>BSBM01000196.1:12255000-15100000 GCA_027924585.1 Larix kaempferi
ATTATTTGTTCCTAATTTTTAGTTAATTTCAATTGCACCAACGTCAATCATGCAGAAAAAGTAGGTTATTTCTTTCTTCTATAACTTTTTATTGGCTCACCTATTTTGAAAACGGAAAAGAACCTGCACAAGTACACACAAAAACCTACATCCTAAAAAAAAACAATGTTGATTGATTATGTTAAGACCATGATATCGGGGACTGACGCTCGGCCTAGTCATTTTAGGAATGGGTTGACTTCCTTAATTAAAAATAAAATAAAATTAACATAAATACATATGGAAAAATAGCGTCACACTAGAACGACCTGTTATCTATAACTCTATATAACTTTTTTAACAAAAATCCACCATTTGAATACTGAACCAGGGGGCTAACGCAAACATATTCATTCTGTTTTCTTTATAAAAAAACATACCAACCTTAGGAGAACCCCATTTTTTGGGAATTATACTTAATTTCCATAAATAATATTTATATATTCGAGAAGGTAATCGAATTTTGTCTACGTTTCATCTTCTTGTGCCATATTCCAAAAAGTTGTGTAGGTAGCTCTAATATTGTTTTTTGACGTTCAGATTTCTGTTTTTCCAGAATTCCATTGCGACTAATGCGTCACGAGTGGCCAACATTAGCTTGCACCAACCCTAAATCATTACATAAAATATACCCAATTAAAGTCTTATGATCATGGTCTTTGGGGTCAATCCATTCTTTGTCTACTTAAAAAAAAAATGTAAGATTTTAGGTTCATTCTTCAGTTGTTCAAGAACTTAGTCAAATGTATTATACAAATTTCTTCATTTTCTCTTCAAAGTCCTAATATAATCAAATAAATGAAACACAATCCTACATTATGTTCAAATATATAACATGTATATTCTCAAAGTATTTAAAATATATAACATGTAATTATTTCAAAACCAAATATATATATATAGATATATGTGAAAATACAATTATTTTATTTATGGAGTCACTATTAATAACAATAAAATCCAGTAGAAACATTAGTTCATTGTACAGTATAAACAGAAAGATACGGCCCATGAGTTATGTTGACTACACCTCCTTGTAATTTCATTGTTATGTAGGTGCAATGGGGCGGTACGCTATCAATACTCAGAAAAATAGAGGGGTCAAAGTTCTGGTTTTCCCTCTCCATGCAACTAATAATGAAATTGAATATATATATCAAATCACATACTTCATAAAACACAGAATTTTCCACAACAGGCAACGCATAAACATCGTCTCTCTTTGGAGATACAATGAATTAAAAGTGCAAATGCTACAACAGACGTAAATATAGAAATGCCCTCTTCCTTTGGAGATCAAATAAAGTAATACACAATGTATAGAACAAAACCTAGTTAGGAACGCTCTCTTCATTTTCTCATTGGATACATAAACAAACATCGCAAACAATGCCATCGGTGCCCCTTTCCCTCAAATCTTCATAACAACCACACTCAGCGGGAAAGGTAATGAAAGTTATGCAATCATTCAATGGGGTGAAACGCCCTCAGTTTCTAATAAAAACAATAACGAAGGAAATATGTTTATTGGCAGAGAATTCTCTTCTGGAGCAACGAAATACTTAAAATTTTAAAGGAGCAACAGGCAGAGAACACCTCTCCCTGTGCTACAACCTAGACTTATCAGAGCTTGTAAAAGAATTCAAAAGGGAAAATAATTCAGAACGCCTCTCCCTGTGCTACAACGTCGTAGACTTAAGAAGGACTTATCACTCTGCATAGCTTGGGATCAAGCTATGATTTTACTCTCACTACTACAGGGAAGGGATGTTTAAGACGTTTTTTTAAGACAAAAATAGTATTGTGTCTTAAAATTTTATTTTAGATTGATTTTACATGTTTTAAGAATATTTAAGACAATTTTTTTAAGACGAAATTAGTATTTCATCTCAAATATCTATTTTATATTTTATATTGCTTTTATTTTTTTAGTTACTATTTTTTAACTTGGAAAGTGATTTTATGATTTTAGAAGGGAGGGAAACACAAATTGGTTTTGCATGAAGCATTGGAAAAGCATCTTAGGTTGTTCTATTCTTTATTTTCATCCTCTGCTAGAGGTGATTGGTTTCAGACACCTGTGAGATGAAATCGATGCTATAGATGATTGAACAAAGATCAAAGCGAAGCTCTTCAAAGTAGAACTAACATCTCAAAGCGAAGTTCTTCAAAGTGTGGAGCTATTGTACAAAGAGCCGCACACTGTCATTTGAAGGTTTCACTGCTTCCATGTTTATCTACAGTTTGGTATTATTTTGATAAATGCTTTATTCCTCCTAAATTTCAGAGGTGGAGCTTAAATTTGTAATGAAAACGATCAACCTATTATTTTATTTCTCTATATATTTTGCGCAAGCCTCTGTATATGCCTGTGGATTTTCTACATACGAATGTTTTTTTACATGGGTAGATTTAAACGCTGGTTTTCTTTGCTCTGTTCTTCTAGTCATTGCCCATCTGGCTGGGGCTTAGTAGTTGGGACAGAGCCTGAAACCATGCAAATAGTTCAAGTTTAAATCTCTGCTGGTGTAGAGCCTTCATGATCAGGGAAGGTGTTTGTTGGCTTTTTTCCCACTTCAAAAATTTTCGTTTCATTCCTATTTCATGAACCAAATTGATAACTGCGTTTTGTTCTTATTTCAACCCAATTCCTTTCGAATTTCTAATTATTGAAGTTCATTGAGTTTATATTATACGTTTGATCCTATTTTCTGAGGGCATTGTAGTCGGGATGCAGGGTTTCACTTGACAACTGCAATAGCAGGGCCGACAATTCTTGCGCTCCCCTGCGCCTTGGGTGGAATGGGGTGGATGATTGGGCTTT
The DNA here is from genome assembly GCA_027924585.1 of Larix kaempferi. Taxonomy (NCBI): domain Eukaryota; kingdom Viridiplantae; phylum Streptophyta; class Pinopsida; order Pinales; family Pinaceae; genus Larix; species Larix kaempferi. Next base: position 12,257,864 of record BSBM01000196.1, read on the forward strand.
TCTCCATTTCCCTGGCAGCTACAGTCACCTTCTACTCCTATTTCTGTATGGCCAAAGTGCTCGATAATTGCGAGAAGCAAGGTAGTCGCCACATTCTATTCCGTGAGCTCGCAAGCAATATCCTTGGTAAGTCATAAGCTCGCACAAATATATTAGTATGGGCATGATTTTCACTCTTTTCTACAATTTTTAATGCCCAAAACACAAATTAATGAAATGGTTTGTGCAGGGTCTGGATGGATGTTTTACTTTGTCTTATCTATTCAATCAACGATCAATATGGGGATGGGTGTTGCATGCATACTACTGGGCGTTGAGTGTATACAGGTAGGTATTGTTCGTTTTGTAGTGCAGTGGTTGGGATGCATGTATGTGGAACAGTAACTTTAGTTTCCTTGATCTTTCAATTTGTTAACAGTGCAAGCCATGGTTGATAAACTAGTGATTGGGGGATTCCTTTTCTAGATTCAATTTCTTACTTTTGCCCAGAATTCAGGACCCACTGAAAGCCTATAAATTTCCTCCTGTGAGCCAAGAGGTCCAGTAGGCTAACTTCACTTTTTTTCTCTGAGTCACTTTCATTCAGAGGAAACAGGATGGAGAAAGATCATATACGTTTGGCTATTGGAATCATTGGTATCTGTTTCTCCATGCCTTTGTGTTTTCTTAGCAAAGAAAAAGGCATGTTTTGTCAATATCTAGTTATTTGTTTTCATTGAATCAATATGAACATCTCAAATATATGTATGACAGGAAATGCCACCTCTCTACTTCTCTATGGACCACCTGTGTAAGTATTTTTTTATATTCAGTATTGTCTTGAAGTGATTATATTCAAGTTGAAGAAATCGCTTGCATTAAATTGATCATGCATGTTTTGGAATATGCTTAAATTATTTATCTCATCAATGCAGACTCACATTCATTAAAGTGATAAAAGAGAAGTCTGTGGGGCAGTACTCATGCATGCCATACGTAATTGCTCTCTTCAACTATTTAACCTATGCATGGTATGGATTGCCTGTGGTTAGTAATGGTTGCGAGAATTTCCTGGTCTCTGCTGTTAACGGCGTTGGTATTGTTCCAGAGTGTTTCGCCATTTGCACTTATCTTGTTTATGCTCCACCCAAGCTTAAGGTATATAATATTAGATTAGAATATTACTTCTCATTCACATTTATCGAGATCATGTAGGATATAAGGAACCATATGAATAATTACACAAACAAACCAGTACATTCACAGTTTTGATTTGATCTTATTTATTGTAAAGATATTTCAACTGGAAATGTAATATATTTGGTGGTATATTATAACAGATCGATTAATGTGTACTCCCATCTTCATATTCAATCCAATATTTCTGTCTTACCTCAATTTCTTTTTCTTTATTTTCCATTTCGGTCAAAACTAGATGATCCTGATACTCAAATTTAAAGGTTTTCAAAACATCTGGCAGTGTAGTAATAGATGCTTTCTTTCTTTATCTTCTATTTTATTTTGTCAAAAACTAGATGATGATCCTGAAAACTAAAAACTTTTGATAAACACTGGACAAAGAAAACATTAAATACTACCGTGCTGAGTGCTTATTGAAAACTCAAAACTAAACCTCAAACCCTAATGGATGTTTCATTAGTTTAAAATAATTTGTTCATTCATAATTTCAGCGAAGGGTGGCGAGGATGGTTGCGGGCGTCCTCCTGATGTTCAGTCTAATGGAAGCAATATCTTTCTTTGCTCTCCACGACCATAAGAACCGCAATTTTATGATAGGAATGGTGATAGGAATGGTGGGAATACTGTTGTCCATTGCTCTGTATGGTGCTCCATTTGTTTCCATGGTGAGTAATTTAAATTTATTCATGTTGTGGAATACCTTTTTATGTAATGTATTTAATTACATGTAGTGTTATAACCTAGTTTAAATTTAAATGTCAAGTTTTGAAATAAGATATCAATGGGTAGTTTGCGGAACTGCACTTTGTGGATGGCCTATGGTGCTCTGAGCCGAGATATCTTCCTTGCCATAATAAAAATTATATAATGCTGCACTAGCAGCTATTAGATTTTCTCTTTCAAATTATTATATTTCACGTGGTGGGCGTTGTTGGAGAATCCAAATGTTATTGGTTTTCCCATGGCATTGGCTCAGCTAATGTTGTACTACATATATAGAAAGATAGAGGGATATATTTACTTGCTCGGGTTGATCCTTACAGCCTTCATGAGTTAGTCGCTTTTAGATCGGAGTTATTTACACTATTTTTTATTAATAATTGCATTTTAGGAAACAACATTTTAGAGAAGGGAAGTAATTAATTGGATCTAGAGGAAAGAGTGCAAATTACTGGAGCTTTTAGCAACCAAGTTACCATCATACTGCTAAAAGTTGGAGATGCAGAAGACATTAACACCGATCAACAGAAAGAGCAGCAAGGATGATGATCTACAATACCAAGGTCCTGAAATCAGCACACACTAGAGGGACCACTTAGATGAGTAGTTCTAGGATAGAGACTCGACTATTGCTATCCACTCATCCCATGTATATCTTAACTATGTACTTTTATGCTTTCCTGCTTTTCTACAATCTAAGTCCCATTCAATTTTGTTAAGGTGAGCGCAATCTAAGCTTTCTTGTATATGAAGTTGCAGGGTACTAGCTCAATGGTAGAGCATCTGCATTATAATACAGAAAATTGTATTATAATGCAGAAGATTGGTGGTTCGATTCCACCATGCCCTATCATAAATATTTGCATTCTCTCACAGGTATTAAAACAATATTTGTGTAAACTGTCTCAACTTAAGACAAAAAAATAATTGTGTATTGTCTTAAATATCGTCTTTAAGCGAGTGTCTTAAACTATTGTCTTAAATTATTGTCTTAACTATTGTCTTAAATTTAAGACAATAGTTAAGACAATAATTTAAGACAATAGTTTAAGACACTCCGATATTTAAGACAATACACAATTTTTTTTTTGTCTTAAGTTGAGACAATTTACACAAATATTGTCTCAAATATTGTCTTAATACCCCTCTCTGTGTAGTAGTGTCTCAGTGGAGGTATCCCAAGCTATGATTTTACTCTAAGTGGAGGTATCGCTCAAAGGTAGGGGAGGATGAAGTAACGCAAATAGAGTTGTCAAGGATGGAAAACATTGGTGTTGGAAAAAAATAGTTGAAGGAAAAGTTGTCACCATTGAGTATAGGGCTGTTGTACGATACCTATACACTTTATTACACCGAGCCCACCGAGCCAAAAGCATTTTAATAACGTTAACAAATTGAGTCAGTGTTGGTTGGATCTCGGTGATAGCATGGTATCGTAAAGAAAGCACACCAACTAATTGAAAGGTAAAATCAAGATATGTCTATGCTTTATTCATTGAATTCATTAAACTGCCTATTATCTAGCTTCCTATTAATTTAGTCTTGGTCAAGTCGTGGCGTCGATAGACATCCAAGGCTTCTTGAACACTACCCCCACGATAATCGCAGACCTCAAGTGAACAAACATGGATATTACGGTGACGATCCCTTAACTGAGGTTGACTGATCTAGAATTAAAATGGATGCCAAGATTCTTCTTGGAAGTGCCACAAGAGTTCACGACCCCTGTGGTATATCTCCTAGAGGGGTAAGAAGGTGTGCTCTAGATAGCTTCCAAGCATGGAAACACTAATGTAGTGAGACTCTACAGGATCCACCTAAGCGGCTGAGAATCAGTTCTCTGATTAAATGTTTCACTAGCGCAGTAGAGACTGAATGTTCTACCCATGGGATAAGCATAAATTTCCTTCCCACATTGCTTCCTTACAGTCGGAAAACTGGGTAGCGAGTGCGAGAGATGAATAACATCTTCAAGAAAAAATCTTAAATCCGGGTTCCCTGTTTTGATCTTTGCTCTGAAAAACATAAAACTTCCATCTCTCATAGAAGATCCTGAAACAATATAAGTTGGTTTTAAGATTACTTAACAGATCAATCGATAGATATGGTAGTGCTAGTCTGGAATTTCTACGTAGAAGGTTATTTATAAAACGATCTGTTAATATTTTACGAATCGACCACTTAAATATTTAGTTATCATGAATCGATCACTGCAACTTAGGCTTTGAGCTTTGTCACATCCATAGAGTGCTTATTCAGTCAGCTACAGACCACAGGGAACATGTAAGGATAAAAACAAAAAAAAAGAAAAACAAAGCATTTATTTTTACTTCACAGGCTTAACTTGCCCGTCGCAATAATGGCGCAGAAATTTATCCCTTCAAGATTAAATCACAATATAAAAGAAGGGGCAAGGTTAAATCACAATATAGGGCAAGGTTAAATCACAATATAAAAGAAGGGGCATGGACTCTTATGATTTATGATTTATTCCGCTATTTATAAAAGAAATATTGATGGTTCAATCTATTCCATATAGTATAATAAAAAATATGCAGCACTCGACAGGTCTTTCCATTCAGTGCATGAATAAATAAATTTCGTTTCAACAATTTTTCATAATTCGAACATTATAGCGATGAACTAAACCGCTTCCACAATTAATTCAATCAGCACATTGCAGACATACAATACCAAACTAAGGTCGCATTCGATGAATTGTCTGATTCGTGTATCAACTTGGACCCTCAATTACATCTATTTCATGATAGAATCCCCACCATAAATCTATAAACGTTTCATCCAGTACCCCAAATTTAATTTATTACATATATCTAACATATAATTGCAGCAGGCTACATTACACTCATGAAAATCCATAATATAAAATGCATAAAAGAAATAACTTCTTCAATTTTTCAAACAATTTAATAGCAATCTATAATATTGATTTAAGACCAAATACAATTACAGTTTGATACATTTTCTTTTCCACAAATTTGTCTCAATGTAGAGAAATTGACAAGCCCAAGCCCTAGTGTTTGAAACGTGGCTCTAATACCACATTGTAACGACTCTCCAATTTCACGATAAATTTATTTAATATCTTGCAACTTATTGGATATAGAAAACTTAATTAACATGCTTACTCAGGACAATATTTCAACCTTTCATATTTTAAAATCAGTTATGGATTATTGTTACTCATTTATTCACATGACCGAAACATATACTTACTTGCAATAATGAAACTGGATATTTGGAGAATCAATTCCTCTCAACTATAGAAGAGAGCAGCTTGACTATTTCCCCTACACCACCGAGCTCGATCACCACCATGCACTAAAATGCTAAGAAATCACTTCCACGTGGAATTCTCTCTCTCAAATTTCCTAACAAGCAATGATGGACTTATGAAAAGAGAGAACGCTCAATTGTTCCTCTATGCACAACATGACTTTCCATGCTATATGAGTGCACTAATATATATAGTTTTTCCTAGGTCATGTTCCACCCCAATCAAATCTCTAATCAATCCATAAATCCCTATGATTTAGGATCTTGTCTCGTTGTTCAGTTTTAAATTGGATTTGACTCGTAAATATATCTCTTGCTTGTGTACACATGTTCTCTATGCCATGGTGGTGTCCCCTCATTTAGTTGAACTCTCCAAGTGCCATTTTCTTTTATATAATAATAACAAAAATAGTTTGTTGTGCAAAGAGTCACTTTGTGTTTTTGAGTTTTAAATAACTCTTACATAAACATAATTGTCTGAATTAATAATTCAAAAATAAATAATAATGTTTTGGGAGTATCACATAATTGATGAGCTATTACACATGAGGGGTCTACAATTTACTAAATTTTAATACTACATGGAGTCTTTGAATTCATCGTTGAAATTGTAATTTTTCATTGTCGGAGTAACACAACTAAAAATAACTAAATAAATGACCAATTTTTATGTGCTAATTTTTAGTTTATTTTTTATCTCATGGCCAAATTGGTCATTTTTAGTTTAGTTCTTATCCTATGATCAAATTGGTCATTTATCTTGGTCATTTTTAGTTAGCTCACTTAAAATTTCTTAATTTTGGCATTTATCCATTGAAAAAAATGTGGTGACCAAATTGTTTGATCATTTAATCACTTATCTCTCATTTTATACTAGTGCACTATTTAAGAACTTATAAAATAGGAAGATATAAAAAAGACATTTAATATTGGATAAAAAATAATTTAAAAATATAGTTAATATAATGATGAGAGAAATTAGTCAATAGATAAAAAATAACAAATTAGTGAAAGGTAAATGTTAAGAGGGTGCTTGAAATATTAGAATGATAATATTTAACCAATAATAAAAAGGTGGGGTAACTTGATAGCTATTAGAATATTGGAGAAAATTGGTTTAGGAATGAATATTAATTTAAAATAAAAGTATTCTATTTTAAATTAAAAGATATCAACCATGATACAAAATAAAATTTAAGAGACTAATTTAAATTAAATTAAGCCAACTAAATTATAGGAAAAAATCAAAGAGAATAGGAAGAAAAGGGGGATGTGATGACTAATAGAAATATAATAAATAAATAATGTGTAGGAGAGAAATAAATAAATAATTTGTTTTAGCTTAATTATTTTATTTTATTATATTAGATCAATTAATTGGTATTCTTCTGTAATCGATTCATATTGATGTTTATATTTCCTTTGTTGTTGGTGTTTTTGCTTGGTATATGCACATGCCCTATGATAGTTATTGGAAATAACCAAAAGGGATAGTTTGGTATATATGGGATACAGTTTAATTTAGGATACATTGTAATTTAAGGGGATTCTCTTATTGGTTGGTTTGACTAATTTTGATGGGCTAGCGACTTTAATAATTGGATGTCTACTATATTTTATGTTTTTAGTATTGGTTAGGGACCTACCAATTGTGCTTATAGGAAATAAAAATATATTGATTTTTCTTCAATAATAGCATAGTATCAATCCATAGTTAATGGAATCCAAGAAGCTTTGTGGCCTTGATAGATCCTTTTAGAGTTTGGATTATAGCAGTAGCATCCAACTTGCCTCTGGTGTGACAATTAGAGTGCCATCAAGATCACCAAAGATCCAATAGATCATTAATGTAGAAAACACATTGAGGTACATTTGAACTTCATTACAAACCTCATTTAGAATCGTATTCTTGAAGTTCTCTTTTGCTCTACAAATGATTAAGTTACAGATATTTTTGCAAACTCTCTTATAGAAGTGAAGTTTTATAAACTTCGGTCTATGTTAGGAGTTCATGGGTTTGTCATCAAGAGGGTATAGGTTCAAATTCCTCTTTATTTATCTTATTATGTCACCTTTGTAAATACTTCAATCCTACCCCAAGTTGTTCTGAAGGGGGGATGCTAGGATATATAGATGCTTAGGATTTAGTTAAGATCAACTTGGTATGATATGTCTTTAGGTAAAGTGTGTTTCTTTATTACACATTAGTATGCGTTTGTACTTATGTAATTCCATGGGCATGATATGTTTTGGATATAGAGTGATTAGGTGGTTCATCTTCCCCTCAATCTCAATGGCTATTGATCCATGGTTTAACACATGATTGGTCCATGATATCTATTTAAATAGTATTTAGGGTCATTTTCTTGACAACCAATTGTGAGAAACTCATATGTAAATATTTTTCCCTTTGCACTAATATATTTCCTCAAGTAGCTATTTTCTTGGAGCCATTGACTATTTCCATCTATAATGGTTTCAAACACCAAAACCATAGGTGTGTGAGGTGTTTCTTAAGGTGTTTAACCTATGTTCAAATACCTTATTTTAGTTGAATAAATTTAACACATTGATTTGGGAAAATAAATTGCGCCTTCTGATGATGATAAGAAAGTAAAATGGGATGGTAAAAATGATAATGCTTGTAGATTAGTTGGGATGTCCATCATGAATGAATTATGATTCCATCTTCAAGGAATTGTTGTACCAAATGAAACTTGGGAAAATTTGGAAATCATATTTGGTAGACACTATGAGATTTGAGGTCGACACTAGCTTTAAAATCAATTGGTTTATTTAAATGTATTTTGTTTATCTTGGATTCAAGACTATCTATCTCAATTCAAAACCCATATACACCTAGTTGAAGAATGGAAGATATCTAAGTAAAAAGAATGTATTTATGCCATTTTTTCTAATCTTTGTCCTCCACATTCTATTTTTGTATTTACTCTTTAATCCATCAAAGAATCTTAAGGGTCTTCTTATAAATGACCCACTCTTGATTTTTTTTGTGATTCTTTGAATATCCTAGAAATATAATCTCTTACATCGTGGAGTGATTAAAATAAAGGTACATCTAGAAAATCCTTAGTGGTTCAAAAGAAGGCTAAATCCATGCATCCAAGGAAGAAAATACATCACACTAATATGAAAAACAAAGCTTTGAAACCCTCTCAACAAGTTTCTACACCAATGGTGATAAAGGAACTAAATTGAAACATAAGAATACTGACTAGCATTTCAATTGTTGTGGGATAGATTGACATGTGTAATCTAATTGTTTCATGGAAATGTAATCCTTGTATGAAACAACGAAGAAACACAACATCAATCTCTATTCTGCTTCCAACTGTTCTTATCATCGATGCCCACTTTCTTCTTCTACTTATTCCTTCAATGCATCTTCTTCTTGTTCTTCTAATGAGTGCCTCATTTATTTCGAATCATCCTATCATATGAATAAAGATAACAACATTTTTTCCACTCTAAATGAATGTAACACCAAATGAATATTTGTTGGTGATGATATATCTCTTAATGTTGTAAGATTTGGATCAATTCATCTAGATGATTATCATTTCAAAGATGTATTATGTTTTTTTATGTATTTCCTGCATTATTGGTTTTTAGTCTAGATTGGTCATTTGGTGAAGGTAAGACTATGAATTTTACACCTCGCCAAGTTCACCACACCAAGTTCTAATCAAGGATTTCGAATATTGTAAACATGTCCTATCAACAAGAATGATTGATGATATTACGAGGTAGTACATGTTTAAGAACTAGGTTTAGCAACTTCAAGTCTTCAACTTTTTCCTTTGTTGTTATTGCTCTTAACAATGATAGAGAAAATTTTGGCATGAGAGATTTGGTCAATTAAACTATCACTCATTGCAACAACTATGTAATGAGAAAATGTTGATTGGTGTTTCATTCATTTATTATAGAGATGGTGTTTGTCCTGGGTGTGTTCTCGACAAACATCATTAGGACATTTTTTGAAAATCAACCTCTCAGCATGCCATGGCCCCCTTGTAGCTTGTTCATAGTGATTTGTTTCCTTTTGGTTCTTTATCTAGATTCAAGTACTTCTTAACTTTCATTTATGACTTCTCCAAGTTCACTTGGGCATACTTTATTAAACTAAAGATTGATGTCTTTTACATGTTTTTCCCCTACAAGGTCCTTGTAGAAAAACAATTTGGATATCAATTACACAAGTTAAGAACAAATAATGAGGGTGAATATGTAAATAATAAATATACAAATTATTGCATTGCGTAAGGAATTAAAATGAAATACCCTTTTTCATACACACCACAATAAAATGGTGTTTCGGAGAGAAATAATAAAACATGAAAGGAAATGGAAAACTACATGATCCAATCTAAGCAATTAAGTCCTCCTTTATTGTTGGAAGTAATTAATTGTGTCAATTACATGGTCAATCACACTCCCACAAGAGATTTAAAATATATAATACTGAAAGAAGCATGGAGTAAGATTAAACCTGATGTAAGTCACCTTCGTGTGTGTTTAGTGAATCATGGCTTCACATTCCTAATGAACAATCTATCAAGTTTAGCCTAATTTCACAAGCAAGATCACTGAAAGAAACACAATCGCAAGATAGACAAATATTTACCATGGGAAACCCTCATGGGGTAGAAAACCCAGCAAAGCTTTCCTCAATATAGATAATCAACCCAATACAAAATGTAGTCCTCAATAAGAGCTCCTTCTCCTCCTATGCAGACCTCTCTCTCTCCTATGCGCCAATCACAAGTGAGTGAATGGATGAGATAAATGAGGAACACACCTCCTCTATTTATACTCATGTTCTAACTGACTTTTCACACTAATGGGGCCGACCTCTCCTAAGAGAGTCTAATAACCCCTAAACAACTAACTCAGGGCTGACCTCACATGGGAGATCTAATAACCCTAGTTACCACAGTCTCTCAAAGGAATAAACATCTTCGGATACATGACAAAGTCCTGTCGGAGGAATGTAACATCTCCGGAATAATACAAATATAATATTCTTAGAAGTTGCAATATTTTAACACTCCCCCTTAATGAGAAGGATATTATAACAACATCTACAGGAGCAAGGAGTCATTAACTACATAATACATGATACATCAATAAATCATTGGAAGCTTTCTTCAATCATCATCAGTAACTCAACCAATTACTAGAACATAATCAATACTGGAACATCATCATCGTCAGTACTGAGTCTTCATCTTCTGCAGCACCTGATCAGCTACAGCATCAACTGTATCCTCTCAATCAAAAGCATCAGATCATCAACTAGATCCTCTCTATCAACAACATCACATCATCAACTGGATCCTCTTGATCAACAGCATCACATCATCAACTGGATCCTCTCGATCAACAACATCACATCATCAACTGGATCCTCTCGATCAACAACATCACATCATCAACTGGATCCTCTCGATCAACAGCATGATAGCAGCATACCCTGCAACACACATGATCCTTCCTTTCGGAATTACGGGATCAATCAAATCACAATCAATATGTAACAATAAAATAATATTAAATATAATTAATATTAATTTATTATTATAGTCATGCCCTTTCATGAAAAGGTGCAAGACAAGCTTATTTATGCCAACCGATTGTATTCATTTTACCATCTTCTACATCTATCAAATATACATTTTACATTATACATTACGTTTCTTTCTGCTTTCACCCATTCTTCTCTCTTCATTGGTATCAGAGCCACCGGCCCTGCACCACCACCACCACCACCTCCGCTGCACACACCCCCATCCATCGTTCTCGCCCACCTCCCCCTTACCTTTCCCTCGCTCATGCTACCTTCCACCTTCATTGCCACCTCCCTCACATGCTCATTCTGCCCCCACCACCAGCTTCCACCTCCCTCATGCGCTCATGCCCCCCCCACCACTAGCTGCCACGTCCCTCCTTGCCATCCCCCTTCACGCCGCATCCTCCCACACCACTCCATTCATGCTGCAACTTGTCCCTTCACGCTACAACTCCCCCACTTCTCCGTTGCCTGCACGCCGCTTTCCCACTCCACTCCCTCTCCATCATTGTCATCCACCTTCCACCCCCATCCTCTCTGCCCCCATACTCCTCTGCCTCTACTTCACCCTACCACCAGCTTCGCCGCTGCCCCCACTCTCAACCTCCTTCCCCCATCGCTCATCACTCTCGTGCGCCTGCACTCCTTTCTCCCCTCCCTTTTTTTTCCTCTGTGCTCCCTCCACTGTACATGCACACCCACGTCCACCGCGCCCTCTGCCAATCTGTTGTGCCCTCCGCCATGTTGCTGCACCATCTTCCCTCTTTTGTGCCCTTCCCCATCTTCCTCCACTTCCTGCTATTCTTCACTCACTTCCATCCACCGGGTTGTCCCTGCCATCTCCCCACTCTTCTGCACCCCTCCAATCCACCACCACTTCCACCACACACCGGCTCGCTCCACCACCCACATCATCCTGCAAACAAATTACATTTTATAATATAATATTATATTACTACAATATAATTTGTATTATAAATAAATAAATAAACAAAAAAAAATATAATATATATATATATAAACAAAATTTTCCCAATAAATCAAAGACTAGATTATCATTCTAATTTTTATTCTTCATAAGGGGAATTAGAAAAATAAATTGTGGTTGGGTGGCATCATATCGCGAATAAAAATAAATCCACGTTCAGCGCCAAGAAGATTCCACCAATCAGTAGATCAATGAGTGAATTAAACGCCCAGTTCGATTCAATCAATGAGAAGATTAACAACTATGAGGAACTCCAGGCAAAGATCAATCAAACCAGTGACCATTTGGTAGCAACTTGGACACAAATCACATCACAAATAGAGAATTTCATTTTCACTCTACAAGACAACCAACAGAAAAATGACGCAGTTTTAAAAGCCATCTTGGGAAGATTACCATTACCGAAAGATCCACAACCCAACTCTCCGAGAACAACGGAGTAGCTATATCCTTTCAACATATCGTCATCATTCTCATATACACAAGGACGCCAAATATGGGTGAAAGTTGAGCTACCCAAATACGATGGGGATGAATGACAGTGCATAGAGTGGATTAACAAAGCCGAGGAATACTTAGACATCCACAATATCCATTACGAAGAGGAGAAATTTAAATATGCCTCCATGCATCTAAAAGGAAACGCTTACAACTAGTACTTATGGTGGAAGAAAACTGCAAGAATCTTTTCTCACAACTGGGTTAGTTTCAAGAACGACCTCATTAAAAGATTCCAAGGCGTTGAAGAAAAAGACTTCTTTGACAGAATCACAAGGTTACAACAAAAAAGCAATCTCGATGAGTACACTTGTGAGTGGGAATCACTGTTGACTCGAGTTCCAGAGTTAACCGATGACCAACGACTATAGACCTACATACATGGCCTAAAAAAACACATCCGTGATGAACTAGAGTTACATAACATCGCTACCATGGAGGAAGCACGACGTAAAGCCAGGATTATTGAAAGCAAATCCGTTCATACAAATTTCAACCAAGACGACTCCAGAAAGAACCCCCTCCAATCAGCATACATAGGAAATCCAAGATATACACTGCCTCAACTTAGAGAAGGAACGAAGCCCAGTTTAGAGGCCCAGAGAATAAAAGAAGGGAAATGTAAGTTCTGTGGAGACAAATGGGATCCTACGCACAGATGCTTACAAAAGAAATTGTATGCATGTGAAGCAAAGTTGGAAGTCAAGGAACCAATTGAAAACGATGTGAGGAGTCAACAAGACTACCCCACATAAATCGAGGACAACACCCCACAAATCTCATTAGCCGCTATTACCGGAATCTCCCAGCCGCAAACATTGAAGCTTAATGGACATATAAAAAAGAATGATGTCACAATTTTCATCGACTCTGGCAACACCCATAACTTCATTAATGTCAACCTTGCTAAGATATTTAACCTATTTGTTTTTCCAATACCTAACATGAAAGTTATGATAGCAGATGGCAAGAAGATTGACAACGTAGGAAAATGTCACCAAGTCAAGTTACAAATACAAGAGTACAACTTAGAATCAGATTTCTTTGCGGTACCACTAGGAGGAGTCGACATTGTATTAGGAATACAATGGTTACAAACCTTGGGTACATACTCCACAAATCACCAAGAACATTTTATTGAATTCCATGCATTCGGGAAAACACACAAATTATACGGGTTCCAACCACCTCCAACACAGCTAGTTACATCACATAAGATGGAAAATTTACTTCAGAAGGACACACCAACATACATATTTCAATGTCAAGAAATGAAGCTTCTAACAAGTAAAGGAGATAGGGACAAACAACCAGACATACAAAAGACGATTCAAAAACATTGCAAGGTGTTTCAAGGGCTACCTATGGAGCTCCCATCAAACAGAAAAATGAAATACATAATCAAAATGGAGCCAAGGACAAAACCCACCAGTAGCAAACCATACAGGTGTCCACATCAAAGACGATGCGACTGTTCATGTAACCAATTTCATCAAATAAGCTTTGAGGACAAAGCTTGCCTTAAGGGGAAGGCAATGTAACAATAAAATAATATTAAATTAATATTAAATATAATTAATATTAATTTATTATTATAGTCATGCCCTTTCGTGAAAAAGTGCAAGACAAGCTTATTTAAGCCAACCGATTGTATTCATTTTACCATCTTCTACATCTATCAAATATACATTTTACATTATACATTACGTTTCTTTCTGCTTTCACCCATTCTTCTCTCTTCACAATATTTAAGACCATCCTTCCTTTCGAAATTACTGGATTTACTGTCTAAGGATGATCAATCCTATCACAATCATTTAAGACAATCCTTCCCTCAGAATTACTGGATTTACTATCTAAGGATGATCAATCCTATCTCAATCATTTAAGAAAATCCTTCCCTTCGGAATTACTGGATTTATTGTCTAAGGAGGACTAATCCTCTCACAATCATTTAGGACAATCCTTCCTTTTAGAATTACTGGATTTACTGTCTAAGGATGACTAATCCTCTCACAATCATTTAAGACAATCCTTCCTTTCGGAATTACTGGATTTACTGTATAAGGATGACTAATCCTCTCACAATCATTTAAGACAATCCTTGCTTTCAGAATTACGGGATTTACTATCTAAGGATGATTAATCCTCTCACAATAATTTAAGACAATCCTTCCTTTCGGAATTACTGGATTTACTATCTAAGGATGACTAATCTTCAACCACTTACAGGATGGCTAATCCTGATCTCTTTTAGGACATAGAGTCCAAGGATGATACAAGGATCACACATCGACCTCATCATCCGAACAAGTAACCTCATCATCAACCTCATAGTCGGAACATGTAACCTCATCATAATACAAGTATCCTCATCATTGATACAAGCATCCACATCATCGATACAATATTCTCATCAATACAGGTATCCTCATCATCGACCTTGTCATCAATGTACGCAATCTCATCATCGATATAGGTATCCATATCGATACCAGTATCCAAATATCATCATTGACCAAATCACTCCCCCTTTCGAGGAGAGTCCTTCTGAACTACACCAAGCTTGTCTCGGAAATACTCAAACTTTACTCGAGACAGAGGTTTGGTCAATATATCAGCAACTTGTTCGCCAATGCTTACATACTTGAGCTTGATAGCTCCTTTCTGCACCATATTCTGTATATAAAAATATCGGATCTCTATGTGCTTTGACTTATCATGGAACACTGGATTCTCTGTCATCTTAATACAACTCTGGTTGTCACACAGGATCACAGTGGGATCCATCTCTATGTCAAACAGAACCTGATGACAACTTTTGAATCCATACCGATTCAAAACTAGTAGAGCAAGCAGCTATATATTCTGCTTCAATTGTGTTGAGAGCCACACTAGACTGCTTCCTGCTGTACCACGAGATCATGGTTGATCCCAGACAATAACATCCTCCCGATGTGCTCTTCCTGTCTGATACACTTCGTGCCCAATCAACATCTATGTAGCCATACAATCTAAAATCATGATCTCCAAGATAATATAGACCAAATTCTATCGTACCCTTCAGGTACCTCATCACATGCTTTGCAGCTATCATGTGAACTCGTTTAGGTTCCACTAGATACTAACTCAAGGTCTTCACAGCAAAGCATATATCTGGCCTAGTATTCGTTAGATACATTAGTGACCCAATAATCTGTCTGTACAGAGTCACGTCCACTAATTCTGATGATTCATCAGCTAACAACTTCAAGATGGAATCCATGGGAGTGGCCATGGCCTTACATTCCAACATATCAAATCTTTTCAATATTTCCACAGCATACTTCCCTTGATTGATAAAGATTCCTTCTGGGCCTTGCCATACTTCTAGACCTAGGAAGTAATGCATCAATCCGAGATCTTTCATCTCAAATTTTGTAGAAAGCTTCTTCTTGCACTCGACAATTTGTTTCTCATTTCCAGTCAAAAATAGATCATCCACATATAGCAACAATACGATAGTTTCATCATCCATAACTTTGACATAAAGATTAGGATCAGCTTTACTCTTGGTAAAGTCCAAGCTAGTTAAGAAACTGTCAATCCTTCCATACCAAGCTCTGGGAGCTTGCTTCAACCCATACAAAGCCTTTTTTAGTTTGCATACATGGGTTCTTCTATCTTCAACCTCAAATCCTTGTGGTTGTTCTATATACACTTCTTCCTCAATCACACCATTCAGGAGAGCTATCTTTACATCCATATGATGTAATTTCCACTTCATCATGGATGCAAGTGCCATGATGGTTCTAATGGAAGTGTGTCTTGCCATTGGTGCAAATGTTTCTTCATAGTCAATTCCCTCTTTCTAGGATAATCCTATGGCTACAAACCTTGCTTTATACTTTTCAATGCTACCATCCGCAGCATGCTTTATTTTGTATATCCATTTGGAGGATACCACACTCTTGTACTTTGGTTTGGGAACAACATCCCAAACATCATTCTTCATTATTGACTGGTACTCCTCCATTATTGCCTCTAGCCACTCTTTCTTATGAACTGCCTCTTCATAACTAGTAGTTTCTTGATCTACAAGATCACAAATCAAAGCCACATAGTTGGAGAATGGATTTAGTTTCTTGCTCACTCTAGTAGAGCCTTCAGGAGCTCCATACTTTTTTTCTCCTAGTATAATATCCCTAGCCCATGCTGGCTTTCTTTTTCTTGATATGTTTGTGATGGGGGGTTCTTGTGGTTCTAACATGTCATGGTCTTTAGGTGTTTCTTCTTCAGGGGTTGGTGCAGCTTCTACAACTCTGGGAGGTGCATCCTCTTCATATACTTCTTCATACTAGCACTTCCTAGATCTCTTGAGAGTAGCTTCCTCATCGAATGTCACATCCCTACTAATTTCCATATGATGGAATCCTGGGATGTATATCCTGAATGCTTTGGATGTTTCACAATAACCAACAAATATTCCCTTCTTTCCATAAGGGTCCAACTTAGTTCTCTTTTCTTTTGGTATATGAATATATACAAGACACCCAAATATCTTGAGGTGACTTACCTCAGGTTTCTTCCCTGTGAACACTTCTTCTGGAGTCTTGAATTCAAGGGCACTATGTGATAGTCTATTATGCACATAGATTGTTGTCCTGGCTACTTCATCCCATAGATACATAGGTAGGTCTTGATCATGTATCATTGTTTTTACTGCTTCCATAATGGTTCTATTCTTTCTTTCCGCAACACCATTTTGTTGAGGATTGTACGGGGTGGTTAGTTCTCTCTTGATTCCAGCTTCTTTACAAAATACTTCAAAGTTATTTGAAGTATATTCTCCACCATTATCTGTTCTGAGTATTTTGATCTTATTTTCTGAATGATTTTCTATCAAGGCTTTGAACTCCTTGAACTTTTCAAAGACTTCATTCTTTCCTTTTAGGAAGTATATCCAAGTCTTTCTTGAATAGTCATCAATGAATGTAAGGTAGTATTAAAATCCACTCAAGGATGTGGAGGGCGTAGGTCCACATACATCTGAATGGATTAGTTCCAAATTACTTTTAGTCTTTGTTTCACTCTTTGGAAATGGGTTCTTGATATTCTTACCTTTTGCACATCCTTTGCAAGTGCCTTCATGTTCAATTTTTAAGTCTGGTAATCCTGTCACTACTTTGCTCACATAGGGTAGTGCTTTTTAGTTGATATGAGAAATCCTTCTATGTCATAGCTCACTTGGGCTAGTGGCCTCATGGACAAGGGAAACTTCTAGACGACCCTTGAGTTTATATAGACATCCTTCCTCTTCACCAATTACAATTGCATCCTTAATAGATTTTCCTTTGGACCACATGAGTACTTGTCCATCTATGAATGCAACCCTATAACCTTTCTTATCCAATGCTGATATGGAAAGCAAGTTCTTCTTCAACCCTAGTACATATAAAACTTCCTTCAGCTTCATGGGGGCTCCATAATCAAGCTTGTAGGTTGCTTCACCAATTCTCTTTATGGGATATTGATAATCATATCCTAAAGATACTTTCTGTGGGGATGTCTTCTCTTCAAGTTTTGAGAGAGTTTTCTTTTGACCTGTCATGTGCTTTGAAGCACCACTATCAATAAGCCATGTATCTTCTCCAGGTGTCATGGACCCAGAGAGTACAGAGAATAGAACATACTCTTCTGCATCTTCTTCTTCTATTCTAGCTCTTTTCTTTTGAGGCCTTTACTCCTCTTCTTCTTCTTCACTATCATCTTCTGCTAGATGTGCTTGATGTATTCTATGGTGGGGACCCTTTTTCTTCATTGAAGGACAATTCCTAGCAATGTGTCCTATTTTGTGGCAAATGTAACATTGGAATGTGGAGTAATCTCTTTCTTGATTAGAGCCTCTTTTCTTCTGAAATCTTTGTGGAGGTTGAGACTCCTTGTGGTTATTCCTTTTGAAGTTGGATTGATTCCTTCTTATCTTGGTGTGGGTGGCCAATGCTTGATCATATTCTTTGAGCAAGGATTCTCTATTGGCAACCCTAGCTTATTCTTGAATACAATCTTCCCATACCACATCAAACCTCATA
The DNA here is from genome assembly GCA_027924585.1 of Larix kaempferi. Lineage (NCBI taxonomy): Eukaryota > Viridiplantae > Streptophyta > Pinopsida > Pinales > Pinaceae > Larix > Larix kaempferi. Next base: position 12,276,210 of record BSBM01000196.1, read on the forward strand.
CTTTCTTTTCTGGCACACATGATTTGGATGAATGACTCCCAAGGTCTAGTGAGACCATTTAGAGCAGTCATGACTAGTTCATCTTCATCAAGGATGTCTCCAATAGCATCTAGTTGTTCCTTGAACTGGGAAACCCTTGAGAAATAATATTGAATAGATTCTCCTTGATTCATCTTAGTGCTCTTCAATTGAGCTCTCAAGTTCATCTTCCTATTGATGTTCTTTCCTTCAAAGATTCTGGAAAGGGCATCATACATTTCCTTTGGGGTCTTATTGGATGCCACTTGGGGAACCAAGTGGTCCTTGATAGAATCAACAATGATTCTCTTTGTCCTAATCAAGTCCTTCTTATGCTTCTCTTTAGCTTCAGCTTCTGCAGGTTCTGCAACTTCATCCTTGATATGTTGGGCAAGATAATTCTCTGCAAGAATGAGACCAATCTTATATTTCCAAGCCCGAAAATTCTCTATACCCTCTAACTTGTCTTCAAGCTTAGTTCTTGGAGCCATCTTATCCAGGGGGTCATAGAGATTGAAGTTTCTCAAGAGATACAATAATACTTACCAGGGGATGAGCTTGATTGAATTGAGATTACTGGTGTGCTCTGCTTCTGGAAACTTCAACTTTTCACCTTCTGGATCTGCAACAAAATTTCTGGTTTTCTGGTCTTCACTTTTCTTGTTTACTAGTGCACAAGTTCACAGTTTTCTAGTTCATTGGTGCACAGGTGCACAGTTTTTCTAGTTCTCTGGTTTTCCACACTTTTGGTCAAACTAGGGTTTAACTTTCCCAGAGTTCTACCCAACCAAAAATCTCGATCGAGGGCTCAAAAATTTGATTTTAAGGAGGGCTATCTAGCCATGAAATCAGATTCCAAAAATTCCAACTTTGGCAAAAACCCTAATTTTCACCAGAGGAGGAGAGAGAGATATTTTCACCTTGTGAAAGATGTCCTATTCAAGATAGCTCTGATACCATGTTAAGTTTAGACTAATTTCACAAGCAAGATCACTGAAAGACACACAATCACAAGATAGACAAAGATTTACCCTGGGAAACCCTCATGGGGTAGAAATCCTAGCAAAGCTTTCCTCAATATAGATAATCAACCCAATACAAAATTTAGTCCTCAATAAGATCTCCTTCTCCTCCTATGCAGAATTCTCTCTCTCTCTCCTATGCGCCAATCACAAGTGAGTGAATGAATGAGATAAATGAGGAACACACTTCCTCTATTTATACTCATGTTCTAACTGACTTTTCACCCTAATGGGGCTGACCTCTCCTAAGAGAGTCTAATAACCCCTAAACAACTAACTCAGGGCCGACCTCACATGGGAGATCTAATAACCCTAGTTACCACAATCTCTCGGAGGAATAAACATCTCCAGATACATGAAAAAGTCCCGTCGGAGGAATGTAACATCTCTGGAATAATACAAATATAATATTCTTAGAAGTTACAATATTTCAACACAATCAAAATCATTACATCCTAAGAGTGAGAAGTGCATATTGTTGGATATTTTGAGGATGTAAAATGCTATAGACTTCTTCAAGCTAGATCCAATGACATTATTATTAGAAGAGATGTTAAATTTCATGAAATTCCTTCGGCCTACAATCCTATTTATATTTCTAGTGATCTTATTGTAGTGAGCCTAATTTTATTTGTAGTGATCTTTGGATTATGATCCATATTCGATAATTGTGCCACCTTTTATTTGCGACTTCTTTGCTTGTGATCTTACTCTGGTTTTTTGTTTAGATGATGATAATGAGGATGAAAATCCACCTCAGCTAGTGAACCTATAGATCATTATTGAACATGTTAAGAGATCCATTGAGAATATTCTCTTTTCAATCAAGTTCAAGAGACTCATGATGAAAAGACATTTGAAAAAACTTTTGCCTGTCTAAATTGGGACAAAACTATGAATGAAGAATATTGTTCCTTAACTATGAATGATAATTGAGATCTTGAACCTCTTTTGAAAGGAATAAAACTTCTTAGATCTATGTAAATGGGTGTATAGAACTAACTACGCAGCAGATGGAAGCAATGTAAGACTTGTGTCAAGGTTAGTTGCTAAAGGATTTTCCAAAGTTGAAATCTAATTTATTACAACAAAACCCTTTCCCTTGTCAGCAAAATGAACTACATATGCCTTGTTCTTTCCCTTACCATTTCCCATAAATGAGAGACCCATTAAAAGGCTATCAAATATTCCTTCATGCATGGATGTTTACATGAATAAATTTACATGGAATAACCTCTTAGCTATTTCCAGAATGACTTTATCCTTCTATGTCACCTTAAGGAATCTCTTGATGGCCTTAAGAAAGATTCTCGTGCATGGTATGCCAAAATACATATCTTTCTTCTTGGTACCATGTTTTCTTGATGTCAATATAACCCCATTGTCTATGCCAATAAAGTAGAAATGCATCTCACAATCCTTGTTCTTTATGTTGATGACCTTACTCTGACTAGTACTGGCCTTAAACTTTAAAACCATGTGAAATATATCCTTATGAAAAAAATTGAAATGACCAACTTAGGACATTTGCATTATGTTCTTCTCCTCCAAGCCTTGCAAACCAACGACAAAAATTTTCTTTCTCAATATAAGTATGTTTACCACCTTCTACATCACCTTGTACCATAAGTTACTCATCAATATTTTTTACTTGACTCATACCCAACATGATATGTTCTTTCATGTTGGTCTTATTTCCTATTATATGAAAATGTCCTATGACAATCAATGGAAAGTAACAAAAATGATACTTTGGTATATCCAAGGTATAGTTCAGTCTTGGATACATTACATCTTACCTAGGAATCCTTTGTTGGTTGGATTCATTGAATGCAATTTGGATGGAAACCCTAATGATGAAAATTCTACTACAAGTTATCTTTTTAGTCTTGTTTTTGAACTTGTCAAGTCTTGGACTTGAAAGAAACAAGAAGCTCTTTTTATTTCTTCAACACAAGCATTTTATTGTGCCGCAATTAATGAAAGTTAAAAAATCTTGTGGCTTCACCAAATTAATTTATAGTTTGGATTCGAGAAGCAACATTTGATCTCCCTCTGGTGTAATAGCTATAGTGCGATCAAGCTTTCCAAATATCTAGTTCAACATCATCTCGACAAGGCAATCTCGACAAACACATTCAACTATAGATGTAATTCATCAAAAATATTATTTAGTTTTATGTTCTCAAAGTGTTATTTTTCCCTACATATGATTACTTTGGAAACATCTTCACAAAGTCTCAGAGAAGTGAAGTTTCATAAACTTAAATCTATATTAAAGGAGTTCAAGAATTTGTCATTAAGGGGGGATAGATTCCTATGCATCATTCATTTTTTTATTGTGTCACATTTGTAGCTCCTTTAATCATATCCCAATTTTTCTTGCGGGGGGTGTTACGGTATTTAAACACTTAGGAGTTAGTTATGATCAACTTTATCTAATGTGTCTTAAACTGTGTTTCTTTAGTGTGTATTAGTATGTATTTTTACTTATGTAATCCAATAGTCATGACATCTTCTGTACATAAAGTGATCCCTTGCATCAATCTTAACAACGATAGCTCCATGGCTTAACACCCGATTGGTTTGTGATCTCTATTTGAAGAGCATGGAGGATCATTCGCTTGATGATAGATTGTGAGAAACTCACATATAAATACTTTTTCACTTTGCATTAATAGTTAAATATTCTAGCATGTATAGTGAGATCAACATATTCAATTGGATTGAATATTGTAATGTGTTATATTATTATTACTATGTTTATAATTATATTAATTAATAATATGAAATTATTATTATTTATATACCAAATAGTTAACATTTATATTATTGTTTATATAAATAAAACTCTTTTATTCCTGATTATAAAATTATACCAATTAATAAAAGAATATTAATCGATTAATATTTATATTTATATCATTAATTATATAAATATAGCATACTTATAAGCTTTAGTTTATTTTTATTCATTTAAGTTTCATTTTTCCAAATGACAAGTGCTAACTAACACGACTTTATTAATTAATAATATAGTTGACATATGTGGTTATTATTCCTTTTCCCCACTTTATGATGATGATGATTAGGGTCCACTTTTACCAACTTTGGTCTATCGGACCTTAAGAAGGTTATTACTTGGTTTGCTTTAAACTTTTATTCATATGCTCAAAAAGCTTGGTAAGAAGCTTTCCAAGCTCACTATGGTTTTGGCAAGTTAGGAGGTTAGCAAGGTTTGTATTGTAGAAAATACTATGAAGCTTATATATAATGTGGGTGTAAGTAGGGCACTCTAAGAGAAAGTGATTTTCATCCTCAATGCTCATAGAATCACAAAGATGGAAAACCCTTTCCTCCCATGGAGTTTTGGGAATAGACCAATCGCTATGAAGCTCATGGGAGTTCATTCTAATCTTGGCTATATTAATTTTTTTTCTTTTAACTAGTTACCATCGAGAGATATTTTTGATCTTCCAAATTAGGGTTAATGACCTCCTTATAGTATCTTAGCTTTCTCTTAACCCCTAAATTTTCCTCACACCACAATTTCTCTTTAAACTTACAGGCAATAATATTTTTGACATTACCGATATTCTCTAAAGTTTCATTTTCATCAATGCCCCAATGGTCTAACCAAGCCATCGTATCTTTACACCAACTCCGCTTGAGGCGTAGTTGGTTTTGACTTGAATTTAAAGCAATTTTAGGAAGTCTCTCGTTTCCCATGTTATTTATCTTGTGCTTGTACATCAAGTTCGTAGTCATAGCCATGCTCTCGATGGGGAAAATACACACTTCTATGAGGAGAATATGATAAGGCACATTTCTTTTAATTTTGATGTTATAAGTTATAAACCGCTTATGGATTTGCTCAATCTTTCTCCAAGATTCTCTAGAAATGATACACCCCCATACTTCACAACCATATAAGATAACAAGGATGAAAAGAGTTTCAAAGAGGAACTTTTTTTATCCCACATGACGAGGTTGGCTAATTTACAATTATTTTCAAGACCAAAATAATCTTTCCATCCTCCATTAATCATTTTCTCAATGCTATGGGTTCAATTGAGCTTGTGATGAATATCAATTCCAAGATATTTGTGAGAAGTCACTTAGTTTACTCAAACTTTTGGGTAGGTGTGTTTCTTAGATTTCTAAAAGTCTACTATGTTAACCATAGTAGACTTTTTAGCAAGATATACCATAGCCAACTATGTAGGTGTCTTTCTTAGATTTCTAAAAGTCTACTATGTTAACCATAGTATACTTTTTAGCAAGATATACCGTAGTCAACTATGGTTGGTTAGCATAAGTAAATCATAATTAATTTTAATCAAATAAAATCAATCCTTTAAATAGAATATACGATTTAATCTGGAGGCAATATGGTATGTATACCGCCGGTTATCCCACAAGCAAGGAGATCACATACACCATTGGTGTCTAAATTATAAACTTATACATCATATTATTGCATCTAGTAACTATTTTGTTGGGACCATGCACTATTTTTCTCTTTGACCATTTTAAACACTCAAAACATGATATGTTGATATGTAACCTTCTTAACCTTTTAACTCATCACAATTATAATATTTTATAAATGTGTATCTTACAAAAAATTAATAAACATTAATAACCAATCATCATCATTAGTTAATATATTATTTTGTGTCTCTTAATTCTGTGTTTCTTAGTTCCGTGTTGCTACATAAATCTCGCCACATAGAATATTTACTATTTAGAAAAATGTAAATTAGAAAATTACATCGTCAAGTACAGATCACACCAAGGACAATGACATCATGATAGAGACACACAAGACAACTATAAAAGCTAAAAGAGACTCAACTGGCAGATACAGACGTTCATTTGTCCTTCAGCAGGTTGGATTAGGTCTCCGGAATACTGTTCTCCTATACTAGAGTTGACTGAGTCTATAGTATTTCTCAATGGATATTACACCAAATTTGCTGTCAAGAGCTTCTGGCTCACATCCCTGTTATAATCCTCTGATCTGCTATAATATATGGGAGAAGGATCACAGCTCTTACAAGTCCATTAAACTCTCTAAATACGTAGAATTAAATTGCTCGGAATGAGGAAATGCTTGTTCAACTAAATCACAAGAAGAAGAATAATGTTTTTCCTGAAATATTTTACTTCGACAGGCGGTGAGGGAAGTCGACTGATGATGCTCATCTGTTCCTATAATGCTGTTTGCTTGAAGGACATTAATCAAATCCAATCGATCGTACTCATAATATCCCATACAATCCTCCAACAGTAATTGGCCCCATGATTTAGAGGTATCTATTTCCACAACTTGATCATCTGCCACTTTCAAGCAGTTTGCCTCTGGATTAATCTTAATGGGTATATTTTGATAGATATCCTTATCAGTTTGGACCACTTCATCAGAGCAAGAAGGCATGTCCCTTCTTTTGCAGGGCTTCTTGATTTTGGGCTGGAATTCACTCATTTGGATCCTTTTGCTGAAGTGTTTATTCCAGTAATTCTTTATTTCATTATCTGTTCGACCAGGAAGTCGCCCTGCTATTAATGACCATCTGCAGAATATCAAATTACAGTTAATAGGCCTTTCAGCTAATACAAAATACGAAATTGGTATGATAGATATTTTAGAGAGGCGAATGCTAAGCTGCATACCGATTTCCAAGAAGACGATGTAATTTGATGAGGAGCTCCTCCTCTTCGCTGGAAATATTTCCACGCTTAATATCTGGACGAAGATAATTCAACCAACGCAATCTACAACTCGTCCCTCTTCGTTTTAGACCTGCAAAACCAATTTCTTCATCTCAAACTCTATATATTTATATATATTCACATGATGAACATTCATTTATTTTCATACAGATTCACACAACTATAAATACTTTTTTTCTTTGTTATATACAATTATATACCGATATAGTTATATTGATATAAATATCCATATTTTTACAAGCTAGGTTTGAGGTTTATTGAATTTTGAGCAATTGTAACTAGTTTGTATATATTTAAACTAGAACTTGAGCTTGGTGAAGACTGATGAATCACAAGTTAAGTGTTACTAATAAGTTACTTTTCTTTCATAAGTAGTTAACAAAATACCCTTATCCATACATCAACTACCAATTATACATACATAAATTCCACAACCCTAAATCGATATGAATCTAAAAGAATAAGCCAGAAAAAGTTCACCTGCTTTTTTTGGAAGAGATCTCCATCCACCAACTCCATTAGAGTTAATGTAATCGCTCAAAATCTTGTCCTCGCTAGCAGTCCAAGCCCCGCAATTGAGAACATCATCATCATCTTTGGAACAGCAACTATTAGGAGATCTACCCATGTTTGATCTGATCGTTCGAACAAACGCTCAACCAGCACCTTATATATTCTCTTCCAGTGACCACTTCTTACCCTTAGTTGTTTTCCCTTTACAGGATATTAATCTTGGCGAAAGCGAGATTATATAGAAACAGGCTGCTGTAAACTGTGATTGAATTTGTAACAATTTTTCTATAAACGTGGAACCAGTGACACAATAGGAGAATCTATATGAAATCTATTATTTTCTCGATGTCCTTGACGAGGTCCATTTTTATTATTTTTTTATTTAAATTGCAAGCAATGCTTTTTTTTGTTGTATATGGTCCTTGGTATCCATTGCGACACGAGAAAGTCTTCTGGTGTCGAGAAAGTCTTCTGGTAAACGTTCAGTGTTTGTACGTAAACTACACGACGACATTACTCTTACTCCCGTCTCCATCCGACATGGGCGAGAAAAGGCAATTGGACTTTTCAATGAGTGAACAGTGCATCGACGACACCATGTTTAATTTTAAACCATTGATTCCGGTCGTGCGAAAGCGAGGGCAACATCTTTTCAGTCCATGGTCCCAATCAATGATCAAATTTGAAGGGTAGGATCCTATTTCACTTTGAAGGTCTAGATATATTGAAACATTCAATGATTGACATGTTAAAATAAACCACTACTTTCATTTGAAAATTATGTGGTAATATATCAAAATTTCATTTTATATTAAAAGCAATGTAATCAAATTCCTATAATGATAAAATTTGTGTTGTTTCATTTTATGGTTTTTAATAAGTAGTGTTTAACCCAAATAATCCAAAGAAATCAATTGAAAAACATTTATAATCAATCTAGGCTCAGTCTGAAATTAATAAAACTTCAATAATCAAGGTTGGATAAAAATTAAATACAATCTATACAATGTCCAATGAACATAGAGATCGATAAATATAAAAGATGGAGTGAATCTAAAAAATATGTTAATTAATACCTAAACTATTATCTTGAATCACTTCAATAACAAACTTCACTCCTTTCCAAGAAGAAGCAAATACATACTTATAAAATAGCACAACAAAAAAACTATTCTCGTGATGCACATACCTGAAAAATCATTCAGTCGCAAGAACAACCCAACCACTATTGAGCTCCACGTATGGAAGGAATCCCTTTATATATGTTTCTAGCCGCTCGACTCTGCGAACCAAATGAGAGACACACCCCTCTATAGGAAATAATCATTAGGGGGTGTTTTTTATGTCTCTAGTGGAGATGTGCACTTGTGCAAGTTGGTGGTGGATTGGTGGTGTTGGGGCGGATGTGTCCTTCCTTTGCTCAAGAAAAGCCCGTGGAGTCTAAAGAGGGTATGATATACCTTATGAATGAATAGCGAAGCAAATGGTGGAAGTTGCCTAAGCAAGGATCTATGGTGACGGTGGAAACAAACTAAACAACGGTTTAACTCGATAATGGAAGCAACATAAGCAAGGTGAAGCATTTTTTGTAAAGTAAGAAATTATATTATAGTAACAGACTTACAATTCAACAAAATAGGTGGACTGGAAAGTAGAAAAAACTAACAGGCGAGCCACGATTTCTCCCACCTAAAACAAAAAAACTAGAGATTACAAAGCTTCAGCATAATACCCAGACAAACCAAGCATAGCACTAGACTGCTACCTGTTAAAAGATCCAACCGCAGTGTTTCGTATCTTATACAATGCCATGGCATACAAAATCAAAAATACATAAGAGAGCATAAAGGAGACTAGACGGAAAATTAAAAATACTATAGCTACTGAAACCAAAAAAGTCATCACTTCCTCGAGGGTGCCTTAGCAGGCCGAGGGCACCTTTGGAGCCAGATTGTGGATGGGGCATCGAGCATAGGTTAAGCTAGGGGCCACATTCTCATCCAGAGCATGAACGCGTCATTCGTCACCTCCCCTAGACGTCCCTAGAACACGTTGAGGAGGAATACCCATTTTGGCAGCCATGAGATCAATCTTGCGGTGCATGAGAGAGGAGTCCTGAAAATGAGCTTTCCAGGCATGGACCGGTTCGGCCTCTCTGGCAGCTTTGTTCTCCCACTCCATGAGAACATAATTCGAAAGGCCTTTTGTCACACAGAAGGAGGCTATCAGTTTGTCATAAGCCGAGAAGCGGCCTGCTGTATTACAAGGGTCCATGGGCCACTCTCCAACTTCCTCACGCAAATCGGTACCAGTCATGGTTTTGACCCGAGTTTACAGGTCTATCTCAACTCTTTCTAACTCTTCCTTGGCGATTGCAGGGATGCGGTCTCTTATAAAACACACAGCATTGAGGGATTTCTTTTGTTCCCTCCTTGTTGTTAGGAAAATTACTCTTATAGCACGACAGAGACTACCAATGTACGAGGGTAAAAGATGGACATATAAAGTACTGCATATACATATACTTAAGCAAATGGGCTAGAGGTTAGAAAGACATGTACCTTATTCTGAAGGTTGATCCAAGCTTTCTCCTAGTTTTCTCCTCAATTAACCAACCTTGCAAAACAACCCAAGACCTTCCTCAAACCATTTCAACTACAAATAAGAGATTGATATTCATTAGACAATGGAACATCAAATTGTAACAAGATTTGCAATAAACGTACACAAATCTATTTGGAAACGGAATAATGTCCAATATTTATTAATGAATGAAGCAAGTACATCAAAATATACCTTCTTTCAAGCATGGCACTTCATGAAACTAGGATTAAAGTTCTCATGCTCCTCTTCTCCAAGGATCCCAACCTCTGATCAGATCTGTTAGGGTTTATTAGGAACTAGGGCATAAGTGAGGAGGATATGAGTCTCAATTCTTCTAGCATAACACTATAATGGGCTTGGTCCCCTTTGATAGTCCCTCTCCCTCTCTTATATAGAAAGTGAAGAAGGTATGGTTGAATAGGAAGTAGTTACAACCAAAGAGGAGGTTCCAAAACTACCCAAAACTAACCATTTTTCACAATTTTTTTGTGTATTTTCAATGTTTCTGAGGTGTTCATGGCTTTGAACAGGGACAACTAGTGGGTACCCATGACTCTTACCATATGCAACCTGCAAAGTTTTAGGAAACCCGCGACTTTTAGCATATGCAATCTACTTTTTTGTGAAAAAAATGGTCAAAAACAACCTTTTCTGGGGGTTTTTTGGAGAAGTTTTGCTCTCCAAAATTGTTCCTAAGGTTATTACCTTTCAAATGGGCCATGAATAGGTAATGCCATCCATCTAAAGTCCCAAATATGGCTCTTCCATCCACAAATGTCCTTTTTTGTGACTCACTGTAATCTCATGAAGTGGCGTCATGCAACCAAGAGATGTAAGTGTCGCCACGGACCGAGAAGTGCCAATTTTGGCTATAATAGATGCAACCTAATGTATTAGTTCATAGGGGAATACGATGGCTGAAATAAATTATAAATAACAAAAGGTTGAGTCATGGAGTCAAAGAAATAAGAGAAACCAAGAACCATAGGCTCAAATGAAGTACCTGAAAGAAAGGAAAATGTTAGGCAATCTCATCCTTCGGATAAATTTCCATGTTCAAATAGTGGAACATGACTTCCAAGAGGATACAATATTGATGCATATATCATGGCCACTAGAATACATCGTGGATCCATGAGAAACATAAGTGTAAACATAGCCAAAAAAATACAAAGCTGGATCCATGTCGAAACTAAAGAACATAGCCATAGAGAACAAACTGGATCTATGTCTCATCAATAGCAAAAAATAGTGCGGCTCACTCTTGCGCACCTTGGGTAATAAAAAAATATGATGATGCTATTATAGGCCCAAGGTCTTCATCCAAACCATCTCAAGGTACGAATCCTAACCATGTGAATACATGAGTTGATGTCGAACATGGAGGACATTGTCTGATTACCGGCCATTAATGTGTACCATTAACAAATGGGGGGGAACCCAACAATAATGAAAATGGGCCCCAAAGTACTTGGTACATTCTAACAGGTGTGAATAGATGTTCTTGAAGTCAAGCACCTGAAGAATCCATCGAATAAGGGACATTAATGTATTCCCATAACCCAATGATGAGGGAAATTGCCAGTGATGATTGCAATCCCCAAGGTACTACCAAAAACTCTAAACTTTGTGCCCAAAGCAAGATCAGTTGAAGTCGATGGGAAAATGTCCGGTGGAAGGGAGGCCATAAGGCATCATCCATCATCCAACACGAGATATAATCAAAAGGTTGATTTGATTTGGAATAGGACTGAGTACATGATAAAACATATTAACTCCAAGGAATGGCCGACACATGAGGTCAAGGCAACTGCAGGATGGTCGACACAGGTTGCATCCTTGAACAATGAGCACGACACAAGAGTGACTTAGGAAGCTTTGAACACAAAGGGACCATGATATAAATCTGCAATGTAGGAGACATTGACAGATTATCCATATGATTGGAAGAGTAACCAATTAGAGGAGTACACAACTTTGAAATCAGGTTTATTCTAAGGCTAAAGCTAGAACTCAACTGGTTTTATAGACTCCAAAAGGTGCTTTGTTCAAGGACATTGTTGACTTGCTGCCATTATATTGAAATATATTTATCACTCTTCCCTTCCCTTTTCTCTTTTTATACACCTTTTTTTATTTTTTAACGAGCATGAAAAAGAACTAAAGCATGCTCGAGAAGGATCCAACCATGTCTAATTTTATGAGTCCATGGAAGGGAAACTCAAGAATTTCTTCTTTGTTTTACGAGTTTAAAGAAAAGATAGACTAATACTCGATAAGATACTGATCTGTGGATTTTAATATCGAGCCCAGATCTATTCTTGTTCGCCCGTGTTTTCATATTTAAGGAGTCTGGAAAACTTAAACAACAACTCCATCTACCTACTCGTGGATTTCACATCGAGCTTGAGTTGGTAGATGCTCACTGGTGTTTTCATATTTAGAGAGTCTTGAAATACTAAAGAAGACTCCAAAGGGTCATTTTTCGTAAATTTAGTCTCCTCACCCAAAAAAGGGTAAAACAATGTGAGAGAGAACTCTTCTCACAAAGTATGACTAGAGTTTTGCTTTTTCGTAAATAATCCACAAAGGTCTGGAAAAAGGGTAAACTTATACCTAAGTGAATGTCCCTTCAATTCCTTTTAACGAGTTTGAAGTGAACAAGTATAATCGACGATCTTGTCAATTTTAAGGAGTCTAACAAGATCTAGAGAAAACTTCATAAAAATATTTTCCGTAAAGGTTTAACGAGCCCAAAAAAAGTAAACTCGTGACCTCCTTATTGTTTTTGACGAGATCAAAAGAGAGATAAAATAATGCTCGTAGCCTCCTTATTGTTTTTAACTAGTTCGAAGAAAAGGTGGAAGAATGTTCGTTATGGGAGGAGACGAGTGTCAAAGACATGTGAGACTAGTTCCAAGCACACAGAATAAAGCTATGCATAATGCAAGGAACATGAGCAAGATAAAGACACTCAGGGTGTGTCTCTTCCCGGTAAAGGATGTGAAATCACAAAGGAAAAGTGATACATAGCTTAATGGAAATGAGATCAGAGATGGAGGCTTATATAATGAGCTAAAAGCATGGAATTTGGCATCAGGATCATTAGTGCAAGCGAGATCAAAATAAATGCATGTGTGACTTAAACAAAAAGATGAGAGCCTTATAAGGTGTTAGCACTCATATTTTACCCTTTGGTTGTGGAAAGATAAACCTAAGGTAACTCTTTCAAATCAATATTGAGGAGGGAAATTAGCCTTTTCCCTACTAGAGAGGGCTCTCTCAAAAATATGTAAACGGCTAAAGATATGTGAGAATGGTTGAGGTTTTTAAAACAATTGTAAGGTTGAAATTCATGCAAGAATCCTTGGGCATGGACTCAAAACTAAAATATTTTTATACCAACGCATAAACAACAATAGATATTTTCACAGAGGCAAGGTAATTGTCAGATTACAGTCAAAGCTTTTGGCAGGTGATTTAGAAAGAAACATAGATAGTCCATCAATAATGGGCGCCAAGTTACAGATGAATCCACTATCAATTTTAGAGAATCAATGGATACTCAGACCCGATAAACCAAGGAATAAACATATGAATCTCAATTTACATCGAACTGTCATCTGAGTATAGAAGACATAACATAATGGAAAGTATAGAAAAGAAAGCAAACATGCACATATAAGAAGAGAAAGATACAGACTGTAAATAAGATCAACACATGAATCTCTCATTCTGTAAAATGTGTTATTTCCTGTATGGCTCTTTATATTTCAGATATATAAACTCGATACAAAATTCTTGTCTCTCAAAAGGTTTTCGACCCCTTCAAAAATAACTTTCATTGTATTTTATACAAAACTTTCTTGAAGCAAAACCTAACTGCTTCTTTTAACTAAAAACTGACATAACTTAACTAAACTTTCCAAATGTCTTTTGAGTCAATGTCATAAAAATATTACAAGTTTCTTTTAAATAAAATTATTTCTTAAGTCTTCATTCGATGTAGGATCCAACAACTACTTTCAAGAACGAATTGTGTACTTCATTTTCCCATATCTCTCCATGTGTGTCCACTGATAAACACTTGGAAGATCATAGATTTCCATTTCTTTTACCATGACTCTCATTTCAACATGATCTGCAAAGGAAATTTGTGGAAGTCTTTCGCCAATTGAAACTAATTTGTTTAGAATTTCAAAATCTTCTGCAATCTTCTCCATTAAAATTTTCCCTGTAAGTAAATGATTTAGATATTGAAAATTCCCATGATCCATTCTTATATTGAATAATAATTTTTTATATTCATCTTGGGAAATTAACTACTAATTTTCATCCCAGAATGCAGGTAATCCTTTCTCGATCAATTTTTCAAACTGTTTTTGGAATTATGTTACTTGTCTTCTCATTACTCCAGCTTTGGCTTCAATATTCCCGACGTGTGCATGCTTTCCTAAAATTCTTCTTGCTGTTGTAATTGCCCCAATCCTATTCCTAATACCCGAGACCTTCAGATCTTCTTCTGTTAAACTTTTCAAAATGGTAATTGCATTTTGTGCTATCTCCCTGGGTTTCCTGTTCAGATTTTCTCTTATTGCAATACAACTTGTAAAAGCATCTTTAATTACTTTTTCCTTTACTCTCATAAAATCCAAATATGGTCTAAAATTTTCGGCTTCTTTAATGATTAAGTCCCATACCATGTGCTTACATCCTTGCATAGTTGCTTTCCCTGTCACTTGGTGTGCCAATTTTTTATATTTGTCTTGTAAATATTTTGTTTCTTTATCTTTTTTCTCACTTTATTCTTTCAATCTCTAAGATTCTTCTCCTAAATCCTTGATCTCGACATCTTTTAAAATAATCTGGGACATATCCTGTAAAAGACTCTGAGCATCGTTTCCATCTTCATTATGACTTATACCTGTTTGCTGCTATCTCAAATTTGACATTTTATTTTTAAATCATCAATATGATTTCTCAAACTTATTTTTTCCTTTTCCTAGCTAGTTTCTCTTTCAACAAATTTCAATAATTCATCTTTACTATCATTTACTTCTTTAGACAAAGCTTCTTTTTCTTGCTCTATCTTTCTTTCTTTAGGAGCCTGGATCGACTGAGTATTTGGAATTTTCATCCTCTTTCGTAACGTTTGAATCAAATTATCTTTTTCGATCAACAATTGTTTTCTTTCTTTGCCTCCACCATCGCTTGAAACTAAGTCAAATTGTAATTTTATGACTTGTTGTTGGTGATCTTTATTCTCCAGTCTCTCTTGCTTCAATTGACCTTCCATTTTACTTACAACACTTTCCAGTTTAGCAACTTTCAATGTTGCTTCTACAAAATCTTCATATATCACTTCTCCAATTTGATTATGCAATTGGATCTTGTTAGGTACAAGTATTTTCTTCAAATTGACCTTTATCTCGGTCATTTTATCTTCGGTTGATACTGCCAAGTTTAAAGTGTTCTCTTTTATATCCCTGCTCGTTATTAAAGAAGTCTCTGAATCTGATAAATCTCTGACTTTTGGCAGTAAATTATAAAGATTTTGGGAAGAGGCTTGCTTATTTTGTCCATAATGTTTATACATGTCAATCCTAGATTGAAATTTATTTACATCACCACTTTCCTAAACTTCTTGAAATTTATATTCTTGTATCTGAACTTCTAGAACTAAAAAATTTCCGTCCTCGCATCTTTCACTGTCTGCTGAAATAACCAGTTCCTGCTGTGTTTCCACCCTAAGCCTTTTGTCTTCATCTCTTCCTTCACTATCTGCATCTATAATCTCCTGCAAATCTCTTTTTCTTCCAATTTCCAGAGTATCTAGCACATGATATGCTTCTATCGTTGACTCTATCAGAATAAGATCTCCCACTTTTGAATTTATAATGTCTTCGTCCTCAAATTCATAACGAAATAAATTTTGTCCTTTTAGAAATCTTTCTATTTATTTATGTTCAAAAGCCTTTGTATTATTTTTCCTCCTCCTCTCAGAAATGATATGTAGAGGGTCATATTAAACCGGTACGTCTTTCTTAAACTCCATATTCTCCAATAACTTCTCCACATCTGAAAGAGCATCTTTTCTTTTTATAATGAATGGGCCTACTTTCCACAAGTATTTTAAATCGGAAGCTTTCTTAAACTTTAAGAAATGCTCATCTTCTAAAGTCAGTTTCTGTCTAACGAATTCGAGAGAAAAAATCCTCAGAGTTAAAAAGGCAGGAAGCATATAAGGTTCATGTATGAAACCTTACAACCTAATCACAGTATAATCCTTCAATAAGAACCAATCACCTATTGCTACTTCATCTTTCAATTGCATCAAAGACTCCATTTGAGGTTAAACCCTTGGAAATTCTTCTCCAAAAATCACTCTATATACTGCAGACATAATATAATTCATGTAATTAAATACATTATCTTCTAAGGTATCTGTATAGACTATCTGTGAGAACTGTAAATATTCTATGCTTCTAAACATAACCATCTTCATTAACTACATCTGAAACCTAAAATGTCGAGTATTGGAAAAACTGCTCAACTGTGAATGAATTCTTTCTGCTAAAAAGTCTTTGAATTTGAGGTACGACACCGAATCATTCTCATTTCCTAGTGAAATGATGCTAATTCTGAATAATAAACTTAACTGTAACTCTATCACCCACATATCTGTATCCAGACCTAAAAGATGAGCTATCAAAGAAAGAACCAATTGGGTATTGTCATTAAAGAAATTAATATCCAAAGGGTATGGGGTATTCTCAACTTCCAAGTCAGGTTTAAGACATGTGGTTAAAAATGCTTGTTGTTCTCAGAGGAATACTGCCCATATGTAGCAACAACAGACTCCTTAGAAAAACTTTCGGACTCAGGTACTTGGGATGCAGGGATTCCAAAAGAACTGTTGACGACTAATGAATTTATGGAACATACAATCTTAGACTTCTGGGAATTCATAATAACTTGTTGGGTTTCAGAATAATTAGACACACACCAAGACACAAACTCAGGGAAAGACATAATTTGGTCAAGGACAAAAAGGATGAAGGACAACTGAAACACTTTAAGCACATCTAGAAATTCCTTAAGCAAATATTTCAATCTTCTCTTAATTTCAGGCATAGGTAGCCAAACTTCTGTATAAAATACATCAAAATCCCTATCTTCCAGAGCAATTTTAACCCTAATATTGCTAGAGCTTGGTTCTTCATCCATTTCCTTACTATAAATAGATTCAGATTACTAACAGCAGTGGTTATGAGGTCCTACCTGTCACTGAGAAGCTCTGAGAATGATCTTTCTTGTTGTCTCCTTCGTCTTCCACATGACCAGAAGCTTCTGACTCCGACAGCTCCGAGAAACAAATGTCAACTTCACGTACTCATTTTTATATATATAACCTTTTCCCTTATCCTTCAGTCTTCTTTACCAGTTGTCAACTTTTTCATTCATTGATCTTTTGTGCATTGCTCTCAGCCGTTAGATCTGATCCCTTTTTATTGAATTGACATCCTTTCTCTATCAACCGTCTGATCATCCTCTATACTCTAATCTATACCATCTACTATTATCATCCTATTATCTTCAGTGGTTTCGCTATTTTCTAAGGTGGTTTCCAATACCATTTTTCCCTCTTGCGGCAGAACCTAGCGTTGACACCTGTCAGGTAGTTTTGATTTTCACAACCACTATGTCTTCTATCTGTTGTGCATCTTCTCGGTGCATCAATCATCCAAGACCGTCAATCTTCTCCTGCAACGCATCCAAGGTAGAGACTTGCAAAATATTTAACCTTTCACCCTTTCCCACTGGTGGGATCCATATCAATATCTTTCACACAGATCTAAACTTTATCACCATTGATTTAATTTACTTGCAATATGAGCCGTCGATTACTCGAGATTCACACTATGATTTAAGGATGCATTTTGAACCATCGGATCCTTTACCATCGATCTTGCAATCTTGTCCTCCGCCATAGTAGTTTCGCTTCGTGCTAGAACGGTTTATCGTACTGCCTACCTTGCTTGTAGAGCACCTTATGATCGTCACCTGTCCGCCGGTATCACTTTTCGTGACCACTTTCACACTTATTCCCTGCACATCTTAGCCATGCGACATCAAATGAAGACCATTGATCTCCTATTCTCTCCCAATCTATGACGCAACCTGCACAAGACTTAACACTTGCAATTTTTGTTTTCGGACTTTAGTCTTTTGGCTTCCTTTTGATCATTTTGATTGAAAATTTTCATACTTCTTTAGTTTTTCACCTTAGCACTTCCATTTACAAGCTTCTTTTCATTCTTTATCAAATGATCATGAAAACAATAACATTTCAGGATTCCTTAAGAAAATTTTCAAGATTTCTTTCCATTACACATCAGTATTTGTGTTGTGAAAACTAGTTGCTAACATAAGGGATGGCCATAAATATATGATGCTTCTTCTCAATGTCATGGTAAATCTAGAAAGGCTCCCGAGCCTATGATAAGAACTCAACATGGGAACCAAAATGGCATAAGGGTGCTGACTAGGGTGACCCATTTTAGGTACTCTCTACTGTCAGACTGGTGCACAATGCATATAGAGATGGATGACACACGAATATCCAACAGGTTCGACCCTATGGCGAATTCAGATGGAAAAAGGTTCAAATGAATCATAACAACGGGGAAGCCTAAATCTATATGCAAGGTTCTGAATATAATCGACATGATCGAACAAAGTGTCAAAAAGGACCAGTAATAAAGTTTAAGTCCAGCTAAGAATCCTATCTCCAAGCAACATTAGTACCAAAATCATATCTAAAACTTATGTAAAGAAATATCCGATACAAGTCACTGTCGTAGAAATATTTTAAACTTCACTATTATCAACAACATGCATAATACAGGCATAATTGACCAAGGATGACTCTATAGTACCAAAGCCTGAGCAATTACAATCAAAATTATCAACTTCAGGATGAAGATCAAAGTTAAAGGACGTGATGGAATCTACAAGAACAAATTCATCAACATGGGAGTTGAAAATTCTAGAATCATAATCAAACTCAGCTCGAACACCGATTTGCGGATCTATAGGAGAGTCGAAAGACTCAACATTAGGAAGATCAGACTCTAAGGTAAAGCTGGGGCTGAAAGTAACTGTGACTTGATCAATGTCCAAATGAATGGAAGAATGCATTATGGACTCTAGGAAAACTTCATCAGAAGGAAGTATATCATCCCAGATAGAACACCTATCTAAACATTCAGATGGAGGTATCACCTGGTCAACTATCGGGACCCAATCCCAAGAAGGTAAGCATGAATCAGAGAATTATTCTCAGTAGCAATTGGAATCAAGGAAAAAATATGCCACATAATTTGATTGTGACATGGTAGTTCCTACTGAAGAAGGATATACTTGGTATATAGTTGGGAAATAAGAGGCATAAACAAATGCCAGCTAATCGATAGTGACAATTCTTTCGTTCTGAGGAAAATGCATCACACGAAAGAGCGTAGACACCAAAAAATCCATAGCATACCTGTAATCATGCCCGAGGATCATATCAAAGTCCATAGAGTCCTTTAAAACAATAAAATAAAATAAGACTATTTTTCCACCCAAAGTATGAGGTACTTGAGGGAGGAATCAAACTGGTTCACTAGGTCTTCTATCGAATGTCAACGACCAATTAAAACTGGAACAAGGTTAGGGAAACCTAAATCTCTCCAAGCATAAGGGGGTGAGATACTAACAGAGGCTCCTCCATCCACAATACATCGATGAACCACATGGTTTCTGATATCAACCTTTATTTGGAAAGGTGTAGAAGAAGGAAGATGAGGCCCAACTAGACTATTCCAATCAAAGGAAATGATCCTAGAGCTTGGTAGGGGTTCACTCAGCACAGATGAAGTGCCCCTTTTTTCAAAAATATCCAAACAGGTAATGCAGAAGACTTGAGGGATAGGTGCATCAGTCTCCGAAGGACTGATGGGATCGATCGAATATTGCATAGATTTGATCACTTCACTCTCTGAAAAAGAATAGGGTTGACCAAATACTGTTTTTGTTCAACAACTTTATCAACCAAAGGTTGACTAGACTATTGGGAATCTATAGACAATTCCTGAGTAGAGGAACCTTTAGTCATGGACCACACTCTCTGCACCTCTAGAATCACAGGGCATAGGTGAGTAAGGTGATCTCCCTTACAAAGTTTACAAGGGAACTTTGGATTGCGTCCTATAAGCTTAGACTCCTTTACAACATCAATACTCTTAGCATGACTAGCATTGGCTGACATTTTACCCCCAGTATGACTTGGAGTGGTTGGTTGCTCAAAAGCAGAAGACGTTTGAACTAAAGACCACACGTTTTGCAATTATGGAAGTACAGGGCACAAATAGGTTATGTGGTCTCCCTCGCAAAACTTACAAGGGAACTTAACCTTCTATTTAGTAGGTTTGTTGACAATGTCAACGTTATCAGCATGACTTGCAGTGGCTGATTTAGTTTCTCCAGTATGACTCACAGTAACTAGTAACAGGGGCCCCTTGATTGGTGTTCATCAAAATGCTAGTCATGGTTTCCGACTCAATGAGGCAGAAAAAAAAATATCTAAGGCCAACTAAGAAAAAGTAGCACAAAGAGCACACCACTTAGAAAGGTCCTAGGTAAGCCAAACCAGGAAAACAAATGCCTTCCACAGGGAAGTATGGGATGATTAGGGCCCAGAACAAACCAACGAAAGATGAAGGCCAGTTACCTGAGGTCCACAATACAGTATCTCTAGGTGCAAACATTTGAATCACCAACCTCCATCCCAAACACCTGTAAGGAATTTCCTCCCACGTCTGTCCTAGGTACAGTGGAGATAGCCCTCCACCATCACTTGTGTATGAATCCTAGACTCTGGATACTAAGGTTACAAACTGTAATACCCCAATTTTGGACTTTCAACCCCTATTATATTTTTTCTAAGTATTATTTCAGTTTACTTAGTTGACTTTAGAAATCTGATAAATTGATTTCTATTGACCAAGTGGACCAACACATTAATGAGATGGGAGTCACAGTCCCCTAAGGTTTGGAGGGAAAATCCCACCTAATAATAATCATGAGAAATTATTATTGGAGAAAAATAGAAAACCCTAAAGAAAATATTTGAGAGACTGATGAATTCAAAGAATTCATAAAATGAGAAATTTTCACCTAAGAGAATAAAAAGGGAAAACTCTTTGAAACACACATTCATTATTCACAATCTCATGAGCTGAACACACAAGAGAAAATGGGAATGGGGGAGACAAATGAACCTAAGACAAATGAAGACTGGTGAGGGAGGATAGATTTGGGAGAACCAAACTTGTCCTGAAGCCAAGTGATTGAGGACCAACACATTAATGAGATGGGAGTCACAGTCCCATAAGGTTTGGAGGGAAAATCCCACTTAATAATAATAATGAGAAATTATTATTGGAGAAAAATGGCAAACCCTAAAGAAAATATTTGAGAGACTAATGAATTAAAAGAATTCATAAAATGAGAAATTTTCACCTAAGAGAATAAAAAGTGAAAACTCTTTGAAACACACACTCATTATCACATTCATTATTCACAATCTCATGAGTTGAACACACAAGAGAAAATGGGAATGGGGAAGACACATGAACCTGAGACAAATGAAGACTGGTGAGGGAGGACAGATTTGGGAGAACCAAACTGGTCTTGAAGCCAAGTGATTGAGGACAGATTTGGGAGAACCAAACTAGTCCAGATTAAGAGGAACCATACAGTTTGGTATGAGCTTGGCTATGTAATTGTGTGCAGGTAGAAGAACTACCCCAAGCTAGCAGGAGCACTACATTTACCTGAATAGGCTGTGTTACATTGATTATCTTAAGGGATAAGGCTTAAAATCCCCTGGAGCATCCTGGAGCTCAGGAGTACTGAGTTGGATGTTGGGTTTCCTGTTGCCACTGAAATATCCTAATAACTTGGGTAAACTAGTTAAGGGTAACTTAAAAACTATACTCTAACCTAGGGGACTGTGAAATCAGCTCGAGGGTGACCTGAGAGCAAGGAGTACTTGCTGGTCAAAGGATAGGAGGTTTGTGCTTGGTTCCACTAGTCATAAGATTTTAGATAGGTATATCTTTTGAACCCCTATATTTATTTTTATGGACAGTATTGGAAATTAATTGTGTGTATTAATGGAAATATTATTGAATGATCTACTGTTTTCAGATCTGCTGATATGTATACTCTTACATTGATTTCTGAGTATAGATCTGCCATAATTATTAGATCTGTGAATCTAAATCAGTGTGATGATCTAAGTTAAGATGCTTAAATGTTTTCTAGAGCATGTTTGAATAAGTTCTGATATATTTAAGCTACACATCTATTGTTTAAATAAGAGATTGCAAGCCTAAGAGAGGCATCATTAAATGACTATGGTTTAAATGCCAACCTAGGGTTAGTAGTATATTTCATTTTATGCAGGATCTCTTATTTCTATATTACGGACATAACTGTGTTTATCTATGTATGATGATTGTGTAGATTAGGATGACATGTAAACCAAGGGTTTACATGTCAAGCCAAAAATATTTATAAACCCTAATGTTTTATTGTTATTGAGTTAACTAGAAAGGGAACAGGATGCTTAAGATATTTTCAATCTAATGAAATGAATTCAATATAGCTGAAACTGTGCATAAATTTATGTGAAAATTTTTATGGAGAAATTGTATTAAAGATAGGGATTAAGGTTATACTCTAAGCCATTCTGAATATGCATATGTTTCCAACTTCATTTTGATGCATCGACTAGGATTTCCTATTTTATTGCACACACTTGCTATTTTACTTCTAAATATGCATTCAGAGGCTAATGCATACCATCATATACATGCGATGGCATTCCTTATTCTCTTAATGCCTTGTTATGGGTTAAGTGAATACACGGTATGCATCTCAGGTCCGATTCGTGATCTACGAATCGAGGCCTTATCAATATCTTCGAAATACAAAGTAAATTGTGTTGTGCAACGAAAGTGAAAAACGTATAAGATACCATTGAATTTACGATTTGCTTCAAGCTTAAAAACTCTTATGCATAACGACGTTTTACACATTGTGCCCATTAGGACAATGAAGAGTGATGCAACATAAACAATATTCTAGCATGAATCGACAACTATGCATCGTAAGCTAGGCTGCAAACATTTTATGCATCTGGCTTAACGCTTATGCCTATGGTTAAGTTCAACAAGTAGGCCTTCAACTGAAGGTTTCATTATTTCATTTAAATACTAGAAGATATGATGCTATGACCTTACGGTCAAGTTGGATTGCATTTTAATGGCATGTTGTTATCATGTAAAACAGAGGCATCGATATTCATTTGAATATTAAAGAAAACATGGAAACTTTAACTACCAAATGAATGTCGTAATATTTAACCCAGCAATGCATACATGTTCATCTAAGTGTGAAGGGAACATGATTATCATTTGAATGCTCTAAAACAAATGCGAAACCATTATATAATGCACATGAGAGCATGGGAGAAACACACCATTTGTGGATTCTAATGCTTAATCATTTTCCACAGCAAATTAAGAAGGCCATGATTTCTCATAAAAAACTATGTTATATTATAAATGAAAAGGAGATAGAGGCCGAGAGATTCTAAAGAGTCTCATTACAGTAATAAACAAGTTTCAGAGTGACGCTATCTCTTTTAAAATGCATCCATTATTTACAAATTAAAATTGGCAATCCATATCTTTCTCTCTTCTTCCCTAAGACCACTGAAGTCATGTAGACCGACTGTGCACAATAGTAAGCAAAGATTTTGTTGTTGGGGCCGACGGCCACCTCTTTAAAACCATGAAATCCTAACAGCAAACCCTATCGAAGCTTGAGTAACTCAGCCGAGCCCTTAGGGTCGGCTTAACCCCGAAGGCATCTTTGAGTTGACAGGTAACCTGGCATTTGGGGAGACACCATCCACGCTAGGAGACAGTTGAGGAGCCATGACGTGTACCCAACCTCCAGCATGCTACGGGTTACCTACACAACGTTAAACAAGTTGTTAAAAATGTAACAAGTCTATTTTACATAGAGTAAGTAAATACCATAAGAAATATTTTACCACTGCATTAACAACATTGGCATGGAGATGTTTACCTGTCGGTGAAGTGAGATTGCCAACCATGCTCCACCTATTGCAATCAAGAAACATTAACACAAGGATTAATATCATTTGAATGATGGAAAAAAGCATTAGACATTGAGTAAGGATGGAAAGGATATTACACTAAGAGTGAAGTGTTGCAACTTACCCATTGTGCAGAGTAGCACTGGAGGTACCTTCACATTGTCCAACATAAAGCATGGTGTCGAACTCACCATCGAACCCATGGCATAGCCTTCTGCCTCAGAGCAGCAACACTTCACTAAGATTTTCATCACAGTAACAATGACCTGTGTGTTGAACTTGTGTGTTACAAACATAGCTTGCAACCGGCGATGGAAGGTCAAGAGACCACTGAACTCGGTGGTGGTGGCCTTGATGGCTAGGCCGTAGCACAACTGGGCGCCAAATGCTTCCAACGTTGGATCGACAGTGTTAAACAAAACTCGTTTACCAACAAAACAAACAACATTGAGATCAACGATGATTAAAAAGTAATGCATTTAGGGGGTCTTGTGTAGTACGCAGTACATTAATGGGAATGGAGCAAATCATAGTTGACGAGAGGACTTCACATTTAATGTTGACCAACCAGTGTCCACATGGATCCGAGAACCTTTCACAACTCGATCATCCCCTTCCACGAAGTCGTTGAGAGTCTTGTACACCTGCCAAGTGGCATCCTGCAGGGTTCAAAACTTTGGTTAAGGTTTGGGTAGGCCTGCGTGGCATATCCACTTCACCACTGTCGAAACGACAGTGTTAAACCCTTGTAGCCATGACTTCTTATGCATAATGTTATCCATGTTGGCATGAACTTTTGCATGTGTTTGTAAACCATTATTTGATTAACATTGCATTAAGGCATGCATTAATACTTGGTATCCACGACGATGTTCATGGAACCAAAGTCCCGTCGTGGATTAGTTTGGTTATGTTTACGTTGATATTGTCATATGATTTGATGTAACTCCATTATTATGTGGGCCATTAACCATTACTGCCACCTTTAATATATATAACCCTTGCATTGTGGTTATCAAGTTATTCATTGTGGCTTGAAGACCATTTCAATGGCATGCCTAATATTTAAGTTGTCTTATCAAAGTTTGAATAGTGCTTAAGTCTTGTATACTTGTTTATATATATATATATATATATTGTAATAATATTTACATATTTTGTAATGTATTAAAATCTACACTATTGCATCAAGTAATAATAATACCTTTACTTGGTCATAACTGTATATAATTGCAAAGAACTCCAGCTAAAAATATGTATATATATATATATATATATATATCTTTATGTATAATCTTTACATAATGGTTGAATAGTTCTACTTGTTATAGTTTAAGCTTTATGTCCCATATGCATGGTTACAATAGATGAGGAGTTATGGCATATTATGCTAAGGCCTAGCCTTAGTATAATGGTAATACTTAAGCTGTAGATTATTACCTTGACACAGTGTGTAATCATGTACACATTAGTGGTAACCACGTTAATACACTATGAGTCGCAGTCAACACTTAATAACATATTAATGGTATTAATACAGTTATTGATGATAGTAAAATTTATGATGAGGTGAGTCTCATTTTGACGTAAGTGTGCAGAACATTGTCATCATACCTTCGAGGGATAATTGAATTAGTGATGAGTGCAATGACGATTAGTCACACTATCACAGCTGGAACTTGTTTGAAGAACGACAGAAATATTAATGACAGTTATTGAACTCACACTCAGAATATAGATAAATAAGTTGTGACGATAGCTAGCATGTTATTTTCCACATTTTGTTTGAGTAGTTAGGATTTCTTTTCAAAAAAAAAAAAATCGCGTAGAGGAGACGTGACAAATTGGTATCAGAGCACAGTCACTACACTAGGACCTTAGGCTCACTGCATGAATGCTGTGTTTTTATTTCAGAAATAAATAATTAAAATTGTTGTAGCATACTGTTTGCAATTTGTTTCATTAATTACATTGATGTTATGACTTCTAACAAAAAACTGATTGGCCACACTTAGACAGTACAACGTTTGAAATCGTAAATGGAAGAAATAAATTATGTGGAATAGGAAGAATGGTTGGCTATAGAAACCTCTAGCCAATGAGGAGAAATGGCCAGCAGGCATGGGAGAAACTAGAATTCTCCACAAGGAGCAACAACATCCGGCAAGATGTTGGAAAAAGTGAAAAGCCTAAAAGGTGAGATAATAAGCATCAAAGAAGACAACATTAAGAACTTTGAAGAACAACGAGAAATAAATGATATCCTACTGAAAAATTTGTTAGAAAAAGAAAACAGTCACCTCCCAACACTAGAGGAGCAGCATGCAAAAAAATCCGTCACAAAAAGAAATTCGAAATTTCAGACTACACCTCCAAGAATTTCTGCGAGTTATAACATGGATATCAATGACGGAGAGTCACATGGTGAAGATTCTGAAGAGTACATGCCCAAGAAGAAAAAGAAGACTGGAGAAGTACATCATCTACATTCATAATTGAGAAAAATCAAGCCTCCTACTTTTAACGGAGAAGTTAAAACCGGAGAGGAAGCAAAACTGTAGCTCAGAGACATGGAGAAATATTTATGCATGTTCGATTATTCCAGCACCATAAAGGCTAGGATTGTTGTTTTCAACCTGCAGGGTAAAGCTTCTACTTGGTGGGATGACCTCAAGCTGACCCAATCAATCAAAGAGAAGAAGGTAAAGTGGAATACATTTGCAACATTCTTCAAACATAAGTACCTGTCTGAAAGGTACTTTGATAAGAAGTTAAAAGACTTTTATGACCTTAAGCTAGGACAACAACCCATGGATGAATTAATCAGTAAATTCCTTGACTTGCTCAAGTATGTTCCTTACATTCAAGAAGAGAAAGTAAGAATCTAGTGCTTTCTGAACTGTTTGTCGTTTGGGCACAAGGATCAAATAGAGTTTGATGATCCTAAAACTTTAGAAGATGCATTCATGAAAGCTAGACTGTGCTATGAACAGGGGCAGAACATAGCTGAAATGTCAAAAAGGTGGAACGAAAAGAAGAAGACCAAGTCTGAAAATACGCAGAAAGGATGCAAGCCCAACTAGTTTAGAAACCAAGTTTCAAGGGAACCTTTCAGCAACAGGTTTGAGGGAAGTAATCCCCAACCCAAATTTGTTCCACCCATTAAGAAGGTTAACACTTAAGGCACCAGAAAATCGGAATCTATACCATCTAATCCACCAATCAAGTGTTGGGGTTGTGGAGAAAACCACCGCTGGTATGATTTTCCTCATAAAAAGGACATAAGCAAACCTGTGGATAATCTGCAAGAGGCTTCGACGATTCAAGACATAGCCGGGAGCCCAAAAATCTATGCGGCATTGAACAACTGTCAAGAAGAACATCATGCCTCTATAATCGAAGTTGAAGGTATGATTTCCGGGACACCTATGTCTATCTTGATTGATTCTGCCGCATGTAAAAGTTATGTAGACCCAAAACTATGTGAGTCATGCAAACTTATTAAAAACAAATACATGCAGTCTTGGCTGGTGCAAATGGAAACAAGGACAAAAAGGAAAGTTTCTGAAGTAGTTAATCAGTGTTTCTTGAAGCTGAATGAATCCTACACTAGTGCTGATTTAAATGTTTTGCCGTTAGGATAATACGATGTGCTTATCAGTATGGATTGGATGGAAAAACATAGGGTTGTTATTGACTGCTATCAAAAATCTGTGACCTTCATGAATGATGTGGGACAGCTTGAAAAGATTCAAGGAATATTGAGAGCAATGATAATAGGGGAAATTTCTGCTCTTCAATTAAAAAGAAATGCATGGAAAGGGTGCAAACTCTATGTTGTCCACATGATAGAAAATCAGTAAAGTGAAATTCCAAAATTTACAAAACATCATGTTTTGGCTGAATTCGAGGATGTGTTTCCCGAGGAGATTCTGGAGTTACCTCCTAGACGAGAACTAGATTTTACCAAAGACCTATCCTCGAGAACAGTACCAAATTCTAAAGCACCTTATCGGATGAGTACAATTGAAGTGATTGAGCTGAAAGCACAATTATAGGAGCTGTTAGAAAAAGGGTATATTCTCCAAAGCGTATCCTCGTGGGGAGCACCGGTGATTTTTATACAGAAGAAAGACGACACATTTTGGTTGTGCATTGATTATAGACAGTTGAACAAGGTGACCATCAAAAATTAGTATCCCTTGCCGAGGATTGATGATCTGTTCGATTAGGTTGGGGGTGCTACTGTCTTTTCAAAAATTGATCTAAGGTTGGGTTATCATCAAATCAGAATTAAAGAGGAAGATGTGCACAAAACCGCTTTCCGAACCCGTTATGGGCATTATGAATTTGTGGTGATGCCATTTGGTTTGACGAATGTACCAGCCACGTTTATTTGCTTGATGAATAATGTTTTCAGCAAGTACTTGGATAAATTTGTTGTGGTGTTTATTCACGACATACTCATCTATTCGAAGAACAAAAAAGAGCATAAGGAACACCTAAGATTAGTGATGCAAATTTTAAGAGAAAATCAGCTTTATGCAAAGCAATCCAAGTGTGACTTCTACAAGGACCAAATACAATACTTGGGTCACATTATTTTAGTGCAAGGTATTGTGGTGGATCCCGACAAGATCAAGGCCATAATGAGCTATCCTAATCCAAAAAATGTAAGCGATGTCTGCTCTTTCATGGGATTGGTCGATTACTACCGAAAATTTATTGAAACAGTTGCTCACTTCTTCCCCTATTCTAAAAGTGGTTGATCCATATGGTGATTTTGTTGTATGCATGGATGTGTGCAAGGATGTCTTGGGAGGCGTGCTAACGCAAGATGGTTCAGTCACTGGGTATGAATCTAGAAAGATGAAAACACATGAAGTAAACTATGCGATGCATGATTTAGAACTGGTTGCCATAATTCATGCTTTGAGAATGTGGAAAAATTACCTTCTTGCGAAAAGGTTTGTCTTGAAAACTAACCACATTGAACTGAAGTATCTTTTTGAACAAACAAACCTGAACGGAAGGCAAGCAAGGTGGATGGCTTTCTTAAGCGGGTTCGATTTTGAAATTTAGTACATTAAAGACAAAGAAAATAAAATTGTTGATGCACTTAGTAGACACATGCACCTACTAATGATGGCTTCAGTTAACAATTTTCAAATTGATTTAATGTCACAGATCCGGACAACTGCTGAAAAAGACAAAAAATATCTAAATTTAAGACAAAAAAGTCTTGCAGAAATTTCAGATCAGCAAGCAACTAATTACAGCATCTCCAAGGATGGACTGCTGCTATTTAAAAATAGGCTATACATACAGGATCAACCAGAATTAAAACAACTGATCATGGACGAATTTCAGAAGAGACCATATTCTGGTCATCCAGGTTATCAGAAAAATGATGACAGCTATTAAAAAACAACATTATTGGCCTAGACTGAAATCAGAAATTGCTAAATACATTGCAAAATGTATGGACTGTCAGCGGGTGAAAATAGAACACCAGCTTCTGGTTGGTTTGTTGCATCCCATACCTGTACCAGAATGGAAATGCGAGACCATTTTTATGGATTTCATCACCGGATTGCCTAAAAATAATAAACAACATGATGCTATCATGGTTGTGGTGGAAAAATTGACTAAGGAAACACACTTCATCCCAGTCAGATCAACTTTCAAGGAAATAAACGTTGCTGAGGTTTTCATGAAGGAAGCCTTTCGACTTCATGGAATTCCCAAGGTGATTATTTCTGACAGGGACACCAAATTCACCTCACACTTTTGGAAGGATCTGTTTGTAGGTTTGGGGACTAAACTGAGTTTTAGTACAGCCTACCATCCACAAACTGATGGGAAGACCGAAAGGCTGAACCAAGTCCTTGAGGATATGCTTTGCTTGTATGTCATCAACAATCCGAAGCAGTGGGAAAACTATCTACACATAGCTGAATTTTCCTACAAAAATGGTTACCAAACTTCTGCAGGAATGAGTCCATTCAAAGTGTTGTATGGCAGGAAGTGTAAAACCCCTATGTCTTGGGACGATCCAATAAATCAAATTGTGATGGGTCCTGAAATGCTAGCTGAACTAGAAAACATTGTGCAGAAAGTAAAAACAAACTTAAAAACTGCCCAATACAGGCGTAAGAGCTATGCTGATCGGCATAGATAACATAAGGAATTCAAAGTTGGGGATCATGTATTCCTAAGAGTGAAAGCAAATAAAATTTCTTTGAGCTTGGGAAAGGTTTCCAAACTTGCACAAAGATTTTGTGGTCCTTTCCAAATACTTGCTAGAGTAGGACTTGTTGCTTATCGATTAGCTTTACCAGCAAATTTTAAAGTGCATGATGTTTCATTGCTGAAGAAATATGTATATGATCCTAAGCATATTGTGAACTGGCATGTGATTCAGGTGGAATTAGAAGGAGACTTCCAGATAGACCCTATATGCATAATGGATCAGAAAGAGGTGGTACTTCAGAATCAAACCATCGTTTAGGTAAAAGTGCAATGGAAGCACGATAAGCTTGTGCAAGGTTTCCAAACTTGCAACAAGATTTTGTGGTCCTTTCCAAATACTTGCTAGAGTAGGACCTGTTGCTTATCAGTTAACTTTACCAACAAATTTTAAAGTGCATGATGTGTTTCATGTTTCATTGCTGAAGAAATATGTATATGATCCTAAGCATATTGTGAACTGGCATGCGATTCAAGTGGAATCAGAAGGAGACTTCCGGACACACCCTATATGCATACTAGATTGGAAAGAGGTGGTACTTCGGAATTGAACCATCGTTCAAGTAAAAGTGCAATGGGAGCACTATAAGCATGAAGAGGCTACTTGAGAAATGGAAAAGGAAATGCGAGCAACATACCCTTTCCTGTTCGAAGAAGTACAAGACCCAAACTGAATTTGCTTATTATGATATTTGTTGTTTTGCAAAACTGTTTAAAATTGAGGACGGTGAAAACTTAAGGGGAGGGGAAATGTAATACCCCAATTTTGGACTGTGAACCCCTATTATATTACTGCCAAGTATTATTTCAGTTTACTTAGTTGACTTTAGAAATATGATAAATTGATTTTTATTGACCAAGTGGACCAGCACATTAATGAGATGGGAGTCACAATCCCCTAAGGTTTGGAGGGAAAATGCCACTTAATAATAATCATAAGAAATTATTATTGGAGAAAAATGGGAAACCCTAAAGAAAAGATTTGAAAGACTAATGAATTAAAAGAATTCATAAAATGAGAAATTTTCACCTAAGAGAATAAAAAGCGAAAACTCTTTGAAACACACATTCATTATCACATTCATTATTCACATTCTCATGAGCTAAAGACACAAGAGAAAATGGGAATGGGGAAGACACATGAACCAAAGACAAATGAAGACTGGTGAGGGAGGAAATATTTGGGAGAACCAAACTGGTCCTGAAGCCAAGTGATTGAGGACATATTTGGGAGAACCAAACAAGTCTAGATTAAGAGGAGCCATACAACTTGGTATGAGCATGGCCACTTAATTGTGTGCGGGTAGGATAACTACCCCAAGATAGCAGGAGTACTGCATTTACCTGAATAGGATGTGTTACATTGATTCTCTTAAGGGCTAAGGTTTAAAATACCCTGGAGCATCCTGGAGCTCAGGAGTACTGAGTTGGATGTTGGGTTGCCTGCTGCAACTGAAATATACTAAATAACTTGGGTAAACCAGTGAAGGGTAACTTAGAAACTATACTCTGACATGGGGGACTATGAACTCAACTCGGGGGTGACCAGAGAGCAAGGAGTACATGGTGGTCAAAGGCTGGGAGGTTTGTGCTTGGTTCCATTGGTCATAAGATTTCAGATAAGTATATCCTCTGAACCCCTATATTTATTTTTATGGACAGTATTGGAATTAATTCTATGTATTACTGGAAATGTTGTTGAATGATCTACTGTTTTTAGATCTGCTGATATGTATACTGCTACATTTATTTCTAAATATAGATCTGCCATAATTACTAGATCTCTGAATCTGAATCAGTGTGATGATCTAAGTTAAGATGCTTAAATTTTTTCTAGAGCATGTTTGTTGTATGCATGGCTACAGTTCTGATATATTTAAGCTGCAGATCTATTGTTTAAATCAGAGATTACAAGCGTGAGAGAGGCGCCATTAAATGAATATGTTCTAAATTCTAACCTTGGGTTAGTAGTATATTTCATTTTATGCAGGATATCTTATTCCTATATTATGAACATAACTGTGTTTATCTATGTATGATGATTGTGTAGATCAGGCTGACATGTAAACCAAGGGTTTACATGTCAAGCCAAAAATATTTATAAACACTAATATTTTATTGTTATTAAGTAAACCAGAAAGGGAATAGGATGCTTAAGATATTTTCTATCTAATGAAATGAATTCAGTATAGCTGAAACTGTGCATACATTTATGTGAAAATGTTTATGGCAAAATTGTATTACAAATAGGGCTTAAGGTTATGCTCTAAGCCATTTTGAATTTGCATATGTTTCCAACTTCATTTTGATGCATCGACTAGGGTTTCCTATTTTATTGCACACACCTGTTATTTTACTTTTAAATATGCAGTCAAAGGCTAATGCATACCACCATAAACACACGATGACATTCCTTATTCTTTGAATGCCTCGTTATGGGTTAAGTGAAGACGTGGTATGCATCTCATGGTCAATATGTGGTCTACAAATCGAGGCCTTATCAATATATTCGAAAGACAAAGTAAATCGTGTTGTGCAACGAAAGTGAAAAATGTATAAGCTACCATTAACATAAACCATATGTTTATTTACGATTTGCTTCAAGCTTAAGAACTCTTATGCATAACCACATTTTACACACTGTGCGCATTGACACAACGAAGAGCAATGCAACATAAACAATATTCTAGCACAAATCCACAGCTATGCATCGTAACCTAGGCTGCAAGCATTTTATGCACCTAGCTTAATGCTTATGCCTACAGTTAAGTTCAACAAGCAGCCATTCAACTAAAGGTTTCATTATTTCATTTAAATACTGGAAGATCCGATGCTATGACCTTATGGTCAAGTTGGATTGCATTTTAATGGCATGTTATTATCATGAAAAAACATAGAAATCTATATTCATTTGAATATTGAAGAAAATATGGAAACTATAACTAACAAATAAATGTTGTAATATTTAACCCACCGACGCATACATGTTCATCTAAGTGTGAAGGGAACATGATTATCATTTGAATGCTCTAAAAAAATGCGAAACCATTATATAATACACAGGCGAGCATGGGAAAAACACCCGATTGTTGGATGCTAACGCTTAATTCTTTTCCACAACAAATTAAGAAGGCCACGATTTCGCATAGAAACTCTGTTATGTTATAAATGAAAATGATACAGAGCTTGAGAGCTTGTAGAGCTTCTCATTACAGTAATAAAAAAGTTTCAGAGTGACGCTATCTCTTTTAAAATGCATTCATTATTTACAAATTAAAATTGGTAGTCCAGAGCTTTCACTCTTATTCCCTAAGACCACCTAAGTCGTGTAGACCGATTGTGCACAACAGTAAGCGAAGCTTCTGCTGTTGGGGCCGGTGACCACCTCTTTAAAACCACTAAAGCCTAATAACAAACCCTATCGAAGCTTGAGCAAATCAGCTGAGCCCTTAGGGTCGGGTTAACCCCGAAGAAATCTTTCGATTCACAGGTTACCTAGCATTTGGAGAGACACCATGAACGCTAGGTGATGGTTGAGGAGCCATGACGTGTGCCCAACCTCCAACACGCTACATGTTACCAGCACAATGTTAAACAAGTGGTTAAAAATGTAACAAGTCTATTTTACACAGAGTGAGTAAATACCAGAAGAAATATTTTACCACTGCATCAACAACATTGGCATGGAGGCATTTACCTCTTGGTGAAGTGAGATTGCAAACCATGCTCCACCTGTTGCAATCATGAAACATTAACACAAGGATTAATATCATTTGAATGATGGCAGAAAGCATTATAGACTGAGCATGGATGGAAACGATATTACACAAAGAGTGAAGCGTTTCAACTTACCCATCGTGCAAAGCAGCACTGGCGGTACCTTCATGCTGTCCAGCATAAGCCATGGCGTCAAACTCACCATCGAACCCATGGTGTAGCCTACTTCCTTAGAGCAGCAACACTTCGCTCAGAGTTTCATCACCATAACATTGACCTATGTGTTGAACTCAAGCCTTACAAACATAGCTTTCAACCGACGATGGAAGGTCAAGAGACCACTGAACCCGGTGGTGGTGGCATTGATGGCTAGGCTGTAGCACAACTGGGTGCCAAATGCTTCCAATTCTAGATCGGCGGTGTTAAACGAAACTTGTTTACCAACAAACCAAACAACATTGAGATCAACGGTGATTACAAACTGATGCATTTAAGGGGACCTGTGTAGTACGTAGTACATTCGTGGGAATGGAGCACGTCGTAGCCAATGTGAGGAGTTCACAATTAATGTTGACCAACCAATGTCCACATGTACCCAAGAACCTTTCCCAACTCAATCATCTCCTTCCACGAATTCATTGAGAGTCTCGTACACCTGCCAAGTGGTAGCCAACAGGGTTCAAAACTCTGGTTAAGGTTTGGGTAGGCCTGCGTGGCATAGCCACTTCACCACCGTCGGAACGACAATGTTAAGCCCCATAGATGCTTATGCGTGAGGTTATCCATGTCGTCATGAACTTTTGCATGTTGTCGTAAACCATTTTTTTATTAGCATTGCATTAAGGCATGCATTATTACTTGGTATCCACGTCAATGTTCATGGAACCATAGTCCCATCATGGATTAGTTTGGTTATGTTTACATTGATATTGTCATATGATTTCATGTAACTCGATTATTATGTGGGCCATTAACCATTGGCGCCACCTTTAATATATATAACCCTTACATTATGGTTATCAAGTTATTCGTTGTGGATTTAAGACCATTTCAATGGCATGGCTTATCAAAGTTCGAATTGCGCTCAAGTCTTGTATACGTGTTTATATATATATTGTAATAATATATATATATATTGTAATGTAGTAAAATCTACACCATTGCATCAAGTAATAATAATACCTTTACTTGGTCATAATTGTATATAATTGCAAAGAACTCCAGCTTAATATATGTATATATCTATATTAGATTGTAATATATATATATCTTTATGTATAATGTTTACATAATGGTTGAATAGTTCTACTTGTTATAGTCTAAGCTTTATGTCCTATATGCATGGTTAAAATACATGAGGAGCTATGGCATATGATGTTAAGGCCTAGCCTTAGTATAAAGTTAAGTTGGCTTATCAAAGTTCGAATAGCGCTTAAGTCTTGTATACGTGTTTATATATATATATTGTAATAATATATATATATTTTGTAATGTATTAAAATCTACACTATTGCATCAAGTAATAATAATACCTTTACTTGGTCATAACTGTATATAATTGCAAAGAAATCCAGCCATATATATATATATATATATAATCTTTACATAATGGTTGAATAGTTCTACTTGTTATAGTTTAAGCTTTATGTCCCATATGCATGGTTACAATAAATGAGGAGCTATGGCATATTATGCTAAGGCCTAGCCTTAGTATAATGTTAATACTTAATCTATAGATTATTACTTTGACATAGTGTGTAATCATGTAGACATTAATGACAACAACATTAATACTCTATGAGTCGCAGTCAACATTTAATAACATATTAATGGTATTAATACCGTTATTAATGATAGTATAATTTATGATGAGGTGAGTCTCATTTTGACGTAAGTGTGCAGAACTTCATCATCATACCTTCAATGGATAATTGAATTAGTGACCAACGCAGTGATGATTAGTCACACAGTCACAATTGACACTTGTTTGAAGAACGACATAAATATTAATGACACGTATTGAACTCACACTTAGAATATAGCTAAATAAGTTGTGACGATAGCTAGCATGTTCTTTTCTACATTGTGTTTGAGTAGTAGAGGAGACGTGACACAAACCTTGTAGAGAGGGTCTAGGGGGACAATCGTAGGTCGAATCAATGTGCATGGGCAGGGTAACAAAGCCCGAAACTCAAAAGCACTGAAATGTACTAATAAGTCCCCATATGTGTACCAATCTTCGTAGATGATCAATTGAATATCATAGCAGTATCTCCTCTACTCAATCTCACATGACCTTGTGCAATCCGGTTTGAGGGGAGCTTCCCAGTTCACCTTATACAAAGATGGATTTTCTCCCTAAATGAAATTCACCTATGTTTTGGCAAGTCTGAGTGATCGTGGAGGAGTTAACTCACAACTCCCTACCTCCACAATCCTACTTATACTATTAGGTGTGTTTCTAAACTAGAAGAAAACCTAAGATCCTATCCAAGTTACTGATTGCATTATTTAAAAATCTACTTCAAAAACTTTAAGCATAAGTAAAACAAATGCAACTAAAGAAACATATTCTTTAACTGAAATATGAAGCACTTGATCAACACAAATATGTACTCACCCACGCTCCATTTCTTTTCAATGCAAGTCCTAAAGATATAATCTAGAATGCATATCCAAAAAAATTATATCTAATGCAATTTTTAGTCTTTTCGAATGAAAAAGGTAAAAAATAAAGTCTAATGTAAAAAATCAAACTCAAAACCTAAGCAGGCAATTACTCAAACAACTAGCTATGCAGAAGAAAATTTCTTGTTTTTGATGCAAAGCACTCCTAGATCCTTTAAGCCACTTGCAAAATATTCTACAAACATTAACTTAATTTTTTAATGTTTTTTTTAAGGTGAGAACAAAACTGAAACTCAAAGTAACATAAATAAAGCAAATGCGAAACTTTCAGATCTCCTTATTAAACAGTGAAAGTAGCCATAAACCTTTAGATTCTTATTATGTAAGCATGCCAAAATTTGGGAAAAGCATACACCAAGGACCTTTAGACCCAATAAGATCAAAGGACCTACTAATAAATATGGTTTGGTAAATTCAGGTATGCACACAAACAGTGCAATCAAGGTCCTAAACCACAGAAAAGACACTTGAGATTTCACTACAAAAGAAAGATCAAAAGCATAAGGATGGATAAGAAACCAATATACAAAGGGAAAATAACTCAAATAGATATAAAAAGAGTCAAATAGACTCAAAAGGTTCCAAATCCAGTCAAATTGGAGCAAGTAGATTCAAATAGACTCAAATTAGGGTAAGAAACACCAAACTAGTTCACAATCCCCAAACTTGGGTCAATAAGCTCCAACTCTTTTAGACAAACCCAAATTGATTAAATAAGATCCAAAACATCAAACTAAGATCAATCAATAGACAAGACACAACTTCCAAAGGGTCTTACACAGACCTAGGATCAACATGGTCTCCAACAACTGCAATCAAGAGCCCCCAAAAGAGCTTCAAACATTGAAAAACTCATGCTCAGGAGGTACCCGTGACTGTGTAAGGATACAAGTACAAGGGACCCACGGGTAGGAAAGGCTTAAGCTTGTGAACATATCTCAGAGCCGCGACTACAAGTATTACCATCTCACGAGTATGTAGAAAATTCCAAAAAAATTGCAAAAACCCAACTCAAAAAACTGAGCAAGGAAAAGTGTAACAAAGCTTAACGACTGGTCCTAACATGAAATTAAACTTAGAACTTCAAATATAATGGAAAAAATGGCCTTGGATACTCGAAAGAAGATAGGCTTGTCCCTAGGGGAGTCACTAGTTATGTTGTTAGGAAAATTACTCTTATAGCAGGGGAGAGACTGACCAGCGTACAGGGGTAAAAGATGGACGTATAAAGTTCTGCATATACATATACTTAAGCAAATGGGTTAGAGGTTAGAAAGACATGTACCTTATTCCTAAGGTTGATCCCAAGTTTCTCCTCATTTTATCCTCAATTCACCAACCTTGCAAAACATCCCAAGACCTTCCTCAAACCAATTCAACTACAAATAAGAGATTGATATTCATTAGACAATGTAACATCAAATTGTAACAAGATTTGCAATAAACATAAAAAAAATATATTCGGATAGGGAATAATTTCCAATATTTATTAATGAATGAACAAGTACATCAAAATATACCTTCTTTCAAGCATGGCACTTCACAAAACCAAGATTAAAGGTCTCATGCTCCTCTTCTCCAAGGATCCCAACCTCTCATCAGATGTGCTAGGGTTTACTAGAAACTAGGGCATAAGTGAGGGGGATATGAGTCTCAATTACTCTAGAATAACACTATAATGGGCTTCGTCCCATTTCATGGTACGTCTCCCTCTCTTATATAGAAAGTGAAGAATATATGGTTGAATAGGAAGTAGTTACAACTGAAGAGGAGGTTCCAAAACTACCCAAAACTAACCATTTTTCATAATTTTGTTTATGTATTTTTAGTGTTTCTGAGGTGTTTGCATCTTTTAGCAAGGACAACCAGTGGGTATGCATGATTCTTACCATATGCAACTTGTGAATTTTTAGGAAACCCGTGACTTTTAGCATATGCAACCTGCATTTTTGTGAAAACTTTGTCAGAAACAACATTTTCTGGGGGTTTTCTGAAGAAGTTTTGCTCTTCAAAATTGTTCCTAAGGTTATTACCTATCAAATGGGCCATGGATTAGGTAATGCCATCCATATAAAGTCCCAAATATGGGTCTTACATCCCCAAATTTCTTTTTGTGTGACTCACAATAATCTCGTGAAGTGTTGTCATCCAACCAAGAGATGTAAGTGTCGGC
The DNA here is from genome assembly GCA_027924585.1 of Larix kaempferi. Lineage (NCBI taxonomy): Eukaryota > Viridiplantae > Streptophyta > Pinopsida > Pinales > Pinaceae > Larix > Larix kaempferi. The sequence goes on from BSBM01000196.1 coordinate 12,315,166, forward strand.
ATGGACGGAGAAGTGCCAATTTTTGCTATAACACTGCTTACGAGGGCCTTTCCTTTTCTTGTGTCACGACAGGATTTTTCTCCTTATGTTTCCTCAGACCCATGCTAAAATGGATAGGGTCACTCACCAAACTTTCCAAAAGCTCTCCGCTACGGTTGCCTAACACAATTCTAAGAGAAAAGAAAATAACAGGAAAAAGGATTAAAAACAAGAGATTCTCCCTACTTCTTATAGCGATTGCCATCATTTCTCCCGTAAATGTCATGATAATGGAATTCTTCGTAGCATTAATCTGCATGATTTCTATCTTTCCTTTACTTGATACGAGCCAATGGGATTCTGAGGTCATATTCATAACCCAAGATCGATCATATGCTCTCAGAATAATGGTTCTCAGCAAGCCTTACCGGTTCATTACCACAAGGAATTGAATGGCTTGTATTCTCGTTTTCCGTGCAAGGACAATTATGCCCCCGCCATCTGTCAGCAAGGTGTTCCATAGGTGGCCTGCTACAGGAATTAATGTTAAACCCCATGTCCCTCTTTCTACTAGGCCTCACGTGTGTGTCTTCATCAACTAGCTGGGCACAGGGAGGAGACCACTCCAAATCCGCAAAAGCATCAAGGGTTCCAGCACAGATATGTAGATCCTCATCGACTCTAATGTTGGCCAAGAAGTATGCCACCTTATTTCTGTTTCTGCGAACATGGCTAAAAGACCACGCATGAGAGTTGTTTATTATCTTGGCTAGTTTCTCCACTCTGAGAGCAAGCCTCCGATTGTCTGACACCGTTGTAGGATTTTTCCCAATCTGAAGACTTCGTGCCATCAGGATAATGATTTGGGAGTCCCCTTCAATGGTGATTGGATCAATCTTTAATTGTATAACCAGCTGGAGGCCAGCAAGGAGTCCCTCCATTTCCGCGGCATTGTTGGTGTCCTCACCTATAATTTCCATGTACACCTGCAAGATTTATCCATTCGAATTGTGAATGACACCACCGAAACCAGCGGGGCCCGGGTTACCCTTCGAAGCTCCATCAAAGTTTAATTTGAAGGATCCCGAATGGGGGGGTGTCTAGTTACTAGGGATTTTTAGGGGGATATTCCTAGCCTCCATTCTGTGGCATCCATGAGTGGCTTTGCTAATGCCCCAAGTTGTGAGAATTCTGCGTTCCATCTCATTGGAATCCCAATATTTATCATCCCAAAGAGTAACAGGGGTGGTTTTTTGAATGGATCTCTCAATCTTATCCCAAATTTGATCCTGGGATGAGAAACGATCTTGAAAATTTTGTCTGTTATGCTCCTTCCATATTTCCAACATCATGAAACCTGGGAAGGAGGTCCAAATAGAAATGACAATGGGATTCGATAAATCCATAGGATCATAGTCCTTAATAGGAAGAGATGGAATTCCTCAATGATGATTGGATCTTCTGAAAATTTTCGCTCTGTTATCCTAGAAGGATGACGCGAAAGGGAAAGAATCAATAAGGTGATCTAAATTTTCCTCATTTTGGAGGCACATGATACATTGTGACAGGCCGATTATACCATGTTTCATTAGATTTTCCCCTTTCAAAATTATTCTATGAGTTACCAGCCATATAAAAGTGGCTACCTTTGGCCAAGGGTTTGGTTTCCATAGCTTTGTCCATTTTTCATCCCTTTGGGTTCCAGGGGTATTGGTCTAGAGGTTATAGGATTCTTTGGAGTTAAAGATTCTTTGGAGTTAAACATCTTCCTTGAATAGTGTCACGTATCCACATCCAGTCTTCCTCCAAAATATAGTGAACCCACCAGTCTTGGTGTTTCCATTCCTTATATTCACTGGTGTTGTGGTTAGGTCTCCAGTATTGGTTGATCTTGGTCAACCCTGTAGCTTTGCAGTAGGCATGACAAACCGCCATATTCTCTAAACTTGCTAATTTCGGAATTTGTTGCCATGAGTCCTCCCAAAAGTTGGCGGATTCCCCATCCCTTACCTCCCAGAAGAAATGGGCTTGAACAATATTCTGGCTATGGTGGGAGTTCTTCCAAATGAAGGATCTCGATTTTTCTTCATTGAAGCGAACAAGGTCACGCTTCAGATAATTCGGAGCATATTTCACTTATCACAACTTTTCCCAAGGTTCCGAGGTAAAAGAGACCCATTTCCACCAAATTTTGGTTGATAAGACATTACTGTTTTTCCTGGGTCTCTTAAGTCGATCACACCATTGGATTTAAGTTGGAAAATCTTGTCCCAATTGACTAAGGCCCACTTGTGTTTGTCATCCTTTCCTCCACATAGGAAGTTTCGTTGGAGATTTTTTAGTTCCTTGATAATATATTTTGGAGCGGTCATCACTGAGAAAAGATAAATAGGAATAGCTTGGATCACAGACTTGATTAAGGTGACTCTACTAGTAAGGTTGAGAGGTCTCAGAGTCCAACTTGAGAGTCTTCATTTTTTGCGATCCATAAAGTCATCCTAAGAAACTTTTTTAATAACACTAACAGGAAGAGGGGCACCAAGATATTTGGATGGAAGGGAAATCCCCTAGAATCCTATTATGTGGTTGATATTTCTTTCGGTAATATTCGAAGTGTTGAAGAAGAAAATTTGGGATTTCTCTCTATTGAATTCCAGACTTGAGGATTTGGAAAAGGTGGAAAGGATTTTCTTTCGGACAATTTGTTCTTGGACCTAGGGGTGGCCCATTAACATTGTGTCATCCACAAATTGTTGATGGGTCTGCACATCATCCCTAAGATGGAGAGTCAACCCCTTGATCTCCCCTTGCTGATTTTTGGCTTTGATCGATCTTCCCATCCCTTCCGCCATTACGATAAAAAGAAAAGGAGAAAGTGGATCCCCTTTCCTTATACTTCTAGAGGGGCTAAAGGTTCCTATTGGAGCTCGATTGAGAAGAATGGAAAAAAGAGAGGAGGAAGTGAGATTGATTATCCATTCTATCCAATATTGGAAGAAACCATATGTTAGAATTTCGATAATTTCATTCAAATATTATCTAGGATCCTACTAAGAGAATAACATGCACAACATAACAATCATAGATACAAGAGACACAATGTTTCCTCGGGGAAAACCAAGAAGGTTGAAGACCCCACAACTTCCTCAGAGATAGAATAAGCACCAATACAAAGATCACAAAGATCAAACCCCAAAATATAGATGTCTTCAGTAGCTACTCCACCTCCACTTGTGCGCAATCCTCTCTCTCAACAATGCGAGTTGGATGAGTGAGTGAATGAGAAAATAGAGTGGTGCAACCACTCTATTTATACTTTAACTTAACCTGCCTTTTACCCTAACTGGGACAAATCCCTAAGGGATTCTACTAACCCTTTCACTTAACTCATATAGGGCCGACCCCACTAAGGTGGTGTGAAAATCCTCACAGCAGATGTAAGAGATGATGTATACCTCACAATGAAAGAATTTAGGAATAAGATTAAGAGTGGTCAATGCAGTAAGATGAGCTATAGAATAATAATACAGTAGAACTCGGATAGAAGCAAAAATACTTCACACACACTAATTCATTAATCAGAATATGGACAAATAAGTAGTAAAATGCATGAGGAATTCGCATGCCAAGGTGGCAATTCGAATTGGCCTCCATGGAGTGATCAAAAGATCACTGGAGTGTCATCGAAGCACAACTAGTAGTCTATCTCTGTTAATTTTTTAGCATTAATTCAACATACTCTAGGATCTTTACTGAGAGAATAACATGTACAACATATCAAGTATAACAATGCATATCAATCACACCAAGCAATCACATGAGACAATAGACACACAACGTTTCACTGTGGAAAACCATAAAGTTGAAAAACCCCACAACATCCTCAGAGATAGAAAGAGCAATGATACAACCAAAGTACACAGAGATGATCAAATAGTGTAGAAGTGAACCTCCTCCTCCACTAGTATGCCACTTTCCAAGTAGCTAGAAGTGAATAATGAGATGATCAAATAGAGTGCCTCCCACACTCTATTTATACATGACCTAACCTGCCTAATAACCTAGAAGGGCCGACTTGTCTAACTCAGTCTTATAACCCATGGTTATACTAATCAGGGTCAACCCCACACCTGGTGGTCTAATAACCCATCACTGCAAGTTATGACACTTGCGGCACTTGTCAATACAAATGACGACACTTCTGTATAGAGGAATAATAGCATCTCTATAGGATTACAATATGCATAGGTGAAATACATTCCGAAGTTACAATTACATCAACACTCCCTCTTAACTAGGAAGGTATTTCTCAACACAGATCTACTAGCACAAGTCTTCATCTCTAGATCATCGTCAGCGAATCATCGTCCTCGAATCATCGTCATCGTCACTGCTGTTGCTATCTCAATCAATCTCCAATCTACTCGTCATAAAAAGTTCTACAGAGCAAGTCCTTTTTCATACTGGATATAGGCCCACCACCTATAGGTCTTCATCATCACTGGCCATACTGTGAAATCCTTAGGATTGATTACGTGCATCAACAAAACCTCAAAAGAGCATCCCATGACTGATTACGAGCTTACTTCTCAACCTATCAGATCTCGCAGGATCTTTTACATGTTGACCTTCACAAAACCTACTCAGAGCCTCCTAGGATGTTATGAGCACACCGCTCTACCTGTCTGGATCTCGATAGAGCATCCCAGGTTGTTACGAGAACATTGCTCTACCTGTTCGGATTTTAAAGGACCTTTTCTATGTGAACTTTCACAAAACCTACTCAGAGCATACCAGGATGTTATGAGCACACCGCTCTACCTGTCTGGACCTCGATAGAGAATCCCAGGCTATTACAAGCACACTGCTCTACCTGTCTGGATTTTAAAGGATCTTTTCTATGCGAAACCATAGCAAAACCTACTCAGAGCATCCCAGGATGTTATGAGCAGACCACTCTACCTGTCTAGATCTTGATAGAGCATCCCAGGCTGTTACAAGCACAACGCTCTACCTATCTAGATTTTAAAGGACTTTTTCTATGCTACCTGCACAACCTATCCACAGCCACAGAGTATCAACCTGATACTCACCATACATCATCATGATGTACATCATCACATGATTAACCTAATCATCATCATAGCATCAACCTGATGCATATCATCTGGAGCAACATCCTGAAGCTCGTCATCTGTGATTATCCTGATCATCATCATAGCATCAACCTGATGCATATCATTTGGAGCAACATCCTGAAGCTCGTCCACTGTTATCATCCTGATCAAACAATATATCAATCTGATGCATACAAAGTATCTACCTGATACATATCATCATACATGATCTACCTGATCATATAATGCATCCACCTGATATATACATAAGTACATGATCTACCTGATCATACAATGCATCCACCTAATACATACATAAGTATATGATCTACCTGATCATACAATGCATCCACCTGATACATATGCAAAAAATACATGATCCACCTGATCATACAATGTATCCACCTGGTACATAAATACATGATCCACGTGATCATATCAAGCATCCAACATGATGCATATACAAATGCATGATCCAACTGATCATATCAAGCATCCAACATGATGCATATACAAATACATGATCAAAATAATCAAAGCATCCAACATGATGCATATACAAAGCAGTAACTGGAGCATCGTCCTGATGCTCATCATCTAGTGCTTACATCCATAGCCATGGGAAGGATCCTCCTCTCACCATGCTTGGAATGGCTCCTGCAAATGTGTTCATCACTTCTTCCTCGAAGTGTCGTCAATCTGAAGAACACCAAGCCTCTCTTTGAAGTACTCAAACTTCACTCTGGCTAGTGGTTTTGTCAACACATGTGCAACCTGCTCATCCATCGCAACATACAGGAGCTTCACTGCTCCTCTCTGGACCATATCCTTGATATAGTGATATTTGATCTCAATGTGCTTCAACCTATCATGGAACAACGGATTCTCAGATAGCTTCACACAACTCTAGTTGTCACAAAATATACCAGTAGCATCCAACGGGAGATCAAATAACTCAGACAGTAGCTTCCCAAGCCATACTGCCTCACAACTAGCCGAACAAGCTGCAACATACTCTGCCTCAGCTGTACTCAGTGCTACATAGGACTGCTTCCTGCTAAACCAAGAAATCACACCTGATCCCATACTGAAGCAGCACCCAGATGTGCTCTTCCTATTTGCAGCACTACCTACCCAGTCCGAATCAACATAACCCTGCAGGTTAAACTTTTGATTCGGATCATACTTGAACCCATAATCAATTGTACCCTTCAGGTACCTCAGAATATGCTTTACAACAACCAGGTGAACACCTTTGGGATCCGTCAGGAACTGGCTCAATGTGTTCACCACAAAAGCAAATATATGGTCTAGTGTTTGTGAGGTACATCAAGGACCCAATCATCTAATGATACACCGTGACATCAACTGGATCAGATGAAGCATCACACAAAAGCTTCAGGTTCGATTTGTAATATCCCCATTCAAATAAGTGCATAGTAAGACAATCCCATCAATCCTACTAGTTTCCTAGGTTGGATGGGCACATGTGGGATGGTAATAAGGAAGCTAATAAATGATATTTAGACATTAGAAGGGTTCAAGAATTTAATAAATATGATGAATAAATAAATTCAAGAGAAATTCTAGGTGGCAAGTGGTTTTGGAGACATATGGAGGTGGTGGGACCCACACTAGCTTGATTTTTCAATGACACATGGCAGCTCTCTCTTGCCAATTCGAATTCATGGGAAGGTGAACACTCTTGGGTAATTTGGTAAGTCATAACACATGGCATTGAGAATCTTAGGTCGAAATGGGATGGAATAGTAACCTCCATGGGAGAGGAAGAGTCAAATTGGAGACTAGTGGACACTTGGGCTAGATTCCCTAGTTTTATGACAACAATAATGAAGCATCTATGACATTTATGACAAAATTCAGACCTGACTTCTTACACCTGACCATTATGACATGTCATCCCCAAAAATAGGCTCAAGGAAGGCGCTCATGGAGTTGGAGGAATCTAAAGAGACTCAAATTCGAATTTGGGAGAAGATGGAAGGTTGGAACTAGGAGACAAGTGGCAAATGAGGAATATTTTCTAAATGGAAAATTATTGAATCTATTGAGAGGATTTCGACCCCTTGAAGGCTAATGTTGGTTATAAAATGTAGAAATCAAGTATGAGAATGGCTTTTGATGATTTGAGAAAAATTGCATTCGTGAAGAGAGAACTAGTGGATGACTAGTTCCTTGCCTTAGCCAATTTCGAGGGTGAAAGATTCCCATCCAAGTTGGTGTTTGGAGAGGCCACTTAGGTCTTTCATGGTTCTTTAATGGAGTTTTATTTGCAGGTAGCAGCTACAGGAAGTTTCATGGTTTGGTTTAATGTAGCACTTTCTCTCCACCATTTCCAATTTTGAAGGCATATTCGGGCTCCTTGAGGGATTGCGCTTTGGGTGAGATCTTGCACTCATTGGGAGAGCTTCATATGATATTTTTCTGATTGTAATAGCTTCATATCCTCTGTTCTTCATATTCAGAAACTCTCAGGTCGAAATACCCATTGAATGTATGCAAAATTATTGATTAATGAGCAAACAATGTTCGTTTCCCCAATGCTTTGATGTATGACACTATAAGGTTGATTATTTAGAATGGATGGATGATTATTTGATATACTTGTGATTAATATACTGCCATGGATATATTATACAAGTTTCATGTACTGTACTTGAGCATTTGAAGCATTTTTACTCAGTTTGTTTGTATTGAGAGGTGAAATAGTGCCATTTCCCCAAGGGTCGAATTGGGGGTTTTTGCTATTGAATGTGAGAGAGTTAGAAAAGTAGTAAAAATAAATTAATGGTGTATACGAGACCTTAATCACATACTTAACACATTACATACCTCTTTTCATAAATTCGTGGGAGTTTGGAGGCATTTGGAAGGCCATTTGCAGTGTTACCCCGGGGGGATTTGATGCACAAATTACTAGTCAAAATTACCTATATTGATCAGAATACAAATCAAGTTTGCAGCAACATTTGGAGGGCCATAAAACATCCCTGAACCTAATATTCAATTCTAAATACCATTCATACACTCCTACATAATATTTGGGAGCATTTGGGTTGATTTGGAGGTCAAAACAGTAAAACTAGTCAAAGGTCGAAATTGGGGAAAAAGTGGAAAAATTGGCATTTTAATAAAATTTTGAAAAAGGGTCAGTACTAGTGGTATTAGAGCATGTTCTTGGCACCTGATGGTCTTAACAAGAATTCAAAAGAATAATCCACCACCCTTTGAACCAGTAATTGAAGAGGTTTTTGTTGAAGAACAGGTAGTAGAAGAAGAGGAGTCTTTCACTAAAACCATGGGTAGAGAGGAGGATGACAAATTAAAACATAAGGAGGAACTTATTGAAACCTTAGATCCATGTTTCTCTAAACTTTCAGCAAACATGGATAGGATAGGTGATAAATTGTTGCAAGGATTCGAATTGTTGATTAGCCAGCTTCAAAGCAAAGGGATAATAGGAGATAATAGTGGTTCACACTCAGGGGAAAAGATGAAATGGAATGAGCATATTTTCTCAAGTACAGGACCTCATAATAGACCCGATGAATTTCAAATCCAACAAAGGCCTACTGCACCTAAATTTCTCACACCCAAAGAAAAGCCCAATCTTGAATTGGATTACAAGAAACTAGTAAATGATTGGAATGATTTGAATGAAGAATGTAAAAGAGGTGTACCACTCAGTGACTACATTGATGCTATGAAAAATATTAATAGGAAGGGAGACAATAGGAGTCCATTCCAAAACAAAGAATTAAACAGTTCTATTGGAAAAATGTCACTTCCTACTTTTGATGGTTCTTCTCAAAATTCTGCGAACACTTGGGTGCAAAAATTGGATGTATATTTTCAGTTGAATCCTATGTTGGAAGAGGATGCATTAAAAATGGCCATTTTTCATTTGGAAGGAGATGCCAATGAATGGTGGTTTCATGGGATGAAAACCTTGGGTCATAATCAGGTTAAAACATATGGAGAATTTGTTAACAGGGTACTAGAAAGATTTGAACAAAAAGATCTAGAATTGCCTTTCAAAGAACTAGCTCAATTGAAGCAAACTAGGTCCCCTACTGAATATATGATGGACTTTCAAAAATTATCAGTCAAGGTGGCTGATGTATATATGGGAAGATTAGTATTGTTGTTCACTGAAGGTTTGGCTGAACCCTTAAGAGGTTTGGTCAAATCCCACAAGCCAACTACATTAAAAGATGCAATGAGCTTGACTAGGGATCTCCAAAATGTGCTTCCTAGAACGAGATTTCCGCCTAAGCCTAGGTATAAATTTGAAAAGAAACCTTGGAAAAGGGATGGATATGATAAGAAACCTTGGCAAAGAGATTCATTTGAGAGGAATAAAAAAGAGGAACTAAACAGGGATGAACTTAGAAAAAAGAAACTATGCTTCACATGCTTCCAACCATGGACACCGGGGCACAAATGTACCAAAGGAAAGGCTCAATACATAGAAGTATTTTCTGATAATGAGGGGTATGATGGGGGCATGGATGAATATGGACATATTTCAGATCAATAAGAGACATATGAGACAGCAGTAGAAGAGGAAAGACAAGAAGAAAATCAGCCTACACCGGACAAAGCAAGAATGGCAGTGCTTTCAGCAGGACCTCGCTATCATACTATCCGATGCAAAGGTGTGGTACAAGGACAAAGAACTTCAGTTTTGGTAGATGGAAGAGCCACTCATAACTTCATTGATGCAAAGATGGTAGAGAAAAGAAAGATACCTATTGAACCATTTGATAGCTTCACAGTTGTCATTCCCGGTCACAACACAATGCAATGCAAAACATGGGTTCCAAAGCTGCAAGTCACCGTAGGTAACTATACTTTTGTTGATAGTTTTTATGTGGTTGATGTTGCTGATACTAATGTGGTTTTGGGAGTGCAATGGTTGTATTCAATAGGAGAGCATACAGTAAATTATCAAATTCTCGAAATGAAATTCCAAGATTCAAAAGGAGTACAAAGAGTTGTGAGAGGGCAACACACTTATCCAAATCAAGTAGTGACTTGCAATAGCATGAGATCTATATTGAGGCATGGGGATATAGAATGGGTTGTTGAATGTCATATTACATCTCCCAAGCCAACTATAAATATTGTCAAACACCCAAAGGAGATAGAGAGACTTTTGCAAAAATATGAAAAGGTTTTTAGAGACCTTCCACATGGTAGGCCACTGGATAGGGGGGTTGAGCACAGTATTGTTTTGGAGGAGGGTACTTCACCCATTCAGATACCACCTTATAGACATCCTAAAAGGTTTAGAGATGATATTGAACAAGCTATCCAATAACTCCTAAAGTTGGGACTCATTAGACCAAGCTCTAGCCCTTATGCTTCTTCAGTAGTGCTAGTGAAGAAAAAAGATGGAACATTGAGAATGTGCATAGATTTTAGAGCCTTGAACAAAAAGACTATAAAGAATAGGTATCATATTCCTAGGATTGATGAGCTCATGGATGAGCTGCATGGGGCCAAATACTTCTCAAAAATTGACCTTAGATCAGGGTATCACCAAATTCGAATGAAAGATGAAGATGTGCAAAAGACCGCTTTTCGATGTCATTTTGGCCACTTTGAATTTCTTGTCATGCCTTTTGGGTTAACCAATGCTCCAGCCACCTTTCAATCATGTATGAATAGGATATTTTGCAAGCAACTAAGAAGGTTTGTTTTGGTTTTCTTTGATGATATTCTCATTTACAGTAAAACATGGGAAGAACATTTGCGGCAGTTAGAGATTGTGTTGAAAATCTTGCAAGAAGAGTCCTTATTTGCTAAATTATCAAAATGTGAATTTGGAAGGAAAGAACTACTGTATCTTGGGCACATTATTGGGCAAGAAGGAGTGAAGGTACACATGGAAAAAATCAGGGCTATCTTGGAATGGCCATCACCAAAAAATATTACCGAATTGAGAGGCTTTATTGGCATATGCACCTACTACAGAAAATTTGTGAAAGGGTTCTCCAAGTTGAATTCTCCACTCACTGATTTGACTAAGAAGGATGCTTTCAAGTGGGATGAAGAGGCTAAAAAGGCCTTCCAAAAAATGAAAGAGGTAATGAGTAGTAGTCCCATACTTTCACTTCCTGATTTTACTAAACCTTTTGTTGTGGAATGTGATGCTTCAGGTGGAGGAATAGGGGCTGTCCTAAAGCAAGGCCAACACCCCATAGCCTTTGAGAGCAGAAAGTTGTAGCCTCATGAAAAAATTTACTCCATCTATGATAAATAAATGCTGGCCATTATGCATGCATTGGCCAAATTCAGACAATACTTGGTGGGCAGCAAGTTTGTGGTGAAAACTGACCACAATAGTCTAAGACATTTTCTCACCCAAAAAGATCTAATTGAAAGGCAACAAAAGTGGGTAAGCAAGATTCAAGATTATGATTTTGATATTTAATATGTCAAAGGAAAGAATAATATAGTAGCAGATGCTTTTTCAAGAAGGCTTTCTTTTTCTCTCACGGATATTGCCAATGATTGGAAAAACATGCTACTAGTTGAATATGTCAAAGACAAATTTGCTTGTGATGTGTTGGATGGAATCAAAGGGGATGATAATTATAGGATTTTGAATGGGTTGATATATTATAAGGGAAGAATTTATTTAGTTCATAACTCCAAGATCAAGTACCGAATTTTGCAAGAAGCACATGATTCCCCACTAGTGGGCCATCCGGGGATCTTCAAAACTTATAGACAGTTGAGGAAAATATTTTTTTGGAAGGGGCTGAAGGAAGATGTTCAGAAGTATGTGAATGAATGTAAAGCATGTCAACAAAACAAATCAGAACTTACATGTCCAGCCGGCCTATTACAACCATTGCCCATTCCGGAGCAAAAATGGGACAGTATTTCCATGGATTTCATCACCGGATTGCCTAAATCCTTGGGTAAGGATTGTATCTATGTGGTAGTTGATAGGCTGACAAAATTTGCTCATTTTTTTGCTGTTACATCATCTTTTAGTGCTGCACAAGTGGCTGATATTTTTTTCAAAGAAATCTTCAGATTGCATGGGCTTCCCAAGAGCATTGTCAGTGATAGAGATAGTAGATTCATGGGTGCTTTTTGGAAAGAAATTTTTAGATTGGTAGGCACTCAATTGACTCCAAGTACCAGCTATCATCCACAAACTGATGAAAAAATAGAGAGGGTAAACCAATGCTTGGAAGGATACCTAAGAAACTATGTGGGAGGGAAGTAAAAAGCATGGGCAAAATGGCTACACTTGGGTGAGTTTTGCTACAACACCACTTATCATATGTCAATAGGAATGTCTCCTTTCAAAGCATTATATGGTTATGATGCACTTACATTTGCTGACATTATATTTGGTGATAGTAGAGCCCCAAAGGATAAATATTGGGTGGAAGAGAGCCAAGAAATGTTAAAGCTCTTGAAAGACAATTTGTAGGTTGCTCAAAATCAGCAAAAACAATATGCTGATAGACATAGAGAAGAGAGAACCTTTCAAGTCAATAATTTAGTATATTTAAGATTGCATCCCTATAAACAAACATCTCTCAAAAAGAATGGAGCAGAAAAATTAAAACCAAGGTACTATGGGCCATACAAGGTAGTGCGGAAGGTTGGAGAAGTAGCATATGAACTAGAACTTCCGGAAGGGAGTGAAATCCACAATGTATTTCATGTTTCTTGTCTTAATAAAGCTCTTGGTCAGAAAATCATCACTTCAGAAATACTTCCTCCTTTGGATGATGAAGGTCATCTCACACTTGTTCCGGAAAAGACTTTGAAGACACGAGAAAGAAGGCTGAGGAGTAGACTTATCAAAGAATATTTAGTGCAATGGAAGGACTTACCAAATGAAGATGCCACATGGGAAGAGGAGAAGATTTTGCAGCATCCAAATTTGAAATTGCTTGAGGACAAGCAATCTTGGTTGGGGAGGACTATAATGTCCCCATTCAAATAAGTGCATAGTAAGACAATCCCATCAATCCTACTAGTTTCCTAGGTTGGATGGGCACATGTGGGATGGTAATAAGGAAGATAATAAATGATATTTAGACATTAGAAGGGTTCAAGCATTTAATAAATATGATGAATAAATAAATTCAAGAGAAATTCTAGGTGGCAAGTGGTTTTGGAGACATATGGAGGTGGTGGGACCCACACTAGCTTGATTTTTCAATGACACATGGCAGCTTTTTCTTGCCAATTCGAATTCATGGGAAGGTGAACACTCTTGGGTGATTTAATAAGTCATAACACATGGCATTGAATATATTAGGTCGAAATGGGATGGAATAGTAACCTCCATGGGAGAGGAAGAGTCAAATTGGAGACTAGTGGACACTTGGGCTAGATTCCCTAGTTTTATGACAACAATAATGAAGCATCTATGACATTTATGACAAAATTCAGACCTGACTTCTTACACCTGACCATTATGACATGTCAGCCCCAAAAATAGGCTCAAGGAAGGCGCTCATGGAGTTGGAGGAATCTAAAGAGACTCAAATTCGAATTTGGGAGAAGATGGAAGGTTGGAACTAGGAGACAAGTGGCAAATGATGAATATTTTCTAAATGGAAAATTATTGAATCTATTGAGAGGATTTCGACCCCATGAAGGCTAATGTTGGTTATAAAATGTAGAAAACAAGTATGAGAATGGCTTTTGATGATTTGAGAAAAATTGCATTTGTGAAGAGAGAACTAGTGGATGACTAGTTCCTTGCCTTAGCCAATTTCGAGGGTGAAAGATTCCCATCCAAGTTGGTGTTTGGAGAGGCCAATCAGGTATTTCATGGTGCTTTAATGGAGTTTTATTTGTAGGTATCAGCTACAGGAAGTTTCATGGTTTGGTTTAGTGCAGCACTTTCTCTCCACCATTTCCAATTTTGAAGGCATATTCAGGCTCCTTGAGGGATTGCACTTTGGGTGAGATCTTGCACTCATTGGGAGAGATTCATATGATATTTTTCTGATTGTAATAGATTCATATCCTCTTTTCTTCATATTCATAAACTCTCAGGTCGAAATACCCATTGAATGTATGCAAAATTATTGATTAATGAGCAAACAATGTCCGTTTCCCCAATGCTTTGATGTATGACACTATAAGGTTGATTATTTCGAATGGATAGATGATTCTCTGATATATTTGTGATTAATATACTGCCATGGATATATTATACAAGTTTCATGTACTGTACTTGATCATTTGAAGCATTTTTACTCAGTTTGTTTGTATTGAGAGGTGAAATAGTGCCATTTCCCCAAGGTTCGAATTGGGGGTTTTTTCTGTTGAATGTGAGAGAGTTAGAAGAGTAGTAAAAATCAATTAATGGTGTATATGAGACCTTAATCACATAATTAACACATTACATACCTCTGTTCATAAATTCGTGGGAGTTTGGAGGCATTTGGAAGGCCATCTGCAGTGTTACCCCGGGGGGATTTGATGCACAAATTACTAGTCAAAATTACCTATATTGATTAGAATACAAATCAAGTTTGCAGCAGCATTTGGAGGGCCATAAAACATCCCTGAACCTAATATTCAAGTCTAAATACCATTCATACACTCCTACAGAATATTTGGGAGCATTTGGGTTGATTTGGAGGTCAAAACAGTAAAACTAGTCAGAGGTCGAAATTGGGGAAAAAGTGGAAAAATTAGCATTTTAATAAAATTTTGAAAAAGGGTCATTACACGATTCCATAGGTGTGGCCATGGCCTTGCATTCCATCATCCCGAACCTGTTCAGGCTCTCTACTGCATACTTCCCTTATCTAAGGAAGTTTCCTTCTACACTCTGCCACACCTCCAAGCGTTGAAAATAGTGCATCGTCCCCAAGTCCTTCATCTCAAACTCGACAGCAAGCTTCCTCTTGGTATCGACAATCAATCCATCCTCACCTATAACAAACAATTCATCCACATACATAAGTAGTATCACAGGATTTCCTTCCTCAACCTTGTAGTAAAGGTTGGAATCTGCTTTACTCTTGGTAAAGCCCAAACTGGATAGAAAGCTGTCTATCCTACCATACCAAGTACTAGGAGCTTGCTTCAAGCCATACAGGGATTTCTTCAATCTGCACACATATGACTCTCTGTCATGTGTCTCAAAATCAAGTGGCTGCTCCACATACACTTCCTACTTGACTACACCATTCAAGAAAGCTGTCTTGACATCTATCTGGTGTATCTTCCATTTCATCACAGTAGCCAGGGCAAGTACCGATCCAATGGAAGTGTACCTGGCTACAGGAGCAAAAGTATCTTCATAATCAATCCCTTCTTTCTGGGAGAATCCAAAAGCTACAAATATTGCTTTGTACTTCTCTATGCTGCCATCTTCAGCATGCTTGATCTTCTAGATCGATTTGGAAGTCACAACTGACTTCCCTTCAGGTCTTGGGACTACATCCCAAACATCATGATCGACTGGTATTCCTCGACCATGGCATCCTTCCATTCTTTCTTTTCGGCTGCTTCTTCATAACTGGAAGGTTCTTTGCTCATAATATCACAGAGTAGGGAAACATAACTGGTATGTGATCTAGTCCTTTTCCTTTCTCTGTGTTCTTCTTCTGGAATGCCATATCTTTCTGCATCTTGAATGAGCTCTCTAGCCCATGCAGGTTTCCTCTTGTGAGAGTTCTTATCACGGGGTGGATCTACAGGTATTTGTGGATCTTCAACTTCACGATCTGCTTCTAGAATTGATTCAGTCATGACGGTGTCTTGAAATCTGTTTTTCTTTGGTTCTTCATGATCTTCAACAGGTGCCTTCTTTGATTTGATGTAAGTTGATTCCTCATCAAATGTTACATCCCTGCTGACATCAATCTTCTTGAACCCTGGAAAGTATATTCTATAAGCCTTCGAGCTTTCACTGTACCCCACAAAGATGCGCTTCTTTCCTAAAGGATCTAACTTTGTCCTCTTTTCCTTTGGAACATGTGTATATACTGGACAACCAAATATTCTGAGAGGATTACTTCAAGTTTCTTACAAAAGAATACCTCTTCTGGTGTCTTGTTGTCCAATATCTTGTGAGGTGTTCTATTCTACACATATACAGCTGTCCTAGCTGCTTCTGCCCAAAGATCCATAGGCAGATCCTGGTCATGCAACATTTCCTGTGCTGCTTCCATGATTGTTCTATTTTTCCTTTCTGCAAATCCATTTTGTTGTGGATTGTAGGGAGGAGTCAACTCCCTCTTAATCCCTGAGTCACTACATAACTTCTTGAAATCACCTGAAGTGAATTCTCCGCCATTGTCAGATTTGAATGTCTTGATCTTCTTATTAGTTTGATTTTCCATCAAGGCTTTGAATTACTTGAACTTATCAAACACTTCATCCTTATTCTTCAAGAAATAAACCCAAGTATTCCTAGAGAAATCATCAATGAAAGAGACATAGTATACATACCCACTCAGAGAACTGGATGACATCGGACCACATACATCAGAGTGGATAATCTCCAAGATTCCTTTTCCTTTGCTTTCACTGCTTGGAAATGCCTTCTTGATGTTCTTTCCTTTTGCACATCCTTTGCAAACACCTTCATGCTTCGTCTTTATTTCAGGAAGACCTTCTACATCTTTGCTTGCAATTGGTAGTGCTCTATAGTGCACATGTGCAAGCCTTCTATGCCAAAGGTCACTTGGCTCCATGGATTCATGTACCATGGCATGTTCACGTTGCCCCTTCAATTTGTACAATCCTCCCTCTTTCTCTCCAATGACTACTGCATCATCTATAGTTTTACCCTTTGGCCACATTAGGACTTGGCCATCTACAAATGCAACCCTCATGCCATTTGCATCCAATGCAGATATGGAGAGTAGGTTCTTTTTGAGCCCAGGAACATATAGAACATCTTTCATCTTCAAGGACTTCCCAGAGTCTAGGTTGTAGGATACTTCACCACTTCCCTTGATGGGATATTGATTTTCATCCCCAAGTTTCACTTTATGGGGTGACTCATGTTCAGATAGATTTACAAAAGATTCTTTAAAATCAGTCATGTGTTTGGAAGCCCCACTATCAATAAGCGAATCATTACATCCATGAGAGATAGTACCTGTGAGAGAAGGGATTAGAACATATTCATCTTCACTTGATGAAGTATCACTTTCTGCCCTACCCTTTTTCTTGGGAGGTTCATCATCCTCAGCAGCACGAGCATGAAATCTCTTCCTGTTGTACCTCTTCTTCTTGTTGAATTTGTTTTTGTTGTCTTTCTTCTTCTTGGGACAATTTGAAGCAAAGTGTCCTACTTCATTGCAATCGACACATCGAACATGAGATAGATCTTTCTTCTTGTGATGAGAGTGAGAATGATTCTTGTTATGATATCTCTCCCTCTTAAACTTGCTTCCCTTGGTGTGTGTTGTGAGAGCTTGATCTTCATTCCCCATATTTTCTTCTCGAGCCACAAGCCTTGCTTCTTCTTGTGAGCATTCCTCCCATAGTCTATTGAATTAGATCAACTTCCTCCTTGCATAGATTCCTTGGATGAAGGAGTCCCAAGACCTACGTAGGTCATTCAATGTGGTCATGACAACTTCACCATTGTCCACTACTTCATCCACAACTTCAAGTTGTTCCTTGATCTAAAAGACCTTAGAGAAATAAGATTGAATGGTCTCTCCATTTTGAAGCTCCACCCCTTTCAATTGGTTTTGCAGAGTCATCTTCCGATTTATGTTCTTCTGTTCAAATAGCTTGGTTAGGGAATCAAACATCTCCTTGGGTGTCTTTAGAGATCACACATGTGGTATGAGATGGTCTTCAATAGAATCAACAATGATCCTCTTTGCCTTGACCAAGTTCTTCTTATGTAAGGCCTTAGCCTCTTCTTCATCTGGGACAGGGACCTCAGAACTTATGTAGGTGTCCAATTCGTTTTCTTCCAAGATTAACCCAATCCTATACTTCCATGCTCAGAAGTTATCATCCCCTTCAAGCTTATCCTCAAGCTTGGTGTGGTGAGACATCTTAAAGAGTACTTCAAATGGAAATAGAAAAGATTTAGGTCTTACCACTTGATTTGCAGAAATATGGATCTGGTGCTAGATTAGGGTTTGTCAGAGAAACCCTAAAAATTCAAAATGTGAATTTCAACTTTTTGAAAGGATAGAAAGATGCACCTTGATGAGATGATTAGCTTGGTATACTCAAAAATTGAAAACTGCAAAGATTCACCCTTCATAAATGCTTTTCAATCTCCGGGATTCACTAGGGAGGAACCTGAATTAGGATTTGAGTTTCCCGGAGCTTCACCCAACCAAAAATCTCGATCCAAAGCTCTAAACTTCAATTTATCCAAGGAGCTTCTAGCTATGTCCTCAGATTCTAGAAATTCCTATTTTTGTGGAAACCCTAATTTTTAGGGCCCAAAATGAAAGTGCCCAGAACTGAAGTCTAATTGGACATAAAGATGTGCCTCGTTGAGCAGAGTCAAAATACCCTACTTCCTTTCAAGATCTGTGGAGAGAAACCCAATAAACAAGAAAACTTAGTTTCCGCAATTGCACAGTGTCTTCTTCTCAGGTTAGCTCTGATACCATGTTAATTTTTTAGCATTAATTCAACATACTCTAGGATCTTTACTGAGAAAATAACATGTACAACATATCAACTATAACAATGCATATCAATCTCACCAAGCAATCACATGAGACAATAGATGCACAGAGTTTCACTAGGGAAAACCATAAAGGTGAAAAACCCCACAACTTCCTCAGAGATAGAAAGAGCAATGATACAACCAAAGTACAAAGAGATAGTCCTCCTAGCAGCTGAACCTCCTCCTCCACTAGTGCGCCACTTTCCGAGTAGTGTAGAAGTGTATAATGGGATGATCAAATAGAGTGCCTCCTGCACTCTATTTATACATGACCTGACCTGCCTAGTAACCTAGAAGGGCCGACTTGTCTAACTCAGTCTAATAACCCATGGTTATACTAATCAAGACTGAACCCACACTTGGTGGTCTAATAACCCATCACTGCAAGTTACGACACTTGTGGCACTTGTCAATACAAATGATGACACTTCCGTATAGAGGAATAATAGAATCTCTATAGGAGTACAATATACATAGGTGAAATACATTCCGAAGTTACAATTACATCAACAATCTCATCATTAATGGAGTTATCAATGCTTAAGTAAATGTCAACCATAAGTCAAACCGAGTCTAACTGAGTGTGGTAGGTGTAACTGAGTGTAATTGGAACTAACTGAATGAAGGAGGCTCAGTGGAGAGCACATGAGGAGCTAACTAAAGTCAGAATGAGTAGTCTAGTCACACTGGAGGTCCATCGAAGTGGTAAGGTCAGTTAAGAGTGAGTCAAGCCTAAAATCAAGGAGAGAACTCAGTTAACTGAAGACAATTAGACTGGTAGGTGAAGAAGGGCTCCTTTGTCAAGTGGATGGTGAGATGTGGGCACATCATTGGCTAGGAGGGCTCAATCTGAGTGTAAGTAAGCTCCTGAGTGTTAGAAGACTAGGGACTAGGTGCTAGAGGTATCAACCTGATGACTGGGAATCATGTAGATGCATGCAATGCATGCATAATGCATGTTGCATGCAAAAATGCATGAAAGACTGAAAATGAAAAGGATGAAAATGCCGGTAGGACTAGGATGGAGTATATGAATATCCTAATACCCCCCCTTAATCCATCCTGGGCCCTGGTAACTGAGACCAAAGGTCACCCAATACAATGAATAATAATAACAGTCAATAAACCAAGTAAATGGGGAAAATCTCATGAGAAAAATACCCGCCCTCAAAATAGACTATAAGGCATACACAAAAATAAATACTCCAAACTCAAGCAGGTGTGATGCTTGTTCATATGTCCAGAGGTATCTTCTTCTTGGGAAGAAGTGGATCATGCTCAAAAAGCATGTGCTTGCATTTGCTCTTCAGATCGAATGTGATGAGAACAAATGCAAAAGTATGAGGATGATCCTTGAACCTGTGATTCGAATTAGTTGAGGTAGGATCAAATCTATGAATGTGCAGATAGTCTTTCGTCTTCTCCTTCAAACCATCATGGGTGAGATTATGCCAAAAATAACCATCACATGATTGCTTGAAATCCAAATCAGATTTAAGACTTGAAGAATAGTTTCTTGAGATCTCCTTTGAACCAGCAGGGGTGAAATCAAAACCATCATATGCATGAGAAATTATCCCAAGTAGTGATTGCTTAGAATCCAAATTAGATCCAAGACTTGAATCATGGTCTCTTGAGATCTCCTTTGAACCATTAGAGGTGATACCAAAACCAGTAAGTGCATGAGAAATTATCCCAAGCAAATGGCAATTGTTCCTTGAGATCTCCTTTGAACAAGTAGAGGTGAGATCAAAACTATGATATGCATGAGAAATTATCCCAAGCAAATGGCAATGCCCATAATCTTCAATAACCTTCTGAAAGCATGAGATAATGATCATATAGTAGTACATAAGAGGTGTGTGATCAAGGAGAGTGAATGCATTACCTCCAATGGATGATTTTACCTCCGAAACATTCAATAAATCATGATGCAAACTAACAGACTCTAGTGCAAGAGAGGATTTAGGACCTTCTGCAATTTCTAGAGTGTGAGCTGGCACATAATTCGAAATAGAAGAAATTTGGAGCATGAGTGTAGAATCTACAAGTTCTTCTTCTTTCTGGACAACTTGAATATGACATATGTTTGATACTGGTTCATGATCAATGAGATCATCAAGGAGGGCGAATGCATCACTTTGCTTGCTCTCGAAATGGTTTGGACCGATCCCTTCATTCTGTTTGCCAAATCTTTCATCCAGGTGGGTCCATAGCTCTTTTGGAGATTCAACATCATCAAGGGAGTAGAATACCTTGCTTCGAGACATAGCATACATCATGGCTGCAATAGCTCTTCCACCTTCATCTAACCAATCATTCTCTTCTTCAGAGGATTCGAACTCTCTTTTAAAACAATAATGAAAGAGATCATGGCTCTTCAAATATGCTATCATTTTTTGTTTCCTTTCAACATAGTTGAATAGATAAAGAGGAATTTCTTCGAAATTCATGGAAGATGTAGAAGACCTCCAAAAACAATAGAAATATCTGCAACTGCTACTACTGCAAAAGTGCAGAAGCTGCTGCAACTACTGCACTCGAAATCTTGATAATAACCTGCAAAAAATGCTAAGGAATGGAGATAAACAATACTCTCAACATGCTTTGATACCATGTGAAAATCCTCACAGCAGATCTAAGAGATGATGTATACTTCACAATGAAAGAATTTAGAAATAAGATTAAGAGTGGTCAATGCAGTAAGATTAGTAATAGAATAATAATATAATAGAACTCGGATAGAAGAAAAAATACTTCACACACACTAATTCATTAATCACAATATGGACAAATAAGTAGTACAATGCATGAGGAATTCGAATTCCAAGGTGACAATTTGAATTGGCCTTCATGGAGTGATCAAAAGATCACTGGAGTGTCATTGGAGCACAACTAGTAGTCTATCTCATCACGAGTGGAGTCATCAATGCTCAAGTAACTGTCAACCATTAGACAAACTGAGTCTAACTGAGTGTGGTAGGTGTAACTGAGTGTAACTGGAACTAAATGAATGAAGGCGGCTCAATGGAGGGCACGTGAGGAGCTAACTAAAGTCAGAATGAGCAGTCTAGTCACACTAGAGGTCCATCAGAGTAGTAAGGTCAGTTAAGAGTGAGTCAAGCCTAAAATCAAGGAGAGAACTTAGTTAATTGAAGACAACTGGACTGGTAGGTGAAGAAGGGCGCCTTTTTCAAGTGGATGGTGAGATGTGGGAACATCACTGGCTAGGAGGGTTCAATCTGAATGGAAATAAGCTACCGAGTGTTGGAAGACTAGGGACTAGGTGTTGGAGGTATCAACTTGATGACTGGGTAGCATGTGGATGCATGCAATGCATGCAGAATGCATGTTGCATGCAAGGATGAAAAATGCAAAGGCTGAAAATGCTGGTAAAACTAGGATGGAGTATAGGAATATCCTAATAAGTGGTCTAATAATGCATCAGATATAAGTTGTGACACTTACAATATAACTTACGACACATGCAAATACAAATGACACCACTTCCAATCGGAGGAATAATACATCTCCATTAGGGATACAATAAAGTACAAATGTAATACATACAATATACAAGTGAATATCTTCCGAATTTACAAATACTGGAGCTGGATCATCGCCACTGAATCACGAAGCATCGTCATCACTGCTGCTGTACTCGTCATCTCGATCACTGGCGCTATCTATCAATTCTTCTCATCATAGGAAGTTCTACAGATCCATCCCTTTTTCATGCTAGATGTAGACCTAGCCTCCATGTAGGTCCTTATCATCTCTGTGAGTGGCCCATCCGGTGGAATATCAGGACTGATTATGTGCATCTGCAAAACCTGAAAAGAGCATATCAGGACTGATTACGAGCTTACTGCTCAACCTATAAGATCTCCTAGGACTGATTACATGTGATCAAGAAACCTCAAAAGAGCATCCCAGAACGTATTACAAGTTTCCTACTCAACCTATAGGATCTCCCAAGACTGATTACATGCAAACAAGAAAAACCTTGAAAGAGCATCCCAAGACTAATTATGAGCTTCCTGCTCAACATATAGGATCTCCCAGGACTGAGTACATGTGAACAAGAAAACCCTAGAAAGAGCATCCCAGGACTGATTACGAGCTTCCTGCTCAAACTATAGGATCTCCTAGGGAGAGATTATATGTTATCAGGAAAAACCTCGAAAGAGCATCCCAGGACTGATTATGAGCTTCCTACTCAACCTATAGGATATCATAGGGAGCGATTACATGCCACTGCACAACCTGCAACATATCCACGGCCACGGAGTATCATCTGGATACTCATGATCATACTAATCATCCTCGCACTGAGCATCATGCAAATGCTCATGATCATACTGATCATCATCATACATAACATCATATGGATGTTCATAGAGGAGCATCGTCTGGATGCTCATCACACAACACTTACATCCAAAGCCATGGGGAGGACCCTCCTACCACCATGCTTGGAAAGGCTCCTACATTTGTGTCCCATCACTTCCTCCTGGAAGTATCTTCAATCTGAAGAACACCAAGCCTTTTTCTGAAGTACTCGAACTTCATCCTGGTTAGTGGCTTGGTCAACACATCTGCTATCTGCTCGCTTGTCGCAACATACATGAGCTTCACTGCTCCTCTCTCCACCATACCCCTGATATAGTGATACTTGATCTCGATATGCTTCGACTTGTCATGGAACACCGAGTTCTCAGACAACTTCACACAAATCTGGTTGTCACAGAAGATACAAGTAACATCCAACTGGAGATCAAACAAATCATACAGTATCTTCCTTATTCAAACTGCCGAACAACTAGCCGAATAAGCTACGACATACTATGCTTCGAATGTACTCAGAGCTACGCAAGATTACTTCCTTCTAAACCAAGAGATCACACCTGATCCCATACTGAAGCAGCACCCCGAATTGCTCTTCCTATCTACAGCACTGCCTGCCCAATCTGAATCAACATAACCCTCTAGGTTAAATGTTTGATTAGCATCATACTTGAGCCCATAATCAACCATACCCTTCAGGTACCTCAGAATATGCTTTACAGCGATCAAGTGAACATGTCTAGGATCTGTTAGGAACTGGCTCAAAGTGTTCACAGCAAAGAAAATATCTGGTCTCGTGTTCGTCAAGTACATTAAGGACCCAATCAACTGACAATACATCTTGGCATCAATCGACTCTGATGAAGCATCACTCAATAGCTTCAGTTTTGATGCCATAGGTGTGGCCATGGCCTTGCAGTCCATCATCCCAAACTGCTTCAGGATCTCTACTATATACTTCCCTTGTTCAAGGAAGATTCCATTTGCACTCTTCCACAGTTCAATACCTAGAGAGTAATGCATCATACCCAAGTCCTTCATCTCGAACTCAGTAGCAAGCTTCCTCTTCGTATCAGCAATCAACCCAATCTCACCTGTCACACACAATTCATCTACATATAGTAGGAGTATCACTAGATTTCCTTCCTCAAATTTGTAGTAAAGGTTGGAATCCGCTTTACTCTTGGTAAAGCTCAAACTATTCAGGAAGCTTCCAATCCTGCTGTACCATGTCCTTGTTGTTTGTTTCAAACCATACAAGGATTTATTTAATTTGCACACATGTGTCTCAAATCCGAGTGGCTGCTCCCCATACACTTCCTCTTCGACTACACCATTCAAGAAAGTTTTCTTGACATCCATCTAGTGTATCTTCCACTTCATCACTACAGCCAGAGCAAGTACTATTCTGATGGAAGTGTATCTGGATACAGGTGCAAAAGTCTCTTCATAATATATCACTTCTTTCTGGGAGAAGCCACGAGCCACAAACCTTGCCTTGTATTTCTCTATACTACCGTCTGCAACATGCTTGATCTTGTAGATCCACTTGGAATTCACAATAGACTTCCCTTTTGGTCTTGGGACCACATCCCTTACATCATTCTTCATGATTGACTAGTATTCCTCAACCATGGTCTCCTTCCATTCTTTCTTTTATGCTACTTCTTCATAACTGGAAGGTTCTTTGTTCATTATGTCACATAGCAAGGATACATAACTGGTGTGTGACCTTGTCCTTTTTCTTTCTCTGTGTTCCTCTTTTGGAACACTAGACCTTTCTACATCTCAGATGATCTCTCTTTCCCATGTTGGTTTCCTCTTGTGAGAGTTCTTCTCATGAGGTCGATCTACAAGCTCTTGTGGATCTCCTATTTCATGATCCTCTTCTGGAATTGCTTCGTTCATGGTGGTGTCTTGTATTCTGGGTACTCTTGTTTCTTCACTGTCTTCAACATGTGGCTTCCTCGATTTGATGTATGATAAGTCTTCATCAAAATTCGCATCCCTGCAGATGCCAATCTTCTTGAACCCTGGAAAGTAGATTCTCTATGCTTTCGAATTTTCACTATAACCCACGAATATACTCTTCTTCCCTTAAGGATCTAACTTTGTCCTCTTTTCTTTTGGAACATGTGTGTATACTGGACAACCAAATATTCTGAGATGGATAACTTTTTGTTTCTCACCGGAGAAAGCTTCTTCTGGTGTCTTGTTGTCAAGTATCCTGTGGTGTTCTGTTCTGTACATATACAATTGTCCTTGCTGCTTCTGCCCATATATGCATAGGAAGATCTTGGACATGAAGCATTGCCCGTGCTACTTCCATGATAGTTCTATTCTTCCTTTCTGCAACTCCATTTTGTTGTGGATTGTAAGGAGTGGTCAACTCCCTCTTAATCCTTGAATCACTAGATAACTTCTTGAAGTCTACTGAAGTGAATTCTCCACCATTGTCGGATCTAAAAGTCATGATTTTCTTTTCAGTGTGGTTTTCTATCAAGGCTTTGAATTCCTTGAATTTGTTGAATACTTCATCTTTGTTCTTCAAGAAATAAATCCAAGTCTTCCTGGAGAAATCATTAATGAAAGAAACATAATATACATACCCACTCAGAGAACTGGATGACATCGGACCGCATACATTGGAGTGGATAATTTCCAAGATTCATTTTTCCTTGCTTTCACTGCTTGGAAATGCCTTCTTTGTGTTCTTTCATTTTGCACATCCTTTGCAAACACCTTCATGCTTTAAATGGATTTTAGGAAGACCTTATACTACTTTTCTTGCAATTGGCAGTGCTCTATAGTGCACATGTGCAAGCCTTCTGTGCCAAAGTTCACTTGCCTCCATGGATTCATGTACCATGGTTTATTCAAGTTGTTCGTTCAATTTGTACAATCCTCTCTCTTGCTCTCCAATCACTACTACATCATCTATGGTCTTACATTTTGGCCACATAAGTACTTGGCCATCTACAAATGCACCTCTCATCCCCTTTGCATCCAAAGATGAAATGGAGAGAAGATTCTTCTTGAGTTTAGGTACATATAGAACATCTTTTATCTTCAAAGACTTCCCAAAGTCTAACTTGTAGGAGGATTAACCAATTCCTTTTATTAGATATTGATAGTCATCCCCAAGTTTCACGTTATGAGGTGACTCATGTTCAAATAGGTACATAAGAGATTCTTTAAATCCCGTCATATGTTTGGAAGCCCCACTATCATTAAGCCAATCATTACATCCATGTGTAACAGTACCTATGAGAGTAGAGATTAGAACATATTCTTCACCACTTGAAGAGTCTTCACTTTCTTCCTTAGTCTTCTTCCTGGGAGGTTAATCATCATCAGCAGCATGAGCATGATATCTCTTCTTGTTGTTGTTGAATCCTTTTCTGTTCCTGGGACAATCTGTGGCATATTGTCCCTTCTCATCACATGTGAAGCATCTAATGTGAGAGAGATCTTTCTTGTTTTGATGATGGTGAGAATATTTCCTATGATGAGGTTGCTCCCTCTTGAACTTACGTTTCTTGGTGTGAGCTGTGAGAGATTGGTCTTCACTTCCCATCTTTCTTCTCGGGCCATAAGTCTAGCTTCTTCTTGTGAGTATTCCTCCCACAGTCTACTGAAAGAAATCAATTTCTTCCCTGCACAAATTCCTTGGATGAAGGAGTCCCATGACCTAGGTAGGCCATTAAAAGTGGTCATCACAATTTATCCATTCTCCACCACTTCACCCACATCTTCAAGTTGTTCTTTGATTTGAGAAACCCTAGTAAAGTAGGATTGGATGGTCTCCCCATTCTGTATCTTTATACTCTTCAATTGGTTCCACAAAGTCATCTTCTGATTTATATTCTTTCCTTCAAACAACTTGGTTAAGGAATCAAACATATCGTTGGGTGTCTTTAGAGAGGACACATGTGGTATGAGATGGTCTTTGATCGAATCTGCAATGATTCTCTTGGCCTTGACCAAGTTCTTCTTATGTAAGGAGTTAGCCTCATCTCCCTCTAGAACTGGAACCTCTTCACTTATGTAGGTTTCCAATTCATTCTCTTCTAGGATTAACCCAATCTTATACTTCCATGCTCATAATTTATCAGCCCCTTCAAGCTTATCCTCAATCTTGGTGTGGTGAGACATCTTAATAAGAAACTCAAATGGAAATAAAATATTTAGGTGTTACCACTTGATTTATTGAATCTGGATCTAGAGCTGAAGGGTTTGTCAGAGAAACCCTAAAAATACAAACTTGGAATTTCAAACTTTTGTCTGGACGGGGAGATGCAATTGGTTGAGGCAAGCAAGGTAGTGTGCTTAGATTTGCAAAAATTGACCTGCGAATTTTGGATCTGCAATTTATGTCAAAATCTAGTTTTCTAGTCCAAAACCCGAACTGGGGTTTGATAGATCCCAGGTTTCTTCTCAACCAAAAGTTCGATCTTGATCTCTAAACTTCAATTTTGCTGA
Organism: Larix kaempferi; assembly: GCA_027924585.1. Taxonomy (NCBI): domain Eukaryota; kingdom Viridiplantae; phylum Streptophyta; class Pinopsida; order Pinales; family Pinaceae; genus Larix; species Larix kaempferi. Next base: position 12,342,769 of record BSBM01000196.1, read on the forward strand.
GGAGATCAATCCTATCCTGAGAGAACTCCAAAATTCCACTTCTATCAAAATCCCTAATTTCTCGTAGTAGTGACAGGCCAAAAACTGAAAAATGTTCATAATCAAATTCTGTCTCGACAGAAAGATGCACCTTCCTTAGGAGAGTCAGCCTAGCCTCTTTCCTTTGATGATCTGTGGAGAGAGACCCAAAAATTAAGAAGCCCTAGCTTCCATAGCTACACAATGTCTTCTTCTTAGTATCGCTCTGATACCATGTTAGAATTTTGATAATTTCATTAAAATATTATCTAGGATCCTACTAAGAGAATAACAATCATAGATACAAGAGACACAATGTTTCCTTGGGGAAGACCAAGAAGGTGGAAAACCCCACAACTTCCTCAGAGATAGAATAAGCACTAATACAAAGATCACAAAGATAAAACCCCAAAAGATAGATGTCTTCGGCAGCTACTCCTCGTCCACTTGTGCGCACTCCTCTCTCTCAACTATGCAAGTTGGATGAGTGAGTGAATGAGCAAATAGAGTGGTGCAACCAATCTATTTATACTTTAACTTAAACTGCCTTTTACCCTAACTGGGATGACTCCCTAAGGGATTCTAATAACCCTTCCACTTAACTCATACAGGGTCGACCCCACTAAGGTGGTCTAATAACCCACCAAATACAAGTTACAACACTTACAATACAATTTATGACACTTGCAAATACAAATGACGACACTTCCAATCGGAGGAATAATACATCTCCGTTGGGGATACAATAAAGTACAAATGTAATACATACAATATACAAGTAAATATCTTCCGAAGTTACAAATACATCGACACCATAGGCTTTTAACACTTCTCGAAGGAACTTCTAGCTTAATTTTGCATAATATTTTGAGATGTCTAATTTCAAAATCATGCCTAGATTCTTGGTAATTTGTAATGAGTGGATTACCTCATGAACCAGAATCACTCCATCTAGAATTTGTATTCCCTCCAAAAAACCTGATTGTTCTAGTGAGATCAGAACAGGGAGAATTGGTTTCAATCTGTTCGTCATTACCTTGGTTATGATCTTGTAAATAACATTACACAGAGAAATGGGTTGGAACTTACCTGGCGAGTCAGCCCCATTGATTTTTGGAATGAGAGTGAGGAAGGTCGCATTGAAATATTTTAGAACCCTTATGGTTCTTCTCTAATCTTCCACAATCAGCCATGCTTCATTCTTTATCAGGTCCCAGAAGTGGTGGAATAAATTGGTTGTAAATCCATCAGGATCGGGAGATTTTCCACCATCCATTTTGTTAACCGCCTCCTCAACTTCCATTAGCTCAATTAGTTTTGTTAAGAGAGTGTTCTGATCTGCGGTAACAAGAGAGGGGATATTTTGGGTGATCTTATCAATGTCTGAGGATATATTGGCCCCGTCCTCCTTCATGATGGTTCCAAAGAAATCCACTAGTTCTTCTTCCATATCCATCCTCTCTTTAATATAGGAGCCTTTTGTAGTCTTCAGACGATGTATTTTGTTTCGTTGTCTATTCTAGATAACCGATTGGTGGAATAATTTTGTGTTACGTTCACATTACTTAAGCCATTGGTTTCTAGATTTTTTTTATTAGTATATATCCTGCTACCGTTCATGAGCATTAAGTTTTTGAATGGTGGAGTCTTCGAATTCTATTAGCTCAGCATCAAAACCTACCCCCATTCCTTTCCGTTGGATTTCCTCCAACTGCTCAATCAGGAATTTTTTGTCCTCGAATGTGTTTCCAAATTCTTCTTTGTTCCAAGTATGAATCTTGTCTTTAAGGTGTTTTAATTTCGGTTTGAATTGGTACATCCTTGTACCATCATAGGATGGGGATTCCTACCACCATTAGGAGACAAGAGGTTTGAAGTCTTTGTGTTTCATCTAGAATTGTTCAAAGTGAAAAGGTCGCTTGGTTGGGGGCCCACACGCTTCCATTGAAGGAAAATAGGCCAATGATCAGATTCAGAAGATGAGAGAACTAATGAGTGTAGTTCCCCACTGCTGTTGGAAATCCCTTCAGATACTAGGAATCTGTCTAGAAGAGAGGTGACATGGTGATCGGCACCTCATTTTTTATTCCAAGTGAACCAACCATTAGAAGTATCAACATCAATGATATTATAGGTATCGATGAAATCCTTTAAAGCTTCATTTATAGTTCCTAAGCTTCGTCTTCCTCCTTTTTTTCCTCTAGCGAGGTGATCAGGTTGAAGTCACCCCCTATGATCCATGTCTTTCCATTAACCCAGCGAGAAGCCCATGGTAAGGTGTCCAAGAAGGCCTGTTTCAGAGGGTAGGAGCTAGGGACATAAAAATTGGTGATAGTCCCTTTGGTCTCGGTTTGATGGACTTGCCGTGAGTAACCCTTTTGCAGCCCAAAAGTTTGAAAGATTCACTACTTTCAGGTTCAAAAGGAAAGCTAAAACACCCGCCAAACCATGAGCATCAATATTAATTGTTTGACATCCCTTCCATACTTTTTTCCCAATTTCCTTCAGTGTTTCAGTACCACATTTCGTGTCCTGCAAGCATAGTATCCACGGATTCTCTTTCCTCCACTTATTTTCTAGGGTCTTGATTTTGTGGGGGTGATTCACCCCATGGATATTCCAGGATATAACTTTCATTGGGTAACCTGATTTACTTTAGAAAAAGCTACACAAGTTGTTGGGTATTGACCAGATTCTATCAACTTACTACCTACCTCTACGATTCTTTGTTTGTTTGTTTTTCTTCCTCTCTTTTCCCCTTCTTCCGGTTGCTTCCTTTTGGTTCTCTTCTGAGGTTACTCAACTATTCCAAGTTGAGGGGAAGCCCCTATTTTCAGGATGTCCTCCTTAAGAATTTCAAGTTGTCTTCTCGATACATAGCCCTTCCCTTTTTTACTGCATTATTTTTTGATTTCGTCCAGATCCAATTCCCCCAAGTCCATATCTGCAGCCTCGTCCAGTTGGTCTTCCTCCATGCTAGTATTTTGTTCTTTAGGGGTATCAGACGAATGAGGGATGTACAAGGGTTTGGATCCATCAGAGTGGATCTCATTTCTGATATTTTTCTCCGGGATGATAGGGTCTTCCTCCACAGAATCAAGAGTTTGGAATTTTTTGGGTGTCACAATCGAGCAGCGGGTGGGCGAATCAACATGGATGATGCGACCATGCTTTTTCCTACTTTTGACTTGTGCGAAAAATTCATTGTCTCGTCCTTCCTTTTGAGTAAATTTAGGGGTAGGAACCTCATCATTCAAAGGGAAATTTCTACTAAAGAGCCCATGAACATGGCAACATCAGCACTGAAATGGGACATTGTCATAATCAAGTGGTTGGATCCAATCCACATCTTCCCACGAGAGATTTATTGCTTCCGGGATCTCACGGGATAAGTTCATATAGGCACAGATCTGAACATAAGAAGTGTATCACCGTTGTTTGGTGAGTTCTACAACTTTCACAAATCCTCCAAGAGTGTTACCTATATCTCTCAATATTTCCATATCCTAGTACTCGCAGGGTAAAGAGTAGAGCCATATCCAAACTAGTGTTATGCTCATATACTCTTTATCTGGATTAAATATTTCTTTCCATGGGATGAAATATAACCCCGAAGAAAAAAGGAAATAAGGCCCTCCTTCCAAAACTCGATCCCTATCTTCTCGATTAAAGAAAATAATTATGAAGAAACCCTTAGATTCCAGTTGTAAGTCATAGTGGCTTTTAGGGTTCCAAGTAGATTTGATCCATTTGAGGAGATCTTTCCCTTTTGGCCAGACCCCAATAAACTTACCGATTAGGGATTTCTCCTTGCATAGTTCAAGATGTTCTCACAGTTTCTCCGATTTGATCTGGAGGGATGGGATCTCAACCGATCTATGGATACACACTCTAGGATTTAATTTTTGTCCTTGAAGGTCTTTGGATCCAAAACCCTCACCCATCTCCTCTCTGCAGTCAACCTAGTTTTTCTTTGAAGAGTCGTCATGCTTATTAATTGAGTGCAACGAATGAGGGGGGGGGGGGCACGGACCCATGCGTGCTGATGGTATTCACTCACAGAGCGCCAACCAAATAGAGGAAGGAAAACACTCTTCTCACAGAAGCGGCATGAGAGGCTAAAACCCTAAGGCAATTTCCTTCGATAATCAATACCGATCAATAATCAGAATTCGAGAAGGGTGAAGAGTTACTCCAATTTGAAATTATTATTTCGATAGGAATGATTTAAGGTACTTCTTCCCCTTGATTCCTAACTCATAGGACAAATGACAATCTTAGTCGATCATGATTCTTGAAAAAAATGCTAGTGATATCCAATAATAAAGCAAGTTTTCCTCCTACGATTTTGGGAGACTTTGAACAGTACATTCATATCTATGCAAATATCAACAGATCCATTTGAGATAGATGGATGAACTCTTTCATTCAAGTCTCCATATCAACCATTCAAAAACCCAATGACAATAAGTGACCCACCATCTCGCTTACTAGCACAAATATCCATGTCTCACTTCTCTCTGACGAAATAAATATTGATTGGAAAATGATAAAGGAACTTGATCCAACATGAGACTTGATAATTATGTTCTTTCTCCTATTTGGCGATCTAGCTATGTCGAGTCTCATTTGAATCCCGGAGCTACCTGTTCCTTGGCATGAGCTACCTCCCCTATCTAGCTACCATAACTCTAGCATGTACTAAAACAAGAAACAAGGTAGGAATACGAAATTGAAATAGGATTGATAATAAACGGTGATGGTCAAAGTAGGAACAACCTAAGCAGGGACAACAAGTTTGGAAATTAGAATAATGGTAAACAAAATTTTTAAGTTGAAAACCACTTAGGTTCCAAAATTTAAACTTTCATAATCACATTCCAAAATCCAATAACCATTTCACTAACCACATTTACAAATCCACTTTCATAATCACATTTCCAAATTCCAATATATAACCATTTAATTAACCATGGCTCAGAATCCATATCCCTTAATTCCATTCACTCGGCTACATTAATTATAAACTAGTGAAAAAAGTGATAAATTGTTTCTAATTCTAATTTTGATCATTCGATGCACAATTTAATTCCATATTATGTGATTGCATTCTCTATTACTACATTACTTACTAACCTTACACATAGACTGGTTGGGATTTGAGAAGGAATACTTTTCAAGCTACATTAAGTGTTTGAAGCATGTTGTCAGCCGATTTCAAGTGTGATAGCCTATTGAAATGCAACCATAATTAATGCATTTATTTTCTACCAGGATACTAGCTTACCACAACATATTGTCAATTAATTATTTACTTTTACCAGGATGCTAGCATACTAGAGGTGATTATCAATTAATGCTTGGTGCTTATGGTTGCATCGTGCATCATAGGTTATTACTGGTTATAACCTTCTAGAAAAGAGTGGAAATGTATAGACTCCTCACATTTATGGATCACATTTCTCAATATAATACAAATTATCCGTCAAATTTAACTTAGGAGAAAGACATATCAAATTGCCTTATTTTGAGAAGTTTTCTCATTCAAATCCCTTCATTTTGGACAATTTCTCCAACAAAAAATTGCAACATAGATCTATACCAAAAGGGTGTGTAACTATGGCTTCCGTGTGTCACACGATCTCTTCTCATAGTTTGACAATCTTGTTGTACCATTCTCCTGCATTAATATATTGATGTACAGTATCATTCAATTCTTCTCCAAACCTCTAGACTCTTAAACTAGCCATAAATGATGACATGGAAAATTTTAGTAGAAAACTTTAGCCATGTGCTAATTTTCAAGGTTTTTTTCTAAGAAAATATTTTCCATTTTATATTTTTTCTAATATGATTTTCCCAAATTCCATAGCATTAACATTTTTACTCTTAAATCACCAGAATTGTCCAAAAACTATATCAAACCCTTAGAAATTTGAATATTTTTTATAAACATCACCATACATTTAATGGTTGGGAATTTGATAATTAGTAAGATTCACCAATGTACTATACTTTAAGAAAATTATGGACCCTTAAAATTTTCCTTGGTTGATGAAGTCATGAATCCATAGCTAGTAGAGCAACCACCTTACATTATATCACACGTCCCATTGAACAAGTGATAATTGTTGCATAGAATAAACTAGACATGGAATTGGAAAACATGGTTTTGGAGGATTCAAACCATGAAAGAGGACAAGGTCGTGGAATATATTTTTGAAGGATTGCAAAATATTTGAATGGCCTCTTCCCTAAAGCAATGAATAAAATTCCCATATGCAAATCCAAGGAAGGGGATGCTATTATGAAAGGAAGAGTAGTAATGAAAATGAAACCATCCTATGATTAAGTCTTCTTCCCAAATGCACCCATGCTAGAAATATAGAATTTAAGTATTAGATCATATCAATCCTATTGTCAATAATAACCTACATATGTGTGATTAATGCTAGTGTAATTGTATAGTTACTTGAAGTTCGAAACCACATAATTATAGTTTTAATAAATTTTTATAAAATCAATACCACCCATTGCAAAGTCACATCATAACAAAAAATATCAACTATTGTAGTATTGAAAAAATTAATAACCATTAAAAAAATTGTTTTCATTTAATTTTTGTATACAAAAATTATATTTGAATAAAAAATCATTAAATAAAGACATGATCTCGAGACAAAAGTCCATCCATATCTTGTAGTATAGTCTCGTTCGGTTAATAATTGAATGAGATTTCACTATTGACTTTATTAGACGCTTAAGTTTGTTGTGCAATTTTATCCACTTATCAATTTAGATCTGAGTTAATCGTATATGTGTCCATAAATTATCAACGAAATTGAAAGTTAAACTCTATTTTGTAGATGTGTTTGGAGTTGAGCATTGAGAAACTAGATGGAAGAAGCTACATGTAACATGGAAATAACATTTAAAGTTAACTTTACATATTTTAAATTTTCATTGTGATTTAAATTTTGATAAATAATTCTAATGGAATGTGTGGAAGACTCGGTTGGGATTCTTCCTTTGTTGGTGCTTAATCATCCATTCTCAACCATCTAAAAATTTGACAGGAAAAAATTGAGGCAGTCGTTCAATTGCAAAGTTGCAAAATAATGGTCAATTTCATTATTGAAGGGCCAGATACAAAATTAAACTTCTTTTCATGGCAAAAATTGTTGTGGCTTTCTATGAAGGGTAAAATAGGCCCTGAAGGGCATTGAAGGATTCAAATTTGAAGACTGGTAGGATATTATTTCACTTGGAAGTTCTATGATATATTGAAACCTTTAATGATGATATGTTAAAACAAACCACTCCTTTCATTTGAAAATTATGTAGTTGTACATCAAAATTTCATTGTATATTAAAAGCAATGTAATCAAATTCGTCAATATAGTGATAATATTTGCGTTGTTGTTGGATGAAACTGAAATACAATCTATACAATGTCCAATGAACATAGAGATCGGTAAATACAAAAGATAGAGTGAATCTAAAAAATATGTTAATGAATAGCAAAACTATTATCTTTTATCACTTCAATGACAAACTTCACTCCTTTCCAAGAAGAATCAAATAAATACTTATAAAATAACATAACAAAAAATTATTCTTGTGATGCACATACCTGAAAAATCATTCAGTCACAAGAACAACCCAACCACTATTGAGCTCCACTTATGGAAGGAATCCATTTATATATGTTTCTAGCCACTCGACTGTGTGAACCAAAGGAGAGACATACTCCCCTATAGGAAATAATCATTACGGAGTGTATTTTTTTGTCTCTAGTGGAGATGTGCACTTGTGTAGGTTGGTGGTGGATTGGTGGTGCTACGGCGGATGTGTCCTTCCTTTTCTCAATAAAATCCCCCAGACTCTAAATAGGGTATGATATACCTTATGAATGAATATGGAAGCAAATGGTGAAAGTGGCCTAAGCAGGGATCTATGGTGACGGTGGAAACAAAATGAACAACGGTTGAACTCGATAATGGAAGCAACATAAGCAAAGGTGAAGAGTTACTCCAATTTGAAATTCTTATTTTCGATAGGAATGATTTCAGGTACATCTTCCCCTTGAATCTTAACTTGTAGGACAAATGACAATCTTATTCGATCATGATTCTTGCAAACAATAATAGTGATATCCAATAATAAGGAAATTTTTCCTCCTACGATTTTGGGGACCTTTGAGCAGTACATTCATATCTATGTAAATACAAACAAATCCATTTGAGGCAGATGGATGAACTCTTTCGGTCAAGTCTCCATATCAACCATTCAAATACCCAATGACAAGAAGTGACCCACCATCTCGCTTACTAGCACAAATTTCCATGTCTCACTTATCACTAACGAAATGAATATTGATTTGAAAATGATAAAGGAAATTGATCCAACATGAGACTTGATAATTATGTTCATTTGCCTACCTCTCCAGCTAACTATGTCGAGTCTCATTTGAATCCCAGAGGTATGAACTCCCTCCCCTATCTAGTTACCATAACTCTAGCATGTACTAAATTTAAACACGAAACATGGTAGAAATATGAAATTGAAATAGGATTGAGAATCAACGGTGATGGTGGAAGTAGGAACAACCTAAGCAGGGACAACAAGTTTGGAAATTAGAATAATGGTAAAAAAAAATTTAAGTTGAAAACCACTTATGTTGCAAAATTTAACCTTTCATAATCACATTCCAAAATCCAATAACCATTTCATTAACCACATTTACAAATCCACTTTCATAATCACATTCCCAAATCCCAATATATAACCATTTAATTAACCATGGCTAGGAATCCATATCCCCTAATTCCAGTAACTCGGTTACATTAATTATAAACAAGGATAATTTTAAGGGCGAAATTTAGCCCATGGGCTATTTTTCCATGTTTTTTTCCAAAAAAAGATTTGCCAATTTGCATTTTTTTAAGCCCCATTTCGCCCAATTTTGATGCGGTAAACTTGTTTCACTCTAAAATTTGCCAAACTATTATATAAACTATATAAAATCCTTATAAATTGAAATAATTTTAGAAAAATATTGCCAAATATTTTATAGTTGAAATTTTAAGAATTGGTAAGATTCACCAAGGTTTATACACTTTTAAATAAGTATGGGTCCTTAAAATTATCCCTGATTATAAACTAGTGAAAAAAATAATAAATTGATTCTAATTCTAATTTTGATAATCCGATGCACAATTTAATTCCATATGATGTGTTTTCATTCTCTATTAGTACATTACTTATTAACCTTAAAAATACTAGTTGGGATTTGAGAAGGAATATTTGTTAAGCTACGTTAAGTGTTTGAAGCATGTTGTCAACTGATTTCAACTGTGATAGCCTATTGAAACACAACCATAATTAATGCATTTATTTGCTACTAGGATACTCTCTCACCACAACATATTGTCAATTAATGCTTTATTTGTTAGCATGTTGCTAGCATACTTGAGGAAATGATCAATTAATGCTTGACACTTAGGGTTACATCGTGCATCATAGGTGATTACTAGTTATAACCTTCTGGAAAAGAGTGGAAAGATATAGAAACATGGCATTTATGGATCACATTTGTCAATATAATACAAATTATCAATCAAATTTAACTTATGAGAAAGAGCTATCAAATTTCCTTATTTTGAGAAATTTTCTCATTCAAATCCCTTCATTTTGGCCATTTTTTCTAACAAAAAATTGGAACATAGATCTATACCAAAAGGGTGTGTAACTCTGGCTTCCATGTGTCACACACTCTCTTCTCATATTTTGGCAATCGTGTTGTACCATTCTCCTCCATTAATATATTGATCTACAATATCATTCAATTCCGCTCCAAGCCTCGAGACTCTTAAACTAGCCATAGTTGATGAAATGGAAAAATTTAGCCATGTGCTGATTTTCGAGGTTTTTTACCAAGAAAATATTTTCAATTTTATATTTTTTTCTAATATGATTTTCCAAAATTTCATAGCATTAAAACTTTTTACCCTAAAAATCACCAAAATTGTCCAAAAACTATATCAAAACCTCAAAAATTTGAATATCTTTTAAAAATATCACCAAACATTTAATGGTTGGGAATTTCATAATTAGTAATATCCGCCAATGTTACTACACTTTAAGAAAATTATGGACCCTTAAAATTTTCACTAGTTGATGAAATCATGAATCCATAGCTAGTAGAGCAACCACCTTACATTATATCACACGTCCCATTAAACAAGTGATAATTGTTGCATACAATAGCCCAGGCATGGAATTGGAAAACATGGTTTGGGAGGATTCAAACCATGACAAGGTTGTGGAATAGATTTTTGAAGGATGGCACAATATCCCAATGGCCTCTTCCCTAAAACAATGAAGCAAATTCCCATATGACAATCCAAGGAAGGGGATGCTATTATGAAAGGAAGAGTAGTAATGAAAATGCAACCATCCTATGATTAAGTCTTCTTCCCAAATGCACCCATGATAGAAATATAGAATTTAAGTATTAGATCATATCAATCCTATTATCAATAATAGCCTACATATGTGTGATCAATGCTAGTGTAATTGTATAGTTACTTGAAGATCCAAACCACATAATTACAGTTTTAATAATATTTATAAAATCAATAGAACCCATTGCAAAGTCACACATAACAAAAAATATAAACTATTGTAGTATTGAAAAAATGAATAACCATTAAGAAATTTATTTTCATTTTATTTTTGTATACACTACTTATATTTGAATAAAAAATCATTATATAAAGACATCAATCTCGAGTCAAGAGTCCATCCATATCTTGTATTATAGTCTCGTTCTATTAGTAATTGAATGAGCTTTCACTATTGAATTTATTAGAGGCTTAAGTTTGTTGCGCAATTTTATCCACTTATGAGTTTAGATATGAGTTAATCATATATGTGTCTATAAATTATCCATGACATTGAAAGTTAAGCTCTATTTTGCAGCTGTGTTCGGAGCTGAGCATTGCACAACTAGATGGAAGAAGCTACATGTAACATGGAAATATCATTTAAAGCTAACTTTAGATATTTTAATTTTTCATTGTGATTTAAATTTAAATAAATAATTCTAATGGAATGTGTGGAAGACGTGGTTGGGATTCTACCTTTGTTGGTGCTTAATCGTCCATTCTCAACCATCTAAAAATTTGACAGGAAAAAATTGGAGTAGCCTGTTAACACCCAAAAAGTGCTCACTACCTCATCTACCCTATTGCATGACTCATTTGTCCATATTTCCTACCATATTTGCCTCCGGAACCTCAAAACACCATTAAAAAGCCTCTAAAAGGCCAAAAAACCATTAAAAAGCCTCCAAAAGGCCAAAACCGCTTTTTTCCCCCAAAATAAGTTAAATTCCTCCAAAAATAGCAAAAACCCTCTAAAAAGGGAATAAAAAATACAAAATAGAGGAAAAAGAGGGAAAAAAGGAAGCGAAAACCCTATACAGCTGACCTAAACCATATGGTGCCAAAACCATGGGTCAGCACTCCACCACTAGAAAACCTATAAATAGGTGATGGTGCCCAAAATCTATGAAGGGTAAAATAGGCCCTGAAGGGCATTGAAGGCTTCAAATTTGAATCCTGGTCCCAATACCCATTCTTAATTGGTCGTTTAACTAACACATTTATTTATTTACTTTAAAGAATCCTTCTTCCATTCCACATAAAAAATACCATATATGGTATATTTGTTTTTAATAATTCATAAATAATTATTACATAATCCACTCAATATCGCATGCAACCTGAATTTGTTGCAAAACAATTGTTAGTCGTATGTGTCGATTTCAAGGGGCTAGTGTGAATTCTATGTTGATGAGTAATAGAGAAAAGGCCCATGTGAAATTATGCAATATGGAAGCAAACCTTCAAAATGGAAGGATTTTAAATGGAATCCATCCCAGTGTCTTTTTGGAAGGAAATACAATCGGAGCAGGAGGGTCATCAACAAGTAGGAGGGGGGTCATCAACAAGCAACATGAAAACTACCACATAGTTATGGATTATGTAGAATCCATTCTATAATATTTTGATGAGAAGGTAAACTCTTGAACATAAACTCTACCATAAACTCAAAATACTTAGTCATAATAAATCCCCATTGGCTTTTATAGCAAAGTTTGTAGTATCTTGCTTTATTTTTTCTTCTACAATACCCAAACATGGCCACACGTTTCAATGCGACATTTATTCATTTTTGCGGAATTTTAATGCCAAGTAATAGAGATGACATCTAGGCACTTTATCATAGTGGGAAAAAGGTTCCACCTCTTGTGCTCCTCCTTCCCCTTGTAGACATAGATTATAATCTATAGACAGTTTGTTTTTGCAATGGTGAGATATACATGGAAGATTAAATTCTATGCAAGGAGGAGGAACAATTTGAGTGACTATTAGATGCAATGGTGTGATGAAGAGTAAATAACATGGGGGTATTTGACAGAGTTCCCAGTGTTTTCCTTTACTGTGATAGAGAAAAGAACACATATGTTGTTAAAGCAATTTAGTGATTTGAGTAATGTAAGAAGTCACCCAAATAGTCAGCAATGGTACTTCAAGCAATGAAATAGGTCACCTAAATGAAGCCCCAAGAGATGTTAGTCTTGATATTGTCACGAATTGTAGTGCTCACACTTGGTATGAAAGAAAGAAAATTAAATGCCATAAAAATTCAACTAGAAGGAAAATTATTGTTGGCGCTATTAGTATAGAAGTAGAGAAGGTTTCTATAATAATAATCCTTGATCTTTCACCAAATATCCAACTTAGTAATCAAAATATATTTTAGGGAAAGATGTCATAAACTCCCCTTTCTCTGAAATTCAGAACTTAATATTATTTTTGTATAGCATTAATTTAATTGAATATTAGTAGAAAAGTGATGAAGGGTGTTATAGAAATCCATGTACTTGAACCAAAATACCATCTTCCTAGTTATAAAATCATTCAAGGATAAGGATGCCTACACCTCTTGTCTCAAAATCATAAGTTAATTATAGGTTTATATAGATATTACTAAATTGAATGTTAGTAGTAGAGTGAGGAAGAGTATTATAACTACAATCGTTGAACTTGCACCAAAAATACAAGTTCTTAATTGTCAATGTTTTTGGGGTAAGGCCTAAAAAAACTATTTTGTCTCCAATTCATAAGTTAATCATAGGCTCACATTTGTTAGTGCCATAATCCTAAAGTTCTATAGTATTAGTGTTTTCCTAAATTAAATTATTTTATAAATTAGATTATTATAGGCTATTATGAGAAGGACATCTAGCTTCAACGTAAAGGACACCTATCATCATCATGTGATTATGTGATTGTTTATTCACCTAGAGTTTAGTTTAGGGTTGAGTTATATAAACTATTTATTTTCTCAAAGTGAGGATAAGTAGGTTTTGAGCACCCACTTCTCTTTGTAACTTGTTTTCCTTATTAATAAACTTGTGCTTCAATAGACACGTCTTCAACATGGTATAAAGGTCATGGTGAAATGGTGATGGAAGGATTGGTGATTCATTAATGAAGCAAGAAATTTTCCACAAGATCAACCAGGATCTCTCCAAATTCAATAGCAGCAGTTTTCATGGTAATCACATTGTTAATTAAATAAATAAAGCATTATTGTAATTGCAACAATTAATGTTTTTGAAATTTTTTACTGATTTTTAATCATCGCATTTTGAGTTATAATCTTGTAGGATTGCAATTCCAATGTCATGTATTTTATTAATAATGGTTGTATTTTTTGTAATTCTAAGAGATTTGAGCAAATATATGTATAAAACTACAATTTTTTTAGATCTTATAGATCCAATATTTCTTTTTAAGGCTCAATTTGTAAAATTATTTTTAGATATGCTTATAAATTTGGCAATTTATTTTCTTATCAACTATAGGTTTTGATAGATATAAATATCCTCAATCCATAGTTTAAATCTCAAGCCATACAATAATTGTTATATCTATCTCAAGCCATACTTTTATTTCAATATATCCTCATGGATCTAAAGACTAAAATTTGTTCTTGTCTTCAAAGGATTTAGATTTGTAAAACTAAATTAAAAAAAATTCACGAGAGCAAGTTTTGGGAATGTAGTATTTTAAGTGGTGAACATCTGAGACAAATTAACATGGAAGATTGCGAGAAAGTTCAAAAAACCTTTGTATCACCTTGTGTACATGATCCAAACAATTTATTGCATATTTATCTTGAGTAAAATCATGGAATGGAAAGCATGGGAGACTTGTGCCAGTCCTCAACGAGAGTTTTTTTTCCATTCCAAAGAATATAGCCTTATGTTCAATTCTTATGAATATTTTTCAGGCAAAATGGGGTTCTCTTTAGGGGATCTTTGCAGTGTGTATTATCTAGTGGAATTAATGATGCAACCATCCTAAGATCTCAATGAATTCTTAAAAAAAGAAATCTGCTACTTGTTTGGACTGAACAAAGGCATAGTAGTCTACAACCACAATGAACTTCTATTTGACTCTTCAAATAAATTCGAGCACTAGCTAGAGTAAAAGCAACTAGTTGCAAGTTGTAAATCCTGGTCTTATGTGTGTTCATGAAGACAATGATGTGAATACTTGTTTTGTAAGAAATATATATGAATTCATCCATGCAAACTCTTACACTAATATCATTGCTATGGAAGTTGTCCTAATGGACATGATTGATCATGAACAAGTCCAAAAAGGATTGGCTGAGTATACATAGAAGTTAATTTCATCATCAATTGACCTTGACAAGGTGTAATCCCAAATTGACCTTGACATTCATAGTTCACTAAATGCATCCCTTTCATGATGAATCAAGGATTCGTCATTTAAGATTTGGTTTTTTCGTATAGTCATATTAACCTATCATATGATGAGCCGAATTAGTGCTTAGTGACATTAGATTTCTTTGGGTGGGCACCAATAGAATTCTCTAAGTGAATATTCTAGAATCCAAATTTGAAAAGCTTTTCAAGATTGTATCTTCAAACAAGTGGTGATACCCCATATCTGATTAAATTGCGATAATGAATCTATTTTGAAATTCCACCCACAAGGTTTCCCAAATCCATAGTGGAAATTTTTGTTTCTATAGCTATTCAATACAATGAACACAACCAATGTTTCATTTTTCTACTATTGGAATGTATCATATGGTCAAGATATGAATACAATTGGTGAAATTAACATATAACTTCTTCTTCAACATCAAGCCACATTTTTAACTATTAAATTTGGCATATCAATACATACATAAATAAAGTGAAGCAATTTGGAAGAATTTATTTAATTCTTAAAAGGAATTACTTATCAAACATACTTCTATTTCTTTTAAAAAAGCATTGATTTATGTCATTATTATAATGAAGAAATGAGAGTGATCTAATTGTTTATTTCATATTGAAATAGTATTTAGATCAATGGGGGCACATTAGAAGACCAATTCATTTCTTCAAGACTTGTCAAATTGTGTAAGTTTGATTTGATTCTAAACGTTTTAATTCTAATTTTGAAGATAAAGATCATTTTTGAAAAATTATTAATTTTGTAAAAATTGAAGCTAAGAAATTGAGAAGGGTCAAATGCAATAATATCTCAAATCATTTTTTGATGAAACTTTTAGAGGGTTAAGGAAAAGCCTTCAATAGTGCTCCTTTGTGTGAAGTGTGCGTTGCCATTTTTTCCCTTGTGCCTATCTTTCATGGTGTTTTCACGCTTGTTAACTGTGAAGGTGTTGTCAATCACATGCATTATTTTATTAATAAAATCTACAACATGTCTAAATTAATCAATATGATCAGGTATTCAAATAAATTCGATGCGCACATAATTACAAATCCTAGAGTCACCATAGAGTCACCACATGTAGAACGCTTTGATTTACAATAAATTATGGAAAGATATTTGTAATGGTGATAGTATTCCAACCAAGCCAACAACAACTTGTCCTTCAGCTAAATCATAATTAAGAGATGAAAAAGCACTTGCTTTGCTTTCATTTTATGTAAATGATCAGCACAAGTTTTCTCATATTGGGAATTCCACTAATGTTTTTTTTTAATCAATTTTGTAAAAAATTGGCTACTCCTGCTACATCACAGGGAGTCATCAAGTTACTCATCATCAATGACATCATCAAGCCTGAGTTTTTTCCATCCAAAGATCAAAATTTTAATATTTTTACTAAACCTCTTAGAAGAATAAATTTAACTACGTTTGAAAATGAATTTGGCATTTGTAAATACGAACTTTCACATTGAAAAGGATAATTATATCTTCATAATCCTAAATTTATATGGTATAAGTATTTTCCTTGATTAAATGCTTTTAGAAATTAGATTATTCTAGCTTATTATGAGAATGACATGTGTTATAGGGTGTAAATATTCCATACCTCTAGTTATATAGTATAGGTGAAAGAGACTCTTTTGGGTATGAAACCTCACATCATGCCACAATGACACAATAATCTTATGTGTATAAACGATCTTCCTTCACCTCTATTACATAGCTAGAGGTATGTAAGATTTACATCCCATAACACATTAGGGAAAATTACTTTATCATTGCTCTTATATCAAGAATGGTAATAAGAAAGTTTATTACATGATGCATATGGGATAAATTGATTTTATAATATTAGAGTTATTTATTCCTTCTTTGATAGATATAACCAACAGCACTACACAAGTCATCATTACATATTCCAACACTCCCCCTTAATGATGACTAGAGATAAAGAATACAAACTGAGGGTAACATGCACCAATGCACTTTATATATACATTCACATCATTGCATAGTTAATGTGCAATGTGTATTATTAATATTCATAACATTTTTTTAATAAAAATCATCCTCAAAGCAATGTGATTAATCCAATATTTCACCTTGTTTCTTTTCTACTATACATTGCACACTACTACCTCACCTTCGCTTCACTTTGGCTACTTACTTAATTGGAAATTATAATATATAATGGTCCTACTTGCCTTAGACAACAAAGGAACAAGTTAGTAAGTTTTTAAAAGGGTATGTGAAATGGTGAATTTCAAATAAAAATGCATTGGTGCATTGTTTCATAAATTGCACATGATGTCCTACTCACACGATAGCCTACCAAAGTGGTTTCAAAAAAGTAGTAGCAATGAGGTTTAGGATCTATGCAATGAGTGGTACCAATTCAACAAATACCCAAAGCCCCATATATTGCTACTAATTTTAGTGTTGCAATTTGATGTTTGAATTGACATTTGTTGAAAAAAAACTTTATTAACATCAAAATTTAGTGAAAAAAAGGAAAAATTTTCATTTTGTTATACCGACAAATGATGCATGGCATCAAAGTTCAGAAATAGAAGTCGCAGGTAGATAATGAGAAGGCTTGAAGGGATGGTCGATGACCTCCATAAACAAGGAAACAATTGATGGGAGATGATGAAGTCGTGATGATTCTGACCAAGTGCGGTTGACGAGAGGCAATGAGATGTGGTGAAGATGGTCGAAGGAGATTCCAATCGAATGGAGAAGTAGGCATGGAGAGACAACGATGAGTATGAATTTAGAATGAAACAGTTGGAGTCCCTAGGAAACAATCCATTTGAGTAGTTGGAACAGTTGCAGAAGCATTTTTAGCGGTAGTTGCAGAGTACCAGGTGGAGCAACCTGATGAAGAAGGCCACATGAAGTATTTAATGTAGTTTGAACATGCTTGGAAGTGATGGAAGCTTTTGGAGGATGAACATAGTGTGTTGAAGTTGAGTATAAATATATGGTCACATTTAGAGAAAAGGGGGATTTGGAATACTTTGGAGGACTTTTGGGAAGACTCGCAGAGTTGCTTGAAGATGAAGAATTCCATCACGCCTATTTATGTACCATGTGATTTAGTAGTCAATGTTCATTCCAACTGAACCAAATATAAAATCATGTTGTATTTACATTTGTAAAGATATTTGATCATTTAATTGAAATCCATAATTCTTGGCAATCTTTGTGTTGCTATTTTCATTGTGTAACACTAATACACAGCCAACCCAGGTTGTTCTCTATATCAATTGGTATCAAAGTAGAAAGTAATCCTACATGGTGAGTCTCATTGTGATTAGATGAGAGAAAAGAAACTCCAGCTGCAGTTGGGTAGAGTTGCAGGAGATAGACGATCTCGGTTGCAATTGGGTAGTGCGAGTTGTGTCGGTTGAATATGTGACCATGGCTCAGAGGGGAGTAAACATCCATGTAAGAGGACAAAGGACGCACAGAGGCATAGGGGTCACGATCAACCATGAAATGTTTGAAGAATATTTCCATACCATGAGGAGTCTAAAGAGAAAGTTAGTTGCAGTAAAGGAATCCTAGAAGAGGTGACTGGGTATTGAAACCTTCAACCATAGTGACGAGGAGGTTGAAGAGGAAGGACATAGTCCCGAGAATGAATGAGAAGAAGACATAGGAGGCAAGTTGTTGAAGGTATTGTTAGATATGAAGGGTAGATCTAAAATGGAGGTCTTGACCTACTCAAGGAGTCTAAACACTAAAGAGTTGATCAACTGGATAAGAGAGATGGAGAAATACTTTAACATGGAGTAGATATAAGAACCCAAAAGGGTGAAAGTTTCCTTCCTGAAGCTGAAAATTCCTGCCTCATCGTGGTAGGACAATGTATAGGCTGACAGAATGAATAAGGGAAAATACAAAGTGAAGAATTGGGATAGAATGGTTTCTAAGATGAAGGACAAGTTCCTTCCCACTAACTATGTCATGATTTATCTATTCAGGAAACTACAAAATGTAAGACAGAAGTAGATGACCATGAAAGAATTTACAGAGGAAAATTCTATCGAATGTCTATTTGGTTGGGATATACCGACAATCGGGAGGAGGAAGTAGCAATATATGTGAATGGTATGAAGTATGCTATTCAGGATGAGCTAAGTCTTTCTAGGTTCAAGACACTTGGAGAAGCATATCATCTATCACTAAAGGTAGAGGAGAAGTTGTCATGAGAGCCTTCGATGAGCAGGAGGAAGTCAATTGCTCAAAGCCATAAATTTGATGCCACTAGAGGAAAAACTAGTGGGGAGAGGAAGGATGAAATTTATGATGAGTGATAAGAAGAAATCACGACCAGAGACAATGTGCCTAAGTACCGATGGGGAGGATAGAACCCTAGAGGTTGAGATGCCTATGGTTGAAGAGGATATTATGGAGGGAAACGTGCAGAACAACCTAATATAGTTTCTTATAAATGTCGAGAACTGGGACACAAGGTATATGAGTGTTCAGAGAACTTACATACCACTAGTCAACTGGATGCCATAAGTAGGGGTAAGGATGACAAGACTAGTTCGAATCTGAGGGGAATTTCAGATGAAGCCACATCGGAGGGAGGTCGAAACTTGACAACCCAAAGAACATCATTACAATCAATACGACAAGAAGAGAAGGAGCCGACACAAAGGAAGTCCATTTTTTGGATGAAGCTAAAGATTCAGGACATCTGTTGTATGACCATTATAGATGGGGGAAACACAAAAAATCTGGTCTCGATGGAGGTGATCGATGTTATCACTCAAAATGTGCCTTAAGCTTGCAGAAATGACACTTTGAGGTAACCATAGAACCACTTTAGTAAAGGGAGTCGGCTTCTTCCTTTCCAAAGAGGGATCTCTCACCAATGATTTAATAGGGCTAGATGTATAAAAATAAAACTAAAATCAGATTTGTCGGTTGGTTGAAACAAGATGAACATTCATTGGGAAATGGATTCAAAAAAATTATGCTGATAAAGTGGCAATGCTTTGCAAACAATTCATAACAAAGGCAGGGTAGCTACTCATTCACAATCAAAGAGTTGTTTGTATGGTGATAAGGAAGAAAATAAGAATAGTCCATCAACACAGAGCATTATTATAGGAATTCTACATTAACTTTAGTAGAAATTGGTTTGTGGATGCTTGGAATCAAAGAAACAGAGCAAAATCATATGAATTCTGCCTCAATATACACTTATCCAAACATGAAAGAAATAAATATGAAGTAGATAACAAGGAAACATGCACATAGAGAAAAAGGAAGGTACATACTGCAAATCAAATAACAAAGGAATCTCTACTCAAAATACTTGTTCGGCTCTGCCAATTTTATTAAAATAACATCTTAAAATACATACAAAAAATCCTCATGGGTTCCAATAGGTTTCAACCGTTTACTCTTCATTAAATATGGATATATATAGGTATCTTTCAGTAGTTAGGATCGAGTCACCCTAACAGAAAACTGTTACAAATCTGTGACACCTATACAAACAAGTTTTCCCTCTATGAGAATTAGTTACAATATAAACAACAAATGCTGACAGGTGGGCTTAACATCCTTTACAATTTCCCTCTATTATTTACAAGCTAGTAATAAGCTCTGGTAAATAAACAAAAACCTTGTTAACTAATTCTTCATCTTGTAACCTCCATGCCCTTCAAAATCTTCATGGGTGCAGTGTCAGTTTAGATTTCCCATACTTCTCCACGAGCTTCCACTGATCAGCACCTGGAAGCTCTAACATGGCCACTTCTTTCAACCATACTTGCATCTCTATATGATCCTTGTATGAGTAGTTCTTGAGGTGTGTACATACTTCCTTGAAGGCTAAAATCAGTTCAAATTCCTTTATCAGTTTATCTACCACTGTTTTGCCTGACAATGGTTGGTTCATAACAGCAAAGCCTTCATAATGTAATATGCATTCCCACAACTTTCCCTGATACTCTTCTTGGGTGTTCATGGTGCCATCCTCCTCCCAAAAGAGGGGAAGTCCCTTCTTGAATAGTGGATCAAACATCTCTCTGAAAGGTTTCACCTAGTGTGCTAAAACGTCAATCCCTGCCTGAATGGTATTCACCTGTTGATGTTTATGTATCACTTTCTTGGCCCAAATGATGGTGGACAACCTATATTTTATTCCTGTTTCCTTTACTCCATCTTCAGTCAATCCATTTAATAATTCCATGGCATTCTTAGCATGTTCCATAGGCTTTTTATTCAATTTTTAATTTGTTGCTACTATACTTTGCTTGGCCGATTTGATCACATCTTCCTTGTCCAAAATGAAGTCAAGATATGGCATTAGATTCTCTACCTCTGCAATAATGTCATCCCAAATGACTTGCTTTGCTTCATGTAGGGAGGTCTGACCTATGGCTTTCTTCACCAATTCCTAATTTTTGACTTGCAGCTCTTGGTACTTAGTTTCCCAAGCCTCCTTTTCCTGCTCTGCCTTCGTGAACAAGGTTTTCATATTTATGTTTTTATTCTTTAACCTATCCACTTCCATGTCCCGTATACTTGCTTGAGCCATAGCCCCTACAAGGGTGAAGTCACTGGCTTCTATGGAGGAGGGTGTGGCCATGTTTTCCAATTCCTGGCTTTTCTCCTGCAATTTCTTTTGAAGGTCCTCAGGCTTGGCCTTTAGAGCTTTCTCACTCTCCACCACAAGAGATATGTCCATATGCCACTGCTTTTCCTTTTCTTCAAACTTTATCAACTTAGCTTTGCAGTTTGTTAGTTCACTTTGTAGTTTTTCTCTCTTCTCTTCCAGCTCTGCTAGCTCAAACGCTTCCACCAGTTAGGTGGAGGGAATTTTTAACTTCTTCTTCAAGTTCTGAATGTCATGGTATTTCTCATCCAACAAATTTTGTACACTAGCTCTCTTGTCTTCTTGGATCTCAGTAGCCAATAATGCAGTTTGGAACTTTTTGGTTTGTGCCTTCATGGACTTATTTTCCACTTTTTCCAGTCTAAGCTGAATTTGAACCTTGTTCTTGCTAGCTTGCACTTTGGACAACTCCAGTGCAACTTTTAGCAACTTGCATATATAACCTCCCCAATTTCCTTGGGCAAGTTTATCATATCTGGAACAGGGATGTCTTCCAAGTTCATCTGTTGAGTCAGCGTCTATCGATAGGGGTTCACTCTGCACTATCACCAACAAACTATCAACCCAAACTCCCTTATACACCAAATCGGAAAGGTGTAATCCTTCCCAGCAACACTTGAGGAGCAAGTGCAGTCTCACCCGAGGTGGATAAGAGGGCTACTGGAAACAAGTTTTCGCAGTCGTGTAGAGGATATGCACACATTACCTTCACACTAACCAGAGATTATAACATTCATAACATACCATTAACTTAACATTCGCATTTTAAGTCATTCGCAATTTCTAACAAACATTCAGAACAACATACATAGCATACTTATTCAGATTACAACATATCTGCATTAATCAACAGAAAACATTCACATAATCCATTATTCATCATTGCATCATTCCATAAAGACAGAAATTATATCATAACCGAACATCTCCATTCATTCACCAAAGCCTGCGGAATTAACCTCAAAGGAACTGTGAATACATCATGTTGCAGATACAAAGCAAATCCCAAAAGATAAGATCAATCTCCAAAACTTTGATGCCCTTAGGCTTACAATCCTACTCTATTGATATGTTTTTATCTTATTACAAAATGTTCCACATGACCGACTCAACTAATCTAACAATTCTTGCGCTCCGTGAATGGTCGCTCTTTCGCGGAATGACCCTTTCACGCATGTCAGCTTCTGCACTTCCTCCGGATCTATCCCATACCAACAGGCTCCCAACAAAAACTTATGACTCATCCCGACCCACCTCAGTTGGCCACTGTTGGTTTGAACCCATCCTTCACTGTGCATTGTTTCTGAAACTATTCTTGTTGTCTGGAACTTGCTGTTGTGTACTTCTCATCTTCATCCGTCGATTTTTCGTTCGTTGTCATGTATTTCTTGCACTCATCCTCTAGTATCTGGAAACCTTCATCATCTACCTCTTCGGAGTTTGTTGGTTCGCTCCACGTTCATTCCATAGTGAGAGGAAATTCATCGACATAACCAAGGTGGGAAACAGGCCGACTGCTCTAGCACATCTGTTTCACACCTTATAGTGCTTCCTACTAGGGCCAGGGGGTCACCGCCCCTATCAATCGGGTGGTCACCGATACCATGAAGCTTCGAACTACTACCACATACCTAGACATCTCAGATGAAAATTCTCTTATGTGACACCCAAGTTCCCACGCCTCTTCCTGCTCAAGGCGCTCATGCACACTCACTGTTCAGGCCCACAATGCACCTGGTGTGCTACCACACGAAATGAAATGGATCATTTCCACAACCTCCTTGGAATTCCTAACTTATCGAATTACCTAACCTACTCGCAGCATATATTTCTTGCTTTTGGTAAATACCTCTTTGCTCTGCTAGCCTCTAGTGCCTGTATTTATGCATTTTAATATTCTGGGACGCCTTCCTCAAAAATCATCCACGAATCCATTCACCCAATGCGCCGATAATGTCATCATTTGTTTCCTACGTGTGGTGACCAGACTTCCTATGTACGTGATTGGTGACAATACTTCTCCTGGATACCCTTCGTGTCTCAATCCTGCAAACCATCATCCATGGTGCAACCAGCCATGCTTCCATGGTGTGTTGCCATGTGCCAAACGTGCTTGGTGCCGGTGTTGGCACCGATCCAGGCCAACTAACGACCTTACCTATCAAAAATACCTGCCATCTGAAAAAGTCCCATCTACTGATGATTCAGAATGATTGCTGATTTGATAGGGTCGCAATCCTACCAATGTCGCAGTCCAAACCCAAAACTGCAATACAACCCCTCCCTTTTGCACATTCTCTTCCGACTGGTGCACCATCTACCACATTGTATCTTCTATCTATTTATCTATCTATCTATCTATCTATCTATATATTTTCATATTGACACAGCGAGTACTGCTGTGTCGACACATCATTGTATCGTTGGCTTCTCTGCTGCAGCCAACCTTCATTGGTTTCGCTGGGTTGTTGTTGTGTACTTCTCAATGTCATTTGTCAGTCGTTCTTCTTTGATCATTATTCCTCCCGCGGTTGGCATGCATTGTTGGTGTCTTAGTTTTGGTTGGTGTGGCCGCCGCTTGACCAACTGCACATCAGGATTCTTTGACCGTACATCTGGTGCCACCATACTTCTACCATCCACTGATTATGGTACGTATGTATATCTGGGGTCATCGTCATATTTGGGCTCCTTAGTGAAGGTCTATTTCTGGTGTCGCAGTCCTTTGGAGTGTCGTTGGTTGTCCATTCGGTGCTACTTCAACTATTTTTCTGTGGATCTCCTGTGACATGGTGTGGACTAAGGGATTTTCATATGAGGATGAGAATGATTGGTTGAAGCCAATGGTAAGTTGTTCCCAAGATTTCATCCCACGTCGCAGTTCTTGTGAGACATACCAGCTCCGCGGTACCTCATCCAACATGTGTACGAATGCATGTACCCATTTTTGTCGTGCTCTTGATCCCCATTGATGTTGACAGGAATTCAGATGCACCTTTGGGTCTCCTTGTCCATCATATCATATCTGGTCATTCTCTATAGCTTCGCCGAACCGAACCTCCATGAGGCGTCGGCCTAATGGCCGAGATGTAATGTTTGATTTATGCGCTTCCCACCATTGTGTAGGAGTATCCTTTAGGGATTCCTCCAGGGCCAGGAGACGATGTGGTTCCGCTACTTTTTCCTCAAATTCTGCAAGAAATGAGTCCAAATTGCGCAATCCCTCATAGGTGGGTAACACATATACCTCAGTGGCTACCCTTCAGAGAGACTATGTTAGCCGTCCACATCTTCGAAAGGACACTTCATGCAGCTAGTTCTGCCAATTCTCGAGGGCCTCATCTGAATCAGAGGATGCTAAGCTATCACTGAGCCATCCCAATTCTCCATTCATGGTGGGATTGACATAATCCTAAGAGATGTTGTACAAGTTGTCCCATACTTCCGTAAACTCGTCCTTGGCTAGCTTTGTATAGCGCAGCCCTTCTGCAGGATCCAGTGGTGCGATGACCCTCATTTCCTGATTCTTGAAGGACATTATCCTTTTCTTAAAGTTGATAATCGCTTGATTCTCCATGGCCCAATCTATCCCTAGCAGTACCGTATAGGGAATGGTGTTATCCATGATCTCAATAACATTGAAATATGTGTATGCTCTGAGCCCTTCAATTTCAACCTGAAGTTGACATACCCGACCGAGTGGGGTGACCTTGCTCTGGTTCACTAGTCGCAGCTGTACTGGTGACCAATTCATCTGCGGTTTTCCCATCATCTCTGATAATCCTGAATAATAGGTATCCTAATAGCCTTTTTGCCACAGTAAAACATAGGATATGTTGAAGGAAATACACTTGTTTTGTTGGTTAATGATTTAGTTTGATTATTTACTGAAGATGTTTTTAGATTATTCTTTTTATGCTTAAAAAGCGTTTTTATAAACTAATACATGAAAACGAGTATGTTGGAGCAGGAGTAGGTACACTAAGGGACATCACACAAATCTAGTTGAGAGACTGAAGGACAATGCAAGGTTTAGCGCCCTGTTTCCCTGAATTATAGAGAAGAACTCCTGTTCAACAAGATTGGTGTTTAAAGCAAGTAGTTGGGTTAGAATTTGGGGCATATATATATGGACCTATAGGGTAGCGAGGGGGTCCTATTGCTATTTTGTAGAATCATCGTTTTATACATTTTTTGTATTGAAGAAAAAATTTGTGTCACAGACTATTTCTGAACCATGAAGTTATTTTAATGAAGAAATTGATCTTACATTCAAGCTTTCGTTGATAAGTTTTTCTTACTCCTGAGTATGGGTTGGGGAGGGCCCCTCCAACATGTAAGTTAGGAGCTTTACTCTGTTTCAGGTATTTTTCCATTTATGCTGTGAATTGATTTAATTCTTATCGTGTGTGAAGATACCTTGATGGCATTGGATAGTATGGTTTTATTTCAGTTAAAAGATTAGTTTCGTTGCACATATTTTCTGTAGTTGATCAACGATCATTCCGTAGTTTGGTAGACCGCATTCCATAGTCTTGTAGCTGCGTTCTGCCAAATATATTTTGGCACATTTCGATATCTGTTTTTACATATTTTCATATTGGTTCTAAAACAATGGTTTAGATTTGGAAATCTCATGCATGTTTCTTTTATCAAACTTAGATCGTAGAGATAAATCACTTTTAGTTCCTTAATTTAAAAGGTCATCACTTGTAGTGCTTAAACCGAATAGATCAGATTGGTTAATTCTCAGCATTAGATATTTATGTTCTAGATTTGGTTTTATCGTTTGAGTATTTTAGATTAGACCTTCAACCTTCAGCAATTGATTTTTTCATTTTGATTAGGAGATCAGAATTCCATCTTTTAGCATTTTATTCATAGATTAAATTTATTGTTTCAACAATTTAATTCATAGTATAGATTTACTGTTTTCAACATGATTAAACTTCTTAACATAGGGACTTTTCATTTATAGATTTACAACCTTTTGAGATCACCTTCTTCTTGATTAGATAAACATATGAGATCTATACCAACACCCCAAACACAACAAAGACTATCCTCTAGAGCACATATAGTGTTAGCACCTCTTAAGTTTGTACGTCCCCCGGGTTAATAATTAAAGTAGGCTCCCGGTCTAGCTGCCCTCATTAGGCATCCATTCTAAGAGCACACCACTTTTTGGCGGCGTTGCCATGGAGGTGCTTAATCTTTAGGAGACATCTTTAAAAAAAAAAAAAACAAGCAAAAAACATAAATTTTTTACCATGAATGCCTAGACGATAGAGAGATATATTTGGATGCTTCTTACCTACCCGTCCTATGAGCAACAACAATTCTGATAACTCTCAATTTGAATTCTTTAACTTAGAAGAAGAAACTGATTCTAGCTACGACCCAACTCTGGATAACTTCTTTGCTGGCTCTAGCTCCAACACTACTCCGGCAGAAGAAGATGAATAACCTAGGGAACTGTTCACCTTTCCCATCAGTATACCTCTTGGAGATGCCAGTATGAAGAACATCAACCCTAACAATCTTCCAAACTTCCATGGTTTGACTTCAGTAGTTTGCAGATCCTTTGATTACACTACTGATGCACAAAAGTTGAAGCTTTTTCCTTCCACACTGAAGGATCTGTCACTTAGGTGGTTCATGAGCCTTGAAGGAAATAGTATTTTCAGATGGGACCAAATGAAACAGGAATTTCTATAAAAATATAGGGACTACTGCAAAGCAAAGGATACAAGAGATGAAATCTCTTGGATGGAACAAGGAGAAGGGAATCGTTAGAAGATTATGCCCAAAGATTTCAACTCAGCTACAAAAGAGCTAGTCATTGCACCTTAGATCATGAATTATTGAAATTGTCCTGCTTAGAGGTGTAAAAGAATAAAATTTTGAAGTCTTAAACCTTCTGGGGCATGGAGATATATTCCAGAAGACTTATGACCAAATCCTACAATTCTTCAAAAACTACTCTAGATCTAGGAAAAGTAAAAATGGGACCAGGGATACACACACATTTACTGGGGGATCAACATCTTCGAGACCAAACCTTACAAAATCTAATTTAAGAAACCTACTAGGTGACATGAAGACTGACATCTTACAATCTCTGGCCATGCAACTATATGCACTTCAAATCAAGAAGAAACATGATGAAATCAACCAAGCCTTGGTAGTCTTTTGTCAATGCTGCAGAAAAAAACATGAGAAAGGGCAGTGCACACTGAACACCATAGAAATATGTGGTCTCTGCACTGGCGATCACTCCACTGATAAATGTCCTATGTTTCCCTCATGTAAATCTGCTATTCAAGATCCCACAACTAAAGGTGCAATAGAACAACTATGTTTTGTTAATCAAAGGAGGAATAATTTTCCTAGGCCTTACTGTTACAACGTAATTTTCCACCTTCTGAGCATCAGCATTCTTTGGCCTGTAGAATCCATTTCATTGACTCATATCCACTTTATATCCTTTAGACATACTATTTCCTCATTTTTTCCTCTTACCCGCTTGTTTCATCACTATAACATGCGTACCCGCGAGTTGCATCACTATAGCCCGCGAGTAGCATGTAAAATGGTAAAAATCACTAGAAAAATGATCTTTTTACTCCCAAAAAGCAGTCATAGGGTGACCTTTGGCCCTCCATTTTCCCCGTAAAGTCTCGATGTGTCATTTCACCTACCTTTGGGAGGACTATATATCGAGCACATATGGCTTATGGATGGGAGGAGAAAGAAGAGCAGGAGAACTCTAGTGGATTTTTGCCCTATCTTGAGTCTGCACTCATTGATCCTTGTAGTTGTGAACCCCTTTATGTTCACCTTCCAAACTCCTACCATAGTTTGGGTTTTCCATTCATGGAGGAGTGAAGTGGTGGAGGCACAAATGGATTGATCCAGATCTTGGTTCAGATTGGTTTCCAGCAAGAGATCGCATCACATTGTACTTCTTCTTGTTTATTAAAAGAAATACTCATATTCTCGTCCATTAATGTTGTAAATGTTGTTTATCTTACATTGGGTTGCATTTACTTGTTATATCATGGGCCATTGCTATTGATGATGTTAATGTCGTTTATATATATTATGTACTTGTTTTATATTGGCTGTCAAGACTAATTTGCATATTCAAGTGCACAGATTGGAAAAGCTCCAACGGGGATCTACATCAAACGTTTGGATCGAGGTTGGTTACATTTTCCATTATCTTAGCATTGTCATTTATAATAGCATAGTTCTGAGAATTGAGTTGATTTCTGGTAGTCATCTATCTGTAGTGGTCTCCCAAGCCATAGTGATTTTTCTCCAACACAGAAATGGCGACTCTGCTAGGGAAAACATCCATGTTTGGAAAACATTTTGAGCATTAGTCCATAATTAGAGTTGTTGTTTGTCGAAGCTCTATGTCACTGATTGGCCATTAAGATACACTATAGAGAACTTTCTTTTTCTAAGCCATTGGACTCTTTGTTTGCCCATTTGCCTTTCCTCACCCACGGGCTAGCTTAGCTCTCCCGCGTTATACCCGCCTTTGTTTACACTGCTGCTCACGGGTATTCCTTCAACAGTAGCGTATAACTCTGTATTTTGTTGGTTTATGACTTTTGGTTGTTGCTGGGTTGGATTTGGATGATCCTAAGTTTTTGTTGTTCTGTTTCTTGACTGTTCCATGCCTTTGTTGTGACCAGAACTCTTCGTTTCTCTTGGTTGAGCCTTGTTGGTTTTTTACCCATCTTTGGATTTAGCCTAGTTGGTTTTTTCCTTTTGAGCTCATTCCTTTGGCTGAGTCTTACTGTTTGGAATCTGTTGGGTTGTCTTAGTGATCTTCTCGGTGTTGATGTATATGTAACTTCGGAATGTATTTCACATATATGTATATTGTATTCCTATAGAGATGGTATTATTCCTCTATAAGGAAGTGTCGTCATTTATATTGTAAGTGTCGTAACTTATACTTGATGGGTTATTAGACCACCTTGTTTGGGGTCGGCCCTGTATAAGTCATGTGGGTTAAAGGGTTATTAGACCACCCTATTGGGGGTCAGCCATGTGGGTCAAAGGGTTATTAGACCACCCTATTGGGGGTCGGCCCACTCAGCATTATGTTATGTGGTTAAGTTCGAGCCTACATGAGTTAGGTAAAAAGGCAAGTCAAGTCAAGTATAAATAGAGTGCGGGAGGCACTCTATTTACTCACTCACTTCTCACACATGCACTCAAGGAGGAGTGGCGCACTTATGGAGGAGGAGGATCTGCTGCTAGGTTGTGTCTATCTCTTATGGTTGGTTGTATCATTTCTCTATCTATCTCTGAGGAAGTTATTGGGGTTTTTCACCTTTATGGTTTTCCCCAAGTAAATCTTTGTGTCTCTTGTGTGCTTGCATTATTGTCTCCATGATTGATATGCTGTAGATATGCTGTACATGTTGTTCTCTTAGTTAAGATCCTAGATCTGATTGAAGTAAATTCTGAAAATTTAACATGGTATCAGAGCTAGCTTGAAAGAAGGCATGATATGGCATGTATGACACTTGTTGCACTTACGATGCTAGGGCTTGATATAGCAAAAACCAGTCATCGTATCACTTTCGCTATAAATCCGTTTTGGCGAGGTTTTCGGATCTGAAATTGTTACAGGACGAAGATTAAATCTCCAGGTACCTTGTGTCCAAAGGAAAACCTCTAATTCGTTGTACTTTGTGATTTATGATCTGTGCAATATAGGGTTTATGCCTCTTCCAGATCTGAGTCAAAATCAGTTGACCATGGGAAAAATGTCATAACTTGAGCTAGGAAGCTCCAAAGGAAATTTAGTAAAAAGTGATAGGTAGTACATAGACTGTACTATCTCAAAAAAATTTTGCAGAGGCCGAAGGTGAACCCGTGACACGTGGCACGCCGTGCAAGTTCGCTCTCTTGTATTATCCCATAAACAGGTCACATTGCGACACTTGGAATAACTCTCTCTCAGAGAATCCAATTGAGGTCAGACCTGTCAGGAAGGAAAGATAACAGGCCGAGCTATCTCAGGAAAAGTTTTCAGAGGCTGAAGTTGAAACAGCGACACGTGGCACGCCGTACAAGTTCGCTCTCCTGTATTATCCCAAAACAGGTCACGTTGCGACATTTGGCATAACTCTCTCTCAGAAAATCCAATTGAGGTCAGAACTATCAGGATGGAAAGCTAACAGGTCAGGCTATCTCAAGAAATGTTTTCAGACCCCATGGATCAAAAATTTGAGGGTTACACTAGAAACAATCAGGTACATATTTCTGTCAAAACAGAATTATTTTTTTGGTACCTTCATTCATGGCTTCCGGAATTTAGGGCTTTGGAGAAAGTTGGAATTTTTGTAATCGGAGACCACGGCTGAATGCTACTCATCAAAATAAAAATTTAGAGACCAAGATCAGAATTTTTGGTTGGGCAGAAGGCCGGGCTTTATCAGACCCTAGTTCGGGACTTTGATCAGGAAAGTGGAAAATTAGGGCTTCTGTAAAAATGAGAATTTTTGAAATCTGTGACCATGGCTTGAAGCTCCTCAGAAAAATAGAAGCTTAGAGATTTGGATCAAACATTTTGATTGGGCAGAAGAGTGGGATTCATCAAACCCCAGTTCAGGGTCACGTCCAGTGAATCTGGAAGTTTCAAAGGCAAAATTGAGGAGTGAAACTTTGCAGTTTTCAAATTCTGAATATACCAGTTTGATCAGCTCATCAAGGCACATATCTCTATCCTTTTGGAAGTTTGAAATTCAAAGTTTGAACTTTTGGGGTTTCTCTGACAAACCCATATCCAGCTCCAGGTCCAGTTCTTGCAAATCAAGTGGATAGGGTTAATCCTAGAAGAAGATGGATTGGTCACCTGCATAAGTGAAGGAGTTCCTGTTTTAGAGGGAGATGAGGCTAAGGCCTTACATAAGAAGATTAAAAGCGATCTCGACAGGTATGACTCATCGAGGTATGTTTCGATATTTGTTTATGGTATGATTGTCTTCATGTTATTACGGTTAGTACAATTTTGATTTTAGATTTGTCATATCACCTTAACAAAATTATGAATGCATGATAGAAGATATTCATTGGTTAGGGTGTTGACACTTATGATTGTACTAATGCATTATGGTGTTGTATGAGGTTTATGTTGTCTAATAACATGAAAGGTACACCAAGAAAGACAAATCATGTTCTGGTCCAAGAACATATGATCATGATAACATGAGGACAAAGATTCATCCATTGTCATGGATCTCATAGAAGATCCATTTACGAGGTATGTATAACTTGGTTTTGTAATAGTTAACCTATGAGATATACAGGTTACTAGCACAAGTCATTGAAGAAGAACAAGAAGACATCATGTGAGTATGTTAGACATAAATAGCTAGCATGCTAATCCAGGTATGTTTTTCCTATATCAAGCTAGAATCCTACCTTGTGTTAGGATCTTATACTGTTGTTGATAATGATTATTCATGAAGTCATAGGTTTGAATAATTATGGTTGTATGCATATTATGTTTCTTACCATAATTGATGATATGACTAACTAGAAGAATCATGAAGGTATAGGTTTGAATAATCACAGGTTTTATGCATATTATATCTCTTATCTTGATTGATGATTCAACTAAAGAGTCATAGGTTTGAGTAATTATAGGTTTAGACATGTTATGCTTCTTATGATTTGACTAACCATAAGAATCCTACATAAACCTTGAATGCTAATGCTTATTATTTCTGTTCGAAATGATCATGAGTATAAATGCTTGAGATTATTGTGTTTTAATAGTATACTAATGAATGTATGATTTTATATGAGATCACAAGGATAACACAATCATGATACTAATAAGCATGCATAGGGACCAAGGATGAATATGAGTTCAAGAACAGGTAATTCAGGAAGCAAATATCAAGAGGGAGTACACTCCAGTGGTTTATGCAAGGATGCAGATATTCAGACGGAGTTGACCATCTCTCTACATTCCTCAACAGAAAGGTGTAGAAGAAGCTACTGCAGATTACGACTCCAGCAGCTCCTGTAAGAAAGCGAAGACTCAGAGGGAGTCCACCCAATGAACAAACAAAGATAAGTATTTTAATTATCATTTCTTGCATATGTGTTTGTTTAAATAAAATTGTTCAATGACGTATATGCTCATGTTCCTAGACTTAGGATATGTATTTTGCATATTAGAATAGTTGCATTGATGAACAGTATACTACTAATATACATGGGTAAGTGGCCTATGGCACTGTACAACATTCCATTGCTATTTATCTAGAATGAAACCTCTTTGCTGACATGTTGGGAGTCGTGCACACTCCTAACAATGTTTTGGTAGAGATTGGAAGGCATCTAGAAAGTTACGGGATATGGATAAATGTTGTATTGAAGCATTGGCTAAGATAATTGCATGACTGTATGACATATTTCTTTATGTGTAAGAATTTGTTCTGAAAATTATGAGATGTTTCTAATCATGCAATTTAACCTGTTTTGTAGGAAAGAACGTATATCTTCACCTACAAAAGGACTACAACATTTGTTCTAGCAACAAAGATATCTATTGAAGATATTGAAGTTCCCAGGATATGGGATGAAGAAATGGAATGCCATGATCCGTCGATCATGAAGAATGATGTTTGGGATGCAGTCCCAAGACCTGAAGGGAAGTTTGTTATAACTTCCATATGGAACTATCAGATCAAGCATGTTGCATATGGCAGCATAGAGAAATATAAAAGTGATGAAATAGAAGATACACCAAATGGATTCAAGACAGCTTTCTTGAATGGTGTAGTTGAAGAAGAAGTGTATGTGGAGCAGCCACTTGGTTCTGAGACACATGATAGGAAATCATATATGTGCAGAACTTGGTATGATGAAGATAGATTGATTACCGACACGCAGCGGAAGCTTACTACCAAGTTCGAGATGAAGAACTTGGGGATGATGCACTATTTGTTTTTGACATAGAGGTGTGGCAGAGTGCAGAAGGAATCTTCCTTGGACAAGGGAAGTATGTAGTAGAGATCCTAAAGAGGTTCGGGATGATGGATTGCAAGGCCATGGCCACACCTATGGCATCGAATCTGAAGCTTCTATGTGATGCGTCATCTGAGCTGGTTGATGTCTCTATGTATCGTCAGATGATTGGGTCATTGATGTACCTGACGAACATGAGACCAGACATTTGCTTTGCTGTGAACACATTGAGCCAGTTCCTAACGGATCTGAGGAGTGTTCACCTGGTTGTTGTAAAGCATGTTCTGAGGTACCTGAAGGGTACAATGGATTATGGGCTCAAGTATGAGGTGAATCAAAAGTTTAACCTGCAGGGTTATGTTGATTCAGATTGGGCTGGCAGTGCTGCAGACAGGAAGAGCACATCTGGGTGTTGCTTCAGTATGGGATCAGGTGTGATCTCATGGTTTAGCAGGAAGCAGTCCTGCGTGGCACTGAGTACAGGTGAGGCAGAGTATGTTGCAGCCTGTTCAGCTAGTTGTGAGGTAGTATGGCTACGGATGCTACTGTCTGAGTTATTTGATCTCCCGTTGGAGGCTACTGGTATCTTCTGTGATAACCAGAGTTGTGTGAAGCTGTCCGAGAACCCAGTGTTTCATGACAGGTCGAAACATATAGAGATCAAATATCACTATATCAGGGATATGGTGCAGAGAGGAGCTGTGAAGCTCCTGTATGTTGCGACGGACGAGCAGATTGCAGAAGTGCTGACGAAACTACTAGCCAGAGTGAAGTTCGAGTACTTCAGAGAGAGGCTTGGCGTTCTTCAGATCGAGGACACTTCGAGGAAGAAGTGATGGACACATTTGCTGAAGCCATTCCAAGCATGTTGGAAGGAGGATCCTTCACATGGCTGTGGATGTAAGCACTGGATAATGGGCATCAGGATGATGTTCTGGTTTCTGCTTGGATATGATCAGTTGGATCATTTTTTATGTATGTATGTACGCATCATGTTGGATGTTGGATATGATCAGTTGGATCATGTGTATGTATTTTGTATATGCATCATGTTGGATGCTTGGACCATGTATCTGTATATGTATCAGGTGGATACATTGTATGATCAGATGGATCATGTATGGTGATATGTATCATGTATTTGTATTTGTATCAGGTGGATACATTGTATGATCAGGAGGATCATGGATGATGATATGTATCAGGTAGATACTTGGTATGCATCAGGTAGATGCATTGATGATCAGGTAGATCATGCAGCAGGATGTTGCAGTGATGATCAGGATGATCATGGATGATGAGCTTCAGGATGTTGCTCCAGATGACATGCAGCAGGATGTTGCAGTGATGATCATGGATGATGAGCTTCAGGATGTTGCTCCAGATGACATGCAGTAGGATGTTGCAGTGATGATCAGGATGATCATGGATGATGAGCTTCAGGATGTTGCTCCAGATGACATGCAGCAAGATGTTGCAGTGATGATGATCAGGATGATCATGAGTACATCAAGATGATGTATGTTGAGTATCAGGTTGATACTCTGTGGCCGTGGATCAGGTTGTGCAGATGAGCATGTCTGGGAGATCCTATAGGTCGGAGTTGTGTACCCGTAACATCCTGGGATGCTCTTTCAAGACATTTCTCTGGGAGGACATGTAATTTGTGCCCTGGGAGATCCTTCAGGTCGGAGTTGTGTACCCGTAACATCCTGGGATGCTCTTGCGAGGTTTTGTCCTATGGCATGTAATTTAGGCCCTGGGAGATTTCAGGTTGGAGTTGTGTACCCGTAACATCCTGAGATGCTCTTTTGAGGTTTTGCCATGACCACATGTAATTTGTGCCCTAGGAGATTTCATGTCGGAGTTGTGTACCCGTAACATCCTGAGATGCTCTTGCTAGGTTTTGTCGTGGACCACATGTAATTTGTGCCCTGGGAGATCCTACAGGTCGGAGTTGTGTACCCGTAACATCCTGGGATGCTCTTTCGAGGTTTTGTGGTGGGGTCACATGTAATAGCGCCCTGGGAGATCCTACAGGTCGGAGTTGTGTACCCGTAACATCCTGGGATGCTCTTTCGAGGTTTTGTGACGCACGTAATAAGTCCTAAGGATTCCACAGTATGGCCAGTGATGACGAAGACCTGTAGGGGGTGGGCCTACATCCAGTATGAAAAAGGACTAGCTCTGTAGAACTTCCTATGACGAGTAGATTCAGAGATTGATTGAGATAGCAGCAGTAGTGACGATGATGATGACTCAATGACGATTATCCAGTGACGATGATCCAGAGAAGATGACTTGTGCTAGAAGAACTGTGCTGAGAAATACCTTCCTAGTTAAGAGGGAGTGTTGATGTATATGTAACTTTGGAATGTATTTCACATATATGTATATTGTATTCCTATAGAGATGGTATTATTCCTCTATAAGGAAGTGTCGTCATTTATATTGTAAGTGTCGTAACTTATACTTGATGGGTTATTAGACCACCTTGTTTGGGGTCGGCCCTGTATAAGTCATGTGGGTCAAAGGGTTATTAAACCACCCTATTGGGGGTCAGCCATGTGGGCCAAAGGGTTATTAGACCACCCTATTGGGGGTCGTCCCACTCAGCATTATGTTATGTGGTTAAGTTCGAGCCTACATGAGTTAGGTAAAAAGGCTAGTCAAGTCAAGTATAAATAGAGTGCGGGAGGCACTCTATTTACTCACTCACTTCTCACACATGCACTCAAGGAGGAGTGGCGCACTTATGGAGGAGGAGGATCTGCTGCTAGGTTGTGTCTATCTCTTATGGTTGGTTGTATCATTGCTCTATCTATCTTTGAGGAAGTTATTGGGGTTTTTCACCTTTATGGTTTTCCCCAAGTAAATCTTTGTGTCTCTTGTGTGCTTGCATTATTGTCTCCGTGATTGATATGCTGTAGATATGCTGTACATGTTGTTCTCTCAGTTAAGATCCTAGATCATATTGAAGTAAATTCTGAAAATTTAACACTCGGCACTTCAGTGACTAAATAGTAGGATTTTGATTGCATTTTTCATTTCTTTATATTGAAAAATACAAAAAAAAAACATATAGTTTTGCATTTTCCTTCTGTTTATAAGAGAAAATACAAAAAAAAAATTACTTTCATGTACTGCAACTTGCATTGAGTGCTTGCTACCTTCATTGAGGTTTTGATTGTGCATCGAAAATATAAAAGGATTGCATTTTTATTTTGAAATCGTTGGGTTGATTGTGCATGTTAGTGACATTGTTTTATTGGATAGATGAGTCTAGGATTGGATGATTTTGCATACTATTGAGTCATACACATCACTAGTTTCACAACCATATTATTTGAGTAACCACAATGATTAAAATTAACGCTTGATCTTAAAATTGATTAGACCAATTTTATTTATAGGGTACACCAACTAGCATAGGTTTAGAGTCTTGGAATAGATCATTGTGAGTTAACAATCCAAGACTACTCGACGAAACATTAGGTGTCTGACTAGGGAGTGGAGGAATCCATGGTATATATCAGTGTTCGCGGGAATATCTACTCAAACTACAGTTAAACACGAGGTCACGGGAGGTTGGTTGAAGCGATATCCCTCTGATATCAGCTGAACATGGGAGATATTTCCAAGGTTTGTTCGTATCTAGGGGTACCGGAGGTTCATCCTCTTGTGCTTCAGGACTAGCTAGCTTGCCCATACAACGGATCCCACCTGCGACTATCCCCCTGAGCATTGCTTATATTGTGGTGACCATAGTTTCCTTACCTAGGTATCGCACAGGGTACTTGCAGTGGTTATGTTGTTTGTGTCCTGAGTCAGATAGGGATTGGGCAACACAGTTGTGTTTGTACAGTGGACTTGACCCTGTGCACGCCGTGAATCCTGGGTGTCTCTATAACTGATTCTGTTACCTCTGGCTATAGTTTGAGAGTCTCAAGCCTCTCCTAGGAGAGACATACCAGCTCTAGTGTCAGGAGCTCATTTAGCCACTCTGTTTGCCTGCTGTTGGTTGTAGTTTCTCTAGGTGTGTGCTTTTGATTTACCGTGTTTGATCGATAGTTGGCCATAGGAGACGTTGTGATTTTATATTCTCTTTGTAGATATCGTGGCGTGGAGTCCTACTCTCCACCGTTCTCGTCGGTTAGCTGGTTTAAAACCGGTCAAGTTTTCATGCCATGCTACTCGGGGATGCCAGCGGGCTTCGTCTGAGTCTTCAGATTCTTACGAGACATACATAGCTGACATTATGATGGCTGCATGTTCCGAAATGGAGGACATCCACACGATTCCATCGGGTGGATTCGAACATACTTCAGACACCCCCACACCTCATGAGGCCTGGGGGGGTGATCCACCTAAGACTCAACCTAGTTCTATTTGGCTGAATCCACTTGAGAACGATTCGTTCGATCCTTTGAATCTGGATAATTATCTTTATGGATGCCTACGTTACCTAAAGACAAAGATGAATATTCTGCGATCAACGTTAACCCATTTTCATATAGTATGCCCGGTTTCAGCACAGTTGATCCTCCCACTACTTTTGGTAGTCATGCTGGCACTAGTCATGGTGTTAGAAACACTGCACCCACTGGGGGAAATACCCTCACTGGGGGAACCACGTTGTCCACTCACGCACATAATATGAGGACTGGTCATAATCCTCCTAACAATGCTAATGTTGGAAGAAGACCACCTCCTAGGACTGCCCCACCCAATAGGAACACTGTTCGAAACACAACTCACCATCCACCACCGAACACACATATCGCTACCCGTCAACCCAGGACCACTTTTGCAAATGTTAATGCTCCTCCTAACTATGGGGGTGGACAAGTACCAGACACTTTTGCATCCACCACCACTACTAGTAATTCTAATGTAGGAGGAGGGAATATATCTTATCCTCATTATTATAATGCCACCATTCTTGCTACTGGTAACACCAACGTTGGGGTTGGGAATACTTCTCATGCTTTGGGTCACCACACGACTGCTCATGCTATTCCTAATGCTGGGGGTGGGAACATACCTCACCATTATGGTTAGTACAACTCGATTCCCACTACGAATAGTACGTATATGCCCCATACTTATGGTGGCAACCCTTACTACAACACAGTCAGTGTTGGCCACCAGTTCAACCCACCTCAATACGGTGCCCAAAAAACAAATATACTTGCTTACTCTCATACAGGTCAGGTTGGAGAAGGTTATCAACCTTATGGCCATGGTCAAGCCTATGGTCTGTCAGGTCCTCATTATTAGTCATTTAATGCTCATGGTCAAGCTTTTGGTCCACCTTATAATCCAGTTCCGTTCAACCAACCTTTTATGGGAGCTTATAGTCAAGCTTTCCAGCTGCATCTCCCATTCCTTACACGTTTGAATCTTCTAGATCTTTCAAAGCTCACAAATGATCTGGTGTGTCACGACCCTAGCTGGCCCCCAGTCCCTACCAATCTCCCTTTGGACATTCCCAAGTTTGAGGGGAAAGGTGGTGAGGATCTGGGTGATCATGTCACAACATTTCACCTTTGGTGCTCCTCCAACTCATTGAATCATGATTCCGTTAGATTATGACTATTTCAACGCACCCTCATGGGGGCAGCTGCGAAATGGTATGTGGAGTTTACTAGGAAAGCCTATAGGGGATTCAACGAGATTGCTTTGGTTTTCTTGGACCATTTCTAGTTGCCAGTTCGTTATGATACTGGAACTGAACTGTTGTCTACTTTCCATCAGAATAAGGCCACACATATTTCTGACCACATTCAAGAGTAGTGTCGGCGGAAGAGATTAGTGAAAGCCAACATTCCTCTAGAATTTTTGTTGGAATGGTTCCTTGAGTCTCTACTCCCATACATTGCTAAGGATGCTTCGATGTCTGGCATTGTGACTAAGGAACAAGCCATCTTGAAAGTCCAGTAGTTAGACCTACTATACTATCAGTCTGGCATTTTATATAACATTATTCTTGATGCACCGAGAAAATGACATGAGCCTATGTCAGTTCCTGGACCACTTGCCGATGGCATCGTGGGATCCGCAAGCACTCGCCCTATATACTTGGTAGCTAATCAAATGCAAAATTTGTCACTAAACCAGTCTAATCCCAGACAAGTTCACACCTTGTCCACTTCGACTCTGTCATCTGATGTACACAATGTGCAATCAACAAAACCAATCAGGTAACCAACAACCTAGTGGTAAGAAAAAGGGGAGAAATAATCATAAAGGTGGAAACAATGGGAATGACAATAGCAATTGCAATACCCCTCGTAAGGATAATGCCAACCCTCCTTAGGGAGGCGGAAATGCTGGTGAGGACCGTAAACCTAGGCGTAAGGTGAAATTCCCTTGCAAGCTATGTGGGGAAGATCATCTATTCACTTATGTCCTCAAATTGAAGAAGCATAGAAACATTTGGCACAGAGCCCAGCTGTGTTGAAGGATCCCCTACCTCATCACCAAAACATGGCTTCGCATGCTCCCACCACTAGTTATGGACCTAATGAAATGGAAACGGCTTCTTCCAATACTAGTGGTTACAGATGTGTGAACATAGTTCAGTCGCAGGTTTGTGTTGCTACTCATCAACGCAATTATGGTGCACCACAACCTAATATGGGGAGCCAGCTTCCCCATCCTCATGACAATTCCTTGCATATCGAGAAGCCCTCTAATATGCTGTGGATACCAAAAGGTGTTCTCAAGCGCTCTACGCATAATCCTAATGCTCGAGCCACCCAGAACTACTCCATTGTAGAATATTTGGGCCAAACTCCGTGTGCCATGTCGGCTCTTGAAGTTTTGCAGGCCTATCCTTCTCAGAAGCATGCCCTTTTGAGTGCATTAGGAGTTCAGGATGGGGGAAATCCTAGTGTTATCAAGTTCGATACTACTGATGTACAACCTCGCTTACCTTATCACGTGGCTTTTCAAATCCAGGTGGTGTGCCTTCAGAGTTTTGTCAAACGTATTATGGTTGATGAAGGTGCTTCCACGTCAGTAATGTCGTTAACTTGTTGGAAAGCTCTTGCCCCTCCTCCTCTACTCGCGTTTAGAACCATGCTCATTGCATTCGATGGTCGGTCTTTTAAGCCGCATGGAATTATCCCTTCCCTTGTTGTCTTCTTGGGAGGTAAGTCTATTCCTATTGAAGTCGAGGTGGTTTATGCGCCCATCGGCTACAACCTTTTATTGGGTCAGAATTGGATGTACGCTATGAAGGCTGTCACGTCCACTGTATTCAAAGTTATCTGCTTTCCCCATGAAGGCAAGATTGTGACCATCGATCAGAGGGGATTCGTTAACTCTCCTTCCACAGCATCCACGGGATCCATAGTCCCGCAAGTTACTGATTCTCATCCGGAAAATGGGAACATAGGTGTTGGTATGTACCCTTCATTGATGGGAACTTATACTCTTTCTGCACCTATGAACTTTATCGGAACCATTTTCGACAATGCATCTATTCCTTTGCATAGTATGCCATTCCAGATTTCCTATTGTATTGATCCATGGACTTTACCATCCACGAGTCCTACGTCTGGAGACATTACGCACGTCAGGATGTCAGTGCCCTTGTCTATAGCTGAGATTGCTTACGAGCATATTCAATAAGCCACTTCAAATCCAGATCTCTCTTCTTCACGAATAGAGGAAGAAGATCCTGTTATGCTGCCCATGTGTGCAGTCGACCCATCTTGTTCACATGATTTCGTCGATGGTATTCTACCTTCAGATGAAATTTTTATCGAGGCCATGAATGGTAATGACAAGCCTTGGGAGGATTCTCATCATCAATTTTATTTCTTTCCTACCCTTGATCTTATTGAACGAGATGAGCCTCAAGTACAACCTGCCATGCATTTGGATTTTGATCAAGGCATAGTTTTGTCTAGCCCCAGTTTGACATTAAAGTTTGATCTTCCTAGTGATGAGTCTGTAGACTCTCCTATAGATCCGCAAATTGCTGATCCTGATGAGATCGATTCTACTTCTAGAATTTCCAACTCCCGTGATGATGAATTTGCCACTGCAGATTCCTCCACGTCCTTCAGCTTTGCTCTTCATTCTGAAGTTGATCATTTTGGTCCCTCGGGTGTTGGTACTATGATGCACTTGAACCTAGTACTATCTAAATTCGTAGACACTCACTGAGTGTCCTTATCTTGCTCATGTTCCTTGCATTATGCACAGCTTTGTCCCATGCGCTTGGAACTAGTCTCGCATGTCCTTGACACTCGTCTGCTCTCATTACGAGCATTCTTCCATCTTTCCTTTGAGCTAATTAAAAACAGTAAGGAGGTCACGAGTTTACTTTTTCAGGCTCGTTAAACCTTTACGAAAAAGATTTTTATAAAGTCTTTTTTAAGCCCTTGTTAGAATTTTTCAAATCAAACAAGATTACCGAGTATACTTGTAATTTTAGACTCGCTAAAGGATTTGAAGCGACATTCACATAGGTATAAGTTTACCCATTTTCCAAGCCTTTGTGGATTAATTACGAAAAAGGTATACTCTAGGCATACGTGACTAGGAGTTCTTCTCTCATTGTTTTACACTTTTTCGCATGAGGAGACTAACTTTACGAAAAAAGACTTCCCTTTTATGTCGAGTTGTGATTGAATTGCATTATCCTGCTTGCTGCTTGAGCCTTGTGCCAGCCCCCGCTTACTCACTTATTAGCCACGTGCCTGAGCACTTTACCTTCCGAGCCAAACAGAGCCTCAATTTATCTTTCACATCTTGATGACCCTTTACCCTGAGGGAACACACCCTCGAGTGTCCACATCCTACATGCACTTCCTTGCATTGATCATAGGTATGTTCCACTGCTTGGAACTAGTCTGCTTGCTATTTGACACTTGTTCCCTCACTTGTTGTACTATAAGCAATTTTATTCTTTTTCAAGCTCTCACCAAATATGAAAAAGACCAAAAAATCAAATATTCCAAAAAGAAGGACGAGATTATGGTTACTACTTCTTGTTGGAATTTGTTGTGTCGCCTTTGAATAGAGCATTCATTCCAATCCATACATTATGAGTCGGGACTATAGTTGGACCTTAGGAGTTGTACTTGTTTCTCAGTTTCTCCACCGATTGGTTAAGCTTCCAGTCAATATGGAGCCCTTTGTGATGCCTCTTGCATCGCATAGTCTATATCGATTCTATGTTGCCTACATCTATCCATCTACTCATGCTCTTGTTTAAAGGAAGTCCTGAAACCAGAGACGGCCACTCCTCGGATATCTTGACTATTGCATGTCGGCCATCCTTATTGAGTCAGTCCATTTCACCTGAGATCTTCCAAATCTTTCAGCGTAGCTGGTACCTCGTGCTAGTTGATGGGGGATGCATTAATGCCCTCCTTCTAGTGAGTCTCATTCCGTCGAATTCAACCCATTTATTCTGGGACTTGAGGCTTAGAGTTCGGTTGAGTACCTTGAGGCTTGTAGTCATTAGTGGCAGGTTCTCTTGCCATCAACAGTTTTGGGAATACATCAATGTCCTCTGATCAATGGATTCATCCTAGTGTTCAACTTCAACTCATTTATTAACACTCCGATGATTGTGCTTTGTGCCTTGATGCCCATTTTCATTATTGGTGGGTCATCTTGCGTCTATTAATGGTATACATCATTGACCAGTAATCAGACAATGTCACATCAAGTTCGACCCCAACTCCTTTATTCACTTGATGGGACTTGCACTATCGAAGACTTGTGTAGAAGAACCCAAGCGATGGTGGCATTCAGTATGCTACCTATGACTTTGACTTTACATCTGAGATAGCACCTCTCAGATATCAGCAGTTTGTAACTCCAGTTTGCACCCGTTGTCTCCTTTTCAGCAGGAGACCATATCTTACTGTAGAGGGATCATGGCTATGATCACTTATGAAATATATCCATTATGTACTGCCTATTCATGGCCATTGTATCAGATTGTTGTACTATACTGACATGTATTCAGGGATACTATTGTATTATGACGAGTGAGATGCTCTTTCCACTTGTGTTTCCATCACTCCACTTCTGAGTTTTATAATGTATTTCAGCCATTGTAGCATCAGTCTCTAACCTCACACATTAGGGGGCATCTGTTACAGTGTAATTTTCCACCTTGTGAGCATCAGCATTGTTTGGCTTGTAGGATCCATTTCACTGACTCAGATCCACTTTATATCCTTCAGACATACTATTTCCTCATTTTTTCCTCTTACCCACTTGTTGTATCACTATAGCAGGCATACCTGTGAGTTGCATCACTATAGCCCACGGGTAGCATGTAAAATGGTAAAAATCACTGGAAAATTACCTTTTTACTCCCAAAAAGCGATCATAGGGTGACCGTTGGCCCTCCATTTTCCCCGTAACGCCTTGATGTGTCCTTTCACCTACCTTTGGGAGGACTATATATTGAGCACATATGGCTTATGGACGGGAGGAGAAAAAAGAGCAAGAGAACTCTAGTGGATTTTTTCCCTAGTCTACACTCATTGATCCTTGTAGCTGTGAACTCCTTTATGTTCACCTTCCAAAATCCTACAGTAGTTTGAGTTTTCCATTCATGGAGGATTGAAGTGGTGGAGGCACAAGTGGATTGA
Source organism: Larix kaempferi (assembly GCA_027924585.1). NCBI lineage: Eukaryota > Viridiplantae > Streptophyta > Pinopsida > Pinales > Pinaceae > Larix > Larix kaempferi. The sequence goes on from BSBM01000196.1 coordinate 12,386,898, forward strand.
TCCATATCTTGGTTCAGATTGGTTGCCAGAAAGAGGTCGTATCACATTGTACTTCTTCTTCTTTATTAATAGAAATACTCATATTCTCATCCATTAATGTTGTAAATGTTGTTTATCTTACATTGGGTTGCATTTACTTGTTATATCATGGGCCATTGCTATTGATGATGTTAATGTCATTTATATATATTATGTACTTGTTGTGTATTGGCTGTCAAGACTAATTTGCAGATTCAAGTGCATGGATTAGAAAAGCTCCAACAAATATCTACATCAAACGTTTGGATCGAGGTTGGTTACATTCTCCATTATCTTAGCATTGTCATTTATAATAGCATAGTTCTGAGAATTGAGTTGATTTTTGGTAGTCAGCTATCTGTAGTGGTTTCCCAAGCCATAGTGAGTTTTCTCCAACACACTTACCAACCCAACAACCAATCTTACTACAATTAGGGAAATAACCAGCAGAATTGGAACTTTGTACCAGCCCCATGGCCATCTCAGTAAAATCCAAATCAGTGGTAGCAAAACCAACCATATCAGCAGCCTTATTACCCACAATCTTACTCCCCATACCCCCCACCTTTTGTTCATCCAACTATGAATTATGGCAATCCATACCCTTATTCATCGAATTGGAGAGCTCCATTGCAGCAACAATAACCACTCATCATGCCTCCACCACCAAATCAACCACCCCCCAAACCTCCACCAATTCCCAACCCTAACAACAACAGGCCACCACAACAACAAGACTACAATACTGAAATGGTACAATTCCCAACCTACGTTGTAGATATGCTAGAGATAAATGAAATTAATTTAAGATCTGGGAAAACGTTGCCAAATGCACACACACATATTAACCAAGAAAATGAGGCTCACGAACAAAGAACACAACCTCATATTCAGCATCCTGATGAACCAAAACCTCAGGAGGAATAAATCCAACCACTCACATGAAATAGAAACCCTCCATTCCCTGAAAAACTTGTACGAAGTACCAAAGAAGAAGAGGAAAATGCAATCCTGAATGAATTGAAACACTTGAATATCCAAATTCCAATCTTACAGGCCGTCAGAGATGTACCCATATGCAACAAATTCATTAAATAGAATTCTTTGAAAAACCCTAGAAGAAGAAAACGAGACTCACCCACGATAAATGTAGTAGGCCAATTGGAAGATTTAATGCTAGGTGTCCTTGTAAACCCCAAATATCTTGATCCAGGCAGCCCAGTAGTCAACGTAATCATCAATAACAGACGGATAGCCAGAAGTTTAATTGATTTGGGAGCTACTATAAATGTGATGACCAAGGATACTATGATACACCTAGGACTCCAATCAATGGTCAGACCAACAACTACAATACTCCAACTAGCTGACTCATCCACAGTGAGACCTGAAGGAATGCTCGAAGATATAATAATCAATACAGAATCTTGGGAATACCCAGCTGATTTCATAGTCATCGAAGTAAAGAGTAAACTTAGCGATTACCCGATCATACTAGGCAGACCTTGGTTGGCAACTGCAGATGATTACATAGGTTGCAGATCAGGTAACATGACAATGACCGGTGGACAAGCTAGGAAAAAAATCACGATTTATCCACTAGCTAGGAAATCTTCAAACCTAGAATATCAAAATTGGATTGATGATTATAATGACACATCAAATCAAAACATATGACCTGTCCTTACAATTGATGTTGCACTATCACTAAAAGCCATAGACGAAGATAGTCATTTAGACAGGTTTATCCAAAATGCATCTTCTAACAATGATGGTCTTGAAAGATTTTTTGACATAGACCAACAACAAGAAGGCAAAAGTTCAAACCAAAACTTAAATAAAATGTGGGTAGAAGTGCTATCTCTAGAAGAACAATCAGAAAAAGCAAAAACAATGGAAATTATGCCTGGAAAGACAGTCAACATTAATTCCAATCTAAAGCCAGAGCAAGAAAAGCAGTTAATGAAGGTACTTTCATAACAAAATAAAGCTTTTGCATGGACATATGCTGACATGAAGGGAATCCATCCTGATATCTGCAAACATTACATTTACATCAAAGAAGCTTCGATTCCTATCAGACAACCACAAAGGAGGCTTAACCTAGCATTAAAAGACATAGTTAAAGTAGAACTACAAAATTTATTAGATGAAGGGTTCATATATCCCATCTCTGATCACGAATGGGTCTCACCACTACTTACAGTCCCTAGAAAAGGAGGCAAATGGAGAATTTGTGTGGAATATAGAGAGCTTAGTAAAGCAACCAAGAAATATCACTTTCCTCTCCCATTTATCGATCAAGTACTGGACACATTAGCTGGGAACTAGTATTTCTCATTTTTGGATGGTTTCAGTGGGTACAACCAAATTCTAATACACCCAACTGATCAAGACAAGACAACATTTACATGCCCATGGGGTACTTATGCATACAAAGTACTACCCTTTGAGTTATGTAACGCTCCAGCAACATTCCAAAGGGCCATACTAAGTATATTCTCTGATTTTATAAATGATCAAATGGTAGTCTTCATGGATGACTTCACACCCTATGGCCAAAAATTTGATCAGGCATTGAACCATCTTGAATTAGTCTTGAAAAAATGTATTGAGATGAGCTTATGTCTGAGCAATGACAAATGCAGAATTTTAATGGAAGAAGGCATCGTTCTTGGGAACCATATATCACAGAGGGGAATTGAGGTTGATCAAGCAAAAGTTTCAGTAATCAGAACGCTTCCACCATAGGTCAAACAAAGAGATGTCATAAGTTTCCTTGGGAAAACATGATACTATAGGAGATTTATTGAAAATTATAGCAGGATTGCTACACCAATGTTTGCCCTTCTCAAAAAAGACACGGAATTCAATTGGACAAAACATTGCATGACAACATCTGATAACCTTAAGGAGAAAACAATTATAGCTCCAGTATTCCAAGGACCATATTGGACACTTCCATTCCACATCCACTCAGATGCATCAGATAAGGCCATTGGATTTGTCCTTGGACAAGAGAGAGACAAGAAGCCTTATGTTATATATTATATCAGTAAAACTTTGGTAGGGGCAGAATTAAATTATACTATTACAGAGAAGGAATTTTTGGCTTTCGTACATGCCATTAACAAGTTCGGGCACTACGTAATAGGTTACCAAGTGTTTTTCCATACAAACCATTCAGCAATAAGGTATCTCACAAAAAAACCTAATACAAGTGCTCAAATCATTAGGTGGATACTCCTCTTGCAAGAATTTAACATCACAATTTTGGACAAGCCAGGAAAACACAATGTAGTAGCTGAATTTCTATCTAGGCTCACCCATGGACAAGATAGTGAAGTGGTGAATGACAGTTTTCCAGATAAGCATCTTTTCGCAATCTCCACAAAAAGCCCATGGTTTGCTAACATAGAAAACTATTTAGTGTCTGGAAAATTTCCAGCACACTACAGCTACAAAGAAAAGAATAAAGTTATAAGACAAAGTGCCACTTACACATGGATAGAGGGAATGCTCTTCAAACAAGGACCGAATCAAATACTCAGAAGATGCATTAGAGAAGATGAAGTGCATGACATAATGCATGCCACTCACAATGAACCATGTGGAGGACACTATGCTGCAAAGAGGATAGCCTATAAAATTTTGCAAACAGGGTATTATTGGCCAACACTCTACAAGGATGCTTATGAATATGTTTGACACTATGATGACTGCCAAAGAATGGGGAAACCAGCAGAAAAAAAGAAATGCCTCTACATCCACAAATCTCATTGGAGGAATTCGAAAAATGGGGATTTGATTTCGTTGGTCCAATCAACCCACAGTCAAATGAGAAAAGCTACAACCTTGTATGCACTGACTACCTTACAAAGTGGATTGAGGTAGCAGCACTTGCTGCAACAAACGAGACCAATGTGGTAAAAATTTTCACTGAGCAAATCTTCCACAGGTTTGGAGTCCCAAGAGAACTAGTTTTTGATCAAGGCCCACAGTTTGCATCAAATCTAATAGAAGACTTACTTAAAAGAAACAATGTCAAGCACAAATAGTCCTACTCCTATCACCCTCAAGCAAATGGTCAAGTTGAGGTAACCAACAGAGAATTAGAAAAGATTTTGACAAAGATTGTCCAACTCCACAAAAGAGATTGTGCTAACAAACTAAGTGAGGTAGTTTGGGCTTATAATACCACATGGAAGACAACAATAGGATTCACACCTTATGAACTAGTTTATGGAAAGCAAGTTATGTTTCCAATTGAATTTGAAATAAAGACATTAAGAATTGCAACACAGTTGAATATGGAACTTTCAGAAATCCAATACGAATGCATGCTACAATTAAACCAATTGGATGAACAATGCCAACAAGCACTTGCCCATACTGAAATCATCCAGCAACAAAGAAAGAAGGGGCATGAAAACCACATAAAGGATAAAAAGTTCAAGGAAGGAGACTGGGCACTACTCTATGACTCTAGGTTTCACACTTTCAAGGGAAAATTAACAACACGATGGCTTGGACCTTACATTATTGAAACAATCTATGAAAATGGAGTTGTGAAGATTATTACAATAGATGAAGCAGGGTTTCCCATGATAGTGAATGGACATAGGCTCAAACTTTACAAGAAGCCACAGTTAAAGAAGAATTTCACACAGATGCTCTACCAGCAACAACTAATGCTGATAGAGAACACGGAAAACCATTGAAATCCAGTTCATAAAAGAAAAAAAATGAAAAAAAAAAGAGAGAAAAAAGAGAAAAAATGAAAAAAGAAAAGAAAAAGAAAAAATGAAAAAAGAAAAGAAAAAGAAAAAATGAAAAACTGAGAAAAAGAAAAAAATGAAAAACCGAGAAAAAAGATGAAAAGGAGAAAAAAGAAAAAAGAAAAAAATGAAAAATGATAAGCAAAATGAAAAAATACCAAACTACAAGAATGATACAATCTAGGTACCCACAAGCAAAATTGTAGGCATCATACAACCCCATGAAGAACTAGACATCATCCTGTAGATAAATCAAATCAAGAGAGCCAGGTATCGATATTCAAGTGAGCCAGTCATGTATTCAAGTCAACCAACAAAGATATCAAGCACTACAGAATTCAATCAAGCAACCACTCTATTCAAGTGAACCTACCATCTATGCAAGCAAGCGTGCCATTATTCGAGCGAGCCTACCATATATTCACACGAGCATGCCATACCATCAAGTGAGCCAGCACTACTGAAAACAAAAACGTAACTCAATGCAGGGCATCAACACAAATTCAAATCAGAAATGGGCACAAAAATCAAAACCAACCAAATGCAGAATTCTCAAAGGAATGAAAAAGAAAAAGCAAACACGTGTAACTACAGACATGCCAAAAATAACTATAGACATGGCGAAGATGTACTACAGAATCCAGTGCACACAAAATCGGGCCACATCAAGCACTCAGGTACGCTAAGGATACCAAGGTAATCTCTAAATTTCTGTGTTTTATTTTTGAGGTCAAATCATTAACCCACAAAAAGGTTATTTCTGAAGCTGAGGATAGCTTATATCCTCATTCGGCGGCACGGTTCAGAATTACCTTAATGAATCATGATTACCACCTAAGTCATGTCAGTGAATGATAAACTCAAATCCGGCTATCGTATTCCCCAATGATCAAAGCAAAAGGGGCAATGTACAATGATGAAATGAAATACAGGGCTCAATTATGATAAAGAATGCATAAGGTGGAAGGTACGTGCCAAATGATAAGGAGAAGTGGAGTAAAACAGTTAAATAAGGTGGCATAATCTATGTAAAGACCCAATTTTGCAAATACAAGCTTTCCAGAAGAAGGAAAACTAAAGTTGCATTGGCACTATGCAACAAGCTTCCTTCGAACCTGTGAATCGATCCTGGCCAGTGAGGTAAGTCAGCCACACCCAAACTTTTTGTTTTGTTGATTATAGTAGAAAATCTAAGGATGACAAAAGGGTTCAAAAAGAGCGAACCAGATGATCATCGAGCCATTTATGAAAACCCAAGGGTTATATCTATCCTTCGTAAAGTGGGTTGGATGCCCTTCATCTCCGAGCTAAGAGGATTTCACACAGCGGTGGCTTTGGAGTTTGCAAGAAAATTAAAGCAAATCAAAGAAGAGCAGTTCATCACCAGGGTTAGAGGACTTCATATCAGGCTAGATGAGGAAGTAATTGAAAATTACACAAGCCTACCTATGGGTCTACATTGGACCAAGGAAGACAGGGAAGCCAACCAGAGTGCAAAGGAATTTTTCTTTGGACTTGAGGAATCTTATGAAGAAGATAAAAATGGAGTTAAGAGAGTCACTATGCCAGAACCTTGGGATGAAGCAGCTACAGTTGTTCAAAAATATGTGACATGTACAGGAAGACTGAGCTACATCCCCCTCTTCCATTTTCGAATTCTGAACCTTCTGAGGCACAGGAGCCACATCATGCCAAACAAAAACATAAGCATCCCTTACTATTTTCTCCTGTCGTTGGGAGAAATGAGCAACAAATTCATTGAAGGGAAAGAGGATGAGATAGTCCACCATGGGATAATCAAGTTGATAATTCGTGAAGAGTTAACAGTGCAGGTCCCATAGCTTTCGTGGGAAGAATTCGTGGTAATCTCAACCAAGGATGTACAGAGGATGAAGGGTACATCTACTGTCAGCATACCCCTAGCTTCTGGACCAAAAGACAAGACCTCTTCTACCTCAGGGACTAAAAGAAAAATCAACCTGGACAGTGTGGTCGATACCCTGATAAAGATTAAGCATTCAAGAGATAGCTCTTGCCAAAAGGATTCAAGGGTCTCCACCAGCGAGCAAGGACCAAAGCAACGGAGCAAAAGGTTCACACAGCCACCAAAAATAAAGCATACAGAGGAGGTACAAAAGGATCCCAGCCCCACTATTCAAAAGCTGTCTGATGATGAATATCTCAGGATAGATCAGGAGGATCCAACTTCACCACAAAAATCAACTACCCTTGAAGAGCAGACTACACCAGGAGAGAGGAATGCACCAGAAGGACAAGGTGCCTTCCAATGGGACCCTACCGATCAACATGAGAATCCTGGGGTCAGTGACCAGCTTGTTGAAGCACGAGCAGAACTTGAAAATCTCAAAGGGAAGTTGGCTGCATACAAGATTGAAGGAAGGACGCATAAAATCCAACTAGCTTCTCCACTGTTTGTTCATGAAAATACACAAATTTTGAAAATGCAGCACACGGGACAGTTAAAACGGGTTGAACAACAAAATTTGGCACTACAAGAGAAATTGGTCCAGGCATAAGAAGAGTTGGCTCAAAAGGATCAAAAGATTCTCCAGCTGAAGGACACCTTGGCGACTACTACGAAATTATATGACAGACTACTAGGACTCAGACCACCGTCAGAGATCTATGCAGTCTATCTACAAGAGAAGTGGGGAAAATTCCAACTCCAAAGGTTAAAGCAGGAGCTCCCGTTAGAAATAAACACCTAAAGAGAATTTGTGGACACATCTCTACACTCCACAGAGTTGGAGAAGGATCTGCTATGGAATTTTTCTTACACAATTTTGTAGTTCCAGACTTGCCCAACTGGTCACCAAATTCCTACATGGGCGATTTCCATTTGAGAGCACTATGTTCATGGACGAACAACGAGATCGAGAGGGCACAAGATGCCCATCTTTAGCTTTCAGAGAAGTGGCAGACTTCACTATGGATCAGGGCAAAGGCGACTCACCCTGAGAGATTAATTCAGGACCATAGGAACCTCACCATTGATGAGGAGATAATCCCTATTCTCCTTGAAAAGTAGCAGGAGGCCGTGGCACACTTTGATGTTACTCTCCAATGCACATACAGAGAGGTTTAGGAGGCCATTGGTGAAAGATGGGGCAGAATAGAAAATGATCTAAAGAGGAAGGATCTTGAATCCCCTCTCAGGCTGGAGGCTGCTCTTTTCAAAGCTAAGCTCTATAGAGAATCATTGATTAGGAATCATCTCAGCTGGATTGGCATGAAGCTAAATACCCCATCTTTCCTTCCTCTAGTCATTAAAGAGTAGATTAATGAGGAAGAAGAGAAAAGAGCTTGGGCTAAGGATGACCAAAGCATGGGTTACTACAGGCAGGCAGGGACCCCCAGGGTAGTCGCATGGGATATCAGAGAAGTTGTTGAGGAAATGAATATGTCACCCAAGGATGGGTGAATCCTTCAAGCATGGGGGATATGATGAGCTTGAATAATAGGTATCCTAATAGCCTTTTTGCCACAGTAAAACACAAGATATGTTGAAGGAAATACACTTGTTTTGTGGGTTAATGATTTACTTTGATTATTTAATGAAGATGTTTTTAGATTATTCTTTTTATGCTTAAAAAGTGTTTTTATAAACTAATACATGAAAACGAGTATGTTGGAGCAGGCGCAGGTACACTAAGGGACAACACAAAAATCTAGTTGAGAGACTGAAGGACCATGCAAGGCTTAGTGCCCTGTTTCCCTGACTTATAGAGAAGAACTCATGTTCGACAGGTTTCATGATTAAAGCAAGTAGTTAGGTTAGAATTTGAGACATATATATATGGACCTCTCGGGTAGTGAGGGGGTCCTGTTTCTATTTTGTATAATCATTGTTTTATAAATTGTTGTACTCCATAAACAATTTGTGTCACAGACTATTTCTGAACCATGAAGTTATTTTAATGAAGAAACTAATATTACATTCAATCTTTTGTTCATAAGTTTTGCTTACTCCTGAGTATGGGTTGGGGAGGGTCCCTCCAACATGTAAGTCAAGAGATTTACTCTGTTTCAGGTATTTTTCCATTTATGCTGTGAATTGATTTACTTCTTATCATGTGTGAAGATACCTCGATGGTGTTGGATAGTATCGTTTTATTTCAATTAAAAGCTTATTTCCATTCAACATATTTTCTGTAGTTGATCAATGCTCATTCTGTAGTTTGGTAGACTACATTCTGTAGTCCTGTAGTTGTGTTCTGCGCACGTATATTTTGGCACATTTCGATATCTATTTTTACATATTTTCATATTTGTTCTAAAACAATGATTAAGATCTAGAAAGCTCATGCATGTTTATTTTATTAGAATTAGATCGTAGAGATAAATCACTTTCAGTTCCTTAATTTAAATGGTCATCACTTGTAGTGTTTAAACCGAATAGATTAGATTGGTTAATTCTCAGCATTAGATATTTATGTTCTAGATTTGGTTTTATTGTTTGATTATTTTAGATTAGACCTTCAACCTTCAACAATTGATTTCTACATTTTTATTAGTAGATCATAATTCCATCTTTTAGCATTTTATTCATAGATTAAATTTACTGTTTCGGAAATTTAATTCATAGTATAGATTTACTGTTTTCAGCATGATTAAACTTCTTAACATAGGGACTTGTCATTCATAGATTTACAACCTTTTCAGCTCGCCTTCTTCTTGATTAGATAAACATATGAGATGTATACCAACACCCCAAACACAAGAAAGACTATCCTCTAGAACACATATAGTGTTAGCACCTCTTAAGTTTGTACATCCCCCGAGTTGATAATTAAAGTAGGCTCCTGGTCTAGCTGCCCTCATTAGGCATCCATTCTAAGAGCTCACCAGTATCCCATGTCTGTTTAGTCAGGATTTTCACATCCAAACCCAAATCCAGAATGATGGAGTCGACATCAAATTCTCCGATATGTGCCGACATCCGCATCTCTCTACCTGTCTTCTTTTTATGTATGTGATTAACCCTCTATTCCAGTCGTGAGCCTCCCCATCGTCGCAGTATACTAGCTATTTCTTCCAGTGTGTCTGGGTATTTTTCCAAATCCAGACAACTTTCCAAGAAGGCTCCCAGGGTGTTTGCCTTCCTTCGTGACTTTTTCGAATCAAATGTTGGTGGCATGTCATAGATTTATTCCTCAAGAGGTAACTTCCGCCTATTCCTCATGTTAAGATTTAATATGCTAAGACAGAAAATAGCAGCATTCCATTCCATTTCACAATAATAACATATACAGGATCACTGAAGAAACAACAAGCACAGCATAAACACAAGAGACACAAATTTATCCTGGGAAACCCTCATGGGGTAGAAAACCCAGTAAAGCTTCCTCAATATAGATGACTAGCAATATACAAAGATGTAACCCTGAGCATAAGCTCCTCCTTCTCCATAGCAGACCTCTCATCCACAAGTGTGCCACTCTCAAGTGAGTGAGTGTGTGTCAAATGAGGAATACACCTCCTCTATTTATACACTACTCCGACTTGTGTTTTACACAAATCATGTAGGCTCATATTTAACCAATGGGTTAAATACCCCACTACAACTGACTGGGATGACCCCTCTAGGCTGGTCTAATAACCCTTTGACCCACATAACACATACAGGGCCGACCCCCACTAGGGAAGTCTAATAACCCAAGTTACCACATTCCGACGGAGGAATAAACATCTCCGGATATACAATAATATCTTCAAGGAGGAATGAAACATCTCAAGAATAATAAAGTACAAATATAATATTCTTTGAAGTTACAATATCTCAACACTCCCCCTTAACGAGAAGGATATTATAACAGCATCTGAAGGCTCCCAGGGTGTTCGCCTTCCTTCGTGACTTCTTCTAATCGATTGTTGGTGGCATGTCATAGATTTATTCCTCAAGAGGTAACTGCCGCCTATTCCTCATTGCCTCCTGTGCTTTAAAAAATTCATCCCTTTCTGCTTCTATATCAAAGGTGACCCTCTTCCGATGTGTTTGTCTTGGTCTAATATTGGGGTGTGACCTATCGCCACCTATCACCACCCCTCCTCTTGTCACTGTTCCAACCATCACATGGCTACTCCTGGCTTTTGTCGATATCCTCTGCATAGCTGATGGCACATTCTAATTATTTTGGTTCTGGTTCTGGGGTGGATGCTTAGTTTTTCATTTTCCAATGAGATGGGGGCAGCCCTCTACACAATGATCTACAACACTGCAGTATGTACACTGCGACGTTGGATTTGGACAGTCTCTTTGGTACTGCCCCTGCTGTCTACAATTGTAATAGATGAATGGACCTTTTCCTCATCTAGCCGCTCCTCCATGTCCCATACCGACACCTCGGCCTCCCCCGAAACCTCCGCGTGGCGGTCTGTATTGTTGATATTGCGGTTGCTCGTACTGTGGCTGCTTATACTATTGCTTCCCATACTACCGTTGGGAATACGGTAGTGGTGGATACTATGGGTTCCCATACTACAGCTGCCCGTATTGCCCCTGGTCGTATTATTGCAATTGACTATACTGCGATTGTTGCTGCACCATCGATAGGTTCTTCTCCGTTCATAAAATACGTGAAAGTTGTTCGATCTTGCAGTAGGTCATAGGTCCTGCAGTCCTTCTCATCATGGACAACTGATCGAAAAAACTTGTAGTTTAAGTTAGTTGGCTTTGATACCATTCTTTGTAGATATACGCACTTTTCCGGTCAATGCCCTCTGGTCTGACAGATAATACACCATGGCATGCCTCCTTGATGAAAGGGGTTTGGCGCCCCCGCCTACAAATACTCACAGAATTCTAGGCAATTGTCCTTATGGTGACCCTCACTTCTGCATCTGGTACACCATATGTCTCCATGGGTCTCCTTACCCTTCTTGATATCCTCCAATTGAAGTGTTAAGTTGGTCAACTATGCCTGAACTCTGTCCATTCCCATTCCTGCTTCGTCGATTGGTGAAGCCTCTAGCTTCATCGCGATTTCTAATGCTTATGCCTGTGTTGCAACTTTTTGTTGCATTAGTGGCCCTCAGATATGCGACACTAGTCCTGTGATGAACCATTCTTTATGTTTTAGCTCATTTATCGGAAAGCTCACTTTTGCTATCAATGTCTTGTATCACTGATCGAATTCCCACATCGACTCATTCAGGAATTGCTTAATCTCCTTAAGCTCAATGACATATTATGACTCAAATTTTGGTTTTTAAAATTCATCAATCATCGTCATTCTAACCTGCCCTAGTGTTTTGGCTATTGTTCCCACTGGAACCCTCACAAACTTCATGTACCAGTCTAATGCCCGACCCCTAAGGGTCGTCACTAGTTGTCCCATATTTATAACATCGTCCTGAACCTACTTCACGGTCCAGACTACTTCTCATATAAACCAATACTGTTCGGGATCCTTGATATCGTTCCCATGAAATGTGGTCATCTTTGCCTCATCTGCCATCCTAACGTTTCTAGTATTATTGTTCACTGAAGTACTACTCTTGCCGGTGCATGTAGGGAAACTCTGCGAGTAGTTTGTATTTCTTCCTATAAAATTTGGAGTAGTGTGCAGGGTCAAAGGTACATGGTAACTTACGATCTGACCTTCATCTACCTCTAGGGTAGCCTAGTCGACGTTTCCTTCGCAATAAGGTTGCTTCCTTCCTTGTGGTCCTGTTTCACAGTTCCCTGTTCTGGTCCTATCAAGAGACTCTCTCTTAGTCCTCCCTTCTTCTCAGGACGCTAGAATATTTATCCAGTCCTTAAGAGACCACACTCTTCGTCATCTTCCCATTCAAATTCGTCGTCACTCATGTCAATCTACCACATCTTTCCGCCAAACTCACATTTACGCGATACCTTCACCCTCACACACCGATTCTTCTACTCATCAGAAGACATCCTCCATATTCCTTTTTCGCAGACAAGCATTTTAATCCACATTTTTAATGATGACAAGAATCTTCCTCTTGACCCCCTGAAGAAATTTCTTTCGGCATCTCTGTATGACTTGATAGTATCTACCACAAACTGAGTTATGTACCCTTTGAGGATACTGTCTACCCAAAAATCAATAGCTCGCGATACCTTGTTATCGACTTGCTTCAGTTGTCGCACCAACTCTGGAGTCCAACAATCAGGTTTAGTTTTCTGGCAGTGGTTCTTGCGGAATGTCAACTGTGCTAGCCACTCATGCAATAACACTAGGAATTCACAGAAAAAGATTTCACGAATATCTGAATAAATGTATCTTTCTAACCAACCGGTTGTTGTCTAATTAGGATCTCGCTTCTCACTTTTTGTGAATTCCTCCACCTTCTTGTCAAACCACTCTTGAATATTTGGTTTTGTCGGGTGCCACAACATATCCTCTTTTCTTCTTTCTTAGGGTCCCGACAATGGAACCATTTGTTGACACAGCTTCTATCGAGAGGCATTCACTCCGCACTATCTCCAACAAACTATCAACCCAAAATCCCTTATACACCGGCCCGTAAAGGAGTAATACTTCCCAGCAACACTTGTGGAGCAAGTGCAGTCTCACCGAGTTGGATAAGAGGGCTGCTGGAACCAAGTTTCCACAGTCGTGTAGAGGATATGTACACATTACCTTCGCACTAACCAGAGATTATAACATTCATAACATACCATTAACTTATCATTCACATATTAAGTTATTCGCAGTTTCTAATAAACAGTCAGAACAACATACTCGGCATACTTATTCAGATTACAACATATCCGCATTAATCAACATAAAATATTCACATAATCCATTATTCATTATCGCACCATTGCAAAAAGACAAAAATTATATCATAACCGAACATCTCCATTCATTCACCAAAACCTACGGACTTAACCTCGCAGGAACTGTCAATACATCATGTTACGGATACAAAGAAAAACCCAAAAGATAACATCAATCTCCAAAACTCTGATGCCCTAGGCTTACAATCCTAATCTATTTATATGCTTTTATCTTATTAAAAAATTGTCCACATGACCAACTCAACTAATCTAACAATTCTTGCACTCCATGAATATCGCGAATGGTCCTTCTTTCATGGAATGACCCTTTCGTGCCTGTCGACTTCCGCACTTCCTATCGATCTACCCCGTGCCAACATCACCCTTATCTCAATTGCTTTGTTTTTGGTGGCCAAGGCCAAGTTTAGAGTGTTCTGGGCATGGCTTCTGATAGTCATCGAAGACACCTCTTTATTGGAAATTTTCCTCACTTCTACATACATATTGGACTCTTCTGAGGATGCTTTTGTGCTCTCTTTATACTCATCCAGTAGCTCAGCTCTACTCTTTCTTGTTGCAGCAGGTTCAGTGGATATTTGGTTGAATACATACTCCCTGAACTCAAAGGCAGGTATCTGGATCCTCACCTACTTCTTTTTTACTTGACCTGTTGCCACTGTCACCAACTGCTACTCGGGCTCTTCCGTTTTCTTCCTTTTGGAAGCTCTCTCTGTGTCTTTAACTATGTCCATGGGATTAGTTCCTTCCAACTTGTTGGATTCCCCAAAGCCACTGGCCGAGGGTATAGTTTTTTCAACTATTGGGACCAGGATGGAGGAGCTAGCTAGTGGGAAAGTGACTTTTGATATCAGAGAGGTGGACTCATCAGGTGAATCTACCTCCATCTGACTTTTTCCAGGATATTCTAATAGATTAGCAATCTCAGCCAGCCCTGTAATTTAAGAATCTATAAAATATTTAATGTTAGTTTCCTTTCTCCTGTCTGAGACAATGTGGTGAGGGTCATGATTGATGGCTGCTTTTGCTCTGAACCCCATATCTCTCATCATATTTTCAATGGTTGGGAGGGAAGCCTTGTTTTTATCAATGAAAGGGCCTACTTCCCATGGAAATGTTATATCTGAGGCCTTCTTGTCATCTAGGAAATGCTCAACCTCCACCTTTAGCTTTTGTCTAATGAATTCTAGTGTAAATAGTTTGGGGTTAGAAAAGCTGGCAGCACATAGGGTGCATGGGAAAACCCATTGACCCTAATTGTTGGGTTGTGCTCTGATAGAAACTAGTCCCCAATCTTATTCTCTGGAGAAGGATGCAGGAACTGTTTCATTTCTGTTAATACCCTGGGAGATTCTTTTGAAAGAAAACATGGTAAACCTATGACATGAGGTTGTTCATGAATTGGGTGCAGCTTGTGTACATTTCTTGTGTGAGTATCGCCCCAGGCAACTGCAAATTCTCTTCATTGAAGGACAGGAACATCCTCAACATGTAAGAATGGAATCTAAAGCTTCTAGTTTTGGGGAACTCCACTAGCTGAGAATAGATATTCTCCGCTAGGGCTTCATCAAACCTAAGATAGGCATACTGGGTGGACTGACTGGGCTCCTCATGTTCAAGAGGACATGTGCTCATGGAAAAAAGTAGGCTTATCAAAGGCTCAGTGATATACATGTCATTATCTAATCCTAAGAACTGGGCTAACATGGTAATGACACATGTGGACTCTTCTGTGAACAGACTGACTTCATCGGGGAAAAGCTGGTTCTCGAAGGACGCAGTTGGCTGCAGGGTACATTGGAAGAAAATTTGCTTAAGGTCGGTTGGGGCTTGTCTGAAATGTTGAATTAGGGATTCTTCCCTATATTCTTTTCCCTTTTGACATAACTCGTTCGGGATTGATAGGGCCTTTCTAATAGTGAGGGGATTGATTTGGCACATGATCTTAGAGTTGGTTGCATCCATAATAACCCTCTTAGAGGAGGAGTAATGGGTGGCACACCAGTCGACAATCTCGGGATAGTTTGGGGTTTGGTCAATTGCAAACAAATTGAAAGAACGTCTGGTAAAGCTTATGCATGTCAACATTCTCCTCCCTAATCAGCTTCAACCTGTCCTTAACTGTCTCTATGGAGATATTTATCAACACTGTGTCATAAATCTCAACATTCTTATCCTCAAACAAATCATTTATCCTTTGGTGATCAAAACCTGGGTGTTCTATTAGTTCAACCATTTAAATAGTTTAGTATGGAATAGAACGCCTACCTGGTTATCGACAGGCTGGATGAGAAATGGATGAGTTGTTGTCTTCTGCACAGTCATCTGTCGTTTTCTGATGCACATGTCAAATGATACTCAGGTCCCTGTGCAACTGTATTTTATATTATTTCGCTTTCCCTTATCATCCTTGAACTTATCGTCGTGAGGAAGATCCCTGAGCCCTCCATTTGCGTGATCGATCCTGAGCCATGGATCTCCCTCACCCTTTAACTCTACAACTCTTTGTGGCTTTCAATCCCTCCACATGTCACCTTTCTGGCACTTTAGATCCATGCAACCGTCGTCCACCATCGATCTGCATCTCGCCCACCTCCTAGTCATCAAAAGGCATGTCCCCTACCATGTTCGTAGATTTGGGAGGTGTAATTAACCCGTTCAAGTTAAATCTGTGAACAAAATCATCCATTATAGATCTCAACTACGCCATATCTATACCCTTGCATTACGTGGGGCCTACCAAAACTTCACAAATCCGAAGATTTCATTTCCCTGTGCATGTCAAATCGACGAAGTAAATGCTGTTCGTAGATCTATCCTTCCGCTCGTCGATCTGATTTCCAAGTTGCTTGTGGGCTAAACACTCTTCCTCTGATTAAAACATGCCCTACTTCTTTTGCGAAGCTGCTTCTCAGTCATTTATCATTATCTCCATAGATATGTTCCCTTCACTGGTGCCACCTGTTATCACTAAGATTTTACCCTTTGGTTGTGTAAGGATAAACCTATGGTAACTCTTTCAAACCAATCTTTAAGAGGGAAATTAGCATTTTCCCTACCAGAGAGGGCTCTCTCAAAACTATGTAAATGGCTAAAGATATATGAAAAGTGACTGAGTTTTTAAAATGAATACTTGGTTGAAATGTAAACAAAAATCATTGGGCATGGAGTCAAACTTAGGAGTTCTTGTACCAGCAGATAAACAACAATAAAGATTTTCACAGAGGCAAGGTAGCTGTCATATTACGGTCAAAGATTTTTTCAAATGATCATTAAAACAAAAGTATTTGCAATATCTCTTTCCATTTCAAACCAGTATTTGTGTTGTGAAAACTAGGTGCTAAATACTGGCTCCAACTGGGGATGCTATCCTCCCTGTGAGGTAGCAAAGAACCTCGTAGACCAAGTGCCTGATCCATTGGGTAATTTTTTATTTTTTATTTGTAAGAATATCTCAAAAGAAAAATGTATTTACACTGTACAAAAGTTTATCTTTTTGAATTTTTAAGATAGATAATTCTTAAGATGTCTCCCATTCACTGGTCCTCTTGGAAGAAACTCTCCATTTTGGTCTTGAAGAATAAATGCATTGTCTCCCTGAAATCTTGCTATTATGTAAGGACCTTTCCACAAAAGTTCAAATTTACCATGTTTGCCTTCTCTCCTGGCATCCCATTTCAAAACCAAGTCATCCATTTGAAAATCCCTCTCTTTAATTTTTATGTCAAAATTTTTCTTCATTTTTTCCTGATGCAATTGAGTTATGTTATAGGCTTTTTCTCTCATTTCATGCACTTCTATCATCTGGTTAATCCTTCTTTGGATGTGATTAGGCTCTTCTGCAACTTCCTGTAACAATTTCATAACTAGTACCACTAAAGAAACTGGAAATATCACTTATGTGCCATAGACTAACTGAAAAGGAGAAGTACCAATAGCCCTATTTGTACTAATTATATCTTCCCACAAAGCATACTTAAGCTTGGTGTGCCACGCTCTTTTATTCTCCTACAACAGCTTCTTGATAATTCTTACCAGACTCTTATTTGAGGACTCTACCGGTCCATTTCCTTGAGGATAGTATGTAGTGGAATGATTTAAATGAATATGGTACTTATGACATAAATTTATCATCTTTTTCGACTTAAAGGATGGAGCATTGTCTGTAACTATTCTTTCGGGACAACCGAATATTGATAAAATGTTTTCTTCCAGAAAATTCATAATAACTGTTTCATTTGCATTTATGGGTGGGATGGCTTCGATCCATTTTGTGAAATAGTTTGTTGCAGTGAGGATCTACCTGTGTTGTCCTGAAGAATTTGGATTGATTTCACCAATGAAATCCAACCCCCATTGTTGAAATGGTGCTTCCACTGAAATTGGCTTTAAGGGTAGAGGCAAAAGTTCTCCTTTTCCATCAAATATATGGCATTCATGACGCTTGGATATCTTTGTATACACATTTGAAAAAATTGTTGGCTATTAAAAACTTGCTCTTAGGATTTTATTAATAGTAGCCTTCCAAGAATGTGTCCTCCACACAACCCCTTATGAAATTCTCCCATAATATGCTGTGCTTCATTTTCCAATAGACAATTAAAAAAAACTCCACCTGGATCTTTCCAATACAAATACTCATTTAATATACAAAATTTTGATGCTTTCATCTTCACTAATCTTGATCGAGTTTCATCCATCCCTAGAGGAGCTTGCAAATTTTGTAGTAAATATATTATATCTATATAACATGGTGATAGAGAAAAGTCCTCAACCACTTGACATTCAAAATTCTGAAATGAAATTCATATCCAAGGAGTCATAATTTGTTTCGATCATCATCTTAGCCAAGCCTTACCCTTTTATCAACTTCGTGGGTTTTATATCCAAATCATATTCTAATAAAATTACGATCCACTTTTCTCTTTTCCCTTCAGGATCCGGTTGAGTGAGAAAATCCTTTACTACTGTAGATGGAACGTATGCAACAGTGTGGGAATGCAGAATGTAGACTCTAAAATCCTTCAATGCCTTCACCAATGCATAAGCTTGTTTTTCCATAATATTGTATTTCAGCTCCCCATCTCTCAAAATCTTACAGAAAAAGGCAATTGGCTATTCCATACCTTCTTGATTCTTTTGTAGCAAAACTCCAGCCAAAGTATGTTCTGAGGCATAAGAAAATACAATAAAATCTTTTGAAAAATCAGGGCTTATTAAAACTGGTGCCTTAGTTAGAGATTTCTTAATATCATTAAAAGATTGCTTAGCTTCATTTGTCCATTTAATTTCATTATTTTTCTCAACGTGTCAGAAAAATGTCTCAAAATTTCTACAAAGTTGGGGACAAATCGTCTCAAAACATTTACTCTACCAATGAAAGACTGTACCTCTTTTTTGCTCCTAGGCATCCCAATTTTCTGAATTTCCGTTACTCTCTCTAGATCAATCTTGATGCCATCTTTTGATTTAATGTGTCCCAACAACTTTCCTTCCTCCATAGAAAAATGAGATTTCATTGGATTCAATGATATGGCAAATTTTCTACATTTCAGGAAAACATTCTCCAAATATTTTATATGATTTGCTGCACATTTTGACTATATAGTTATATCATCCATATAAACTACCACAAACTTATCTTTGTCTTTTGCAAAAGAAATATCCATGGCCCTTTGGAAAGTAGCCCTTGCATTCATCAATCCAAATGGCATTTTGGGGTACATGAATGTTCCTCATGGAGTAGTAAAGGTTGTTTTCTCCCGGTATTCTAGATGCACTTTGATTTGATTATATCCTGAAAATCCATCGAACATGGAAATTCTTTCTACTCCTACAACTTTCTGTAAAATGTGATCCATTTTGGGAAGTGGATAATTATCTTTCAAAGATACCTTATTTAAGTTCCTAAAATCCACACACAACCTTATTTCTCCATTTTTCTTCTGCACATGAACCAAATTTTCCAACCACCTAGAAAATCTCAGAGAAGCAATGATCTTGGCATCAAATAACTTCTTGAGCTCTTTTTCAATTATTGGAAGCAATTTGGGATTTATTCTTCTTAGCTTCTACTTAAATGGCTTCTCGTTGGGCTTGATAGGAATAGTATGTTGAATTATAGAAGTATCGAATTCTTTTAGATCTTCATAACTCCATGCAAACACGTCTGTGAATTGTTTCATTTTTTGAACATATTTATTCTCTTCCTCTTTTGGAAGTTTATTTGAAATCTTCACTATCTTGGGTTTTTCTTTTGCGCCAATGTCACAATCTTTAACATCTTCAACTTTGGGTTCTACCTTCAGATTTTTTGCTACATCATTCCTATCAAATAATTTTTCCAATGGAACAAGCCCTCCTGGGATAACATTATTTTTCAATTGAATTATATCCTTACCTCCAATTGTTTCTTTCAACTTTTCCGATTCCTCGGAAAATTCATTTGTATCAGGAAAAAATTATGCATCTTTAGTATCTATGGTTCTATATTTGAACTTGTCCATCATCTCCAAAAACCTTTTGATTTGCTGATTCTTTTCAAAGACTTGCCAATGTCTTATGTTATTAGGAACAGAGGGTCTATTCACCACTTCAATATCATATTTCTTCTTAGAAAAATGAGGAACTTTAAATGCTGCTGCAGTAGTAGCCAATGAATCTGCTATGGAATTATCCACCCTAGGTATTGAAACCACATCATGTTCATCAAAAAGGTTTTCTAATAGGTCCCAAACCTCATTTCTATAAGGTCTCAACCTCGGATGTCTTGTTTGATTTATCAGTAACTCAGAATCCCCAAACACTTGAATCTTCTTTGCTTTCATATCCTTTTACAAATTCAGCCCCAAAATTGAAGCTTCATATTTTGCAACATTATTTGTACATTCAAATGCCAATTTGAAAGAAAACACCAGGAGTTCTAGATCCGGAGAAGTTATCCATATGCCTGCGCCAGCACCTTCTTTACTCATTGATCCATCAAAATGCATAATCCAGCTCCCTTCTCTTCTTACTTTTTCTTTCAACAATTTCTCTTCTTTGCTTGGTAGACTGTCCTCTTTTGGTTTCATCACATCTATTTTTTCTTTAGATTCACCATCATTATAAAAAATTGAAGATCCCAAATCTATGTCCACCGAATATATAGCATGACTATCAGGTTCACCTTTATCACTCACCCTATATTGAAGTCTTTTTTTTAGAATACAATCTCATATGATTCCCAAGAACTGGAATAGTAGCAAACGACATATCCATCTGCAAAGTCCCTTTTAGCTTTGACACCCAAGATCTAGATAACAACATACCAAACTTTGGTGCAACATCAACAACAACCACATCCATTACAACACCTTTGACTGGAATTTGAGTAAGATTCACCACCAAATCCTTGATCAATCCCAAACATTTTACTTTCTTTGAATCAAAAGAAAATAAATCTTTGTATGGTCTGGTTATTTCTAAACCCAAACTTTCCACTACAAACTTCGGCATTAGATTATGGGAAGCACCTGATTCAAGCATACACTTGTGCACAACCTTATCATGAACATTTAGATTTATATAAAAAGGTGGTACAACATCCGTACTATTATCTTCCATTCTTGAACCCAAATGAATGGTTGGGGCATAATCATTCAATTCTATTGTATCTAGTTCTACTTGTTTTCCACCTCCAATCATCTTGGAAATTTGTTCTTTGTACTCAGTGTTTTTCAAAATCTCATTAAATGGTATAGAAATTTTGATTTTTGATATCTCGCTTTGCAGATTGAATGGAACTAAATTTCTATCACCTTCCTTAATTACTTATCTTGTGTTTTCTGGACCTTTTTCATTGCATCTTATGTTTCTTTATTTTTCTTACTCTGGTTAGTTGAGGGTTTATCTATTTGGCCTTTACATCTCTGTTCCAGAGATTAATATTCCTTTGAAGCTCATTTACTACATTTTGATATCCAATCTGGTATTGTTCTGTTTCTTCTTCCAAAGTGTTACATTCTCCTTCTGTGGAAAACACATCATGCTCCATCTTGGTTAAATAAACTTCTAAGTCTAAATCTCCAAAAAGATGAATTTCACTTTCCATCAATTCTGTTTATTTTCTTGATCAACATAATTCTTAGGAAATGGTGGTCTTACAGGATTGTCTTCAAGATTTCTTGGATTCCTTTGATCTCTTTGTCTGATTTGTGGGGGTATTGGTCTTCTGAAGTTAGGGTTTCTAATAGGCGGTTCTATTTTTTCTCTGTTTGGAGGTCTATTGTACAATGCTAACCTACCTATTAACCTTTCCATGGTTTTCATCCCGAATTCAAATTTTACATCAATAGAAGAAGAAGAAGTTGAAGGTTGATTATCTTCTTTAATCTTTTTTCTATCCATATCAACTTTTTGTTTTATCTTTCCAAAATCCATCATATTTGCTTCTACTTCCACTACATCCTTCATCATTTCTGATAAAGTGGCTAACCTTCTTTCCCTTAATGTACAAGAGAAATCACCTTCAAATGTATATGAATAATGTAACTTGGTGGCCCCTACCAATGGTTTAAAATCAATAGGAATTGAATTATAAACCCTCATGAATCTGGTAGAAAATTCTTGAACTATTTCAAAACCTCCCTTCTTCAAAATGTTATACTATGTCAATATTTGTGAAGGGTTTTTTTTATCTTCCCACCATTCAATGAAAAGTGTTGCAAAATCATTATATGTAGCAATAGATCCTGCACCTAAGGTTCTGAACCATTTTTTGACATCTTTTACAAGACTTTGAGCTAATAACCAAATTTTTGCATCATCATGGTCTACTTCTTCAAGATCAAGAAAATCATTAAACTTATCAACATGTTGTTGTGCAGTAACATATCCCTCCCCATCAAACAGTATAATCCTCTATGAATATTTCTCAGGAAGGTCATGCAAAGCAGCTGGTAAGACAAGAGGAGCAAACCTAGAGGCCATTGGTCTTGGAGGTGTTGGTTGTGGAGCCAGATCTTCCAGTCTCATAGATGATATTGTATTAGCCATGCACCCCAGAGGACTGTACACCCATTTTGCATTTTTAGGGGTTTGGGGGAAATGCCCCCAAGTCATGGGGGTGGATCCCCTAAGAAATGGGGGTTTGGGGGCAACGCCCCCGAGAAATTTTTTTGGGGGTTGTTTTCGCCAACTTTTTTGCGGGCCCATGGTTTTGGGTATCGCGTGGTATTTTTCCCATTGTATTTTCCTTATAAAAGAAAGACATTGTAATACAGATAGGATTGATGTATTAGGTTTTATTCATTTTAAAGATCTCTAAGATCAAGAGAGAGACTGTGAGACAGTGAAGAGGAAGTGCAGCGGTTGTGCTGCAGGTTGTATCGCTTCACCTTGCTGGACAGTAATAATAATAAGGACTGGCAAATTCAGTGTGGATGTAGCCCAAGTTGGGTGAACCATGATATATCTGTGTCTCTCTTGTAATGTGTATGTGTGATTATATTTGCATTTCTATTTATTGTTATTACTCTGCGATCCTATTTTTCTAACAGGAGGTGGTACTATTGGAGGATTTTGAGTATTTAAAATATTTTGACTAGCATTGTGATTTTTTAAGGGTACTCTCTCAGCCTTAGGATTTTTAGATTCCTTTCTTTCAGACCTTTGTAAACCTTCTCAAAATGACTATAAAGAATACTTCCAAAAACTATCTTGGTCAACCTCAATTTCTTTTAAATCTGATTCTGACTTAGTTCTAGATAAAGGTTTTTCACTTATATCAACATTTTCATCATCAAACAATCTTTCTTGAAAATTAGGAAAAGAATCTATTGTTTGAGAAGTACCTTCTTTATCTTTTCCTTTATTCTTTTTCAGGAGTCTTTCTGAACTTTTTACACTGGAGAACAACTGTGAACTTGGATTTCCCCTTGTAGGGATTCTTCTAGAAGCCACAATGTCTTTCTTGGAGTCGCCTTTGTAAAACTGAAAAATTTGAACGTGAAGTCGCCAGGGAAAAATACAACCAACTATGAATATCAAACTTCTTTTCCCACTGAAATTTGAATACAATGTTTTTCTTCCCAGGGATAATGAAACATTCGCTCCTTGGCAACGACACCAAAATGTTATCACTCACATTTTACCCTTTGGTTATGGAAGGATAAACCTAAGGTAACTCTTTCAAACCAATCTTTAGGAGGGAAATTAGCCTTTTCCCTACCAGAGAGGGCTCTCTCAAAAATATGTAAATGGCTAAAGATATATGAAAAGTGACTGAGTTTTTAAAATGAATACTTGGTTGAAATGTAAACAAGAATCATTGGGCACGGAGTCAAACTTAGGAGTTCTTGTACCAGCAGATAAAAAACAATAAATATTTTCACAGAGGCAAGGTAGCTGTCATATTATGGTCAAATATTTTTGCAAATGATCATGAAAACAAAAGTATTTTCAAGATCTCTTTCCATTTCACACTAGTATTTGTGTTGTGAAAACTAGGTGCTAACACTAGGCATGGCTTTTGCTAGCCATCAAAGACACCTCTTTATTGGAAGCTTTCCTCACTTCTGCATACAACTTGGACTCTTATGAGGCTGCTTCTAGGATCTCTTTATATTCATCTAGTAGCTCATCTCTACTCTTGCTTGTTGCAGCAGTTTCAATGGATCCTTGGTTTAATACATACTCCCTGACCTCAAAGGCGGGTATCTGGATCCTCACCTGCTTCTTTTTTACTTGACCTGTTGTCATTGTCACCAACTGCTGCTCAGGCTCTTCTGTTTTCTTCCTTTTGGAAGCTCTGCGTGTGTCTTTATCTATGTCCATGGGACCAGTGCCTTCCAACTTGCTGGATTGCAGCAAAATGCAGCAACCGTATCCGGTTGGACTGTTAATAGTCGAATCCGACACTCATATTGAATGATAAATAGGAATAATATATTAGATGATGATGATAAATTTACAATAATATTGCCTTTATAAGGGTTTGAGGAATCATAACGAAGGGTTACGAACTTTCACTAATAACCTAATAATCTATTAAGTTATAATTAATAATTTTAATTAAATATTCACAGCATTGCCTTCCCCTTAGGAAATCTTTGTCATCAAAGCTTGAGTATTCTCCTAATGTCGTCTTTTATTCTGCCTCTATGTCGCACTGATGACTTGAGAGGTGCGATTTTGATTATGACCATTGCCTCATTTTGATTATTATGTCTTGGTATTTGCAATAAGTACGAACTTGGTGAAGTTTTGTTTATGCTATTTCTATTTGTGTGATTGCTTCTTTTAACTATGTTTGTTGTCAATTGAGCATGCTCAACATACATTACAACCTTAATTATTTTCATGTTGTTAACCCCAACACATTTTGTGTCAATTCCCTTGAATGGGCCCCTTGTGCTTATAATGCTCATAATAACACCGGTCTTATCTTGTGTTTGATAGATATTATAGTTGCTTCCCTTGATGTTCTTTATAGCCGTCTTTGTGATGATATTTGTCCTTCATGTGTTTGTGATTGTGACATACTGGCCTACTCTATCTTCCTTTTTTTCATCAACTTGGGTGGCTACTTCTACGTTATTTTCACCTCCAACTACATTTACTTTAAATGTTTCGTCCATAGTTTTCTTTATTTCATCTATGTCTTTAAGGATTTCCTCAAGGAGACCTATGAATTCGTCACTCTTCTTATAAGATGTCATGGACGTTTGTAGAAGGCTATTTTGGCTTTTGAGGCGAAATTTGAATAATAATATATTAATTAATATTACTATTATTATTTCATAAACTATATAATATTTTGTGTCTAGTTTGTTTTGTTTTAATGTTTTTTTTTAAATAATAATTAATTATTATATTAATTATAATCTTTATTTGTTTTAATAATAATAAAAACAAAAATTGAAATATTATAATACAATATTGAATTTTTTTATTTATTTTTATTGCAGGTTTACGTGTAGGTGGGAAGATGGAGGCGGGGCGAGGGTGTGGTGATGAGGAGGGAGGGAGGTAGATGGGTGGGCGTTGAGGAGATGGGGGTGGAGCCGAAGGGCACGAGGGATGTGGAGCTGTGCAAGGAATGGTGGAGGTGTGGGGCTACGGAGGTGAGGTGCAGTGGGGCGTGGAGTGTAGTGGTGTGGGAGGAGCAAGTAGAGGGAGTGGCAAAGGAGGGAAGGAGGAAGGAACAAGCGCGGGGATGTTAGATGGCATGACTAAGAGGGAGGGCAGGGGAGTTTGTGAAGCACGGTAGGAGTGGCTCGAGGGGATCAAATAGGGAGAGAAAGCAAGGTGTAGAGGAATGAATGGCTTGGAGATGTGATGTGTGGGTGGAGCGAGGAGCAGTGGTGTGCGGGGAAGAGTCGAGCGGAGGGAAATGCACAGAGGAGGAGGGTTGCGTGGAGGAGGCCAGCAGCAAATGGGGAGGGAAGGAGCTGGCGTGTGGAGAAGGGAGTGTGGAGAACTGGTCAAGTGGTGGTGGATGGTGGTGGAGAGTGAGTGGAATGGATGGAGGGTGGCTGCGTGTGATGGAAGGTGTGGAAGGAGAAATGATGTGAGGAGTGATAGGTGGTGAAATGGAGTAGTGGAAGAATGTGTGGTTGATATGAGCTGAAACCGAGCTCAAAGGTGGACGTAGCCAAATCCGAGTTCACCCGAGGAGTTGATGAGCCGAGTCTGAGCTCAGAGTGCAGGATCGAATCCGCTCTGATTCCAAATGCAACAACCATATCCAATTGGACTGTTGATAGTCGAATCCGACTCCCATATTGAATGATAAATAGGAATAATATATTAGATGATGATGATAAATTTACAATAAGATTGCCTTTATAAGGCTTTGAGGAATCATAACGAAGGGTTATGACCTTTCACTAATAACCTAATAATCTATTAAGTTATAATTAATAATTTTAATTAAATATTCACAGAATGGATTCCTCAGAGCCACTGGCCGAGGGTATATTTTTTACAACTGTTGGGACCAGGATGGAGGAGCTAGGTAGTGGGGAAGTGACTTTTATATTAGAGAGGTGGATTCATTGGGTGAATCTACTTCGATATAACTTTTGCAAGGATATTATAACAGATTAGCCATCTCAGCCAGCCCTGTAATTTCAAAATGTATAAAATATTTTCTGTTAGTTTCCTTTCTCTTGTCTGAGACTATGTGGTGAGGGTCACAATTGATGGTTGCTTTTGCTCTGAACCCCATATCTCTCATCATATTTTAAATGGTTGGGAGGGAAGCCTTGTTTCTAAGTATGAAAGGGCCTACTGCTAATGGAAAAGTGATATCCGAGGTCTTCTTGTCATCTAGGAAATGCTCAACCTCCACCTTCAGCTTCTGTCTGATGAATTCTAGTGTAAATAGTCTAGGGGTTAGAAAAGATGGCAGCACATAGGGTGCATGGGAAAACCCATAGACCCTAATTGTTGTGTTGTGCTATGATAGGAACCAGTCTCCAATCCTCTTCTCTGGAGAAGGATGCAACAAGTCTTTCATTTCTTCTAAGACCCTAGGTAGCTTCTTCTGAAAGAAAACATGGTAAACCTCTAACATGAGGTTGTTCATGAATTGGGTGCAACTTGTGTACATTTCCTGTGTGAGTAGCCCCCCAGGCATGTATAAATTCTCTTCATTGAAGGACAGGAACATCCTCAGCAGGTAAGACTAGGATCTAAAGCTTCTAGTTTTGGGGAACTCCACTAGCTGAGAATGGATATTCTCCGCTAGGGCTTCATCAAACCTAAGACAGGCATACTAGGTAGACTAACTGGGCTCCTCAGGCTCAAGAGGACATGTGTTCCTGGGAAAAAGCAGGCTTATCAAAGGCTCAGTGATATATGTGTCATTATCTAATCCTAAGAACTAGGCTAACATGGTAATGACACATTTGGACTCTTCTATGAACTGATTGACTTCATCAGGGAAAAGTTGGTTCTGGAAATGTTGAATTAGGGCTTCTTCCCTCTATTGTTTGGCCTTTTGATAGAACTCTTCCGGGATTGATAGGGCCTTTCTAACCGTGAGGGGATTGATTTGGCACAGGATATTAGAGTTGGATGTGTCCATAATCACCCTCTTAGAGGAGGAGTAATGGGTGGCGCAGTAGTCGAGAATCTCGGGATAGTTTGGGGTTTGGTCAATTGCAAACAAATTCAGAAACGTCTGGTAAACTTTATGCACGTCAACATTCCCCTCCCTAATCAGCTTCAACCTGTCATCAGATGTCTCTATGGAGTTGTTTATCAGGACTGTGTCATAAATCTTGGCATCCTTATCCTCAAACAAATCGTTTATCCTTTGGTGTTCAAAACCCGAGGGTTCTATTAGTTCATCCATTTAAATAGTTTATTATGGAACATAATTCCTACTTGGTTATCGACAGCTAGGCTAAGAAATGGCCGAGTTATCGGTTTCTGCACAGTCGTTTGTTGTTTTCTGATGCACATGTCAAATGATTGTCAGGTCACCATGCAACTATATTTTATATTATTTCCCTTTCCCTTATCATCCTTGCACTTATCGTCGTGAGGAAATTCCCTGATCCCTCCATCTGTGTGATTGATCCTAAGACGTGGATCTCCCTCACCCATTAACTCTACAACTCTTCGTGGCTTTCAATCCCTCCACATGTCACATTTCAGGAACCTTAGATCCATGCAACTGCCATCCACTGTCGATCAGGATCTCACACACATCCTGGCTATCAAAAGGTGCGGCCCCTACCAGGTTCACAGATTTGGGAGCTGTAATTAACCCATGCAAGTTAAATCTATGAAAAAATCCTACACGATAGATCTCAACTCCGCCAAATCTATACCATTGCATTACGCGGGGCCTACCAAAAGTTCGCAAATCCGAAGATTTTATTTCCCCTTGCATGTCAAATCGACGAAGTAAATGTTGTCCATAGATCTGTCCTTCTGTCGGTCGATCTGATTTCCAAGTTGCTTGTGGGCTAAACACTCTGCCTCTGTTTAAAACATGCCCTACTTCTTTTGCAAAGCTGCTTCTCAGTCGTTGATCATTGTTTCCATAGATCTGTTCCCTTCACTGGTGCTACCATTTAATTGCAGGAGGATTTTTGCATTTACCTTCATTTGCGAGGTTAAGACTTAGGCTCCTTTGATTATTTCACTCTAAACTTAGGGAGAAATCCTTTAGAGGCTCGATTCGCACCCTTATGGTTCATATGGCCTAAGACCGAGGCCTTGCTTAGTTCTTTCATGGACTTGACCTTCCCCAGCCCTCCAAGACAAAATTGGTGTCAACAATCGACAAGTTAGGTTTGAAGTGTCGACTACACCCAAATGCATATAGGGTGGCGTGGTTACAAAAGAGTAACCATGTCACAGTGAAACAATAGTGCATGATCAATTTTAAGATTAGCAGGTTACAAAATAGCGTGCTATGTGCCGTGATTCCGATGGACATATGTCAGGGGAAATTTTAAGAACCCTCCATAAATTTATATGTATAATAATTGGGAGAATCTTCTTGCTAATTGGGAAAATTCAAAGGCTAATTTATCAATAATAAAATATGTATTCAAATAGTTTTTAGCAAGCGTTTCATTGATTTATAAAATCTTTGTAAAATATTGACGAATTATAAAATATTGTGAATATTGGTATTAAATACAATAATAAATAGAAATCAAATTTATATCCTAATCCATTATATTAATATTAATAGAAATATTCAAAAACTAAAAAATTAAATTATTTTCTATTACAAAATATCTACAATCAATTGAAATCCATTTTATTATAATATTTATATGAACCAAATCTTATTCACCAACTATTTAGTGTCATCAAATCTAATCATTGAAGCAATTTTTACATAATTTAAAAATAGTACATATGATTTGACTTAAAACAAAAAATATCAAAAATTGAAAATATAAAAAAACACTATATGCAAAAAGAAAATGTTAATAAGTAGAATTGAATTGAAAATACAAAAACACACTATATGAAAAAATAAATTTATAATAAGTAGAATTGAATGGAATGAGTCATTAGCATGTTTAATTAAAACAATAAAACACTTAAAAACTAATCATGGCGATTATTGTGGTTCTGTGCACTATATATTATGATGTATTTTTTTATTGTAAGGACATATGACTTCAATGAAATTGAAGTTTTAAGATAAATTAATGAACTAAAATGAATTTATCAAATAAAATAAAGGTCTAATTTATCAAATGGAAAGTAAAACATTGGATTGGTAACCATTTTTAATAGTATAATAAAATAGAGAAAGGCTCTTAACATGGAAATTGTAATAATGTGTCATGTAATTTACCCTATATCTTAAGAAAAAAATTGGATCTTCTCAACACAATAGAGTACCTCAAGTCCTTAAATAGGATTTATCACATGCAATACCATGGGAAAATACCATGAGACACCCAAAACCATTGGTCCATATACCACCAATAGTAAATAACCTTAAATAGGATTTATCACATGC
Organism: Larix kaempferi; assembly: GCA_027924585.1. Lineage (NCBI taxonomy): Eukaryota > Viridiplantae > Streptophyta > Pinopsida > Pinales > Pinaceae > Larix > Larix kaempferi. The sequence continues at coordinate 12,416,962 of BSBM01000196.1, forward strand.
AATAACATGGAAAATACCATGGGACACCCATAACCATGGGCCCATAAACCACCAATGGTAAACCCATTATTTACCGAATAAAGGTTATCTTTAATGATTTTTTAATGAAATCATGTGTGGATTACTCCTTGTAATTATTAACTCCAATTGATCGGGGGAAAAAATATATTAACATAAATTTCATTTATAATTTTGGATGCATGAAACAATTTAGATATTAAGAACAATATGTAATTTTAGGGTGAATTATTTTAAAATATTTCTATATAAAACTATCCCAATCAAAATTTAAAACATCATTATTTTCTCCCATGGGTGAAGATTCTACCTTAAAATTTTCCATGACACATGACATTTGTTGTTGGGACGACCATGGAAATACGACAAGAACATGGTATATGAAGGTCACAAGAACATGGTTACAATTGAGAAGGATGGCAGGAGCTTTCGAATGACTCCCCTAGTTGAGGAGCAAAATAGTGGAGGAAAAGAGAATGGCTATTGGGAGAAAAGAGTGTTGATGTGTTCAACTAAGGAATTCCTAAAGGAGGAAGCAAAGAAACAATATTACTTCGCCACCATTCCGAAGGGTCTGAGTGTCGACATACCAAGGGAAGAAATATCGACATAATTTAGAGAGGTGTTTTCGGATTTCAAGGGCATAATGGTTGATGAGATGTCGACTGGGTTGTAGCTGAAAAGGAGCATATCTCATCATATTGACTTAATTCTAGGGTTGAGTCTACCAAACAAGGTATCGCATAGGATGACTCCAACAGAGAATGTTGATTTGAATCAAAAGGTCTAAGAGGTGTTGGACAGAGGGTTGATTAGAGAGAGCCTAAGTTCGTGTATAGTACTAGTTGTACTAGCACCTACGAAGGGAGGATAATGGAGGATGTGCACCGACTACAGGGCCATCAACATGATTACTATCAAGTACATGTTTCCATTACTAAGGATGGACGACTTGATCGTCTACTTGAGTGGAGTGAATTTCTTCATCAAGATCGATGTGAAGAGTGGATACCACCAGATTCGGATTAGGGACAGTGATGAATGGAATACAACCTTCAAGACGAAGGAAGAGTTGCATGAATGGCTATTTTTTCCATTTGGGATGATTAATGCACCAAGCACGTTCATGAGGCTGATGAACGCAGTGCTGAAACCATTTTTGGGGAGGTTCATTGTAGTAAATATCAACGTCATACTTATTTTCAAAAAGAAAAAGGAAGGACACTTGTCGCATCTACGACAAGTCCTACAGATATTAAGTCAAGAGAAGCTGTTGGTAAACCTGCAAAAGTTTTCCTTCATGTAGAAAGATATGGTGTACCTTAGATTCATAATTTCCAAACAAGGGATGAAGATGGATCCACATAAGGTAAGGGTGCTCTTAGAGTGGTCGAAGCTAACAGGCACCATAGAGGTAAGAAGTTTTCATGGACTTTCTAGTTTTTATCGGAATTTCATTAGCGATTTTAGTCAAATATGTGCACCCTTGATGACATGCATGAAAAAAGGTGAGTTCAAGTGGACAAAGGATTCCCAATGAGCATTTGAGAAGTTGAAGCAAAAAGTAACAAAGAGTCTAGTTTGATCTCTCCCAGACTTCAACAAGGTATTTCAAGTCGATTATGATGCGATTGGATTAGCAAGTGGAGCTATGTTGAGATAGGAGGCCATACCAATTGCATTATTTAGTAAGAAGCTGGATGAATCCAATCATAAGTATTCGGTCTATGACTAGGAGTTTTATGCCATTCTTTAGGCATTGAAGAAGTGGATACATTATCCGTTACCCAAGGAATTTGTATTGTTTACCAACCATCAAGCTTTGAGATATTTTAATACTCAGACAAAGATAAATCAAAGGCATATGAAATGTCTTGACTTTCTACAAAGCTATACATGTGTATTAAAACATAAGTCAGGGAAGACTAATAGTATATCCAATACATTGAGTTGAAGAGTCACATTGCTGGGGATGAATAACATTAATTCAACGGTACTAGATTTGATAAAGGCCGACTATGAAGTCGATGGATATTTTGTCGATGAATGGAAGGCATCGAAGGAACCATGGAGTGGCAATCGAACTCTATACTTGGATTAATTCATCCAAGAAGGATACATATTCAAAGGACACCAGTTATGTATCCCTAGAGGGTCAGTGAGGGAGAATATGACTAGGGATTTGCATAGTGGAGGATTAGGAGGACACTTTGGCATCGACAAGACCAAGACATTGGTCAAAGAGAAGTACTATTGACTAGGATTGGCGACAGATGTGAGGAACTAGATTTGGAAGTGCAGGATATGCCAACATGCCAAAGGGAGAAGTCAAAATACGAGGTTATATGCACCATTTCCAGTGATGCCTACCCCACGGGAAGACATCAGCAAGGATTTTGTGCTCGGATTACTGAAGACATAGTAAGGTAACGACTCCATTTTCGTGGTAGTCAATTTTTTTTCTAAAATGGAAAACTTTATTCTGTGTTGGAAGACAACTGATGCCACAGGTATTGTTGTTCTATTTTTCAAAGAATTTGTAATGTTGCATGGGTTTCCGAAGAGTATCAGTTTGGACAGAGATACCAATTTTATGGGTCATTTCTGGAGAACCCTTTGGAAGAATCTTGACACGAAGTTGTAGTTCATTTCTGCATACCATCCACAAACTGATGGAAAAACTGAATTCATGAACAAGAGCTTCAAAAATTTACTAAGGATTTTGACTACTAATCGACCGAAATAGTGGGAGAATGTGTTGGCAGAGGCAGAATTCGCATACAAAAACTCAGCAAATGGCTCGACGAGAATGAGTCCATTCTAGATCGTGAAAGGAAGGAGTCCACATGCAGTAACAAACTTGACTGAATTGTCGACATGAATGCATAAAAGTGCATATTCATATTAATTTTTCGAGTACATGAAGGAAGTGCATGACAAGGGGAAGTGACAACTGGAAAAGAGTAACACGGGATACAAGTTGAGAGACAACGGGAAGAGATGATTGCACTCATTTGCAGAAGGAGACTTAGTATATGTGCACTTGAGGAAGGAAAGGTTCCTGAGAGGAACATACAACAAATTGAAGTTGAATAAGATTGGTCCATGCAAAATCTTGAAGAAGATTTCAGATAATGCCTATGTGCTGGAGCTTCCAGAGGAAATGGATATATCGACGAAATTCAATGTTTCTGACCTATACATGTTTGAATAAGGGTTGACGAGTGGAAACAAGATGATGGACGAAAAGAAGGGAAATATACTAGTCCATCTGATAGAATAGGTCGTAGAGGTACTCAACGAATGGGAAGTTAGGAAGATAAGGATTCAGAAAAAGAAAATAATATTTGGTCCAGTGGAAGAAACGATATTTAGAGGAGGTGAAGTGGATTTCAGAAGACAAGCTCGAGGAGTTGCAGAACTGTGGGAATATTTATTTTCAACCTAGGGAGGTTGATGCAGGGGCATCGAAGCCTAGAAATAGAAGTCACAAGTAGACAATAGGAAGGCTCGGAGGGACAGTCGACGACCTCCATAAATAGGGCGCTACTCAATGGGATATGATGAAGTCGTGATGACTTAGACCAAGTGCAGTTGACAAGAGGTGACGAGATGCAGTGAAGATGGTCGAAGGCGATGCTGACCGAATGGAGAAGTAGTCATGGATCAATAAAGTTGAGTATGAATACCGACTGAAACATTTGGAGTCCTAAGGAAATGAGTCATTAGAGTAGTTGAAACAGTTGCAGAAGCAATTATGGAAATAGTTGCAGAGTGACGGGTGGAGAAACCTAATGAAGAAAGCCACATGAAGTATTTAATGCACTTTAACCATGCCTGGAAGCAATCAAAGATTTTGAAGGACGATCCGAGTGAGATGAAGTTGAGTATACATATTTTTCCATTTTTAGAGAGAAGGGGTATTTTGGAAGGCTTTGGAGGACTTTTGGGAAGACTTGTAGATTTAATTAAGGACAAAGAATTCCCTCATGCCTTTGTATGTACCAAGGGATTTAATAGTCAATTTTCATTCCGAATGAACAAAATATAAACTCATGTTGTATTTACCTCTGTAAAGAGATTTGATAATTTAATTGAAAGCCATAATTCTTGTCAATATTTTTGTTGTTGTTGTTGTTTCCGTTGTGTAACACTAATACGCAGCCGACCTAGGTTGTGCTCTTCATTAACAAACATCACTTATGAAATATTAGTCCCCTAATGTTACTCTAGTGATGTCAATTTCCCATTTACACACTCTCATATATACAAATAAACTTTACATTGACATAACATTACTTTTAAGTGACACTTTTTTTTTCTTTTAAAAAAACGTTGGATTTTATGCTATTCAAATATGGTATAAATGTCAATTTTCCCAAATTATATTTGTGATTTATATACTAGAAGGAAAATTCCAACTTTGGCCTTCAAATTCCATTTGTAGGAAGTTATTTAGGGATTCATATTTATTGTTTGAATTTTATAATCATGTTAGAAATCCCAAGAGGAAATATTGGTTGGATACTTAATTTGTACTTAAAGATAAATATAGGAAATAATGTTTAAAGGAATGGGAAACCTTTGAACATGCTACAAATAGGGAAGTATAAGGACCTCGAACACTTGTGCCTTTAGGATTTTACATGTAGGGATCTCATTCATAAGAAGGGAAAACTAATATATTTTGATGATTAAATAAAAAATTAGGCGTAGGATGGAATCTAAACCTAGCTGGAGAAAATTTTCTTTATACATCATGCTTTGATATTCTTTATTTAATTTGCATATAGAAAAATTCTACTAGTGTCCAACTCCCACCTTTCATTGTTATTGTCATGGCACCAAGGATACAGCTTGGGACTAACATCACATTCCCTTCCATGGATACCACCTACCATACTACCAAGGATATGACCTAGGACCAAGGTTGCGTTCCCTTCCTTGGGCATGTGGCAGTTCCAGTACACAACTCTTAGTGGATTAACCCACCTAAAAGTGCACTTATCATACTAAGACTTGCTTACACACCTTAATTGTTTGATTTTTATACTTAGTTATTGTTAGTCATTGTCTTACACTCAAGACTTATGAAAATAACTAATAAACAAGAACACAAATGTGCACAATTACACCCCAATGTCGTGCACCGAAAATATCAATACACATATACAAAATAGTACAATATTGGGAGTTCCCGAATGTCGCTTCTCCATGAGAGCACCCAAAACATCATATTCGCCATTACAGGGAACCACAAGAATATTCCCACACCTCTTCTTGGTGACAATATTCCTCTTTACAGCTCCCATGTATCTCCCACACCTCTTCTTGGTTGAAATACTCCTCTCCGCGTCTCCCATGTATCTCCCACAGGGTTTCCTCGTGTGACACATGAATTGTTGTCCCACTTAGGCTATAATGCATTAGAATGTGCTTAGACTGCCTCTATCCTGACTTGCACCCAGTTCTTGTGCTAGTTGGGCCCATTCCCTTGCGTGATCTAACTTCAAACTTCATTTTTCGAATGCTTCAAATTTCTAACTCGTCCTTTATTTTATAGTATCCCAAGTCATGTTAGGGGTGCGCCCAAGGGTTGCAACCCTTTGGGCCACACCAACTCCAAGGGAAGCCGAAACAATAAGGAATGGTTTATCCAATACTTAGTTGCAAGTTACCTTAACAAGGTTCTTCGTACACCAGTGTGTCCAAGGGTGCTCCATGGCAAGCTCCTTGTCGAATCCCCTCCAACCTACTCACTGGAGTGCTTCTTCTGTGGACTTGGAATGCATGTTTCCTTCCCTTCCTTTTGAATGGCCTCTCGCCTGGTGCGCCCATGCTTGGAATGGGAACTTATCCCTGCACCAACGTAGGATGTTAACAATTACTCTCATTTAAAACATCCTTTAAAATACTTGCTAGTATGGTCTTCATTAAAAAACTACATTGTTTATAAGACATGTTGATAGTGAAATAATTTTTAACTTGCTTCCTTCAACACATAAGACAAAATATTTTGAAAGGGTATTCAACTTCATATTCTTTTCATCCATATTTAATCTTGCTAGTGGAGATTCTAGCAACAATATGTCCTCCTTCCTGGCCTTTGTTACTATTACCAACCAAGCTGTAATTCTCTATTTTCCTTCATACTCTCTAACTCGTCCTTTATTTTATAGTATCCCAAGTCATGTTAGGGGTGCGCCCAAGGGTTGCAACCCTTTGGGCCACACCAACTCCAAGGGAAGCCGAAACAATAAGGAATGGTTTATCCAATACTTAGTTGCAAGTTACCTTAACAAGGTTCTTCGTACACCAGTGTGTCCAAGGGTGCTCCATGGCAAGCTCCTTGTCGAATCCCCTCCAACCTACTCACTGGAGTGCTTCTTCTGTGGACTTGGAATGCATGTTTCCTTCCCTTCCTTTTGAATGGCCTCTCGCCTGGTGCGCCCATGTTTGGAATGGGAACTTATCCCTGCACCAACGTAGGATGTTAACAATTACTCTCATTTAAAACATCCTTTAAAATACTTGCTAGTATGGTCTTCATTAAAAAACTACATTGTTTATAAGACATGTTGATAGTGAAATAATTTTTAACTTGCTTCCTTCAACACATAAGACAAAATATTTTGAAAGGGTATTCAACTTCATATTCTTTTCATCCATATTTAATCTTGCTAGTGGAGATTCTAGCAACAATATGTCCTCCTTTCTGGCCTTTGTTACTATTACCAACCAAGCTGTAATTCTCTATTTTCCTTCATACTCTCTAACTCGTCCTTTATTTTATAGTATCCCAAGTCATGTTAGGGGTGCGCCCAAGGGTTGCAACCCTTTGGGCCACACCAACTCCAAGGGAAGCCGAAACAATAAGGAATGGTTTATCCAATACTTAGTTGCAAGTTACCTTAACAAGGTTCTTCGTACACCAGTGTGTCCAAGGGTGCTCCATGGCAAGCTCCTTGTCGAATCCCCTCCAACCTACTCACTGGAGTGCTTCTTCTGTGGACTTGGAATGCATGTTTCCTTCCCTTCCTTTTGAATGGCCTCTCGCCTGGTGCGCCCATGCTTGGAATGGGAACTTATCCCTGCACCAACGTAGGATGTTAACAATTACTCTCATTTAAAACATCCTTTAAAATACTTGCTAGTATGGTCTTCATTAAAAAACTACATTGTTTATAAGACATGTTGATAGTGAAATAATTTTTAACTTGCTTCCTTCAACACATAAGACAAAATATTTTGAAAGGGTATTCAACTTCATATTCTTTTCATCCATATTTAATCTTGCTAGTGGAGATTCTAGCAACAATATGTCCTCCTTCCTGGCCTTTGTTACTATTACCAACCAAGCTGTAATTCTCTATTTTCCTTCATACTCTCTTTACAACTGTGATTCCTTCCACCATAAAAAACATTACCTTTAAACCTTGTATAGAATATTTAATTTTCAAATTCAAAATATATTTTCGATTTCTTCTATCAAATCTATCAATTCCTCATTATTTAAAATTTTATAATAAACATGAATTTAAATTGTAGGATTACCTCTAATACATTTGATTTCTATGATCATTCACTCTTCACTCTTCATTTTCTCTTTTGGTTCTTCTCATTTAGTATTGACCTCTATTTCATCATCCCTATCATTTACTTGGCCAATACCTCTTGTTTGTGTTGCTTAAATGACATCCCATCTAGCCATCATTTTCCTCACCATTGCTATAAGGTCATAAAAACCAGCTTATTTTTCTTTTTTGGGGATTCCACGAGCTGTTCCTCTTTGCATCATCTATGGAATCCTCTTCTAGATCATTACAACAACTGCATTCATGTCAACTCTCCACTTCCACACCATCCACAAAATGCCCACTATTACCTTGGAAAATTTTACTTGCCATTCAACTCTTCTATGAATTTTATCCCACTTAGAAGAATTAATAAATATATTAACTCACTCAAATATCACTTGAGGTAGTACTGGGGGCTTAAAAGTCACGTATTGGAAACAAACATCCACACAACAACTACAATTAAATTCAAATAGAAGAAACTAGAAACCATAATTTTGTAATCTTATTGAAATCAATTGCTAATGGTATTGTGTCTTTTTAAATTCCCAAATAATGTGCATAGGCCTCTATATCATATAACACCACCATCATATTTAGAAGAAAAAATCAATGGAGAGACAAAGTCCCTCGTTCAATCAAATGCTACATTTTGTAACATATGAGGAGTGTTGGAATTAATGGTTCTTATGTTACTTCACCTTGTTGGATGAAGAGAGTAGACCATTTAAGGGAGCGGACTATTGAGGGAGTAAATCGTTGAAGGGAGTCAACCACTGACCAAAATATGAATTTATTGTGTCCACTTTCGGGTCCTTTACCCCATGATATATGAGTAGTTATGGTTAGTTACCACTATGTGGTCCCATGCTTGTTGGTGTTGGTCCATATCCAAACCTATTTATAGATGGTCTATTAGATTGGTCTATCAACCACATTGCTATTAAATTTCATACATTCATAGCATAAAACATAAATGCATTACCAAGATCACTAGAAGCAAGACAAAGCACAAAAAAAAAACACAATGTTTGACCTAGGAAACCCAAATCGGAGAAAACCAACAACCTTCGCAGAGAGATGATAATTACGATATTAGAGTACAAATAAGAAAAGAGAAAGAATGTGAAAGTATCTTTCACAAGTAGATGCCCCAAATAAGCTTCCTCCTTCAAGTGATGCAAAATCAGCCTCCTCCAAGTGATGCGTACTTTCTAAGTGAGTGAATGAGATAATGAGGTGCATTAGCCTCCTATTTATACAAGTGCGAAACTAGAAAATTCCCTTATAGGGCCGACTTCTCCTAGGGGCAATAAATAATTTAATTTTAATCTTTTTATTGTTTCTTTTGCACCCAAGGCTTACATTTATTCTTTCATGTGTTTACATAATTGATTACATAAAGTTCTTCTCCCTTAGGAGGTATAAACAAGTACAATGAAAGTACAATAAAATATAATGAATACTATCTTCTGAAGTTGTACAAAATCCAACACTCCCTCTCAATGAGAAAGGTATTCTTTGGTCTTCATCTACATCACGATCATGTGGGTTTCATATTTTACATTTATTCTATCTCCATCATCTTTCTGCATATTGAATGTTGTCCACACAGTCTCTATGCATCATCATCACAAGTCCTTTGGTGAGTCCAGGAGAATCACTCAATCCTGGATATCTGAGATTATTAGCTGTGCCATCTCTTCTATACAATTTGCTACCTGTATGTCTCATCTACCAATGGGGTCCTCCCATACCTGGCTGAGATCTCAGATGAGCAAAAGGGAACAACCATCTACTGAGTGTACTACTCTTTTGCCTATGGGATTTCTCCCATATCTGGCTGAGTATATGGACTGTAGAGGCACATGTGCAACCACACGACCAACTACTAACTGTCCTACTCATATGCCTATGGGATTTATCCCATATCTGGCTGAGTAACCGGACTGCAGAGGCACCAATGTGAACCCGACCAACTACTGACTGTCCTACTCATCTACCTATGGGATTTCTCCCATATCTGGCTAAGTAACTGTACTGCAGAAGGTACTTGGGTGAGCTCGACCAAATGCTGACTGTCCTACTCATCTACCTATGGGATTTCTCCCATATCGGGATGAGTAACTGGACTGCAGAATGCACCAGGGAAAAGCAGAGCATGCATCTCAATGTCATATTTCCCTCTCAAGGAGGGATACGTTCTCTTCCACTCCAAGTCTTCCGCGAAAGTATTCGAACTTCACCCTGGGAAGGGCCTTAGTGAGAACATCTGCAGTCTGGTCATTTGTCGCACATACTGTAACTCGACCGCACCTTTCTACACCATATCACAAATGAAGTGATATCGAATCTCGATATGCTTCAACCAGTCATGAAATACAGGATTCACTGACATCTGCACACAACTCTAGTTATCATAGTGAATCACGGTCAGCTCTAGAATCTAGCCAAACAATCCTACCAAGAGTTTACGAAGCCAAACTGCTTTTCAAGTTGCTATGCTAGCATCCATGTACTCGGCCTGTGCAGTACTAAGTGCTACCGATTTCTGCTTCCTGCTGCACTGGGAAATAATTACAGAACCCAAATTGAAGCAACATCCGGAAGTACTCTTCCGATCTGCAACACATCCAGCCCAATCTGAGTATGTAAACCCATGCAATATCAGGTCACCATATGAAGCATACTTCAATCCATATCCCACAGTGCCATGTAAGTATCTAAGCACATGTTTTGCAGCAATCCAATGAATCTGCCTCAGTTCGCACATGAACTGACTGAGGTCATTCACAACAAAACATATATCTGGTCTGGTGTTGGTCAGATACATCAATGACCCAACGAAATGGCGATAAATGGTGGGATCAAACAAATTAGAATCTAAAGTAGAATCTCTCAACTTCTTCCAATTTGCATCCATCGGACTAGCCATGGATTTGCAGTCCAACATTCTGAATCTCTTCAATATATCAATGGTGTATTTTCCTTGTCATAGGAAAATCTCTTTCTGCCTCTGCCATACTTCTAATCCGAAGAAGTAATGAATCAATCCAAGATCTTTCATTTCAAACTCAGAGGCGAGATTCTTCTTACACAATACAATGAGTTTCTCATTTCCTGTGAGAAACAAGTCATCAACATATAATACCAAAATCAATGGCTCATCATTTACAACATTGTAGTAAAGGTTGGTGTTTGCATCACTCTTGGAAAATCCCAAGCTCACCAGGAATCCATCTATCTATCCATACCAAGCACGGGGTGCTTGCTTGAGTCCATACAATGCCTTTTCCAGTCTGCATACATGAGACTCCTTTGCTTGGACAATAAACCCATCTGGTTGTTCGATGTAAACTTCTTCCTCAATAAAACCATTGAGAAAGGTTGTCTTTACATGAAACTTCCATCCCATAGCTGAATCAATCACGATAATGGATCTAATGGAAGTATATTAGGCCACAGATGCAAATGTATCATCATAGTTGACTCCCTCTTTCTGAGAGAATCTTCTGGCAACAATTCTGGCCTTGTATTTCCCATATGCTCCATGCTAAGTCTGTTGTGTCCATCTAGGTCTTTTCCGACCTACTGCAACATTTATGGGGATATCAACTGGATCAATGGAATTGATAGGTTCATCCTTTTGTGCTAACTCCCTCTTGAACTAGAGGCGGGGATTATCTCATCTCCTTTGGTTCTAGCATTTCATCATCTATCTCCATGTCTGATCCTATGCCTTTCCTGATAGTTAATTCTTCTTCAAAGGTCACATCCCTACTTACTTCAATTTATCTGGACCCTGGAATGTAAATTTTGTAAGCCTTTAAAGACTCATTGTATCCCACAAAGGTTCCCTTCTTTCCTGAAGGTTCCAACTTGGGCACATGTATAAAGACTGGACAGCCAAATATCTGAAGGTGGCTTACTTCTAGTTTCACTTCTGTGAAAACTTCCTCCGAGGTCATCCTTCTAGGCTGAGAGTCATATTCTAGGAAGCTTCTTGCTAAACATCAATGGGATTCATATGTCCATCGAAACAAGCCTTCTCTTGTAGGCCAAATCACATGGTCTTTTCCCTAAAAGTCAAATCTCGACTGATGATTAGTGACATTTTAAAATGAAAAGACAAATAGTTTACACAGGAATATTAGCTAATACTTTATCACAACAATCATGAACACGTCTATCAAATACTTATGGGAAATATCTAGATGTCTGTTATCTCCCCTAGAACATGCCATCAAGAGTGTGCACGACCCTAAGCATGTAGGATGGAGATATCATCTACACTAACTTCATGAAATGTTGTGTAGCTCATATGCATAATATAACAGGGTAAACCACATCAACTGCTCAACACATTAGATCTGTATATAAAAAATATATATAAGACAAAGAACATATCTATGTAAGCAAGAAAACAAAATACTTATCTCTTATTGTTTTGGTGTGTGGGCCCCCACTGCCTTCTTGTGGGAACCATAAGAGATCTATGTTCTTGCATTCTGGATCTTCTAGAAGAGTAACTTCGAACAATCATCGTCCCTTTGCTTCTTGCGATGATGATCTTCTTCTACATCAGCATTTGAGGCTTCATGCTTCCTTTTACTTGAACTTCGACAGCTATTTGCGTAGTGTCCATATTTTTTGCACCTATAGCATTGAACTTGAGATATGTCCTTCTTCTCCTTTTGATTTGGGTGAGAACTTGGTCTCCTATCTTGGTGCTTGCATTTAGGGGAACTTCCTACCTTTTCCCTTACCCTTAGTGGCATGAGAAACAAAATCTTGGTTCTCCTCAGGTTGAGTGCCATGGCCATGGAGTCTTTGACGTGTTGCAATCCTTGTCTCTTCTTGAGTGCAATTTGCCCAAAGCTTATCAAACTTTGGTAGTTTGGATCTACCACTTATGCTTTGGATAAAGGACTCCCATGATGGTGGAAGACCATTTAAAATGTGAAGGACAAGCTTCTTATCGCCAATAGGATCTCCACTGGTGTTGAGCTTGTCTCGAAGTTCTGTGATCCTCATGAGGTATGAGGCAATGGATTTTGACTTTGTTATCTTCATATTTGAGAGCTAGTTTCTCAAAGTCATGGATACATTTAGGCTAGTGTGTCCATACAACTTCATAATTGTTTTGAATATTTTCCTATCATTCTTCTTTCCTGAGATTTGAGGAACCAAATGGTCTCTCACTGAGTCCACAAGAATCTTTCTTTCTTTAGCATCATTCTTCCTCCATCGAGATTTATCCTCTTCATCTTTTGGTTCAGGGACCTTCTCATTTACATATAGCAATAGATCATTTTATTCTAGGAGTAGAAGAACCCTAGACTTCCAGGAGATAAAGTTGGAGGCTCCTTCCAAACGATCTTCAACCTTCATCCCAATCATCTTGATTGCAGATTTGGTTCAGAAACCCTAGCTAGAGCTAGGTCAAAAATGAAAGTTAATAATTTGAAAGACTAAACCCATAGATAAATTCACCTTGCCAAGGAGAGTTTAATAGAGGGTGGGCTGGTCCAAATCTATGGAGAGAAATGAGTTAAAACTGAAACCCTATTTCTGTTGCAGCCACAGAGTTAGGTCAAAAATTCGAAGTTCTCGAAATTGAATTCCGTCTTCACCAGTAGATTCGCCTTGTCAAAAACGAAATTCCCATGGCTTTTTTTCTTCAAAATGATGGGTGAAGACTTCACAAGATGAAACCCTAATTCCGGCAGGATTCCGACAATGCTCCAGCAATGGTTTCTTCTAGAACTATTCTGATACAATGTTAAATTTCATACATTCATAGCATAAAACATAAATGCATTACCAAGATCACTAGAAGCAAGACAAAGCACAAAACAACAACATGGAGTTTGACCTAGGAAACCCAAATGGGAGAAAAGTCAGCAACCTTTGCAAAGAGATGATAATTCTGAGATCATAGTACAAATAAGAAAAGAGAAAGAATGTGAAAGTATCTTTCACAAGTAGATGCCCCAAATAAGATTCCTCCTTCAAGTGATGTGAAATCATCCTCCTCCAAGTGATGTGCACTTGCTAATTGAGTGAATGAGATAATGAGGTGCACTAGCCTCCTATTTATACAAGTGCGAAACTAGAAAATTCCCTTATGGGTCCGACTTCACCTAGGGGCAATAAATAATTTAATTTTAATCTTTTTATTGTTTCTTTTTCACCCCAAGGCTCACATTGATTCTTTCATGTGTTTACATAATTCATTACATAAATTTCTTCTCCCTTAGGAGGTATAAACAAGTACAATGAAAGCACAATAAAATATAATGAATAATATCTTCCGAAGTTGTACAAAATCCAACAATTGCTATATCATGGAGATCATCTTTCTCTTTGGATCCTCCTCATTATGCGTGTTGTTAGGTTTCTTTAGACACCACCATTGCTCTCTTAGAATCTATGTTGTCACTTATGTTTTTTATTTTCCTATCCTAACATGGTAACAAAGCGGGTTCATTCATGGTTAATGATTTTGCAAAATGATTTTTTTCCATTAGACAATGGTGGTTTTATGAGCTGCATTTTGTTGTTGGGTTGAGAAGAATGGTGAATCGTTGAATTCAACCATCCTACCCTATTGTTTTGGTGTGATCTGGATACTTTTGGTATTTTGGGTTCAACGCATTTCTATCAGTGTATCTTAACTTCTATGGGAATGAATATGAAACTGTAGGGTGGATTGTTGTTCTCAGAAGAACGGTGAACAATGGTGTTCCCTAGATGATGAGATCTATAAATGTATTGGGTGTTATTTTTTTATACTTATAATTCCCTTTCTTGTTTTGGGGGATAGTTATTATTTGATTGGGTGCTCGATTTGTAAGCCATGTCAACTTGTGGTCAACTTATATTAGTTTATAGAGTATCGACCAGTGGAATTTTTGTTGGATTAGAGACGATCTCCTATATGATCGACTCCCTACCTTAAGGCATGAATGACAAATATTCAAGTCATTGGTTCCCTAGAAACTTATTTTGGTCAATTTATGGAGCCATCGTTAGAGGGTTTGAATGAATAGTGAATCAAATAGATGGCTTACTTGCATCTCAGAGATTCCGACTTGATGAATTTGTAAAGTCCATTGACTAAGCATTGATTGGTGTTTGTTTGATCGAATAACACTTAGCTTTTGCATCAATTGATTTCCTTTGGATGATTGACTTGTTAGGACAATGACTACAAGTCTATTTGGAATTCGAACAACTAAGGATTGAATGAAAGAATATTTACTTTTTATTTGTATTGGACCTGAAATATATTGATTGAATAAGCCTTGTTGGCATCAGTTGTGCTTTGTTGTTTGCTTATGATTGAGATTGTTTGCTTGGTTAATTCTTAGGTTGAATGGCATATGCTTGACTTTGTATAAGTCGACTAGTGCAAATTGAGATAGGAGTGCTTTGACCGTGCACTGAAAACCTATTAAACATGGGTATGTTTGATGAAGATGAGGCCTTGGATTTATGAAAATTGAAGGAGGATCATGAGACGAAGTCTATTTCCTTTCAGGAATGCCATGATTGACTTCAATAGGATGTTGTTGGCTTGTAGGCTACTAATACCTTGTTGCAATCATAGAATGAAGGATTGAAGAATCAATTGAGGATTGCTCACTCCTTGCTTGAATATGAAGCTTCTCTTTCCCAGACTATTGTTATATAGCAAATGGATGAGAAATTCAAGAAGATTGTTTCGATTGAGAACACCATAAAAAATTATTTTCCAAAATCTTGTGGATGAATTTGGAGATAAAACCAATCTCATTCATGATCTAGATGTCAAGCTTAAGGTTGTTTCTCATGCCAAAAATTATGCCTTGAAAGAGAATATTTCTAGATTGGAGGAGGATAATATCTAGCTAGTGAATGAGGCTTCCCGTTTGTAGGGTTGTGTCGATGAGCTTTGTGAAGAAGATGCTCCTCTTCAAGAACATAATAATCACTTTTTTTTATGAATATCAAGCTTTGAATAAATATTAGGATTTTTTTTGCCACAGTTGAAAGAGAAAAAATAGATTGCTAAGGATTTGCAGGAGTGTAAGTAAAGTATTGAACTAGAGATCAGATGACTGCAGGAAGAAAAGAAGAAGTATGTTGATATTGTTGAGATGTCAAACTCACCTATTTCTTCTTCTACCTTTTATAATATTTCTTGTAGCCTAGATGTTTGTAAACAAACTAGTTATAAGAAAGATGTTGATGATGTTGTTATTTCATCTCGTGATATGTTGGCTACTGATGTTATTTATCCTAGTTTTCAGAAATTCACTACAAGCATGGGGTCCTGATTACTGAGAAAGATATATTGGAGGAAGACTTGGGAAGAATGGACAAGGTATTGTTGCTCCCATTATCACCAAACTAAAGTCACAAAAAACAGGTCTTGGATATGACGCTCCTACACCTGGTTTTTCTAACACCAAAAGAGTGTTGTTTGTTTCTAGAGACCTATTTAAACTAATTTACTAGAACAAAAACCTCTTGTTAAAAATGTTGAACACATTGATGAATTAGCCGTATGTGATGAGCTAAAAATTGAGAATGTTGTTGCAAATAAAATTAGTAGTGATGTGTAGGGTTGTTTTGCTCTTTTCAATGAACCAGTCTCCGAGCCTACATCACTTGGTCTACTAGAACATAAATTTGTGCCATATTGTCATCGTCATCACCAAAATTGGAGGATTTTACCATGAATTATAATTCTTGGAAAGATGAAAATTATTCCTTCGATACTTTGTAAAAAAGACGTGAAAGAGAAAACCATGGACCAATGATGACTACTCGGATAGACTATGGTATTATTGATGAATGGTCATGGAATAATTTGATAGATGCTTGAGGACTTCATACAGATGTGTATCATTGATTGTACAACCATGCAATGCCTGTCTTTCCTGTTATTAATTGCTTTGTATTGGTTGACTGTGAGTCGACTAGAGAGGATAGATGATTGGAGTATCAAATGAAATGTTCATCGACTGGGATATTGCTTTTGATTGACTTGGGAGTGGTTGACTTAGATTCAACCAGTGGTGATAGTCGACTAGATTTTTCAACTAGTTTTTTTTTCAACTTAGTCTTAAATGATATTTATTGCTGCTTCATTTGGATTGATGTTGTATTCATCCCTCATATGTTTTTAATTAGGGAGGCATTAAAGCTATTTGTTGTTTAAACCCAACTATTGTTGAATCGATTGTTTCTTTTTTAATTGAATGAACTTGTTTGACTGAGTTTCTCCTTGTTTTTGGGAGATCTTATTGAGTACTATATGCTAGTACCTATTTTGATTGATGTAAAAAGACTATATTACTGATAGAGATTACTTATTTGTTGCATTATTTTCTAGTCGATTGATTGATTGATTGATTGGATTGTGTTGTTTTGTTTTCCTATCGATTTTTCAATTGAGACTGTTTAAATAGTAGTGTGGAAAAAGTTTTGATGGATTGGATGAATGCATTAAGTTTTGATGACAAGGGTGATAGTGTTTCAGACTTCTTCCATGAGTATTATTCTACCAAGTTTGATCAATGTTTGTTGCTCAGATCAAATTAAAGGGGGGAATGTTATATAATTTTTCCTTTACTCCAATTTGAGTTTACGGAGGAGTGTTAGAACTAATGACCTTCCTATGTAACCCCATCTTCTTAGATTGAAGGGAGTCGATTGTTCAAGGGATTTGACTGTCGAGGGAGTCAAAATATTAAGGGAGCCAACCATCAACTTAAATATCAATTAACGATGTCCACTTTGGGGTTGTCCAACCCAAGATCTATGGATAATTAGGATTAGTTACCACTATTTTGTCACATGGTTGTTGGTTTGGTCCATATCCAAACCTATTTATAGATGGTCTATAAGATTGGTCTATCAACCGCATTGTTGGATCATGGAGATCATTGTTCTCTTTCAAGCTTCCTTGTTGTGCTTAAATGTTTTAAGGTGTCTTTAAACACCACCATTGCTCTTCAAAATCTTTCTTGTCATATCTATTGTTTATTTGCCTATCCCAATAAGGAGACGAGTCTTGAATTACCAAGTCATTAGTTTCTTTAAGTAACCCAAACATTTAATATAAACCATACATAATTAAATATCACCTATTTATCTTCCAAATACAACCCTTTGAATATTCAAAGCCAAATTGAAAAAGATAAATGAATGGTAATATCCAAAAACTACAACCCTATTATTGAAAAATCTCTACAACCTTAGTATTGAAAAATATAAAATATTTTTGAAAAATCTCTACAGCCTTAGTATTGAAAAATATAAAATACTATTAAAAAATCTAAAAAATTATGTATATGGGTTTTAAACTAGGCACGACTTGGATGAAATATTTATCCTCATTGAAATTTATTAATTTTTGAGGGAATACATAAGAATGCGAATTAAAATTTTGTGTGAAGGTATATATATTATACTCCTAACATATCACAAATAAAAATTTAAGAGTAAAATATGATCATATTAATGAAAATATCAAATCCTTATTAAAAAAATAAAAAAATAAAACAATATTTTAAAATATATATGATTTAAAAAAAACCAAAAAAATATAAATAAATTTAACCATGATCATCAAATTTAATTTTTTTCAATCAATTGATCGCTTGACTTGCACCATTCAGAAATCATGCTAGACATCTATATTATTCTAAATTACTTAGGGAAAAAAAGTGTTAATGATACTTATGAATACTTAAATGTTGGTAAATAGTGTTTGGTGGAATTATTTTTTCAATCAATAAAATGACATAGTTTTAATTTAAATAAATGAAAATATATTGTTATAAAAATTTCTAATAATTAAGTAAAATAAAATAAAGTTATTAGATATAAAAGATCACATGCATGTTATTATGATTTATAGGATAAATTTGAAGTTTGCATAATTGTTATTATGATGGTGAACATTCACATTCTAGATTATAAAAGGTATAGAATTCACTAGATAAAATGATGTCATATCATTTGAGGTATATGTCATATGATTTGAGGTATATTCAAATACAATAGAAACATATTCATTTAATGGTGTGTAGAGAGTAGACGTTAAATACTATAAGTAAGAAACATATAAACAAAAATATTGAAATATAAAGTTAAAATATAAATAATTAGTGCATTAACATCTTAAAAATGGGAAAACATTAATATACTTGTTTGTAAATTCAATTTGATAAGGAGATGAAAACCATCTTATAGATTTAGAAAAATTTTACTTATACATTAAGATTTATATTATATGAATGTTCTACATTTTCATCCAAACACTAAACTACCTTTGATAAATTTTTAAATTTTTTAAATTTTGAAGATATATATTATCTTCGTATTCTATATAAAGTTGTAAAGTTTTTCTAAGTTTATTAATGAGAGTGTAAATAAATTAAATAAATTATGTTAAAAGTTAAGACTATATTTATTGACAACTAAATTAAATAACATAATTTAATTTTTTATTAAATAAATAGTGTTGAAAGCATAGATTGTATTTGACAACCATGGAGGTAATGTTAAAAGGAGAAATTTTATGTATAGAAAGGAAAGTAAATGGAATAAAATGATGATACACTTTAAGCCAATCATGATTCACAAAATATCTAGGTTACTTTGAATCTAAAATATATTTTAAAAATATAATAATTTCTCTAATATATTTTATTTTCATATTTCTATATTTTTTAATAAAAAATGAATTATTTTAAAATAATAATTAAAAACATATGTTTTTATATAAAATATTTATAGTTTTAAGTTTATATTACTTTAAATTAAATTATTATTATTAAAATTAAATAAATAATTTAATTAACTAAAAAAATGTATTTAATAATAATAATCTATTCTTAAGGTCATGTTACGCTAGACATTAATTTGGTGTATGAGACTCCTTATTTGTAGGACAAGGGACCCACATCGTTTTAAGTGCTATGATGAAATAACTTTCATATAAAATTGTTGAAATAATATGCTTATATGGTGGAGGATCCTTAAGTTTGTTCATTAAATTTAATTACAAAGTTCATTTATAGATAATTTTAAGAGTTTTTTTAAATAAAAATCAAATTAAAAATTTGCAATATATATAGAGAGAGAGAGGGGGGGAGAGAGTGTGTGTATATATATTATATATATAGAGTGTGTGTGTATATATATATAAAGAAATAGGTCCATTGGTTATACTTTGAGTAGTTGGGAGGAATGATTGTTGTTTTTCTCAACCAAGTTCAATTCTTGTAAATGATATTGATGCTCTTGTTAAGCTTTTATTATAATGATTGTATCACAAGCAAAACAACCATAAACAAATGCTAAATAAACATAATGGCCTATACACATTCATCCATGCTCCAGCAAGGTGGATTAGGTATTTGGAATATTTTTCTCATATAATACTAGAATTCGGAATTATTCTCCTATGCTAGAATTGATTGGGTGTATAGAATTTGGGATTATTCTGCTATGCTACAATTTAGCATTGTCGTGTTTGATAAAACCAAATTCAGTGTCAGCATTTTTGTGGCGTGCAAACTTCTGTATTCCCGTGGTACTACGTAGTTCTATAATCTATGTGGTGATAGCTCTCATCCCAACTCCTTTATAATCTCGAAATACATACGGCCAACTAACATCTTCGTAACCAGGGAATATTTGGTCAACTAAAACTGCAAAAAAAGAACAGGAGCAAGCAATACTCGAGCATTCCGAATAGAGACCTTCATCATGTTCTATATGTACTACTAAAGTATTTTTATTGATTGTGTTTTTTTATTCAGTTGAAAGACTTGGATTTTTTTTATGAGGAGAAAAAATATATTTAAGTTGTTCAAACATAAATATTGTTGAACAACATTGATCTTAAGGTAACTAATTTTTTTAATTTTTCCCTCTAGGTTTAAGAAAGGAACCATAGTGGGGGTTAGGCTATTTAAGGCTATTGCTCTCAAGAAATGCACATCCATACTAAGAAGTGGTGTTTATGAATTATAAAAGTTTAAGTGAGATGAAAAATGTATGTGTATTAGAAATTTATTTGTTAAAAAAGTGCAACGAAAGGAATTAGTATAAAATATTCTATGTGTTCTAAAATAGAAGGGAATCAAATTTTTATTTTAAAAATCACTAAAATTATCAAGAAACTATATAATTTTTTAAGATTTTTTTCATTAAAACAACTTTTTATGGCTGGAAATTTAAGATTTATTAAGATTTACAAAGGTTTCTACACTTTAAGAAAAGCATGGATCCTTAAAATTTTCCACCGTTGTAGATCTATTATTGTACAATATGCTTAAATGAGATGTCATGAGTTCTCCTCTAAAGTGGTCATGAAAAGAAGTATGTATAATGTGAGATTTGGAACCAACGGATCTAGATGCTAAATGGAGAAGTAATACAGTTAGCAATTCATGGAAGAGAAGACAATAAAATATTAGAGCAACATAATCTTCATTAACCTATCAAAGAAATCTCATAGAGATGGGAATAGAATGCATTTGCAAAGAATGTAAGAGAGAATTCAAGTAAAGATCTAAGTAATGTAATCTTTATTAACCAATTGAATGCTTATATAACTGGACTTAATCAATGAGATCAAAGACTTCATATATAGATAACCAGGCTAGACTTAATTACATGAAAAAGTATAAAATTTAGTAAAACTTCAAGGGAAATATCCCTCAATAGCTATGTGTGCCATTATTTGGTGTTAGCAATCAAATTAATACCCTTAAATAGTGATAGCTGGAAACAAAATTTACTATTCACCTCTCTTCTAACCACCACTTTCATAAATGGAAGATGTGAGTGAAGACACATGTAGCCTAAAAGAGGCAAGATTCAGTAATTGAATTGGGCTCACTAAGGGATTAGTCACCCCACTTATTGTATGGGGTTCATGTTCACACTTGAGTCTACTAGTTCGTTAGCTAAGTCAGTAGGAGTTGGCTAGATCTATTATTAAATAATGGAGCCTCATTAATGAACTCTCTCTGATGTAATGCAATATAAAGACCTAGTAAGCCTCCTTCTAAATACAAACTAGTAATCCAATATTCTTATGTGTATTGTGTTCTCTTGTTAATTGCAAGTTCCATCGTTGAGTTAAATTAGTTGGGAAGTGAGGGTCCTCCTCACCTCCCATATGCGTATGCAGATCAATTGATGGTGTCACATCAATTCCCTCTAAGGCCTAATTTTTCTTAATATTTTGTTCATTGCCCTCATTTTTAGTTGTCTCTCTCTTACTTTCATTTTATATGCATATATGGTCTAACACCATCTCATGTTCTTCATGCAAATCAGTTTCCATTCTCCTATATTTTTCACTTGTTAGGTGCCCTTTTATTTTTAACCCTAGCTACATTGTATGCCCCATTTGAGTTTCACTTCTACCTCAATCTCACACTTACCTAGCCCATGATTATATCAGAGATTACATCAGATCATACTAACAATATGACCATTCTTAGTTGCGCATAGTGTTGGTATTAAGTCTGTAAAAAATGAATAGTAAATAACAACAATGAACAACATAACATACATCTAACACAGAGATTTAACGTGGTAAAAGCCCAACACTTGGGGAAACATCCACCCCGCAAAGTATCGACATCTTATTCCTTTCAATAATGGTGATTACATACAAGACATTCCTCACCCACCGATTCTCCTCAGTTACATTCTCTCCTCTCTAAGATTACATATAAATATATACATGAAGAAGTTACGTATATGAAGAACTACCACTGATTAGAGGAACTGCCAACCAACCAACGGTGAGACAAACCATTTTTAGTTATAGTTATTGTTAACTAGTTGTCACAATTTAAAAAATCTCCACCTTGACAAAAAATTGTCTGATACTTTGCCGGAAACTATTCATCACTTCTTTTTCAAACCAAGAGAAGCCACACACCATCGTAACTTCTCTAACAACACTAGTTTTGTAAACATGTATGCAAAATTTTCTCGAGTATGAACTTTTTTTAGATCTACTCCACCTTCACTAATGGCTTGTCTTACAAAATGATACTTTACATCAATATGTTTAGTGTTACTATGATAAACAGGATTTGTATCCAAATGTATAGCACTTTAGCTATCATAGAAAATAGGCACACTATTCTACAACCTTCCAATTTCTTCAAGTAGACGTTTAATCCAAATCCCCTCTTTGCAAGCATGTGAGGCAGCAATGTATTTAGCCTCTGTAGTGGATAAAGCAACTATTTCTTGAAGCTTTGACATCCAACTTATAGCTCCACCTGCAAGAGTAAAGACATTATCTAGAAGTAGACCTTCTCTTGTCCAAATCACCTGCAAAATATGAATCAACAAAACTGCATATAGAATCACTGTTATTATTAAAAGTGATACAATAGTCACTTGTGCCTCTTATATAACGAAGCACCCATTTCACTGCATTCCAATGTTCTTTACCCGGATTTGCCATGTATTTACTGACAACACCTGCTGCATGTGAAATATCAGGTCTAGTACACACCATCGCATACACTAAACATCCTACTACATTGGCATACGGAACACGAGACATATAATCCTTTTCTTCGTCATTACTAGGACATAAACCTGAAGAAAGCTTAAAATGGGAAGCCAATGGAACATTCAGAGGTTTTACCTTATTCATTCCAAATCTTACAAGTATTTTCTCAACATACTTCTCCTGTGAAAAACTAAGCTTACCATTTCTTCTGTCTCTGTGTATTTCAAAACCCAAAATTTGTTTTGCAGCTCCAAGATCTTTCATATCAAATGCCCTAGCCATCTAAGCCTTCAACCTGTCAATCTCGTTCATGATTTTACTCACAATAAGCATATCGTCAACATACAATACTAAGATAATGAATATGTCACCCAAACATTTGAAGTACAAACAATGATCATATTCACTTCTAGTATAACTGTGGCTCACCATGAAAGAATCAAACTTCTTGTACCATTTCCTGGGTGATTGTTTCAGGCCATACAATGATTGTTTGAGCTTGCAAACTAATTTCCCTTTACGATGCTGCACAAAACCCTCTGGTTGTTCCATAAAAATCTCCTCATCTAAATCTCCATGTAAAAATGCAGTTTTAACATCTAGTTGCTCTAACTCCAAATCAAGCAATGCAACAAGTGCTAAAACAATACGAATAGATACAAGCTTAATAATTGGTGAAAAAATCTCATGATAATCAACACCTTCCATCTGAGAATACCCTTTTGTGACCAATCTGGCTTTGTATCTTTCAATCTTACCATCAATACCTTTCTTCAACTTGAAGACCCACTTACATCCAACAACTTTCTATCTTTGGGAGTCTTGTTCTTGTTCAGAGAATCCATTTCTTCTTCCATAGCCATCTTCCAGTTAGCATTGTCAACACAATCAATGGCTTCCTAAAAACAAGAAGGTTCTCCGTTACCAGTAAATAAAGCAACAGATGAAACATAATCCGAATACCTTTTAGGAGGATTTATTTCCCTCGTAGATCTTCTTGGTGTAGGTGGTGTAGGTTGTTGAGTTTCCACAATTTCTTCATCTTCTATGACTTCTTTATCACCAGAAACTTCTTGTTTCAAATCATTAGAAGATGGAAACTTCAACTAAACTAGTTGTTTTGACGGTACTTGTTCCTGTTCCACATCAACTTTTACATTTTCTGATTTACTATGAGAAGATTCATAAAAAATTACATCTCTGCTAATGACAATTTTTCGAGCAATAGGATCCCACAACCGATAACCTTTCGTCACATCATCATATCCTACAAAGATGCACTTCTTTGATCTGGGGTCTAACTTAGAATGCTGATTTTTAGGAGTAAGTGCATAAGCTTCACAACCAAAAATTTTCAAATTCGAATAACTACAATTATGACTAGTCCATACCTCTTCCGGAATTTGACAATTTATTGCGATTGAAGGTGATTGGTTTATTAAATAGCAAGCAGTAGAAACTACTTCTACCCACAACTCTTGACCCAAATTAGCATCATTGAGCATGCACCTTGCTCTCTCTGAAAGAGTCCTGTTCATGTGTTCTACAATGCAATTTTGCTGAGAAGTGTATACATTTGTTTTATGTCTTACGATCCCTTCTTCTTTGCAAAACTTTTGAAACTCTAAAGAAGTAAATTCACCTTTGTTGTCTATTCTTAAGCACTTGATCATCCTGCCAGTTCGTTTTTCAACCATAACTTTAAAACATTTGAAAGTATCAAACACATCAGCCTTTCTTTTCAAAATATAGACCCAAACCTTTCTTGAAAAATCATCAACAAACAACAAAAAATATGTTGCTCCTCCATAAGAGATAGTAGGGGATGGACCCCATACCTCTTCCTTTCCAAATATACAATGTCTACAAAACATCAAATCTAAAGATTTCAGATTTGGAAGTAATTTACGATTCACTAATACCTATAGTCCTCTCTTACTCATATGACCAAGATGCTAATGCCATAATTGAGTGGATTCTCATGCCACTTCAGATATCAATGTCGTTTCATTAACTTAAGTTTTTCCAATCAATTTGTAAAGGTTTCCTACTCTTAATGCCCTCATAACCACTAAAGTGCCCTTAGATACTTTCATTACCCCATTCAAACCTGTAAACTTATGACCACAAGAATCCAACACTCCCAAAGATATTAAATTTTTCTCTAATTCAAGCACATGCCTAACATCCGTTAGTGTTCTTATAGTTCCATCAAACATTTTAGTTTTAATACTTCCAAACCCAACAATCTTACATGAAGAATTATCTCCCAAAAGAACTATACCATCATTAACTGTTTGATAAGAAGTAAACCATTCTTTATGAGGACAAACATGGTGTGAAGCACCAGAATCTAACAACCATTCTTCATTGTAATCATAAATATTACAAATAGACAACACCTCATCAACCATACCTGAATCAGTTTCAACTGAATTTGCTTCAGACTTGGAGTATTCCTTTTTGAATTCTTGTCTTTTCCAACAGTCCTTCTTGAGATGACCATTCTTGTTGCAGTTCCAACATTTGAGTTTGCTCTTTTTGCCGTTTGATTTAGATCTAGAAAAACCTCTTGATTTTTTCCCTCTTTCTTTGGATCGACCTCTAACAAACAAAGATTCTGGTGTAGAGGATTCAATTCTGGCTTTATTTCTTAATTCCTCAGACAACAAAGCTCCAACCACTGTGTCAAATTCCAAAGTTGTGCTAAGACTAATAGAAGACACTACATGATTCCAAGACTAAGGTAGAGTGACGAAAAGATTTACTCGTATTAAACACATTCAAATGTTCTGCAATTTTCGTACCTTCTTTCTTCTTCATGCCGTATAGCTATCTCTTCAAGTAAATTATGTTTGTCAAAGACTTCGTCATATACAAGCTTTCCAATTTGCTCCATAAACTCGCTGCTGTCTTTTCTCCAGCGACATTAAATAAGACATCATCCGCAAGACACAAACGAATTGTGCTAAGTGCTCGGGCATCTAATTCCTCACATTCACCATCTGTCATAGACAAGGGTTGTTTTTTCTTGCCATCTAAAGCCTTCTGCAATCCTTGCTGAACTAACAGATCTCGCATCTTAAATTTCCACAATTCAAAATTATTCTTGCCATTAAACTTTTCAATCTCAAATTTAGAACTTGTCATTTTTGCCATCATTTTTTATATATATTACTAATAGACTTCTCAAAATATGATATATATCAGACCAGAATCTTTTCTCAAAGAACAAAAAAAGAATACCTCTAGATGCTTTGCTTTACAGGAGTGACCAACTCCACTATTCACAGGCAGAAAAAATACTCAGGCAGACTCGATGCACTATACAATTTACAATGGGCTCGGCTTCTCTGCACTGCACCTGCACTACACACGACGGCAGCGGCTTCACACACGGGCTTGGCCCTCCTCTGCACTGCACGCCCTTCTCTGCATAAACAATGAACAGATCTCAACAGCCAGCACAAATGGTGAACGATGAAAGGGGTCTCACACCCTCTCGACCCTACCCACTGCTTGTTGACTGCAAATTTCACGACACGGGACTGCCTGCTGTAATTGGCAGAGCTACACGTCTACTGCACCGCGAGCTTCAGGTCATGGACTCTCCTTCACGGGCGTCCTCTACCCTTCACGCACGAGCTCGACGACTCCACGGTGGTGGCTTTTTTGTCACAGACGGTGGACGGTGGTGCTGCTTCTTCACCTTTCTGATGGTCCCAACGCCCACCAGCACAGTGGCTTGGCTCCTCCACACGCAGGTTCTGCGGCTCCCTGTCAGGTCGGCTCTACGACTTCCACAGCCTACGCAGCCTCTCGCAGTGGTCCGTCGTGATGGCAGGTGGACACAATCTTCCAACGATCTCCCTCTGCACGTGAGTCTCCAACGAACCTCCAAAACAACTCTGTCCGCAGATTCCTCCTTTAGGAAGCTTCTTCTTGGTCGACGATGGCTTCCACACGATCTCCTTCTCCCTCTCGTCAGAGGCTCTGATACCACTTGTTGGTATTAAATCTATAAAATATGAATAGTAAATAACTACAATGAACAACATAACATACATCTAACACAGAGATTTAAGAGATTTAACGTCGTAAAACCCCAATACTTGGGGAAACATCCACCCCCAAAGTATCGACATCTTATTCCTTTCAATAATGGTGATTACATACAAGACATTCCTCACCCATTGATTCTCCTTGGTTACATTCTCTCCTCTCCAAAATTACATATAATTATATACGTGAAGGAGTTATGTATATGAAGAACTATCACAAGTTAGAGGAACTGCCAACAATTAGTTAGACAAACCATTTTTAATTATAGTTATTGTTAATTAGCTGTCACAATTTTAACACATAGCTCACCAATGAGCATATAAATATCTTGATAGCAGATGCAACCTCTCTCAAACCAATGGCTTACTTTTATGTCTCACTTTGAGATCTTGGCATACATCCACATTCTGCATGAGTTGTTCCCATGATCTATGGAAAATGCGAGGATCATACCTCTTTCACAAAACTCCTTGAAAACAATTGTAATCTACAAAAATGGAAGTAGGGATCCTCACAACATTGGTTATTTTAGGTGATAAGTAAAATCAGGAAAAGCACCTTTAGGTCAAGGTTCATCTTCTTTTGATAGATCGTAGCTATTCATAATCAACATAATGGATCCTCGCATTGATTTTTTGTCTCTCTTTTTAGATCTATGTTCCATTTCTTCTATCCTACTTCTATCCTCTTTCTTTTACTTCCATATCCAACTGCATACACTAGGAACCTCTCATCCATCACAACATATTCAAAGTATTTTTACAGCTTGAATGTCAAAGGATGTTTTTCACCTTGTCAATCCCTCCTCTTATGCTCAACCCACTCACAATGCCATTGCCCCATCCAATAATCATGCCCAACTAATTTGATTAACAATATCCAGCCCCTATCTCATGGCACAACTACTCTAATACAATAAACCTCAACTACCACCCATCTGCGCATAATATACTTACCCTTTCCTCTTCTTGCTTCCATTCCCAATTGCCATTTTGTCTATCCTAGTCATCTCATCTTGGAACATGTTGGCTCTCCCGATTTTTCTAGTTCGGTTCAACAAATTTTCACAGTAGCATTCAGATAGAGTTCCTTTTGGAGAGGAGCCCTCCCACCCCGTTCTATGTAGGAACCTTTTCAACAACTATTCCCAAAAGCATTCATATTGGGTTCATGTGGAGACGTTCCCTCCTACCCTAGTATATGTAGGAACCTACTTCATTTAGCACTAGCCCATTGTTTAGTGTATTTAAAATTTTGTAACACAATTCAACAATAGTATTCTCAGTGTTAGGATCAGGTTCGTTTGGAGTTGTGCCCTCCCACCCTAGTCTATATAAGAGGCACCTACCAAGTTCAACATTTTTCAACAACAACATTTGGATTGGTTTCCTTTGGAGACGTGCCCTCCCATCCTCGTCTCGTCTATGTAGGAACCAACTCCACTCAGCAACACCTCAATCCTCTATGTACTCATCTTGCAGTTAACTCAAATCAGCTCAGTACTCAATCATCTCGATAGACATGGTTTTAGTTCAGTAGTTATTTCAGCTATGGTTTCATTGTTCTCACGGTTAAACTGAGAGGTGTAAAGTAGGGGCACTTTCCTTTAAACTAGGAGTATAGGAGTATTGGATTGACTAAGGGATTAGTCATCCCACTTATTATATGGGGTTCATGTTCACACTTGAACCCGCTAATTAGTTAGCTAAGTTAATAGGATTTATGTAGATCTATTATTAAATCATGGAGCCTCATTAATGTGCTCTTTTTGATGTAATACTATATAAAGTCCTAATAATCCTCCTTCTATGTACAAGTTAGTATTATATTCTTCTTATGTGTATTGTGTTCTCTTGTTTATTCTGAGTTCCATTGTTGATTTAAATTAGCTCGAAAGTGAGGGTCCTCCTCATCTCCTATATGTGGATAATGAATTACCCACTAAAGGATAAGATCTAGTCTACAGTAGCTAAGAAGTAGCAAGAAATGCATGGAATATGCATTAGTTGTGCCTGAAATCCTGAATTAATCATGAATGTGCCTGAAAAACCATGAAAAGTGGGTTTTTAAGGAAATAAACCAAAATGAGGAATTAAGGTTCTATCTCACATTTCAATTTTTCTCTTGAACACCCAAATCCTACAGCTATAAAATAAGGCACTTGCTGTGAATTAAAAGATAGAGAGTGTCACTTACCCAATATTTGAGAATAATTATTTTCTACTATTATCCTTTTTGCAAAAATACTTTGTGTTAAATTATAATTACAAGTTTATAATTATGACCAAGTAGGTCAAAAATGAATGTAATGACTCATTATTATTATTTAATAAATAAAAATGGGAGCAAACACTCAAGAAAGCTGTTACAAGAGTGTCCACTAGCCTACTAGGAGGAATGGAAGCTACTAGAAGGATTGGGACAGATGGCAGCATTTGCACTCTACCATTAGCTGTTGGTATGGGACAACTCCCCATAATTTTGTGGCATTTCCCCCTCCAAGTGGAGGGAGGTGAGCAAGTAGCTCACTAATGACTAGTTAATTACAAAAAGACCTAGGCAGCTTATAAAGGGCAATTCGAATTGAGTAGGGAGCTCTTACAATGTTTTCTGCAGAAACATTCTTCATGCTCATCAGGTGATGGGTGAGAGATTCAAATATGGGAGGCCGTGGAGAGTGCAAGTATAAGTCTGCAAATGTCATGAGAAGGACAGACCAGAGGTGTTGGTGCTGGTCCCGTTGATTACTAAGCCTGTAAGGCTGGATATATATATTTTCTTGCTGTTGCAAGTAGAAGTCCTAAGCTGCAGAACCTTCTTCCTCTTGGTGGATCAGTGGATAGGCTTGGGGGTCCTAAGGCAGACAGCTTGGCTGCTTAGGAGCAGGTTGGGTGGAACAGGTTTCTTGAGTGATTTGTTCCTCCCACTACACTCAGGTTCTATTCTTTTGTGTTTTATTTTTCAATCATATGAATGCCCTCAGAAAATGGCTTAGTATTGTTATTTAATGATCAATAGTAGTGACATGTTAGATCCTAATTAATTTAGATTTGCTGAATTCATAAAATGACTCCTCTGCATTTTTCCCCATGTGTGGAGCTGCATTGTACTCCAGTACAGAGAGGTAGCATTAAATCTGCCCAGTTAAAAGTGAACCTAGCATGCATCTAAATATCTAAACCAAAATACCACCCATGCAAAAACCTATGTTTATCATGCATCTTATATTTTAGCAGTTGTAGATTAGATCCTTGCATGCAATGTTCTTACTGTTCAAATCTGTATGCTGAACAACCTACCAGAAACTAGTCATATAATAGGTTCTTTTCTTATTTCTGAAGGTGAACATTGTGTTAACAACTAGGGTTACTAGTCTTTAATAATTTATTCAAAGAAAATAATACCATGCATTTTGTTTAACCATATTCCCACTTTTCTATTTTCTTATTGTTTTTAGAATCTGATCGATCTTATAACAAATATTGTCTTCACTGAATTATCTTGTATAGAAAGAAAGAAAGCTACTGTGTTATTTTATCCTTTCATCAAAGGTCCAAATTGGATGAATACAGGAATATATAATTAGAATAGAGAAACTGTTATATTCATAAGCAATCAAATTAACTGACGAATGCACTATCATTTTCTCTTTTTCTGAATTATCAATTGCATGTGATATAATTTACATCACAAAATACCAAGTTATTTAAAGCAAGGACAAACATAGCATTATTGAATTGATAGATTTAATTACAGTATCTCCACACCCAACTGGGGCCAACCTATTCTCACTACATTATTATTTATAACATTTAACAGCTGCCAAATCAAAGGTTTCATTACCATAGACAATCTAACTGTAGAATCAAGATTTATTATTCTTGTTCCTTTAAAACATCATTATAGACAAGCAGGCTTCATTCACATTGACAGCTACGGTTTAACATTATCACTTATGCTTTCAAAACAAAACCAATTCCTTTCTATTCTCATCTTAATCCATACATGCACAGACGCAGTGTAAGCCAGGTAGATCTCTCTCGGCTTATAGCCACAATTTAAATAACAACTTAAAACAGGATTTTAGATACAGATACAAAAATGAGAAGTTCACATCACCAAACGTAAGCAATAAATCTTAAACAGTAATCATTTCCATTTAAATTTACGATGGTTGCACTCTACTGTTGCCACATTCTTTTGCTGAAGGTTCCATTCGAAACCCCATGCTATTTACACATGCAACTAATGCCGAATCAAAATTACAGTCAATGTATCTCTTCTTTCATCAACCTAGAAGTCCCCAAAACGATAAGACATAAAACGTAAAGTTGTAAGACTCTTTGCAAACACGAGGGTTCAACCCTACTAAGCTCGCCGAGCCGAGGAATGGCCGGCCATATATTTTAAAACATTTACATCACCTACACTCTCAACAAAACTTAAAACTGTAACGTTTCCCAAATGTTGCAGGCGAGACAAAAGCCACTGCCGCGAAGGCATGCTATTAACACTTGCTCATCAAGTCCGATTCTAGGAGAACCACTAGGGAGGGATACCACCGAAGCTTACTGGTGGGGTCACTTTAGTTCTTTTCCCCATCAACCATTCCGACACCCTGTTGCTCACTGACGGTTACCTGCCAATAACCATACACTAAGTTAAGTATCGGATCATGAGGTAGTAATGCATACAACAAAGAATAATTTGAAAACCCTTGCAACGTTACGATACTTGAGTCATGACAAAGATTGACGAAGCCAACATCCATCCACTGTGAAGGAGAAGCACTCAATTCGAAGGCCACGATGTGGGATACCTCTCAAAAAACTTACAGCTCAATTGAAAGCCCCAGAATTGCAAGCTACCGCAACGCCATAACAGAAGCACTCATCCCACCTGTAGATTGCTACACAAATCGTTTCCAGACTTGGCTTCCATGGATAACAATTACTCACAGACCAAGGTTGCTGCCGATCTCAGGATCGAGCTCAAGGGAGGCTAGAAAAACATTTAAACCCTAAGTGCCTCTCGGCTGGTTGGCCTCACCTCCCAAACCCTACCACCGAAACAATGACCAAGAATGTTACAAGAATCCATAAGTTACGCTAGGGTTCATCTCAATCCCAATACACAACGATCAACGATGAAGATCCACTTTCAATAAGCCATGTTGGAGGGTGGCAGGAGTAGTAATAAATTGCTCATCTACCTCCCAAGCCACGAGGTTTCCATTTCTGTTGACAGCAGGGCAGGAGGCCCATTACATTATAGCTTGCCAAACCTCATCACTCACCGAATCATCCATCACAACTTACACGTAACAATATCCTTAACCCAGTGAGCAGGCAATGTAGCTGCAAAACTCAATCATTTAATACACCCTCGACTTTCGTACGCAGGCTTTTGTAGTGCCATCATTCCACCTGCCAGCCATACGGATTCACATTAATAGCATCAACATATGAAAGGTATCAAGGTATAACGTCCATCGATAGCATATAACGAAGGCTTGTATGATTCCATATAATCAATTTTGAGCACACTCATAGCATATGATTATCCACCAAGGTTGCGGGCAATAATAGGGCATGGATTGACTCTACCCCATCACATAAAGTCTATCATGAATTTCATCATAGGGATTATTGTAGAGCTTTTAAAGCTTCTTCACACCATAAGTTATATAAACACATTGTTAGGGTATGGTTGCCACGCAAGGACCCATCGCATATATTGCATGGTAGGGTATTAATACTTAAAGCATCACCAATTTAATCGCCCAGGTAATAGAGACCAAAATCACCTTATCACTCATTCCATAGTATGCTTAGGACCATGTGCCCTTGTCCTAAAACCTATCACCGTCAACATTTATAAAAGAATTACTTTAACAGCCGCAAGTC
This sequence comes from Larix kaempferi, assembly GCA_027924585.1. Classification (NCBI taxonomy): domain Eukaryota; kingdom Viridiplantae; phylum Streptophyta; class Pinopsida; order Pinales; family Pinaceae; genus Larix; species Larix kaempferi. The sequence continues at coordinate 12,450,075 of BSBM01000196.1, forward strand.
AGTTATGGAACGACCATACGTAAAGTCACCAACACTTGATAGAAACATTCATAACAAACACACCCTGAGATGGATGATATCTACAGTCTTTGAGATAGACAGGTTCATCTTACAGAATTAGAAGGAGACCATACCTATAGCATTGAAAATCATACACAATTTTTATGGATAATACGGTTATTAAACCCTTTGAATTTTTATCGCTATCTCTTACCTACGAATCTGCGCACGGAGAACGAGTACAATGCTTTAGATGAATAGCTAAGTAAGCCTCGAGGCACCTCGTGGGACCCCTTTCATCATCATCCAGAAAAATTAAACTGCGAGTACTTGTCAAGAATAATTATGTTTTTCAAATGCATCACAAATTTCATTCATTCCAGCATACAAATAAAGAACATAATCATTAATTGGATTCATGATGTGTCGCCGACAGGATAAACCATCAGAAGACAAAAAGACATAGCCATTAAATTGTTTCCTACCAAACGTCGCATTTATTATTTATTGCTGTATTTATTGTTATTAATTCCGCATTTTACAAATATTAGCTTTTAATGGCGATTTAATTTTTTTTTATTTTTTTGAAAATATCAAGATGTTATAGAGAGGAAAAAGAGAAAGCTTATGTTGAGGGATTGAAGGCAAAGAACTCTTTTTCGTCAAAGGCTTTTGGTGATCAAGGGCATGGAAAGTGAAGGAGTGGATCTCAAAAAGGAGACCGAAAGCATCTTCAAGGAATGGATTGTAAGCATATCTCTATTTCAATTAATATGAATTAATTTAGTTTTTCCCCAAAATTTATTTTGAAAGTTTTCCCTCCAAGTTGTTTTGAAAGTTAATTGCTTGGCAATTAGATCTAGCTTCAATTTCTTAAAGATTGCTAGTATAAGCATAGGAAGGATGCATTGTAGATGGAATTTGCATGTTTAATGGAGATATAAGGAGCTACATGAATCATCTAGCAAGGAGCTTCATTAACCTACAAGTTGCAAGATATAATCCTCCTTCTTCCTTCACTTCTCAAACTCCATGAAAATTATGCTTAAGATCTTAGGAAAATTGTGATAATTGTTTCATTCTGTTGTCAGTTGGGCTTCACTATCCCATGGGAATAGGAGAGTAATCTTCAGCTTCAGCTATAGAAAACTCAACTAACATATTGGTGACCATACTAGAGAAGATTGTGAAGTAAATTCTTTTACATAGAGGAGATACAAGAGTTCATTCGTACTTCAGCAAAGTGGATTAGGTATTTGGAATATCATTCTCCTGTACCATAATTGACTGAGAGTATAGAATTCGGGATTATGCTTCTCCTACCTGACTTACTGGGTGTCTTGTATTTCTGAAAAGATGTTGGTATTGTCGTGTTTGGTAAAACCAAATTCGCTGTCAGCATCTTCTGGCGAGCATGGATTCTCTATTCCCTTCGTACTACCTACTTCCATAATCTATGCGGTGATAGCTCTCATCCCAACTACTTCATAATCTCGAAGTACCTCGAATTAAAATGTTCGGAAAGAGGTAATATCTGGTCGACTAAATTACAAGAAACAAAAGAACATTGTTTCCTTTAATATTTTACCGAGACAGTGGAAGAGCGACAGATAGAGATCTGGTAGAATATGAGGTTAAGAATTACAAAGATATATTTCATTTTAAGAATGTTTTTATATCCCAATATACCATAGGGTATCGTTCCTCTATGTAAGTAATTTGCTGGCTATAATTTTCTCATAGCTTCTGTATTACCCTAGTTTTGCCATATTTTATTTATTTCATTTCATCATTGTACGCATCCTTATTGACGTACTGATAATTTTTTTTTTTTAAAGAAAATGTTAGAATTGTGAAAAAATGACATTTTCTCCTATATTTATAGTTATATGTTGATATGATTTATTCTATTAAAAAAATTGTAATTGTGGTTATTGAGACTGGATATAGCAGCTTGTTTATGTTTTGTTTTGTGAAGGTGAACTGTTATTGGACTATAAATTATGGACTATAAATAGTTTAGTTCAAAATTCAAAATAAACAATTATAAAAATAAGAATTATAAAAAGTAACTGGTAATTTGCATGGATAACTAGTAGCTCACTGGCATAAATAGCATAGATAACAGGTAGTGACTAACAACCCATTTAATTAAAGAAGATAACAAGCCTAACTAAGCATAGACAAGAGGTGATAACAATTAAGCATGGAGAACAAGTAACATATAACTTATTTAGAGCATTTAACTTGTGATTGATCGATGCCACAAATTAAGTAGTTGTGCTAATAATATTTTATCTCTATATCCTTGTATTTTTTACTTTATCTTTATATTTTAGTAAAACAATATATTTGAAAATGATAAAAAACACTCAATAATAACTACACTAAATCTGAAAGTAAACACGATGTTTATATTTTAGTAAAAAGTCAATAAATTAAAAATAATAATTGATAACACATAATAAATGATAGAAAAAGATACCAAATAAATTAAAAGAAAACGAGTTCATTTTCCCTTGTTAGTGTATGATGTATTTTAATGATTAAATGTCTTTTGTTCACATCTTTAAATATTCAAGATGATGCACTTTTGACCATCACGGACATAATTTATGAAATGCTTATTCATTGGTTTTGCCATCTTCTCAATTTATTTATATACAATTTGACATTTATCTAAAATTTGACAAAGTTAGATGTGAAACCAAAAATAAGGTTGTGTTTTAAGGAAGGTGGTTAGTCATGGATTTAACCAGTAAAAATGGGTGTCCTTATTTCTACTTACATACATATTCATAATTTTGAAGAGTAAAATCAATTTGTATAATAACATTTTAAAGTTTAATTATCTGAGCATGCCATTATTAAGAAAGTGTATTAAAACTTTGAGCATGTCATTATTAATTGGAATTATTAAAAAAGTGTATTAGAAGATCAATTTTTTATAATTAAAAAAAAATAGAAATACAAAAAATTATTAATATAATAAATGAAAAAATATATTATTAATTTAATTATTAAGAAAATGTAAAAATTAAAAAATTATTAATATAATAAATAAAAAGGAAAATGAATTTAACAATTGTAAAAGTTTTTAATATTATTTATATATAAAAGTAAATAAATAGAAAAAACATATGTGGAACTAGCAATATAGCTATTTAGTATCAATTATATATATAAGTAAATAAATAGAAAAAGCATATGTTGAATTAGCAATATTCAAGTTGTGCTAACTAATACCATGAATGTATTATTATTGATTTCTCTATCCACCATAGAGAGCATTATTCCCTTACATTTGGAAGAGCCAACAAGGAGACAAAAACAACCCTAAAACAATAAGAAATACAATAGAAAATGAAGTGAAAATCTAGAGTAGATTGCTTGCTAATTCATTTAAGGCCTTATAGCTTTTACAATGGATCCACCTTAAAGGTACAACTCAACAAGTTAGGTGCACAAAGTTTGGCTCACTTTTTTGTGCCACTAGATTTCAGTATTCCAAAATAGAATGTTTTGTTGTTTCTATTGTAACTTTTGATTACCTTCACCATATCTCAAAAAAAGTATATGGTGTCCTAGAAGAAAGAGATCTCTATGCACTCATATAAAAAAATCAAAATTTCATGATGTTATGCACCTAAAGTGTCGTACATGCATAAATTCATTTTTTTAGAGTTTTCCCACTTCAATAAATCATAAAAAAATGAAAACGTCATGAATAATTTTGGAAAAATAGCCTTGCAATAATAGAAGATGTCCTCTACATATGTAAAAGAATTTGTTAAAAAATACTATCAACACATATATATATGTTATATTGTGTTGGAAATTTAAACAACCAATTTTAGAAAACAAATTTTATAAATAACTTCACAAAATTTTTAAAAGTAAAACTTATCGAATATGAAATCTTATTTGATTTCCTATATTTTGTCTTTTTACATCATCTTAAAATTTATTATGCAACTACCTCTAATTGTCTATTAAAGTCATAAATTCTTGTTTCCAGTTTTATGTGGAAACTAAAATGTCTTAAAAAAAGCTCATGGTTGTGCATTATCCCAACATAAAATAATAAAGGAATAGTATATATATGGAAATGCATGTGGTTTAAGGCACACATTCTAACTAATCATTTAAGGAACAATTTATCACTAGTGGGAAGACCTTCTTACACGAACCAACTATGTGAGAGCATCCATATTCTTTATTAGTTCCTTTTGTTAGTAGTGGGAAGGCCTTCCTACAAGGACCAATTATGTGAGACTATCCATGTTCTTTATTAGTTCCTCTTCATTCATATCCACCAAGGATATGATTTTGTACCAACTTAAGAATTGCTCTCGGGAGAGGGAAAGGAATGAACATAAAATATTTTCATCTTGAGTTGTGTGCTACATGAAGAGGCGGCATAATAAGGGGAGTGCAACTATTTCCTAACACTAAGTGTTTGTTGTGAAGATTTCCCATGTTGGAACTGAATCTCGAATGCTTACACGTGGAGCAAGATCATTGTGACGAGATATGCTACATGTGTTGGAGAACTTAGTAAAAACAGTTTAGGGTGGACCTCATTATGATTGATTGTGCAAGCTACAACCCTCCTTGTTGTTGTAGAAGTTTCAGTACTACTATGGTTTTCAATAGTTGGGAATAAGTTTTGAAACATTTTATAGAGTTAATAATGTGGTTTTGTTGTGGCTACCATATTTTCTTTCTTGGTCAAAGGTGTTGGTAAGAAAGCTATAGAGACGTGTAGCATTCGTGCACAATATATATATTGGATATTCCTACCATGTTAGAGTCTTGTTGAGTATGCTTATGAGGAAGTACACATATGGATTTGGAAAACGAGGGAGGTGGTTGAAAAGAGGAACAAGACAACATAATCCTATTATTAGATGGTGGAGGAGATAAGTTGATAGCACAAGGGGGATCTCGTCAAGAGGGATAGTCAAGTTCCCATCTTAGGTTTTCGTTTTTTTGTTTATTATTGGATAGGTGGATCAGGTGGAACATAGAGGAAATGGGTAGTGCAAGAAGATGGGAAAGAGGTAACACAAGAGGTGAGGTATACATTTCAGAGGAATGATTGATAAGTAGAGGGTGTCAAGCATGAATGGGTCTTGAGATGTGTGCTAAAGAATGGGAAGAGGTAAGGTGATGGTTGCACCATTGATTAGCATGGGAGTTGGAGATGGAGGAGCATAATAATGTGAAGGAATTTTGAGACACAGTAAATTGTATTCCATATTTAAGGCAAGGATAAAATATTTGTCTAGTATAAAAATCTTAAATACAGCAAATTTATAAGTAGTTAATAACCTAGAATTTAATTTAAGGAGTAGTACCTTTTCAATACTAGTGATATTGAAGTTTTCTTAAGATCTCATTCTTGTTAAGATATCAAACCATAATTTACACATAAATTTATATAGGTACCCTAGAGGGTAAAGACACTTTGAAATGGCTTGGAAAAAGTTATCACAATTGTTAATTGACTCACACGTGGAACCGCTAGAGTATGATGCTAGGGTGGTACCACTTCAATTCAAAGTAGGATTGAAACTACTCTAGGGGCACATGATCAACTTGGTATTATACAAGGCACAAATAGTAAGTTACAACATGTCAATTTACAATATAGAATATGTAGTGAGAATGTGGATCCATGAGTCCAGAAGATTCCTTTACATTTGGCTTCCATATTTGGGCAAAAAAATGTGTGTTCCTATCTAAAAAAATATGAGTGGTATCTTGAATTTGTTAGATTGTTTATTCTACCTAGGAGAGAGAAAAATCAGGTATTGGATAGGAATAAGAACTATTCAGTCTTAACTAAAAAAGGACTCACATCATAAGGCATGGTGGAAGGCTATAAGAATTCTATTGGAGGCTAAGATGTAGAGGTGTGATGTCAGAGACAATGTTGATACACTTGCTTGTTAGGATATAATAGGTTTTTCAAAAAATTAATCGTAACTAAAGGGCATAACTAGATTTTATGTCGTCCAAAACACCATATGATTAATGGACTAGGGTTAGAAAATGACGAGTATATTTATGCATCGCCTATTATTAGAGAACGTGTGATAATATTGGAGGGGAGAGGCAAGAGTACTGAAGGATGACTTGTGGAAGATATCAGAAACAAAGAACTTCACCACTCAATTTCCATTGGCCATACTGACCTAAACACACTCATGAGAGGGTGTGTGAGATCATAAAAAATATAGATTGCCTCTCTTTGGGATTGGGTGATGTTACATCAATCAGGAAGTATGCCCTATAAACCCTATATGATTTAAATGATAGGTTAACCACCATGCCATGCTTTTTTTTCTTTTTTCTTTTCAAAACCATGGGAAGGAAACCTACATATGTACAGAATGGACCTAGAGCTGGAGTAAATCATTGGTTCAATTGAATGACATGTTAACCACCATGCCATTGTTTTATTTTTTTTCAAGACTAGGGGAAACATTTCCCCCCTGCCGAACAAGGTGAGATAGTGGCAACTTCCACTCTCAAATCCTCCCCATGAGGTTTGAACTAGTGCCATGATGGGGACTAAACCCCACACAAACCACTTGGTCTACACCTCATGGGTAACCACCATGCCATGTTTCCGAAAGCTATGTGTTATGTTGTGTGTTACACCTCAAATTGTCACCCTCATATGGCATACTTGGTTTTTATGCTTCATCGCCATGATAAGTATGAATGTTAGGCTCTGTGGGTGTGTTAGGACCCTTCATAATGTAGTTGGTACACTCCCTAGGAAAGTTTGGAGGGGATCCTATCATTTGGGGGTAAATAATTACCTTCCTAAACCCTATATTGAGCTTTGGATAGGAATTCCCCCCCTTGCCCTTGTATAGGAGGGATAAAATCCAACCTCCAGTTTTAGCGGAGCGATAATTTAATATTTTATCACCCTATGTCCTTCATTGGTGGAGCGATAACTTTGGTCCAAACACTTGGCCATGAATCAAGGAGCAATATTTGGATTATATTTTGAGTGGATGAGTCTATCATTCTAGTATCACTTCCTTTTACATTCCAACCAATTCCAATCTCTCTTGATCCAACATATCCTTTCTTGATCCAATCCTTTATCCAATTAGTTTGGCCACTCAAATCCTATAAATTAAGCTCACTCTTTGGATTTCAAACATGGAAATACATATTGAAGATGTGTAATATCCCTACCATGAAAATTTGTTCAATTTTGGCCAATTTCGAACCTTGGACTAATGAAACCCAAGCTTTCTGAAATGCTCCCAAGTGATTTTAAAGTCTAATTGGAAGGGATTGAGGTATATTATGACATCCCAGTGAATCAAATGTACCCTCATAAAATTTCTAAATACATTCTTTATTTGTATTAATCAAGGAGTGAAAGGGAAAATTACTGGTAAATTCGATGTTGAAACCACCCACTAGTCATTGAATTTTTGGCTTCCCAAAAATTGTACGACCTTCCCTAATTTATTAATAGAGCCTTTTATTGGGTATAGGGCCTCCAGGGAAACCAAAATGAAACATTTATCATGTTCTATAATCTTCTATTACACCTATAAAACAAAGAGTTGTGACACATAGATATTGCTTGGAAAATGTCAACAAGGGACATGGAAATTGTTTCATAAACTTTAATAAAATTCCCAAGGGGACTACATGAAGTGACTTGGTAATATATATTACATCGAAGGATTCTCAAGTATATTAAAAAAATCACAGAAATTCTGATACAAAAAGATGCATAATTACTCCAAAAGACCACAAGTAAAGATAGAGGAAAACTAACTTGAATGAGAGGTTTGCATTGGAATGTTTACATGATACTCTTGAGTTTTGAGATATGGCTCATATATGCAGCTCAATACAGTGCCATACATCTAATATTACATCCATGGAGTCACAAATACACTCTCATAAAATTATATGCATCCATGAGTGCACCATTAACACTAGAACATAGACATTGATAAGAGAATGAAAGAAGAGATAGTAGAAGAAGACATATGAGATGATATCGAACTGAGGAGGGACTCAAAACTGCAACAAAACAATTTATTTAATCTATGATAATAGTTTTGAATGGCCTCTCCTCCAAAAAAATTAGACAGGGATCTTTCATGTTCGAAATTGGTTCAATAGCAGGAAAGGTAAACACCCACCGTGCATGGACAAGCTAAGATATATATGTTTTTTTAATATACTTTTTTCCTCAGTCTATTGCTTTTACGTCAGTAATCTTTTTTATATTTTTGTTGTAGACCAATGATTCGGTGTATGAAACAACATCACAGCAATCAATAGCTTTTGATGTGCATGAGTTGATGCGGGATGTTGACATTGGTTCTTCTCTAGACCCGGTTAAAATGATAGAGAATACCTTGAAAAAACATTAATGAGGATTTCCTTGGTCTGCTATTCATTGATCTGCAGACAGCTGAGTTTAAAGCCAAGGTTGAAGTTTTGGTAAAGAGATCTCATGCCTTGCAAGTAAGTTGCAGAATCTTGAATCATAACATAAATTCATTTAGAACTTTATAATTTTTACTTTTATATGATAGTGAACTTATAAAATATGGTTTGTATTTGTAGGATTTTCTGCGAACACACACTATTGGTCAAGGTGGTGTTGGCCCCAGTGATGCTCGTGGAGATCTATCATCACATGAGCAAACGACTCCACATACATTGACTCATGTGTCATTGTTGTCGATTGAAAAGTCGGAAAAATGTTCCGCGACACCCCCAAGGCTAGAAGAGAGTGCACCCACTAGTGATTGATGCACAATAGAGAGTGTAGAAGAAAGGGTCGATGCAGAGCTTATTAATATTGATATTGTTGAAGCAACATTTCCTGGATCTTCTCGGGTCACTAGCACGGGTACAATAAAGGAAAAAATTTTGGTGGATGAATATCTCATTCCAATAAATATAAAGAATACCCCAGGTAATTATACATTGTTCAAGTTAGTGTCTATAATTTGGTTGTAATATACCGATAAAACATTTTTTTCCAACTAATGATGGAATGATCGTTCTGCAGGAAATGATGTTTTTTATAAACATCTAAATGATTTTTCCTTCGAGATATTCAGGCCCACCATCCACACAAGGTGGGATAGAAAAACGAAAAATTTAAAAGATGATCTCACTAATCAATTGATTGGCCTGTTCGGTAATGAGACCTTCGATCGAGTCGCAGTCCTAAAGAAGGTTGGACAACATATGAAGATTGTCTGATACCAATATAGGATTCACCTAGAAAGGAACCCTAGGTATGAGCGTCCTCCAATGATTCCGGCAAGAGAGTGGAAATCCCTTGTTGAAGATGGAAAGGAGAGGGCTTTGAGAAAAGAAGGAAAGCTACTACCAGGCACAGGGAGGTATGCAATACTTTCCACAATGTAATTCTAAACCTTATTATTATTAATTTTTGTATCAAATTTGGAACATCTAACGTATTTCAACATGTGCATAGGTTTTCAGACACATCGAAGGCCACAAAGGAAAGACGAGAAAGATTGGTCAGCACAAGCTTGGGCCTGGTGGTTATTCGAATTTGGCGACATGAATTGTAAGTATCAGAAAACCAATAATGCATCCAAATAATAAATTGCAAATTATTTTCATTTTATTACACCGCAAAATGTAAATTAATGAAGTTATGCAAATATGCAGGCCGACTGATTCAAAGAAGTGCCCACCGAGGAAGGCCTGAAGCTTGGCTTCCGGCAAGGCTTTAAATCTATTGTTGAACGCCGAAAAAGATTTTATGGGAAAACACGGTCTTCTGGTAATCCATTTGGTGCACAGGTATATAAAATCTATATGGTTTAATGAATATTTATTACTTGTGCAATCTATTCATTATAAATATTTGACATAAAATATTGACTCTTTTTTTAGTAGGAAAGCAATGATCCCCTTAATGTCGAGGATGAACAACATCAAATCGAAGATCATGCTTCGAATCTTGGTAATGAATTTATTGATATGCTAAAATTATATATATAGAATTGCAAATGGTTAACATTAATTGTACTTCTCCATATTTAAACTACATATCATGTAGAGGGTCACACTATACAGGTTGAGCCTGGACAGGAATATGAAGAACATGATGTGGCCACAACAGGTAAAAAAACACCTTTGTAATGTTTTTTTAAATGAAATACTTGTCATTATAATTATAACAAAATATATCGATGTAACATTTTCACATTATTGCAGCAAATCCGAATCCTTTGCCGCAAAATCCATGTCGAGCACTATACCAGGAAGACATCAGGACAATTTAATGAAGCACCAAGAACTGAAGGACAAGTTCCAGAAGATGATCTTCTTGTTGATTTTGTAAAGAGAAGAAAAATTAGAAATTCATGACGGAAGAAATATCTCGAAATTATTTTTGATAATATTATGTCCTGCATGATTTTTTTCCTACTAAATGAATGAATGGTTTAATGATTTAATGATTCAGTGTAGTAAACTGTTACCTTTATTGAACGTTACCTTTTATTGAATGAATGTGTTCACTGAATGAATGAATGGTTTATTGAATGTTAGATTTTATTGAATGAATGTGTTGACTCAATGAAAGAATGGTTTAATGAAGGTTAGCTTTTATTGAATGAATGGTAGAAGTTTGTTTATGATGAAATATGCATGAATTTGCACGTAGTTTGTTTTTCAAGTAGATGCATTGGGTATGGGGAATTGAGAGTGATATGAGGGGGGGAGGGGCCATAAGAGATTCCACCCTCACATGATTGGTCCTGTTCAGTGGAGAAAATTAAATTATTCTTGAAACAGAGAGGAGCTCAATGAATGGCTATGGTGTTGCCTTTCTACAACCCACTCGCGTGTCATCTAAATTTTGGCTATTTCTTGGAGCTTGTTCTAAAGTTTCGTTGCTCCTCATCGGGGGAAATTTTAAGAACCCCCCCTAAATTTATATGTATAATAATTGGGCTAATCCCCATGATACATAGGAAAATATAAAGGCTATTTTAACAATTAAATAATATGTATATATGATTTTTGTTGATGTATATGTAACTTCGGAATGTATTTCACATATATGTATATTGTATTCCTATAGAGATGGTATTATTCCTCTATAAGGAAGTGTCGTCATTTATATTGTAAGTGTCGTAACTTATACTTGATGGGTTATTAGACCACCTTATTTGGGGTCGGCCCTGTATAAGTCATGTGGGTCAAAGGGTTATTAGACCACCCTATTAGGGGTTGGCCATGTGGGTCAAAGGGTTATTAGACCACCCTATTGGGGTTCGGCCCACTCAGCATTATGTTATGTGGTAAAGTTCGAGCCTACATGAGTTAGGTAAAAAGGCAAGTCAAGTCAAGTATAAATAGAGTGCGGGAGGCACTCTATTTGCTCACTCACTTCTCACACATGCACTCAAGAAGGAGTGGCGCACTTATGGAGGAGGAGGATCTGCTGCTAGGTTATGTCTATCTCTCATGGTTGGTTGTATCATTGCTCTATCTATCTCTGAGGAAGTTATTGGGGTTTTTCACCTTTATGGTTTTCCCCAAGTAAATATTTGTGTCTCTTGTGTTCTTGCATTATTGTCTCCATGATTGATATGCTGTAGATATGCTGTACATGTTGTTCTCTCAGTTAAGATCCTAGATCAGATTGAATTAAATTCAGAAAATTTAACATGGTATCAGAGCTAGCCTGAAAGAAGGAATGATATGGCATGTATGACACTTGTTGCACTTACGATGCTAGGGCTTGATATAGCAAAAACCAGTCATCGTAGCACTTTCGCTATAAATCCGTTTTGGCAAATTTTTCGGATCTGAAATTGTTACAGGACGAAGATTAAATCTCTAGGTACCTTGTGTCCAAAGGAAAATCACAGAAGAATCATGAAGGTATAGCTTTGATAATCACAGGTTTTATGCATATTATATCTCTTATCTTGATTGATGATTCAACTAGCCCGAAGAGTCATAGGTTTGATTAATTACAGGTTTAGACATGTTATGTTTCTTATGATTTGACCAACCATAAGAATCCTACATAAACCTTGAATGCTAATGCTTATTATTTTCTGTTTGAAATGATCATGATTATACATGCTTGAGATTATTGTGTTTTAATAGTATACTAATGAATGTATGATTTTATATGAGATCACAAGGATAACTCAATCATGATACTGATAAGCATGCATAGGGACCAAGGATGAATATGAGTTGAAGAACAGGTAATCCAGGAAGCAAAGATCAAGAGGGAGTACACTCCAGTGGTTTATGAAAGGATGCAGATATTCAGAGGGAGTTGACCATCTCTCTACATTCCACAACAGAAAGTTGTAGAAGAAGCTACTACAGATTAGGACTCCAGCAGCTCCTGCAAGAAAGCGAAGACTCAAAGGGAGTCCACCCAACAAACAAACAAAGATAAGTATTTTAATTATCATTTCTTGCATATATGTTTGTTTAAATAAAATTGTTCAATGATGTATATGCTCATGTTCCTAGACTTAGGATATGTATTGTGCATATTAGAATAGTTGCATTGATGAACAATATACTACTAATATACATGGGTAAGTGGCCTATGGCACTGTACAACATTCCATTGCTACTTATCTAGAATGAAACCTCTTTGCTGACATGTTGGGAGTTGTGCACACTCTTAACAATGTTCTGGTAGAGATTGGAAGGCATCTAGAAAGTTACGGGATATGGATAAATGTTGTATTGAAGCATTGGCTAAGATAATTGCATGACTGTATGACATATTTCTTTATGTGTAAGAATTTGTTCTGAAAATTATGAGATGTTTCTAATCATGCAATTTAACCTGTTTTGTAGGAAAGACTGTATATCTTCACCTACAAAAGGACTACAACATTTGTTCCAGCAACAAAGATATCTATTGAAGATATTGAAGTTCCCAGGATCTGGGATGAAGAAATGGAATGCCATGATCCATCGATCATGAAGAATGATGTTTGGGATGCGATCCCAAGAGCTAAAGGGAAGTCTGTTGTGACTTCCAAAAAGATCTATCAGATCAAGCATGTTGCAGATGGCAGCATTGAGAAATACAAAAGTGATGAAATAGAAGATGCACTAGATGGATTTCAAGACAGCATGGTGTAGTCATATATGTGTGCAGAACTTGATATGGTAGGATAGACAGCTTTCTATCCATCTTGGGATTTACCAAGAATAAAGCGGATTCCAACCTTTTCTACAAGGTTGAGGAAGGCAATCCAGCAATACTACTATTTGGATGACTTGTTTGTATCAGGTGAGGATAGATTGATTGCCGACACGCAGCAGAAGCTTGTTGCCGAGTTCGAGTTGAGGAACTTGGGGATGATGCACTATTTGTTTTTGGCATGTGGCAGAGTGATGGAATCTTCCTTGGATAAGGGAAGTCTGCAGTAGAGATCCTGAAGAGGTTCGAGATGATGGATTGCAAGGCCATGGCCACACCTATGGCATCAAATCTGAAGCTTCTATGTGATGCTTCATTTGAGCCGGTTGATGTCTCTTTTTATCGTCAGATGATTGGGTCCTTGATGTACCTGATGAACACGAGACCAGACATTTGCTTTGCTGTGAACAACTTGAGCCAATTCCTGACGGATCCGAGGAGTGTTCACCTAGTTGCTGTAAATCATGTTCTGAGGTACCTGAAGGGTACAGTGGATTATGGACTCAGGTATGAGGCGGATCAAAAGTTTAACCTACAGGGTTATGTTGATTCAGATTAGGCTGGAAGTGCTGCAGATAAGAAGAGCACATCTGGGTGCTGCGCTGAGGCAGAGTATGTTGCAGCCTGTTCAGCTAGTTGTGAGGCAGTATGGCTACGGAAGCTACTGTCTGAGTTATTTGATCTCCCATTGGAGGCTACTGGTATCTTCTGTGATAACCAGAGTTGTGTGAAGCTGTCCGAGAACCCAGTGTTTTATGACAAGTCGAAACACATAGAGATCAAATATCACTATATCAGGGATATGGTGCAGAGAGGAGCTGTGAAGCTTCTGTATGTTGCGACGGACGAGCAGATTGTAGATGTGCTGACGAAGCCACTAGCCAGAGTGAAGTTTGAGTACTTCAGAGAGAGGCTTGGCGTTCTTCAGATCGAGGACACTTCGAGGAAGAAGTGATGGACACATTTGCTGAAGCCATTCCAAGCATGTTGGAAGGAGGATCCTTCACATGGCTGTGGATGTAAGCGCTGGATAATGGGCATCAGGATGATGTTCTGGTTTCTGCTTGGATATGATCAGTTGGATCATTTATGTATGTATGCATCATGTTGGATGCTAGATATGATCAGTTGGATCATGTGTATGTATTTTGTATATGCATCATGTTGGATGCTTGGACCATGTATCTGTATATGTATCAGGTGGATACATTGTATGATCAGGTGGATCATGTATGGTGATATGTATCATGTATCAGGTGGATACATTGTATGATTAGGAGGATCATGTATGATGATATGTATCAGGTAGATACTTGGTATGCATCAGGTGGATGCATTGATGATCAGGTGGATCATGCAGCAGGATGTTGCAGTGATGATCAGGATGATCATGGATGATGAGCTTCAGGATGTTGCTCCAGATGACATGCAACAGGACGTTGCAGTGATGATGATCAGGATGATCATGGATGATGAGCTTCAGGATGTTGCTCCAGATGACATGGAGCAGGACGTTGCAGTGATGATGATCAGGATGATCATGAGTACATCAGGATGATGTATGGTGAGTATCAGGTTGATACTCTGTGGCCGTGGATCAGGTTGTGCAGATGAGCATGTCTGGGAGATCCTATAGGTCGGAGTTGTGTACCCGTAATAGCCTGGGATTCTCTTTCGAGACATTGCTCTGGGAGGACATGTAATTTGTGCCCTGGGAGATTTCAGGTCGGAGTTGTGTACCCGTAACATCCTGAGATGCTCTTGCGAGGTTTTGTCCTATGGCATGTAATTTGGGCCCTGGGAGATTTCAGGTCGGAGTTGTGTACCCGTAACATCCTGAGATGCTCTTTCAAGGTTTTGCCATGACCACATGTAATTTGTGCCCTGGGAGATTTCAGGTCGGAGTTGTGTACCCGTAACGTCCTGAGATGCTCTTGCTAGGTTTTATGGTGGACCACATGTAATTTGTGCCCTGGGAGATCCTTCAGGTTGGAGTTGTGTACCCGTAACATCCTGGGATGCTCTTTCAAGGTTTTGTGGTGGGGTCACATGTAATAGCGCCATGGGAGATCCTACAGGTCGGAGTTGTGTACCCGTAACATCCTGGGATGCTCTTTCGAGGTTTTGTGATGCACGTAATAAGTCCTAAGGATTCCACAGTATGGCCAGTGATGATGAAGACCTGCAGGTGGTGGGCCTACATCCAGTATGAAAAAGGACTGGCTCTGTAGAACTTCCTATGACGAGTAGATTCAGAGATTGATTGAGATAGCAGCAGCAGTGACGATGATGATGACTCGATGACGATTATCCAGTGACGATAATTCAGAGAAGATGACTTGTGCTAGAAGAACTGTGCTGAGAAATACCTTCCTAGTTAATTGGGAGTGTTGATGTATATGTAACTTCGGAATGTATTTCACATATATGTATATTGTATTCCTATAGAGATGGTATTATTCCTCTATAAGGAAGTGTCGTCATTTATATTGTAAGTGTCGTAACTTATACTTGATGGGTTATTAGACCACCTTATTTGGGGTCGGCCCTGTATAAGTCATGTGGGTCAAAGGGTTATTAGACCACCCTATTGGGGGTCGGCCATGTGGGTCAAAGGGTTATTAGACCACCCTATTGGGGGTCAGCCCACTCAGCATTATGTTATGTGGTAAAGTTCGAGCCTACATGAGTTAGGTAAAAAGGCAAGTCAAGTCAAGTATAAATAGAGTGCGGGAGGCACTCTATTTGCTCACTCACTTCTCACACATGCACTCAAGAAGGAGTGGCGCACTTATGGAGGAGGAGGATCTGCTGCTAGGTTATGTCTATCTCTCATGGTTGGTTGTATCATTGCTCTATCTATCTCTGAGGAAGTTATTGGGGTTTTTCACCTTTATGGTTTTCCCCAAGTAAATATTTGTGTCTCTTGTGTGCTTGCATTATTGTCTCCATGATTGATATGCTGTAGATATGCTGTACATGTTGTTCTCTCAGTTAAGATCCTAGATCAGATTGAAGTAAATTCAGAAAATTTAACAATTTTTTGGTTAATGTCACACCAAATTATATAATCTTGTAAAATCTCGGTGAATCTTTTATTGAATTATAAAATCTTGTAAAAGCTTGGCAAATCTTTCACTAAATTATAAAACCTTGTAAAGTCTTGGCGAATATTTTATTAAATTATAAAACATTATGAAGACTTGGCGAATTTTTCAATAATGCATAAACCACATATAATAATAAAACAACATATTCATTAAAATATATTATCCTAGAGAAAGAGCCATTATCCAGTACTTGTTGAATTAAGATAATTTTTATGTGATTTCTTTCCTATTCACATAGGATTTATTGCCTATTCACGTAGTATTTCTTCAATCAATTCCATTATGATACAATTACATCATACTAGGTTTGATTAAAATCCATGTTTTTCCATTCTCCTAAGTAACCAAAAGATCAACCTACCAGTTGTTATTGTAATCACATAAACTACCATCAATAGAGTACTCTGAAGTCTCAAACCCTTTGGCCAATTCATATGCATCTAAACCCTCAAACCCTAGTCATTAAGCTAAAGAAGGGTGATAAAATTAAGAAAAATCCACGTGGAAGCTCAAAGGAGTAGAAACTAGAAAGAACAAGAGTTGCACGCCTTGTAGAAATACAAACAATAATAATAATATAAATATATACAAAACAACGCTAAACAATAAAAAATTGATGTCTATATTGAAAAAATGTGGGGTTTTAAGCCAAATAACCAACTTCCAAATTATATACTGAGATTATATACTGCAAATTTCTAGTTATTATTATGTATTCAAAAGTGAGGTGTAAAACAACCAAACATTGTTAGTCATACCAAAAATGGCACCATAATTTGCAACACTTGTAAGTAAAAATATATATGAGGGCATGCTTGCCACACTTCTTACAAAAACATTTAATTTATATTATTAAGTTTTTTTATTACATTTTGATATCTAGTAATAATAATCACAGAGAGGCCAATAAATGGCCTAGATTTGGAATACACAACTACCCCAATCTATATAGACATGCAAGTAAACATATCTATCCATTTATTTACCTTTACCAATCCTTTAAAGAATGAGATCCAACCGAATGCCAACAGCTGCAAACTTTATTGCAACAACAAACCAAGAGATGGATTGCATTATAGAAACATATTAACATAAAAAGCAAAGAAGGATTACAAATAGATAAATATCAAGTTCGTTTGCTTTGGCTATTGCTTCATGTTTGCATTGAGGCTAAGAGATTTCCTCCATATAAGTTGTTTTATATGTTTCTAAGTAAATGAACCCTACTCAAAATCAAAGTTGAAAGGATTAAACCATCTAGGTTCTTCATGGATGCCACGAATACTTGCCAAATAATGGTGACTCAAGGCCTCTTCAATTGACAAAATCCAAATCAAATGTGATTTGCAATGCCAAAACAATGTTCATATGCTTCTGACTTGGATAAAGCACCATTGACCTTCTACTATGAAAAAACAATCTTGCTAGCTTTCTAAGAGATTATTTGATAGCATTCTAAAACATCAAATGCAAGCTTGAGGTTCAGATTTTTCAGTTTTCCAAGAAATGGGGGATTTGTAGTTTTCCCGACTGAAAAAGCTTTAGCTTTCCAAGGTGGAAAATGAATATTTGAGTACTGCAATTGTAAATGTATCTAATGAGAATGATGCATTTTAATTATCTAATCCGCACATGAACAATGAATTCAAGGAGTCTTTGTCAATTGTTAAAAAAATAAACACTAGTGAGTCAAAATCTTCTTTGACTCAAACAAATAAATGTAATAAATAAATTATGAGTCAAAACAATAGGCCGACCATTCATAAACACACAGTCATGAGAAATCTCACACGATAAACTATGTAGCAATTTAAAACATTACCAAATTCACCAAAACATAACCACATCTGTAGCCATGTCCAAGTTACAAGAATTTAATAAGTGCCCAAATTACAACTGCCAGGATGACAAGCACAATAACCATCACCATTAAGAACATGCAGGAGAAACCACTCTTCAACTTTTTGCTCAACACAACCAATATCCTTTGTGCACGTTGTTCAGTAAATAAAGGGTACATTTGGACCAAAAAATACAATGAAATATCAACACAATGTTTGAAAGCCAGCTAAAAGAAGAAAAGAAAAAAATATGATATAGGTCCAAAAATTGAAACAAATGAAACAAACCTACAGCCGTGATCTTGTTCCATCAACATCTTGGTCTAAGTTATCCTATTAAAAATTACCAGATAATAACATAAGAAATTAAAAGCACCAATTAAAACTTAAAAGAATATGGTACTTCTAAAGAGTAAAAATGAGATATTACATGTTATTTAAGACATGAAAAAGAATTGCCTCAAACAATACATAAAATGAATTTTACAAATTAGATTGCATGCAAGATCATACAAGAAGTCGAGTCTGCAAATCCAATTCTTCATTGACAGCCAACGTAATCTTCTTGGTGCTTAATACAGTCTCCTCTAGTTTTCCAAGACCCTCATCTTGTTCTGCTCCATATTTGTAGATGAGTGTTAGGTAGACCACTAATATAAGTAAAGATGTCAAGAAAGGAAAAAACATAAACATAACTTACTAATAATTAACCTTTCATAAGTTGCCTTTGAAGTCCAACAAGACCATAGTTATCCAATCAAGTAGTTCTGTTTATTTCTGAAATGGGATTGTTATCTTGACCAAGCAACTCACTCCTGCAAACAACTAAACATTATGAGGATTTTTTTTTTCATTTCAGTAATCATGTTTTTTTTATATTGCAATATATGATTTATCCCTCAAAGAACAAGTCTTGTTGCTCCCAAAATAAATACCCCTACCAACCATATTTTTCTAATTTATGACATGGTCTAAATTTAGTCATGTGTGAATGTAATAATAATTGGTTCCCCAAGAAAAACTCCATTATTTGAGATCATCTAACAAATAATTTCCATACATATAATTGTCACATGTTACCAAAATGTGACATGTTCAAAGCAGAAGCCATCTGGTTTGATTTTGATCGAAGATTCACAAGTATGTCTTGTTGTCGATGTAATTCCATTTTAGTTCTACATAAATCACAAGGATTTGGTCAAATGTAGCATGTATACATTGTAAAAATGCTACACAAAGATCAAATCAAGCTCTCAGAATATATCAAAGGAACTGTAGAACAAGCATGAACTCTCCTACGGTTAATTTCCAAGCTAAATACCTAGAACGAGCAGATATTTAACTTCTTGATATTCTATAGCTAATGTAGTTTAATGTCAAGTTTACTAATCAACCAACTACAAATGCATGCACCCTATGGTCCTAATTATTGCTTCATTTTTCCGGTATCTGAAACAGAACTTGTTTTTACACTCCTCAAAACCTTTCTTGAGCTGAACCTATCTTTCTAAAGAAACTTCATTCTGAAAATTTTTGCTTCTATTTACTCGAGCATTAATTTCCTACTAATTCTTAACAAATTTGTTACTCAAGTAGTAAAGCTACACCATCCACCAAAAATAAAAGTGATCACAAGGCTGGGGAAAATCAAGCATGAATGGAATTTCAAGGATATTATATTGCAGCCTCGCGAAAATTTTTGATATGCTAGAGAGAGTTTGATCTTCTAGTGGCTTGATCAAATTAAACTTTAAAGGTATGAAAGTGCACATGCATCTTTATTTCACATCAATTACAGAATTTTATAGTGAATAACATGGAGCCATAAAATGTTATGTTGTTTGTATCCAATATTCCAACATTATCATGCACTGAAATTAGCTAGTTAGAAGCAATGCGAGATAGTGGAAAGATGTCAACTTAGAAAAATGGCGAATAGACAAACATCTAGGATACTTGAAGTACAAGGAAGAGGCCAGAAAGATACTAGAAATACAGTGTGCATGTAAAACTACAAAATATGCCTTCTATCCAAAAATGAAATTCTAAGTTTGAATCGTTACCTATGAGGTTGAGAAATAGAAAAGGAAATCTAATAAAAGCAGGAACTCCTATCGAAAGATAGAAGTAGCAATATACCAAAAATAAGGCATGCTTGACTTGAACTTCCCCTGTTTGTATCCAATATTTCAACATATGGAGTTGAGCTTCTTTCAAAACAAGGACTACAAGAACTCCACTAGACAAGCACACAAAAGATGGCATAAGCAATGATCCAAACTTCACAAGTGGCTAGTCAAGACCTTCCAAGCCACAGCGAGAACACAAGTGCCAAATAAGCACGGAGTTTTACTTGATCCCTTGGCTTCTCCATCACAAAATCAAATCAAAATAAAAAGAGAAGAGGAGGTCAAACTCAGTAGCAAGTGCAATGCCAAAAATCATGCCATATATATGTATTATGAAGAAGCATTTAAATTGGCTTGAACATTTAATTTTGGAAAATTGTAAACTAGTTCTTATTTCATTTTTATCATCACTAAACATGGCAATAAAAGTATGTAACAACATACACATCAACATCGATAAGAAAATGTCTTGATGGGGTAATAGGGAAGCATGTAATGGCACCATTATGGCTACAGGTGGAGAAAGGACAGATCACCAGCATGATAGAGAAATTGTGACAAGAAAGAATGAGGCCGAACCCATTTATGTGGAGCCAATTAAGGAGGAAACTTGTACCACCACGCTGGAAAATAATGCACCTGGTACATGTAGAATCCTAGGAGCTAAAATAGAAGAAAAATGGCTTATCGCCATGGTAATGAGCAGCTCTATAGCTCTCCTCCTACACTGTCGCAACACTGAGAATCAACATTTTGTGAAAAAGAGAGATCTAGAAGCTGGACAAATTGGAAGATAGACTTCCTCAAAGAGAAGTGCTAGCTGCAACCAAACAATTGATAAGGAGATGGAAAAGATCATGCCAAAAAAGGGAATCTCTCAAAGTAGGGTCGCCATTATTCATTCGTGATTACCCTATATCTACACACCAAGGAGATGACCACCAAACTCATGGACAACCAACCAGAACAGGATAATCCTATCCTATACCACAACTTGGACACTCTTCAACCATTAGACGACAAATACAACTCCCTTCTAAAGTGGGTTTAGAACAAAGACATGATCCGGAGGACTCAATAGCTATAGAGGACTCCAAGATCCACACTGGAAGCAGTCTAAAGCACCCCATTTCTCTTGAGGAGGAGGAGGAGGCTTAATATTAGGTTTTCCTGGTCCCTCTCTCAAGATTTATGTTTATATTTTCTGGTGCTTGTCATAGTATGATTAGAATTGGTTCTTTATGCTTAGTTTCATAGGGAAATTGGCCATCCCATGCCACCACCTCTTCGAAGATTGTTTATGTGTTAGGAACTCATGTCAACCCTTCTCTTTACTTTGTTAGTATGTTGTTATTGGACGCATATGCTTTGTAAGTCGTTCCATAATATTTGTTGATCCATAGTTTGTATTAGCCCACGGTATTGACCCATAGTATTGGATGCATATGCCTTGTAAGTTGTTCCATAGTATTATATTTCCCACGGTATTGAACCATAGTATTGGGCATAGAATTAGTATATAAATGTGTGTTGAGGCCAAGGAAGGCACCGTGAAGTTATTTGTATTGAGCTTTCTCAAAGGAGGTTGCCCCCTCGAAGTGGCCTGCAATCAATAAAGCGATTAGGAGTCCTATTATTTCTGCTATCTCGTGTATTCTCATTAATTAATTGTTACAGGTTCTTCACATCTGGTATCAGAGAACTTTCTTGGGCTCATTGGTTGGAATTTCTGCCAATGTTTTTTTTTCACATCTGTTGCAAGTTCGGATATAGGAATAATCCCTATCCACTTAATTATGGGAAATACTTGGGAATAAGCCCTAAAACTCATTGTGATGAGTACCACAGGAACCCCAAAGTAGATGGCCCATTGAGAGGACCTGCTAGCGAAAAGGGCAACGACCCCTACCTGATTGAGTAGTTCCCACCTATGAGGTAAACAAAGAGCTATCATTTGTGGAAAAGCGGTTATCAGTTTTACCTGAGCCGTGAAGTGAGGGGTACTGCCCCAATATGCAAGCTGTTAGACAGCATTGGTGGCCGAGTCAAACCCCTCAACTGTTACGAAGCAGAACATACCTGGGATCCATATCTAATTTCAGCTAAACTATTGCTGATCACTTCTGCGTCGTTTGAGATCCATTCCGATCCATTTCAGATTCCTTCTAAAATACGTTCCAGATCCAGTCATTTCAGATCTATTCTCAAAAACCGTTTCAAATCCATTCTAAAAGCCATTCCATATCCAGTCATTTTAGTTCTATTCTGAAAGCCATTTCAAATCCAGCCATTTTCGATCCATTCAGCGCTGTTTCAGATCCATACGTTTCTGATTCCTTCCGCATTGTTTCAAGTCCATTTGTTCCAATCCCTTCCGCGCTATTGCAGATCCATTTCTGAAAAAAAAAATAAAACAAATAAATAAAATAAAATCATTTTTTTCCCATATCTCCCTTCTTTTAACTCTGTTTCCCTTGAAACTTCCCAGACACCCCTGCAATCCCATTCTGCATTTTTCATTCCTGTGGACTCTATCCCAAATTCTACTTCACAAAGCCATAAATCTCACATTTGTCTATTTTTAGGGTTTGCCATAACTTCTTCAATTTTCACCCAGTCGCCTCCAAATTCTGCCACCGTGTTCATTCCCTATTTCTGCTTCTTTGTCCCTCTCTGAAAAGTTTTCTCATTCTTTCACCCCGCTTCTAAAATCCTCATTTTCTGCTTTCCTATTCATTCAAAAGTGTCCAAAACCTAGTCAAACCCCAATTACCCATCAGAGTTTTTCCCAAATCCAAATTTCCCTTTACTAAATAAGCTTTTGCTTGTGTTTTTATACCCATCCCACCCCCCCGCCAAAAAAAAAAAAAACTCTTGGTTGTGGTTGTCACCCGCGTAGGAGCAAAAACCATGGAGAAAGCACTTGCATCCATCCAAACCAAACTCCAGGATCTGGATGAAAAATTTCTCGGCCTCCATATTGATCATTCAACCATGAACAACAAACGACAGTCCGAGTCTTCATCAAACATTGGGTTCTCTTCTTCCAGCAATTTTTGTGGTCCGAAGCTTGATTTTCCTCGCTTCAATGGTACTGATCTGACTCGATGGATCTATCGTGCAAAACATTATTTCATTCTGCATAATACTTTTGATGTCAACAAAGTTCCACTTGCATCATTTCATTTGGAACATGAAGCTCTTCAATGGTACCGTTGGTACATCAAGGCTCATGAAGAGCCAAAATGGCCATATTTTTGCCATTTCCTTTTGCAACGATTTGGTCCTAGTGCTTTTGATGACTTCATAGGATCCCTCACTAAACTTTGCCAAATTGGCATTGTGAGAGAGTATCAGACAGAATTTGAGAAACTAGCCAATCACACAAAAGGATTGTCTGATGAATTCTACAGGAGTTGTTTTATCAGTGGTCTTAAGGATGAAATCTGCTCAGAAGTTAAAATGTTATGTCCCAACACAATGATGGAATCCCTGGGGTTGGCTAAGTTGGCAGAAGACAAGATTGCATCCCAAGAACGCTCCAAACCCACTTTTGTTCCCTTCCTAAATATGGGTTCTCAACGACCTCCCATCCTGCCAGCTCCTCGACCAACTCCTATCAAGCATTTGTCTGAAACAGAGATGCAAGCACGTAGAGAAAAAGGGCTTTGTTATAATTGTGATGAGAAATTCACTTGGGGGCATAAATGTGTTCAACAAAAGCTCTATCTCTTGGATATGGATTCTCCACCTGCCTCTAAAATTGGTGAAGAAGTTCTAGATACAATGGATGATCATGTCGACATTTAGGAGCCGCCTATTGACCCCCCATCTCAGGATGAACAACCAGAGATATCTCTCCATGTTTTACCTAGCGTCACCACCCCCCAAACCATGCGGGTTAGAAATTACTTCAAGAAGCTTCCTCTTACAATACTCATTGATTCTGGTAGCACTCATAACTTCATTGACCCTCGGATTGCCAAACATGTTGATTGTTTTGTCCATCCTTGCTCCAACTTTGAAGTCATCATTGCCAATGGGGGAACCTTACCTTGCAAGGGGAAGTGTCACAATGTGCATATCTCTCTGGAAGATTATAACCTGCGCTTTGACATGTTTTCCTTGTCCCTAGGAAGATGTGATGTGGGCCTTCAATGGCTATGCACACTTGGCCCCATCTTATGGGATTTTGCCGAACTTTGGATGTAGTTGTTAGTCCAAGGGAAACAACACAAATTTATGGGCTTACAACAAGGGTCTCTCTGTATCATCAGTTCACATCACCTGGAAAATATCCTTAAGAAGAATTCACATGGTGTCATCGCTCAACTTCATTCCATTCAAATGCACCCATCAATGGTCTCCACTACTTCCTTGGATAGATATGCAAGTGTCTTTGTTGAACCAGTGGGATTATCGCCTTCAAGAGACCTTTTTGGTAAGAACTTAGCCGCATCTACATCTCAGCAGGAAATGCTGGTTATTTTGCATGCAGTACAAAAGCAACAGCCATACCTATTAGGGAATTATTTCTGCTTCAAGACTGATCTCCAGAGCCTGGAAAATTTCCTAGAACAACAGGTCTCCTCCCCAAAACACCTGAAATGGGTTATTCAACTCATGGATTCTGCCTATGCGATCACTTACAAAAAGGGTAAGGACAATATGGTGGCAGATGCTCCTTCTCGCAGATTTGTTGACCTAGTTTCTCTTATAGCTATTTCTTTGCTTGTTCCAAATTAGTTGCAATCTGTTCAACCGAGCTATCTCTTCTATGAACTCCATGCTTCTTCATCGGCGGAGCTCTTTGGGTTCCTCAAAATGTATGACCGAGAACAATGTAACTTCTTTTGGCAGGGACTGAAAATGACAATTCAACAGATGGTGGTTGACTGTGATACTTTCCATGTCAACAAGGGTGAAACGACACTCCTTTCGGAATTGCTCGAACCCTTTCCCATCCCTACATAGATTTGGACAACTATTTCTATGGATTTCCTAGAAGCGCTCCAGTGATACAATACCACATCTAAAAGGACACCATGTGAAGCAGTCTATGGACACACACTGCCAGTTCTTCTTCCATACACCCTTAGTAGCTCCCCAGTTCAGGAAATTGACACGGTTCTTCGAAACCGCAATTAGATTCTTTTCATTCTGCAGGACAATCTTCACATGGCAAGGATTCGACTGAAACAACAAGCTGATCAACACTGTTCTGAGCACACTTTTCATGTAGCTTAAATGGTTCTTCTTCATCTACAGCCTTCCACGCAATCCTCCCTGAAACTCAAAAGGCGTCAGTGGCCCAGAATGCAACCCAAGGATGCTATAGGGGCACCACTCCTTCAGATTCTGCATAAATTTCCACATCTAAATTGTTGATGATAAATCTTTTTCTAAGGGAGAGGGGATGTTAGGAAGCCATATCAACCCTTCTCTTTACTTTGTTAGTATATTGTTATTGGACGCATATGCTTTGTAAGTCGTCCCGTAGTATTTGTTGAACCATAGTTTGTATTAGCTCATGGTATTGACCCATAGTATTGGATGCATATGCTTTGTAATTCGTTCTATACTATTAAATGTCCCATGGTATTGACCCATAGTATTGGGCATAGACTTAGTAGATAAGTGTGTGTTGAGGCCAATGAAGGCACTGTGAAGTTATTTGTATTGAGCTTGCTCAGAGGAGGTTTCCCCCTTGAAGTGGCCTACGATCAATAAAGCAATTCTGAGTTCTGTTATTTCTACTATCTCCTGTATTCTCATTAATTAATTGTTGCAAGTTCTTCAATTTATGCTTTTCAATTTCATACATACCCAAGCTAACTACTACTCTCAGCCTTTTTAATTCAAATCTAGCAACACAGATGCCAAAAACAACTAGACAGATCAAGTCTTTATCTTTTTCTGTTAAGTATTTGGGAGGTTGACTAAGTTTCACTTGGTTAACCTCGCCCTGAATGCAATTTCCAATGCATATGTGAACAGACAGAAACACTCTTACCAAATAGTAAAAATACACAGGTAAAAGGAATATGTAAAATAAGTACATTTCGTAACGAGGGAAATAAAAATGGTAATGAAAACAAAGTTCAAATAAAAAAGGACACCCTTGACAGTGCCAAGGGATAAATTAGTAATGCTTGCAATGAAAACTTAATGATCTAGCACACAGACAATGGAATTGATTGATTTAATATCCTACGTAAAACCCAAGAGTAGTAAACTTGGCCTCACCATGGGGACTAATTAATCTCATATCTTAATCAGCATTAATGAGCAAGTGGAAAATTCAAAAGTCAATAATATGTAAAGAGTAGCAACAACTAAATTAATGACCATGTTCCAAATAAAGAGGATATATTGAAAATTGTGTATAAAGGTCCCCATGTACTCAACATCTTAGTTAAAGCCAAAGCATTTGTCCACAAGCAATCAATCTAAAATGGACAAGTAACTTATTTGGTCTCTAATTTAAGTAATGAGATGTTTTTATTTTAAATTGATCCAATGAAGGTTGAGGCTCAAACATAACTCCATTCTTATCTAGCACCCATGTTCTCACCATGACATGGGAAATTCGCATTGGCTGCTTACCAACATAGATCCATGCTTATTGGTTGCTTACCTCTATGCAAAGCAGAAAAGTGACTAAGGTATTATATCATAATACACTTATTGTCACTGACAATACTTATTGTGCTCTTATCAATTGGTTGACATTCTAGTGAAAATGGCTTGGATATAAAAATGAGCGCTAACACTTTGAAAGTATAAAAAATAACTCATGTAATATGCTTGAAAGAGTGACAAATAACTCTTATAATACATTTTAAAGTCAAGTTATTCTACGCTGCAATTATTATGTTTTTACTGCATCCTACTTTAACCTCAATAATCATTACTTACCATGCATTTTATGAAGGGAAATAACTACTTACCTTATACATTTTAGGTTTTGTAAAAGATGGCTCGTTGATCTCATTGTGTCCGAACCTACGGTAAGAAACAACATCCACAACAACATCAGAGTGGAAGGTCTGATGCCACTCAACAGTAAGCTCACATGCATGTACCACAGCTTCGACATCATCACCATTCATTGTTTCATGTAGCATGAAATAGATCCCAAATATAGGGGTCTGTTTCCTGTAGCAGCAAATTATTCCTGCATGAAACAAATAAAAAAGCAAAAACTGGCATGCCATTTTTGGAGGAAAAGTGCAGAGCAAGGACCTCACCTTCCCATAAAGAAATTGGTGCTTTACGAGACCAGGCCTCCACTATTTATATAAAAGTATTCGAAGACATTCCCTTATCAAATTATTACAAATTTAAACAAATCAAAAGAATTTCAATAAAACAGTGAAAACACATTTCAACGTTTTATTAAAATATGTTCCAAGGAATGACAAATAAAATTAAAAACATTGATTTTATTATTAGTGGTGCTTGAAGACATTTGCATATAGCTTTCAAAACTTAATATATCACTCCTCTATGAAAACACCTACCCATACACTGTAAGCAGCACCTTAGTCTCCACTCTTTTCGAAATACATTTACAAAAAGAACAGGAGATTACATAAGTATCTCTAATATGTAGAGATGCCCTCCCCCTCTGTGCAGTCAAGTTATTACTATTTAAATAGGAGACGAGAATCCAATCTGGAAATGAACTTCATCCTGAAAACTCTCCAGTTTCATTGATCTTCTCAGCTGCACGCGATATTTGCAGGCACACCTCAATTGCTTCCAAATCTCTTGTATCAATGACTTGATGGAGTGATTCCCTACACCAATTTCCTTTTATTTTACATCTTTTTTCTAGCGAATATCGTGGTCAATGATTTCCATAAAATCCATGCTACATGAACTCCATAATCTATTAATTAAACGACCCGGCTGATTTTAAGGTCATTGTCAAACAGATAGAATGTTCTCCATCAAAATCCTTGCAATCAAACAATCAAAAGTAATTAAAAGAAACCAAACTTAGAACAAAACTAAAAATGAAATTCATTGCTCAAAATATTTTTTTCGCTGGTGGTGGACTGTCGACATCCCATTTTCTCTTAGCCTTTCCCCCCTCATGGAGAAATATCCTTAACAACCTACGAATTTTCCTTACAACCTTGGTAGCTTAGTTTTATGAAATAATAACTTGATGATCTATGTGATCTCAAAGAGTAATAAAGAACTGAGCTGGTAAATTCTTTGTCTATTTAGTGAATTTTCCTTTCTCTGGCTCCCGCAATTAAAAATATTCTCCACGTTGAATTTCATCGATCCATGATTCCCAATTGACGGAAACCCTATCAATCTGGGCGTGTTTCTCTCCTTAGTGACTTTGGGCGCAATTTTTTGAAAGTTTGGAGAAAGGCGCTCCTGAGATATTGATCTAATGGTGAATCTTCCATTCGTTTTGATGTAGAAAGGATCGCATGATCTTATCCTTCTCCACCCTAACATTCAAACAAATCAAGAAATTAAAAACAAAACTAAAAATTTAAACTAACTAAAATAACAATCTAAAAAAAATGAAATAAAAATGATGGCCCTTTCTTCAATATCGTCCACATGCTCTTGGTCTACTGTAACTTCTCGGACAGCAATCTCGGTGTCAAGAAGACTTCACGGAAATAAACACTTATAAATGTTGGATTCTTGTAATGATATGTCGATGAATTGCCACTCTTCAAGAACCATCTAGGGTTTAGGGGCAGAGGCCGTGAGGAATAAAAAAAAGGATCTATTATGGGTGGTTTACTAAACTAGATTAGGTTGTTTGCTCCAAAGACCCTAAATGCTGAGATCTCGCCAAGAAAACCCAAAATCTGCTCCACAGTCCCGAAATCCTAAACTTTGAAAAAAATGAAAATATTTTTAGCTATGATAAAAAACAAAATCGAAAACAACATATATATAGGGTGATTTAAAACAGAAAATTGATCTCAATCCATAATATATCGACGAAATTACCAAAAACCTAGATTTCCATGATCACCAGAGGGCGAATTTACCCTCGTCAACTATCATTTCTATAAATTTGGGTGATTTAGAGTGAGTGGGTTATTTTACTGGGCGATGGGAGCTTGAAATAGTATCAGAGAGGGGTGAAATGGTTTAATTTAGTGTCCCCTTTATATATTCTATGGGGCTAATGTGCCATTTAGTAAAAATAAATGCATAAAAATTGGGCTAATCATCGTAAATGCTGGTTTAATTAAAAAATATCCCACTAAAAAATTTAAACCCCTAAATTTAGCCCATGGGCTAAGATTAGCCCCTAAAATTTTCCCTACTCCTCATAACCAATTTTGAGTTTCCACAACTTCAAATGCTGAGTAAATGATGCACTGGAACCAATATCCTTACCCTTCTCTTTAATTTCCTTGGAATCTCCTTGAGAATATTTGAATGATATATGTCTCAAATCCTCTAGATCATTTGCATCCTCTCCATTATCTCCAATATTCCTGCAATAGAGAAGATATCTCATCTCTTTTTCCACTACTCATTTAATGATTATTTAGAATCAATATCAAAGGAATGGATGCTCTTGAAATTTACTAACCCATCAGCAGTAGGATTAGTTAATATGTTATTTTTCCACTTGTCAAATTATAAATATGATCCATAACATACTTCTCCATGGAATTTGTAGTAGACTCATTGTATGACAGCCCTTGATAAAGTTGTAGACTCATTGTATAACATACTTCTCCATGGAATCGAGGTCCTTTTTTAAGGTTACATATAAATGTGGAAGAAAGAGAAAAACATTAAGGTAATATTTAATGATAAGATTATTTCTTTATTGATTTTTATTATTATCTAGTATGTTAGTATGCTATAAAAACTCTTTTTTATTATATATTTTACCTTCTTCCTTTTGTTTGCATAATAAGGAGACCATAATGGCTACCCACGGTGAGATTTTACAATATAGCAGTGTTAATTTTTAATTGGAAGGATGTGTATCATGATTATATATTATATATTTGGTTTTCTTGATGGTCTTCCAGATGTGGGTTTTGAGGCTCATCCAAGTAATCATGAAGGAATAAATGGAACATTAGTGAGTTTGGAATTTGTTCTTTTTATATGTGCTTAGTTTTGACTGGTAAAAAAAAGTATGTAGTTGTATTTTAGGTCAAGGAGAAGACAATGTCATGTGCAATTAGTAGCATCTTACAAATATTTTGTAGTTTCCACCATACAGTTTAACTCACCCTTTCAACCTTGTCTATATGATGATTGATTTACTATCATATACTACTTGAAAACAAGAACCTACTAATATTATACCTTTTTCATATCAAAATAATATGTGCTCTTAATCGGGTAAATAAGAAAACATCAAATAGTATTGCACTATGCAAAAATCCAATTCTCAACCATGGAAGTCATGTTTCCCAATTCATAGTTGGAACACTTCCTACTGATTGACCATAAAGGACAATATCCTCCTCTTTTACTTAATATTTCTTTTCAAGACATCAATATGTAGCTTCAATGTCTAGATACATATTATATTAATAGGGTTGTTTTAGGGACAAGCAATAATGCTCCTTACATCAATAGCATGATTAGAAAAAAATTCACCTTGTGTTAAATGCCATACTTGGTATGCTAGTTGTTAATTGTGGCCATAAATATTAGATATTCATAGATGAAAAAAACTAAAACCATTGCATAGGTGAAGCATTCACCTTTGAATTACAAAGGTCACACCTTCCCATTGGATTTTCCATAACCAAAAATAGCCATACCTTCTAAACCAAGAACCTAGTACCTACACTAGCCAAAGGATTTATCTCAATTTCAAACACTAGAACAACTTAGTATCTATAAATGAAAACATTACCTTGACAACAAAAAACACAAAATCTTAATGAGTGAAGCATGAGAAAAACAACCAAGCAACATTTTAATAGGAATGCTTCATAAACATCAAGACCGAAATTATAAATGCAACAAGACACAACACAAATATTACAAGTAAGATCCAAAAGGATGATAGGCCCTATAACATATTGAAAACAGAAAATTCATGTTTGTATTATAGGATCCATATGTGATGACATCCAATATTCATATTCAATGTACCATTTAAAAACATATATAGATAAATGAGCTTTAGAGGGTCAATTCATAACACTTGAAGAATATAGAGATAAATGAGCTAATGATTAGAGTTGAATTGCTAACAATCCTCCCTCTCCACCCTTAAGCATAAGTCTATACAAGTGTACCGACCTAAAAAAACCATAAAATGGAAGATTTTGTTTTTTTTTAAATACAAAACCTCAGTCGGATATCCGACCGTCACTCCAAAACAATCAGACACCTTTTCCAACCATCGACAGCTAAAGGCGTCAGATATCTGACTTCTAACACTGCAAAGGACGTTGGATATCCGACTTACCCTTACAAAGAATCTAACGCCTTTTCTATACCACCAACACCTAAAGGCATCGGTATTTGATGTCAACAACCTCAGATATCTGATGGCTATTTTGTTGGATATCCAACTGTTTATAAGGTGATACCTGTCAGATATCTGACTTACCCTTACAAAGAATTCGACACCTTTTCTATACCACCAATGGCTAAAGGAATTGATATTTGATGTCAACGACATTGGATATATTACGGGTATTTTTCCAGATATCCGACCTCTTATAAGGTGATACCTGTCGGATATCCGACGGGTATGGTAAAAGAGTAGATGTCGGATATCCAACAGCGAATTTTAATGTCAGATATTCGTCGAAGTGCCACCAACGTTAAAAAAAGATGGTGCTTGTCGGATGGTCGACAGCATGAGTTCGAAAACCAGACATCTATGTCGTCAGAATTTTGGCTCAAAAATGCTAGTGCGAGCATCGTGATTGGCCTCATTAGAAGATCATTTTTCTCTTGCGAGACTAGAGTTGATATATTTTGGGTTATCAACTCAATGTCTCTACTTCTATCATGATTTTTTTTAGTCATAATGTCTTGAAAGAAAATGTTGAGTTCCCCTGCAATCT
The DNA here is from genome assembly GCA_027924585.1 of Larix kaempferi. Taxonomy (NCBI): domain Eukaryota; kingdom Viridiplantae; phylum Streptophyta; class Pinopsida; order Pinales; family Pinaceae; genus Larix; species Larix kaempferi. Next base: position 12,482,439 of record BSBM01000196.1, read on the forward strand.
CCTCTCTTGTTTCTAGTCTTTCACCCTCCTTGTTTTTTAGCTTGAGGATCCTATTCTGCATTATGTTGTGGATGACCGACTTGTGGAAAAATTTAGTATTTCTTTCACCATCTTGAAGCCATTTGACTCTAGATTTTTGGTGCCACGAGATTTCCTCATGTTGTTCCCTTTCCAAAAATTTGTTATAAACACTAGCTTCCTCTGTTTGTAGCTCAAAGGTGTACCCTAATTTCATACCCATTTTCTAGATTTCCTCCACTCTGGATTCTAGGGTCCTTTTGTGCTCAATGATATTCCCAAACTCTTCCTTGTTCCATTTCTTTATTTTTTCTTTGAGGGCCTTCAATTTATGTTGGAACTTGTACATACTAAGGACCTCTCTTATGATAATCTCTTCCCACCATTGCATTACTTTATCTTTGAAATCAGGATGGCCTAGCCAGAATTGTTCAAAACGGAAAGGTTTTTTAAATTGAGATCCCAACCCACTCCACCACAATTCAACTGGCTAGTGATCAGACCCAGTCGCTGGGATAATGGAAGTTTAAATTTCACTCCATGATTCCACGTCTGACTCAGAAACAAGAAATCAATCCAGTCGTGAAGTAATGTGGTGGTCTCCTTTTCGTTTATCATTCCATGTGAATCTACCTTCCCCCGAGACGACATCAACAAGTTTAAGGTCTTCAATAGTATCCATGAAACGACCACACTCATCTTCTTGATGTCTTCTTCGGCTCTTCTTCTCCTCTCAAGAAGTGATAAGGTTAAAATCACCCCCCATGATCCAATGTTGATTTCCCACACCATCCCCAAATCTCCTCAAGGAAACAATGAAGGAAATTTTCTCCTGGGGATTATTGGGCCCGTAGACATTATTTCAAAGGACAGAAATTTGGAAACCAATAACCCAAAATTCAGTAGAGAGGTAACAGTGATTCCCATGGAATCCTGTCATATTAACTTTACACGGATCCCATAGGATTCCCAACCCTCCTGCCATTTCTCTGGTATCAATTCCCATTACCTCATTGTTTTTCCAAATCTTTTTACATATCTCTTGCAGATGGGTCGTTGAGCATTTAGTTTCTTGAAGAAACACAATGGTCGGATTTGTCATCCTAATCTTTTTTCGAAGGACCTTTAATTTTTGCGGGTCATTGAGACCCCTAATGTTCCAGGATACAATATTCATTAAAATGATAAGAAGTTACAAGCCTAGATCAACCTGAATGGTAGGGTACTGACCTGATTCAATTAGATTTAATCCTACTGCTGCAATGCGATGCCGGTTGGATTTCTGTCCCGACTTCTTGATTATTTCTTCATGCATCCTCTTGTAGTCTCTATGGGATACTGGATTAATTCCAAGACGATTGGACTCTCTATATTTTATGATGGTCTCTTTAAAAGGACCACTTGATATTGTGGGACATAACCTTTGTTTGCATATTCACATGCTTATTCTATTCCATCTAGGTCTAGATCTCCAATGTCCAAGTCTTTGATGTCTTCGCTAGTATCCCCTCCTAGATCATCACTTGGTATTTCCTCCACAAGAGAGGTAGAAGCCCTTGGGTATCTGATCTCCTTCTCTTGATTGATCGTGTCCTTCTGTTCCTTGGTGGGGAGAGAAGCAATTTCCTTCGATTGTCTGTCTAGGGCATCAAATTGATTAGAGGTCAAAATATTTTTGGCTCCTTCCATAATGATGCTTAACGACTAGCGATACGGTGATTATGTGATGAAAACAAACAAAGTAATTATTGACGAGATGTATATTTGATTAGATGAATGCGTAATATTTGAGTGAACTATAAATGCTTAACGAAGTAGCAAATTTATGAATCAGATGATGATTATTGAGGACAGTACTACTAATAATTTGTTTGTGAGAAATGTGTGTAGCGACAGGTGAAACGGTTCACCGACGGACACACAAAGGAATATGAAGGGTCGTAGAGTACAGGTAAATCATACACAGGGAGAGCGACGATGATGTCGACTCCCGGCGGAATACCACACTGGGCAGATAAGCACTAATCCGCATGCTCAAGAAGAAAGCGTGAGGACGTATGAAGTGGGCCACGATGGAGCTGGTCACGTATGAGTTGGGGGGCACGCAATGAGAACGAACTCACTCCTCAGCGCCATTAGTCCCTAATAGTGTGTAGACGGAGGATGGAAGGTAATGGTTCCTGAAATCCCTACATGAAGTTCCCGCAAGTCAAAAGGAAATGATGATGGCAGAATGGCCCGATGGTGCAGTACCCTGTCAAGAACGGAAAGAGTGGACGCAAGGAACCAATGATGTGGTATCTTGCTGAGGAATGGAAACTATGGATGATTGGACCCGACGGAGTGGTGCCATGTCGGAGAAATAAAATTAAGGAACGGGGAAGCCCAATGACGCGGAACCGGGATCCTAGTGAAATTGATTGTTAAACTTAACTGCATAAAAACTTAAGATTATACCTAGATCATTACTTAGAAAATGCAGAAGAGTATTTGGGGCATTTGCACATAAATGATTATTTTGGCTTATAAATAATTTACTGATTGATTTAGGCATTTGCACATGAGTTATTATTTTGAGCATTTAAAATAATATAAACCATTACTTAAGAGCAAAGTAGAATCCTAAGCATGGACACCTAATCAACTAAAAGCTAGGAGTTAATTAAAATATCTGGGGGGACAAACATGAGCAAATCTAGGGATGTTGGTGCATCTCCTAGAGAAACTGACACTTGGATGGTTGAGTTGTTTTTAATTAAATAATTATTTATGCATGAAGCGACATGTGTCGTGTGAAATTTTCCTTTATAAGAACGGCATGGGGAATGGGTGAAGCACCCAGACCCTCGACGACTATTGTAATTTTGAATTGCCTCACGACTTGCTCCTATTGAGGGTTTGGCTGGAAATCTTGGTGGTGGGAATCCCAAGTTGGGTTTCTGGATTATTGTGTGTGAACTCTACGGCCCGAATTGTTCGGGGGTCCGGAAAGAAGAAGATTACTTCCGGAGTGGTAGGGAGGATTACCAAGGTGTCCGCTGGTAAAAGTTCGAGAATTTCAGAAGGACCACGAGGATGAGCTTCAGCACTACCTGTGGGACATCGCAAGCGACTACCGGAGAGGTAAATATTACAGAATGTAATTTCTTTCAGACAGAAAGTTATTTGAAATTTTAATGGAATAGATCGCAAATTTTTCTGGATATGATTTATTTGGATAGAAATTTACTCTATAATTTAAATGTGGCCGAATCTCTGATTATGGTTTATTTTGAAAGCAATTTATAAGAAAGTTTTAGGGAAGTGATATTGTTCAATTTCGGATTGCAATCATCTTGGCGCAGAAAAATCAATTGGAATTTTTATTGAAGTACTGTTATGAAAAACTGGTTTTGTAGGTGCTTTCAATAGAATCTCTTTCTAGAGAGTCATCTTAAAAAGGAGTCCGTTGATCTCTGTGTAGTAAATTCCTGGAATTTGTCATCGGAAATCTATATTAGACATTAGCTTTAGCGTTGCGCATCGGTTCATGGGGTTCTCTTTGAATAATTATGATTTTTATCGAATTGAGGAGTAGGTACTCCAGATCCATACTCTACCTCCCTTTGAATCCTTTATCTTGAGTTATAAATTGAGAACCATATCTCAGATCGACTTTTCTGTTGTAGCTATGCCCCTGCGTGTGTATAAATTGACCTATTTCTCATATCCTTCGAATCCTATTTCGAAGAAATTCTACACTGTATGTTGAACCGAGAATTCATTACTAATTGTCCATATACTTCTGGTTCTGCGAGTTTTTGACCATTAACCGTTTAAGCTGAGGCTAACTGTACTTACTCTGCCAGTGTGATGCTAATTCGTGGCGAAAGGTTAATTCCAGACTCTCCCAGGTTTCATCCCTCCCGTGATCTCTGTCCAATCCATAGTTGCAACCATATATTTCCCATATGTTTGTAATCTTTGAGATGCTTCAGTAACTGTTTACTACTGAAAGAAAGTGGAGAGGATTGAATGTCATGAAAACCGTCTGAGAGCTAATACCAGTAACCGTACCCTAAGGCCGGAGCTAGATCTCGATTTCATCAACGCCCACTGTTGCAATTTACCTATATTTGTCTTCAATTTAATTATGTTATTGTTGTGAAAGTTTGATCGGCGAAAGGTGCCACACCATTCCACTCACTATTCAATTTTGTTGGAGATAATTCCTCCCGCCAGGTGTCTATATCCAGCAACCACCGTATAAGGAGTTAATACCATTAGGTGGTGAAGTAAATGAGCCTCGGGTGAAGAGAGGCAGCTATATGTTCAATGTATTTTGTGTATTTAGGTGTGGGGGTTCTGGAACGATGCAGTAGAGCCATCGAGCTCCATCGAGAATTCTGCTCGGTCTTGTTTTCAGCTTTTTCAATATACTTTGTTCTTTCCCTTGTTATGCTCTGCCTCCTCTGAATCTGTCATGGTATCAGAGCCCAGAGTCACGAATCCCCCTTCACCCGCCATGTGAAGGATCTGAGTGTTGCCAGTGTTGGTCATCCAAGCGAACTTGGTGCAAAGAAGGGAGTAGCTGGAGCAGCCGTCTCCATTCATGTGAGGTAAACCCCAGCCACAGTCGCTGGAAGAGCCTTTCAGAAAGCTGAAGGCAGAGCTGAGAGTGAGAGCCGCCATTGGAAAAGGAAGTTGAGGCTGCCAGAGGCGGGCAGAACCCTTCTGAAATCGTTTCTATAACCCCAGACGGGGGCCAAGCCTGCTAAAGAACAGCCTGCTTATCAACGCCAAGTTTGAAGCCATCTACCTTCCAGATTGAAGCAAGCAATACCCTTACGCAGATATGCCTTTGCCAGAGATGAATTCAATTCAATTTCCCGGTTTGCATCAGTAACAGCATCTGTGAAATTATCGAGCTTAATGTTCGCCCAGGCCCTGTCAACGTATAACCCAGCATTGGAAGGGTCAAGGCCTATGGCCTGTGTGTAAAAACTGACGGCCTGCTCGAAATCATCTTCCTTGAAGGCCTCGACAGCCTGCCTCACAAGATCCTCAGCCATTACCGTTGCGCTTTCAGAAATTCGATCCGAGGATTTTCCCGCCGTATCGAAAATGAATGAAAACCCAAGAGCAAAATAAGTTAACGAGGCTTCCTCTTCTACCTTCTGGCATCGTGGTTGTGTTGCAGAGGTTCAGTAGCTTGTTGTTGCCGTGCGCGTGGAAAGAGGTAGCAGATCAGCCAGCAGAGCGAAGTAGAGCGAGGGAGCAGATCGATTCCAGCAATGGCTCCGAAGAGAGGGGTCAAGACACCGGTTGCTGCTAAGAAGAAGGTTCCGAAGGTTGTTAATCCATTGTTTGAGAAGCGACAGAAGCTGTTTGGGATTGGGGGAAATACTAGCATATGAAAACAAGAAAGGAAGACAACAGTGAAAGCAGAAAAGAGAATTTTCAGGACCAGGAGGAATACTTGCAGGAGGAGAAGGGTACCGTGCGTCAGTTTTCTGGGAGTTGAATTGCTTGTCTTTTAGATCTCATCCTTTGTTATTTTAGAAGGAAAACGGCAGGCCTTTTCCCCAATATTTACAGTGCCAGCACAGGACACCTGAAACAAAGAAGAGTAGAAATGGGTTATCAAAGAAGACTGAAGCAGATCAAAAGAAGAAATGCAAGGGCAGAGGCAAAGTATTTTGCACATAGATTTAGTGAAGTTCTGATTGCAGAGGAGGTTATTAACACGGTTGAAGTCCAAGAAGAGAACCAGGATAATTGGAGCAGCAGAGTTCTCCTCGTACCCCCGCATTTTTCAGGTAAAAATTATGAATTTTGGGCTATTAAAATGAGAAGTTTTCTTAGAGCAGAGGATTTGTGGTGTTTAGTTCAAAATGAATGTGTGCATCCCCTAGATTTAGAGGCTTTTGAAGCCCTAACTGAAGACCAAAAATTGCAGCAGCATGAATTAGCCTTGCATCTCATCCAACGAGCTGTGGATGAAAGTATTTTTCACAAGATTGCAGCAGCAAAGACTTCCAAGGAAGCATGGAGAATCTTGGAAGAGGAGTTCAGCGAAAGGGGGAGTAACATGTGCAAGCAGTCAACAGTGTCACAGCCTGTTGAAGAAGTAGCAGTTGAGAATCCTGCAGTTGAAGCAGAAGACAGCCAAGCTGTTAGTGAATCCCACGGTGTAGAGGCACTTGTGGATGAATATGAAGATGGAACTGCCATTGCAGCAGTGGAAACTCCAGCCATAGAAGCTGTTGAGAAGTTCGGTGAACCACACACAGTTGTGGATAATGAATTTGATGAACCTGCTATACTAGCAGAAGCACTTTCCCCAAACACAGATGAAGTAGAAGTTGAATGGTCACATGAAATGGTTGAGGACTCTGTCAGCCAAGCAGAGCCAGATATGTTTGAGAATGGTGAAGCCCACTGTGCAGAGCCACAAGTGGATGAAGATGATGTTGAAGAGGAAGCTGCCAAAGCAGCAACAGAAAATGCTGAATTAGCAACTCAAACAGTTGCAGGACAGCCAGTAGAGGCTGAATGTGAAGAAGAAGAGCTCATGAAGAGCATGCCCATGAGGGCAGAAATTTTTCCTAACAGTTTAAATGTTTGTGAGTGTGCAGGTATTGAAAGCAAGAATCAGTCTACAATAGCTAAAGAACAAGAGCATGCAGTCAAAAGACATTTTTATGAATATTTGAAATTTATTGAAGAGTGGCTAGCAAAGCCCAAGCACGATGTAGACTGTGATGAGGATTTAAAAAAGAAAGAGTGGACTACCCCACATGCCGATGAATACGATAGTGGCAAAAAGGGTGAACAGGAAGAAGTGAAGCAAGAGGAAAAGGAAATGAAGCACGATGACATGCTCGAGGGATCTAAAGTTGAAGATGTACAAATGCAGGCAGGCATTGACAAATTGACGGATGCTGTTGGGGCTACGTTGGGACCTAGAGGTCGTAATGTTGTGTCAGATGAGTTTGGAATTCCAAAAGTTGTTAATGATGGAATTACAATTGCTCGTGCTATTGAACTTCCTGATGCAATGGAAAATGCAGGAGCTGCCTTGATCCGGGAGGTTGCAAGTAAGACCAATGATTCAGCAGGTGATGGGACAACTACTGCATCTGTTCTAGCACGGGAAATTATCAGGCTAGGACTTGTTGAGGAGCTAAAGAGGAAGTCCAGACCTGTAAAAGGACGGGAGGATATTAAAGCTGTGGCTTCAATATCTGCTGGAAATGATGATTTCGTAGGAACTATGATTACTGATGCTTTAGACAAAGTTGGGCCTGATGGTGTTCTCTCTATAGAGTTTTCTTCGTCTTTTGAAACCACTGTTACTGTTAAGGAGGGAATGGAGATTGATAGGGGTTATATATCTCCCCAGTTTGTTACAAACCAGGAAAAGTCGCTTGTGGAGTTTGAGAATGCTAGAGTTTTGGTCACTGACCAGAAAATTATAACAATTAAAGATATTATTCCTGTGCTTGAAAAGACAACACAGTTGAATGTTCCCCTGCTTATTATTGCTGAAGATATTTCAGGGGAAGCCTTGGCTACATTGGTTGTCAATAATTTGCGTGGAATAGTCAAAGTTGCTGCTATCAAAGCTCCAGGATTTGGTGATAGAAGAAAGGCCCTACTGCAGGATATTGCTATAATGACAGGTGCGGACTTTTTGGTTGGTGACCTTGGTAATAAGGTTGAGGATGCGTCTATTGAGCAGCTTGGTATTGCAAGGAAGATTACTGTAATTAGCAGTTCAACAACCATCATTGCCGATGCTGCTACCAAAGATGAAGTTCATGCAGAAGATAATGGTACTTTGCAATCAAAAGAACATAAATCAAAAAAGAAAACAAAAGATAAAAAGGCAAAAAGTTGGAAGGTACACAAAGAATCAGAGGAGTTCCTGGAAAGTGATCATATGACAGAGAGATGTCCTGCAAGAGAACATGATCAAGTTCAAGCACTGATCCCTAAGTTGGAGAATGCTTCTGCAGCATCTCAAGTAGGAAAAAAGTCTCCAAGCAGAAGTGCAAGGAAGAAAAAAGCAAAGAGACGTTGGCTACGAGAACAAAAAGATAAAAATCAAGAGAAAAACAGCACCCTTGACAACCAAATTTTCTCAAAATGCAAGAAACTTCAAAAATCAAATCAATCTGATGATGCTGAAGCTGAAGAAGAAAGCCTTCCTGTAATAGTGAGATCTGGACATATACGCTTTGAGCCCATTAACAACGAGCAGGAGAGCCGGGGCATTCAAGATTCCACGCCAGCACTTCATTGGAATGGGATAACTAATAAAAGGCAAGGTCAGAACTGGGGAAAAGAGAGAAATTATCTCCATAAAGTAGAAGGCTCTGCTTGTCCCCAAGAAAAAGAGATATTTCCTTCACACAGTGGGGAGGAAAGGTCTTTTATCCAGTGTCCGCTTGAGTTTGACAAGCTTCCTAGCATGTCTGGTGTGCCACAGGAAGGTGACATAATTGCATACCGTTTAGTGGAACTATCTACTTCCTGGTGTCCAGAACATTCTAGTTTCAGAGTTGGCACAGTTGCATGGTATGATTGTCAAACCACTAAGATCAGGTTGGCACCAGTTTCTGAGTATCCTTTTGAATTCTTGCATTCTCTTGGTGAAGAAGAAGATGCTAACCAGACAGGCATCTCACCTTACAATGATGATGGCTCATTAGATATAGATTTTGCATCACTTGTTGATGTCCGTTGGGTACATCAGCACAAGCCAACTTCTGAACCAATTCATATCGAAGGAGAAAATAAAATCTCTAGCACTGATACAGGTACTAGAGTTCCAGTTGCTGAGGAACCTGGAAGAATAGAAACACATGCAAATGGTCAGAGAAATTTAAAGAGCAGTGCTGACAAAAATACTGACTTTCCAGATATTGAGAAACTTGCAACTGAAACACATGCAAATGCAGAGATAAATTCGAAGAGTGACATTACAAATTTTCCAGTGCATACTGAAGGGAATGGAGAAATTGTGAGTATCTGGCAGGAGATCAATCAGGTGTTTAGTGCTAAAAAAGCGGAGCTTGCTCTTAAGAATGAGCAGTCCAAGGTAGAGGACTTCGAGGATGAGATTGAGGTTGATATAGAAAGTTTCGATACAGAAACCCTTTGGGAACTTGATAGGTTTGTCAATAATTGCAAGAAGAAAGTGAGAATGAAGAAGAAGGTGAAGAAGAACGCTGAATTCAAAGTCTGGAGTAAGCGAAAGAAAAAGAAGCCACTGCATCAGCATGCAGCAGACAAGAATGGTATGATAATTTTGACTTTTGACATGAACTAATGTAAGCCTAGCTGAGACTTAGACCAGCAGGCATTAATGTTTCAATGTTTTTTTTTGTTAAAAGCCTATGACGGCATTGTATGCATGTGTTAGATATTAGTAGTTTGTTTATGGTCGGAATTAAGGGGGAGTGTTGGAGATAATTCCTCCCGCCAGGTCTCTATATCCAGCAACCACCGTATAAGGAGTTAATACCATTAGGTGGTGAAGTAAATGAGCCTCGGGTGAAGAGAGGCAGCTATATGTTCAATGTATTTTGTGTATTTAGGTGTGGGGGTTCTGGAACGATGCAGTAGAGCCATCGAGCTCCATCGAGAATTCTGCTCGGTCTTGTTTTCAGCTTTTTCAATATACTCTGTTCTTTCCCCTGTTATGCTCTGCCTCCTCTGAATCTGTCAAATTTTTCTTCTTAATGATAGTTGGTTGTTCTGACTAACCTTATGGTATGACTGTTTAGCGAAGGCGTGTGCAGCAAAGTGTAGATGGTTGATAGCGTATCTCCCTTAATGGGTTGCCCTTGTAAAATTGCATCGACCTGCCTATTGTATCCTTACTCCTGTTTTATTTTCGAGATCCGAAACCCTGTGTAAAGTTTAGTGAATTGCTTGACCTGATTCAACGTTAATACCCATGACGGATTTTTGAAACAGTTCTGCAAGACAGTACCCTCCCGACACTTGAACTCTCACTTATTTGTGTTCCCTAAATTCTATTAATTTGACAATAGTTTAAGTTTTAAGTGGGTAACCAATATTCCCGATAATGGGATTATCTTTATTAATTAATAGTTCGTCAACAACTGAAGTTACAAGATTAAGTATAACTTCTACATTAAGAGTGCGTTATATTACCACCTAATCATTTAGTGGTGGCTCATTACCGAGCCTCATCTCAAAGATGATGTTCCTTAGAGCCTTATGAATCGGTATTTCAATTTTTATGTCTTAGTAAAGGTTTATTGGAAGATTAAAAATTAATCATAACTTGTAGGTAGATAAACTAAATTTCAGTGGAGTTCGGTGACGACATGAAATACCTTTATCGTTTTATTCAAATTGAAAGGCTTTATATTTATAGGGAAAGAGACCTCAGATCAGAGCCTTCTTTACGTCCCTCCTAAACATCCTTCTTATTTACCCACCCACCTTAAGACCTTGCACCTGTTCTACCTAGTAACACTTTAGCATACTGATAGGAATTGCATAGGAAAAGTGTTGTTGTGATAAAGCTATGTTTTATATGTTGTGTTGATTTTACATTTAAATGAAAATGTATTAAATAATATAGATCTAGTGCATGTCTTATACATGCGAAATAGGAAATATGTCTACCATATTTAAATTGAAAAGTATTACATTCATATCATACTAATAGGAAAGGTGTAGTTGAGATAAAACTATGTTTTATATGTTATGTTGATTTTACATTTAAATGAAATTGTATTAAATGATATAGACTTAGTACATATTTTATACATGTGGAATATTAAATATGTTTACCATATTTAAATTGAAAAGTATTACATTCATATCATACTAATAGGAATTGCATAGGAAAGGTGTAGTTGAGATAAAGCTATGTTTTATATGTCATGTTGATTTTACATTTAAATGAAATTGTATTAAATGATATAGACTTAGCACATATTTTATACATGTGGAATATGAAATATGTTTACCATATTTAAATTGAAAGGTATTGTATTTATAGCATACTAAATGGGAAAATGTAAGGAATGTACAGTTAGATCATGATCTTATTTAAATGTTGTGTATTCTAATTATTATGTTATAATAGCATTGGTATTCCTCTTAAAATGAGATTGATGTAATAAATTAAGTACTCATCTTATGCAAGAAGACGTTATGGAATGTGTCGAAAAGAAGTTAATTGAAAACTTTACATATAATTCATTATCATAATTAAACGAATGCATTAGTAAGGTATAGCATGCAATGCAAGTATACTCTCTTCGAATTACCTCCCAAACTATTGACTCGTATACAATAATATTCCTTCGAAACATATTCGAGGTCATAACTTTACCTTTGTGTTAAAAAAAAAAAAAAAAGTCTAGGATGAGATCCCTACAAGACTGGCACAACCCTCATATCCTCTTTATCAGGGAAATTTTTGTCCTTCCAAGGTCGCAAAAAGAGGCCAGCCTAGTAGAAGAAGTAGGGGCCAGCCTAGTAGAAGAAGTAGGGGCCCCCGTCTAAAAATCTATTTCTATCTTCTAGACTTAAGAAAGAGATGGTAAAGAATCCCTTTGAACCCAGTTGGAGATCATAATTCCCTTTTGGTTGCCAGGTTTGATTTATCCACCATATTAGGTCTTTTTCCGATGGAAGCATACCCACAAATTTTCCAATGAGCGCATGATCCTACATATATTGGATCCTTTCCCATAACTTGCTAGATCTGATTTTCATAGATGGGATTGAGGTCGATTTAGGGATGCATTGACCCAACTTCCTTCCCACAGCCGAGCCTCGGATCTAGACTCTTATGAGATTATTTCATTTCCACCCATTCCTTCAAGCGATATCAGGATCCCCCCAACCCAAAACACTTCATGAGGGTTTACAGGGGGGATGGAATGATTCCCCGCATGATTGCAGCCATAGTCATCATTAGTCCTTCCATCTCCAGAGATCGTTGTAAACCCTAGCTCCCCACGAAGGAATATAGTCCGGAAATGTTAGTACATAACCCTTTATTCAATAATTTCACTACAACATCAAAAACATCTTTGCTCATTTATCATTGGATGGTAACCGACGAATGAAACATTTCAACCTTGCACAATGTTCATCAGTACTAAGCTAAATGTGTATAAACCAAATTGTTTTAAACCTCCATAAGGAGATCCACTAATTCCAAAGGTTATTCTATTTACCAACTCAAATGTTTTCAACTTGCATATTTATAAGCCTATTGATAAACATTTCCATATATATATATATAGGGAGAACAATACTAGAAAATGTCTGTATTTCTTTTTGAATGTATTATAACCGAACTTCCATTTTCAATATGTAAACATAATACATAATACCAAAAAAAACAAGATGAAATCATTACTCGTACACTTACGATTTTTAATCGGACGAATTTCGTTTGGGTAATGCAGTAACATACCTAACCATAAAATTTTACATCTTTATCTCCTTAGTTACCTTTTAGAGAACCTTAAAGGTTTAGCCTAGATAATTGATTTCTTCGTTCATTCCCCTCATGCACATGAACAAAATAATCATTTGATTTTAGTGCCAGATACTACATTTGTTCTATCACATATTACATCACATGGAATACAAAAATACATTAATAAGTATCGTTATGCTAAGTTACCACTTCCAATAGAAACTATTTAACAAATTAGTTATAATTAAATTAAAGTAAGTTTTAATTTCAAACTTCCCTTTTAAAATTTATACTAGATTTATATAGATAGATAGATAGATAGATAGATTTAATCAGTAAGTAAATTACAGACTTATAAGCTCACTAAATCCTTCTGAGAACACTCTTTAATGAGAAGTACCTCTACCACTCTTGAACCTATTATTAGTAATTTTAACAAGTTATTTTCACTCGATGAGAGTGAATCTACTTCATTTCTACCACTTGTAAGCAATATGTACTATTTCAATTTATTTCACTTGTTTTACAAACTTCTAAATATAACTTCATACACAAGGTTCCCACACATCATAAAAATGATACCTTTAACGAGGTCACAACCATCCAATATTCATATCTTAACATTCACTAAACTTTATAGTTCATTAGTGGTCTATCCATGAACTTATACGTATGAGTGGGTCCCCTAGGAACAAAACACATACTCATTTATGGTCATTAAGTTTTCATTTCACTACTATCCTAGGCTTTCTCATCTAATATAATTATTCATCTTTTATAGGATCATCTATACACAGTATCATCATACTTTTATCATGGATTATAGTGTTTATATTTTCAAAAACCATAGAGTTATGATCCTATCGTCTAGGTACTCTAGTGTTTACCAAAATTATAAAGCAATATATGTACTTATTGTGTAATTTGTCTTTAACATGAATTTCAAAATGCTTAAAAAATAAAACAAAATGAAACTACCTACTTGTAACTCACAAACTTCGTCATAGTATTCCATCTATTTTACGCGTTACCTCTTGCATAACTTTGAGGATTTGTTCGTCTAATTCATTCCTTCATATAACAACAGAATCAAATTTTTAGTTAAAAACAACTTCATATATATTTACCTCATGTTAATCCCATATAGGCCCAAGTGTTGAACTTCAGCTCTGATACCACATGTAACACACCCATTATTCCGAGTTAAAGTTTTCAAAAAAATTGGAGTATAAAAATCTCTTTTTCCTTAACCTCATTTAACTCGTATGCTTCCTATTAGTCATTATATAAGGTCCAATATACTCTCATGAGTTTCTAGAGTTCCTACCATTCAAATATCCTATTTGGATTCTCTAGAAAACCACTTATAGTAGTCCTAAAACTATTGACCTGTCTTGATACCATAAGTATTAATGTCATTTATAAACCAGCCTAGATCCAAATCCTAGGCTCTATCAAGTGCCAAGAGGGATCAAATCTCCCTTGGTGCAAACCTCTCCTTGAGTGCAAACCGGAGAAGACGTTTGCACCTCGGGAGATTTGATCCCTCTAGGCGCTTGATAGAGCTTAGGATTTGGATCTAGGATGGTTTCAGTCGTGGGCGGTGACACAAAACTGGAGTTTGATCAGCATTGTAAGGAACAGGTAAAATTGAAAACACAGATACATTTACAAGGATTATCATAATGTAAGTAATAAGTATTAAGGATTGAGTAAATTGTTAAACTGGAAAATAGAGACAATAATTTTGTAAGGATTAAATAAATGAAAATATGGTTCACATCGTGATCATTCTCAATCTATCTTCTTCATCTTTTCTTATCTTCACACCTGGTAGTTTTGACATCTTCTCATATCGATCATATGAGAACGGAGGGTGAAATCGTAGACCTGCCAAAGATTTAACTCGAGATCTTGTTGTAAATGTCATACCCTGCCTTTCTTGCTTTCCAATACTAATAGTATCTTTCTCCAATGTCAATCCTTGTGACTTATGGATTGTTAAACCCCAAGCGAGTTTCAATGGAAGTTGCTTTTTATTACCTCTTTCGATAGGTGTAATAGGAACAACTTGAGGAAACGATTCATCCCATGGTCCCCCCACATAATTATCAAATTTTATTAAAACATACGTTGGTGGTTCTGGAGGCAAACTTCCAGGGTTATATACAATTTGTTATATAACTCCAAGAGCACCATTGATGAGTCCTGCATCAGTCCATAGGTTTGATGTGAGCATTACCCTTGCTCCTATGGTTATAAGTAATTCAAGTTCCAACCCTTCCTTATCTTCTTCCATAGAATAGTTGCTTCTTATAGATGTAGCAATACTAGTCGCAATGGGACAATTTAGGCTTCTTATTAAACGCTTGTTATGACAGTTAACATCATCATTTGTCGCAAACAAATGTATCGCCTTATCGAAGGACTTTTTCATTGTAGCATGTAAGGAAGTATCTGTATGAGTCATTAGTAATTTCCAATCCTCTATTGTTGGAATTGCATCTCTAATATTCATTAACACATTACAAAAAGATATTTGTTCATTGCTTTGTCCATTATGTCGAAACACAGTATCGAGGGTCACAACTGTTGTGAATGTGTTCCACAATTCTTTTGCAATACCTTCTGATGCATATACAGGCTTATCCATGACAGGCGGCAATTGTCCCAAATCACCAACCAATATAATTGATCTTCCACGGAAAGGTATATTTGCATTTTCTGGGAAGGCTTCGCGAAGTCTTGAATCTATTTTGATTAATAGATTTTTTCCAATAAAACTCATTTCATCAATCAAAATATATTTAACATTCCTCAACTCTTCCTGTAAGTTAATTAAAGTCGATCCTCTTAAAGGATTAATTTCTTTGATCAGTATATGAAGTGCAGAATGAACTATTCTTACGGATATGTTGAAAGCTGCCACCCCCGTAGGAGCTAGAAGAAGTAATGGACTTTTCCCCAAATGAGAGAGATTATCAAGTGTATTTTTAATGGCTCCAATCAAATATGACTTTCTGGTTCCTGTAGTTCCTTGGATTATCATGCGTAGTGGATCAACACCCGTTCTATTATGCTCAAGGATAACATCGTATGCTATTCTTTGCTTATCACCCAAACTATCAATTGAGTAAGACTTTGCATGTTGATTAGTATAAATCATTTTCAATTTTCGCATATCGAAGATGAAATGAATTGCACGACTGGAGGTCTCTTCATCTACAAAAGCAATGTTCCAATCATTCATACGATCAAGATCCCTATGTCCAAGCATCTCAAACTCATTATAATTTATAAATTGATTTTTATATAATCCACATATGATCTCCCATTCATGCTGCCTAGAATCTCTCTGTGGAATTGGATGTTCTTCTTCCTCATTGGATTCAACTCGACCATCTGTAGGCATAGGTTGGCGATCGACATGCCAATGTACATATTGCAAATATTTCCAATTATGTACTATTTCAGCAGATGTGTGTCCTATATCTCTTTGAAAGTCGCGAAATGTCTTGTACAAAACCAACTTGAACCAACAGAATTCGAAAAACTTCTCATATTTTCGATCAGGAATAGAATTAAATCTCGGAAACACACATACAATAGATGCATTACTTTGTGGTAACCATTTTCCCCCCTATCTAACTTTCGTTTTCGATATTCCTTTTGTTGTTCTGCATGTCATTTTCTTCGTTCTCCTCATTCTTCTGCTATCATTTCGTCCAACTTTCTTTTTCGATATTCTCTTTGTTGTTCTGCTTTTCATTTCAAGTCTTCTTCTCATTATTTGAGTGTAATTTCGTTAGATTTTCTTCGTTGAGCATCTCCCACAGTTGGTTCTATGGGTATATCGGTCGAACATTGTCTTTGTTGCTCTACATTTTGATTTTTTTGTTGATCCACATTTTGTTTTTTTTTTCTTCCGACTGCTTCAACTTTCTCTCTTGATATGCTCTTTGTCGATTTGCGTTTCATTTTCTTAGTTCTTCTTGTTCTTCTGTTGTCATTTCGACCATCTTTCTTTTTCGATATTCTCTTTGTTGTTCTGCTTTTCGTTTCAAGTCCTCATCCCGTTCTTTGGCTGTCATTTTGCTATATTTTCTGCCTTGGTATGGTCTCTGACTTTTGACGTTATGTATTTTTTGTTCTTCTCATGTTTCTGTCCTAGCATCTTCCGCATGCACATCTTCCATTTCTAGTTCAGAGTCTATATAAAAAATGTCAAGCATTAACATATACACTGAAATCTATGCTAGGATAAAACTCAAGACACTGAATTCTATGAATGTATAAAACTCATGCTACATGAAATTAAATATAATATAAATTTTGAATAGATTTTAAAAAAAATTCAATATATTTTCCACAAAATTAAGTGATTTACGAGAATTGAACCTTGGACCTCACACTCATTGTCCCAACACCCTTACCACTATACCAAAGGTAATTCTTATTCTACATATTAAAAAACTTATATATAAACATGAATAATATTGCATTTGGCAAAAATGAGGGAAGGGTTTGACCCCATGACCTACCTAAAACCACCACAATGTGTTACCAATGGGGTATTTGATATGTTTATTTATTCAATCTTTCTCTTTTTAGTTGTTCTCTAAATGTTTAATATAAAAAAAAACTAAATTAATATATTAGTAATATAACTATAAATATCCCTAATATCCAAGGGAATTGGGAAATGATATGAAAAAAAAAGGCCCTCCATAGAACAACTAAAAATGAAAATATCAATTTCGAAAACATATTAAATCCCTAATTTCCCAATTCTCTTGAATTTAATATTTAATATAAAATTAAACATTAAATATTCCCTAATATTTAATATTTAATGTTTAATATTCTCTTGGATTTAATGTTTCATATCCCTACAAATTTAGAGAACAACTAAAAAGAGAAATATCGAACAATTAATATCCTTAATTTCCCAATTCTCTTGGATTTAATGTTTAATATCCCTAATGTTTAATTGTTCTATAGAGAACAATTAATAGCCCTCATTTCCCAATTCTCTTGGATTTAATGTTTAATATAAAATTAAAAACATATTATAAATATCAATTAATATCAATTTAATATAACTAATATTAAATTTAAATTATAACAAAGTAATTAAAAAAATTTAAATATTAATACTAAATTTAATTGTTTATTACAAAATTTATTTAAAATTCTGCGTGCGTGCATGAGGGAGAGAGGAGGGAGCTGCGTGCGTGCAGGAGGGAGCTGCGAGGGAGCTGCGTGAGGGAGAGAGGAGGGAGCTGCGTGAGAGATCTGCGTGAGGGATAGAGGAGGGAGCTGCGTGAGGGAGAGAGGTGGGAGCTGCGAGGGAGTTGCATGAGGGAGAGAAGAAGGAGCTGCGTGAGCTGCATGAGGGAGAGAGAGAGGGAGCTGCGTGCAGGAGGGAGAGAGGAGGGAGCTGCGTGCATGCGGGAGGGAGGAGGGAGCTGCGTGCATGCGGGAGGAGAGGGGTGGAGCTGCCTGCAGGAGGAGAGGGGAGGAGCTGCCTGGAGGAGGGAGAGAGGAGCTGCGTGCAGGGAGGAGCTTCCTGTAGGAGGAGAGCGGATTTTTCCACCCATTCTAGCCTGCCAAATCATTTTGACTTTGATAGGTGATTACGAAATTTACTTACTGTATAAATTGCTTGTTGTGTTCTCTCTGTGTTGATTCTCCTTTTTTGCGCTCCAGATTAATTCTTTTTTGCAGTTTGTTTGTGTTGGTTTCTCTCTCTTAGGTTTGGTGTATTATATATCTTTTGTTTACGAAATTATACGTCTTTTCATTATTTTTCATTATTTACCGACATAATTATTTTTAATATTTTATGACCAACAATATCAACAAACAATCTATTCACAACATCCAAACTGTATAGTACCTCTCGGCACAATAAAAAAAAATTAAGATATCAAGGTGCAAAAACTTCAATTTAATACGATTCCCTATGACAAGAGAATAAGGTCTTCTATGCATCAACACAACTTGATTAAGACTCGGCGATAACATACTTCCCTCTTATGGACTTGATATCTTATGAAACAACACAATAACGTGAATACTTTTCGATTGAATAAGCTGATGTGACTGAGTTGACAGTAGCCCAAAAAATATAACAACCACTTACTTTCCTAATAATATCTTCATTAAGTAACATTCTTTACCAACATATAATGAAAGACCTACTTTCTTTACATACATCTGAGCAGATTTGAGCAATTTCCCTTGCTTATTCAAAATAAAAGACTACTTAATATTATTATGAAAATGAGAGTAAGCAATTGGTTTAATCACGTCAACGTACAATATCCATAGTCACACAACAAGAAAATCCATCTTTTAGCACCACAAGTTAGCACCACTTATACTTTGTGGTGTAAAGGTGGTGGTATTGGCACCACTTACATTTATGTGGTGTTAAAGTGGTATTATTACCACCATTTATATTTTGTGGTGCTAAAGTGATGGTATTAGCACCACTTATATTTTGTGGTGTTAATATGGTGTTATATTAGTTAATATTATTGGAAATTGAGTTTTACCTTTATGAGAAATGCCACGTTGGAAAGTACCATAAAGTGGTGCTAAGCTATTATTTTCCACATGGACATGTACACATAGGATTTAATTATGTGGATTTGCACCATAAAAAATTCACAAATAAATATTTTGAAAATAACCCAATTCAATATTTATTTATATTTTTATCAATTAAAATAAATGATGGAAGATTAATTTATGAATTTTTGCACCATACTTACAAGAAGTTCAAATATTTATATTTAGAATATTTAAGTAAATAAAGAAGTTCAAATATTTATATTTAGAATATTTAAGCAAATAAAGAAGTTCAAATATTTATATTTAGAATATTTAAGCAAATAAATTCACATGATTCATTTATGAGGTTTACACCACAAGCACAACAAGTTCAAAAAAAATATTTGGAAAATAGATCAATTCATTTATTCATTTTTTATATTATTTAAACATATAAATACAATTGAAAAATAAATAAAAACAAATATTTTTAATTTATTACTATTATAAAGTAGTAATAAAATTATTTGAATTTAACTTTGATTATTCATTTGAGATATTTTTATCTCCTTAAATATTTTTATGGAAATTAGTATTATTATTAGGTTTTTAACACAAGACATGGGTCTCAGATCCATCTATATGATCAATGGAGAAAACCTCTAGCTAAGGCCCTAATAGAAGCTTTTATGAATCTAGGACCAAGAAAGACACCACAAAGGTCCCCACACATATTCCTAAGAGTATTTTTAGCCTCTAAGTATGGGAATTCACATTATTATAAGTGTATAATCACTAGGGATAGGTCCAATGGCCCTCGACATTGTTGAACGAACAATCATAGGCCTTAGCCTAAAGGAATCCTAAGCATAAAGAAATGTCACATTGTCAAGTACCATATAGTGGGGCTAAGCTCATATTTGTCACATGGACATGTACAAAAAAGATTTAAGTATGATGATTTGCACCATAAACACAACAACATCACAAATATTTATTTTGTAATATCTTAATTCAAGTTTTTTTCATTCAAATAAATGCCCATGATTAATTTATAAGGTTTTAAACCACAATCAGAGCAAATTCAATTATTTGTTTTTATCACTATTTAAACCAACAAGCTCACATGATTCATTTATGAGGTGTTGCACCACAAACACAACAAGTTCACAAATAATTATTTTTTAAATAGCTCAAGTCGACTATTCAAGCAAATAAATACCCATGATTCTTAAATTTGACAAATAATTAAATACAACCATTTTTAATTTTATTACTATTAAACAATATTAATAAAAATGATTTGAATTGAGATTTCATTATTTGATAGGGCATGTTTTTATTGATATTATTAAATTTTCTAATGGATATTAATATCATTACTAGGCTTTGTGCACAAGGCATGTGTCTCAAATCCTTGGATATGTTCGAGGGAGGAAATCTCTTCATTGGACCCTAAATGAATCTTTTAGGAATCTAGGACCAAGAAATATGGTCAAAACAAATATATTCCTAAGAATATTCTTAACATCTATGTGTGGATATTGATTGCATTATAAGGTTTTGATCACTAGTGATAGGTCTATTAGCCCTTGACCTAGTTAAGAGAAGAAACATGGGGCTTAGCCTAAATTAAACTTCTAGGCATGTAGGGATAATAATGATTTGTCACACTAACACAAATTACTTTTTGAGAAGATCCATGGCCTTATAATAGGGATAATGGGGAGAGTTGGAGGAACTAAAACTAGCTATAAGTCTTTAGGGCATAGAGATGATCAAGGAAGGAACCCCATGCCTTGGACCTTAGAGAAAACCTCTGGGCATATAAGATTAACAAGTATACCTTGAAACACCACATAAGGCCTCCTAAGTGTATCCTTGGCTTGATATTGGGGGTATTAATTTGTAAGTAAGAGCTTTTTTTTAAGCACTACATATGGGTGTTTAGGCCCTTAACGTGTTTGAGAGAGGAAACCTAGGCCTTATTCCCTAGTAAAATATTTTGTGCATCCAAGGAAAAATACAACAGCTCAAAGCACTACACATGGCATATTGGGGTTATTATTTACCTCTAAGTAAGGAAATCAACACCAATATGATTTTTTTGTTAGTATGCACGAGTCTTAGATTTTTGTGAAATGTCATAGGAGGAAACTTGGGCCTTAAACTTTAAGGGAAGCTTTAAACTGCACCCATAAACTCTAAACACTATCGTTGGCATATGAGCATTCATATAAGTGACACTAGGTATGCAAACCTTAAACATAGTCATGAGAGGAATTACAGGAACTAGGCCCTAAAGGACGGTTTTAGGCATATCGAGCTAATATAAATGACTCAAATTATCACTTAGAAGATCATGCAATGTATAAGATATCATTATTCTCAAAGTGGTATATGGGTGGAAATATGTGGTTTTGTGTACTAGCGATGGGTCTAGGTAAATAGTTGGGGAAGAAATTGAAAGAATTATACCCTAACATAATATTATTGAGGTAATGGGAAATGACCAAGACCTTGAACCATAACATACACCATTTAAAGTTTATATTTGACATAATAGTTGGAGATGAGCATAATTAAGAGTTTTTGCATAGAGGGATGGATCTCAAGTCCTTTATTGGAGTCATAAAAGTAAAGCAAGATCCTTATGTAGGTGTCCCAAGGCCTTCGTAATGATATTACATAGAAGATGACCATGACTTTATCCCTAAAGAAACCATTAAGGGATCAAAATCCATTTGGACACTATGTATCTAGGCCTTATGGCCTTTTATCCTTAGATAAGATCAATGGAGGAGACCTAAATATCGACCACTAAAGGAATCTTCTAGCTGTCCAAGGCTAAGAAGTTTTCCTCCACCAAGAACATTTCCTCCAACAACAACACATGGTTAGTGGAGGATACCTTAACCTTTGCCCCTAAAGGAAGCTTGTAACTATCTAGGGATAAGAAGTTTTCCTCCACTAACCATACACAACCTCCGAGTTGTATAATTGGCCTATGATTGAGGATTTTGTTATAATTAGGTGATGTTAAGTAACATGTACATATATTAAGCCCTTGGGAATTATGTTCCATGGAAGAAGACCATTTTTTTTCCCTAAACAAATCATTGACGCATGTAGATCCATGAATACTACCTAAAAGCAACATTAATTACTTCAGAGGGGTATCTATGGCACTATGTATCTATGTATTGTGGCCTTACACATGGTTAGTGGAGGAGACCTAAATCTCTAGCTCTAAATTATTCTTCCCTCCATCTCAGGATATGAAGATTCCCTCCACTAAAAACACATGGCTTCTTGAAGGTATCATTGTCCTATGATTTATTATTTCATTGCCATTAGGTGTTTTTGAGTAGTATCCACATGTCTCAGGGCCTTGGGAATGATGTTATAGGGAAAAAATTTGGCCTTAAAGAAACAATCGGGGCATCTAGAGAGATGAACAATGCCTATAGCACCATGCATGACCTTGCATGGATATTCATGCCACTATGTATACATTTCTTAGGGACTTGGGGAGTTGGACATGGTCAAGGGAGGATACTTGAACCTCTAGTCATGAAGGAATCTTATAGCCATCCAAGGCTAAGAAGATCGCCTCAACCAACCACACATGACCTCTTGAGGGTATCATTGTCATATGGTTGAGGATATTAACACCATTATGTGCTTTTGATAAGTATGTAGGTGTCTTAGGACCTCAGGAATGATGATATAGAGAAGAATACCATGCCTTTGGCCCTAAATAGACCACTAAGCAATATAGATCCCTAAACAATGCCTCAAAGCACCATGCATGACTTTGCAAGTGCATCCATTGATATTTTTATGTAGGTCCTAGGTACTTGAGGTCTTGGACATGGTCAGTGGAATAAATTTGAACCTTGGGCCTTAAATAAATCTTTTATCCATCCAAGCTAAGAAGGTTTCCTCCACCAACCAAACATGGCCTCCTGAGGTTATCATTGGCCTATGATTAAGGTTGACAATTCCAATATGCGAGTTTGAAAATATGTATGTGTCTCAATGCCTTGGGACTAACATTCTAGGGGAAATATCATTCATTTCACCCTAAAGAAACCATTAAGGCATCCAAAACCATGAACAATGCCTTAAAGCAACATGCATAACTTTGCAAGGGTAACCATGGCACTATGTATCCAAGTCTTGGGGACTTGGGGGATTGGAAATGGTCATGGGATGAGGCATGAAGCTCAACCTCTAATGGAAACTTCTATCCATATAGAGATAAGAAGGTTCTATCCACCAACAACACATCTCCTTTCAAGGGTCATTGGCCTATGATTGAGGATGTTAGTGACATTAGGGTTTTTTTAGGAGTATGTACATGTCTCAGTGTGCTGGGAATGAAGTTATAGGGAGGAATAGCATGCTTTTAGCCCTAAAGAAATCATTTAGGATTCCACATCCATGAACAATGCCTCGAAGAACCACACATGACTTTGTAGGGATATCCATGGAATTATGTATCTAGGTCTTGTGGCCTTAGGGATTTCGGCATGGTCAATGAAAGAGACTTAAAAATAGGGCTTTAAAGGAAGCTTCTAGCCATATGTGTCAAAGAAGGATGCCTTCACCAACCATAGATGGCCTCTTGAGGGTATTAGTGTTTTTAATGCTAATAGTTAATTTTTATCATTAGACACATGCCTCGAGGCCTTGGGAATGACACTCTATAGAAGAGGACCATGCTTTTGGCCCTGAAGAAACCATTTAGGCATACAAAGCCATAAATAATTCTAGAAAGCACCACACATGGCCATCTAAAGTTAAGGAGGTGGTCTCCACCAACCACACATGGCCACTTGAGTGTATTATTAGCCTATGATTTATGATGTTGGTGACAACAAGTTGTTCTGAGTAGTATATAGTGTGTTAGGGCCTTTGGAATGATGTTCTAGGGAATAAGACCATGCCTTTGGCCCTAAAGAAAATTTTGAGGCATTCAAAGCCACGAACATTGCCTAAAACCACCATGCACAACTTTGGAGTGGTATCTATAGTGATATGTATTTGGATCTTGTGGCCTTAGGGACTTGGACATGGTTAGTGGAGGAGACATAAACCTTAGGCTCTAAAGGAATTTTCTAGGCATCTAGAACTAAGTAGGTTTCCTCCACCAATGATTGATTGATTATACATGCCATTAGGTGGCTTTAAGCAATATGTACCTATCCTAGGGCCTTGGGAATGACTTCCTAGGGAAGAAGACCATGCCTTTGGCCCTAAAGAAATCATTGAGGCATCTAAATCCATGAAAAATTCCTCAAATCCCCACGCATGACTTCAGAAGGGTATCCAAATAGACTAAAAATGAGAAATGTCTAATATTTTTACTACCTAAGCCTCCCCAACCCAATTGTTTCTCTGGGTAGCATTTAGTGCCAATTGGGCTATGTTGATCAATCCCACCTGTTCCACCTGTGAGTAAAGTAGTCCGATAATGGGATCCACCTATTCTCTTTTCACAAGATCTACCAACAAGGGTTTTGTCACCCATCTGTAATACTTTATTTAATTTAACCTCAACCCCGATGGAAAAATTCATGCAAGGTTTATGCATTTTCAATGCATTCCTTTTTTTAGCCTTGTCACAATAATAGATTTCCACCACTTGTACACAAGGGGATTTAGCTAGGGTTTGGGTGAGAACAGGAGTATGATAAGGGTCTCATGGGTCTATATACAAGAGGCATGAATGCATGAATATCAATGTCACATGCCCCCCTATCTTAGTTTCTTGGAAAAAGTAACTGCTAGAAATAACAGTCCTAGAATTTTTTAATTGCTTTGGAAAGAACTCTAATCAATGTGTATATCTAGATCAACATACAATATAACCATCTTGATGGAATCTTTGTGGACATTAACCCTCTAGTAGTGCAACCACAACTAAGTGTTAACAAGCCTTAACATGGTTGAGAGAGGAAACCAAATCCTTAATCCCTAAAGTAATATTATGGGCATCTAGGTCCAAACATGATACCTAAAACCATCGTGCATGATTTCTTGGGGTTATTCTTCACCTACAAGCAGTGATATTAGTGCCATTATTATGGTTTTGAACTAGGTATGGGTCTCAAGGCTCTAGACATGGTTGGGGTAGGAAACTCGGCCCTTAGTCCCTAAAGGATTTTTTTAGGAATTTAAGTCCATGATTAACACCTAAAAGCATAATATATGACCTCCCAATGATATGTGTAACTTAGAGTGCTAATATGTGCATCATTAGGGATTTCTTAGTGTCTCAAAGTCTTAGACATGGTTAGAGAAGAGTACTCGAGGTGCAAGCTATAAAAGAATATTCTAAGAATCTAAGGCTGTGAATGTTGGCTCAAAGCACTAGACATGATATATTGATAGTATCTCTAATCTCTGAGTGGGGATATCGATGCCATTAAACAATTGTCAAAACTAGTTATGGTTCGCAAGGCTATGCACATGGTTCAAGGAGGAATCAAACTATACGAATTTCATAGGATCATAACACAAGGAAAATCCTAAAACCATCCCTTTAAGTAAAGATTATTTAAATTTTTCTCACAAGTAAAACTGCAGTGAATGTAACAAGGAAAAAGTGAAAATTTTGAATCTTTAATATTAATATTTTCAATTCAAATATGCATCTACATTCTAAAACATTTGGGGTGAGAAGTTTGTTGGATAATGCAATTATAGAGTAAGTGGAGGACTAGCATTCAAAATGGAAATAAGAAGCAATTTTAGGTAAGGCCATCATAAAGTCTATAATGAATTGGAGATAATGTTTTTGTTATTCATGATGGTGGTAGAGGAGGAGGAAACATCAACCATTGGATTCACCATTCTTTCAAGGTGAGTTATCTTATCTACATGTACTCCATGCAACTCATTTGACAAACTAAAAGACAAGGGATTCTCTTTATTTGATTTTAATGGCACCTTATTAGTAATTCTAGGGTGAATTTCATGGGGGTTTTCCATTTTTCTATAATTACAAACACACAATCAATCAATTCCATATGATGATAGATGTATGTCAAGCTCATGAGAATACGTAGACACATATTTAGGCTACACATTTCACCCCATGGTACTATCTTACTCAAGCATGTTAGGATTACACACTTGAATTGATCAATGGTTCATTTACATGGTGGTACACCTCTATTCTAAGAGTAACCAACCACCATTTTTGGGTAGAATACATGGTTACATACACACTCATATGTGAATCATTTTTCCTCCTCTACACTATATTTTGGTGGGAACTTGTATGAATGGTTACAAAAAAATCCATGACATCTAATATTATTATCATAGAATGGTGGGACTACCACATAACTACCACATATCCACTATGTATGCACACATAGATTTTGTTTGAAGATTCACTTCCCTCATTTCTAGTTATGTTCCTTGCATTGACTAATGAGTGCATCTAGGTTTATGGAGAATAATAATAATAACATATAATAATAATATAAAATAAAATATATCCCTCTTAATCTTCATATTTTAAGCATTGATAGATTTGTACTTTAGCTTTGTTTTGGTCCCTCTCGGTCCTTACTAGATATGGATTTTTGAAAAGTGAACGTAGTTCCATCTGGACTCTAGATCTGTTATTCCAAAGAGAGGTCAAATCACCTAAGGTCCAACTATTTATTATCTACTTACTTCAAAATATGCAAATAATGTCATTATTGAAGAGAAGTATGGTCATCTATACATTCAAAAATTGTTTACAAGGTATATTAGTTAGATCACTTTTTTTATTAAAATGTTAAAGTTTTTAGTATTAAAAAATTTAATTTTTTTTTCTTAAATTATAATTATCCATTCCATGTTTTTTATATCTTGGAGTTTTTATTTTTTCAATATTAGAAAAATTATATAGCTTTTTAAAATAGTTAATAAATGTTTTGGAAACTTTAAAAAACGGTTTATTATCATAAAAGGGAAATGGAAATGGAAATTTCATTTTCCATCTATTTATTTTTTTTTTTTTATAAATAGAATAGTTACTAAAATTCTTTATTAATATAATAGTTATTAAAATTTAATTTCCCATCCATCTAAAAAATTACAATAGTTACTAAAATTGTTTGTTAATAAAATAGTTTATTAATACTATGATTATAAACATTTAAAAAGCCAAAGAAAACTCATTTTCCCGCTCTCGCCAGTTTTGAGAGTTCATTTTGATCCTTGTGCACGCGCCTAGGGTTACAAGTCATTTTCCCCGCTCTCCCGAGTTTTGAGAGTTCATTTTGATCCTTGTGCACGCGGCTAGGGTTACAAGGAGGCTAGGGTTACAACCCTAGCCGCCCTCTGCTCTGCCATGCGAATGGCGAAGGAATTCACCCTTAGCATTTGTGACGGCTGAGGATCTTTGCAGTTCTGGCTATTCTCTGCAGCGAACAGGGGCTTAAAATGGATGCGTTCGATCTATGGGTTCAATGCCAACAGCAGTCTTACCTCCTACGCTTAGGTATTCGCTTTAGGGTTCTTTTCTTGCTGATTCACCTTTTAATATGTATGCCGTTCAGATTGCGGTATAGGATAGATTCGCCGCTAGCAGATAATCACCCTGGACGAGCTTTCGATGATGGCTAGTTTTGTTCATGCCTTAAGCGCTTATACTGAGGTCGAAGAATGGCGGGCACTAGCTAAAGAAAATAAGTAGAGTCAAAGGCAGAGCCAAGGTGAAGGCTTCCCTAGTAGATCTTCCATTCTAGTTGCGGAATAACCGGTTCGAGTGCCAAAGACCGTAGTTCCACCACATCTGAACCAGATAGAGAGCCAGTCCCATAACGCGTTGAACTAGAGTCCCGGAGCAGGTTTTTTTTTTTAATGAAGACGATCGCAAGCATACCACCACTTTGTTGTCCCGCCAACTATTGATTAAAAAGACGGATGGCCGTCCAAGACTTATGCGTGCTACCAGTGCCTTCTCCACCTTGGCCCGTTCAGAAGCAGAAAAACATGAGTAACAATGGGGTTTGGCATAAAGATATACTATTGAAGTGAAGTTACTTTTGTAATTTTAGGGGTTTGGAAGAAGCAGCTTCCTCTGCAAATCGTTTAATTAACCTTGTTATTAATGCTGATGACTGTAACCCTACAATTTGTATGCAATTATGCAATTTGATGTGATGTGAGTGAACTTCAAATGTTTTCAGTTGGCTCATTTTCAACTATGCAGATGTTTTCTGTTACCGTTATGCTTATGCACCTTTATGTTGACTAGTTGTTAGGCTTTTAAAAACCTAGTCCCATTAAAATGCCAGTCTCAATCCGTACATCAACTCTGTCCACAACATGCCAAAAGTGTAGATCGAATCTTTTTCCCGGGCATGCATCTGCCTCCTTTGTCAAAGTGAACAATCACGGTTACTGATACGGCAATAAAAATAGCCCACGCTGAAACTTGGTTAAAAATAGCCTTAATAATGAAAGTTGGACTAATAAATTCTTCAATGTTTTGATGATATAGAGGTTTGGAATTTACATCCCATTCACCCTTAAAATAGAATTTTGATGATGGTTTTGAGTTTTTTTTTATG
This sequence comes from Larix kaempferi, assembly GCA_027924585.1. NCBI lineage: Eukaryota > Viridiplantae > Streptophyta > Pinopsida > Pinales > Pinaceae > Larix > Larix kaempferi. The sequence continues at coordinate 12,511,062 of BSBM01000196.1, forward strand.
TTGTTCATTTTATGTTTTATGCAAATTCGTAAGTGTTAATTTATTTTCTGTTTAATCATACAATTTTGATGATGTTGCTGTAAAACTACTAATAATGTCTTTGCTGAACCTGTTAACAATCATGTTGCTTTTGTAGAAATAGTAAGGCGTGTGAATACTTTAATTTTCTGCAAGAACTCGACTTATCTTGTTCCTCTACCGATTTTAATTTCAATTTCAGTTTTGTTCCATGGACGATGAGAGTAGCGATGGTGAGGATGGGAGATACGATTTCAAAGTTTATTCTTCATTAAAAATATCATTGTAGGTTGGGAGGTTAATTGGTAAATTATCTCATGGTTATTTGAAGGGAGATTTTAATTCAGATTTTATTCCCGTAGAGATAATGCTTTACGATGTTACCTATAACCTAGAAATCGTCAGAATAATATATGTTAGTGCATCTGATAATTCCATTAAAACAAATCTTAAAACATGTTATCATGAGAAATAATAAAAATGGAAAAAATAATAAAAAGTGGAAAAAATAATATATAAAGCCACATGCCTATCACGAGGAAATAATAAAAAGTGGAAAAAATAAGAAATAAAGCCCCACACCTATCACGAGGAAATAATAAAAACTGGAAAAATTAATAAAAAGTGGAATAAATAAAGCTCCATATCTATATAGCCAGCTTGCACCATATATATATATATATATATATATATATATATATATATTATATGATTTATATTTATTTTTGTATTATTTATTATTTTATGGTGTTTTGCACCATATACAAGTTTGCGTATATTAAATAATAATAATAATGTTGGTTGGTGTTTTGCACGAGAAAGGAGCAATCCATGTTGGATTGGTTTTGGTGTTTTGCACCACAAAATCTCAATCCACCTAGGATTGGTTTTGGTGGTTTGCACCATACATCATGGAAGGCCACATATTCATTTAACACCAAAATCAACTTTTTCACAAACACCACTTTTGCACCATAAATTTTAGCACCACATGCGTATCCCCACATTATCACCACTTTTGCACCAAAATTTGAAAATTGAGGATTTCTCAAATCCTTTAGAAATAGTGGTGCTAATGTGAAGCTAAAATACCCTTTTTCTTGTAGTGTCATGCAACTTTATACCAAATATAAAGGAAAAAAGAGATTATAATACGACATAAACCAAGACCATCCATCCGTCATTCACTTGTAATAAATTTAGAAACTTTGGATAAATAATGATGACATAACATTTATAGAAATACTTAACTGAAGAAAATAGACAAAGATGATTGAAGGATTGACTGCAACTTTCCTTCCAACCATCTGACTCTCTTTCCAGTGTACATTCCTACCACTGAAAGGCCATCCCTGACCTGGGAAACGAATCCGCTAGGGTAAAGGTCTATACTCTCAAGTCCAAGTTTAAGAATTCCCTTCATACATTTAACCTTCTATTAAGATATCTTCATAGCATAAGGGATTAACCCATCCCTCTTTCACTTATACCCAAATAGTATATTTTAAGACTATCGTCTAAGAAACACATCCATTCTAGATTTATACATAATGTGGAGGTTATACTTTTCTCACTACTATTTTGTGAATGCCAACATCCTTGTTGTATATATCTATGTTTATATATACATATTCCCCTAACACTAGCGTTTCCAAGCCAAGGAATTATGTCCAACATTTTAACATATCCCTAGATTCCCTAAGTAAAAGAAATCATTTATCTCATAAGGAAATATTGTCCAAACAATTCAGATTTATACATATACACATATATATATACATATACATATATATATATACATATATATATATATATATATCCAGGGAACCTCGCAAACCTAAATTGAATATAACTAACTAAATGTTTTATCAGGGATTAATTCAAAATGTATATATTTCACGTTCTCCTATAATATCGAACAAGCTCAGGTATAATCATATAAAATTTGCCTCAACCAACAATTCAGTTCTCTAAAGAACTACGTTTCAGATCTACAGAATATGTATGCATCAAGGTTTTAACTATAGATCAGGATTGGAAATCTAAACCAATACTCATGCTTCAACCACACTTTGTTCTCTACAGGTTAACATTTCATATTTAACTGGGTATAGACATAAATCATTTAAATAGAGGTCAGACTTTGGAATATCTATACTCGTGCTCACGCTTCAACCAAACTCTGATCGCTATAGGCTAAAGTTTCATATTTAACTGGGTAAAAACATCAATACATTAAAAAGAAATAATACTTTGGAATATCTAAACCAATCCTCACCTTTCAGCCAAACTCTTTTCACTACAGGTTTGTGTTTCAAATGTAACTGGGTATAAATGCATCAATGTTTTAAAACAAATCATGCTTGGAATATCTAAGCCAACTCTGTCTAGTCCTTAAGCATAAACAAAAATGTAGAGATCAAGACTCTATTTAGGAATTTAAGATGAATATACAGAGGTCTCTAAATTATAATCTATAACTCTATCAATATATATATTCGGTGGTCATTATCAAAATATACCCACTCTATCTATCGATATAAACATCCAAATCAATACATGAATCTCTTGTCAGAGTATTAGAGGAACATTCTATCAAAAGTGCAGAGTTCGCACCTTTTATCCCACCCTATACCAATTTCATAGCATTAATTCAATGGTGTGCATAAGAAGCATCAACATCGATGCAAGGAGAAGAATATCACAGGTCTTACCTCATCGATCCAATGAGCAGAAAAATAACAGACCCTTTACTATGCAGAGATCAGGTCTCCTTATCTCTGCCGCACCAATCCAATGAGTAGAAAATAATCGACCCCTAATTCTGTAGAGGTCGTTCATGTTAAACAAATCCTCCCCAAAATACTACCAATAACCAACGAGAATTCTCTTGAACCCAGAATTTACCGTCCAGTTTTCCCCCTTTCTCCCAAAGCATGAAGACTTACTGGCCCTGGTTTTTTTCCCCCCATGCTTCACCATCTCTTTCTTCTTACCAAGCCCCTCTTACTTCCCACTAGAGTGACAAATGGTAAAACTCGCACTCAGCACCCAATGAAGGGGACAAGTGACCGCCTAATTGAGTTCAACATTCAGTTAAGGAGACAAGCTCGCGGAATTATCTCCCCAGTTTTCTCCATCGGATTCTAATTAAGTATCTGTTTTCTCTTCCACTGTCTTAGTAATTAGTGGAGTGAACCCTTATTGAAAGCACAATATTTATATATCTATATACATTGGCTACGTGTATATATATGTGTGTGTGTGTGTTTGTGTGTGTGTGTGGATGAAATACGTGTAAAGAAATATCTAATTTATATGCTTTTCCATATAAACTTTTAAGTAATATGAAATCTCATATGTATATTATAAAATCTCATATGTATATATATATATATATGATAGATCACTAGCTTCATAATAACTAGTTTTACCACATTTTTTATACCTAAGCTACATGATCGTTTTCTATAATGGTTTGCATTCTTAAGGTGACTATCACACATAGCCTTTTCTTTTAAATGTAGAACTCAAATATTCGCAAATGCATGTAGATAACCCTTTTGGCATTTGATGTAAAAGTTACGGTAAAGGTTTTAAGCTTATTAAGCCTATAATTATAATTAACCCCTTTTCTCTATAAATGAGAGGGTCATAGATGTCTGTCATTATGCCATTTCACAGTTAATAAATTATTTTACCTAGGACCATATAAAAGAATCTACCTTCATACGAAAGGTACGTGTTATATCTTACTAGAAGATTTTGCGGCGAGCAACCATTCTACTCGTCTTACAATGACTATACTACTCGTTTGAAGGTTAATACATAACCATTTATCCCTCCCCCTAGTGGATTCATGCCCTGTCATTAAGTAGCATCATGCCTTCGGTCCCCTAAGTATACCATTTAATAATTATAACTTAGGAAAATAAACAACATGCTTAAAAGGTTTACTGGTGGGGACTTGGCCTTAAGATCCTCACTAGAAACAAGTACACATTTACATTTTGATTACAAAATGTAAGGTAAAATAGGGATGTTACAATGCATGGGGTAGTTCTTCTCATGTTCTTTTAACTTCTGTGATTCGGAACAGATCATGAAATCATTCTGCATAAGGACTCCACCAAGCCTTTCCTTTATTGCATCGGTGCAAACAACAAAATCCCCGTCGGGGTCTACAATCAGTAGGACAGTTACACTAGTTAATAACTGTTTTAGCTTTTGAAAACATTCTTTGCATTTGGTCATCCATACAAATTTGGTTTCCTTTTTATGTAATTTTTTCATGGGACAAGCAATCCGAGAGAAGTTCTCAATGAACTTCCAGTAATAACCTGCTAATCCCAAAAATGATCTTATGTCCATGACACAAGTGAGCGTTGTTAAATTTTGAGCATTAATTCATTATACTCTAGGATCTTTGCTGAGAGAATAACATATACAGTATATCAATGCATGACAATCACAATATGACAAGCATCACAAGCATCAAAAGCATAAGAGACAAGAGACACAGAGTTTCTGTGGGGAAAACCCTAAGGTGAAAAACCCCACAACTTCCTTAGAGATAGAGAGAGCAATGGCTCAACCAAAATACAACCAAATAACACTGAGAAAGTCTCCTAGCAGATGATACTCCTCTTCCTCACTAGTGCGCCACTTCTGAGAGTGAGAGTGAGTTACTTTTCCGAGTGAGTAAAATAGAGATCTCCTATCTCTATTTATACTCATCTTTTTTCCCAGTGACCTTATGGGGCCGACTTGTCTAGTTAGATACATCCACATTATATTATATATAATTCCGAGCCGACCCCACATGGTGGTATAATAACCCATCGGCAAGTACACACACTTGCGACACTTGTCAATCCACATGATGACACTTCCTTATAGAGGAATAACACATCTCTTATAAGGGTACAATAAATATATATAAAATACACAGATGAAATACATTCCGAAGTTACATATACATCAACACTCCCTCTTAACTAGGAAGGTATTTCTCGACACAGATCTGCTAGACAAGTATTCTTCTCTGGATCATCGTCATCATCATCGTCACTGCTGCTGCTATCTCAACCAATCTCTGACTCTACTCGTCATAGGAAGTTCTACAGAGCCAGTCCTTTTTCATACTGGATGTAGGCCCACCACCTGCAGGTCTTTATCATCCCTGGCCATACTGTGGAATCCTCAGGACTTATTACGTGCGTCACAAAACCTCAAAAGAGCATCCCAGGCTGTTACGAGCACACAGCTCTACCTATAAGATCTCCCAGGGAAACGAAATACATGTGAGCTCACCAAAAAACCTCGCAAGAGCATCCCAGGCTGTTACGAGCACATAGCTCTACCTATAGTATCTCCCAGGGAAACGAATTACATGTGGTCATGGCAAAACCTCGCAAGAGCATCCCAGGACTGATTACGGGCACACATCCCAACCTATCGGATCTCCGAGGGAACCGAATTATATGCCATAGGACAAAACCTCGAAAGAGCATCTGCCAGATATCCCGGCCATAGAGTATCAACCTGATACTCACCATACATCATCCTGATGTACACATGATCATCCTGATCATCATCACTGCAACATCCTGCTACATGTCATCTGGAGCAACATCCTGAAGCTCGTCATCCATGATCATCCTGATCATATAATGCATCTACCTGATGCATACCAAGTATCTATCTAATACATATCATCATACATGATCCACCTGATCATACAATGTATCCACCTAATACAAATACAAATACATGATACATATCACTATACATGATCCACCTGATCATACAGTGTATCCACCTGATACATATACAGATACATGGTCCAAGCATCCAACATGATGCATATACAAAAATACATACACATGATCCATCCAATCATATCCAGCATCCAACATGATGCGTACATACATAAAAATGATCCAACTAATCATATCTAGCATCCAACATGATGCATCCATACATATAAATGATCCAACTGATCATATCCAGCATCCAACATGATGCATACATACATACATAAAAATGATCCAACTGATCATATCCAGCAGAAACCAGAACATCATCCTGATGCTCATCATCCAGTGCTTATATCCACAGCCATGTGAAGGATCCTCGTTCCAACATGCTTGGAATGGCTTCAGCAAATGTGTCCATCACTTCTTCCTCGAAGTGTCCTCGATTTGAAGAACGACAAGCCTCTCTCTGAAGTACTTGAACTTCACCCTGGCTAGTGGCTTCGTCAGCACATCTGCAATCTGCTCGTCCGTCGCAACATATAGGATCTTCACAGCTTCTCTCTACACAATATCCCTGATATAGTGATATTTGATCTCTATGTGTTTCGACTTGTCATGAAACACTGGGTTCTCGGATAGCTTCACACAACTCTGGTTATCACAGAAGATACCAGTAGCATCCTATGGGAGATCAAATAACTTAGATAGTAGCTTCTGTAGCCATACTGCCTCACAACTAGCTGAACAGGCTGCAACATACTCTGCCTCAACTGTACTCAGTGCTACGCAGGACTGCTTCCTTCTAAACCAAGAGATCACACCTGATCCCATACTAAAGCAGCACCCATATGTGCTCTTCCTATCTGCAGCACTGCCAGCCCAATCTGAATCAACATAACCCTATAGGTTAAACTTTTGATTCGCTTCATACTTGAGCCCATAATCCACTGTACCCTTTAGGTACCTCAGGACATGCTTTACAGCAACCAGGTGAACACTCCTCGGATCCGTCAGAAACTGGCTCAATGTGTTCACAGCAAAGCAAATGTCTGATCTCGTGTTCGTCAGGTACATCAAGGACCCAATCATCTGACGATACATAGAGACATCAACTGGCTCAGATGAAGCATCACATAAAAGCTTCAGATTCGATGCCATAGGTGTGGCCATGGCCTTGCAATCCATCATCCCAAATCTCTTCAGGATATCTACTGTGTACTTCCCTTGACCAAGGAAGATCCCACCTGTACTTTGCCACACCTCCATACCTAGGAAATAGTGCATCATTCCTAAATCTTTCATATCGAATTTAGCAGTAAGCTTCCTCTTAGTATCTGCAATCAGTCTGTCATCTCCTGTTACAAATAAGTCATCCACATACAAGAGTAGAATCACAGGATTCCCTTCCTCAACCTTGTAGTAAAGGTTAGAATCTGCTTTACTCTTGGTAAAACCCAAACTAGATAGGAAACTGTCAATCCTACCATACCAAGTTCTGGGAGCTTGTTTCAAGCCATACAAGGCTTTCTTCAATTTGCACACATATCACTCTTTGTCATGTATTTCGAAACCGAGTGGTTGTTCCACATATACTTCCTCTTCAACTACACCATTCAAGAAGGTAGTCTTCACATCCATCTGGTGTATTTTCCATTTCATAGCTGCAGCCAGGGCAAGTATTGATCTGATGGAAGTATACCTGGCTACAGGTGCAAAATTTTCTTCATAATCTATTCCCTCTTTCTGAGAGAAGCCACGAGCTACGAATCTTGCTTTGTATTTTTCTATACTGGCATCTGCAGCATGCTTGATTTTGTAGATCCACTTGGAAGTCACAACAGACTTCTCTTTAGGTCTTGGGACAACATCCCAAACATCATTCTTCATTATTGATTGGTATTCCTCAACCATAGCATCCTTCCATTCTTTCTTTTCTGCTGCCTCTTCATAACTGGAAGGCTCTTTGTTCATAATGTCACAGAGTAAAGAAACATAACTGGTATGTGATCTGGTTCTCTTCTTTGCTCTGTGTTCTTCTTCTAGAATGCCAAATCTCTCTGCATCTTGAATGAGCCCTCTAGCCCATGCGGGTTTCCTTTTGTGAGAGTTATCCTCACGGGGTGGATCTACAGGTTCTTGCGGATCTTCAGACTCACAAACAACTTCTGGAACTACTTCAGTCATGGTAGTGTCTTGAAATCTAGTTTCCTTAGGTTCTTCATAAACTTCGATAGGTGCCTTCCTTGATTTGATGAATGCTGAGTTTTCATCAAATGTTACATCCCTGCTGACATCGATCTTCTTGAACCCTAAAAAGTATATTTTGTAGGCCTTCGAGCTTTCACTGTAACCCACAAAGATACCCTTCTTTCCTGAAGGATCTAGTTTAGTCCTCTTTTCCAAATATTCTAAGATGGTTGACTTCAGGTTTCTTACCAGAAAAGACCTCTTCTGGTGTCTTGTTGTCCAATATCTTGTGGGGTGTTCTGTTCTCCACATATACAGCTGTTCTAGCTGCTTCTGCCCATAGATGCATAGGTAGATCCCGGTCATGCAGCATTTCCCTTGTTGCTTTCATGATAGTTCTGTTCTTCCTTTATGCAACTCCATTCTGTTGAGGATTATAAGGAGCAGTCAACTCCCTCTTAATCCCTGAATCACTACAAAGCTTCTTGAAGTCACTTGAGGTGAATTCTCCACCATTGTCGGATCTAAATGTTTTGATCTTCTTGTCAGTTTGGTTCTCCATCAATGTTTTGAATTCCTTGAACTTATCAAACACATCATCTTTGTTCTTCAAGAAGTATACCCAAGTCTTCCTGGAGAAGTCATCAATAAATGAGACATAGTAAACATACCCACTCAGGGAACTGCATGACATAGGGCCACATACATCTGAGTGGATGATTTCTAGGATGTCTTTTGCCTTGCTTTCACTGCTTGGGAAATCCTTCTTAATGTTCTTACCTTTTGCACATCCTTTGCAAACACCTTCATGTTTGGTCTTGATTTCAGGAAGACCTTCTACTGTCTTGCTTGCAATTGGAAGTGCTCTATAGTGCATATGAGCAAGTCTTCTATGCCAAATTTCACTTGGCTCCATGGATTCATGTACCATGGCATGTTCAAGTTGTCCCTTCAATTTATACAAACCTCCCTCTTGCTCTCCAATCACTACTACATCATCTATGGTCTTTCCCTTTGGCCACATTAGGACTTGACCATCCACAAATGCAACCCTCATACCTTTTGAATCCAATGTAGATATTGAGAGTAAGTTCTTCTTGAGCCCAGGTACATAAATGACTTCTTTCATCTTCAAAGATTTTCCAGAATCTAGGTTGTAGGAGGCTTCAGCACTTCCTTTGATTGGGTATTGATAATCATCCCCAAGTTTCACCTTATGGGGTGATTCATGTTCAGATAGGTTCACAAAATATTCCTTAAACCCAGTCATGTGTTTGGAATCCCCACTATCAATCAACCAATCATTACAACCATGGGAGATAGTACCTGTGAGAGCAGAGATCAGAACATACTCTTCTTCACTTGATGAGTCATCATCACTATCACTTTCTGCCCTAGCCTTCTTCTTTGGGGGTTCATCATCTTCGGCAGCATGAGCATGAAACCTTATTTTGCTTCCCTTCTTCTTCTTACTGGAGTTGTTGTTATTATCCCTTTTGTTCTTGGGACAATCTGAAGCAAAGTGACCCTTCTCATTGCATGTGAAGCATCTTAGGTCCTTCTTACTTTTTTTCTTTTTTTTTATGGGATCTATTCTGGCAAGAGTGCTCCTTCTTGGTTTTGCTTCTTTTGGTGTGAGCTGCAAGAGCTTGATCTTCACCTCCCATCTTTTCCTCACGAGCTATAAGTCTAGCTTCTTCTTGAGAACATTCTTCTCGCAATCTGTTGAAGGAGATCAACTTCTTCCTTGCACAAATTCCTTGAATGAAGGAATCCCATGACCTGGGTAGGCCATTTAGAGTGGTCATCACTACTTCACCATTCTCCACCATTTCATCTACTTCTTCTAGTTGTTCCTTGATCTAGGAGACCCTTGAAAAATAAGATTGAATGGTTTCTCCATTCTGAAACTTCACTCCTTTCAATTGGTTCCGCACGGTCATCTTTTGATTTATGTTCTTTCCTTCAAATAGCTTGGTCAAATATTCAAACATCTCCTTGGGTGTCTTAAGAGAAGACACATGGGGTATGAGATGGTCTTTGATAGAATCAACAATGATTCTCTTTGCCTTGACCAAGTTCTTCTTATGCAATACCTTGGCCTCTTTATCCTCTGGGATAGGGATGTCTTCTTTCACATATGAGTCCAACTCATTCTCTTCCAGGATTAACCCAATCCTATACTTCCAGGCTTGGAAGTTATCAGCCCCTTCAAGCTTATCCTCAAGCTTGGTGTGGAGAGACATCTTAAAGAGTACTTCAAATGGAAATAGAAAAGATTTAGGTCTTACCACTTGAAATGCTGAAAACTGGATCTGGTCCCAGATTAGGGTTTGTCAGAGAAACCCTAAAAATTCAAAATGTGAATTTCAAATTTCTAAAAGGATAGAAAGATGCACTTTGATGAGCTAATCAGCCTGGTGCATTCAGAATTTGAGATCAGCAAAGTCTTGCCCTTCAGAATTGCCTTTTTGTCCTCCTGGGTTCAGTGGAGAGAGCCCTGAATTAGGGTTTGAGTTTCTCGGAGATCTACCCAGCCAAAAATCTCGATCCAAAGCTCTAACCTTCGATTTTTGCAAGGAGCTTCCAGCTGTGTCTTCAGATTCCAGAAATTCCTATTTTTGTGGAAACCCTAATTTTTAGGGCCAAATCTGAAAATGCTCGGAATTGAATTTTGATTGGACAGATAGATGCGCCTTGATGAGTAGAGTCAATCTACTATACTGAATTTCAAAAATTGGTGGAGAGAAACCCAATAAACAAGGAACTCAAGCTTCTGTCACTGCAAAATGTCTTCTTCTCAGGTTAGCTCTGATACCATGTTAAATTTTGAGCATTAATTCATTATAATCTAGGATCTTTGCTGAGAGAATAACATATACAGTATATCAATTCATGACAATTGCAATATGACAAGCATAACAAGAATCAAAAGCATAAGAGACAAGAGACACAGAGTTTTCGTGGGGAAAACCCTAAGGTGAAAAACCCCACAACTTCCTCAGAGATAGAGAGAGCAATGGCTCAACCAAAATACAACCAAATAACACTGAGAAAGTCTCCTAGCAGATGATTCTCCTCTTCCTCACTAGTGCGCCACTTCTGAGAGTGAGAGTGAGTTACTTTTCCGAGTGAGTAAAATAGAGATCTCCTATCTTTATTTATACTCACCTTTTTGCCCAGTGACCTTATGGGGTCGACTTGTCTAGTTAGATACATCCACATTATATTATATATAATTCCGGGCCGACCCCACATGGTGGTCTAATAACCCATCGACAAGTACACACACTTGCGACACTTGTCAATCCACATGACGACACTTCCTTATAGAGGAATAACACATCTCTTATAAGGGTACAATATATATATATAAAATACACAGATGAAATACATTCCGAAGTTACATATACATCAACAAGCATAGGCCATTCCTCAATTGCTTTAATATTTTCCAGGTCAACAACTATTCGTTTTTATGAGATGATGTTCCGCAAATACTGTATCTGAGGTTTGTAGAAGTCACATTTGCTGAATTTTGCATATAGTTGGTGTTCCCCTAATATCTATAACACGATCCTGAGGTGCTCCTCGTGTTCTTCCTCTCTCTTGGAATAGATTAGTATATCATCTATAAAAACTAGTACGAATTTGTCCAAGTACTTACTGAAAATTTTGTTCATCATGCACATGAAGTTTGTTGGTGCATTGGTTAACCCAAATGACATTACTATAAACTCATAGTGTCCATATCGAGTCTTGAAGGAGGTTTTGTTTATGTCCTCCTCACGGATCCTCACTTGATGGTATCCAGATCGTAAGTCGATCTTTGAAAAGATCTTTTCTCCCCCAACTTGATCAAACAAGTCATCTATCCTAGGGAGTGGATATATATTATTTATGGTCAGTTTGTTGAGTTTTCGGTAGTCAATGCACATTCGCATCGTACCGTCCTTCTTCTTTACACAAAGTATAGGTGACCCCCATGGAGACACACTAGGTCGGATGTATCCGTTCTCTATCAACTCTTGTAGTTTTAGTTCTACTAACTCAAGGGAACTCATGCGGTATGGGGATTTTGAATCCGGTACTGATCCTGGTATCAGCTCTATGGACAAGTCTAAATCCCTCTTTGGTGGTAGTCCTGGTATTTCCTCGGGAAATACATCCTTGAAATCTACTAGAACCAGAAAATTCTCGATTTTATGTTCCCTCTCTTCTTCCACATTCTAAATGTTAACTACATAAATCTTGCAACCTTTCCTTACACACTTCTTTTCCTATAAGGCTGATATCTGTGTGACAGAGACTTTCTTAGGTATACCTTGAATCTTTCTTTGATTCCCTTACTTGTCTATACATATGATTTATTTGTTCAAATAGTCAAGCATGACATGATGTTGTTCCAACCAGTCCATTACTATCACTACGTCATATGATCCTAAAGGTAGGATATTCAAATCTATTTCTCTTGGAAAGACGTTCATATCTATCTTGCAATCTTTCACAAGTTATGAAATATTCCTCTTTGTACCGGTGGCTAGTTGTACCATCCATGGTTTACTATGCTTCTCCTTGTTCAATTTACATATGTCAACAATTTTAGGGGAAACATAGCTACAAAAAGCCCCTAGGTCGATCAAAATTGAAATTGGTGTGTTTGAGATTTTACCTTCTATGTCAACCATGGTAGACTAATGGTCTGCTTGTCGGTAGTCAATTTGTGCATAGATCCTTGGTGTCCTTGCCATATCTTCCACAATTTCTACTTCTTGTAATTTTTTTAGGACTCCATTCATTTTGTTTGGATAGTTTCTATAGTAGTGGGGCCCTTGTCATTTCTAGCAGCTAATTTGTAGAGGATCAACCATAGCTCCTCTATCCATTGTTAGTTTGTTACCATTTGGTATGGGCACATTTTGCTAGGTTCCGGATCTGTTGAAATTTATGTTTCGTGGAAAACTGTTATTCTTCTTTCTGTAAGGCAGTGGTCTAAACCCTTCTCTTCGGTTGTCTGAAAAGGTCTAGAAATTTTCTCTATTTCTGTTCATGTTCTCATTCCTATGTTGACCATGTTCGTAGCAAATTCTGGCCTTATGCAAGGTTATGATCAAATTTTTGGGTATATCAAACTCAATTATCTCTTGGAAAGTTGGAGGAAGACATCCCAAAAACTGTTGTATCTTTACCTTTTCGTCCTTAATGTAAGGCACATAGTCTAATAGGTCCAAGAATTTTTTGATGAAAGTATCCATGGTTAGGGAACCATTCATAGCTTGTGAAACTCTTTCACCTTCTTGTCGAAAAATCTCTTTGACATATACCTTTCCTAAAATAGTCTTCTAAAGGTACTCCAACCAATATACTTCATTTTATGCTTCTTAGTATGTTTCATATCTCTCTACCATCTGGCTTCTTTCCCATTTAAATTATAGATGTCCATATGGGTCTTCATCTCGTTGGAGTAGTTATGTACCCAGAAGTATTTAGTCATTCCCAAAAGCCATTCCTAAGTTTTTTCTCTCGTATCCATCTCTTCATCGTATGTTGGGGATTTGATATTTCTAAACTCTCCATGTAGGCTATCATCACCTTTTTGTTTCCTCTTGCAAGGGGACGATGAGTAATCATTGGAAGAGCTCCTGTACTCCTCTTCCATGATGTCGGGTATTTTTTCTCCTCGTCCCTTAACTCTCGAACTGCTGGTCCTTTTATGATTGTATTCCTCCCTGGACTTGTTTACTAAGTGGGTATCCTTTCCTTGGGTTTTTGTCCCCTTTAAAATCTGAAGTAATGCTTCATTTACTGCCTGTTGTTCTCGTCTCTCATTCAGGTTATCATCCTTAAATCTATGAAATTATGCTTGTAGACTCTGTATTGTTTTGATTAAATCGGATGGCTTGGATGTTTCAAATTTGTCATGTAGTTCCACCACTAGATCCTCTTCTTGAGGTGGTGAATCTAAGTTTCTTTGTCGACTATTGTTCCTCTCTGTATTCATGATTCAGTTTCTCTTATACTTCCTAGATTTAGGCAATGTGTTATAAACAAGATTTTGTTAGCTTTATAAAATCACAAGTAAAGTTAAAAAAAAAAAAAATTCCGCAACGGATTTCTTTTAAGTATTAAGCTCAAAAGGGCTCGGGTGTTGAAGCTGGGCTCTGATAGCACTTGTAATGTCCCTCAAAATACACTCAAAAAAAAATTGTATGGGTCTTTAATCACTCAAAATGGTTCTTTTAAAATTAACTTCAGCATTGAGAAGTGTATAGATAAATTCTTTACTGATCTTTTGATTTGATTGTCTATAATGTGTTCTATATCGATTGCTTGAATAATTTTTTTCGTGTGATCTCTCATTTTGTATGTTATGACTTTTCTCTTCTAAGATAAATGAACATAATATTCAGTTGAGACTAACTTACTTATATTTTCTCAAAGCTAAAGCATGTATTGTTCCTAATGCTTGATAGGTTTGGGAAAGCTCGGCTAGCATACAACCCTAAACACCAAGTAAGAGCATTAACTCTTACATACTAAAGAGGCCCTAAGGGCTAGTGCAAAGATGACCTGGTAAAAAATATTGGTAAGAAACTATTATTATGTAATCCCTTACTTCCTATCCCATACCTTCTCTATATTTTAAACTTTTCTAGATATGTGTGTCTCCTATGTAACAAATCGTTATGCATTTACCTTCACCATGCATACCCTTATGTTTTCTATATGCTATATCCTATGGTTGAAACCTTTATGTGGTATTTACCCTAAGTAATGCCATTCCAAACTCTAAATGAATGCGAATTGGTTGGGGTTGGTTTGAATCTTAAATGCTTCCATGTGATGTGAATGCGTCTAGTGCTCCACATACGCTCAGTAAATTTTCATTGTAGCAGGGGTTCGATTATGCATTTCGTTTCTCTTGTTGAAGTTATGTTTGGAGGAATGGGAAGGTCTTCGCTTCTCCTCTATGCATTTTCGTTGGAACCCTAATGGTATTCGCTTCCTCATGAAAGCGAGTTCATTCTGTTGAATGGAACTAGAGTGTATAAAATGTGTTTCCTCCCTAATCGTTGGATTTGAAGGGAGGTGTATCCGCTAGTGTGGGGATTTATACTATCAAGACTCAAGTAAGAACACTTATATGGTTTAACGTTTTTTTGTTTCAATATTATGGATTGTTTTTATACTGAATTCTAATTTTGGTTTCTTTGGTATTTATTTGTAGCTACATGGGATGGCTTGGGTGAAGACCTGTGCTAGATTTTGGTAGAGATCGAAGCCCTGGTAAGCCTGTTATTTTGTGGTTTATGTTTGCGCTAATATGAGAAGGGGGTGTGCTAGTCCTGGTTGGTTCAATGCTCAGGCGTTTTCACATCTGTGGCGTAACAAGGGGTTTGGGGCATTTTGTTCTTGCTGGGCGTTTTGTTGTTGTAGAGAGCTCTCATATCTTTCTGGAGAGGCTCTTCGCTACGATGTAAAAGATTTAGGATTTATAAACAATTTGTTTACTAACTCTGGTTGTCAAGGGAAATTCAAGCTTGTAGAGGTGAATTTATTTATTTAAATGATAATGTTATGCATATGTGTAAGTGGGATATTCATTTTTCCTACAGGCCTGTGTAAATGGTTAGCTCTACGTTTTAGGCTATACTGTAATACCCCTAGAACTTTGATTAAAGTTAAATACTTTGTAATATTGTTTTAAATTATTGTTAAACAATTATTTGACAAATTGTGGTCAAAGACACTTGTATGATGATTTTTAATTATTATTATTATTATTTAATAAATAAAAACAGGAGAATCAAATCTGAAGTAGTTGTTGAAAGAGTGTTTGCTGGCCCACAAGGAGAAATGACAAGTGTTGAACAAAAATACCATAGTGGTGAAAACATATATTTAATACCTCAATAGGTGCAGGAGGCATCATCCCTATTTTTCAGGTCAAAACTCGAGATGGAGGTTCTAGAGAAGGAGGCTCATGATATACCTAAGTCCTAGGAAAAGCTAAATAAGCATTCCCATCAGAGAAGCAGGAGGATTGGATGGAAGAGGGAAAATAATTATTGTTGAGTGAATGAGTGGAATTGAGGGATGGTACAGAACTGGCTTCAATAGTATTTGTCCTTATGGTCTAGCAAACATGCTCGGGGGTTTCAAAGCAAGTAATATTGGTTTTTTCTGGAAGATTGGTTGGGAGGAACGATAAACTTCAGATTGGATTCGGTCTGCTCTTACTGTCAGGTTCTTATTATCTGTGTAAAAGAATTCGACATTTACTTCTGTATATTTATTTTAGTTTTTTATATTATCATTTAATTACAAATGTTATGCTACTATTATGTTTACACTAAATTTACCATGTCAAGTTAACTACATTCTTTAAATACAAATTCTCTAGTTATAACTCTGATTTCTTATGATATTTTAAGTTTACAAATTTGTCATATAAACCTAGGGTTTATATGGAATATGTATTATATTACTGAGTTAAATAATAGACGTATTATTTTTAATGTTTAAATAACATGATATACATTACACAATATATAAATAGAAATATCAACAAAGTATCGAATACAATATACATAGATGTTTATTATACAAGAGCCAAACAATTTTCACCATAATCATACAATAGAAATATCTATGATCACATACATATAAGGAGCTGAAAGGCCAACCACGATTTTATACAGAGTCAATAGCATAATGATAAATGTTACGATCCTAATGGACGGCCTTCACTAACACCTCGGGGTTTTGGTGTAACTGTTTGTATCATTTGGTATCAGAGCCTCCACCCAGGTTCAAGTCACAGAGCGAGTGGCAACGTCGGCATTGCAGTGTTTGCCCGAGGCTCGTACGTCACAAAGGGGACACCACCGTACGGGCGCACATCCAGCCCAGAGTCTGGACTGCGGAGCGTGGTGGGATGTTAGGATCCTAATGGACAGCCTTCACTAACACCTCAGGGTTTTGGTGTAATGGTTTGTATCAATAAACCATTATCGTGCAGAGCCAACATGCTTATATACAGTCAAAATGTGTATTACAGAGCTGAAAGGACTAAACAATATTTTCCACACATCATAACCCTACGCTAAAATAACACAAATACAGTGCAACAAGAACCAACAGAGCTCTATTAATGAGTCGCAACATGTATACTTTAAGAGTCGAATGACTCTGTAAAAATATTCATAAATCGTCTAGGCACAAAACCATAACATTTACAAGAAAAAAGCGAAAATAACATAGAAAGGATCTCCATAGATCAACAATGTTCCAACTTCAAGAGTCGAAAGGCTTGGTAAAAAAAATGATAAACTCTGTAAACATAACAGTAAATCTTTAAAATGGAACATAAGGGTTTCCTTACATTACAATGTTTATGCATAGAAGCTGAAGGGGAAATAGGGAAGTCGTAAGGATAAACCCTACAAACTGAATAAACAAAATAACCAAATAGACAATGCGGGAGCATTAACCTTTGTTTCAAATCCCCAAATCAAGCGCAGATGCATTTTTTAACCATCCCTTAACTCTTAAAGAGCATAGTATTCGTACCTGTGACTCACAACCAACGTTGAAGTCATAAGAGATACATGCAACCACAGATAGTATAATATAAGAGTTAGTAAATGAAAGAATCCACTAAGAAATCTTAAAGAGTTGAAAGTAAAAAGAGGAAATTTGTTTTACCTTGGTCTTGGACTCATGTACGTCAGTCTTCATCCATGATCTCAAACCTTTCGAAGGTTTCGATTCACCCTTTACAAAACAGTTGTTAATCCAACCAATGAAATGAACGTTTGTTTGAGTAGATGGAAACACTCTTCGCATCTGCACATTACGAAGAGACAGTCACTTGTAATACCATAGATTCATAACAAATAAATGCAATATGTAAATAGTAGAAAGCTTACGTGTGAATTACAACAGTACCAATTTCTTCCAAGTTAGACAACACCGAGAGGCACCTGGGTATAATGCATAATAACAAATATAATTAACAAATACTCTTTATGGAAATAATAAAACTATAAAATGAATGCGGGTATTTTTTTTAGTTACCTATCGAGCCAAGGAAACCTTGTCTATATTACATCCTGAGTGCACAACAACAAACCCCAGTTCGAAACCGGCGAACCCTACAAAGATATTAAAACTCGTCAAAATTTTCCCACAACTCGCAGAGCAGTTTCAACACTGTGCCATTGTAGAATTTTATTAAGTGGTTTGCAATTCCATAGGGTGAAACCCTCTACAACAAAACCACAAGTAGAGTGCCTTTGGCACCTCTAGCTTGCATCGTAACAATGAAACCCTGAGTATGACCTTCGGTGGTTTACCAAGACGTAAATGCATTGATTAGCACAGATAACCAAGATATTGCTTTGATCGAGAATCTCCAAGATCAATAGTGAAGTAAAAATAATACTCCACACATGGATGATCAAGATCTTTCTACGTCCATGAAACATAAGAAGAAGTTAAGGCTCAGCTATGATCAATCTCTCGACATCAAGGTGATGGGACAACCCAGGTATTGCATTTAATATGTGTACAATCCTTCACATGGCTTAGGCCATGTTGTGAGCCAGGAATACACATTCATAATATTGTTTACATGGATTGTTACATGTTGTGTGCCACGTTTACACAGTGGTAATATTTGTTCACATGGCTCGATGATTCGGTAAGCCAACAATCAGATCGGTGTTACAAGCCGAATATTTTCATTACAAACCATCAACATAAATAAGTTATAGCTTGGATTAAAACCCATAATCCTATAGTCAAAAGCATATCAAGTTACCTTTACACATCATAATATAAATCAACGCATTAACAATAGTTTCCTAGCATATCAATTGTGCAAGATCGATTTCTATAGTTAAACACTTAGGGTATAGATTTTATACATAAGGTAGGTCACAAATATATGTAAATGCATATGAATCATAAAGGCCATAGTAACGCTCATGCCAATTATCATATAAAGGGTTGAAGGGACCATGGTAGTCAAGCCATAGGCTTGTGTTTTCACAATAATACTAACTTGTATCAACAAGAAAATAACAAGAAATTCATATGGTTTTACCATACAACATGGTAGAAGTATTGATGGGATAAATAGCCAAGCTTAGCCCGTACCATTGGATATTGAGCTTCGTGAACAATGCTATTAAGTGTAACCATAATTATAACAGGCTCGCTACATCTATCAAGCCAAACCATGGTTGTATTAGAAACATAAATTCATCACTTAAAGGATGACAATTATTCCGCAAACTGCGTCATTAATTAAATTACTGTAAAAACATCATAATTCAATTTATACATGATTGACGAGAGATGTTGAATATTGTTGCATCCTTTTCCACTGTATACCTGTGACATAAGAATTAAATGTCATCATCAATACTTATACAAATAATTTTTTAATCAAATAAATTTGGGGTTGTGACAAATTGGTATCAGAGCACGGTTACAAACACTAAGCCTGAAAATAGGCTCAACAAGTATGGTCATGACGATACAAAAATAAAAACTGACTTATGTTTTCTGTATGGGTATTTCAGGAACATAAATATAATCATTATTTTGCAAGAAAATGGGAGTAGAAACATCTGCCAAAGAAGGATCACATCATAGTGAACAAGAAAATATTAATGGCAATAACCTATGGGTAGATCTGGATGAAACTAGGAATCATAATCAATCTGAATCCTTACAAACTGTAAAAGAATTAAAGGAAGAAATACAAAGTGTGAAAGAAGATGATGAACATATTCTAAAGGTAGAGGAAGAGTTAAATAATGTTCTACTTAATAAGATACTTGAGCAAGAAACAATAAAGAACAAACCTTCAGATGAAGAAATTATGAAAACTGCATCATATAAGCATAGAGCAAGGAAATTAAACTTTGCAGATAATGAATTTGATTCATCTACTGGGAGTTCAGTGAGGAAACATAAAAACAAAGTATAATACCAGTGAAATTAGTGACAGTGAAAACTCAATAAAAAGAGTAAACACTACAAAGAAATTACTGGAGAATTTAAGAAAATAAAATCACCTATCTTTAATAGTGAAGTAGAAACCGGAGAAGAA
Source organism: Larix kaempferi (assembly GCA_027924585.1). NCBI lineage: Eukaryota > Viridiplantae > Streptophyta > Pinopsida > Pinales > Pinaceae > Larix > Larix kaempferi. The sequence goes on from BSBM01000196.1 coordinate 12,531,150, forward strand.
GCTGAAGCATGGCTATCTGGAATGCATAAGTACTTTCAAATTTATAATTACTCTACCGAATTAAAGGAAAAAATGGCTATCTATAATCTTTCCGTAAAGGAAGATATATGGTGGCAAGACGTTAAAAAGGTGAAAAATATAAAAAAACATCATGTAACATAGAACTCTTTTAAGAAACTGTTTAAAAGAAAATATTTATCTCAACAGTATTATGAAGAGAAGGCTAAAGAATTTTATGATCTAAACCTTGGAACACTAACTATGAAAGATTTATGCAACAAGTTTTTAAGTTTACTTCAATATGTACCTTACATCGTTGAAGAGAAACAAAAAGGACAACAATTCCTAAGTTGTTTGTCAGTAATATATAAAGAAAGGATTGAGTACGATGATCCTAAAACTTTGGAAGAAGCAATGAGAAAGGAAAACTTCTGCTATGAACAAAATAAAAATATAAAAGATAACATACCAACCCAGAAAGGAAAGAGTTATGATCAAAATAAAAGAGGAACTAAGTTTTTTAGAAATACTGGAAGTAACTACAAAGGTTATCAAGGGAATAATTACAGAAACATACTTCAAAATGTAATGAATAACCAAAAAAGAGATGTACATGCTACATATAATAAAGTTAATAATAAAAAAGAATCTTTGAAATGATGGGAGTGTGAGGAACCACGCTACTTTAAAGATTTTCCAAAGAGAAGAAAGTATGTTAATAATTTACATTCCATACAAAAATATGCTATTGTAGGAGATGTGTCCAAAATCATACCAAGGATTAGTGTAGCATTGGAGAATCGACAAGGAGATCATCAATTGACAATGGTCGAAATCGAAGGTGTGATAAAAGACAAACCTATTTCTATGTTGATAGATATAGGCGCCAGTTTGAGTTATATATCTCCTATATTGGTAGAAGCATGTAAAATTCAACAAGAAAAGTTTGAAAAGTCATGGTTAGTTCAGCTTGCTACTAGAACAAAAAGAAAAGTAACTAACTTTGTTAAAAAATGTGAGTTTTTCATGAATGAATTTAAAAAATATGGAGATTTGAATGTTTTACCTTTGGGATCTTATGACATGATAATAGGAATGGATTGGTTAGAAAAACATAGAGTGATTTTAAATTGCTATGAAAAAACATTTACATGCAAAGATGAAGAAAATATTTCTGTTGTAGTGAAAGGAATTCCTAGGAAAGTTATGATTAGAGAAATCTCTGCTTTGCAAATGAAAAGATCTGTTAGGAAACGATGTAAAGTTTTTGTTGTTCACATACTTTATGATAGAGATAAAAGTGATAAAATTGATATAAATAATATTCCAATACTGAAAGAATTCAAAGATGTATTTCCGGAAGAAATTCCAGGACTACCTCCTAAAAGAAAGATAGATTTTACAATCAATCTTATACCAGGAGCGGTACCAGCTTCAAAATCTCCTTATAGAGTGAACATATTGGAATTGAGTGAATTAAAATCTCAGATTCAAGAGTTAATTGAAAAGAAATATATCCGACCAAGTGTATCCCTTTGATGAGCACCGGTTATATTTGAGAAAACGAAATATGGTACCCTAAGATTGTGCATCGACTATAGACAATTGAATAAGATGACAATTAAAAACATATACTCATTACCCCAAATTAATGACTTATTTGATCAATTCATAGGAGCAATTGTATTTTCCAAAATAGGTTTGTGATCAGGATATCACCAAGTAAGAGTAAAAGATGAAGATATTTACAAAATTGCTTTTAGGACTAGATATGGTCATTATGGGTTTGTCGTGATGCTCTTTGGGTTGAAAAATGCACCAGCAATGTTTATGTGCTTAATGAATAGTGTACTAAGTAAATATCTAGATAAATTTGTAGTCGTATTTATCAACGATATATTAATTTACTCTAAAAGAAAACAGGGAACATGAAGAACACTTTAGAATTGTACTACAAGTATTAAGGGAACAAGAACTTTATGCAAAATTCAATAAGTGTGATTTCTTTAAAGATAGAATTCAGTTTTTAGGACACATGATATCTAAGGAAGGAATATCAGTTGACCCTGATAAAGTAAAATCCATAATGGAATGGTGATTTCCTAAAGACATATCTGATATGTGATCTTTCATGGGAATCACATGATATTACATAAAATTTATTGAAGGATTCTCAAAAATCGCATACCCTATAACTTCTTTACAGAAGAAAGGAAAGAAATTTGATTGGAATAATAAATGTGAAGATAGTTTTAATAAACTAAAACACTTGTTAACAACAACTGCTATTTTAAATATTGCAGATCCTTATAAATATTTTACCATTTGTATGGATGCATGCAAGGAAGGTCTAGGAGGAGTATTAATGCAAGAAAATTATGTTGTGTCTTCTGAGTTAAAAAAATTAAAAGAACATGAAAGAAATTATGCAACTCAAGATTGGGAGTTGGATGTTGTAATTCACACATTAAAAATGTGGCATCATTATCTCATTGGTAGTCATTTTCTACTAAAATCTGATAATGTTAGTCTAAAATATATTTTTGACCAGTAGAATTTAAATGCAAGACAAGCAAGATGGCTATATTTTCTAAGTGAATATGATTTTGAAATAAAACATATCAAAGGGAAAGAAAATAAAGTAGTTGACGCTTTGAGTCGTCATGCTAATAAGTTGTATATGACTGCAAGAATCAATTACGAAACAGATTTAGAGATAAAAATACAAACAACAACAAGAATTGATGATGAATATCAGAAATTAAAAGATAAAACAACAAAAAATGAAGCAAGCAAAATAAAAACATATTTTAAATTGAGTAGAAAAGCATTATTAATGTATAAGGACAGGTTATATGTACCTAATTCTACATAAGTTAAACTGTTAATTATGAATGAAATGCATAAAACACCTTATCCAGGACACCCTGGATACCAGAAAATGATTACCATGTTGAGGAAATAATTTTGCTGGCCTAATATGAAAAATGAAATTGCAGAATATATAGCTAAATGCATGGAATGTCAGCAAGTTAAAACATAACATCAATGTCCAGCAGGGTTATTGCAAACCTCCATTCCAAAATGGAAGTGGGAGGTCATTAGTATGGACTTCATAATTGGTTTGCCTAAAAATGCTAAGCAAAATGATTCTATAATTATTGTTGTAGATAACTTGAGTAAGGAAGCACATTTTATTCCTGTTAAATATACATACAAAGATATTCATATTGTTGATATATTTATGAGAGAAATTTTCAGATTACATGGTGTACCTAAAATAATAGTTTCTGGTAGAGATACAAAGTTTACAAGAAATTTTTGGAAGGATTTGTTTAAAGGGTTAGATACTAAACTAAAATTCAGTACATCTTTTCACCCTCAAACAGATGGACAGCCATAAAGAGTAAATCAGATCTTAGATTACATGCTTAGAATGTATGTTATGGATAAACTAGGAAAATGGGAAGACTACTTACATTTGGTTGAATTTGCTTATAATGACCATTTTCAAGCTTCTGCTAAGATGAGTCCATTTGAAATACTTTATGGACGAAAATGTAACAATCTAGTTTCTTGGAGTATTCCAGTTGATAGATTAATGTTAGGTCCTAAAGTGTTAAAGGATATGGAACTAATCATGAAACAGGTACAACAAAATTTGAAGATAGATCAAGATAGAAAAAAGAGTTATGCATATTTAAAAAGAAATCAAAGAGAGTTCCAGGTAGGGGACCATGTTTATCTAAAGGTAAAACCAAGAAAGAGTTCTTTCAGATTGGGGAAATGTGCTAAACTAGCACCTAGGTATCGTGGCCCTTTTGAAATATTACACCGAGTTGGACTGGTAGCTTATCGGTTGGAATTACCACCTACAGTAAAAGTACATAATTTTTTTAATGTTTCTTGTAAAATAAATACATACATGATGTTACTCATGTTGTGGATTGGAATGTTATCCAGGTGGAACCGGAAGGAGAATTCCAAATGGAACCAGAATGCATCCTCGACAGGAGTGAGCTTATCCTTCGGAACCACATTATTGGAAAGGTAAAGGTGCAATGGATGCACCTTAGCCCAGAAGAAGATATTTGGGAATTGGAAAGTAATATGTGGGAGGCATATCCAATTATGTTCCAAGAAGAAACAATGGAAAATTGAATAACACCAAGGATAATGCTAGGTTTAAGGGGGAGTGTATGTAATACCCCTAGAACTTTGATTAAAGTTAAATACTTTGTAATATTGTGTTAAATTATTGTTGAACAATTATTTGACCAATTTTGGTCAAAGACACTTGTATGAGGATTTTGAATTATTATTATTATTTAATAAATAAAAACAGGAGAATCCAATCTGAAGTAGCTGTTGAAAGAGTGTTTGCTAGCCCACAAGGAAAAATGACGAGTGTTGAACAAAAATACCATAGTGGTGAAAAAATATATTTAATAGCTCAATAGGTGTAAGAGGCATCATCCTTTTTTTTCAGGTCAGAACTCCAGATGGAGGTTCTAAAGCACGAGGCTCATGATAGACCTACGTTGTAGGAAAATTTAAATAAGCATTCCCATCAGACAAACAGGAGATTTGAATGGAAGAGGGAAATTTATTATTGTTGACTGAATGAGTGGAATTGAGGGATGGTAAATAACTGGCTTCAATAGTCTTTGTCCTTGTGGTCCAGCGAACAGGCTCGAGGGTTTCAAAGCAAATAATCTTAGGTGTTCTGGAAGATTGGTTGGAAGGAGCGACTAAATTCAGATTGGATTTGGTCTGCTCTTATTATTAGGTTATTATTATCTGTGTAAAAGTATTCAACATTTACTTATGTATATTTAGTTCAGTTTGTTATATTATCATTTAATTACAAATGTTATGCTACTATTATGTTTACACTAAATTTACCATGTTAGGTTAACCACATTCTTTCAATACAAATTCTCTCCTTCTAAATCTTATTTATTATGATAGTTAAAGTTTACAAATATGTCATATAAACCTAGGTTTTATATGGAATATGTATTATATTACTGAGATAAATAATAGAAGTATTATTTTTAATTTTTAAATAACCTGATATACATTACACAATTTATATAATAAAAAAAACAGAGTATGGAATACAATATACATAGATGTTTACGATACAAGATCCAAACAGTTTTCACCATAATCATACATTAGAAATATCTATGATCACATACATATAAGGAGCTAAAAGGCCAACCACGATTTTATACAGAGTCAATAGCATAATGATAAACCATTATTGTGCAAAGCCAACACGCTTATACACATTCAAAACGTGTATTACAGAGCCGAAAGGCCAACCACGATTTCATACAGAGTCAATAGCATAATGATAAACCATTATTGTGCAAATCCAACACACTTATACACATTCAAAACGTGTATTACAGAGCCGAAAGGATTAAAAAATATTTTCCATACATCAGAACCTTACGCTAAAAAAAAAAAAAAAAAACAGTGCAACAGGAACCAACAAAGCTCTATTAATGAGTCGCAATAGGTATACTTTAAGAGTCGAAAGACTCTGTAAAAATATTCATAAATCGTCTAGGCATAGAGCCATAACGTTTACAAGAACAAAACAAAAATAACATAGAAAGGATCTCCATACATCAACAATATTCCAAGTTCAAGAGCCGAAAGGCTTGGTCAAACAAAATGTTAAACTCTGTAAACAGATTCGTAAATATTTAAAAATGAACCTAAGGGTTTCCTTACATTACAATGTTTATGCATAGAAGCCGAAGGGAAAATGGGGAAGCCATAAGGCTAAAACCTACAAACTGAATAAACAAAATAACCAAATAGACAATGCGGGAGAATTAAAATTTGTTTCGAATCCCCAAATCAAGTGAAGATGCATTTTCAGACCATCCCTTAACTCTTAAAGAGCATGGTATTCGTACTTGTGATTTGCAACCAATGCCGAAGTCATAAGAGATACATGCAACCACAGAAAGTATAATATAAGAGTTAGTAAATGAAAGAATCTGCTAAGAAATATTAAAGAGTAGAAAGTAAAAAGAGGAAATGTGTTTTACCTTGGTCTTGGACTCCTATACATCAGTTTGCATCCATGATCTCAAACCTTTCGAAGGTTTCGATTCACCCTTTACAAAAAAGTTGGTAATCCAACCAGTGAAATGAGCCTTTGTTTGAGTAGATGGAAACACCATTCGCATCTACACATTACGAAGAGGCATTCACTTGTAATACCATAAAGACATAACAAATAAATGTAATATGTACAGAGTAGAAAGAGTACATGTGAATTACAACAGGACCGAGTTCTTCCAAGTTAGCCAAGGCTGAAAGGCACCTGGGTATAATGCATAATAACGAATATCATTAGCAAATACTTTTTATGGAAGTAATAAAACTATAAAATGAATGCGGGATTTTTTTTTAGTTACCTGTCGATCCAAGGAAACCCTGGCCATATCGCAGGCTGAGTGCACAACAAGAAACCCCGGTTCGAAACCGGCGGACCCTATAGAGATATTAAAACTCTTGTCAAAATTTTCCCAAAGCTCGCAGAGTAGTTTCAACACTGTGTCATTATAGAATTTTATTAAGTGGTTTTCAACGCCATAGGGTGAAACCATGTGCATGTGCAGAAACCCTCTACAACAAAACCACAAGTAGAGTGCCTTCGACACCTCTGGCTTGCATTGTAACAATGAAACCCTGAGTACAACCTTCGGTGGTTTACCAAGATGTAAATGCAATGATTAACACATATAGCCAAGATATTTCTTTGATCGAGACTCTCCAATATCAATGGTGAAGTAACAATAATCCTTCACACATGGATGATCAAGATCTTTCTACGTCCACGGGGCATAAGAAGCAGTTAAGGCTCATCTACCATAAATCAGTCGACATCAAGTCGATGGGACAACCCAGGTATTGCATTTAAGATGTATACGATCTATCACATGGATTGTGACATGTCATGAGCCACGAATACACAGTCATAATATTTTTTACATGGATTGTGCCATGTCATGTGCCACGTTTACAAAGTTGTAAGATTTGTTCACATGGCTTGATGATTCGGTAAGCCAACAAGCCGATCGATGTTACAAGCCGAAGCTTGTCATTACAAACCATTAACATAAATAATTTAGGGCTTGGATTAAAATTCATAGGCCTATAGTCAAAAGCATATCAAGTTACCTTTACACATCATAATATAAATCAACGCATTAACAATAGTTTCATAGCATATGAATTGTGCAAGATCGAGTTCTATAGTTAAACACTTTGGGTATAAAGTTTATAGATAAGGTAGGTCACAAATATATGTAAATGCATATGAATCATAAAGGCCGTAGTAATGCTTATGCCAATTACTATATAAAGGGTTGAAGCGACCACGGTAGTCAAGCCATAGGTTGGCGTTTGCACAATAATACTAACTTGTATTAACAAGTACATAACAAGAAAATCATATGGCTTTACCATACAACATGGTAGAAGAATTGATGGGATAAATAGCCAAGCTTAGGCCGTACCATCGGCTATTGAGCTTGATCATGAACAATGCTATTAAGCCTAACAATAATTATAACAGGATCGCGACAACTGTCAAGCCAAACCATGGCTATATTAGAAACATAAAGTCTTTACTTAAAGGCTGATAGTTATTCCGCAAACTACGTCATCAATTACATTGTTGATGTATATGTAACTTTGGAATGTATTTCATATATGTATGTTGTGTGTACTCCTATAGAGATGGTATTATTCCTCTATACGGAAGTGTCGTCATTTATATTGTAAATGTCGTAACTTATACTTGATGGGTTATTAGACCACCTTGTTGGGGTCGGCCCTGTATAAGTCATGTGGTTCAAAGGGTTATTAGACCACCCTATTGGGGGTCGGCCATGTGGGTCGAAGGGTTATTAGACCACCCTATTGGGGGTCGGCCTAGTCAGCATTATGTTATGTGGTTAAGTTCGAGCCTACATGATTTATGTAAAAGGCAAGTCAAGTCAAGTATAAATAGAGTGCGGGAGGCACTCTATTTGATCACTCACTTCTCACTCATGCACTCAAGGAGGAGTAGTGCACTTATGGAGGAGGAGGATCTGCTGCTAGGATATGTCTATCTCTTATGTTTGGGTTGTATCATTGCTCTATCTATCTCTGAGGAAGTTATTGGGGTTTTTCACCTTTATGGTTTTCCCCAAGTAAATATTTGTGTCTCTTGTGTGCTTGCATTATTGTCTCCATGATTGATATGTTGTAGATATGATGTACATGTTGTTCTCTCAGTTAAGATCCTAGATCAGATTGAAGTAAATTCTGAAAATTTAACATACATTACTGTAAAAAAATCTGAATTCAATTTATACCTGGTCGACAAGAGATGTTGAGTATTATTTCATCCTTTTCCATGATATACTTATGACATAAGAAGCAAATGTTGTCATGAATACTTGTACAATTTTTTTTGAATTGAGTAAATTTGGGGTTGTGACATATACTCAGAATTTTCTGGGTTGTAATACTTTTAGATTTTCGGATGAACGATACCAATTCCAGGTTTTCTATATTGCGATTTTGGTCTTTGTTTAATGTGTAAGTTCTGATAATGAACAACACTTCTTTTATTTAAATTTTGAGTACTCGGTGGTTTTATATGTGATACTATGTTTCTAAAACAGATCTTTGAGTCAATGGGTGTATTCTAGTTTTTATTTAAAATGATGTGTGTCTCTACTCTGTCATAATCACCTAACATTAATGGCTATCACAGTGTGGTTGAACTCTAGCAAAAGTGAAGCTCTCCTAGAGTAAATCTATGACTAGATTCGATCCTTGTTTGGATGCTTGCGAATTTCTGGGATAAACCCTTCGTTGGTCATGGCTTGCATCTAATTTCATTGGTTAATAGTTTGGTATTTATTCTTGTTCTATTGTAGCATTTTAATGATATGATTAAATGCCTTTATGAGCAACGTGAATCTAGGAGTTGAAAAACTATACTCAAGGTTTTTTGTTTTGAGCTTGAAATGCCAACGTGTTAAGTTTTATGGTTGGTAAGACTAAGTTGGGTGAAAATAATAAGAAGTTTATGTTTTAGTCTAAATAAATGGTTTAAACAGAGTTTTAGTTATGAAGTTCTTTGCTATGCTTTCTCTGTTTAAAACATTAGTAATTCTATGCATAGTTTTGAGCGTATCAAGCTATGAAAAAGTAGAAGAGTTATTTTATTTAATAGATAATTTTGGTGAAGGGCTTGGTTTTACGAAAAGAGTTTTAGTTATGATGAACTTGGTTTATTCTATGACAGCATGATATTTTATAAAACCCTTATGCTTCATGACTAACTGTTCTGTCAATGACCATATATCTAATAAAAACAATAACTGGTAAAAATTGCAGAATGATAATTTAATCTAGAAATTTACAATACGTTTCTTGAAAATTCTACCTATAACATTATTCTTGGAATACAAGGCATAGATACAGTTTTAATAAAACTTACCGTGGAAAATGCTACATGGATTATACCTATGAGTTACAAAGTAAAGACACAGATTAATAACAATTAAGATAGAAAATACTTATCAGTCTTGTATTGATCTGACCGACTAACTTCGGAATTACCACATTCCTCCCAATCATAGATCCCGAACCGTTCCTGGTTCGATCTGATCATCCTCGAACTAAATTGTGCATGCAAGAACACTAGAAGGCCTAGGGAAATATGTTGTTATCTTTCTTAATGAGGACTCAATTTGTACTTTCAGATGCAAGACCTGAAAGCTCGAATCTTATTCTTCGGCACCCATCTCTTGTATTGTCCTATTTATAAGTATTTTGGCAAGGGGTGAAACCTAGGGTTTTGGACTTTGAGAAGGTTTAGTTCACTTGACTTGATAGCTTCGTCTTCTTAAGATATAAAATACTTTTAGTGTATTTATACTTTTAACTCTTATTTATATTTTAATTAACAATATATATATATATAACTAAATATAACTTTAGTTCATTTCTTTGTATCACTGAACTCTCAATTATTTATATTTATATATGTATGATTGTAATAGAACTCTTAGTTTATTTATCTTTTATTATTTCACTATTATGTGTGTGTGTGTGTGTGTTCAAATCTTAGTTTATTTAATCATAGGATTTATTTTAATTATCCTATCTTCTAGTTGATTTGGTCTGTCAACTAATAGGTCGTTCCAACCCTTTTGCATGCTTGGTCCCTCTTTGAGTGGAAGTACCAGTCACTCTTTGAAGAGAGAGAAAAAGATGATTTATTTAATTAGTAGAAAAAATATGATTACTAATGCTCCGGAGTTTTTGGCTCAACATTAGTAATGTGATGAGTTTTTTGGTGCTATTCAGAGTTTTTCAGGCTTAAGACTTTTAAGTGAAGTAACTCCAGTGCTATTTAGAGCTTATGCTCAACACTTTTAAGTGGGAGTTACTCTAGTGATATTCCCGAGATTGTGCTCAACACTAGTTCTAGGATGCCTAAAAGATACACCTAGGGAAACAATTATCAAGGATTCAATGCTCCAGAGCTTATGCTCAACATCTATAATGTTTGGTGTGCTCCAACGCATATGCCCAACACTTATTAATTATCTTATAGGGTTATCTATGTGCTCTGGAGTTTATGCTCAACACATAATACAGTAACCCAACTGCTCCAGGGCTTATACCCAACACATTAAAAAATGCATCCATGTGCTCCAGGGCTTATCCCCAACACATAACAAAAGTCATCCATGTGCTCCAGATTTTATGCTCACCACATAATAAAAGTCATCCATGTGCTCCAGATATTACGCTCAACACATAATAAAAGTCATCCATGTGCTCCAGGGCTTATGTCCAACACATAACAAAAGTCATCTATGTGCTCCAAAGCTTACGCTCAACATATAATAAAAATCAAAGTCTCGAGATATTACACTTTTTTTTTGGTGTTGTATTGGGATAGCAAGTATGTGTCCTTTGATGCTCATATCGAACACTTTAGATGTAACTTTGATTCTCTATGAGATGAATAACAAATTACATAATTTTGTGATTGAAAAAAAAATGTAAAAAGTAAAAAGTAAAAATAAAATATTGATAAAGAAAATCAATTTGATAATGATAATAGTTATGTTAGCTTAAACCAATTTTGATTTTTTAAATTTAATAAGAAAAAGTAAGAAACTACTTAGTTACTTTGAAGTTTTATTAATTTATATTTAATAATTTCATTGTGTTATATATTTATGTATATATAACACAATGAAATTATTAAATATAAATTAACTTATTATGTTAAAAAAAAATTACAATATTTATGTATATATAATACAATGAAATTATTAAATATAAGTTAACTTATTGTGTTAAAAAACAAATTTACAATTCTAAGGAGATGTGTAAGTTGTGATTTAAATATTAAAAAATATTTCAATGTTATTAAAAAATTTTAATATTCATTTTAAGTATAATATTTCAATTTCAACTCGAAAATAAATATTTATTTATGTATATATAATTGAAAGTTAAAAAAGCTTTAGTTAAAACATATATCCTAGCATACTTTATATAAAATTGATATGTGTTAATCAAAAAATATATTAAATATTAATTAAAATACTATTGCAATGTTAACCATAAACCAATATAGATCCATCTCAAATGCAGATCTAAAAGATCTAATTTCTTGATATGTAATTACTTATAGATTAGTATTTAAAATTGATCTAGTATTTTAATTTTTTTATTTTATAAGTCAACATAGATTTTTTTAATAACTTTTTTATTTAGTGTTAATTTTTTATTTTATGAACCTATTTTTTTTTTTACTTTTTTTAAAAATTTTATAAGCTCACATGAATTTTTTTTTTTTTTAAATAATTTTAGGAACGATACAACATCTCTACCATACTGGGTTGTAGAACAACATATCTACAACATTAATCTTATATTGTCATTGTAATTTCTCTTATTTGTATTTTATTTTCTCTCGCATATTTTATTCCCAACACTTGTATAATAATAAATATAATGATAAAACAAAAATCATTTATTATTTTATTGATTTATTGATTTACAAAATATATATATATAATCTTGATAATAATTAAAAAGATACTTAAAAAATACACTATAATAAATAAATACAAAAGAAATTAAAAATGTTGTAAAAGACTCATGAACAATCTAACCATGAAAGAGTCTCATAATGGAGGCCTCATCTTTAACCAACATCCTAGTATTTCTAACTAGGATGGAAGATCCTCGATTTTCAAAAAATAAAAATAAAGTCCACACAATATTTTATAAGAAATCTCAAAAAAACAAATGATTAGACAATAGACTTTACATGCAATAATATTGACAAAGTGATGGTTACACCAAGATAGAAAAACCGTTCATATAGATTTACATTTACATTGTTTAAGTTTGAGAAAGGTATATATGATTAATTGAGATTTAAAAAATCTTTTCATATACAATTAAATTGTATAATTAATAATAATATATTCATGGCCATTACATTAATGACCATTAAAGCGTCACATCAAGATGAATTCTAGATAAAAGGGATTTGAGAGTTTGGAAATAATCTAGGATAATATTAAATAATGACGAATTCTAGACATCAAGGGATTTGAGAGTTTGGAAATAATCGAGTATATCAAATAAATAGTTCAATGACTCTTTTGGTTTGGTTTGTTCTTAAGAGGGCGTATTTTTAGTATTTAGTTTGTAGTTTATTTGTAATATTTAAAGAATAAACTATTTTTATTTTGTGTTGAGCGTAAGATCTTGAGTATATGGACTATTTTTATTTGGTGTTGAACATAAGCTTTGGATCATTTAGACAATTTTTATTTAGTGTTGAGCTTAAGTTCTGGATCACTTGGACTATTTTTATTGGTGTTCAGCATAAGCTCTGGATTACCTAGACTATTTTTATTTGGTTTTGAACATAAGCTCTGGATCACCTGGACTTTGATCATTGTCTCTACGTGTGGATTTGGGGACACCTACACTATTTCTAAATTAGTATTGGGCATAAGCTCTGGAAGAGAACTCGGTCTATTTCTAAATTAGTGTTGAGCATAAGCTCTACAAGAGCATTGAGACTATTGATTGATTGAGTGTTGAGCAATAAATCTCTGGAAGCACTTAGAATCATTGTCTTAACTGATGTTGAGATGGATTCTCTGGAACATTAGTAATCCTTTTACTATTGTTAAACTAAAATATTAATTATCTTCTTTTATTCTTTCTAAGCTGATTGGGATTGCCACTCAAAGAGGAATCGAGCATACAAGAGATTAGAATGATTGAGTGTTTGATAACTAAAAGTCAACTAGATGTTAGGATGAGTAAAAAAAAATTATGTTATATTATTTAAATAAACTGTGAGAGTTTTAAAATAAATCTTATTATTTAAATTAAGATAAAATAATCTATGAGAGTTTAAAAATAGATTAAATTATTAATAAAAGATAAATAAATTGTGAGAGTTTAAAAAAAATCAAATGACTAATTAAAGATAAAAACAAATAGTGAGTGTATCTTGTAACTGGGCTAAGTGATATAAACCTAAAACCCTAGGAGTCTTCTTCTCAATAAAACTTATAAATAAGAGGACAATGCAAGGGGCAATGGTACTAAGATCATTGGAGGATCCAATTCATAAGTCTTTGAGCACTCATATTTCTAGATTGATTTTTTGGATTAGCAAGAAAGATAACAATTTTCACATAGACCTTTTAGTCTATTGGGATGCTCGGTGTGGCTCGGGGGTGATGTGTTGAACGAACAAGCGACGGTTTGAGATATACGGTTGAGAGGAACATGGCAATTCCCAAGCCAGTTGGAAAGTGTAAAGGATTGATAAATATTTTTATTTTGGATTTTGATGAAAGGATCTTATGCAAATATTTTATTCCTAATCTATTCATGATTGGAGATTTTATAGGCTGTAATATGTTTCTCACGAATACGACAATTTTATTTATGCAAATAAAGGAAAGCTTTAAAGTTTGATTGTACATATTTTCATTGATTAACATAAGTTGTTCCGATCATTTAATTCTGATTTCAAATATTGGTTTTATCAACTATAATTATTGTTTTACATTTAAATTGTATTTTATAGCGAAACTACTTTTAGTTCATTGCTCTTGGGTTTAACTAGTAATTTTTATGTTTTCTATGCTTAAATATCTACATCATTTATATTATTAAGATTATAATTATAAGACAAGAGAAAGAATTCATTTGAAACAAAAAGCATTTATAAACTTATATCATAGGCCTTCTAGCCTAGAGAGAAAACTCTAGTTGTCCTTAAATAGAGAAAGGATCCCAAACTAGGTTCGTGGGACAAGTCCGTTAAACCTAAGTAGGTTAATATATATATATATATATATAAAACATGAAATAGAAATCGGAAACTAAACATTGAAACAAAAGTACTTTAAACTAAACTCATCACACATAAACCAAGATTCAAAACATAGCATATTATATATATGCTAGAAATATTACCATCCAAAACACTTTATACTTATTATAAACTACAAGCGTTGGACTCTTGTCCAACTCATACATAAATTCCATGCACAAAACAAAAGCATAATGCCATAACGCCTTCATGAGCTGATTGCTTATCACTCAACATGCATGATGCGTTCCTTAGGAGCAACATGAATCACAATTTTCCAAAATTTCAGTCAATACAAAGCATCGCTTTGTTTATATAAATATAACACATATGTATTCACTTAACCAGAGCAATTTCTCTATCAGACACAGATATTTTCACATCCACTCAGACTGGGCGATAAACAAGTAGTAATATCCACCATACAGTCAACGCAATCTCATGTTAAACTATCAACCAGACAGCCAGTCATCTTAAGTAAAACAGAGGACACGTAGCCAAGGCTAAAGATCACGATTTCAATGTTTAACTCGGAGGGATAATCCCCATGCTTACCCCATGATATATAAATGGGTTAACTCAACAATTCAAGGATCGAATCTCGTAACCATAAAATCTTGTACATGGATTTAGCTATCAGAAGACATTGTGCACAGAGGAAAAACCACAACAGGGAATGTACATTAAACCAAAACAAAAATCGATTATCTTGGAAACTTGAACGAATATCAAAGAACGGATTGAATATACATATAACCATCAAGCAAACAATTGCATCCATTTTCCAGAACTAAGAATTTAAACCAATGTATTTTTCCATATTGAAATATATCAATGAAATACCATTGCACATACATTGGGTTGTATTAAGTCAAAATTAAAAAGGACTTTAACTCCCTATGGGAAATTCAGTGGTTCGCTCCTCATTCTGGAGCTAAACAAACTTAGAAATTACACATACTTAGGATTAACAAGATTTATAATAGAAACCAGAAACAGAGCATCCCATTTAAGCATCTTGAAGGATTAAACAAAAGCCATACCTAAAGCAAAGTCCTTGTGGATACCAACTCAGTCCATGACTTGTTTGCATCCAGTCTTCTGTGTTCAACCGACATTTTAAGTGGATAGCAGAGCGTAGCTCTGGCTCTTTGAAAACGATTCACAAACTGAGAGCGTGGAAGAGGGAAACCCTATATCCCACAACGAATGGAGGCAAACCAAATGAACAAACCCTGGGAGGAACTTAGCACAAACCTCAACGATTAATGCAATGATGGTGTGGAAGTCTACGATTCCATTAACATATTCCCATCACGTGGGTCGCATTCAGTACACAACCACATCCACTATCTTGATTATATGGTTACCATGTCGAAATTTTCATTAATAATGTGGAAATGACTTCAAATACAATGTTTGAGCTAAGTCTTAAACGCTTTGCAAAAGCGTTAAGGCTTAATACCACATAATTTTCATAACTATTGTCTTGAACACAAGCATTAGGATTAGGCCTTTTCACTTTCATAAAATTTGAGTTATAGTGGATTATAAAAATATGATAGATCCTTCATGACACCTGCAAGCGTTAAACATGAATGAAAAGGTTAGTTGTTATGCTAAGTAAATACTAAGGCCACTTATGGGCCAGGACTGAGGATAAATATGGTTAAATACGAACTAATTCATAGTTGGTAAAACAAACAGTTTATGAAGACTTATTGACTTTCTTCAAATCAAACTAATTCATAGTTGGTTAAACAAACAGTCTATGAGGACTTATTGACTTTCTTCAAATCAAACTAATTCATAGTTGGTCAAACAAACAGTCTATGAGGACTTATTGACTTTCTTCAAATCAAATAGAACAAGATGACATAAAAAATCAATACATTAGACGAACAACTTATCATAGGCTTAAAATACTCATACACATGTATAAGGATGCTAAGGCATTTAAAGAACCAAATTCATACATGAATACCAATCCAAGTAAATTAAATGCGACACTTCAATCTCCACAGAGAACATGCAAAATCTTAAAGATGCAAACAAGTAAATTATCGTTAAACTCTAAGTGCTTAAGTTAATTTTATTAAATCATATGGGAGAATTTAATAGGTATATGTTGTTACAATAGTTTTTGAAGGCTTTTATAAAAAACAATAAGGTTTATTTTGAGGGACATTACATGACTCTAGCTAGGATTATTAGTGAGTGGGTAGTAGGATTTTCAAATTTTCTCTAGGCCTGTCTCTGTATTTTAAGATTATGTTCTCTCTTTAAGTTAGTTTCTTGCACTTGGGAACTTATAAGTCTTACGTTTTTTATGGAATACTTGTAGTACTTGTTTAAATGGTGGGGTTTCTGATATTAAACTTGATGGATTTTCTTGTAATTTATGCCTATGGGATGCGGGATTGATAGTGCAAACATTTTAGTGCTAATATGTAAGATTCAGAGAAAAGACTAAATACTTTTGGTTTTTTGGTGTTGTATTGGGATAGCAAGTATGTATCCTTGGATGCTCATATCCAACACTCTAGATGTAACTTTGATTCTCTATGAGATGAATAACAAGTTACATGTTTTTGTTATTGAAAAAAAAAAGGTAAAATAAAAAATTCCTAAAGAAAATCAATTTGATAATGATAATAGTTATGTTAGCTTAAACCAATTTTGATTTTTTTAACTTAAGAAGGAAAAATAAGAAACTAATTAGTTACTTTGAAGTTTTATTTATGTATAGATAACACAATGAAATTATTAAATATAAGTTAACTTATTGTGTTAAAAAAAATATACAATTCATTAGAAGGGACATGTGTAAGTCGTGATTTAAATATTAAAAAATATTTTAATGCTATTAAAAATTTCAATATTCATTTTAAGTATAATATTTCAATTTCAACTTTAAAAGAAATATTTATCTATCTACTGAAATTTAAAAAAGCTTCAGCATACTTTATATAAAGTTGATATGTGACAATTAAAAAACATATAGGAAATATTAATTAAAAGACTATTACAATGTTTACCATAAACTAGCATAGATCCATCGTAAGCTCGGATCTAAAGGATACAGATAAGTGTTTAAGATTAATATTTTTTTTTTATTTTTTTTAAGTCAACATATATTTTTTTAATAACTTTTTTTATTTGGTTTTAATTTTTTATTTTATTAACCTACATTTTATTTGGTTTTATTTTTTTTAAATGTTATGAGTTTACATGAATTTTCTTTTTTTGGTAGAATAATATTAGGAACCTTACGACATCTCTACCATACTCTATTAATTAAAATATTTCAATATTAACTTTATATAAAATAATAAAACAACAACTATTTATAAATGATTTCGTACTTGTTTCAATTATATATATTGAAAAATAATTAAAATTGTTAAATTTAAATAATATATTAAATTCGAGTAAAAATACACTTGAAAAAACTATAAAATAATAATTAAAAAATGAATGTGATGAGAATAAGATTATGATATAGACAAAATATGAACGACTATAATGAAACGTTAAAAATGAATGCCAATAAAAATAATATTTATTATTAAAAAGAAAATATTTGATGAAGACGTAGTAAATGATTTGAAGAGAGATATTATCAAAATTAGTTTTTATTCGAAATGAATTATAGGATTATAGTGATCAAAACTCAAGTCTAGAGATTTGATCCCTCTCATATGGATCTTGGCTAAAACATTTGTGTGTTGTTTTATGAGGGAGATATGTGTTATTCCTTGAGTGTTCAGTATTGGCATTTAAAAAATATAAATTATAATATAAAAAAATTAGTTGAATTATAAATAAAATATTTTCATATTCACTTAAAAAATTAGTTGATTTATAAATAAAATATTTCCATATTTACTTAAAAAAATTAGTTGAATTATAAATAAAATATTTTCATATTCACTTTAGTAAAACAACCCAATATCAACTTTATATTAAGTAGTATCAATATATAAATAATAATGCATACATTGATTTCAAGTAGATAAGTTCCCTCGATTTAAGTACAACTATTAGGTGAAGGTATTACATTGATTTCAAATAATTAAGTTGTTGATACTTCAAAATAAATAAGTTAGTTGGATTTAAGTAATTATTAGGTGAAGGTATTAATATTAATATGTTAAAGGTGAGGATGATACAAACAAATAACATGGGATTGGATTTCTTCTAGCACAGATCTATCTTAAACTTGGATCTATCAAGCATCGATAGGGATCCAATTCCTTGAGGTGTATTTTTTTCCTTTAAATCTTAAACTCAAAAAATTTGATTCATCTCTTCCTAGATAGATCCAGGTTTAAGTTTTAATTTTATATTTTGGACATGGTTTTAATTTTCTATTTTGGACATGGTATGAGCCGACAAGGACTTTTTTAATTACTTTTCATAATTTTTTATTTTATGAGCCGACATGAATTTTTTTAATTATGCTAATGTTACATAACAACATCTCCCCCCATACTAGGGTATAGAGCAATTCCCTCCTCTCGGTGCAAAAAATGCTTTAAAAACACAAGTTTGGAAAGAATATTCCATCCATATGAGAGTATGAATGGTGAAGATGAAAGTGTCTAGTAATCTTTGTTAAAATACAAAACTACATAACCTTTTAACATGTCAAAACTATTTTTTTTTCTTTTATCTTAAGGTGAGTTAAACCAAATTAGTCTCAGTGGAAATTAACCATCAACATCTATCATCAAAATGAGAGTTTTATCCAAATATATATTGAACACAGATTACCAAAGTGAAATATTTTATCTTAGTTCTAATTACAGATTTATTATCTATTAAGATGGATCAAAGCTCTAAAGTATCAAACCTTTTTGGATTATTTTTAAAGGGTCCTCGCACAAAGATGGGGGACCTTTTAGATGCAAAGGATGTTTTACAAAACATGTTCTTGTTGTATAATTCAACAACGCATACATGTTTATTAAACAAAGGAATGGGAAAGCCTGAGGCAGCCAATTGGGCTGCCATGAAGGCTAGGAGAACAAAACATGTACAAGTTTTGGTTCTCCAAAGCACGTACAAGTTTTTGTTCTCCAAAATGCGTACATGTTTTAGAGAGCCAACACACGTACGCGTTTTGGAGAACCAAAACATGTGCGCATTTTGTAAAAAATATTTTGTTCCATAAATACGACCCCTAACACCCCTCCCCAACCCCCTAACACCCTCTCTCTCTCTCTCTCTCTCTCTCTCTCTAACCCCAACACCCAAACTCCTCGCCTATACCCCCATTGCTCTCTAATCTCCCTACTCCTCCCAAAACCCCTAACCCACCCACTGTCTCTATCTCTCCCCTACTCCTCTCTTTCTCTATTTCCCCCCTTCCCCGTAACCCTTACTAATCTTAATGCCATTCTATATACATGTTAGCACCTATTTAATTTGTGCAGAAAATTACTAAATGTGAAAAGTGGAAGGTGGAACGACTACCTGATGGGATCCTGGAGCACTCCATATCCCCAATGACCAGGAGCTAGAAGGAGAAAGGAAGAGGTCTAGGAGGACCTAACACAATGAAAAATGGAATTATTTTTAAGTGTGGGCATTAATATACAAAAGAAATCAGATGATAAGGCTAAACGACCCTAAGTCCTATAGTTCGCTTATAAATATACGGGGAGGCTAAATACTCTATGGATAGGCACCGCCGACCGAACGCAAGCTCGAGATCGACGGCTTCCGTTGAAGATCGCATGGCCAAACTGCAAGGAAGATAAGGGATAAGCGGATGCGATGGGCCTTTCTCGTTAGACAGATGGCAGTCGGGGGAAATGCCACAAAGACTATAAGAAGTGAGTGGTAGCGTTTTAATAAACATTACGATGGTGCCAAGATGAAAGGTAGGTGTTCGGCCATGTGGATGATCCAGAAAAGATAGGAAGGTAGCCCATGGTCAAGGCCAAGGGTACCGCAGTAATGAATGCAATGTGACTAAGTAAATGGATGAGATTGTCCCTAGATAGATCGACTGTCCTGGATGATCGTCACGTCCAGAAGATGCACGATGAATAGCGGCATGGTAGATGCAATGGATCGAGTCCCGCCGGACAGGTGTCAGCTCCACAGCTCGTCACATGAAGAAAGGTCGATATAGGAGAAGCTTTTAAGGTGCATGCGATGCTACCCTGTAGATGCACGCGAATAAGATGGACTACCCAAATGAGAGTTGGTAAGATAATCCGACAGCGGAAGTAAGTGGGCTATCAAATGACTGGGTAAAGAGGGGCCAGATCTGACGAAGGAAAACAAGCACGTGGGAGATCAAAGGTCGAGATTAAGCGACAGTCGGCTAAGAAAACTAGAGGTTATGGAAACGCGTTTATATATGTGGGAGCACCCGTCAAAGTTTACATTTTTATTTTTCCATAACCTGTCTGAGCAGGAGGGGTTTTTTCTAGAGAATGAGGTTCTAGCCCCGATACAGAAGCTTGGTGGTTGGTCAACTAGTATTTCATCCAAAGCATGAAGGTCTTGAAGTCACATCCAAACATGGAGGGCCCCGGAGATCCTGTATCATGTTCGGGCCATGCCAGAATAGTCTGCAAGGAATCTATCCTTTAGGACCTCGGCCTTTTGAGCCTGGAGGTCTTCCCAGCAATGACAGCGGTTGCCTTGTTCCACCAAAGTCCATCCAAAGGTCGTTGGACCTTTTTATCGCCCGCCTCAGTCCTGACCTGGAAATTGGGGATAATTCCCACAGCCTGTTGAGTGTCCAAAGTAATTGTTGGTCTGTCCGAAGGAGAAGCTAGGTCAAAACCAAGCCCCAATATGGGAGATTTTAAGACCAAAGTTATCCACCCACGGGTGACAGTCTCCCCTGGTACTAGTGACTTCATGCCTAGGCTCCAGATAAAGGGCGGAGATGGAAGCAAGTAGGCGAAGAATACGTCGACCCCAGCCATACTAGGATGAGTGCGGAAGTTCTCAAGGAGTTATAAGCATCCTAAAGGTGCTAGATACTTATGACCAGGAGGTTGGTAGACGTGTAAAGAGCCAGAGAAGCTGGCAATAAGGGTAAAAATAAACGTCACTTGTGCAGATTAGCAGATGCCTCGAGAAGTGGTGGAGGCAATGCGATCCATGACTTTTAGCATGGTAGGACGGGAAAGACTTACCGGCACCTATGGATGAGGTAGGTTATAATCTCGGTCGGCAATGATGGAGGAAAATCACTTGTGCAGGATGACATGTGAGAGATGTCGGAAGGATAGACCGGCAAAGGGGCCTTTGGCTGTTATCCCAGATGATTACCGGTATGATGGAGGGTACCTATGCATCATCATTGGTTATGTCGTCTATCTGGGAAACTTTCTTGAGCATGATGAACACCATCTCAGACCTTGGGCATCATGGTTACTTGATTGAGGAATCTGATCGAGTTATCATGGCAATTATAGCCACATGTATCCGCTATCATCATCACAGCATTTATGGATATGCTTTTCATGTCCCTTGTCCAAATATGGTATATGGGAAAGATGGTGCACCTGGCGGTTCGAGTATCTTTTCCATTGGGATTGGCTCATGGAGAAAGGGCAGGAGTCCGAAGTGGTGTTCATGCCAGAACAAACATGGGCTAAGGTGGAGGAAAAGGTCACTCCTCCATCTCTTATGGTATTTGACCTCATAGAATACATCCCTTCCAGCAAAGACGAGGAGCCTAACAGACAACAAGTGTCCAAAGGAATCCGATGATGGAGGAAGAAGGAGACCCTCGAAATCAAGCGAGGAGGCCAACTGGATACAGAAATTGTTCATGATTTTGTAATCTATACTAAAGAAGCGGCACCTATCCTTTCGGATAATGGATCACAAACTAACAACTCATTGAAAGTAGAAGATTTCTTTGACTCGCAATGTCATTTGCGAACCCAGGGTTAAGACGGCCCTCTGTTTATGATATCCCAATCCTTGTCTTAATCAGCCTGTTTCAAACATGACACGTATGTAATATTCTTGCGTTTTTGGGTCAATGAGGTGTCACTCTGATATAATTGTTTTTGGTTTAGATGAGTCGAGCAAGAGGACTCCCGACATATATATATGCGTTGTAATAGAATGATAAAGGGCTGAAAAATATTGTTGAAAACTCTTATGAGAAATTTGGTGTATTGTTCTTTAAGAAGCTTTTGAGCTATTTTGAATAAAGTTTGGAGAGCCGAGCCAATGTTTTCTCAGGGATTATTGTGTAAATGGTCTTGTAGTCTGTTCCTTCTTTTTCCATGTGAATTGTGTATCTCTCATTGTTAATTCCAGTCTGTAACATTCTTTCATACTTGGTACAGCGTGATAGCTAAGTAGAATTCATAGAAATTATGCTCTACTTATCTTTTTCCAAGTATTTCACCATTACTTTTCTGCTAAAGTTGATATAGGATTCATCATTGTATGCCTTATGTCAATGGATTATTTCTTTCTGTTCTGTTTCACCAATTAAATTCACTTTGACTACGAGTTGTTTACTACCTTGCCCCTATGTTAATGCATTTGTGAAGAATTTGTAAATGAATTTTTAGATTTTGTTTGAATGTGACTCCATTGCCCAAATAAAGATTCATACATTTCAGCCAAGCTACATTTAAACCATTTTGTTTTCCAATAGAAATATGATCTTCTGTATTTTTTATAATTGAATACTTGAATGACGAATGTTGGTGCATGTTTTCATTGTTGACAACTTTGATTATTCTAGTCTTTCATAGAGCTGTAGAGAGAGCCCTCTTAGACTAAGCTGGGTAAGTAGCTTGATTCTAAAGATTGGTTAGTGGTTACCCCAGTTTTCCCTCTCCCACAACCTAGGGGGTCATTTTGGGTGTTAACAAATTGGTGTCGTTGTTGGGGAAAGAAAATATGCCCCATCGTCCCTGGAAGAACGACAAAGGGTTCAGATCTAAAATACTGATGGTGAACAGTAGTCAGACATTGAGAAGGTTGTACCATTCACCTCACGACTCAACTCAAGAGAAATTTTAGTACGAAGGTGACTCGACTAGGAAGATCTGTGATCTTTGATCAGAATTGAGATATTGAAAGATTCTCATGGTGACTCCACTGGAGAACGAATGCATTTTCCTTAGACATGGAAGAATCAAGATTCGAGTATCAAAACATCAATCTCTTCAAAGAAATCTTGTTCTTATGTATCGGTCTCCTTTTACCTTTATGTATATATATCAAGAAAATTTTGTTTCACCGAAGAGCTCTAGGGAAAGAAAGACCCGCCTTTGTATATTCCTCTCTGGACCTTGCAAATGTATATCTTCCTTTCACCCCTAGAGTTGAGTGCATCTCTTCTTATGAACCTTGTAATATTCATACCTAGCTTTGCGAATCCCAGGAGAGTGGGGTTGAGGAGGCTCTCCCTGTACATACTCCTTTGCCTCCCAGACCTCAGCTGAGATATGGCCCTTCGAAACTGCCCCCTGTTCTTCATGACTATCCTCCCAAATACCATAAGTACCTTCCTAGATTTGATGGAGAATCTGAGAGCCTCACTGCTAAGAATCATCTCCACGGCTTTGAACATTTTTTGGATCTTTTTGAAGTGGAGCATGATGACATTTGTATGAGGGATTTCGCCCAATCTTTCCAAGGAGATGTGAAGAAATGGTTTAGCCATTTGCAGCCTGGATTTATAGATACTTGGCAAGGCTTTTCTGATTTTTTCTTAGAGTTTTGGGGTACGAGACGGTCATGGGACCTAATTCTTTCAGAGTTTTACTCCATGAGAATGCAAGAAGGAGAGGTCATGTCCAGCTTTAACAGAAGGTTTTCAAGATTCTATTATGATATGCCAAGGGAAATTCATCCCTTAGAGAATGCTTCTAAGCTACACTATGCGTCTAGTTTTCCTCCTGATATATCTTTGCTCCTGTTGGAAAGAAGGTCTCCAAATTTGCAGCGTATGTTCATTGATGCTTTGGAGGTCGAAGATAATCTTAGGATGTCTGGAAAATTATCAAGCAAAGGTAAGGATGAAAGGACTGGGGAAGAAACAATATTTGAAGAAGGACACGAGCAAGGAGAAGTTGCTCTGCATCCCTGTTTTTCCATGGATGCACAGGGAGATGACCAAACCAGGGAAGTGCCAGATGAAGGTAATCATGATAGGTTTTATGTAAATTGTGATCAGCTTGCTAAAATCCATGTTGGAAATGTTTTTGAAGAAGAATTTAGTCTACCTAAATATAACAAATATGAAGGGGATTGCTTGGAAAAGTTCATAAGTTTTTTTGAGATTGATGATAAAGAGAAAGGATGAGTGTGTAATCAGCCCTAAGAAGCAAAATTTTATCAAAGGGAGTCCATTTCACTTGATTTTAGCGAAAGGGTTGAGGCTGTTTCTATTGCATTCGATGAAGAAAATCAAGCTCTAAGCGCTGAGGTCTCAGATGAAAGTGGCGATGACTTTCGTATCCCTTCTCCTAAGCGGGATGAGATTTTTTTTCAATTGTACCGGTGGTCATATGATCCAGAAGAACATGAGGACGGTCAGGAAGAACCTACTGCGGGAGCTCTCACGACTGGTCCTAAATAAATAGGAGTTCTTCATTTTCTAAAAGACCCTTTTGCCAGTTGTTAGCACCTATTTAATTTGTGTAGAAAATTACTGAATGTGAAAGATGGAAGGTGGAACGACTACCTGATGGGAGCCTAGAGAACTCCATATCCCCAATTACTAGGAGCTAGAACGAGAAAGGAAGAGGTCTAGGAGGACCTAACACAATGAAAAATAGAATTATTTTTAAGTGTGGGCATTAATATACAAAAGAAATCAAATGATAAGGCTAAAAGACCCTAAGTCCTATAGTTCACTTGTAAATATATGGGGAGGCTAAATACCGTACGGATAGGCACCGTCGACCGAACGAAAGCTCGAGATCAATAGCTTCCATTGAAGATCACATGGCCAAAATGCAAGGAAGATAAGGGATAAGTGTATGCGATGGGCCTTTCTCGTTGGACAGATGGCAATAGGGGGAAACATCGCAAAGACTATAAGAAGTGAGTGGTAGCGTTTTAATAAACATTGCGATGGTACCGATATGAAAGGCAAGTGTTCGGCCACGTGGATGACCGAAAAAGACATGATGGTAGCCTATGGTCAAGGCCAAGGGTCCTACAGTAATGAATGCAATGTGACTAAGTAAACGGATGAGATTGTCCCTAGATAGATCGACTATCTTGGATGATTGTCACGTCCAGGAGACGCACGATGAATAGAAGCATGGTATATGTGATGGACTAGGTCCCTCCGGACAGGTGTCAGCTCCACAACTCATCGCATGAAGAAAGGGAAATGTAGGAGAAGCTTTTAAGGTGCATGCGATGCTACCCTGTAGATGCATGCGAATAAGATGGACGACCCAGATGAGAGTTGGTAAGATGATCCGACCACGGAAATAAGTGGGTTGTCAAATCACTGGGTAAAGAGGGGACAGATCTGACGAAGGAAAACAAGCACCTAGGAGATCAAAGGTTGAGATTAAAGGATAGTTGGCTAAGAAAACCAGAGTTTATGGAGGCGCGGTTATTTATGTGGGAGTGGCCGTCAAAGTTTACATTTTTATTTTTCCGTAACCTGTCTAAGCAAGAGGGGTTTTTTCTAGAGAATGAGGTTCTAGCCCTGATACAGAAGCTTGGTAGCTGGTCGCCTAGCATTTCAGCCAAAGCGTGAAGGTCCTGCAGTCATGTCCAAACATGGAGGGCCCTGGAGATCCTATATCATGTTTGACCAAGGCCAGACTGGTCTGCGAGGAAACTATCCTTCGGGACTTCGGCCTTTTGAGCCTGGAGGTCTCCCTAGCAATGATAACGGTTTCCTTGTTCCACCAAAGTCCATCCAAAGGTCGTTGGATATTTTTAACCGCCCGCCTCGGGCCTGACCTGGACATTGGAGATAATTCCCATGGCCTATTGAGTATCCAAAGTAATTGTTGGTCTGTCTGAAAGCGAAGGTGGGTCAATACCAAGCCCCAATATGGGAGAGTTTCTGACCAAAGGTATCCACCCACAGTGATAGCCTCCCCTGGTACTAGTGACTTCAAGCCTAGGCTCTAGATAAAGGGGGGAGATGGAAGCAAATAGGTGAAGAAGACGTCAAACCTAGCCATACTAGGATGAGTGCAAAAGTTCTCAAGAAGTTATAAGCATCCTAAAGGTGTTGGATGCTTATGACCAAGAGGCTGGTAGACATGTAAAGAGATGGAGAATCCGACAATAAGGGTAAAAGGAAAAGTCACTTGTGCGGATTAGCGGATGGCTCGAGAAGTGGTGGAGGCGATGCGATGCACGACTTTCAGCATGGCAGGATGGGAAAGACTTATTGACACCAGTGGACGGGGTACGTTATAATCTCGGTCGGCAATGATGGAGGAAAATGACTTGCGCAGGATGACATGTGACCCAAGTGGTTCCGAAGATGAGGTGACTCATGTCTTTCGAAGTGTGCGAGAAATGTGAGGTTGAGTATTGTCATGAGAGGGATGTCAAAAGGATGGACTGGCAAAGGGGCCTCTGACTGTTATCCCATATGATTACCGGTATGATGGAGGGTATCTCTGCATCATCATTAGCTACGTTGTCTATCTGGGAAGCTTTCCTGAGCATGTTGAAGGTCATCTCAGACCTTGGGCATCATGGTTACTTGATTGAGGAATCCGATCGATTTATCATGGCAATTATAACCACATGTAGCTGCTGTCATCATCATAGCAGTTATGGATATGGTTCTCATGTCCCTTGTCCAAAGTTGGTATATGGGAAAGATGGTGCACCTAGCAGTTTGAGCATCTTTTCCATTGGGATTGGCTCATGGAGAAAGGGAAGGAGTCCGAAGTCATGTTCATGCCAGAACAAACATGGGCTGAGGTGGAGGAAAAGCTTACTCCTCCATCTCTTATGGTATTTGACCTCATAGAATCCAGATCTCCTAGCAAAGACAAGGATCCTAACAAACGAAAAGTGTCTAAAGGAAGAAGGAGACCCTCAAAATCAAGCGAGGCGGCCAACTGGATATAGAAATGGTTCACGATTTTGTAATCTCTATTGAAGAAGCAGCACCTATCCTCCCAAATAACGCATCACAGACTAATATCTCATTGAAAGTGGAATATTTCTTCGACTCGCAAGGTCATTTACGAAGCCAGGGTTAAGATGGCCCTCTATCTATGATATCCCATTCCTTGTCTTAATCAGTATGTTTGGAACATGGCACGTATGTAATATTCCTGAGTTTTTGGGTCAATGAGGTGTCACTTTGATATAACTATTTTTGGTTTAGACGAGTCGAGCAAGAGGAATCCCGCCATATATATATGCAATGTAATAGAATGATAAAGGGTTGAAAATTATTTTTGAAAACTCTTATCAGAAATTTGGTGTATTGTTCTTTAAGAAGCTTTTGAGCTATTTTGAACAAAGTTTGCAAAGCCGAGCCAATGTTTTCTCAGGGATTCTTGTGTAACTGGTCTTGCAGTCTATTCCTTCTTTTTCCATGTGAATTGTGTATCTCTCATTGTTAATTCCAGTCTGTAACATTCTTTCATACTTGGTACAGTGTGATAGATAAGTAGAATTCATAGAAATTATGCTCTACTTATCGTTTTCCAAGTATTTCACCATTACTTTTCCGCTAAAGTTGATATGGGATTCATCATTGTATGCCTTATGTCAATGTATTGTTTCTTTATCTTCTATTTTACTGATTAAAATCACTTTGACTACGAGTTGTTTACTACCTCACCCCTGTGTTAATGCATTTGTGAAGCATTTTTTAATGAATTTTCATAATTTTTTTTAATGTGATTCCATGTACCAAATAAAGATTCATACGTTTCATCCAAGCTACATTCAAACCATTTTGTTTTCCAACAGAAATCTGATCTTCTGTTTTGTTTATAATTGAATATGTTGAATGATGAATGCTGGTGCATGTTTTCATTGTTGACAACTTTGATTATTCCAGTCTTTCATAGAGCTATAGAGAGAGCCCTCTCAGACTAAGCTGGGTCAGTAGCTTGAGTCTAAAGATTGGTTAGTGGTTACCCCAGTTTTTCCTCTCCCACAACCTAGGGGGTCATTTTGGGTGTTAAAAAATTGGCGTTGTTGACAGGGAAAGCAAATTTTCCCCATCGTACTTGGAAGAACAAGAAAGGGTTCAGATCTAAAATAGTGATGGTGAATAGTAGTCAGACATCGAGAAGGTTGTACCATTCACTTGGTGACTCAACTTAAGAGATATTTCAGTATGAAGGATACCCCACTAGGGAGATCTGTGATCTTTTATCATAATTGAGATATTGAAAGATTCTCATGGTGACTCCACTAGAGAACAAATGCATCTGCCTTAGACATGGAAGAATCAAGATTCGAGTATCAAAACATCAATTTCTTCATAGAAATCTTGAGACCCACCTTTGTATATCCCTCTCTAGACCTTGCAAATGTATATCTTCCTTTCACCCCTATAGATGACTGCATCACTTCTTCTGAACCTTGTAAGATTCATACCTAGATTTGTGAATCCCAAGAGAGTGGGGCTAAGGAGGCTCTCCCTGTACATACTCCTTTGCCTCCCAGATCTCACCTGAGATATGGCCCTTTGAAACTACCCCATGTTCTTCATGACTATCCTCCCAAATACCATAAGTACCTCCCTAGATTTGATGGAGAATCCGAGAGCCTCACTGCTGAGAAGAATCTCCACGGCTTTGAACATTTTTTGGATCTTTTTGAAGTGGAGCATGATGGCATTTGTATGAGGGATTTTGCCCAATCTTTCCAAGGAGATGTGAAGAAATGGTTTAGCCATTTGCAACCTAAATCTATAGATACTTGGCAAGGGTTTTCCGATGTTTTCCTAGAGTTTTGGGGTAAGAGACGGTCATGGGACCTAATTCTTTCAGAGTTTTACTCCATGAGAGTGCAAGAAGGAGAGTTCATGTCCAGCTTTAACAGAAGGTTTTCAAGATTCTATTATGATATGCCAAGGGAAATTCAGCCCCTAGAGAATGCTTCTAAGCTACACTATGCGTCTAGTTTTCCTCCTGATCTATCTTTGGTCTTGTTGGAAAGAAGGTCTCCAAATTTGCAGCATATGTTCATTGATGCTTTGGAGGTCAAAGACAATCTTAGGATGTCTAGAAAATTATCAAGCAAAGGTAAAGATGGGAGGATTGGGGAAGAAACAATATTTGAAGAAGGGCACAAGCAAGGAGAAGTTGCTTTGCATCCCTGTTTTTCCCTAGATGCACAGGGAGATGACCAAACTAGGGAAGTGCCAGAAGAAGGTAATCATGATAGGTTTCATGTAAATTGCGATCGGCTTGCTAAAATCCCTGTTGGAAATGTTTTTGAAGAAGAATTCAGTCCACCTAAATATGACAAATATGAAGGGGGTTGTTTGGAAAACTTCATCAGTTTTTTTGAGATGATGATAAAGAGAAAGGACGAGCGTGTAATCAGCCCCAAGAAGCAGAAGTTTATCAAAGGGAGTCCATTTCACTTGATTTTAGCAAATGGGTTGAGGCTATTTCTATTTCATTCGACGGAGAAAATCAAGCTCTAAGCGTTGAGGTCTCGGATGAAAGTGGCGATGACTTCCGTATCCCTTCTCCTAAGAGGGATGAGAGTTTTTTTCAGCTGTACTAGTTGTCATATGATCTAGAAGAACATGAGGAGAGTAGGGAAGAACCTGTTGCGGGAGCTCTCATGACTTGTCCTAAAGAAATACGAGTTCTTCATTTTCTGAAAGACCCTTTTGCTAGTTTATTGGAATCATCGGAGATGATAGGGTTTATACTATTGAAGGATACAAGGATTAAAGAATATTTTCAATTGGAGCTATCATTTACTGGGTTTTCTCCTACGGCTGGAGGACATGAATGGAAAATTCAGTTAGGAAGCCATCTGCTTGATTGGATCCATTGGAAGTGTGAGATCACCTGAGTTTCCTTTTATGCCCAACAAGTAGGGTAGGAACATTTGTATATAAATAAGCTTGCAGGTCAAGCATTTGCATTTATTTCAGTTAGCAGTTTGTGTGTTCAACATTTTTCATAAAGTCTCAGTATGTTTTTCAGCTTTGGATTTTTAGTTGCAGCTTTTGGATGAAAGGTCGGCCATAGGGTGCTACTTACAATGGTCAAGGTTTGGAAAATTATCCCAATGGATCAGGCACTTGGTCTATGGATGTTCTTTGCTACCTCGCTGGGAGGATAGCATCCCTGGTTGGAGCCAGTTGTTAGCACCTATTTAATTTGTGCAAAAAATTACTAAATGTGAAAGGTGGAAGGTGGAACGACTACCGTATGGGAGCCTGGAGAACTCCATATTCCCAATGACTAGGAGCTAGAACGAGAAAGGAAGAGGTCTAGGAGGACCTAACACAATGAAAAATGGAATTATTTTTAAGTGTGGGCATTAATATACAAAAGAAATCAAATGATAAGGCTAAAAGACCCTAAGTCCTATAGTCCGCTTGTAAATATACGAGGAGGCTAAATACCGTATGGATAGGTACTGCCGACTGAATGCAAGCTCGAGATCAATGGATTCCGTTGAAGATTGCATGGCCAAACCGCAAGGAAGATAAGGGATAAGCGTATGCGATGGGCCTTTCTCGTTGGACTGATGGCAGCCTGGGGAAACGTCACAAAGACTATAAGAAGTGAGCAGTAGTGTTTTAATAAACATTACGATGGTGGCAAGATGAAAGGCAAGTGTTCGGCTATGTGGATGATCCGAAAAAGACAGGATGGTATTTTATGGCCAAGGCTAAGGGTCCCGCAGTAATGAATTCAATGTGACTAAGTAAACAGATGAGATTGTGCCTAGATAGATTGACTGTCCTGGATGATCATCGTGTCCAGAAGATGCACGATGAATAGCGGCATGGTTGATGCGATGGACCGAGTCCCGCTGAATAGCTGTCAGCTCCACACCTCGTCACATGAAGAAAGGGCGATATAGGAGAAGCTTTTAAGGTGCATGCGATTCTACCCTGTAGATGCATGCGAATAAGATGGATGGCCCAGATGAGAGTTGTAAGATGATCCGACGGCGGAAATAAGGGGGTTGTCAAAGCACTGGGTAAAGAGGGGCCAGATCCGACGAAGGAAAACATGCACCTAGGAGATCAAAGGTCGAGATTAAGGGACAATCGGCTAAGAAAACCGAAGGTTATGGAGGTGCAGTTATATATGTGGGAGCGCCCGTCAAAGTTTACATTTTTATTTTTTCGTAACTTGTCTAAGCAGGAGGGGTTTTTTCTAGGGAATGAGGTTCTAGCCCTGGTATAGAAGCTTGGTGGCTGGTCGCCTAGCAGTTCAGCCAAAGCGTGAAGGTATTGTAGTCACGTCCAAACATGGAGGGCCTCGGAGATCCCGTATCATGTTCGGCCTAGTCCAGAATGGTCTGCGAGGAAGCTATCCTTCAGGACCTTGACCTTTTGAGCTTGGAGGTCTCCCCAACATTGACAATGGTTGCCTTGTTCTGCCAAAGTCGATCGAAAGGTCGTTGGACCTTTTTAACCTCCTACCTCGGGCCTGACCTGGACATTGGGGATAATTCCCACGTCCTGTTGAGTATCCAATGTAATTGTTGGTCTGTCCAAAGGTGAAGGTGGATCAATACCAATTCCCAATATGGGATATTTTCTGACCAATGGTATCCACCCATGGGTGACAGTCTCCCCTGGTACTAGTGACTTCAAGCCTAGGCTGTAGATAAAGGGGGGAGATGGAAGCAAGTAGGCGAAGAAGACGTCGACCCCAGCCATACTAGGACATAGGGGCTTCACTAGAAGGAAATATAATTTCATGTTCATTCATATTGGGGTATTAAATATTCATGAAAACCAAAAAATTATATTGGTTATATATTAAGGGGCAAAGGGTTTTTTTTATTTAATGTAACAATACAAAAATACTTTGGGGTCTTTTTTATATGGGCAGGTTGACAAATATCTGCCAAATGGAGATGGCGAGATCACGACTGGATGAGAAATTGGGTTGAGGCAAGGCTCGGGCTTACCAGTATGCAGGGAAATCACGCCTTGAGGCATGATTGCGGACAAGGTTTTCATGGTGAAGCGGGTTTCCAGTCGATCATAGTCGAGAGACAGTGGTCATTGACAACCAATTGTTACCAATAGTACTTAGCCAGTTGTTACCAATAACCTTAGGAGGATCTAAGCCTCCAGGGCCTATTATAGGCCCTCGATAAGCCTTGTGGGATTGAATACCCAACCACTCGTTCCTATTACAAGCCTTGGGAGGTTTAGTCAGCCTCCTAGAGCTTGTTACAAGCCTTGGGGGCTTGGATACCTATCCCACAACAGACTTAGTCAGCAATTGGGGAATTCCAACATGCAATCTAAATGTTGTAGTATGTGCATTGGCTCTAGTGACATACAAGAAGTAATCTCCTATCTCCTCATTAGACCATTATATGTTGCAAATCATAATGATATGTGGTTGAGTAATTGCATTGTGGGTGAAGTAATGTGCATCCACAATATACATCGAAAGAAGCAAGTTGCATTGTAGAATGCATGTGGGGTCATAAGAGGGGTATCATATCAATATACTAGGTAGAAATATAAAGGGGTATAAAAAATGTTAATGAAAAATTTGATACTATACAATATCTAGTGAAAATAGGGGTTTTTTTAAATTGGGAAGGCATATTAGGAGAGGGTTGAAAAAATGATTTTGGAAGGGATTTTCTAATATTTAGTGACATTAGGGGTATTGTTTCATATGCCATGAACGAACATGCTATGATAGCAGTTTATTGAGTGAAGCCCCTGTGTACGAGGATGAGTGCGAAAGTTCTCAAGGAGTTATAAGCATCCTAAAGGTGCTGGCTACTTGTGACCAGGAGGCTCGTAGACGTGTAAACAGCCGAAAAAGCCGACAATAAGGGTAAAAAGAAAAGTCACTTGTGTGGATTAGAAAATGGCTCGAAAAGTGGTGGAGGCGATGCGATCCATGACTTTCAGCATGGCGGGATGGGAAAGACTTACCGGCACCAATGGACGGGGTAGCTTATAATCTCGATCAGCAATGATGGAGGAAACTCACTTGTGCAGGATGACATGTGACCCAAGTGGTTCCGAAGATGAGGTGACTCACATCTTTCGAAGTGTGTGAGAAACGTGAGGTTGAGTATTATCACGTGAGGGATGTCAGAAGGATAGACCGGAAAAGGGGCCTCTGACTGTTATCCCAGATGATTACCGGTATGATGGAGGGTACCTCTACATCATCATTGGCTACACCGTCTATCTAGGAAGCTTTCCTAAGCATGCTGAAGGTCATCTCAAACCTTGGGCATCATGGTTACTTGATTGAGGAATCTGATCGAGTTATCATGGCAATTATAGCCACATGTAGCCGCTGTCATCATCACAGCAGTTATGGATATGGTTTTCACGTCCCTTGTCCGAATTTGCTATATGGGAAAGATGGTGCACCTGGATGTTCGAGCATATTTTCCATTGGGATTGGATCATGGAGAAAGGGAAGGAGTCCGAAGTGGTTTTCATGCCAGAACAAACATGGGCTGAGGTGGAGGAAAAGCTTACTCCTCCATCTCTTATGGTATTTGACCTCATAGAATCCAGCATTTCCAATAAAGACGAGGAGCCTGGAAGACGACAAGTGTCCAAAGGAATCTGACGATGGAGGAAGAAGGAGACCCTCTAAATCAAGCGAGGCGGCCAACTTGATACAAAAATGGTTCACGATTTTGTAATCTCTACTTAATAAGTGGCACCTATCCTCCCGGATAACACATCACAGACTGACAACTCATTGAAAGTGGAAGATTTCTTCGACTCACAAGGTCATTTGCGAACCCAAGGTTAAGACGACCCTCTGTCTATGATATCTCGTTCCTTGTCTTAATCAGTCTGTTTGGAACATGGCACGTATGTAATATTCCTGAGATTTTGGGTCAATGAGGTGTCACTCTGATATAACTATTTTTGGCTTAGATCAGTCGAGCAAGAGGACTCCTGGTGTAATAGAATGATAAAGGATTGAAAATTATTGTTGAAAACTCTTATGAGAAATTTGGTGTATTGTTATTTAGGAAGTGTTTGAGCTATTTTGAATAAAGTTTGCAGAGCCAAGCCAATGTTTTCTCAGGGATTCTTTTGTAACTAGTCTTGTAGTCTATTCCTTCTTTTTCCATGTGAATTGTGTATCTCTCATTGTTAATTCCAATCTGTAACATTCTTTCATACTTGGTACAGTGTGATAGCTAAGTAGAATTCATAGAAATTATGCTCTACTTATCTTTTTCCAAGTATTTCACCATTACTTTTCTACTAAAGTTGATCTAGGATTCATCATTGTATGCCTTATGTTAATGGATTGTTTCTTTCTCTTCTGTTTCACCAATTAAAATCACTTTGACTACGAGCTGTTTACTACCTCGCCCTTGTGTTAATGCATTTGTGAAGCATTTGTAAATGAATTTTTAGAGTTTGTTTGAATGTGACTCCATTGCCCAAATAAAGATTCATACATTTTAGCCAAGCTACATTTAAACCATTTTGTTTTCCAATAGAAATGTGATCTTCTGTATTGTTTATGATTGAATATCTTGAATGATGAATGCTGGTGCACGTTTTCATTGTTGACAACTTTGATTATTCCAGTCTTTCATAGAGCTATAGAGAGAGCCCTCTCAGACTAAGCTGGGTCAATAGCTTGAGTCTAACGATTGGTTAGTGGTTACTCCATTTTTCCCTCTCCCACAACCTAGGGGTTCATTTTGGGTGTTAATAGTACCTTTCCATCCAAATATTTTTCATGATAAATCATCACAAATCCAAGTCTAACCCACCAATTCATATTCACTTTCTTCATGAAAGATATTCATTTTATATACCTAGCCATCAAAATATTTTTAATGTTCTCATTTGTTATCATCACCAAGCCAAGTCCCACACTTATCCTCCTCCTGCTCCCCCCCCCCTCTCTCTCTCTCTCTCTCTCTCATACTCCTGTACCTACCCATAACTCCTAACCCTCTCTAGATCTCCCCATATCCCCTAACACCACCTCCTCTCTCCCACTCTTACCTCGTACTCCTCTCGCTACTTCTATCCCCCTCCTCTCTCTCTCTCCCCCCACTAACTCTTACTAACCCTCTCTCTTACTCCTCCTCCTCCTCCTCCTCCCTCTCACCTCTTCCCCTCTCTCTCTCATAATCCTCTACCTACCCATAAATACTAAACCTCTCTATATCTCCACAAATCCCCTCACACCCCCTGCTCTCTCGCACTCTTACCTCCTACTCCTCTTGCTACCTCTATCCCCCTCCTCCTCCTCTTCCTCCTCCTCCTCTCTCTCTCTCTCTCTCTCTCTCTCTCCCCCACCCTATACCCCCCCTTCTCTTTGACATACCTAATCCTCCCTATACCCCTACCCCCACTCATGACAATATATATATCTATATCTCCCTCAACCCCCATCATCCCCTACTCCTAATCACCCACACCATCCACCCTTAACCCTCAATTCTCTCTCTCTCTCTCTCTCTCTCTCTCTAACCCCCTCTAACACTCTTCCTCACCCCTACTCCTCTCTCTCTCTCTCTCTCTCTCTCTCTCTCTCTCTCTATATATATATATATATATATATAACCCTCATTGATCCCCTCTCTCCCTATCTCTCTCCACTACTCCTCCACATACACCTAACCCTATAACCTACCTAGTACTTGAGACACTTTATGTTTGTGGAAAAACATTACTTTAACTTTTATTGTAAAGTTTTATATTATTTGACCAAGTGGTCAGGGATGACTATAAATGAATAATATTATTATTTAATAAATTCAAATATGAGACACTCACCCAAAGGGACTATTGAAAGAGTGTTCACTAACCCACTAGGAGGAATGGATCTGGGGTAGAAGCCAATGGACAAGTGGCAACATCTAAACTCAGTAACTAGCTGTTTTTATGGGACAAACTCCCTTAAAATGTGGTCATGTTCTGAAGGATGTGGAACTAAGCTGATGGCTCATTGAATGCAAAACTGGCCAGCAAAATACCTAAGCAATCTTTTTATAGCCATCAAATTTGAGCAGAGGCTCACACATTCTCAGAGGAGATGAAATTTATTCTTCGTGGTGTTAGAAATTGTTAGGAACCCATGTCTTTACTTTATTAGTATATTGTTGTTGGACGCATATGCTTTGCAAGTCATCCCTTAGTATTTGTTGATCTACAATTTGTGTTATTGTTGTTTGGCGCATATGCTTTATAAGTCACCCGTAGTATTTTTTATCCATAGTTTGTATTGGACCATGGTTTTGACCCATAGTATTGGCGCCTAGACTTAGTATATAAGTGTGTGTTGAGGCCTATGAAGGAACCATGAAGTTACTTGTATTGAACTTGCTCAAAGGAGGTTTCCCCCTCGAAGTGGCCTGCAATCAATATAAAAGTGATTCTGAGTTTTGTTATTTCTGTTGTCCCATGTATTCTCGTTAATTATTGTTCCAGGTTCACCACATCTGGTGTCAGAGCACTTTCTTGGGCACGTTGGATGGAATTTATTCCAAAAAACATTTTCGCATCTATTTCAAGTTCGGATCTGGGAATAATCCCTATTCGCTTAACTATGGGAAGTACTTGGGCATAAGCCCTAAAACTCATTGTGAGGAGTACCACAGGAACCCCAAAGTAGCTGGCCCATTGAGAGGACCTGCTAGTGAAAAGGGCAATGACCCCTACCTGATTGACTAGTTCCCACCCGCGAGGTAAACCAAGAGCTGTCGTTTGTGGCAAAGCAATTATCAGTTTTACCTGAGCTATGAAGTGAGGGGTACTTCCCCAATACGCAAGCCATTAGAAAGCATTGGTGGCCGAGTAAAACCCCTGAACTGTTAGGAAGGCCCACATACCTAGGGTCCATATCTATTTTCAGCTGAACTGGTGCGAATCATTACTGCGCCATTTCAGATCCATTCTGAAAGTCGTTCCAGATCCAGCCGTTTTAGATCTATTTCATATCTAGCCATTTTCGATCCATTCAGCACCGTTTCAAATCCCTTTGTTTCTAATCACTTTTGCGATGTTGCAGATCTATCTGTTTTAGATCCCTTCCACATCGTAGCCGCTCCATTCTAAATAAAAATAAAAATAAAAAGATTTGGATGAAAACTGATTTGGAGGAAGCACTTGCAGCCATCCAAACGAAACTCTAGGATTTGGATGAAACATTTCTTGGCCTCCATCTTGAGCATTCAGCCATGAACAACAAACGACATTCCGCGTCTTCATCAAACAATGGGTTATCTTCT
Organism: Larix kaempferi; assembly: GCA_027924585.1. Classification (NCBI taxonomy): domain Eukaryota; kingdom Viridiplantae; phylum Streptophyta; class Pinopsida; order Pinales; family Pinaceae; genus Larix; species Larix kaempferi. The sequence goes on from BSBM01000196.1 coordinate 12,568,990, forward strand.
TCTAGCAATTTCCGTGGTCCGAAGCTTGATTTTACTCGCTTCAATGGTACTAATTCGACTGGATGGATCTATCATGTAGAATAGTATCTCAGTCTGCATAATACTTTTGATGTCACCAAAGCTCCACTTGCATCATTTCATTTGGAACATGAAGCTCTTCAATGGTACCGTTGGTACATCAAGGCTCATGAAGAGCTAAAATGGCCGGATTTTTGTCAGCTCCTTTTGCAACGATTTGGTCCTAGTGCTCTTGATGACTTCACCGGAGCCCTCACTAAACTTCTCCAAATTGGCTCTATGAGAGAGTATCAGAAAGAATTTGAGAAACTAGCCAACCACAAAGAAGGATTGTCTGAGGAATTCTATAGGATTTGTTTTATTAGTGGTCTTAAGGATGAAATCCGCTCAAGGTTAAAATGTTCTGTCCCAACACAATGATGGAAGCTCTGGGGTTGGCTAAGTTGGAAGAAGACAAGATTGTAGCCCAACAACGCTCCAAACCCACTTTTGTTCCCTTCCAAAATATGGGTTCTCAACGACCTCCTATTTTGCTAGCTCCTCGACCAACTCCTATCACGCATTTGTCCGAAACAGAGATGCAGGCACGTAGAGAAAAAAGGGCTCTGTTATAATTGTGATGAGAAATTCACTCTGGGACATAAATGTGTTCAACAAAATCTCTATCTCTTGGATATGGATTCTCTGCCTGCCTCTAAAATTGGTAAAGAAGATGATCAGGTCGACATTCAAGAGCCGCTTATTGACCCCCCCTCTCAGGATAGCCAACCAGAGATATCTCTCAATGCTTTGTCTGGATTCACCACCCCCCAAACAATGCGGGTCAAGGGTTACTTCAAGAAGCTTCCTCTTACAATACTCATTGATTCTAGCAGCACACATAACTTCATTGACCCTCGGATCGCCAAACAGGATGATTGTTTTATCCATCCTTGCTCCAACTTTGAAGTCATGGTTGCCAATGGGGGCACCTTACCTTGCAAGGGAAAGTGTCACAATGTGCGTATCTCTTTGGAATATTGTAACCTGCTCTCTAACATGTTTTCCTTGTCCTTAGGCGGATGTGATGTGGTTTTGGGCATTCAATGGTTACGCACACTTGGCCCCATCTTATGCAATTTTGCTGAAATTTGGATGCAGTTTTCCGTCAATGGGACACAACACAAATTTACGGGCTTACAACCAGGGTCTCTCCACATCATCAATTCACATCGCCTAGAAAATATCCTTAGAGGAATTCACATGGTGTCATCGCTCAGCTCCATTCCATTCAGATGCACCCACCAACGACCTCCACTACTTCCTTGGATAGATATACAGGTGTCTTTCCTACACCAGTGGGCTTGCCGCCTTCACGAGACCTTTCTGGTAAGCATTTAGCTGTATCTACATCTCATCAGGACATGATGGCTATTTTGCATGCAGTACCGAAGTGGAAGCCATCCCTATTGGGGAATTATTTCTGCCTCAAGACTGCTCTTCCGAGTTTGGAAAATTTTCTGGAACAATGGGTCTCCTCCCTAGCACACCTGAAATGGGTTATCCACCTCATGAGTTGTGACTATGCGATCACTTACTAGAAGGGTAAGGAAAATATGGTGGCAAATTATCCTTCTCACACATTTGATGACCCAGCTTCTCTTACAGCTATTTCTTTGCTTGTTCCAAATTGGTTGCTATCTTTTCAATGGGGCTATCTCTTCTATGAACTCCATGCTTTTTCATTGGCAGGGCACTCTGGGTTCCTCCAAACGTATGACCAGGAACAATGTAACTTCTTTTGGCAGGGACTAAAAATAAAAATTCAACAGATGGTGGTTGACTGTGATACTACCCAGGTCAACACGGGTGAAATGACACTCCTTTTGGAACTGCTTGAACCCTTGCCCATCCCTACATAGATTTGGACAACTATTTATATGGATTTACTAGAAGCACTCCAGTGGTACATTACCACATCTAAAAGGACACCATATGAAGCAGTCTCTGAATAGGCGCTGCCGGTTCTTCTTCCATACACCTTTAGCAGCTCTCCAGTTCAGGAAATTGACTTGATTCTTTGAAACCGTGATCAGATTCTTCTCATTTTGCAGGACAATCTTCACATGGCAATAATTGGACTGAAACAACATGTCGATCAACACCATTCTGAGTGCACTTTTCACGTAGTTGATATGGTTCTTCTTCGTCTACAGCATTCCACGCAATCCTCCCTTAAATTCAAAAGGTGTCAATGGCCCGGCATGCAACCCAAGGATGCTACAGGGGAACCACTCCTTCATATTTTGCATCAATTTCCACATCTCAAGCTTTGAGGACAAAGCCTTTTCTAAGGGGGGGGGATGTTAGGAACCCATGTCTTTACTTTATTAGTATATTGTTGTTGGACACATATTCTTTGTAAGTCATCCCTTAGTATTTGTTGATCCACAATTTGTGTTATTGTTGTTTGGCGCATATGCTTTGTAAGTCGCCCGTAGTATTGTTGATCCATAATTTGTATTGGCCCATGGTTTTGACCCATATTATTGGTGCCTAGACTTAGTATATAAGTTTGTTTTGAGGCCTATGAAGGCACCGTGAAGTTATTTGTATTGAGCTTTATCAAAGGAGGTTTCCCCCTCGAAGTTGCCTGCAATCAATATAAAAGTGATTCTGAGTTTTGTTATTTCTAATGTCCCGTGTATTCTCATTAATTATTGTTGCAGGTTCACCACAGAAATGAGCACACAAGAGATTCGATGAGGGGAAGATATGTTTTGAGTTGCAGAATAAGACTGTCTTAATCCTGCTGAGTGCAGAGGTAGTGATATGCATGCAAGTCTCCATTGATTGTTGAAGTACAACATGAGTGCCTTGCTTCTACACAGAGTTCTTCTTCCTGGTGGTTTAGTGAACAAGCTCGGGGGTCAAAAAGCAAGTGATCCTGGCTACTTTCTAGAGAAGGTTGCGAGGAACGGTCCTCTTTGGGTGTTTGTCCACCCTATCAAGTTATCATGTTCTACTTATTATTTATTTTTAATCTGTTGATTTATTTCTACAACTGTTTGCAATTATTATCATAAGTTTTTCTTTTAGATGTATCTTATATATCAAATAGATTAGAGATGGTAGAGTTAGGAATTGATAAGTTATTTCTATAAATCAAATGAATGATCATATTTGAGAATATAGAATGAATGTAAATGTCTTCCTGTATTTTTCCTTTCATCCTAAGGCGATGTACTCTAGTACAGGAAGGGTTTAATTAACATGAATGAAATAATATGTAAATAGTAAGTGTTCAATTGATTCAGGATAGAATAGAATTTTATACATAGTTTACTACTCTTTTTAAATCAGAAAATTTCTTACTGTAAATACTAACTATTTATAAACTAAAAATATCCAACATAGTCAAGAAATCCATCTCTAGTACTATATAGTCTCATATCGTAATATTATCTATAATTCCTAGATAAATAACAGGGCTATTCATGTTATAGTTTTTAAACATAAAATTTTACTGTCAAAGTGTACAGTTTCAGAATAAAACCCTTAACAACATAAGGTATAGATTTATTATCCAGTTTACATGCTAACAAAGAAAATTAGAACAATACAGGAATCAATATAGGAACTATAGTGTATATTTTATCCTTTTCATAGTTTGTTATACAAAAATCAGACTTATAAAACCTAGACAATTAAGAATGCTATTCAAGCATATATTAAACAGGAAATAATACTCAGGAACTAAAAGATTGAGTTTATACAGAAGTTGAAAACATTTAAAAACATAGCTCTGATACCAAATGCGGTGAACGAATCCGTTCACTAGATTAATAGTCGAATCCGACTCTCATATTGAATAATGAATAAGAATAATATATTTGATGATATAAAGATGATGTCTTTTACAAGATAGAATTTCCCGTATTTATAATTGTTTAAAGGGTGTCTAATGCAACTCTTCATAAAGAGTTACACCATTTCACTAATTAATTATATTATTATATTATTCTTGTTTGTTGTTGTTTTTATTATATATATATATATATATATATATATATATATATATATATATATATATATATATGTGTGTGTGTGTTGATGTTTATTTTATTATTATTTTATTCATAGCATTGCCTCTCTCTTAGAAAGACTTTGTCCTCAAAGCCTTATAACGTTGTCACACCGTTCCTTATGACGTCGTAGCTGACGAAACATGTCGGTACGAACTTCTAAGTGTAGAGCATAACTTCTGATATGTGGATGGGTCAATCCATCCCAAATTGATTTGTTGCTGACTATTGGGATTCCCCATTGATCTGTCGTTAAGAGCTTTGATCACATTAGTACCATCGTCTTTCGACATTTCCCACTTTTCAGAATATCGATTTTTATGGTTGGGGTGTCTATAGGGAATTTTCACAATGTCATTTTCTTTTACGAGTGTCGTCTTTTGAGCATTGATCTGAGCTGGGACTTTTATTTTCGTCTCTTGAGGTTTTAAGGTTTCATTCTGTATCTTTTCCAACTTGTTTCCTAACTGCTTGTTATCATTTTGAAACTTCTTAATCAATTCGACTTGCAATTTTCTGTCATCTTCAGATGTCTTAAGTTGTTCCTTAAGATCTTCATTATGACTTCTGATACAACTATTTTCTTCCTGCTTGTCTAGAAGTTTCCCTTCAATGTCGTCCATAGATTGTTCTATCTTCTGGCTATTTTTCAACTTCTTAATTTTTGTGACTAGTATCTTGTTATGACTTCTTAGTCTAAAAATTTCTTCAGCATTGTTGGATAATGCTTTATTATTCTCCGCGATCTCTGAATTATGTGTCTTTTTAGAGTCGTCATTTTGTTGTTGAAGAACTTTTATCTGTTGTCGACACTGGCTGACCTCTGATTCTTGACTTTCTAATTTATGTCGTAACTGCATTAGTTCTTCATCTTTGTCGCTAACGATTTTGTTCAAGCGTATTATTTCTGCTTCGTAATTATTTATTTCCTTCTTTATATCTTGATTTCCTAACCTCTAACTGAATTTATTTTCGGCTTTTAATTCATCAATTTGCACATTCAATTTTTCTATACGCCTTTCCTGGTGAGAGATTTTTATTTCATTGTCTCTTTCTTGTAATTCAATTCTTATTTTTGAACTGTTATTTATGTCGCACAATTCTTCATTGTCTTTTAGATAACGTTTTAACGCGGCTTCTATTTTTTCTCGCAAATCGGCTTCCATGGTTTCTGACTTCTTCGACGGTGGGATGATTTCCTTTGATTTCTTTGGTGATAACCGATCTTCAAATTTTATTTTATTTTTTTAACAATAATTGCTTTGCCCTTACAATAATTATTATTATTTAAATGTAATAATAATATTATTTTAATATTATATATTTCCCAAACAGTTGTAATATTTTACAATTATGGACCAATATTAATTAATCTCCACGTTGGTTAACCTTTTGCTTTAGATTAATTTCTTTGTGGATTGTGTGTAGATTAGGTGGTTGGGAAGAATGATTGTTACCTTCCCCACCCAAGTTCAAATCTCACTTTTCAACTAATGTCTAATGCAACTCTTCATAAAGAGTTACACCATTTCACTAATTAATTATATTATTATATTATTCTTGTTTGTTGTTATTATTATTATTATATATATATATATATGTGTGTGTGTGTGTTGATGTTTATTTTATTATTATTTTATTCATAACAGATACTTTAAATACTAAGTATTATTTTTGCCTTTATCGAGCCTTACAGAGTTATTGAAAATTAAACAAGCTTAAGTATACAAAACTCTTATTATTTTATAAAAGCATTTAAAAGTATAGGATTTACACTTTAAATTAATCCTCGATTACTCTATAGGGTTCGAGCTTCAGACACAGAGTAATGCTTAAACTACCCAATCAAAACAAGAGGTCTAAAACACATTCACCAATACAAATAACATAAACTATGTTATGAAGTATAATGTCACCATTCAAATCAACATGCATTATACAAACAGCGTATCAAGCTGAGGGTCAAACCCTGTAGATAACATTTTCTATTTAGGTATTGAATACTATACTAAAACATTTAAATCATAATGGCCTTGTAATAAGTAAACTCGTAAATAGAAATATGAATAATCAATAGGATCATTGCAAGCTCATGCCAAGTGTTCAACACCCGTAAAGCTCACCTTAAGTATTAAGAAATTATTATAAAAACAAAATTCAAGGTCTAGGGTTTTAACCTTGTGATGTTAACGAAACGTGAAACTTTTCAAAAACCATTATAGAAATCCCATTTTAAACACAGAACCCGAGTTAGGGTTTGTACCTAAGCTTTTACGCTTCCAACTTTTAAACTATCAAACCACTATGTTGATAGTCATATTTAAAATACTAACACCGGAAAGCTTAAAAACATAAAGAGTACTATGATTTCCAATATCATTACTAAAACTTATTGGATAGCCTTTGAAGGTATTCATAACTCGAAAACATTAATTATAAATCTTTATAGAAACAAGGCTTCAAGCTGAAGTTACAATAAGAAGTCAAGGAACCAGTAACCAATAGTCTCCACAGAGACATAACCATGAACTGGAATAATAAAAGTTTCTGTAACTTATATTCAAACATAGGTATAAACCCAACTTCATACTATACAAACTACTTTCATCAACCAAAGGGTTTCAACACAGTATACAACAATGTTGGTATTGCTTGCATTTACGTTGACAGAGGAAGCTCGTGGAGTAACCAAGGCTTACCGTGGTGTTAAAACCACTGGGGTTCGCTTTCTAACTATTGAACACCAAAACCTGAGAAGAGAGCATCAAGCCTGAGAGAAGAACAACGAACTTCTGGAACCTCCCTACCAAACAGTACGAGGTAGTTAGACTGAGTTATATGCAAAAAAATTTAACTAAGAACTTAAAAATTTAAAATACTCGATGAGTTTGGGAACATCGCTTACCATATCAGAGAAGACGAGAATTCCATGAGTGTAGATCGCCCAGCAAATGAGACCACCGGTGTTAGCACCACTTTAAAACAACATTGAAACCATAAAACCATCCTACACAATGCTGGTAACTGCGCAGAGGTTCCCTTTCGGCCATGACAGTCAACCAAGATCTCGGCTCTCCAAAACCCTCATGCCCAAACCATAACAATGCCGAAGTTCAGCGATAAGTTAGGGCCTTGTCTTCATCATGGAACTCGCCACCAACTTCATGTGGGCTCTTAAATGAGCCTAACTAGCCTCCACTACCGATTTAATTTTGTTACCCAATTTCGTATAGTTCCAAACGTTGTTCCGATGTTTCAAATCCATTTCATATTGTGTGCCTTATACCTTGGTCTTAAGTTTAACATTAGTGTTATGGTATAGCATTAAAACAACATTGTCATATTGTAACATTTAAACATTTGCCAAACCCTTGATACGCCAATACTTGGGTAGATGTCTTAGGGTTAGAACACCCAACCCTTAGTAGGGTCTAACACTTAAAAATATTGGTAATATACTTGGAAAGCTATGCTAAAAACCCCAATCATGTATATCTTCAAATATTTTTGTGCATGAGAGACCCTACATATGACCTGGACAGAGTAAAGAAGCATGCTTTAGTTATCATAGCTAACTAAGCCCAGATTTGCGCCAGAACTCTCATGCCAAGCAAAGGAACCTTACGAAATCATCAAATAGATAAGAATCATACCTCCACATAACCATATCAAGCTAATTATCGAACATTAATATATACGAGTTAAAACATGATATAAGAATTATAGATATGAATTATCAACACAATTACCTTATGAATCATCATACATAAGAATCAAACAATCCAAGGGTTATAGATAGAGAAACTACTGAGTTCATAAGTACTCGCAAATAGTAAATAAACCCCACGGATCTATTAATGATTTAGGGATAGATTTATTAAATGTCGACATATGGAATTATAGTACACAATATTTGAATGTTTGAGACACTGATACAATTATCTAGTCGAAAGAACTTCCACAAGTGTAATACTATACTTTGGACATTATAATATCTATTTCTTTCAGCTCACAACAGTATCATATTTTCATACATAGGATCACATATTTGATTATTGTCACCAAGACACTTTTAAATTTTGACGACACTTGTAAATAAATAATTATCACAACTAAGAGTATAATTAAGCAGTAATTAAGATGATAAACATTCAAATTTATACTTCCGCATAGAAATTAGACTACTTAGAAAAATTTAAATTTTTTGGTGAAATTTGGGGATGTTACAAACCCCCACCTCTCTCTATCCCGCCAAACCCCTAACAACCTCCCCACCACTCTCTCTCTCACTCTCACAACCCCTAACCCCCCTCCTCTCTCTCTCTCTCTCTACCTCTGAACCCATCTCGCATTGTCTCTCATAATCTTGCTCTCCATACCACTTACTACACTCCACCTCCTCATCTCTCTCTATCTCTCTCTTCCCCCACCCTATACCTCCCTTCTCTCTAAATACCCAAATCATCCCTAAACCCCTATCCCTCCCCCCACCCCGATCTCTATCTCTTTCTCTCCCCCAACACCACTCCTCCCCTTAGCACAATCTCTATATATTTCTCTCTCCATCTCCCCTCCTCCCCCTACCCCTAATCACCTACACTCTCGACCCCTCCACCCCTCGGCTCTCTCTCTATCTACACCTCCACCTACTTGTATCCCCTACCCATCTCTCTCATCCTCAATCCCTTAACACCCCCCCTCTCTCTCTGGTGCAACTAACCCCTCTTCTCTCTCTCATCTCCATAACCCTTACTAAATCTCTCTCTAACTCTCTCGCCCTCCTACTCCTCCCCCTACATTTAACCCCCATCCTCATCTTTGTATCTCTCCCCCTCTCCTCACTAACCCTTACTAACCCCATCTCTCACTCTTTCTCTCCCTTACTCCTCAACCTACACCTTACCCCTACCCCTCTCTCTCTCCCCCCTAACACCCTCGCCTCTCTCTCTCTCTCACTCTCATTACCTCTCATTACCCCTAACCATCCCTCTCTCTCCCTAACCCCCCTCCTACTCTCCCTATCCATAATGACACCCTCTCTTTCTCTCTCCTAATTCCCCTAACCCTACCCATCTCTTTCTATCTCTCCTACGCCCCTACCCCTACCCTTCTCACTCTCTATCTCTCGTAATTGCCCTCCCCTACCACTTACCACCTCCCCATGTCTCTTTCTACCCCAACCCCATACACTTTCTTCCCTCTAACTACCCTAATCCTCTCTAAACCCATACGCCCCCAACCCCCCTCCTCCCTCCTACCCCTAAGGTAAATTTGATTTTTACCAAAACATGCGTATGTTTTAGCTCTACAAAACACAAATGTAGAGCTAAAATCCACGCACATTTTGGTTTTCATGGCACCAAGATAGGCAAAATTTGAATTTAAAATAAACTCACTCACGTTTCTTAGCTCTAAGACTAAGCTTTGTAGTGAGGATGTCATCACTCTTCCTATGTTCTTGCTTCGGACTTAGCTTCAGGTTAACCAAACCTATGGTATGGAATATGGTAAACCATAGCTAATTAGACATCTCACCATGTTTCTCAATATGTTTATGTTTAGCCATTGATTACAATATGTTGCACACCATCTCTTTTTATGAAATTTTAGACATGGATAACATTTTTTCTCAGATTCCAAACATGTAATTTTTAAAAAGAATATATATATATATATATAAAAGAATATAATATTCTTATATATATTCTTTTATATATATATATATATATATATATATATATATATATATATATAAAAGAATATATATAAGAATATTATATTCTTTTATATATATATATATAAGTGTATGGTGTAAATGACACCGACCTCTGCATGCTATAAAAAAACATTTTGGAAATAATGTTTTAGAGGTTCCATTACTTAGATAATTTTTTAAAAAAACTATTAACTTTTTTTTGGAAAAATAGCAATGCACTAATACTAAAGGTTGGAAAAATGGCATTGCCCTAGTACTAGATGTTCTCTACATGTCTACGAGTTTTTGTAACTTGATTCCATAGTTTAGGTACTCAAATGATGCACCCACAAAAACATATACCTTATAATTTGTCCAAAAAATAAAAAATAAATGTCTCTTTAGATAGTTAAGAACATTTTCAATAGAAAATATTTCTATATTCTGAAATCTTATTCAATTTCCCAAGTTTCATATTTTTTACTCATTGCAAAATTCATTGTGTATGTGTTTCAAAATATTAATATAAGTTGATAGATAATTGTTTTTTCAGTTTTCTATTACATATTACATCTAGTGTCAAAAGAAGCCCTCATTAACTTAAACACCCTTATTCTTAAAAAAATTAAAATTTTGCATTTCAATCAATTTTATCATATCATTCAAATGAAATTGCTTAAATTTAAAGGCACTATAACAAAACAGATTAACAGATTAGATTAGCAAATACAAAACAGATTAGATTAGCAAATCCTCTGAAGAAATCAAACTTGACAGAGACTTGGCTGGCTGATAGTGCTCACTGCCCAATGCAGCAGGCTTATCAGATAGTTGGATTTCCAACCAACCTAAAGATGCCCTTGCTAGTTCATATTTGACCAGTTGATATCAAGTCTGAGACCTGGAGCACTTAGTCGAATCTATGGAGAAACACTGTCTCATGACTGGTCGCAAGGATGGGAGGAGGGAGTTGCATGATTAGGGCAGTAGTGCAGTACCTATGGATTCCCCATTTATGACGTTTGAAATGTACAAGCCTGCAAAAGCAGAAAAAACTGGCTCACCACAGAGAGACATTGTGCATGAGGGAGCAGCAATCGGTAATGTCAGCCTATCAGTGTCTCCATATTCATGTAGTTTAGTATACCCTTGAATGGGAAATGGTAGTACCCATAAGAGCTTGAAAACAAACAAATAAGTTAGTAGCCTGGCATTTCAGTGATGGATTACAATTCACTGTAAAGCATTTCGCCCATTCATTCATGCTTGATGCACGTTGCTAAAATGGAAGACCACAACCTCCATCATAGGTCTCTTCGTGGATTCTCATTATCGTCTTTTCTGATGTTCGTCACCACTTTCTGGTTGGACTACACATCTCTGCGCAGATGAGCAAACACATAAGATGGCATGTTGACATTCACGTGCGTTCCACGTGAATCTCTCTCGCTATTGTTTGCGATTAAATGTATTTAAAAGCAAAACAATCAAAGAAACAAGTCAAAAAAGGTTTCAATTAAAAATTAATATAAGTCAAGATCATTTAGATATTAGGTAAACTTGATGTATGGCAATTAATGAGCACAAAGTTCAAGAGCATCAAATCAACTTTATCAATTCAATATCTTTTATAGAGGAAATTCTTGAAATAACAAATGTTATAATAAAAATAAATTTGTTCACTATGTCATGATAGATTTGAATTAAGGTGGAGACCTTAAAAGTTTGACGAATCCATGTTTAGAGTAAAATTATAAATAAAAAAGAAATAGAGGTTTGGGGAAAATGATTATCTCTCCTTTGATTTATGTATAGAAAGGAAAAGTATTATAGATATGAAAGTAAATTCTCTAACTTATCTTTTTAAAAATATATAAAACATTCACTAAAAATGTGTTGGAAGTGACACTTCAATTGATTGAAATAAGCAGTGGAAAAGTTTCAACATAGCACGAGGATTCTATCTAGGATAATTTAAGAAAAAATTAACCATTTATAAATTGTATTTCATCTTCACAGCTTTAATATTATAGGTGGAGCTAGCCTTAGGAAAGTATAAGATCACAGCTTTTAATATTGTAGGTGGGGCTAGCCTTTAGAAAGTACAGGATCACTATCTTTAATATTGTAAGTGGAACCAATTTTCAAAAAGTATAAGATTTCCAAAATGAGTAGGTAAACTGAACTTCTGTCAAGACAACTATCAGACCTCAGCAAAACCCCTACACCCTGCCCTTATTTTATTATAAATATAAACAATTGATTTAGCATTCAGTGATCGAGTTGACAACCGTGACCACAATATACACTTTTTGGAAGCTTCATGCAAATTGAATGATTTTGTAATAAAATAATACGAAATAAAATAAAACCCCGAAGTTTCGATGCAAAATGAGTGGTTCAGTAATTACAAAAAGAAAAAGAGCATTACACTTGCACCTGTGATGCGATGCTTTGCTTTTGTTTTAAATAATTGGAATACGGACATGAATAGTAGACATTTGCCAAAAAGTTTTAATACGGACATTAATTGTAGAAATTATTGGCATATAAAAGTCTGGAAACTTTTAACGTGGATTATTAGAAACACCATTCAGATAGTAGGACAAATGTTGTGGGGTAGACTGACGTACCAAGACAAGACAAAAATTATAAAAAAGAATTCTCTAAGGGTCTACAATATATTCTTATTCTGTCAAAGCACTATTATTCTGCGAAGGGAGATCCATTAAGAAGTTGTCACTAAAGGCTCTTATATATTTAAGCCGCTGCTTGAGAGTTGATCGATCAGGCCATATATGATGGGTAGATCTCCTATTGTCCAGAGCTCCTCAAAGGATGAAGATCATCAGGGTCTCAATCGCGGTGCTTGGACTGCTAAAGAAGATACCATTTTGAGCGAATACATCAAAACTCATGGAGTTGGTCGATGGAGATCTCTTCCCAAAAAAGCAGGTGAACCTCTTTTCTTATAATGGCATCCAAGTGCATTATTTTTTCTTTCCAAGAGTAGAAAAGACTAGAAAGGAATCATTCTCACACCCTGCATATTGCTTTATGAATCTGTACCATGGCTGATATTGCTTGATAACTTTTGATCTCCAGGTTTAAAGCGATGTGGGAAAAGTTGCAGATTGCGTTGGTTGAACTATCTTCGTCCAGATATTAACCATGGAAATATTTCTCCTGAAGAGGAGGAACTCCTCGTCAGATTACATCGTCTCCTTGGCAATCGGTAAGCGTCTTCACAATTAGGTTTCTGGAATATTTACAAAATGTTAACCCTAAGGCAGAGTACATTTATTTTGTATTTTGTATATTGATTTCTTAGTCTTGGAATTATAAGGGCAACTTATATATAGAAAGACATATATTAATATCATGGTAGTGTGCAGATGGTCGTTGATAGCAGGGCGACTTCCTGGTAGAACAGACAATGAAATAAAGAACTACTGGAATACTCATCCCAGAAAGAAGGTCGAAATCAGTGAATTAGAGCCCAAATCTCAGAAGCCCTTCAAAAGTTGCAGGGACATGCCTTATTACTCTGATTATAAAGAGCAAGAAGTCAAAGATAAAGACAATTCTATTTCTCAAACTACACCCTTGAAAACAAGGGCAGTCAGATATTGTGGAAGGGTAGTTGCAGATGTCAACAACTGCAATAATGACAATTATGATCTCATACATGATGCCCACGGTGGTATTAATCCACAAGAAAAAGGATTGAAAGCAACAGATGATCATGTTGTGGAAGTAGATACCTCCAAATCATTCAAAGCAGCAGATGATCATGTTGTGCAAATAGATACCTCCAAATCATTCAAAGCAGCAGATGATCATGTTGTGGATATAGATACCTCCAAATCATTCAAAGTAGCAGATGATCATGTTGTGGAAATAGATACTTCTAAATCATGGTGCCAACTACTCTTGGAGGATTGTATTGGCGATGAGAAATACGATCGATTGGAAGTGATTGATGGGCTTCAAAAGAACAGCATTGTAAGAACCCAAAGTCTTGGAATAGAAGATCATCTACATGCCCAGTTCCCCTACCCCACGCACAATTACGAAATACATTCCTCTTTCTATTCTTCTTTTGAAGACCAGGAATTCCCCCATTCCATATATTTCGAGAGTGTTTTAGATTTGAGCGAGCTGCCATCCTTTCTCTCATAGATAATAGTATACTATCTATCTGCAGTATGTCACGTGAAAAGAAATTTCTCAATACCTAATCCAAGTGATACACTAACTGAACTCTCAATGGGAAATTGCGACGACTGCATAAGCTTTTATGGTAATCAAGACATTGTTTGAAGTACCTGTCATTGTGCTGGTATTTGGCAGTCTTTGGTCGTTGTTGTAAAAGGACATTCTAATTTTCTATGATAAATAGTGTATGTATTTTATGTGCCCAAAGATTTTCCCAGCTTGGACCTAATTTGGAGAATAACATTAAAATGTTTGAAAGATTTTCCCAGCTTGGACCTAATTTGGAGAATAACATTAAAATGTTTGAAAGATTTTCCCCGCTTGGACCTAATTTAGAAAATGCAACATTTTTAAGCAGCAAGTCCCTGCCCAAGCCCAAAAGTAAGAAGTAATAAGTCAATAAGTAACTCAATGACAGTAGAGCATATGTCCCAACTTGTCACTCCCTAAAGCACTTGGACATCAACTGCGATCTCGAGCCAAGACTGGAAAGCTAATAATCCCAAGTAACATTATTGCAACACATTTTTTAGCACCCAAAGAGTTTCAGATGTCCAGAGAACATCTAACATATACTAAACAAGAAGTTTAAATAATGATACAACCTCTAAAATGTACAATACAATTTGAATGTGAGATAATCGGTTAAAAAGATTGTGCAAAATTTCAAAGAGTGAAATCTCAATCTTAAGTTCCATAAAATCAAACTGATGAACTGTAAACATATAGATATTAGCATTCATATAGTGAAACAAATATAAACCCTGTAAAAGTAACCAAGCTAATTCATAAATTCACATGAGAGCCGACATAAAAGGAAGAATAACGTGGTGATGGGACCTATCCATCTCTCTTGGGCTGGAAGGTGCGAAATCGATAGGTGCTTGTATGCTGGAGTAACAACAATTGCTGGTGGTAACAGTCTTATGACTACAACCATCGATCTCGGTTGGAAAAATGTAATTACGACGGCAGGCTCTGGCTTGCAAGTCTTTTTGTCAGTAGAGATGTATGCAGAGATGTCACACAGTCAGCCACTATGTCAAAAGGCTTCGTGCACACGGTTTGCATTCGAGGTGAAGCAAAACCAAGTTTGTGTATAAATGAAAATCACTCATAGATAGAAATGTGTGAAAGAAAGGAGAAGAAGAATATGCCCGCTATGTGTTTGAGAGCCAAAGCTTTATAAGAAGTGAAAGATCAAAGTAAAATCTCATATCTTTGTAATGCCTCCAAGTTGCCCTGTTTTACTTCCGTAATATATATAATCCTATAGTTTTATGTATTCATTCTCAATAATGTTGTCATGTCCCAAATTTGGCATTGGGTCACAATGGCCTAAGCAAATTGGCCCTATTCATTAGAGTTTATCAAATTGATGCTAAAGGTCAAATAATTGTCAAGGAGTAAAATTACTAATTTCCTAAGTTTGGGGTGGAAGCTTTGGGATTTGGAATAATGGGGATAATAAATGATGTTGGAACATTGGGATGGAATAAATATTTAATAAAAGAGATAAATAAATATATACAATTGAAAATCAAAGTGGCATTTGATCATGAAGACACATGGAGAAAGTGGGACCCACACAAGCTAGAATTTATGTGCCACATGTCATTCTCTTCTTGCAATTTCAAATCCATGGGAAGCCTAATGTTCTTGGGATGAGTGAGACACTTGGGCTAGATTCCCTAGCTTTATGACAACAATGATGGAGATGCTATGACACAAATCAGACCTTAAGGCTGACATAGGACATGTCAGGGCTAAAAATAGACTCCAAGAGGGTGCTCAAGGGTGTTAGGGTAGCTAAGATGCTTACACATGTGATTTGGTGGAAGTGGGAGATTAGGAATTGTTGTACAAGTGGCGTTCTTTGGAATCTCTTCCCAACTTGAGTTGGCATGAGTCTCTTGGAAGGAATTCGACCCATGGAGGACATTAGAACTTTATAAATGTCAATAACAAAGAATGAAACCAGCTTTTGATCATGTGTAGAATTTGCAATTACATTTGTGAAGAGGGAAAGCTAGTGGATGACTAGTTTCTTGCCTTAGCCAATTTCGAGGGTGAAATATTCCAATCCAAGTTGGTAATTGGAAATGCCATTCAGATCTTTCATTTGGAGCTTTAATGGAGTCTTTATTTGCAGGTTTAAGCTACAGGGCATCTCATGGTTTCTTCTATTGCAGCTCACTCCTTCAACCATTTCCAGTTTTGATGGCATATTCTTGATCCTTCAGGGAGGGCATTTTTGATGAGCTGTTGTACTCTTTGGGGGAGCTTATAATGCCCCATTTATTTTTTAATATGAATTAAATACTCTATTATTCATCTCCAAAAAGTTTCAGGTCGAAATTCCAAGTAGAAATGTGTAAATCCCATTTTTAATGAAAGAATAGTGCCATTTCCCCACTACCTTGTTGTGAACCAATGTACTGCTGATGATTTCGAATGAATGGATGATTATCTGATATATTTGTGATTAATATACTTCCATGGATGTATTTTACAAGTTTCATGTACTGTACTTGAGCATTTGAAGTATTGTTACTCAGTTTAATTGCATTAGGAGAAGAAATAGTGTCATTTCCGCAAGGGTCGAATGGGTGATTTTTACAGATGAATGGGAGAGGGTTGGAACATCTTCAATAATCAATTAATGGTGCACATGAGACCTTAATAACATCCTTAATACATTCCCTACCTATTTTGAGAAATTTGAGTGGGTTTGGAGGCATTTGGGAAGCCATTTTTAGTACTTATCCCAAGGGGATTTGAACCCCAAATTACTAGTAAAATTGCATACTTGGTCCAGAATCTTAAGAGAGTTTGCAGAGGTCTTTTGGTGGCCATATATCATCCCTTAACATCATATTCAAGTCCTAATATCATTCATACACCTTCCTTGAAGATTTGAAGGCATTTGGAGTCAATTTGAGACCTAGAGACCAATACTAGTCAAAGGGAATTACTAGTAAAATTCCCTACATTGGCCAGAATTGAAAGAGGATTTGCCGAAGTATTTTAAAGGTCCAAAAGCATCCTTGAAACACATATTTATATTCTAACATCATCCATATACCTTCTCAGAAGATTTGGAAGAAATTGGAACAATTTGAGGACCTAGTGCTCAAAACTAGTCAAAGGTCTAACTAGGCAAAAAAGTGAAAATTTGTCATTTTAATAAAATTCCTAACAAGGAATATTATAGTGGTATCAGAGCATGGTCCTTGCACCTGTGGATTAGGTACATACATTCAAGAATAATTGGAATCCATGTCTTACTATTATGATGAATCCTATGAGTACAATTCTTATGAGGAATATGCATATGCTTATGAGGAATATGCATATGCTTATGAGCAATATGAAGCAGAATGTGAATGGTACGAGGAAGAGGTGTCATCATGCAACACTTCTTACAATTTTAAGAGAAATGAATATTATTCTTATGAATTTAAATATGATGAATATGAGTGTGTCACACCAACCAAGGATAATTCTATGAGTGAATTCCAAAGATGGAGAGCAACATATAAAACCTTGCTCCAACAATATCAAAAATATCAAGAATATCTTGCTTCGAGCAAAAATACACAAAATGCCATGTCTTTTGAGTACTATACTGAACATGTTTTTGAAAATAGGCCCAAAAATGAAGATGTGGAGTTAGTAAAGAAAGTTTTATGCCCTTTTTGTAAAGAACCTTGGAGTGAGTATCATATATGTGTGCATAAAATTATGTCCCACTTGAGGAGAGCTTTTGGGAATTCTTCAAAAAGATATTCCAAAGATATTGATCATAAGGAAAACAAGGAGCAAAATGCATCATCTTGCTTGAAGGATAAAAATGAAGAGACATCACAAGAACATGAAGAATATTCTATTGAAAATATGGAAGATCATTTCAAGACACCTTCTAGCTTAGATATGAACCAAAGAGCATCTACTGATGGATGCTTAAACTATGAAGGAGTACCTACTGATCGGTGCTCGGACCTCTATGTTGGTGACATAGAGATCACTTTTGAAAGTGTTGCTGCAAGCCCAAGTTCCATTAAGCATGATAATGAAGACTTTGTAGCAGTTGAAGAAGAACCAAGATCAACATCCCCATCACCACTTGAGCTTCATGAAGTTGGTCCAAGCAAAAATGAAGATGAGGAGGTTCATTTGCAAGAGCCTCATTTTCTTGAAGGGTCCTTAAAGATGAATGAAAATAAGATCCAAGAGTCCCTCAACATTCTCCATGACACTCAAGCATTGGTGTCAAATTCTTGTTGGAGAGCTACTTCATTGCAGCCCAATGGTATGACTTACCACAAATAAAACAAACATTTTTCTTACCTTTCTCAGTCCATCTTTCGACATAGCGCTTGGCTTTGTATTTGGACTTACGATCGGGCTTCTCATAACAATGTTTGTATTTGTGCTTGTGCTTGGACTTATGATGATAGGGTTTATCAGGATGATATCTAGGCTCAGATGTATAAAACCCTTTTTTCTTTTTCTTGCATTTGCAAGATTCTTGGCTGAAATGTCCTTTTTTATGTGCACCGCACCCCCAATCAGGCATACCAGCAACATCTTTACAAAAGGAATCAGAATACATTTGCCGGTGTCTCTTGAAATATTTACTTACCCGTTTCTCTAGGCAGTGTTCTTACCATGTTTCCATTATGTGTGCATGTAGCTGGGCAAGTGAAAGTGTTCTAAGCTCTACCTTTTTATCTTTAAGAGCTTGCTCTACTGCATCAGGAACATGTCCTCGATAGCTTCTGAGATAATGCTTCAAATAAGCAGGATTTCCAGATTTACCAGAGGAAATCATAAGCTTTTGCATGTAACAAAAATATTCCTCACTCTTACTTAGATCACAAATTCTAGCAGACATAAAGAGTGAAGCAAGATGGTCATAATCTTCGCCATCTTCAGGACCATAAAATTCCATACCAAGGGCACTTAGGATTTGTTCATCCGCATCATCAGCAACAAGCATTTCATTTTGGGTTTCTTGTGGAAACCATCGCCACCATTCATATGCAAAGCCTGACAAGCCTGCAACTAACTGAGTACCCAACATTTGACCGGTAAGGTTATTGTCCTATTGTTTTTTGTAAAGAACCCATTGTGCCAACATTTGTATAGCATTTCTTATGTTTTCTCTAAACTGAAACTGGATATTTAGCACAGGTTGCTCAGGCATCTGAGACAACAATTCATTCATGGAATTAATACCAAAGTGGAAAACTTTGGCAGGAGCACTTGCAGAGGCTGTAACATCATGCATGTGGGTATCAAAGCGGGGAGGAGGTAGAGTTCTTCTGTTGGAAGACTCTTTATCAAGAGCATTTAGATTAACCAAATATTTTGGATCCAATACAGGTCTAAAACCTTTGAATTCTATGATCCATTCCTCAATGTCATCACGTATTACATCACTTTCTCCAAAGTCCCATTTAGGTTTATCATCTTCAGATTGGATACTGAATTGACCTAAAGAATGAATTTTGTTATGACCTTTAGAGGCAAGTCTAAAAACATGGTCAGGTACCACATACTGTTTTTTTTTAGATTCTCTTTCTTTTCACAGAGTTCCTCTAGGACTTTTAGCCTTCTCTCAAGTTTCTGAGAGGCTTCTTCTATAGCCATTCGTATTTGTGTGGAGTCATGCAATAGATGATCTAACAGTTCTAGCTTTGTTTCCACTTTTACTATGTGCTCTCTCTTCTCTGCACATTGATTTTTCAAAACAATTATATCCCGAGCCATGTCATCGAGATTTCGTGCAGAATGAATTTGTTGCAAATTTCCCCAATTTGCAAGCTTAATCGCATCAGAAACAGTTTGATCTTAGCTGGAAGATTTACAGGGTATGAAATCTCTTTTGGTTTGGCCATCAGGTGTGTATTGCCTAAAACCAAACTCAGGCAGGTTCCTACCAGGGATAAAAGATCTTTGCCCAGTATTTATTACTTCCATACCAATTCCTTCTCTTGGAAGAGACATCATTCCTAAGGAAGGTAAAACTGAAAACATACCTAAGGAAGGCAGTTCTTTCTGTTTCTACTTTTGCTGGTGGATCAATTTTTGTTTGATTTTTTGACATGCTTGACAAGCAACATGCTGGCCTCTATGCTCATAATCAGTCAAACTAGAATATGAAGTTTGGTCAGAAGGAGAGGGATTATTAACAGGAGAAGAGGACTCATTAGTCTTGCTAACTTGGTCAGACAGGGCTTGTAATCTGGCATTGTTATAGGAGGAGATGGAGGCATATTTGATCAAGGGAGGAGCAAATCTTTGGGTTGGTTGTTCATTGGGAACACGGAAGGAGCTAGATGCTTCATCGAAAATCAAAGGTTGTGAATTAAAGGAAGTAGCAACTCTTTCTTGATTTCTAAGCTCGGTACATTTCATTTCCCAAGATTGAGGATAATTAATGCCAATCCAATTGAATGTAATGGGCATAGCATTTTTGGATTTCTCTCTTTCCACCACGCTAGTGTCTGTAGAACTCTGATGGACACAAGTTTGGAGCTGGGGAAGAGTATCATTGCCAAACCTAACACAGACTCCACCTTTGAGTTGAATAATCTTTGAACCAAATTCCATGTCAAAACCTTTAGGCAGGATATAGGCTTTAAGCAAATTATAGATATGAGGATCAGTTAAACTCACAGAAAACTTAGGATATACAGTGCCAAGGCAGGACCATCATGTAAAGGAGCATTGAAACCACCGATAACTTCATCGGAGAATTTCCTATGACGTGTATCTACAATGCAACAGAGGGAAGATACAACTAAACGAGGTCTAACGAAAGGACCAAGTCCTAATTTAATAGCACCAAAGTGAGCATAATGATATCCTTGTTTAATAGCCCAATCAATTTGAGATTTATACAAAAGATTTATATGGACAGGCTCTTGTTTTTCAGTAAAAGAGACATCAATGCTTGAGACACGGATGCGTGTAGAAGCAGTGAGATTCCACCATGGAAGTCTGTATACTTCTCTTAGAAGTATCTGTGGTAATTTTCAGTTCTCAGACGGATTATGATCAGAGATAGATATATAAGAAGAATCTGATGAAGAAGGATTAAAAGAGGATTGTCTGCGTTCTGTAAGACTAACTTCAGTGTCGTTAGAAGATTCACATTCTAAAGTTGTCAGCCCAACAGTGTCCATTGAAGGGTCCATCCTATTGAAGAGAGTGAGTGCTGACTCTAAAATAGTCTCCGGCAACTATGTAAACTTACTCCCCTATCCCAATGGGCCTTACTGCTACTTTGACTTCGGACAACTCTTACACTCTCAATGACCCAACAATCCACTCAGTGGTCATTTCCACCACCTATAGAACACTATTGTAGAATGCATATAATCAACTTAAGAAACTGAATAATGATATTGCAGCAGATTTAACAGACTGTAAAAACATACATCAGATTGAAATGAAAAAGATATACTAGAATATTATTGCACTTGTTTGGCTCTGATAGAAAACGCGCCAGGATCTATCTTCAGCAATTCAGACAACAATTCCACAGCATTCAATTGATTTTATTAATGGTAGCATGACATATAGACTCATGTAGATCGGCTTCGGAGGGTGAAGCTCATCACTACAAACACAAACTCAGTGCCTAGGCACAATGTCTCAGGCTCTTTTACTTTTCAGAACTTCGCAGAGCGATGACGATATTCATAATCTCACAATTCAAAATGATGCATACTTGAAGAATAATGAGGTTATTCATAATCTCACAATTCAAACTGAGCAACTTCTTGAAAAGTTGCAAGATACTTGTTTTTCCTCCTATGTTTCAGATTGTCAAATGGTAGATTATTTGGAGGATCCTCATGACATGGTGGATCATGAGAAATGTGAAAATTTGAATGTGCTTAATGTGTTTGAAGATGAACTTGAAGATATCCAAACACTTGATGTGGTAGAAGAGGAACTTGAATTGTCTCTTGATAAAGGTTATGCAATTTTTAAAGAAGAGCATGATTCCTCTACATTGGAACCAATCTATGACAAAGGTTTCACACTTTTGAAGGAGCTGCATGATACTACCCATATGGATCCTTTTCATGATGAAACGTCTACACTTTTTGATCATTTGGGTGAGTTAGTTCATTCTCCTACATCCTACAATTCCATGTTTTGCAGCATTAGTCTCAATGAAGTATGGGTGAAAGGGTTCTTTTTTATGGTGCCACATGAGGAGTATGGAACTCCTAGATTTACCTTTTATGATGACATGGTTGGAGCACATTCTTATTCACATTTGCAGCAGCATTATTTGTCACTTTATGATGATGCACATCTACATGGATGGACCTATGATATGCATTTGAGTCACTTGAAGACTCATGGTTTTTCTTGCTCAACACTTGGTTCATTTGATGTTAGAGGAACTTCATCCAACACTTGCATGAATAGATTTATAATGGGAGAACATTTTTGTTGGGAGCCACATCTTTGTTACATCTTTATGATTTTCACATTCATGGATGTATGGGTGAGACTTATTTGAGTCCTTTGAAGTCTCCTTGTTTTTTATGCTCATTATTTGCTTCAGATTTTAATGGAGACTCTTCATTCACTTCTTGGATGAAGGAATACATGGATGGATATTTTGATGCATATCACATCCATTTGGAGCAGCATTATAGGACATGGGATCCTCACCTATGTCATTGGAGCAGATTTGATGGGTCACTTGAAAATTGTATGCACTTGGAAAATGGTAGTCTACATGCTTGGAGGTATAAGCACTTTCATGACTCTTTGATGAAGCATCTCCTTGATGTACATTTTCATTATGTTGTTATGTACTTTGATGATATATATTTTGTACTCATGATGTTTGGAAGAATGCATACAAGAAAATGGGATCCATGAATCCTCTTATCTGATGGTATGGGTTGGAGAGCACTCTTAATTGTTGGGGTGCAATACAAGCAATGGGACCCTCGGATCATTTTTGTCTCATTGGTTTCAATTTTTTTGGAAACAAGCAATATGGAAGATGGATTCCCCACGCAATAAAGTCATTTTTATCATATTAGTGCAACAACAAGCATGGTGGTTCCTCTCTAAAATATTCATGGAAACTCAAAGACTCAAGGTTGGGCAATTCAATGGCAACTTCAGAGAATTATACAGAAAGCAGGTTCTTGAACACCCATGTTTGAAATTGCTTGAGGACAAGAAATATTGGGAGGGGAGGATTTGTCATGTCCCAAATTTGGCATTGGGTCATAATGGCCTAAGAAAATTATCCCTATTCATTAGAGTTTTTCAAATTGATGCTAAAGGTCAAATAATTGCCAATGAGGAAAATTACTAGTTTCCTAGGTTTGGGGTGGAATCTTTGGGATTTGGAATAATGGGGATAATAAATGATGTTGGAACATTAGGATGGAATAAATATTTAATAAAGGAGATAAATAAATATATACAAGTGAAAATCAAAGTGGCATTTGATCATGAAGACACATGGAGGAAGTGGGACCCACACAAGCTAGAATTTATGTGCCACATGGCACCGTCTTCTTGCAATTTCAAATCCATGGGAAGCCTAATGTTTTTGGCATGAGTTATAAGGTAAATAATACTTGGCATGAGTCAATGAGGTCGAAATATAGAGGAAGAGTAACTCCCATGGAAGAGGAAGAGGCAATTTGGAGCTAGTGAGACACTTGGGCTAGATTCCCTAGCTCTATGACAACAATGATGAAGATGCTATGACATCTATGACACAAATCAGACCTTAAGGCTGACATATGACATATATGACATGTTAAGGCTAAAAATAGACTCCAATAGGGCACTCAATGGTGTTAGGGCAGCTAAGATGCTTCCACATGTGATTTGGTGGAAGTGAGAGACTATGAATTGTTGTACAAGTGGCGTTCTTTAGAATCTCTTCCCAACTTGAGTTGGAATGAGTATCTTGGAAGAAATTAGAACCATGGAGGACAATAGAACTTTATAAATGTCAATAAAAAGGAATGAAACTAGATTTTGATCATTTGTAGAATTTGAAATTGCATTTGTGAAGAGGGAGAACTAGTGGATGACTAGTTTCTTGCCTTAGCCAATTTCGAGGGTGAAAGATTCCCATCCAAATTGGTAATTGGAAAGGCCATTTAGAACTTTCATTTGGAGCTTTAATGGAGTATTTATTTGTAGGTGTAATCTATAGGACAGCTCATGGTTTCTTCTATTGCAGCTCACTCCTTCAACCATTTCCAGTTTTGATGGCATATTCTTGATCCTTCAGGGAGGGCATTTTTGGTGATCTATTGTACTCTTTGGGGGAGATTTTAATGCCCCATTTATTTTTTAATATGAATTAAATACTCTATTCTTCATCTCCAAAAAGTTTCAGGTCAAAATTCCAAGTAGAAATGTGTAAATCTCATTTTTAATGAAAGAACAGTGCCATTTCCCCACTACCTTGTTGTGAACCAATGTACTGTTGATGATTTCGAATGAATGGATGATTCTATGATACATTTTTAATTAATATACTTCCATGGATGTATTTTACGAGTTTCATGTACTGTACTTGAGCATTTGAAGTATTTTTACTCAATTTAATTGCATTGAGAGAAGAAATAGTGTCATTTTCCCAAGGGTCGAATGGGTAATTTTTGCAGATGAATGGGAGAGGGTTGGAACAGATATAATAATCAATTAATGGTGCACATGATACCTTAATAAAATCCTTAATACATTCCCTACCTCTGTTCATAAATTTGAGTGGGTTTGGAGGCATTTGGGAAGCCATTTTCAATACTTATCCCAGGGGAATTTGAACCCCAAATTACTAGTAAAATTGCATACTTGGTCCAGAATCTTAAAAGAGTTTGAAGAGGTCTTTTGGTGGCCATATATCATCACTGAACATCATATTCAAGTACTAATATAATTCATACACCTTCCTTGAATATTTGAAGGCATTTGGAGTCAATTTGAGACCTAAAGACCAATACTAGTCAAAGGGAATTACTAGTAAAATTTCCTACATTGGCCAGAATTGAAAGAGGATTTACAGAAGTATTTTAAAGGTCTAAAAGCATCACTGAAACACATATTTATGTTCCAACATCATCCATATACCTTCTCAGAATATTTGGGAGAAATTGGAGCAATTTGGGGACCTAGTGCTCAAAATTAGTCAAAGGTCTAACTAGGGAAAAAAAGTGAAAATTTGTCATTTTAATAAAATTCCTAACAAGGGATATTACAAATGTTGAATATTGCATGTCGCACATCTTCTCCAGCATAAGAATTATTTCAATATAAAGTTTTTTTAGAGCTTGGTTTACGGAAAAAGAAATTATATTTACAAAAAGGGAAAAGTGATTAAGAATGGCTTCCACTTTTGGTAATTTGCAAACTCCAATCTTTTTGGGTAAAAATTATAAATAGAAACAGCAACATTAATAATATTAATGTGTCCGAATATGCTGATAGGCGTAAATGGGACACATACTATAGGAAAAAACATTAATATGAAAAGTATGTGCCCCATTTACGCCTATCGGCGTATTCAGACACATTAATATTATTAATGTTGTTCTCTAACTATGAAAGCTTTTTCAGAGGTCAAGATGTATGGGAAATAGTTCAAAATGGCTATGCAGAACCAACAGATATGGAAGCATATAACAATCTCACGCAAGCTGAGAAGGATGTTTTGAGGGAATAGGGGAAGAAAGATGGAAAAGCATTATTCAACATACATCAAGCAACACATGAATCCATACTCCCAATAGTAGCAGCAACAACGTCAGCTAAGGAAGTGTGGGATACACTGGAAACTGGCTATCAACATTTGAACAAGGTAAGGAATGCCAAACTACAAATCCTTAGAAGATATTTCGAATCTCTGTCAATGAAAGATACAGTGAGTAGAATCATTCTATACTCGTGTTATTAGTCTAATTAATCAAATAAAGTCTCATGGAGAAAATTTAAGTGACCAAATAGTTGTTGAAAAAATTCTTAGAGTTCTTCCAAAGAAATTTGAATCTTTAGTTGTGACCCTGGAGGAAAACAAAGATTTGTCCCAATTTACTACTGATGAGTTGCAAGCCTCACTTCTCAATCATGAACATATAATCAGCAGATTAGATACATCATTAGAAGGTGCATTTACAATAGTCATCCATAATTCATGGAAGAGGCAGGGGAAGATCAAACTATAGAGGTAGAGGAAGAAGTTCTTTCATAGGAGGTCGCAGCAGCAGCCCTGCACATGTCCCTAGTAGAAGTCATAATCAGATCCCTAGTCAACCAAGTGGACAGAGGTCTGATAAATCAAAAATTCAATGTCATTATTGTAAGAGGTTTGGACACTTCGCATATGAATGAAGGAAGAAGCAGTATGACAAAGGAAAGAAAGGTCAATCGCAGTCAAGAAACAGCAGCACACCGACCAGCTCATTGTTCTTAGCATGTGCATCTCCACTTGAATGCAATGTTGTCCAAGAACGTCCAAATAACATATGGTATTTAGACTCAGGATGTAGCAATCATATGACTAGTAATTTAAATCTATTTTCTAGTCTAAATAAATCAGTTCAAACTGATGTCACACTTGGAAATAATATTCAAGTCACTGTTTTGGGTAAGGGTACTGTTGATATTCTAACCAAACAGGGGGAGCATAAATTTATGTTTGATGTTTAGTATGTTCAAGGTTTGAAGCATAATTTAATGAACATTGGACAACTAATTGAAAAAGGTTACAGAGTTCACATGACAAGAAACATTGTTTGGTTAAAGACATGTATCCAAGCAATCACTTAATAGTCGAAGTGCAGATGACAAGCAATCACTTGTTTCCTTTGAAGATAAGGCCAAACATAAAAGGAAAAACAACTCAAGTTGTTCATGGAAGTAAAAATGGAAATTCTGGAGTTGCATTCTATTAGGTGGAAATATTGTCGTTTAATTCCATTGTAGTATTTGTCGAACAATTTAATTTGTCAATCCGAGGTTCGTAGGATTATGAAGCACATGCAAAGTGTATGTAGGACTGAAGCGAATCTAATCTAATCTACCCCCCCTTACTAATGGCTAATTGCTATCTAATTCCCCCTTAAGATGAAACACACAATTGCTAATATAATGTTGGAAGCTGAAACACACTGTTGAAAGTAAATTGCATAAAAGAAAGACAACATATGAAGAGCAACGAGACAACACATGTGAGATCATATTAACAATAAAGAAATCTTAATTTACATCACACCAATCAATAACAAATCATGAAAGCATCAAAACTAAGATTATGAACAAAAGCTAAGAATCCCCTTCTCCATATTATAAAGTCAAAACTAACTTCTACAATATGAGACTAATCTCCTCCTAATCTACTATTAATCTACTATCAATCCATTTCCCAAAATGAAGAGAGAGAACTATCTTTTATACATGAATTTCTTTGAGAAGAAGATAACCATCTCATAATGACAGATCCACTATTCCCTCAACCACTTTCAACTACTTTCTTATTATTACAAAATATGATCGCTTCAAATCCGTCCACATGTCTTTCACAAATTCTCCACATTTTTCTCATACATCCTAGATAAGATATGCCAACCAAATATCCATGATCTTCTCCTTGGAATATTCTTTGAATAACTATCTCCTTGAAATGGTGGAGGAGATATTCGAGGAGTCTTTCTTTGAATTGATCCTTCCATATTCCTACACATTACAAAGCTCATCCATACTTTGAGATATTAGTGAAAAACATGTTATTTTCAAATATTTAATCATAAATTCACTTATAATACTAAAATAAATAAAGTGGAAAATAATAAGATGAAAATCAAGTATATGTATGGAAATGGTATGATGAAAGGTTAATGGGACGATGAAATGTGAAGAATAGCGAAAGGTAAAGTGGATGAAAATAGGACATTTATGAGTCCCAACATACTCCCCAACTGAACTTGTTGCATGTCCTCATGCAACCGTGCACGGATATTCTTAAGAACTTTTGGCATCTAAACTTTGGCTTTGATTGATGATGTCTTTCCAACAATGAATGTTTCCAGGGTGTGAGTAACAACTGACATTTTCCTATGGTTGGTTCTTGTGTAACAACCATGAATACAAAGAATGTTGGTTCTTGTGTTAACAACATTTATCTCATTATCTGTTTTCTTGCTGCAATAATAATTTAACCATACACTCATTGGAAATGATAAGATATCAATGTGCATAAGAAAGCATCAATGTGTATGAGAAATCCTTTTCTTTACATTTATGAATCATGCCAATATGTGTATCCATGTGTACGAAGCAAAGTGCAACAGAGGATTTGTCGGAAAAGAAATGTTGGTGAATGATAAATGAGATGAAAAATGGAGTGATGGTAGTGGGAAAATGGAATGATGGTAGCGAAATGATGATAGTGAATATAGTTCAGTTGTGAAATGGAAGGTTTGGAGGAGTAACAGCTGCGAAAGTGGGCAAATCTAGTGGAGTAACAGCTAATGTTGCAGCAAACTTCCTGAGCTGATATCTCACAAACTACGATTTGGGTTTGGTTGCAATTTGGCAAGCAAGTTTCTATAAGTCCAATGCATCTCCATACCAAAAATCAGAAAAAACCACATCACGGATTTCGAGAAAAATGCAAATTGGCTGTAGGTGACAATTTTTGCAGGTAGGTGTTTCAGCTAGCTGAAATAGTTGAATTTCTCTCAAATCACAAACTGTGTTTGGCTGAAATTTTGCAAGAAATTTTATACTAGTCCAATGCATCTCCACACCAAAAATCAGAAAAACCCACATCACGGATTTCGAGAAAATTGCAAAATGGCTATAGGTGATGATGGTTGTTTTTTTGAAATTCGTGCATTGGATTGACCTGAAACTTGTCAATTTTTTTCATCATAATATTATCCATTCCCTGTCCAAAAATCATGAGCATCCAATGTAGGGTTTGTGAGATATACTTAATTTAAATTCAGCGTTTTATATAAGGAACAATATGCATGAGAAAATGAATAAACTGCCACAAAAGATTTCATGTCCTCTAAAAATATGATTGCATTTGAGATCCTGTAGAGTGTTCAGTAACCTCTATCTCATCCTCCTCAACTGAAATTGTTGCATGTCCTTGTGCAACTTGGCATGGGTTATATGAAAGTGAAATAGGAAATGGAGCATGGTGAGGGAATTTTCCAAATTATTCATTGCTAGCATGTAAGGAATTGCATGATTAAAGTTCGGAAAACAACATACCTCCACTTACCCAGGAATGATGATGAACTATGCAATATGAACATGGTTCATGATGTTTGCTGGTGCAACTGCTGTAACTGCTGGATCAGAGAGGATATTACTGCTGCTGAATTATGGAGAATGTGACTGCTGTGACTGGATCGTGGAAGATGGCACTGCTACAGGATCATGAGAATGTAATTAACTGTAAATGTTGCTACAGCTGTAACTGGATCATGGGAAAATGTCGAAGGCAGAGAGTGAAATTGTGGTACTCTCATATAGTTTAAGTCATGTTGTTGTAACTGCTGAGGGAGTCATGAAAAAGTGTATAGTCTTCACCCACTACAAAACTTGATGGTATAATTCTAGTCATGCAAATAAATGTGTGCGAATAAAAGAAGTCATTAGATTATCGGCCATTGATGAATGCCATTAACCAATGCGAGGAAACTCACCATTGATGTCAATGAGTGCCAAGATACCTGAGTACATCTTGCAAAGTGTGAATAGATATGTTGATGTTGAGCCACTTGCAAGATATGACGATCAAGGGACATTGATGTATTCCCATGATTGTCAACGAGAGAACTTTCCATTAAGGCATGCAAGCCTCCAGGTACTCAAAAAGTAACTCTAGTCTATATCCCAGATAGGGTGTTGAGGTCGATGGGGCAAGACTTGTTGAAAGGTGGGCCTTAAGGAATCCCACATCAGTCAACGCGAGTTTTTACAAAAAGATTGGTAGGACTATAGGAAAGATCTCAGTAGCAACAGTGCTTATGGCAAGGAAATGTAATTATGGAGAGGGAACTGGATGTTCTTATTCAAAAGGCAGAAAGGGACTGAAAAAGAAGGAAATTATGTATGCAACTCAGAAAGATAGGTGTGTGTGAAGTCACGACAGATAAGGCAATGGAAAGTCGACTTCAACATAGATGACTAATGTGCTTTGAAGGAGATATGTGGGTAAACATCCATGACGCAAATGGGTTTATGAAATGGTTTATGTGTAACAGCAAACGTCATGATGTTTATGATGAGCAACAACTCCTTCAAGCTGTCTATCAAAGCATGTTTCTAAAAAAAAATTGTGATTCTTGAAAAACCACTTCAGCAACAAAATGTGATTGTCTTCAAACCTGAGAAAAACTTAGTACTAATCCTGCATGAAATTCGTGAGAAGTTCGAAAGACATAACATGCAAAAATAAATATGAATGCGGCAAATCAGAGTTAAAAAATAAAACGCATGTTTATACCCGTTGCCATTGTGCACTTGTTTCGTCATTGACTACTGTAACTGTAACACCCGCCTGTAATAGACTTCCACATAGAGATGATTAATATGCGAGTAAAGAAGTCATGACCCAACAATGGTGTTTTTGTGGATGTATTGCTGTGTAACAACAAACATCACGATGCAAAAAGTCTCTCTACTATTTTTCCCGTTGATTGCTGTCAAAGTGTCTTGAAGAAAAAAAATTAGCATTAAATGTAAAAACATGTTTTGAGATTTGTTCAGGAATTATAGAATGTCCATTTGCAATTTTGAATTTTTACAATATTTTTATTTTTATTTTCAGTATAATTTTTTTTCTTTTCATGGTTTTATAATTTTTATTGTTTTTATGTTACACACCAAAAGAAAATGCAAAAATTATACGACAGGAAACTATAGTTCTGTCTCGACCTCATCAAATATTCTCATGTGCAACAGTTAAAGTTCAGAAATTTCAAACATTTGGAAATTGTGCGAGAGTATGATCCTCATTAATCTGCTGCATTAGTGCCAATTTTTTTTCTTGCATGATTAGATTTGTATATTGTCAAATATAATTGAATATTTAGAGCATGCAATTCTCTGCATGGGGTGATTTCTATTGACAGAAACTACAGGAGGCCTATAGCCTTTTTTATTCATGAAACCTGAGTGGCAACTTACCCATTAGATTTTGCATAAACCATTGTTAACATAAAATATATGCTTACCTGCCCCATAAGTATCGATCTGCTCCTGCCCACAGTTCTGAGTTATCTTATTTACTTTTCATCTTCGTGCATGCAGTCATTCGTGCAAAGCCAACATTTTATGAAAGTGAAGCGCATATGATTTTACAGGTCAGCGAGATATCTCAAATGTGTATTACTTGGAAATGGTGAAGTCTGTCAGTTTTGTGCATGTGAGTAATCGCCAAGATCATGGGAGTTTGGACCAGTCAACAAGGATTTCGAGATAAGGTATGCTGCCTCCTTTCAACCTGCACCCACATACCACTGTAACAACAAAACAATAAATGCAATACTATTCCCAATCATAAAGTTTGAAACCAAACAAAACCAGAATGCAGAATGATAAACAAAAAAAAATAGTTCATTAATACTCGTCTCATCCGATGGGTGCTTTGCGTTGTTGTATGTTGGGAATGATGAAGATAAGGAGCGACGGAGTCAGCGTGATAAAAGAGGATAATCTTGCACAGGATGATAATGGCCCTCGAACAGAACCCAGGATGTGTGATCACCATGTCTCGGAAAGATGTCACGAGTTTGTTAAAAACAATTCTAATAATAACACGCAACCATGATTTCATTATCTTTTCTTAGAAGCATCCGGGAAGTTCAATGACTGGGCAGCTGAGAAAATCCTTCATGAGGATGAGAAACCGAATTCCTAACTTGGAATCTGTTTCAACCAATTGGTAATTTATGAAACTGGCCACAACAGTAATCTGTGAATTATACGTTTAGAGCACCATCTGTATAGCTCAAACCATTTCTTTGTTTGGGCGATTTCCCAATTGTCAGGTAAATCAGGCCGTTGCGCACAAAACCCATGTCCCCGATTTTCACGATTCTTCCCCATATTTCCACAAATCGTGACGCAAAATAATGTGTTGTTATCTCGTCTCTCCCTCTCAACGTGCATTGTCAGCATTCCAAACTTTGGCAAATATTCTGATTGTCTATTGGCTTGGTAAGCATGGGAATTTAGCCAGCAATCGCAGAAAACCATTAGCCATAGAGCCAAGCGATATAAAGAAACAGATTTGGATCTTGGGGTATTGCTTTTGCAAGTTTCAGTGTGGATTTATGCACTAGAAATAAACCAGACCAAAAAGACTCGATTCAATTGTGACACAGTTGCAACCACTGTTTCAGCTCAATTCAAATGTGACAGTTTCAGCATGGAGTTGCAATGTTTTAGCTTGGAGTTGCAGCTATTATAATTTCAGTGACTATTTTAGCTTAGAATGAATTTGCCACATAAATTTGCAGGCCAATTTTATTTTACAAATTGAAAAAGTTTTAGCAAATGGAGATAAATGATTTGCAAATTAAGGATAAATCGATTAGGAATCTTTGCAAACATTAATTTATTCTTTCCCGAAAACATTAGAAAACATCCTACTTTCTGATCCTCAGATCGTACAAAGTGCGGAGGAGAGCATACTTATTGAAAACTAAAAACTGAAAATAAAATCCTACCTACTCTATGCTAATTAAAATTTAGAAAATAGTTACGTGTAGTTAAATATCCAGTGTAGCCATTCACGTAACAGTAATAAAAATATGTTCAATGTTAATTTTGCAAAGAGAATATGAGAATAAACAAAAATGTGTGAAATTAGTTGTGGAAATTTTGATTTAACAAAATAAAAACAAAAAGACTGATCTAATCTAATACTTACTTGAAACCAT
Source organism: Larix kaempferi (assembly GCA_027924585.1). Lineage (NCBI taxonomy): Eukaryota > Viridiplantae > Streptophyta > Pinopsida > Pinales > Pinaceae > Larix > Larix kaempferi. The sequence goes on from BSBM01000196.1 coordinate 12,601,956, forward strand.
TTTTCAATAAGGCTTTCGTAGGCGCAATTTCCCTCACTCGGATCATGCTGCAACTCCTCGTTTCTCGACCTCCTGCTCGCATAATTGTTCATCATCAAATGCGCAGGATTCTTCATATGTTAATTCTTCATCTATTTTTGGAGGAGTAATTAAGCTCTCGGCCGCTGTCAGGATCTCGTTTTCGTGAGAAGAGGAGATCCCTACTTTTGCAAGGATCTGAGTGAGCTATTCCAAGCTTAAACTCATTGTTAAATCATTTTGAAAAAGGGATTCTTACAAAGCCTAAATCTAAATGAAGAAAATAAAAATAAAAAAAACACTCTGTACAGAAAACAGTTACTCTTCACAGTTGCGAAAAAAACACACTTGCTGAAATTGAAATTCACACTTGCGGAATTGAAACACTCATGCAGAAATTGAAAGTCTAGTGTACACTTGCAGGAATTCAAACTAAACTTCAATCCATCGTGCTTCCCCGGCAACGATGCCAAAATGTTAGGCGAAAATATTGTCGTTTAATTCCATTGTCGTATTTGCCCAACCATTTAATTTGTCAATCTGAGGTTCGTAGGATTACGAAGCACATGCAAAGTGTATGCAGGACTGAAGTGAATCGAATCTAGTCTAACCCCCCCTTGCTAATGGTTAATTGCTAATCTGATTCTCCCTTAAGCTGAAACACACAATTCCTAATCTAATGCTAGAAACTGAAACACACTGCTGAAAGTAAATTGCATAAAATAAAGACAACATATGAAGAGCAACGAGACAACACATGTGAGCTCACATTAACAATAAAGAAATCTTAATTTACATCACACCAATCAATAACAAATCATGAAAGCATAAAAACTAAGATTATGAACAAAAGCTAAGAATCCCCTTCTCCATATTACAAAGTCAAAACTAACTTCTACAATATGAGACTAATCTCCTCCTAATCTACTATTAATCTACTATCAATCTACTTCCCAAAATGAAGAGAGAGCACTCTCTTTTATACATGAATTTCTTTGAGAAGAAGATAACCATCTCATAATGACAGATCCACTATTCCCTCAACCACTCTCAACTACGCTCCTATTATTACAAAATATGATCCCTTCAAATCCTCCACATGTCTCTCACAAATTATCCACATGTTTCTCATACATCCTAGATAAGATATGCCAACCAAATCTCCATGATATTCTCCTTGGAATATTCTTTGAATAACTATCTCCCTGAAATGGTGGAGGAGATATTCAAGGAGTCTTTCTTTGAATTGATCCTTCCATATTCCTACACATTACAAAGCTCATCTATACTTTGAGATATTAGTGAAAAACATGTTATTTTCCAATATTTAATCATAAATTCACTTATAATACTAAAATGAATAAAGTAGAAAATAATAAGATGAAACTCAAGTATATGTATGGAAATGGTATGATGAAAGGTTAATGGGACAATAAAATGTGAAGAATAGCGAAAGGTAAAGTGGATGAAAATAGGACATTTCTGAGTCCCAACACATTCAAAGCAAAAAGTAAAGAAGTAGACATTCACTGCTACAAGAAATAAAAAGACATCGACAAAGAAATGCAAGTAGCATTTCAATCAAAAATACAAGATGAATCCTGGTTGTGGCACTTTAAATTTGGACATCTAAATTTTGGTGGGATGAAGCTATTGCACATGAAGGACATGGTGAAAGGATTGTAGTTGATTGAAAAACCAGAAAGAATTTGTGAAGGCTGTATTTTTGGCAAACAACACAGAGAGAATTTTCTAGTCGGAAAGTCATATAGAGCTTGCACAACACTTGAAATTGTGCACTCTAATATTTGTGGACCGATGCAAACACTGTCCATGGGAGGATGCACTTACCTTCTCACGTTTATTGATGATTTCACAAGAAAAACATGGTCATATTTTCTAAAACATATATCTGATGCATTTGGATGTTTTTAGCAGTTCAAGACACTTGTGGAGAAGCAAGGTGGTTAAAGCATCAAGATCTTAAGAACAGATAGAGTTGGTGAGTATGCTTCAAATGAATTCTTAAACTGCTGTAAAAATCATGGCATACACACGAAATTCACTGCGAGGTATACACCGCAGCAGAATGGTGTCGCAGAGAGGAAAAACAAAACCATTATGGGGATGGTGCATAGTATGTTGGCAGCCATGCACCTATCAAATGAATACTGCGTTGAGGCAGTGGAAACTATTGTATACATCATGAATCGATGTCCGGTGAAGAGTGTGGAGAATAAAATTCCGCAGGAAGCTTGGACATGTATGAAACATAATTTTTCGCATTTAAAAGTTTTTGGTTGTGTCGCATATGCACATGTTCCATATCAACTGAGAAGGAAATTAGACAACAAAGGACAGAAATGCATTTTTATTGGGTATTCTAAAGACACAAAAGCATACAGGTTGTATGCCCCTGTCGCAAGAAAATTTATTATTAGTCGAGGTGTTCAGTTTGTAGAAAATGAAGCATGGGATGGAACTGTAGAGAAGAATGTTAAAATCATGTCACATGTCGAACAGGATGACATCACAGAAGATGTGGTTGAGACTCCACATGAGAATCAGAATGTCACAACTCTGCCTACTCCCAGGACACCACGACATGTTTCAGTACAAGGAAATCCGACACAAGTCGCAGTTCAAGCTATTGCAACAAGCACACCAAGAGCGCAACAAACTCCATCAAGTAGTTCGCGGATTTCAACACCAACAACTCCAACAAAGACAAGAAGTCTGTGTGAGATATATGAGACCAGTACACCCAATTCATTCTCATATTTTGCATTATTTTCTCAAATTAATGATCCGCTAACATTTGAAGAAGCTGTTGAAGATAAATATTGGGCACACGCCATGGATGAATAAATAGAATGCATTGAGAAGAATAAAACATGGGAATTAGTCAATGTTCCTATCGACAAGGATGCGATAAGCGTAAAATGGATTTATAAGACCAAGCAAGATGCTGATGGAAATGTGTAGAAGCACAAGGAAAGATTGGTAGCAAGAGGATTCACACAAAAACCTGGCATAGACTTCAATGAAACTTTTGCACCTGTAGCTCGAATGGACACTATCATAACAATTTTGGCCATCACAATACATAAGAATGTTAAACACAATGTTCACTGAGAGGGCGGGGAGAGATTTGAGCCTATACTTGATTAAAATTCAACTTCTTCAATCACTAAAAATTAAATCATCATTTCACAATCACTTCAACAACATGTTCATCAATGAATTATATTTCAGTAATCATCTATGCACATGTCATATAATCACCAATACATCACACACAAGTGACACAAGATATAGTTTTGCAATTTTTGTAATTGGTTCAACGGCTACAACCGTGAGGCACATCAGCACCAACTGAAATAAAAGAGCACCAACTCTTTATCTAGGACCCTGCGTAGTCTTTCTTAGACCCAGCCAAAAAAATTGGATACAAGACCCTACTTGTATTTACAAGTACACTTCATTACAAGACCTTGCTTGTATTATATGTACATATGGATATATTATCAAATTTCATCATCTCTGTCATTGTTGATGTATATGTAACTTCGGAATGTATTTCACATATATGTATATTGTATTCCTATAGATATGTTATTATTCCTCTATACGGAAGTGTCGTCATTTATATTGTAAGTGTCGTAACTTATACTTGATGGGTTATTAGACCACCTTGTTGGGATCGGCCCTGTATAAGTCATGTGAGTCAAAGGGTTATTAGACCACCCTATTGGGGGTCGGCCATGTGGTTCAAAGGGTTATTAGACCACCCTAGTGGGGGTCGGCCCAGTCATCATTATGTTAGGTGGTTAAGTTGAGGCCGACCTAGTTGAGTAAAGGTCAAGTCAAGTTAGTGTATAAATAGAGAGTGTGTCTCTCTCATTTTACACATTCTATTCTCTCACTCGCACTTGGGAGAGTGGCACACTTGTGGAGGAGGAGACTCTGCTGCTAGGAGAAGACTATCTCTTGTGTTCTGGTTGTATCATTGCTCTATCTATCTCTGAGGAAGTTATTGGGGTTTTTCACCTTTATGGTTTTCCCCAAGTAAACTCTGTGTCTCTTGTGTGCTTGCATTATTGTGTCCATGATTGATATGTTGTAGATTTGTTGTACATGTTGTTCTCTCAATTAATATCCTAGATTAGATTGAAGTAAATTATGAAAATTTAACATGGTATTAGAGCTAGCCTGAAAGAAGGCATGATATGGCATGTATGACACTTGTTGCACTTACAATGCTAGGGCTTGATATAGCAAAAACCAGTCATCGTAGCACTTTTGCTATAAATACGTTTTGGTGAAGTTTTCGGATCTAAAACGTTTACAGGTCGAATATAAGATCCCCATGTACCTTGTGTCCAAAGGAAAACCTCTAATTCGTTGTACTTTGTGATTTATGATCTGTACAATATAGGGTTTCTGCCTCTTTCAGATCTGAGTCAAAATCAGGTGACCTTGGGAAAAAGGTCATAACGTGGGCTAGGAATCTCCAAATGAAATTTCGTAAAAAGTAACAGGTAGTGCACAGATGGTACTATCTCGAGAAAAGTGTTCAGAGGCCGAAGTGGAACCAGGGACAAGTGGAATTCCGTACAAGTTCTCTCTCCTGTATTATCCCATAAATAGGTCACATTGCGACACTTGGCATAACTCTCTCTCGGAGAATCCAATTGAGGTCAGACCTATCGGGATGGAAAGATAACAGGTCGGGATATCTCAAGAAAATGTTTCAGAGGCCAAAGTTGAACCAGTGACACGTGGCATGCCGTACAACTTCGCTCTCCTGTATTATCCCATAAACAGGTCACGTTGCGACACTTGGCATAACTCTCTCTCAAAGAATCCAATTGAGGTTAGACCTATCAGGATGGAAAGCTAACAGGTCGGGCTATCTCAAGAAAAAATTTCAGAGCCTGTGGATCGAAAAGTTCAGAGTTACACCAGAAACAATCAGGTACATATTTTTGTCAAAACAGAATTATTTTTTAGCACCTTCATTCATGGCTTCCGGAATTTAGGGCTTCGGAGAAAGTTGGAATTTTTGTAATCGGAGACCACGGCTGAATGCTACTCATCAAAATCAAAATTTAGAGACCAAAATCAGAATTTTTGGTTGGGCAGAAGGTCGGGCTTGATCAAACCCTAGTTCAGGACTTTGATCGGAAAGATGGAAAATTAGGGCTTCTGCAAAAATTGGAATTTTAGAAATCTATGACCATGGCTGGAAGCTCCTCAGAAAATGCAAAGCTTAGAGTTTTGAATCAAATATTTTGGTTGGGTGAAGCTCCGGGAAACTCAAACCCTAATTCAGGGCCCTCCCTAATGAATCCAGAAATCTAAAAGGCAATTTCGAGGGATGAAACTTTGTAGTTTTCAAATTATGAATATACCAGCTTGATTAGCTCATCAAGGCGCATATTTCTATCCTTTCAGAAATTTGAAATTCAAAGTTTGAATTTTTGGGGTTTCTCTGACATACCCTAATCCAGCTCGAGGTCCAGTTCTTTCAAATCAAGTGGATTGGGTTAATCCTAGAAGAAGATGGATTGGTCACCTGCATAAGGGAAGAAGTTCCTGTTTCAGAGGGAGATGAGGCTAAGGCCTTACATAAGAAGATTACAAGCGATCTCAACAGGTATGACTCATCGAGGTATGTTTCGAGATTTGTTCATGATTAAGTTTATGGTATGTTTGCCTTTATGTTATTACTGTTAGTACAATCTTGATTTTAGATTTGTCGTATCACCTTAACAAAATTATGAATGCATGATAGAAGATATTCATTGGTTATTGTGTTGACACTTATGATTGTACTAATGCATTATGGTGTTGTATGAGGTTTATGTTGTCTGCTAACATTGTACACCAAGAAAGACAAATCATGTTCTACTTCAAGAACATATGATCATGGTGACATGAAGACAAAGATTCATCCATTGTCATGGATCACATAGAAGATCTACTTATGAGGTATGTATAACTTGGTTCTACAATGGTTAACTTATGAGATATGTAGGTTACTAGCACAAGTCACTAAAGAGAACTAGAAGACATTATGTGGGTATGTTAGACATAACTAGCTAGCATGCTAATCCAAGTATGTTTTTCCTATATCAAGCTAGAATCCTACCTTGTGTTAGGATCTTATACTTTTGTGTTGTTGATAATGATTATTCATGAAGTCATAGGTTTGAATAGTCATGGTTGTATGCATATTATATTTCTTACCATAATTGATGATATGACTAACCAGAAGAATCATGAAGGTATAGGTTTTAATAATCACAGGTTTTATGCATATTATATCTCTTATCTTGATTGATGATTCAACTAACCAGAAGAGTCCTATGATCAAATACGAATATGTATGAGTAAAAGAAGACTTCCCTGAAACCTTGAATACTAATGTTTATTATCTGTGTTTGAAATGATCCTGACTATACATGCTTGAGATTATTTTGTTTTGATAGTATTAAGATTATACTAATAAATGTGTGGTTATGTATGAGACCTAAAGGATAACACAATGATGATACTAATAAGCATGCATAGTGATTAAGGATGGATGTAAGTTCAAGGACAGGTAATCGAGGAAGCAAAGTTCAAGAGGGAGCACACTCCAGTTGTTCCTGCAAAAAAGCAAAGGAGCACACTTCAGTAGTTTCTGCAAGGATGCAGATATTCAGAGGGAGTTGACCACTTCTCACAATCCACATCAGAATGGAGTTGCAAAGATTTAGAGGGAGTCCACCCAGCAACCAAAGAAAGATAAGTATTTGAATTGTCATTTCTTAAATAGTGTTATTCAATGATGTATATGCTTATGTTCCTAAGAATTAGGTTGTGTATTATGCATATTAGAATGGTTGTATTGATGAACAGCATACTACTAATATACATGGGTAAGTGGCCTATGGCACTGTACAACATTCCATTACTACTTATCTAGAATGAAACCTCTTTGCTGACATGTTAGGAGTTGTGCACACTGTTAACAATGTTCTGGTAGAGATTGGAAGGCATCTAGAAAGTTACGGAATATGGATAAATGTTGTATTGGCTAAGATAATTGCATGACTGTATGACATATTTCTTTATGTGTAAGAATTTGTTCTAAAAACTATGAGATGTTTTCTAATCATGCAATTTAACTTGTTGTGTAGGAAAGATCGTATACCATCACCTACAAAAGAACTACAACATTTGTTCAGCAACAAAATTATCTATTGAAGATATTGAAGTTCCCAGGATATGGGAAGAATGCCATGATCCGTCGATCGTGAAGAATGATGCTTGGGATGTGGTCCCAAGACCTGAAGGGAAGTTTTTTATGACTTCCATATGGATCTATCAAGATCAATCATGCTGCAGATGGCAGCATAGAGAAATATAAAAGTGATGAAGTGGAAGATACACCAGATGGATTTCAAGACAGCCTTCTTGAATGGTGTAGTTAAAGAAGAAGTGTATGTGGCAAAGCCACTTGGTTCTGAGACACATGATAGGGAGTCATATATGTGCAGAACTTGGTATGGTAGCATAGACAGCTTTCTATCCAGTTTGGGATTTACTAAGAGTAAAGTGGATTCCAACCTTTACTATAAGTTTGAGGAAGGCAATCCAGTGATACTACTATTGTATGTGGATGACCTGTTTGTAACAGGTGAGGATAAATTGATTGCCGACATGCAACGGAAGCTTGCTACCAAGTTCGAGTTGAAGAACTTGGGGATGATGCACTATTTGTTTTTGACATGAAGGTGTGGCAGAGTGTAGATGGAATCTTCCTTGGACAAGGGAAGTATGCAGTAGAGATCTTGAAGAGGTTCGGGATGATGGACTATAAGGCTATGGCCACACCTATGGCATCGAACCTAAAGCTTCTATGTGATGCTTCATCTGAGCCGATTGATATCACTATGTATCGTTAGATGATTGGGTCCTTGATGTACCTGACGAACACGAGACCAGATATTTGCTTTGCGGTGAACACATTGAGCCAGTTCCTAACAGATCCGAGGAGTGTTCACCTGGTTGCTGTAAAGCATATTCTGAGGTACCTTAAGGGTACAGTTGATTATGGGCTCAAGTATGATGCGAATCAAAAGTTTAACATGCAGGGTTATGTTGATTCAGATTAGGTAGGAAGTGCTGCAGATAAGAAGAGCACTTCTGGGTGCTGCCTCAGTAGGGGATCAGGTGTGATCTCTTTGTTTAGTAGGAAGCAGTCCTGTGTAGCACTGAGTACAGCCAACGCAGAGTATGTTGCGACGGATGAGCAGGTTGCAGATGTATTAACCAAGCCGTTGGCCAGAGTGTAGTTTGAGTACTTCAAAGATAGGTTTGGTGCACTTCAAATCGAGGTTCATTCCAAAGGGAAGTGATGAGTCCAGAAGATGCATATGCACATGAGCTTTTCTGCCATGGTTGTGATGTAATTGCTGAGCCATTTTTCACATGGTGGTAGATGTGTTCTCCCATGGTGAAAAATTTAGGGGTTGGAGCCTTCCCCGAATGGTGGTAAATGTGTTCTCCCATGTCATTGGTGTAAGTGCTGGATGATGTGCATCTAGGCTGTGCTTCGTGGATGATGCGATGATCTGAAGAGGACGATGCTATGATGATCAGGAGGATCATGGATGATGAGCATCAGGACGATGCTCCAGTTACTGCTCTGTATATGCATAAGGATGATGTTGGATATGATCAGTTGGATCATTTATATGTATATGTATGTACGCATCATGTTGGATGCTGGATATGATCGGTTGGATCATTTGTATGTATATGCATCATGTTGGATGCTTGGACCATGTATCTGTATATGTATCAGGTGGATACATTGTATGATCAAGTAGATCATGTATGTTGATATGTATCATGTATTTGTATTTGTATCAAATGGATACACTGTATGATCAAGTGGATCATGTATGATGATCTGTATCAGGTAGATACTTGGTGTGAATCAGGTGGATGCATTGTATGATCAGGTCGATTATGATGATGAGCTTCAGGATGTTGCTCTAGATGATATGTACCAGGATGGTACAAGTGATGATGATCAGTATGATCATGGGAATCAGGATGATGCCTCGTGCGATGATGATCCATTGGATCATGAGTATCAGATTGATACTTGGAGGTCAGAGATGATATGTGGCAGGTTGTGCAAATAGCATGTAATCAGTCCTGGGAGATCTTGCCGGTTGTGCTGCGGCACATAAATGTTCCTAGGGTACTCTTTCTGGTATTGCTATGTAGTATGTAATCAGTCCTCAGATATCCAATAGGTTGAGTTGTGTGCTTGTAATCAGTCATGGGATGAGGTATTACTACGGAGACATGTAATCAGTCCTAGAGATCCGAGAGGTTGAGCTATGTGCTCGTAATTAGTCCTGGGATGCTCTTTAGAGATCTTGTCGGTCGTGTTGTGGCACATAAATGTTCCTGGGATGCTCTTTAAAGGTTTTGTCTATCCACATGTAATCAGTCCTGGAGATCCGAGAGGTTGAGCTATGTGCTCGTAATAAGTTCTGGGATGCTCTTTAGAGATCTTGCCGGTTGTGCTGCATCACATAAATTTTCCTGGGATGCTCTTTAAAGGTATTTTGGAGGAGATGCATGTAATCAGTCCTGGGAGATCTTGTCGGTCATTCTTAGGCACATAAATGTTCCTGGGATACTCTTTCTGGTATTGCATCCACACATAAAATTAGTCCTGAGAGGCCACATCTATCAGACCGTTCGCACAGATGATGAAGACCTACAGGTGGTGGGCCTACATCCAGTATGAAAAAGGACTGGCTCTGTAGAACTTCCTATGACGAGTAGATTCATAGATTGATTGAGATAGCAACAGCAGTGACGATGACGATGATTCGAGGATGATGATTCGCTGATAGTGATCCAGAGAAGAAGACTTATGCTAGAAGACCTATGTCGAGAAATGCCTTCCTAGTTAAGAGGGAGTGTTGATGTATATGTAGCTTCGGAACGTATTTCACATATATGTATATTGTATTCCTATAGAGATGTTATTATTCCTCTATACGGAAGTGTCGTCATTTATATTGTAAGTGTCGTAACTTATACTTGATGGGTTATTAGACCACCTTGTTGGGGTCGGCCCTGTATAAGTCATGTGAGTCAAAGGGTTATTAGACCACCCTATTGGTGGTCGGCCATGTGGTTCAAAGGGTTATTAGACCACCCTAGTGGGGGTCGGCCCAATAATCATTATGTTAAGTGGTTAAGTTGAGGCTGACCTAGTTGAGTAAAGGTCAAGTCAAGTTAGTGTATAAATAGAGAGTGTGTCTCTCTCATTTTACACATTCTATTCTCTCACTCACACTTGGGAGAGTGGCACACTTGTGGAGGAGGAGGCTCTGCTGCTAGGAGAAGACTATCTCTTGTATTCTGGTTATATCATTGCTCTATCTATCTCTGAGGAAGTTATTGGGGTTTTTCACCTTTATGGTTTTCCCCAAGTAAACTCTGTGTCTCTTGTGTGCTTGCATTATTGTGTCCATGATTGATATGCTGTAGATTTGTTGTACATGTTGTTCTCTCAATTAAGATCCTAGATCAGATTGAAGTAAATTCTAAAAATTTAATAGTCATGTCACACTTTATCAACCTGTCACAACCATGTCTTCAGTCTGTCCTCAGTAATATCATCAGTCTAACAGTTCAGTCATATTAATAAAGTTTTCTCATCAACTAAATGTGCTCATATCTTCAAGGTCTTCCCATATCTCCAAGGTCTGCTTATGTCTTCAACTTCTGCTTATCATCATTTCCTCAACCAACCAACTACTGCTCATCATGTTGTCACTGTCATCATTGTTTTGTTAATTATCATATCGAACTGTCACATCATCCACAGTGATGTCCAATATTGTTACTGTTAAGCCAAGGCTTACATTGCTATATAAGGATGTCATGCCAAATTTGTCCATATACTGCTCATACTCAATGGTCAAGTTGGTCGTGTATGTCACAGTCACTGCTGGTCATACTAAGGTCACTGTGCATGTATATCACTGAGATATCATCATATTAATACACCATTACCAGTGTATACATCACTGTATCTATTGTGTAATTATATGCATCATCATTATCAACATCAAGTGTTCATCAAATCATGGCATGGGAGATCATCATCAAGGTCTGTATACATCAAGGTTTGAACATGCATATTGCATCATCTCATTGCTATTCAAATGTGTGTACATCACTGTTCATACTTCACCTATCTCCATACTGTAGTATGCATCATCATCATAAGGTAGCATACATCCTGGGCTTTCATCATCCAGATTGTTGAAGGTGTGAACAAGGTTAGCAGACTTGTTGCTGTAAACAAATTCTGGACAATCCCAAAAGCTCTCAGAATTTATATACCCGAAATAAAAAAAAATAATAGACAAGAAAATTAGACTCCTATCATGCTCCTGTGATTTTCCACTTGTCCACCATTTGCTGCTGCTATATATCAATCTGAAATTCCTCAGTCACACCAAAAATCAGAGTTAAAAAAAACGGTTTACTGTAGGTGCTACAGTAACCGAATTTTCTTAGTAAATTCCTTAGATAGATCTAAATTTCAAAGCTTATCACAGATCCAAATTTCCCACAAAAAATGAAAGCGTTGATCCCTTTTTATACAAATTTTCCTATGAAAATGTTTAAGGAGCCGACCTGTCATTTTGTATTTTTTTTATTTTCTTTTTGAGTAATTTATGGAGCCGACTTGTCATATAAAAACATGTTTATTTTTTATTATTATTTTGGAGCCGACTTCAAGCAATTAAAAGGTTCTGGGCCGACTTCACATTTTACCATTTAAATTTATTTTAAGACCTTCAAATTTCTTTTTCTTCCATACCATTACTTCCATTTCTTCAAGAGATTTTCATCAAGGTGTAAGGAGCTTCAAATAAGCACATCATCAAGTGGTATACTAGACCAACTTCACAATTAAGAACTTCATCCATCAAATTTTAAGAGCTTCATATCATCTAGCTATGACATTTCATCATCCAAGTGCCATCATGCCACCATATATGTGGGTGCCAAACCTTTACATGCACCATGACCATCTTCAAGGGTTTCATGACCCTATCAACCCAAAAATGACCACAAAATGGGTCATTTGCCCGCTTTGGTATTCCAAATCCCAATCACGCCATGTCATTAATATTTATCACTTCTTTGTCATGTCATGGTTTGTTTTCCCAAGCTGTCATGTCCACGTATGTCATCCAATGCCCATATTCCTTTTTCCATGTCATTCATGCTTATCATGCATGCTTTTCAATGTTATCTAGCTTGCTTATCTTCATGCCATGTACACCTTTGTCATTAATGTTGTCATCAATGACAATCACAGACAACCATATTCATCAAAGAAATGGCCTGTTTATCAAATGAATGTTAAGTCTGCATTTTTAAATTGTTATTTGGAGGAAGAAATGTATGTGGAGCAGCCACAAGGCTACGAAGTCCCAGTACAAGGATACAAAGTATACAGGTTGAAAAATGAACTCTATGGTTTGAAGCAAGCTCCTAGAGCTTAGTATAGTCGCATTGACTCTTATCTCATTCAGAATGGATTTCACAGAAGTGAATGTGAGCGAATGCTGTACACAAAAATCAACAAGCAAGGTAATAAGCTAATTGTCTTCCTGTATGTAGATGATTTAATATTTACTGGTGATTTTGGCATAGAGGAATTTAGATTAGTCATGGAAAGTGAATTTGAAATGACTAATTTGGGGCTTATGAAGTATTTTCTAGGCAATAAAGTCCTGTTGAAATATTGTAACTTCTAAGAATATTATATTTGTATTTTATTATTCCAGAGATGTTTCATTCCTCCGATGGGACATTGTCATGTATCCGGAGATGTTTATACCTCCGTGGAGAATGTGGTAACTTGGGTTATTAGAATTCCCTAGTAGGGGTCGGCCTTGTATGTGTTATGTGGGTCAAAGGGTTATTAGACCACCCCAGAGGGGTCGGCCCAATTAGATTTAGGTTAAGTGGTTAAGCTGGGGATGACCTAGTTAATGTAAAAGACAAGTCGGAGTTGTGTATAAATAAAGGAGGTGTGTTCCTCATTTAACACACATTACACTCACTTGTGATCAACGCATAGGTGAGGGAGAGATATGCTATGGAGAAGAAGGAGTTCATGTCTAGGGTTTACATATTTTTATTTGTTGGTCATCTATATTTAGGAAGCTTTGCTGGGTTTTCTACCCCATGAGGGCTTCCCAGGATAAATCTATGTCTCTTGTGTTTATGCTGTGCTTGTTGTTCTTTCAGTGATCCTGTATATGCTATTGTTGTGAAATAGAATGTAATGCTGATATTTTATGTATTAGCATATTAAATATTAACATGGTATCAGAGCTAGCCTGAAGGAAGGCAATGTATGGCACTTACGACACTGGCTTCACTTGCGACAATTTGAAGGTTAGCGTTTTGTATAGCAAAAATAAGTCATCATGGCACTTTCGCTATAAATCCATTTTGGAAAAGTTTTAGGATTTGAAACCTTTACATGTCATAGATAACATCCACCTATCCCTTTTTTCCAAAGGAAAACCTCTAATTCGTTGTACTTTGTGATTTATGATCAGTACAAGTTAGGCTTTCTGCCTCTTCCAGATCTCAGTCATAAATAGGTGACCTAGGAAAAAAGGTCACAACTTGGGCTAGGAAGCTCCAAATAAAATTTAGTAATAATTGACAGGTAGGGCATGGACTGTACTTTCACAGGTACAATTTTTAGAAGCCGAAGTTGAACCAGTGACACGTGGTATGCCGTACAAGTTCGCTCTCCTTTTTTATCCCATAAACAAGTCACGTTGCGACACTTGGCATAACTCTCTCTCATAAAATCCAATTGAGGTCAAACCTATGGGGTTAGAAAGCTGACAGGTCAGGATACTGCAAGTTGAGGTTTCAAATCCTATGAATTCATAATTTCATAGATGCACCAGAAACAATCAGGTGCATATTTCTATCAAAACCGAATTGTTTTCTAAGCACCTTCATTCTTGGCTTATCACTGCTGTGGGAATTTAGAGCTTCGGAGAAAGTTGGAATTTTTGGAATCAGAATCCACGGCTGAATGCTCCTCATCAAAATCGAAATTTAGAGACCAATATCAAATTTTTTGATTGGCCAGAAGGTCAGTCTTAATCAAACCCTAGTTTGGGATTTTGATCGGAAAGGTGGAAAGTTAGGGCTTCTACAAAAGTTGGAATTTTTTAAGTCTGTGACCACGGCTGGAAGCTCCTCAGAAAAATCAAAGTTTAGAGCTTTGGATCGAACCTTTTGATTGGGAAGAAGGGTGGGATTTACCAAACCCTAGTTCAAGGTCCTGTCAAGTGAATCCAGAAGTTTCAAAAACAATTTTGAGGGGTTAAATTTTGTAGTTTTCAAAATTGAAGTATACCAGCTTGATCAGCTCAGCAAGCCACATCTTTCCATCTATTCAAAAGTTTGAAATTCAAAATTTAAATTTTTAGAGTTTCTCTTACAAACCCTAATCCAACTCCAGATCTAGTTTCAGGGGGAGATGAGGCTAAGGCTTTACATAACAAGACTACAAGAAATCTACAGGTATGACTTGAGGAGATACAGGTATGTGTTGACATATGTTCTTGATTAAGTTCATAATATATATTTGTCTTCATGTTATTGAGGTTAGTACAATTAGGATAATGAATGCATCTGAGTGATAGAAGACATTCATTGATTAGGATTGTACTAATGCAACTGTAGTGTTGTATGCGGATAATGTTGTTTGCTAACAAGATACAGGTACATCAAGAAAGACAAATCAAGTTCTATGACCATGATGACATAAAGACAAAGACTTATCCATAGTATTTAGAAGCTCTACTTACGAGGTATGTATGATTTATTTCTACTATGCTTAACTTATGAGGTATGCAGGTTACTAGCACAAGGTCTCTAAATCATTGAAGAAAAAAAAGATAGTGTTTGGGTATGTTAGACATAACTAAGCATGTGTACTAATACAGGTATGTTTTCCTATGTCAAGTTAGAATCCTACTTTGTGCTAGGATCTTAGTATAGCTATGTATTGAATGATCATACATACTCAAGATTACTTAGAATCATCATGTTGTGTCAATATTGAGTTTATACTAATGAATGTATGTTTGTGTATGAGATCATGAGGATGACACTAGTGCACTCTTAAGCATGCATAGTGGTACAGAATGAATAGAAGTTAAAAAGACGTATAGAGATCAAGCGAGAGGCAACCACACAAACATAAAAGATAAGTATTTGAGTTTTTATTTGAATCTCTGAAATAGTAAATGATATTGCTTGTAATAGTTGTATGCATATTTGTATTCCTAGGATATATCATGCATAGTGTAAGCATTCATATAGCATTGAACAATATACTGGGTGAAATCGTGAACCTGGGAAACAATTTTGTGACAAACGGAGTGAAAGAAATGGAGCGCAGGTGGATGATCACGCGAAAATAAGTCAACCTCAAACTCTAGGCCGAGATTTTACAAAACTCTAGGCCGGGAGTTTTGAGATTTCAAACTCTAGGCCGAGAGTTTAAAAAACTCTAGGCTGGGAGTTTTGAGATTTCAAACTCTCGACCGAGAGTTTTAAAAAACTCTAGGCCGAGAGTTTGAACCAATCGCCGCACTGTATTTTAAAAAAACTCTCGGATGAGAGTTTTAACTAATCTCTCGATTGAGAGTTTGGAAGATATTTTTTCGACCAAGAGTTTCTGGTCAACAAACCTGCGAAAATATATGGCATCTTTCTGGAACCTACAACTTCAGCAAGCCCAAACCCCTGCAAATTCTAAATATTATTTGTCAGACTTGATAGCAATGGATTCATCTCCGAATCTAGTTTCCAATGATATAATAATTGTTTCATTTCGACTTCAATTTATATTTATTAATATTTTTTTCTAAACCGTATCCCTTAAGAATTTTATTACTTTGAAAATCACTCGAAATGAAAATTCAATATCATAACAAAGACAACACCAAAAAATTTGAATATTCATAGATATCATAATTGGCTCGTCCTCTTCAAAACGGTACTTTTAGTTTTTCCAATAAGAGTCACATTTGAAAGAAAATGTGAAGACAAAAACATGTGTCGATAATGCACCATTGTCTGAACATACGTTGTTTCGATAAATAATAAAAAATAGTTCCCAAGTCTTAAAAAAATCAAAATATAGTCCAGGATCTAGTGTAGTGTGTGTAGATTATGAGACTACAATTTTTTTCCCTAAAATGAATAACCATCTATCAAAAAACCGTCGTCAACACAGGTCACTCATTATCCATACCTAAAAGTTTCAAGTATATGCCGTCCGTTGACAACAAATTTGTCCCACGATATGTCCATAAAAAAATTAAAAAACATACGAGTAGAAAGCTAATTCAATTCTCTAAAAAATTTGTGTTTACTTCAAGTTGAAATTCCTAAGGGAGATATGGGTTTGAAGAAGTCGAAGTTGAAAATCATAAAATTTAGCAGTTTTGTTTGTCAAAAACAAGCCAAAATTGTTTCCCAACTTTATGTTTTCACCCTACTACTAATATGAATATGATGGGTAAGTTGGACAAACATTCCATTGTTTGTCTTGAATGAAACCTCTTTGCTGACATACTGAGAGATGTGCATGCTCTCGATAGTATGTTCTGGTAGAGATGGAAGGCATCTAGATAACCACTGTATACATACAAAATATGTAAAAGTGATGTTCCAAAGTATTTGTCAAGATAGTTGCATAACTATGTGAATCATATCTGTATGCATAATAGGTTAGCATTTCAACATGATTTGATGATTATGAAGTATTACTAATCATGTAATTAACTTTTATTTGTAGGAAAGACCATGAAGGATGATGAACACCTGTTCCAAAGAACAAGTGATGGATGTTCAAACAAGAACACTTACAAATCAAGCATACTATAGAAGGATCGTGGCTAGAATATTCTCTTAGAAAGAGGGAGAGGATCATGATGAGTAGCTAGATAAGACCATTCTCTTAATGGTGTAGTTGAAGAAGAAATGTGAATCGAGAAAACTCCCAGGATTCAAGAAAGCTCTGTATAGGTACCCAAGATCGATAGTCATTTGATGAGCTTAATGATCACCATGGGTGATGCGGATTTCAACCTTTGCTACAAGGTTGAAGATGGTTTCTATATACAGATGACATGGATGCAAGAAGGAACTCACCACAGAGTTCGAAATGATCTTGAGGCTCATATCAGTAGACCCATCTGACGGGAGATGGCACGGATAGATATACAAAATATCACTCAATGCAGAGTGTGAATGATGTTCAGTCACAGAGAGAGAATTGATAGCTTCTTGACAATATTGGGCTTTAACAGAAGTAAAGCTGATCCTAACCTTTACCTTAAGGTTATGGATGATACTATTATTGTATGTGGATGATCTCTTTCTGACAGGGAATGAAAAACAAATCATGGAAAGCAAGAAGAAGCTAGCTACAAAGTTCGAGATGAAATATCTTGGATTGATGAATTACTTCCTAGGATTGGAAGTATGGCAAGGCTCGGAAGGAATCTTTCTCAACCAGGGAAAGTATGCTGAGAAATCTTGAAAATATTTGATGTGTTGGAATGGCCACTCTCATGGATTCCAACTTGAAGCTGTTAGCGGATGACTCATCAAAGTTAGTGGATGTAACTTTGTACAGACAGATTATTGGGTCATTAATGTATCTGACGAACACCAAGCCAGATATATGTTTTGTTGTGAACACCTTGAGTCAGTATCTAGTGGAAACTAGATGTGTTCACCTGATATCTGCAAAACATGTGATGAGGTACCTAAAGGGTATGATAGACTTTGGTGTACATTACCTTGGAGATCATGACTTCAGATTGTATGGCTACACAGATGCTGATTGGGCAGGAAGTGTATCAGACAGGAAGAGCACATCGGGTGGATGTTATTGTCTGGGATCTACCATGATCTCATGTTTTAGCAGGAAGTAGTCTAGTGTGGCTCTCAGCATAGCTGAAGCAGAATATATAGCTGCTTGCTTTGCTAGTTGTGAAGCGGTATGGCTTTGGAAGTTGTTATCAGGATTGTTTGACTTAGAGATGGACTCCACTGTGATCTTGTGTGACAACTAGAGTTGTATCAAGATGACAGAGAATCCAATGTTCCATGATAAGTCAAAGCACATAAAGATCCGATATTTCTATATACGGGATATGGTGCAAAAAGGAGCTATCAAGATCGAGTATGTGAGCACTAATGAACAAGTTGCTGATGTATTGACCAAAACTCAGTCTCGAGAAGAGTTTGAGTATTTCCAATACAAGCTTGGTGTAGTTCAGAAGGACCCTCATCGAAAGGGGGAGTTATGTGGTCGATGATGATATTTAGATACTGGTATCGATGTGGATACCTATATCGATGATGAGATTTCCTATATCGACGGCAAGGTCGATGATAAGGATACCTGTATTGATGAGGATACTGTATCGATGATGAGGATACTTGTATTGATGATAAGGATAATTGTATTGATGATGTGGCTACTTGTATTGATGATGTGGATACTTGTATCAATGATGAGGATACATGTATTGATGATGAGGTTACATATTCCAACGATGAGGTCGATGATGAGGCTACCTGTTCTAACGATGAGGTCATTGTATGGTCCCTAGTGGACGTGATAGGACTGCATCGTCCCTGAACGCTTGGTTCAAAATGTACATGATGGGGATGGCATCATCCCGAAACCACTAGTTCAAAATGTACATGATGGGGATTGCATCATCCCAGAACCACTAGTTCAAAATGTACACGACGAGGATTGCATCATCCCAGAACCACTAGTTCAGAATGTGTGTGATGGGGATTGCATCATCCCGGAACCACTAGTTCAAAATGTACATGATGGCGATTGCATCATCCCGAAACCACTAGTTCAAAATGTACGTGATGGGGATTGCATCGTCCCAGAACCACTAGTTCAAAATGTACGTGATGGGGATTGCATCATCCCGGAACCACTAGTTCAAAATGGATGAGAGGGGATTGTATCATCCCTAGACTTCAGTCCTAAATAGATCCGCAGACAGATGTCTTCGAGAGGTGATCCTTAGACTTTGTCTAAGTTGACGAGAGAATTGTATCATCCGTGGAATTTAGTCCTAAATAAATCCACAGACAAATGTCTTCGAGAAGTGTTCCTTAGAATTTGTCTAAGTTTACGAAAGGATTGTATCATCCCTGGACTTCAGTCCTAAATAGATCCGTAGACAGATGTCTCTGAGAGGTGGTCCTTAGATTTTGTCTAATTTGGCGAGAGGATTGTATCATCCCTGGACTTCAATCCTAAATAGATCCGCAAACAGATGTCTCGGAGAGGTGGTCCTTAGATTTTGTCTAAGTTGACAAGAGGATTGTATCATCCCTGGACTTCAGTCCTAAATAGATTCGCAGATAGATGTCTCTGAGAGGAGGTCCTTAGACTTTGTCTAAGTTGACGAGAGGATTGTATCATCCCTGGACTTCAGTCCTAAATAGATCCACAGACAGATGTCTCCGAGAGGTGGTTCTTAGACTTTGTCTAAGTTTATGAGAGGATTGCATCATCCCTAAACTTTAGTCCTAAATAGATCCACAGAAAGATGTCTCTGAGAGGTGGTCCTTAGACTTTGTCTAAGTTGACGAGTGAACTGCATCATCCCAAGACATGATATGGTGTCTTAAATGGATCATGTGTATTGCAGGGTATGCTGCTACAATGTTGTTGATTGTGATGATCTATATGACGATGTTGTTGATCGTGATGATCTAGATGATGATGATGTTGATCGTGATGATCTAGATGACAATGCTATTGATCGTGATGATCTAGATGACGATGTTACTGATCGTGATGGTCTAAATGATGATGTTGTTGATCGTGATGGTCTAGATGATGATGTTGTTGATCGTGATGGTCTAGATGACGATGATGTTGATCAGTAGATCTAGACGATGAGGTTGTTGATCGGGTGATCTAGATGATGATGATGTTGTAGCTGATCGAGTGCTGCAGAAGATGAAGACTCAATATTGACGATGTTGATGTTCCAGTATTGAAGATATTGAAGATGTTCCAGTAACTGTTTGAGTTACTGATGATGTATGAAGAAAGCTTCCAATGATATATAGATGTATCATGTATGATGTTTATGACTCCTTACTCCTACAGATGTTGTTATAATATCCTTCTCGTTAAGGGGGAGTGTTGAAATATTGTAACTTCTAAGAATATTATATTTGTATTTTATTATTTCGAAGATGTTTCATTCCTCCGATGGGACATTGTCATGTATCCGTAGATGTTTATTCCTCTGTGGAGAAGTGGTAACTTTGGTTATTAGACTTCCCTAGTAGGGGTCGGCCTTGTATGTGTTATGTGGGTCAAAGGGTTATTAGACCACCCTAGAGGGGTCGGCCCAGTCAACTTTAGGTTAATTGGTTATGTTGGGGCCGACCTAGTTAATGTAAAAGACAAGTCAGAGTTGTGTATAAATAGAGGAGGTGTGTTCCTCATTTAACACACATTACACTCACTTGTGATTAGTACATAGGTCAAGTAGAGATATGCTATGGAGGAGAAGGAGCTCATGTCTAGGGTTTACATCTTTGTATTTGCTGGTCATCTATATTGAGGAAGCTTTGCTAGGTTTTCTATCCCATTAGGGTTTCCCAGGATAAATCTGTGTCTCTTGTGTTTATGTTGTGCTTGTTGTTCTTTCAATGATCCTGTATATTCTATTGTTGTTAAATAGAATGTAATGCTGATATTTTTTGTCTTAGCATATTAAATCTTAACAAGTCCAACAAACTGAAAAGGGTATATTTATATCTCAGTCGAAGTATGCAAGTGATGTCTTGAACATATTTAATATGTTAAATTGCAAGACAGCTCCAACACCAGTGATAACAGGTTTGAAATTAAGCAAGGATGATGATGGATCCAATGCAGATCCTACGATATTCAAAAGGCTTGTTGGAAGCCTTATGTATCTTACAACAACAAGACCAGACATCTTGTATAGAGTCATTTTAATCTCAAGATTCATGGAGTCACCAAATGAATCTCATTGGAAAGCAGGTAAAATAATTCTGAAATATGTAAGTGGAACAAAAGATTTTGGTATTCTGTATTCAACCTCAGAAAATTTCAAACTCATTGGTTACACTGACAGCGACAATGGAGGCAACATAGATGGCAGAAAAAACACATCTGGAATACATTTCATTTAGGAACAGATGTTGTATCATGGGCTTCAAAGAAACAACCCATTGTAACTCTTTCTTCAGTAGAACCAGAGTATGTCGTAGCTACAAGCGCTGCAAGTCAAGCTGTTTGGATGCGAAGGATGTTAAATGATTTGTCACAGAACCAACAAGAATCCACAGTCATTTGTTATGACAACAATTCATCTATCGCATTGTTAGAGAATCATGTGTACCACAAGATAACCAAGCACATCGACACAAGGTATCAGTTTATCAGAGAATTGATAAATAACAAAGAAATTTGTTTAGAATTTTGCAGTTCTAAAGATAACGTAGCAGACATATTTACAAAACCATTGTCAAAGGACACATTTCAATATCTGCAAAGTTGTTTACGAGTGACAAGTTCTACACAGTGAACTTCGTAATTCACAGAGCATGTTTCAACTCTGAAACATTTTGTAAAATTTTATTTTTTTCGAATGATCCCCATCCACTCATAATTAAGGGGGAGTGTTCGAAAAATGTAATTATGAGTCGATTATGCATCTAGTTCACGTCGGATTTATCAGTCGTTTTTTCAGTCCACAGAGTCACAGAGATGTCAGACAGTCATCCAGTCTATCATAAGGCATCGTGCACACTTCCTTGTATTTATTTAGTCGCGTTTGCATTCCGCAAGTCAAAATTCTTAGGTAGAAATTAATTATAGTCTTTAATGTAACTCTGTAGCTTTTAGGTGAAGAAAAACCAAGTTTGTGTATAAATGAAAATCACTCACAGAGGAATAGAGAGAGATGCTTGAAAGAAAGGAGAATAAGAATATGTCCGCGATGTGTTTGAGAGACCAAGCTCTATAAGAAGTGAAAGATCAAAGTAAAATCTAATCTATGTGTAATGCGGCCAAGTTGCATTGCTTTACTACGGTAATATATATAAGTATATAGTTTTATGTATCCATTCTCAAGAATGTTGAATATTTCATGTCGCACATCTTCTCCATATTTACTTGTGTAATGTTGTTTACGTTTACGGTCTGTAAAAGAAATCAAGATTTCCAAATATTTCACAGTGGTAAGTTATGTTTTAATGCGGAGTAACTTCGACATAAGGTTCACTTAAATGTTTTTGTTCTTATGTCTTAGCAAGAAATATTTCAATATAAATTGTGTTTAAGAATTCCGCGAAGTGAAAATCTTTGCGTCCGCGAAGTCAAGAAGTCCGCGAAGTGAAGTATTTCGCGAAGTTGAGAACTTTGCATAAATGCGAAGTAAATTTATGAGAAGTCAATTTCCACGAAGTTAATTTCTGCGAAGTCAAGTTCCACAAAGTTATTGCATGTCGAAGAGAAGTATTTGGCGAAGTAAAATTTGGGGTTTCCATCAAAGTTCCAAAGTGAAGAAAAGAAATATTTACTGCGTAGTTAATTTTGAATTGACTGCGCGGTGTGCTTTTCCCTTTATATCTTTAGCACAATAAATAGACAATATCGATCTCTTGGTAGTTGGATTTTAATGTTGTGCCGAGAGGAAGGGTCTCCAATGCTCACCATTGTCTCATTAACGTCGATATCCTTCTCCTAGATATGGTCAAATTCCTCCCCATTCGCATTTAGTGCAATTTTTGTTTTTTCATTGGAGAAGAGCTAGTGCACCCCATGAAGCAAAGGCACATGAGAACACTTGGTGGGGTTCAATCCAGGGTGGGGATAACCACAGCCGACCTCCCAACCACCCCGCCTATAGCAGAACCCCACTTTTAGCGCAAGTTCACAAGTTAAATCATAACACTTTTGAATGCTAGAACATAATTTTCTTTCTAATCCATTGTCGTCATGTTAAATACCAGAGACCAGATATAAGAAAATTACAAATAGATTGGATGTCACTTGCCTTGTTATGTTAGGATTATATATTATTATTTGATGTTCTTTCTCTTAAATTAAAAAATATGTGCAGCATTTAAGATTTATGTTATTGAGTGGATTCAATTTAATATATTTGCACATCTTAAAAATTGCGAAAATTGCTATATTAGATGTGATCGTTGTTACATAAAATAAAATGCAAATAATTCAATGTTTACACACATCTAAAAGAAAAACTTTATTTAAGAACTATGCTTCTCAATTGAAAATCAGATCTAGTTTATATTTACTTTAATCCCAATGTATGATGCGGTACTCCGGCCGATCCCACAATAGGGATATTGGTCCTCAAGGAATTGAGCTTTCCTGAGATGGTCTCGATTTAGAATTATGAGCTTGATTTTATATAGTGATATTGATCATTTCATCAAACTTCTTGTTGAAAGGACTTTCTCATATGCTTAAATACTACCTTATTTCCAATGTGTTGAGCTAGTTGGATTGACAATATAGGGCTATTATAGGAAGCATCTAGATAGTTTAGTTCAATGTTCATATTTTTGTCTTCAATATTTGAAATATTTAATGTTTTTCAAAATTTAATTCAATATGATCTAGGATATTAACTGAGAGAACAACATGTACAACATATCAAACACAAGAGACAAGAGACTCAAAGCATTTCACTGAGGAAAACCAAGAAGGTGAAAAACTCGGCAACTTCCTCAGAGATAGAATGAGAACCAGTACAAATATCACAAAGATCAAACCCCAAAACAAGAGATAGTCTCCTAGCAGCTTCTCCTCCTCCACTTGTGCGCACTCCTCCTCTCTCCCACTAATGCAAAGTGAATGAGTGAGTGAATGAATAGAATGAGAGAGTCACACTCTCTATTTATACAATGACTTGACCTACCTTTAAGTCTAACTAGGTCGACCTCCCTTAGGAGAGTCTAATAACCCATTACCACTTGTCACTAGGCTGACCCCACTAGGGTGGTCTAATAACCCTTTAAATCATACTGGGCCGACCCCTCTAAGGAGGTCTAATAACCCATCAAATATAAGTTACAACACTTACAATGTAACTTGCGACACTTGCAAATACAAATGACAACACTTCCAATAAGAGGAATAATACATCTCTGTTGGGGATACAATAATACATTACGAGCTTGTTGCTCAACCTATCGGATCTCCCAGGACTTTTACATGTGAGCTCCACAAAACCGTAAAAGAGTGTTTTGTGACCTACAATATCTCTAAAGAGCATCCCAGGGCTTTTACATGACTAGCACAACCTGTCAGGATCTCCAGGAAAGATTACATGTGGTCTCCACAAAACCTTAAGAGAGTGTCTTGCGACCTGCAAGATCTCTAAAGAGAATCCTAGGACTTTTACATGCCTAGCACAACCTGTCCAAATCTCTAGGCCTGATTAGATGTGATCTCGCAAAACCTTAAAAGAGCATCTTGCGACCTGCAATATCTCTAAAGAGCATCCCAAGACTTTTACATGCCCAACGCAACTTGTCTGGATCTCCAGGGCTAATTAGATGTTTCTGCACAACCTGTCCACCACCACAGAGTATCATCCTGATACTCATGATCACACTGATCATCTTCACATGGAGCATCATCCTGATGCTCATGATCATATTTATCATCATCATACAGTGCATCATCCTGATGCACATCATCATCACATGATCATCCTGATCATCATCATAGCATCATCCTGATGCATATCATCATCAAATGATCATTGTGATGATCATCATAGCATCATCCTGATGCATATCATCATAACATGATCATCCTCATCATCATCATAGGATCATCCTAATACATATCATCACACATTATCATCTTGATCATCATCATACGGAACATCATCCGAAGCATCGTCCTGATGTCCATCACACAACACTTACATCCACAGCCATGGGAAGGATCCTCCTACCACCATCCTTGGAATGGCTCCTACAAATGTGTCCCATCACTTCCTCCTCGAAGTATCTTCTATCTGAAGAACACCAAGACTCTCACTGAAGTAC
Source organism: Larix kaempferi (assembly GCA_027924585.1). NCBI lineage: Eukaryota > Viridiplantae > Streptophyta > Pinopsida > Pinales > Pinaceae > Larix > Larix kaempferi. Next base: position 12,627,252 of record BSBM01000196.1, read on the forward strand.
TCGAACTTCACTCTGGCTAATGGTTTGGTCAACACATCTGCAATCTGCTCATCCATCGCAACATACTGGATCTTCACTGCTACTCTCTACACCATATCCCTGATATAGTGATACTTGATCTCGATGTGCTTCGACTTGTCATGGAACATTGGGTTCTCATACAACTTCACACAACTCTATTTGTCACATAAGATACAAGTAGCATCCAACTGGAGATCAAACAAATCATATAGTAGCTTCCTTAGCCATATTGTCTCACAACTAGCCGAACAAGCTGCGACATACTCTGCTTCGGTTGTACTCAGTTCCACGCAGGACTGCTTCCTACTAAACCAAGAGATCACACCTGATCCCATACTGAAGCAGCACCCCAAAGTGCTCTTCCTATATGCAACACTACCTCCCCAATCTGAATCAACATAACCCTCTAGGTTAAACTTTTGATTCGCATCATACTTGAGCCCATAATCAACCATACCCTTCAGGTACCTCAGAATATGCTTTACATCAATCAAGTGAACATGTCTAGGATCTGTCAGGAACTAGCTCAAGGTGTTCACAGCAAACCAAATATCCGGTCTCATGTTGGTCAAGTACATCAAGGAACCAATCATATGACGATACATCATGGCATCAACCGACTCTAATGAAGCATCACTCAATAGCTTCGGGTTCGATACTATAGGTGTGGAAATGGCCTTGCAGTCCATCATCCCGAACCGCTTCAAGATATCTACTGCATACTTCCCTTGTCCAAGGAAGATTCCATCTCCACTCTACCACACCTCCATACCTAGAAATTAATGCATCATACCCAATTCCTTCATCTCGAACTTGGCAGCAAGCTTCCTCTTCGTTTCGACAATCAACCTATCCTCACCTATCACAAACAAGTCATCCACATACAGTAGGAGTATCACTAGATTTCCTTCCTCAACCTTGTAGTAAAGGTTGGAATCCACTTTACTCTTGGTAAAGCCCAAACTGGACAGGAAGTTGTCTATCCTGCCTTACCATGTCTTGGGTGCTTGCTTCAAGCCATACAAGGACTTCTTCAATTTGCACACATATGAATCCCTGTCATGTGTCTCAAAACCGAGTGGCTGCTCCACATACACTTCCTCTTTGACTACACCATTCAAGAAAGCTGTCTTGACATCCATCTGGTGTATCTTCCACTTCATCACTGTAGCCAAAGCAAGTACTGTTCTGATGGAAGTGTATCTGTCTACAGGTGCAAAGGTCTCTTCATAATCTTACCCTTCTTTCTAGGAGAACCATGAGCCACAAACCTTGCCTTGTATTTCTCTATGCTACCACCTGCAGCATGCTTGATCTTGTAGATCCACTTGGAAGTCACACCAGACTTCCCTACTGGTCTCGGGACCACATCCCAAACATCATTCTTCATGATTGACTGGTACTCCTCGATCATGGAATCCTTCCATTATTGAAGCCAGGATCCTGGGAACTTCAGATTCTTCAATATCTTCAATAGGTAGTTTTCTTGAACTTCGTTTCTGGAAAAAATGTCGTTGTTCTTCTTTTGTAGGCGATTGTACACGATCTTTCCTACAAGTCAAATTCAATTGCATGAATATAAACATCTCATCGATTTCAGAATAAAATCTTACACATAAGGACATATGTCATGCAGTCATGCAATTATTTTAGCCGATGCTTCAATGCAACATTTATCCATATCCCGTAACTTTCTAGATGCCTTCCATCTCTACCAGAACATTGTTAAGAGTGTGCAAAACTCCCAACATGTCAGCAAAGAGGTTTCATTCTAGATAAGTAGCAATGGAATGTTGTACAGTACCATAGGCCACTTACCCATTACTTGTATATTAGTAGTATCTTGTTCATTAATGCAACTTTTCTAATATGCATAATATACATCCTAAATCTAGGAAAAAAAGTATGTGCATGACTGAACAACATTATTTAAGTAATAAGAAATGACAATTCAAATACTTATCTTTGTTTTCTTATTGGGTGGACTCCCTCTCAATCTTTTCTTCCTTGCAGGAACTACTAGAGTGTGCTCCCTATTGATCTTTGCTTCCTGGATTATCTGTCTTTGAACTTATATCCATCCTGGACCACTATGCATGCTTAAGTTTGCACTAGTGTCATCATTGTGTCATCCTCAAGATCTCATACATAATCATACATGCATTAGTATAATCTCAATTCTATCAAAACATTATGATTCTAAATATGTATGGTCATGATCATTTCATACACAAGTAATTTATCACAAGCGTTAGTATGCAAGGTTTCAGGGAGGACTTCTTTTACTCATGCGTATTCTTATTTGACCATAGGACTCTTCTGGTTTTGCATATCATCAATCAAAGTAAGAAGCATAATATGCATAAACCCATGATTACTCAAATTAAAACTTCATGAATAATCATTATCAATCATACAAAAAGTATACTTATATAAGATCCTAACACAAGGTAGGATTCTAACTTGATATAGGAAAAAACATACCTAGATTATCATGTTTGCTAGTTATGTCTAACATACCCAAACGATGTCTTCTTTGTTCTCTTCAATGATTTAGAGACCTTGTGCTAGTAACCTGCATATCTCATAAGTTAAGCATTGTAGAACCAAATTATACATACCTTGTAAGTAGAGCTTCTATGTGATCATTGGCTATGGATGGGTCTTTGTCTTCAGGTCACCATGGTCATATGTTCTTGATCTAGAACTTGATTTGTCTTTCTTGATGTGCCTTTCATGTTAGCAGACCACATCATCCTCATACAACACCATAGTGCATTACTACAATCATAAGTGTCATAACCCTAATCAATGAATGTATTCTCTCATTCACATGCATTCATACTTTTACTAAGGTAATAAAACAAATCTAAAATTAATCAAGATTGTACTAACCTCAATAATATGAAGACAAACTTAATCATGAACAGATTTCAAAACATACATGTATCTCCTCAAGTCATACCTGTCGGGATTGCTTGTAGTCTTCTTATGTAAGGCCTTAGCCTCATCTCCCTCTGGAAATGGAATTTCTTCACTTATGTAGGTGTCCAATTCATTCTCCTCTAGGATTAACCCAATCCACTTGATTTGTTGAAACTGGATCTGGAGTTGGATTAGGGTTTGTTAGAAAAACCCTAAAAATTCAACTTTTGAATTTCAAACTTCTGATTGGATGGAAAGATACGCCTTGCTGAGCTGATCAAGCTAGAATACTTCAATTTTGAAATCTCCAAAATTTGATCCTTCAAAATTGAGTTTGAAAGTTTCGAATCTGCACCTTCTGGTCCAATTTCTGGTTTTTCTCGTCCATATCCCGAACTAGGGTTTGATGAAGCCCAGGGTTATGCCCAACCAAAAAAATCGATCTTGGGCTCTAAACTTCGATTTTTCTGAGGAGCATCCAGCCGTGGTCTTAGATTCCAAAAATTCAAACTTTTTCAGAAACCCTAATTTCTGTAGCTGTGACAATACAAAAATGAAAGTGCTCAGAATCCAATTTTGTTTTGACAGAAATATATGCCATATTGTTTCTGATTTATCTCTGAAATTTTGGATCCTAGGGGTCTAAATATTTGTCCTGTGGTAGACTGAACTTTCATCTTTCCAACCCCACAGATATGACCTCAAATGGATTCTCTATGAGGGAGATATGCTAAGTGTCGCAACATGACCTGTTTATAGTATGAAATAGCATAGCGAAGTTGTATGGACTTCCACATGTCACTGTTTCAATTTCGGCCTCTCAAACTCAGACCTGTGAAACTACAGTCTGTCCCCTAACTAACACTTCTTACAAAATTCCATTTGGAGCTTCCTATCCCGAGATATGACCTCTGTGCCTAGGTCACCTGTTTAGGGCTGCATTCTGGAAGAGGCAGAAACCCTAACATGTATGGATCATATATCACAAATTACAATGCATCTCAAGCTAATATTCTGACACAAGGTACATGAACATTTCAGCTTCGTCCTGTAAATCTTTTAGATCTTGAACCTTCTACAAAACGGATTTATAGAAAAAGTGCCATGATGGCTATTTTTCACTATACCAAGCCCTAGCTTCCAATTTGTCGCAAGTGCAACAAGTGTCATAAATGCCATACAATGCCTTCCTTCACGCTAAATATGATACCATGTTAGTTTTTCAACATTTAATTCAATATGATCTAGGATCTTAACTAAGAGAACAACATGTACAACATATCAAACACAAGAGACAAGAGACACAAAGCATTTCACCGAGGAAAACCAAGAAGGTGAAAAACCCCACAACTTCCTCACAGATAGAATGAGCACCAATACAAAGATCACAAAGATAAAACCCCAAAACAAGAGATAGTCTCCTAGCAGCTTCTCCTCCTTCACTTGTGCACACTCCTCCTCTCTCTCACTAATGCGAAGTGAGTGAGTGAATGAATGAATAGAATGAGAGAGTCACACTATCTATTTATACAATGACTTGACCTGCCTTTAACTCTACCAAGGCTGACCTCCCTTAGGAGAGTCTAATAACCCATTACCAATTGTCACTAAGCCGACCCCACTAGGGTGGTATAATAACCCTTTAACGCATACTGGGCTGACCCCTCTAAGGAGGTATAATAACCCATCAAATATAAGTTACGACACTTACAATGTAACTTGCGACACTTGCAAATACAAATGACGACACTTCCAATTGGAGGAATAATACATCTCCGTTGGGGATACAATAAAGTACAAATGTAATACATACAATATACAAGTGAATATCTTATGAAGTTACAAATACATCAACATTTGGATAACAACACATTTCCAAATATATCAATTTAATTGCATGCCAATGCAGCATGGGAAACCTTGGCGACTAGTTATCAAGGTGTTGGTAAGGTACAAACTGCTAAACTCCAAAACCTAAGAAGAGATTTTGAAGATATGAAGATGAAAGAATCAAACACAGTTGACTCTTTCATGACCCAAGTCATGGATAATGTTAATCAGCTGAATACCTATGGTGAAAAGGTTGAAGATCAAAGGGTGGTTGAAAGGGTTCTGAGATCCCTACCTAGCAAATTTGATCTGAATTTTGCAGCAATTAAAGAAGCAAAGGATCCGAGCACTCTCTCTATAGACGAGTTGACCCAAATCCAAACTATGCACATGATGATATGGTGTTATTGAAAAGTAAGAGGAATTTGTCTATGTTCATTTGGGTTCAAACATTGATGATGTTTGTTTTGATAGAAATGTAGGGGAGTCCATCCACGAAAGGGTTTCAATTTTTCATTTTTATGGAGTTTAATTTATTAAGCTGATAGAAAACATGATCTCTCTATGGCTATAATTGTATTTACATGATATAAAATTGATAGATTGGCAGCATGTGGTGTGAAAAATTTGCAATTCCCATCTTTTCTAAGCATTGCGCTAACTATTGGACTATCAGTCTTTTACATTCTTTGATATGTTGATCTCTTGACTAGGTTTCCTTTTATGCATTTTTCATTCCCCATTTCTATTTTGTTGGGTATTCCATTATCCAACGCTACAAATTGATCAGTCGCCCCTACAATCCTAATGGGATATTTATTAGCATTATACTATTATTTTATTTAGCATCTTGTTTGCTTATACTAAGATGTTAGGGCTCCTATTTGTTACAACTTGATAATATGATATAAAAGGCTATTAAAAATGGGTTGATAAAAATGGATACCTATAATATCTAGTGAAACTAGGGGTTTTCTTAATTGGAAAGGCATATTTGGAGGGGGGTTCAACAATACAATTTTAGGAGGCATTTTTCAGTATTTAGTGAAATTAGGGATATTCTTTAATATCATGTGAATGATCATGTTATGTAAAAGGTTCACTTTGAACCCCCTGTGAGATGAAGAAGAATAAGATTTGATTGGACAGACGGTCCAATAGCATCTTCACCAACAACAAACACTCTGGCAAGGACACTTAGAAACTCAGTTCGAGGTGAAGCATCAAGATCAACAGATCGATATATGCCTAGTCCGCAATAAGGTAATGAATCTAATCATGGTAATATAAAGAATAGAATATTAGAAGATATTTATGATGAATTGGATGTAAATACCAATTTGTTTTATTGCTAGTCAACTTGTGTTTTATGAAGAGCTAGTAAAAGAAAAGCACTGGGTAAAAGCTATGGACGAAGAGATAGATTCCATTGAGAGAAATGGTACATGGGATCTAGTTGACCTACCAAAAGATAAGAAACCTATTGGTGTGAAGTCGTTCTATAAGACCAAACTCAATGAAAAAGGTGAGATTGATAGGTACAAGGCAAGGTTAGTAGCAAAAGGTTTCTCGAAGCAACCATGAATTGATTTTGGAGAAACACTTGCACCAGTGGAAAGATTGGATGCAGTAAGAGCAGTCCTAGCAATAGAAACCCAAAACAAATGGAAAGTGTATCAGATGGGTGTCAATTCATAATTCTTGAAGAATAAATTTAGGTGGAACAACCACAAGGGTATGAAATCAAAGAACATGAAGAGAGAGTTTACAAGTTGAAGAAATCTCTATATGGGCTCAAGCAAGCTCAAAGAGCTTGGTACAACATAATTGATTCTTATCTAATCAATAAGGTTTTTAACAAAAGCATCATCGAACCAACTCTTTACACAAAGGTAAATCGACATGGACAAATTTTAATAGTTTGTTTATATGTTGAAGATATGATTTTTATAGGTGACATGTTAGTAGATGAGTTCAAGGTAGCTATTAATAAAGAGTTCAAGATGACAGACCTTGGAATAATGAAGTTCTTTCTTGGCTTAGAGGTAGAACAGCTAGAAAAATGTATATTTATCTCTCAAAGTAAAAATGCTAATGAAGTGCTTAAGCGATTCAGAATGCTTAATTGCAAACAAACACCTACACGAGTGGCAACTGGTACAACGTTGAGCAAAGAAGATGACAGTCCCAAAGTAGATCCAACACTATTTAAGAGACTTGTAGGAAGTCTCATGTATCTCACAGCTATGAGACCAGATATTATGTATGTTGTTAGCTTGATTTCCAGGTTCATGGAGTCTCCCAAAGAGTCGCATTGGCAAGTTGGAAAACGTATCTTACGATATGTTGCAAGGACTTCAAGCTATGGAATTTTATATTCAAGCAGTGAGTATGATGTTTTGACAGGTTTTACTGACAATTATTTTGCAAGAATTTTAGATGACATGAAGAGCACTTTTGGTCATGTTTTTCATATTGGATCACGAGTGATTTCATGGGCATCAAAGAATCATCCCATTGTGATTATTTCTTCAGAAGAAGAAGAGTATGTAGAAGCAACATCAGCAGCATGTCAAGCAATCTGGTTACGCATAGTTTTGGAAGGTATTCAACATAAACAAGAAGGACCAACAATAATATATTGTGACAACAATTCAGCAATTGCCCTATCAAAGAACCATGTATTTAACCATAGGAGCAAGCACATTGATATCAGATATCGGTTCATAAGAGAATTTGTGAACAATGGTGAAGTTCAAGTTGAGCATTGTAATTTGATTGATCAAGTGGCTGACATATTCACAAATCCATTAACAAAAGAAATTTTTGAAACACATAAATATGACTTAGGCATTGTAAAAGTTGTAGTAGTCAACAGTCGTAATTAAGAGGGAGTGCTAGAAATAGCAATTACTCCCGCAAGCTTTATCTTTATCTTTAGTTCTATTCTAGAAGTTCAGTTTTGTTGAGATAATAAAGCATGCAAGAGCATAAAGCAAGGTTAGCTTTATAGGTTTTCAATAAGTGTTTAAATACACCTTTAGTTTATCATTGTAATTCCGAATTAGATATTCCATTTATCACAAAAGATTGAAGAGTTGTAGCTCATTCTGCACAATCTTTGTGTTTTATTCTTCCTCCAACCTTCAACACATATATATTACAAAAGCATGACTTCCATGTTTTACGTGAAAGGTACCATGATCAAATCATTTAATATAAATAGGGAAAATGGTCTTTCTCCTTTCAGCTTCTTGGATAGGGAAACCAAGTAATAAATCCAAAATGAGTTTAGGGGATCAGATTGCTTGATACAAATAGTCCGCTAACATATGGATTACAATTCAGAAAATTCTAATTTTCTAATTTTTTTAATGTTTTTTAGGTACCTTGCAACGGTGTTGGCTCTTGACTATCCAACATCATAAAATATGTTTGGATTCAAAGTTATAATCAGCATGCATAGTGTCACTAAATATAGTCGGTGTGTCCTAAAAAACCTTCTAACCTTGTTGCTTGTTCATGGAAAACATTAGAAATGTCTTGTCACTTTTTCATGGAAAACATAAATTGCTAGCAGGTTTTTTTAATGTTGGAAACGAAAATATTACGATATATAGGGTGGATCCACGCGTCAATGTGCATGGATAAAAGGTAGGCTCAAAACATTGGCAATGGCTTGTCATAATATCTACAGAATTGTCCTTGATTACATTTTCAAGGAAATTCAATATAACATTCCATTCCGCCTTACAATGGAATGCATGCCATCTTGCACAACATTATGCAATGGGGCTGATCACAACAAATTTGATGGAAGTGGCAATATTGGCAGGAGAAGCAACCATGAAACATAAGAAAACGAAGAGCTTAGATTGTTTCTTCATGATCAAATTGAATAGAGTTTAATGTGATCATATTGCGGTTTATTTGATCAAATTATTTCCATTGATATTTTCTTTAATGTACCAATTAGTTTTGATTGTACATTAACTAACTCTCCTACAAGACTTAAGGAAAAAAAATAAATCTAATGACTTGACTGGTTGTAGGAAGGCTTAAAAAATATTAAATGAATATCAAATATTTTTTCAGGTTCTCTCCAACAAGTTTTAAGAACTTCTAAGGAGGTTTCAAAATAAAACAATGAAAATTGTCTCTCGAGACTACACAACTAATTCAACTTCAGGATTTTCCAAACAAGGGGGGAAAGCTTCAAATTATTGGTTTCAGACATGGAATGATTGGATTGACATGTTAAGTGACAACAGAAACTGGAAGAAACCAATTTGGAGTTGCAGAGGTTCATTTATTAATCAAACACTGAAAACTAGCTAGTTTTCATGGCAATCTAGACTAGGTGCAATAAACTGGTATGAAAATCAGAATTCTCTTTATTAAATCCACAAAATGGAATTCATAGGTTAAAAATTACATTAATTAATCCCATTAGTAGATGGAATAAATCTCATCAAAGAATCAGGAAATAAATACATGAGAGAAGGAACTCGCCATCTTAGAAACACTAGAAATCATCATGAAATCGAATGGGAGGCTTCTCAATATATGCAAAAAAAATTGAACTTCACTGGATCGGACTTCAGGACCTGAAATAAACTCAATGATGAATACTAGATCATCATCCTCTCATACGAATCAGGGGCACATCTACCAGCTTGGACTAGGGGCACATATCCTAAGTCAAAGAGGAAAAATAGCTCTCAATTCAAATCTCAAACTGTCAAAATATGGGAAAGTGGTGCACACTCCTTACTTTCAATATTTGATGTGACTTGCGGATCAATTAATCTAGGATATTGTTCCCTCATGGAGTGGATAAGGATAGATTGCTTTCAAGCTTTTCTTTTTGCTTTGCTTTCTACCTTTGCTTTCTACCTTTGCTTTATCCTGCTTTTGCTTTTCTATCATGTTTTTCTGCTTTTGACTATTTTTTCCTACTTTTCTTCCTTATCCTGTTTTTCTTTCTTATCCTTCCTTTTCCTGCTTTTCTACCTTATCCTTATTTATGATTTTATCTTCTTTTCTGATTTATTATGATTTTCCTTAGCTTTACTGCTTTTCTTCCTTGTGCTAGCTTTTCCTTTCCTTTTCCTACTTTCCTAGCTTTGGTTGCTTTCATCTTTTCTTCTTTTCCAAGCTACCTCTTGTTTAAACCTTATTCTCTAATGCACCCTTGTGGATCATTATCCACTTCATTCCATTAAAATAAATATCTACTAATGACAAATAACTTCCTTCAAGTGCATCACAAACTTAAGGAAATAAAATTAAATACTTTGGAAATTAATGCCTCAAAACTTAACCCCCAATTAATTCCAAACTATCACTAGGTGCCATAAGTTTGATTGGGTAATGGTGGACCATGGTGGTAACAAAAAGTGAGGACATTACAGTCCCCCCCTCCCTATATTGGTTGTACTCAAGCAATTTAAGACCTGTAGCTTAACTTAACAAGCATTGGAATTTCAAATTCTAACTGAACTCAATGGAGATGACACCATGTTGCTGCTGCACTACTCTGGTTATAACTAGATCTCCAAAAATGATTCCAGGGTCCCACTGCTTATGTTTCATTCCTCCATATTTCAATGCAAACTGAAATGATCCATCAACTCCTAGATACCACTCCCAATTATGCATGTTATACAATGGCATTGTTTCGGGTGGCAACCTGATACTCCAAGGAATGGAAGGATCCCACTGTCTCAACTGCATAGTCCCAAATATCAGTATCATCGGGGATGATCTATCATCATGTAGGATACCAGGATCCCGCTACAACACTGGAATTCTATCACTCGCAATGAAAAATCGAACCTCTATGAGTCTCTCCAACCAAGTGTGAAACTTCTTATGTGCCATGTGCAAACTAGCACTGCAATTGCCACATAAGACATAGGTGACAATTCCATGTCCATCCAAGTATACTGAATATATCAAAATAGAATCCAAAAAATGCCTATACAATTTCTCATCAAAATGATAAGGGAATCAGGTGTGCTTTTCAAACCCCAAGGTCTAACCATCAAACCATCAGTAAAGTGTGTGAGAGCCTTCTTCTCCTCATGTGGCACCAAAAGAAAGAATCCCTTTACCCAATATTCATACCTATGTGTGTTGGCTGCCATATGTGTGTGGGATGGATAATGCTAAACCAAATATCTATAATAGTCATCCATCATGGTTGGCTCAACCGAAGTGAGATCATGTGCATCCACCAAAATTGTACAACTTCCACCTAGAGGAAACTCATAATCTCTCAGGAAATGAACAGGTGCTTGGTCTTCATTTTGCTTGACCTCAAATTCCCCAAGCACATGCAAATCAAAATGCACCTCATGTTCCCAATGAACATAAGTACCATAGATCAAAACACTATTGTTCAAATGACAAGGGTGAGAGTCCCATGTCCAATCACCAAAAAAGTAGGCATCATCAAAATTACATGGATGCCCATGTTGCTCACATGAAGTATAAAATGCATCCAAGAAGTCTCCATAGATGCAAGTAGAAATATCATTCATGTGTATTTTATACCAAATAGGAAAATAAGAGACACTCCAACCCAATGATCCAACTGGAAAGCAAGGTGCTTCCCTATGTGAATACTCCTAATGGCTCAACTCTTTGCCATTGGTCAAAAGGTACATGCAATCAGAATGTGCCCTGCTACATGAATTTATTTTGTAACCATATGTACCTTTATGTGTGAAGGAATTAAAGGTAGGCATGGGATTCCTCTTCAATTGTTGGGAGAGAGGTGGTGCTACCTTTGAATCAACTCGAGTGAATGTGGGAGCCTTCTGCTCCTCTTTAGGCACCATCAAGAAGAAATTCTTGATCCAAACTCCCCCCTCTATTGACATGGTACAAGTAGCAAGAAAGGATGTAGTATCATGCACCAGAATATCATCACTTCAACCCTCATCCATCAAGCTAATGGATGTTGTAGTGTCCCTTTTTAATAATTTGCACAAACTAGGAAAAATTGCAAATTTTAACCAATTCAACCCTTAGACTAGTATTAACCCAACTGCTTCCAAATGGCTCCAAATGATTTCAAATGGGGTCTAAATGAGTTTGGAAGTTATTTAGACATATAATTAAGGATTATGGATGCTTAATAACCCTTAAAACACTTCTACAACATTCATTTACAATCTGGACAAAGTAGGGAAATGTACTAGTCAAATCGAGCTTCAATCCCCCAAGGGTAGTGGTCAAAGATGGCTCTCCAAATGTTGTTAAACCTTTCCAAATTTCAGAAATAGGTATGGAAATGATAAATGGATTTAATTATCTCCCCAATGTACCATCAATTAGTTCTTATGGCCTTCTTAAACTCCCTTAAATCAAATGTTTATATGCAAGTCTTCACATAGGGGGGGGATCTAGTAATTTTCACCATATGTTATGAAATTCGAAATTTAGGTACCAAGGACTTGTGCAATGCTAATGAAACTTATTCAGAACATTAATGACACTCCATACATCAACAAAATCACATATAATGAATGATACAATTCGAAATAATGGCTCTTCAAGTTCCAACAACAAGATATCGAGAAAATGGCATCATTTATGCATTGTTTGATATTTTTACATAGTTTCACTTAGTATTTCGACCTGAGAGTCTTATGAGAAGTAAATATAGAGTATATATATTAGAATACAAATAAATGGATATTCTTGTACTCTTACAAAGAGATCAACATCTCACCAAAGGCGCAATTCCTTTAGGGACCCAAATATGCAAGAAAATGTGAAAGAGATGCATGAACAAGTTGTAGATGAATGAACCATGAGCTTCCTTGTATATTCAAACTATAACTAAATACTCCATTTTATCTCCAAATTAAATTTTTGAATGGGCTCTCCAATTTCCAATTAGGACGGGAATCTTTCACCCTCGAAATTGGTGCTAAGGCAAGTAGACTAGCTCTTCTCTCCAAATGCAAAATGTAAAATTATCAAAAGCTGGTCTTCTTCTTTATTCCTGACTTTTATAAACTTCCTAAGGCTTCCCCAATTCTAATTCCATCCATGAGATTCATTCCAACTCAATTTGGGAAGATATTCCCAAGTATGCCACTTGTCCTTCTAATTCTAGCCTCCTCCTTCACTAAATTTGAATAGGTGTCTCTTTGGCTTCCCTAACTCACTTGTGCTCCTTCTTGGAGGCTATTTTTATCCCTGACATGTCATGTATTTCATATGTTAGCCATCAGGTCTTATGTTTCATAAATTTCATAGGCATCTTCATCATTGGTGTCATAAAAGCTAGGGAATCTAACCCAACTGTCCCACTAGCTCCAAAATGCCTCTTCCTCTCCCTTGGGAGTTACTCTTCCTCTACATTTCAACCTCATTGAACCATGCCAAGTAATATTCCCTTCCAACTAAGCCAAGAACAGTGGAATCCACTTTCGATTCGAATGGGTGAGAGTGGAATGCCATGTGGCATGGGGAATCTAGCTTTGTGGGGGTCCCATACCACCCATGTGTCTCCATGACCAAGTGCCATCTTATTTCTCATCATAAGTATTTATTTTTTTCCCTCATAATATATTTATTCCAAACCAAAGTCCCTTTGGATTTATTAGTCTCCTTATTCCAATTTTAATGTCTCCACCCCAACCTAGGAAACTAGAAGGTTGGTGTAATTTTCTCCTTTTGAAATTTATTTGAATGGGGACATTATAGTCCTCGCCAACCAGTATATCTTGCCCTCAAGAAATTCTAAATTAGGCTGCTGCAAAAAAAATTCTTCGTCCCATGTGGCATCCTCACTTGGAAAATCTTTCCATTGTACCAAATACTCCCTTATGGTCCTGCTCCTCAATTTTCTTTCTCTTGTCTTCAAGAATTTTTCTGGAATAAGTGTAAGTTTTCCTTCATCATCTCAAGGAGGGAGGATTTCTGAAATATATATTTGTTGACCAATAGCCTTCTTAAGGCATGAAACATGGATACATTGTGAAGTTTTCTCCCTTCCAGAATCTCCAACTCATAAGAAACCTCCCCACCTTTTCGAACTATCTTGTAGGGACCATAGTATCTTGGTTTGAGCTTTTATGACCCTTTCACCTTCAAGGATGTTTGTTTATATGGTTGTATCCTAAAATAGACCAAATCATTTAATTGAAAATTTCTTTCACTCTATGTTGATCTACAAATTGTTTCTGTTGATTTTGGGCAACCTGCAAATTGTCTTTTAGGAGTTTCAAAATATCTTGACTTTCCTCCACCCAATATTTGGCCTTTGGGGCTCTACTATCACCAAATATGTTCTCAAAAAATTTAAGTGCTTCATAACCATATAGTGCTTTAAAATGATATATGCCAATGGACATATGGAAGGTAGTGTTGTAGCAAAACTCACCCAAATGTAGCCATTTCACCCATGTTTTCTGCTGCTCACCAACATAGCTCCTCAAGTACCCTTCCAACCATTGATTCACTCTTTCTGTTTGGTCATCAGTTTGAGGATGATAGCTTGTTCTTGGAGTCAATTGAGTGCCAACCAACATGAAAAGTTCTTTCCAAAAGGCACTCATAAATCTGCTATCTTTATCACTCACAATGTTCTTGGGAAGTCCATGCAATTTGAAAATTTATCTAAAGAATAAATTAGCCACTTTTGCAGCAATAAAAGATGATGTAACAGAAAATAAATGAGCAAATTTAGTGAGTCTATCCACCACAACATAAATGCAATCCTTACCCAAATCCTTTGGAAAACCTATGATTAACTCCATGGAGACACTTTCCCATTTTTGTTGTGGAATGGGAAATGGTTGCAATAGACCAGTAGGATGTGTATGTTTAGATTTGTTTTGATGAAATGACTTTCATTCATTCACATATTTTAGAACATCCTCTTTCAGCCCCTTCCAAAAGAATCTTTCCCTTAGTTGCTTATATGTTTTGAAAAAACCAGGATGGCCTGCTATAGGAGAGTCATGAGCTTCCTTCAAAATATTGTGCTTTAGATTCGAACCATGAACCAAATATATTCTATCCTTGTAGTAGATGATACCATCCAAAACCTTGTACCTATCATCACCTTTGACCCCATCTAACACACCACAAGCAAAACTATCTTTGGCATATTCAACTATTAGCATATTTTTCCAATCTTTTGAAATGCCCATAAGAGAAAATGATGGCCTTCTAGATAATGCATCTACTACAATATTATTCTTTCCCTTAACATATTCAATGTAAAAATAAAAATCTTGGACTTTGCTTACCCACTTTTGTTTCCTTTCATTTAGGTCCTTTTGTGTGAGAAAATGCTTCAAACTATTATGGTCACGGCTTTTGCCACAAACTTGTTTCCCACCAAGTATTGTCTAAACTTATCCAAGCATGCATGATGGATAATGTTTCTTTGTCATAAATGGAATATAGCTTCTCATGTGGCTGCAACTGTATGCTCTCAAATTCTATAGGGTGTTGATTTTGTTTTAGGACATCCCCTATCCCTTCTCCTGATGCATCACATTCCAAGACAAATGGTTTAGTAAAATCAGGTAATGCAAGTACTGGAAAACTACTCATTACCTCTTTCATTATTTGGAAATCCTTTTCAGCCTCTTCATCCCACTTGAATGCATCCTTCTTTTTCAAATCAATAAGTGGAGCAGTCAATTTAGACAACCCTTTCACAAATTTTCTGTAGTAAGTGCATATTCCAATGAAGCCTCTCAATGTTGTGATTTTTTGGGTGATGGACATTCAAGAATAGCTCTTATTTTTTTCAAGTGTACCTTCACTCCATAATTCCCAATGATGTGTCCAAGATATAAAAATTATTTCATCCCAAATTTACACTCAGACAACTTAGCAAACAAATATTGATCATGCAAAAGTTTCAAGACAACTTCTAGATGGTGCAAGTGTTCCTCTGATGTTTTGTTGTAAATTAGAATGTCATCAAAGAAAACCAAAACAAACTTACGTAGTTGTTTGCTAAATATTTGATTCATTCATGATTGAAATGTGGTTGGAGCATTGGTCAAACCAAAAGGCATGACAAGAAACTCAAAATGACCATAGTGACATCGGAAAGTTGTTTTAGGCACATCCTCCTCCTTCATTTGAATTTGGTGGTAACCAAATCTAAGATCAAGTTTTGAGAATAATTTTGCTCCATGTAGCTCATCCATGATCTCATCTATTCTTGGGATTGGATATCTATTTTTATTGTCTTCTTGTTGAGGGATCTAAAATCAATGCACATTCTCAAGGTCCCATCTTTCTTCTTCACCAAAAAAATTGAAGAAGCACAGGGGCTAGAGCTTGGTCTAATGAGTCCCAAATCCAAGAGATCTTGGATAGAATTTTCAATCTCCTCTCTGAAATTTTTAGGATTCCTATATGATTGAATTTGTAAAGTATAAGTGCCCTCCTCCAAAACAATGTTGTGCTCAACCCCTCTATCTGGTGGCCTTCCAGGGGGGAGGTCTCCAAAAACCTTTGCATATTTGTGTAGGAGATTCCTTATCTCCTTTGGATGTTCTAAAATATTTATTTTTAGTTTGGGTGAAGTAATGAAACATTCAACATCCCATTCAATATATCCATGCCTCAATATAGACCTCATACTATGGGAAGTCACTACTTGATTCGAATAGGTGTGCTTCCCTCTCACAACCCTTTGTTTTCCTTCCGAATCTTTGAATTTCATTTCAAGAATTTGATAGTTCACTGTATAATTCCCTATAGAATACATCCATTGCACTCCCAAGACCACATTACTATCAGCAACATCAACCACATAAAAACTATCAAAAAAAGTGTAATTACCTATGGTGATTTCTAGCTTTGAAAACAATGGTTTGCACTCCATAGTGTTGTGACCTGGAATGATGACTGTGAAGCCATCAAATGGTTAAGTAGGTATATTCCTCCTCTCCACCATGTCTACATCAATGAATTTATGTGTGGCTCCTCCATGTACAAAAACTGAAACCCTTTGTCCTTGTAACACTCATTTGCACCAAATAGTGTGGAAACGAGGCACTGCTGAAAGTACTGCCATCCTTCCTTTATCAGGTGAAGGATGATTTTATTCTTGATTCCCTTCTTCTATTGTATCATATCACACATCTTGGTCTAATACATGTCCTTCTTCCTCCATACCCCCTTCATACTCATCATTATCAGAAAACACTCCAATGTATTGTGCTTTCTTCTTAGCACATTTGTGCCCTGGTACCCAAGGTTGGAAGCATGTGTAGCACAATTTATTTCTTCTGAGTTCTTCCCTATTTGGTCCTTATTTCTTATACTTTCCAAATGTATCTCTTTTCCATGTCTTATTTTCAAACCTGAACTTGGAAGGGAAGTTAGGCTTGGGAGGAAACCTTGTCCTAAGTAGCACATTTTGTAGGCATCTTGTCAAGTTCATGGCATCCTTCAATTAATTGTGTTTGTGGGCCTTAAATAAAGATTTTAAAGGTTCATCCAAACCTTCAGTAAGCATAAATACTAATATTACCATAGATATATCAGCCACCTTAAGTGATCATTTTTGGAATTCCATCATATACTCAGCAGGGGTTCCAACTTGCTTCAATTGGGCTAGTTCTTTGAAAGGAAATTCTGGATCTTTTTGCTCAAATATTTCTAATACCCTGTCAACAAAATATACATATTTTGTAACCTGATCATGTCCCAAGTTTTTCATACCATGGAACCACCAATCATTATATTATCCTTCTATATGCAAAATAACCATTTTTAAAGCATCATCTTCCACCATAGGATTCTGCTGAAAATAAACATCTAGTTTGTGTACCCAAGTATTTGCAGAACTTTGGGGTGAGCCATCAAAAGTGGGAAGGGGAATTTTACCAATGGCACAATTCAATTCTTTATTCTGAAATGGAGTTCTATTGCCTTCCCTCATTTTGAGTTTGCTTGATACATTAAAGAATTGGTCAAATGGTAGAGTTCTTCTACAATATTCACTCAACGTTTCCCATTCTGTCACCACTTCCTGCATATCAAATTGGGTGTTAGGTTATTATTTGACCTCAAGAAATTTAGGTGTAGTAGGCCTTGGTGTGCTCTGAAATTCCTTAGGCCTATTATGGGGTCCTGTGCTTGAGAAAATATGCTCACCCATTTCCTTCTTTTCCTTAGAATGAGAACTATTGCTCCCTGCTATTACTCCTTTGCTACCAAGTTGACTGGCCAATAATTAGAACCCTTTGATGATCTATTTTGTCATATATTCAAATAATGGTTTCATTAATTTAGTAAATTCTTCCTTATCCTCTGAGGTTTCCTTCTCATCCCTAGCCATAGTTTCAGTGAAATGCACTTATTTTCCTATTTCTTGCTCTTCAACAACAACACCTTCAGTTTCATTTTCTAAGGGTGGGGACTTATTTTTTTACTTCTTGTATTCATAAATGGTCATCCACATCAGGTTCAAGGACCATGCTCTGATACCACTTGTAGTTTCCCTTTCTAAGAAGTTGCACAAACTAGGAAAAATTGTAAATTTTAACCAATTCAACCCTTAGACTAGTATTAACCCAACTGCTTCTGAATGGCTCCAAATGCTTTCGAATGGGGTCTGAATGAGTTTGGAAGGTATTCAGACATATAATTGAGGATTATGGATTCTTAAAGAACATTAAAAAACTCCTTGAACATTCATTTAAAATATGTACAAAGTAGGGAAATGTATTATTGAAATCGAGCTTCAATCCCCCAAGGGTAGTGGTCAAAGATGGCACTCCAAATGCTGTTAAACCTTTCAAAATTTCAGAACAGAGGTATGGTACTGATAAATGGATTTAATTATATACCCAATGTATCATCAATTAGTTCTTATGGCCTTCTTCAACTCCCTTAAATCAGATGTTTATATGCAAGTCTTCACATAGGGGGGGAAAGCTAGTAATTTTCACCATATGATATGAAATTCGAACTTTAGGTGCCAAGGACTTGTGCACTGCTAATGAAACTTATTCAGAACATTAATGAAACTCCATACATCAAAAAAATCATATATAATGAATGATACAATTCGAAATAATGGCTCTTCAAGCTCCAACAACAAGATATAGAGAAAATGACATCATTTATGCATTGTTTGATATTTTTACATAGTTTCACTTGGCATTTCAACCTGAGAGTCTTATGAGTAGTAAATACATATTATATATATCAGAATATAAATAAATTGATATTCTTGGACTCTCACAAATAGATCATCATCTCACCAAAGGCGCAATTCCTCCAGGGGCCCAAATATGCAAGAAAATGTGAAAGAGATGCAAGAACAAGTTGTAGATTAATGAACCACGAGCTTCCCTGTAGCTTAAAACTGTAACTAAAGACTCCATTGTAGCTCCAAATGAATGGTCTGAATTGCCTCTCCAATTTCCAATTAGGATGGGAATCTTTCACCCTTGAAATTGGTGCTAAGGAAAGTAGACTAGCTCTCTACTAGCTCTTCTCTCCAAATGCAAAATGTAAAATGATCAAAATATGGTCTTATTCTTTGTTCCTAAATTTTATAAACTTCCTAAGGCTTCCCCAATTCGAATTACATCCATGATATTCATTCCAACTCAATTTGGGAAGAGATTCCCAAGTATGCCACTTGTCCTTCCAATTCTAGCCTCCTCCACCAAATTCGAATAGGTGTTTCTTCGGGTGCCCTAACTCACTTGTGCAACTTCTTGGAGGATATTTTTAGTCCTTACATGTCATGTATTTCATATGTCATCCATTAGGTCTAGTGTTTCAAAAATTTCATAGGAATATTCATCACCAGTGTCATAGAAGCTAGGGATCTAGCCCAGGTGTCCCACTAGCTCCAAAATGCCTCCTCCTCTCCCATGGGAGTTACTCTTCCTCTACATTTAGACCTCATTGAGTCATTCCAAGTAATATTACCTTTCAACTACCCCAAAAATAGTGGAATCCACCTTGGATTCGAATGGGTGAGAGTGGAATGCCATGTGGCATGGGGAATCTATCTTTGTGTTGGTCCCATACCACCCATGTGTCTCCATGACCAAGTGACATATTATTTTCTCACCATAAGTATTTATTTTTGCCCCTCATAATATATTTATTCCAAACCAAAGTCTCTTTGGGTTTATTAGTCTCCTTATTCCAATTTTAATGTCTTCACCCCAACCTAGGAAACTAGTAGATTGTTGGAATTTTCTCCTTTTGGAATTTATTTGAATGGGGACATTACAGATGCATCAACTCCATCAAATGTTGCTCCAACAAAAAATATCTCTTTTGACTCCTCAATGGAGGAATGACTCACTCCAGAAAGAAGCTCATTTTCTCTCTAGCAGACAGTATGTGCTTGGAACTTATAATGTGCATCCAAAAACTCCTCAGAAACATGTTGGTAGTTATGAACCTCATGAACCACCATATCATGAGTTTCCTCCATAGAAATTTTAATGCCATTAACCAAAATAGAATGGCTGACTGGAATGCGGGAGGGAATGTGTGATCTTTGCAACTATTGGTGAAGTTGATCTATCTCCATCTTGGATTCCAAGAGGGCACTTTGATTACTTCTCAAAGAATCTTGGGTGGCCATCAAATCATCATTGAGCTTGCAAATATTATCATCATCCTTCAAGGATGCTCCCTGCAACATATGAACAAGCTCATACAAGTAATCTTTGTTAGAAAGAATATGTGAAAAATTACCTTGGAGTGTAGTCATTGCTTTCCAAATCTTCTCCATGGCTTCAAGGAAAGATGAATCTTCCAATGAAGCATCTATCCAGCGATATTGTGACATTGGAACATGTGTGTCATGGAGAATGTGTAAGGCGTCCTTGATCTCCATGTTAAGGACTTTGTTCCTTATGCACATGTACTCTATTCTGATCTTCATCTTCAGTAGGCCCATAAGAAATGCAAGAGGACTTGGTTTGATGTGTCCCGAGTCAAATGAACTCTTGATGTCCCTTTCCTTTCCCTCCTTGAACCTTTTCAAATGCTTGTAATGAAAAATAATGATGGATTTCATATCCATGCTCAATTCATCCTTATGCTTCTTCACCTTGTCAGTTGGTCTACCCGGTGGGAGACCTTCCAATCCCTTCTCATGCATTCATAGAAAACTTTCAATGTCTCCAAAATGATAGGACATGTTCATGTATGTACCTTGAATGATCATGAGGAACTTTTTAACCCTCTCTATGTACTCAGACCTCCTAAAATATATCAATTTAGAAACTTGGTAGTGAAAAATAGGCTCCCCAATG
This sequence comes from Larix kaempferi, assembly GCA_027924585.1. Lineage (NCBI taxonomy): Eukaryota > Viridiplantae > Streptophyta > Pinopsida > Pinales > Pinaceae > Larix > Larix kaempferi. The sequence continues at coordinate 12,648,317 of BSBM01000196.1, forward strand.
GATAACATCCATTGAACACCAAACTTTCTACAAGATACAACCACCAAAATGGTGAATTGAAATACTTCATTGTTGGTTGATCTAATAATCATGCATACATCTACCCTCTTCATTTGCATATCTGAATACTCCTCATGCATATTCCATGCGTGTGGATTTTCTTGTTCACTAGGGTTCTCTTTGAGAGTCATGCCAATTTTCCTTCTTCCAAAGTGTGCAAGTCTGGTGCACCCTTGGATCTCCATTTCCACTGTGTACTTATATATCCAATCCTTATGCAAACAAGTTCCTTTACTTATTGATCTGAATGGTATGTCCTCCTTTGGCATCAAGACAAGTTCTTGGTCGACATCCTCCATATAATCTCTCTCCTCATACACAAGCAACTCTGAATCTCCTTCATGCACATGCATATTTTCATGCTCCATCAACTCAAGAATCTCCTTCTTATCCTTAGGAATGCATTTTTCCATGTGTTCATGCTCATGCTCCATGCAAGATAGGAAATGTGACATACTCAACTCATCATGAAGTTGACCTTCCTCCTCCAAATCTAATGATACCATGAGGTGATTAGAAGAACAACAATGCTCTTCTTCTTGGGAACATGATGACTGATTACAGCCTTCTTCATGCTCAAGTGAATCTTCTTCCTCTCTATCATCCATCATGCATCTTGAAGCCTCTCCATATTGTGTAATATGAGGATTTGCATTGTGGGTAGGCTGATTTGTAGGTTGTTCTATGATTGTTGTTTCCCTCTTCCTATTAGGATATTCCTATACTCCATCCTAGTCCCACCAGTATTTTGATCATTTACATTTTCAGTCATGCATGCACTTTTAGGGTTTACATGCATCATTTAGGGTTTGCATGCATTCCAGTCATCAGTCCCAGCACCTAGCCCTTAGTTAGCTAGCCCCCGGAGCTTCCTTCCACTCAATTTTAGCCCTCCTAGCCTGTCATGCGCCCAGTTCTCACCTTCCACTGAAGAAGAGCACCTTTCTCACCTACCAGTCCAGTTTACTTCAGTTAGCCACCAGTCTTTCCTTGATTTTAAGCCAGAATAACTCCTCACTGCTTTTATCACTCCGATTGACCTCCGATGAGACATGACTACCTGTTCTGACTCCAATTAGCTCCTCATACACCCTCCACTGAGCCTCCTTCATTCAGTTAGTGTCTCCATGTGCCAATTACATTTAGTTACACCTACCACACTCAGTTAGACTTAGTTTGACTGACGGTTGACAGTTACTTGTGCATTGATGACTCCACCGATGATGAGATAAACTACTAGTTGTGCTCCGATGACACTCCAATGATCTTTTGATCACTCCATGTGTTGATGTATATGTAACTTCGGAATGTATTTCACATATATGTATATTTTATTCCTATAGAGATGTTATTATTCCTCTATACGGAAGTGTCATCATTTATATTGTAAGTGTCGTAACTTATACTTGATGGGTTATTAGACCACCTTGTTGGGGTCGGACCTGTATAAGTCATGTGGGTCAAAGGGTTATTAGACCACCCTATTGAGGGTCGGCCATGTGGGTCAAAGAGTTATTAGACCACCCTAGTGGGGGTTGGCCCAGTCAGCATTATGTTAAGTGGTTAAGTTGAGGCTGACCTAGTTGAGTAAAGGTCAAGTCAAGTTAGTGTATAAATAGAGAGTGTGTCTCTCTCATTTTACACATTCTATTCTCTCACTCACACTTGGGAGAGTGGCACACTTGTGGAGGAGGAGGCTCTGCTGCTAGGAGAAGACTATATCTTGTATTCTGGTTGTACCATTGCTCTATCTATCTCTGAGGAAGTTATTGGGGTTTTTCACCTTTATGGTTTTCCCCAAGTAAACTATGTGTCTCTTGTGTGCTTGCATTATTGTGTCCATGATTGATATGTTGTAGATTTGATGTACATGTTGTTCTCTCAATTAATATCCTATATCATATTGAAGTAAATTCTGAAAATTTAACATGGTATCAAAGCTAGCCTTAAATAAGGCATGATATGGCATGATATGGCATGTATGACACTTGTTGCACTTACGATGCTACAGCTTGATATAGCAAAAACTAGTCATCGTAGCACTATCGCTATAAATCCATTTTGGCAAAGGTTTCGGATCTGAAAATTTTACAAGTAGAAGATAAGATCCCCATGTACCTTGTTTCCAAAGGAAAACCTCTATTCGTTGTACTTTGTGATTTATGATCTGTACAATATAGGGTTTCTGCCTCTTCCAGATCTGAGTCAAAATCAGGTGACCTTGGGAAAAAGGTCATAAATTGGGCTAGGAATCTCCAAATGAAATTTCATAAAAAGTGACACGTATTACATAGAATGTACTATCTCAGAAACATTTTGCAGAGGCTGAAGTTGAACCAGTGATATGTGGCATGCTATACAAGTTCGCTCTCCTGTATTATCCCATAAACAAGTCACGTTGCGACACTTGGAATAACTCTCTCTCAAAGAATCCAATCGAGGTCAAACCTATTAGGATGGAAAGATAATAGGTCGAGCTATCTCAAGAAATGTTTTCAGACCCTGTGGATTGAAAAGTTCGGAGTTACACCAAAAACAATCAGGTACATATTTCTGTCAAAACATAATTATTCTTTAGCACCTTCATTCATGGCTTCCAGAATTTAGGGCTTCGTAGAAAGTTGGAATTTTTGTAATCAAAGACCACGGATGGATACTACTCATCAAAATCGAAATTTAAAGACCAAGATCATATTTTCTGGTTGGGCAGAAGGTCGGGCTTGATCAAACCCCAATTCGGGACTTTGATCGGAAAGATGGAACATTTGGGCTTCTGCAAAACTTGGAATTTTGGAAATCTATGACCACAGCTAGAAGCTCCTCAGAAAAATCGAATCTTAGAGCTTTGAATCAAATCTTTTGGTTGGGTGAAGCTCCGGGAAACTCAATCCCTAATTCAGGGTCCTCCTGTAATGTCCCTTGTTAGGAATTTTATTAAAATTGCAATTTTCCACTTTTTTCCTTGGTTCGACCTTTGACTAGTTTCGATCTCTAGGTCCCAAATTTGCCCCAAATGATCCCAAATATTCTGAGAAGGTATATGAATGATATTAGAACATAAATATGTGTTTTAGGGATGCCTTTGTACCTTCAAAACACTTCTGCAAATACTCTTTCAATTCTGGTCAATGTAGGTAACTTTACTAGTGATTTCCCTTTGACTAGTATTGGTCTCTAGGTCTCAAATTGACTCCAAATGCCTTCAAATATTCAAGGAAGGTGTATGAGTGATATTAGGAATTGAATATGATGTTCAGGGATAACATATGGCCACCAAAAGACCTCTGCAAACTCTCTTAAGATTCTGGACCAAGTATGTAATTTTACTAGTAATTTGGGGTTCAAATCCCCCTAAGGTAAGTACTGAAAATGGCTTCCCAAATGCCTCCAAACCCACTCAAATTTATGAACAGAGGTATGTAATGTGTTAAGAATGTTATTAAGGTCTCATATGCACCATTAATGGTTTATTACAACTGTTCTCACCCTCTCCCATTCAACTGCAAAAATCACCAATTCGACCCTTGGGGAAATGGCACTATTTCTTCTCCCAATGCAATTAAACTGAGTAAAAATACTTCAAATGCTCAAGTACAGTACATGAAACTTGTATAAGAAATCCATGGCAGTATATTTATCACAAATATATCAGAGAATCATCCATTCATTCGAAATCATCATCAATACATTGGCTCACAACAAGGTAGTGGGGAAATGGCATTGTTCTTCCATTAAAAATGAGATTTATACATTTCTACTTGGAATTTCGACCTGAAAATTTTTGGAGATGAAGAACAGAGTATTTAATTCATATTACAAAAGAAATGGGGCATTAAAAGCTTCCCCAAAGATCACAATAGCTCACCAAAAACGCCCTCCCTCAAGAATCACGAATATGCCATCAAAACTGGAAATGGTTGAAGGAGTGAGCTGCAATAGAAGAAACCATGAGCTGCCCTGTAGCTTACACCTGCAAATAAAGACTCCATTAAAGCTCCAAATGAAAGGTCTGAATGGCCTTTCCAATTGCCAACTTGGATGGGAATCTTTCACCCTCGAAATTGGCTAAGGCAAGAAACTAGTCATCCACTAGCTCTCCCTCTTCACAAATGCAATTGCAAATTATCCAAATGATCAAAAGCTGGTTTCCCTCTTTTTTATTGACATTTATAAACTTCTAATGTCCTCCATGGGTCGAATTCCTTCCAAGAGACTCATGCCAACTCAAGTTGGGAAGAGATTCCAAAGAACGCCACTTGTACAACAATTCCTAGTCTCCCACTTCCACCAAATCACATGTGGAAGCATCTTAGCTGCCCTAACACCCTTGAGCGCCCTCTTGGAGTCTATTTTTAGCCCTGACATGTCATATATGTCATATGTCAGCCTTCAGGTCTGATTTGTGTCATAGGTGTCATAGCATCTTCATCATTGTTGTCATAGAGCTAGGGAATCTAGCCCAAGTGTCTCACTAGCTCCAAATTGCCTCTTCCTCTTCCATGGGAGTTACTCTTCCTCTATATTTCGACCTTGGATGAGTCATGCAATGAATAATACCTTTTGGACTCCCCCAAGTATGTTACCATTCACCTTGAATTCGAATTGGTGAGAGAATGATGCCAAATGTAGTGGGGAAATCTAGCCATATGTGGGTCCCACTTCCTCCATGTGTCTTCATCATGAAATGCCACTTTGATTTTCACTTGTATATATTTATTTAGCTCCTTTATTAAATATTTATTCCATTCTAATGTTCAAACATCATTTATTATCCCCATTATTCCAAATCCCAAAGCTTCCACCCCAAACCTAGAAAACTAGTAATTTTCCTCCTTGGCAATTATTTGACCTTTAGCATCAATTTGACAAACTCTAATGAATAGGGCTAATGTGATTAGGCCATTGTGACCCAATGCCAAATTTGGGACATGACACCTCCCCAATGAATCCGAAAATCTAAAAGGCAATTTCGAGGGGTGAAACTTTGCAATTTTCAAATTTTGAATATACCAACTTGATTAGCTCATCAAGGCGCATATTTCTATCCTTTCGGAAGTTTGAATTTTTGGGGTTTCTTCAATCAAACCCTAATCCAACTCGAGGTCCAGTTCTTGCAAATCAAGTGGATTGGGTTAATCCTAGAAGAAGATGGATTGGTCACCTGCATAAGTGAAGAAGTTCCTGTCTCAGAGGGAGATGAGGCTAAGGCCTTCCATAAGAAGATTACAAGCAATCTTGACAGGTATGGCTTATAGGTATGTTTCATGGTTAATTTTATCATATGTTTGTCTTCATATCATTACGGTACAATCTTGATTAACTACTAGACTTGTCGTATCACCTTAATAGAAGATATTCATTGATTAAGGTTTTGACACTTATGAATGTACTAATGCATTGTGATGTTGTATGAGGTTTATGTTGTTCACTAACATAAAAGGTACACCAAGAAAGACAAATCATGTTCTACTTTAAGAACATATGATCATTGTGACATGAAGACAAAAATTCATTTATTGTCATGGATCACATAGAAGATCTACTTTCGAGGTATGTATAACTTGGTCCTACAATGGTTAACCTATGAGAAATGTAGGTTACTAGCACAAGTCACTGAAGAGAACCAGAAGACATTATCCGGGTATGTTAGACATAACTAGCTAGCATACTAATCCAGGTATGTTTTTTCTATATCAAGCTAGAATCCTACCTTGTGTTAGGATCTTATACTGTTGTGTTGTTGATAATGATTATTCATGAAGTCATAGGTTTGAATAGTCATGGCTGTATGCATATTATGTTTCTTACCATAATTGATGATATGACTAACCACAAGAATCATAAAGGTATAGGTTTGAGTAATCACAGGTTTATGCATTGATGATTTAACTAATCAGAAGAGTCCTATGATCAAATAAGAATATGCATGAGTAAAAGAAGACTTCCCTGAAACCTTTAATACTAATGTTTATTATCTGTGAATGATCATGACTATACATGTTTAAGATTATTGTGTATTATAATAATAAATGTTTGATTATGTATGAGACCTCAAGGATAACACAATGATGATACTAATAAGCATGCATAGTGATTAAGGATGGATGTAAGTTCAAGGACAGGTAATCCAGGAAGCAAAGATCAAGAGGGAGCACACTCCAGTCGTTCCTGCAAGAAAGCAAAGGAGCACGCTTCAGTAGTTTCTACAAAAATGCAGATATTCAGAGGGAGTTGACCATCTTTCTACAATCCACAACAGAAAGGTGTAGAAGAAGCCACTTCAGCAGCTCCTGCAAGGAAGCAAAGACTCAGAGGGAGTCCACCCAGCAACCAAACAAAGATGAGTATTTTTAATTATCATTTCTTGCATATTTGTTTGTTTAAATAAAATTGTTCAATCATGTATATGCTCATGTTCCTAGACTTAGGATGTGTATTGTGAATATTAGAATGATTGCATTAATGAACAATACACTACTAATATGCATGTGATGGGTAAGTGGCCTATGGCATTGTACAACATTCCAATGCTACTTATCTAAAATGAAACCTCTTTGCTGACATGTTGGGAGTAGTGCAAACTCTTAACAATGTTCTGGTAGAGACTGGAAGGCATCTAGAAAGTTGTGGAACATGGATAAATGTTGTATTGAAGCATTGGATAAGATAATTGTATGACTGTATGACATATTTATTTATGTGTAAGAATTTGTCTGAAATTATGAGATGTTTCTAATCATGCAATTTAACTTGTTTTGTAGAAAAAAAACCGTATACCTTCACCTACAAAACAAGGACTACAACATTTGTTCAAGCAACAAAATTATCTATTGAAGATAGTGAAGTTCCCAGGATATAGGAAGAATGACATGATCCGTCGATCATGAAGAACGATGTTTGGGATGCGGTCCCAAGAGCTGAAGGGAAGTCTGTTGTGACTTCCAAATGGAACTATCAGATCAAGCATGCTGCAGATGGTAGCATAGAGAAATATAAAAGTGATGAAATAGAAGATACACCAGATGGATTTCAAGACAGCCTTCTTGAATGGTGTAGTCATATATGTGTGCAGAACTTGGTAGTATAGACAGCTTTCTATCTAGTTTGGGCTTTACCAAAAGCGAAGCGGATTCAACCCTTTACTACAAGGTCGAGGAAGGGAATCTTGTTATTCTACTCCTATATGTGGATGACCTGTTTGTAATAGGAGATGACAGATTGATTGCCGGCACATAGAGAAAGCTTGCTGCCGAGTTCGAGATGAAAAACTTGGGTATGATGCACTATTTGTTTTTTGGCATGGAGGTGTGGCAGAGTGCAGATGGAATCTTCCTTGGACAAGGGAAGTATGTAGTAGAGATCATGAAGAGGTTCGGGATGATGGTTTGCAAGGCCATGGCCACACCTATGGCATCGAATATGAAGCTTCTTTGTGATGCTTCATCTGAGCCGGTTGATGTCTCTATGTATCGTCAGATGATTGGGTCCTTGATGTACCTGAAGAACACGAGACCAGATATTTGCTTTGCGGTGAACACATTGAGCCAGTTCCTGATGGATCCAAGGAGTGTTCACCTAGTTTCTATAAAGCATGTTCTGAGGTACCTAAATGGTACAGTGGATTATGGGCTCAAGTATGAAGCGAATCAAAAGTTTAACCTACAGGGTTATGTTGATTCAGATTGGGCTGGAAGTGTTGCAGATAGGAAGAGCACATCTGGATGCTGCTTCAGTATGGGATCAGGTGTGATCTCTTGGTTTAGCAGGAAGCAGTCCTGCGTAGCACTGAGTACAGCTGAGGCAGAGCATGTTGCAGCCTGTTCAGCTAGTTGTGAGGCAGTATGGCTATGGAAGCTACTGTCTGAGTTATTTGATCTCCTGTTGGATGCTACTAGTATCTTTTGTGATAACCAGAGTTGTGTGAAGCTGTTTGAGAACCCAGTGGTTCATGACAGGTCGAAACACATAGAGATCAAATATCACTATATCAGGGATATGGTGCAGAGAGGATCCATGAAGCTCCTGTATATTGCGACGGATGAGCAGATTGCAGATGTGCTGACGAAGCCACTAGCCAGGGTGAAGTTCGAGTACTTCAGGGAGAGGCTTGGTGTTCTTCAGACTGATGACACTTTGAGGAAAAAGTGATGGACACATTTGCAGAAGCCATTCCAAGCATGTTGGAAGGAGGATCCTTCACATGGCTGTGGATGTAAGCGCAGGATGATGAGCATCAGGACAATGCTCCAGTTACTACTCTGTATACGCATCATGTTGGATGCTAGATATGATCAGTTGGATCATTTATATGTATATGTATGTACGCATCATGTTGGATGTTGGATATGATCAGTTGGATCATTTATATTTATATGTATGTACGCATCATGTTGGATGCTGGATATGATCAGTTGGATCATTTATATGTATGTACACATCATGTTGGATGCTGGATATGATCGGTTGGATCATTTGTATGTATTTTGTATATGCATCATGTTGGATGCTTGGACCATGTATCTGTATATGTATCAGGTGGATACATTATATGATTAGGTAGATCATGTATGTTGATATGTATCAAGGATGATCAGGTGGATCATGTATTTGTATTTGTATCAGGTGGATGCATTCTATGATCAAGTGGATCATGTATGATGATATGTATCAGGTAGATACTTGGTATGCATCAGGTAGATGCATTGTATGATCAGGATGATCATGGATGACAAGCTTCAGGATGTTGCTCCAGATGACATGCAGCAAGATGTTGCAGTGATGATGATCAGGATGATCATGTGTACATCAGGATGATGTATGGTGATTATCAGGTTGATACTCTGTGGCCGTGGAATAGGTTGTGCAAAAAAGCATATCATTTGTGCCCTGGGAGATTTGCAGATAGTCTTTCGAGGTTTTTCCTATGGCATGTAATTTGTACCCTGTGATATCTAGAAAATGCTCTTTCGAGGTTTTGCTTGGGAGGACATATAATTTGTGCCCTGGGAGATCTGCAGATAGTCTTTCGAGGTTTTTCCTATGGCATGTAATTTGTGCCCTGGGATATCTGGCAGATGCTCTTTCGAGGTTTTGTCCTATGGCATGTAATTTGTGCCCTGGGAGATCCGATAGGTTGATCCGTGTGCTCGTAATCAGTCCTGGGATTCTCTTTCAAGGTTTTTCCATGACCACATGTAATTTGTGCCCTGTGAGATCTGATAGGTTGAGCCTTGTGCTCGTAATCAGTCCTGGGATGCTCTTTCGAGGTTTTGTGGTGACCACATGTAATTTGTGCCCTGGGAGATGCGATAGGTTGAGCCTTGTGCTCATAATCAGTCCTTGGATTCTCTTTCACGATTTTGTGGTGGGGTCACATGTAATAAGTCTTGGAGATCTGGACAGGATGAAAAAGGCCTCAGATGCTCTTTAGAGTTCTTGCTAGTCAAGAGACTCTTTTAAGGTTTTGTGATGCACGTAATAAGTCCTGAGATTTCCACAGTATGGCCAGTGATGACGAAGACCTACAGGTGGTGGGCCTACATCCAATATGAAAAAGGATTGGCTCTGTAGAACTTCCTATGACGAGTAGATTCAGAGATTGATTGAGATAGCAGCAGCAGTGACGATGATGATGACTCGATGACGATTATCCAATGACGATGATCCAGAGAAGAAGACTTGTGCTAGAAGACCTGTGTCGAGAAATACCTTCCTAGTTAAGAGGGAGTGTTGATGTATATGTAACTTCAGAATGTATTTCACATATATGTATATTGTATTCCTATAGAGATGTTATTATTCCTCTATACGGAAGTGTCATCATTTATATTGTAAGTGTCGTAACTTATACTTGATGGGTTATTAGACCACCTTGTTGGGGTCGACCCTGTATAAGTCATGTGGGTCAAAGAGTTATTAGACCACCTTATTGAGGGTCGGCCATGTGGGTCAAAGGGTTATTAGACCACCCTAGTGGGGGTCGGCCTAGTCAGCATTATGTTAAGTGGTTAAGTTGAGGCCGACTAGTTGAGTAAAGGTCAAGTCAAGTTAGTGGATAAATAGAGAGTGTTTCTCTCTCATTTTACACATTCTATTCTCTCACTCACACTTGGGAGAGTAGCACACTTGTGGAGGAGGAGGCTCTGCTACTAGGAGAAGACTATCTCTTGTATTCTGGTTGTATCATTGCTCTATCTATCTCTAAGGAAGTTATTGGGGTTTTTCACCTTTATGGTTTTCCCCAAGTAAACTCTGTGTCTCTCATGTGCTTGCATTATTGTGTCCATGATTGATATGCTGTAGATTTGATGTACATGTTGTTCTCTCAGTTAAGATCCTAGATCAGATTGAAGTAAATTCTAAAAATTTAACACCTTGAAGGCTAATTTGAATTGTCACCTTGGCATTTGAATCCTCATGCATTGTACTACTTATTGTCCATATTGTGATTAATTAATTAGTGTGTGTGAAGTATTTTGGCTTCTATCCGAGTTCTACTATATTATTATTATGTTGCTCATTATACTGCATTGACCACTCTTCTTCTATTTTCTTTCTTAATCAATTACTTTCTTGTGAGGTATGCATCATCTCTTAGATCTGCTGTGAGGATTTTCACATGGTATCAGAGCATGTTGAGAGTATTGTTTATCTCCATTCCTGAGAGTTTTTTGCAGGTTATTATCAAGATTTTGAGTGCAGCAGTTTCTACATTTTTGCAGCAGTAGCAGTTGCAAATATTCTCTATTGTTTTTACAGGTCTTCTACAGCTTCAATGTATTCAGAATAAATCCCTCATCTTTCTCCATTCAACTATGATCTTCTTTCTCCCCTCAACTATGGTGAATGGGAACCACTGATGATAGCACATTTGAAGAAAAATAGTCTCTTTGATCATTGTTTTGAAAGAGAGTTCGAATCCTCTGAAGAAGAGAATGACTGGTTAGATGAAGTTGGAATAGATATTGCAGCCATGATGTTTGCTATTTTTCAATGGATGTTATATGACCTCCCTAGTTTTTCATCACCAAAAGAGCTATGGGCTCACCTGGATGTAATATTTGATAGACAAAATGAAGGAATTGGTCCAAACCCTTTCGAGAACAAGCAAAGTGATGCATTCGCCCTCCTTGATGATCTCATTGATCATGAACTAGTATCAAACACATCTCATATTGAAGTTGTCCACAAAGAAGAAGAACTTGCATATTCTACACTCATGCTCCAAATTTCTTCTCTTTCTGTGCCAGCTCACATTCTAGATATTGCAGAAGGTACTAAATCCTCTCTTGCACCAGATTCTGTTGGTTTGCATCATGATCACATGATTATTTCAGAGGTAAAATCATCTATTGGAGGTAATGCATTCGCTCTCCTCAAGCAATCACCTCTTATTTACTACTATATGATCATTATTCCATGCTTTCATAAGGTTATTGAAGAATATGGCCATTGCCACTTGCTTGGGATAATTTCCCATTCATCTACTAGTTTTGATCTCACCTCTCATGGTTCAAAGGAGATCTCAAGAAACCATGATTCAAGTCTTGGATCTAATTTGGATTCTAAGCAATTACTACTTGGGATAATTTCTCATGCATATGATAGTTTTGATCTCACCCCTGCTGGTTCAAAGGAGATCTCAAGAAACTATTCATCAAGTCTTAAATCTGATTTGGATTTCAAGCAATCATTATTATATGATGGTTCTTTTTGGCATAATCTCACCCATGATGGTTCAAAGGAGAAGACAAAAGTCTATCTGCATATTCATGTTTTTTATCCTACCTCGAATCAACTATCTGCATATTCATGTTTTTGATCCTACCTCAACTGATTCGAATCACAAGTTCAAGGATCATCCTCATACTTTTGGATTTGTTCTCATCACATTTGATCTGAAGAGCAAGTACAAGCACATGCTTTTTTAGCATGATCCACTTCTTCCCAAGAAGAAGATACCTCCAGACATATGATCAAGCATCACACCTGCTTGAGTTTGGAGCATTTAATTTTTGTGTGTGCCTTACAGTCTACTTTTGAGGGGGGGTATTTTTCCATGAAATTTTCCCCACTTCCTTGGGTTATTGACTATTATTATTCATTGTATTGGGTGACCTTTGGTATTAGTTACCAGGGCCCAGGATGGATTAAGGGGGGGTGTTAGGATATTCCTATACTCCATCCTAGTCCCACCAGTATTTTGATCATTTACATTTTTAGTCATGCATGCACTTTTAGCGTTTGCATGCATCATTTAGGGTTTGCATGCATTTGCATGCATTCCAGTCAGCAGTCCCAGCACCTATCCCTCAGTTAGCTAGCCCCCCGAGCTTCCTTCCACTTAGTTTCAGCCCTCCTAGCCTGTCATGCACCCAATTCTCACCTTCCATTGAAGAAGGGCGCCTTTCTCACCTACCAGTCCAGTTTACTTCAGTTAGCCACTAGTCTTTCCTTGATTTGAGGCTAGACTGACTCCTCACCGCTGTTATCACTCTGATTGACCTCCGATGAGACATGACTACCTGTTCTGACTCCATTTAGCTCCTCATGTTCCCTCCACTGAGCCTCCTTCATTCAGTTAGTGTCTCCATGTGCCAGTTACATTCAGTTACACCTACCACACTCAGTTAGACTCAGTTTGACTAACGGTTGACAGTTACTTGTGCATTGATGACTCCACCGATGATGAGATAGACTACTAGTTGTGCTCCGATGACACTCCAGTGATCTTTTGATCACTCCATTAAGTATAATTCGAATTTCCACCTTGGCATTCGAATCCTCATGCATTGTACTACTTATTGTACATATTGTGATTAATTAATTAATGTGTGTGAAGTATTTTTTCTTCTATCCGAGTTCTACTGTATTATTATTATATTGCTCATTATACTGCATTGACCACTCTTCTTCTATTTTCTTGCTTAATCAATTACTTTCTTGTGAGGTATACATCATCTCTTAGATTTGCTGTGAGGATTTTCACACTTCCTTGAAACATCTTCTTCACAAGAATTTTTGGTACCGTTGGTTGTAAATTGTCTCATGAATCTCCCATAGATAGATGGTTTGTTCTTCTTGAGATAATTTTAATATTGAGCAAACCTTCTTGATTCAAATTTGTCTCGACAAACATAGTAATCTATGAATGAAAATTCCTTTCTACAATCAAAACTCAAATCCATGTAGTCCTTAAACCTTTTCATAGATTTGATCATCTCATATGTATTCCTCCCATCAAAAAAATTAGGGAAAGACATGATGGTAATTTCTTCATAAAATCAAAGAAGCTTGGCCTTTCTGCTTACTTCAATAGATCATAAGTTACTTCCTAACTTAAAAGCTCTGAATTTTAATTTATGCAAGCACTGTATCTTTGGAAAACAGACTACACAAAATTTTAAAACAAGGAAGCATATCAAAAAAGGTATCCTAGATTAGATCCTTTTTTATGTTTGGGGACCATCCCCTACACTTTCTTTGGGATGTTCATCATATTTTGTTACATTTATAGATGATTACTCTAGAATTGTATGGATCTATTTACTCAAAAGAAAGGCTGAGGTATTTAATGTTTTTAAACAGTTTAGAGATTTAGTTGAAAATAGAACTAACAGGAAATCAAGTGCCTAAGAATAGTTAATGGAGGTGAGTTCACATCTAAGGAATTTGAAAATTATTGCAAGGAATATGGGATCAAAAGACATAAAACCACAGTTTATACTCCTCAACAAAATGGTGTTGTTGAACGCATGAATTGGACTCTTCTAGAGAGAGAAAGGTGTATGCTTAGTAATTCCAAGTTGTAGCAAGAATTATGGGGAGAAGTAGTTCTTACAACATGCTATCAGTAAATCAATCACATTCAACTGCAATAGAATACAAGATTCCATAAGAGGTATGGATAGGACACCCTTGCAATTATTCAAATCTTAAGATTTTTGTTTTTGATGCTTACGATCTTATTCCCAAGAATCAGTGTTCTAAGTTAGATCCAAAATAAATAAATAAAGGTATGTGTTTGTTGGGTATGGTGATGGGGTTAATGGATACAGATTGTGGGATCCTACTGCCCACAAAATCATCATTAAAAGAGATGTTGTATTTGATGAATTATCGCTCTTGAAATCATATGTGGTAGATGATGAAATGAAACAAGTAGAATTACCACAGATTCGGAAAATTCAATTGGAGACTCGTTCATATACAAGAGAGGAGGAGCATGAAAACATTCATGAAGAACCTCCTATAGAAGAATATGAGGATACATAAAATTTCCAGGAAACTCTAGAAGTACTGCAACAAACTCCACAAAGATCTACACAGGTCAAAACGTTTCCAAAAAGGTATGAAGATTATGCTTCATATGTTGCTTTGATTTCTAATGATGGGGAAACTAATTGTTATCAGGAAGCAATGGAGGTATCTGAAAGTGGTAAATAGAAATTATAAATAAAAGAAGAGATGGATGCCTTGGAAAAGAATAAAACATGGGACCTGATAGAACTTCCAAACAACATAAAAGTTGTCGGTTGCAAGTGGGTCTACGAATTGAAAAAAGGTATTGATGATAAAGTTGATAAGTACAATGAAAGACTGGTAGCAAAAGGGTATTCTATGAAGGAAGGTATTGATTTCCATGAATTATTTTCACCATTTTTTAATCTTATTTCTATTCAGTTAGTGTTAGCACTAGTTTCTTTATTTGATCTTGAGTTAGAGTAGCTAGATGTTAAAAATGCATTTCTACATGGAGATTAGATGAGGATATTTATAAGGAACAACCATAAGATTTTGTTTGGAATAAAAAAGGAGTTTTTTTGCAAACTCAAGAATTCATTGTATGGCCTAAAGCAATCACCGAGTAAATGATATAAGAATTTTTATTCCTCCATGGTGAGCCAAAATTTTACCAAAAGTGAGAATGATGATTGTGTTTACTTTAAAAAGTTGGGAAATGGCATATTCATTATTTTGGTGTTATATGTTGATGATATGCTTGTATCAAGCAAAAGCATGATTGAAAACATCAATTTGAAGGCTCAACTATCTAGGACATTTGATATGGAGGATCTAGGAGTAGCAAAACAGATCTTGGGCATGGAAATACACAGAGATAGGAAAAATGGTACGTTGTGGTTATCACAAGTGAAGCATATGGAGAAAATACTTTAGAGATTCAATATAAATAATGTGAAACCATTTAATATCCCTGTGTCTTCCCATTTTAAGCTTTCTTCGGGTTTGTGTCCTAGAAATGAAGACGAAAAGGAGTAAATGCCTCGTCTACAATATGCTAATGCAGTAGGAAGTTTGATGTATTTGATGTTCTGTACTAGACCATATATTTCACATGCCATTGGTGTTGTCAGTAGATTCACAAAAAATCTAGGTAAAGAACATTTGACAGCAATGAAATGGGTGTTTCGATAGCTCAGAGACAAAGGTAATTATTGTATCACTTTTAACGGTTGTAGTGATAAATCAGTGGTTATGTCAATTCTGATTTTGCAGGTGACTTAGACAAATAGATGTCCACTTCAGGATATGTATTTACTCTTGCAAGTGGTCCTATTAGTTGGATGTTGAAGATTCAAATAATTTTTTTCTTTATCCACTACAGAGGCAAAGTATATATCTTCTTCACATGCTTGCAAAGAGGCAATATGGTAAAAAGGTTTACTGGGTGTGTTTGGAAGGTTTCAGAATAATGTAAAATTTTTCTGTGATAGTCAAGTGTTATTTGTTTGGCTAAAAATCCAGCTTATCATAGTAATACAAAATATATTCCTGTAAAAAACATTTTGTAATACAACTTATTGATGAACATGGAGTGGTTCTTGAAAAGGTCAATACTCAAAAGAACTATGCAGACATGTTCACAAAACCAATGACATTAAGGAAGTTGTGATGGTGCTTGGCTTCTCTTAGCTTGCAAGAAAGGTGACAAATAAACAATGGGCAAGGTATCAAGTAAATTGTTGTCAAGATGGCGACTATTGGAAATGCGCGACAACCAATTCTCACGAATGTGGATATGGCATCTTCTAGACTGCAATTATTATGGCTTTGGTTGAGAACAAACAACCCAAGTTAGAATATGGATAGGGGTGAAATTAATTGGTCGGTTTTATGTAATTGTGTAAGAAGTGCTATAAATCCATGTATAAACCCGTAGAAGCATAATCAATCTGAGTGTGTAAGGAACGGTTGTAAGTTGTTGTAATTCTCCATCTTTAAGCAATAAGAATACCGATACTATTTTCCCCATGGATGTTTCCCTGTATAGGGTTTTACCAAGTAAAATATCTGTGTAGAATTGTGTTATTTACATTGTTTTCATTTCTGTGTGTTATTGATTGTAATGTCCCCATTCAGGTAAATCTCAAGTAGGGAAAATTCCACCAACCTACTAGTTTCCTAGGTTTGGGTGGAGACATTAAAATTGGAAGAAGGAGACTAATAAACCCAAATGGACTTTGGTTTGGGAATAAATATATTAATGGGGGGAAAATAAATATTTATGGTGAGAAAATAATATGGCACTTGGTCATGGAGACACATTGGTGGTCTGGGACCCCCAAAAAGCTAGATTCCCCATGCCACATGGCATTCCACTCTCACCCATTCGAATCCAAGTTGGAGTACACTATTATTGGGATAGTTGGAAGGCCATATTACTTGGAATGACTCAGTGAGGTCAAATTGTAGAGGAAGAGGCATTTTGGAGCTAGTGGGACACTTGGGCTAGATTCCCTAACTTCTATGACACCAATGATGAAGATGCCTATGAAACTTATGACAAAATCAGATCTGATGGCTGACATCTGACATATATGACATGTAAGGGCTAAAACTAGCCTCCAAGAGGGTTCTCAAGGGATTTAGGGAAGCCAAAGAGACACCTATTAGAATTTGGTGGAGGAGGAGTCTAGAATTGGAGGGACAAGTGGCACACATTGGAATCTCTTCCCAAATTGAGTTGGCATGAAGATCTTGGAAGGAATTCGACCCATGGAGGACCTTAGAAGTTTATAAATTAAAATAACAAAGAAGTATGGTATCTTTTTATCATTTTACATTTTGCATTTTGCATTTGGAGATAAGAGCTAGTAGAGAGATAGTCTACTTGCCTTAGCACCAATTTCGAGGGTGAAAGATTCCCATCCTAATAGGAAATTGGAGAGGCCATTCAAAAATTTCATTTAGAGATACAATGGAGTTTTTAGTTACAGTTTGAAGCTACAAGGAAGATTGTGGTTCATTCAGCTACAACTCTTTTTTCCATCTCTTTCACATTTTAATGCATATTTGGGCCCCTGGAGAAATTGCGCCCTTGGTGAGATGCTGATCTCTTTGTGAGAGTCCATGAATATCCATTTATTTGTATTGTGATATATATATATATATATATATATATATATATATATATATATATATATATATATATATATATATATTCTTTATTTACTTCTCATAAGACTCCCATTTCGAAATACCAAGTGAAGTTGTGTAAAAATACCAAACAATGCATAAATGATGCCATTTTCCCTAGATCTTGTTGTTGAAGCTTGAAGAGACATTATTTCGAATTGTATTAGTCATTATATGTGATTTTTTTATGTGTGGAGTGTCATTAATGTTCTTAAGAAGTTTCATTAACAGTGCACAAGTCCTTGGCACCTAAAATTCGAATTTCATAACATATGGTGAAAATTACTAGTTTTTCCCCCCTATACATCTGATTTAAGTGAGTTAAAGAAGGCCATAGGAACTAATTAATGATACATTGGGGAGATAATTAAGGCCATTTATCATTACCATACCTCTGTTCATAAATTTGGAATTTTTAATAGCATTTGGTGAGATATCTTTGTCCACTACCCTTGGGGGTTTTGAAGTTCGATTTGACTAGAGTTATTCCCCACTTTGTCCATATTGTAAATGAATGTTGTAGAAGTGTTTCAAGGGTTTTTAAGAATCAATCAAACTCATTTATATGTCTTAATACCTTTCAAATACCTTCAGACCCAATTTGGAAGCATTTGGAGTCATTTGGAAGCAGTAGTGACAATACTAGTCTAAGGGTCGAATTGGTCAAAATTGGCAATTTTTCCTAATTTGTGCAAATTCTTAAAAAGGGACACTACAAGTGGTATTAGAGCATGGTCCTTGCACCTGATGTGGCTGACCATTAATGAGGACAAGAAGTCAGGGACCACCCTTAGGAAGTGAAACTAAAAGCACTTTTGTTGAAGAAGAAGAAGTAGGAGAAGAAGAGTATTTTGTTGAAACTATGGCTAGGGATGAGAAGGAAACCTCAGAGAATAGGGAAGAATTTAATAAACTCATGAAACCATTATTTGAAGACATGAAAAAATATATCATGAAAGGGTTCGAATTATTTTCTAGTCAACTTGGGAGCAAAGGAGTAATAGGAGGCAGTAGTAGTTCTCATTCCGAGGAAAAGAAGGCAATGGGTGAGCATATCTTCTCAAGCACAGGACTTCGTAATAGAAATAATGAATTTAAGATTACACCAAGGCCTACTACACCTAAATTTATTGAGGTCAAAGAAGAACCAAAAACCCAATTTGATATGCAAGAAGTGGTGACATAATGGGAAAAGTTGAGTGAAGATTGTAGAAGAACTCTACCATTTGACCAATTCTTCATTGTCTCAAACAAACTCAAAATAAGTGAAGGTAATAGGACTCCATTTCAGAATAAAGAATTGAATTGTTCCGTTGGTAAAATGCCCCTTCCCACTTTTGATGGCTCACCCCAAAGTTTTGCAAATACTTGGGTACAAAAACTAGATGTTTATTTTCAACTAAATCCAATGGTGGAAAATGATGCTTTAAACATGGCTATTTTGCATCTAGAAGGAGATGCCAATGATTGGTGGTTCCATGGTCTAAAAACCTTGGTACATGATCAGGTTACAACCTATGGAGAATTGTTTGACAGGATATTATAAATATTTGAGAAAAACGATCCGGAATTGCCTTCAAAGAATTATCCCAATTGAAGCAAGTTGGAACCCCTGTTGAGTATATGATGGAATTCCAAAAATTATCAATCAAGGTGGCTGATATGTCTATGGTAAGATTGGTATTTATGTTCACTAAAGGTTTGGCTAAACCCTTAAAAGGTTTAGTTAAGTCCCACAAACCCAATTCATTGAAGGATGCTATGAGTTTGACAAGAGATATACAAAATGTGCTACCTAAGACAAAGTTTCCTCCCAAGCCCAACTTCCCTCCCAATTCAGATCTGAAAAGATTCCATGGCAAGAATATGAATGTGGAAAGGATAAGAAAGAGGAACTAAGCAGGGAATAACTCAGTAGGAATAAACTATGTTACTCATGCTTCCAACCATGGGTACCAGGACATAAATGTGCTAAGGGAAAGGCCCAATTCATTGAAGTATTTCGGGATGATGAGTATGAAGGGGGCATGGAGGAAGGAGGTAATATTTCAGCCCAAGAAGAGGGATATGCTACAGCAGAAGAAGGAGAGAAAAAATAATAATATCATCCATTACCTGAAAAAGGAAGACTGACAGTGCTTTCAGGAGTGCCTTATTTCCACACTATTCGATGCCAAGGAGTTGTACAAGGACAAAGGGTTTCGATATTGGTAGATGGAGAAGCCACACATAAATTCATTGATGTAGCCATGGTGGAGAGGAGAAATCTACCTGCTGAACCATTCAAGTCCTTCACAGTCATCATTCCAGGTCACCATACTATGGAGTGCAAAACATGGATTCCAAAGCTACAACTCACCATAGGTAATTACACATTTTTTGATAGATTTTATGTGGTTTATGTTGTTGATATTAATGTGGTCTTGGGAGTGCAATGGTTGTACTCTATCAGAGAACATATAGTGAACTATCAAATCCCTAAAATGAGATTCAAAGATTTGGAGGGAAAACAAAGAGTATTGAGAGGAATGCACACCTATCTGAATAAGTTAGTGTCCTCCCACAGTATGAAACACAAGACTGAAAAGGTTTTGGGAGACATTCCTCATGGAAGGCCACCTGATAGAGGAGGAAGAATTTTGTAGCATAATAAATTGAGATTTATTGAGGGCAAGCAATCTTGGGTGGGGAGGACTATAATGTACCCATTTAAGTAAATCTCAAGTAGGGAAAATTCCACCAACCTACTAGTTTCCTAGGTTGGGGTGGAGACATTAAAATCGGAATAAGGAGACTAATAAACCCAAATGGACTTTGGTTTGGGCATAAATATCTTAATAGGGGAAAAATAAATATTTATGGTGAGAAAATAATATGGCACTTGGTCATGGAGACACATTGGTGGTGTGGGACCCCCAAAACGCTAGATTTCCCATGCCACATGGCATTCCACTCTCACCCATTCAAATCCAAGGTGGAGTCCACTATTATTGGGATAGTTGGAAGGTCATATTACTTGGAATGACTCAATGAGGGTGAATTTTAGAGGAAGAGTAACTCCCATGAGAGAGGAAGAGGCATTTTGGAGCTAGTGGTACACTTGGGCTAGATTCCCTAACTTCTATGACACCAATGATGAAGCTTCCTATGACACTTATGAAAAAATCAGACCTAATGGCTGACATATGACATATATGACATGTTAGGGCTAAAAATAGCCTCCAAGAGGGCGCTCAAGGGAGTTATGGAAGCCAAAGAGACACCTATTCGAATTTGGTGGAGGAGGAGGCTAGAATTGGAGGGACAAGTGGAACACATTGGAATCTCTTCCCAACTTGAGTTGACATGAAGATATTGGAAGGAATTCAACCCATGGAGGACCTTAGAATTTTATAAAAGACAATAACAAAAAAGGATGGTAGCTTTTGATCATTTTACATTTTACATTTTGATCATTTTGTATTTTATTAGTCTACTTGCCTTAGCACCAATTTCGAGGGTGAAAGATTCCCATCCTAATTGGCAATTGGAGAGGCCATTCAGACCTTTCATTTGGAGCTATAATGGAGTGTTTAGTTATAGGTTGAATCTATAGGGAAGCTTGTGTTGATGTATATGTAACTTTGGAATGTATTTCACCTATGTATATTGTACTCCTATAGAGATGGTATTATTCCTCTATACGGAAGTGTCGTAATTTGTATTGACAAGTGTCACAAGTGTTGTAACTTGATGTGATGGTTTATTAGACCACCAAGTGTGGGTTCGGCCCGGATTAATGTAACCATGGGTTATTAGACTGAGTTAGACAAGTCGGCCCTGTTAGTTTATTGGGCAGGACAGGACAAGTATAAATAGAGATCAGGAGATCTCTATTTGATTATCTCATTACTTACTCTTACATCACTCGAAAAGTGGCGCACTAGTTGAGGAGGAGGATTAGCTACTAGTAGAAGACTATCTCTTGTACTTTGGTTGTATCATTACTCTTTCTATCTCTGAGGAAGTTGTGTGGTTTTTCACCTGTATAGTTTTCCCTAGTCAAACTCTGTGTGTCCATTGTCTTATGTGATTGCTTGATATGCTTGATGCATGCTTAATATGATTGATATGTTGTACATGTTATTCTCTCAGTAAAGATCCTAGAGTATGTTGAATTAATGCTCAAAATCTAACAGCTCGTGGCTCATTCAGCTACAACTCATTCTTCCATCTCTTTCACATTTTATTGCATATTTGGGCCCCTGGAGGAATTGCGCCCTTGGTGAGATGTTGATCTCTTTGTGAGAGTAAATTAATATCCATTTATTTTTATTCTAATATATATAATATTTAATTACTTCTCATAATACTCTCAGGCCGAAATACCAAGTGAAGTTGTGTAAAAATACCAAACAATGCATAAATGATTCCATTTTCCTTAGATCTTGTTGTTGGAGCTTGAAGAGACATTATTTCGAATTGTATCAGTCATTATATGTGATTTTGTTGATTTATGGAGTGTCCGTAATGTTATGAAGAAGCTTCATTAATAGTGCACAAGTCCTTGGCACCTAAAATTCGAATTTCATAACATATGGTGAAAATTACTAGCTTTTCCCCCTATGTGAAGTATTGCACATATACATCTAATTTAAGTGAGTTGAAGAAGGCCATAGGAACTAATTAATGATACATTAGGGAGATCATTAAGTCTATTTAGCAGTACCATACATTTGTTCATAAATTTGGAAGTGTTTAACAGCATTTGGAGAGCTATCTTTGTCCACTACCCTTGGGGGTTTTGAAGCTCGATTTGACTAGAATTATTCCCTACTTTGTCCAGATTGTAAATGAATGTTTCATAAGTGTTTTAAGGATTTTTAAGAATCCATAAACCTCATTTATATGTCTTAATACCTTTCAAATACCTTCAGACCCAATTTGGAAGCATTTGGAGTCATTTGGAAACAGTAGTGACAATACTAGTCTAAGGGTCGAATTTATCAAAATTGGCAATTTTTTTAATTTGTGCAAATTATTAAAAAGAGACACTACATTGATCTCTACATATTTATGCTTTCGCTACCAACAAGTGGCATCAAAGTGCCAAGCTGGAGATCAAAGTTGAATACTGAGATATCCGTTAAAGCTATGGAGTGAAGCATTGGATTTTGTCGTAGGGAGTAATAAGTAAGGGATTATTGCACCCCTTGCCTCTTTGATGAAGCGATAATTCATATAAAATTTCGAAAAAAAAAAAAAAAAAAAAATTTATCATCCCCATAGCCCTTCAGGATGAGCGATACCTTTGGATTGAAAGTTTGCTTTATGTAAAGAGGTATGGTCTTTGTCTTCTTTGTTTTGACAGCTTACATATGTGAAAGCTTACATAATACAAGGTGGACCTCTAAAAGGTATGGGTCATAGTTGACTTATAATATTTTTTTTTTAAAGGTTTGTTAAAAGGATATCAAAGCATAAATTGGATTAAAAGGTGGATCATGGTTTTTAATAATATTTGTTTAAGGTGGGAATTATAAAGTAGATTTATTTTAAAAGGTTTTTTAAATATTAAATATATATATTTTTAAAACCTTTTATTTAATATTTCTTTTGGATTTCAACCTTTGAAATATTTGATCCACTATTTTAAAATTTTTGGTTTTATAATATTTTGATATGGTCGCTTGAGATAATGGCGAAAGTGTAGAGCGCAAAGTTTGAGGTGGAGAAATTTAACAGGAAAATTAATTTTGAGTTATGGAAGCTCAAAATGTGAGATATGCTCATGCAACAAGGAGTGCATAAAGCATTGGCGGGAAAATAAAAGAATCCCACGGACATGAAAACGAATACTGGGATGATAAGGACTCAAGATCCCTTAGCACTATTTGTCTATTCCTAGAAGACGAAATCTTGTTTAATATTGTTGGAGAAGAGACAACAATCGATTTATGGAATAAACTGGAAAAACTGTATATGACAAGGTCATTGACGAACATGATCTTTTTGAATAGAAAGTTGTATGCACTACGAATGGAGGAAGGTACGAAAATCCATAATCATTTGAATACTTTTAATTATCTGACTTGCCAATTAGGCAGCTTGGATGTAAATATCGATGAAGAAAACAAGGCAATAACCTTGCTATGTACTCTTCATGATTCTTAGAATAATATGATCACTTCTATGTGGTTTAGTAATACATAAAATTTTGATTATGATACTATTGTTGGAGCCTTGTTATGTGAAGAAGTGCAAAGAAGATACAATATCGAAACCCCAACAATAGTTATAGTTGCGACTAGAGTTCGATCTAGAGAACAAGGGACGAATTTGAGAAATGCATCCAGATCTAAATCAAGAGCTAAGAAGGGTAAGATAAAGTGATGTTACTGTAGTAAATCAGGCCATCTAAAGAAGGATAGCTGGAAAAGACAAGCATCCAAAGAGGATTCATCCAAAGAACACTAAAACAATGAAGCAAAAGTAGTAGAAACAAGTTCAAGTACGAGTCGACGAGGTACTCTCTGTTTCTAATGTTTTAGAATACCATCATGATTGGTTATTAGATTTTGGTGCATCTCACAATGGCGTTAGTTGGGATCGAAAAGATAAAACCATAAAACCATGGTTTATACTCCTCAAGTTGGGATCGAAATACATAAAAAACATCGAAATACATAAAAAGATAATGGAGGTGAGTTGGGATCGAAATACATAAAAAGATAATGGAGGTCAGTTGGGATCGAAATACATAAAACCATGGTTTATACTCCTCAAAATGGTGTTGTTGAATGAATGAATTGGACTCTTCTAGAGAGATAAAGGTGTATGCTCAGTAATGCCAAGCTGAAGCAAGAATTGTGGGGAGAAGCAGTTCTTACAACATGCTATATGGTAAATCGATTACCATCACCTGCAAGAAATTGCAAGATTTCAGAAGAGGTATGTGCAGGACACCCTTGTGATTATTTGAATCTTAATATTATTGGTTGTGATGCTTATGATCTTATTCCCAAGAATCACTCTTCTAAGTTAGATCCAAAATAATAAAAAAATTTATGTCTTTGTTGGGTATGGTGATGGGTTTAAGGGATACATATTGTGGGATCCTACTACCCACAAATCATCAGTAACAAATATGTTGTATTTGATGAATTGTCGCTCATGCAATTAGATGTGGTAGATGCTAAAATGAAACATGCAGAATTCCCATAGATTTAGCAAATTCAGTTGGAGACTCATTCATCTACATGAGAGGAGGAGCATGAAGGCGTTCATGAAGAACCTCATGCAGAAGAAGACGAGGTTACAGAAAATTTCCACGAAACTGAGGAAGTACCACAACAAACTGTACGAAGATCTACACAGGTCAAAACTTTTCCAGAAAGGTATGAATATTATGCTTCATCTATTGCTTTGATTTGTAATGATGGGGAACCTAGTTGTTATTAGGAATCAATGGAGGTATCCAAAAGTGGTAAATGGAAAGTAGCAATGAAGGAAGAGATGGATGCCTTGGAAAATATTAAAACATGGGACCTAGTAGAACTTCCAAAGGATAGAAAATTTGTTGGTTGCAAGTGGCTCTACAAATTGAAGAAAGGTGCTCATGATAAATTTGATAAGCACAAAGAAACACTGGTAGCAAAAGGGTATTCTCAGAAGGAAGGTATTGATTTCCATGAAATATTTTCACCAGTTGTTAAGCTTGTTTCTATTAGATTAGTGTTAGCACTAGTTGATTTATTTGATCTTGAGTTAGAGTAGCTAGATGTTAAAAATGCATTTCTACATGGAGATTTAGATGAGGATATTTATATGGAAAAACTAGAAAGGTTTGTTCGAAATAAAAAAGGAACGTCTATTTGCAAAATAAAGAAGTCATCGTATGGCTTGAAGAAGTCACCTAGGAAATGGTATAATAAGTTTGATTCCTTCATGGTGAGCCAAAAGTTTACCAGAAGTGAGAATGATCATTTTATTTACTTTCAAAAGTTGGAAAATTTCATATTCATTATTTTGGTTTTATATGTTGACAATATGCTTATAGCAAGCAAAAGCATGATTGAAATCAGCAGGTTGAAGGCTTAGCTGGCTAGTACATTTGATATGAAAGATCTAGGAGTAGCAAAATAGATCTTGGGCATTGAAATACAAAGAGGCATGAAAAATGGTAAGTTGTGGTTATCACAAGTAAAGTATGTGGAGAAAAGACTTCAAAGATTCGGTGTGAACAATGTGAAACTAGTTAATATCCCTTTGTCTTCTCATTTTAAGCTTTCTTTAGGTTTGTGTCCTAGAAATGGAGAAGAAAAGGAGTATATTTCTCATGTACCATATGCTAATGCACTAGGAAGTTTGATGTATTTGATGGCCTATTCTAAACCAAATATTTCACATTGGATAGTGAAATGGGTGTTTCAATATCTCAAAGGAACAAGTAATTGTTGTATCACTTTTAATGGTTGTAGTGATGAAATCTGTGGTTATGTCGATTCTGATTTTGCAGGTGACTTAGACAAACAAATATCCACTTCATGATATGTATTTACTCTTGCAAGAGGTCCTATTAGTTATATGTCAAAGATTCAAAACATTGTTTCTTTATCCACTACGGAGGAAGATTATATATATGCTTCACATGCTTGCAAAGAGTCAATCTAGTTAAAAGGTTTTCTAGGTGAGTTTGGAAGGTTTCAGAATAATGTAAAAGTTTTTTGTGATAGTCAAAAATCCATCTTATCACAGTAAGACAAAACATATTCCTGTAAAATAACATTTTGTAATACAGGTTATTGATGAAGGTGGAGTAGTTCTTGAAATGGTCAATACTCAAAAGAACTGTGCATACAAGTTCACAAAACCAGTGATAGTAGAGAAGTTGTGGTGGTGCTTGGCTTCTCTTGTCTTGCAGGAAAGGTGATGAATAAACAATGGGAAAGGTATGAGGTAATTTGTTGTCAAGGTGGAGATTGTTGGAAACGTGTGACAACCAATTCCCATGAATGTGGATCTAGCATCTTCTAAACTCCTATTATTCTGGCTTTGGTTGAGAACAAACAACCCAAGTTAGAATATGGATAGGGGTGAAATTAATTAGTTAGTTTTATGTAACTATGTAAGAAGTGCTATAAATACATGTAATCCCATAGAGGCATAATCAATATGAGTGTGTGAGGAATGGTTGTAAGCTGTTGTAATTCTCTATCTTTGAGCAATAAGAATACTGATACTATTTTCCCCATGGATGTTTCCATGTATAGAGTTTTACCACGTAAAATCTCTGTGTACAATTGTGTGATTGCCATTGTTTTCATTTATGTGTGTTATTGATCTCTGCCTATTTATGCTTCCGATACCAACATTCTGATATTGGACTTGATGGATTTTCTTGTAATTTATGCCTAAGGTCTATGGGATTGATAGTTCAAACATTTTAGTGGTAATATGTAAGATTGAGAGAAAAGACTGGGGACTTTTATTTTTTTGGTGTTGTATTGGGATAGAAAGTATGTATCCTTTGATGCTCATATTAAATAGTCTAGATGTAACTTTGACTCTCTATCAGATGGATAACTACTTAAAAAAAGTAAAAATCAAAATTATTTATTTTGGTAAAGAAAATCAATTTGATGATGTTGATAGTTATGTTAGCATCAACCAATTTTGATTTTGTGTACCTTAAGAAAGAAAAGTAAGAAACTACTTAGTTACTTTTGATATATATATATATATAGATAGATAGATAGATAGATAGATATAGATATATATATATATATACATATCACAATAAAATTATTAAATATAAGAAATTATTGTGTTTAAAAATGTTTTTTACAATTCATTACCATGGAGATGTGTAAGTCATGCGATTTAAATATTAAAAAATATTAACAACAATAAATATTTCAATGTCATTAAATTTTTCAATATTCACTTTAAGTATAATATTTCAATTTCAACTTCTTCTTTTTTTCAGCAAAAAAAAACTACTATTGATATTCAAGGAGAATAAAATAGTACAATGATCAACTTGATTCAAAGTCTGAATCATTTAAAGACTATATGATCTCTAAGTCTTGCTTAAACAGTCTATAGCATCATGTTCTTCCCAAAAAGTACCAAAACTATTAGGCCACATGCCTCTACAAAAGAAAATAAATTCCAACATCTTAATCAAAAAAGTAGATATCACCATTGTCCACAATGGCATTTTCCATCCATTCTTCCCAAAAAAGATGACCTTCCGAGCCCTCCAAATCCTGTTTTGATAGTTTATCCACCATCGAGTTATTTTCTCTATAAATATGCTCAAATGAGATGTTATGCTGCAATGAGATTTCTCTTTGAGTACGAATGCACCAGTGACGAAGATTAGTGACATTGAGGTTAAAATGCCCCATTGCTTACTTAATTGTTACCCGTGAATCTCCATAGACTTTGAGATTAACTAAACCAAAAATGTTTGCCATTTTTAGGACACACCAGAGAGCCATAAGTTTTGCTTTCATATTCGTACCCACTCCACAGTTAAGGTGAATAGAGAAGTGATGATCTTCATTCAGGAAGATTACTCCTCCTACTGCACAAATCCCATTTTGTGATGCCCCATCAAAAAATAAAACTGGTTGCTTTACTTTGAAAGAGAAATTATGAACTCTGCCAACATTCAAGATGTGATCATCATTCTTATAAGCTAAGAACATATTCAAAGCAGTCAATCCACAAACCTTTTCATTTGGGTGTAAGTTCTGAAAAATGGCACAATTCCTAGTGCACCATATAGCCCAAGAAGTACAAATGGCAATGTTGAAAAGAGGCTTACAATTTCTGAACCAATTTAATAAACAGTTGTTGAATTCACCCACATCCCAAGGGCGAGTAATATTCATATTTGCAGAGACAAAGGCCCAAACTTTGATAGTGAAACTGCAATTGACTAGAAGATGTTGAGAAGTCTTTGTTGAAGCCAAACAAAGACTACACCTGCTTGGGCCAATCCATCCACGCTTAAGCAAATTCTCCTAGGTATTAATTTTATCTTTAATAGCTAACCACAAAAAGCATTTTAATTTCAAAGGGATAGACCATTTCCAGAGTCTCTTGTACCACCAATCCTGGGGAAAGATATAAATGTCTTGAATAATTCTTGAATATGTTGTTTTAGCAATGACTATTCTAGAATTAGCATTTCCACTCTGTACCAAATGATCAGGTTCCAAGTTAATTTTCACACTAGCCGAGTTTAAGGATCTGATATAGTTTTCCCATTCAATTGCATAATAGCTAGAAAGTCTAAGGTTTTTGGAGTTCATCCACACAACAGAGCTGGCCTCGCCATTCCTTTGAATAGAAATTTTGTCAAGGGTGTTCAACCCGAGAACCTGAAGGTAATTTACTAAAGTATTGGAAAGTGGATAACAATCCTCCATACCTAAGACCTAATCCATACGAATTCTAATATTATAACCTGATCCCACTTTCCAAAAGAGATCTTGTTTGATCCATTTGAAGACTTTCATGAAACCCCTCCAAACAGGAGAGAAGTTCCATCCCATCATCCGCGGATTTCTAATCCAAGTTATCACATTCGGCTTTAAATATTTATGTTGCATAATCCTGGACCATAGCGTAGTCCCAAAAATACATCTCCAAAGACTTTTGATTCTAATAGCTGCACTGAACACTTCCAAGTATTTGATTCCCCAGCCCCCAAATCTTTCAGGCCTTGAAATGGCATGCCAGGCTACCATTGGCACTTTTACAGAGTCAGAATTCCATGTCCAAACAAAGTTAGATAAACATTTTCTCATAGAATTTATGATGGAAGACGGCACTTCAAGCAAAGAAAACCAGTAGACCGAAATTCTAGTAAGCATTGTCTTGACTAAAATACGTTTTCCACCAATGGACAGAAGTCTAAAAGACCAATGTTTAATCCGATTCTCAATTTTCCTCAGAAGCCAGAACCAATATTTAATGAGATAATTATTAGGTTTCAATAAGAACCCCATATATTTGAAGCCATCCTCCAGAGGGCAACACTGGAAGGGAATAAAGGAGGTAATGCTTCTCATAAAAAGTTCATTTGAGTTGAGATGATAAAAGCTGGATTTTTTAGAACTTACCTTCATACCAGATGCATTACAGAAAGTCTATATAATGTTTTGTAAACTTGCCATTTTGCAACTGAATCCATACCCCCCGCCAATACATCATCCGCAAATAAAATATGGGTGCTCACACAGTCCTTGGCCAGCTTAATACCCTTGATCGAACCATTTTCCACAACTTGATTAACTAGCCTGCTAAAACCATCCATAACTAGTATAAAGAGAAGTGGGGAAAGAGGACATCCTTGGCAAATGCCTCTCGAGCAGTTGAAGAAAGATGAAGGAGATCCATTAACTAACACAACAATATTCATAGAGGTGATGCAAGCCATGATCCACCTTATCACCTGAGGAGGGATACCACTCCATATCATAATAAATCTCAAGAAGTTCCAATTGACCTGTTCGTAGGCTTTATCTAAGTCCATTTTAAGCAAAATGGCTTTCATCTTTTTTATTTTGATGTTGTGCAACAACTCCTGTGCTATCCCCAAAGCATCATGAATCTGTCACCCAGAAAGGAAGCCAAACTGCTCTGGAGATATAAATTCTGAGAGCACCAATTTCAATCTTTGAGCAATTATCTTGGCAATCAGCATGTACACAAGATTACATAAGGCAATTGGGCGAAATTCTCAAAAAGTAATAGGCTTGTTGCTTTTTGGGATAAGAGTAACAAAGGTTGAATTGAGTCCTCCAGGAATGGTGCCATTAACCCTTGAAAAATTTACCATACTTTTTAACTTATCTCCCATTATCTCAAAAAATGGATGAAAAGCTCCACCGGCCATCCATCTGGCCCGGGGCTTTTATCTTTAGCAAATAATTTTAAGGTATCTTCAATTTCGGTCAAAGAAACTTCCTCTTGTAAATGGTCAACATTATCTTCATTGAAAAACCTCAAAAACAGCCTGGCCACTTTGATCTGATCTTGTAAAACACAGTCTCCCACATCCCTATAAATATTTTCAAAGAAGTTGACTGCTTCCAATTTTAACTGGGCAGTCCCAGAGATCATCAAACCCTGGGCATCTTGGATTTCCCAAATGGTGTTCATATTTCTTCTAGAAGTGGCAAATTTGTGAAAAATTTTGAGTTTTTATCCCCATGGGCTAGCCAGATGGCTCTGCTCTTGAGGCACCACTCTTTTTCCTCCTAGACCAGCAGCTCCTCTTTTTTTTTTCAAGCTTTTTCAAATCTTCAAAGGACTTTTCATCTAAAGAGTTTGAAAAATTATCTTCAAGAGATTTATGAATTTTCAATTCCAGCTAATCTGCCAACTTTCTGTTTTTAATCTAGACCGTGACAACTTCTTTAAGAGATTTCAATTTATGACAGAAATGAATCATTAAGTTATCCTCATGCCCCCTATAGTTCAGCCAGAATTCTTTGACCATAACACAAAACTGTTCATCATTTAGCCAAGAGTTGTTAAATTTAAAGGGAGATGAAAATCTTTTCCCATAGCCATCCAATTGTAGCAATATAGGCCAATGATCAAATAATTTGGTCTCAAAGACCCAAGTCTTGTATCTTTGAAAATGAATCAGAAATTCAAACTTAATAAGAAATCTATCAAGCCTTTTATGAACCCCAACCCTGCTACATCTACCATTTGACCATGTGGGTCTCATCTTCACAGGTAAGATATCAACTAAATCATTCTCAACATAAAACTTAGAAAAAAAGTCAGCTAGGTCATCCAGTTTATCCAAGTGTCCCCAAACCTCAGAAATTGAGCTTGTGTGGTTCAAATCACTTGCAATAATCAGATTTGGAAGTCTCAAAAAACCAGAATCTTGACATGACTCCCAGAATCTCTTTCTCTCCTTGTAGGGAGCATAGCAATTTAAAATTTCAAGAGGCAGATGACACCCACAAAAAGAACCCTTCAGGAGAATACCCCATGGAGTAGAATGTGCTTTAAAAGAGAATAGGGACGGGTTCCAAGCAACTGCAAGACCCCCCGAGAGACCACACAAAGTGACATCCGCAACATCCCAATTAGGAAGAACCTTACAAATCTTGGAGATAGAAAGAGAATCATCACACATAGTTTCCTGGAGCAAAACAATAGTTGGGCTAGTAGCAGAAAAAAGATTGGATAAGGCATGAGCCCTAGATACCTTACCCAATCCATGAGAGAAATGATGGACATTAAGAACCAACTTCAAAGGGGGGCGCTGCTCTAAGGCCCTCAGGAAATGGAGAAGTAGAAAACCCCTCATCCTCCAACCTCTTCGAGATAGGGGTATAAGAATAAAAAACAAGGTTAGCAGGAGCAGGTAAAACTTTCTTTTTCTTCCCTCTACGGATGGTGACATTTTGGAATTTAAGAGAATGTAAAGGGATGGCATCAAACTGTAAACCTGGGTTTTTTGAATAAATGGACAAAGGAGGAAACTCTAGACCCTTCTTAGATAAAATATAACCACTTTCATTTAAAATGGAATTATCTTCCAAAGAAGGGGGTAAAGACGAATCGATGAAGTTTGTCTCAACTAAACCAGACCCTGCCGGCACAGAAGACACCTCCTTGTAATCTTCCGATGTAACATACCCTTTAAGCTGGAAAACATTTTGTGTTAAGAAACATTATGATAACTTTTATTGTAAAGTTTATGTGGGACAGGTGTCCAAGGATGACTGTAATTTGCACAATATATTATTATTTAATAAATAAAATAGGAGACAAACACCTAAGAGGAATGTTGAAAGAGTGGTTACTGATCCACTAGGTGGAATGGAATCTGGGGTAGAAGGCAATGGACAAGTGGCAGTATCATGATGCAACTAACTAGCTGTTGATATGGGACAACTCCCTTGAAATGTGGTCATAGTGCCCTAAAAGATGGGACTGGAGCTTGAGGCTCATTTATTCCAAATTGACCACTAAAAGACCTAGGCAGTCTATATAATAGCCATCAAATATTGAATTGAGGTTCATCACTTTTCCTGACGAGGAAATTTACCTTGGGGTGTTGCTGTGTTTACACCCAAGAGATTTGATGAGGGGATATGCTATGTTGTTGATCATGTTGTGAGTCTGCCAAACTCTTATTGAGTTCAGGAGGTTGATGTTGAATGGAGAAGGCATTTTATTTCAGGAGGTTGATACCGAGTGGAGAAGGTATTTTGAGTGCCTTGCTTCTACACAGATTCCACCCATTTATTGGATCAGTGATCAGGATCGGGGGTTCACTAGAAGTCAGCAGTTGAGCTGCTTCTTCTGAAGCAGGTTGGGAGGAACAAGCCTCCTTGGGTGTTTGTCGTCCCTATCGTCAGTTACAGGTTCTATTGTCTTATCTATTTTATTTTGAGTTATGTTATCTATTTTTGTATATTTACAGTTATGTTGTTTATTTAACTTTCACTATTTATTTTATAAGTTTATTTCAGTTCCTATATAAATTATTAATTCTGTATAAATTTGATTTGATTGAATAAAATAGTTTCTGTATTTTTCCCTATGCAAAAAGGAACAACATCGTACTCCAATACAGAAACGGATTAAGATAGATAAGATATGATAGGAAAATTGCCATGGTGATGGAAGTACCATTTTATATGTTCTGTTAAATTATCTGCTAATATTAATTAGTATTATCTACTGCATTTTACTCACAATACTATTCTTATTTCCATTCTTTTCATCAAAACAGTAAATCTATTTCATAGAAATAACAGAGTTTATATTAGATAAAGAAATCATCTGCTCTTTACACTTTTGTTTTCCAAATGTTTATTTTCAAAGAATAACTATAGTTTGTTGTTATTTATCATTATTGTACATATAGGATAAATAGACAAATAAGAAGTAACATATTACCAACCTAGGGTTTGCTCATTTTATTTTCAAAACCATTACCAGTCATTATATAACTATAAAACATTGTTATTTCTTCTCAGCATATAGCCAACGATTTGAAATTTTTCTACAGAGTCAAGCTAGTTAAATGAGCTCTCTGAAATTTCATTATTTTATTAACAATAGACAAACCAAACTTTACATCAAAATCATTACTGTAGATCGAATTTATTTATTTCAATATCAGTTCGAAATTTTAAGACATTACAATGTCTGTATAAGCAGAGTCAACAAAATCACAATACTAGTTGATGTTGAAACATATCAACGAGCACATCAACATCTAGGCATAGCCAAACCCTAACCGTTGACAAGTTTTCAAATCAAAAGCACAAACGTTTCATACAAATCGACAATGAGGCATTAGGCCAAATCCATCACATATTTCAACACTTAACTATTGATTTAATAATAGTAGCAGTGTTTTTCATCATACACACATTGCATATGATTTCCTTTTCTATCTTTTAAACATTTGTGAGCTTACAGTCCAGAAAGAAGCACGATAGCACAGGTATGATTAAAACCCAGTTACACAAACATTACCAGTTTACACAGAGACTGTTTTAAACATGATTTATTTCCACTTCTTAAACCAACGAGTTTCAGGTTTCAATCACGGGCCAAGCCCTAAAACTACAAACACAAAACAATCACGGCCACTTAATTTTTGCAAAAAAGATCTTTATAATATCATCTCCACAGAGTCTGAATCCATTTTTAAACGAAGGAATGTTGCCAAGTTCAAAAACCCAGAACACAAAACCTTGTACATTAACAAATCAGCTTTTACATAGACTCTGAAAAACTAAGAAACAACCCAGGTTTCCAACCACGATTTCCAAAACAGTTGTTACAACGTTTGCCATGAATCTGCCAGGAGGACCTACGAGGTTTTGCCACCGGGGCTTACCATTTTATTTCGCATTGCTATCCATTTCCATCATCCCAGCACTGTGAATACAGAACGATGGCATTACCTGCCACAAGTATTGCGAGGAGTTAGCAACGATATCGACTGAATAATGGAAAATCAAAGAAACGTAATACATAACTTGGAAAAATGAGATGATTTACCTTGCAGTCGAATGGAACTCTTCTAGCTTCCAAAACCTTCAACCAACGCAACAAAGTTGACATGCAACTAAACCACAACCAAGCTTGGAGTCAAACCTCACCACTAACCTAAATTGCCACCGGACAAAAGCCACAGTGCTTCAACGCTACTCTCTCAGCAAAACTCAAGCACTTATACAATATTTTCACAACAAAATTATAAAGATTGGAGGCACAATGCCATCCACAACTGCCCAGGGTCGAGCCCTGTAAACCAGCAGCCTGTCAGCCTCTTCTCCCAAACAAAAATCACAAAATGAATGCACGAAGGCAAAAATAACGCTAAGGCAAGATTGACTAGGGTTCTACACATCTCATCTATCGAGACAATGAGATCAACGATCGAGATTAAGCCAGCATAACCACGATGGTACAAAGGCAGTGATTATGACCAAACCAAATCAATGACTTCATTTATTACCCAGAACAGTCGGATGCCATATCACCAAGGCTGAGCTTACAGCTCGGTGATGCATCACCAATTCTTACCACTGTTATCACATGGACCCAGAACATGTAGATGCCAGCGTAGCAATCCACTAACATCACACAGGATCGAATTCAATGCTCAGATCTCACATAGAAATCTACCAGAGTCTCAACTGCAACGACATTTAATTCAATTCAGAACCGAGTTATAGTGACAGCGCAATCCTCGGGATAGTAACACTGCCATACAACTATATTAAAACCACGTTATAAGTTAACAAACCATAGTATGGATACATCGATACCATAACACAATGATGTATAATCCAAACCTTAAACATTATCATGACATTTCATTCACGATAAGAGCATTAACATTTGTTCTAAGTTTATTAGCACATATATGTATTGCACATCCGAACCATAGGGTTTACATATAACATTTCCACATTGATATTCGCATAGTCTCCATAGGTTTTCACAACATTGGAATAGATATATTCTATATATCAAGTATGTATTAAAAATCAATACATTGCCTTAGTAAGGTAAGCATTACTACAAAGTTAAACATTTAACTCATGCATTTAAATAAACATGCAACCACAATTATAATAGCTAGGCCACTTGCATAAGGTTAGAGTAATGAAAACATAACCCTCACACTGTATTAAGAGTTAAGGTTTGACATCAACCCTGTATATCATATGCTATTTTGTCTAGTAACACCTTGTCCACAAGTTGGCACAGCAGAACTTCATTACTATAACATTTCAAGACTTATTTACATTGCAGCCATCAATTCTAGGAGATTCACTTAATTTTAATGATGACACTATCATTCATAAGATCAAACTAGTCGCATTTCAGACTGTTAAACTAAGCTGCAATACCGCTGATCCTACAAACAAATACAACGAGTATAGTGTTTAACATCGCTAGTGATGCATACAATTATTACCATAAAGACAAAACAAGTTGACGAAGTTAAACCGAAGTTACATACCACCGACATCTTCATGCACGGCAGATTATACAATTATCTTAAACATAGAGACGACAAGCTGAAGCTTACAACCTGTCTTGTAAAAACTGGAATTACTCTATAACCTTACCTGCAGATCTGCGAAAGAAATAATCCAATGCTTTAGCTTTCAAAGCTAAGTAAACCCAAGGGAACCCGGTAGGAACCCCTTGAGAAATATGCAACAAATTCAGCAGTATTGTTGTTAATATTTAATATGCTAAGACAGAAAATAGCAGCATTGCATTCCATTTCAAAATAATAGCATATACAGGATCACTGAAGAAACAACAAGCACAGCATAAACACAAGAGACATAAATTTATCCTGGGAAACCCTCATGGGGTAGAAAACCCAGTAAAGCTTCCTCAATATAGATGACCAACAATATACAAAGATGTAACCCTGAGCATAAGCTCCTCCTTCTCCATAGCAGACCTCTCCTCCAAAAGTGAGCCACTCTCAAGTGAGTGAGTGTGTGTCAAATGAGGAATACACCTCCTCTATTTATACACTACTCCGACTTGTCTTTTACACAAAACATGTAGGCTCGTATTTAACCAATGGGTTAAATAACCCACTACAACTAACTGGGCCGACCCCTATAGGGTGGTCTAATAACCCTTTGACCCACATAACACATACAGGGCCGACCCCCACTAGGGAAGTCTAATAACCCAAGTTACCACATTCCGACGGAGGAATAAACATCTCCGGATATACTATAAGATCTTCACGGAGGAATGAAACATCTCCGGAATAATAAAGTACAAATATAATATTCTTTGAAGTTACAATATCTCAACAATTGTTACCAGCTCTTTACACATAACGAAATAAACATTGTTCTGTCGCATCTTACTTACAACCAAGTACATTTTCATGTTTAAAATAAGTACAACAATTTTATGAAGCAGTTATCATCTATTTGGTTAATTATTATCATTCCGCAAATAGCATTTATCTTATAAAATAGGCTAATCAAAAAAAATTATTTTTGCAATTTTTGGGATGTTACATCCGAAGAGATGAGGATAGGGTTTTGAGGGCAAATTCCAACTTCCAAATGGGGGTTTTTAGGGAGGGTTTCATTCAAATCCACAGAATTCAGATCATTTATCAGACTACGATCCACCAGAGCCCCATCAGGAACTTGTCCATCCTTGTCAACTAAAAGACCAGTAACCAAATCATGTCTCAAAATAACCTCCCCTTTGGAAATGCGCTTAGAAAGATCTTTCTCAGACTTTTCAATAAACAGCAATTCATCCTTAGAAATATCTAAAAACAAATCCGGATGGTTAGGAATAGACTTACCCTGAATCAAGCATAAGCTCTTAGACTGAGAGATTTTAGGAGTAGAAAGATCAGAGGAGTAGGAAACCGCTCTGTGATGCCGAAAGGAGGAGCAATTGGCTTGAACATGTCCAATTTTCCGACAGCCAAAGCACCTAAAGGGTATTTTATAAAAATCCAATCTTTGTCTCCAAACCCTACTACTCCACACAACCTCAATTTCTGTAGGCAGTCCAGGATGCATGTCCATCTCTACCATTACCTTGGAAACCCTCCTGTCCATTCCACACAGGTTGTGCTTATCAAATCTAATAAACCTTCCACTCACATTCACCAAGCCCATGATCACTTCTTCAAACCAGAGTTCGATGGGAAAACTTGGAATGAGCATCCATAGGTGCCAAATACCTTGAGGTTCCTTGAGAGGGTCGAAGTTCACATGCCAACGCTTAAGAAAAAGAGAACCCTGCTTGAAAACCCAGAATTTCAAAAGGATTTGTTCAATGTCGAAAGCTTCTGGAAAGATGAACATGATCCATCTATTCATCAACAGATTGATACGCGGCGCCATTCCTGTCAAGGGGACCCAAAACTTGTTCACCCAGTCTTAGATTTCTAATTTTGAACCAGAGGTGTATTCTAATCTTCCCACCAAGGCTCGCTCCACAAGCATTTATGTTCGATCTAGATTAAAATCAGAGTCGATTTCATACTTCTCAACTACATCCCGCACTTTCACTGTCTTCAGATATCTCTTGGCCTTTGCCCTAAGACCAAACAGCTTGTGATTTTTAGGAATGCATTCTCCCGTATCAGACCTCGCCTGCCTAGGGTTTGAAACAGCAAAAGAAACCAGGAAGGGAGAAGGGTCTCCCATAATGAGAAGTCACCGGGCCTACCGACAAGTAACCGACAGCTGTAAATCTAGAGAACTGACAACAATGAGAAACCCCACCACCAGATCGAGTAAAGGAGGCGACAGTTGCCACACACCAAACCCTTGTTTAAAACTAGCCACGCCACCAAGGGTGAACTGACAGCGTTGAGAAGCCCCACCACCAGATCGAACCAAAGAAGGCGACAGCTGCCACACACCAAGAACTTGTTTGAAGAAAGCCACACCACCAAGGATACACCAACAACTGCAAAATGAAGACAAGAGACCCCACAAACTGAAACTAAACCCCAAACACCCCCACAAGTAGCTGCTAAAAAAATAGGTTAGAGAAATCGAATGGTAGGCTCTAGCGTAAGCCAAATAGTTCCCACGTTTTTTATACTTGGTTGGTACTAGGTTGATTCGAAAGAATCAACTGGACTCCAAGTTGCCGCAGACCCACACATCCGTCAACATCAACCATAATTTTCAGCAGAGGACCATAGAGGATGTGGTTCTGAAAACCCTAGTTGCAGAGCCATTTCCCCATATGATATATATATATATAAAGTTAAAAAAGATTATAGATAAAACATATATGTGGTGTTCTAGTGATAGAGTTGGCACATTACTATATATATATATAAGAGTAAAATATTTGAATATCAATTTTATATAAAATAATAATGATTTGTAAAATGTTTTGGTATATTGATTTCAACTATATATTGAAAAATAATTAGAAATTTATTAAATTTAAATGATATATTAAATTTAATTGAGTAAAAGTATATTTTAAAAAACCTTAAAATAATAATTAAAAAATGAATGCGATTAGAATAAGATAATCATATAAACACTAAATGTGAATGATTATAATGAAAAATTAAAAATGAATGCCAATAAAAAGAACATTTATTGTTAAAAATAGAAAAATATTTGATGAACACACACTAAATTATTTAAAAAAAGATTTATCAAAATTAGTTTTTATTCAAACAGTTATAGACTAAGAGGGATCAAAACTCTCCATGTGCAAACTTTTTTCATGTTTTTGTATTCAAAAGGTTTACAAGTCTAGAGATTTCATCCCTCTCATATGGATCTTGGCTAAAACATTTGTGTGTTGTGCTATGAGGGAGATATGTTATTCCTTGTGTGCTCACTTAAGTAAAATAACACAATATCAACTTTATATTAACTATCAACATATAAATAACAATGCATGCATTGATTATGTCAATTTTGGCTAGCTCATTTGGTTAAGATGTGGGTCTTGTCAACAAGGCGACCCTAGTTCAATTCCCCTTAGGGGTGAGCTAGTTGGAAGGAGACACCCAAAAATCCAACCATCATAAGGGTTGGTGTGACCCATGCCCTTGGGTTGATGTTTTTAAGTTGCTCACACTTCAAAATAAATAAGTTATATGGATTTAAGAAACTATTAGGTGAAGGTATTAATATTAATATGTTAAAGGTGAGAATGACTTACAATATTAAAAACAAACAACATGCAATAAAATGAAAATAGAAATCATACTCTAAACCCCAAAATAATCAAATACAAAAATTAAATAAAATACAAAAAAATATATCTATGTGAGACTATAAAAAGTGAAAATGAAAATATTTTATAAGCTTTGTTACAATTCAAAACTCCTCACCTTCTAACATGTCAAAACTATTTACTTTTCCTTTATCTTAAGATGAAATAAACCAAACTAGTCTTAGTGGCATCAACATCTATCATTAAAATGAATGCCAATAAAATAAAAACTAGCCCATTTCATATGCCGTAGCAGAGGTAGCAGCATAAAGGTCAGCAGAAGCGCTTGTTTATATTAAATAAGGTGACCCAATAAAGGCAAAGGTAGCGGTTACATTTTCTCTAGTGTTTATCTTTTTTATCGAGGACGAGTGAATGTACCCGTTACAGTTAGACCCGTTCCTTAACCATTAGCAGCATCCGTTTAAAGCCAATTGTTGAACCAATTTATTTACCAGCATACAACGCAGTTGTAGTTTATTCAGTTATAAAGCTTGAGCCAAAGCCAGTTGATCGAGATTGAGATCCAATGCTAGCAGTAGATCACGCAGGAAAGGCAGTTATATATATAGTTTGAACTTAGTGTTTCATCCAAATATATATTAAAGACAGATTACCAAAGTGAGATTTTATCTTAGTTCTAATTACAGATTTATTATCTATTAAGATGGATCAAAGCTCTAAAGTAGCAAACCTTTTGGGAGTTTTTGTATTCTTGGAATAATTAAAATTTTGTATTTCAATAGATTTTATCCTTCTCCAAGCGCTAAGATAAATCTACTTAGATCATTGAAATGAAGTTGTTTAAATTGAAAGGTATTCTAACAAAACAGATTACATTAGCAAATCCTTTGAAGATATCAAACTTGAGAAAGACTTGGCTGGCTGATAGTGCTCACTGCCCAATGCAGCATGCTTATAAGATAGCTGGATTTCCAACCAACCTAAAGATGCTCTTGCTGCTTCATATTTGACCAGTCGATATCAAGACTGAGACCTGGAGCACTTAGTCGAATCTATGGAGAAACACTGCCTCATGACTGGTCGCAAGGATGGCAGGAGGGAATTGCCTGACCAGGGCAGTACCTATAAATTCCCCATTTATGACGTTTGAAATGTACAGGCCTGCAAAAGCAGAAAAACTGGCTCACCACAGAGAGACATTGTGTATGGGGGAGTAGTAATTGGTAATGTCAGCCTATCAGTGTCTCCATATCCATGTAATTTAGTATACTCTTGACTGGGAAATGGTACTGTCCATAGGAACTTGAAAACAAACAAATAAGTTAGTGGCCTGGCATTTCAGTGATGGATTACAATTCACTGTAAACCATTTTGCCCATTCATTTATACTTGATGCACGTTGATAAAATAGAAGATCATATCGTCCATCATAAGTCTTTTCTTGGAAGTTCTCATTATCGTCTTTTGTGATGTTTGTCACCACATCTCTGGGCAGATGCGCGGACACAAAAGAATGGCATGTTGATATTCACGTGCGTTCCACGTGAATCTCTCTCGCAGAACAATCAAAGAAAGTCAAAAAGGATTTGAATTAAAAATTAATATAAGTCAATATCATTTAGAAATTAAGTAAACTTGATGTATGGCATTTAATGAGCACAAAGCCCAAGAGCATTAATTTAATTTTATAAAAAAATGTCCCTCATAGAAGTAAGAAACGCACATGAAATAACAAATTTTATAATAAAAAGAAATTTGTCCATGTTATTAATAAAAAGAATTTTGTCCAATTTGGGTGGAGATAATGTGGAACTTATGTGAAAAGTTGACTGGTCAATAACACTTAGAATCCTCATCAATCATGAAATAAGTGGGACCTACAAGATACCATAAAATCCATTTCTAGAATGAAAATATAAAATAATGTTGTGGGGAAAGTGATTCTATCTCCTCTCCTATTCTGGACGAAAGGTATGTATTACAAATATCAAAGTAATTAAACCTTGCTTATTTGTCTCGAAAAGATATGGAGCATCTACTAAAAATGTATGTAGAGGTGACATTTCAATATAGAAATTAGTTTCAATGGAGTTATATATATATATATGAAATTAGTTTCAATGTAGTTATATATATATATATATATATATATATATAAAGTTACTATGTAGAAAAGCCCTTTTTATAGTTTAAAAGAGTAAGATGTGTTGAGTAAAAAAAAAATAGAAAACTCGACTTAGTACACAAAGGAGAAAAAGAATCTCAAGGCCTTCCTCCCCTACATTTAAGGAGTAATGTAGAGAATTGCAACACTATTGGGGAAAAAAGAAATATGGACATAAGGGGAGAGAGCATGAACACCTCCGCACTCACGGAGCATTCTCTTAAAACAAAACACCATGTTTGCCTCGAGAACATGGAACTATTCGTGGTTGAGGACCACTACTACAAACGAAGGGTGAGAGAGGCTTTGGAAATCCTGAAGCACCCAAAACCCTGAGTAGAGACGAGGGATGGCTACCTCTAATCAATAAGGAAGGTAATGGTTAATACCACGTATGTTATGCAAGCTCAATCTCACATCAGTATCACTAACCTAGCCTCTTCTTATTGCTAATAATTATTCACAATGATTTTATAACTACTATCATTAATAATTGCTAATAATCTTGTTAATGATTGATAATAGCAATGTTTATGAATACTTATCAATAATTTGATTAGGAAATCTTTTAACTATATTTTAACAATAAAAAAGGTTACTGTCATTATAATTATTAGTAATGTTCATTAAGTGTTTGAATGGTACTAATAATTATAATGGTTTAAGTAAAGTCTTAAAAAGGATTTTTTTTTTTTGATTAACCTTATTTTTAATTATTGGAAAATTAATAATAATAATCATTAACTAAGTTTTTATTCTTAATATTATTACTTTGATAATTATTAATACTTATTAATAATCATATTAAAGTAAATCTTTTAACTAATAAGTATTTTACATTTTGAAGGGTTATTCTCATTATAATTATTATAATGGCAAATTATTTATAGTTTGAATAATTAGAATTGCAATTTTTAACACTTTGGATTAATTTTGAATAATCCTATTATTATAAATAATAATTAGATCAGTAATAATCATTTTTAAGATTATTATGATAATTATTAATACTTGTGAATAATACTTATTAATAATAGTTTTAGTAAATTTTTTAATCTTTTGACTAATAAGTATTTTACATTTTAAAGGGGTATTCTTATTATAATTATGTTTATAATTATAATTGCAAATTATTTATATTTTGAATAATTGAAATTACAACTTATAATTGCAAAAGGAAAGTTCTAAAGATTTCCTTTATTTTATAATACTTTTGATTATTTTCATTAACCCTATCATTTTGAGTAACCCTTCTATTATGAAGAATAATTATTAGTAATAATCACTAAATAAGGTTTCTTGATCAACATTATTAGCATTATTACTCTTAAGATTATTACTTTAAACTAGTATAATTATATTATCATTTACACTAGTAATAATCTATATTTAGGATTTCTTGTTTATTTTAATTTTGAAAGGGTTTAATTTAATTTTGAAAGAGTTTTTAGATTTTTTGAAGATTTATTGGAAGATGAAGTGTTTAGTTGGAAAGGGGGAAGGTTTGGGCATTCCTATCTATTTATTGCCTTACTAGCAACTTATGTACAAACCCACCTAACACTGCACCACGGAAACCTAAAAACTTTTAACCCACCCTACCTAAAAACTTTTGTATTACTAAAATATTAATTGGGTGATTAAAATAGAACTTATATACTAAATATTAATGCATATTATCATCATTTTTATTTACATAATTATTTGTAAAAAGATTTAGATAAAACCTATGATTAAATATGGTACCCAACATCTCATCTCATTATTAAAATTTATGTTTAGTTTTTTAAATATTTATTTATGAAAAAGAAAATTGTATTTAATTTCTAAATATATCTAATAATTAAACAAAACAATATTCCTATTAAATAAAATGTTTTGAAAATGAAAAAAACTTTTTCCATAAATAAATGTTTAGAAATTACAATTTCAAATTTCAAATTTCAAATTATAATTTTTATAGTTTTTTTTTTTTTTTTTTTAATGGATTACTTAATGTTGGAAACCATGATAATTAATTTCCCACTTAGTGTGAGGAATGGTTGTAAGCTATAAAAGTTATTGTGATTCTCCATCTTTGAACAATAGGAATACCAATACTCTTTAATAGTGAATATTTGCCTTTCAAAGAGTTTTTACCACGTAAAATCTTTGTGTTCAATTTATATAATTGCTATTGTTTGATTATATATGTATTGATCTATATTCTATTTAGTGCTTCCAATACAAACACTTAAGATTTATATATTAACTTTGTATATCATATTCAATATTAAACATATTGAGATAACAAGTGA
Source organism: Larix kaempferi (assembly GCA_027924585.1). NCBI lineage: Eukaryota > Viridiplantae > Streptophyta > Pinopsida > Pinales > Pinaceae > Larix > Larix kaempferi. Next base: position 12,692,495 of record BSBM01000196.1, read on the forward strand.
GACATTAAATCTCATTAAAAAAATAATAATAATCATTAAAAAAAATAACTAAACCCTAATGCTACTTCATAAAAGTAATATATTAACATTGATTTGTTTATACAACATTAAGACAATACAAATACGTGCAGAAGGCGAATCTTCTCTAACTACAAAATTGCAGGTGAAAACATTACTTATCAAAGGTAGTTAAAGTAGCAGAAACTTTCCTCTTACATGATCCTGCCAAACTATCTTAAATATAAATTGATTTAGCGAAATTTCGCCAATTGGCTATTTTTGGGTTTTTTTTCAAAAAATAAATTCGCTATTTGGTGATTTTTAGTCTCTAATATCGCCCATATTTACATAAAATATGGTTTTTAATCATAATATTCCCCAGAATTTACAAGTTTCAATAGTAAATTGTATGTTTCATATTTAATATTCGCCTACCTATCTATATATATGTTTTTTCCAATCCAAAATAATTGCCTATAATACTATACTTAAGTATAATATTAGAATCCTTAAAAAATACCCTGATCGATACAAGTGACCACAATATACACGTTTTGGAAGTTTCATGCAAATTGAGTGATTTTGTAATAAAATAATACGAAATAAAATAAAAAAACTAGACGTTTCGATGCAAAATTAGTGGTTCAGTAATTACAAAAAGAAAGAGCATTAAACCTGCTCCTGTCCTGCGATGTTTTTGTTTTAAATAATTGGAATACGGACGTGAACGATAGACATGGTAGACATAATTGCGAAAAAGCTTTAATACGGAATAATTGACGAAATTATTGGTATATAAAAGTCTGAAAACTTTTAACACGGAATATTGGACCAGATTATTGGTATATAAAAGTCTGAAAACTTTTAACGTTGATACACCGTTCAGATAGTAGGACAAATGCCGTGGGGTAGACTAACTTACCATGACAGGACAAAAATTATAAAAAAATCTCTCAGCGTCTGCAACTGCCTGTATCTTTATTTATTCTTATCCTTTCATGAAAGGACTATTATTCTGCGAAGGGAGATCCATTAAGAAGTTGTCACTCAAAGCTCTTATATATCTTAGCCGCTGCTTGAGAGTTTCTTGGATCGATCAGGCCATATATGATGGGTAGATCTCCTAATTGCCGGAGTTGTTCAAAGGATGATGATCATCAGGGTCTCAATCGCGGTGCTTGGACTGCTAAAGAAGATACCATTTTGAGTGAATACATCAAAACTCACGGAGTTGGTAGATGGAGATCTCTTCCCCAAAAAGCAGGTAAACCTCTCTACTTATAATGGCATGATGGCATCTAACTGCATTATTTCTTCTTTCCAAGAGTAGAAATCACTAGAAAGGAATCATTCTCACACCCTGTATATTGCTTTATGTATCTGTGCCAGGGCTGATATTGCTAGATTACTTTTCTGCAGGTTTAAAACGATGTGTAAAAAGCTGCAGATTGCGTTGGTTGAACTATCTTCGTCCAGATATTAAGCATGGAAATATTTCTCCTGAAGAGGAGGAACTCCTAATCAGATTACATCGTCTCCTTGGCAATCGGTAAGCGTATTCACAATCAGGTCTCTGGAATATTTACAAAATGTTAACCCTAAGGCAGCGTACATTTATTTTGTATTTTGTGTATTGATTTCTTAGTCTTGGAATTTTAAGGGCAACTTATATATAGAAACACATAATATTAATATCATGGAAGTGTGCAGATGGTCATTGATAGCAGGGCGACTTCCAGGTAGAACAGACAATGAAATAAAGAACTACTGGAATACTCATCTCAGAAAGAAGGTCGAAATCAGTGAGTTAGAGCCCAAATCTCAGAAGCCCTTCAAAAGTTGCAGGGACATGCCTTATTACTCTGACTATAAAGAGGAAGAAGTCAAAGATAAAGTCAATTCTATCTCTCAAACTGCAACCTTGAAAACAAGGGCAGTCAGATATTGTGGAAGGGTAATTGCAGATGTCAACAACTGCAATAATGACAATTATGATCTCATACAGGATGCCCACGGTGGTATTGATCCAGAAGAAAAAGGATTGAAAGCAGCAGCAGATGATCATGTTGTGGAAATAGATACCTCCAAATCATTCAAAGTAGCAGATGATCATGTTGTGGAAATAGATACCTCCAAATCACTCAAAGTAGTAGATGATCATGTTGTGGAAATAGATAGCTCTAAATCATTCAAAGTAGCATATGACCATGTTGTAGAAATAGATACTTCTAAATCATGGTGCCAATTACTCTTGGAGGATTGTATTGGAGATGAGAAATACAATGGATTGGAAATGATTGATGAGCTTCAAGAGAACAGCATTGTAAGAACCCAAAGTCTTGGAATAGAAGATCATCTACATGCCCAGTTCCCCTACCCCACGCACAATTACGAAATACATTCCTCTTACTATTCTTCTTTTGAAGACCAGGAATTCCCCCATTCCATATATTTCGAGAGTTTTTTAGATTTGAGCGAGCTGCCATCCTTTCTCTCATAGATCATAGCATACTATCTATCTTCAGTATGTCATGTGAAAAGAAATTTCTTAATACCTAATCCAAGTGATAGACTAACGGAACTCTCAATGGGAAATTGCGACGACTGCATATGCTTTTATGGTAATCAAGACATTGTTTGAAGTACCTGTCATTGTGCTGGTATTTGGCAGTCTTTGGTAAAGGACATTCTAATTTTCTATTTTGTATGTATTTTATGTAATCCAAAGATTTTCCCAGCTTGGACCTAATTTGGAGATGCCCAAAAAGTAAGAAGTAATAAGTCAATAGTTAGTAAATAGTTAGTAAGTCAATGACACTAGAACATAACTAAAACAGAGAGAATAGCGCTTAACTTCATAATGATTTCATGAGTTTTTACTGACTGGATTTATTTTCTCACGGTCCTACTTAATGGACATGGATTACAATATAAAACAACAAAAAGAAATTATGTCCGAGGATCCACCTGTCCGAAGCATTTCTGAAAGTTTGGTGATTATTAAATTCACCATTATAGTCATCTACAAGGAGCTCAAAATATTACTTGGCAGTCAAAATTAATATCAACATTCTCCCCCTAAATTTTATAGCCAGTATACAATTTACACAAAATTACATACACCCAAGTTTTGTATATGAAATCCAAATACATTTTTTCCCAATGGCTTCGTAAACACATCTGCAAGCTGTTCATTGGACTTACAAAACTCAAGAGAAATTTCACCATCATTCATTAGCTCTCGGATAAAATGGAATCTGGTGTCTCTATATGCTTGGTTCTTTTGTGGAAAACATGGCTCTTTGATAGTGCAATTGCTCACTTATTATTACAGAAAATTTGTATTGACTAATTTTGTTCATGTTATAGATTTGAAAGTATTCTTCTCATCTATATCCATTGGCATGCAGTTGAAGTTGCTGCCACATATTTTGCTTCAGCTGAAGAAAGAGTAATAATTGGTTGCTTTTTTGAAAATCAAACTGCACCACATGAACCAAGATTGAAAACATAACCCGAAGTCAGAAGTGCCTTTTCTGTCATCTACACTTCCTACAAAGTCACTGTCACTCAAACCCAGCAATCTGAAATCTGAATTCAATGAATATAATACACTGAATTCTGTTGTTCCAGCAATATAGCACAGAATTCTATTTCCATCTTGCCAATGCGATGTTTTCAGAGTTTCCATGAACCTAGAAATCATACTCACAGCATATATTGTTGGAAACGGTTAATTACTCCACCATCTGATGAGATGGCTGCCGAAATTTCAAAAGACAAGCACCGCCCAAATCTGATTTGAAAAGCCATAAATTAAAAAGACAAACCAAATCAGATTCTTCTTTTTGAGTGTTAAATTCCTTGAAGAGTTGCCACCGCCACACCGTTTTATCCGAAGAAGCAATCACCGCATTAGTTAAGATTATTAAATTATGAAAAGCCTATTACCATTAATGTATCTTGACTCTACAGAATTGGGCCAGCAATTCCATGTAATTTCTAAACGGCCAACACAGTTTTTTATGTCATCCTGTAACAGCCTGTAACAATAGAGCATTTAGTTTTGCAGATCAGATTCTATTATGAAGGGTTACTTAGCATTTAATGATCCATTAGGTTGAGCCACTATACAGAGTGAATGAACAGAGTTGAAATCAATCTTAGAATTTTACTGTGTATTTTTTTGTTATGCTCTGTTTCATGAGTTTGTAAACTCATAATTATTTTGAAGATTAGTTTGTTGTAGCAGCCTAAGAGATTTATGATATTTTAAGAGTTAATTATATTTACTTGTTATTAGACAAGTTTGTGAATGTAGGGGTCACCATAACGCAGCTGTAACAGTCAGCTGCAACACAATTGCAACAGTCTTGTAGGTGACTGTTAGCTAAAACAGTGAGTTGTTACTGTAAGCTTTGACTGTGCTGAAGATTACAGTCAACTGTGACTGTCTTGTAGGTGAATTTTCTGAGTTTTGGTGATCAGTGTGTGTTGCTGGAAGTAGCGCAACACCCCCCTGCCTTCCCAAAGTGGTATCAGAGCCTGGTTAAGGTTTATTTCTCATTTTTTTGTTTTGAGTAATTTGGATTTAATTAGTGACACATGGTTTATTAAGATGAGAACTATCCTGTGTGCTCAGGATCTTTGGGAGTTTGTTACGATTGGCTATTCAGAGCCAGCTGATCAAGCCACTGAATTGGCTCTGTCAAATGCTGAGCGTATTCTGTTGAAGGAGAATAGGAAGAAGGACAACAAATCTCTTGGCCTTATTCAACAAGGCCTAAATGAATCAATATTTTCGAAGATATCAAGTGTTGAGTCTTTGAAGAAAGCTTGGGACACTTTTGAAACCTGTTATCAAGGTGTGACCAAGGTGAAGAATGTTAAGTTGCGGAACTTGAGAAGGGACTTTGAACATCTGAAGATGAAGGACATGAGACTGTTGATAATTTTATGACTCAAGTTATGAGTACTGTAAACCAGTTAAGACAGTATGGTGAAGACCTCCGAGATCAACGTGTGATAGAGAAATTGCTGAGATGTTTTCCAAAGAAGTTTGAAGCAGTGATTGTTCCAATTGAAGAGTTTAAATATTTCAGTCAAATGCACATTGATGAGCTGACTGGTTCATTGATTGCTCATGAATCAAGAATGAACAGGTATGATGATACTCCTTTAGAAAATGCTTTTAAATCTCACTTACATGTTACTAGAGGCAGAGGCAGAGGAAGAGGAGGTCAAACTACTGATCACTGTGATAGCAGAAATGATTCAGAATCTGAAGAGAAGTCACAGCAAAATACTCCTAGCGTAAGGGGGAGTAACAGCAGAATGTGGCAGCCAAAGAATCAAAGGTATGATAGATCTAAAGTTCAATGTTTCTATTGCAAGAAATTTGGGCATTATGCTAACAAGTGTTGGAAGAAGCAAGCAGATACTGGTAAGCTATCTACACATGTTACAGAGGAGGCTGAAAATGAAGAGAAGCCTATGTTTTTTACTTGTAATGTCACCCAGGAAAGTTCAAAGGATATATGGTTCTTGAAGAGTGCATGCAGCAATCATATGACTAGAAATAAGGAGTTATTTGTAAATCTAGATACAAACATTCAGTCTGAAGTGAAGTTGGGTAATGACAGTAAGGTAAAAGTTAATAGTAAAGGTGTGATTGTTGTATATGCCAATAATGGTAAAAGAAGAACAATTCATGATGTTTATTATGTTCCTGGTTTAACGTGTAATTTCTTGAGTGTGGGACAATTGTTGGAGAAGAAGTATAGTGTTCTTTAAGAACAAGGTATGTACTATTTGTTGGGCACCATTTTGACCTCTTTTTGTCATCTAAATATCCTCCATTTTCCTCCATAAAACCCTCATATTGATCTATAAAGCTTTTAGTTCAACACAAACTTTGGTTAAAAGGTATAAATGTCATTGCTTGTTAACAAATTGAATTTTGAGATTTTAGAGCATTTAAACTAATGTTTTATTCAGAATTACAGGATGTGCTAACTTCCCGTAATGTCTCCAAAGTTGAACACTTGCAGTCCAACTAGGAATTAACTGAAAGATGGAGGAAAGATCCTCAGTATCCAAGGATGGACGAATTTCCAACGAATAGATGATGTGGCTCTCACAGGTGGCAAGTCAAAGTCGGTCAAAGATGACCACCTGTGCTACCACTCAACACAAAAGCAGGGCAGTTTGGATTTTGTTGAGTTTCACGATTCTGAATGAGGATCTCGATGGCTATGTTCATTAATTAGTTTACAGGATTATAGCATTTCCAGTTTTCTTTCGAATTTGTATAAATACTTCACAAAACATTGGATCAATAATCACGATTTTGGGAAGAACGCATATTGCTTCTGAACTGCGTGGTTTTTACTGTGTAATCGATTTATGGTGAATACATTTAGACTTTCAGTTCTGTAAATTTTCAACTGTGTGTGGAACGAGGCATTGGAGGGCCCCCATTGTTGAGTTCACACACCCTTACATTGCCAGTGAATGCGATTTAGATGTTTGCAGTGATTTGATTTGATGCAGGCAATTTAGATTGTGCCATTGGTATGTGTTAATCCCTGTAGTATTTAGTTTATTATTGCAGAACGAATTGAGCTAGTTTTGATTGGTTTTATTACAGCTCTGTTATCTCATTTAATGGTTCAAGCTACGATTTCATTGTGCTACACATCGCTTACCTTTTTATGAGCTCTGTCTTCTATTTTGTTAAATGTTAAAAGAACGGTTTAGACTGTGATTTTATTATGTCATACATTGCTGCTCATTTGAAGATAAAGTGTTTAGAACAATTATCAATTACGAACAATGTCCTGTAAGGGAATTTAATGGTTAATTGTTCATTCAGCACTGGGATGTCAGGCAAAACTTTGTAGTCTGTATCTTAGGGTTAGAATTATTGTTAAATTGTTTTCACTATCCCAGTTCTTTCACCAATAGATTGCTTTCCTAAATATATTGTTGTGTACTTGAAAAGAAACAAACGAAGTTATCCCTGTAAAAGGATTTTTGTATCTTTAAGTTACAGTATTTCTCATCTAACAGTAGATTCAATTCATAGAGAATTAAGTTAACCAAACAAGTCTAGCTCTAAGTCCTAAAACTTGGATATGCCTCTAAGCTTACTGAACCGGATTGATATAAATTTAAGGTTTGATCTGCATTAGTGGATTGAAGCCCTACATTTTGGACCCGTTGCCGGGGAGGCATTGTAGAAGCAGGCTTAGGAACTTTAGTTTTCTGATATAAACAAAAATTTCAAACAAAAACACAGAATAGATTTTACTTTTATGTCAAGACTAAGAGACGAGAAAGGAAGATTTCTTAAAAACCCCCCCAAAACATAAATAACAGGAGCTTCTCTTCCAAAAGGATTCATCTCAACAGTTGGTAAGTTCAAAATGTATAAGGAAGAAACATCAAAAGGACCAACTGCAGAACAGAGAAGGGAGTATGAGAGGATGTTGGAAATAGAAAACAAACGCAGACATGAGAGAAGGGAAGAAGAGAGAAGGGACAAAGAGAGAAGACATGAGAGGGATGACAGAACAGTAGAAGATCAGGAAGCCAGCTTTAAATTTCCTATCTTAGACACTAGCGTTATCCTAGGAGAAGAGGTGAAAATGAAGAATATTCCACCATCTGTCTTACCAAACTTCTATGGCATGACCTCTGAAGATCCTGACTCTTTCCTATTCGAATTTGACATCTTGTGTCGAACTTATGGGTATACTGATGACACCCATAAGCTCCGTCTTTTCCCTGCTACTCTTAAAGCAGCTGCCTTGAAATGGTTCATGGGTTGAGGAGAACATTCTATCACTAGCTGGGATGAAATGAGGAAAATCTTTCTTCAAAAATATCAGGCATATTGCAGATCAAAGGGTCTGAAAGATGACATTTTTTGTATGACTCAACAGGAAGATGAGAGTTTGGAGGAGTATTTGGAAAGATTCTCATACAACTTACAGAAATCTAAATACAATTCTTTAACACCTGAAATGATTAGAACAATATTTTTGAAAGGAATAAGAGAAGAGTATTTGGACATTTTGAATGTTATGGGCAAGGGTGACATCTCTTACCTTCCCTTTGATGAGATACAAGATTTATGTCAGAAATATTCAAGAGGAAAGGCTCGAACTGGAAAAAGAGATAGCAATACCAAAGCAACTAAATCTGCAAACAGTGGTATTTCTAGAGCTGAGCTTGGAAATCTGCTAGAAGATTTCAATACTGATTTATTAAGTACCTTGGGCACACAAGTCGAAGCAACAAAAACCAAGAAGAGGCAAGAACAACAGGACCAACAAGATTAGGCTTTGTCTATTTTTTGTCCTAAATGTAGAAAGAAACACCCACTTAGAGAATGTCCTTTAAATACTGTTGAAATTTGTGGCTTATGCACTTTTAATCACAAAACTGATGATTGCCCTAGATTGAAGGAATTGCAGGCAGCTGGAATGGAGGAAAATCACAGCATGGAGTCTCTCTACTTCATGGGACAACGGAGACCTTGGCAGCCACGATTCTTAGGTATGTCTCAACATCCTATGCAGCAATCTAATACAAATTATCAAACTCCTATTCAAAACTCATGGAATGCACCCATGCCTTGGCAAACTTGGTCTCCTCCATTATCTCAATCTGCTCCAAATTGGAGAGGGTATGCCCATGGTAACCAGACATATCAGCAGGCTTATTTGCAGCCCTATCAACAACCTTCTGCCTATCCTCAATATCACCAGAATCAAGTCCAAGCCCCATCTTTTCAAGTTCCATCTTTTCAACAACCCAACAACATGGCTCCTCAATTGAGTACACCGCCTCAACAGCTTCAACTACCATCCAATCAGCCTCCACCTCAGCCTACACAACTCCCAACTCAACCAATTCCAAATCCAAATAATAAAACAGACAGACCCATGTATAATGTTGATGATGGAATGGCGCTTCCCTACTCCATTCTCCCACTGCAAAATATCAATTTGAGATCTAGGAAAACCTTACAAAAACAATCTCCTGTTATCTTAGAAGAACCACCAGAAACTGACAAAACTCCAAAAAAATTAAATACAGAAAAATCACAGTCAACGAGGGAAAAGAACAATATCTTATACACCTCCTTTTCCTGAAAGGTTAGTCAAAGAAAAACCTTCGATTTCCTTACCTGATTTCGATGTTCTGAACGAGTTAACAAATGTATATCTCAAAATTCCTCTACTGCAGGCTATAAAAGATATTCCAATTTACACTAAAGCAGTTAAAGAACTATGTCTTAATAAAAGAAGGAAGGATCCATCGAAAATTCATGTGGTAGGCAATCTAGCGGGATTAATGTCCAACACTGTTTTCATTGAAAAGTATGTAGATCCTGGAATTCCAATGCTTACAATTACTATTAATAACTTTTCAATCCCAAAAACATTGATCGATTTAGGTGCTTCCATTAATGTCATGACACTAGAGACAATGAATTACCTTCACTTAACAAATCTCAGACCCACCACAATAGTCTTGGAATTAGCTGATAGATCTAAAATTACACCTGAAGGGGTCTTGGAAGATATTATTGTTTCTTTAGACTCCTGGGAGTATCCTGTTGATTTTATAGTACTACAGCCAAAATCTAACTTAGGAGGTCACCCATTGATCCTTGGCAGACCCTGGCTGGCAACAGCGGATGCTTTCATAGGATGTAGGTCAGGAAGTATGCTCGTTTCACATGGGACAGAGAGAAAACATATTGCACTTTACCCTTCTGCCCAAAGACCTTCTACATTAGATCAGCTGTCATGGATTAATGAAACCAAAGAACAAGAAGAAGACGTGATTTTGCCTGTTCTGAGTATAAATCAGTTCTTTGATTTTTAGGAAGACAACCACGAAGATCTACTGGATTATTTCATTGCTGAACCTGATATTTCTGCAGAATTACGAGATATGGAATATGCTATAGCAGATCAAGTTTTGGGTTATAATTTTCAAGAAAATTGCAATGTTCATTCCCTAGCATTAGCACTTCATGACGTTTTTAATGTTCATTACATCACCGATATTCACAGTAAAACGGCTGAAATCAGTCCAGGCAAAACTCTGAAAATAAGTGCACATATTACCACATCACAGGAAGAACAGTTGATTACTTTGCTGAATAAATATTCCCATGCATTTTCCTGGGAGTACACTGATATGCCCGGTATTCATCCTGAGACATGCACTCACCACATTTACCTAGATGAAAAAATACGACCTCTGAGACAACCGCAACGCAGAATGAACCCTATGCTAAAAGAAATAGTCAAAGACGAGTTGCAAAAGTTGTTAAAAGTGGGATTTATTTACCCCATCTCCGACAGCCAATGGGTCTCACCCTTGGTTGTTGTTCCTAAAAAAATGGTAAATGGCGCATATGTATCGATTACAGGGAATTGAATAAGGCAACTTTAAAAGACTATTTTCCATTGCCTTTCATTGATCAAGTGCTGGATGCTTTAGCTGGAAAGGAATATTTTTCATTTTTAGATGGCTTCAGTGGTTATAATCAGATTAGTATTGCAAACGAAGACCAAGACAAAACCACCTTTACATGTCCCTGGGGCACTTATGCCTACAAAGTTTTACCTTTTGGCTTATGTAATGCCCCAGCTACCTTTCAGAGGGTTGTCTTGGCCATCTTTGCAGATCTAATTCATGAGTGTGTTGAGGTTTACATGGATGATTTTTCTGTATATGGACGTACCTTTGAAGATTCCTTAGCAAATTTGGAGAAAATTCTAAAAAGGTGTGTTGACTCAAACCTTTCCCTTAGTAACGAAAAATGTTTTATGATGATGACTGAAGGGATCATTTTAGGGCATCACATTTCTTCCTCTGGAATAAAAGTAGATCCTACTAAAATTCAAGTCATTACAAATTTATCTGAACCAACAACTCAAACAAATGTCAGAAGCTTTTTAGGATATGCAGGCTATTATCGTAGATTTATTGCAAATTTTAGTAAGATAGCTCTGCCATTGTTTAAATTGCTTTCAAAGGATGTGAATTTTAATTGGAATACTGACTGTCAATCTGCATTTCAGACACTTAAAGAGAAACTCTCAGCTACTCCCATTTTAAGGGGACCAAATTGGACATTGCCTTTCCATATTTCAACTGATGCCTCTGCTACTACAATAGGAGCCTCATTGGGCCAAAAAGAACATACTTTGACTTATGCTATCTATTTCATTAGTAAAAATCTGACACCTGCAGAGCTGAATTATACAGTCACTGAAAAAGAGATGTTGGCAGTGGTTCATGCTGTAAACAAATTCCGTCATTATATCACTGGCTATGAAATTTTTGTTCATACAAATCATTCAGCCTTACGCTATTTAATGAATAAATCTATCACTAATGGTCGGATTACTAGATGGTTGTTATTAATGTAGGAGTTCAATATCACTGTTTTAGATCGACCTGGACGAGAAAATCAAGTGGTGGATTTCCTGTCTCGCTTACACAATACTGGTGAGGTTGTTCCGGTTTTAGATAGTTTTCCTGATGAACACCTATTTGCAATTTCTGTTATCACTCCTTGGTATGCTGACATTGCCAATTACTTATCATCAAGCCAACTACCACCATCTATGACATCTAAAGAAAAAAAGAAGATTATTAAACAAAGTGCTAGGCATATATGGGTTAATGGTGATCTCTTTTACACAGGATATGATTTAATTATAAGAAGATGTGTACGACAGGATGAAGTCTTAGATATTTTAAAGTCTTGTCATGATGAACCGTGTGGTGGCCATTTTGCAGACAAACGGAAAGCATACAAGATACTCAATCTGGGGTATTATTGGCCTTCCATTTTTAAAGATGCTAAGAGGTATGTTAGAAGTTGTGATACTTGTCAACGAATGGGACGGCCAGTCTGGTCTGATGAAATGACACTCCAACCACAAATTCTCATTGAACCATTTGAAAAGTGGGCCCTTGACTTCATTGGTCCCATTCATCCACCATCACATGGACAGAAATACATTTTGGTCTGCACGGACTATGTTACTAAGTGGGTAGAGGCCAAACCATTGCCAAGAGCCACCGAACAGACTGTGGTAAACTTTCTTTTTGAGGAGATATTTGTCAGATTTGGGGTGCCTAGAGAGATTGTAACTGATCAGGGTGCCCAGTTTACCTCTACATTAGTGCAGGAGATAGCAGAAAAGTATAAGATTAAGCATCGAAAGTCTACCCCTTACCACCCTCAAGCAAATGGCAAAGTGGAATCTACAAACAAGACTTTAGAAGGAATCATTACCAAAACTGTCCAGATGCATCGGAAGGATTGGTCAGCTAAGCTTACTGAAGCTTTATGGGCATACCGGATCACCTGGAAAAATAGTAGTGGTTTTTCTCCTCATCAACTTGTTTATGGTAAGCAAGTCCTCCTTCCTATAGAGTTTCAAGTTCATACTTTCAAGTTAGCTGCAGATTTGGGCATGGATCTTTCTGAGGCTCAGCAAGAAAGAATACTTCAGTTGAAACAGCTAGATGAGATGAGACAGGCTGCCATAGAACACAATATTCTGATACAATAGCAGAGAGCTCAATGGCATGACAAATTTATCAAAAAGAAGCAATTTCACATCGGTGACTGGGCACTACTGTTTGACTCCAAGTTCAAAGACTTCAAAGCCAAATTCACAACTCACTGGCTTGGTCCATATGAAATTGCGGAGGTTTATGACAATGGCTCAGTCAAACTTCAAACAATCGATGATGCAACATGTACATTTGTGGTCAATGGCCATCGGCTCAAGCTGTATACCAAGCCTATCAATAAGGATGATTTTATACAGCAGGTTTCACAGCAAAAGGAAACGCAAGTGCTGGATAAACACATCAGTGTTTCGCCTTCACCTGCTCCTTAGCTGATCTGATACAGCAAGCAAATAAAACAAAAAGATACAAAGAAAATAAAAATCGAAAAAAAAAAAAACAAAAATCTAAAAAAAATATATATATAAAAAAGGAAGTTTAGTTGTGAAAACCAGTTCACTGGCACAATATAAACTTGATTTTTCTCTGGAAAACCAAGTTTACCTAGCCATTGAAAATTCACAAAAATATCTTTTTTCCAATTTCCTGTTTTGTTTTCCAAATAATGACGATCTTGTTTGACTTGAGGAAAAGTCAAAAGGTAGGCCTGTGAGGGGGATAAGCATTTTCATGAACCCTCCAAGTCTTTTCCATATGCAGAGGATTATGATTTTTCATAATGCAGAAGGGACCTGATTTCCAGCAATACAAGTGATTTTTAAATAATACAGAGGGACCTGACTTCCAGTAAGGCAGAAGAAATCTACAGAAGGACCTGACTTTCAGTGAAACTGAAGAATTTGAGATGCCAGATAGAATACATCAGAAGGACAGAAATGAATCAGGATACAAACCAACTTCATCAGATAGCAAGCTCATCATACAGAGACATCAAGCAAAGTCTGTAAGAATTTATAGTTTTTATGTTTTAAAAAGTTTCAGAATTCTTTGTTTTTAAGCAATGACATATTATCAACTATTGAAAAGCTTGACTTCCTATTTTTCATTATTCGGATAGTCTGTGCCATTACCCTACTTACCTTCCATTAGTCTCTGCCAGTACCCTACTTACCTTCCATTAGTCTTTGCCAGCACTTCACTTTTCCACCCTAGGGGTCAAGATGGTTGTCAGGATCAAACCCAAGGGAAATTTTAAAATACTGCATTCTACAGGACATATACTGCACTCTACAGGATACATACTGCATTCTACAGACAGATTTTTTTTCTTGGTTTAAAGACAAATAGGGTCTCCTTCTCAGCAAAAAGTGAAATATTGACATAAAGGAATTTCAAAAGTTTCTTTTTATATGTATTTAGTGCATCAGGCATTAAGTAATATATAAAATTTAAGGAGGGAAACAATGGTCATATATATATCTTCAGTGCATCTTTTTTTTTTTTTTAAAGGGGGGGTTCATTTTAAGAGAAACAGCCTGTTCAATAAAACATTGGGTATACAAAGAAACCGAAGTGTATCTTACAGTTTATGCATTAAATGTTGGGCATATAAAAAGGATTAAAGTGTTTTATCAATCAAAACCTTACCTTTCATCATTTTAATTGAATGAAGTGGCATGTTATGTAATGATGAAAAGAAAACGTGGAATAATGCCCACGACAGCACGTAAATAAGCTAGATTCCTGCATTATGTATTGGTAAAATCAGAAAACATGACTTGATTATTCTCCTTGAGGCGGAGTCCAGTGTTGTCTCTGCAAAATCGACTGCTGTGTGAAGATAATTGACAGTGAGAAGGGGCCGTGGGTTACAGGAAGTGTGAATACACGATTTGCTGAAGAGATTGTGTAGGAGAAAGTAAAAACAGTGGCACTAGAGAAGAGGTAAAAATTTAAACCCCTTTTCTTTGTTAAAAACTCTGCTCAAACCAACAGAAATTTCACAATTTCAGAGTATTGTTGTGGGGATAGGAAGAAAAGGCAGAGTTAAAGGTTGAAAGGTTCCTGTTTTCTATTTTTATTCAAAATGGTGTCTAGACTGGAACCAGAGAAATTTGAGCCTGCAGATATTCATGAGAGATGCATGGAAATTTTCGAAAAAAATCAATGGGTGCCTTTCTTTGAAAAATTTTATGGGAACAATGATAATGTTAGCCTAGCCTTTGCTGGCTCATTCGATGGAGAGAGGGCTACAGTAGGAAATTTAAGTTTCAGACTGTCTGAAGACATTTTGGCACAAATTATTGGCCTGCCACAACAAGGAGAAAGATTTTTCAAAACCAAGCAATTCAAAGAGAAATCATGGATACCCTTTTTGTGCAGATCAAGAGCAGGGTCAGTAAATTGGAAGAAAGGTATACCAAGGAGCTGGCTGGTTCATTCCTGGGATGAAATGGTGTATATCATCCAAAGATTCATCACCTGTGAAGGGAGATTCAGTATTGTTTACCTTTACCACATCAAGCTGTTGCAGCATTTGAAAGGTGAATGTGAGATCAATATGCCCTATTTCCTGTTACAAAGTCTAACTAAGATGGCTAAGGCTATCCAAAGGCATGAAAAAGACAAACTGACAAGTCTTTTTCACTGTGGACTCATCAAAATCATCATCCAGCATGAGTTACAAAAGCAAAATTTGACATGGTCAGGATTTTTAGTTCAAAATCAGTTTGAAGAGCAGGAAGAATTGCATGAAGAGGTTTCAAAAGAAGAGGAATTGCTGATGATAGCATACCCTGAGGCAACAAGTTCAAAACTGCCAAAGGAGAAAAAGAAGAAAAAAGAGGTATTGCTGATTACTGATGATGAAGACAACTCTGAGGCAACAAGTTCAAAACAGCCTCAGAGAAGAATACAAACCAAAAGTGTAATGAAAGAAGACAAACAGTTTCAAAAACAAGAGCAAATTTTTGTAACTTACCAGAAGAAGCCAAGGAATTATAAGCAAGTTCGAATCCAGTCGGCATTAGAAGATGAGGAACACATACAAACCTTGGAAAATCAAGAAGAAAACCTAGCAGGTGAGATAGGGCAGGATATCCAAGGAAGTGATGAAATAATAAAACAGACAAAGAAAATCAATCTCTTCTTAGATCAGCAGGAGAGGGAAAAAGAAAAGCCATTAGAAGATGAAGAACACACACAAACCTTGGAAAGTCAAGAAGAAAACCTAGCAGGTGAGATAGGGCAGGATATCCAAGGAACTGATGAAATAATAAAACAAACAAAGAAAATCAATCTCTTCTTAGATCAGCAGGAGAGGGAAAAGGAAAAGCAGTCAAGACAAGGAGTACTAAAAGACTCAGCTTCTCTTTCCTCAGAGCAACAAACTGTGAAAGAGGAAAAGAAAGAAGGATCAGTACAGGAAAGTGAAGAATTAGGGATGGACACCGATTCTGTACAGCTTTCAATGAAGAAGAAGAAAACTTCCAAGAACAATAAAGAGATTAAGAGGTTGAAACTTGAAATAAAGGAATTGGAGCTCAAGAATGAGAAATTGAGAAAAGACAATCGGAAGTTGAGAATTCAGAGGACACACATTTCTAAAAATGCATCCAGATGGTATAAGCAGAAGAAGGTCTACAAAGCTAAGTATGAGAGATTGAAGGTCCTTTATGCATCTCCAACTTCAACAGATGCATCGTCTCAGTAGGAGATTAGAAAGCAAGAAGATCAGCAGCAAAATTTTGGTACAGGGTCAAATATTTTTGGCATGGGGACATGCAACAGCTTCCTCTTGGGGGAGATGTTGGGCACCATTTTGACTTCTTTTTGTCATCTAAATATCCTCCATTTTCCTCCATAAAACCCTCATATTGATCTATAAAGATTTTAGTTCAACACAGACTTTGGTTAAAAGGTATAAATGTCATTGCTTGTTAACAAATTGAATTTTGAGATTTTAGAGCATTTAAACTAAGGTTTTATTCAGAATTACAGGATGTGCTAACTTCCCATAAAGTCTCCAAAGTTGAACACTTGCATGACAACTAGGCATTAACTGAAAGATGGAGGAAAGATCCTCAGTATCCAAGGATGGACGAATTTCCAACGAATAGATGATGTGGCTCTCACAGGTGGAAAGTCAAAGTTGGTCAAAGATGACCACCTGTGCTACCACTCAGCACAAAAGCAAGGCAGTTTGGATTTTGTTGAGTTTCACGATTCTGAATGAGGATCTCGATGGCTATGTTCATTAATTAGTTTACAAGATTATAGCATTTCCAGTTTTCTTTCGAATTTGTATAAGTACTTCACAAAACATTGGATCAATAATCACGATTTTGGGAAGAACGCATATTGCTTCTGAACTGCATGGTTTTTACTGTGTAATCGATTTATGGTGAATACATTTAGACTTTCAGTTCTGTAAATTTTCAACTGTGTGTGGAACGAGGCATTGGAGGGCCCCCATTGTTGAGTTCACACACCCTTACATTTCCAGTGAATGCAATTTAGATGTTTGCAATGATTTGATTTGATGCATGCGATTTAGATTGTGCCATTGGTATGTGTTAATCCCTGTAGTATTTAGTTTATTATTGCAGAACGAATTCAGCTAGTTTTGATTGGTTTTATTACAGCTCTGTTATCTCATTTAATGGTTCAAGCTACGATTTCATTGTGCTACACATCACTTACCTTTTTATGAGCTATGTATTCTATTTTGTTAAATGTTAAAAGAACGGTTCAAACTGTGATTTTATTATGTCATACATTGCTGCTCATTTGAAGATAAAGTGTTTAGAACAATTATCAATTACGAACAATGTCCTGTAAGGGAATTTAATGGTTAATTGTTCATTCAGCACTGGGATGTCAGGCAGAACTTTGTAGTCTGTATATTAGGGTTAGAATTATTGTTAAATTGCTTTCACTATCCCAGTTCTTTCACCAATAGATTGCTTTCCTAAATAGATTGTTGTGTACTTGAAAAGAAACAAACGATGTTATCCCTGTAAAAGGATTTTTGTATCTTTAAGTTACAGTATTTCTCATCTGACAGTAGATTCAATTCACAGAAAATTAAGTTAACCAAACAAGTCTAGCTCCTAAGTCCTAAAACTTGGATATGCCTCTAAACTTACTGACCCGGATTGATATAAATTTAAGGTTCGATCTGCATTAGTGGATTGAAGCCCTACACTATTTATGACAAATATCCAAGTAAGCAGTTGATAACCAAAGTAGAAATGACAAAGAATAGAATGTTTCCATTGATTGTGAGAAATGATTTGACTAACTCTTTGAATGATTATAAAACTAAGAGTTTAGATCATTCGTGGTTATGGCATTTGAGGTATGACCATTTACATTTTGGTGGCTTAGATCTATTACAAAAAAAGAAGATGGTAAAAGGGTTGCCCAGTATCCAGCAGCCAACAAGCTCATGTGAGAGTTGCATATTGGGAAAGCATCATAGAGAGAAATTCATCTCATCTCTGGAGTCTCATACAGAGGAAAAGCACCGTTGGAGCAGGTACACACTGATTTGTGTGGATCGATGCAAACACCTTCTTTAACTAGTAATGTTTACTTTATGATTTTCATTGATGATTTCAATCGAAAAACTTGGGTGTATTTGCTGAAACAGAAATCTCAAGCATTTGATGTGTTTAAAAGATTTAAAGCTATGGTTGAAAAGGAGAGTGACAAAAGTATTAAATTTTTGAGATCAGATAGAGGAGGTGAGTATATGTTGAATGATTTTGTGGAATTTTGTAAATATCATGGAATTAAAAGACAGTTTACTGCTCGCTACAATCCACAGCAAAACGGAGTAGCAGAAAGAAAGAATCGAACCATTATGAACGTGGCTCGAAGTATGATCAAGGAGAAGCATATTTCAAATGAATATTGGGGAGACCATATTGCCTGTGCAATATATATTCTGAATAGAATCCCAACTAAGAGCGTGAAGGATCGAGTTCCCCAGCAATCATGGAGTGGTAAGAGTAGCAGCATATCTCATTTAAGAATTTTTTGGTTGTGTAGCTTATGCACATGTACCTGAAGAGCTGAGGAGAAAATTAGATGACAGAAGTCAAAAATTTATTTTTGTTGGATATAGTGAAGAATCTAAAGTATATAGACTGTATAGCCCAATCACTAAGAAGTATGTCATCAGTAGAGATGTGATGTTTAAGGAAGAAGAAGCATGGGATGGCAGCATAGATAAGTTGGTTGCAGAGGACACTATTACATCTCATGCGGAAGGTGAAGAAGATGAGCAAGGCATACATGGAGGACAGTTAACTCCACAAACACCTACACCAGCAGTAAGGACACCTGCCAGAACACCCAGAACTCAAGAACGTGGTGAACCATCAAGTGTTGATGGACGGCAAGAAACAGGATCAAAGGTAAGTAATGAATCAAATCCTACATTAGCTTCATTAAGAAACAGAGTTAGAGGTCAGAAGACTAGAAGTTTGAGAGAATTGTATGAGCAAGATGAAGAAGTAGATCAAGTTTCAAATTTAGCATTGATAGCATGTGATGTTGTAAGTTTTGATGAAGCAGTTGAAAAAGATGTTTGGATAAAAGTAATGGATGAAGAAATTGATGCCATAGAAAGAAATAATACTTGGGATCTTATAGATCTGCCTGATAATAAAAAATTTATTAGTGTCAAATGGATTTATAAGACTAAGTTAAATGCCAATGGTGAAGTTGAAAAATACAAAGCAAGACTTGTAACTCAGGGGTTTAGTCAACAACCTGGTATTGATTATAATAAGACGTTTGCACCTGTAGCCATACTTGATACAGTAAGGATGGTATTAGCTGTTGCTACTCATAATAAATGGTATGTGTAAATGGATGTAATGTATGCGTTTTTTAATGGATCTTTAGAAGAAAAGGTTTATGTGAGACAACCACCTGGATATGAAATTGATGGACATGGTGACAAAGTTTACAGATTGAAGAAAGCATTGTATGGATTGAAGTAGGCACCTAGAGTTTGGTACAGCAGGATTGATGAATATTTGAATAGTGAAGGATTTAGCATAAGTCCAAGTGATCCAACCTTGTATACAAAGGTAAACCAAGAAGGTAAAATACTGATTGTTTGCTTATATGTTGATGATTTGATATTCACTAGAGATCTTTCAGTAGATGAGTTTAAGAAAGCCATGAAAACAGAATTTGAGATGACTGATTTATGAATGATCAAATATTTTCTTGGTATAGAAGTAATTCAATCTGAAGATGGTATTTCTATCAGTCAAACTAAGTATGCAAATGATGTACTGAAAAGATTTAGAATGATGAATTGTAAGACAACTGTAAATCCAATTGCAACTGGTACAAAACTCAGTAAGGAGGATGATGGGTCAAAAGTTGATCCAACGATGTATAAAAGACTGGTAGGAAGTCTCATGTACTTGACTGCAACAAGACCTGATATAGTGTTTGAAGTAAGTATGATTTCAAAATTTATGGAGTCCCCAAAGAATACCCATTGGCAAGATGGAAAGAGGATTCTGAGATATATTGCTGGAACAACAAATTTTGGTATCCAGTATACATCAAACTCAGATTTTAAGTTGATTGGATATACTGATAGTGATTTTGCAGGTTCTACAGATGATAGAAAGAGTACATCTGGATATGTATTCAATTTTGGATCGGGATCAGTAGCATGGGCTTCAAAGAAACAACCCATAGTGACACTATCCTCTACTGAGGCAGAGTATGTTGCAACAACAACAACTGCATGTCATACTGTGTGGATGAGAAGAACTCTTTCTGAGTTGCAGCATGAACAAGATGGACCAACACATATTTTCTGTGACAACAAATCAGCGATTGCACTATCAAGAAATCACGTCTTTCATAAAATAAGTAAGCATATTGATACAAGGTATCATTTCATTCGAGAACTGATAAACAAGAATGAAAT
This sequence comes from Larix kaempferi, assembly GCA_027924585.1. Classification (NCBI taxonomy): domain Eukaryota; kingdom Viridiplantae; phylum Streptophyta; class Pinopsida; order Pinales; family Pinaceae; genus Larix; species Larix kaempferi. The sequence continues at coordinate 12,712,977 of BSBM01000196.1, forward strand.
CAGTATGGAATTTTGCAAATCAGAAAATCAGTTTGCAAACTTATTTACGAAACCTCTGGGGAAAGAGTTGTTTGAGTTTCATAGGAAAAACATTGGGGTTTGTAAGCTATAACAGAAATCCAGTATTTCAAAAAAAAAATTGAAGTGTAGTAATTAAGGGGGAGAATGTTGGAAACGGTTAATTACTCCACCGTCTGATGAGATGGCCGTCGAAATTTCAAAAGACAAGCACCGCCCAAATCTAATTTGAAAAGCCAAAAATTAAAAAGACAAACCAAATCAGATTCTTCTTTTTAACTGTTAAATTCCTTGAAGATTTGCCACCACCACATCGTTTTATCCGAAGAAGCAATCACCGCATTAGTTAGATCATTATGGATTCATGAGAAGTCAGTGAACCCATTAAATCATCAACAAACATTTTACTTAGATCCTTCACCTCATCTATGGCTGCAGCAACTGGTTCAAACTTCTTAGGCATGGACCTAAGGACCTTCTCCAAAATCCTCTGATCAGGGAGGTATTCACCCAACAATTTTAGTTGGCTAACCACATAAGTCACCTGATTCATAAACAACTCAACTGTGTCTAAATATTTCATTTTCGAATTCTCAAATTCCCTTCTCAACTTTTGTAGTTTAATTGTCTTAACTTTGGTTTCTCCTTGGTAGCTTATCTCAAGAGTTTCCCATGCTTCCTTAGCATTTTTGGCAGTGGAAATTTTGGCAAAAATCAGTGGGAGAACACCCTATTGAATGTAGGAAAGAGCCTTGGAATATTTCTTGTGATTCTCCTCCAATTTATCCTTTTATGCAACTGTTAAATCTTGTTCAGCTGCAAGATCCATAGACTCAGCATACCCGTATGTTATGAATCCCCAAATTCCTTGAGATTTAAGAACTATCCTCATCTTAATTGCCTATATTTCATAATATTATTTCCCCATGAAGACAGGAATATGTGGTTGATCATTACTACTTGAAGCCATTCAAATTTCCGATTAAATCAAATACATATTTGGGGTTTACAATTTCAAATTGGGAATAGGACAGGACTAGTCCTGATTTCACCCAAATTAATGCGAGGAAATTGTCCAGAAACTTTCAAGGCTACTGAGCCAATATTCGAGCGTATACTCATAAAGTCAAACCCATAAATTATAAATCTAACCACCTAGCTCTCAAATTCCCTTTAAAATTTATGGCTTTAATCAAAAGACAACATTAATCCAGGACTCAACTACTTCTTCTCTTTTAACTTGAACTCTCCACAACAAATCTGCTCCAACTGTAATGGTGGCGCCTATATTTTAACTAGCAAAGAACCTTTCAACCAACGACCAAATCAATGGGTTGATGCTATCCGTAAACAGATATGAAAACTGCCAATGCAATATCAGCTCCAACAAGGAATGGATAACTTATGTAATACCCTTACATAGCATAAAAAAACAACTACATGTCTGTGCGAGGTGTTCACACAATTTTGTCGACAGGGGTTGACTTCGCACTGTCGTCAATAAACAGCAACATAACACTTTTAAGCACCAGCCCAGAAAGGTTTTACCCTTTCCAGCAACACCCGCAAAGTGAGTGAAGTCTCACCCGAGATGGTTAAGGGGGCTGCAGGAACCAAGTTTCCACAGTGGGGAAAGGACATGCAACTATTCTAACTCTATCGCATCAGAAACCAGAGATTCACTTTCGTATCATGCTTAGCAACTCAAACATACATTCACCATCACATTCACCACTCACATCAACAGAGTAATACTAGTGATCGCATCAATGAAACTTTACAGAAAAGACAACATAAAATGTGACACAGCATTCATTATTCGACATAAACAGAGATAGAAGAACATATCCAAACATATTCATGCACTAACTCATCAAAACCTACGGAATAACCTCCGCAGAAACAATTCAAAACACCTTATCGCGGATCCATACAAAACTTCTTAAAACATAGCAAAACATTACAGAGTTCATCCGCACATCTATCGATCACTTATGATCTTGTTCTAGGATTCCCTTAGGCTTACATTCATAGTCCTATTTATAGCCAACTATGGCGGTTACAAAATGGTCCAAATGATCCTTTCTAACTAACCAAACCAATCTTGTGCTTTTGTTGGCTCCTCGTTCTCCGTGAATGGTTGAGAGGAACCTGCGACAATTAATTAATTAAAATACACGATATAGCAGTAAGAACAAAACTTGGAATCACTTTATTGATCACAGGCCACTTCGAGGGGGGAACCTCCTTTGAGCAAGCTCAATATAAATAAATTCACGGTACCTTCATTGGCCTCAACACACACTTATATACTAATTCTATTCCCAATACTATGGGTCAATACCATGGGACATATAATAGTACGGGACGACTTACAAAGCATATGCGTCCAATACTATGGGTCAATACCATGGGCTAATACAAACTATGGATCCACAAATACTACGGAATGACTTACAAAGCATATGCGTCCAACAACAATATGCTAACAAAGTAAAGAGAAGGGTTGAAACGGGTTCCTAACATCCCCTTCCCTTAGAAAAATATTTGTCCTCAAAGCTTTATATGTGGAAATTGATGCGGAATCTAAAGGAGTGGTTCCCCTGTAGCATCCCTGGGTTGCATTCCATTCCATTGAATTAATTTCGTTGTGATAGAGTGAGAGAGAAGCTGACACCTTTTGAGTTTCAGGGAGGAATTCTTGGAAGGTTGTAGACGAAGAAGAACCATATCAACTACGTGAAAATGGTGCTCAGAACAATGTTGATCGACGTGTTGTTTCAGTTGAATTCTTTCCATGTGAAGATTGTCCTGCAGAATGAGAAGAATCTGATCGTGGTTTCGAAGAATCGAGTCAATTTCCTAAACTAGGGAACTGCTGAGGGTGTATGGAGGAAGAAATGGCGGTGCCTGTCCATAGACTGCTTCATATGGTGTCATTTTAGATGTGGTATTGTACCACTAGAGCGCTTCAAAGAAATCCATAGAAATGGTTGTCCAAATCTGTGTAGGGATGAGCAAGGGTTCGAGCAGTCTTGAAAGGAGTGTCATTTCACCCTTGTTGACCTGGAAAGTACCACAGTTAGCCACCATCTATTGAATTGTCATTTTTAGTCCCTTCCAAAAGAAGTTACATTGTTCCCGGTCATACGTTTTGAGGAACCCAGAGTGCCCTGTCGATGGAGAAGCATGCAGTTCATAGAATGGATATCCTTGTTGATCAAATTGCAACCAATGTGGAACAAGTAGAGGAATAGTTGTAATAGAAATTGGGTCATCAAGTGTGCAAGAAGGAGCATCTACCACCAGATTGTCCTTACCCTTCTTGTAATTGAGCGCATAGGCAGAACCCATGAGTTGGATAACCCATTTCAGTAGTGTTGGGGAGGATACCCGTTGTTCCAGAAAAATTTCCAGACTCTGGAGATCAGTCTTGATGCATAAATAATTCCCTAATAGCGATGGCAGCCACTTCGGTATTGCATGCAAAATAGCCATCAGTTCCTTTTGAGATGTAGATGCGGCTAAATTCTTACCGAAAAGTTCTCTTGAATATGGCAAGCCCACTGGTTCAGCAAAGACACCTACATATCTATCCAAGGAAGTAGTGGAGACCGTTGATGGGTGCAGCTGAATGGAATGGAGCCGAGCGATTACATCTTGTGAATTCTTCTTAAGGATCTTTTCCAAGCGATGTGAACTGATGATGCGAAGAGACCCTAGTTGTAAGCCCGTAAATTTGTGTTGTTTCCAATTAACTAAAAACTGCATCCAAAGTTCAGCAAAATCCCATAAAATGGGGCCAAGAGTGCATAACCATTGAACGCCCAAACTAGATCACATCCGCCTAAGTACAAGGAAAACATGTCAGAGTGCAGGTTATAATCTTCCAGAGATATATGCACATTGTGACACTTCCCCTTGCAAGTTAAGGTTCCCGCATTGGAAACCATGACTTCAAAGTTGGAGCAAGGATGGACAAAACAATCATCATGTTTGGCAATGCAAGGGTCAATGAAGTTATGAGTGCTACCAAGGTTAATGAGTATGGTAAGAGGGAGCTTCTTGAAGTAACCCCTGAATTGCAGTGTTTGTGGGGTGGTGACACCGTTTACAACATGGAGAGAGATATCTGGTGGGTCATCCTGAGATGGGGGGTCAGCAGGCGGGTGTTGAATGTCAACTTGATCATCTATTGTATCTATAGCTTCTTCACCATGTTTAGAGGAAGGTGGAGAATCCACATCCAAGAGATAGATCTTTTGCTAAACACATATATGTCCCCGAGTGAATTTCTCATCACAATTATAATAAAGTCCTTTTTCTCAGCATGCCCGCATCTCTGGTTCAGACAAATGCTTGATAGGAGTTGGTCGAGGAGTTGGAGTGATGGGAGGTCATTGGGAACCCATATTTTCGAAGGGAACAAAGGTGGGTTTGGAGCATTGTTGGGTTGCGATCTTATCCTCTACCAACTTAGCCAACCCTAGGACTTCCATCATTGTGTTGGGACAGAACATTTTCACCTCTGAGCAGATTTCATCCTTGAGACCACTGATAAAACAACTCCTGTAGAATTCATCAGACAATCCTTTTGTGTGAGTTTCTCAAATTCTACCTGATACTCACTCGTTGTGCCACTTTAGTGAAGTTTAGTGAGTGCTCCTGTGAAGTCATCAAAAGAACTAAGACCAAATCGTTGCAAAAGGAGTTGGCAAAAATCTGTCTAGTTTGGCTCGTGATGAGCTTTGATGTACCAACGGTACCATTTAAGGGCTTCCTGTTCCAAATGAAAAGATGCAAGTGGAACTTTCTGGACATCAAAAGTATTATGCAAACTAAAATATTGTTCTGCCCTGTATATCCATCCAGTCGGATCAATACCATTGAAGCGAGGAAAATCAAGCTTCAGCCCACGAAAATTGCTAGAAGAAGAGAACCCAGTGGCTACACAAGATTCTAGCTGTCGGTTATTGTTCATGGTTGAATGCTGAAGATGGAGGCTAAGAAATTTTTCATCCAGATCCTGGAGTTTGGATTGGATGGCTGCAAGTGCTTCCTCCATGGTTTTTGCTTCTGCGCAGGTGACAATCATAACTAGAAGTTTTTTTTTTTTTTGAGTGGGTAGATAAACAAAAACAGAAATTGTTTTAGTAAAGGAAAATCTGGATTTGGGAAAAAAATTGATGGGTAATTTGGGATTGACTAGGATTTGGACACTTTCAAAGGGACAGGGAAGCAGAAAAGGGGGATTTCAGAAGCGGGGTGAAATAATGAGAAAATTTGGCAAAGGGACAAAGAAGCAGAAATATGAAATGAACACTGTGGTAAAATTTGAAGGTGATTGGGTGAAATTCGAAGAAGTTATGGCAAACCCTAAAAATAGACCAAAGTGCAATTTATGGCGTTGGGAAGTGGAATTTGGGATAGGGTCCTCATGAATGAAATATGCAGAATGGGATTGCAGGGGTGTCAGGGAAGTTTCAAGGGAAATAGAGTTAAAACAAGGGGTTGGAAACAGATGGATCTGCAACAACGTGGAAGTGATCGGCAACAGATGGATATGCAATGGCGCAGAAGTGATTGGAAATAAATGGATCTGCAACGACGCAGAAGTGACCGGCAATAGTTCTAGGCAGAGAAAATCTGTGATTTATCAGCTTAAAATAGATATGGACCCCAGGTATGCTCAGCTTCCTAACGGTTCAGGGGATTCACTCGGACACCAATGTTGTCTAACGGCTTGCGTATTGGGGCAGTACCCCTCACTACACGAATCAGGTAAAACTGATAACCGCTTTGCCACAAACGACAGCTCTTGTTTTACCTCACAAGTGGGAACTAGTCAATTAGGTATGGTTCGTTTCCCTTTTCGCTAGCAGGTCCTCTCAATGGGCCAGCTACTTCGGGGTTTCTGTGGTACTCCTCACAACTAGTTTTAGGGCTTATGCCCAATTACTTCCCATAGTTAAGTGGATAGGGATTATTCCCAGATCCGAACCTGCAACAAATGCGAAAAAAATAATTGGCATAAATTTCACCCAGCGAACTTAAGAAAGTGCTCTAATACCAGATGAGAGGAACATGCAATAATTAATTAATGAAAATACACGAGATAGTAGTAAGAAAAGAACTCAAAATCACTTTATTGATCACAAGCCACTTTGAGGGGGCAACCTTCTTTGAGCAAGCTCAATACAAATAACTTCACAGTACCTTCATTGGCCTCAACACACACTTATATATTAAGTCTATGCCCAATACTATGGGTCAATACCATGGGACATATAATACTATGGGACAAAATACAAAGCATATGCGTCCAATACTATGGCTCAATACCATGGGTTAATACAATCTATGGATCAAAAAATACTACGGGACGACTTACAAAGCATATGCGTCCAACAACAATATACTAAAAAAGTAAAGAGAAGGGTTGACACAGGTTCCTAACAATGGTCCTTTCTTCCGCAGATGGTTCTTTCTTCGTTGATGTTGGCTTCCACACTTCATGCGTACTAACCCCATGCCAACAGGCCCCCAACATAAACTTGTGGCTCACCTTTAAGCCACATCAGTTGGACACCTCTGCTGGAATTGTTCGCGTCCTTCACGGTTCTATGCTTCTGAGGCCGTTCTCTCCGTATTGGGCTCACTGTCATGTACTTCTTGAAGTCATCCTCCAGCCTCTTGGTATCTGTCATGTACTTCTTGAACTCATCTTCCAGTCTCTTGGTATATGTCATGTACTTCTCGAACTCATCCTCCAGTCTCTTGGAACCTTCATCATCTATTCCTTCTCGATCATCCATGACCTTTGACCCTGGCTTGCGACTGGTCATAAGTTTCTTGACAACACCAATTTGTGAAACAGGCATAAAGGTTTGGGACATCTGTTTCATACATTTGATCATCCTTTGCTGGTTTTGGCATGCCTTTTCTCTTGGTACTTCTATGGTCGGAGGGACCAATGTTCTTCAAACACTCAAACCTTGCTTAGACATCTCGGGTAAGACCTCATCTTTGTTTTTCCCGACACCTGGTGCTTTTTCATCTATTGGTTTCTCATGAACACTTGTCGTTCTTTCCCTTTCCATTCATGTTTTCTGCACTCCTGGGACCTTAGGTTCATTTACATTCTTAGATCGACACAAGTCCTGACTTTGTCGGTTTTCTTATCTTGGACCACCATCGGGATGATCCACTCTGATTCATCCAATGGTTCTATGATTCCTGCCTCCAACATTCATTCAATCTCAGCCTTCACTCACTCCTTATACCTCAGATTCAACCTATAAGGTCACTGCTTCACTAGTTTCGCATCAGGTTTCAGTGGGATTTTCATCTCGCATAGGTCCCCTGAAACCCCTTTCATCTCTGAAAATTTTGTCGGAAACAAGTCCTGAAACTCGTACAAAAGGTCAGTCATCTTCGCAATGGTCGAGTCATCCGAGTAGTCTCCAATGCTCGTGAACTTGGGATTTTATTCTGACCCAATGTTCACTTTCTTGATTTGCAACGGCTGCTAAAACTTGTCGGAAGGCATATCTGGTGCCTCGACACTGTGACTTCCTTCTAACTCTGGGATATACGTATCCCTCGAATCATCCTCATCATCTAGTTCTCCTGTTATGTTGTAACATTCCATCAACATTTGGGGTGTCGCAGTCCACTAAAATCCCATAGGTTTCTCTATCGGGACTATGTCGAATACCTTCTCCTGGACCTCCTGTAATGCATTGTGTATGAAGGGGTTTTCATTAGAGAAACTGAACATTTGGCTAAAGCCAATTGTTAGTGTTCCCATGAGGTTGTTCCATGTCGCAGTTCTACTGCGATATACCAATTCTTTGGTACTTCATCAAACATATGAATAAATGCGTGGACCCATTCCATTTTTGCTCGTGGTCCCCATTTGCTTTCACATTCATTCAAATGATCCTTCGAATATTCTCTTCCATCGTAGTTCCTTCCGCAGTATCCTTCTATGTCACCGAACCTGACCGTCGTTAGGTGTCGAAAAAGTGGCCAGTTAGTTATAGTGGACTTGTGCGCCGCCCACCATCATGCTAGTGTAGCCTTCAGGGCTTCCTCCAAGGCCAATAGTTTCTCTGGTTCTGCAACTTTTTCTTCAAATTCAATGATAAATCTAGCCAAGTTGGGCAATCCCTCTTACGTCTTCTGTGATCCATGCAAACCTCCTAAATGACACTTCATGCATCTGATTCTACTAATTTTTTAGTTCTTCATTTGAATCTGATGACGTCGAACTGCTACTACGCCACCCTAACACTCCATTGATAGTAGGGTCTGATATAATATTATGATATGTTATAGAGACTGTCTCATCCATCCATGAATTCATGCCTTGTCGGTTCAACACATCGCTACCCTTTTGCTGGGTCAAGAGGTGCGACTACCCTTATCTCGCGATTCTCGAACAACATAATTCTTTTCTTGAAGTTCACAATAACCCGATTCTCTATCGCCCAATCTATCCCTAGCAGCACTAGATACGAGCTTGTGTTATCAACAATCTCGATCACATCAAAATATGCATATGTTCTAAGTCCCTCGATCTCAACAGGGACCTGGCATATTCGACCAATCGAGGTAACCTTACTTTGGTTTGCTAGTCGCAGTTGCACCAGGGACCAAGCCAACTGCGGTTTCTGCATCCTTTCCCAAGTCTGTTTTGTCAAGATGTTTACATCTGACCCCAAATCTAAGATAATGGAGTCGACATCAAATGCTCTAACTTGCGCGGACATCTGCATTTCTCTTCCTGTCTTTCTCTTATGTATTTGATTGACCGTTCGCTCCTGTCATGCACCCTCGCATCAATGTAAAATGTTAGAGATTTATGCTAATGTGTCCTAATCCTTTTCCAACTCCAGGAAACTCTCTAGGAAGACTCTTAAGGTGTTATCCTTTTTCTGCGAATTCGTCATGTTGAATATCGGCAACATGTCATAGGTAACTTCTTTCTGGTGAAGAGGTGGTTGTCTCAACTACCTCATTGCCTCCTATGCTTTCAAGAAAATATCCCTTTCTTCTTTCACATCGAACGTGACTTGTTTTCTTGCTATCGATCGGGTGCTAGCCTATGACCTGTCGGCCCCTATCATAGCTCCTCCGCGGGTCACTATTTCGACAATCGTATTTTGAATTCTGATCTCTGCTGATATCTTATGTACTACTGGTGGCAGATTCTGATTCTGATTATGATTTGGTGGAGGTGGGGGTAGGTTCTTAGTTTGCCACTTTGTGATGAGTTGAGGACAGTCTTCGACACCATGGTCCACATCGCTGCTTTAAGTGCATTGTGCGGTTGGATTCAGGAAATCCATCTGATAATGCTCTTGCTGACCACAACTGTAACATATGATTGGTCCTCGACCTTGTCCAGCAGCTCCTCCTCGGTCGGCACCAGCACCTTGTTCAACATGGAACCCCCTCCTAAATCGTCCTTGGACTGACCTGTATGGCAGGTATTGCAGTTGACCATACTGCGGTTGTGGATATTGCGGTTCACTGTATTACGGTGGTTGAAATTGCGGTTGTGGATATTGCGGATGGCGATACTGCAACTGACCATACTGCGACTGGTCATACTGCGGTTGCGGATTATATTGAGGTTGTTGTTGTACTGGTGGTTGCTCTTCACCCTGCATGAAAAATGTATCCACGGTCCTTTCATGGAGTAGGTCGTAAGCCCTGCACTCTTTTTCATCATAGCCAACTAGTCGACAGAATTTGCAATACAAATTCACTGGTTTCGACACCATCTTCTACAAGTACACACATTCTTCCATACGATGTCCTCTCGTTTGACAGATGCGAAACCAAGGAATCTTGCCCTGACTGAGGAGATTCGGTGCACCCGATTGCAAGTACTCTCGAAATTATGGGCATTGATCCTTGTGATGTCCTTATGTCCTACATCTAGTGCACCATACGTCTCCGCGGGCCTCTTTTCCCTTCTTAATATCCTGTAATTGGATCGTCAATTTTGCCAACTACTTTTGTATACAATCCATGCCTAGGTTTATTTCGTCGATCGGTGAAGCCTCCAACTTCATTGCGATTTCTAGTGCCTCTACCTGAGTCACTACCTTCTGTTGCATCAGCGGCCCATGAATGTGCGGTACCAACCCAGCGATAAACCATTATTTATGTTGCATGTGGCTCATCCTGAAACTCACTTTCTCCATTAGCGTTTTGTACCGCTAGTCAAATTCCCATACTGATTCGTTGGGAAACTGCTTTATTTCCTTGAGCTCAGTTATGTACTGCGACTCGGATTTTGGTTTTCTAAACTCGTCGATCATCCCCGCCTTGATCTGTTGAAATTTTTTATCTGGTGTTCCTGTCGGTACCTTAGTAAACTTCATATACCAATCTAGCACACGGCCCCTGAGGGTCATCGCTAACTATCCCTTCTTGATATTTTCATCCTGGACTTGCTTCATAGCACGGACTGCCTCGCACAAAAACCAATATTGTTTGGGATCCTCGGTCCCGTTACCCTAGAAGGTTGGCATTTTTGCATTGCCACCTGCCACTCTTGTGCTTCTATTGTTATTATTTACCGATCCACTACTATTACTATTGTTCTAGCACATAGGACAGCTCTGGGAATAACTTGTATTTCTTCCAATCAAGTTCTGAGTAGTGTGCGGAGTTGAAGGTACGTTGTAGCTTAGGGTCCGTCCTTCTTCTGGGGTATCATGTTCACTTTCTTCTTCATAGTTCGCTTCATCCCTTGTGGTCCTGTTTCACAGAATTCCATTCCGGTCCCCTCAGGAGACTCTCTCTCAATACTCCTCTTCTTCTCTAGTTGCCGGAATATCACTCCACTCCTCAAGGTACCATAATCTTCTTCAGCCTCCCTTAAAAATTCGTTGTCGCTCATGTCCATCTAACCCGCATTTTTCTATCGGACACGCATTCACGCAGTACCCACAACTCCTGCACACTGATCTTATACTCGTCGGAATTCATCCTCAGTATACCCTTTTCGCAGACGAGCATCTTAATCCATAACTTCATCGATTGCAGGAATCTTCCTCTAGGTCCTTTGAAAAATTTCCTTTCTGCGTCATTATATGATTTGATCGTATCAACGACAAACTCAGTGATGTATCCCTCTAAGATATTGTCTAACCAGAATTTGTTGGCAAGCAGTTTGATGGGGAAATGTTGCAGTACCACCGACGCTGCGACACATAGGATGAGAGCGCGAAAGGAGTATTTTGTGCTAAAGAATACTGCAGTTGGTAGGTTTTGGGTCACTTGGACCATATATTATGTAACAATGAGTCAGTTGTACCACGGTATGTAGGTTTTTGGGGTCATTTGGACCGATTCAATTAGATATTGGGTCAATTGTCCATAGTGTCGGTTAGGAATTCGTTTGTAAGTGGACAAGTATTGTAATGGCGGAAGCCTATAAATAGATAAGAGTTGTAAGAAAGCAAGAAAGGAAGGAATAGAAGAAGAGAGTGAGAAAAGAGACAACTATGTACGAAATCTGTGTTTTGATTCTGGTATATGATCGTGACAGGAATATAATGATGATGTTTTGGTACGAACTTTGTGCAATGTTGCAATGTATGAATGTTGTTTGATGCAATGTCTGCTTATTGTTGCTATAATGATAAATGTTGTAATTAAGTAATATGTTCTATGTAGAATGTGATGATAAATGCTGCGATGAAGTAATTGGTATAACTCCTTGCCGAATATTTAAAGTTTATGTTTAAGTACCGCAATAGAGTTAGCCTATGCAGCCACAACTCTCCTCCTCCCTCGGATGAAACATGGTTCCGTCTGCTCTTCCTAGATGCCTCGGTTGAGACCTCATCTGCTCTGCAGTTGTTGCTGCATGGGCTCAAACCTGCCCGGGCTGGTGCCAAGGGAGACTGCGGTATGTGTCAACAATGAGGCAAACCCCTGTCGACTGAGGTTGCGTTGGTCAACAAATGGTTCTGTTGCCGGGACTGTGTGCAGAGTAGAAGGAGGTCATGTTTTGGCACCTGACGAAGCCAGAGATACAGAAATGGTTTGATCAGAAGTTGCAAGAGTTTGATGAAGAAGAAAGCCGGAACACGTGACTGACAGTAGATCACTGGCTAGGAAGATATGTTCATGACGGTCCCCAAGAATGGTTTTGCTATGAATTCTAGGTTATTCTGTATGAATGGTTGTCGAAGCTGACCTTCCAAAAGAGGAACTTCCAAGGTGGTGAGCCAACGGCTTGGACCCTGGACTTAATTCAGGAGCTGCAGGAAGTTGATAATAAGGCATCGTGGGCTGTCGAAGTTTGGATTAATAGCATCTTGGAAGGATATATCACTAAATTTGCGGTCGACACAAAGAAATCCTATAATGAAGCTGAAAGATACTTCTTTTGAGGGCCAAGGGGAAGGTTGTTGCTGTCGCTCCAACTGTCGATTAAGATGCTAATTTGCGAAAAGGGTATATTAAAGATGCACCTTGATTAGTAGACAGCCTGGTAGGAGGAGGCAGTGGATATTGCAACTGTTGGGGAATGGTACATGGAAGTTGATAATAAGGCATCGTGGGCTGTCGAAGTTTGGATTAATAGCATCTTGGAAGGATATATCACTAAATTTGCGGTCGACACAAAGAAATCCTATAATGAAGCTGAAAGATACTTCTTTTGAGGACCAAGGGGAAGGTTGTTGCTGTCGCTCCAACTGTCGATTAAGATGCTAATTTGCGAAAAGGGTATATTAAAGATGCACCTTGATTAGTAGACAGCCTGGTAGGAGGAGGCAGTGGGTATTGCAACTGTTGGGGAATGGTACATGGAATGGTAAAGGGGTAGATGGGTGCATACCATGAGGAGACTGTGAGCGAAGCCGAGGAAGAAAGTGGTCTTACAAGAGGAGGAGCGAGGTTTCGACAGGAGAAGAGGCAAAGGATAGGAGAAGGTCCTGTTGCGATTGAACTGCAAAACCGCGAAGGAAGACCACATGGGACGAAACGACCTCACAGTCCTGATAGGGACGACCAAGATACACCCAGGATAGAGGCAGGACCAAACCCCAGCACCAACGTACCCACACCTCTGCTCACTGACTCTCAAACAGCAAGAAATACTACTTCGACACCGCCAAGTTCGTCGATTCCCCATAAGTTAATTGGTAGTAGCACATCGACAGGAGGAAGGAAGCCTAGAATGGCAAGGAATGATGCTAAGTTACCATTGTTCCATGGAAGTGCGACAAACAACCCAAAACAGTATTGGTTTTTGTGTGAAGCGGTCTTGACTATGAAACATATCACTAATGCCAATGCTAAGAAAGGACAACTAGCAACAACTTTGCGAGGTCATGCATTAGACTGGTTCATGAAGTTTATTTTAGTCCCTACGGGGGCCCCAAGGAATTCACTGGATGAGATTCGGGATGGGCTGATTGTTGAATTTAGACGGCCTAAGTTGGAGGCTCAATACATTACTGAATTGAACGAAATTAAGTAGTATCCCAATGAGATGGTATGGGATTTCGACCAGCGATTCAAGACGTTGATGGAAAAGGTTAGTTTTTATATGAGCGTTGTCCAACATAAAGAATGGTTCATTGAAGCACCGTTACCCCGCATTCGGCTGCCGTTGATGCAGCAAAACATATTGACGCCTAGTGAAGCTCTAGAGATTGCAATGCGATTGGAGGCGTCATCGATTGGAGATAATGCAGCTGGGATGTCGCAGATACAGACATAGCTCGCTAACCTGACTATACAGTTGCAAGATTTGAAGAAAAACAAGGAGCAGCGCGATGAAGTGCGCCAAAGGATAATTTCTCAAATTTCCATAATTATTTGGTGTCAAGTGCGCCAAACCCGTTGAATGGAGACAGTATGTCTTGGTGTTTCTTTTGTCACGTGTTTGGGCACAGTCACGATAATTGCCCATATATGCATAAAATGGTCACAACTCCACGAAATCTTTACCGTACATTCTGCAAGTCAGTGGGTCACAATTACAAGGATTGCCTTGCATATGGGTTTCTACAAGAGAGGATGTCTGATGCATTCTATGTCAAGGATGATCAGCGTGCGGTGCAACAACCACAACTGCAACCGCAGGTAGCCCAGCCGCTACTGCAACTGCAGATGCAGTTTGCACCACAACAACAACAACCGCAACAGTTCATGTCGCAATACACTCCGATGCAGATGACTCCTCCATAGCCACAATATGTACAGCAACCGCAGTATGCACCACAAGGGCAAGGGATTCCACTAGCACCAATGCAACAACAATACCAGCAGTAGGATGACTACCAGGGAGGCTATAGAAGTGGACACAGTGGCAGATTTGGTCGTGGACTTGCTTAATGTTACCACTATGCGATATGGGGCCATTATTAGTGCGACTTCCCACTACTACAGAATCAGTGTATGTTTTGTTTTGGTAATGATCATATGGTTGAGACTTGTCCACAGTTGATTGCACGATGGCAGGATGGGAACGCTCCGCAGCTAGAGAATCAGACCCATCCATAGCAACCAGTACAAAACCCGGTACAGCAACCAGTACAGAACCAGCCCCCGCGACTACCACAGAACGCCAATCATAATGTCAATCAACCAAGGAATTTGCAGCAGAACCAGACGCAGGGTGCAAATATTGCGACCATTTCTGCAGAACCACGACCACAAGATGCTTCGGTGGTTGTTGTCACTCGTGGAGGCAAGACGACTGGGGAAGATGGTTCATGACCATTGATTTGGTTGGTTGGTCAGAAGACAGTACCCTTCAACATTGATATGGAACAAGAAACATTCTTGGAGGCACGTCGCACTTTGGAGAAAGACCACGGTAAGGCTGTTGTTTGCGATATGCCACATGTCTTTGATACTACATCAGACGCTGATCGACCACCACCATCGGGGACATTGCAAAAGTTCCTTGAAAGCTGTCTATCATTGGAATGAGACCAGGCTGCCCTGGTTGAGATTGAGGGATGGTTGCAGCAATTTCTGAAAGGACGGCAGGAGTCGACAGTAAACTTCCTACAACGACGGAAGACTGGCAAGGAGATGCGAATGAATATTCAGATTGGTGACTATGATGTTGAATCTGTGATTCTTGACCTTGGTTTGGATGTTAAAATCTTAACCAAGAAAGCGTGGTAGAAGATGGGGAGTCCCCCATTGAGTTGGTCTCCCTTGCAGCTTCGGTTGGCTAACCATGCGAAGGTAACACCCATTGGGTGAGTTCCGCGGCTCACGATTGTATTGAGGGCATGAAGACTTATGCTGACTTTGATGTTATTGAATTGGTTGAGGGAGGGAGCTCTTATCCAGCGCTCTTAGGGATCGGATGTGCTAACGACAGTGGAGCTGTAATCAACTTCAAGAAGCGCATGATGACCTTTGAGAATCGTGATTTCAGATTCATAGCCCTATTGGATCCGGCTGAAGGACGCCTCTACGTGAAGCTTGTAAAAGATGATGATCCTACTAGATGGGATCATGCATTTAATATTTCTGAAGATTATATTAATCCTACCGCCTATGGTGAGTTGGAGTGGCGCAACGAGAGCTCTGCGTCTTCTGACTCTGATGATGCATTGGAACATTGGCAGAATCGAATGCATGAAGTATCAGTCTGGAAATGTTGTTTAGTTATGCAATCCTTATGTCGTGTTGTGACAGAAATGATCACATTACCGTCTACGAGGGGTTGCCTAGCCTAAACACCTTTTAAGCAGAATTTGAAGACCGCATCCCAGAACCACAATGATTGCTGGCCTTGGAGGAAGCACTGAAGGCTGCTCCATCACGCTGGTGGGCGACACATAAGAAATTCATTAAAGTTTGGTCGCAGTGTCGAAAGCTGATGATGGTTCGGTTCGGCAATACTGAATTTTATCACACTGGAAAGTATGATGGCCGGACTGATCCCAGTGATCATGTGAGGGAGTGCCAACGCTTATGGGTAGCGCAACCCAGAGATGAGTGGGTCCATGCTTTTGTCCATACTTTGGATGAAATACCGTGCTCGTGGTACACTGCAGCTGAGTTGCACCGAGACATTACATCATGGGGATAGTTGACGATCTGTTTCACTCATACGTTCACTTTTGCAGATGCTAACCCTCATGTCCACAACGACCTACAGCTCATCCACAACGTGGTACTTTAGGTTGTTCCGGCGGCCTACCCTGTCGACCTGCACACACATTGCTAGATGCAGTCTCTCATGGAGTGCTTCAACATCAGTGGTTTCCCAAAGGACGATGACGATCCTTGGAATGTTAACATTCCCAAATCTGAAGGAAGTCACGATGTGGTCCCACCTGTTATGACAAGTAATCCGTTCAGTCAACCATTAAAGCTTCGCAAGATGAATATCGGCACTGAGGCTACTCCCAAGTTTGCTAATGTTGGGGATTATTGGGATGATGAAATGATGAGTAAGGTTACTGAGTTACTTCATGAGTTTCAAGATTTGTTTCCCACAAAGTTTTCCGAAATGAAGGGAATCCTGGATGATTTAGGAGAGATGAAGATTCCATTGAAACCAAATGCTAAGCCAGTCCGACAGTGACCTTATCGGCTGACTCCACGACATAAAGAAAAGGTCAAGGCAAAACTTGATCGCATGTTAGATGCTGGTATTATCAAACCTGTGGAAGAGTCCGAATGGATCAGTCCTATGGTGGTCCAGGACAAGAAAATAGGTGAAGTGCGCATTTGCGTCGACTTGCGGAAGTTGAACGATGCCTGCTTGCATGACCCTTTTCCGACCCCATTTACTGATGAACTACTTGAAGGAGTGGGTGGCCAGGAGATGTACTCTTTCACTGATGGATTCTCTGGCTACCATCAGATTCGCATTGCTAAGAAAGATTGCCATAAAACAACTTTTGTTACTGAATGGGGTTGCTTTCAGTACACAGTAATGCCGTTTGGTTTGAAGAATGCACCTGCGATATTCTCCCGGGTCATTGTTACCGCATTCAAAGATTTTATTCAGAAGTTTTTGTAGGTATATATGGATGATTGGACCATTTATGGATTGATTCATGATCATCTGGCCAATCTGCGGTTAATGCTTGAGCAATGCCGACAACACCAGAATCACTGAATTTGAAGAAAAGTATTTTCTGTGCACCCTTTGGGATATTGTTGGGTCATATCGTGTGTAAGCAGGGATTGCTAGTTGATCCAGCCAAAATTGTGCTCATTTTAGGGTTGCAACCACTGACCACCATTAAGCAGTTGTGCACAACCTTGGGCCACACAGGATATTATCGCAAGTTTATCAGGGGGAATGCTGTGATTACTTCACCTATGGAAAAGTTGTTGAAGAAGGACATGGCATTCCAGTGGCACCAGGAATGTCAAGATAGTTTCAAAACGCTCAAAGCGAAGATGGTGTCGGCCCCAATCTTGGTCTTTCCGGACTGGAGTAAGGAATTCCATGTCCATGTTGATGCTTCATCGATTGCATTAGGGGTTGTGTTGGCTCAACCTGGAGAAGGCGACCTTGATGATCCCATTGCTTTTTCCAGTCGGACGCTTTCCTCTACAGAACACAATTACACTACCACAGAACGAGAAGTTCTGGCCATGGTTTACATGCTGTAGAAATTCAGGCACTATTTGTTGGGTGGCCACTTTAAAATGTTCACTGATCATTCTGCATTGAAATACTTGGTCAATAAGCCTGTGTTTGGGGGGAAGATCTGTCGGTGGCTACTTTTGTTCCAAAAGTTTGATTTTGAAGTCATTGTGAAACCGGGGCAATTGAATGTTGGACCAGATCATTTGTCCTGGATTGACATAGGGGAGGAACCGACTAATATCGAAGACAGGTTGTCGGATGCCCAACTATTTCATGTTGCCACTGCTGATCAATATTTTGATTACATCCTTCAATTTCTGGTGACCGGCACCACACCCGCTGACTTTACCACTACTCAGAAGAAGCAATTGGTTGTCAAGGCTGCTGACTTTCAGCTAATCGTGGGAGAACTGTATAAATTGGGCGCTGATGAGATATTGCGCAGATGTGTCTTGCTGCATGAGCAAGCACAGATATTGGCTGAGGCACATAGTGGAGTAGCGGGAGGACATTATGGTGGTCAGGCGACTACCCAGAAGGTACTGCGTGCAGGACTTTGGTGGCCCACATTACATAATGATGCGACAGACTATGCGCGGTCTTGTGATGTTTGTCAGCGAACTGGCAAGCTGTCCAGACGAGACGAGATGCCACTGCTACCTCAAGTGACACTGCAACCATTCAAAAAATGGGCTGTAGATTTTTTTAGACCGATCCATCAACCAAGGAAATGCACAAGTGCACGGTATATTTTCATGGCAACAGAGTACTTGACTCGATGGGCTGAAGCAGCACCTGTAGTTGATTGCTCCACCACAACGGCTGCTTGATTTTTGTTTGATCACATTATTACTCGTTTCGGCTGCCCCAAGATATTGCTGAGTGATCAAGGCAGCCACTTTCTTAATCGCACTATCAATTCATTGACGGAGTAGTTGTAGATACAGCGTAAGAAGAGCACACCCTATCACCCGCAGACTAATGGAACGGTGGAGGAGTTTAACAAGGTATTGGAGAATGCGTTGACAAAGGTATGCAATGCAAACCGCAATGACTAGGATCTGAAAGTCCCAGCAGTGTTGTGGGCCTATCTCACCACATGTAAAAGGTTGATTGGTCAGACACCTTTCAAACTGGTATATGGGAAGGAAGCAATTATGCCTATGGAGTACATTGTTCCAAGTCTATGAATTGCGGCTGTTACAAGCATGGATGATGTCGCAACATTAAATGAACTTCTAGCACAATTGGTGGAGCTAGAAGAGGATCGATTTATCATTGGCTTTCACCAAGGGGTGGAGAAGGATCGCCAAAAGGCATGTCATGATCGCCACATCAAAAGTAAACAGTTTCAGCAAGGCAACTTAGTGTTATTATACGACATCAAGTTTATGAAACATCCAAGCAAGCTGTAGATGCATTGGCTGGGTCCATATCGCATCAATAGTATTACTTCAGGAGGAGCGGTTTAGTTGCAGCAGTTGGATTGGGAGATGCTCCCCAAGCTGGTAAATGGTCACAGGTTGAAGCCCTATTGCTCGGGCTTGGAGCAGTGCGATGTCTAAGTCGCATCGAAAAAAAAAATGTGTGATGCAGGTTGCTTAGTGGCAGATGGTGCACCAACAGAAGAAGGTATACGAAGCAGGGAGATTTGTGCCACAATTTTGGAGACTCATGGCAGTATTGCGACCAAGACCGACGGTATATTTTGTTCAAGGATTTTGTGATGATTACAGAGGATTTGGGGGGTACAGGGAAGTTTTGTGACTACTGTTCCACTAATATCATGTCACCACTACCCATCATCCCTATACATGATTGCACCTCACAGATTCAGCTAGATTACCACAAGACGACGGCATGTTTTGTACATGGCACGCTGGGCCGGTACGATCAGTACGATCTGAGGAGATTGCTCACACATTGGCACGTAGGATCTTTGGTGACAGTATGGTCACCCCTCCGGTTGTGTCAGCTGATGGGTTCACACATGCAAATGAAAGGTAGTGGGACATCATTCCCATCGTCGTGACCTGGGAATGGTCTAGCTATAAGTAGTCGAGCTAGCTGGTAGTTCGCTACAACGAAGTTGTTCTGAAATAGAGTGGGTATGTTGGTTAATAAATTTGTGAGTTAAGTTGTGAGGAGTTACAACGAGGCTGTGGAAATGCCTCACTTCGTTTCCCGTGGTAGCACCCCAGGGGCCTTGCGAGCTCGAACAACGACTGTCCCTGAGCGCCTTGATATGGCGGGTGCACTTACACTGTGGTATGCCCAAGCCGAGGGCCAGTCCAGCATGGTTAAGTACATAGTAGTTGTTCGAAGGATTGTGCTCT
This sequence comes from Larix kaempferi, assembly GCA_027924585.1. NCBI lineage: Eukaryota > Viridiplantae > Streptophyta > Pinopsida > Pinales > Pinaceae > Larix > Larix kaempferi. Next base: position 12,732,942 of record BSBM01000196.1, read on the forward strand.
TCTCAACCCCTGAGCGAGTTGGGGCGGTAGCTACCCGCCCACAGTAGGAACTAGTTTCCAGTGCGAAACAGATGTGCCAGCTTCATCTGCTAATTTCGCACCTTGGTACTGTTCGTCCTCTTTTTCTTCTTGACAATACCTTTCCAAGAGACTCGAGGATGAGTTTGAAAACTACATGACAGCAAGTCGAGAGATGACAATTTTTGGTTAACCATACAGATGATGATCAGTGTAGCAGAAGGAGTGGGACAACACCGCGTGATCCAGACAGCAAGAATAGTTACCGAAACATAGTTCAGTTCGACGGCACTATGTCCAGCAGTTGACGTGGCTCGAGGGTGAGCCACAAGATTGTGTCGGGGGCTTGTTGGCAGGCAGTTTGATGGGGAAATGTTGCGGTGCCACTGACGCTGCGACACATCAGATGAAGGCACGAAAGGAGTATTTTGTGCTAAAGAATACCGTAGTTGGCAGGTTTTGGGTCACTTGGACCATGTATTATGTAATAGTGAGTCATTTGTACCACGGTATGTGGGTTTTTGGGGTCATTTGGACCAAGTCAGTTAGATATTGGGTCAATTGTCCATAGTGTCGGTTAGGAATTCATTTGTAAGTGGACAAGTATTGTAATGGCGGAAGCCTATAAATAGATAAGAGTTGTAAGAAAGCAAGAAAGGAAGGAATAGAAGAAGAGAGCGAGAAAAGAGACAACTGTGTACGAAATCTGTGTTTTGATTCTAGTATATGATCGTGACAGGAATATAATGATGATGTTTTGGTACGAACTTTGTTCAATGTTGCAATGTATGAATGTTGTTTGATGCAATGTCTGCTTATTGTTGCTATAATGATAAATGTTGTGATTAAGTAATATGCTCTATGTAGAATGTGATGATAAATGTTGCGATGAATTAATATGGTATAACTCCTTGCCGAATGTTTAAAGTTTATGTTTAAGTACCGCAATAGAGTTATCCTTTGCAGCCACAACTCTCCTCCTCCCTCGTTGGAAACATGGTTCCATCTGCTCTTCCTGGACACCTCAGGTGAGACCTCATTCGCTTTGCGGGTGTTGCTGAGTGGGCTCAAACCTGCCCGGGCCGGTGCCCAGGGAGACTGCGATATGTGTCGATAGTGAGGAAAACCCCTGTCCACTGAGGTCACGTTGGTCAATAGAATTCAACAACCCTTGATACCTTATTGTCAACCAACCCATTCCATGTTATTGGACAATCTACTCGAGCATACACGAGCCAGATCACCCTAGTTCAATGTGAATCTAGAACAAATAAGGATAGAATGCAAAGCTGGTTTCCTAGATCTAGTTATAGATCAAGTGATAGATGCCTTACCTTCAGATCGTAGATCTTCTTATTCTCGTTGTTGCTCCAAATCCCGTGGTTGTCAGATCTTTAGCTGCAAGACCTAACAAGACATATGGAAATAATGCAAGTGGTAAAAGGCGTCCAAACAATAACTGATCTAAGTAAACGGTTAAGGAAGTAAACTACAAACAATATCAACATGATAACATTTGCGAAAAGAGTTTGTATTACTATATAAAAGATGGAAATACAAAGTAGGGGTATTATCACAACCCAAGCCTTAACACTGCAATCCTCCTCCAACAAGCCAAGCCAATGCCTCCAAAGGAAGTATGAGTCTCCCAAAAGATGAGTAGGGATATCCTGAGCTAATTTCACCAGCATGTAAGTGCTATAGACTTCCTCCCCTAGGAATGAAGAGGGGCCTTGTATTTATAGGACCAAGTGGATAGAGTAGGTTGAGGATCATAGGGAGAGGGATAAGGGATCCTCCCTTGAGGTTAGGGAACCATAGGACAGCTCACGTAGGAGTTAGGGATAGGGATCCACCTCATCCAAGTTCTATAATTTGCTCGAAAGCTCCCTTTATTCCGTTTAACCAACCCCAGAACATGCTACATGAAGACAACCAACGCCTGAGAAGGAAAATGCGGGTTGTACAAAGATACTCTGCATCGTCGGCGTGGAATGGAAGAATACATTCTGCACCAACCCTAGTTGGGTGCTACTTGCTCAAGGAAATCATGCGTCGACCTAGCTATAAGTGTGTACAAAGGTAATCAACTTGGTCTAACATGACTTCTTGATCATGGGAACTTTAGGGAATGGGGAATTGAGTTAACATGGGACTCATGATGACGAGATATAGGTGTAACAGAATGCCCCCCAAAGCATGAAGCTGGAAAAGCAAGACAGGTGAAGTGATTTGAAAGATAAATGGAAAGGACTTGCTAGCTAGAGGATGTTGCTGTAGTACAACTGACTTTGAGATACTAGTCTCACATGACTCACAACATGGCTGTCGACCAATATAATGCAAATCCATGGTAGTAAAGACTGACTGAACATAATCATGGCTACTAGACACAATCGTAGATCCATGATGAGATGATAACACATCCACAACCAATACAAAGTGGATCCGTGTAATATGACTCAAAAAATCTCCATCGCAACCTGGGTAGAATATGACTTCCCCAGGGTCTTCAAGCTGAACCCGCAATGATACGAATCTATCCATGTGATCACAATGTTTCAGAGTCGAACATGGTAGAAACCACTTGATTACCGGTCATTGATGCATACCATTAACAAGTGCGAGATGAATAACCATTGATGTCAATGATCCCCAAGGTATCACAGTACATATCACCAAGCATGAATAAATGAGTTGAGGTCGAATACTCATTGAAATATTTCAATCAAGATTCAATGATGTAAACTCATGTTGAAATCGAGGTAACCTGCCATTGAGGCATGCACTCCCAAGGTACTTGATTGGTTTCTATATTCAATCCTCGGATGATGTGTTGAAGTCGACAAGGATGAATCCATCGAAGGAGGGCCATGATGAATCCCTCATCACCAACACGAAACTCGATAACAGATGTTTGGAGTAGATCGGACGGTAGAGTAATATGCAAGACTGATTCAAGGTAGACCAACATGGTAGAATGTGTACTGACTACAGATGATGAGCGATGAACATCTCTTGAACATGGGCATGGCATGACTTGGCAATATTGACATGACGAGAATGACATTGAATTCCAATGTAACTGATATTGGAAACATTCTTCGAATGACCCAAAGGAGTGACAAGACTCATGAAATCAATATGACTCGAAGACAAACGGATTACCCAAGTAAATAATGCAAATGCAGATGAGTGCCATGTTCAAGAGCGACGATGCAATTCCGTGAATAAAGTGTAACACAAAATCTTTCCTTTTTCCCCATCATGACTGATGAGTGCCTCATGTGTTTTTTAATGAGCTTGAGGAGGGTAACCATATTCTTGGTATAGCTCATCTCATAGATGAGTCCAATCCAAAATGTTTTACGAACCTGGGAAAGGAGGGGTTTGTCCCATGACGGGCCCTTCAATGTAAGATTTTAACGATTCCATAGAAGGTAAACTTGGCGTCATTTCATGTTTAGAGAGTCTAAAAAGTACTACAGAAGACTCCAAAGGTCCTTTTTCGTAAAGTTAGCCTCTTTGCCCAGAAAAGGGTAAAACAACATGGGAGAGGAATCTTCCAGTCATGATTGGCTGGAGTATTCATTTTTCGTAAGTAGTGCCCCCTGGTCCGAAAAAGGGGTAAACTATCACCAGGAAGATGATCATTCAAATACTTTTACAAGCGTGAACGCATCAAGTTCTCTTGGTGATCTTTACATATTTAGAGAGCTTGAAAAGAGCTTAAAGAAAAGACTCTGGGGGGTTCCTTTTTCATGGGAGTTTAACGAGCCCGAAAAAGTGATAAACTATAACTTGGTGACTTACTCTCATCGTTTTACGAGCATGAGAAAGAACAAAGAGTTAGATCGGTGTCATTAATAATTGAATTTAATGAGTGAAATAATGACAAAAAGACACTAGATGAGTTGTTCATACCTAAAAATATGCGCGAAAAGACCATGACCGCGAAAAACAGGATCAAAGTGGTACTTAACTTCACCTGCAAGCTTCAAAACTAGGTCAAAAGTAATTAACCGGGTATAAATGAATCCAACTATAGAAAAATAATCCACATTGGAATAAATCAAAAAGGGAATATGCTCTTTTTCAATATAAATAGGGGTAAATAGTAAAAAGAATTACTATTTTTTTTTACCAAGTTGGAGACTGGTGAATAGTGCCATTTGGAGCCGTTCTTCTTTTGTTGATTCTGGGAGCTATGATCCATCATTTCAGGCATCGTCAGAGACAGGTAACCCTAAATGTGTCCCTTTAACTTTCTAGCGGATTAGAATTTGTTTTTTCTTGCATTTAGGTAGGTTTTGGTCCCATTACATTGGGGGATTTGCGGTCACGGGTTGGCGCAAGTCTCCCTTTCAAGATCTGCGTTGACGGCGCACTGTCCAAATGGACGTTCTATGTCGATGCAAACCCCCAACTTGAACTTAATACCTACTCAATGGGAAACTTTTCATATGGTTGGGAAAAGTTCTAATGGTGTTAAAATGGCTTTCTTGACAGGTTTGGAGTGAGCATGATGGTTCTTGAGTGGAGAGAACGCAAGGACGAGATCGATGATATACGAGCAAAAAATGATCCACAATGTGTTGTAGTGTTGAGAAACTATGGGCTACTCAAGTACTTTCGAGTGCCAGGGATGAGGTCCCAAGTATCACTGCTGGCATACCTGGTCCAATGTTGGTACCCAATACAACAACATTTCCAGATTGGTGAGCATATGTTGACCATAGATGTCGAGCACATCTACTTTTTGGCAGGGTTATCCTGACAAGGAAACCCTGTGTCCTTGACTCGGTCATGAGGTGGTGATCGCTCAGTAGAGGATATGATCGATCAGTGGTGTACTCCAGGTACACTGATGACTAGTGGGAAGATTCCCATCAAGGATGTCACGGATCGGGCTCTCCAGACGGTACTCTTTACTGTTGTGCGGGTGGCTAGCAGCCGATCCACTCATTTTGCGAGCAAATCGCAAATGATGTATGCTGAGTAGTGCATGGATCCTACTGTGTTCAACTGGTGTGAGGTGCTTCTCACCACTCTCCGAGATCAGTTGACCAAATGCCAACATGGGGCACTGAAGCAATTTGGGTATGGCTCAGTGGTGGTGGATTTCATGTTGGAGTAGGTGCCACATTTGCACCTGCAAGTAGACCTCGAGGAATGGGATGCACGCGATCCTCACATGACCAAGTGGGAAGAGGTTATGGCTCACCATGGTGGCAGGTGTCCCATCATCATTTTTGGTACAGGGTTCTTCATGTGGTTACAAGGTTAGATCCTCATGGTGGAGGACTACCCACACCACGGTACAGACTTCCGAGGAGACCCAGACTTGGTTCTTCCCAAGGGAGCGCAATGGGATCATATCGGTAAGAGCAACTACTTGTGTTTTTTTCAGTTTATGCATTTATTATTTTTTTGGAGTAGTGCTGATAACTTTTACATGTTTCTTGTAGACATGGGTCCAAAGCAACCACTTGGAGTCTCTCGCCTTGTATCGGCACTATCATTTTTGTATCGATTTATATATATATATAGATATATATATACAGACACTTCTGGTGGTTTTATACATCTTGTGTTCTATTGGTGATTAATGAGATCTTGTTTACATGTTTTCTTATACAATGGATGATTTACATGTTATGTATGCCTTTATATTTTATGAATATGTTATGTGTGTGCAATGTACCAATCTAGAATGAAGTTGGCCATTGAGTCAGCAACTGTATTCATGTCTCGTGGAATGTGCAGGTATTGAATAGATTCAAAGGACCTTTCCAAAAGACGAAATCGTCAAAAGAGACAGAGTAGAGTAGGGTCAGGGATAGCGTAGATACGGTTAAGATGAGAAACCACTAGTTGTGAATCCAGATGGATGACAACGTGGTTCATACCCAAGGAAAGAGCGTCAGCTAGGGTTCCAATCATTGAGTGGTATTCTGCGGCGTTATTTGTTGAGTACCCTAGACAACTTCCTCCTGAGATGATAAGCTCACCAGTCGAAGAGTAAAGTACCCAGGCTACCAAAGCAAGGTTACGGGTATGCCGGCTGGCGTCGTCTGTGAATCCATAGCCAATTTCCATTTGCACATGCAGACATAACATGGTATAAGTAGCGAGACAAGATCTAGACACACTAAAACAAAGCATCACACCACACAAAACACATGCCATGTATAGTATATACAAGATACCTATGTGTGAAAAAATCAGGCATAATACCTCTTCATGTAGAGCCCATTGCGGGGCTCACCCAAAGATATCCCATCATAGTCCTCTAGTTCATAGGCTCCCTTCTCCAAAACACGTTTGACTATGTACGGTCTGTACCACATGGACTCGAACTTACCTGCCCCCAGATTATCATGCTTTTGGTCATATGTGAGGACCAAATCACCCTCATTAAAGACACAAGGTTTAACCGACCTATCATATTGTGATTTGATGCATTTCTTATGTGCCTCATTGTCAAGAGAAGCATCGCGGTGGGTCTCGTCAAGTTTCTCTAGGTAAAGGAAGTGTTCTTCCTCGGCAGTGATGTTTGAAAGAAGTTCAACTACAAGTTTGAGAGATGGAATCTCACACTCTATAGGTAGGAATGCCTCCAATCCATAAACTAATTGGAATGGTGTAAATCCAGGGGCAGTCTTGACGGAGGTCCGATATGCCCATAGTGCAAAAAAGAGCATATTATTCCAGTTTGACTTATGTGTACCCACCATGCGTTGGATCATGGTTTTCAAGACCTTGTTAATGGCCTCTACTTGTCCATTGGACTGTGGGTAGTAGGGGTTGAGTTTTCATGGTGAAAACCCAGTCTGGCGCTCAATTCGTCTACCATATGGTTTTGGAAATGAGATCCATGGTTGGTAATTATGGCTTGTGGAACTCCAAACTGTGAAATGACATGGTTGAGCATGAAGAGTTCATAGGTTTTTCCATCTTCGTTGTACGTAGGAATAGCCTCGACGCATTTAGTAAAGTAATCCACAACTACTATGATGTAACCATGCCCCCCAACCAAGTTAGGCTTACAATGCATGAAATCTATGCCCCATTTCGCAAAGGGGCCTACGACAATAACCGGATGTAACGGGGCTGGGTGGGAGCACTTTTTCGTTTGAAAATGATGGCATGGGGGACATTTTTTAACAACCTCAAAGCAATCTTTAAAGATGGATGGCCAATAATATCCCATGCATAGTATCTTCTGAGTTGTAGCCATCCCAGAGAGATGACCACCACAAGCCCCAGAGTGACAGTGATTCAAGATGTGTTCATCCTCCTCATGTGTCAGGCAACATCGAAGAACAGAATGAACACCACGACGATATAGGGTATCCCTAACAATCAAGTAATACTTGGCGTGGTGACGGATATGATGTCGATCGTCACGAGATAGTTGGGGGTTGAAACGTTGGGTTTGAAGATATAGGGTAATATCTCCATACCATGGGTCGGACGTGCTAATGAGGAACAACGACTCATCTGGTAGAGAATCGTTGGGCTCAGATCCTACATCGACATGGGGAAGATAAAAAATGAGCTCGGAAAACACCAAAGACTTTTTAGACTTAGCCTTCTCGAAGAGGAGATCGAATTCCTGGAGTATCACAATCCAGGGTGAATACTTGCCCCCGAGTACTTACCATGTAAGAACATGGTACATGGGGTTCGATTCGGTGATAATGGTGGTGGTATGGAGCAATATAGAATGACAAAAATTTTGGACAGAAATGACTACCGCGAGAGCGAGTTTCTCGACATGTGAGTAATGAGTTTCAGTGTCAATAAGACCCTTAATGAGGTAATAAATCACATGTTCCTTGGCATTGTTGTCCTCCTAGACCAGAACCATGGCAATCGTGGTGGAAGAAGCGACAAGATAAAGGATGTAATCCTTGTAGTAATTGGGCGGTTGGAGAACAGGGGCATGTGTAATGGCATGTTTCAGACAGTCAAAGTATTGTTGCGCTCGATCATCCCATATGAAAGGGACATCCTTCTTCAGTTATCTCATGTAAACCTATGTCTTCTGAGCGAGATTACAGACAAAACGCCATAGGTAAGTTTCCTTCCCTTACAAACTTTGTAGTTCCATAATATCAGTAGGAGGTGGGAGAGTTACAATGGCTTCCACCTTCAAGGGATCAATGTGGATCCCGTCTTTCGAAACAATAAAACCTAGGAGGCATCCGGACTTGACGTATAAAATACACTTGTGAGGGTTTAAACGGATGTTATACCACCTACATATGAGGAATATGACCGTCAGATAATCGTTGTGGCACTCATGCTGCTGCGAATGAGCAGGGAGATCATCAAGATAGGGTTCCACAAAGTCCTTCACATCATGAAAAGTGTACAACATGGCTCGCTGGAATGTCGCACCAGAATTTTTGAGACCAAAATGGAGCTTGCGATAAGAAAATGTGCCCCAAGGGCAAATGAAATTCATCTTATGTTGGTCATCTAGGTGGATCTCAATTTGGTTGTAACCGGAAAAGCCATCCATGAATGAGAAGATGACACTTCCGGCACAATTGTCTATGATCTTATCGATGAAGGGAGTGGGGTAGTTGTCCTTAGGACAAGCCTTCTTCAAATCCTGATAATCGACACAGACACATATGGTTCCCTATGTCTTAGCCACAGGGACAACATTTGAGACCCATTCTGTTAATGGAACAGAGTAGATGAAATCGACCTTCAAGAGCTTTTCAATTTCAGCCTTAATCGTCGCAATTTTTCGAGGGTGTACCGGTCGTAACTTTTGACGGACTTGTTTAGCGTCAGGATAGGTTTTAATCTCATGCGAAACGATAGCAGGATCTATCCCAGGCATTTCCTCGTAGGTCCAAGCAAATACGTCGTGGAATTGTTTGAATAAGGCCGTGAAAATGGAGATCTCTTCAGGAGAAAAATTATGGCCTAAACGAATATGTTCCATGACACCAGGGGTAACCAAGATGTCTACCGGAATGATAGGTTCAATGTTTTCCAAGTTTCCCTCCGTGAACGTATGACAAGTGAGTATTGGTGACTGGGGGCAAGGATAGACATCCGATGTGAAAATGGTGGTGATGTAGTTCTCTACAGAATCCAATGGGGTAGGAAAGACGATCGATGGTGGAGGTATTCCCATGGAGGGTCATCCGCACTCATAATCTCCATGATGGAATCGTCAGAATGAAAAGTATGGAGTAGAGGGTCTAGTATGGATGACATCTGCTGTGGATAACAGGATGCGGAGGCCACAACCAAGTGGTCCTTTGGTGCTGATTGGATAGCCTCATAATTAGTTTCAATGGGTGAAAGAGGAATTTTGTCTCCAATCAAATGCATGGTGGCTTCATCAGGTACAAGCCATTGATTGGTAGAGTTGGGAAAGGAGGATATCATGTTCATCGTGGAAACATGGTGAGGGGGATCCAGATTTGGAAAGACACCCATAAGAGATGAGTCTTTTATGAGGTTGAACCCCATGCTCTCATATGGTTGTGAATATTTTCCGACTAATAGGACATTATTGCCGGGATGAGTAGCAGTGTTCGGTGTACATAAATCCAGTTGGTCGACAGTGACAATTTGGCCTTGGTGGGGGGAATTGCACAATGCGGAAGACAGATGACGTGACCACAGTCATGGCATAAAACCAATTACGACCAAGTAAGAGATTGTAATCCAACGGGGCTGTGACTAATTCCATGTTAATGGTTGTTGTCTTACCCTCCATCTCTACTGCTAAGGCTTGTAACAGCCCATGGGGTTGAAAGCCACGACCGTCGAATGCTTTCAAGGTAGTGAGAGATAATTTTAACTCAGGAGAACCAATGGCTCTCCAACATGATATCGACGTGACCAAGGTAGAAGCACCTTTGTCTAACACAATATGATGGATCGTTTTCCCATCAATCTTCGTGGCAACTTGAAATTCCAGTTGGTGGGAAAGCCTCAGTTTAAGGTAATCGAGTCCGGACATGATTATATTAGAGGAATCCGGATCTACCTCGCCAATATCAATGAGAAGAGTCTTGCGTTGGTTGGGACAATTCTACAAGACCTCTAGCGTCAACATGGCACAAGGAGCTTGCACTGAGTCCTCTACGATGTTGTAGTTCTGAGCTTCCCGAGCATTGGGATTGAAAATTGCTTTTTGAATCATGCTCTTAAGCGGATGCAACACTGACTCTAAAGAGGGATTCTCATTGGTGAGATAAAATGGTGGCACGGTAATGTCTAGCATAGAGGTGGAAGCTTTTTCAGTATACTTCCAATGGGTTCCTTCGACGGGACTGAGTCTAACGAGCGTGAATGTGTATTCAAGTTAACCGTCTCACTACACATCATGAGAACATGCCCAGTGGAGGATGTGTCTCCATGTGAAGGAGAGGGTTGAGCAATCAATTGTTGGTTCTAAGTGGGGAAGGGATCATTGAGAACTACGGGAGTGGGGTTTCCCTTGAGAAATTTCTGCACTTCATCTCGGTGGGGACATTCCTTAGACAAATGGTCGCCACCACACAGTAAGTAAGGATACTTCAATTTTCTCTTCTATTTGGTGTCTTCAGGGGTGGTCTTGGGATCCTGCTGGTTAGAATATGTCTTGGGTTTACCTTTGTTTTTCTTCTTACCACCTAATTTATGAGGTGAAGCTGATTGAACAAAATTCACCTCTTCGGTGGAGGCAAGAGTGGGTGACTTGGTGGTGCTGCTGCCAGCCTGTGGTGGGGATGGGGAAGAACCCTGAGGGTTCAACGATCCACCAGTTTGAGTAGAAGGCTGGGAGTTAAGGGAACCAATGATGCTATCGGCCTGAGGTCCCTTAGGTGGTTTTGCAGGGTCACACATAGGGCGAGGTGTGTCAGAAAAAATGTCATACAACGTGCAAGATTGAGCATAGACTAGGTCTAAGTAATGGGAACGGGAAATAGCTAGTTCCTCGGTGATGACCTCTCCCATGGCCACGTCTCGAGCTATGACGGGTAAAAGAGACTTCGTAAACCAGTTAACTAAGATTTGGTCTGGAATAGGAGCCCTAATGAGACATCGTCGCCTCCACCACTCATGGATATGATCATAGATATGAGTTGCGGTGGTTTGACGGAGTGAATTCAGAAGCTCCGTACTAGTTTTGTAGTGTATGGGTAACTGGAAATGAGTCAAGAAAGACATAGAAAGAGAGCGAAAATTAGGAAAGGAGTGCGGTGGTAATTCAATATACCACTTGGCAGCTGGGTCGGTGAGGGTCCTTTGAAACAGACTTAAACAGATCGAGTCATCCATCAAGGAATTGGATGAGCACCACATATAGTAGGTCATCACATGGTTTTTTGGGTCCTCACCGAGTTTGCCATCGAATTCGGGAATATCAGAGGGTAACTTGACTAGAATGGGTGTCCAATTATGACCATGGAAGATGGGATTGTTGGTTAGACGAGATAGGTCGGGTAGGTCCAAAGTATCCAAAAATGGCAGCTGTTGGTTCTACTGCGAATACTGATAGTATATATATGGCATATACAGACTAGTAGGACATTGGATTGACTGATTATAAGGTTTTCCCACCGGGAATTGGCCATAAGGGGGTGGGAATCCGGGTGGTGGGCCATAGGTAGGTCTGCCTCCATAATAAGGTGGTCCACCGATGGGAGGCGGGGGTCCTCCACCGCTGGAATAAGATGGACCTCCAGGTGGGGATCCTCCTCCATCGCCGAGAGGTGGGGGTCCGCCTCCTCCGCTGCTAGAATAGGATAGGCCACTGCCTCTGCCACCATAATAGGGTGGGCCATTGCCTCTATAATAAGGTGGGCCTCCTCCATAAGGTGGGGGTGGTGGGGCATACAGGAAAGTTGGTGGGGTTCCAATTGGTGCAACATTAAAATGTCCCCGTGGAGTGTATGATTTTTTGGTATAAGGTATCCCGTGGAGTACGTTTCCAGGATTAAGTTGTCTCGACACAGGGTTAAGATAACTTGGATACAATTGACTCCTGGTGGTTGAGCAGGGTTAGATGGTCCCCTAGCATGAATTAATCCCATGGTGGATCCCACAATAGGTAAAGAGCTACCAAGGGAATGACCAATTGGCAGTCCTCCACCCGAATTATGGCTAGAAAACAATGGTTTCCCCCCCATTGACAGTGTATTGACCACTAGTGGATGGTTGACTCATAATGGGTTTTTTATTACTTACTATGGGAGGAACACTATGCGTGATAAAACTAGGAGGTAATTAGAATCCTCCCCGTGAATTTTTGGGTGGGGGAGGAGTTGGTAACAATCCAGTAGTAGTAGTAGTAGTGGTAGGGGTGTTGGACTGTTGTCCTTCAACATTCTGATTCATTCGAGGTGTGGAACTGGTCCCTTGACTGAGAGGCGTGCTCACAGGAAATGAAGGTTTACCAGGTTCGTAAGTGGTCACGTTGTGGATGGGTGTCTCCAGTGAAGTAAGTGATAATGAGCGAATGGAAGTGTATTGAAACATGGGTGTCTCCAGAATGTTTCTTCTCCGTGATAGACTCTGGCGATGAAGTTCGTCACCACACTGGTGTATTTTGTCCATGAGTTTATAGACCTACTCCATACGTTGCACATGGGAATCCCAAAGAGGGGAAACGCCAGTGTTCGCATCGACAGCCAAGTGGGCCCATTGTTTCCCAAGAGACGTGTCCCAAAAAGATGTAGATGGACCGAAAGTTGCGGATACAAGATCATCCTGGGAAATATTTAACCATTCTATGGATCTAGGTTCTCCTAGAATCACATGATGGAAGGACATGTCTTGTGAAGTGGAAGGTTCTTCCTCTTCATCCCTTGACAAGTTAGAGGTTGGTGAATCAGGAGGAAACATGTTCGCTCCGGAATCCATAGTGGATTTTTCTACTTCAGGCCACACAACCATAACTTGTGTGGCCATGCTTACCCTCGAAATTACCTCCTGATTGAGGGAGTATTCGGTGGTAAGTTCAAAATTCTGTGAGACCTTCTCACAAGTTGTTCAGCCAGAATGAATGAACCATAATTTCTCCTAAGGGTATACTAAACAAAAGAAAAGCAATCCAGAAAAATCTATACAAACTAAGGCCGCAAGAAAACTTATGTGATAGGTGTGGATTCAAAATTCTGGAACCTCACGGGATTATCAAGGCTTCGCAACTCGCGATATACTCCAGGGTCCAACAGTTATACTTGGCCCAATCTTTCATAGCACTAACCAGGGAGGATTAGGACCGTACCCCTGACCATATAACCCGACTACCTGATAGTATGTGCATAGTATCTCCCAAGGTGTTATTCTCGGTGTATTTCTCCGCCAAGACGGCCAAATGGTTAGCTCAATTGGTTTTAGGAATCTTAAGAGTGTCTCCCGATATACGCAAGGTAAAAGGGAGCTCAAATCCGTGTTGGTGTTGTCTAATGCACAACCATACGACAAGAGCCTTCCTATATACTACCGAGTATGTGAAACACCTTTCGATATACTCCGAGTACGTGAAGTGCCTTTCAATATACCCTAAGGTACGTGAAAGAGCCTTCGATATACCAGTTGGTACGTGAAAGAGCTTCTATATACCGGTTGGTATGTGGAAGAACTACAATGCCCCCGGGATGCAGTGCAGGAAAATAATGACAGCTGCCATGTTTTAAGATGCTGGAACACGTCTCTAACTTAACACACAAGTTACTAAAGATTTTAACCTAGTTCTACCGTTAATTTTATCTAGACGATTAGGTGAAGGAATGAGGTGAGTACATAAATGTAAACATAATGCAATCCCTAAATACGTGAAAAATGCACTCTTTCTTTTGATGAAATATATGTACAGGAAGGAGAAATCTTTTTCCAATGGACTCACAAAACAGTAAATTTCAACAACACTCTCAATCTACCAAAAATGATAATGAAAGCACTCTTTTCGTTTTCCAAACAAAACATGAAAAATGCAACACATCAAAACCAAATCAAAGCATTTTTCTTTTTTTCTTTTTCAATTTAGAATGAAACTAAAATGATGAAAAAGGGAGAATTTCTATCTAGAGTATGATAACTCTTCAATTTCACTATGATAACCTAAAAGCACGAAAATAAAAAATGCATATAACTCGTTCAAGCATGGAAATACTTTTGTAAAAATTTGACTATAGTTCGATTTTTCAAGAAAATGAATGACTCATAATTCGAGAAAAATACAAATGATTAACTCTTTTTCCAAACTTTCCAAAAGATCTATGATGAATTCCAATGCATGAACCAATTTCTACAACAATTCTCAAATGCACTTGAAAATGGTAAAAATGAAGCACTTTTAATATTTTCAATGATATACCAAGACTAAACTTGATAGCAATTATGCTTTTAAGTGTAAATGGCTAAAAAGAAGAAACTACTTGAAACACTCTAAACACACAGAAATTCTCAAAGAAATGACAAGCACTCCAATGACCTAAAAACACAAAAAATCACTCAAAAAGATCACAAACAAGCCAACAAAAGATAGCTAAGTTCAACAAAGCGTTGGAAGCGGATCTAGCATGCTGGATAGATCCAATGAGGTGATCAGGAAGAACAAGCTGGAGTGGATGACCGTGGGGGATCGCAATTTCCCACCACTTCAAATCAAGCTCACTTGATAAAAAAAAACCCAAAAACCAACACAAGCAAACCAAACAAAACACTGTTGAATAAGAGAGTCCCTTCCTGGAAGATACAGTGTAGAGGAGTCTATAGATCAACCCAAAAAATCACAAGTTTGGAGCAAAAGACCCAAGCATCAAGTTTGAAAACTCAGTTCAAGTTATGCTTGGGCATAGAGTGCCCGGAGCAGGTTGCAAACAGAGGAAAAGCGTTGGCGATGCAGAATGTCAAATCAGCAAAAGCGTCGATGGCGCAATGTGACTAGAGTAAAAATGTGCATCTAGGTGGACAGGGGCCTTGGATCTACTTCCTAGGTGCATCGGGAAAATAACTCAAAGCAAACAAGAAAAAATATCCAACCAATGATCAAATAAAATGACTTTGAATGGTTCAACAGACCCAGAGAAAGTCAACAGACTCTTTCAGAAAAGAAACTGATGGTGAAAATAGGCTTAAGAGGCAAAGTAATGGCTCATTAAAGAAATCAAGAAATAACACACTCAAACTTGAAATCAAAACTAATGTACATTCCCCAGTGGAGTCACCATATTTGTTATTGGACAATCTACTCGAGCGGATGTGAGCAATATCTCCCTAGTTCAATGTCGATCTAGAACAAATAAGGACAAAATACAAAGCTTCTTTCCTTGATCTAGTTAGAGATCAAGTGATAGATGTCTTACCTTCAGATCGTAGATCTTCTTCTTCTCGTTGTTGCTCCAAATCCCACGATCGTCAGATCTTTAGCTGCAAGACCTTCTAAGACATATGGAAACAATGCAAGCAGTAAAAGGTGTCCAAACAATAGTTGATCTAAGTAAATGGTTAAGGAAGTAAACTACAAACAATATCAACACGATAACATTTGCGGAAAGAGTTTATATTACTGTATAAAAGAGGGAAATACAAAGTAGGGGTATGATCACAACCCAAGCCTTAACGCTGCAATCCTCCTCCAACAATCCAAGCCAATGCCTCCAAAGGAAGTATGAGTCTCCCAAAAGATGAGTATGGATATCCTAAGCTAATTTCACCAGCATGTAAGTTCTATAGACTTCCTCCCCTTGGAATGGAGAGGGCCGGTCCAACTATAAGTGTGGACAATGGGCATCAACTTGCTCTAACATGACTTGCTTGATCATAGGAACTTCAGGGAATGAGGCATTGAGTTAACATGGGACTCATGATGACAAGATTTAGGTGTAACATCCAGCTGATGGATTAGTTCTGGAGTCCAGTGGTTAGGTTCACCTCCTTGGAAATGGTTCTTCTGAAAGGTCAGCTACGCCAACCACTCGTGCAACAATACTGGGAATTCGCAGTAGAATATATCATGGCTATCAGGATAAATATGCTTTTCCAACCAACTTCTTTCCATCTGCCCGAGATTCCGATTTTCTCCTTCCGTAAATTATTCTGCTTTCTTGTCAAACCAATCCTAGATCTCTGGTTTCGTCGGGAGCCATAGCATGTCCTCTTCTTTCTTCTTCAGGGTCCCGGCAACAAAACCATTTGTTGACACAGTTATGTCGACAGGGGTTCACTTCGCATTGTCGTGAACAAACACCAACCTAACACCCTTAAGCACCGACCTAGAAAGGTTTTACCCTTTCCAGCAACACCCGCGAAGCGAGTGAAGTCTCACCCAATATGGTTAAGGAGGCTGCAGGAACCAAGTTTCCACAATGGGGAAAGGACACGCATCTATTCTAACTCTATTGCATCAAAAACCAGAGATTCACTTTTGTATCATGCTTATCAACTCAAACATACATTCATCATCACATTCACCACTCGCATATTCAACATTCGCATCAACGGAGTAATACTAGTGATCGCATAAATGAAATTTTACAGGAAAGACAACATAAAATATGACACAACATTTATTATTCGACATAAATAGAGATAGAAGAACATATCTGAACATCTTCATGCATAAACTCATCAAAACCTGCGGTATAACCTTCGCAGAAACAGTTCAAAACACCTTATCGCAGATCTATACAAAACTGTTGAAAACAGAGCAAAACATTATAGGCTTCATTCGCACGACTATCGATCACTTATGATCTTGTTCTAGGATTCCCTTAGGCTTACATTCATAGTCCTATTTATAGCCAACTATGGTGGTTACAAAATGGTCCAAATGACCCTTTCTAACTAACTAAACCAATCTTTCGCTTTCATCGGCTCCTCGTCCTCCGTGAATGGTCCTTTCTTCTGTGGATGGTATTTCTTCATTGTTGTCGGCTTCCGCACTTCATGCCGACTAACCCCGTACCAACACAAGGTCAACAACAATGGATGCTAGCGATGACAAGAGAGAAGGTTCCAGCCTACGCTTCAAAGGATTCCTAACATCACTAGAGGAGGAGCACAACAGGAGCGGTTACACTAGATTAGAACCTGGTCGCTTTGATACCAATTGACAATCAAGAGGCCTGGAGGGTTTTGAGCGCAAAGGAGACAAAAAAAAAAAAACTAAAACAAACAGAATGCCGCTCAACCTCATAATGATTTCATTAAACAAAAATATATATACATAATATTTTTTACTAACTGGATTTATTTTCTCACGATCATACTTAATGGACATGGATTACATTACAAAATAGAAAAAATAAATTTATGTCTGGAGGTTTCAGCTGTCCAAAATATTTATGAAAGTTTGGTGATTATTAAATTCACCATTATAGTCATTTACAACTACATGGAGCTCAAAATATTACATGGCGATCAAAATTAATACCAATAGTGGCAATGGGAACTACTTTGTTGCGGCTTGGTAAAAGGATAATTATCCATCGCTCTTGGGATAGAAGGTGCGAAATCGATAGGTGTTTGCATGTTGGAGTAACAACAATTTCTCATGGTAACATTCTTACGATTACAACCATTAATCTCTTGAGTAAAATAAATAGATAGTATCGATCGCTTGGTAGTTGGGATTTAACGTTGTGGTGAGATAAATCCTACTTGGTCGCCAATGCTCACCATTGTCTCATATACGTCGATCTCCTTCTCCTATACATGGTCAAAGTCCTCCCCGTGACTTTTAGCGCAAGTTTACAAGTTAAATCATGCCACTTTTGAATTCTTAAACATAATTTTATTTCTAATCCATTTCTTTCATGCCAATAGAGATTCGTTGTCATGTTAAATACCAGAGACTAGATATAAGAAAATTACAAATGGCTTGGATGGCACTTGTCTTGTTATGTTAGGAATATATTGAAAAAATTTAGAACCCCAACCTGGTTTCAAGTTTAATTTTTCACATAGATTTTAATGCCCAAACCCCATGACTGCATGTTAGCTTCACTGCATAAAATTTTAATTTGTCTTGAAACACATGGAATTTCTTTTCACTTTTTCAAACTCAGAAAATTATAACAGCGAAACACTTAAAAATTGAAACCTAGAATTTTAGCCAAATTGGCTTAGGAAAACCCCTAAAGGGAAAACCTGTTTAGATATATATTTTATTCTTTTGAGAGACAATTTAAAAAAAAGAACAATACTCATCTCAACCAATTTATTCTCGAAATGTATTCCAGACAATCACTGTACGACCTGCTAAAAATTTCCAGAAATTATCTCAAAATTTGTGCCCACGGAAACAACTATATGACCTCACATGTGTGGCCTCGATTTATGTGCAAACTCGGAATTAATTCTGCCTCTATACTTGCCTCAAATTCCATGCCAACTCAGCATCTTTAAATGTCCCAAACAACCTCAAAAATCGTGCCCACATAGGTTGTATGGCCTCCACATGTGTGCCTCAATTTCTGTGCAAGATACTACAACAATTAATGCATAAATATGCCTCAATTTCTGTGCACTCCTCTTCTTGATTTGTGTGTCGTCCTCTTACTGCTTGAGCCTTGGGATTTGTGCCATTTCCATAACTTTGGAAATCGTGCCATTTTTCTTCTCTCTCAAAACCCTCTCCTCCCCAAGTTGAGTTCATCTCTTCTCTTGCTCTTGCTCTCCAAATCTCTTGGTCACAGTGAATGAGAAAAATAATCCAATGTCAAGGACCAAATATTGACTTGATGATATCTAAGGCTCTCATTAAATGCTCATCTTTTTCTCATTAAATGAATTTAATGCAGTTTATTTAAATAATTAATGAGACACTTAACTACTTTGCCCACTTTTAATTTTCTCATAAATTCAATTAATTATTAGAACCCCAAAATCACTTTACAAAATAACTTTATAAAATAAAGTGTATCTCACTTTATAAAGTACTAGGGACCACTTTTTAGTGTTCTTGTACACCCCAAGGCATCAAAAGGTGAACAACATTTCCTTGGTACTTTTTCAACACTCGCTCTTACCGAGGAATGTGTTCTTCACAACCCCCAACTTGTCTCCAAAGTGAATAGGATTTCCTCTCCCCAAATATTTGTTAGGATGTCTACAACCTGCTCCTCGGTGGAAATGTACGGTAACTCAACAAATCCTCTATGAACATAGTCTTTGATGAAGTGATATCTGATCTCTATATGCTTTGACCTGTCATGGAATACTGGATTCTCAGATAGCTTAATGAAACTCTGACTGTAATAGTAAATAAATGTAGGTCTCAGATCCTGATAAAATTGACCCAACCAATAAATTGCAAAACCATAATGCCTCGCAACTAGCCTGACTGGCTTCCGTATACTTAGCCTCTGCAGAACTCAATGCAGTTGACTTTTGCTTATGATTGAACCATGACATTGATGCCGAGCCCAAACTAAAGCAACAACCAGAATTTTCTTCCATTCTGATACACTACCTTCCCAATCTGAATCTGTGAAGCCAATCAAACCAAATCCATCTGACCTCATGTAGTCCAGACTATAGTCCATTGTCCCATCAAGGTACCTCAGTACATGTTTTACGACTATCCAGACATCGGTCCGCAGCCCTCCATCTCAAATCTCCTCAGAACATCAACTGCATATTTTCCTTTCCCCATGAAAACATTTCCATCCTCTTTCCAAATATCCATCCCCAAATAACAGTGCATCAACACAAAATCAGTCATCTCAAACTTTGAAGCAAGATCCTTCTTGCAAGCTACAATCAAATGCTCCTCTCCTGTGATAAATAAGTCATCAACATATAGCAGAAGAATGAGTGGATCACCTCTAACCACAATGAAGTACAGGTTGGGATCAACCTCACTCTTCTGAAATCCAATCGACAACAAGTGAGAATAAATCCTTGAGTATGTAATATCCCTTCAAAGGAAAGTCTTTGGATTCACCTTGTTTTGACTCCAGGGGCCGTTTAGTTTACAACTGGTTCCAAACACCTCCAAATGCTTTCGAATTTGGGGAGGAATGTCTTTATTGGGAATAGGACATTTTAACACACCTATCATACATACAAACAACTGATATATCCATCCATGGTCTACAAATTGCAAGGGAAGAAGTTTCGAGACAAGACTAGTTAAATTTAGAAGTGGAAATCCCCCCTAGGTCTTCCATTAGATGCTCTTCCAAACAGTGTACAACCTTCACTAATTCTTGGTATGATACTTGGCTCTATTATAGGACATTAGTAACAATATATTTTCAGCATTATATTTGGTTCTAGGATCGAATAGGAATCCCAGTGAACAACAGCTTCTAGAGTCTATTATTTGAGGTGAAATTGGTGGGCAAGGAGTCTCGAATTTCATCATAAACCATAGTAACATTTCAAAGGTATGCAAACATAATTTGGGCCATCAAATTAAATTCATATCAATCTCATAAAATGATAAATATCTCATCAAAATATGATATAAAATAGGTACAACATCATTCCAAAATCACTATGCAAATGCTATAGGGAAAATGGCTCGAATATCTTTCTTGATTGTAAATATCACTTGAAATACATAGTGTTTAGAGTTTTGGCTCTCATGATATGATTATTACAGATTAATGTAGCATATAACATGTCCATGAAGTCAAAAAAACAATCCTCCACTAACTATATGCAACAACAAGTTCTCCCTTGCACATTTACATGACATGGGGAGAAAGATAGTAGAATAGGCATAGAGAAGAATGAGAGAAGATGAAATCGAACTCAGTTGGGATTTGAAACTACATCAAAACATCTCCATGAAGCTCTGTTGATATTTTTGAATGGCATGTCCATCAACCAACTTGGATGGGAATCTTTCACCCTCGAAATTGGTTCTAAGGCAGGGAGGATGGACATCCACTGTGCAAGGACAAGATAAGCTCTCCAAATTTTTACAAATGAGAAACTGGTCAAAATATGGTATTCTTATTTATTATTGTCTTTTATTAACCTCCCAAGGCCTCCATGGCTCGAATTCCCTCCAAGAGCTTCATCCCAACTCGAATTAGGGAGAGATTCCCATGAGTGCCACTTGTCCAACATTTCCTAGCCTTCCTCTTCCATCAATTCGAATGGGGGGAATCTTGGATGCTATAACTCCCTTGTGCACCCTCTTGGAGGCTATTTTTATCCCTGACATGTCATATAGGTTAGATGTCAGCAATCAGGTTTGATCCTTGTCATAACTGTCATAGAATCTTCATCATTCTTGTCATAGAAGCTAGGGAATCTATCTCCAAGTGTCACAATACTTCTAAGATGCCTCTTCCTCTTCCATGGGAGTTACTTTTCCACTCTAATTAGACCCTCATTGAGTCATTCCATGTATAATTCCTCCCCAAACCCCTGTTGTAGGTACAACAAATCCCATGTTTTCTAGAAAACATGGGAGCCCCAAATTTTTTATATGCAAAGAAAATGATTGAAATCCTTGGTCATTTTGGGGTTCTTCGTCATGCTTTCATTGCTTTGCTTTGATTTGATAAAGTTAGAAATTTTTCCTTTCGAAAATTCCTTCACTTTGTGTGTTTTTCAGAGTTGTGGAAAGCGCAGGTTTTTTCCAAAAAAGTCAATCCTTCCGCAACCTGCAATGCAAATTACGGGATCTTGGTTTTCTGGTTTTGGAATGCTTTTGTTCTGCAACCCACAATGCGGATGCGGAATTGTTTGTCTAATAATCGTGGTTGTTCATCCTACAACCCGCAACCTGCAATGCAGATTGCAGGAATATCTTTTAATTTAGTTCTGTGCTTTGCAATCCCACAACCCGCAATCCGCAAATTGTGGATTACGGGGTCTTTTGTTTGATACTGTTTAGAGTTGAGATCCCGCAACCCGCAACTTACGGATTGAGGATTGCAGGAAGGATTGTGTATATGTCCAAAATAAACCTTCCGCACTTGTCCTCCACAAACTGAATGTTTAATCTTGACCGTTGATTTGCCTCGATCCTGCGGTTGATATTGGATTGTTTTTGTTTTGAATAATCATTTCGGTTCTCCATTTTTCTTCACCATTTTTTTATTTGCGATCGATTTTCAAACTGCAATTTTCACCTGCAACCGCTTATGAATTGATAATCATTGGTTCAATTAAGTTGTAATTGATTGGGTGTTAAGATTTGACATTAATTGTACGTGAATTAGTGCAATCTTATCCTATTTTAATCCAATCCTTGTCGACGCATGCTGTGCATTATTTCAATACAGACGTGATAATTGCAAGTTCCAGACCATAAGGTTTTAATCATGCCAATTCATTATGCTCGGTAATTCCTGGAATCTGTATTGTTCTCTATTAAATATAGGCTTCAACATTGGAAATTGGTTGTTCGCCATACTATAAAAGAAAATTCTTGTTATTTAGTTTTCATAAGTTTTCCTTCTGACAATTGTATTGTGAACAATATGTAGAGAAATCATAAATATTTAGTCAAGTTTTGTGAAGAGAAAGAACTTCATCCTATTCTATATCAAGAGCCTGTGTCACCACCTTTTGATGCAGGTGCTCCTGATGAAAGCATCGATAGTGAAGAAGAACCTAAAATTCAATCCATCTGCATACACCTCCCTCAAAAGAAGAGAAGGAAGATCACTGAAAAGTCGGCTGATCAAGACAATACCATTATCCAGGATTTTATAATCAATGAAGAACCTGTCACTCCATTAATCCCTTTGGAGGAAGAACAAGTGGCCGACTTTTCATTTTTTGAGAATATTGTTGATTATCATAAATCTTCTAAGGAAGATTTTCTAGCTCCCTTGTTATCCATCACAGACAGCTTGTAGTCTATGGTTAACTTCCATGGTTTATCATGGGATGTTTCCCGCAATTATGTGATGAATATATTTTGAAAATTTTGTGAACATCCGTTATGAACCATTCTCTACAATGATATGACTAGAATAGTCTGATTTTGTAAATCCCTTTTTTCATGGGAAAGTTATCCTTTGTAACCATTTTTGTAATTATTATTTAAAGGGATAGAAGCCTCATAGGAAGGGTAATGTTAGTTGGGGGGAAGATAATCGCCAAAGAAGGACTGGAGAAACGTTGTTTCACTTGTGATCATGTAATTGTTTGTAGACCAATGAATCAAAGTTAGTTTTTTTTTGCATCTTCTTTGTGTAAGTTATCAAATTTCTTTGATGATGTCTGATTTCTTCACCTTAATTATCAATTAATATTGTTGATTTTGCAACATATCATTAATGCATTGATCCATGATTTAGATTTTCCTTCATTCATGATCTTTGTGTACTTAAGTTTTAATTGAATTTATTTGATTAAAATCTTTATCTATTTTTGCAAATGATTCACAGAAATTGTTAAATCAATAATTCATGTTAATTTTTCAATTAGTATAAGAGTTATAGGGTGATATTGGATATCCTTAATCTTTGAATTATTATTAGTAATTTTCATTGCTTGATCGTATTTTGAAGTAGTAAGTTAATGATCTAGTTTTACATTTCTGTTAAATTGGTGAAATGACTTATTAGAATTCAAACCAAGTTACCTTGCACACAATCAATACACTCTCTTTAGATTAGATCTGACTTAGTTTAGATTTCCTTTAAGATAGAGTTGTTTTAGGTTTAGATCCACTCTAGAATTAGGACACTTTGATCTTCCTTCTTAGGAAGACAGATCCTTCTTGTATCAAACCCCATAAGTGCCAGCGAAGGCCTTTGTATCCGTGGGAAATTACTATTCCAAACAAGATGGGGATAGAACTGTCCTTGCATTGGACCTTTTGAAGCCTTTCAGTCTGGGTTTTCACCCTCTGTTGTTAGCCTTAGAACCCATTCCAGCAACCTACACATCTGAGGCTTCAACACTCCCCCAAGAACGTTAGACTCCACCTTGGATTCGAATGGGTGAGAATAGGATGACATGTGGCATGGAAAATATTGCCTTGTGTGGGTCCCACACCACCTATGCGCCCTCATGACCAAGTGCCACCTTATTTTATTATTACTAATATTTATTTAGCCCCTTTAATATATATTTTTCAATCTAATGTCCATTTTGGGTCTTATAGCTCCCTTATTCCAAGTCTAAATGTTTCCACCCCAGCGTAGGTAACTAGTAGATTAGTGGAATTTTCCCTTCATGTGATTTATTTGGATGCGGACATTACAATGTACCAAGTTCAAGGAGCTTGATTCAATCCATACAAGGCCTTTTTCAGTCTGCACACATGATAATATCTCCCATGAACCTCAAATCGTTGTGGCTTCTCTAAGTACACCTCCTCCTGTAAAAGACCATTGATAAATGCGGTCTTCACATCCATCTAGTGGTTCTTCCAACCCATCTCTGCTATTATGGAGATCATTGCTCTAGTCAAGGAATATCAAGCAATCGGTGCAAAAGTCTCATCATAATCAACTCCCTCTACCTGTGAGAACCCTCACGCTACAAACCGAGCCTTGTACTTCCTAATGCTTCCATCTGCAGCATGTTTGATCTTGTAGAGCCACTTGGAAGTCACAATTGACTTCTCCTCCGTTCTTAGAACTATCTCCCACACATCATTCTTCATGATGGAATTGTACTCTTCCATCATGGCATCTCTCCAAACCTGATGTGTGGTATCCTCCTCAAAAATAGAAGGCTTTGACTCACGCAAGCTAGTCACCATCATCATATAACTGGAAAACCTCTATGGTGCTCTACTCTCTCTAACCTCCCTCTTGGGTGGCCCCACAGACTCATCAGCTTCCTTCACAAGTTCTTTAAGCCAAATTGGATTTATCTTCCTAGAAGTAGCTTCTTGTGGTAGGCCCTCCTCATGAACATCCTCATCTGGAAACTGTCTACCTAAGAAGTACCTGTGGCCTGATATATTGTGGTTGGTGACCCAAAACAATGTGAACCGAAATCACGTAACGGTGAAATTTGTGAACCTGTGACCTGAGAAATTGTCCCTGTACCAGAAGTCTCTATAGAATGAGCCCCTAAACCTGAAGATCTTGAAACCTGTGGACCAGTCACACATGAAACCTATGAACCTACATCCTGACTATATGAACTCTAAGATGCTATCACCTATGGAAAAATAACCTACTTCTCCACCATCTCTGACTCACAAGACTTCTTGAAGGCCCACTCCTCCTCAAATATCACCTCCCTCCTCACCACAACTTTCCTCTATGCAGGAAGGTATATGCAAAAGGCCTTCGAAGTCTCATCATAACCAACAAATATTCCTTTCTTTGAAGTGGGATGTAACTTTGTCCTTTTCTCACAAGGGGCATGAGAATATGTAAGGAATCCAAATATGCAGAAGTGGCATATCTCATTCTTCTTCCCGGTGAAATTATCCTCGGGAGTTTGACACCCCAAGGAACAGTGTGGACTCCTTTTCTACACATAAACAACAGTAATACAAACCTAATCCCATAGAAACAAAGGAATACTTTAATGATGCAACATGGCTCTAGTTGCTCCCATTGTAGCTCTGTTCTTCCTTTCGAAAACTCCATTATATTGTGGAGTATATGGAATAGTCAATTGCTTCTTGATCTCCTCTTGTCTGCAAAACTCATCAAAGTACTTGGAGGTATACTCACCCCCATTGTCTGACCCGAGTGTTGTTAGGAAAATTACTCTTATAGTTGGGGAAAGAATACCAACATACTGGGGTTATCAGATGAACATATAAGGCTTTGCAACATCATTATTAAGCAAATAGAGTTAGCGTTAGGAGAAGTGTATACCTTATTTATGAAGGTTGATCCAAGCTTTTATCCCTTTATTATCCACTGCAACAATCCTGCAAAACAAACACCAGACCTTCCTCAAACAAGTTTGACTACAAATAATATATTGACATTAATAAAGAAACATAACATCAACTTGTAATCAAATTGCAATAGATATACACAAATCTATGGGAAGGAAAGCATGTCAAAATATTTATTGACAAAATGCAGAAAATACATAGGCTATACCTGTCCTCACCGGCACTGTCGTAACTAGATCATGGGCTCCTTCTCCTCTCTCTTAGCTATGAATTTCTCCAACATAACTTTCTCCAATGAACATAAGGTCCCTTTCTCAAGACTCTCCCTTGTATTTATAGCAAGGCAAGGAGAGTAGGTTCGAAAGGTGGTTGAGTTGGGAAGTTGGGGTAGTTTTGGTACCTATCTCAACTTATCCCAATTCGTGCTTCTAATATATTTTCTAACTTTTTCTTAAGACACTCGCGACTATGGCATATGACAACTAGCGAGTGACTTGCGACTATCACAATGTGCAATTAGCAGTTGCATATTTTTATTGATACTAGCGGGTTGTCAATATGGACACCCACTGCTAACTTGGTGGTTTACAAGTATAAGAGTCGTGGTTATGTATTAAAATATTCATAAAAATATTCTTATGAGGAAGTATTGCAAGATTCAGCTCTAGTTCATCTAGGGTCAAGGTAAGCTCTTCCTTCCATAGTGTCATTTTTTGTGACCGACAGAGCAATGTGGTCACAAACGGAGAAGTGATAATTTGACCGATAACAGATGCCCCCTAATGTGTGAGTTCAGAGGGAAGTGATGGCCAAAATACATTACAATCCAAGCAGAGGAGAAGGAAAGAGGTCGTAGGATGAGGTCACAAACAATACCTGAAACAGAAACAAAGTTAGATAGGAGTTTACAATATTGATATCAAGAGATGTTCAGAATGGTAGAACATAATCTCTAATACATAAATGAGAGATGTATATAGCATGGCCACTGAAATACAAGCGTGGATGCATGTCAAACAGGATATCATAGCCATAACAACAAACTGGATCTATGTCTCATCAAGAGCCAAAAATGGGTGTGGCTCAGTCTTGCACAGCTTGGAAAATAACAAAATGTGATGATGCTATTATAGGCCCGAGGTCTTCATCCAAACCATCTCAAGATATGAATCCTATCCATGCGAATAAATGTGTTGAAGTCGAACATGGAGGACACTGTCACGTCCCCTCCCATCCTACCAGCTAGATGGAGAGGATCATGAGGTTAAACCGGGCATCTAGCCCATGAACTTATTAATTACACATTCATCATACATGCCAGATTTTCAGGTCATTAATCAATTAAGCAATATCAAATTATCAAATGAGAATACTTATCTTAAACCAAGTAGTCCCTGAGCAACCAGCTACGCTTCTGCAATGTTCCACCCAACCGTAGGCCAGTGTGCTCCTCAATCTCTCAGCACCACTGCCACCCCCGAGCTGGGCATGATCTCCATAAGGAAAAGGGGAAAACAGGCTCTCACATAGCCAAAGGTATACCAGAATCAGCCAAGCCAATCAGCAATTGGGTTTCTCAGGATGTTAAGAGATGGATACATATATCATCAAAAGCATAAGTGTTGGGCATGAAAAAAACGCTTATACAGTGAAGTTCCCAACAGTGGGTTTCTACCAGTTCCAGAAAAACGTGGGCAACCAAAATGAAAAGGAGAAAATGGGAAAACAACCCCAGGAGAGCAGAATCGTTTTTAGAAAAATGCTCATGGGCATTTCGTGGGCAGGAACGGCCTCCATAACCCCAAAAATCGTGGCTCTCTTCTCCCAGCCATTGAGCTAACCAAAAACGAGTTTGCAGACATGGAATAATGCAGGAAATGGTGAAAAAAATGTGAAGGATAAAACCCCAACAAGCTCAGACTGCGTGAGAGGATGAATGCCATGGGTGAGGAATGGCTTTGGGCCAATTTCGTGGGGGTTTTTTTGCCCAACAAGCCAAAACTCGATTTCCCAGGTTGTTGTCTTTCCCATACATGAAAATTGACAGCCATACCTCTCCCATCCCAAGGCATTAATTGTCTCAACCAATTCTTGGAAGAATTAAATGATTGGGTGCATGAAACCAAATGGGTAGTTGAGAGTTCATAGGTTTCCTCAATGGGATGGCTTAACACCATGGCTCAAGGGTTTGGTTATTTTCCCTCCCTATTCCTTGTAAAGATCATGCCCCCATCTCTTGTTGCATTGCGTAGCTGGTTGTGGGTATCTTTCATTAAATTTGTATTTACATGATGTCTTATTTACATCGTGCCCTTCTAGCACAAGAACCATAGGCATCTATCTCTTTGATTTTCGGTACATAAAATGTTAAATCAATGGTGGGGCCTTGGCCTTGAGCTCCTCACCATGATTAAGTTACAATATTTACATCATTTACGATTTAATGCAAAGGGGGTCAAAATGGGGATGTGACATACCCCTCTCCTTGGAATAACACCGTCCTCGGTGTTCCAACACTTCGGAAATAAATACCCACTTACACATGCCTCAAAATTCACAAATGGTGGCAGGTTTGTCCTGCATCCCATCTCTTTACTTTGACCTTCTAGGATCAAGTCCTTTGGCTTCCTCAAGCTACTCTTGCTAGCGTTGGTCTTCCAGCTCTGCGGGTGGGCATTGCTCCAGGGCAATCCCTTTCCTTTATTCACCTTCTAGCTGATCCATGGGTATAGAATTTCATGGATGCCGTCCTTCTTGTTGTCCCAGCAACTATCTGAGGAAGACTTCCAGCCAAAACAAATAGCTTTCGGCCTGCTGCCAGGATCAATGTGCACAACTGGCTCCTGCTAATCATTTGGCTAGTAACAGCTGCAACAATGGCTTTAAATGTCTCTCCTGCGAGACTTATCATGGCAATTCCTGTTAGGACAAGCATAGCACAATGTTAAAATTAGTCAATTATTTGCCTAATTGACATGGAACGTCCATGCTTTATTCATGGGACTTCCATACTTTCATACTTTCCCAACATACACATGAACTCGTTCATGTTCATCCTTTCACAGGAAAATTTACTATTTCAGCATTCACAATTCATCTCAAGCAATTACGCACAATCCATTTTCAGCCATGATATGCACTCAACAATCTTTTGTTTTATATATGCATCAATCAAAAGAAAAGAGAAGAGTAGTGGTTTCTCTCTCTTAGTCTTGTTCTATTATGGAGCTACACCATCACTGTGGTTTCATGCTCCTTAGTCTCTTTCACTTCAATGCGAATGCTTTGACTTTCCTTTCTTGGCTATGACACTTAGTGTCTAAGGCCTGCATATGGATTTCAACTAGGGAACCGTTCCCCATTGTCGCTTACAAAACCTTTGGCTGCTAGGACCCACACAGTTCCACTAGCACCATCTTCCATTACTGCTCATACTGAGCTCTTTAGGACAGTCATATGTCCACATGCTTCCTCCAAATGCTTTCATAGTCCTTGCTTCCAGCAATACCTACACTCAAACATTGAGTCAATTCACATGTTTAGTGTATTTTCATAGGGTTTATTTCCAAATGAGAATTTAAGAAATCATAATTAAATCATATACACATGTATATTCATAAGCAAGAAGTTGCAAGATAACCAAATACTTATCTATATTGTGTGTTTCCTCGCTACTCCACAGGTTTCCTTCTCTGCTTTACAAGCCTTGGATCACCTGTGGGGTGGATGCTTGGCCAGCACACATGCTGATCCACAACATCATCCGAATAGGCAATGCCAAGCCTGTGCACCGACTGGGTTTATCAGGCATCCCAAAAATCAGTATTCTAAGCCAGTACGCCGACTGGGTTTATCAAGCATTTCAAAGATCAGTATGCTAAGCCAGTACGCCGACTGGGTTTATCAAGCATTTCAAAAATCAGTATGCTAAGCCAGTACGCCGACTAGGTTTATCAAGCATTTCAAAAATCAGTATGCTAAGCCAGTACGCCGACTGGGTTTATCAAGCATTTCAAAGATCAGTATGCTAAGCCAGTATGCCGACTGGGTTTATCAAGCATTTCAAAAATCAGTATGCTAAGCCAGTACGCCGACTGGGTTTATCAAGCATTTCAAAAATCAGTATGCTAAGCCAGTATGCCGACTGGGTTTATCAAGCATTTCAAAGATTAGTATGCTAAGCCAGTACACCGACTGGGTTTATCAAGCATACAATAACCATTTCCAAGCCAGTTCTCCGACTGGGTTTGTCAGGAAATAACACCCTTCACCAATACCTCCACATTATGCAAGTAACCAATGCCAAGCCAGTACACCGACTGGGTTTATCAGGCATCCAGCAACCATTCGTCAATAACCAATGCCAAGCCAGTACGCCGACTGGGTTTATCAGGCATCCAACAACCATTCGTCAATAACCAATGCCAAGCCAGTACGCCGACTGGGTTTATCAGGCTTACAACAACCATTCGTCAATAACCAATGCCAAGCCAGTATGCCGACTGGGTTTATCAGGCATACCACAACCATTCGTCAATAACCAATGCCAAGCCAGTACGCCGACTGGGTTTTTCAGGCAATATGAACAACATAATATGATTAAGTGGCTCCTTCTCTTGTGCAACCAGTGGTTCCCTCCAGGAACTCCATAGGTGACTCACTTGACTGCAGGCTAGCATGGCCCCACAATACCCACTCACACTACACACGGATGATACCCCTTTTCCACAACACAACTCCTCGGGCCTATCCATCCCTTCTAGTGTCCTTTAGTGTGAGTGTAGAAAGGTTACCATTTCCCATACAGTCCTCTTGATCACCCTTTCTTCACTTTGCCTCTTACGTGCAACACCAAGTTGCATTTGTGTAAGCTGTTAGCACAAGAAGGACAAGCAGGATCATCAGTATTGCTTCCCCAAAATTGTAATCATATTTCATATCATTCACTATCAAGTATTGAAACACTAGGAATGCGTCCATTCCCTTAGGGTGTAGTCAATATTGAAAAGCCCTAACATGACCCAGAACCAGAAAAGGTGTGCACCCCATTTCCGATGTGCGCCATGTAGGCCCTAATCATACTCAAGCAGTCTGCAATGATATAAATAAGATAGAGCATGCCCTGCATATTAACCCTAATAATTCAAACATGAATGTTCTTGTCTAGGGTCACAGAATACTCATTCATTTTGCATATGTGTCTCACATGCCTTTTGGGCATAGCTTTACCATCTCACTTTCATGGTTTACCGACATGCGGTTTGGCTGAGACATTATCAATGGCATTTCACCCGAAACCCATTTCCAGGGCATGGGATCCTTCCCATCTAGTTTGGCTTCTGCAGGCCATCACACATGGTCTTCCTGCAATGTGTCATCCTGGCGCACTTATCAAATAGCCAAACAGTCAGCAACATTTAGCAATAAGCTTCAAATATGATTGTTTCATAACCAATCAATAACATTAATAATTAAATTCAATATGAATTTACAATTCTGTCTCCTACAGAAATTTTATTTGCTTAGCAATGAGTCTCTCCTCATATCGTTTGGCTCTTGTAAATGATATCACTCTGCCCATTATGGTTTCACCCTTGCTACCATACCTGAACATCCACCTACAGCATGTCCTCCTGACACAATTCTATATAAGCCAAACAATCATTAGCAATTATAAGCAAATTCTCAAATCTGACGTTTGTAACTCTGTTTTCCTACAGAAATTAGATTTGCAACTATGAGAACCTTCTCATAACCTTTGGCTTTTGCGCATGGTAGATCCTGATCTTTACTATGGATTCATCCTCATTGTCATACGCAAGACTTTTCTGCCTGAAAACTGAAACTCCAATCAGCCAAACACGTTGTGAGTATCTACGCACATAATCATTCATTGCCATAACAGTCACTGAAGTGATCTCAGAATTATAATACTCAATAATTCAAACACCTTCAGCTGTTTAACATTGAAACGCAATGAAGTATATATACATTTCTATATATGCATTATTATCACAATAGAATTTCAAGACGTAGTCACACTATACATGCAACTTAAATAAATCGTAAATACTCATTATTTCATAGTCATATCATTCATACAACTCTGTCCTTCCTCAGAGCATTCTAGCAGCCCATCGATCATGATTTGGCTCTTCATGTATTTACTATTCTGCATTACCATAATCAGGACCACCAGTCCTCACTTGCTTTGGTTATTAGGCACATAACCATCATACACATGGCATGATATAATTCATGTGAATGCATTGAGATTTCTAAACAGTCATAGGGTGTAAGGATCGTTTCCTTCACTTACCCGCACCTCACCAAGCTTGGTAGGTCAAAGGTCCCAATCAGCATTCAATACCACATGCAAACTAAATCAACATAGCTCAAACATAGTTGAAGGAATCTTACCAAATCCTCTTTCAACATTCATGCAATTAGGCTCCAATAATCATTACCTGCATGGTTACCATTAACATCGCCTGATGTTACCTGATCGGTTGGCCTCTTACCAAGGTTGTTCAGTCCTTTTTCCAACTTTATGATCATAGATTTGTTGCACCATCCTTTCTGCATAAGGTTGTTGGCTTCATGCGACAACAGCCTCAGCACATTTAGCCATGCTCTTTGTTATCTTTGGTCCTACAACCAATACCAACATCGATGATGATTATCAACCACAATATTCTCCATTAGTGGTTTATTGCATAAGCAGACTTCATTATTCTACCAATATGCAATATCCCATTTATGCACAAGCATTTCCATATACACTATGCAATGTTTGTTAAGGTGCCATCTAGTGCATATATATCTATGTAATCTCTTACATTTTTAACATATTTATGCCATATGATAGTTTCATAATTATAAGTATGATAACAAATAGGGGTTTAAGGAATTCTTCCATTTTCGGTCCCTCATCGTAACATGGAATTCCTCTTCCATATCATGCAAGTGTAGAAATTGCCCATATTGACAACAAAATTTGTTTGTTAAGACAGCCGCTGGCACTCTTCTGCACTAAATATCCATGATATATGTAGACCTCATTCAAACTCTGGTCATGTATCATTGTTCCCTGCTGGACAAGCTTTCCAATGCATATCTCCATGCTCCATTCCGACATCAGGTGCGGAAACTGCATCTCTTAAAAAATGACAACTTTCACTACAATTCTGCCCATTTTACACAATTGCATTTTGGTCCAGAATGCCAACTTTAGCCACCTGTGGAATAAAATCTATGAAGAATCACAAAAAATTTTATATCGAGCGAAGTTGTTCCATATAACAAGGAACACTCAGCAATTCACGGATTTTAATTCTGGTGCACCATTCATCTTCTATGAATTTCTGGGTTTTGCTACTTCTCACTTTTCACATTTTTCCAAAATTCCAAATTTTGGGCCAAAAATGGCTATCTCCCAAACGGTGCATTTCTGAAAATCTTCGTCTAACGGAAACTATCCATCTTAATGAGAATATGAAATGTCTAGTTCAGTAAAAAAAATTGACTCCCACATCTAGGGTCACTTTTACTGCCCACAAGCTTTTCAAAATCCCGAAAAAGTGCCCCGGAATAGTGCTTTTTGGTCTTCTTGCTCATCCCGACTTCACATCCTTTGGAGTTTGGATCCAAGATTCTGAACTTAACATCATGTCTGCCTCATGACTGCCTCATATCAATTTCGGCTCAAACCGACCTTCTGTCAAGCCTCGGGACTCTGTCCTTCAAAAGTCACTATTATCCAATTTCTGTCAAATCGGAGTGTAATGGGCTCGGGGTCTTCACTGGTTCTTTCATGGCCTTCGTCAATGGCCTCCGAGCCCCATAGGAATCATTTCATTCTGAGTTCGGATGCTCCTCCTATCAAAAAAACAAGTTTTGGTCACTTTACTCTTTTCTTTTTTTTCTTTTTTTTTTTCGCGCGCAGGAAATCCCTCCGCAGCTACGGGGCGGTTTAGCGACGGCTTCCGCAATTGCGGGGCAGTTCGTCGAACGCTTCCACAATTGCGGAGCAGTTCGCTGAACGCTTCTGCAATGGCGGGGCGATTTGCCGAACGCTCCCGCAATTGCGGAGCCATTCGGCGAAGGCTTCCGCAGTTGCGGAGCCATTCGGCAAATGCTCCCGCAATTGCGGAGCCATTTGGCGAAGGCTTCCGCAGTTGCGGAGCCATTCGACGAATGCTCCCGCAATTGCAGAGCCATTCGGCGAAGGATTCCACTGTTTCGGAGCCATTCATGGAATGCTTCCGTCGTTGCGCGGAATGCTTCCGGGGGTTTCAGGCGGTTTTTGTGAAAAGCTTTTGCAGAACGACTTGCGGAATGCTTCCGCAATTTCGGAACGATTCGCCGAAGTCTTCCGCAGTTGCGGAACAATTCGGCGAAGTCTTCCGCAGTTGCGGAACGATTCACCGAAGTCTTCCGCAACTTCGGAACGACTCGCCGAACTCTTCCGCGTTGCAGAACGATTCGCGGAATCCTTCCGAAATTTCGGAAGGGAATTCCTTCCGTAATTTCGGAAGAGAATTCCTTCCGAAAAAATTTCCTTTTCACGCCGACACTTAGAAAATTTTTCACTTAAAAAAAATTTTCTCCGATGTTTCGGAGCAGTTGGCTGAATTCTTCCGCAATTGCGGGAAGGTTCGCTGAACTCTTCCGCAATTGCGGGAAGGTTCGCGGAACCTTTCCATAGTTTCGGGACGACTTCTCGAAATAGACTTAAAACACAAAAATTTCCAAAAACTCTTAAATTTTTTGAAACTTCCCTTGTCACTGCTATCAGATTTGGCCCATAGAGGTCCAATGCTGCAACCAGTAGCTCTGATACCATTCTGTCACGTCCCCTCCCATCCTACCAGCTAGATGGAGAGGATCGTGAGGTTAAACCGGGAATCTAGCCCATGAACTTATTAAGTAAGCATTCAGCTAACATATGGAAATGTATAAATTACAAGAAAAACACAGCGGAAGTAATATTAATTACACATTCATCATACATGCCAGATTTTCAAGTCATTAATCAATTAAGCAATATCAAATTATCAAATGAGAATACTTATCTTAAACCAAGTAGTCCCTGAGCAACCAGCTACGCTTCTGCAACGTTCCACCCAACCGTAGGCCAGTGTGCTCCTCAATCTCTCAGCACCACTGCCACCCCCGAGCTGGGCATGATCTCCACAAGGAAAAGGGGAAAACAGGCTCTCACATAGCCAAAGGTATACCAGAATCAGCCAAGCCAATCAACAATTGGGTTTCTCAGGATGTTAAGAGATGGATACATATAACATCAAAAGCATAAGTGTTGGGCATGAGAAAAACACTTATACAGTGAAGTTCCCAACAGTGGGTTTCTACCAGTTCCAGAAAAACGTGGGCAACCAAAACGAAAAGGAGAAAATGGGAAAACAACCCCAGGAGAGCAGAATTGTTTTCAGAAAAATGCTCATGGGCATTTCATGGGCAGGAACGGCCTCCATAACCCCAAAAATCATGGCTCTCTTCTCCCAGCCACTGAGCTAACCAAAAACGAGTTTGCAGACATGGAATAATGCAGGAAATGGTGAAAAAAATGTGAAGGATAAAACCCCAACAAGCTCAGACTGCGTGAGAGGATGAATGCCATGGGTGAGGAATGGCTTTGGGCCAATTTCGTGGGGGTTTTCTTGCCCAGCAAGCCAAAACTCGATTTCCCAGGTTGCTATCTTGCCCATACACGAAAATTGACAGCCATACCTCTCCCATCCCAAGGCATTAATTGTCTCAACCAATTCTTGGAAGAATTAAATGATTGGGTGCATGAGACCAAATGGGTAGTTGAGATTTCATAGGTTTCCTCAATGGGATGGCTTAACACCATGGCTTAAGGGTTTGGTTATTTTCCCTCCCTATTCCTTGTAAAGATCATGCCCCCATCTCTTGTTGCATTCCGTAGCTGGTTGTGGGTATCTTTCATTAAATTCGTATTTACATGATGTCTTATTTACATCGTGCCCTTCTAGCACAAGAACCATAGGCATCTATCTCTTTGATTTCCGGTACATAAAATGCTAAATCAATGGTGGGGCCTTGGCCTTGAGCTCCTCACCATGATTAAGTTACAATATTTACATCATTTACGATTTAATGCAAGGGGGTCAAAATGGGGACGTGACAGACACTGTTTGATTATCAATCATTGATGTGAACCGTTAACAAACATGAGGGCACCCATCATTAATGAAAATGGGGCCCAAGGTACCGAGTACATTCTAACAAGTGTGAATAAGGGGTCTTGAATTCGAACACTTGAAAAATCTATCGAGCAGGAGACAATGATGTATTCCCACTACTCAATAGCGATGGAAACTGCCACTAATGACTGTAATCCCCAATGTACTACCCGAAACTCTAAACTTCATTCCTAGATAAAAATGAGTTGAAGTCGATGGGAAGAAGTCCGTTGGAAGGGAGGCCTTAAGGCATCCTCCATCGTCCAACACGAGATATAATCAACAGTTTGATTTGATCTAGAATAGGACTGAGTACATGATAAAACACATTGACACCAAGGAATGGACGACACATGAGGTCAAGGTAACTGCGGAATGGCTGACACAAGGGGTGTCCTTGAACATTGAGCACGAAAAAATAGTGACTTAGGCAGCTTTGAAGACAAATGGACCATGATATAAATATGTAATGTTTTAATATCCAGATACTAGAACCTTTTATTATGTGTTGGGCATAAGCCCCGATGTACGTAGATGACTTTTATTATGTGTTGGGCATAAGCCCCGATGTACATGGATTACTTATGTGCTGGGCATAAGCCCCGATGCACATAGATGACTTTTATTATGTGTTGGGCATAAGCCCTGGGATGTACATAGATGTGTTGGGCATAATCCTTGGAGCACATAGGTTACAGTAGTATGTACGGAGCGTGCGCTCTGGAGTACATAGATAACCCCACAAGATAAATAATGAGTGTTGGGCATAAGCCCTGAAGCACTCCAACATGATGTTGAGCATAAGCTCTGGAACATCGGATCTTTGGCCATTGTATCCCTAGGTGTATCGTACAAATTCATCCTAGAACTAGTGTTGAGCAGAGGCTCTAGAATTGCACTAGTGTAATGCCCATTGAGAGTGTTGAGCATAAGCTCTGAATACCACTAGGGGTTACGTCACTTACGGTGTTGAGCTTCACAAACTTTGAATATCACCCATCCTCATCATATTTATTCAAATTGATTAATTGAATCATTATCTATTTCTCATCAAGGACTAAAATACACTGCCACGAAAATGAGGTAATCGAGCATGAAAGGGGATCTAGGGATACTTATCTTAGTTGACTGACCAAACCCACAAGAGGCCTTGTTAAATAATTTACATAATTTAATGAAGCATCAAAATATAATTATTCTATTTAATACATTGATTAATAAAAGGATAATTATAAAAGAGCCTCACATATGTACACGAGTAAAATGTGTACATATATATATATATATATATATATATATATGAGAATAATAAAAGGTACATAGATTAAATAAGTAAAGTCCATATATTTATAGGTCATACATATACATATATTTACTCTTATAAATTAAATAAATAAAATTAAAAGTTTCCAATATCAATTCAAAGAGAAACAATTAAAAAGTTCTAGATAACAAAAGATTATAATTAAAAATTGACCTTTTAATTATATTGCATATAATTCAAACCACGAGTTGAATTCAAGAAGACATTAAAAATATTGATGTTAACTCAAGATAACAAAACTGCCCTTTTTCCAAAGATACCTATAAATATAAGGACAGATACCAAGAGAGGGAATCCTAACTTAATATCATTATTTATGGTATTAAGAGAGATTGTTCCAAATCCTGTAAGAGAAAGATACCAAGATGGATTGCAAACAACCTTTTGCCTTAGGTTCTCCATATGCTCTTGCAAGCCCGAACCAGCTCGAAGGTGATCTGAATAAGAACCAGGAATGGTTCTGGATCAAAGGTTGGGAGGGACATGGAAGTTCTGAGATTACTCGGTTACCAATCCATAGGTCAGTTGGGAGAAATTTTCCATTAATTATTGTCTGAAGTGTGCAGGTGATAAAGGATATCCAACCAGTACATTCCAGGTAAGAATTTATATCAGTTAAATATCAAGCTTTTGTAGAATTATAGGCTGAAATGTAAAAGTATGGAATTTCATAATTAAATTTCTCTTTTACATTTTCGGGTTAACATAATTTATTTCATGAACAAGGGATAAGCATGGGCTCACTGGGTTAAATTAAATATTTCTTGCTGCTAAGTTTTTTTTATGATCATATTCTTAAGGGTTAACCGAGAATAGATCTTCCATACAAAGTTTCGATATAGCAGAGCTAGCGAAGCTAGCTTGTGCTAGATATCCCTTCTTATAACTTAAAAAATTATTATGTTAAAAACACTTATGTTATACCGAGATAGGAACCTCCCAAATTTATAAGAAAATAAGTATTTTGTCAAAGTCCTTTAAAGAAACCTGGAAGCTTTCACAAGACCCAAGTCTACGCATAACAAACTACTATTTAAACAAGAAGAATTTACACATATGAAACAAAGTATTCCCTTAAAATCCTCATGGATCAGGGATCGAATCCTTTAAAAATGAAACTACCCTAGATACTAAAATTTAGACATAATACTTTTTATTCAAGATAATACACATGCCAAACTAACCAACAGAGAACACAATAAGAAATAAAGAAAACCATTTAAACCATAAGTTCTTTTCATCCATTACAGGCATGGGACGTATCTCTTTAACACAGTAGTCCCTTAGCAAAATGATTAAAACATCCAACGAGCAATTTTGATAATTCATTTAAAATAGCATAAGAAGGGCACCACAATAAAATTTAGCACCGATCAAATTCAACCAACACATGCTTAGGATCAAAATCCTTAGAGCATAAATTCCAGTTTTCTATTATTAGAATGAGCTTTCCATGCTACAACATTGGCTCAAAATCACCTCGGTGCTTATTACTAAATTTAATTTAATTACTACATATATATATAGGGATTTTCCCAGACCTCTATAGAGGTTTTAAAACTGCATAGAAGCTTTTTATTCACATACAGACGGAGCTAGGGCACTTCCCTCACAAACCACAGGTGATTATTTGGGGAAAACAACGCACAATCAACAACTTAGACAAACACGAACCCTACAGGCTGAAACCACACTTACAGCATTGATAAATTTTACACCCCACCCTTTTTACTAAAACCAACTACAAAGAGTAAACAGATCTCACAAATCTTTGAAAGAAGAAGAGAACAAATCATCGAGATAATTTGTATTACAGAGTTAGCCATCAAACGTGATTCCTCATTTAAACATTTCCACAGCATAACTCATAAATTTATAATTTCGGGCTCATCCATAAACTCTTTAATAGAAAATTGAAATGCCTAAAACAAAATAGAGTAAACCATTAGGAATCATTTATAAATCAGAGTAGAAAGCATCTAAATAAACATAGACCTGGAAGTCATTCTCAGATTTAAACTCAACCAAGTATTGAAAGCTTAGATTCACTTAAAACTCGGGAATTACTAACACTATTTCAAGACAGAGTAGAAATCATGGAAGAACAATAACCATAGCAGAATGTTGTATATATATTAATTAACCATAGGGTATCAATTGATACAAAATTACAAAGCACCCACGTTTACACAGATGAAGAGGGTCGGGAGCATACGCTCTCCATACAAACAAGTAACACCATTGTACAACACTGAAACAACGCCCAAAAGGCTTACAAATGACATCATTTTCCCTCAAGACCAACAATGGCGCTAAACTCCTTGTCACTCCAACGCAGCCATAAACTCAAAACACTGAAGCTACTAAACATTCTCATGGAATGAGGTGATTTCCAGGGGCCTGGGTCTTACCAGGGCCTATCACTCTTGGAGCCTCCCCACTGCCCAAACGTCCAACCTCCAAGCCAACATGCGAACAATGCCCTAACCAAGGTTTTTCCTGGCATGAGTAACAAGAAAACAAAGAATGAATTAGTACTGCAACATATAAAAGAATTACTACAAAGGAGAAATTCGTTACAGAGAAAGGGAAGCAGGATCATTACCTGAGCTTAGTCTCATCTCGGTTACAACGACAAACTCGGGAAGGAGCATGCACAGACCAAGAGCTATGCTCTGTTCATGCGCTTTCTCTCTCCACAAATCTAAAATTGTCGAGAGCTCTCAAACTCCAAATGCCAAGCGAAACAACTCAACATGGTGTTAGGGTTTAGAGTATACCCTCTTCCAGCATGGACAAGCGCGTCATGGCCATCACGTGGCTCTCATAAAGCCCCCAACTACTTCCACCATCAACGAAATCTTTACCCAAATGTTTATAGTTGGAACTTAAATTTCGTTAAAAGCACTTTGGTAGAAACTTAGAATTTCAATACATAGGCTAGCCCCCTTTTCTCACTTAAGCAATTGTTGTCTTTCCATCAGGATGTTAGCTTAGGTTCTTCTTAGGGACACCCGATTCTAGAAAACATCCTAAGTTACTATTCTTGGCTAATAAAACTTCCTTTTTGAAGGGTTCGAGGATAAAATCATCGGGAAACTAAAATGGATTTTTTATTATTGAAGGTTGGCATTTCATGATGTTTTCTCTATAATAGGTTAATATAATATTTTTCTTTTGGGTCCAGCGCCTTTATTCTTTCTGTCTATTAGCTTCTATAAAATCTAAGTAAGGCATGAGGCCATGAAACCCTCGAAACAACTTCGGAAGGAAACCCATAACCAAACTAATGCATCAGATTAAGAATGCAACCAATATAACTACAAAGGCAGAATGTAGGCATTAGAACATGCATCGAACCAATGGACAAAGACAACACCTTATAAAAACATTTTAAAATGTTGCATAGCGACATTAATGTTAATAAGATACATACTAGCTAGGATATGCTAAGACAACTACCATACAATCAAAATTCAAAGGAATCATACTCGAGATATAAGAACAATGTCATTCTTGGAAATAAAAAGTACAGTGCTGAAGTTAATTTTAAGAATATATTATATCTTAAACTTACATAGATCCCAGTACAAAAAAATAAAAATTATTAGGATTTAAGGGACATTACAAGTGGTATCAAAGCTCAGTTTTGAACACTCAGAAACCTTCTTGGCTAGCTACTTAAAGAGACATACGTTGCAGAAACATATTTTCAAAACTTTACGTATGATTTTATAGAACTAACACACAATTGCTTTTACTAACTAATTAAATTCTACCGATTTAAAGAGCAATCTGAATCATGGATACAGAGAGAAACAACAGTTGACACGAAAACTTGGATTTACCTCCTCCAGAAGAGGAACTAGTGATGGGATTAAATGAAAGTATCAGGACAGACAAGCCACCCAAGCTAATGAAAACAAATTACAAAGCCGAGTTACAACACTACGGCCTATGTGTTAGAAAAACAGGATCGCAGAGCAATAACAATAAACAGAAATGCAAATATAATCACACACACATTACAAGAGAGACACAGATATATCATGCTTCACCCCAAATTGGGCTACATCCACACTGAATTTTCCAGCCCTTATTATTATTATTATTATCGTCCAGCAAGGTGAAGGGATACAACCTACAGCACAGCTGCTGCACTTCCTCTTCACTGTCTCGCAGTCTCTCTCCTGATCTTAGAGATCTTTACAATGCATAAAACCTAATACATCAACCCTAGCCGTATTACAATGTCTTTCTTTTATAGGGAAAATACAATGGGAAAAATACCACGGGATACCAAAAACCATGGGCCCGCAAAACAACTAGCGAAAATAGCCCCAAAAAAATTTCTCAGGGGCGTTGCCCCCAAACCCCTAAAAATGCAAAATGGGTATACAGTCCTCCGGGGTGCATAGCTAAGACAGTATCATCTATGAGACTGGAAGATCTGGCTCCACAACCAACAATCTCCCACTTGGAGACTGATCACAGCAACTCCACCGCTGCTGCACTTGCTGGACTTGGACTTGGAAAATTTCTCCTCTTCACCTTCATGCTAGAAGGCCAACTGAAACCGAGCAAGAACTCAGTTTCTCTCTGGTCACTACCTTTGTGAACATGTCTGCAGGATTCTGGCTAGTATGTATCTTTTCCAGCTTCAACAATTCATCTTCCAGAACAAAGCATATGAAATGGTACTTGAGTTGTATATGTTTAGTCTTGGAATGGAATGTTGAGTTCTTTGCAAGATGAATGGCACTCTGGTTGTCACTATACAACCTGCTATACTTCTGCTTCTTACCCACTTCCTCAATAAACCTCTGCAACCAAATCATCTCTTTACTAGCCTCTGTAATAGCAACATACTCTGCTTCCGTTGTTGAAAGTGCAACAACCTTCTGCAGTTTCAAAATCCAGCTTACTGTTGTTCCACCTACAGTAAACACATGCCCTGTGGTGCCCCTCCTGCTATCCTTATCACTTGCCATATATGCATCAACATATCCCTGTAGAATAGTGTCTGAACCTCCAAAACATAATTCATGAGTGGTGGTACCTCTCAAATACCTGAGAATCCACTGTACTTCCCTCCAATGTTCTTTACCTGGATTGTTCATATATCTACTCACAACTCCCACTGCATGTGCAATATCTAGTCTTGTGCACACCATGGCATACATCAAGCTGCCAACTGTTGATTGATAGGGAATCTTGGACATGTAATATGTCTCTTCCTATGTCTTGGGACACATTTCCTTACTTAAACTGAAATGGCTAGCCAAAGGTGTACTAACTGGTTTTGCATTCTGCATTCTGAACCTCTCCAACACCTTTTGTATGTACTCACTCTAAGACAATGTCAATTTGCGATTTTTCCTGTCTCTCGTTATTCTCATACCAAGGATTTGCTTTGCAGCACCCAAATCCTTCATCGCAAATGAATTAGCTAGCTTCCTTTTGAGTACATTTATATCCTACATGTTAGACCCTGCAACAAGCATGTCATCCACATACAATAACAAGATCTTGTATGGCTTGAAGAGAATTGCCAAGTCTACTGAAACAGAGAATTTCAGTTGTTTTCCAGGGATTTTTTCCAAGTGCCAAAAGTTAAAAAATGTCGTGGAAATTATGCACCAGATTGCGCAAAAACGAAGAATAAAAAAAAATGAGGGTGCTGCCCTCAACCCGCCCTGCAGTGGCAGCCACAAGGGGGCAAGCCCCCTTGACCCCCGTCGTTCCCCGGAGACAGTCGTTGAAATTGTGAAGGGGCATTCTTTATGCTTGGGATGAGAAGCAGGAATTGCATAGAAGAGGTTGTGGAAGCCTTATTAAGAGTAATTAGTTGTAATATGTATGCATTGTGGAAGAGCAATGGGAGCAGCAAGGCAATGTTGATAAGAGGGAAACTTCTCACCATAACTATTTATGTTTATAGCATAAGAATTACATGTTTGGAAAATAGCAAGAATGAATTTTATACACGTATGTATATATTGAATTGCTCATTCATGAGAAGATCATAGCTAATGATTGCATGTGTGTATGGTAGAGAGCCCATGAAACTGGATCAGCTATGATGCGGAAGAGAAAATTCCATGCTACTATGAGGAATTGGAAAGGGGGGATTCCTTAACTCCTCTCTTACTATTGTTTTTGTATTTTACAAGTTTTATATGCATAAAATCTATGGCATAGGAACGCTGAAAATGCAAAGGATCATTTAGATGAAGTAAACGTGCACTAGTTGACACATTAATAGATATTGCATAGTGCATAAAAAGGTGTTTATGCATGAGCATGATGCTGAATATGGGTAAGAAGGTGGTAAAGTGAATATGTACTACCTGGAATACTAACAGACATTGCATAGTGCATGTGACAATGTTTGATACTGCCTATTGGTAAAATAGTGAGGTTTTACATGTGCAATGAACCACTTAAGATCATTATGGTGGTTGCTAATAATTAGTTGTGTTAGCATTGGTTGTAGGACCAAAGAAAACTGAAGCATGGCTAAAGATGTGGATGATGATTGTTGCATATGACCAACAACCTTATGAAGAAAGGATGGTACAAAAAATCTCTGAGCATGAGGTTGGAAAAAAAAAGAACTCTGAAGCCTTGGTAAGAGGCCAATTGATCAGGTAACATCCAGTGATGTTAATGATAGCCATGCAGGTAATGGTTATTTATGCTTAAATTGCATGAATGATGAAAGAGGTGTTAGGAACCCATGTCTTTACTTTGTTAGTATATTGTTGTTGGACGCATATGCTTTGTAAGTCGTCCCGTAGTATTTGTTGATCCATAGTTTATATTAGCCCATATTATTGATCCATAGTATTGGACGCATATGCTTTGTAAGTCGTCCCATAGTATTATATGTCCCATGGTTTTGACTCATAGTATTGGAGCCTAGACTTAGCCCATGGTTTGTATTGACACATAGTATTGACCCATGGTATTGGTGCCTAGACTTAGTATATAAGTGTGTGTTGAGGCCTATGAAGGCATGGTGAAGTTAATTGTATTGAGCTTGCTCAAAGGAGGTTGCCCCCTTGAAGTGGCCCGTGATCAATATAAAGTGATTCTGAGTTCTATTATTTTTGATATCTTGTGTATTTACATTAATTAATTATTGCAGGTTCATCACATCTGGTATCAAAGCACTTTCTTGGGCTTGTTGGGTGGAATTTCTGCCAAATTTTTTTTTTCGCATCTGTTGCAGCTTCGGATTTGGGAATAATCCCTATCTACTTAACTGTGGGAAGTACTTGGGAATAAGCTCTAAAAATCATTGTGAGGAGTACCACAGGAACCCCAAAGTAGCTGGCCCATTGAAAGGACCTACCAACGAAAAGGGCA
This sequence comes from Larix kaempferi, assembly GCA_027924585.1. Taxonomy (NCBI): domain Eukaryota; kingdom Viridiplantae; phylum Streptophyta; class Pinopsida; order Pinales; family Pinaceae; genus Larix; species Larix kaempferi. The sequence goes on from BSBM01000196.1 coordinate 12,777,643, forward strand.
ACGACCCCTACCTAATTGACTAGTTCCCACCCGTGAGGTAAACCAAGAGCTGTCGTTTGTGGCAAAGCGGTTATCAGTTTTACCTGAGCCATGGAGTGAGGGGTATTTCCCCAATACACAAGCCGTCAGACAGCATTGGTGGCCGAGTGAATCCCCTGAACCGATAGGAAGCCGCACATAACTGGGGTCCATATCTATTTTCAGCTGAACTATTGCCGATCACTTCCACTCCAGATCCAGCTATTTCAAATCTATTCTGAAAGTCGTTCCAGATCCAGTCGCCGTTTCAGATCCAGCCGTTTTCGATCCCTTTTGCGTCGTTGCAGATTTATCTATTCTAGATCCCTTCCGAGCCGTAGCCACTCCAGCCTTAAAAAAAAAGGTATAAAATTCAGTTTTTTCTCCATATCTCCCTTGTTTTCACTCTGTTTCCCTTGAAATTTTCAGGGAACCCCTGTCATCCCATTCTACATATTTCATTCATGAGGACCCTATCCCCAATTCCCCTTCCCAAAGCCGAACTCCCACATTTGTCTATTTTTAGGGTTTGTCATAACTTCCTTAGATTTCACCCAATCACCTTCAAATTTTACCACAGAGTTCCTTTCTGAATTCTGCTTCTTTGTCCCCCTCTGCCAAATTTTCCCATTCTTTCACCCCGCTTCTGAAATCCTCATTTTTGCTTCCCTGTCTATTCGACAGTGTCCAAAACCTCGTCAAACCCCAATTACCCTTCAGATTTTTTCCAAGTCAATATTTTCCTTTACTGAAGCAGTTTTTGTTTTTGTTTTCCTAACAAGTCAACCAAAAAAAAAAACTCCTGGTTATGGTTGTCACCCGCGCAGGAGAAAAAACCATGGAGGACGCACTTGCAGCCATCCAAACGAAACTCCAAGATCTGGATGAAAAATTTCTCAAGCTCCATCTTCAGCATTCAGCCATGAACAATACCCGACAGCCAGAATATTTTGCAACCACCGGGTTCTCTTCTTCCAGCAATTTTCGTGGGCCGAAGCTTGATTTTCCTCGCTTCAATAGTACTGATCCGACTGGATGGATATACCAAGCAGAACAATATTTCAGTCTTCATAATACTTTTGATGTTCAGAAAGTTCCACTTGCATCCTTTCATTTGGAACAGGAAGCCCTTCAATGGTACCGTTGGTACATCCAAGCTCATCTCGAGCCAAACTGGACAGATTTTTGCCAACTCCTTTTGTCACGATTTGGTCCTAGTTCTTTTGACGACTTCACAAGAGTACTCACTAAACTTCACCAAACTGGCACAGTGAGAGAGTATCAGACGAAATTTGAGAAACTAGCCAATCACACAGAAGGCTTGTCCGATGAATTCTATAGGAGTTGTTTTATCAGTGGTCTCAAGGATGAAATCCGCTCAGAGGTCAAAATGTTTTGTCCCAACACAATGATGGAAGTCCTAGGGTTGGCTAAGCTGGCTAAGGACAAGATCGCAGCTCAACAACGCTCCAACCCCACCTTTGTTCCCTTCAGAAATATGGGTTCCCAACGACCTCCCATCACGCTTGCTCCTCAACCCACTCCTATCCAGCAATTTTCTGAAACAGAGATGCAGGCACGCCGAGAAAAAGGGCTTTGTTATAATTGTGATGAGAACTTCACTCGAGGACATAGATGTGTTCAACAAAATCTCTATCTCTTGGATGTGGATTCTCCGCCTGCCTCAAAACTTGATGAAGAAGCTCCAGATACAGTAGATGATCAGGTCGACATTCAACACCCGCCTGTTGACACCCCATCTCAGGATGACCCACCCAAGATCTCTCTCCATGCTGTAACCGGCATCACCACCCTACAAACAATGCGAGTTAGGGGATACTTCAAGAATCTCCCTCTTACCATACTCATTGATTCTGGTAGCACTCATAACTTCATTGATCCTCGGATTTCCAAACAGGCTGATTGTTTTGTCCATCCTTGCTCCAACTTTGAAGTCATGGTTGTCAATGGGGGCACCTTACCTTGCAAGGGGAAGTGTATCTCTATGGAAGATTATAACCTGCACTCTCACATGTTTGCCTTGTCCTTAGGCGGATGCGATGTGGTTTTGGACGTTCAATGGTTACGCACACTTGGCCCCATCTTATGGGATTTTGTTGAACTTTAGATGTAGTTTTCAGTCAATGGGGCACAACACAAATTTATGGGCTTACAACCAGGGTCTCTCTGCATCATCAGTTCACATCGCCTGGAAAAATACTTAAGAAGAATTCACATGGTGTCATCTCTCAGCTCCATTCCATTCAGATGCACCCATCAACAGTCTCCACTACTTCCTTGGATAGATATGCAGGTGTCTTTACTGAACCAATGAGCTTGTTGCCTTCAAGAGACCTTTCCGGTAAGAATTTAGCTGCATCTACCTCTCAACAGGAAATGATGACTATTTTGCATACAATCCAGAAGTGGCAGCCATCCCTATTGGGGAATTATTTTTGCATCAAGACTGATCTCCAGAGTCTGGAAACTTTCCTGGAACAACGGGTCTCCTCCCCAACACACCTGAAATGGGTTATCCAACTCATGGGTTATGACTATGCGACCACTTACCATAAGAGTAAGGACAATATGGTGGAAGATGCTCCTCCTCGCACATTTGATGACCCAGTTTCTCTTACAGCTATTTCTCTGCTTGTTCCAAATTGGTTGCAATATGTTAAATGGGGCTATCTCTTCTATGAAATCCATGCTTCTTCATCAGTAGGGCACTCAGGGTTCCTCAAAACGTAAGACCAGGAACAATGTAACTTCTTTTGGCAGGGACTCAAAAGGACAATTCAACGGATGGTGGTTGACTGTGATACTTTCCAGGTCAACAAGGGTGAAACGACCCTCCTTTCAGGACTGCTCGAATGCTTACCCATCCCTCCACAGATTTGGACAACTATTTCTATGGATTTTCTAGAAGCGCTCCAGTGGTATATTACCACATCTCAAAGGACACCATATGAAGCATTCTTTGTACATGCACCACCAATTCTTCTTCCATACACCTTCAGCAGCTCCCCAGTTCAGGCAATTGACTCAATTCTTCGAAACCGTGATCAGCTTCTTCTCATTCTGCAGGACAATTTTCACATGGCAAGAATTCGACTGAAACAACAAGCCGATCAACACCGTTCTGAGCGCACTTTTCACATCGCTAATATGGTTCTTCTTCGTCTACAGTATTCCATGCAATCCTCCCTGAAACTCCAAAGGTGCCAATGGCTCGGAATGCAACCTGAGGATGCTACAAGGGACCCACTCCTTCAGATTCTGCATCAATTTCCCCATATAAATCTTTGAGGACAAATCTTTTTCTAAGGGAGAGGGGATGTTAGGAACCCATGTCTTTAATTTGTTAGTATATTGTTGTTGGACGCATATGCTTTGTAAGTCATCCCGTAGTATTTGTTGATCCATAGTTTATATTAGCCCATAGTATTGACCCATAGTATTGGATGCATATGATTTGTAAGTCGTCCCATAGTATTATATGTCCCATGGTTTTGACTCATAGTATTGGCGCCTAGACTTAGCCCATGGTTTGTATTGACACATAGTATTGACCCATGGTATTGGTGCCTAGACTTAGTATATAAGTGTGTGTTGAGGCCTATGAAGACACAGTGAAGTTAATTGTATTGAGCTTGCTCAAAGGAGGTTGCCCCCTCGAAGCGGCCCGTGATCAATATAAAAGTGATTATGAGTTCTATTATTTCTGATATATTGTGTATTTGCATTAATTAATTATTGCAGGTTCATCACAAGAGGATTTGGTAAGATCCCTTCAACTATATTTAAACTATGTTGATTGGTTTGCGTGTGGTATTGAGTGCCTAAATGTGAATATAATCCTACCAAGTATGGTCAAGAGTGGGTAAGTGAAGGCAAGGAACCTCACACCCTATAGTTTCTTAGAAACCTCAATGCATTCATATGAAATTATATCATGCCATTTGTATATGTTGGTTGTGAGTTTAACAACCAAAGCAAGTAATGACTTATGGTCATATTGTAGTGTATGCCATATGATATAGTCATGGTTAGACCATAATATGTTGGAATGCATAGTATTCATGGATTAATGCAAGGTTGTATTGAGGGGTTATGCATTGAGTGAATGCACATTAAAATATTATGTAAATGTTGTGAATGTGCATGCATATGTGTAAGTGCACATGTTAAGATGCATTGCGAGAATACACGGTTGTGATATGTATAGGTTTCAATGCATTTAGATAATAAATGAAATGGTGAACCATTGTTAATACTGAGAGAATTTCATGAGCTGCTATGAATGTAGGAGAAATATTGCATGAAGGTAGACATGATGATGGGCTACCAGAGTGCTCTGTGGAAGGACAGAGATTACATGGAATGTGAAGTAATGAGTACTTACAATTTATTTAAATTGCAGGGATAGTGTACCCATGTCTTGCAATTTTATTGATGATAACGATGCATATATAGATATATACATATATTTCATTACACCTCAAATGCTAACAGCTGAAGGTGTTTGAATTATTGAGTGTTATAATTATGAGATCACTTCAGTGACTGTTGTATCAATGAAAGGATTATATGCATAGATACTCACAACATGTTTGGTTGATTGAAGTTTCAGATTTCAGGTAGATTGTTTTGGGCATGGAAAATGTGGGTAAGTCCATGACAAAGATTGGAATCTACCATGAGAAAGAGCCAGACGATATGAGAACAGACTAATGGCTATGCAAATCAATTCTGCAGAGAACAGAATTGCAAATTCATACTTGAATTTAATTATTAATGTCATAAAATGATTAAGGAAAAACAGATTTGAATGATTATTATTAAATGCTGCTGACTGTTTGGCTATTTGATAAATGTGTCAGAAAGACACATTGCAGGTAGACCATGTGTGATGACCTACAGAAGCCAAACTCCATGGGAAGGACCCCATGCTTTAGAAATGGGTTTCGAGTGAAACATCATTGCATAATTCAAGGATGACATCTCAACCGAGCTGTATGTTGGAAAACCATGAGAGTGAGATAGTAAAACTATGCCAAGAAGGCATGTGTGGGTTAAGGAATGTGAAAATATTGGGGTGGCAACCCGAAGGACTGTTGACTCAAAGAAGGGAGTCCCCATTCTTCGCCAATAAAGAAAAGATACATCTGTAAAACGGATGAGTATTCTATAACCCCAGCTAAAGAATATGCATGTTTGGTTACTAGAGTTAATATGCAAAACATGTTTTATTATTTCATTATTATTCCAGACTGCTTGAGTATGATTAGGTCCTACATGGCTCACATCGGAAAGGGATGCATACCTTTCAGATGTTGGGTTATGATAGGGTTGTCAATATTGACTACACCCTAAGGGAGTGGACGCATTCATGGTGTTTCAATACTTGATAGTGAATGATATGAAATATGGTTACAATTTTAGAGCAGGAATACTGATGAACCTACTTATCCTTCTGGTGCTATCAGCTTACACAGATGCAATTTGGTGTTGCATGTTGAGAGGAAAAGAGAAGAAAGGGTGCTCAAAAGGACTGTATGGGAAATGGTAACCTTTCTACACTCACACTAAAGGACACTAGAATGGATGGATAGGCCCGCGGAGCTGTGTTGCAAAAAAGGGGTATCATCCTTGTGTAGTGTGAGTGGGTATTGTGGGGTCATGTTAAGCCTACAGTCAAGAAAGTCACCTATAGAGTTCCTAAAGGGAACTACTGGGTTGCATAGGAGAAGGAGTGCCATCCTGGTGTGGATAAAGAATTGTATGATGCTTGATAAACCTAGCCGGTGTATTGGCTTGGCATGTTGTTAATGGATGCCTAATAAACCCAGTCAACGTATTGGCTTGGCATGTTGTTAAATTGGATGCTTGATAAACCCAGTCGATGTACTGGCTTGGCATTGGCTATTTGCATGTTGTGGAGATATTGGTGAAGGATGTTATTTCCTGACAAACCCTGCTGGAGAACTGGCTTTGAAATGGTCATTGTATGCTTGATAAACCTAGTCGATGTACTGGCTTAGCATACTGAATTTTGAAATGCTTGATAAACCCAGTCGGCGTACTGGCTTAGCATACTGATTTTTGAAATGCTTGATAAACCCAGTCAGTGTACTGGCTTAGCATACTGATTTTTGAAATGCTTGATAAACCCAGTCGGTGTACTGGCTTAGCATACTGATTTCAGGGATGCCTGATAAACCCAGTCGGCATACTGGCTTGGAATTGCCTATTCAGATGATGTTGTGGAGTAGCATGTGTGCTGGCCAAGCATCCACCCCACAGGTGATCCAATGCTTGGAAAGCAAAGAAGGATCCTGTGAAATAAAGTGAAGACAGCTAATACAGATAAGTATTTGGTTATCTTGCAACTCTTGCTTATGAATATACATGTGTATATGATTTGATTATGATTTCTTAAACTCTTGTCTAGAGATAAACCCTATGAAAATACACTAAACATGTGAATTGATTCAATGTTTGAGTGTAGGTATTGCTGGAAGCAAGGACTATGAAAGCATCTAGAGGATGCATGTGGACATGTGACCGTCCTAAAGAGAGCTCAACATGAGCAGTAATGAAAGATGGTGCTAGTGGACATGTGTGAGTCCTAGCATGCAAAGGAACTGTAAGAAACAATGGGGAAGGGTTCCCTAGTTGAAAAGCATTAGACAGAACTTAGACACTAAGTATCATAGCCATGAAAGGGCAAGTCAAGCATTCACATTGAAGTGAAAGAGGCTAAGGAGCATAGAACCACAAGTGATGGTGTGGCTCCAGATTGAAAAAAGACTAAGAGGGGGAAACTCTTACTCTTATCTTTCCCTTTTGATTGAAGCATTTCAGAAACAAAGTATTGTTGAGTGCATGTCATAGCTAAAAATAGATTTTGTTAATTGCTTGAAATGAATTGTGAATGCTAAAATAATTATTTTCCTGTGAAATGATGAACATGAATGAGTTCATGTGTATGTTGGGAAAGCATGAAATGTGTGGAATCCTCATGCGTAAAGCATGGACGTTCCAAGTCAATTGGAAAAATAATTGACTAATTTTAACATTGTGTTATGCTTGTCCTAACAGGAATTGCCATGATGAGTTTCACAGGTGAGACATTGGAAGCCATTGAGTGCTGCTAGCGAGGAAGCGAGACCCAGTTGTGTACATTGATCATGGCAGCGGACCAAAAGCTATTTGATTTGGCAGCGGACCTACAGAGATAGAAGATCAATGCCAACAAGAGCAGTTATGGAAGCCAAAGTACTTGGTCCTGAAAGCTCAAAGTAAAGAGATGAAATGCAGGACAGACCTGCCACCATTTGTGAATTCTGAGGCATGTGTAAAGTGGGTATTTAATTCCTGAGCGTTGGAACACCGAGGACAGTGTTATTCCAAAGGGAGGGGTATGTCACATCCCCATATTGACCCTATGGCATTAAAATGTAAATGATGTAATGTTGTTATAAAATCATGGTGAGGAGCTCAAGGCCAAGGCCCTGCCATCGATTTATTGGTGCATACGGTTTGCCTGTTAGCCAGGCACATTGGAATTTCAACATCATGTAAATATGCATTTTAATAAAATACCCACAACTAGCTATGCAATGCAACAAGAGATGGGGGCATGATTTTTCAAAGAATTGGGAGGGAAAACATTCCAACCCTTGATCCAATCAACTCAAGCCAAGTGTCAATGAGAGAACCCATCAAACCCTCAACTACCCATGTTGACTTTGTACCCAATCATTGATTTCTCCTAAGAGTTGGTTGAGGTAGTTAATGCCTTGGGGAATGGGAGGTATGTGTAGCTAGGGTTTTACCCCTGGCTTGTGAAAATAAGCACCTACTAAGGAGAAGGGACTCCTTAGCAGTAGTTCAGTAAATGTAAATTAAAATGCTAAAACAGAAATATGAATTACTCTAAACATGTGCATGAAACAGAAAAACATAAGATGTAAAGAATGGTTGTTGTATTAATTTTACCTCCAATGTGAAGGTTGGTGAAGCTCTTGCAATGCTCCAAGAGGGTTGCTCCAAGCTCCAATTTGCTCCTTCTCTTTCTCCAATGGTGGAAATGGGCCAAAAGGGGCTCTCAAGGTGAAAGTAGCTCAAGGGTGAGCTAGGGTTTCAAGAGAGATTTTGGCAGAGTAAGGGTGCTTATGATTGTGGATATGAAATAAGGGGTCTCCATCACCTATTTATAGTTTTTTGGTGGTGGAGTGTTGGCCCATGGTTTTGGGAACCATATGGTTTAGGGCAGCTGTATAAGGTTTTTTCCTACTTTTTCCTCATTATTTTATATTTTTTATTCCCTTTTTGGAGGGTTTTTGCTATTTTAGAGAAATTTTGGATATTTTTGGACGAAAAGGGGTTTTTTAGCCTTTTTGAGGCTTTTTTGATGGTTTTGTGGCCTTTTGGAGGCTTTTTAGCAGGATTTTCAGGGTTTTTAAGGGAAATATGGTAGGAAAATGGACAAATGAGCCATGTAATGGAGTAGATGAGGTAGTGAACACTTTTTGGGTGTTAACAGTATGGCTGTCCAAATTCGAGTATGGGAAAGCCACCTTGCATGGAAAAATGTGTTTGGATTCTTGGGCAAGAAAAGAGCCATGAATTTCTCCCCAAGCCATTATCCATCAACCTGTTTTCCTCCCTCACGAGTTTGGAGCCACCTGGGTGTTTTCCTCCATGGTTTTTCTATGTTTCCTTCTTTCTGAGTTGAGAGAAGAGCGTTTTTGTGTTATATACCAGTTGGGAAGAAAGAGGAAATCGATTTGGGGTGTATAGAGGCTATTTGGCCCACTGAATGCTGATATATCTATGGGAGAAATCTTTTTCTTCCCTATGGTCGAATTTCCTTCTCCCAATCTGTATTTGGGGTGCCCATGATTTGGGGAAAACCCATGGCCATATTATTTGTAAATCCCATTGTTTAAAATGTGTATCCATGCCCCATGTTTGTGCTTGCTGTGTGAGAGAAGAGTATGTTGGGTATGGGTTATGGGTATCCATTGCTTTGGCTTGAGCTTGAGTGCAAGCATCCAGGGTTCAAATGTAGTCTGATAAATCCAGCTGTGGACTAGCTTGGCTGAGATGAAATGATTAACTGGCTGTATGTGAGCTTGAATGTCCCCTTTTTCTTGTAGAAATCATGCCCAGCTCGGGGCTGGTCTATGAGTGCTGAAAGAATACAGGCTAGGCAGAGACCTATGGTTGGGTGGAACGTTGTAGCGACATAGCTAGTTGTTGGGATAGCACTACATCAAGATGAGTATTTTCTTATGTAATTACTTCTGCAAATGTATTAATTTGTTGGCTTTGTTAAATTGAATGGCATCATGTATGGTGTGTGGATGAGGTTTTCATTCCGTTGTGCATGTTTAATTGATTTACATCTGCACACATGTATTTCTTTGCTTTAAAATCTAATGTATGGGCTGAGTTTATGTAAAAGCCCCAGGATTTGCCATCATGTTCCCTTCCATGAATTGGATAGATAGGTGGGTACGTGACATTTCCCAGTCTAGACTTGGATCTTCCTGTTTTAGACTTGCCACAATTACCTTGGCTCTTTCCTCTCTCCTTTTGTCTTCCCCTGCTCTTCATGGTCAATGCATTACCTGATGTCTCATCTATTATTTTTCTTTGCATTTCCTCGCTAAGAATAACACCAATAACTTCATCAAATTTCAAGGTGTTTGAACCAAAGACAAAGTTACTTACAGCCATGACCAAGCTATTCCAGCTTTCTAGCAATGAACACAAGATTAGAAGAGCCCTAACCTCATCATCAAAGTTCACACTTACAGAACTTAGCTGATTTGTAATCGTATTAAACTCATTTAAATGATCAGTAACAGATCCACCTTCAGACATCTTCATTAGAAATACCTTGTTGGAGGCCGAGGGTTTTTCATACAGCTTACCCAGTGCGCTCATCAAACCCTCCATTGTCGTTTCTTTTGAGATATTGAAAGCCACCGACAAAGCCAGGCTCAGCCGTATTATTCCCAGAGCCTTTCTGTCAAGAACCTCCCATTCTTCGTCCTTCATAGTCACCGGCTGCTTTTCTCTTCCTCCCAACAGTAGAAATAAATCCTTCTGGTATAGATAGTCCTCCATTTGCATCTTCCATAACTGGAAGTTTTGGCCGTTAAACTTCTCGACCTTAAACTTTCCTTCTTCCACCATTTCTCTTACTTGAACCAGAAACCCTAGCTTCCTGCGGGTTTATCTGCCAAATAAACCTTTGGCTCGGATACCAATTGTTAGAAAAACAAGATCGCAGAGCAATAACAATAAATAGAAATGCAAATATAATCACACACACATTACAAGAGAGACACAGATATATTGTGGTTCACCCCAACTTGGGCTACGTCCACAATGAATTTGTCAGTCCTTATTATTATTACCGTCCAGGAAGGTGAAGGGATACAGCCTACAGCATAGCCATTGCACTTCCTCTTCACTGTCTCACAGTCTCTCTCCTAATCTTAGAGATCTTTACAATGCATAAAACCTAATACATCAACCCTAGCCATATTACAATGTCTTTCTTTTACAGGGAAAATACAATGGGAAAAATACCACAGGATACCCAAAACCATCGTCCCGCAAAATAGTTGGCGAAAACAGCCCCAAAAAATTTTCTCGGGGGTGCTACCCCCGAACCCCTAAAAATGCATAATGGGTGTACATTCCTCCAGGGTGCACGGCTAAGAAAATATCATCTATGAGACTGGAATATTTGGCTCCACAACCAACACTATGGACTCGCAAACGAGCCAGTGCGATGTGTACTCTATATAGTATATAAATACAAGACGTCATCAGTAGTAAATTGCCTGATCAAAATTTCTTTATCTTATTGACATGCATAATATATATCAAGTATCAACTAAACTAGTATATCATTAAATATTGTTTTATATGCTATAGTCAAGCAAGCAAAAAGGATTACATAAGAAATAAAAATGTTTTAAAACCCTATGACGAAATTCGGTCCCAATTAAAAATGATAGGGTTTAAAGCCTTTAGTAAGATAAACCAAAGGATAAAGATGGATATGTTCACCTCTTGTATGATCATGAAGTCATGAAGTATGCATGCATAAACGTAATAATTATCTTCTATATAGAAATTTAAAAACAAACATCAAAGAACATTAAGCGGGAATACCGCACAACTACAGAGTGCATCTACAAAAATAGTATGGTATAAGTGACTATACTTAAGGAAGCAGGACATAAATCCTTTATAAGAAATACTTTAAACCTAGGATAAAGGTCATAATTAATAATGACATGAAAAGAGTTCCAAAACTTAGCAAGACTAGTTAGATGCATCATAGGAACATTGGCCTTTAGTAATTGAAAACAAATGCTCGAGAATATTATCACATGTGTTGTGACATACCCAAAATTATGAGGTTAGTATTTAATGAATTATGAAAACTTTTCATAACACATAAAGCCTCCTAAAAATATTAAAAGACTATTTAACTCATCGCTAGTATTCATAAAAACTTCATGAGATTCTGTGTGTTCTTCCTCTAAGTAACATTTGCACTTCACAACTCATATAACCATATTGTTCACATTCTAACATTTCCACTTTCCTACCTTGAAGGAAAAATCTTGAATTTGAACAACACATACATTCAATTAGTAAACTCAATTGTTAACTGAATTTGTACAATACACACATCTATGTGGTCGTCACAACACAATATGACTAACAAAACATTCTGTAACCATTATACAAGTTCATAAGTAATAAATCTCTTAACATGTTAATATATCATATATGAAGAGACCATTTGACCGACCAAGTCATTATAACTACTCAATGAAAGAGACCATCAAAATCATATAAAGAGAACACACATAAGACACCACAACATGTAACATGGTTCACCCAACTTGGGCTACGTCCACAAAGCAAGATCATATCGTATATTATCAACTCAAAGTGAGGATTACATTTCGCAACAAGCTTGTTGCCATAAATTCTTCCACTTCCTCCTCGCCTCTCTCATGGAAAGCTTTACTCGGGAAAACTAACTAGCATTAACATCTTTATAGAGATCTATATATACATAATAACCTTAAATTGCTCACAAAAGCAAACTCCTTCTTTAAAAGGAAAATACGTAATTAACATCAAACTAACTACGTTACGGTAGATAATGGTAACCAACTTTAATTCTCCGGGTGTAGATGAAAGGATGACGGACTTCATGATCCTTAATACAATTTATACATTTACGGGGATTTCTCCCAAACGTTTGTGCAGTCAGTAAAGCTACGATTTACATCTATCATAAGAGGGGTATGCAGAGGCTTTTCCCCAGTGCAAAAATTACCCACATGCAGGGATATATACACGGACAGATCTCTACTACGACAGAGGTTAAAGTTTTAAAAGCAAAGGTACAAGAATGGAGATACAAAATCTCTGCTCCCACAAGCACTGCTCTTAGGGATCACGTCTAATCAAAAAGTTTAGGTATAAGACTATATACTCGAATTATGTTCCTACAGGTATCATTTTCATTTACAAAACACCGGAATTTAACAACAAAGGAAATGAACTGTAGCATAAGATCTCTGTACCCACAGAGATTTCGTCACATGATCGCTTATATTTCCGTCAGGAACAACCTTTTTAAAGAGCAAAAAGAATAACTGAAAATGCGATCTGAACAAGAGAAATTCGCACAAGATATATATATATATATATAAACCTATGGAAGTCAAGACACCGGATTTAGCATTTTATGAACATAGAACGCCTCCACATAATCCATCGATATCTTGGATCGGAATACGCAGAATTACCCTGAATCGTTGTGAAACTAAAATGCAGACTAATACACAATGACCTGGGCGCTATCTTGACCATGCAGAGATCAAATTTTAACAATACAGAGTATTAAAAGAATACACCACGATCTGGACGCTAACATGATCTTGCAGGGATAAAAAAAAACTACAATACAAAGTATTAAATTACACCATGACCTAGGCGATATCTTGATCACGTAGGGGATCGAATTTTAACAATACATAGTATTAAGAATTACTCCCCGAACTGGGCGCTAACCTGATCTTGCAGGGATCAAAACCCAAGAATTAAATATTTGACCTCCATCTGGGCTTTAACCCGATCTTGCAAGGATCAAAACTAACAGTACAAAGTATTAAACATTAAACTCTAAACTGGGGTTTAACCTGATTCTTACAGGGATAAAAACTAGCAATCAGTTAGAAATAGTTATTTATCACAATTCGTATGCTATAGATCTGTCAATACTTGACCAGATATTGGTTCTGTATATCTATTCATGTTGTAAAGTTAAAAGTTTCACACAGAAATAAATCCAGTCTATAAAATATATACTCGGAATTGTACCTAGCAATTAGTGTGATCGCTCTTGGATCGCAGAGATTTCTGGTAGGTAATGGGATCACACAGAGATCCTATTCAACAGCCCTCGCAGAGGTCCACTCCCAAGTCGCTCACCGAACTCTCTCTCAAAAGTTGCAGAGGCATTACTACTATGAAGCTTCCCCACTACACAGACATTTCTCAGTACGCAGAGATCTACTCTTATCAATACGTAGAGATACTCATTGCTTTTCAAATTGCAGAGATCACAAAAACCCCCTCTGTCTGCTCTTCTCTTCCCCCGTTCCCAAAAACGCAGGCGGAAATTCCCCTCCTAGTGTCGTTCTAAACGAAATTAAAGGAAAACGAAATTAAAGGAAGGCTTGCTAGGTGGTAGCCAGGTACAAGCGAATCACGCCAGCCAAACTGTACACTAAGTAATCACTTGACTTAACCGTGATCTTTTAGATCCCAAAGTTTCTAAATCTGTTTTACCTTTATATATAATTAAATTCACTGCATTGTAGTCTTGTGATTACTCCACTTTCCATATAATACGACTATATTATTTGTCATATATATATATAAAAGTATCTCAAGTACTTTGCAAACCCACTAGAATATTTTAATATATATATAACATATATACATTAAATATTCCACCTTATACCTCGAAAATGCATAAGAGGCTTCTCATTTATTTTTTTACGATACTAAATATAATACTTTTCATTTATTTATTGGTTCATCCCAATAATGCCATAACGATGAAGATACTAATATTAGTTAGTATCATTAAATCTTTGCGCCGAGAGGCGTTCTACAACTGAGTATGAGGAAGATCTTGTAACATGTGTGTATTTGTCGAGTTTGTCGAGTGTTTGTCGAGTAACAAAATAATACAAAATAAAAAGTAATAAATATTATGTCGGCTATAAACAAAAAAGAATAATACAAAGTAAAAAGTAAATATGAGACTTAAACTAGAAACTTTAAAGCTTAGGATTAGGTGATAAATATTATGTCACCCATAAACAAAAAAGAATAATACAAAGTAAAAAAGAAATATGAAACTTAAACTAGAGACTTTACTTTTTACTTTTAATACAAAGAAAAAAGTAAATATGAGACTTTAGAGTGCCATAAACAAAAAAGAGTAATACAAAGTAAAAAGTAAATATGAGATTTAAACTAGAGACTTTAGAGCTTAGGATTAAGTGGCTCAGGTATTGCACTCAAGGAGCTATTCAAGGAGAGGTTTGCACCTAGGGAGATTTGATCCCTCTCAGAGCTTGATAGAGCCTAGGATTTAGATCTAAGCTGGTATTAACAAATTGTATTAACTTGATATACTCTAGTGAAAGAAAACCTTATCGTAGGTTACGTAATTGCTTGAAATAATACTATTTATAATAGTCATTAGACATTACCTAAGATAGCATATTAGCCTATAGGTTCTCGTTTTGAAATCAAAGACTACAGGAGTTTTACTTTTTTTACCATAGCCACTCTACTTAAGGTTAACCTCCAATTGGATGGTACTCTAAACTTTTTAGGTCATTTAGGTAAAAGAGTTTGTCATCTTCCCATTCCCATAGTGTTGTGAGGATACTTGGTGTTATAACTGAACTTTCATGGCATCTCTGCCATCTTACCTCTCCCCTTAGTGGATTCATGCCCCGTCATTAAGTGTTGCATCGATACCTTCAATCTCCTAAGTCTAAATAACCTTTACAACTTAGGAATTAGCATACAATACTTTCAAGGTCATTTGGTGGGGCCTTGGCCTTGAGCTCCTCACCAGGGGCCCATAAATAGTTACAATCATCTTTACATAAATATTAAGGGTGCAAAAAGGAGGGATGTTACATGTGTTGCGTGAGTAGGTACTAAAGAAGCATAAAATGAGATTCGAATATGTGATAAACAAGTTGTTGGAAATCTCCGCTTAAACAAACGGTATGCAATATTTTGGTAGGGATAGAAATAATTACCTTCTTGCATGAGTAGAAAGTCAAGGTGCATGCATTTAGCCCATAGTATAGAAATTTATAGGAAAATAAAAGAACTAAACCATTTGATTACATAGTGTTTGAAGCATGAACTAGTGAGGTTCATATACTAAAGTACTAGTAAAACATAAACAAGATGTAGAAGCATGAGAAGAGTCTCAGAAACTCGACAAACTCGACAGGAGTAGTTAAATTCATGAAAGTTGGTAGATGAATATTAATACATATGTGGTTACCTTATGCTATGGATTTCAGAGAAAATCACCTAAGGCTCAAGGAGGTTGGCATAAAGATACCATGTAGCACGGTTAAATATGTGAGATTGACGAAAATGCCACTTTTCAAAATATAGATGATATTAAAAATATTATTACTTTGAAGTTCAAAGAGAAGATGCGGTGTGATAAAAATTTAGAAGATAAAAGAAAAATAAGATATTACAATGAGGTCATTAACCCTAATCTTGAATATCAAAATTATCTCTATGTTTTAACTCTCATAAATATTAAGATCCACTTAGCTAAAATAAGAATGAACTCTGTCATCCTTGTGGGACTATGAATGTTGAGGATGAAAATCACTTCCTCTTAGATTTCCATGTGTATACCCACATAAGATCTTAGTTTCAATTTTTTTGTTACATCATAATCATGACACGAAAGATATAATTTTAGTTTAATGTTTCTTAATAATTTTTATCTATGAATAAATATGACAAGAAAAATATTATTTTAATGTGATTATAAAATATATTAAAAATACATATTTAAAAATTTATTTTTGTAACAACTTGTGAAATTAAATAAATATCTTATTCTGTGAAATAAATAAATATTTCAAATTTATAAATCTGAGCTTAAAGTAATTAATTTGAAAGGTTATTTAAATTTTAATATTTTTCAATTTTTTTTTATTAATTTTTAATTTTAGCATTTTTAATTTTATGTTGTAAAATGAATTTTTTATTTTTTATAAATATTTTTTTCTTATTTATTTTTAACTTTAAATTTCCTTTCAAGCCTTTTTTCTTTATTTTAAAATTTATTTTTCATCATTTTTAAAATTTTCTTATTACTTAATATTTAATTTTTGAATTTTGAATTTCTCTCTAATTACTTGATAATTGATGAACCATTTATAATTCTATAAAAACAAAAATTTAAAAATAATAATGATGATAATTATCAATTTAAAATAAATAAATAAAAAATTATTTAATCGATATTTTACTCAAAAGAACAAGTATTTCTGATTGTGTTGCAAGGAAGGGGAAGTGAGTAGGTTACTTTTACAATGATCTTGTTTGATAGTAGCTATAATGGAAAGGATATTCATCCTCTCTAAAATGATTATGTATGAACGGGTGGGTGTAGGTTTATATATATATATATTACAAATATTTAATAAAAACTCATCCCTCGCCATGAAAATGGAAGCTTCATCTTTAACCAAGATCTCTAGTATTTCTAACTCGGATTGAAGATCCTTATTTTCAAAAAAAATCAAAATAAACTCTCACACACGATATTGTGTGACAAGTATAAAACAAATAATTAGACAATATACTTTACATACAATAATATTCAAAAAGTGATGGTTACAACAAGGTAGAAAAACCGTTCATATAGGGCGTAACCCCATGTAAAGAAAAGAGGATTTAGAGTATTATTGAAGGCACTTCAAGAACTAGCAAATTATTTTAAGATGACCCTATAAAACGATTATAAAATTTGTTTTTTTATTATAAGAAAATATAGAATTAAACTGTGTTATTAATAATACATTAATGTAGTATTTAATGATCAGTAAAGGGTCACTTCTAGATGAATTATGACGGTTTGGAAATAATTTAGCACTTTATATTAAATAAATAAAAGTTAAAATTAAATTTTTTCATTTAAATTTGATAATGATGATAGTTCCTTTTACTTGGACAAATTTTAATTTATTGGACTTCAAGAAAAATAAATAAAAAAACTATTTAATTTACAATAGAATTTTATTTATATATATAAACACAATAAAAATATTAAATATAAGTTAAGTAGGTGGGGTAAGTAGACCACAATCTCGGAAAACTTGAATTTGGCTGGACGACATGTGACTTACCATCCATATAGTATGCTTCAACATGAGGATGCGAAGTCCTAACCACTAGGAGATTGGAGCAGAGTTCCAGAGGGAGTCTGGTATTTGGATCAGTGTTTGAGATGACAATGATGGAGGAGGAGCGCAGATCTTCATATCAAAGTGCAACAGATGCAGCCTAGAAGTCTTCTAGTTTAGAGGGAGCAGTTGCAGCAGCAGTGTATGTGTTTGATTATGGTTGATGTTTCTCTAGAAGTACCTTCCTCGCTAAGGAGTGTTAGTTTTTGGTAGCTCAGCAGGTACTTTTACGTTGGCGGTGTCTAGCAACGTAGAAGGGGTTGAGCATAACTCTCTAGCTAACTTGCAGGAAACATGGGCCCTATTATAGTAAGCAAAAATAAGGACAGTGACCCAATGTCACCTCGGTCACCGTTCTAACTTCTTCGAAAGTCGAAACCTCCAAGGAGAAGTGTCCTTATGAAATCCTGTAAAACACTAATGCAACCACAAAGGGTATCTTCTATGCAATCCTGTAGTTAGATCAGTGCCTAATGGAATCAAATGTATTCAACTTTAGTCAATGAACCGATGAAATGTAATTACACGCACATGCATGTCAATATTGGATCAAAAGACTATATTGTCAAAATACTCCAACCAATAATCAAATTCCCATTAAGTGATAATTGTCGATGTGATTCAATAATCTGATATGAGATAATTCACAGCACTTTAAAGAGATTATAAACACCAATAAGATATACTAGTTAGGCATGCAATAAAGTCATTAGCAAGATATGACCAGTTTCAAGTAGATTTAACATGAGAACATCCTACATAAGATATGGCATTTATTGAGTAGGCATGTATATAGTCATCAACATTAATCATGCACACAAGGTATGACAAAAAAAAATATATATAAATGACAAATTATTCACAAGTATGAGTCACTCAAACAGCCTCTCGCGAATGATTATTAGCTACCAACATTACCACTAGATATGTGTCAACGTAGAACCAATTAATCGTTTCAGATATGTGCATATATGAGGTAATTGTCGTGGTAATATTAGTAATATTATAAGCAACCTTTGACAATAACCACTATTCACCGATACCATGAAAATAACCAAATAAATTTTAATTTATTTTGGATAGATAAGAATGTAACCTTTATGTCAAATATAACTCATAAATTGAATGTCGATTCAATATAATAATATATACAATTAAACTACTATACATATCAAATTTACTAATTTAATTCACCAACTCATAAAATTCCGAATTTATATGTAAAAAACGTTTCAAGTCCTGCACTGTGTATGAATTCTTAGTTGTATTTGATGTGGACTTTATGGTATGCAGGTGACAGCAAGGATATGGCACACGGTGGTTGCCCAAAGGGCGGGCCCGTGTTAGGTCTAAGCGGCTGGTCTACGAAATGTGGGAGAGTGGAGCAACGGGACAGGTTCGAGCTGGCAACGAGGACAGCGAGGGGATGGTGAAGGCCGCGAGGAGGAATGGGTGCGGGTGAGCAGCGTGGGAGGCCGTGAGCAAATGGGGGAGTGGCCACGAGTTTTGGAGCAGGCCTGATAAAGGAGGGATGATCCACGGGCTTGCAGGCCGCGAGTTGGAACCGAAGATGGTCGCGGAGGCGAGGGAAGGAGACGGACAGGGCCTGCGAGCGAGTTGGGACGTGGAAGGAAATGGCCTACAGGCTGGTTAAGGCCGCGACAGGGAAAGGTGCGGGCAGAAGGGAGGAGCAACCACGGGTCAGTAAGGGAGCTGCGAGGAGATGGAAAAGAAAGGACCAGGATGAAGGAAGGAGCTGCGGAGGGAAAGGGCAGCGCGGATGGAGTAGCAACGAATGGAAGACCGCGAAGGCTCGGTGGAAGGGGTAGCAGGTCGGTCGGAGATGGAAAGGGGAGCCGCGAAAAGAAAGGAGCTCGGTCCTAGGGCAGGAGGTAAGGGAGTGGCCGCGAGGTGGCCAAGGAGGAGGGAGCTCGGGATGGTAAGCCGCGAAGGGAAAGCCCGCGAAATGGAAAGAGTCTCGGCAAGGAAGTGGGGGAGTTTCGGAGTGCGGCAGGAGATGGGTGGCCGGAAGTGAGCAAGGGCTTCAGCGGGGATGCGAGCAGAAGGGAGATGGTGGAAAGGGCAGCCAAGGGTGGCAGCGATGGAGGAGCTTTTAACAGCGTTTTTAACTTAGATTTTTATCAATTAAAATAATAATTAATTTCAGAAAATCAAATGTATAATCAAATAATTCAGAAAATTTAACAAATTAAACTAATTACATAATCTAGATTAACAAATAACAATTACACATATGTACAACTTCAGAAAATAGGGTTTTAACGATGTAATTGAATGAAAAAGAAACAAAATGCAGAACCATACCACAACCTAGGGCATCTAGGAAATGACTAACCAAGCTCCAGAGAAGCCTAAACTAGCTTTTAAAACTTAGCCTTAATTCCTTGAGGTTTTGACTCAAGAAGGACTCCTAAAGGACGTACTTCTTCAACAAAAGTGACTAAAAGTTGGCAAAGACCTAGCCAAGACACAATGCAGCGTTAATGGCTACCATCAAGCCTCATGAACATACATCATTTATCAACAAATAACAAAGAGAGATCAAAGAAGAGACCATAGATACCTCCTTGTGCAGTGTTTAGCAAACAAATCAAAGCATCACCTTTGCAAGAGCATTTAACCAAAAGAACTTCAAGCATTTGTCATCAAAACCCAGAAAATTACTTCCTTGAGAATGGTGCATCACTTCAAAGAGCCCTAGTTGGGTAAAATAGATGCATAATGTCTTATCCCATTAGATGCATAATGTCTTATCCTTTCTTCTGCGGATGGTATTTCTTCGATGTTGTCGGCTTCCACACTTCATGCGTACTAACCCCGTTCCAACACGAGGTCAACAACAACGGATGCTAGTGATGACAAGAGAGAAGGTTCCAGCCTATGCTTCAAAGGATTCCTAACATCACTAGAGGAGGAGCACAACATGAGTGGTTACACTAGATTAGAACCTGGTCGCTCTGATACCAATTGACAAGCAAGAGACCTGGAGGTTTTTGAGCGCATAGGAGATACAAAAAAAAAACGAAAATAAACAGAATGTTGCTCAACCTCATAATGATTTCATTAAACAAAAATATATATACATAATATTTTTTACTGACTGGATTTATTTTCTCACGGTCATACTTAATGGACATAGATTACATTACAAAATAGAAAAAATAAATTTATGTCTGGAGGTTTCAGTTGTCCAAAACATTTATGAAAGTTTGGTGATTATTAAATTCACCATTATAGTCATTTACAACTATGTGGAGCTCAAAATATTACGTGGCGATCAAAATTAATAAAAATAGTGGCCATGGGAACTACTTTGTTGCGGCTTGGTAAAAGGATATTTATCCATCGCTCTTGGGATAGAAGGTGTGAAATCGATAGGTGTGTGCATGTTGGAGTAAAAACAATTGCTCATGGTAACATTCTTACAATTACAACCATTGATCTCTTGAGTACAATAAATAGATAGTATTGATCGCTTGGTAGTTGGGATTTAACGTTGTGGTGAGAGAAAGCCTACTTGGTCACCAATGCTCACTATTGTCTCATATACGTCGATCTCCTTCTCCTATACATGGTCGAAGTCCTCCCCGTGACTTTTAGCGCAAGTTTACAAGTTAAATCATGCCACTTTTGAATGCTTGAACATAATTTTATTTCTAATCCATGTCTTTCATGCCTATAGAGATTCGCTGTCATGTTAAATACCAGAGACCAGATATAAGAAAATTACAAATGGCTTGGATGGCACTTGTCTTGTTATGTTAGGAATATATTGAAAAAATTTGGAACCCCAACATGGTTTCAAGTTTAATTTTTCACATAGATTTTAATGCCCAAACCCCATGACTGCATGTTAGCTTCAATGCATAAAAATTTAATTTGTCTTGAAACACATGGAATTTCTTTTCACTTTTTCAAACTCAAAAAATTATAACAACGAAACACATAAAAATTGAAACCTAGAATTTTAGCCAAATAGGCTCAAGAAAACCCCTAAAGGGAAAACCTGTTTAGAGAGATATTTTATTCTTTTAAGAGACAATTTTAAAAAAAGAACAACAATACTCATCTCAACCAATTTATTCTCGAAATGTATTCTAGACAATCACTGTATGACCTGCTAAAAATTTCCAAAAAATATCTCAAAATTTGTGCCCACGGAAACAGCTATACGACCTCACATGTGTGGCCTCGATTTATGTGCAAACTCGGAATTAATTCTTCCCCTATACTTGCCTCAAATTCTATGCAAACTCAGCATCTTTAAATGTCCCAAACAACCTCAAAAATCGTGCCCACATAAGTTGTACGGCCTGCACATGTGTGCCTCAATTTCTGTGCAAGATACTACAACAATTAATGCATAAATATGCCTCAATTTCTGTGCACTCCTCTTCTTGATTTGTGTGTCGTCCTCTTACTGCTTGAACCTTGGGATTTGTTCCATTTCCATAACTTTGGAAATTGTGCCATTTTTCTTCTCTCTCAAAACCCTCTCCTCCCCAAGTTGAGTTCATCTCTTCTCTTGCTCTTGCTCTCCAAATCTCTTGGTCACAGTGAATGAGAAAAATAATCCCTTTCCCTAGTTTTGCTCTTGTCAACTAACTTATTTTAATCCAATGTCAAGGATCAAATATTGACTTGATGATACCTAAGGCTCTTATTAAATGCTCATCTTTTTCTCATTAAATGAATTTAATGCAGTTTATTTAAATAATTAATGAGACACTTAACTACTTTGCTCACTTTTAATTTTCTCATAAATTCAATTAGTTATTAGAACCTCAAACTCACTTTACAAAGTAACTTTATAAAATAAAGTGTATCTCACTTTATAAAGTACTAGGGACCACTTTTTAATGTTCTTGTACACCCCAAGGCATCAGAAGGTGAACAACATTTCCTTGGTACTTTTTCAACACTCACTCTTACCGAGGAATGTGTTCTTCACAACCCCCAACTTGTCTCCAAAGTGAATAGGATTTCCTCTCCCCAAATATTTGTTAGGATGTCTGCAACCTGCTCCTCGGTGGAAATGTATGGTAACTCAACAAATCCTCTCTGAACATAGTCTTTGACGAAGTGATATCTGATCTCTATATGCTTTGACCTATCATGGAATACTAGATTCTCAGATAGCTTAATGAAACTCTGACTGTAATAGTAAATAAATGTAGGTCTCAGATCCTGATAAAATTAACCCAACCAATAAATTGCAAAACCATAATGCCTCACAACTAGCCTGACTAACTTCCGTATACTTAGCCTCTGCAGAACTCAATGCAGTTGACTTTTGCTTATGATTGAACCATGACACTAATGCTGAGCCCAAACTAAAGCAACAACCGGAAGTTTCTTCCAGTCCGCTACACTACCTTCCCAATCTGAATCTATGAAGCTAATCAAACCAACTCTATCTGACCTCATGTAGTCTAGACCATAGTCCACTGTCCCATCAAGGTACCTAAGTACATGTTTTACGACTATCCAGACATCGGTCCACAGCCCTCCATCTGAAATCTCCTCAGAACATCAACTGCATATTTTCCTTTCCCCATGAAAACATTTCCATCGTCTTTCCAAATATCCATCCCCAAATAACAGTGCATCAGCACAAGATCAGTCATCTCAAACTTTGAAGCAAGATCCTTCTTGCAAGCTACAATCAAATGCTCCTCTCCTGTTATAAATAAGTCATCAACATATAGCAGAAGAATGAGTGGATCGCCTCTAACCACAATGAAGTACAGGTTGGGATCAACCTCACTCTTCTGAAATCCGATGGACAACAAGTAAGAATAAATCCTCGAGTATGTAATATCCCTTCAAAGTAAAGCCCTTGGATTCACCTTGTTTTGACTCCAGGGGCCGTTTAGTTTACAACTGGTTCCAAACACCTCCAAATGCTTTCGAATTTGGGGAGGAATGTATTTATTGGGAATAGGACATATTAACACACCTATCATACATACAAACAACTGATATACTCATCCATGGTCTACAAATTGCAAGGGAAGAAGTTTCGAGACAAGACTAGTTAAATTGAGAAGTGGAAATCCCCCCTAGGTCTTCCATTAGATGCTCTTCCAAACACTGTACGACCTTCACTAATTCTTGGTATGAGACTTGTCTCTATTATAGGACATTAGGAACAATATATTTTCAGCATTATATTTGGTTCTAGGGTCGAATAGGAATCCCAGTGAACAACAACTTCTAGAGTCTATTATTTGAGGTGAAATTGGTGGGCAAGGAGTCTAGAATTTCATCATAAACCATAGTAACATTTCAGAGGTATGCAAACATAATTTGGGCCATCAAATTAACTTCATATCAATCTCATAAAATGATAAAAATATCATCAAAATATGATATAAAATAGGTACAACATCATTCCAAAATCACTATGCAAATGCTATAGGGAAAATGGCTCGAATATCTTTCTTGATTGTAAATATCGCTTGAAATACATAGTGTTTAGAGTTTTGGCTCTCATGATATGATTATTATAGAGTAATGTAGCATATAACATGTCCATGAAGTCAAAATAACAATCCTCCACTAACTATATGCAACAACAAGTTCTCCCTTGCACATTTACATGACATTGGGAGAAAGATAGTAGAATAGGCATAGAGAAGAATGAGAGAAGATGAAATCGAACTCAGTTGGGATTTGAAACTACATCAAAACATCTCCATGAAGCTCTGTTGATATTTTTGAATGGCATGTCTATCAACCAACTTGGATGGGAATCTTTCACCCTCGAAATTGGTTCTAAGGCAGGGAGGATGGACATCCACCATGCAAGGACAAGCTAAGCTCTCCAAATTTTTCCAAATAAGAAACTGATCAAAATCTGGTATTCTTATATCTTCTTGTATTTTATTAACCTCCCAAGGCCTCCATGGCTCGAATTCCCTCCAAGAGATTCATCTCGACTCGAATTAGGGAGAGATTCCCATGAGTGCCACTTGTCCAACATTTCCTAGCCTTCCTCTTCCATCAATTCGAATGGGGGGAATCTTGGATGTTATAACTCCCTTGTGCGCCCTCTTGGAGGCTATTTTTATCCCTGACATGTCATATAGGTTAGATGTCAGCAATCAGGTCTGATCCTTGTCATAACTGTCATAGAATCTTCATCATTCTTGTCATAGAAGCTAGGGAATCTATCTCCAAGTGTCACAATACTTCTAAGATGCCTCTTCCTCTTCCATGGGAGTTACTTTTCCACTCTAATTAGACCCTCATTGAGTCATTCCATGTATAATTCCTCCCCAAATCCCTATTTTAGGTACAACAGATCCCATGTTTTCTAGAAAACATGGCAGCCCCAAATTTTTTATATGCAAAGAAAATGATTGAAATCCTTGGTCATTTTGGGGTTCTTCGTCATGCTTTCATTGCTTTGCTTTGATTTGATCAAGTTAGTAATTTTTCCTTTCTAAAATTCCTTGACTTTGTGTGTTTTTCAGAGTTGCGAAAAGCATAGGTTTTTTCCAAAAAAGTCAGTCCTTCCACAACCTGCAATGCATATTATGGGATCTTGCTTTTCTGTTTTTGGAATGCTTTTGTTCCGCAACCCGCAATGTGGATGCGGAATTGTTTGTCTAATAATCGTTGTTGTTCATCCTGCAACCCGCAACCCACAATGCAAATTGCGGGAATACCTTTTAATTTAGTTCTGTGCTTTGCAATCCCACAACCCGCAATCTGCAAATTACGGATTATGGGGTCTTTTGTTTGATAATGTTTAGAGTTGAGATCCCACAACCCACAACCCGCAACCAAGGATAATTTTAGGGGCGAAATTTAGCCCATGGGCTATTTTTCCATGTTTTTTTCCAAAAAAAGATTCGCCAATTTGCATTTTTTGAAGCCCCATTTCGCCCAATTTTGATGGGGTAAACTTTTTTCACTCTAAAAATCGCCAAAATATTATATAAACTGTATAAAATCCTTAGAAATTGAAATAATTTTATAAAAATATCGCCAAATATTTTATAGTTGACATTTTGAGAATTGGTAAGATTCGCCAAGGTTTATACACTTTTAAATAAGTATGGGTCCTTAAAATTATCCCTGCCGCCGCAACTTGCGGATTGAGGATTGTGGGAAGCATTGTGTATATGTCCAAAATAAACATTCCGCACTTGTCCTCCACAGACTGCACGTTTAATCTTGACCGTTGATTTGCCTCGATCCTGCGGTTGATATTGGATTGTTTTTGTTTTGAATAATCATTTCGCTTCTCCGTTTTTATTCACCATTTTTTTATTTGCGATCGATTTTCAAACTGCAATTTTCACCTGCAACCGCTTATGAACTGATAATCATTGGTTCAATTAAGTTGTAATTTATTGGGTGTTAATATTTGACATTAATTGTACGTGAATTATCGCAATCTTATCCTGTCTTAATCCAATCCTTGTTGACGCATGTTGTGCGTTATTTCAATACAGACGTGATAATTGCAAGTTCCAGACCGTAAGGTTTTAATCATGCCAATTCATTATGCTCGGTCATTCTTGGAATCTTTATTGTTCTCTATTAAATACAAGCTTCAACATTGGAAATTGGTTGTTCGCCATACTATAAAAGAAAATTCATGTTAGTTAGTTTTCATAAGTTTTCCTTCTGACAATTGTATTGTGAGCAATATGTAGAGAAATCATAAATATTTGGTCAGTTTTTGTGAAGAGAAAGAACTTCATCCTATTCTATATCAAGAACCTGTGTCACCACCTTTTGATGCAGGTGCTCCTGATGAAAGCATCGACAGTGAAGAAGAACCTAAAATTCAATCCATCTGCATACACCTCCCTCGGAAGAAGAGAAGGAAGATCACTGAAAAGTCGGTTGATCAAGACAATACTATTATCCAGGATTTTATAATCAATGAGGAACCTGTCACTCCATTAATCCCTTTGGAGGAAGAACAAGTGGCCAAATTTTCATTTTTTGAGAATGTTGTTGATCATCATAAATTTTCTAAGGAAGATTTTCCAGCTCCCTTGTTATCCATCATAGAAAGCTAGTAGTCTATGGTTAACTTCTACGGTTTATTACAGGATGTTTCCCACAATTATGTGATGAATATATTTTGAAAATTTTTTGAACATTCGTTATGAACCATTCTCTACAATGATATGACTAGAATAGTCTGATTTTGTAAATCCCTGTTTTCGTGGGAAAGTTATCCTTTGTAACCATTTTTGTAATTATTATTTAAAGGGATAGAAACCTCATAGGAAGGGTAATGTTAGTTGGGGGGAATATAATCGCCAGAGAAGGACTGGAGAAATGTTGTTTCACTTGTGATCATGTAATTGTTTGCAGACCAATGAATCAAAGTTAGTTGTTTTTTTCATCTTATTTGTGTAAGTTATCAAATTTATTTGATGATGTCTAATTTCTTCACCTTAATTATCAATTAATACTGTTGATTTTGCAGCCTATCATTAATGCATTGATCCATGATTTAGATTTGTCTTCATTCATGATCTTTGTGTACTTAAGTTTTAATTGAATTTATTTGATTAAAATCTTTATCTATTTTTGCAAATGATTCACAGAAACTGTTAAATCAATAATTCATGTTAATTTTTCAATTAGCATAAGAGTTACAGGGTGATATTGGATATGCTTAATCTTTGAATTATTATTAGTAATTTTCATTGCTTTATCGTATTTTGAAGTAGTAAGTTAATGATCTAGTTTTACATTTCTGTTAAATTGGTGAAATGACTTATTAGAATTCAAACCAAGTTACCTTTCACACAATCAATACACTCTCTTTAGATTAGATCTGACTTAGTTTAGATTTCCTTTAAGGTAGAGTTGTTTTAGGTTTAGATCCACTCTAGAATTAGGACACTTTGATCTTCCTTCTTAGGAAGACAAATACTTCTTGGATCAAACCCCATAAGTGCCAATGGAGGCCTTTGTATCCGTGGGAAATTACTATTCCAAACAGGCTGGGGATAGAACTGTCCTTGCGTAAGACCTTTTGAAGCCTTTCAGTCTGGGTTTTCACCCTCTGTTGTTAGCCTTAGAACCCATTCCAGCAACCTACACATCTGAGGCTTCAACACTCCCCCAAGAACGTTAGACTCCACCTTGGATTCGAATGGGTGAGAATAGGATGACATGTGGCATGGAGAATCTTGCCTTGTGTGGGTCCCACACCACCTATGCGCCCTCATGACCAAGTGCCAGTTTATTTTATTATTACTAATATTTATTTATCACCTTTAATATATATTTTTCGATCTAATGTCCATTTTGGGTCTTATAGCTCCCTTATTCCAAATCTAAATGTTTCCACACCAACGTAGGTAACTAGTAGATTAGTGGAATTTTCCCTTCATGTGATTTATTTGGATGGGGACATTACAATGTACCAAGTTCGAGGAGCTTGATTCAATCCATACAAGGCATTTTTCAGTCTGCACACATGATAATCTCTCCCATGAACCTCAAATCCATGTGGCTTCTCTAAGTACACCTCCTGTAAAAGACCATTCATAAATGTGGTCCTCACATCCATCTAGTGGTTCTTCCAACCCATCTCTTCTATTATGGAGATCATTTCTCTAGTCAAGGAATATCGAGCAATCGGCGCAAAAGTCTCATCATAATCAACTCCCTCTACCTGTGAGAACCCTCACACTACAAATCAAGCCTTGTACTTCCTAATGCTTCCATCTGCAGCATGTTTGATCTTGTAGAGCCACTTGGAAGTCACAATTGACTTCTCCTCCGATCTTAGAACTATCTCCCACACATCATTCTTCATGATGGAATTGTACTCTTCCATCATGGCATCTCTCCAAACCTTATGTGTGGTAGCCTCCTCAAAAATAGAAGGCTTTGACTCATGCAAGTTAGTCACCATCATCATATAACTGGAAAACCTCTATGGTGCTCTACTCTCTCTAACCTCCCTCTTGGGTGGCCCCACAGACTCCTCAGCTTCCTTCACAAGTTCTTTAAGC
Source organism: Larix kaempferi (assembly GCA_027924585.1). Classification (NCBI taxonomy): domain Eukaryota; kingdom Viridiplantae; phylum Streptophyta; class Pinopsida; order Pinales; family Pinaceae; genus Larix; species Larix kaempferi. The sequence continues at coordinate 12,806,273 of BSBM01000196.1, forward strand.
CAAATTGGATTTATCTTCCTAGAAGTAGCTTCTTGTGGTAGGCCCTCCTCATGAACATCCTCATCTGGAAACTGTCTACCTAGAGAAGTACCTGTGGCCTGGTATCTTGTGTTTGGTGACCCAAAACAACGTGAACCTAAATCATGTGACGGTGAAATTTGTGAACCTATGACCTGAGAAATTATCCCTGTACCAGAAGTCTCTATAGAATGAGCCCCTAAACCTGAAGATCCTGAAACCTGCAGTCACACATGAAACCTATGAACCTACATCCTGACTAGATGAACTCTAAGATGCTATCACCTATGGAAAAATAACCTACTTCTCCACCATCTATGACTCACAAGACTTCTTGAAGGCCCACTCCTCCTCAAATATCACCTCCCTCCTCACCACAACTTTCCTCTATGTAGGAAAGTATATGCAGAAGGCTTTCGAAGTCTCATCATAACCAACAAATATTCCTTTCTTTGCAGTGGGATGTAACTTTGTCCTTTTCTCAGAAGGGACATGAGAATATGTAAGGAATCCAAATATGCAGAAGTGGCATATCTCAGGCTTCTTCCCGGTGAACATATCCTCGAGATTTTGACACCCCAAGGAACGGTGTGGAGTCCTATTCTACACATAAACAACAGTAATACAAGCCTCATCCCATAGAAACAAAGGAATACTTTAATGATGCAACATGGCTCTAGTTGCTCCCATTGTAGCTTTGTTCTTCCTTTCGACAACTCCATTATGCTATGGAGTATATGGAATGGTCAATTGCTTCTTGATCTCCTCTTGTCTACAAAACTCATCAAAGTACTTGGAGGTATACTTACCCCCATTGTCTGACCCGAGTGTTGTTAGGAAAATTACTCTTATAGTTGGGGAAAGACTACCAACGTACTAGGGTTATCAGATGAACATATAAGGCTTTGCAACATCACTATTAAGCAAATAGAGTTAGGGTTAGGAGAAGTGTATACCTTATTTATGAAGGTTGATCCAAGCTTTTATCCCTTTATTCTCCACTGCAACAATCCTGCAAAACAAACACCAAACCTTCCTCAAACAAGTTTGACTACAAATAATATATTGACATTAATAAAGAAACATAACATCAACTTGTAATCAAATTGAAATAGATATACACAAATCTATGGGAAGGAAAGCATGTCCAAATCTTTATTGACAAAATGCAGAAAATACATAGGCTATACTTGTCCTCACCGGCATTGTTGTAACTAGATCCTGGGCTCCTTCTCCTCTCTCTTAGCTATGAATTTCTCCAACATAACTTTCTCCAATGAACATAAGGTCCCTTTCTCAAGACTCTCCCTTGTATTTATAGCAAGGCAAGGAGAGTAGGTTCGAAAGGTGGTTGAGTTGGGAAGTTGGGGTAGTTTTGGTACCTGTCTCAACTAATCCCAATTCATGATTCTAATATATTTTCTAACTTTTTCTTAAGACACTCGTGACTATGGAATATGACAACTAGCGAGTGACTTGCTACTATCACAACGTGCAACTAGCGGGTGCATATTTTTATTAATACTAACGGGTTGTCAGTATGGACACCCATGGCTAACTCAATGGTTTACAACTATAAGAGTCGCAGTTATGTATTAAAATAGTCATAAAAATATTATTATGAGGAAGTATTGCAAGATTCAGCTCTAGTTCATCTAGGGTCAAGGTAAGCTCTTCCTTCCATAGTGTCATTTTTTGTGACCGACAGAGCAATGTGGTCACAGATGGAGAAGTGCTAATTTGACCAATAACAGATGCCCCCTAATGTGTGAGGTCAAAGGGAAGTGATGGCCGAAATACATTACAATCCAAGCAAAGGAGGAGCAAAGAGGCCGTAGGATGAGGTCACAAAGAGTACTTGAAACAAAAACAAAGTTAGATAGAAGTTTACAATATTGATATCAGGAGATGTTCAGAATGGTAGAACATAATCTCTAATTCATAAATGAGAGATGTATATAGCATGGCCACTAAAATACAAGCGTGGATGCATGTCAAATAGGATATCATAGCCATAACAACAAACTGGATCTATGTCTCATCAAGAGCCAAAAATGGGTGTGGCTCAGTCTTGCGCAGCTTGGGAAATAACAAAATTTGATGATGCTACTATAGGCCCAAGGTCTTCATCCAAACCGTCTCAAGATACGAATCCTATCCATGCGAATAAATGTGTTGAAGTCAAACATGGAGGACACTATTTGATTATCGATCATTGATGTGAACCGTTAACAAACATGAGGGCACCCATCATTAATGAAAATGGGGCCCAAGGTACCGAGTACATTCTAACAAGTGTGAATAAGGGGTCTTGAATTCGAACACTTGAAAAATCTATCGAGCAGGAAACAATGATGTATTCCCACTACTCAATAGCGATGGAAATTGCCACTAATGACTGCAATCCCCAAGGTACTACCCAAAACTCTAAACTTCATTCCCAGATAAAAATGAGTTGAAGTCGATGGGAAGAAGTCCATTGGAAGGGAGGCCGTAAGGCATCCTCCATTGTCCAACATGAGATATAATCAAGAGGTTGATTTGATCTAGAATAGGACTGAGTACATGATAAAACACATTGAAACCAAGGAATGGATGACACATGAGTTAAAGGTAACTGCAGAATGGCTGACACAAGGGGTGTCCTTGAACATTGAGCATGAAAAAAGAGTGACTTAGGCAGCTTTGAAGACAAAGGGACCATGATATAAATATGTAATGTTTTAATATCCAGATACTAGAACCTTTTATTATGTGTTGGGCATAAGCCCCGATGTACGTAGATGACTTTTATTATGTGTTGGGCATAAGCCCCGATGTACATGGATGACCTATGTGCTGGGCATAAGCCCCGATGTACATAGATGACTTTTATTATGTGTTGGGAATAAGCCCCAGGATGTACATAGATGTGTTGGGCATAAGCCATGGAGCACATAGGTTATGGTAGTATGTACGGAGTGTGCGCTCTGGAGTACATAGATAACCCCACAAGATAAATAATGAGTGTTGGGCATAAGCCCTGAAGCACTCCAACATGATGTTGAGCATAAGCTCTGGAGCATCGGATCTTTGGCCATTGTATCCCTAGGTGTATCGTACAAATTCATCCTAGAACTAGTGTTGAGCAGAGGCTCTAGAATTGCACTAGTGTAACGCCCATTGACAGTGTTGAGCATAAGCTCTGAATAGCACTAGGGGTTACGTTACTTACAGTGTCGAGCTTGACAAACTCTGAATATCACCCATACTCATCATATTTATTCAAATTGATTAATTGAATCATTATCTATTTCTCATCTAGGACTAAAATACACTGCCACGAAAACGAGGTAATCGAGCATGAAAGGGGATCTAGGGCTACTATCTTAGTTGACCGACCAAACCCACAAGAGGCCTTGTTAAATAATTTACATAATTTAATGAAGCATCAAAATATAATTATTCTATTTAATACATTGATTAATAAAAGGATAATTTTAAAAGAGCCTCACATATGTACACGAGTAAAATGTGTGTGTATATATATATATATATATAAAGCTATGAGAATAATAAAAGGTACATAGATTAAATAAGTAAAGTCCATATATTTATAGGTCATACATATACATATACTTACTCTTATAAATTAAATAAATAAAATTAAAAGTTTCCAATATCAATTCAAAGAGAAACAATTAAAAAGTTCTAGATAACAAAAGATTATAATTAAAAATTGACCTTTTAATTATATTGCATATAATTCAAACCAGGAATTGAATTCAAGAAGACATTAAAAATATTGATGTTAACTCAAGATAACAAAACTGCCCTTTTTCCAAAGATACCTATAAATATAAGGACAGATACCAAGAGAGGGAATCCTAACTTAATATCATTATTTATGGTATTAAGAGAGATTGTTCCAAATCCTGTAAGAGAAAGATACCAAGATGGATTGCAAACAACCTTTTTCCTTAGGTTCTCCAGATTCTCTTACAAGCTCGAACCAGCTCGAGGGTGATCCGAATAAGAACCAGGAATGGTTATGGATCAAAGGTTGGGAGGGACATGGAAGTTCTGAGATTACTCGGTTACCAATCCATAGGTCAGCTGGGAGAAATTTTCCATTAATTATTGTCTGAAGTGTGCAAGTGATAAAGGAGATCCAACCCGTACATTCCAGGTAAGAATTTATATTAGTTGAATATCAAGCTTCTGTAGAATTATAGGCTGAAATGTAAAAGTATGGAATTTCATAATTAAATTTCTCTTTTATAGATTTGGGTTAACATAATTTATTTCATGAACAAGGGATAAGCATGGGCTCATTGGGTTAAATTAAATATTTCTTGCTGCTGAGTTTTTTTTATGTTCATATTCTTAAGGGTTAAGCGAGAATAGATCTTCCATACAAAGTTTCGATATAGCAGAGCTAGAAAAGCTAGCTTGTGCTAGATATCCCTTCTTATAACTTAAAAAGGTATTATGTTAAAAACACTTATGTTATACCAAGATAAGAACCTCCCAAATTTATAATAGAATAAGTATTTTGTCAAAGTCCTTTAAAGAAACCTGGAAGCTTTCGCAAGACCCAAGTCTACGCATAACAAACTACTATTTAAACAAGAAACAAAGTATTCCCTTAAAATCCTCATGGATCAGGGATCGAAACCTTTAAAAATGAAACTACCCTAGATACTAAAATTTAGACATAATACTTTTTATTCAGGATAATACACATGCCAAACTAACCAACAGAGAACACGATAAGAAATCAAGAAAACCATTTAAACCATAAGTTCTTTTCATCCATTACAGGCGTAGGACATATCTCTTTAACACAGTAGTCCCTTAGCAAAATGATTAAAACATCCAACGAGCAGTTTTGATAATTCATTTAAAATAGCATAAGAAGGGCACCACAATAAAATTTAGCACCGATCAAATTCAACCAACACATGCTTAGGATCAAAATCCTTAGAGCATAAATTCCAGTTGTCTATTATTAGAATGAGTTTTCCATGCTATTTAAAATAGCATAAGAAGGGCACCACAATAAAATTTAGCACCGATCAAATTCAACCAACACATGCTTAGGATCAAAATCCTTAGAGCATAAATTCTAGTTGTCTATTATTAGAATGAGCTTGCCATGCTATGGCGTTGGCTCAAAATCACCTCGGTGCTTATTAATAAATTTAATTTAATTACTACATAAATATCTATGGCTTTTCCCAGACCTCTATAGAGGTTTTAAAACTGAATAGAAGCTTTTTATTCACATACAGATAGATCTAGGGCACTTCCCTCACAAACCACAGGTGAGTATTTGGGGAAAAAAATGCACAATCAACAACTTAGACAAACACGAACCCTACAGGCTGAAACCACGCTTACAACGTTGATAAATTTTACACCCCACCCTTTTTACTAAAACCAACTACAAAGAGTAAACAGATCTCACAAATCTTTGAAAGAAGAAGAGAACAAATCATCAAGTTAATTTGTATTACAGAGTTAGCCATCAAACGTGATTCCTCATTTAAACATTTCCACAGCATAACTCATAAATTTATAATTTAGGGCTCATCCAGAAACTCTTTAACAGAAAATTGAAATGCCTAAAACAAAATAGAGTAAACCATTAGGAATCATTTATAAATCAGAGTAGAAAGCATCTAAATAAACATAGACCTGGAATTCATTCTCAGATTTAAACTCAGCCAAGTATTGAAAGCTTAGATTCACTTAAAACTCAAGAATTACTAACACTATTTCAAGACAGAGTAGAAATCATGGAAGAACAATAACCATAGCAGAATGTTGTATATATTATAATTAACCATAGGGTATCAATTGATACAAAATTACAAAGCACCCATGTTTACACAAATGAAGAGGGATGGGAGCATACACTCTTCATACAAACAAGTAACACCTTTGTACAACACTGAAACAATGCCCAGAAGGCTTACAAATGACATCATTTTCCCTAAAGACCAACAATGGCGCTAAACTCCTTGTCACTCCAGCGCAGCCATAAACTCAAAACACTGAAGCTGCTAAACATTCTCATGGAATGAGGTGATTTCCAGGGGCCCGGGTCTTACCAAGGCCTATCTCTCTTGGAGCCTCCCCACTGCCCAAACGTCCAACCTCCAAGCGAACACGCGAACAATGCCCTAAGCAGGGTTTTTCCTAGCATGAGTAACAAGAAAACAAAGAACAAATTAGTACTGCAACATATAAAAGAATTACTGCAAAGGAGAAATTTGTTACAGAGAAAGGGAATCAGGATCATTACCTGAGCTTAGTCTCATCTCGGTTACAACGACAAACTCGGGAAGGAGCATGCACAGACCAAGATCTATGCTCTGGTCATGCGCTTTCTCTCTCCACAAACCTAAAACTGTCGAGAGCTCTCAAACTCCAAATGCCAAGCGAAAAAACTCAACATGGTGTTAGGGTTTAGAGTATACCCTCTTCCAGCATGGACAAGCTCCTCATGGCCATCACGTGGCTCTCATAAAGCCCCCAACTACTTCCACCATCAACGAAATCTTTACCCAAATGTTTATAGTTGGAACTTAAATTTCGTTAAAAGCACTTTGGTAGAAACTTAGAATTTCAATACATAGGATAGCCCCCTTTTCTCACTTAAGCAATTGTTGTCTTTCCATCAGGATGTTAGCTTAGGTTCTTCTTAGGGACACCCGGGTTCTAGAAAACATCCTAAGTTACTATTCTTGGCTAATAAAACTGACTTTTTGAAGGGTTCGAGGATAAACTCATCGGGAAACTAAAATGGATTTTTTATTATTGAAGGTTGGCATTTCATGATGTTTTCTCTATAATAGGTTTAATATAATATTTTTCTTTTGGGTCCAGCGCCTTTATTCTTCTTGGCTATTAGCTTCTATAAAATCTAAGTAAGGCATGAGGCCATGAAACCCTTGAAACAACTTCGGAAGGAAACCCATAACCAAACTAATGCATCAGATTAAGAATGCAACCAATATAACTACAAAGGCAGAATGTAGGCATTAGAACATGCATCAAACCAGTGGACAAAGACAACACCTTATAAAAACATTTTAAAATGTTTCATAGCGACATTAATGTTAATAATATACATACTAGCTAGGATATGCTAAGACAACTACCATACAATCAAAATTCAAAGGAATCATAGTCGGGATATAAGAACAATGTCATTCTTGGAAATAAAAAGTACAGTTCTGAAGTTAATTTTAAGAATATATTAGATCTTAAACTTACACAGATCCCAGTACAAAAAAATAAAAATTATTAGGATTTAAGGGACATTACAAGTGGTATCAAAGCTTAGTTTCGAACACTCGGAAACCTTCTTGGCTAGCTACTTAAAAAGACATTTGTTGCAGAAACATATTTTCAAAACTTTACGTATGATTTTATAGAACTAACAGACAATTGCTTTTATTAACTGATTAAATTCTACTGATTTAAAGAGCAATCTGAATCATGGATACAAAAAGAAACAACAGTTGACACGAAAACTTGGATTCACCTCCTCCAAAAGAGGAGCTAGTGATGGGATTAAATGAAAGTATCAGGACAGACAAGCCACCCGAGCTAATGAAAACAACTTATAGAGCCGAGTTACAACACTATGGCCTATGTGTTAGAAAAACAGGATCGCAGAGCAATAACAACAAATAGAAATGCAAATATAATCACACACACATTACAAGAGAGACACAGATATATCATGGTTCACCCCAACTTGGGCTACGTCCACACTGAATTCACCAGTCCTTATTATTATTACAGTCCAACAAGGTTAAGGGATACAACCTGTAGCACAGCCACTGCACTTCCTCTTCACTGTCTCGCAGTCTCTCTCCTGATCTTAGAGATCTTTACAATGCATAAAACCTAATACATCAACCCTAGCCATATTACAATGTCTTTCTTTTATAAGGAAAATACAATGGGAAAAATACTGCGGGATACCCAAAACCATGGGCCCGCAAAACAACTAGCGAAAACAACCCCAAAAAATTTTCTCAGGGGCATTTCCCCCAAACCCCTAAAAATGCAAAATGGGTGTACAATCCTCCAGGGTGCAGGCTAAGACAATATCATCTATGAGACTGGAAGATTTGGCTCCGCAACCAACAATCTCCCACTTGGAGACCGATCACAACAACTCCACCGCTGCTGCACTTGCTGGACTTGGACTTGGCAAATTTCTCCTCTTCACCTTCATGCTAGAAGGCCAACTGAAACCAAGCAAGAACTCAGTTTCTCTCTGGTCACTACCTTTGTGAACATGTCTGCAGGATTCTGGCTAGTATGTATCTTTTCCAGCTTCAACAATTCATCTTCTAGAATAGAGCATATGAAATGGTACTTGAGTTGTATATGTTTAGTCCTGTAATGGAATGTTGAGTTCTTTGCAAGATGAATGGCACTCTGGCTGTCACTATACAACCTGCTATCCTTCTGCTTCTTACCCACTTCCTCAATAAACCTCTGCAACTAAATCATCTCTTTACTAGCCTCTGTAATAGCAACATACTCTGCTTCCATTGTTGAAAGTGCAACAACCTTCTGCAGTTTCGAAATCCAGCTTACTGTTGTTCCACCTACAGTAAACACATACCCTATGGTGCTCCTCTTTCTATCCTTATCACCTGCCATATCTGCATCAACATATCCTTGTAGAATAGTGTCTGACCTCCAAAACAAAATGCCTGAGTGGTGGTACCTCTCAAATACCTGAGAATTCACTGTACTTCCCTCCAATGTTCTTTACCTGGATTATTCATATATCTGCTCACAACTCCCACTACATGTGCAATATCTGGTCTTGTGCACACCATGGCATACATCAAGCTGCCAACTGCTGATTGATAGGGAATCTTGGACATGTAATTTGTCTCTTCCTGTGTCTTGGGACACGTTTCCTTGCTTAGACTGAAATGGCTGGCCAAAGGTGTACTAACTGGTTTTTCATTCTGCATTCTGAACCTCTCCAACACCTTTTGTATGTACTCACTCTGAGACAATGTCAATTTGCGATTTTTCCTGTCTCTCATTATTCTCATACCAAGGATTTTCTTTGCAGCACCCAAATCCTTCATCACAAATGAATTAGCTAGCTTCCTTTTGAGTACATTTATGTCCTGCATGTTAGACCCTGCAATAAGCATGTCATCCACATATAATAACAAGAGCTTGTATGGCTTGAAGAGAATTGCCAAGTCTGCTGAAACAAAGAATTTCAGTTGTTTTCCAGGGATATTTTCCAAGTGCCAAAAGTTGAAAAATGCCATGGAACCTATGCGCCAGATTGCGCAAAAATGAAGGATAAAAAATAAAAATAAAATGAGGGCACTTCCCTCAACCCGCCCTGCAGTGGCGGCCATAAGGGGGCAAGCCCCCTTGACCCCCGTCATTCCCCGGAGACAGTCGTTGAAATTGTGAAGGGGCGTTCTTTATGCTTACGATGAGAAGCAGGAATTGCATAGAAGAGGTTGTGGAAGCCTTATTAAGAGTAATTAGCTGTAATATGCATTGCGGAAGAGCAATGGGAGCAGCAAGGCAATGTTGATAAGAGGGAAACTTATCACCTTAACTATTTCTGTTTATAGCATAAGAATTACATGTTTGGAAAATAGCAAGAATGAATGTTATACACGTATGTATATATTGAATTGCTAATTCATGAGAAGATCATAGCTAATGATTGCATGTGTGCATGGTAGAGAGCCCATGAAACTGGATCAACTATGATGCGGAAGAGGAAATTACATGCTACTATGAGGAATTGGAAAGGGGGAATTCCTTAACTCCTCTCTTACTATTGTTTTTGTATTTTACAAGTTTTATATGCATAAAATCTATGGCATAGAAACGCTGAAAATGCAAAGGATCATATAGATGAAGTAAACATGCACTAGTTGGCACATTAATAGATATTGCATAGTGCATAAAAAGGTGTTTATGCATGAGCATGATGTTGCATATGGGTAAGAAGGTGGTAAAGTGAATATGTACTAGCTGGAATACTAACAGACATTGCATAGTGCATGTGACAATGTTTGATACTTCCTATTGGTAAAATAGTGAGGTTTTGCATATGTAATGAACCACTTAAGATCATTATGGTGGTTGCTAATAATTAGTTGTGTTAGCATTGGTTGTAGGACCAAAGAAAACCGAAGCATGGCTAAAGATGTGGATGATGATTGTTGCATATGACCAACAACCTTATGAAGAAAGGATGGTACAACAAATCTCTGAGCATGAGGTTGGAAAAAAAAAACTATGAAGCCTTGGTAAGAGGCGAATTGATCAAGTAACATCCAGTGATGTTAATGATAGCCATGCAGGTAATGGTTATTTATGCTTAAATTGCATGAATGATGAAAGAGGATTTGGTAAGATCCCTTCAACTATGTTTAAACTATGTTGATTGGTTTGCGTGTGGTATTGAGTGCCTGAATGTCAATATAATCCTACCAAGTATGGTCAGGAGTGGGTAAGTGAAGGCAAGGAACCTCACACCCTATAGTTTCTTAGAAACCTCAATGCATTCATATGAAATTATATCATGCCATTTGTATATGTTGGTTGTGAGTTTAACAACCAAAGCAAGTAATGACTTCTGGTCCTGTTGTAGTGTATGCCATATGATATAGTCATGGTTAGACCATAATATGTTGGAATGCATAGTATTCATGGATTAATGCAAGGTTGTATTGAGGGGTTATGCATTGAGTGAATGCACATTAAAATATTATGTAAATGTTGTGAATGTGCATGCATATGTGTAAGTGCACATGTTAAGATGCATTGCAAGAATGCACGGTTGTGATATGTATAGGTTTCAATGCATTTAGATAATAGATGAAATGGTGAACCATTGTTAATACTGAGAGAATTTCATGAGCTGCTATGAATGCAAGAGAAAGATTGCATGAAGAAGGTAGACATGATGATGGGATACCAGAGTGCTCTGTGGAAGGACAAAGATTGCATGGAATGTGAAGTAATGAGTACTTACAATTTATTTAAATTGCATGGATAGTGTACCCATGTCTTGCAATTTTATTGATGATAACGATGCATATATACATATATTTCATTACACCTCAAACGCTAACAGCTGAAGGTGTTTGAATTATTGAGTGTTATAATTTTGAGATCACTTCAGTGACTGTTGTAGCAATGAAAGGATTATATGCATAGATACTCACAACATGTTTGGCTGATTGAAGTTTCAGATTTCAGGTAGATTGTTTTGGGCATGGAAAATGTGGGTAAGTCCATGGCGAAGATTGGAATCTACCATGAGAAAGAGCCAAACGATATGAGAACAGACTCATGGCTAAGAAAATCAATTATGTAGAGAACAGAATTGAAAATTCGTACTTGAATTTAATTATTAATGTCATCAAATGATTAAGGAAAAATAGATTTGAATGATTATTATTAAATTATACTGACTGTTTGGCTATTTGATAAATGTGCTAGGAAGACACATTGTAGGTACACCTTGTGTGATTACCTGCAGAAGCCAAACTCCATGGGAAGGACCACATGCTTTAGAAATGGGTTTCGGGTGAAACACCATTGCATAATTCAAGGATGACATCTCAACCGAGCTGTATATTGGAAAACCAGGAGAGTGAGACAGTAAAACTATGCCAAGAAGGCATGTGTGGGTTAAGGAATGTTAAAAGATTGGGGTGGAAACCCGAAGGACTATTGAATCGGAGAAGGGATCCCCCATTCTTCACCAATAAAGAAAAGATACATCTGTAAAACGGATGAGTATTCTATAACTCCAGCTAAAGAATATGCATGTCTGGTTACTAAAGTTAATATGCAAAGCATGTTTTATTATTTCATTATTATTCTAGACTGCTTGAGTATGATTAGGTCCTACATGGCTCACATCGGAAAGGGATGCATACCTTTCAGATGTTGGGTTATGATAGGGTTGTCAATATTGACTACACCCTAAGGGAGTGGATGCATCCATGGTGTTTCAATACTTGATAGTGAATGATATGAAATATGGTTACAATTTTAGAGCAGGAATACTGATGAACCTGCTTATCCTTCTGGTGCTATCAGCTTACACAGATGCAATTTGGTGTTGCAGGTTGAGAGGAAAAGTGAAGAAAGGGTGCTCAAAAGGACTGTATGGGCAATGGTAACCTTTCTACACTCACACTAAAGGACACTATAAGGGATGGATAGGCCCGCAGAGCTGTGTTGCAGAAAAGGGGTATCATCCTTGTGTAGTGTGAGTGGGTATTGTGGGGCCATGCTAAGCCTGCAGTCAAGAAAGTCACCTATAGAGTTCCTAAAGGGAACTGCTGGGTTGCATAGGAGAAGGAGTGCCATCCTTGTGTGGATGAAGAATTGTATGATGCCTGATAAACCCAGTCGATGTACTGGCTTGGCATGTTGTTAAATTGGATGCCTAATAAACCCAGTCGACGTACTGGCTTGGCATGTTGTTAAATTGGATGCTTGATAAACCCAGTCGATGTACTGGCTTGGCATTGGCTATTTTCATGTTGTGGAGATATTGGTGAAGGGTGTTATTTCCTGACAAACCGAGTCAAAGAATTGGCTTGGAAATGGTCGGTGTATGCTTGATAAACCCAATCAGTGTACTGACTTAGCATATTGATTTTTGAAATGCTTGATAAACCCAGTTGGCCTACTGGCTTAGCATATTGATTTTTGAAATGCTTGATAAACCCAGTCGGTGTATTGGCTTAGCATACTGATTTTAGGGATGCTTGATAAACCCAGTCGACGTACTGGCTTGGAATTGCCTATTTAGATGATGTTGTGGAGTAGCATGTGTGATGGCCAAGCATCCACCCCACAGGTGATCCAATGCTTGGAAAGCAAAGAAGGATCCTACGAAATAAAGTGAATACATCCAATACAGATAAGTATTTGGTTATCTTGCAACTCTTGCTTATGAATATACATGTGTATATGATTTTATTATGATTTCTTAAACTCTTGTCTAGAGATAAACCCTATGAAAATACACTAAACATGTGAATTGATTCAATGTTTGAGTGTAGGTATTGCTAGAAGCAAGGACTATGAAAGCATCTGGAGGATGCATGTGGACATGTGACCGTCCTAAAGAGAGCTCAGTATGAGAAGTAATGAAAGATGGTTCTAGTGGACATGTGTGAGTCCTAGTAGCCAAAGGATCTGTAAGAAACAATGGGGAAGGGTTCCCTAGTTGAAAAGCATTAGACAGACCTTAGACACTAAGTGTCATAGCCATGAAAGGGCAAGTCAAGCATTCACATTGAAGTGAAAGAGGCTAAGGAGCATAGAACCACACGTGATGGTGTGGCTCCGGATTGGAAAAAGACTAAAAGGGGGAAACTCTTACTCTTATCTTTCCCTTTTGATTGAAGCATTTCAGAAACAAAGTATTGTTGAGTGCATGTCATAGCTGAAAATAGATTGTGTTAATTGCTTGAAATGAATTGTGAATGCTGAAATAATTATTTTCCTGTGAAAGGATGAACATGAATGAGTTCATGTGTATGTTGGGAGAGCATGAAATGCGTGGAATCCTCATGCGTAAAGCATGGACGTTCCAAGTCAATTGGGAAAATAATTGACTAATTTTAATATTGTGTTATGCTTGTCCTAATAGGAATTGCCATGATGAGTTTCACAGGTGAGACATTGGAAGCCATTGAGTGTTGCTAATGAGGAAGCGAGACCCAGTTGTGCACATTGATCATGGCAGCGGACCAAACGCTATTTGATTTGGCCGGAAAATCTTCCTAAGATAGTTTCCAGGATAGTGAGAAAGATGGAATCCATGAAATTCCAGACTTGTAGACTAGCTGGAAGGTGAACCAAAGAAAGGGATCATTGTAGAGCAATTCCCACCTGCAGAGATGGAAGATCAAAGCCAACAGGAGCAGTTATGGAAGCCAAAGTACTTGGTCCTGAAAGCTCAAAGTAAAGAGATGAAATGCAAGACAGACCTACCACCATTTGTGAATTATGAGGCATGTGTAAAGTGGGTATTTAATTCCTAAGTGTTGGAACACCAAGGACGGTGTTATTCCAAGGGGAGGGGCATGTCACAACCCCATCTTGAACCTATAGCATTAAAATGTAAATGATGTAATATTGTTATAAAATCATGGTGAGGAGCTCAAGGCCAAGGCCATGCCATCGATTTATTGGTGCATATGGTTTGCATGTTAGCCAGGCACATTGGAATTTCAACATCATGTAAATATGCATTTTAATCAAATACCCACAACAAGTTATGCAATGCAACAAGAGATGGGGGCATGATTTTTCAAGGAATTGGGAGGGAAAACATTCAAACCCTTGAGCCAATCAAGTCAAGCCAAGTGTCAATGAGAGAACCCATCAAACCCTCAACTATGTTAAATTTTGAGCATTAATTCACAATACTCTAGGATCTTTACTGAGAGAATAACATGTACAGTATATCAATGCATATCAATCATAACAAGCATGACAAGCATCATAAGAATCAAAATCATGAGAGATAAGAGACACAGAGTTTTCGTGGGGAAAACCCTAAGGTGAAAAACCCCACAACTTCCTCAGAGATAGAGAGAGCAATGGCTCAACCAAAGTATAGCCAAAATACACTAAGATAGTCTCCTAGTAGCAGATGATCCTCCTCCTCACTAGTGCGCCACTTTCTGAGTGAGAGAAGTGTGAGTTTTCGAGTGATCAAAATAGAGATCTCTCGATCTCTATTTATACTTAACCTGTTTTCCCAGTTACACTATGGGGATGACTTGTCTAGCTAGGTACATCCACAATATAATATATATTTTAGGGCCGACCCCACACATGGTGGTCTAATAACCCATTGGCAAGTACACACACTTGCGACACTTGTCAATACACATGACGACACTTCCTTATAGAGGAATAACACATCTCTTATAAGGGTACAATAAATATATATGAAATACATTCTGAAGTTACATATACATCAACACTCCCTCTTAACTAGGAAGGTATTTCTCGACACGGATCTGCTAGACAAGTCTTCTTCTCGGGATCATCGTCATCGATGCATCGTCATCATCATCGTCACTGCTGCTGCTATCTCAACCAATATCTGACTCTACTCGTCATAGGAAGTTCTACAGAGCCAGTCCTTTTTCATACTGGATGTAGGCCCACCACCTGCAAGTCTTCATCATCTGTGTGAACGGTCTGATAGAGGTGGCCTCTCAAGACTAATTTTATGTGCGGATGCAATACCGGAAAGAGTATCCCAGGAACATTTATGTGCCTAAGCACGACCGGCAATATCTCCCAGGACTGATTACATGCATCTCCTCCACAATATCTTTAAAGAGCATCCCAGGAAAATTTATGTGCCACAGCACGACTGGCAAGATCTCTAAAGAGTATCCCAGGACTTATTACGAGCACACAGCTCAACCTCTTGGATCTCTAGGACTGATTACATGTGGATAGACAAAACCTTTAAAGAGCATCCCAGGAACATTTATGTGCCGCAGCATGACTGGCAAGATCTCTAAAGAGCATCCCAGGAACATTTATGTGCCACAGCACGACTGGAAAGATCTCTAAAGAGCATCTCAGGACTAATTACGAGCACACAGCTCAACCTCTCGGATCTACAGGACTGATTACATGTCTCCGTAGTAATACCTCATCTCATGACTGATTACGAGCACATAGCTCAACCTATCGGATATCTGAGGATTGATTACATAATACATAGCAATACCAGAAAGAGTACCCCAGGAACATTTATGTGCCGCAGCACGACCGGCAAGATCTCCCAGGACTGATTACATGCTATTTGCACAACCTACCACATATCATCTCTGACCTCCAAGTATCAAATTGATACTCATGATCCAACGGATCATCATCGCACGAGGCATCATTCTGATTCCCATGATCATACTGATCATCATCATTGTACCATCCTGATACATATCATTTGGAGCAACATCCTGAAGCTCATTATCATGATCATCCTGATCATACAATGCATCCACCTGATGCATACCAAGTATCTACCTGATACATATCATCATACATGATCCACCTGATCATACAGTGTGTCCACCTGATGCAAATACATGATACATATCAACATACATGATCTTCCTGATCATACAATGTATCCACCTGATACATATACAGATACATGTTCCAAGCATCCAACATGATGCATATACAATATACATACAAATGATCCAACCGATCATATCCAGCATCCAACATGATGCGTACATACATATACATATAAATGATCCAACTAATCATATCTAGCATCTAACATGATGTGTACATACATATACATATAAATGATCCAACTGATCATATCCAGCATCCAACATGATGCGTACATACATATACATATAAATGATCCAACTGATCATATCCAGCAGAAACTAGAACAGCATCCCAATGCTCATCATCCAACACTTACATCCACGGCCATGTGAAGGATCCTCCTTCCAACATGCTTGGAATGGCTTCTCCATCACTTCTTCCTCGAAGTGTCATCGATCTGAAGAACACCAAGCCTCTCCCTGAAGTATTCGAACTTCACCTTGGCTAGTGGCTTTGTCAATACAGCTTCAATCTGCTCGTCCGTCGCAACATACAGGAGCTTCATAGCTCCTCTCTGCACCATATCCCTGATATAGTGATATTTGATCTCTATGTGTTTCGACCTGTCATGAAACACTGGGTTCTCGGACAGCTTCACACAGCTCTGGTTATCACAAAAGATACCAGTAGCATCCAATGGGAGATCAAATAACTCAGACAGTAGCTGTCATAGCCATACTGCCTCACAACTAGCTGAACAGGATGCAACATACTCTGCCTCAGCTGTACTCAGTGCTACGCAGGACTGCTTCCTGCTAAACCAAGAGATCACACCTGATCCCATACTGAAGAAACATCCAGATGTGCTCTTCCTATCTACAGCACTGCCGGCCCAATCTGAATCAACATAACCCTGTAGGTTAAACTTTTGATTCGCTTCATACTTGAGCTCATAATCCATTGTACCCTTCAGGTACTTCAGAACATGCTTTACAGCAATCAGATGAACACTCCTCAGATCTGTCAGGAACTGACTCAATGTGTTCACAGCAAAGCAAATATCTGGTCTCGTGTTTGTCAAGTACATCAAGGACCCAATCATCTAACGATACATAGAGATATCAACTTGCTCAGATGAAGCATCACATAGAAGCTTCAGGTTCGATGCCATAAGTGTGGCCATGGCCTTGCAATCCATCATCCCAAATCTCTTCAGGATATCTACTGTGTACTTCCCTTGACCAAGGAAGATCCCACCTGCACTCTGCCACACCTCCATACCTCGGAAATAATGCATCATTCCTAAATATTTCATATCGAACTCGACAACAAGCTTCCTCTTAATATCTACAATCAATCTGTCATCTCTTGTTACAAATAAGTCATCCACATATAGGAGTAGAATCACAGGATTCCCTTCCTCAACCTTGTAGTAAAGGTTGGAATCCGCTTTACTCTTGGTAAAGCCCAAACTAGATAGGAAACTATCCATCCTACCATACCAAGTTCTGGGAGCTTGCTTCAAGCCATACAAGGATTTCTTCAATCTGCACACATATGACTCCCTGTCATGTATTTCAAAACCGAGTGGTTGCTCCACATATACTTCCTTTTCAACTACACCATTCAAGAAAGCAATCTTGACATCCATCTGGTCTATTTTCCATTTCATTGCTGCATCCAGGGCAAGTACTGTTCTGATGGAAGTATACCTGGCTACAGGTGCAAAAGTTTCTTCATAATCTATTCCCTCTTTCTGAGAGAAGCCACGAGCTACAAATCTTGCCCTGTATTTCTCTACACTGCCATCTGTAGCATGCTTGATTTTGTAGATCCATTTAGAAGTCACAACAGACTTCTCTTTAGGTCTTGGGACAACATCCCAAACATCATTCTTCATTATCAATTGGTATTCCTCAACCATGGCATCCTTCCATTCTTTCTTTTTCGCTACTTCTTCATAACTGGAAGGTTCTTTGTTCATAATGTCACAGAGTAAAGCAACATAGCTGGTATGTGATATGGTTCTCTTCTTTGCACTGTTTTCTTCTTCTAGAATGCCAAATCTTTCTACATATTGAATGAGCTCTCTATCCCATGCAAGTTTCCTCTTGTGAGAGTTATTCTCACGGGGTGGATCTACAGGTTCTTGCGTATCTTCAAACTCATGAACAACTTCTGGAATTGCTTCAGTCATGGTAGTGTCTTGAAATCTAGTTTCCTTAGGTTCTTCATAAACTTCGATAGGTGCCTTCCTTGATTTGATGAATGTTGAGTTTTCATCAAATGTTACATCCATGCTGACATCAATCTTCTTGAACCCTGGAAAGTATATTCTGTAAGCCTTCGAGCTTTCACTGTAACCCACAAAGATACCCTTCTTTCCTAAAGGATCTAGTTTGGTCCTCTTTTCCTTTGGGACATGAGTGTATACTCAACAACCAAATATTCTGAGATGGCTGACTTCAGGTTTCTTACCAGAAAAGACCTCTTCTGGTGTCTTGTTGTCCAATATCTTGTGGGGTGTTCTATTCTACACATATACAGCAATTCTAGCTGCTTCTGCCCATAGATGCATAGGTAGATCCTGTTCATGCAGCATTGCCCTTGCTGCTTCCATGATTGTTCTGTTCTTCCTTTCTACAACTCCATTCTGTTGAGGATTATAAGGAGCAGTCAACTCCCTCTTAATCCCTAAATCACTGCAAAGTTTCTTGAAGTCACCTGAGGTGAATTCTCCACCATTGTCAGATCTAAATGTTTTAATCTTCTTGTCAGTTTGATTCTCCATCAAGGTTTTGAATTCCTTGAACTTGTCAAACACCTCATCTTTGTTCTTCAAGAAGTAGACCCAAGTCTTCCTGGAGGAGTCATCTATGAAAGAGACATAGTAAACATACCCACTTAGAGAACTGGATGACATGGGACCACAAACATCTGAGTGGATGATTTCCAAGATGCTTTTTTTCTTGCTTTCACTGCTTGGAAATGCCTTCTTAATGTTCTTTCCTTTTGCACATCCTTTGCAAACACCTTCATGCTTGGTCTTGATTTCAGGAAGACCTTCTACAGCCTTACCTGCAATTGGTAATGCTCTGTAGTGCATATGTGCAAGTCTTCTATTCCAAAGTTCACTTGGCTCCATGGAATCATGCACCATGGCATGTTCGGGTTGTCGTTTCAATTTATACAAACCTCCCTCTTGATCTCCAATCACCACTGCATCATCTATGGTCTTTCCCTTTGGCCACATTAGGACTTGGCCATCCACAAATGCAACCCTCATACCTTTTGCATCCAATGCAGAGATGGAGAGTAAGTTCTTCTTGAGCCCACGTACATAAAGAACTTCTTTCATCTTCAAATATTTTCCATAATCTAGGTTGTAGGAGGCTTCATCACTTCCTTTGATTGGGTATTGATAATCATCCCCAAGTTTCACCTTATGGGGTGATTCATGTTCAGATAAGTTTACAAAAGATTCCTTAAACCCAGTCATGTGTTTGGAAGCCCCACTGTCAATTAACCAATCATTACAACCATGGGAGATAGTACCTGTGAGGGCAGAGATTAGAACATACTCTTCTTCACTTGATGAGTCATCATCACTATCATCACTTTCTTCCCTAGCCTTCTTCTTTGGAGGTTCATCATCTTCGACAGCATGAGCATGAAACTTTCTTTTGTTACCCTTCTTCTTCTTGCTGGAGTTGTTGTTGTTGTGGTTGTCCCTTTTGTTCTTGGGACATTCTGAAGCAAAGTGACCCTTCTCATTACAAGTGAAACACCTTAAATATTTCTTGTCTTTGTGATAATGATGAGAAGATTTCTTCATATGATGGGATGGCTCCCTCTTGAACTTGCCCTTCTTAGTGTGAGCTGTGAGAGCTTGATCTTCATTCCCCGTCTTTTCTTCTCTTGCCACAAGCCTTGCTTCTTCTTGAGAACATTCCTCCCACAATCTGCTGAAGGAGATTAATTTCTTTCTGGCACAGATCCCCTAGATAAAAGAGTCCCATGACCTAGGTAGGCCATTCAAAGTGGTCATGACAATTTCACCATTCTCCACCATTTCATCTATAACTTCAAGTTGTTCCTTGATCTAAGAGACCTTGGAGAAATAGGATTGAATGGTTTCTCCATTCGACATCTTGACCCCTTTAAATTGATTCCGTAGGGTCATCTTCCGATTTATGTTCTTCCCTTCAAATAGCTTGGTCAAAGAGTCAAACATAGCCTTAGGTGTCTTTAGAGAGACACATGGGGTATGAGATGGTCTTTGATAGAGTCAGCAATGATTCTCTTTGCCTTGACCAAGTTCTTCTTATGCAATACCTTAGCCTCTTCATCCTCTCGGATAGGGATGTCTTCTTTTATATATGAGTCCAACTCATTCTCTTCCAAGATTAACCCAATCCTATACTTCCAAGCTCGAAAGTTATCAGCCCCTTCAAGCTTATCCTCAAGCTTGGTGTGGTGAGACATCTTAAAGAGTACTTCAAATGTAAATAGAAAATATTTAGGTCTTACCACTTGAAATGTTGAAAACTGGATCTGGTCCCGGATTAGAGTTTGTTGGAAAAACCCTAAAAATTCAGAATGTGAATTTCAACTTTCTGAAAGGATAGAAATATGCGCCTTGATGAGCTGATCAGCCTAGTGTATTCAGAATTTGAGATCAGCAAAGCTTTACCCTTCAGATTTGCCTTTTTGTCCTCTCGGGTTCACTAGGGAAAGCCCTAAATTAGGGTTTGAGTTTCCCGGAGATCTACCAAGCCAAAAATCTCGATCCAAAGCTCTAAACTTCGATTTTTGCAAGGAGCTTCTAGCTATGTCTTCAGATTTCAGAAATTCCTATTTTTGTGGAAACCCTAATTGTTAGGGCCAAATCTGAAAATGCTCAGAATTGAATTCTGATTGGACAGATATATTCTACTTGATGAGTAGAGTCAATCTACTATACTTCTTTTCCAAAATCTGTGGAGAGAAACCCAATAAACAAGAAACTCAAGTTTTCGTCACTGCAAAATGTCTTCTTCTCACGTTAGCTCTGATACCATGTTAAATTTTGAGCATTAATTCACAATAATCTAGGATCTTTACTGAGATAATAACATGTACAGTATATCAATGCATATCAATCATAACAAGCATGACAAGCATCATAAGAATCAAAAGCATGAGAGACAAGAGACACAGAGTTTTCATGAAGAAAACCCTAAGGTGAAAAACCCCACAACTTCCTCAGAGATAGAGAGATAAATGGCTCAACCAAAATACACTGAGATAGTCTCCTAGTAGCAGATGATCCTCCTCCTCACTAGTGCGCCACTTTCTGAGTGAGAGAAGTGTGAGTTTCCGAGTGATCAAAATAGAGATCTCCCGATCTCTATTTATACTTAACCTGTTTGCCCAGTTACACTATAGGGCCGACTTGTCTAGCTAGGTACATCCACAATATAATATATATTTCAGGGTCGACCCCACACATGGTGGTCTAATAACCCATCGGCAAGTACACACACTTGCGACACTTTTCAATACACATGACGACACTTGTCAATACACATCTCTTATAAGGGTACAATAAATATATATGAAATACATAGATAAAGTACATTTCGAAGTTACATATACATCAACAAACTACCCATGTTGACTTTTGTACCCAATCATTGATTTTTCATAAGAGTTGGTTGAGGTAGTTAATGCCTTGGGGAATGGGAGGTATGGCTGTCCAAATTTGAGTATGGAAAAGCCACCCTGCATGGAAAAATGTGTTTGGCTTCTTGGAAAAGAAAAGAGGCATGAATTTCTCCCTAAGCCATTATCCATTAACCATTCTTCCTCCCTCACGAGTTTGGAGCCACCTGGGCATTTTCCTCCATGGTTTTTTTGTGTTTCCTCTTTCTCAGCTGAGAGAAGAGTGTTTTTGTGTTATATACTAGTTGGGAAGAAAGAGGAAATCGATTTGGGGTGTATAGAGGCTGTTTGGCCCACTGAATGTTGATATATCTGTGGGAGAAATCGTTTTCTTCCCTATGGTCAAATTTCCTTCTCCCAATCTGTTTTTGGGGTGCCCATGATTTGGAGAAAACCCATGGCCATATTATTTGTAAATCCCATTGTTTAAAATGTGTATCCATGCCCCATGTTTGTGCTTGTTGTGTGAGAGAAGAGTATGTTGGGTATGGGTTATGGGTATCCATTGCTTTGGCTTGAGCTTGAGTGCAAGCATCCAGGGTTCAAATGTAGTCTGATAAATCCAGTTGTGGACTGGATTGGCTGAGATGAAATGATTAATTGGTTGTGTGTGAGCTTGAATGTCCCATTTTCCTTGTAGAAATCATGCCCAGCTCGAGGGCGGTCTCTGAGTGCTGAAAGAATACAGGCTGGGCAGAGACCTATGGTTGGGTGGAACGTTGCAGCGACATAGCTAGTTGTTGGGACAGCACTACATCAAGATGAGTATTTTCTTATGTAATTACTTCTACAAATGTATTAATTTGTTGGTTGTGTTAAATTGAATGACATCATGTACTATGTGTGGATGAGGTTTTCATTCCATTATGCATGTTTAATTGATTTACATCTGCACACATGTATTTCTTTGCTTTAAAATCTAATGTATGGGCTGAGTTTATGTAAAAGCCCCAGGATTTGCCATCATGTTCCCTTCCACAAATTGGATAGATAGGTGGGTACGTGACATTTCCCAGTCTGGACTTGGACCTTCCCATTTTAGACTTGCCACAATTACCTTGGATTTTTCCTCTCTCCTTTTGTCTTCCCCTGCTCTCCATGGTCAACGCATTACCTGATGTCTCATCTGTGCTTTTTCTTTGCATTTCTTCGCTAAGAATAACACCAATAACATCATCAAATTTCAAGGTGTTTGAACCAAAGACAGAGTTACTTACAGCCATGACCAAGCTATTCCAGCTTTCTGGCAATGAACACAAGATTATAAGAGCCCTAACCTCATCATCAAAGTTCACGCTTACAGAACTTAGCTGATTTGTAATCATATTAAACTCATTTAAATGATCAGTAACAGATCCACCTTCAAACATCTTCATTAGAAATACCTTGTTGGAGGCCGAGGGTTTTTCATACAGCTTACCCAGTGCCTTCATCAAACTCTCCGTTGTCATTTCTTTTGAGATATTGAAAACCACCGACGAAGCCAAGTTCAGCCATATTGTTCCCAGATCCTTTCTGTCAAGAACCTCCCATTCTTCATCCTTCATAATCGTCGGTTGCTTTACTCTTCCTCCCAACGGTAGAAATAGATCCTTCTAGTACAGATAGTACTCCATTTGCATCTTCCATAACTGGAAGTTTTGGCCGTTAAACTTCTCGACCTTAAACTTTCCTTCTTCCGCCATTTCTCTTACTCGAACCAAAAACCCTGGCTTCCTGCGGGTTTATCTGCCAAATAGACCTTTGGCTCTGATACCAATTGTTAGAAAAACAGGATCGCAGAGCAATAACAATAAACAGAAATG
Organism: Larix kaempferi; assembly: GCA_027924585.1. Classification (NCBI taxonomy): domain Eukaryota; kingdom Viridiplantae; phylum Streptophyta; class Pinopsida; order Pinales; family Pinaceae; genus Larix; species Larix kaempferi. Next base: position 12,829,927 of record BSBM01000196.1, read on the forward strand.
CAAATATAATCACACACACATTACAAGAGAGACACAGATATATTGTGGTTCACCCCAACTTGGGCTACATCCACACTGAATTTGTCAGTCCTTATTATTATTACCGTCCAGCAAGGTGAATGGATACAACCTGCAGCATAGCCGCTGCACTTCCTCTTCACTGTCTCACAATCTCTCTCCTAATCTTAGAGATCTTTACAATGCATAAAACCTAATACATCAACCCTAGCCATATTACAATGTCTTTCTTTTATAGGAAAAATACAATGGAAAAAATACCACGGGATACCCAAAACCATCGGCCCTCAAAACAGCCCCAAAAATTTTTCTCGAGGGCGTTGCCCCCGAACCCCCATTTCTCAGGGGTGCTGCCCCCAAACCCCCGTTCATAGGGGCTCCGCCCCTAAACCCCTAAAAATGCATAATGGGTGTACAGTCCTCCGGGGTACATGGTTAAGACAATATCATCTATGAGACTGGAAGATCTGGCTCCACAACCAACACTATGGACTCGCAAATGAGCCAGTGCGATGTGTACTCTATATAGTATATAAATACAAGACGTCATCAGTAGTAAATTGCCTGATCAAAATTTCTTTATCTTATTGACATGCATAATATATATCAAGTATCAACTAAACTAGTATATCATTAAATATTGTTTTATATGCTATAGTCAAGCAAGCAGAAAGGATTGCATAGGAAATAAAAATGTTTTAAAACCCTATGACAAAATTCGGTCCCAATTAAAAATGATAGGGTTTAAAGCCTTTAGTAAGATAAACCAAAGGATAAAGATGGATATGTTCACCTCTTGTATGATCATGAAGTCATGAAGTATGCATGCATAAACGTAATAATTATCTTCTATATAGAAATTTAAAAACAAACATGAAAGAACATTAAGCTGGAATACCGCACAACTACAGAGTGCATCTACAAAAATAGTATGGTATAAGTGACTATAGTTAAGGAAGCGGGACATAAGTCCTTTATAAGAAATAATTTAAACCTAGGATAAAGGTCATGATTAATAATGGCATGAAAAGAGTTCCAAAACTTAGCAAGACTAGTTAGATGCATCATAGTTGCATTGGCCTTTAGTAATTGAAAACAAATGCTCGAGAATATTATCACATGTGTTGTAACATACCCAAAATTATGAGGTTAGTATTTAATGAATTATGAAAACTTTTCATAACACATAAAGCCTCCTAAAGATATTAAAAGACTATTTAACTCATCACTAGTATTCATAAAAACTTCATGAGATTCTGTGTGTTCTTCCTCTAAGTAACATTTGCACTTCACAACTCATATAACCATATTGTTCACATTCTAACATTTCCACTTTCCTACCTTAAGGAAAAATCTTGAATTTGAACAACACATACAGTCAATTAGTAAACTCAATTGTTAACTGAATTTGTACAATACACACATCTATGTGGTCGTCACAACACAATATGACTAACAAAACATTCTATAACCATTATACAAGTTCATAAGTTCATAAGTAATAAATCTCTTAACATATTAATATATCACATATGAAGAGACCATTTGATCAACCAAGTCATTATACCTACTCAATGAAAAAGACCATCAAAATCATATAAAGAGAACACACATAAAAGTCATTATAACTACTCAATGAAAAAGACCATCAAAATCATATAAAGAGAACACACATAAGACACCACAACATGTAACATGGTTCACCCAACTTGAGCTACGTCCACAAAGCAAGGTCATATCGTATATTATCAACTCAAAGTGAGGATTACATTTCGCAACAAGCTTGTTGCCATAAATTCTTCCACTTCCTCCTCGCCTCTCTCATGGAAAGCTTTACTCAGGAAAACTAACTAGCATTAACATCTTTATAGAGATCTATATATACATAATAACCTTAAATTGCTCACAAAAGCAAACTACTTCTTTAAAAGGAAAATACGTAATTAACATCAAACTAACTACGTTACGGTAGATAATGGTAACCAACTTTAATTCTCCGGGTGTAGATGCAAGGATGACGGACTTCATGATCCTTAATACAATTTATACATTTACGGGGATTTCTCCCAAACGTTTGTGCAGTCAGTAAAGCTACGATTTACATCTATCATAAGAGGGGTATGCAGAGGCTTTTCCCCAGTGCAAAAATTATCCACATGCAGGGATATATACACGGGCAGATCTCTACTACGACAGAGGTTAAAGTTTTAAAAGCAAAGGTATAAGAATGGAGATACAAAATCTCTGCTCCCACAAGCACTGCTCTTAGGGATCACGTCTAATCAAAAAGTTTAGGTATAAGACTATATACTCGAATTATGTTCCTACAGGTATTATTTTCATTTACAAAACACCGGAATTTAACAACGAAGGAAATGAACTGTAGCATAAGATCTCTGTACCCACAGAGATTTCGTCACACGATCGCTTATATTTCCGCCAGGAACAACCTTTTTAAAGAGCAAAAAGAATAACTGAAAATGCGATCTGAACAAGAGAAATTCGCACAAGATATATATATATATATATATATAAAAACCTATGGAAGTCAAGACACCGGATTTAGAATTTTATGAACATAGAACGCCTCCACATAATCCATGATCTCTTGGATCGGAATACGCAGAATTACCCTGAATCGTTGTGAAACTAAAATGCAGGCTAATACACAATGACCTGGGCGCTATCTTGACCATGCAGAGATCAAATTTTAACAATACAGAGTATTAAAAGAATACACCACGATCTGGACGCTAACATGATCTTGCAGGGATAAAAAAAACTACAATACAAAGTATTAAATTACACCATGACCTGGGCGATATCTTGATCACGTAGGGGATCGAATTTTAACAATACATAGTATTAAGAATTACTCCCCGAACTGGGCGCTAACCTGATCTTGCAGGGATCAAAACCCACGAATTAAAGATTTGACCTCGATCTGGGCTTTAACCCGATCTTGCAAGGATCAAAACTAACAGTACAAAGTATTAAACATTAAACTCTGAACTGGGGTTTAACCTGATTCTTACAGGGATAAAAACTAGCAATCAGTTAGAAATAGTTATTTATCACAATTCGTATGCTATAGATCTGTCAATACTTGACCAGATATTGGTTCTGTATATCTATTCATGTTGTAAAGTTAAAAGTTTCACACAGAAATAAAACCAGTCTATAAAATATATACTCGGAATTGTACCTAGCAATTAGTGTGATCGCTCTTGGATCGCAGAGATTTCTGGTAGGTAATGGGATCACACAGAGATCCTATTCAACAGCCCTCGCAGAGGTCCACTCCCAAGTCGCTCACCGAACTCTCTCTCAAAAGTTGCAGAGGCGTTACTACTATGAAGCTTCCCCACTACACAGAGACATTTCTCAGTACGCAGAGATCTACTCTTATCAATACGTAGAGATACTCGTTGCTTTTCAAATTGCAGAGATCACAAAAACCCCCTGTCTGCTCTTCTCTTCCCCCTTCCCAAAAACGCAGGCGGAAATTCCCCTCCTAGTGTCGTTCTAAACGAAATTAAAGGAAGGCTTGCTAGGTGGTAGCCAGGTGTAAGCGAATCGCGCCAGCCAAACTGTACACTAAGTAATCACTTGACTTAACCGTGATCTTTTAGATCCCAAAGTTTCTAAATCTGTTTTGCCTTTATATATAATTAAATTCACTATATACATTAAATATTCCACCTTATACCTCGAAAATGCATAAGAGGCTTTTCATTTAATTTTTTTACGATACTAAATATAATACTTTTCATTTATTTATTGTTTCATCCCAATAATGCTGCCATAACGGTGAAGATACTAATATTAGTTAGTATTATTAATTTTTTGCGTCGAGAGGAGTTCTACAGTTTAGTACGAGGAAGATCTTGTAACATGTGTGTATTTATTGAGTTTGTCGAGTGTTTGTCGAGTAACAAAATAATACAAAGTAAAAAGTAATAAATATTATGTCTGCTATAAACAAAAAAGAATAATACAAAGTAAAAAATAAATATGAGACTTAAACTAGAGACTTTAAAGCTTAGGATTAGGTGATAAATATTATGTCAGCTATAAACAAAAAGAACAATACAAAGTAAAAAAGAAATATGAGACTTAAACTAGAGACTTTACTTTTTACTTTTAATACAAAGAAAAAAGTAAATATGAGACTTTAGAGTGCCATAAACAAAAAAGAGTAATACAAAGTAAAAAGTAAATATGAGATTTAAACTAGAGACTTTAGAGCTTAGGATTAAATGGCTCAGGTATTGCACTCAAGGAGCTATTCAAGGAGAGGTTTGCACCTAGGGAGATTTGATCCCTCTCAGAGCTTGATAGAGCCTAGGATTTATATCTAAGCTGGTATTAACAAATTGTATTAACTTGATATACTCTAGTGAAAAAAAACCTTATCGTAGGTTACGTAATTGCTTGAAATAATACTATTTATAATAGTCATTAGACATTATCTAAGATAGCATATTAGCCTATAGGTTCTCGTTTTGAAATCAAAGACTACAGGAGTTTTACTTTTTTTACCATAGCCACTCTACTTAAGGTTAACCTCCAATTGGATGGTACTCTAAACTTTTTAGGTCATTTAGGTAAAACAGTTTGTCATCTTCCCATTCCCATAGTGTTGTGACGATACTTGGTGTTATAACTGAACTTCCATGGCATCTCTACCATCTTACCTCTCCCCTTAGTGGATTCATGCCCAGTCATTAAGTGTTGCGTCGATACCTTCAATCTCCTAAGTCTAAATAACCTTTACAACTTAGGAATTAGCATACAATACTTTCAAGGTCATTTGGTGGGGCCTTGGCCTTGAGCTCCTCACTAGGGGCCCATAAATAGTTACAATCATCTTTACATAAATATTAAGGGTGCAAAAAGGAGGGATGTTACATGTGCTACGTCCGTAGGTACTAAAGAAGCATAAAATGAGATTCGAATATGTGATAAACAAGTTGTTGGAAATCTCGGCTTAAACAAACGGTATGCAATATTTTGGTAGGGATAGAAATAATTACCTTCTTGCATGAGTAGAAAGTCAAGGTGCATACATTTAGCCCATAGTATAGAAATTTATAGGAAAATAAAAGATCTAAACCATTTGATTACATAGTGTTTGAAGCAGGAACTAGTGAGGTTCATATACTAAAGTACTAGTAAAACATAAACAAGATGTAGAAGCATGAGAAGAGTCTCAGAAACTAGACAGGAGTAGTTAAATTCATGAAAGTTGGTAGATGAATATTAATACATATGTGGTTACCTTATGTTATGGATTTCAGAGAAAATCACCTAAGGCTCAAGGAGGTTGGCATAAAGATACCATGTAGCACGGTTAAATATGTGAGATTGACGAAAATGTCACTTTTCAAAATATAGATGATATTAAAAATATTATTACTTTGAAGTTCAAAGAGAAGATGCGGTGCACGATAAAAATTTAGAAGATAAAAGAAAAATAAGATATTACAATGAGGTCATTAACCCTAATCTTGAATATCAAAATTATCTTTATGTTTTAACTCTCATAAATATTAAGATCCACTTAGCTAAAATAAGAATGAACTCTGTCATCCTTGTGGGACTATGAATGTTGAGGATGAAAATCACTTCCTCTTAGATTGCCATGTGTACACCCACATAAGATCTTAGTTTCAATTTTTTTGTTACATCATAGTCCTGACACGAAAGATATAATTTTAGTTTAATGTTTCTTAATAATTTTTATCTATGGATAAATATGATAAGAAAAATATTATTTTAATGTAATTATAAAATATATTAAAAATACATATTTAAAAATTTATTTTTGTAAGAACTTGTGAAATTAAATACATATCTTATTCTATGAAATAAATAAATATTTCAAATTTATAAATCTGAGCTTAAAGTAATTAATTTGAAAGGTTATTTAAATTTTAATATTTTTCAATTCTTTTTATTAATTTTTAATTTTAGCATTTTTAATTTTATGTTGTAAAATAAATTTTCTATTTTTTATTTTTTATTTTTTATAAATATTTTTTTCTTATTTATTTTTAACTTTGAATTTCCTTTCAAGCATTTTTTCTTTATTTTAAAATTTATTTTTCATCATTTTTTAAATTTTCTTATTACTTAATATTTAATTTTTGAATTTTGAATTTCTCTCTAATTACTTGATAATTGATCAACCATTTATAATTCTATAAAAACAAAAATTTAAAAATAATAATGATGAAAATTATCAATTTAAAATAAATAAATAAAAAATATTTAATCGATATTTTACTCAAAAGAACAAGTATTTCTTATTGTGTTGCAAGGAAGGGGAAGTGAGTAGGTTACTTTTACAATGATCTTGTTTGATAGTAGGTATAATGGAAAGGATATTCATCCTCTCTAAAATGATTATATATGAACGGGTGGGTGTAGGTTTATATATATATATATATATATATATATATATATATATATATATTACAAATATTTAATAAAAACTCATCCCTCGCCATGAAAATGGAGGCTTCATCTTCAACCAAGATCTCTAATATTTCTAACTCGGATTGAAGATCCTTGATTTTCAAAATAAACTCTCACACACGATATTGTGTGACAATTATAAAACAAATAATTAGACAATATACTTTACATACAATAATATTCAAAAAGTGATGGTTACAACAAGGTAGAAAAACCGTTCATATAGGGCGTAACCCCATGTAAAGAAAAGAGGATTTAGAGTATTATTGAAGGCACTTCAAGAACTAGCAAATTATTTTAAGATGACCCTATAAAACGATTATAAAATTTGTTTTTTTATTATAAGAAAATATAGAATTAAAGTGTGTTATTAATAATACATTAATGTAGTATTTAATGATCAGTAAAGGGTCACTTCTAGATGAATTATGAGGGTTTGGAAATAATTTAGCATTTTATATTAAATAAATAAAAGTTAAAATTAAATTTTTTCATTTAAATTTGATAATGATGATAGTTATTTTTACTTGGACAAATTTTAATTTATTGAACTTCAAGAAGAAAAAAATAAAAAAAAACTATTTAATTTACAATAGAATTTTATTTATATATATAAACACAATAAAAATATTAAATATAAGTTAAGTTATGGTGTTTAATAATGTTTTTACAATTCATTACGAGGTAAATGTGTTATCCATGTGATTTATATTAATAAATATTAATGACAAAAAATATTTCAATATTATTAAAATAAAAAAAATAAGTTTTAACAATTTTTATATGTTTTTAAATATAATATTTCAATTTCAATTTTAAAGGAAATATTTATCTATCTATATATAAAATAATTAAAAGCTAAAAATAAAACTTATGATTAAAACATTTATGTGGTATGCGAAAGAGATAGAGTTGATACATGACAATACTATACAAAGAGTTGATAGGTTATATATATATATATATATATATATACTATTACTATTACTATGTGATACTAAAAAAATATTTCAATATTTAATTAAGTAAAATATTTCAATATCAATTTTATATAAAACAACAATGATTTGCTATATTGATTTCAACTATACATTGAAAAATATCATTTCATAATTTAAATAGAATTGATATGTGAAAATTATATATATATTTCAATATCAAGTTTATATAAAATAACAAAACAACAACTATTTATAAATGATTTTGTACATTGATTTCAACCCTACAATGAAAAATAATTAAAGCTTTGTTCATTTTTAATGATATAAATTAAATTTATTTAAGAAAAAGTACACTTGAAAATGAACAAATTGTATCGATTTAAAAAACTTATGTTAAGATATCAATATCAATATGTTAAAGATGAGGTGAATTATATTACATATTAAAATAAGAAAACATGTCATCAAATTGATGGAAATATGCAAAGTAATGGCAAAAACCCTAAAAAATTTAAATGTGATTAGAATAAGATTATAATAAAAACATAAAATGTGATTGAATATAATAAAAAAATTTAAAAAATGAATAGCAATAAATGCAAACCTTTTTTCAATTTTTTGCATTCGCAAGGTTTAAATTCTAGAGATTTGATTCTCTCGTATGAATCTTAGCTAAAAGATTTGTTGACACTATCACATTTAAAAATTATAAATTATAATATCAAAAAATTAGTAAAGTTATAAATAAATTATTTTCATATTTACTTAAAAAAAATAATACAATATCAATTTTATATTAATTATCAATACAAAAATAATAAATAATAGTATATTATAAAATGATTTGATACATTAATTTTTTTATTTTTAATAGTATATTACATTGATTTTATAAGATTTATAGATTTAAACAATTATTAAGTAAAAGTATTAATATTAATATGTTAAAAGTGAAGATGCCTAATATTATATATTAAAAACAAAAACAAAAAATAATAAAATTAAATTAAAAATACTAAAAACATAATGTCCAAAACTTCAAAATAGAAAATGCAAAAAACACATAAAATATTAATAAAAAAATATTTTTTAAATATAAATAAAATATATGTCAATAAATAAAAACTATCTATTTTATCTAAATATATATTAAACACATATTATCAAAGTGAAAGCTTTTATCTAACTTAATTATAATTCCAAATTTATTATTTTTTACATGAATCAAAGCTATAAAGTAACCATCTTTTTCTTGAAGTTTTTCTATTCTTAAAAATTTTAATTATTAAAAAATAAATAAATATAAATAAAAAGAATACTCATAAATAAAAACTTCTTGTTTTATCCAAATATGTATTTGAAGACATATTATCATAGCCAAAAAAATTATCTAACTTAGTTCTAATTCCAAATTTATTATCTATTTAAATAAATCAAAACTCTAAAGTCTGCACTCTCTTTTGGAATTTTTTATTCTTAAAAAAAATTTAAAAATTTGGATTTCAATAGATTGTATCCCTCTCCACTGTGATAGATCAAGAGCTAAGATAAATCTACTTAATATTAGATCATTGAGATGAAGTTGCTTAAATTTAAAGGCATTCTAACAAAAGAGATTACATTAGCAAATCCATTGAAGAAATCAAACTTGAGAAAGACTTGGCGGCCTGATAGTGCTCACTGCCCAATGCAGCAGGCTTCCAACTAACCTAAAGATTCCGTTGCTAGTTCATATTTGACCAGTCGATATCAAGACTGAGACCTGGAGCACTTAGTCGAATCTATGGAGAAACACTGTCGCATGACTGGTCGCAAGGATTGGAGGAGGGAATTGCCTGATCAGGCAGTACCTATGGATTCCACATGTATGACGTTTGAAATCCGCAGGCCTGCAAAAGCAGAGAAACTGGTTCACCACAGAGACATTGTATATGGGGAGCAGTAATCGGTAATGCCAGCCTATCGTTGTCTCCATATTCATGTAGTTTAGTATACTCTTGAATGGGAAATAGTACTGCCCATAAGAACTTGAAAACAAACAAATAAGTTAGTAGCCTGACATTTCAGTGATCGATTACAATTCACTGTAAATCATTTCGTTCATTCATTAATGCTAAAATGGAAGACCACATCCTCTCATAAGGCTCTGTCTTCTTGGACTCTCATTATCGTCTGTTGTGATCTTCGTCACCACTTTTTGGTTGGACTACATAACTTTGGGCAGATGCGCGAACACAGAAGTATGGCATGTTGACATTCACGTGCGTTCCACATGAATCTCTCTCGCCATTGTTTTTGTTTAAAATGTATGAAAAGCAAAACAATCAGAGAAACAAGTCAAAAAAAGGTTTCAATTAAAAATTAATATAAGTCAACATCATTTAGATATTAGGTAAACTTGGTGTCTGGCAATTAATGAGCACAAAGCCCAAGAGCACCAACTTAACTTTATCAATTAAATATCATAGAAGTAAGAAACTCAAGAAATAACAAATTTTATAATAAAAAGAATTTTGTTTAAATATCATAAAAGTAAGAAACTCATGAAATAACCAATTTTATAATAAAAGGAAATTTGTCCAATATCCCACGATAGATTTGAATTTGGGTAAAGATAACATAAAACTTATTAAAAAGTTGACCCTTCAACCCGACATAATTTATGGTAAAAATTAATATAAGTCAACATCATTTAGATATTAGGTAAACTTGGTGTCTGGCAATTAATGAGCACAAAGCCCAAGAGCACCAACTTAACTTTATCAATTAAATCTCATAGAAGTAAGAAACTCATGAAATAACCAATTTTATAATAAAAAGAATTTAGTTTAAAATCATAGAAGTAAGAAACTCATGAAATAACCAATTTTATAATAAAAAGAATTTTGTCGAATATTCCATGATAGATTTGAATTTGGCTAAAGATAACATAACATTTATTAAAAAGTTGACCATTCAACAAGACATAATCTTCATTTACCATGAATTCATATAAGTAAGAAACTCATAAAATAACCAATTTTATAATAAAAAGAATTTTGTCCAATATCCTATGATAGATTTGATTTTGGGTAAAAAGAATATAAAACTGATCTAAAAAGTTGACCCTTCAACAAGACATAATCTTCATTAACCATGAATTCAATAATACCTTAAAAGTTTGATTTGATGAACCCATCTTCAAAGTTAAAATATAAAATAAAGTAATAATAGAGTTTTGGGAAAAGTGCTTATCATTCTTTTGATTTAAAAGAGGAAAGAATAAAGTAGTAATAGAGTTTTGAGGAAAGTGCTTATCATTCTTTTGATTTAAGAGAGGAAAGGCAAGTATTTTAGATATTAAAACAAATTCCTTAACTTTATCTTAATATTGACTAACTTAATAAAAATTAACCCTTCATAAATTTGTATTTCATCTTCACACCACTATGTGAGACATTGCCCAAAACATCAAGGTACTAATATCTTTTACAACGTCAAGACAAGTACCTTCTCTATCCTCCTCCTTTAATTCTTTATTAAGATATAATTCTCAAATCTAAACACTATACTAGTGAAAAAAAACTAATCTTCTCAAATTACAGAATTGTAGGTGGAAACATTACATCTCAAAGTTTGTACAAGTTGGAGAAACTTTGCTCTTATATGATCATGCCAAACTATTATAAATATAAATTGATGTACTATCCACATCTCATTCAGCGATCGAGTCCAGAACAGTGACAAAATTATAAATATAAATTGATGTACTATCCACATCTCATTCAGCGATCGAGTCCAGAACAGTGACAACAATATACACGTTTTGGAAGTTTCATGCAAATTGAGTGATTTTGTAATTAAATTATACGAATTAGACTAAAAATCAAAAGGTTCGATGCAAGATGAGTGGTTCAGTAATTACAAAATGGAAAGAGCATTAAACCTGCTCCTGTCCTGCGATGTTTTTGTTTTAAATAATGGAATACTGACATGAATGGTAGACATAATTGCCTAACAGTTTTAATACGGACATTATCTGTAGAAATAAACTTTTAACGTGGTGCTCAGATAGTAGGACAAATGTCGTGGGGTAGACTAACGTACCCAGACAAGACAAAAATTATAAAAAAATTCTCTCAGGGTCTGCAACAACAGCCTGTGTCTCTGTATATTCTTATCCTGTCACAGGACTATTAGTCTGCGAAGGGAGATCTATTCAGAAGTTGTCACTCAAAGCTCTTATATATTTAAGCCGCTGCTTGAAAGTTTCTTGGATCAATCAGGCCTTATATGATGGGTAGATCTCTTAATTGCCGGAGCTCTTCAAAGGATGATGATCATCAGGGTCTCAATCGTGGTGCTTGGACTGCTAAAGAAGATACCATTTTGAGTGAATACATCAAAACTCATGGAGTTGGTCAATGGAGATCTCTTCTAAAAAACGCAGGTAAACCTATTTACTTATAATGGCATTTAACTGCATTATTTCTTCTTTCCAAGAGTAGAAAAGACTAGAAATGAATCATTCTCACACCCTGTATATTGCTTTTTGAATCTGTGCGAGGGGTGATATTGCTATATTACTTTTCTGCAGGTTTAAAACGATGTGCAAAAAGCTGCAGATTGCGTTGGTTGAACTATCTTCGTCCAGATATTAAGCATGGAAATATTTCTCCTGAAGAGGAGGAACTCCTCATCAGATTACATCGTCTCCTTGGCAATAGGTAAGCGTACTATTCACAATTAGGTCTCTGGAATATTTACCAAATGTTAACCCTACGGTAGCTACACTTATTGTATTTTGTATATTGATTTCATAGTCTTTGGAATTTTAAGGGCAACTTATATATAGAAAGACACAACAATATTAATATCATTGTAGTGTGCAGATGGTCGTTGATAGCAGGGCGACTTCCTGGTAGAACAGACAATGAAATAAAGAACTACTGGAATACTCATCTCAGAAAGAAGGTCGAACTCAATCAATTAGAGCCCAAAACTCAGAAGCCCTTCAAAAGTTGGGACATTCATTCTTACTCTTGTTACTCTGATCATAAAGACGAAGAAGTGAAAGATAAAGATAATTCTATCTCTCAAACTACATCCTTTAAAACAAGGGCAGTCAGATATTGTGGAAGGGTAATTGCAGATGTCAACAACTGCAATAATGATAATTATGATCTCATACAGGATACCGGCCATGTCGGTATTAATCCAGAGGAAGAAGGCTTGATAGCAGCAGGTGATCATGTTGCTGAAATAGATACCTCTAAATCATTCAAAGTAGCAGATGATCATGTTGTGGAAATAGATACTTCTAAATCATGGTGCCAACTACTCTTGGAGGATTGTATTGGAGATGAGAAGTACAATCGATGGGAAGTGATTGATGGGCTTCAAGCGAACAGTAATGTAAGAACTCAAAGTCTTGGAATAGAACATCATCTACATGCTCAGTTCCCCTACCCCACGCACAGTTCCGAAACATACACTTCTTCTTTTGAAGACCAGGAATTCCCTCATTCCACATATCTCGAGAGTTTTTTAGATTTGAGCGAGATGCCATCCTTTCTCTCATAGATCATAGCATACTATCCATATGCAGTATGTGAGAATAAAATTCTCAATACCTAATCCAAACTCTCAATGGGAAACTGGAACGACTGCATATGCTCTTATGGTAATGAAGACATTGTTTATTTTCAAGTACCTGTCATTGTGCTGGTATTTGGCAGAGAATCATTCTGCCGGTACTTGGCAGTCTTTGTTCGTTCTTGGAAAAGCATTCTAATTTTCTATTATATATTTTGTATGTAAGTGAAATAATGAAATAACATGGAAATGTTGCAAAATTTTAACAACTTTATAAGTGACATAACATGGAAATGTTGCAAGATTTTTAAAAAACAACTTACCTTAAATCAATCCAAGGAATGAGAAAGCCATGAACTTATATGACTTTTCCCATTGGCATGTTTCCTTGATATTTTTTAAATTTATTCAATTATAAATAAAAATAATAATATATATAATAAATGAAAAATAGAATATTTTATTAAGGTTTATTTAAATTGATTTTTTAAATTAATGTAAAAAAATAATTATAAATAATTAATAAACCTTACTCAGCATACCAACCCCAATCCATCATAATTATAATAATACGGATGGGCATGAGTCCATTCCAAATTTAATAAGGAAAAATGTATTCTTGAATAAAATATTTATACGAGTATTATTCTTTCAAATGGAATAAAATATTTATACCAGTATTATTCTTTCAAATGGAAAAAAATCTTTATACTAATATTTTTTTTGGGTGGCATTGTGGCAAGTCATAAAAAGAATTTAGTTTCTTTGTTTAAGTGTATGATTGAAATAAGTAGATGATTAAGTAGACAACTGTCCATTTGGCCATGGCAAGGGAGAATTTTCATTTTGAATTTCCTTCACCACCACTTGATTTTGTTGCCTTGCTCAAAGTGGATGATAAAGATAAGTAGATGATTAAGTAGAAAGATGTCCATTTGATCCTAACACTCAAGAAATTGTGCTTTAAATTTCCAAAACCACTATTTGATTTCATTTGGATTGATTCTAAGAAAATTCAAAACCACTATTTGATTTCATTTGGATTGATTCTAAGAGGCTTCTTATAGTAAATGTCACTTCCATAATTGAAACAAAAGTTATTAACATCTACAACATAAAAGGAATTTCTTAGTTAGCTATCCATCCATGAAAGTTGTTAACTTTTCCAACTATCCTATCCATATATGCTTTTGGCTTTGTCCTTGTGATTGGAAACTTAATTTATTTAATGTGGATTCAAAAATTATTCTCCATATGGACAGAATGAAAACTTGATACTAATTTCAAACAAATGAGAGAGCATCAATGCAATTAGCATAACCACACAAACAAACTACAATATTGAGTTTAAATTACACTCATTGTCCTCAATATGTAATGTTGTGCAAAATAACTTTAATCTAATTTAGATAGAAATGAAACCATGGATGAAACATACATTGGTATGATGAAATTTGGTAGCAAATTCAACTCTATATTTTTTTATAAATGTAATAAAATTGTACAATGAATTATGAATTACAAGAATATTTACAACAGTAAAGAACCAATTGATCAACTGTCAATTCATCTCATATATGCTATGAAGATGAGTTATAAATAATCTAGAAGTTAGGAAATATAATCCTTTTTGGTTTCTCAATTTTTGTTATTCTTTAGATTATAGAATTGTACAGAAGTCAAGAAGAGCGAGAGAAAGAGAGAGGAAGGAAATTCATCATTAGTATTGAGGTTCCCATCTACTCCATTGCTAAGTTTGATTATGTGTATGTGAGAAAGGTGCATGCACCAAATGATATTACCAATTTCTATTACAAAAAGAAGAGAGGGGAACATAACCCATTTGTTCACTAGAAGAGCAAACCTCACCTTAGATTGGGTTTAAGGATAATATGTCCACTAATATTTTCTAAGAGCCCATGCAAAAATGACTAATTCATAAAGAAAAAAATTTGATCCAAAAAAGGTCAAGCAAAGCAAATCTGCATGTTGAAGAATGAATGTTCCCAATGTCAAATATGACCAACATAAGAGGGATTGCATATTGGCATTAACTTAATATCCTAGCAACTTTGATAAGGGAATGTATATTGGCGATGGTCCAAAACCCTTGTCAACGTCAAGCTGAGATCCTCGTTGATAGAAATCAAAAGGCCTCATTAATGTTAATTAAATAATATACCATCGACCTTGGTGTTTATATTTCAACGTCAATGTAAGATCATGTGTCAACATCAACCCAAGATCTCCATCAACGTCGACTTGATAAGAGAATTGACAACTATTAAATAACAAAACCTAAATATTGTTTGAAAATATATTTTATTTAAAAAATAAAATGAATTTATAGTGTTTTGTATGAAGAACACTAAATTTATCTCTACATATACATTAAATAGGAAAATATAATAAAAGAATTATCATTCAACACTATTGTAACCCAACAATATGAATCAAGCATTCCACACTATGTCATTTCATACACTTTGTGACAATGTTTCGACGAACTACTACGCACTTGCGACAATCTATGGAACATATGTTCGTGGAAAATATTTCGTCATACATGCGATGCACCGATTCCACGGTCGTAAGTGTGATTCTTGTCCACTTCCTTTAGCTAGGCTATCATAAATGTGTTTTGCCACGAATGCTCATCGCAAATGCATCGTAACATCAACAGTCATGAAAGTAATTGTAATGTAACCAAAATTCTCAATACATTTCTAGGGAAATGGGGCATAATGTTTTCTTTTAACATCATCCAAACGACCATTTAGGTTAGTCTCAATACTCATCGAATCATTATGAACAAAGTAAATTCTCATCAAATGCATTCTCTATGTATAAAAAACATATAAATTGGCTCTACAAACCTTTCATTAATAAATAGTTTGAGACTTAATAGCTCAGTAGTATTAGTGAGTTACTTGGTTCACTATTTAACTTCCTTTTTATTAAACATAAATAACCAATATAAATTTTGTTCATTAATTTAGCTCAGTCCACAATGGTAGAATTTTTTACAAACCAACCATGACTAACTTTGTGCAAAGTGATCACTTTAGTTTACTTATTCTATCGAGTAATACTAGTACAACATATATCCTTTAGATTCCAAGCATGATCAGCTAATACCTTGATTAACCATATTATCACATTAACATAACATAATATCTAATAAATTATACAAAGGACATACTACATTGTATTAGTTGAAACACTATTTTATTAATACCATTTTGCATCTTACTCTTGGTTGCTATTAACACCCTCATGTACTTATATGAGTGCATTCAAGCATTTTAAGAGTAAATGTAGTTCAAGTAACCCTAACTCTTTTAAGATCGTATTATTATTTACTTGAATAGATGTAATCATTTTAGGGTACTTCTAAATCCAAGAGTATAAACTCATCATACCTTTCTAAAAGGATTTCCAAATACATAATACTTACTAAATTATATTATTGTGACAACCCTCTTTATATGATTACTTCTAGTGTACTTGTACAAAACCTTATTTCACTAACATACTAGCAATGTCATAACTACTCTTCAAGTGTATACTAGTAATTATTAATAATATCGTTACTTGCCTCTATGATAAATTTACTTTCCACAAGTATATATTATTGTCTATAGTCAAAATTAATTTAACCCATTAAGTAACGTAATTCAACTTTATGAATTCAAGTGTATAATTATTAAATCTACACATATTTATAACAAGGCAATGTGTAATGTCCCCATTCAAATAAATCTCAAAAGAGAAAATTCCACCAATCTACTAATTTCCTAGGTTGGGGTGGAAACATTAGATTTGGAATAAGGAGACTATAAAACCCCAAATGGACATTAGATTGACATAAATATATTAAAAGGGGTTAAATAAATATTTATGATAGGAAAATAAGGTGGCACTTGGTCATGTAGACACAATGGTGGTGTGGGACCCACACAAAGCTAGATTCCTCATTCCGCGTGGCATTCTATTCTCACCCATTCGAATCCAAGGTGGAGTCTAATGATCTTGGGGAGTTGGAAGGTCAATATACTTGGAATGACTCAGTGAAGGTCGAATTGGATTGGAAGAGTAACTCCCATGGAAGAGGTGTAATGATATTGAACATTGCATTAAGAAATTGGCTGGTTTTTCGTTTAAATTACCATTGCTTGAGCTACTGAGTATGTTTTCTTGCACTTTGATTCTACAATCTAGGTTTATGCCCTTAAGTCAAATTTTGGCAGAGCCTAAATGAGGATGAGAGGATCCAGTTTGAACCCTTCCTATACATTGATGATAAACTTTCAATTGTTGTATGGCACATATGTGGACCACATATCTTTGAGAGAGAGTCTTGTTATGTTATGTTGAATTAGTGGTTATCCAACTTGTTATGTTAAGTTGACTTTTATATTGATGACTTTGTGTTTATCCCACTTGTTATGTTATGTTTGTGGATAGCCTACTTGTTCATTTATGTTGACTTTGTGTTTAGGCCACTTATTCTGTTATGTTTGTGGTTAGCCATGTTTTTGTATTGACTTGTGGTTAGCCTTCTTGCGGTTAGCTTTTTCATTGACCCTTCTTTTAGATATGTGCCCTATTTAAGTTGGTTACTTACCACTTTTATTTCACTTATAAACTGATGACATCATGCCTAGCCTAATTTTAATGGAAGCCCTAATGTCAAATAGAAGGTCCTTCTAGGAGGTCTTTGAGAGGCTATAAGAACTAGTATGGATTTTTATGAGAGCGATGTATTTATGGAAATTTGAGCTCTATTTTGTCACAAATGATCTAGGGTTGTTAGGCACACATGTTTACAAAGTCAAGGGTTTGAAGGTTGTCTCTACTTGAGTGTTATTTGGTTTTTGGGTCTACTTGAAACACCCAACCTGTCCTTACTTAGCATTTTCCTTCTTGAGGGTTTCTATAGCAATTTTGGTTCTCCCTCCTACACGAATGTCAGTCCATACCACTGCTTATTTTGGTTGCGGTTTTGTTGCGTTAACTGTCTTTGAATGTTTTGAGGGATACTTGGCGTTCTGGTTTCTCTTTTGGGGTTGATATTGACTATGCCATACCTCTTTGAGTGGCTGGTTCTTCTGATGTACATGTATGTCCTTTTTATCAGCATGTATGGTCTTTCTCTCTCTCAGCTATGTTTATGCCCTTGACTAAGGGCTAGTTTTTTCCAGTTATTGACTTGCCTCTGAGAGGTAATATTTGATCTGAAAGTTAAAATCCGAGAACAAGGAAGGTTCTTCACATCAGGTGACTCATCAAATATGATTTTGATATGTTTGTTCTACGATTTTGTTGTGTTGTTTGTTGTTTAATGGCACATACAATATTTAATGGTAGTCTTGCAGCATGGTATGTCTTGGTGGGTGGTAGTATGATTCCTTGTTATTTGTTTCCAATTTTTTAGGTGCTAAGGAATTTGTAGTAAAAGTTGAAAGAGATGAAAATTGTGTTTTAAAGTTGAAAGAGATGAAAATTATGTTTTAATGTAGTAGTTGAAAGAGATGAAAATTATGTTTTAATGTAGTAGTTGAAAGAGATGAAAATTATGTTTTAAAGTTACAGTGGTGCTATCTTGGTTCACTAAGTTTGTTGGTGCAAGTGTATTGTGGATTTTTTGATCTTGATTAGGCCTATGCTTCCATGTTTGGTTTCCCCTTGGTTGGGTGTTTTGCTGAAATATAGGAGTAAGGTTAGTTTGTTGTTATTTCTCCTTTTCTAGATTTATTATCTTGTTATTTGATTTGTTAAGTAATAAAACTTGTTCTTTTGTATTGTGACTTAGATCTATTACTCTTGTTATAATTTTTTCTAAATAGGCATACTACTATTGTTGTCATTTACATGTTATTGTTACTGTATGTTTCAACTTTAACATAGGGACCTCTTGGGAGTCTTAAAGTCGAAAGAGGTGAAAATTATGTTTTAATGTAGTGGTTGAAAGAGATTAAAATTATATTTTAATGTAGTAGTTGAAAGATATGAAAATTATGTTTTAATGTTACAGTTGTGCTATATTGATTCACTAAGTTTGTTGGTGCAACTGTATTGGGAATTTTTTGTTCTTAATTATGACTATGCTTCCATGTTTGGTTTCCCCTTGGCTGGGTATTTTGAAATAGAGATTCTGGCATAACCTAAATGAGGATGAGAGGATCACATCTTCCTGGTTGAGCCCTTCCTATACAATGATGATAAAATTTCAGCTGTCGCATGGCACATATGTGGACGACATATCTTTGAGAGAGAGTCTTGTTATGTTATGTTGAATTTGTGGTTAGCCCAATTGTTATGTTATGTTGACTTTGTGGTTATCCCACTTGTTATGTTATGTTTATGGTTACCCTACTTGTTATGTTATGTTGACTTGTGGTTATCCCTCTTAGGGTTAGATTTTCCGTTGACCCTTCTTTTAGCTATGCGCCTTCCTTAAGTTGGTTACTTACCACTTTGATTTCACTTGTAAAGTGATGATGTCATGCCTGGATTAATTTTAATGGAATCCCTAACATCACTTAGAAGGACCTTCTTGGAGGTCTTTGAGAGGTTACAAGAACTAGTATATCCTTTCTTGCGAGCAATGTCTTTATGGTACTTTGAGCTTTGTTTTGGCAGGGCTGATCTATGGTTTTCAAGCATACTTGTTTATGACATCAAGGGTTTGAAGGTTGTATCTACTTGATATTGGGTCTACTTGCAACAACGAACATGTCCTTACTTAGAACTGTCCTTTATGAGGGTTTCTACAACAATTTTGGTTCTCCCTCTTTCATGCGTCCAAGTCCATACTGCCGCTTGTTGTGGCTAGGTTTTTTGTTGCGTTGACGGCCTGTGTCTGTTTTGAGGGATATTTGGTGTGCTCGTTGATTTTTGGGGGCTAATCTTGACTGTGCCATACCTCTTTGAGTGGTTTGTTCTTATGTTGTACTTATATGTCCTTCTTATCAACATTTATGGTCTCTCTCTCTCTCAGATATGTTTATGCCCTTTACTAAGGGCCAATTTGTTCCAGTTATTGACTTACCTCTCAGAGGAAAGATTTGACCTGAAATTTAAAATCTGAGTACAAGGAAGGTTCTTCCCATCAAGTAAGTCATCAAATATGACTTTGACATGTTTGTTCTATGATTTTTCTTTGTTGTTTGTTGTTTAATGGCACATACAAGATTTAATGGTAGTCTTGCAGCATGGTTTGTCTTGGTAAGTGGTATCATGATTCCTTGTTATTGGTTTCTAATTTTTCAAGTGCTAAGTAATTTGTATATATAAACACTAAGGTTCCCACACTCTTCATCAATGTACAACACTTCATTCATGGGTTCTCCATTTCAACACATCATTTTCATCTCTTTCAACATTAACACAAGCACCTCTTGGCCCTTGGGAGTATTAATTTTGAAAGAGATGAACATTATGTTTTAATGGAGTAGTTGAAAGATATGAAAATTATGTTTTAATGTTACAGCTATACTATATTGGTTCACTAATTTTGTTGGTGCAAGTGTGCTTCCATGTTTGGTTTCCCCTTGGTTGGGTATTTTGAAAGTCAAATTCTGCAATAACCTAAATGAGGATGAGAGGATCACATCCTCCAGGTTGAACCCTTCCTATACAGTGATGATAAAATTTTAACTATTGCATGGCATATATGTGGACCAAATATCTTTGAGAGAGAGTCTTGTTATGTTATGTTGGATTTGTGGTTATCCTACTTGTTATGTTATGTTGAATTTGTGGTTATCCCACTTGTTATGTTATGTTGATGGTTACCCCACTTGTTATGTTATGTTGAATTTTGTTATGTTGACTTTGTGGTTATCCCACTTGTTCTATTATTTTTGTGGTTAGCCATGTTTGTGTGTTGAATTAGGTTATCCCTCTTGCGGTTAGATTTTCGTCGACCCTTCATTTAGCTATGTGCCCTGCTTAATTTGGTTACATGCCACTTTGATTTGACTTATAAATTGATGACATCATGCCTAGCCTAATCGTAAGAGAAACCCTAACATCGCTTAGAAGGACCTTCTAGGTCTTTGAGAGGCTATAAGAACTAGTATAGCCTTTGTTGAAAGCGTTGTCTTTATGGCACTTCGAGCTCTATTTTGGAGGGGTTGATCTAGGGTTTTTAGGCACACTTGTTGATGATGTCAAGGGTTTTTAAGGATGTATCTGCTTGAGCGTTATTTTTTTTTGGGGTAAACAAGCAACACCCAACCTGTCCTTACTTAGCACTATCCTTTATGAGGGTTTCTATAGCTATATTGGTTCTCACTCCTTCACGCGTGCGATTCCATATTGTTGCTTGTTATCACAGCATGTTTTGTTGTGTTGACTGTATTTGACTCTTTTGAGGGATACTTGGTGTGTTGGTTGATTTTTTGGGCATGATCTTGACTGTGTCATACCTCTTTGCGTGGTTGGTTCTTCTGTCGTACTTGTATGTCCTTTCTATCAACATTTATGGTCTCTCTCTCTCAGGTATGTTTATGCCCTTGACTGAGGGCCAATTTGTTCCAGTTATTGACTTGCCTCTGAGAGGAAAGATTTGAACTGAAATTTAAAAATTGAGTACATTAAGAAAGGTTACTCCCATCATGTAAGTCATCAGATGTGATTTTGTCATGTTTTTTCTGCGATTTTGCTGCATTGACTATATTTGACTGCTTGAGGGATACTTTGGCGTGTTGGTTATGAAGCCCACTTAACTACACAACATAGTTATTTTGTTATTTGATTTGTTAAGTAATAATAATTGTTCTTTTGTATTTTTAGATAGATCTATTACTGCTCTTATAATTTTGTGTAAATAGCCATATTATTGCTACTGTCATTTACATGTTATTGTTACTGTATGTTTCAACTTTAACATAGGGACCTCTGGGAGTGTTAAAGTTGAAAGAGATGAAAATTATGTTTTAATGTAGTAGTTGAAAGAGATGAAAAATATGTTTTAATGTTACAATTGTGCTATCTTGGTTCACTAAGTTTGTTGGTGCAAGTGTATTGGGAATTTTTTGTCCTTGAATATGCCTAGGCTTCCATGTTTGGTTTCTCCTTGGTTGGGTGTTTTCAAAGTCAAATTCTGGAAAAACCATAATGAGGATGAGAGGATCACATATTCCCGGTTGAACCCTTCCTATACAGTGATGATAAGCTTCTAGTTGTTGCATGGCACATATGTGGACCACATATCTTTGAGAGAGAGTCTTGTTATGTTATGTTGAATTTGTGGTTAGCCCACTTGTTATGTTATGTTGACTTTTGTTAAGTTGACTTTGTGGTTATCCCACTTGTTATGTTATGTCTATGGTTACCCCACTTATTATGTTATGTTGAATTTTGTTATGTTCACTTCCTGGTTAGCCCACTTGTTCTGTTATGTTTGTGGTTAGCCATGTTTGTGTGTTGACTTGTGGTTAGCCCTCTTGCGGTTAGATTTTTTGTTGACCCTTCATTTAGCTATTTTCCCACCTTAATTTGGTTACTTGCCTCTTTGATTTGAATTATAAATTGATGACATCAAGCCTAGCCTAATCATAAGAGAAGCCATAATGTCACTTAGAAGGACCTTCTAGTAGGTCTATGCCTGAGCGTTTTTTTTTGGGGGGTCTACAAGCAACACCCAACCTGTCCTTACTTAGCATTGCCCTTTATGAGGGTTTCTACACCAATTTTGATTCTCACTCCTTCACGCGTGCGAGTCCATATTTTTGCTTGTTGTGGATGTGTTTTTTGCTGCGTTGAATGTCTTCGACTGTATTGAGGGATACTTGGTGTGCTGGTTTTTTTGGGGGGAATGATCTTGACTGTGTCATACCTCTTTGAGTGGTTGGTTCTTCTGTTGTACTTTTATGTCCTTTTTATCAGCATTTATGGTCTCTCTCTCTTAGTTATATTTATGCCCTTGACTAAGGCCCAGTTAGTTCTAGTTATTGACTTACCTCTGAGAGGCAATATTTTATCTTAAAGTTAAAATCTGAGTACATTCAGGAAGGTTATTCCCATCATGTAATTCATGAGATGTGATTTTTTCATGTTTGTTCTATGATTTTGCTACGTTGACTGTCTTTGACTACTCGAGGGATATTTTGGCGTGTTGGTTATGAAGCCCACTTAACTATAGAAAATATTTATTTTGTTATTTGATTTGTTAAGTAATAAGACTTGTTCTTTTGTATTGTTAGATAGATCTATTACTGCTCTTATAATTTTGTGTAAATAGCCATACTATTGTTGTTTCCATTTACATGTTATTGTTACTGTAGATTTCAACTTTAACACGGGGACCTCTTAGGACTGTTAAAGTTGAAAGAGATAAAAATTATGTTTTAATGTAGTAGTTAAAAGAGATGAAAATTATGTTTTAATATTACAGTTCTTTTATCTTGGTTCACTAAGTTTGTTGGTACAAGTGTATTGGGAATTTTTTGTTCTTGATTATGCCTAGGATTCCAAGTTTGGTTTCCCCTTGGTTGGGTGTTTTCAAAGTCATATTTCGACAGAACCATAATGAGGATGAGAGGATCACATCTTCCCGGTTGAACCCTTTCTATACATTGATGATAAAATTTCAGATGTTGCATGGCACATATGTGGACCACATATCTTTGAGAGAGAGTCTTGTTATGTTATGTTGATTTGTGCTTATCCCACTTGTTATGTTATGTTGACTTTTGTTAAGTTGACTTTGTGGTTAGCCCACTTGTTATGTTATGTTTATGGTTACCCAACTTGTTATGTTATGTTGAGCTTTGTTATGTTGACTTTGTAGTTATCTCACTTGTTCTATTATGTTTGTGGTTAGCCATGTTTGTGTGTTTACTTGTGGTTAGCCCTCTTGTGGTTATCTTTTTCGTTGAACCTTCATTTAGCTATGTGCCCTCCTTAATTTGGTTACTTGCCACTTTGATTTGACTTATAAATTGATGACAGCAAGCCTAGCTTAATCATAATAGAATCCCTAACATCACTTAGAAGGACCTTCTAGTAGGTCTCTGCTTGAGCGTTATTTGATTTTTGGGTCTACAAGCAACACCCAACCTGTCCTTATTTAGCATTGTCCTTTATGAGGGTTTCTATAGAAATTTTGGTTCATACCCCTTCATGTGTGCAAGTCCATACTGCTGCTTGTTGTGGTTGTGTTCTTATCTGCTTTGAATGTATTTGACTGTACTGAGGGATACTTAGTGTGCTGGTTGATTTTTTGGCATGATATTGACTGTGTCGTACCTCTTTGAGTGGATGGTTCTTGTGTCATGCATGTATGTCCTTTTCATTAGTATTTATGGTCTCTCTCTCTCAAGTATGTTTATGCCCTTTCCTAAGGGCCAATTCATTCCAGTTATTGACTTGCCTCTGAAAGGAAAGATCTGATCTGAGAGTTAAAATATGAGTACATTCAGGAAGGTTATTCCCATCTTGTAAGTCATCAGATGTGAATTTTTCATGTTTGTTCTGCGATTTTGTTGTGTTGATTGTCTTTGACTTCTTGATGGATACATTGAAGTGCTGGTTATGAATCCCACTATACTATACAACATAGTTATTTTGTTATTTGATTTGTTAAGTAGTAAGATTTGTTCTTTTGTATTGTTAGATAGATATATTATTGCTCTTATAATTTTGTGTAAATAGCCTACTATTGTTGTTGTCATTTACATGTTATTGTTATTGTATGTTTCAAATTTAACACAGGGACCTCTTAGGAGTGTTAAATTTGAAAGAGATGAAAATTAATTGGAGATCAAGTTTATTTGATAATTAAAAAAAAAATCAAATATTTTCTTGAATACTAGTGATGAGTCCCTGATATAGGTATTCTTTATACTACATTATGCCACACCTTAGTAATGGAATGATCAAAAATCACTCATTTATGTAGGGGAGAATGCAATTTAATTGATAATGAGATGAAATTATTTGGTTATTATTCTTTCTTGTGTTTTAGCATATTTTATTTAAACTAATCATATGATCAAACCATGTGTGAACATAGCCCAGGAATAACAGGGATAGTGGCTGTGCCGAGCTCCAGATTAAAGACCACTAGGATGACTTGAGACACAACACTCTTGTTTTCCCTGATTTGAAGGGGATAATCCCCTAAATTTTGGGTCGTGGTTTCCAATGCAAACTAGGATAGAAGCTGTAATAAATAGAGACACCTGAGTAGCAAGGGGTCTGCGACATATTTTGGAGAAACAATCTTTTAGCATTTTTGCAGCTCAGAAATTTTAGTTTTAGAGTTTTTACAAGACTGAGACCTGGAGCACTTAATCGAATCTATGGAGAAACACTGTCGCATGACTGGTCGCAAGGATTGGAAGAGGGAATTGCCTGATCAGGCAGTACCTATGGATTCCACATGTATGACGTTTGAAATCCGCAGGCCTGCAAAAGCGGAGAAACTGGTTCACCACGGAGACATTGTATATGGGGAGCAGTAATCGGTAATGCCAGCCTATCATCGTCTCCATATTCATGTAGTTTAGTATACTCTTGAATGGGAAATAGTACTGCCCATAAGAACTTGAAAACAAACAAATAAGTTAGTAGCCTGACATTTCAGTGATCGATTACAATTCACTGTAAATCATTTCGCCCATTCATTAATGCTAAAATGGAAGACCACATCCTCTCATAAGGCTCTGTCTTCTTGGACTCTCATTATCGTCTGTTGTGATCTTCGTCACCACTTTTTGGTTGGACTACATAACTTTGGGCAGATGCGCGAACACAGAAGTATGGCATGTTGACATGCACGTGCGTTCCACATGAATCTCTCTCGCCATTGTTTTTGTTTAAAATGTATGAAAAGCAAAACAATCAGAGAAACAAGTCAAAAAAAGGTTTCAATTAAAAATTAATATAAGTCAACATCATTTAGAAATTAGGTAAACTTGATGTCTGGCAATTAATGAGCACCAACTTAACTTTATCTATTAAATATCATATAACAAACTCATGAAATAACCAATTTTATAATAAAAAGAATTTTGTCCAATATTCCATGATAGATTTGAATTTGGGTAAAGATAACATAAATTTTATTAAAAAGTTGACCCTTCAACAAGACATAATCTTCGTTTACCATGAATTCATAGAAGTAAGAAACTTATAAAATAACCAATTTTATAATAAAAAGAATTTTGTCCAATATCTTATGATAGATTTGAATTTGGGTAAAAAGAATATAAAACTCATCTAAAAAGTTGACCCTTCAGCCAGACATAATCTTCATTAACCATAAATTCAGTAATACCTTAAAAGTTTGATTTGATGAACCCATCTTTAAAGTTAAAATATAAAATAAAGTAACAATAGAGTTTTGGGGAAAGTGCTTATCATTCTTTTGATTAAAGTAGTAATAGAGTTTTGAGGAAAGTGCTTATCATTCTTTTAATTTAAGAAAGGAAAGGCAAGTATTTTAGATATCAAAACAAATTCCTTAACTTTATCTTAATATTGATTAACTTAATAAAAATTAACCTTTCATAAATTTGTATTTCATCTTCACACCACTAAGTGAGACATTGCCCAAAACATCAGGGTACTAATATCTTTACTTTAATGTGTTTATACAACGTTAAGACAAGTACCTCCTCTATCCTCCTCCTTTAATTGTTTATTAAGATATAATTCTCAAATCTAAACACTATACTAGTGAAAAAAAACTGATCTTCTCAAATTACAGAATTGTAGGTGGAAACATTACTTCTCAAAGTTTGTAATAGTTGGAGAAACTTTGCTCTTATATGATCATGCCAAACTATTATAAATATAAATTGATGTACTATCCACATCTCATTCAGCGATCGAGTCCAGAACAGTGACAAAATTATAAATATAAATGGATGTACTATCCACATCTCATTCAGCGATCGAGTCCAGAACAGTGACAACAATATACACGTTTTGGAAGTTTCATGCAAATTGAGTGATTTTGTAATTAAATTATACGAATTAGACTAAAAATCAGAAGGTTCGATGCAAGATGAGTGGTTCAGTAATTACAAAATGAAAAGAGCATTAAACCTGCTCCTGTCCTGAGATGTTTTTGTTTTAAATAATGGAATAC
Organism: Larix kaempferi; assembly: GCA_027924585.1. Classification (NCBI taxonomy): domain Eukaryota; kingdom Viridiplantae; phylum Streptophyta; class Pinopsida; order Pinales; family Pinaceae; genus Larix; species Larix kaempferi. The sequence continues at coordinate 12,857,047 of BSBM01000196.1, forward strand.
TGACATGAATGGTAGACATGGTAGACATAATTGCCTAACAGTTTTAATACGGACAGTAACTGTAGAAATAAACTTTTAACGTGGTGCTCAGATAGTAGGACAAATGTCGTGGGGTAGACTAACGTACCCAGACAAGACAAAAATTATAAAAAAAATTCTCTCAGGGTCTGCAACAACAGCCTGTGTCTCTGTATATTCTTATCCTGTCAAAGGACTATTAATCTGCGAAGGGAGATCTATTAAGAAGCTGTAACTCAAAGCTCTTATATATTTAAGCCGCTGCTTGAAAGTTTCTTGGATCGATCAGGCCTTATATGATGGGTAGATCTCCTAATTGCCGGATGTCTTCAAAGGATGATGATCATCAGGGTCTCAATCGTGGTGCTTGGACTGCTAAAGAAGATACCATTTGGATGTCTTCAAAGGATGATGATCATCAGGGTCTCAATCGTGGTGCTTGGACTGCTAAAGAAGATACCATTTTGAGTGAATACATCAAAACTCATGGAGTTGGTCAATGGAGATCTCTTCTCAAAAACGCAGGTAAACCTATTTACTTATAATGGCATTTAACTGCATTATTTCTTCTTTCCAAGAGTAGAAAAGACTAGAAATGAATCATTCTCACACCCTGTATATTGCTTTTTGAATCTGTGCGAGGGGTGATATTGCTAGATTACTTTTCTGCAGGTTTAAAACGATGTGCGAAAAGCTGCAGATTGCGTTGGTTGAACTATCTTCGTCCAGATATTAAGCATGGAAATATTTCTCCTGAAGAGGAGGAACTCCTCATCAGATTACATCGTCTCCTTGGCAATAGGTAAGCGTACTATTCACAATTAGGTCTCTGGAATATTTACCAAATGTTAACCCTACGGTAGCTACACTTATTGTATTTTGTATATTGATTTCATAGTCTTTGGAATTTTAAGGGCAACTTATATATAGAAAGACACAACAATATTAATATCATGGTAGTTTGCAGATGGTCGTTGATAGCAGGGCGACTTCCTGGTAGAACAGACAATGAAATAAAGAACTACTGGAATACTCATCTCAGAAAGAAGGTCGAACTCAATGAATTAGAGCCCAAAACTCAGAAGCCCTTCAAAAGTTGGGACATTCATTCTTACTCTTGTTACTCTGATCATAAAGACGAAGAAGTGAAAGATAAAGATAATTCTATCTCTCAAACTACATCCTTGAAAACAAGGGCAGTCAGATATTGTGGAAGGGTAATTGCAGATGTCAACAACTGCAATAATGATAATTATGATCTCATACAGGATACCGGCCATGTATGTATTAATCGAGAGGAAGAAGGCTTGATAGCAGCAGATGATCATGTTGTCGAAATAGATACCTCTAAATCATTCAAAGTAGCAGATGATCATGTTGTGGAAATAGATACTTCTAAATCATGGTGCCAACTACTCTTGGAGGATTGTATTGGAGATGAGAAGTACAATCGATGGGAAGTGATTGATGGGCTTCAAGCGAACAGTAATGTAAGAACTCAAAGTCTTGGAATAGAACATCATGTACATGCTCAGTTCCCCTACCCCACGCACAGTTCCGAAACATACACTTCTTCTTTTGAAGACCAGGAATTCCCTCATTCCACATATCTCGAGAGTTTTTCAGATTTGAGCGAGCTGCCATCCTTTCTCTCATAGATCACAGCATACTATCCATATGCAGTATGTGAGAATAAAATTCTCAATACCTAATCCAAACTCTCAATGGGAAACTGAAACGACTGCATATGCTTTTATGGTAATGAAGACATTGTTTATTTTCAAGTACCTGTCATTGTGCTGGTATTTGGCAGAGAGTCATTCTGCCGGTACTTGGCAGTCTTTGTTCGTTCGTGGAAAGCATTCTAATTTTCTATTATATATTTTGTATGTAAGTGAAATAATGAAATAACATGGAAATGTTGCAAAATTTTACCAGCTTTATAAGTGACATAACATGGAAATGTTGCAAGATTTTTAAAAAACAACTTACCTTAAATCAAGCCAAGGAATGAGAAGGCCATGAATTTATATGACTTTTCCCATTGGCATGTTTCCTTGATATTTTTTAAATTTATTCAATTATAAATAAAAATAATAATATATATAATAAATTAAAAATAGAATATTTTATTAAGGTTTATTTAAATTGATTTTTTAAATTAATGTAAAAAAATAATTATAAATAATTAATAAACCGTACTCAGCATACCAATCCCAATCCATCATAATTATAATAATATGGATGGGCATGAGTCCATTCCAAATGTAATAAGGAAAAATGTATTCTTTCAAATGGAATAAAATATTTATACGAGTATTATTTTTTCAAATGGAATAAAATATTTATACCAGTATTATTCTTTCAAATGGAATAAAATCTTTATATCAGTATTATTCTTTTAAATGGAATAAAATCTTTATATTAATATTTTTTTTGGGTGGCATTGTGGCAAGTCATAAAAGGAATTTAGTTTCTTTGCTTAACTGTATGATTGAAATAAGTAGATGATTAAGTAGACACGTGTCCATTTGGCCATGGCAAGGGAGAATTTTCATTTTGAATTTCCTTCACCACCACTTGATTTTGTTGCCTTGCTCAAAGTAGATGATTAAGATAAGTAGATGATTAAGTAGAAAGATGTCCATTTGATCCTAACAGGTAAGAAATTGTGCTTTAAATTTCCAAAACCACTATTTGATTTCATTTGGATTGATTCTAAGAAAATTCAAAACCACTATTTGATTTCATTTGGATTGATTCTAAGAGGCTTCTTATAGTAAATGTCACTTCCATAATTGAAACAAAAGTTATTAACATCTACAACATAAAAGGAATTTCTTAGTTAGCTATCCATCCATGAAAGTTGTTAACTTTTCCAATTATCCTATTCATATATGCTTTTGGCTTTGTCCTTGTGATTGGAAACTTAATTTATTTAATGTGGATTCAAAAATTATTCTCCATATGGACAGAATGAAAACTTGATACCAATTTCAAACAAATGAGAGAGCATCAATGCAATTAGCATAACCACACAAACAAACTACAAGATTGAGTTTAAATTACACTCATTGTCCTCAATATGTAATGTTGTGCAAAATAACTTTAATCTAATTTAGATAGAAATAAAACCATGGATGAAACATACATTGGTATGATGAAATTTGGTAGCAAATTCAACTCTATATTTTTTTATAAATGTAATAAAATTGTACAATGAATTATGAATTACAAGAATATTTACAATAGTAAAAAACCAATTGATCAATTGTCAATTCATCTCCTATATGCTATGAAGATGAGTTATAAATAATCTAGAAGTTAGGAAATATAATCCTTTTTGGTTTCTCAATTTTTGTTATTCTTTAGATTATAGAATTGTACAGAAGTCAAGAAGAGGGAGAGAAAGAGAGAGGAAGGAAATTCATCATTAGTATTGAGGTTCCCATCTACTCCAGTGCTAAGTTTGATTATGTGTATGTGAGAAAGGTGCATGCACCAAATGATATTACCAATTTCTATTACAAAAAGAAGAGAGGGGAACATAACCCATTTGTTCACTAGAAGAGCAAACCTCACCTTAGATTGGGTTTAAGGTTAATATGTCCACCAATATTTTCTAAGAGCCCATGCAAAAATGACTAATTCATAAGGAAAAAAATTTGATCCAAAAAAGGTCAAGCAAATCAAATGTACATGTTGAAGAATGAATGTTCCCAATGTCAAATATGACCAACATAAGAGGGATTGCATTTTGGCATTAACTTAATATCCTAGCAACTTTGATAAGGGAATGTATATTGGCGATGGTCGAAAACCCTTGTCAACGTCAAGCTGAGATCCTCGTTGATAGAAATCAAAAAGCCTCATTAATGTTAATTAAATAATATACCATTGACCTTGGTGTTTATATTTCAACGTCAATGTAAGATCATGTGTCAACATCAACCCAAGATCTCCGTCAACCTTGACTTGATAAGAGAATTGACAACTATTAAATAACAAAACCTAAATATTGTTTGAAAATATATTTTATTTAAAAAATAAAATGAATTTATAGTGTTTTGTATGAAGAACACTAAATTTATCTCTACATATACATTAAATAGGAAAATATAATAAAAGAATTATCATTCAACACTATTGTAACCCAACAATATGAATCAAGCATTCCACACTATGTCATTTCATACACTTTGTGACGATTACGTGACGATGTTTCGACGAACTACTACGCACTTGCGACAATCTCTGGAACATATGTTCGTGGAAAATATTTCGTCATACATGTGATGCACCGATTCCACGATCGTAAGTGTGATTCTTGTCCACTTCCTTTAGCTAGGCTATCATAAATGTGTTTTCCCACGAATGCTCATCGCAAATGCATCGTAACATCAACAGTCATGAAAGTAATTGTAATGTAACCAAAATTCTCAATACATTTCTAGGGAAATGGGGCATAATTGTTTCCTTTAACATCATCCAAACGACCATTTAGGTTAGTCTCAATACTTATCGAATCATTATGAACAAAGTAAATTCTCATCAAATGCATTCTCTATGTATAAAAAACATATAAATTGGCTCTACAAACCTTTCAATAAGAAATAGTTTGAGACTTAATAGATAAGTAGTATTAGTGAGTTACTTGGTTCACTATTTAACTTCCTTTTTATTAAACATAAATAACCAATATAAATTTTGTTCATTAATTTAGCTCAGTCCACAATGGTAGAATTTTTTACAAACCAACCATGACGTACTTTGTGCAAAGTGATCACTTTAATTTACTTATTCTATCAAGTAATACTAGTACAACATATATCCTTTAGATTCCAAGCATGATCAGCTAATACCTTGATTAACCGTATTATCACATTAACATAACATAATATCTAATAAATTATACAAAGGACATACTACATTGTATTAGTTGAAACACTATTTTATTAATACCATTTTGCATCTTACTCTTGGTTGCTATTAACACCCTCATGTACTTATATGAGTGCATTCAAGCATTTCAAGAGTAAATGTAGTTCAAGTAACCCTAACTCTTTTAAGATCGTATTATTATTTACTTGAATAGATGTAATCATTTTAGGGTACTTCTAAATCCAAGAGTATAAACTCATCATACCTTTCTAAAAGGATTTCCAAATACATAATACTTACTAAATTATATTATTGTGACAACCCTCTTTATATGATTACTTCTAGTGTACTTGTACAAAACCTTATTTCACTAACATACTAACAATGTCATAACTACTCTTCAAGTGTATACTAGTAATTATTAAGAATATCGTTACTTGCCTCTATGATAAATTTACTTTCCACAAGTATATATTATTGTCTATAGTCAAAATTAATTTAACCCATTAAGTAACGTAATTCAACTTTATGAATTCAAGTGTATAATTATTAAATCTACAGATATTTATAACAAGGCAATGTGTAATGTCCCCATTCAAATAAATCTCAAAAGAAAAAATTCCACCAATCTACTAATTTCCTAGGTTGGGGTGGAAACATTAGATTTGGAATAAGGAGACTATAAAACCCCAAATGGACATTAGATTGACATAAATATATTAAAAGGGGTTAAATAAATATTTATGATAGGAAAATAAGGTGGCACTTGGTCATGTAGACACATTGGTGGTGTGGGACCCACACAAAGCTAGATTCCTCATTCCGCATGGCATTCTATTCTCACCCATTCGAATCCAAGGTGGAGTCTAATGATCTTGGGGAGTTGGAAGGTCAATATACTTGGCATGACTCAGTGAAGGTCGAATTGGAATGGAAGAGTAACTCCAATGGAAGAGGTGTAATGATATTGAACATTGCATTAAGAAATTGGCTGGTTTTTCGTTTGAATTACCATTGCTTGAGTTACTGAGTATGTTTTCTTGCACTTCGATTCTACAATCTAGGTTTATGCCCTTAAGTCAAATTTCGGCAGAGCCTAAATGAGGATGAGAGGATCCAGTTTGAACCCTTCCTATACATTGATGATAAACTTTCAATTGTTGTATGGCACATATGTGGACCACATATCTTTGAGAGAGAGTCTTGTTATGTTATGTTGAATTTGTGGTTATCCAACTTGTTATGTTAAGTTGACTTTTATATTGATGAATTTGTGTTTATCCCACTTGTTATGTTATGTTTGTGGATAGCCTACTTGTTCATTTATGTTGACTTTGTGTTTAGGCCACTTATTCTTTCATGTTTGTGGTTAGCCATGTTTTTGTATTGACTTGTGGTTAGCCTTTTCGTTGACCCTTCTTTTAGATATGTGCCCTATTTAAGTTGGTTACTTAATACTTTTATTTCACTTATAAACTGATGACGTCATTCCTGGCCTAATTTTAATGGAAGCCCTAATGTCAAATAGAAGGTCCTCCTAGGAGGTCTTTGAGAGGCTATAAGAACTAGTATGGAATTTTTTGAGAGCGATGTCTTTATGGAAATTTGAGCTCTATTTTGGCATGAATGATCTAGGGTTGTCAGGAACACATGTTTACGAAGTCAAGGGTTTGAAGGTTGTCTCTGCTTGAGTGTTATTTGGTTTTTGGGTCTACTTGAAACACCCAACCTGTCCTTACTTAGCACTGTCCTTCTTGAGGGTTTCTATAGCAATTTTGGTTCTCCCTCCTACACGAATGTGAGTCCATACCACTGCTTATTTTGGTTGAGGTTTTGTTGCGTTGACTGTCTTTGAATGTTTTGAGGGATACTTGGTGTTCTGGTTTCTCTTTTGGGGTTGATATTGATTGTGCCATACCTCTTTGAGTGGTTGGTTCTTCTGATGTACATGTATGTCCTTTTTATCAGCATGTATGGTCTCTCTCTCTCTCAGTTATGTTTATGCCCTTGACTAAGGGCTAGTTTTTTCCAGTTATTGACTTGCCTCTGAGAGGTAATATTTGATATGAAAGTTAAAATCCGAGAACAAGGAAGGTTCTTCACATCAGGTAACTCATCAAATATGATTTTGACATGTTTGTTCTACGATTTTGTTGTGTTGTTTGTTTTTTAATTGCACATACAATATTTAATGGTAGTCTTGCAGCATGGTATGTCTTGGTGGGTGGTAGTATGATTCCTTGTTATTACTTTCTAATTTTTCAGGTGCTAAGGAATTTGTAGTAAAAGTTGAAAGAGATGAAAATTATGTTTTAATGTAGTAGTTGAAAGAGATGAAAATTGTGTTTTAAAGTTGAAAGAGATGAAAATTATGTTTTAATGTAGTAGTTGAAAGAGATGAAAATTATGTTTTAAAGTTACAGTGGTGCTATCTTGGTTCACTAAGTTTGTTGGTGCAAGTGTATTAGGAATTTTCTGATCTTGATTAGGCCTATGCTTCCATGTTTGGTTTCCCCTTGGTTGGGTATTTTGCTTAAATATAGGAGTAAGGTTAGTTTGTTGTTATTTCTCCTTTTCTAGATTTGTTATCTTGTTATTTTATTTGTTAAGTAATAAAACTTGTTCTTTTGTATTGTGACTTAGATCTATTACTCTTGTTATAATTTTTTCTAAATAGACATACTACTATTGTTGTCATTTACATGTTATTGTTACTGTATGTTTCAACTTTAACATAGGGACTGTTAGAAAAACAGGATCACAGAGCAATAACAACAAACAGAAATGCAAATATAATCACACATACACATTACAAGAGAGACACAGATATATCGTGGTTCACCCAACTTGGGCTACGTCCACACTGAATTTGCCAGTCCTTATTATTATTACCGTCCAGCAAGTCGAAGGGATACAACCTGCAGCACAACCGCTGCACTTCCTCTTCTCTGTTTTACAGTCTCTCTCCAGATCTCAAAGATCTTTACAATGCATAAAACCTAATACATCAACCAACCCTAGCCGTATTACAATGTCTTTCTTTTATAAGGGAAATACAATGGGAAAATACCACGGGATACCCAAAACCATGGGCCCACAAAACAGCTGGCGAAAACAGCCCCAAAAAATTTTCTTCGGGGGCGATGCCCCCCCACACCCCCCCGCTGGGGTGAGTGTACAGTCCACCTACACATCATATAGAACTGGGGTACAAATACGGCTAATACAATACCATCTATGAGACTAGAAGATCTGGCTCCACAACCAACAGGGACCTCTTGGGAGTCTTAATGTCGAAAGAGGTGAAAATTATGTTTTAATGTAGTTGTTGAAAGAGATGAAAATTATATTTTAATGTAGTAGTTGAAAGAGATGAAAATTATGTTTTAATGTTACAGTTGTGCTATATCGATTCACTAAGTTTGTTGGTGCAACTGTATTGGGAATTTTTTGTTCTTAATTATGACTATGCTTCCATGTTTGGTTTCCCCTTGGCTGGGTATTTTGAAATAGAGATTCTGGCATAACCTAAATGAGGATGAGAGGATCACATCTTCCTGGTTGAGCCCTTCCTATACAATAATGATAAAATTTCCATTGTCGCATGGCACATATGTGGACGACATATCTTTGAGAGAGAGTCTTGTTATGTTATGTTGAATTTGTGGTTAGCCCAATTGTTATGTTATGTTGACCTTGTGGTTATCCCACTCGTTATGTTATGTTTATGGTTACCCTACTTGTTATGTTATGTTGACTTGTGGTTATCCCTCTTAGGGTTAGATTTTTCATTGACCCTTATTTTAGTTATGCGCCTTCCTTAAGTTGGTTACTTACCACTTTGATTTCACTTAGAAAGTGATGACGTCATGCCTGGATTAATTTTAACGGAATCCCTAACGTCACTTAGAAGGACCTTCTTGGAGGTCTTTGAGAGGTTACAAGAACTAGTATATCCTTTCTTGAGAGCGATGTATTTATGGTACTTTGAGCTCTGTTTTGGCAGGGTTGATCTATGGTTTTCAAGCATACTTGTTTATGACGTCAAGGGTTTGAAGGTTGTATTTACTTGATATTGGGTCTACTTGGAACAGCGAACATGTCCTTACTTAGAACTGTCCTTTATGAGGGTTTCTACAACAATGTTGGTTCTCCCTCCTTCATGCGTGTGAGTCCATACTATCGCTTGTTGTGGCTAGGTTTTTTGTTGCGTTGATGGTCTGTGTGTGTTTTGAGGGATACTTGGTGTGCTGGTTGATTTTTGGGGGCTAATATTGACTATGCCATACCTCTTTGAGTGGTTTGTTCTTATGTTGTACTTGCATGTCCTTCTTATCAACATTTATGGTCTCTCTCTCTCAGATATGTTTATGCCCTTTACTAAGGGCCAATTTGTTCCAGTTATTGACTTACCTCTCAGAGGAAAGATTTGATCTGAAATTTAAAATCTAAGTACAAGGAAGGTTCTTCCCATCAAGTAAGTCATCAAATATGATTTTGACATGTTTGTTCTATGATTTTGCTTCGTTGTTTGTTGTTTAATGGCACATACAAGATTTAATGGTAGTCTTGCAGCATGGTTTGTCTTGGTAAGTGGTAGTATGATTCCTTGTTATTGGCTTCTAATTTTTCAAGTGCTAAGTAATTTGTATATATAAACACTAATGTTCCCACACTCTTCATCAATGTACAACACTTCATTCATGGGTTCTCCATTTCAACACATCATTTTCATCTCTTTCAACATTAACACAAGCACCTCTTGGCCCTTGGGAGTATTAATTTTGAAAGAGATGAACATTATGTTTTAATGGAGTAGTTGAAAGAGATGAAAATTATGTTTTAATGTTACAACTATACTATATTGGTTCACTAATTTTGTTGGTGCAAGTGTGCTTCCATGTTTGGTTTCCCCTTGGTTGGGTATTTTGAAAGTCAAATTCTGGCATAACCTAAATGAGGATTAGAGGATCACATCTTCCAGGTTGAACCCTTCCTATACAGTGATGATAACATTTTAACTATTGCATGGCATATATGTGGACCAAATATCTTTGAGAGAGAGTCTTGTTATGTTATGTGGGATTTGTGGTTATCCCACTTGTTATGTTATGTTGACTTTGTGGTTATCCCACTTGTTATGTTATGTTATGTTTATGGTTACCCCACTTGTTATGTTATGTTGAATTTTGTTATGTTGACTTTGTGGTTATCCCACTTGTTCTATTATTTTTGTGGTTAGCCATGTTTGTGTGTTGACTTATGGTTAGCCCTCTTGCGGTTAGATTTTCGTCGACCCTTCATTTAGCTATGTACCCTTCTTAATTTGGTTACATGCCACTTTGATTTGACTTATAAATTGATGACATCATGCCTAGCCTAATCGTAAGAGAAACCCTAACATCGCTTAGAAGGACCTTCTAGGAGGTCTTTGAGAGGCTATAAGAACTAGTATAGCCTTTGTTGAAAGCGTTGTCTTTATGGCACTTTGAGCTCTGTTTTGGAGGGGTTGATCTAGGGTTTTTAGGCACACTTGTTGATGACGTCAAGGGTTTTTAACGTTGTCTCTACTTGAGCATTATTTGTTTTTTGGGTAAACAAGAAACACCCAACCTGTCCTTAATTAGTACTATCCTTTATGAGGATTTCTATAGCTATATTGGTTCTCACTCCTTCCCGCGTGCGATTCCATATTGTTGCTTGTTATCACAGCATTTTTTGTTGGGTTGACTATATTTGACTCTTTTGAGGGATACTTGGTGTGTTGGTTGATTTTTTGGGCATGATCTTGACTGTGTCGTACCTCTTTGAGTGGTTGGTTCTTCTGTCGTACTTGTATGTCCTTTTTATCAACATTTATGGTCTCTCTCTCTCAGGTATGTTTATGCCCTTCACTGAGAGCCAATTTGTTCCAGTTATTGACTTGCCTCTAAGAGGAAAGATTTCAACTGAAATTTAAAAACTGAGTACATTAAGGAAGGTTACTCCCATCATGTAAGTCATCAGATGTTATTTTGTCATGTTTTTTCTGCGATTTTGCTGCATTGACTATCTTTGACTGCTTGAGGGATACTTTGGCATGTTGGTTATGAAGCCCACTTAACTATGCAACATAGTTATTTTGTTATTTGATTTCTTAAGTAATAATAATTGTTCTTTTGTATTTTTAGATAGATCTATTACTGCTCTTATAATTTTGTGTAAATAGCCATACTATTGCTACTGTCATTTACATGTTATTGTTACTGTATGTTTCAACTTTAACACAGGGACCTCTGGGAGTGTTAAAGTTGAAAGAGATGAAAATTATGTTTTAATGTAGTAGTTGAAAGAGATGAAAATTATGTTTTAATGTTACAGTTGTGCTATCTTGGTTCACTAAGTTTGTTGGTGCAAGTGTATTGGGAATTTTTTGTTCTTGAATATGCCTAGGCTTCCATGTTTGGTTTCTCCTTGGTTGGGTGTTTTCAAAGTCAAATTTTGGAAAAACCATAATGAGGATGAGAGGATCACATATTCCCGGTTGAACCCTTCCTATACAGTGATGATAAGCTTCCAGTTGTTGCATGGCACATATGTGGACCACATATCTTTGAGAGAGAGTCTTGTTATGTTATGTTGAATTTGTGGTTATCCCACTTGTTATGTTATGTTGACTTTTGTTAAGTTGACTTTGTGGTTATCCCACTTGTTATGTTATGTCTATGGTTACCCCACTTATTATGTTATGTTGAATTTTGTTATGTTCACTTCCTGGTTAGCCCACTTGTTCTGTTATGTTTGTGGTTAGCCATGTTTGTGTGTTGACTTGTGGTTAGCCCTCTTGCGGTTAGATTTTTTGTTGACCGTTCATTTAGCTATTTTCCCACCTTAATTTGGTTACTTGCCTCTTTGATTTGAATTATAAATTGATGACATCAAGCCTAGCCTAATTGTAAGAGAAGCCATAATGTCACTTAGAAGGTCCTTCTAGTAGTTCTATGCCTGAGCGTTATTTGTTTTTTGGGTCTACAAGCAACACCCAACCTGTCCTTACTTAGCATTTCCCTTTATGAAGATTTCTACACCAATTTTGGTTCTCATTCCTTCACGCGTGCGAATCCATATTTTTGCTTGTTGTGGATGTGTTTTTTGCTGCGTTGAATGTCTTCGACTATATTGAGGGATACTTGGTGTGTTGGTTTTTTGGGGGGGAATGATCTTGACTGTGTCATACCTCTTTGAGTGGTTGGTTCTTCTATTGTACTTTTATGTCCTTTTTATTAGCATTTATGTGTGATGCACCTGCAACAATTACTTAATGAAAATATGCGAAATAGCAGAAATGACAGAACTCAGAATCACTTTTATATTGGCCACTTCGAGGGGGAAACCTCCTATGAGCAAGCTCAATAAAAATAACTTCACGGTGCCTTCATAGGTCTCAACATACACTTATATACTAATTCTAGGAGCCAATACTATGGGTCAAAACCATGGGCCGTTACAAACTATGGATCAACACTACTACGGGCGACTTACAAAGAATATGCGCCAACAACAATAACACAAACTATTGATCAACAAATACTACGGGACAACTTACAAAGCATATGCGTCCAACAACAACATACTAACAAAGTAAAGACATGGGTTCCTAACATCCCCTCCCCCTTGAAAAAAGATTTGTCCTCAAAGCTTTAGATGTGGAAATTGTTGTTGAATCTGAAGGAGTGGTTCCCATGTAGCATCCTCTGGTTGCATGCCGTGCCACTGAATTATTACCTCTGTGATAGAGCGAGAGCGAAGCTGACGCGTGCGCCAATTGAGGATGGCCTCTGGCTCCAAAAGGATGGATCCTTCATTATCCAGCTCGGGTAAAATCGTTTGGTCGCTGATGTTGGTGCCAAGAACTTTCTTCAGACAAGAGACATGAAAGACTGGATGAATGCGGGACGAAGGAGGAAGTTCCAATTTATAAGCAATGGACCCAATTTTCTAAAGAATCCGATATGGCCCATAGAACTTTGGAGCGAGCTTATGACGCCCTTCGAGTTTCAAGGAGGATTGTTTGTACGGCTGGAGACGAACAAAAACCATATCGCCGACTTGAAAAGTGCACTCTGAATGGTGCTGATCAGCTTGTTGCTTCATGCGATTTCTTGCCATGTGAAGATTGTCCCACAAAATGCGAAGAATCTGATCGCGGTTGCGAAGGACCCTGTCAACTTCCTGAACTAGTGAACTGGTGGGCGTGTATGGAAGAAGAGCTGGAGGTGCCTGACCCTAGACTGCTTCATATGGGGTCATTTTAGAGGCAGTGTGGTAAGAGGTATTGTACCACCATTTAGTGAGAGGGAGCCACTTTGCCCACTGATGTTGTTGTTTCGAGGTGAAGCAACGAAGATAAGTTTCCAAGCATTTATTGACAATTTCAGTCTGACCATCTGTTTGTGGGTGATACCTTGAACTCATCTTCAGTTTGGTGCCAGTGTGGTGAAATAGTTCTGTCCAAAAATGACTAGTGAAAGTCGCATCACGATCCGAGACAATGGAAGAAGGGATGCCATGAAGACGAAAGATCTGGTCCATAAAAATTTGAGCGACGGAGGAGGCTGTATAGCGATGGCTGAGAGCACAAAAATGACTATATTTGGAGAGACGATCAACCACAACGAGAATCACTGTATTCCCGCCAGATTTAGGGATCCCTTCAATGAAATCCATAGAAATATCTGTCCAAATCCATGTAGGTATGGGCAAGGGTTCAAGCAATCCTAGAAGGAGTGTTGTTTCACCCTTATTGCGCTGGCAGGTATCACATTTGGCCACCATCTGTTGAATTGTCCTTTTCATTCCCTTCCAAAAGAAGTTACGCCGTGCTCGTTCATATTTTTTGAGGAACCCAGAGTGCCCGACCGATGGAGAAGCATGGAGTTCATAGAAGACAGCATGTTGAAGATCTGTGCTCTGGGAAAGCACCAGACGACCCTTGTATCGCAGAGAAGCACCATCTCAAGAGTAATGTGGGACAGCAGAAGGATTGTTGGTCAAGCGTTGGATGATCTGAGATAAGGAAGAGTCATTGACATAACCCTGTTGAACAGATTGCAACCAATTTGGAACAGGCATAGAAATAGTTGAAAGAGAACCTTGGGCATCAAATGTGCGAGAAAGAGCATCTGCCACAATATTGTCTTTACCCTTCTTGTAATTGATCTCATAGTCATAACCCATGAGTTTGCTAACCCATTTCTGTTGTGCCGGGGAGGAGACACGCTGGTCCAAGAAATATTTCAGACTCTGGTGATCAGTCTTGATGCAGAAATGATTCCCTAATAGGTATGGACGCCACTTCTGTACTGCATGCAAAATAGCCATCATTTCCTTCTCATAGGTATAGGCAGCTAAATTCTTACCTGAAAGGGCTTTGCTGGTGAATGCAATGGGGTGTTCATCTTGAAGGAGAACAGCACCAAGTCCATTTCCGCAAGCATCACTCTCAATAGTGAAGGGCTTGGAAAAATCGGGCATAGCTAGCACAGGTGTAGTACACATAGCTTGTTTTAGTTTGTCAAATGCACACTGAGCAGCAGGTGTCCTTGTAAAAGCATCTTTTTTCAATAGAGCAGTTAATGGAGCTGCAATCTTCCCATAATCCTTGACAAACTTGTGGTAGTAGCCAGTCAACCCCAAAAAACCACGAAGGCTCTTGAGTGTCTGAGGATGTGGCCAATTGTTCATGGCATCGATTTTGGCAAGATCCACGCGAACCCCTTCGGCTGAGATAATGTGCCTGAGATAATCAACTTCCTTTTGTCCAAAAACACATTTAGACTGCTTGGCATGGAGATGATGGTCAGAGAAAAGTTGCATGACAAGATCCAGATGCTGGAGATGTTCATCCCATGTTTTACTGTAGATGAGGATATCATCAAAGAATACCAGAATGAATTTCCGCAAGTAGGGTCGAAATATTTTATTCATTAAGGCCTGGAATGTGGAAGGAGCATTAGTGAGGCCAAAGGGCATGACCAAAAACTCATAATGGCCATCATGTGTGTGGAAAGCTGTTTTAGGAGTATCATCCTCATGAACCCGAATTTGATAATACCCAGAACGAAGATCCAACTTGGAGAAAAAGTGAGCCCCATGAAGCTCATCAAGAAGTTCATCAACAACAGGAATGGGAAACTTATCCTTGATGGTGAGGTGATTAAGTGCTCGGAAGTCAATGCAGAGGCGCCATGACCCATCTTTTTTGCGGACAAGAATAACTAGAGAAGAAAAGGAACTAGTGCTTGGGCGAATAATACCTTGCTTCAATATGTCCCGAATGTTGGGAGGAACGCTGCCAGGAAGGAGCTGAATACGATGGTCTTCTGGCCTGGAAGGTGGTAATCCCACTAGTTCAACAAAGACACCTGTATATCGATCTAGAATTTGTTGTAGATCCAAAGGAGTAGTGGAGACCGCTGATGGTTGCATCTGGATGGAATGGATCTGAGCGATGACACCATGTGAATTCTTCTTGAGGAATTTTTCCATGCGATGTGAACTGATGATGCTGAGAGAACCTGGTTGTAATCCTGTCAATGTGTGGTTGTGTCCATTGAGGGAAAACTGCATCCAAAGTTTGACAAAATCCCATAAGATAGGGCCGAGTGTGCGTAGCCATTGAGCGCCCAAAACCACATCACATCTGCCTAAGGGCAAGGAAAACATGTTAGAGCGTAAGGTATAATATCCCATAGAGATACGCACATTTCGACACTTCCCTTTGCAAGGTAAGGTGCCCCCATTGGAAATCATGACTTCAAAGTTGGAGCAAGGATGGATAAAACAATCAGCTTGTTTGGCGATCCGAGGGTCAATGAAATTATGAGTGCTACCAGAATCAATGAGGATTGTAAGAGGAAGCTTCTTGAAGTAACCCCTAACCCACATTGTTTGGGGGGTGGTGATTCCAGCTAAAGCATGGAGAGATATCTCTGGCTGGTCATCCTGAGACGGAGGGTCAATAGGCGGTTCCTGAATGTCGACTGGAGCATCCAGTGTTTCTGGATCTTCGTCACCCATTTCAGAGGCAGGCGGAGACTCCACATCTAGGACATAGAGCTTTTTCTGAACACATCTATGTCCCCGAGTGAATTTCTCATCACAATTATAGAAAAGCCCCTTTTCTCTGCGTGCTTGCATCTCTGTTTCAGACAAACGCTTGATAGGAGTCGGTTGAGGAGCCTGCGGTATAGGTGGTCGTTGAGAACCCATATTTCTGAAGGGAACGAAAGTGGGCTTGGAGCGTTGTTGGGCTACAATCTTGTCTTCTGCCAACTTAGCCAACCCGAGTGCTTCCATCATTGTGTTGGGACAGAACATTTTGACCTCAGAGGGAATGGCATCCTTTAGACCACTGATAAAACAACTCCGGTAAAATTCATCAGACAATCCTTCGGTGTGGTTGGCTAGATTCTAAAATTCGGTTTGATACTCTCTCACAGTGCCAGTTTGGAGAAGTTTAGTGAGGGCTCCTGCGAAGTCATCAAAAGCACTAGGACCAAATCGTTGCAAAAGGAGCTGGCAAAAGTCTGGCCAGTTGGGCTCTAGATGAGCCTTGATGTACCAACGGTACCATTGAAGAGCTTCCTGTTCCAAATGAAAGGATTCCAACGGAACTTTGTTGACATCAAAAGTATTATGCAGACTGAAATACTGTTATGCACGATAGATCCATCCAGTTGGATCGGTACCATTGAAACGAGGAAAATCAAGCTTCGGACCACTAAAATTGCTGGAAGAAGAGAACCCATTGTCTACTGAAGACTCGGACTACCGTTTGTTGTTCATAGCTAAATGTTCAAGATGGAGACCGAGAAATTTTTCATCGAGATCCTGGAGTTGGGCTTGGATGGCTGCAAGTGCTTCCTCCATGGTTTTTGCTCCTGCACGGGTGACAACCATAACCAGGATTTTTATTTTTATTTTTTTTTTCTGATGGGGTAGGAAAACAAAAACAAGAACTACTTAAGTAAGGGAAAATTTGGATTTGGGAAAAAATCAGAAGGGTAATTGGGGTTTGACTAGGTTTTTGACACTGTTGGATAGACAGGGAAGCAAAAATGAGGATTTCAGAAGCGGGGTGAAAGAATGGGAAAATTTAGCAAAGGGGAACAAAGAAGCAGAATTCAGAAAGGAACTGTGCGGTAAAATTTGAAGGTGATTGGGTGAAATCTGAGGAAGTTATGGCAAACCCTAAAAATAGACAAATGTGGGATTTCGGGCTGTAGGAAGGGGAATTGAGGATAGGGTCCTCAGGGATGAAATATGCAGAATGGAATGACAGAGGTTTCCTGAAATTTTCAAGGGAAACAAAGGTAAAACAAGGGAGATATGGAGAAAAAACTGAATTTTATACTCTTTTTTTCTTTTCTTTTCTTTTTTCTTTTTTTTTCTTTTTTTTTTACAGACTGGAGCGGCTACGGCTCGGAAGGAATCTGGAACAACGTCGAACGGCTGGATCTGGAACGGCTTGCAAAATGGATCTGAAACGGCGCAGTAGTGATCGACAATAGTTCATCTGAAAGTAGATATGGACCCCAGGTATGTGCGGCTTCCTAACAGTTCAGGGTTTTCACTCGGCCACCAATGTTGTCTGACAGCTTGCGTATTGGGGCAGTACCCCTCACTCCACGGCTCAGGTAAAACTGATAACCACTTTGCCACAAATGACAGCTCTTGGTTTACCTCACGGGTGGGAACTAGTCAATCAGGTAGGGGTCGTTGCCCTTTTTGCTGGCAGGTCCTCTCAGTGGGCCAGCTACTTCGGGGTTCCTATGGTACTCCTCACAATGAGTTTTAGGGCTTATGCCCAAGTACTTCCCACAGTTAAGCAGATAGGGATTATTCCCAAATCCGAACCTGCAACAGATGCGAAAAAAAAAATGGCAACAATTTCACCCAGCGAGCCCAAGAAAGTGCTCTGATACCAGATGTGAGGCACCTGCAACAATTACTTAATGAAAATATGCGAAATAGCAGAAATGACAGAACTCAGAATCACTTTTATATTGATCACGGTCCACTTCGAGGGGGCAACCTCCTATGAGCAAGCTGAATACAAATAACTTCACGGTGCCTTCATAGGTCTCAACATACACTTATACTAATTCTAGGCGCCAATACTCTAGGTCGAAACCATGGGCCGTTACAAACTATGGATCAACAATACTACGGGCGACTTACAAAGCATATGTGCCAACAACAATAACACAAACTATTGATCAACAAATACTACGGGACGACTTACAAAGCATATGCGTCCAACAACAACATACTAACAAAGTAAAGACATGGGTTCCTAACATTATGGTCTCTCTCTCTAAGGTATATTTATGCCCTTGACTAAGGCCCAGTTAGTTCCAGTTATTGACTTACCTCTGAGAGGCAAGATTTTATCCGAAAGTTAAAATCTGAGTACATTCAGGAAGGTTATCCCCATCATGTAATTCATTAGATGTGATTTTTTCAGGTTTGTTCTATGATTTTGCTACGTTGACTGTCTTTGACCACTTGAGGGATAATTTGGCGTGTTGGTTATGAAGCCCACTTAACTATAGAACATATTTATTTTGTTATTTGATTTGTTAAGTAATAAGACTTGTTCTTTTGTATTGTTAGATAGATCTATTACTGCTCTTATAATTTTGTGTAAGTAGCCATACTATTGTTGTTGCCATTTACATGTTATTGTTACTGTGTGTTTCAACTTTAACACAGGGACCTCTTGGGAGTGTTAAAGTTGAAAGAGATAAAAATTATGTTTTAATGTAGTAGTTAAAAGAGATGAAAATTATGTTTTAATGTTACAGTTCTTTTATCTTGGTTCACTAAGTTTGTTGGTACAAGTGTATTGGGAATTTTTTGTTCTTGATTATGCCTAGGATTCCAAGTTTGGTTTCCCCTTGGTTGGGTGTTTTCAAAGTCATATTTCGACAAAACCATAATGAGGATGAGAGGATCACATCTTCCCAGTTGAACCCTTCCTATACAGTGATGATAAAATTTCAGATGTTGCATGGCACATATGTGGACCACATATCTTTGAGAGAGAGTCTTGTTATGTTATGTTGATTTGTGCTTATCCCACTTGTTATGTTATGTTGACTTTTGTTAAGTTGACTTTGTGGTTAGCCCACTTGTTATGTTATGTTTATGGTTACCCCACTTGTTATGTTATGTTGAGCTTTGTTATGTTGACTTTGTGGTTATCTCACTTGTTCTATTATGTTTGTGGTTAGCCATGTTTGTGTGTTTACTTGTGGTTATCCCTCTTGTGGTTATCTTTTTCGTTGAACCTTCATTTAGCTATGTGCCCTCCTTAATTTGGTTACTTGCCACTTTGATTTGACTTATAAATTGATGACATCAAGCCTAGCTTAATCATAATAGAATTCCTAACATCACTTAGAAGGACCTTCTAGTAGGTCTCTGCTTGAGATTTATTTGATTTTTGGGTCTACAAGCAACACCCAACCTGTCCTTATTTAGCATTGTCCTTTATGAGGGTTTCTATAGAAATTTTGGTTCATACCCCTTCATGTGTGCGAGTCCATACTGCTGCTTGTTGTGGTTGTGTTCTTATTTGCGTTGAATGTCTTTGACTGTATTGAGGGATACTTAGTGTGCTGGTTGATTTTTTGGCATGATATTGACTGTGTCATACCTCTTTGAGTGGATGGTTCTTGTGTCATGCGTGTATGTCCTTCTCATTAGTATTTATGGTCTCTCTCTCTCAGGTATGTTTATGCCCTTTCCTAAGGGCCAGTTCATTCCAGTTATTGACTTGCCTCTAAAAGGAAAGATCTGATATGAGAGTTAAAATATGAGTACATTCAGGAAGGTTATTCCCATCATGTAAGTCATCAGATGTGAATTTTTCATGTTTGTTCTGCGATTTTGTTGTGTTGATTATCTTTGACTTCTTGATGGATATATTGAAGTGCTGGTTATGAATCCCACTATACTATACAACATAGTTATTTTGTTATTTGATTTGTTAAGTAGTAAGACTTGTTATTTTGTATTGTTAGATAGATATATTATTGCTCTTATAATTTTGTGTAAATAGCCATACTATTGTTGTTGTCATTTACATGTTATTGTTATTGTATGTTTCAAATTTAACACAGGGACCTCTTAGGAGTGTTAAATTTGAAAGAGATGAAAATTAATTGGAGATCAAGTTTATTTGATAATTAAAAAAAAAATCAAATATTTTCTTGAATACTAGTGATGAGTCCCTGATATAGGTATTCTTTATACTACATTATGCCACACCTTAGTAATGGAATGATCAAAAATCACTCATTTATGTAGGGGAGAATGCAATTTAATTGATAATGAGATGAAATTATTTAGTTATTATTCTTTCTTGTGTTTTAGCATAATATATTTAAACTAATCATATGATCAAACCATGTGTGGACATAGCGCAGGAATAACAGAAATAGTGGCAGTGCTGAGCTCCAGATTAAAGACCACGAGGATCACTTGAGACACAACACTCTTGTTTTCCCTGATTTGAAGGGGATAATCCCCTAAATTTTGGGTCGTGGTTTCCAATGCAAACTAGGATAGAAGCTGTAATAAATAGAGACACCTGAGTAGCAAGGGGTCTACGACATATTTTGGAGAAACAATCTTTTAGCATTTTTGCAGCTCGGAAATTTTAGTTTTAGAGTTTTTACAAACCATAATGGGATTTATGAATTTATAATGAAGCTCCAGCGTTTTTCTGATTTTGTGAGTTTATAAGTTTCCCTTCCTCCTGTGATACGTGTTGGGGAGGGACCCCTCAATACGTAGCTCAGGATTTCTACATTTTATTTCAGGTATTTTTCATGCATTCAGTTAATTATTTCTAGTATAATCGTGTGTGGATTAATTTCACATTTCATTCAAATATCAGATTTTGGTTTCAGCATCAGCGCTATTCTGTCCATAGTTCTTTAGTATTGTGTTTGTAGTTCTGAAATACAGTGTCTGTAGTCCTGTAGCTATCATCCGCATGAGCGACTTTTAGACCTTCATTTCCACTTTTTATACAGCAGTTTCAAATGAGATCATATCTATATTTGTGTACTTTGAAAATGACGATTTGTGATTACAATTAAATGGATCTTTGCTCCTTTCAGATTAATCTTATATTTCTTAGGTTAAATTCTCATATGCTTTCATAAAATAGATTTACATGCTTTCATTTTCTGTTTTGATAAAAATATATTTTCATCCTTGGATAAAATAGATTTACATGCTTTCATTTCATGCTTTAATAAAATAGATTTACATGCTTTCATTTATTGTTTTCCGATTTCCATAGAACAATACTTCCTGCTTTCTTAGAATATCCTTTAGAATATGCAGGACACTTAGAACGACAAAGATTATCTCATAGTGCACATACAGTGTTGAGTACCTCTCAAGTTTGTACACTCCCTGGTCGATATTTAAAGTACACTTCTGGTATATATACCTCAATAAGGTACACATTGCTAGAGTCCACCAACTAGGCCATTCAAATCGTCATATTTCCATTGTTTTATCTGCACACTTATTATATTTGTGTCTCATTTATTTCCACTCTATGTCACTCTATTGTTACTACTTCCTTTTACCTCACCACACTATTTGAAATAATGATTTTCCATGATCTATGCTTTCTTGATTTTCTATGAATCAAGTTATTACCCATTCTAGACATATGATCGTGTTTTAGAAACATGTGTAAAGTTACCTTTTGTGTAAGTGACGAATGACTAGTACCTACAACTGGTAGTGGTAAGTTTAAAAGTTAAAAGTTGACGAGTTTCCAAAAAAAATTGATCTAAAATCTGTTGTGCTTGTCCCTTACCTTTTACAGATAGTTATGTGTTCTCTTTGACCTATTCAAGCATATTACAATGCCAAATTTGAAAAATAATGGCGCTCAAAATCATGGTATCCATTGACTACATTGTTTTCCAAATTCATGCATATCATTTGTTTCCTTAAAATTTGCATGTGTGAATAACAAGGTGGACTTTGAATCTCTTGAGATATCATTGGCAAGATTGCACTGCCCCCTAGAGTTTGAATTTGAATCATTTAGTGCCACTAGATCTACTCGATCAACTTTTGATCCATGCCCCATAGCTAGAGGATTTGGGTATAGGTGCACACTTATAAGAGCCATGCATTGAATAATATTCTAAGCTCAAATCCCTTGCCTTTGGTAATTTCCAATGACTTCAAAGCTTATTTGGTTTTTTGTAGGTTTCACCTAGTTATCTTCCCTTAGTCTACTTCTTTTTTTCAGATTTGATGTCTCTAAAATTGATTTATGCAACAATTCAAAGTGAAGAACTTATTAATCTCCTTAGCCATTGTCAAAAAATACTATAGTTATGGTTGATGTCTTGACTTTTCACAACCTGTTGTTGAAATGTTTCTTTTTCTGATGATGCATTAACATAGTGTTGTTTGTAATAATGCAATATTATTTTATGCTTTAAAATTAATAGAGTTAAATAATCTAGATACCTAATGTTGGGTGCTCTCTCACTCTCTTTATCTTCCCCACACACACATGTTTAGTCATTTCAGTTCTGGAATTATGTATAACATTCTTGAGGTTCACTTTCCAAAGAAAACTTTGCAATGCAACAAAGGTAGAAAGCACAAGGATTGACCCCAATACCTCCTACATGAATCTTAAAGTACTCAACCACTCAAGATATCCCACCAGGCTATTTGGAAGTTCACTGGTTGTATCTCAAATTCTAGTTTTCTCTTGGCTACACATCAGACTTATAATTGTTAGCAATTGCATGTATTGGATTAAATTGAAGATAAAGGGATTGAAATGGTGGCCTCAACTTGAAATAATTTGTAGGAACTACATTTTTTTTCCATCAAACTGTAATGTCCCCATTCAAATAATTGTATAGCAGACAATCCCCATCAATCCTACCAAGTTCCCTAGGTTGAATGGGTACATTGGGAATTGTAATAAGGGTGCAAAGGAATAATTTTTTTACATTAGACTAGTCCAAGTATTTAATAAATAAGTTGAATAAATGAATCCAAGAGGAATTATAGGTGGCAAATGGTTTTGAGGACATTTGGAGGATGTGGGACCCACACTAGCTGGGTTTCTCACTGCCACATGGCAAATCTCACTTGCCATTTCGAATCCATGGGAAGGAAAACATTATTGGGTGATTTGGTAAGGCATACACATGGCATGGAGCATATTAGGTCGAAATTGGATGGAATGGTAATCTCCATGGAAAATGAAGAGTCAAATTGGAGGCTAGTGGACACTTGGGCTAGATTCCCTAGTCTTATGACAACAATGATGAAGCATCTATGACAAAATTCAGATCTGACTTCTGACATCTGACCATTATGACATGTCAGCCCCAAAAATAGGCTCAAGGAAGGCACTCGTGGAGTTGGAGAAGCCCAAGAGACTCCTACTCGAATCTGGGAGAAGATGGAAGGTTGGAAACTAGGAGACAAGTGGCAAATGTGGAATATTTCCTAAGTGGAAATATCTAGAATCTAATGAGAGGATTTCAAACCTTAGAAGGATAATGTTGGTTATAAAATGTAGAAATAAAGTATGATAATAGCTTTTGATGATTTGAGAAAAAATTGCATTTGTGAAGAGAGAGCTAGTGGATGACTAGTTTCTTGTCTTAGCCAATTTCGAGGGTGAAAGATTCCCATCCAAGTTGGTGTTTGGAGAGGACACTCAGGTATTTCATGGTGCTTTAATGGAGTTTTTATTTGTAGTTATCAGCTACAGGAAATCTCGTGCTTTGGTTTAGTGCAGCACTTTCTCTCCACCATTTCTAGTTTTGAATGCATATTCATGCTCCTTGAGGGATTGCGCTTTGGGTGAGCTCTTGTACTCATTGGGAGAGCCTCATATGATGTATTTCTGATTTTCATAGATTCATTCATCTATTATTCATATTCATAAAGTATCAGGTCGAAATACCCATTGATTGTATGCAAAAATGTTGATTAATGAGCAAACAATGTCCATTTCCCCACTACATTGATGTATATCATTATAATGCTGATGATTTCGAATGAATGGATGGATCTCTGATAAATTTGTTATTAATAGGCTTCCATGGATTTAATTTACAAGTTTCATGTACTTTACTTGAGCATTTGAAGTATTTTTACTCAGTTTAATTGCAATGGGAGAAGAAATAGTGCCATTTCCCCAAGGGTCGAATTGGTGATTTTTGCAGTTGAATGGGAGAGGGTTGGAACAGATATATTAATCGATTAATAGTGAACATGAGACATTAATAACATCCTTAATACATACCCTACCTCTGTTCATAATTTCGAGGGATTTTGGAAGCATTTGGGAGGCCATTTTCAATGTTTACCTAGGGGGATTTGCTGCACAAATTACTAGTTAAAATCTCATACATTGACCATAATATAAATCAAGTTTGCAGAAGTATTTTGAGGGTTATAAATCATACCTGAACCTAATATTCAACTAGTAATTTGGGAGCATTTGGGAGCATATACCCTTACAGAATATTTGGGAGCATTTGGGTTAATTTGGAGGCCAAAACAATAAAACTAGTCAAAGGTCGAAATTGGGGGAAAATTGGAAAATTGGGCATTTTTATAAAAATTGAAAAATGGACATTACACAAACCTAATGATCAAGGCATTGTGACTGAGGAAGGCCTTATTACTACTTCAAGGTGTTGGCCTAAGATCACCTCTATACTATGATTTATTTTGTAAAACAACAAATGCAACATTGGTCACTATTGTAAAAAAATGCTCACTTCTCACTCAGTTATGCTTGTGTATGATGGATTCCCAAAAAATATATTATGTGAAAAAGAAACCCTTGGATGAAGGGTTTGAAGCTATTTTTAATTACTGTAAAAGTTATCAATGTTTGTCTTTGAGTGGTATGCTTACAAACAAGGCCTTTCATTTGACTGGTACTTATGGAAAGTGTTTGGAGATGCTTAAGGTTGCTTTTCTTGGTGATAGAAACATTGAGATACAATGTGTTCTATCATGTTGTACAAATATCTATAAGCTTGATATAAGGGATGGTCCATTTAATGATTTGGCTCTTTTATAAAATCAAAGTGATCCCTTTGTTTCCAAAATAGCCTATCATTTCCTATTCACTCATACACGCACCTAGACTCTATCCACTTATTCTTTTTTCATTTTTCAAACTTCACACATTACACACACTCTTAATAAGAACGGTAGTCAATTCCAAGTTTCCCATTTATTGCAAAGTGGAAGTCAATCCCAATAGGTTTAAAGGGATGAAACATAAATTCCATGCCACACATGGTGTTCCTTCCTAATGAACATGGTGTTTCTGCACCATGCTTCCACTGGAATTTTTATTTTAATTTAGGACAGTTATCCATCGGATATCTGACAATTCTTAGCGTCGAAAGCACATCACCATTGTCGGAGAATTTATGGAAAGGGATTTTTATTTCTAATGTTTTTCATCGGATCGCTGGAAATAATATGTCGTTTCTCTTACAATCAATAACTCAACATCATCGGATAAGCGACAATCAGAAAAGAAACAACCATCGGATACCCGATGCAAATTCATCGAGCACTATTGTACAGGCTAGATGATGGGTATCCAACAAGATATCATTGAATTACCGATGTGCTTACACCGGCTAGCCAACATTTCGACAATTCTCATGCATCGGGTACCCGACATAATCCCATCGGGTAGCCAACGAATGAGCATTGGATATCCGACGGTGTGACGAAGGTCTTGCATCGGCTAACTGACGGAAAGGCATCGGATACCCGACGATGGAACATAGGAAATTTGACATGTCGACAAGTCTATTACATCGTTTTTCCGATGAACATGCATTAGGTAGACGACGGATGGCCATCAGATATTCGATGGTTAACAAAAAAATGTTAAAAAAACACTGTGGGTTTGAATTCCCACATGTGTCAGTTGTTCGATGTTATTGATGTCTGATATTCAATGAAAAATCAGGTGTCGTATAGTCGATTAAATTACACCGACGATTTTTGGAGGCTCTTTTCGTCGATTAACCATTGGAATTATCTCAATAATCCAATGAATGGTCGTCGGATTTTTGTCTATATGCAGTAGTGATTGGATCCCAGGTAATGGGAAATGAATTTGTTAATTGTGGAATGACAAAATTCTAGTATAGGTCTCCCTCTTAGCTAATATTGATTTGCATGATATAAAGGAATAGCTTACCTCAAATGGATACACCTCATTTTTTAATATTTTAGATATTTTAGATTGGATGGATTCTTGGGTTTAGAAATACTATAAGTGGCTTAATGTCCTAGAATGATTCCTTCAAGAATATGAAGTATTATTAACCCATCTTCAATGGAAAACTCCATCTCATAAAAGAGACAAGGATTGTAAGGGATGGAGATCATTAGGGAAGTATACAGTGAAAGAAGGATATGGGAAACTCTTATCTAACCTTCTCGTGCCACCCTTTGCTCGAATGTGGAAGAGGATTTGGATTCATATGGTTATTATGCCACAACAAAATCATCACATTGGACAATTTGAAAAAAGAGGAATAGAAGGACCATCATTGTGTGTCTTGTGTAAAAGCACAGAAGAAACCGCCAAGCACCTTTTACTAGAGTCTGAATTTGTTCAAAAAGTCTAGGGAATAGTGTTAAGGGAGCTAAATGAAAATATATCCTTCTCTTCATAAATAGTGGAATTATTCCGTAAATGGAAAGAGTATTATCTTGGTTCACTTTAAAAAAATCCTCCCCTTACCAAAGTGTGGAATGTTGTCCCTAAAAACATCAGTTGGAAACTTTGGCTTGCTCACAACAGAGCAATATTTGAAGCGAAGAAAGTAGACTCAAGTAGATCTTCTATTCGTGCCAAAATCCTCCTAATGGAAGCTATGCAAGTCTTGGGGGAAATAATTCTAGATGGTGAAACTCTAATAGGACAAGAAGTGGGATGGGTCAAAAAATTCCTTTTAAAGAGTTCCATTCAGTCCAAAAAAAATAAAGGTGGACAGAGATCTAATTGGGATATAGAAATGGAACACTCAAAATTTGAAGAATGGAGAAAGAAGCAATCATGCTTTTTGTTGTTCTTTGATGACATGTCTAACGGAAATCCTAGAGAGGTAGGAGTGGGAGGGGTTCTAATTGACCCTAATGGAAACAAAGTGAAATATTTTTGCATCGAGGCTAGAGAAAAAAACAAACAAGGAGGTGGAATGGTTATCCTTGATGTAAGGATTTGAAATTTGCATTCTCTTAAAGATCTCAAAGATTCTGATTTTCAGAGACTCCAAAATTGTGATTCAAAAACTGTGCAATTATTCTAAAATAAATTCTACAAATTGTGGAAGAGCGCAGAGAATGATTCTTAACCTTATTATTGTGAAATTTAGTTCACACCAATATCTGATCAAGAAATTACAACTCTCACAAGTAATTCTCACACCACTAGTCAAGACTGAAACACAATCACATATGATGCAAATGGAATTACTCTCATGAATAATAATACATCATCCAACCTTGGGAAAGTAATAGGCTATCAATATATAGAAATACATCGGAGATTCGAATGCATAAGGATTCCATTCGAATCCTCACAAAAGAAAACTTACTAAAATAATGCAAAACCCCCCTAGGTGGCAAGTGTGTTCTCCAAGACACTCCAAAGGCTCACGAATTTCTGATTTAGTGATAAGACAGTGATGTGTGTGATGGAAAATCATGCCAAATCCAGAATTTGGAAGGAAGAAACGTCATGGAAGATGAGTTGGCCAAAAAATAGTTATGACTAGTCAACTAGCTTTTAGCTTTCACCAAAAAATGGTAAAAAGCAGCTAATGCGTCTTTCTAATCCAGGATTATCTAAAAATAGCCAGAATATTATCCAGGATCTCCAGGAATGCGCTCTAGTGGTTTTAGGAAGCTTTTGGTCCACACAATGATGTTTTATCCAATTACCTAGTCTAATACATAGGAATTAATCATAAAGTGATTAATTAATGCTACTACTACTACGGTATTAAATGGAATAGATGTGGGTTTTAAATATTCCAACACCCCCTGTAAGTCTGACTTTATGTGCTAAAAATAAGAAGTAAAAACTAGGGCCCAGTAACAAGACATGGTCACCCATTACAATACTGCCTTGTCCATGAAAGAAGGAAAGAAGAAAAACCTCATGGGAAAAACCTCCCCTCAAAAATGGACATAATAAAACTTAAAATATTGTTGATCAATCCTTCACTCCACCACATGTTCAACCATCCCAAGAAATGATCTCAGATAGTTGAAGGTCTTTTCAGTAAAATATTTGGTGAAGATGTTTGTAGTTTGCTTACATGTTGGGAAATACTTCAAGTCAATGATCTGGTCATGCACTAAACTCCTGATGTAGTGCATATGGATCTCAATATGCTTGTTCCTATGTCTCTGTACTGGATCACTTGAGACCCTTATAGTGTTGATGTATATGTAACTTCAGAATGTATTTCACCCATGTATTTCATATATGTATTTTGTACTCCTATAGAGATGGTATTATTCCTCTATAGGGAAGTGTTTGTGTTCCTATAGAGATGTTATTATTCCTCTATACGGAAGTGTCCTCATTTATATTGTAAGTGTCATAACTTATACTTGATGGATTATTAGACCACCTTGTTGGGGTCGGCCTTGTATAAGTCATGTGGGTCAAAGGGTTATTAGACCACCCTATTGGGGGTTGGCCATGTGGGTCAAAGGGTTATTAGACCACCCTAGTGGGAGTCGGCCCAGTCAGCATTATGTTAAGTGGTTAAGTTTAGGCCGACCTAGTTGAGTAAAGGTCAAGTCAAGTTAGTGTATAAATAGAGAGTGTCTCTCTCTCATTTTACACATTCTATTCTCTCACTCACAATTGGGAGAGTGGCGCACTTGTGGAGGAGGAGGCTCTGCTGCTAGGAGAAGACTATCTCTTGTATTCTGGTTGTATCATTGCTCTATCTATCTCTGAGGAAGTTATTGGGGCTTTTCACCTTTATGGTTTTCCCCAAGTAAACTCTGTGTCTCTTGTGTGCTTGCATTATTGTGTCCATGATTGATATGCTGTAGACTTGTTGTACATGTTGTTCTCTCAGTTAAGATCCTAGATCAGATTGAAGTAAATTCTGAAAATTTAACATGGTATCAGAGCTAGCCTGAAAGAAGGCATGATATGGCATGTATGACACTTGTTGCACTTACGATGCTAGGGCTTGCTATAGCAAAAATCAGTCATCGTAGCACTTTCGCTATAAATCCATTTTGGAAAAGTTTTCGGATATGACACTTTTACAGGTAGAATATCAGATCCCCATGTACCTTGTTTCCAAAGGACAACCTCTAATTCGTTGTACTTTGTGATTTATGATCTGTAAAATATAGGGTTTCTGCCTCTTCCAAATCTGAGTCAAAATCGGGTGACCTTGGGAAAAAGGTCATAACTTGGGCTAGGAAGCTCCAAATAAAATGTAGTAAAACGTGACAGGTAGTACACATACTGTACTATCTCAGGAAAATTTGTCAGAGGCCGAAGTTGAACCAGTGACATGTGGCATGCCGTACAAGTTTGCTCTCCTATATTATCCCATAAAAAGGTCACGTTGCGGCACTTGGCATAACTCCCTCTCAGAGAATCCAATTGAGGTCAAACCTATTGGGATGGAAAGATAACAGGTCAAGATATCTCAGGAAAAATTTTCAGAGGCCGAAGTTGAACCAATGACACGTGGAACGTCGTACAAGTTCGCTCTCCTGTATTATCCCATAAACAGGACGCGTTGCGACACTTGGCATAACTCTCTCTCAGAGAATCCAATTGAGGTCAGACCTATCGGGATGGAAATATAACAGGTCGGGCTATCTCTGGAAAAAATTTCAGACCTTGTGGATCAAAAAGTTCGGAGTTACACCAGAAACAATCAGGTACATATTTCTGTCAAATCAGAATTATTTTTGAGCACCTTCATTCATGGCTTCCGGAATTTAGGGCTTCTGAGAAAGTTGGAATTTTTGTAATCGGAGGCCACGGCTGAATGCTACTCATCAAAATCGAATTTTAGACACCAACATCAGAATTTTTCGTTGGGAAGAAGGTCGGGATTGATCAGACCCTAGTTCGGGACTTTGATCATAAAAGTGGAAAATTAGGGCTTCTGCAAAAATGGGAATTTTTTAAATCTGTGACCACGACTGGAAGCTCCTCATAAAAATAGAAGCTTAGAGCTTTGGATCAAATATTTTGATTGGGAAGAAGAGTGGTCTTCATCAAACCCTAGTTCGAGGTCACGTCTAGTGAATCCGAAAGTTTCAAAGGAAAAATTGAGGAGTGAAACTTTGCAGTTTTCAAATTCTGAATATACCAGCTTGATCTGCTCATCAAGGCGCATATTTCTATCCTTTCGAAAGTTTGAAATTCAAAGTTTGAATTTTTGGGGCTTCTCTGACAAACCCTATTACAGCTCTAGATCCAGTTCCTGCAAATCAAGTGGATTGGGTTAATCCCAGAAGAGGATGGATTGGTCACCTACATAAGTGAAGAAGTTCCTGTCTCAAAGGGAGATGAGGCTAAGGCCTTCCATAAGAAGATTACAAGCAATATTGATAGGTATGGCTTACAGTTATGTTTCATGGTTAAGTTTATCATATGTTTATCATTACAATGCAATCTTGATTAATTACTAGACTTGTCGTATCACCTTAATAGAAGATGTTCATTGATTAAGGTTTTGACAGTTATGAATGTACTAATGCATTGTGATGTTGTATGAGGTTTATGTTGTTCACTAACATAAAAGGTACACCAAGAAAGACAAATCATGTTCTACTTCAAGAACATATGATCATGGTTACATGAAGACAAAGATTCATCCATTGTCATGGATCACATAGAATATCTACTTACGAGGTATGTATAACTTGGTTCTACAATGGTTAACTTATGAGACATGCAAGTTACTAGCACAAATCACTGAAGAGAACCAGAAGACATTATGCGGGTATGTTAGACATAACTAGCTAGCATGCTAATCCAGGTATGTTTTTTCTATATCAAGCTAGAATCCTACCTTGTGTTAGGATCTTATATTGTTGTGTTGTTGATAATGATTATTCATGAAGTCATAGGTTTGAATAGTCATGGTTGTATGCATATTATGTTTCTTACCATAATTGATGATATGACTAACCAGAAAAATCGTGAAGGTATAGGTTTGAGTAATCGCGGGTTTATGTATTGATGATTTAACTAATCAGAAGAGTCCTATGATCAAATAAGAATATGCATGAGTAAAAGAAGACTTCCCTGAAACCTTGAATACTATTGTTTATTATCTGTGAATGATCATGACTATACATGTTTAAGATTATTGTGTTTTGATAGTATTAAGATTATACTAATAAATGTGTGATTATGTATGAGACCTCAAGGATAACACAATGATGATACTAATAAGCATTCATAGTGATTAAGGATGGATGTAAGTTCAAGGACAGGTAATCCAGGAAGCAAAGATCAAGAGGGAGCACACTCCAGTTGTTCCTGGAAGAAAGCAAAGGAGCATACTCCAGTAGTTTCTACAAGGATGTAGATATCCAGGGGGAGTTGACCATCATTCTGCATTCCACAATAGAAAGGTGTATAAGAAGCTACTTCAGCAGCTCCTGCAAGGAAGCAAAGACTCAGAGGGAGTTCACCCAACAAACAAACAAAGATAAGTATTTTTATTATCATTTTTGCATATTTGTTTGTTTAAATAAAATTGTTCAATGATGTATATGCTCATGTTCCTAGACTTAGGATATGTATTGTGCATATTAGAATGATTGCATTAATGAACAGTATACTACTAATATGCATGTGATGGGTAAGTGGCCTATGGCACTGTACAACATTCCAGTGCTACTTATCTAGAATGAAACCTCTTTGCTAACATGTTGGGAGTAGTGCAAACTCTTAACAATGTTCTGGTAGAGACTGGAAGGCATCTAGAAAGTTGTGGAACATGGATGAATGTTGTATTGAAGCATTGGCTAAGATAATTGCATGACTGTATGACATATTTCTTTATGTGTAAGAATTTGTCTGAAAATTATGAGATGTTTCTAATCATGCAATTTAAATTGTTTTGTAGGAAAGACCATATACCTTCACCTACAAAAGAAGGACTACAACATTTGTTCAAGCAACAAAATTATCTATTGAAGATATTGAAGTTCCCAGGATATGGGAAGAATGCCATGATCCGTCGATCATGAAGAACGATGTTTTGGATGAGGTCCCAAGAGCTGAAGGGAAGTCTGTTGTGACTTCCAAATGGAACTATCAAATCAAGCATGCTGCAGATGGAAGCATAGAGAAATATAAAAATGATGAAATAGAAGATACACCAGATGGATTTCAAGACAGCTTTCTTGAATGGTGTAGTCATATATGTGTGTAGAACTTGGGGATGATGCACTATTTGTTTTTGGCATGAAGGTGTGGCAGAGTGCAGATGGAATCTTCCTTGGACAAGGGAAGTATGCAGTAGAGATCCTGAAGAGGTTTGGGATGATGGACTACAAGGCTATGGCCACACCTATGGAATTGAACCTGAAGATTCTGTGTGATGCTCCATCTAATCCGGTTGATTATGGGCTCAAGTACAATGTGAATCAAAAGTTTAACCTACAGGGTTATGTTGATTCAGATTGGGCATGCAGTGCTACAGATAGGAAGAGCACTTCTGGGTGTTGCTTCAGTATGGGATCAGGTGTGATCTCTTGGTTTAGCAGGAAGCAGTCCTGCGTAGCACTGAGTACAGCCGAAGTAGAGTATGTTGCGACGAATGAGCAGGTTGTAGATGTATTTACCAAGCCATTGGCCAGAGTGCAGTTTGAGTACTTCAGAGAGAGGCTTGGTGCACTTCAGATCAAGGTTCCTTCCAAAGGGAAGTGATGAGTCTGGAAGATGCAGACGCACATGAAATTTTCTAACATGGTTGATATGTTCTCCCTTGGTCGTGATGTAATTGTTGAGCCATTTTTCACATGGTGGTAGATGTGTTCTCCCATGGTGAAAAAGTAAGGGTTGGAGCCTTCCCCAAATGGTGGTATATGTGTTCTCCCATGTCGGTGGTGTAAGTGTTGGATGATGTGCATCTAGGTTGTGCTTCGTGGACGATGAGATGATCTAAAGAGGACGATGCTATGATGATCAGGAGGATCATGGATGATGAGCATCAGGACGATGCTCCAGTTACTACCCTGTATATGTATATATGCATCATGTTGGATGCTTGTTATGATCAGTTGGATCATTTATATATATATGCATCATCTTGGATGTTGGATATGATCAATTGAATCATTTATGTATGTATGCATCATGTTGGATGCTGGATATGATCAGTTGGATCATTTGTATGTATTTTGTATATGCATCATTTTGGATGCTTGGACCATGTATCTGTATATGTATCAAGTGGATACTGAGATCATGTATGTTGATATGTATCATGTGGATACATTGTGTGGATCATGTATCTGTGTATGTATCAGGTGGATACATTGTATGATCAGGTAGATCATGTATGATGATATGTATCAGGTAGATACTTGGTATGCATCAGGTGGATGCATTGTATGATTAGGATGATCGTGGATGACGAGCTTATCCAGATGACATGCAGCAGGATGTTGCGGTGATGATGATCAGGATGATCATGTGTACATCAAGATGATGTATGGTGAGTATCAGGATGATACTTTGTGGCCATGGATCAGGTTATGTAGATGATCATGTCTCGGAGATCCTATAGGTCGTAGTTGTGTACCCATAACAGCCTGGGATGCTCTTTCGAGACATTTCTCTGGGAGGACATGTAATTTGTGCCCTGGGAGATCTTCAGGTCAGAGTTGTGTACCCGTAACATCCTGAGATGCTCTTGCGAGGTTTTGTCCTATGGCATGTAATTTGCTCCTGGGATATCTGGACAAGATGAAAAAGGCCTCAGATGCTTCATCCAGGTTTTTCCATGACCACATGTAATTTGCTCCTTGGAGATCTGGACAGGATGAAAAAGGCCTCAGATGCTTTAGCCAGGTTTTATGGTGGACCACATGTAATGTGCTCCTGGGAGATCCGACAGGTAGAGTTGTGTGCTCGTAACAGCCTAGGATGCTTCAGCCAGGTTTTGTGGTGAGATCACATGTAATGTGCTCCTGGGAGATCCGACAGGTAGAGATGTGTGCTCGTAATAGCCTGGGATGCTTCAGCCAGGTTTTGTGATGGGTCACATGTAATGTGCTCCTGGGAGATCTGACAGGTAGAGCTGTGTGCTCGTAATAGCCTGGGATGCTGCAACCAGGTTTTGTGATGCACGTAATAAGTCCTGAGGATTCCACAGTATGGCCAGTGATGACGAAGACCTGCAGGTGGTGGGCCTACATCTAGTATGAAAAAGGACTAGCTTTGTAGAACTTCCTATGACGAGTAGATTCAGAGATTGATTGAGATAGCAACAACAGTGACGATGATGATGACTCGATGATGATTATCCAGTGACGATGATCCAGAGAAGATGACTTGTGCTAGAAGACCTATGTCGGGAAATACCTTCCTGGTTAAGAGGGAGTGTTGATGTATATGTAACTTCGGAATGTATTTCACCCATGTATTTCATATATGTATTTTGTACTCCTATAGAGATGGTATTATTCCTCTATACGGAAGTGTTTGTATTCCTATAGATATTTTATTATTCCTCTATACGGAAGTGTCGTCATTTATATTGTAAGTGTCGTAACTTATACTTGATGGGTTATTAGACCACCTTGTTGGGGTCGGACCTGTATAAGTCATGTGGGTCAAAGGGTTATTAGACCACCCTATTGGGGGTCGGCCATGTGGGTCAAAGGGTTATTAGACCACCCCAGTGGGGGTCGACCCAATCAACATTATGTTAAGTGGTTAAATTGAGGCCGACCTAGTTGAGTAAAGGTCAAGTCAAGTTAGTGTATAAATAGAGAGTGTGTCTCTCTCATTTTACACATTCTATTCTCTCACTCACAATTGGGAGAGTGGCGCACTTGTGGAGGAGGAGGCTCTGTTGCTAGGAGAAGACTATCTCTTGTATTCTGGTTGTATCATTGCTCTGTCTATCTCTGAGGAAGTTATAGGGGTTTTTCATCT
Organism: Larix kaempferi; assembly: GCA_027924585.1. Lineage (NCBI taxonomy): Eukaryota > Viridiplantae > Streptophyta > Pinopsida > Pinales > Pinaceae > Larix > Larix kaempferi. The sequence continues at coordinate 12,892,226 of BSBM01000196.1, forward strand.
TTATGGTTTTCCCCAAGTAAACTCTGTGTCTCTTGTGTGCTTGCATTATTGTTTCCATGATTGATATGATGTAGATTTGTTGTACATGTTGTTCTCTCAGTTAAGATCCTAGATCAGATTGAAGTAAATTCTGAAAATTTAACATATAGCACTCTGATTGTCACAAAATATGATAGTAGGAATACTAAAGGAAATCTCAAACTCTGAAAGAATACCCAGCAACCACACACACTGAGTAGCAGCATTCACTTCTCCTCTGTACTCGGCCTCTGCTGAAGATAGTACAATTGCACTTTGTTTCTTGCTAGACCAGCAAACAGGACCAACTCCAAGCATGAATACAAATACAGATGTGGATTTTATGTCAAGGCTATCACCATCCCAATCTAAGTCAGTAAAGCCAAGAAGATCTAGGCTAGAATCTGCAACATAGTGAATCCCATCAGTATCGGTCCCTTGCACATAATGCAAGATTATTTTTTCAGCCCTCCAATGGAGCTCATGTGGCTGCTCCATGTATCTTGATGCCACACTCACTGCATATGCAATATCTAGTTGAGTATGATTCAAGTATAACAAGCTGCCTATACAAGGTGTTGTCTACCAATGGTGTAGATTCTGCTTCTTCAAGTATAACTCCTGAAAGGAAAGGAGTCTTTGAAGGCTTGCAATCAACCATCTTGAACTTCTTTAGCATGTCAGATTCATATTTGGACTGAGATACCTTAGTTCCATTCTCAGTTTGAGAAATCTCAAGCCCCAAAAATCGCTTAAGAATTCCCAAGTCAATCATGGAAAAAGCTTGATGCAAAGCAGTCTTTAATGAATCATTTTGATCAGTAGAGCTACCTGTAATTAGTAGGTCATCAACATATAACTAAATAATCAGAATTGAACCATCAATCAGCTTCATGTAAACATTTGGATCAGATTTGCATCTAGCAACAAATTGTGACAAGAGAAAGTTGTCCATTTTGGCATACCAAGCCCTGGGGACTTGCTTAAGCCCATATAAGGACTTCCTCAACCTACACACATAGTTAGGATTAGATGTATAGCCCTATGGCTGCTGCATATAAATATCTTCCTCGATATCTTCATGGAGGAAGGAACTTTTTACATCCATGTGATGTACTTCCCAACGCTTGGTAGCAGAAATTTCCAGAACTAGCCTTATCGAAACTAGTGCAAAAGTCTCATTATATTCAAGACCTTGGAATTGGGAGAAGCCCTTTGCCACCATCCTAGACTTATATTTCAATGTTTCACCATCAGTTGCACACTTGGTCTTGAATATCCACTTTCACCTTACCAATTTTCTACCTGGGGGGAGCTTGACTGGCTCCCATGTCTCATTTTTTTGCAGTGAATGAAACTCCTCATCCATAGAATCCTGCCATATTGGTTCATGTGAGGATTCCTAATATGTCTGAGGATCAAAATCCACCATCAAATAACATCTCTCATACAAGTAAGTATCATTCACATTGAGAGCATTCTCAAATTGTGATCTAGTCCTCCTTGTGTCCTGAGGATTTTCCACTAGTCCACTAGCTTCTTGAAGAGTCTTAGCAGCCCACTCTGGCCTTGTTTGTGAATTAGGATCTATAATAAAATGGTCTTCATCATCAGAAATGTCAGAATCAAAAAATTCAATAGGAACTTCACTTACATCTTCAGGTGGTGGTGTGGATGGCTCTCCAATTTCAACATTCTGAGAGGGTTCTTCTTTGAATTGAACACTTATTTCTATGAAGGATTTTTGAGAATTCATGTTCAACATCTTGTAGCCTTTGGAGTCCTTTGAATATCCAACAAAAATAAAAGGTTGGCTTTGGGGCTGCATAGCCCTCCTCTTCTCAAGTGGAATTCTAGCCCAAGCCTTGGAGCCAAAAATCTTGAAATGAGAAATATCAAGTTTGTGCTCAGTCCAAGCCTCAAATGGAGTGATTCATTTGAGAGATTTGTGAGGCACTCTATTTTGAATGTATGTGGCAAAATTTATTGCCTCATCCAAAATCCTTGGAGATAAAGACTTTGCCTCAAGCATACATGTGGCCATCTCCTTCAATGATCTGTTCTTTCTCTCAGCAACACCATTCTGCTGAGGTGTGTATGGAACAGTGTGTTGCATTTGTATGCCTGAAGAGGCACAAAATTGTTGAAACTCATATTTTATTTACTCCCCGCAATTATAAGATCTAAGGATATCGATATGTCTACCATACTGGTTTTCTACTGAGGCCTTGAACAGGCCGAACACTTCAGACTTTAGCTTGATGAAATAAATCCAACACTACCTGGTAAAGTCATCTATGAAGGTAAGGATGTATTTGGCATGGTTCAAAGACTCATGGGGGAATGGACCTCATATGTCATTGTGAATAAGCTCCATGGGTGCTGAGGTTCGCTCAGTTTTGGCTCTCTCAAATTTATGCTATGGGTGCTTTCCTAGGATGCAGCTTTGAAAGACACCTTTAGAAAACTTGATATTGGGAAGCCCTATGACCATTTATTTCTCATGGAGTTGGGAAAGGTATTTATAATTTAGGTGACCAAATATTTCATGCCATAATTTGCTTGACTCATTGGCATGGTTTAATAGAGTATAAGGTGAGGGGAATGGCACAAAATGAGAAAACCTATAGATTTTTTAGCTATGGTCAGCAGAACCTAAGGCAACAATTCAGCCTGTTGACATTTCACAGATGTCAACATCATTAGGTGTGAAGACCACCTTTTTGGGTGATCCTGTGTGAGTCATCTGGTATACTGACAAAAGGTTAGCAGCAAATCCTGGAACATAGAAAACATTAGTGAATGTACAAAAATATAGATCAATGTTTCCTTTTTTTTTGCTTGAAGTTTCAAAATCATCACCCAACACAATGGTTGGACCACTAGAAGAATCAAGAGATGAGAAGCTCTCTCTTATGGACACCATGTGCCTTGAAAATCCATAGTCAATAATGAATGAGGTAGGATTTGATGTGCTTTCCATCAATGCATGCACTCGCTCCTTATCTTCATAATTTTTTCCTCCATCCTTCCTCCTTGCGCTCTCAGGAAGAGGAATGTTGGCTTTCTCCAGGAGTTGACCCATTTGATCAATAGTCTTCTTCATGTAGGAGCTTTCAGGGTGAAAGCCCCTGCTGCAATAGTTACACTTTGTCTTCTCATTCTTCTTGTTTGGATTTGTCTTAAAATTTGAGGAGTCTTCATGGACTTTATGCTTTTCCTTCCTCTGATCAGTGGAATTCTTGAAATTGCCCTTCTTCTTGCATTTCGAACCCTTTGAATATCCAACATTCAAACAGTGATATTTTGATGGATTTTTTATGGATCCCATCAAGACCAACGTGTATTGTTCTTGTGTAAGAGACTCCATGAATTCTAAGAGTGTCAGGCTCTTCTAGTTTCGAACTGCCTTCCTTGTGGAGTGGAAGGTCGAAACAAATACTAAGTAATCAAGGCCAAGCTTGAAGAGAATGGCCAAAATTAGTTACTCATCCTTTTTATCAATTCCACATTGCTTCAACTATAGAACAAGTGACTTGAACTTTGAGAAAAAATCTTGTAGTTACTCGAAATTATGTGGGCTCAATGAAACAAGTTCATTATCCAGTTGGTGGCCTCTTAATTCATCTGTCTTTCCAAACAATTCTTGAAGCTTTAGCCAAACTTCAATGGGAGAGGTAAGACCATCTAGATGGAATAAAATATATTTGGATGTAGTGAGACATAGGAGACCATAGGCTTCATCTCTTCGATTATCCAACTTTGATTTCTCAATTGCTGAGGTTGGCTCAGGTTCAGTTGCCATAGCCACCCTGTAGAGGCCTTTTATTCTCAACATGATCTCCATCTACGTTTTCCTATCAAAATAATTGAATGGAATGAGGATGATCTGATGTGACTGATCCATGGCAGCTCTGAAATATCTTTTGGAGTGGTTTGGGTGCACCCCAAGATGATTTGTTGCGCACTCTGGGTGATTGATTGTGCCCTATAGATGATTAAATGTGCCCTCCTTGATACTGGTTGGATCCTACAAGATAATCAATGGAGAAAAGAATAGCTTGAAAGCTCTGATACCATGTGAAATTTAGTTCACACCAATAACTAATCAAGAAATTACAACTCTCACAAGTAATTCTCATACAACTAGTCATGAACACTGAAAAACAGTCACATATGATGTAAACATAATTACTCTCATGAATAATAATACATCAACCAAACTTGGGAAAGTAATAGGCTGTCAATATATAGAAATACATCAGATATTCGAATGCATAAGGATTCCATTTGAATCCTCACAAAAGTAGACTTACTAAAATAATGCAAAACCCCCCTAGGTGGAAAATGTGTTCTCCAAGTCACTCCGAAGGCTCGGGCATTTATGATTTAGTGATTGGATAGTGATGTGTGATGGAAAATCATGCCAAATCCAAAATTTGGAAGGACGAAACATCATGGAGAATGAGTTGGCCAAAAAACAGTTATGACTAGTCAAGTAGCTTTTAGCTTTCACCAAAAAATGGTAAAAAGCAGTAAAAGCAACTAATGCTCCTTTCTAATCCAGGATTGTCTAAAAATAGCCAAAATCTTATCCAAGATCTCCAGGAATGTTCTCTAGTGTGTTTAGGAAGTTTGTGGTCCACACAATGATGTTTTAGCCAACTACCTAGTCTAATACATAGGAATTAATCATAAAATGATTAATTAATGCTACTAAGGTATTAAATGACATAGATGTGGGTTTTAAATATTCCAACACTTATAAATTCTAGCTCGGTTCTATTTTATCACATCAAAAGGGAAAACAATGGGCAAGCTAACGATATGGCAAACCAAGGAGCCAAATTAGATCAAGGCATGATCATATTTGATTCTCATCCTCCATCGAGAAAATGGATTCCATGTTGCTAAGAGACAAAGGGAATAATGGTATAGCGAAGGAGAACAATAGGCACAATATGAAAATCTAAAAATTGAGGTTTATGGGGGGCATTTCATGGAATCCTTTTCTAGTCCAAGGGGATGTCGGATCATCACTAAGAGTGCTAGGTGGAACCATGCAGCAAGGGCAGGTATGCAAAGGAGTTAATGTATGGTGTTTATGCGATGACATAGGAGTTAAGGCCATCACATGGGAATTCTCTTCCATCCCTCGACCCGTTCAGTCTCACTCAAGTGCAATTGAGGTGGTAGATGCAATGGGAGAATACAAGTGGCAATCCGTTGATGAAGGAAATAGCATGGAGAGGGAGCGGGAGGAGATTGCTCAAGAGAATTGGTCTATTGAGGAAAACCTATCTCTCAATTTTTCCTCAATTGGGATAGTAAAGAAGGGAAGAAACAACATTTTCCTACTGGGAAAGCATTTGAATTCTAGGAATGAGGAGGGGGATCTATTATCAACTCTCACATCTAAGGATAGCCAAAATTATTAGGGCCTTCTGCAACAGGAATAAGAAAATGGATTCATTGGCTGCCCAGATGTTGAGAAAGGAGGAGCTACAATATTTTTTGAGTATTGGTGAAATTCTTCCTCGATTCTAGGAGCATAAGACAATATGCCATCCTGGTGAGATATTTTCATCATTTTCAGGAACAATTTAGAATATTTTGAGAGAATGTTGAGGGTGATGTATGAAGGAATTGGGGGCATGAACAAGAGAATTGTGGGGCTAACGGATGAGGTGAGGCTCAATGCCAACAACATTGCTTGCTTGGAATCAAGAATGGATGATCTGGATGGTAATATGCATGAGAAGGTATCCCTCATGGAAGAAGTCAAAAAGGATTTGGACAAACTCATCAAAATGAATTAGCACAGCCATTATCAAATGTCTCCCTCTGATGAAGATAATCCAATGGAAGAAATCTCGGTAATTCAGCTAGTTTATGGAATATTTGATAGGCTATTTTATGGAAATATTATTATGGATTTGAAAAAAAACATAACTAAGTAGATCTTTACCTTTTGGATAAGTAGAAATTTATATTCGATATTCTTGTCACTCTTGCTAACTTATATGGTTGTAAAGTTTGGGGCTCCAACATCTATAGAAAATTGTAGGCAAAGATGGAGAAAATCCAGAAGTGTTTCATAACTTATATAATCTAAAAATTAAAGGCAAAACACCCTATACTATCCTCCTCGTAAAAGGATTATTTGCTCTCATTGAGGGCATGTCCATGACAAGGTACCTAATGTATAAGAACAAGATAAAACAACATGGAAGACAAGAGGGTTCATAAGATTGCTTCAAAATATTATCAAAACACCATGTGGATTAAGCATAGTTGGAATAAAGATACCAAGTCTTGGCTAAATCGTTGGGGAATCAATGAAGAGATCAATCTGCAAAATAACAAAAATATTAAAAATATTATTGTAGCAGGAAATCCTCCCTCCATATAGGTTGAATCCCTCTTGGACACAAGGAGGTTCCCTAGATCCCTAATCCAAGATAGAAAAGAAACAAATGGTACCTAACATCTCATATGCCCCATTTATACACAAGCAAGCAAGAGCATGAAAAGGAAGGGAGAGGGTAGATGTCCTACCTTGATCTAGATGGTTGTCTTAGTTTCTCTTTGTTGATTCAGCTCCTAGATTGCAGATCCAAACTTGTGATCCTACATACAATGATAAAGAACAACACCTTCCAATGCACTAAGTGTATCAAACAAGATATAACTACCAATCGGTAAACATATTCACATATCCATCAAAAGAGACATGAAATGGGAGAATAGGCCAAGTTATATTAAGGGAAAGCTATGAACGACATATACAAATCTATACATGATTTTGCAGCAGAGTGTCCTTCAAGCTTCCCTTCCAAATCCCTTTGAGCACCACAAGATCAAAAGGACCACCTATCTAAGCTTCTTCCCCTCTAAGCCCCTTGAGACAAGGTATGAAGTTCTCTTTATAGGATGGAGAAGCCAAAATACTTAGGAGAAATATTTGGATCAAGTGAGGATAAGGTGGATCAAAGGATATTTAGTTTACTTTGAATGGCAATTCAATGAAGGGATTCTCAAAGGATAGGATGATCCGCCAAAGATCAAGCTCGAATTGCAACCCTAAAATCATGGCAAAAGTAGTCTCAATGGGATTGTCGCTCCCCTAAGGCAAGGCACAAAGAAAAAATGTTGATATTTTTTCCCCCCAGGAGACTTGCAGGGAATGAAAAAGTTGCAATTCTCTCTCCCCTAACAAGAGACAAGGAGCAAAAATCCCTTTCTAAGGCTCAAAGTGAGGTTGGGTGAAGCGGGATTCGACCACCAAAAGGTAGGAAACTCTCCCAAACATGGCTAGGGAGTGAGTAAACCATAGAAAAATGGGTCCTAACACACTTAGGGAACATAAAACCCCATGCTTCTCATGGTGATGAAGCATGTCAATCCAAAGGTGACAATTTGAGGTATAACAATTATTACATCTAAATTTAAGAAGAATTTGGGGTGCTATAAAGAACTAGAGGATAAAATAAAATTAAGATACTATCAAGAGTTTATAATGGTAATCGGAGTATCTCTATGTTTTAGCTAGCAAAAGAAAAAAATCAGCATTGCTATAATAAGAACAAACTCTCATAAGCTCCATATTGAAATGAATTTTTTATCTAGCGAAAGAAAAAAATCAACATTTCCATAATAAGAACAAACTCTCATAAGCTCCATATTGAAATGAGGTGTTAGATAGATCTTAAAACATAGTGGGCATGGAAAATAATTTGTATTTTTGTGACACTAAGAAGGTTGAAGATGAAAATCACGTTCTCTTAAAATGTCATACAAACACCCGCATTACATGGCAATTTAAAATTCAAAATATTTATACTTAACGTCCTAACCTTTTAACTTGGTCGCTTAAAACTCTCTTTTTTTAACTTTTAAACCTAACCCAAGTAATTCCTTACAACCAATAACCATTATAATCATCATACCACTCTAAATTCAAATTTGAATTCAACTACTAAATCAATATATACTAATTTGAATACTTGAAAGTAATGAAATACAAAATTGGTGAACAATGTCATAGCTAGTGACCTAATTGTTAATTCACTTATTGATTGCCAAGAAGTCAACGTAATCTGATGATGAGTTCCTCTTCTTATGAGAAATATTTCAATGCTTGATATATGGACGAATATTATTACAACCAACGCAATTACCAATGTTTCCCACATTGTTTCAGACCTAGAAAAAGGTTTCTAGTAATATCAACCATTTTTGTACAAATTATTAAAGCAATATGAATGTTGTGAGAATGATTTTAGTCCTTTCTAATCTTGGAAAGAAGGAATAACACATGGTAATATCTTTGAGAAACCACTACTTCTTAATTGATCTCTCCCTGGTCGGATCAATAGTGTTTTGCATGGATTAAATATAAACAATCACAGATCATTGCAGACTCTATGTTTCTCTTTGGTACGTCAAAAGTACCCTACGACATTTGTCCTACATTAAGGTGAAAGGCCTTTTTTAATGTGTCAACGTTGTATCTAGGTTAAGTTTTAATTAAAACTTTTTATGTAGTAATTTTTATTGTCATTGCATGTACTCTCATTATTAATGTTATTAAACCTGTTTTCACTCATTTTTAAGGATTCAGTTACTTGAAACAAAACTACCACCCAAAGTGCATCAATTTTTGTATAGGGGAGGGATGCCAGTCATTGGACACTCCACATGGCTCCCTCCCCCACGCCACGCTGGCACCTCAGCACATGGCGTGACCGGGCCCAACTGGCAGCACCACGCGTCGTGGTTGTTGGTGTCTTTAAAGCGGCCTTTATGGCACACTTTTTGCCCTTTCATCGGTGCTTTTCCCACACTTCATTTTTGGTCCCTTGTATTCTTGCTCGGGCCCTGTCTGTGGCCGCTCCGCCACCCCCGTCCCTATTCTCTCTTGCTCCGGTTCTTGAACACTTCGGCTCTAGTTCTGCTCCACTCCTGCTGTGCTTCTGTGATGTGGCGGATGGGTGGTGCGTTTCTCCCCGACCAATGGCGTTCGCTGCTATGGTTTGATCTGTCTGTTGGTTCTCCCGACATTGACGATATTATGATGCCCACGGCGCACAATATGCCCATGGACTCGTCTGCAACGGACCCCGTTGGAGGGTTTCGTCGGTTCGGTGGTGGTGTTGTTGGGTTCCTGCTCGGCTGGTTTCGCTGGTCCCTTCCTCTTCACGGCGGTGGTTGGTCCCTTCCTGCTCGTAGCGTTGGCGAAGGTTGTTCCTGCTCGCACTTCTTCGGTGGCCCTGGCACTGGTAGGTTTCGTTTGTTCGGTGGTGGTGTTGTTGGGTTCCTGCTCGGCTGGTTTCGCTGGTCCCTTCCTCTTCACGGCGGTGGCTGGTCCCTTCCTGCTCGCGGCATTGGCGAAGGTTGTTCCTGCTTACACTTCTTCGGTGGCGCTGGTGCTGGTAGGTTTCCTACCAGCCACTCCTGCATCAGTGTTTTTCAACACTCTCAACCTTCTGGTGATTTCATGGACCATTTGGGTTTTTATGTGGCATTAGGGGTTTAATTTGTTTATGCTACAGCAGGGTTTATGAATGGTTTATGATGCAGTAGGGTTTATGAATGGTTTATTGTGCTCCTGTTAATTTGTTTATGAATGGTTTATGATGCAGTAGGGTTTATGAATGGTTTATTGTGCTCCTGTTAATTTGTTTATGAATGGTTTATGATGCAGTAGGGTTTATGAATGTTTTAGTGTTTATTCATTTATTAGGTTTGAGGTGAATTTGTTTCGGCTGAATTATTGAAGGTTCTATGGTTTACGTTGCAATCATAATTTCGGGTGAATTATTGAAGGTTCTGTGGTTAAGGTTGAAGTTGCATTTAAAAAAAAATTAGGGTGTATGAATTTAGGTTGTGTTGCAGCAGCGTTTAAATTTTTTTTAGGGTTTATGTTGCAATCATAGTTTGGGCAGAATTATTGCAGGTTCTATGGTTTGTGTTGCAGCAGGTTCTATGGTCTGTGTTGCAGCAGGGTTTGTAAATTTTTTAGGGTTTATGTATTTAGTTTGTGGTTTGTTTATGTTGCAATCAGCATTTGGGCTGAATTATTGAAGGTTCTATGGTTTAGGTTGCAGCAGGGTTTATAAATTTGTTGGGGTTTATGAATTTGGTATGTTGAATGGTTTATGTTGCAATAATCATTTGGGATGAATTATTGAAGGTTCTATGGTTTATGTTGCAGCAGGGTTTGTAAAATTTTTAGGGTTTATGAATTTAGTTTGTTGTTTGTTATGTTGCAATCATAGTTTGGGCTGAATTATTGAAGGTTCTATGGTTTATGTTGCAGCAGGGTTTGTAAATTTTTGGGGGTTTATGATTTCAGTTTGTTGCTAGTTTATGTTGCAGCAGTGTTTATAATTTTATTGGGGTTTATGAATTTCGTTTTTTGTTGGTTTATGTTGCAATCATCGTTTGGGCTGAATTATTGAAGATTCTATGGTTTATGTTGTAGCAGGGTTTGTAAATTTTTTGGGGTTTATGATTTTAGTTTGTTGTTGGTTTATGTTGCAATCATAGTTCAGGATGAATTATTGAAGGTTCTATGGTTTATGTTACAGCAGTGTCCCTAAATTTTATCTGGGTTTATGAATTTAGTTTGTTGTTGGTTTTTGTCGCAGTAGGATGGTAATAGTTAAAAGTCAAAATTGCATCATACAGGGGATGGATTCCAGTTGACAACAGTGACTTTTCCATTGTCTCATCGTATTGGAAGAATACCCATAATTCAGTTGTTGATCTCAGCAATTTTTCCAAATTGGCTATGGTTGATGCAGTTTACAAGTGATCTGCTCCATCTTATGATCTGCTATTGTTGATGCAGTTTACAAGTTATCTACTATTGTTAAATTACAAGTGTATGATGCAGGTTTTACTTTTAACTATTAACATCAAGTGATCTGTTTCATCTTATCAGTCCATTGCTTGCATTATGGGCCAATAACTTGCATTATGGGCAAAATAGAAGAAGTTAAATTAGTTGTTGCATTATGGGAATTTATATACACATGGTTTTATTAAACAGTTTGTTGGCTTGATTATTGTTGTCTGTTGTTCTATCCTTCAAAAGGATATTGAATTTGTTTATAGGAATGTACATACACTGGATCTAATTTAGGCTTGTTATGTTGATTAGTATGATACTGTATTAAGGTGTAATAAGCCATGCATGAGAGCCCCCCATGGAACATTCCTTATAAAAGCATTATTAATCATAGGAGAGAAATATGGGCATGTTCCCAATCATTTAGCATCGCATGGATGGGTATCACACCCATGTAATGGTTCAACCCCATTCCTAACTGCTACTTTAAGGAATATAGGGGTCAAGAGATGTAAACCATAGAACCTACTGTAACATAAACCATAGAACCTTCAATAATTCATCCCAAATTATGAACCTTCAATAAACCATAGACCCTGCTACAACATAAACCATAGCCCACGATATCATCAAGGATGAAGCTATTATAGTGATCTTGGGATTCTTCTATCTCCCTTTGAATTTTGGGCATATGGTTGTAATCCCATATGGTTGTAATTCAGCCCAAATGACTGAAACATAAACCATAGACCCTACTATAGCATAAACCATAGAACCTTCAATAATTCAGCCCAAACTACTGCAACATAAACCATAGACCCTACTACAGCATAAACCATAGAACCTTCAATAATTCAGCCCAAACTACTACAACATAAGCCATAGACCCTATTGCAACATAAAACCTAGAACCTTCAATAATTCATCCCAAACTATGATTGCAACATAAACCAACAACAAACTAAATTCATAAACCCTAAAAAATGTTAATGAAATGTTTAATCGGAGAACATTACAGCTTGTTGTTGAAATGATGAAATTGTATATTAAACCTTATGATAAACCCCTGATTACAATGCCGTAAACATCAGGGAATGATATGACCTAGGATTGTACCCAAAATGGTCTAGGATTGTATACAAAATGGCCATGTTGCAGTAGTTGGACCCAGTGATTACAAAATCCACAATGCAATGTGGTCACAACAAAAAAATTGGCACCCCTATATGACACTCCTATGCTTGATGTCGTCCAAGATCTTCACTACCCAATATTGTTGAGTTTCCTGCTTGAGCCAGTTTGGTTGACATACCTAACAATGGTTGATTAGGTTGTGGCTGGTTGCCTCCATATGATATCCAATTTGCTTCTTGTAGCCATGGAGGAATTGAGTAGCCACAGTGCACACTTGTGCTACTAACCCATGCATTAGGTTGAGCCCCCCGATAATCATACATATGTCTAACACCTGCACTGGTAGGAGGGAATAAAGTGGGCATGCGCACTTGTTGATAGCGGGGGACTTGGATGTTTAGGAGGTCTTGGAAACATGGAGTATTATCTACAAGATGTTCCAATGTGTTTGGCATCATCCTACTCCCCTCCACTATGTTTGCATCAATGGCAGAACTTTCTGCCACCCCTTGTTCTTTTTGAAGCAATTGTTGAGCCTTTCTCAATTCCTTTTCCTACCTTGCCATTTGTTTTTGATGAGCCTTTTCTTGTCTTTCTTTCTCTCTTTCAAGCCTTTCCTATGCTCGAATTTCTGCTGCAGCAATCCTTGCAGCCTTCATTTCTTTAGCTAAGTCCCTCTTTTTCTGCTTTAAATCCTGGATTTCAAGTTTCCTATGCTCAGACACAACCAATAGTTTTATATATTCCTCTGAGGTGAGTAACTGTGAACTTCGGCATAGACAAAGATTGTTTGTTGTTGCTTGCCTTCTTTTTGCTGACACTCTCTCTACTAGTAGCTTTAGGAACCGACCAAGCAACTGGCCCTTCTTTGACACGTGTTGCTCCTTGCTTGACACTTGCCTTTCAATATTTGGCTCAATGTTCTCCTACTCAATCTGAACCATATTGTCCTCTTCAGCTGGAACCTCATTGTGGACACTATCTTCTTCTAGGTTTCCATTGTCCACAAAATAATGAACAATTTCATCTTCCAATTCTCTTGGTTGTGAAGGCATGTTCATGCTTTCTTCATTGGTCCTTGAGACAATATTTTTGTTCAAATTCATCATGGCTTCTGCCAGCCATGATGGTGGAGTAACCTGGCTTGGCAAAGTCAGTTCTCCATTGTTGCTTCCTGGTGCATGATCAACGTTTTCATTGACATGATCAGAAGCAGAAGTTGCAACTGTTTCTTGCATATATACATTAAGAAGATTAGAAGCGGAACCTCCATGTTACTGTCAATTGGTTCATTGTGATATTGTGTTTCACTTACCTGTTCTTCTTCATCACCACAGTATGGTCCTCCTTGAGAGAGGGATATCATATTATCAGCAGCAACAACGTCTTCCTCTACCTCCACATCTTCTTGGCCATCAACATGTGCTTGGACATCCCCTTCTTCTTGACCATTCAGATCAAACGCCTGGCTACAACTAGTATCATGCATGAGAGCCTCAGAATTCAGTGGCCATATTCCATTCCTCTTAAACCCAGCCTTGATATTCGAAGGTGTGAGAGCCCTTTTAAAGGCTTTACTTGCAAGCTCGGCTAGCTCAAACCTTTTTACCTCCACCCATAGATTATTTGCCATCCACGAAGCTCGCTCACCCCTGAAATAGTTCTTGAAAGGCTCGAACACACTAACATCTAGTGGTTTCAATCTGTGAGTGGTATGAGCAGGCAATGTCAACAGGTCGATGCCCAAATTGTTATCCTCCTCGATTGTTTGCACAGCAATGTGGCTTCCATGACCATCTAAAACCAGCAGGTTTCTATTTACAGGTGAGACACCGCCTAGTATAGATTTAGCAAAGTGAGTAAGCCCATTCAAAGAGAGTTCTTTCGTCATCCAAGCATGGGGATGTGCAGCCATGCATGCACCTGGTTCACAATTCTGTATATATTTTTTTATGTTGAGTTTTACCTTTAAATAGATAAAATCCAGGGATTGAAGCACCAATTGCATTGACACAACATAGAATAGTGATCCACTCCCTGCTCCTAGGCAAAATATTTGGCACATTACGACTCCTCTCTTGGCAATTACACGCATGCCACAGTTCCTTCCTAGCTGTAAACCTATTTCATCACAGTTCCATATATGGTCTGGAGCATACCCATGTTTCTCATATGCACTAGAAAGGGTGGCATAGAACTTAGTTAGAATTGCAGGCCGTAGATTGAGAGCCTTGTCTCTATCTAGGCCCTTAGCTGTACGCAACATAAGGTCTGGATGCCTTTTTTTAAACCCAAACCACCATGACTTACCAGGAAACCCATCTTTGAAGGGGTTTGGCCTCCCTTGACAGATTTGAGCTACTGTGGATTTTAGTTGTATCAGCTCTAGCCCATGTCCCATTTCAACCATCTCCTTACACCATTGAACCACCTCGGCCTCCCCCTCTTCACTCATAACTGTAACAGGCCCTCTGCGCTTTGTATGTGTGAGCCCATTTATCCAATAATTTACTGAAGAGGTAGCAACTCCATGTTTTTTAGCAGTAGCACGAATGGAATATCCATTGAACTCTATATCATCAATAGCGGCTAGCATGTCTTCTTTTGTCCAACCTCTTATTGTACTGATGTTGGTGACTGAACTTGTTCCTTGAACTGTGGTTGGAAGTAACTCTGTGGTTTATGGTGGGACAACAATGTCCTCTTCCACCACATTGTCATTCTCAACAACATTGATGGGAGCATTGTTGGCATTTGAATGATCAACCCTCTCCTTGTCCGATGAGGTGCAGCATAGCTAGGCACCCCTGCTTAGTCGACGACTTGTTCTCCTTTCATTACTAACTCTTGCCATCCCTGCAAGAACCTGCACATTTAGAAGGGAGGCTTATTATGTAGAAGAAACTGGAAGTTGATTATAGAAAAAATGGAAATAACAGAAATGGAAATAACATTACAAGGGAAGCTGGTTATATAGAAGGAAAATGGAAGCTGATTATAACATAAATATGAATAACATAACAGGAAATAACATAAACAGAAATATAAATAACATAAACAGTAACCTAAATCTACTGTGCACACACTTCTGATGGTATGCCTCCACTGTGCACACACTCTGTTGTTCGAATTTTTGAAATGCAACTGTGCACACTCTGCAGGTCGAATTTATGAAATGCATCTTCATAAGGGTTGTGGTTCATTTATAGTTGTTTTCTATTGAATTGGATTGGTAAGAAGGTTGCACATGGATTTCAATCTCTCAAATTTCAATGTGTGTTGTGGATTGATTTGAAAGTGATCAAATGGCTGGGAGCTTGTCATTGTGGATCCCTGTGCCTTCATCTGTTTCATGATCCTTGTGCTTCCATCTGTTTAATGGGTGCATTTAATGGGTAGTGTCATTTATTGAATACAGTGGGTTGGAATGCTGAACAAT
The DNA here is from genome assembly GCA_027924585.1 of Larix kaempferi. Taxonomy (NCBI): domain Eukaryota; kingdom Viridiplantae; phylum Streptophyta; class Pinopsida; order Pinales; family Pinaceae; genus Larix; species Larix kaempferi. The sequence continues at coordinate 12,907,672 of BSBM01000196.1, forward strand.
CTTGCAGTTATGGCTGACACTATCCTTTATGTTGCTTGAACAGGTTTCAATAAATTTTTGAACAGGTTTTAATCAATGCTGGGATATTTAGGCTCCAATAGATATTCATGGGTCCTCCTTTGATAGGTACCTTGCAGTAGGTGGCAAAAACGAGCTGGGTTATTTAGTTGTTCATGTACTTTTGGATCCCTGAGCAGATCTGTACTTAGTTGGGACAAGATGTTTTGTATTGTTTTTCCTATAAAGACTATTTATTGACACCTATTGGCCCAGTCAGTTAATGGGCAATTTTTGGACATAATTTAAATATTTACTGCACTTAATATGGAATATGTATGTTTAATTTATGGGTGTATTTGTGTCAATATATGGTGGTTGTGTGGGACCAGTACTATGACAACTACTGGTCCCTGTTCAAGAACAGACAACTCTCCCCTAATATTTATATTTGTTGGAGTATCGGTTGATAACTATCACATCTCTGGGAATATAATGTGGACTAACCACCAACCTGGAAAATTGGACCTTATGATTGGTTTCAAATATTAACCAACATATACAGGTTTTGGTGTAACGAAAACCATACATGGTATAAGAGTTGAGGTCTCGGGTTCAATTCCCTCGAGCTACGTCGGAGGGGGGGTGTTGGAGTATCGATTGATAATCGCCACACCTTTGGGAATATAATGTAAGGTTTTTTCATTACACCAAACCCTACAGGTGTTGGAAACATTTGAAACCAAGAAGAAGGTATGATTATCCAAGGTGGCAGTTAGTCCACATTATATTCCCATAGGCGCAACGATTATCAACCAATAATCCAACATCTCCCCTCCAACGTAGCTCGGGAGAATTGAACCTGAGACTTGAGCTATGATACCATGTAAGGTTTATCGTTACACCAAAAATTGCAAATGTTGGTAAACATTTGAAACCAAGCACAAGGTCTGATTATCCAGGGTGGCAGTTAGTCCACATTATATTCCCAGAGGTGCGGCGGTTATCAACCGATACTCCAACAAATATAAATCTCAGGGGAATTGAACCTTATACTCCAACACCCCCCCCCCCCGATGTATCTCAGGGGAATTGAACCTTAGACTTTAGCTATGATACCATGTAAGGTTTGGTATTACACCAAAACCTGCATATGTTGGTAAACATTTGAAACTAAGCACAAGGTCTAATTATCCAGGGTGGTGGTTAGTCCACATTATATTCCCAGAGGTGCGGCGGTTATCAGCTGATACTCCCACACCCCCCCTCTGATGTAGCTCAAGGGAATTGAACCTAAGACCTCATCTATGATATCATGTAAGTTTTTTCGTTACACCAAAACCTACATATGTTCGTAAACATCTGAAACCAAGTACAAGGCCTAATTTGATACTCCAACAATATTTATATGTATATAAAAATTTTAAGAAAGGAATTTCACTTCGAACTCATGACTATGATTAGAAATAATTATTTAAAATTATATATATATATATATATATATATATATATATATATATATATATATATATATATATATAGAGAGAGAGAGAGAGAGAGAGAGACAATTAATCAACAAAATATGGATGATCCATATATATAATCTATGTTAAAGTGATTTTCATGTTCAATTTCATCCCATTGCATTTTAGGAATTGTATAGCACCTTCTTTACACTAGTTAAGACAAAAAGATACTTTTGATCTTCTAGATTATGATTGATTACTTCCTTATAATATCACTATTCAGCGGAGTGATCTCTTCGCAACTCCCCAATTATTTAGCCAAGACTTGGCATCTTTATGGTAACCTCATTGTAGTCATAGGTGGTTTTGACTATAGTATGAAGTAATCACTAGTAGAAAAATGGGTAATTCATGACTACGCAATCAAAAACGTTAGTTAGTACAATTGTTTTTTAAAGTTAAATACTACTCGATTTGAGAATTTTTAAGTGATCAAAACTAAAAAAACTAACTTAAACTACTAGTTTAGTTTAGGAAGAAAAAATACAACTATATAACAACTACATGAATATGAATTAGTATTATTTCTTACTTATAACTAATCAAGTTTTACAAGTTAACTAGTCATTTTAGCATTCTTAAACATGTTGATGATCATAATTAGAATTTTTAATATATAGTATTATAGTATTTATAGTTAATATATTAATACAATATGCAATATTAATATAATATAGTTAATATATATAAACATATTATATGTAATATTAAGAAATAAAAAATTCAATTTAACAATAGTACAAATAAATAAATAAATATTATTTGCTCAACTATACTCATGCATGACATGAATTGGTTTTCTCATGAATGGTTATGGCAATGAAACCTTGAATTGGGTGGGAAATAATGTGGTGGTTTATTTTTTATGAAAAAATTAGAGGATTTGGTGGGAAGAGGTGGCCTTGAGAAGCCATTGAGATAAATGGGATTGATATGAGTATAAAATCTCAATCTTGGTAAAGGTAGAATGCATGCCAAGTGTTTGAAAGAATGTGTACACAATATTGGAAATTACTATAATGAAGTGAAATGAAAAAATTATTTGGGTTTTAATGATTCTATAAAGATAGGGTTTGTTTTACCAATTTCCTAAGGATGTCATGGATTTTTCTAATTTTCTCGTGGTATATGAGATATCCTATATGGTAATATAGGTGTGTGAACCTGGTCATGTGGTTATACATGGAGAAAATTAGGGCCAAGTATAATTCTCAGTTGCAAGCAAGAAAAATTCCCATGGTCTAGTTGCAAGCAAGGCAAATTCCCACAGTGGACTCTCTGGAATCCAAGCCAAGTGATACCATATATAAGTCCTTACACTTGTAATTCATTTTAAAAATATTATAAATACAATAATATGTTCCTATTGTTGGCTATGTTGAATCAGTTTACTATAAAATGGTAATTATTTAAAATGTTGAATTTCTTGGATAATACATGGATATGAATATACTCATTTATATTGAAAATAAAGTATAATGATATTGTACATGCTTTGATTTTATGATATATGAATTTAATATGAAATTTTAGAGTAGAAAATGTTGGGTATGTGTTATATTCTTTGCATGTGTGTGGGGGGTGCGTCTTTGACTGTGCACCTAATGATCCCCTTTTTGTGGCTCTAAGTTTTGATAGTTTTCCCAGTTAAAGGTTTTTAGGGTAAATCTATGTGTATTATGTGTGAATGTTGTTGTGTAATCTATATTTTGCTTAAAATAATATATATGCTTTGCTTCTCTGCACAAGTTCAAAACTTACACAAGTTTCCAAATTTCACCCCATGGGCTATAAATAAGAATTCTTCATATATGAAATGTATTTGCAGATGCATAATTGTAAAACACAATGGAAATAAAACTTTATCCACGCATACAACATGCATAGACAAGCATAATTATCATGGGCATAAAATAAAATCATTGCACTTTCAAATACAAGAGAATACTTATATTTTATCAAAGAATATCCAAGCAACTGGTTGTGTAAAAGATATTGTTCACCCAATCGTAGGTATCAACAGCAGATACCAATCCCAAGCTAGGATATGAGGCCACCAAGGCGAAGGAAACACGTACCAGCTTCTCTCTCTTATCCCACGACCCCTTTGCTCTAATGCTTAGCCAAATTGCTCACCACTTAGCAATTACAAAGATCTCACTTAGCCATCCCATCCACAGCACTCTTTTCCACTACCCCACACAACATAAGGAAGGTATTTCCCTTCACTGATCCACAATTCCCTCGAGAAATCTAACCCTTATAGTGCTTACCAGTGTGTGCAGAAATAATTCAACATATTGTATAATGTTGGAGAACCTATTGTAACATTAATTCATGGCGTCTCAAGCATTTAGGAGTAGCAAAGCTCAATGGGTAAAATTTCTTATCTTTCCCAACCTCTATGCTCGCCTATAGCCATATCTTTTCTCTCAAATATGCAATTTTCCTTCACAATTTCAAATTTTTGGTTATTTCGCAGTCTACTAATGGTTATGGAAATGAAATGAACAGCACAAAGAAGAACTATGTGTAGTGTAAAAATATACTATAAAAATATGCTTGTGAAAAATGGATGATAGCTTCCAAAGGAGATGAGAGGATGGGGAAAACACAACTGGCGTAAATTATGACCATACAAGAGAGGACGCTTACAATAGTCATAGAAGTATATTCGTCTCATGCTTCCATAACTACATGAGAATACTTTCCCCACCAACCTCACACATGCATTCAATAATTGGATAAAATAGTCAAAAGAAAGTAATTGCCTTATTTAAGGCATATGGAAACAATGAAAGAGTTCTAAGGTTGACACTTGGAAATAGAGGATTTAATCTACCAAAAGCCCCCTTTCCTCTTCCCCTCTAGTGGAATCATAACCCCTCTAGTTCTCTTTACAGAACTATCTTGGACCATTTTATTATTTTTTCAACATAATATTTACATAGCATTCAAGCTAGCATGACAACCCAACCACATGGTCTACATAGAAATATTTGCATTATACTTGCCTAGCCATTCATTAGTTGTATCTTGGCCTTAATATTTGCACTAGGAATCCATATTAGCATAAATACACCATTTACATAATCTATAATCAGATTTGATACATTCCAATTCAAAACCGGTGGTATTACAATCCCCTCCCCCTTGGAATAACACTATCCTCAGTGTTTTCTCAAATATCAAAACAAAAATGGGTATGCCTCTCTCATGACATCCTCCATCTCCCATGTAGTCTCATCGAGACCAAAGTGCTTTGATTACACCATTACCTGTTCAACGGCTCGGTTTCAAAGCAGCATTACCTTCTTGTTGAGGATGCATAGTGGTTTGGAACTCTCCCTTGAGTTCCTCCTGGATCACATCGCAATCAATCACATGGTTAGGATCATGTACATATTTATTAAGAAAGAAACATGAAAAACATTATGAGCTCTCGTGCTAGCAAGTAATGCAATTCTATATGCAACTGGTCCTATCCTCACAAGCACTTCAAATGGCCTGCAATATCTTGGTGATAGTTTGGCACAACTTCCAAGATTCTAGGAAATTTTCCTTGGCCTCAATCGGAGGTAAACATGATCCCCTAAATTGAATTCCCTATGCACCCAATTCTTATCTACATAGCTTTTCTGTCTATCTTGGGATGCCTTTAAATTCTGCATAATATTTGCAACCTCTTTTTCTATTTACTTAAGCATTTTTTGCCCAAGCACTATTTTGTTCACTGGATTATCCCAGGTCAATGGTGCCATGCACCTTCTTCTATACAAAGCTTCAAATGGACATATTCTTAGTGATTCTTGTTGCTCATTGTTATAGACAAACCCTACCAAGTGTAGATAATCTTCCCACTTTGATGGTTTGTCTATCACATACATGTGAAGCATGTCTTCAAGCACTTGATTTACTCTTCATGTTTTTCTTTGTTTATGGATGGTAGGAAATGATAAAGTTCAGTTGTGTACCTAAATATGCAAAAGACCCCTCCGAAAATTAGAAGTAAATTTTGTATCACAGTCGGATACAATTCCCTTGGGTAACTGATGCAATTTGAATATTTATTTCATGAATATTCTATCTATCTCATCAGCCTTGTCAATAGATTTAAGAGGAATAAAATGTGCTTCATTAAACCATTTATCCACCACAACCAACATGAAATCATGCTTTCTTGAAGTAATTGGCAATCTAATAATAAAATCCATCTTTACCACTTCCCATTTTCATTTTGGAATTGGAAACAGATGCAATAAACGGATTGGGTGTTGATGATTAACCTTCACTTGATAGCATTTCATACATTTCAAAATATACTCAACAATGTATTTCTTCATCCTTGGCCAAAAATATTGCTTCCTAGTTCTAGCAATTGTTTTTGGGTATCCAGGGTGACCACAATATGGCATTTTATGGATTTCATCCATAATATTTTTCCTCAAATCCGCCACATTAGGGATCTACATTATATTTTTATAAGTAAGAAGTATTTCTTCCTCCAAATGATAACCTTCATACTTCTTTTCCATTTTTTGTTGTTGTAATTTATCTTTTATTTGCACATATTTCTCATCTTCATCAATAAAGTCAACAATCCTTTTCATCAAATATTAATGGAAAAAGCTGAAGGCTACCACATGTATTGCATGAATTTTCTTGTCGAGTGCACCATACACTTTATTTTATTTCCCCTTTACATGTTTGATATCAAAATCAAATTCACGTAAAAATTACAACCATCTAGCTTGCCTGGCATTTAGTGTTGATTGTTCAAATAAATATTTCAGACCATACTGGTGTGTCTAAACTCAAATTTCCTGCCCATCAATTATTTCCTCCACATTTTTAAAGTGTGCATTATGGAAGCAAGCTCTAAATCATGGGTAGCATAATTATATTCATGCTCTTTTAGCTTTATTTACCCATAGCATACCATGTGATTGTCTTGCATAAGAACTCCTCCAATTCCATGTTTACATGCATCGATACACACCACGAAATCATTTTATGGGTTTACAAGTTTCAGAAGGATAGTTCTTCAGTTCCAAAGGATTCATAAACGAGATCCTCATGTTTCCAAACAAAATCCAACATGTTGAGTTATAGCATCGGTCGTTATCCTATCATTCACCATGTCGTTGTTGATCTTGTCCACTAATTGTTGCAAGGACTAAAGCATGGCTTGCATGGCATCCATGGTGGCTTGAAGGTTTTAGGTCGATTTTGGTTTTGTCTCTGTGTCGCCCTGGTTTCTCTGGTTTCTTTGATTTCCCTAGTTATTCTAGTCGTAGGTGTGTATCCTTAGTGTTGAAAGGTACATGTCGGATCCACACACAAAATATTGTAATATATGTATATCAAAATGATGATCACGAAATAAGGATTATGTTGAGATAAGTCAAAAATAAGAGTTTTTGTGACCACCAAAAAAGGTTTGTTATTGATATCGATACAAATCAACATGATGCAAGGATTCATTTAAGATGGATCTAAAATAAGGGTTTTTGGGACCCTCAATATTTTTTACGATGACGGAAATATTACTCATTCAATATTAATGCACTTACAGAATTTCCAAATTTCTTCTATATGCAAAGATGTATGAATTTCGCTTGACCACCCATAGAGAATTTGGTTGTTGTACTTACTGCTTAGACAGAATGAAGAATTTTCACTAGCAAGTTGTAGAGATAAGGATTTCTAGGATCCTAAAGATAAGGGATTGTAAAGTGTTATAGCTCTTTGATATGCATGTGGGGTCCAACAGTAATACTCGTCCTAATCTCTCAACACACTAACTAAGGAGGCTCAATTATGCCCTTAGTCGTACTATTTGACTACCCAAGCATGCAAGAGTGTCTTCCTAAGTGTTGTGCTTCGTGCCACTATAGCAATAAGATGGTCGACTGGATGATTTAAAGTTGGTTTCAAGTGTCCTAGGGGACTATGAATATACTCGAGTGTACATGAAAGTGAGATTATGTGTGTCGGTGATGTCTGATGCGGTGCTACTCAAAGGGGTACCAACAAGAGTTACAATGGTGTTCAATAATTATACCAACCAAAGGTACAATGTGACTAAATACCTATTATATTTGTCATGTGTAATTTTCCGTAGCTGCAGTTTTACCCGTTGAACAACAGATCTCTATGGTTATTTAAAGACGTTGGAACGCGTCTCTAACCTAAACACAATTATATGAAATACTGGAGGCATGTTGGATCAAGAAAGTTGTTATTATACCACTTGTGGTGTTTTTTATCCTTGAATCTTAAAACAACATGGGATATATAGATATTAAGATACAATAAACCAAAATTTAGAGTGAATAACAAGAAACATTAGACAGTAGAAAGATAAATATTGCATGAAATAAACTTTATATAATAAGAATAGTTTAGGGAAGCAATTTTCACATGCCTCTTAAGGTTGGGTGACCTTTCATTTGATTAAATTCTCTAGTACAAATAATTCTCAACAAAACCCTTCATAGCCTTATATCTCTTTAAAAAGGCTTCCTGGATCCAAAACCCTAACCACTTGGCATAGTCAAATAATTATTAAGTATCAACTTCCTAGTGCGTCTTAATTAATAGAGAGATCTGTATTACATTGATTATTGACTACTAACTACTCGGTCTTATTCCAAAGAGATGGGCATATACAATGCATGACTAACTCGTAAAGTAAGATAGGACCCTAACAGTCAACACACACTTTCATGGGTAGTTTGGATAAGTATAATTGTTTTGGCATGGGGTGTAATTTTAGTATCTTCTACCCTAGAAGTACTAACTGAACTTAGTATTTTAGTTTCTATATTTTTAGATTCCTCAAAATTATTGACCAAAGAATTTTAACCAACTCTCTTTACAATCATGGCAATAGATGCATGTAAAGTGGAGGGGCAGTATTCAATGACAACTTTCTCATCAGGGGAAGAGCCTGAAGGAAAATTGTTGAGGATGGTGGTAAAATGATGATAGAAATCTTTGATATTTTATATTTTATATTTTAACTACTATCCATCTTTATATAAATTATTTCTTTCAAGAGTGTTGTTGGGTTGATTCATATCCAAATTTTCCCATGGATTCCTTTCCAAACTCATCAAAATTTTCAATTGATCCAACCAAGAGGTTAAAGTACTAGGTATAACCTTATTTTTTAAAGTATATGGAAGCAATATGCAAACCATGTCTTCATGTTCTACATTCATCAATCAAATGGCCATATAAAAATAGTTTATTTGATCTTTGAGGAAATCTGATTTTTCAATATTTAATTTAGGGAGAAAGTGTTCATGATGCTTTGGCAAATCATCTAGATAACCCACTGATTTGAAGGTGTCCTAGGATCTCCAAGCGAATAATATCAACTAATTTCGACACATTTCTACCTATTAGAATTTTCTCATAAATTTGCATGCTTGCATAACAAATTTAAGATCAATATCAATATTTGAGGAACTTGAAGAATGAGCGGTTGAACCTATAGGAGTTTAGGGGATTGCATTCAAGGGTTGTGGGGTATTATATAAAGTAAGATCAATCAAATCATCTACTAAGTGTACTAAGATTGTTTAGGAGTCTACATAATATTTTGGGTGGTTCTCTTTCTCCAAGGTAATAAATGGACTGTTGATGTATATGTAACTTCGGAATGTATTTCATCTATGTATTTCATATATATTTATTGTACCCTTATTAGAGATGTGTTATTCCTCTATAAGGAAGTGTCGTCATGTGGATTGACAAGTGTCGCAAGTGTGTGTACTTGCCGATGGGTTATTAGACCACCATGTGGGGTCGGCCCTGAATTATATATATTATAATGTGGATGTACCTAGCTAGACAAGTCGGCCCCATAAGGTCACTGGACAAACAGATTAGTATAAATAGAGATCAGGTGATCTCTATTGAGAACACTTGGAAAAGTATCTCACTCTCACTCAGAAAGTGGCGCACTAGTGAGGAGGAGGATCATCTGCTACTAGGAGACTATCTCAGTGTATTTTGGTTGTACTTTGGTTGAGCCATTGCTCTCTCTATCTCTGAGGAAGTTGTGGGGTTTTTAACCTTAGGGTTTTCCCCACGGAAACTCTGTGTCTCTTCTCTCTCATGCTTTTGATTCTTGTGATGCTTGTCATGCTTATTGTGATTGTCATGCATTGATATACTGTATATGTTATTCTCTCAGCAAAGATCCTAGAGTATTGTGAATTAATGCTCAAAATTTAACATGGTATCAGAGCTAACCTGAGAAGAAGACATTTTGCAGTGACGGAAACTTGAGTTTCTTGTTTATTGGGTTTCTCTCCACAGATTTTGGAAAAAAAGTATAGTAGATTGACTCTACTCATCAAGGCGCATCTATCTGTCCAATCAGAATTCAATTTCGAGCATTTTGAAATTTGGCCCTAAAAATTAGGGTTTCCACAAAAATAGGAATTTCTGGAATCTAAAGACACAGCTGGAAGCTCCTTGCAAAAATCGAAGTTTAGAGCTTTGGATCGAGATTTTTGGCTGGGTAGATCTCCGGGAAACTCAAACCCTAATTCAGGGCTCTCCCTAGTGAACCCGGGAGGACAAAAGGTCAAATCTGAAGGGTAAAACTTTGTTGATCTCAAATTTTGAATGCACCAGGATGATCAGCTCATCAAAGCGCATCTTTCTATCCTTTCAGAAATTTGAAATTCACATTTTGAATTTTTAGGATTTTTTTGTAGTGTCCCTTGTTAGGAATTTTATTAAAATTGCAATTTTCCACTTTTTTCCTTGGTTCGACCTTGGACTAGTTTCGATCTCTAGGTCCCAAATTTGCCCCAAATGATCCCAAATCTTCTGAGAAGGTATATGAATGATATTAGAACATAAATATGTGTTTCAGGGATGCCTTTGTACCTTTAAAACACTTCTGCAAATACTCTTTCAATTCTGGTCAATGTAGGTAACTTTACTAGTGATTTCCCTTTGACTAGTATTGGTCTCTAGGTCTCAAATTGACTCCAAATGCCTTCAAATCTTCAAGGAAGGTTTATGAATGATATTAGGAATTGAATATGATGTTCAGGGATAACATATGGCCACCAAAAGACCTCTGCAAACTCTCTTAAGATTATGGACCAAGTATGCAATTTTATTAGTAATTTGGGGTTCAAATCCCCCTGAGGTAAGTACTGAAAATAGCTTCCCAAATGCCTCCAAACCCACTCAAATTTATGAACAGAGGTATGTAATGTGTTAAGTATGTTATTAAGGTCTCATATGCACCATTAATGGTTTATTACAACTGTTCTCACCCTCTCCCATTCAACTGCAAAAATCCCCAATTCGACCCTTGGGGAAATGGCACTATTTCACCTCCCAATACAACTAAACTGAGTAAAAATGCTTCAAATGCTCAAGTACAGTACATGAAACTTGTAGAAGACATCCATGGCAGTATATTTATCACAAATATATCATAGAATCATCCATTCATTCGAAATCATCATCAATACATTGGTTCACAACAAGGTAGTGGGGAAATGGCATTGTTCTTCCATTAAAAATGAGATTTATACATTTCTACTTGGAATTTCAACCTGAAACTTTTTGGAGATGAAGAACAGAGTATTTACTTCATATTACAAAATAAATGGGGCATTAGAAGCTCCCCCAAAGAGTACAATAGCTCACCAAAAACGCCCTCCCTCAAGGATCAAGAATATGCCATCAAAACTGGAAATGGTTGAAGGAGCGAGCTGCAATAGAAGAAACCATGAGCTTCCCTGTAGCTTACACCTGCAAATAAAGACTCCATTAAAGCTCCAAATGAAAGGTCTGAATGGCCTTTCCAATTGCCAACTTGGATGGGAATCTTTCACCCTCGAAATTGGCTAAGGCAAGAAACTAGTCATCCACTAGCTCTCCCTCTTCACAAATGCAATTGCAAATTCTACAAATGATCAAAAGCTGGTTTCATTCTTTGTTATTGACATTTATAAACTTCTAATGTCCTCCATGGGTCGAATTCCTTCCAAGAGACTCATGCCAACTCATGTTGGGAAGAGATTCCAAAGAACGCCACTTGTACAACAATTCCTAGTCTCCCACTTCCACCAAATCACATGTGGAAGCATCTTAGCTGCCCTAACACCCTTGAGCGCCCTCTTGGAGTCTATTTTTAGCCCTGACATGTCATATATGTCATATGTCAGCCTTCAGGTCTGATTTGTGTCATAGGTGTCATAGCATCTTCATTATTGTTGTCATAGAGCTAGGGAATCTAGCCCAAGTGTCTCACTAGCTCCAAATTGCCTCTTCCTCTTCCATGGGAGTTACTCTTCCTATATATTTCGACCTTGGATGAGTCATGCAATGAATAATACCTTTTGGACTCCCCCAAGTATGTTACCATTCACCTTGAATTCGAATTGGTGAGAGAATGATGCCAAATGTAGTGGAGAAATCTAGCCATATGTGGGTCCCACTTCCTCCATGTGTCTTCATGATGAAATGCCACTTTGATTTTCACTTGTATATATTTATTTAGATCCTTTATTAAATATTTATTCCATTCTAATGTTCAAACATCATTTATTATCCCCATTATTCCAAATCCCAAAGCTTCCACCCCAAACCTAGGAAACTAGTAATTTTCCTCCTTGGCAATTATTTGACCTTTAGCATCAATTTGACAAACTCTAATGAATAGAGCCAATGTGATTAGGCCATTGTGATCCAATACCAAATTTGGGACATGACATTTTTCGACAAACCCTAATCCGGGACCAGATCCAGTTTTCAGCATTTCAAGTGGTAAGACCTAAATCTTTTCTATTTACATTTGAAGTACTCTTTAAGATGTCTCTCCACACCAAGCTTGAGGATAAGCTTGAAGGGGATGATAACTTCCGAGCCTGGAAGCATAGGATTGTGTTAATCCTAGAAGAGAATGAGTTGGACTCATATATAAAAGAAGACATCCCTATCCCAGAGGATGAAGAGGCCAAGGTATTGCATAAGAAGAACTCGGTCAAGGCAAAGAGAATCATTGTTGATTCTATCAAAGACCATCTCATAGCCCATGTGTCTTCTCTTAAGACACCCAAGGAGATGTTTGACTCTTTGACCAAGCTATTTGAAGGGAAGAACATAAATCGGAAGATGACCCTGCGGAACCAATTGAAAGGAGTAAAGTTTCAGAATGGAGAAACCATTCAATCTTATTTTTCAAGGGTCTCCCAGATCAAGGAACAACTAGAAGCAGTGGATGAAATGGTGGAGAATGGTGAAGTGGTGATGACCACTCTAAATGGCCTACCCAGGTCATGGGATTCTTTTATTCAAGGAATTTGTGCAAGGAAGAAGTTGATCTCCTTCAACAAATTGCAGGAAGAATGATCTCAAGAAGAAGCTAGACTTATAGCTCGTGAGGAAAAGATGGGAGGTGAAGATCAAGCTCTTGCAACTCACACCAAAAGAAGCAAGCCCAAGAAGGAGCACTCTCGCCACAAGAGATCCTATCAAAAGAATAAGAAGGATCTAAGATGCTTCACATGCAATTAGAAGGATCACTTTGCTTCAGATTGTCCCAAGAACAAAAGGGATAATAACAACAACTCTAGAAAGAAGAAGAAGGGCAGCAAAAGAAATTTTCATGCTCATACTGTCGAGGATGATAAACCTCCAAAGAAGAAGGCTAGGGCAGAAAGTGATGATAGTGATGTTGACTCATCAAGTGAAGAAGAGTATGTTCTAATCTCTGCTCTCACATGTACCATATCCCATGGTTTTAATGATTGGTTGATTGATAATGGAGCTTCCAAACACATGACTGGGTTTAAGGAATCTTTTGTGAATCTATCTGAACATGAATCACCCCATAAGGTCAAACTTAAGGATGATTATCAATACCCAATCAAAGGAAGTAGTGAAGCCTCCTACAACCTAGATTCTGGAAAATCTTTGAAGATGAAAGAAGTCCTTTATGTACCTGGGCTCAAGAAGAACTTACTCTCCATCTCTGCATTGGATGCAAAAGGTATGAGGGTTGCATTTGTGGATGGCCAAGTCCTAATGTGGCCAAAGGGAAAGAACATATATGATGCAGTAGTGATTGGAGAGCAAGAGGGAGGTTTGTATAAATTGAAGGGACGACCTGAACATGCCATGGTACATGAATCCATGGAGCCAAGTGAACTTTGGCATAGAAGACTTGCTCATATGCACTATAAAGCACTTCCAATTGCAAGCAAGGTTGTAGAGGGTCTTCCTGAAATCAAGACCAAACATGAAGGTGTTTGCAAAGGATGTGCAAAAGGTAAGAACATTAAGAAGGCTTTCCCAAGCGGTGAAAGAAAGGAAAAAGACATCCTAGAAATCATCCACTCAAATGTATGTGGTCCTATGTCATCCAGTTCTCTAATTGGGTATGTTTACTATGTCTCATTTATTGATGACTTCTCCAGGAAGACCTGGGTATACTTCTTGAACAACAAAGATGAGGTGTTTGATAAATTCAAGGAATTCAAAACATTGATGGAGAATCAAACTAACAAGAAGATCAAAACATTCAGATCCGACAATGGTGGAGAATTCACCTCAGGTGACTTCAAGAAGCTTTGTAGTGATTCAGGGATTAAGAGGGAGTTGATTGCTCCTTATAATATTCAACAGAATGGAGTTGCAGAAAGGAAGAACAGAACTATTATGGAAGCAGCAAGGGCAATGCTGCATGACTAGGATCTACCTATGCATCTATCGGCATAAGCAGCTAGAACAGCTGTATATGTGCAAAATAGAACACCCCACAAGATATTGGACAACAAGACACCAGAAGAGATCTTTTCTGGTAAGAAACCTGAAGTCAGCCATCTCAGAATATTTGGTTGTCCAGTATACACTCATGTCCCAAAGGAAAAGAGGACTAAATTAGATCCTTCAGGAAAGAAGGGTATCTTTGTGGGTTATAGTGAAAGCTCGAAATCTTATAGAATATACTTTCCAGGGTTCAAGAAAATTGATGTCAACAGGGATGTAACATTTGATGAAAACTCAGCATTCATCAAATCAAGAAAGGCACCTATCGAGGTTTATGAAGAACCTAAGGAAACTAGATTTCAAGACACTACAATGACTGAAGCAGTTCCAGAAGTTGTTCATGAGTTTGAAGATCCGCAAGAACCTGTAGATCCACTCCGTGAGGATAACTCTCACAAAAGAAAACCCACATGGGCTAGAGAGCTCATTCAAGATGCAGAAATATTTGGCATTCCAGAAGAAGAACACAGAGCAAAGAAGAGAACCAGATCACATACCAGCTATGTTACTTTACTCTGTGACATTATGAACAAAGAAAAGAGCCTTCCAGTTATGAAGAAGCAGCGGAAAAGAAAGAATGGAAGGATGCCATGGTTGAGGAATACCAATCAATAATGAAGAATGATGTTTGGGATGTTGTCCCAAGACCTAAAGAGAAGTCTGTTTTGACTTCTAAATGGATCTTCAAAATCAAGCATGCTGCAGATGGCAGTGTAGAGAAATACAAGGCAAGATTCGTAGCTCGTGGCTTCTCTCAGAAAGAGGGAATAGATTATGAAGAAAATTTTGTACCTGTAGCCAGGTATACTTCCATCAGAACAGTACTTGCCCTGGCTGCAGCAATGAAATGGAAAATACACCAGATGGATGTCAAGACTGCTTTCTTGAATGGTGTAGTTGAAGAGGAAGTATATGTAGAGCAGCCACTCGGTTTTGAAATACATGATAGGGAGTCATATGTATGCAGATTGAAGAAAGCCTTTTATGGTTTGAAACAAGCTCCCAGAACTTGGTATGGTAGGATGGACAGTTTCCTATCTAGTTTGAGCTTTACCAAGAGTAAAGAAGATTCCAACCTTTACTACAAGTTTGAGGAAGGGAATCCTGTGATTCTACTCCTGTATGTGGATGACTTATTTGTAACAGGAGATGACAGACTGATTGCAGATACTAAGAGGAAGCTTGCTGCTGAATTCGATATGAAAGATTTGGGAATTATGCACTATTTCCTAGGTATGGAGGTGTGGCAGAGTGCAGGTGGGATCTTCCTTGGTCAAGGGAAGTACACAGTAGATATCCTGAAGAGATTTGGGATGATGGATTGCAAGGCCATGGCCATACCTATGGCATCGAATCTGAAGCTTCTATGTGATGCTTCATCTGAGCCGGTTGATGTCTCTATGTATAGTCAGATGATTGGGTCCTTGATGTACCTGACGAACACGAGACCAAACATTTGCTTTGCTGTGAACACATTGAGTCAGTTCTTGACAGATCCGAGGAGTGTTCACCTGGTTGCTGTAAAGCATGTTCTGAGGTACCTGAAGGGTACAGTGGATTGTGGGCTCAAGTATGAAGTGAATCAAAAGTTTAACCTGTAGGGTTATGTTGATTCAGATTGGGCTGGCAGTGCTGCAGATAGGAAGAGCACATCTGGATGCTGCTTCAGTATGGGATCAGGTGCGATCTCTTGGTTTAGCAGGAAGCAGTCCTGTGTAGCACTGAGTACAGCTGAGGCAGAGTATGTTGCAGCCTGTTCAGCTAGTTGTGAGGCAGTATGGCTATGGAAGCTACTGTCTGAGTTATTTGATCTCCCGTTGGATGCTACTGGTATCTTTTGTGATAACCAGAGTTGTGTGAAGCTATCCAAGAACCTAGTGTTTCATGACAGGTCGAAACACATAGAGATCAAATATCACTATATCAGGGATATGGTGCAGAGAGGAGCTGTGAAGCTCCTGTATGTTGCGACAGACGAGCAGATTGCAGATGTGTTGACGAAGCCACTAGCCAGGGTGAAGTTCGAGTACTTGAGGGAGAGGCTTGGTGTTCTTCAGATCGAGGACACTTTGAGGAAGAAGTGATGGACACATTTGCTGAAGCCATTCCAAGCATGTTGGAAGGAGGATCCTTCACATGGCTGTGGATGTAAGCGTTGGATGATGAACATCAGGATGATGTTCTGGTTTCTGCTTTGTATGATCAGTAGGATCATTTTGTATGTACGCATCATGTTGGATGCTGGATATGATCAGTTGGATCATTTATATGTATATGTATGTACGCATCATGTTGGATGCTGGATATGATTAGTTGGATCATTTATATGTATATGTATGTACGCATCATGTTGGATGCTAGATATGATCAGTAGGATCATTTGTATGTACTTTGTATGCATCATGTTGGATGCTTGGACCATGTATCTGTATATGTATCAGGTGGATACATTGTATGATTAGGTGGACCATGTATGGTGATATGTATCATGTATTTGTATTTGTATCAGGTGGATACATTGTATGATCAGGTGGATCATGTATGATGATATGTATCAGGTAGATACTTGGTATGCATTAGGTAGATGCATTATATGATCAGGATGATCGTGGATGACGAGCTTCAGGATGTTGCTCCAGATGACATGCAGCAGGATGTTGCAGTGATGATGATCGGGATGATCATGTGTACATCAGGATGATGTATGATGAGTATCAGATTGATACTCTATGGCCGTGGATTAGGTTGTGCAGATGAGCATATAATTTGGCCCTGGGAGATTTGCAGATAGTCTTTCGAGGTTTTTCCTATGGCATGTAATTCATGCCCTGGGATATCTGGCAAATGCTCTTTCGAGGTTTTTCCTATGGCATGTAATCCATGCCCTAGGATATTTGGCAGATGCTCTTTCGAGGTTTTGTCCTATGGCATATAATCTGTCCCTGGGAGATCCAATAGGTTGGGCTGTGTGCCCGTAATAAGTCCTGGGATGCTCTTGCGAGGTTTTGCCATGACTACATATAATCTGCCCCTGGGAGATCCTATAGGTAGAGCTGCGTGCTCGTAACAGCCTGGGATGCTCTTGCGAGGTTTTGTGGTGACCACATATAATCTGTCCCTGGGAGATCCTATAGGTAGAGCTGCATGCTCGTAACAGCCTGGGATGCTCTTGCGAGGTTTTGTGGTGAGGTCACATATAATATGGCCCTGGGAGATCCTATAGGTAGAGCCGTGTGCTCGTAACAGCCTGGGATGCTCTTTCGAGGTTTTGTGACGCACGTAATAAGTCCTGAGGATTCCACAGTATGGCCAGTGATGACGAAGACCTGCAGGTAGTGGGCCTACATCCAGTATGAAAAAGGACTGGGTCTATAGAAATTCCTATGACGAGTAGAGTCATAGATTGGTTGAGATAGCAGTAGCAGTGAAGATGACGATGACGATGCATTGATGATGATGATACCGAGAAGAAGACTTGTCTAGCAGATCTGTGTCGAGAAATACCTTCCTAGTTAAGAGGGAGTGTTGATGTATATGTAACTTTGGACTGTATTTCATCTATGTATTTCATATATATTTATTGTACCCTTATTAGAGATGTGTTATTCCTCTATAAGGAAGTGTCATCATGTGGATTGACAAGTGTCGCAAGTGTGTGTACTTGCCGATAGGTTATTAGACCACCATGTGGGGTCAGCCCTGAATTATATATATTATAATGTGGATGTACCTAGCTAGACAAGTCGGCCCCATAAGGTCACTAGGCAAACATATTAGTGTAAATAGAGATCAGGTGATCTCTATTGAGAACACTCGAAAAAGTATCTCACTCTCACTCAGAAAGTGGCACACTAGTGAGGAGGAGGATCATCTGCTACTAGGAGACTATCTCAGTGTATTTTGGTTGTACTTTGGTTGAGCCATTGCTCTCTCTATCTCTGAGGAAGTTGTGGGGTTTTTCACCTTAGGGTTTTCCCCACGGAAACTCTGTGTCTCTTGTCTCTCATGCTTTTGATTCTTGTGATGCTTGTCATGCTTATTGTGATTGTCATGCATTGATATACTGTATATGTTATTCTCTCAGCAAAGATCCTAGAGTAGTGTGAATTAATGCTCAAAATTTAACATGGGCAATGGGAAATATACCAAAAAAATTGTGTATTCTCAAGTAAACCAATAGAACCCATCAAATTTTTGGTTAGGGAAAACATATAAATGTTTTAGTTCTGAGGAAACAAGATTTTCACAGCTAGCAGTGGTGTTTTGAAAACTTTGGGTTGGGTTGGACTCTTGTCCTTGAGTAGAGATATGGTTGTGTGGTGGATTGAAAAAATTGATATGAGAATGACATGATTGAGATGGGTCTCTTTCATTAATTCACACTGTCCTTCTAGTGCTAAAGAATTATTGATGGGATGAAATACCATGTTTGTCAAAAGTAAGGATTATCTCCAGTGAGAATTCCCAATTAGCCTCACATTGTTTGGTGTAGGAAACCCATCTAGTTTTCGAAATGAATCCCATTATTGATTTTAAATCGGACGATCCATACTTTATATGCAAAATGCACATGCATAAATGACTAATATATATGTGAATGCAAGATTATTCTACCTATCATAGCTAGGAGCAATGACTAACTATAATAAACACATAATCAAATGTACTTTGACCATTATTCCAAGAAATAAAGTTATTGTACAAGTTAAGGAAAAACACAAACAACTTGCTAACCATCCAGAATAGTCTATGAAGTTATAATTATATCTATGGGTTGTAAACAAATTGTTGAAATATAAACAAGAGTAAGCATGCATTCTTTCAAAGAAAAATGTGTAAAGAGATATTCTTATAGTAATTCCAATGAACGATAAATGACACAAGGAAATATATACAATTATAACATTAGAACCAAAGTCTTTCTCCCAATAGATTCGCTAGTAAATGGCTTCTCCTTATTAAAAAGTTGCAAAGAAATTTTACAAAAGATGCAGCAAGCAAAGCCCCTTGTTAAATGAATTTTATATCTACAACTACAAGAAGATGAACATTTTCTCGGCCCATTTGAAGTGTCGAGATTTTGAGTAATTGTCTCTTATTCTTGGATATGAATATCTCTATAGTAATTCCATGCTTCAAAATCTCCATTAGTGACATTGACATAGGAAAATATATGTCGTTCTACTGGAATCCTAAGTATGGAAAGGTTCCACTTTGTCTTTGAAATATTTTTATCCAATTTTTCAACAAGGCTTTTAATTGCTCCTATTTTCCTAGCTATAGTTCGGACGTACATTCTTAAATTTGTGATGTTGACATAGAAGATGGAGAAAATAGACTAAAGTCTGTTGCTTTAAAGTATTCATCGAATTCTTTACTCACCTCATCATGTGGTAGAAACTATTACCATGCCCAAAATTCTGGAAAATTACATTTGCTAACCATGTGTTCTATCTTCTACGATAATCTTTATTTATTTCAAAATTCAATGTCTACATCACCCTACATATCCCTATTGCATTTTCCATGAGATTATAACACCAATTCCATGTTAAGCATATGATTGAATAGTGGTGTGGGAAGCTTTGGTGAAATGTTCTACAATTCAGCATGCCATTTAATAATTGATTTAAATTTGATCTATAACTCTGTTGGCGTAGCTTCCATCTATGAATTTGAGTATAGGTACCGATAATTTCACAACATTTTGTCAATTCAGTACCTTTATATAAAAATACCTCACCATTATATGCAATTCATTTTGTAATTATGAAGCATAAGAGACAATTTCTATTAGATTTCCCGCTGCTACTTTGTAGTAGACCATTTAATTATCTGGGAGATCAACTTATTTCTTGCTTTCATCAAATTCCTTCTGTAACTTTTGAATATAAGATATAGTGGTCTCAAAGAAGGTAACTTCGGCAATAGCTATCATAATCAGAATAGTCTCATTTATATATGTGATTATTAACTTAGCAAAAATGACCAAATCTTGGTTTTTGCTAAGCTTCATCTTCCTGTGTGGTTGCTAGATAACCCTCTAACTTTTCCAGTCGAACTTAAGCAACTCCAAATTGGCCACCTCCTCAAATTTTCTTTCAAACCACGTGAAATGTTATAAATTAGCATGATTGGGACAAGGTAGGTGACCTACAATGAGCATTTGTACATATGAACAATTTTTAGGATCTTT
Organism: Larix kaempferi; assembly: GCA_027924585.1. Lineage (NCBI taxonomy): Eukaryota > Viridiplantae > Streptophyta > Pinopsida > Pinales > Pinaceae > Larix > Larix kaempferi. The sequence continues at coordinate 12,928,204 of BSBM01000196.1, forward strand.
GTACATGTGCATTGTTGCATTGTTGCATTGTTTCTTGACTTTTATGTGTTTCACACTCCATCTAATTTCCAAGGTCCTTTGGTACCTTTTACCCATCCTCTTGTTCCTCTACTTCATTTATGTCTTCTTCTTGTTTATCTTTATGTACTCTTTTGTTTCTTCTAGCACAATATGTGCATTCCTATCCTTTTCATTTTCAACTTCTTTAGCCTCTCTAGTTTGAGTTGTTTGATCAATCCTTTTATTGTGCCATTCCTTTTGTCTTGACTGAAACTTGGGATCATGGCCTTGTCCAACCATGACCTGTTCACAGTATTTGTCTCTTCTATAAAATCCTTCCTCTTAGTAACATTCATTTTTATATGGCCACTGGTATTGGACCGTCATGGCATGCTTAGCCACCACATCAAGTGGGTCATTTCATTGAAATATATCTTCACCAAAATAATAGGCCATTATATCTCACCTTCTATTTTGGCTATCTTAGCACTATTTATATTGTATGATCCTACATACAGAGGAAGAGGATTCCATGGACCTTTCTTTTCCATGTTGAGAGAAGCTCCAAAGCCAAAAAGATAAGGTTGATAAGCTATTTCATGGAGGACTATTCTATCTGGCACAAAATTTGGCCACAAGTATCGAGGTTTTGTGGCTCCAAAAACCCTAATGTAAGCGATGTCCTTCAATACGTACCAATCACCCAATGTTCCTACCACCAATCATTCATACATGGAGTTGTTTCACTAAATGTAAGTGTGTATACTCTAAAGCCATAAAATGGTCATAAATTGGTATATAGTTTCTCATATACTTATGCTCCTGTAATATCTAAAAATATACATGAAATGGGGGATCACTTGGCAACCACTTTCACCCCATCCTGGGAAAAATGTTAGTTGCACACAAAACATCTAGTGTGTAAGAATACATGAAAAACTCTACAAGGATTCCTAGAGCATGATACTTTCCCTTGAAATTGCATCTCTCGCAATGGTGGACAAGATGGATACCAAGTTGAAAATTTCACCATTCTTGATTATGTGATATATCAGTAGTAGCCAAAATTATTTGACAATTTTGAATGCAGTTTTCCATATAGTCTATTGATCAAGGTGATTATATAGCAATATGGATGTCTAATATTGGTAACTGGGTATGCATATGCCGCCTATATTTGGATTATTTTGGTCCCAACCACCAAATATTCATAATCTCACTATAATTCGTGTCCTAATTGAATCATGCAACCCATTCATCTATCATGGTAATTATGGGTTCATCCAATTTATAATAAATATCAAGACTTGACAGTTAAAAAGAAGCAATAGATTTCCTTTTATCATTGCAAATCAATCTATGCTCGATATCAACATGGAATTATTGTCTACAATTTTATCTAGATGATATTTTCAAATATTGTGAAACACCTCAAACTCAAATACTTGTCTCTTTATGTTTAGAATATGCTTTAGATAATGAAGTCTTCATCCCTAAACATCTGATAAATTCTTCCCCATTGTGGATTATCGTCCAATTCCAAGTTACATTATGTATCACCATAAATGGACCTGATAACATCCTTTGTTTCAAGATCCATATGTCCTTCATGTTCTCAATGAAGTTCTTTAGCCTTATCCTTTCTTGAGGAATGCTTTCAAGGATCCATGCTTCTATCCTACAATTAATCCATAAAAACAACAAAAAATCTTAATGTCGTTAGTACATGCATCACAAAAAAGGTACTTCGAGCATGTAAATGAAAGGAATTTAAACCTATATCTTTTGGAAAATTGGGGGGGGGGGAATAGGGTTGGTAATATGTGAGAGAATTAGCTAATTAGGAAAAAAACCTCATTATGAACTATTTCTTGAGCCTGCGATAAAATGTAATACACTTAAACCCAAAATTTAGAGCAAAGATAGAAACACACAAGAGGGAATAGATAAACCATAAAAATTAGCTCTTGTATGAAAGATAAAATATAGAGCTATGTTCTCTTGTCTCTTAAAGGAGAAAACCTCCAAGAGAAAAGGTCCAAATAAAATAATAATTCTTGACAAAACATTGCATAGCTTAGCACTCTATATATAGTGCTTCAATAGCCAAATCCCTAACTACTTGTGGTTATATTTTCCACAAAATCCTCTGCAAATCTACACCCGAGATACTGCTACCATGAGCTCCCAATGATCCATGGCTCGTTGCTTCCCTCGCGTCCACTCCAGTGTACACGCTACATGTAGCCACCACAGTCATCACCTTCTGCATTCCGACGGCTACCCATGAACCACAACTGTTGCTCAGTTCTCTGCACTCGCCTTCCGCATGGATCCACACAGTTGTCAATCTTCCGCTGGCTCATCCTTCACAACAGCTCACTCACACCCACCTATGACTATAGCTGCACAAAATCACTCACGTTCTCATTCTCCGCAATTCACACGGTCGTACGTCATACGATCAAAGGTCATATGACCCATATTGTGACCGTACGATACTCTCACAACCCCTTTTTCTTTTATTTTCTCGATCTTGTGCAGGTCTCTTAGCACTTCTCTAATACCATATGAAATTTTCAATTACCATATCCCAATTGCAATTTCAATCTTTTATTTTTATGTCCAGTAATTAATTATACCTGAGATAATGCACACTGATAATAATGCACAGAGAAAACCAAACACAAGATGTGCCTTGGAAACACCAATGGGGAAAACCAACAAACAGTTTGTCTTTATTGCAGATGTGTTAAACAGCACTTATAGCACCAGGCTTTCGGATATGACACGCCAGATCTCAGACTCTTGACTCTCCCTTGTTGTAGCTGAGCCCAAATCCTCAACAAACCCTGGCTTGAGTGAATCCCTCACTCCCAAGCCTCTGAGAGACTCCCTCTCTCAAATCCAATCACTGACTATCAATGATATTACACGCATTAGCAATGACCACCGCAAGAGATATGACTCACTCCTGCAACTATGGTGCTATACAACTCTCCACATATTCTTTTATAACCCTCAACCTCATGCAAAACCATGGGACATCCTATCAATACCATGGGCTCTCCAATACTGACCCTTAGATCTAAATCCCTTAGATATAATCCAATGGTTGGGACTTAATCTCTTGTTGAGATCACTTAATTCATAGATCAATAGATATGTCTTAATCTCTCCTTGAGATCACTTAAGTTACCCTTTTACATTTACATAAGGTGTTATAAAAGTCACATTTTACAAAGTATTTCTTGAAAGTCACTTTTTCGGACGACTTCTACATGCTAGACACCTCCATGTAGAAGTACATGTTTGATATACAAAATCTAGCACTCCCTCTTAGCGAGGAAGGTAATTCCAGAGAAGCATCCACCTGGATCCATAAAATATTGTATTGTTGCAGCTTCTCCCTCTGAATTGGAAGACTTCCTGACTGCATCCACTGTGCTCTGATCTGATAATCTACGCTCCTCATCCAATAGTGTCATCTCATACCAAGTAGGCCTACTGAGAGAAGCCTCACGCTCTCCTTATGTCACTGACATTGATCTGTGCACCAATCTCCCCTTGTACTTTACTACAGGTTGTCCCAACAACCTATACATCTTACTCCACAACATTCTAGCATTGCCTGGGGGTTTCTTGGAACTACGCAAACATGTTACTCGGACCCCTACCTGAAGCTTCTTGAGGATGACTGCATCCTTATGTTTCTACCCAGATTCCTTCCTAGGTCCGTACTAGGGCTACTCAAGCCTTATGCTCACTGCCCAAGCCTTTCTGGTAACTTCTGACCCTGCCCAAAGATACCTGAAATTTTACTGGGCACCTTTGCCCCTACCCGGAATTTCCAGATCTTCTTGGATATAACTTCCCCATTCCCTCAAGCATGCCCAAGCGGATTTCTACGCTAACCAATGGCTGACTGCACCTGTGGCTGCACGATTTTCCCTAGCATCTCATTTTCATGTCGTTTTTGTGTTGATGCATCTCACAGTTGTCGTCACCAATCACTTCAACCAAGTCCACCAATCCCACTGCAGTTCCCAGCCAGCACTACTCGTCTGCACTCTTCTCTTCCCAAATATATGCCTGTTAGTTCTCCTCCACCGTCGATCTATCCACGTCGGAGCCCACTACATTCAACATGCTCATGCCCGACTTGCGTACTCTATCTGCATCCACAAATATCTGTTGACCTATGATCTAATGCACGCTAGAGCCTTCATTGTAGTCCCAAACACTATCCTCGCAGCCCGTGCGGTTTGATATGCACCTGTGATTGGACCGCATATTCCCTTGCTCGGTTGTGGTCTTCTATCCACCCGTCGTCAGTTGACTCTGTCCCGGTTGTCACTCCTCCATTTTTCACGGATTCCTTTGCAGCTCTACTCCCGAGCTACCGCTGCCACTAGCTCCTGACGATCTCTATCCCATGGCTTCCCTCACATCTGCTCCTGTTGTTGAGCCCATGCCTTCACCATGCACATCCTCCTAGCCCGGTCAAGCTTGATCTATTAGTGTACATGTTTCCCATAGCCACCACCACCGTCACCTTTTGCACGCTGACGGATATGCCCGAGCCATGATTGTTGCTCAGTTCTCCATGCCTATCTTCCACATGGATCCGCGCAGCTATCAATCTTTTGTCAACTCGTCTCTCATGGCAGCTCACTCACGCTCCCATGATTGCAACTACACAACAGCACTCACGTGCCCACTCTCTGCAATTCACACAGTAATATGTCGTACAATCATAGGTCGTACGGCCCATACCGTGGTTGTATGGTACTCTCAAAACCCTTTTTTTTTCTTTTATTGATCTTGTGCAGGTCTCATAATCCTGCTCTAATACCATTAGAGCAAATTTGGGGTCTAAGATGGCCCTTACAAGAAAACGAGCCACCTCGTAAAAAAACAAGCCATTGAATTCAAGAACCAATAAAATTTCAAGAAAAGAGTCAACCATAATGGTTGAGTTGGCATAATTAACATTAAAAAACTACTTTTTAATTCGTATTTTCAACATATCTCTCTGTCATTTTACTCAAATTTCGAGAGGAAACACTCATTGGATGCGGAAGCACTCATGTTATGGTGAAATATTTATTAACCAGCAATTTCACTTGACCAACTATTAAGATATTAGTTTAAACTAATCAATGGCAATGTAAAGATTCAATTTTGAAAAGACGTCATTTGCACATCTATGGATAAACACAAATAACCCAAAATAGCATTGTTACTTTTCTTTCATATAAAGAAGTATAATGTGTAAAATGGTCCATGTTAAATAATTTCACCATCTAAAATCTGATATTTAGTAATATGGTTATATACTAAACCACTTTTGCAGCGTATAATTATTTTTATATACAACCACTTTTGTAGCCTATAATTTTTTTTATATACAACATTAAAAATGTCACACTTGGAGATCTCTAAATATGTACAATAGAACAACTAATTACCTAAAGATGCCCATTAGAACTACCAAGTACTTAAAGTGTTAACTCCCAATTGTGTGCAGTGCTCAAGGGTTAAGATCCAACAAGATTCCATCATGCCAATTCCATTGCAAAGTTATCCAGACATACACATTGATCCAATTATTTCCACAACCAACATAGTCCATGAGGATTTCTATTTTTAGCAATTCACCTTCTTCCAAGAGCCCAAGATCAGGATAGCTACATGATTGTGATATTCATATATTCAAGTTCCTTGTAAAAAATTACATATTAAATATCATGGTTCCCAAATGTGCTATGGTGTGGTGGTCCAAGATTTTGATTGTTATATTTTACACAATTATAACAGTATAATTTAAATGCAGATAAACAATAGGATCACTAGAAGAAAGACAAAGCACAGAAACAATGAACACAAGAATTTTATCCTGGGAAACCCAACAGGGAGAAAAATCAACAACCTTCGTATAGAGATGATCAATTCCGAGAACAGAGTACAAAGATAAGAGAGAAAAATAGAAAATCTCTCCAAGTGAAAACCCAAAAATCATTTCTCTAGCCACAGATGTGAACTTCTCTCTCCACTAGTGTGAACTTGCTTGAGTTGGATGAGTGAGTGGATGAGGTACACGACCTCTCTATTTATACACATGAAAACTAACATGTTTCCCTTACTAGGACGACTTGTCTTGGGGAAAGATAAAATAACATTTATTAATTTTTTTCTTTGTATAATGTTTCCCCAAGGTTTTCATTGATTATGTCAAGGGTTTTACATGATTAATTACATCGATATCTTCTCCCGTAGGAGGTACAAAAATAATATAATAAAATACAATAAGAATAACTTTCGAAGTTGCACTATTTCCAACACTCCCTCTTAACAAGGAAAGTATTCTTTAGACATGGTCATCATCAGCATCACAATCATCTGGATCTCATATGTCTCGATCATTGTTAGGAACCCATGTCTTTATTTTGTTAGTATATTGTTTTTGGACGCATATGCTTTGTAGTATTTATCGATCCATAGTTTATATTAGCCCATAGTATTGGACGCATATGCTTTGTAAGTTGTCCCATAGTATTATATGTCCCATGGTTTTGACTCATAATATTGGCGCCTAGACTTAGCCCATGGTTTGTATTGACACATAGTATTGACCCATGGTATTGGCGCCTAGACTTAGTATATAAGTGTGTGTTGAGGCCTATGAAGGCACCGTGAAGTTAATTGTATTGAGGTTGCTCAAAGGAGGTTGCTCTCTCGAAGTGGCCCGTGATCAATATAAAAGTGATTCTGAGTTCTATTATTTCTGATATCTCGTGTATTTGCATTAATTAATTATTGCAGGTTCATCACATCTGGTATCAGAGCACTTTCTTGGGCTCGTTGGGTGGAATTTCTGCCAAATTTTTTTTTTAGCATCTGTTGCAACTTCGGATTTGGGAATAATCCCTATCCGCTTAACTGTGGGAAGTACTTGGGCATGAGCCCTAAAACTCATTGTGAGGAGTACCACAGGAACCCCAAAGTCGATGGCCCATTGAGAGGACCTGCCAGCGAAAAGGGCAACGACCTCTACCTGATTGACTAGTTCCCACCCGTGAGGTAAACCAAGAGCTGTCGTTTGTGGCAAAGCAGTTATCAGTTTTACCTGAGCCGTGGAGTGAGGGGTACTGCCCCAATACGCAAGCCGTCAGACAGCATTGGTGGCAGAGTGAAACACCTGAACTGTTAGGAAGCCGTACATACCTGGGGTCCATATCTATTTTTAGTTGAACTGTTGTCGATCACTTCCGCTCCAGATCTATTCTGAAAGTCGTTCCAGATCCAGTCGTTGTTTCAGATCCCGCTGTTTTCGATCCCTTCCGCACCGTTGCAGATCCATCTATTGCGGATCCCTTCCGCACCACTATTGCCGATCCATTTCTGAAAAATAAATAAATAAATTTCTATTTTTCGACCATATCTCCCTCGTTTCAACTCTATTTTCCCTGAAAATTCATTGACATCCCTGCAATCCCATTCTGCATATTTCATTCCTGAAGACCCTATCCCAAATTCCACTTCCCAAGACCAAAAAAAAGAAAAATATGTTTTTCGACCATATCTCCCTCGTTTCAACTCTATTTTCCCTGAAACTTCACTGACATCCCTGCAATCCCATTCTGCATATTTCATTCCTGAAGACCCTATCCCAAATTCCACTTCCCAAGACCAAAAATCACACATTTGTCTATTTTTAGGGTTTGCCATAACTTCTTCAATTTTCACCCGATTGCCTTCAAATTTTACCATAGAGTTCATGCTTCTGAAATTCCCATTTTTTGCTTCCCTGTCCCTCAGAAAGTGTCGAAAACCTAGTCAAACCCCAATTACCCCTCTAAGTTTTTCCCAAATCCAAATTTCCCCTTACTAAATAAGCTTGTGTTTGTGTTTTTCTATCCATTCCCCCCCCCCACCAAAAAAAAAAAAAAAAAAAATTACTGGTTATGGTTGTCACTCGCACAGGAGCAAACACCATGGAGGAAGCACTTGCAGCCATCCAAACTAAACTCCAAGTTCTGGATGAAAATTTTCTAACCTCCATCTTCAGCATTCAGCCATGAACAATAACCGACAGCCAAAATCTTTTGCAGCCACCGGGTTCTCTTCTTCCAGCGATTTTCGTGGGCCGAAACTTGATTTTCCTCGCTTCAATGGTACTGATCCAACTGGATGGATATACCGAGCAGAACAATATTTCAGTTTGCATAATACTTTTGACGTCCAGAAAGTTCCACTTGCATCCTTTCATTTGGAACAGGAAGCCCTTTAATGGTACCATTGGTACATAAAAGCTCATCCCGAGCCAAACTGGACAGATTTTTGCCAACTCATTTTGCCACGATTTGGTCCTAGTGCTTTTGACGACTTCACAGGAGCACTCACTAAACTTCACCAAACTGGCACAATGAGATAGTATCAGACGGAATTTGAGAAACTAGCCAATCACACAGAAGGATTGTCTGATGAATTCTACAGGAGTTATTTTATCAGTGGTCTCAACGATGAAATCCGCTCAGAGGTCAAAATGTTTTGTCCCAACACAATGATGGAAGTTCTAGGGTTGGTTAAGCTGGCCAAGGACAAGATCGCAGCTCAACAATGCTCCAAACCCACCTTTGTTCACTTCAGAAATATGGGTTCCCAACGACCTCCCATCATGCCTGCTCCTCAACCAACTCCTATCAAGCAATTGTCTGAAACAGAGATGCAGGCATGCGGAGAAAAAAGGCTTTGTTATAATTGTGATGAGAAATTCACTCGGGGACATAGATGTGTTCAACAAAAGCTCTATCTCTTGGATATGGATTCTCTACCTGCCTCCGAACTTGATGAAGAAGCTCCAGATACAGTAGATGATCAGGTCGACATTCAACACCCGCCTATTGACACCCCATCTCAGGACGACCCACCCGAGATCTCTCTCCATGATGTCACCAACGTCACCACCCCACAAACAATGTGAGTCAGGGGATACTTCAAGAAGCTCCCTCTTACCATACTCATTGATTCTAGTAGCACCCATAACTTCATTGATCCTCGGATTGCCAAACAGGCTGATTGTTTTGTCCATCCTTGCTCCAACTTTGAAGTCATGGTTGTCATTGGGGGCACCTTACCTTGCAAGGGGAAGTGTCACAATGTGCGTATCTCTCTGGAAGATTATACCCTGCGCTCTCACATGTTTGCCTTGTCCTTAGGCGGATGTGATGTGGTTTTGGGCATTCAATGGTTACGCACACTTGGCCCCATCTTATGGGATTTTGATGAACTTTGGATGCAGTTTTTAGTCAATGGGGCACAACTCAAATTTATGGGATTACAACCAGGGTCTCTCTGCATCATCAGTTCACATCACCTGGAAAAAATACTTAAGAAGAATTCACATGGTGTCATCGCTCAGCTCCATTCCTTTCAGATGCACCCATCAACAGTCTCCACTACTTCCTTGGATAGATATGCAGGTGTCTTTGCTGAACCAATGAGCTTGTTGCCTTCAAGAGACCTTTCTGGTAAGAATTTAACTGCATTTACCTCTCAGCAGGAAATGATGACTATTTTGCATACAGTACAGAAGTGGCAGCCATCCCTATTCGGGAATTATTTCTGCATCAAGACTGATCTCCAGAGTCTGGAAACTTTCATGGAACAACGGGTCTCCTCCCCAACACACCTGAAATGGGTTATCCAACTCATGGGTTATGACTATGCGACCACTTACCAGAAGGGTACGGACAATATGGTGGAAGATGCTCCTCCTCGCACATTTGATGACCTAGTTTCTCTTACAGCTATTTCTCTGCATGTTCCAAATTGGTTGCAATTTATTCAACGGGACTATCTCTTCTATGATCTCCATGCTTCTTCATCAGTAGGGCACTCTGAGTTCCTCAAAACGTATGACCAGGAACAATGTAACTTCTTTTGGCAAGGACTCAAAAGGACAATTCAACGGATGGTGGTTGACTGTGATACTTTCCAGGTCAACAAGGGTGAAACGACCCTCCTTTCGGGACTGCTCGAACCCTTGCCCATCCCTCCACAGATTTGGACAACTATTTCTATGGATTTCCTAGAAGCGCTCTAGTGGTATAATACCACATCTCAAAGGACACCATATAAAGCAGTCTCTGGACAGGCACCACCAGTTCTTCTTCCACACACCTTCAGCAGCTCCCCAGTTCAGGCAATTGACTCATTTCTTCGAAACCGTGATCAGCTTCTTCTCATTATGCAGGACAATTTTCACATGGCAAGAATTCGACTGAAACAACAAGCCGATTAGCACCGTTCTGAGCGCACTTTTCACATCGTTGATATGGTTCTTCTTCGTCTATAGCCTTCCATGCAATCCTCCCTGAAACTCGAAAGGCGCCAGTGGCTCGGAATGCAACCCGAGGATGCTACAGGGGACCCACTCCTTCAGATTCTGCATCAATTTCCACATCTAAAGCTTTGAGGACAAAGCTTTTTCTAAGGGAGAAGGGATGTTAGGAACCCATGTCTTTACTTTGTTGGTATATTGTTGTTGGACGCATATGCTTTGTAAGTCGTCATGTAGTATTTGTTGATCCATAGTTTATATTAGCCCATAGTATTGACCCATAGTATTGGACGCATATGCTTTGTAAGTCGTCCCATAGTATTATATGTCCCATGGTTTTGACTCATAGTATTGGCGCCTAGACTTAGCCCATGGTTTGTATTGACACATAGTATTGACCCATGGTATTGGTGCCTAGACTTAGTATATAAGTGTGTGTTGAGGCCTATGAAGGCACCGTGAAGTTAATTGTATTCAGCTTGCTCAAAGGAGGTTGCCCCCTCGAAGTGGCCCGTGATCAATATAAAAGTGATTCTGAGTTCTATTATTTCTGATATCTCGTGTATTTGCATTAATTAATTATTGCAGGTTCATCACAATCATCTCTATACATATTGAAGGTTGTCAACACAGTCTCAGTCCTTCGAGAAGTGTCATCATGCATCTGCTCCATAGAGTCCATCAGTGGATCCATCATCAGCACAGCAACTCTACATAGTCCATAGGAGAGTCCAACAAAAATCATCTCATCCCAGTCCATCGGGAATCAACACAAGTGCATCATCTCAGCCCAGTCCTTCGGGGAACATAGCTCCCCAAGGTGCTGTACTAGCAGCCATATACTCGGCCTCTGCAGTACTAAGTGCTACTGAGATCTGCTTCCTATTGCACCAAGAAATCACTACAGAACACAGGCTGAAGCAGCACCCGGAGGTGCTTTTCCTATCTGCAGCACATCCGGCCCAATCTGAGTTTGAAAATCCCTGCAATCTCAAGTCACATTATGAAGCATATCTTAGGCCATATCCCACAGTGCCACGCAAGTACCTCGGCACATGTTTTACAACAACCCAATGAACCTATCTCGGCTCACACATAAACTGACTAAGGGAATTCACAGCAAAACATATATCTGGTCTGGTGTTCGTCAGGTACATCAAAGATCCAATCAACTGGCGATACATAGTGGGATCAACCAAATCTGAATTTGAAGTAGAGTCTCTTAGCTTCTTCAGATTTGCATCCATCGGTGTGGCCATTGACTTGAAGTCCAACATTTCGAACCTCTTCAGTGTATCAATGGTGTACTTTCCTTGACTTAGAAAAATCTCCTTCTGCCTCTGCCATACTTTTAATCCAAAGAAGTAATGCATCAATCCAAGATCTTTCATTTCAAATTCAGAGGCAAGCTTTTCCATACACCATACAATAAGTTTTTCATTCCTAGTGAGAAACGTAGCGTCAAAATTAGTGGCTCATCATCCACAACCTTGTAGTAAAGGTTGGGATCTACATCACTCTTGGTGAATCCCAAGCTCACCAAGTATCCATCTATCCGACCATACCAAGCACATGGTGCTTGCTTGAGTCCATATAGTGCCTTTTTTCAGCCTACATAGGTGAGACTCTTTTCCATGGACAACAAACCATTTCGGTTGTTCAATATATACTTCTTCCTCAATAATACCTTGAGGAAGGTTGTTTTGACATCCATCTGATGCAGCTTCCATCCCATAGCTGAAGCAATAGCAATAATCGTCCTGATGAAAGTATATCGAGCCATAGGAGCAAATGTCTCATCATAATCAACTCCCTCTTTCTGAGAGAATCATCTAGAAACAAACCTAGCCTTGTGTTTTTCAACACTGCCATCTGCTCCATGCTTGATTTGTAAAGCCACTTGGAAGTCACTACTAACTTCCCCTCAGGTCTCGATACAACCTCCCACACATCATTCTTCATGATGGATTGGTATTCTTCCATCATGGCATCCTTCCAAACTTGGTGTATGGAAGCCTCTTAATAGGAGGTAGGTTCTGTGTCAATGATGTGAATCATCAATGCTACATAACGCGGGAAACTCTGAGGTCTCTTGCTTTCTCGAAAAGTACTATGTGGATCTTCATGCCCCTCTGCATCCTGCCATGTCTATTGTGCCCATCTAGACCTCTTACGGCCTACTACAATATATGTGGGAGCATCAACTGGCTCAAATGGATCAATGGGATCGATCGGTTCATCCTTCTCTGCTAACTCCCTCTGAACTACTGGAGGAGATGTTCTCATCTCCTTTGAGTCTAGAATCTCCTCGTCATCGATCTCCATATCAGATCCTCTACCTTTCTTGATAGCCATCTCTTCTTCAAAGGACACATCCCTATTGACTTCGATATGTCTCGATTCTGGGATGTAAATTCTATAAGCCTTTGAAGACTCACTGTATCCCACGAAAGTTCCCTTCTTTCCTGAAGGTTCTAACTTCGTCCTCTTCTCCTTGGGCACATGAATGTAGACTAAACAGCCAAAGATATGAAGGTGGCCCACTTCTGGTTTCACTCTTGTGAAAGCTTCTTCCAAAGTCATGTTCTTCAAGATTTTATGAGGGCATTTGTTTTGTACATATATAGTTGTTCTAGATGTTTATGCCCACAAGAAAATCGGTAGACTCTGGTCATGGCTTTGGTTGCCTCCACAATTGTTCTATTATTTCTTTCCATAACCCCATTTTGTTGAGGGTTGTAGGGAATTGTGAGCTCCCTCTTAATTCATGCTTCCTTGCAGAAATTATTTAAATCTGTAGAAGTATATTCTCCACCATTATCTGATCTTGAAATCTTAATTCTCTTTCCCGTAAAATTCTCGACTTGTGCTTTGAATTCTTTGAATTTACTTAGTACTTCCTCGAATTCCTTGGTCTTGAGAAAGTATATCCAAGTCTTCTATGAATAATCATCAATAAATGTTACATAATAATTATAGCCACCCAATGAAGCAACAGTCATGGGTCCGCACAAGTCAGAGTGTACAAGATCCAAAATTCCTTTAGATCTACTCTCACTATTCGAGAAGGATCCCTTGGCATTCTTGCCAAGTGCACATCCTCTACATATTCCATGATTGTCTACATGAAGCATTGGTAGACCTGTCACTATATTCCTTAATGTTGGAAGAGCTTTATAGTTTAGATGAGCTAGTCTTGTGTGCCATAGATCACCCATGCTGGTAGAATCATGAATTGGTGCTTCAACTGGTGGTGTGCTCAATCGGTACAAGCTCTCCTCTCTTACGCCAATTACTTGTGGTGTATTCATGCTTGAGTTCTTGCACCAAGCAAGGAATTTCCCATTAGAAAATGCAACTTTATATCCTTTGTCCTCCAAAGCAGATATGGAGACAAGATTTCTCTTCATACCAGGTACATATAGTACATCACTTAAGTGTAATGTGTCACTAGACTCTAGTTGAAGGGAGGTAGCCCCAGATCCCTTCACATTATAATTAGCATCATCCCCAAGTACAACACGGAGATGGGATTCTTTCTCAACAATTTCTGATAAATTTTCTTTATAACTAGTCATATGCTTGGAAGCACCAATATCTATAAGCCATGTATCACTAGTGGTGGGAACAGTACCTGATAAAGTTGTTATGAAGAATAATTATGTACGATCTTCATTCCTTTGCTTCTTATGATGAGAGTCTTCTTCTCCATCAGCAATTGAGGCTCCATGCTTTCTTTTGTTTGAGCTTGGACAATTGCTGGTATAATGACCATAATTCTTGCACCTGAAGCATTGTATATGTGAGAGATTCTTCTTCTTTTTCTTCTGATATGGAGGAGGGCTCGATCTACTACCTTGGTTCTTGTGATTGTGAAACTTTCTTCCCTTTCCCTTGCCTTTCTTGGCATGGGCCATGAATGCTTGATTCTCCTCAAGTTGAGTGCCATGAAGTTTCTGTCTTGCTGCAATCATCGTCTCTTCCTGAGTGCAATCCTCCCATTACCTGTCAAATTTGGGCAACTTGGTCCATCCACTTATGCTTTGAATAAATGACTCCCAAGATGGTGGAAGACCATTTAGAGTAGTAATGAAAAGATCCTCATCATCGAGGGGTTCTCCACTAGAACTTAGCTTGTCCCTTAGTTCTGTGATTCTCATGAAGTATGAGGCAATCGAATATGGTTTGGACATCTTCAAATTTGATAGTTGGTTCCTCAATGTGAGAGTCACATTGATGCTACTATGTTCAAATACCTTCTTCAGGGTTTTGAACATTTCCTAGCTGTCTTCTTTTTAGATATTTGAGGAACCAAATGATCCTTGATCGAGTCCACCAAGATTCTTCTTGCTCTGGCATCATTCTTCCTCCATTGAGACTTGTCATCTTCAGCTTCTGGTTCTAGAACCTTCTCATTGACAAACTTCAAGAGGTCATTTTCTTCCAATATGAGAAGAACCCTAGACTTCCAAGAGATGAAATTGGAAGCTTCATCCAGTCGATCTTCACCCTTCATTCCAATCATCTTGACTACAGATCTGGACCAGAAACCCTAGCAAGAACTAGGTCAAAAATGAAGTTTGGATTCTTGAGAAACTGACTCCACAGATAGATGCGCCCTATCAAGGCGAGTTGAGAGAAGGTAAGGTCGAGCCAAATCTATGGACTGAATAGCACAAAACTTGAAACCCTAATTAATGCAATAACTACAGCAACTGCAAAATTAGGTCAAAAATTAAACTTCCCAAAATTGAATTTTCCCTTCACCAAAAGATGTGCCTTCCCTAGGGCGAGATTTGCAATGCTCTTTTCAAGCCAAATTGATGAGGGGAGGCCTTGAAAAGTGAAACCCTAGCTTCCGACAATTGCTTCTTCTAGTACTAATCTGATACCATGTTAGATTTTACACAATTATAGCAGTATAATTTAATTGCAGATAAACAATAGGATCACTAGAAGAAAGACAAAGCACAGAAACAATGAACACAAGAATTTTATCCTGGGAAACCCAACAGGGACAAAACTCAGCAAGCTTCATATAGAGATGATCAATACCAAGAAAAGAGTACAAAGATAAGAGAAAAATAGAAAATCTCTCCAAGTGAAAACCCAAAAATCATTTCTCTAGCTGCAGATGTGAACTTCTCTCTCCCCTAGTGTGAACTTGCTTGAGTTGGATGAGTGAGTGAATGAGCCACACGACCTCTCTATTTATACACATGAAAACTGACCTTTTTCCCTTACTGGGCAGACTTGTCTTGGAGAAAGATAAAATAACATTTATTAATTTTTTTCTTTGTATATTTTTTCCCCAAGGTTTTCATTGATTATTTCAAGGGTTTTACATGATTAATTACATCAATATTTTCTCCCGTAGGAGGTACAAAAATAATATAATAAAATACAATAAGAATAACTTTTGAAATTGCACTATTTCCAACACTCCCTCTCAACAAGGAAAGTATTCTTCAGACATGGTCATCATCATCATCACAATCATTTGGATCTCATCTGTCTCGATCATCTCTATACATACTGAAGGTTGTCAACACAGTCTCAGTCCTTTGAGAAGTGTCATCATGCATCTACTCCACATAGTCCATCGGTGGATCCATCATCAGCACAACAACTCTACACAATCCATAGGAGAGTCCAACAAAACTCATCTCATCCTAGTCCATCAGGAATCAATACAAGTGCATCATCTCACAGCTCAATCCTTCGGGGAACATGCACCAACTCAACCAATCCTCCGGTGAGTCGAAGAGTACCAGGGTGCACCAGCCTCTCCATCCCATCTCAGGATGTCTGAGAGATCTCCTCACTTCTTTCAGAGTGATCTGGAGAATGCACTAAATCTCTCCACCAAGTCCCATGATGTCCGAGAGATCTCCCAACTCTACTGAGTGCCCGGAAGTGTGCACACCCAAGCCAAATTACACTAAGGTGGATGTCATAAAATTTGTCATAGACCAGCTACGTATCTATGAAAGGAGATTTGTTGAAGATCATTGACGTCTCATGATCACAGTTGTTGGAAGGGTGTCTGAAGGCCAAATTTATCATGGATCCATCAGTGGTGAAGATTTGGCCAAGTTCAACAACCTTGATGCAATATATTCAATCATGAGGTAAACCAATGGGCAGATTCCTAGGCATCTTCCTCAAAGAGTGATAACATCCGAAGGATCTTCATTCTTGGAGTTGAAACTTGATAAAGGTCAAAGGAGGTGATCTGGAGAATGCACATAGACCAAGTTGTTGATACAAGGAAGCCATTCTAATCCATGAAATGCTTTCCTGTACGTAAGGGGAAGGTTCCTTTGATTTCTAAACCATAATAAAACTATGTTAACCATGAGTGCCATGTGAGTGGATTTTATATTCTGATTTTCCTATCTAAGTCATAAAGCCCTTAAGTTTTATATTGTTCCAAATCCTAGGCAAATTTATTGTTCTGAACAAAGAAAGGTTAAATCGT
Organism: Larix kaempferi; assembly: GCA_027924585.1. NCBI lineage: Eukaryota > Viridiplantae > Streptophyta > Pinopsida > Pinales > Pinaceae > Larix > Larix kaempferi. Next base: position 12,945,030 of record BSBM01000196.1, read on the forward strand.
GACTGAGGAAATGATCGCATGGGTTGGGGGTCATTTCAATGGATATAATTCACCTTTCATTTCAAAAATGAGATCAGCTTTTGCCCAAGTGGGGATGCTTTAGAAAATCCATTCCAACTGTAAATCTCAAATAGTCATTCACCTGAAGAAAATGTGAATTGTTAGTTAGCTATAGCAGCACCATGTTTAACAAGTTTCCGTAGTTTATGGCATGCTTGGACCATGAAAAACTTGGGTTTGAAAACCTTTACTGGAAGGCTGATAATGATATTTCACCCATGGTGAAAGCTGAGCTCGATTTCTTGCACCTGAAGGGACATACCATTGGATATAGCATGTTGGAATCATACTTCTGTAAAATATTGGGGTCATGTTAATTTACAATGAGAGCAGTGAATGGTCTCTAGCCTTGGAGAAGGCGTATAGGAAGGAAGGGAAGCTACACAGTGATGTAAGTACAACAAAGAGCCCTTTAAAGTGAGACAGTTTCTCCTCTTACTAAGACTAGCTCAGTCAAAACACCAAAAGAGAGCCTTCTTGAAGGCACTTTCCCTAATGGTTTAAGACACCTCTGTCAAAGCAATCATTTGGAAGCATAGCATGGCAAGTTCGACCTCATGAGGATTAGTGACAAACAGTTGTCACAAAAGTGCTCTCAAACAACAAGAAAGAACACCTTGTAAAGCAGCAATTGTTTATCCCTCATAAAAAGCCAGTCAAAACAACAAAACTAAAGCCAGTGAAAATAGCATTCTAGAGGTGAAAGGGGTCACCCTAATTAAGGGAAGAAATGTGGCCTTTTGGGAGAAAAAACAACAAAAATAACCTTGAGGTGACCTGCAAGGAGAGATTTTGGTTTTTTATGTTTTTGCAAAGCAACAGCTAGGACAACTTACATGAGAAGGACAAAGGACTTATATATATCAAGACTTGGAGAGCAGAGTTGGTGTTAGACAAGTAATCTTTAAGCATTCTTGTTGCAACTGATAACTCTCCATTTTCTCACTCACCATACCTATACCACTACCTCTATTGCAAGCAAGCATATCCATGGCAGCTTATCTCCTATCACCCATTATGAAGCAAACAATCTCTTGGGTAATAACTGGTTTGATATAATTATGCTTTGTTCTAGCTCTCTAAATCATTTGGTTGTTATAGATTCAATGTTTTGCAATGACATGATGGTTAGTGTGCACTTCTTTGAATTCCTTTCGCTTAAGGCATGGGTTCATTTAGTTCATTTTTATTTACTTCGATGTTGCATTTATCTTTAGAATTCGATCTATATTGTCTCGGAAACGCACACCTAGGGGGAAGCACAACATAAATCTTTCTAAGATGCTTGGTGTGACCTTGGGGGCAAGTCTCGAGTCAAGTACTGTCACGTGATCCTAACTCCTCTATTTAGGCAAACTCCTAACCGAAGCCAAGGGGAGTAGACCCTACTCTAAAAAAGGTTTCTAAGTCATTTTTCAAGTTTATGTTTAGTGATGGGAAAGAATGTTATTTAGGAGTTTATGAGTGAATTAACAAAATTTAACCAAGTCTATTTGCAAATAAATTCAAACACATCCACAACATGACATAATCATAAATTAAACAACTAGCGAGATAAAAAAATATATATATGAAATATTGTTGCAAGTGTATGACTAGTGCTAATGGAGTCATTGATTGTTGGAGTGTTGTACTAAAAATAGTGGTGCGAGTGTTCTTGATTTCGGGAGGTCTCGGAGAATCTACAGTATCCATGTTTATTAATCGACGTTTCGAATCCATAACATGATTCATCCTCAGGACGCATTGTCATGTTTATTAATCGACGTTATTTTATTTATGATTTTATGAAGATCAGTTAATTAATTGGGAAGGGGGGGATTTTCGATACACCTTGTGGTACGAAAAATATGTCTGGATTATGATCTAAGTGGCTTTATACAAAGACATGTGGGCTAGAATGGAGTCTCGAGAGCGGTGTTCAACACTACACAAACAAGGGTGTAGTCTAATTGTGCCTTGAGGTCGCCTCCAAGTTGTTTATGCGTCCTTAGCCAAAATTTCCTCACTTGATCACTTAACGGTAACGTCGGATTTTCGTTTGTTTATGGGGACGTGATTTTATTAAGGTGAGTGGATTAATTAATGTGAAGAATTATAGAGTGCAAACAACCGCTTCTGCTATCCCAAAGCTCAGAGCATACACGGAGCTTACGAAATGTAAATTCCAATTTTAAACCCTCCAACGGAGAGCACTCTTGATCCACGAAAGCGAGATTCAAGAGATTTTAGTTAAGTTAAACCCTCCGACAGGCAGTGCTCTTAATCCATAAAAGCAATATTCGAGAGACTTTAAAGGAGCTTCAAAGACTCAAAAAGAAAAATGATGCAAGGTACTTAATTACTACCCAAGAGTCTATTTCATGTCAAAGACCATACTAGGGAAAGCATGGCGATTAGTATTTGATTTAGCATAAAAAAGATTAAATGCTAAAATTAAACAAGTTTAAACTTTGCAAAAGTAAAGCTCGAAACAATTTTAAATTTTGCGAAATTGAAACTTTAAATAACTTTGCAAAAGTAAAACGTGCGAAATTGAAGCTTTGAGTAACTTTTAACTTTTGCAAAATGAAAACTAGCCTAAAGATGATGCTACTATAATTATGAAGTATGTAAACAAAAGGTAAGCAAATCAATGACAGATGTAAGTTTCCCCCAAATGGGGGAAGAGGGATGTGGGAGCTATAATCCCACTAGCTCTTTTATTAATGTGTTACTTAATTAACTCTCTGATAAAGAGTGCTCTTGATCCACAAAATAGAGATTCAAGAGACTTTTGAACTCACAAAAGCTAAGGAGAAATTATAAAAGTGAGAGGGAAGGTTCTTTCGTGGTTCATGCTCCAAAATTTGCTTCATTTTCTCGCTTTCCTATAAAATAATACTAAAATCCAGCAAACTGAAATTTTATTTAAGATATTAGTATGTTAGTTTAAAGCACATAAAATACAACTTTATCACTTGCCAAAACATGGGAAAAATTAAACTTTCAAGTGCTAAAGAACATAAACCTAAATATATGATGATTTCTTAAGCTTTCTAGCTCTATGATTAAGCAAATAGACTTTGAATTTAAACTTGATAAGCCTAGACTTACTTGCTTCTTTTAACAAAAAGGGAAGAGAGAGAGTTTGTTTTCAATTTAAATGGTGAGAAAGATGGAACCAAGCCCAAGCTTGAGCACTGAGACAAATTTGAAAGTGTTTGTAGAACAAAAATCATTAGTTTTTATGAAAAGTAGTGAAGAGAAAGAGAAAGCAACTTAGCTCCAAGTTCTCCTTCACTTTCGATGACCTGCAAAACTTCACAACCTTCAACAAACAAGATTAAATCTAGTGTGATAAACCAAATGAAACCAAAAGAGCATCAGTATAACCAACTACAATTTGCTACTTTGGAATCTTAGATAACTTAGCACAAGAAAACAAATTGAAAACCTCAAATGTTTACTCTATGGACTAACAAAGAGCCTTCTAAGCTAGCAATCTTGCATATGAAAGAAAAATGTAACTAAGCTAATATCACCTCCATTCAAGCATTCACCATGAAATCTTGCACCATTTGAACCTCCAAAGTCTTCACTTTATTCATAAATAATTGCACAATAGCAGAGCATTACATACAACAGCGGCAGAAGCTCCTTGCATTCTTTTTTTATGAGGGAGCAAGTGCCTTGCTTTTTATAATCAAACCAAGAGGAGGGAGGGCGCATAAGAAGAGGAGTGCATCCCTTGATGAGAGAAGAGAAAAGGGCGTTGAACATAAGCTTAACTAGCACTTTGGGTTGGCGTGAATAGAATAGGTGGCAGCCACATGGGAAGAACGCCCCCTCTCAACATTGGAAACTCCTCCAATGTGTAATAAAGCGCCATGTCAAGAGAAGCCGCCCACACGTGAGTCCAAAAGAGGTTGGCGCACTTCAAACTTGGATCGTATTCACTATCCTAACTTTGACATTTGAAACATGTCCTTTATCATCTTTAAGAGGTCACACACATATGGGATGGGATACCAACTCATTTGGCACATGCCCATTACCTTTGTTAATATATATATATATATTTGGTGCATTTTGTCACGCCTTTAGCATTTAATTGCCATTATGTCGGCTCCTTAAGAAAAAATGCCATAAGTGATCATTTAATCACCCGAAACCCAAGGAAAGTGGGTCCTAGGTTAAAGAGGACGCTCTGAGTGTGAAAATGAACATCCATGCACCAAATTCTGCCTCCAAACCATATTTTTATTACAATTTGAAATTTTTCAATTAAACCATTAAAAAATGGTCTAATTTTGCAGAAAAAAAATATTTTTGCCAGAATGAACTCAAACTCCTAAGAGATCTACTGCATGTCCATACGACTCATTATTGATGGCTAGCATGTTAAAATTACATAGACAATTAGGCTTTAATAACCTTCTAAGGTTCGACCACCATGGAAAATACTCCAGCTTTGGAGGTGTGAGAAAAACTAGGGAAGTATATGCCATTGAAGCGCAACGCATAAATCCTAAGGAAAAAACACTCTAAAGTATCCCCTTGATAGCTAAACCTAAGGTAGGCCAAGCCTTTTACAAAATGAACATGCTTAGACCAACTTATTACAATTCCCCCAAGGGGGTCTAGACATGCAAATTTTACAAAGGACCAAAAATCTAGCCTGATGAACTTCTGAACACTGATGATGAACATTGAACATGTTCACAACAACGGCGGCTCACAAGAAATCCAACTATGGTACAAAATAGTTAGTAACAATCTCAACAACCTAAAAAATATTACTTGAAAACTTTCCCTTGCTCTTGAATGTTTACGAACAGCCCAATAGGGAGTTTTGTGTGTTGATCTTCCTGGTATATGTGCAGATTTCTATGTTAGATTGCAACATACATCTCTCAGGAACACCCCTGTGACTGGAAAAGCACCAGTCCAAACAGAGAGGCTTACCAACCATGACAAAGGTTGGTTTGCCTATAATTATCGTGTACCTATAATTATCGTGTAATTTTGTTTGTGCAGATTTATGTGATAATAGGCACATTGCCAATAAACAGTGTCAATAAATAAAAATAGAATACCAAACCATGATCAAATATGACTGCAGTCAAAATGGCTATAGCATGCCATTCACAATGTTATCTTGACAATGGGTCATCACCTTCACTAATATAATTATTATGTAATTAATCATTATTATTGCAATAATACAAACAACTGAGAAATTTAACCACATTTTTTCCAGGAAAACCTCATGTAATCCCCTTCTTCCTTCCATGGAATAAATTACATTATTATTGCAATAATACAAACACAATTGAGAAATTTAACCACATCTTTTCCAAGAAAAACCTCATGGGATCCCCTTTCTTCCCTGGAATATCTGGATGGAGGGCGGCTCAACTGCCAGCCACAATAGCTGCTGATAACCTAAAGGAACTTGACCAGATTTGGACCTATAACCTATGGCCTTCCTACGACAGCATGCCTTGCCCAGATGATTCTATTGATTGAGCTAAAGCCTCAGGGCTAATAATCTAGCCACATAACCAATAGACATGAATCAAAGCAAAATAGCAGATAAATACAAGAATAGTGATAGCCATTTATCAACCACCCAAAATCTCCCTACTTTTAGCAACGGCCCAGAATCGTGCTAACAAACTGATTTCAGTTTTCCACCGTGAAGCATTGCAGAATATTAAAAAATCTGTAGGCCACTCGGGAAAGTCAATGGGCCAAGTTGTCACATACAAATTATCATGGACGCTCTTTAGTCATCTTAGAGTAATCACATTTTTTTCCACAGATCTGAACATTTTCACGTAAAAATGTAATTACAGGCATAAAGAAATACAAAGCCAGACAAAAAAGAATACCTTTGAAAGGAAAAACACATTGTATATAGTAAATGTTCAGAAAACAAATCTAACACACCAACTCATCTTAATTATCTTGTGTGATGCCTTCCCTTTCGGAATAAATGATAATCTGGTGCCCCCTTGAATTTGACGGTATGTAGTCAACAGAGAATAATCCCCTAAAACCATAAACACCATAACGTGATCCAGATATAGATAATGCATCAATAGCCCAGGAAAAGGAAAAGATTATCTGCAGTTACACTTTACTCACAAAAATATTCATATCAAAATCTTTCAACATCAAACCAAAATTTTGCAAATTTTAAGATCCTAAGTTGAGCACCAATTTCCCAACAACTTAGCAAACTTGACAAGGACACGACTGTGCTCGTCCGCTATAGAACAAGATGGTCAATAATGTCATGAGCTATAACACCTACAGGCGGATGACAAGCAATAGCCCGTGCACCAATTTCCATCTAAAGATGTGTACATCATCATAGTGATAGGAAATACTTCGTGTACTATATCTTCAACAGCAGCGGAGTTTGTGAATTTCTGAAATGGAAACTGTCACAAGAATGCATGGAAAAGAAATGATCCACACCTTCATGCACAAGGTTGTTAGGGACATATCGTAAGATCCACACATCTGCAGACAGCAAATTAAAATCTTTCTGCGGAAAAGTAGAAATGGCTTATGATTATCAACAAAATAATGCTGTGAACCTATTCATGAGCAGTGCACTCTTTTCGATGGAAACAAAGTTGAAGAAATGATATTTTCATAGCCCCTCGAAGTAACGCATATGATCTTCAATTGTTTCAGCATGTCTTATCTTTTTAACTGATCCATCATCTTGAATCTGTCAAGCATTCTCTCACTCGTCAAAATCAGCATTGTCAAGCTATAGAAATGTAACATCTAATCCAATCTAGAGACAAAAGTATGCATCTACAATTCAACTTACCCAGTATTCTGCTGGCCTCATTCTCAAGTTGTACGTTGATGCCATGCTCATGCAGTAAGCTCCTGCGTCATGGACCACCATTCCTGCCCACTGAAAGAGGATGTGCCACTCAAGTTAAGTCACAAGTGTATGCCTTCAAAGAAGCATCACAAAATAGTATCTAAAAACAATCAAAGAATATCAAATTAAAAAATCGATTTCCTCTCATCATATGACACATATATTAGATATAATCATTACTGTCCTGTAACTACCCACCATTGCTGGAGTTGGAAGTTCCCTATCCTTTCCTAAAAAGTCTGCAGACTCACAGACAGGCCCAACAACATCAAACGTTGAAATTTTTGCCTTTGGAGCAGGAGGAGAAATTAGCTCGATATGCTGTATACCAAGAAAAATCAGTTAGAAGCATCTAAGAACCTCAAAATCATTTTATGATTAATATCACAACTTTTAGACTCTGTGGCTTTTATAAGAAAGAAAGCTCCATTTAGTAAACTCAATATCAGTAATACCATCTGTCAACAAGCATACTACTAAAAGTAGGAGAAATTAATAATGATCCCTTCTATATTTATTTGGAAATTATCAATCCTTTCCCTTCAACCATGCATCATCAAAAAATTAGGTTTTTCCCCAAGTGAAACTTGCGTACTAACTTGGTAAGCTCCATAAAGGCTAGGCCGAATAAGCTCTGCCATGCTGCCATCAATCACAATGAAGTTCTTGTTACCATTTGTTTTGACTCCAACAACTCGACTCACAAGAACACCAGAGTTTGCGACAAGAGACCTCCCAGGCTCAACAATGAGTGTGAGATTTCCAGATAATACCAGCTTTCTCACCTGAAGAAACCGCCAATGGTGCAGATAATAAATCTTTAAAATATATCTATATAGATCCTCAAAATAGCCGTAATGAGGCCAGCAACAACAACTTGGGCAGCAAAGGAGTCTAATTTTGAATAAAAAGTAACTTAGTTTATGCCAAGGCTTAAAAGTTAAAAGTTTTAGGGGCTTACAGAATTTATAAGATCCATAGGGGTAGGAAGCACTTCACCCTTGTGATGATAATCAATGCCTAAACCTCCTCCAATATTTAGATACTTAATTTCAAATCCTTGAGCACGTATTTGGTCAATGTACTGGATCATTATAACTGCAGCATCCTTAAATATGTTCACCTACAAAAACAAAGTTATAATAAGGAAAAAATAATGTGCACTTGCTTATTGTTAATAAACTTAAAAAATCCTTTTACAGGTTAAACGTTCCAAACAACAAAATCATCACCTCAGTCTCATCAGGAGTTGACGATCACATAAGAAAACTAGAATATACTTTCAACTGCATAAAATATACAGAAATGATTGCCTAATAATACATAACCATTTTGTACGAAAAAATGCAGTCTTGGGGTTTGTTAAAAACTTTATCTTATAAACTACTGCTTTAGATTTGGACAATAGACAAATGAAATAAACTTGTTTAAACGGCAGTGGCATATGTCTCGTTTGGTCCATCTGATCACAGAGTACAGTTCCAGAATAGAATGAATTTCCTCTGGTTAAATCAGAAAGGCCTAAACAGCGGGGCAACAAAAAAAAGTCATTTTAGACTTCTTTTAATTCTCAGTGTCATCATTCTGGCTAATGGTTTTGACATGCAAATAATTTCATAAAAATGAACGGTTCAACCCATTTATCAGAAATACCCACCATATAGGCATCCTCACAGTCACTGGTTTCATAACTGAAATAGAAATCTAACATGATAACCAATGGTTTTCAAAGACTTGTTACAACTGCTGAGATTGATTTGTCTTAATTGTAGAACTTTGAGTTAGTTTTAGGTAGCTTGGCGAGTACTTCTACGTTGGGGGTGTCTAGCAACGTAGAAGGGGCTGAGCATAACTCTCTAGACAGTCTTGTAACAAGTGTCCTTTGTAATACTTTATAGTCAATGGTATTAGAAGGTCCATGGTATTGGGTGAGCCCATGGTATTGCCCACGGTATTGACATAAAGTGAAGTTATAAAAGGAGTCTAAGGAGAGTGTTCTAATCATCACAGACACAGGAGTAAAGGAGTTCTTCTGTAGTGTCCAGCATCACAGTTGCAAGAAACGGATTTCCTCTTGTAGTGAGCAGCATAGATCTCAGTTTGAGATCAAAGCTTTTTCAGGGAAGAGTCACTTCTCTGATGTCTATTGAATCTAGGGTTTGTCTAGTTTGCAGAGAGGATTTGGAGTATCTTCCTAAGTGTTTGGTCCAAATCCAGAGGGTTTATCCGAAGGACTACTGTAGTTCTGTTGTAATCAAATCTTGCAATAAAAAGACAAACATTTGTTGGTTTTCCCCGAAGGAGTGGGGTTTCCAGGGTACATCTTGTGTTGTAGTTTTCTCTATTTATGGTTGCTTATCAATGTCTTGTTTTTTCAGTAATTCAAAGAGTTAATTAATCACTGCTTTAATATAAGATCTGGTGAGCTGGAATTTTCACATGGTATCAGAGCAGAACTGAGAAAACTCCGTACGAGAAAAAAAAAAAAAGAAAAGGGGACCATACTGTCACAGTATGGGCCATACGGGCACTACAACAGTCATACGGCTACATGTGTGACTCATGGGTACTGTGATCGAAGTCGCTGCAGATGGCTGGCTGTAGAAGCTGAGATCGCAGGTTGTCAAAAAGATCTGGGTTTGGGCCAAGTGAAGTGACTTGGGCTGGCCGGAACTGAAGCACCAGAGTTGGCATCCGCAAATGGGAGGCAGCATGGAGTGGTGGATCGATCCCTGCGGAAAAGTCGTGTCAGCTGACAGAGGACCTACGCTGTTAGGAGCGGGAGCGAAGCGGAGAGCGGGGAGAGGGAGCGGGAGTGAAAAGCGAAATTTTCAAAAGCTTCCGTTTCGGGAGCGTTTTTTTATTTTTATATAATATATATTTTAATATATTTTGATGCATATAAATTAAAAATACATGTATTATGCCAAATTAGCTATAGAAAACATCAAAACATAGATATTCCTATAACCATTTAGTACACATTGATATAACATCAATCATCTAAAACATCTCAAAAGATATTCTGGAATAACATAGCTATGGCAATGACCACTTGCAAGTGATGTCTTTAAATCCAATATCAAACTTGCAAAGATATTAAGTTATTGTTAAGATTTACTTTATCAAACAAACTCTATGATTGAATTTTTGTAACAGAAGTTGAATTTTTGTAAGGGAAGTACAAATGTGTAGCTGATGGCATCGACTTTAAGACAATGCTGCATGTACTTGACCCTCATATGTCAATACCATTTTTCTCATATAACCAAACTGTATTAATTAGAATTTGATTAAAATTAACATGCAGACGGTTTTCTATTTTATACTTTTATCCCTTCTTAATAGAATATGAACTTTATTGATATCGCAAAGGTGCTTCTGAAAAGGCCCCTTTACCAGTGTACTGCCAAATTTTTCTTATTTATTCGTCCAATTTCTATAATGTCATTGTCTGATAAATGATGTGAAGGCAAACCCAAGGCCAGGGTTGACAGACAATGGGATAGACCTTTTTGAAACTCCTGTAAAAGTGTTTTTTTTCAAATATACTTCTTATTTTACTCATAAGACAGTTATGTACAAGGAGAACAAAATTTGTACAAGAAAAGATAAGAATATACAAACATTGTAGCAGCTATCTTATTGTAGTTACAGCTACAATAAATTCTGAATATGGAGTTATCAATTCACTTTTTTCATCTCTAATGAGTGAAAACCCTTCACCCTTGAGTTGGGCACAAAGCTCATCCATCCACAGCCCTTGAAAGGAAGAACAGTGCCACTAGAGTCCTCAAAAACACACTTACAGCACAATTTCCATAAAGAGAACATAACAGCAATATGGATACAATGCCACAAGCCTTGATAAGGTGATTGATGAAAGAGTTAGTCCCCAATAACAGCTGCTCTCCAATGAATGGTACCTTGGATCATTTCAGAGAAACTTTGTTGTGCTAATTTCCAACATTGACAAGAAAACCGGCACTCCCAAAGAATGCATTTGACAGCTTCATCTTGAGGCAGAAAATGCATTTATCATCTGTGAAACTACTCTTCGCCAACCTGGGGCACATCAAAGTTTTAAACGGTTTACCATGGGGGGCACATCAAACTGTTTACCACTGAGGGCATAGAATGAATCCAAATGGAGTCCAATAGACTTTATTTGCCCAAATTAACCCTAGACAATCCCGAAAAAAAAAAAAAAAAAAATCAAGGAATCGCTCAGGAAGCATTTTTGGGAGCGATTTTTTTGCCCAGGATCGCTCAAGAATCGATCCGGAAGCGTAGATTCAGGAGCGATTCCGGATCAATTCCTAAAATTCCAGGGAGCGTTTTTTTCTCCAAGGAAGCGCGAATTACAAAATCGATTCCGAGAGGAATCGATGAGGAATCGCGATTCCGAAATCGATTCCTCATCGATTCCTTCCCGATCGCGAATTGGGATCAATTCGTGGGGGTGCAGAGCGATTCCCAGCAGCGTAGCGGAGGACACAAGGAGGCGGAACAGTGAGTCGCCAAGAGAAGATGCCAGCGCGTGGGGAAAAAGCGTTGGTGGACGCTAGGAGATAAGGCCAAAGTGGGCACATGCTAAGAGCAATAGAAATCGAAGTGGAGGTTCGATCGTCAAGCGAAGTTGAAGTGTTGAGCAGCCAACAAGAAGTGCAGCTCGTGGGAGTGGACTGCGATGTGAGTGTAGCCACCAGCAACTACGCACAAGGAGGTCGAGCACGACAGTGGTGGATTGTGGGTCGGGACCAAGACATGGGATTCCGGCGGCTGTTGGCAAGGATTGTCGACACGGAGGTGACTGATGGCGCTAGATCGTGGTGGTGGTGGATGCCACCAAAAAGTGAGCGGCCCATGAAGTAGAGGACACGGCGCCTAGGAGCAAATTATCGAAGGCGCAAAGGAAAGATTGCGAACCAGGCCGCACTTAAGAAGCTAGAAAGGAGTTGTGGGAGCTATGGACACGAAGGACAACTGCCAACTTGGGCAAGCTGCAGCAGGTTGCTGTCGAGCTGCAGCTTGCCGCCGAGAAAGGTAGGACACGACAACAAGGGACGGGGAACAACTAGCCGCCGACAGCCAGGAAAGGCTTGGACAGCAACCGCATAGACACAGCTGCTAGTACTGTAGACACGAAGGTCAAGGGGCTGCTGAGCACGGCAACTAGTGACGACTACAACCACCAAAGTTTACAGTAGCCAGGAGGACCGAGTGTTGTGTGAAGCTGCAGGGGTCGCAATCGTAGAGACTGTAGAATGCAAGTGGACTGACGGTAGAAGCGTGAGTTGGGTTCGAAGGCTCGGGAGCTAGGCATGAAGTTAGAAGCTGCCGGAACGGACTGAAAGAGACTACATCCGCCAATAAACCAAGCTGCCAACAAAGTAAGTGGCAATCCTTGGGAAATCCAGGCAGGGGCAAAGGTGCCCAGCAAAATTTCGGACGATCGAGTAGGGGCAGGAAATCTTAGGGGCGGCCTAGAAGATTTTCGAGCAACAAGCCCAGGAGATTGGGACAAACCTAGGGCAATCAGGCAGCTGCAGGAAAGGACTGAAAATTCGGGCAGCAATGGCCATAACAGCTGCAAAATTTTTAGGCTGTCGGGAAAGGAGCAGACAGCCCAGAAATGTTGTTTGGTAACGAGCAAAAGGTTTGGGAAGTTGAAGATGGAAAGCAGCTTCAGAGGGAGTTTGGAGCAGAGTTCCAGAGGTAGTTGGGTATTTGGATCAGTGTTTGAGATGATAATGATGGAGGAGGAGCACAGATCTTCATATCAGAGTGCAGCAGATGCAGCCGAGAAGTATTCTAGTTCAGAGGGAGCAGCTGCAGCAACAATGTATGTGTTTGATCATGGTAGATGTTTCTCCAGAAGTAACTTCCTTGCTAAGAGGGAGTGTTAGTTTCTAGTAGCTTAGCAAGTACTTTTACGTTGGGTGTGGCTAGCAACGTAGAAGGGGCTGAGCATAACTCTCTAGCTAAGTTGCAGGAAACATGGGCCCCAACCCCGTTTCCAACGTTTCGTCGATTCGAAACCCTGAAACGCATACCGTACGGCTAGGAAACGCGTTTCCGTACGGATAAAACGTGTTTTCGAGATGGAAATGTGTTTCGTCCGTACGAAAACGCGTTTCCAATTCGGATTCAGTCAATGAGGTCGCCTTTCCGAAAAAAATATCAGCATGGTGCAATAGTATTTGGTAATGTTAAATTCTTAAAGTGACATTCTCCTTATCTTTTATTTTCTATCATTTTACTTAAATTTTTAACATTACCATTAATTGTTTGAAGACAGTCATTACGCAGGATCAGTTGAGTGAAGAAGGAGTTGCGTTAATTAGTTTGAAACTCGACGTTTCGATCCCTACTCTAGGATCATCATCAGGAGACAATTGAATCCTAATAGATTTTAAGATGCCTGTAAGCCCATATATATATGAAACCTAATATAATTTCAATTAATGATTAGATTCAGTTTAATAATTTAGGTTTTCAAATTTTTGGTTTATTTTTAATTCTAGACCTAAAATATATAGTAATAAGAAAATTATTAATTATAATAATTACCTATTATTAATAATTATTATTATAGTATTTATTAATATTGAGAATTATTAATTATAATAACACAGTCATTATTTTAATAATAATGACTTATATATGACTTTGATTATTATTTAATTTTAATAGTATTATTAAAATTCATTTCTTTGCTAAAGTATCATATAATGATTGAATATAATTTACTTTTTATAATAATAGTAATGAAGACCTTCATTAACTAGTAGCTAATACTAGTTATTAATTAATTTTCTTTTTATAATAGTAATGAAGACCTTTATACTAGTTATTACCATTAATTGTTTCAGGATGTTTGAGAGTGGTTCCAACCTCATCGGACTTCATATGCAAAAAGTAGAATTTTAGATCCCATTCAGAATTCAGCAGACTTAATAGGTTTCAGGATTTCAAGATTGCCAAGTTTCCACTAGATTCTATCATGTATGAGGGTATGGAATTCGCATTTAATCAAGCACATCAACCCCTATATGTCCCTTGATGTTGGTGGTGTTGATTGTTAAACACCTCTGTCATGACCTTAATAAAAATGTACTCTTCACTAAAGCAAAATCACTTATTGTATTAAGAAGTTTCATCAAAATTGTTGGGTGTTGAGCCGTTAACTAATGTCCTTGGAGGATCAACTTTGAAATTCGAATTAGACTTGGGGGGTCACATTTCCCCTGTTTCGACGTTTCCCCGTTTCGTCCCCATTTCCCCGTTTCGTGCAACTTAGCTCTCTAAACAGTCTTGTAACAAGTGTCTTTTGTAATACTTTATAGTCAATGGTATTAGAGGGTCCATGGTATTGGGTGGGCCCATGGTATTGGGTGTCCCATGGTATTGCCCATGGTATTGATATAAAGTGAAGTTATAAAAGGAGTCCAAGGAGAGTGTTCTAATCATCACAGACACAAGAGTAAAGGAGTTCTTCTGTAGTAGTTAGCATCATAGTTGCAAGAGACAAATTTTCTCTTGTAGTGAGAAGTCTAGATCTCAGTTTGAGATCAAAGCTTTTTTAGGGGAGAGTCACTTCTCTATTCTCTATTGGATCTAAGGTTTGTCTAGTTTGCAAAGAGGATCTGGAGTATCTTCCTGAGTGTTTGATCCAAATCCAGAGGGTTTATCCAAAGGACTACTGTAGTTCTGTTGTAATCAAATCCTGCTATAAGAAGACAAACATTTGTTGGTTTTCCCCAAAGTACTGGGGTTTCTAGGATACATCTTGTGTTGTGGTTTTCTCTGTTCATGGTTGCTTATCAATGTGTTGTTTTTTCATTGATTCATAGAGTTAATTAATTACTAGTTTAGTATAAGAAGACAAACATTCCAGATCTGGTGAGCTAGAATTTTCACACTTATAAGAAGACAAACATTTGTTGGTTTTCCCCAAAGTATTGGGGTTTCTAGGGTACTATTATCACATTTATACTAGTCGGAGCTACCACATCTTTAGACCAGATTCCAGTACTTTTTCGAGCCAGCCCTTTCCTATGAGATACTTGAGATAGGCTGATGATGAGCATTAATTTCAGGATCACTCACACTTTTCAGTAGCACCGAAGCAAACATTACAGCGTTATGCCATGACTGAGCCTCATGACCTCAGATTTGATGACCAATGTGGCCATTTCTTTCCATACAGAGCAATGTGATAGTGCCCAGAGTTATACAACAGCAATGTTCCAGTGACTGTGGATGGTTCAGATGGTATATACATGGTATATGACTCAGCAGGTATATGGATGTGCATTGGATACCATCTTTATGCTCTTTTGCTTATCTTGGTAGCTTGATTAGGTATCTAGTGGTCATGATCTGGTGATATTATATATAGATTTGATTATTGGTTGATTGTCTGAAATTGAATTGATCTAATTACTTGGACTAAGAATCTCTTGTGTATACTAGTTGGTCTCACCCTCTCTAGTAGTGTGGACTTGGTCATTCCCACCAATTTATGGCTTGCTAGTTATGGCATCACCTGTCACCTTTTCCCATCCATTTGTTCTCTTCCATACTTGGTTTTATCCTGACTTACACTTCAGCTTGTGATATTGAGGACTTCCCCACTTATGCCTCTATGTTGGATAGACTCCATGTTATTTTGTGTCTCGGATCTGAGTTGTGCAACAAAACTTACCGAAGCCTTGATCCTTCTGGGCCAAGAGAACTCATTGGTGTTGGTTCCTGAGCTTAGGTGAGTTGGAATTGACGCCTTGACCTCTCTGATCAGTTGCCCCCGATGTTTGGTCCTGATTGTGGATAGTCTCCCAGTTGCCTGAGTTGTGTCAACTAAACTTGAAGCAAATTGTACCACCATCATTACATGCATGTATTACTGATTGTTATATCTTCTATGCAAGCCCATGATTAAAAAATAAAATGTGTTTAAATGAAGCACAAGAAAAGAGGGCTATGAAATTAAATGAAAAACATCTTGGATGAAAGTTGCGATTAGTTGTGCTTCTAAACACATGCAAAATCGAAAGGGACATAAGGCCTTAAAAAGCAGTGGTTAAACATATGCTAAATCTAAAGACTGTTGGCCATGATAAAATGTAATGATTAATTCCTCACGGAGCCTATGGGTTGGGATGTGAGATGGAATAAGGGACAGCTAATTCTAAGTATCCCCTAGAAAAGTTACGGTTAACTGTGCACCCAGTCACGGTGGTTCTAGAAAAGATCCTCACAAAGCTGGTTCAAGCTTGGATGTGAGTTGTAGACAATTTGTTAAAGTGAATAGACACTCCTCAAATCAACTTATTCCATTTGTGAAACACCACCATTCCTTGTGTGTTTTCTGTCCAACATATGCTTAAGTGATTTCCCCTTTTCCTTTATCTGAAGTGTCACAGTGTTGAAGTTTGTAAATTCATCCCCTTGTCCTAGCCTTGCCTTCTCCACCTTCACCCATTCCTAGCAAAATGGTCAAGTCCATGAATTGAGTATACACTTGAGGGTCTTTTTCTTAGTGATTGATTGTTTTAATCCAGACTTATATTAGATGTGTTACTTTATTCGCCAATGAAATGCTACTTTGTACTTTAGTCTTGTTATTGAAATAATTAGAAGAGCATATCTTATCTATTTGCACTTGCAGCATCAGCCAGCTTTAGCCTGGGTCATGATTTTGATCAGTTTTGACCTAGTCAACCCAGCTTGACCAAGTCAACCGCAGGATCTGAGATGAGTTTGGACCTATGATGTTCGAGATAGATTATGTGTGGTCTGATGTTGACCACTTGATGGTTCCATGCAGCAGACATAGGTTTTATATGATGGTTTGATGGATTTTTATTATTGTTATATTTTACAGACCATTATTTTTATTTGTCCGGGCATGGTTGAGCTTACAGATGATTATCCAGGTGGTCATATGGTGTATGAGTACTCATCTCTACTATATTTGGGCCTTCTAAGTCCATTGGTACACTCAGATATCAGTTTCAAAAACTCTCGGATGAGATCATGATCAGATTATCACTTTATTGCATATTTGCCACATATAAAATGGCCTATCAGCACAGTTTGAGATTATTTTGGTTCACCTAGGGTGCTACAGAGGGAGTATGGAGTCCAGCCACTTGTTATTACCATATTACCATGCTCGCAAACATTTTGGTGCAGTCAGATTTGTGCCCGAGGCACCAGCAAGAGAGATACAGGCATTTTATTACTTTACACTTACAGGTGATTTTTTGAGGATATAAAATGGAGGAAATGGCTACTGAGGAATTCAATTTGGGCTATTGAGGCAAAGAATTGGCATGAGATTTGTTTAGAGGATATTTTTGATGCATCACACACCTTCTGGCACAGTTTGCAGCATTCAGTGGGGTCCATGCACATTCCAAACTATTATTTGGTGTTTTTATTATGTCATTGAGGGGGCACAATTTGGCAATGTGGTCATAGTATGATGTTATCTTGAGTTATTATATGTTATTGTGCCATGGGGACATGCTAGAGAAGGATATGTTACGCCTCCTAGCCCCACCATGTGCTTATATTATGTGTCTAGTCACTTTTTATGTGGTCCGTCCCCCTAGGGCGACTCAGTGAGTGTACCCCCTCTATCATTGAGTTGATCCATGTATATTGTATTTGGGTTCATCTTAGCCATTGATTATCATTGATGTATCTTTTAATCTCAGCCACTCATTCAAAAAGTGGTTAGGGTTTTGGTCTTCCTCATTCATATTTAAAGGAGAGACCCCCCTCATTGTAAAGGGACTTTTGGTTCTGGATTTCTAGCAATAAAGAATTATTTTGGGAAAGATGAAAGATCATGTGCCTTTGTTATAGATTGTTCTTGTGCTTGATTGTAGCTCTGAATCCTAATAGCCTGTCACATCATTGTTGTTTGACGAGATATCCATGCTAGACATTTTGGCTTGATGCGTGCTCTGCAGGAGGGCGACTTTGGAGGATTTCGTGGGGTTTCTCCGGATCTCTTCACTGGATGAGTAAAATAATCAGGGAGTAGTCTTTATTGTATCTTTGATCAATATTTATGCTATCTGATTCTTCTTGCACCATTTACTTTCTCTTTCTGTAAATTAATTCTCATTGAGATTATCATCTGCAAGAAGGGGGGCGCACTAGCTGTTGGAGGCAAATCGATTTCATCTTGGGGACTGTCAAAGCAACTTGGAATTGCTTTGAGGGGGTCGGAACATCATTGCACTTGGCATCTGCAATTCACAGGAGCTAAGTACCATTGTTTTTCTTGAGTTATTTACCTATTCCATTTGTCTGTTGCTACTTCTTCTACAAACCCTAAGCTGTTAAAACTTATAAAAATTCTCTAGCTCAAACAACTTCAAATTGTGGCGAACTATTTCTGGGTTTTTTACTTTTAGGCCTAGCCCGAAGTGGGTTTACTAGGGCGTCATGCTCAGTGGACTCCATCTTACCCAAATCCCTAGGTACTAATCTCTCTCTCTTGCGCCCTCTCTGAGTTTGCCCCTTTTTCAGTTGTTTGATGCCCAATCTTTGCTTGTAAACCTTGATATTGTCAGATCTATCACCAAGCAATGCTAGAAAGCCCTAATCTATTCAAATCTACTCCCTTGGACCATTTCCCCTGTTTTAAGGTTCATGTTTCCCAAGGCAGTTAGATTTGATATTTTTCCCTAGCACTTGAATCTTGGATCCATTCTTAATCGTCAAGTCACTGTGTCTAAACACTTAAAGTTGAATCTCATCTATCCTAAGCCTCCACAGTGACCTTGTTCCATAAATCTAGGGTTCTTCACCCTTCACCTTACGTACCCTATTTCCTTAGCTTGATCTGGTGATTGGGTTAGATCTCTTCTGCCGGGAGTAGATCAGTGTCTCCCCGTTGCTATCTGTGGCTTGGATAGCAAAAAGCGAAAAGTGCCTCGATTGGCATGATAACCAATCCATCTTGGGAATCGAGGCCCTCTTGTATCACCTCTTTAGTTGCCCATCCCCTCTACCGCCCTGTATAGGATCACCTTCAAGGGCATCTACAAGTAGTGTGATAACAGGTACATCTTGTGTTGTGGTTTTCTCTGTTCCTGGTTGCTTATCAATGTGTTATTTTTTCAGTGATTCAAAGAGTTAATTAATTGCTAGTTTAGTATAAGATCTGGTGAGCTGGAATTTTCACACATTCGCCAGTCATTGGAATATTTTTTAACAGTCTTTGCAAACTAAGTTGCATAAAGCAAAAAACAGTGAAGTAAAAAGCAATACCACTGCAGTAAAACAGTGATGCATAAAGCTTTTACAAAGTGCAAAATCAGCAATTAGGCTTCCAAAAGTTCTAAGAGTTATTTTTAAAATATATATATTATTATTTGATGTCAAACAATAAATAGTAATGGAATTATTTACATCTTAACTATAATAATACAGAAAGCATTCTCGATGGAGGAGCATCCCTGGGGCTTTGACAATCCTGCACACCCAAAATACATTTCCTTTCTATTATGTGTTTTATTTCCATTCCTTCCAGATTTTCAATGCATAGACAGTGGTCTAGTATTTTCATTGGCACACTCTCATAGATTAGAACCAGACGCTGAATTTTGGATATGTTGCAAAGGAGATCTTAGTCTACCTTCACACCAAATTTGAAAAGCAGATATGGAGTTTAGACCTTGTGCCCAAGCTCGAGACTAGTGTGCAGAGAATTCCTGTGCAGATGATGCCTTATAGTTTGATTGGCGTGCAGTTGCACTCATTTCTTGGAATCAAGGTCTGAAATTTGGATAGGATGTCAAGGCACATTTTGAATTTTCATACAATTTCACTAATTTTCAGCAAATTTTGATGCCTCACAGGTGTCCAAAACCAGCGTGCAGTAAGTTTCAGATTTTATTTCTGCGCTGATAGAGGATTAGTATTTTGATCAGCGCATTCTAATACTTTGGAGTTAAGGTCTTAAATTTGCATATGTTGTAGAGAACACACCCCTATATCTGCTCACCAAATTTCATAAAAAGTTATTGAGTTGAAGTACCATGCCCAAGCCATGCCCTGTTTAGAGACCACACATAAATTTTTCCAGAAACAAGGGTTCAATATTTTAGCTTGTGCAAAGGCAATATAAGTATTTGAATTGCGGTTGCCCAAGGAAACAAAAAGACTTGAGAATCAAATGGTCATGGCCACATAGCTTAAATACTTGGGAGATTGATGTAATAGGGGTCTTTGGCTCTCCAATGTTTTGAAAAAAGGCCTGAGAGCACTAGCCATTGAATCTAATAAAACTCCTTTGAATTAGTTGTTGGAACTTTTGCTGTGAATTATATTAATTCTCAGTATGTTTTGTATTGAATTTCATTCTCTGCTAAGTGTATGCTGTTGTGCTTCCATTGTATGACTTTGATTTGTAGGGGGTGTTACCAGCTAAGTTGTACTTAGTTGGTTTCAAGTGAGCCTGCAAAGATGGAACAAGTTTACTTGTTCAAGTTCAGAAGATGAGAAGTCCTAGCAGACCACCTGGGCCCTTTTTTCAATAAAATCACATGTCCATGCCTTGCGGGGAATTATAATAAAGTGTCGTAGCATGTCGGTTTTGTAAAAGACTTGGCTTCCGTAGACTTAGGCATCAATCTGGTATTCCAAGGTGTTTTTTCCCCTTGTTAATTATACTCTCCTTTTCAGCGAGGTATAATTTTCGAGTTTATCACCTACTCCTTCCAAGTTGGAATGCTCATTTTGGTCCCTGGTCCTTAGGAGGTTATTAAAGTCTAGGTGTCAATGTATATTACCATGCTAGGCACTAATATTGAGACGTATGGACATGTGCTAGGTCCCCCTAGGTTTATTTTTAAGTTTCGCAAAAAATATTTTTTTTCTGTAAACTTAGCCTATTTTTTAATAGTTTAATTGGAAAAATCAAAAATGTAATAAAAGTGTGGTTAGGAGGTGAAATCCACCATGGGGGTGCTCGTTTTCTAACCCGGAGCACCTATATTACCCCTAAACCCACTTTCCTAAGTATTTGAGTGATTATTTATCACTTAAAGAAATTTTCTCTTAAAATATCAAAAAAGTGAATAAAATTTTTAAAAAATCAAGAATATGAGAGAAAATCGAGTTCCTAAATCAAAGGATCTTGTCCCAATCATGATCTAAGTTAATTGAGGATCAAATCAGTGGGTGATTGGAGTTGATTGGATGTCAAATCAAGTTGATTGAAGGCATATCAAGGAAGGGCGAGTTATCTCCTCAAAGAGGGGGTGCACTTCTCTTCAAGAGAGGGTGCATCTCTCACATGGCAATGCTTGATTGGGTGGTGATGCAACCAAGATGAGGCCGCATCTCTTCATGTAGAGGTGGCGCCACTCACTCAATCCAAACTCCAACTCAATCCCTTTATTCCTTCGTGAACTCGCCTTCATCTTCAGTTGAGGAATGCGCCCCCCCTAGGCTCCTCTAGCTATAAAAGCAGGGTCCATTTTCATTGTTGAGGATGGAATGTGGAACCTCTTCTCTCACTCGTAATATTTTGTTGAATACTTCTTGTGAATAAAAGGCTTTAGAGGTCTCATATGGTGTCCTTGGCTCAAGATGGATGAGCATTGTTTCATGTGTTTATTGAGGTAACTATAGAATTATTTTGCATGTTGCTTTCTTCTTGTCAATCAGTAGCCTTCTAAAGGAGTAGTACTAATCAGAAGGAGTGAGTAAGATAGTTTCTTTACTCATTTAAATAATTTGTGTTTATATATGCTCTTCTTATCTTCAATATAGATTTTTACTAACAATTTGACAAGTTTATATATGCTCTTCTTATCTTCAATATAGATTTTTACTAACGATTTGACAAGTTTCTCGACAAGTGTAAGAGTCTTTGTTTCAGGTGCTTTGCTTGGATTGAAGGGAGATCTCGTTTGTTTCTCTCATCCTCCAAGTCTTTCGTTAAGACGACATAGTCCATCTCAACGCTACCGTTACAACCTCATTGCCCAAGTTCCAAGGGCTTTCCTTTCCACCTTCCTTCTTCTCTTCAAAACTTTTTTTTTAACTTGGTTAGTTCTTCTTTTAAAGCTTATTCCTTAGATCTATTTATTTCAAAGTTGAAATCATACCTTAGAGCTGATTAATAATTAGTTTGCTTAGATCTCAAAGCTTTACAAGTTTCATTTATTAACTAGATCTAGCATGCAATATTCTCTTCTTTTACAAGTAAGTTATTGGTAGATCTAAAGGCTTGTTAGATTAGTTTTATTTTATGGTGTTATGAGTCTAAATCTAGCAGATCCAAAGTGCTTTCATTGGCTGTCCCAAAACGCAAGCCAAGATCCACAACAAAGCTTGCTTTCTTGTGTTCCTTTTTGTCATTTTATACTTGGAAAAAATTTGGCAATTTTTAGTATTGGGCACATTTAGGCACTAATAACTTTCTGGTTTTGCTGGTTTTGCTGGTTTTG
Source organism: Larix kaempferi (assembly GCA_027924585.1). Classification (NCBI taxonomy): domain Eukaryota; kingdom Viridiplantae; phylum Streptophyta; class Pinopsida; order Pinales; family Pinaceae; genus Larix; species Larix kaempferi. The sequence goes on from BSBM01000196.1 coordinate 12,967,464, forward strand.
CAAAAACGTAGAGAAACTCTAGTGAAAAATCAAGTTTTTAGCCACCCAGAGCATCCTGAGACCTCCCTCTTTCTTGTAGATTGTTTTCTCCAAGTCTTATAAGCTTAGTGATCCTATTCTACAAAGGATCACAAACATTTCTAATTTGTAAATCATAATAAAAGAAAAGGCAAGTGGGCTACACAGCACCCACACCCCAGCCCCCCTAGGGGGTTTCGTACCGTTTTGTGGTGTGATTATTTTTCTTGTCTTTTTTTATTTTCTTTTGCTTAAAAAGTTAAAATAAATTAAAATTGAACGTTTGAAGTCTCTGACCCAAATGTCAGCCTTCAAACTCACTTAGGACATAGGAACTGATTCCATTTTGCAGGCAGTATACTTTACTTTCTAGCATTTTATTTTTGCAAAGTAAAGAACACTAACCCACTACGCTTTACCGAAGTAACAAAAGGGAAAACATATTCGTAGTGTAGTAATTAGTCCACAATTTGCTTTTAGTCTTTGCTTTATTTTTTCAAGTAACGAACCTAACATTGCTCTCCCGAAGTATGCTCTCGCCATCACATAAAGGGCTTGCCCGAATACGTGGTGGATTATTAGAATAGAGACTCCTTGCCTTTAGTAATTAGTCTCACATATTTTGCAATCAACCTCCCCAAAAGACGAAAATCCAACGTCTTTGTTTTACCTCGTGTGGGCAAATTTTACAGAGAAAGTGGGAACAACTAGATAGTGACCGCGGGGCCCCTTCAAGCTACACCCTTGCGACTCCAATCCAACCCACATTTTCTCGTGTAGAGCCACACTTGTTGAGTCTAGACACATTCCCCGTACCTCATTGGTATATTGGGAATTCCCCCTTCCCTTTAATCAACTCATCCCATAATAATTCTAAAACTGACCAATATACAATTGCAAAACGTTTACCATTTCAGCAGCACATCATTTTTAGTATTTACATTTTTCGGCACCGATCTACAATATTATTTGCTTAAGTTATCGCATGTCGTGAATGCTTGATTATTTTGATGTTGCTTAATTAAATCATATCTTGCAATATATGGTTCAGTAAATCACTCTAACTCCTAAACAACTTTCACATTCATAACTAAAAGCTTAAATAGCCTTAGTAACCTTTAGGGACTACCCCCCTTGGATTCGTTAGGAGTTTTTCCTAAATGGAGCAGTCAAGATCAAGTGATAGTACTTGACTCGAGACTTGCCCTCAAGGAACGCACCAAGCAGCTTGATGATTTCTGTTGCGTTAACCCCAGGTGCGTGTTCAGGCGGCAATAGGGGGGTCACTCCCTGTTGCATCATATGGTATCAGAGTTGGTGACAATGCTAGGAAGTGCATAAAAGAGTTGTAGAGGTGAAGATAAATACACCTTGGAAAACACAAGATGTTGAAGAGGACTTGACGAAGACAAAGAGGATGTTGATTGAAGAAGGGAGGAGCATATCACAATTCTACCAGTAGAGATGATGGAATCTACGAGAGATTGCATTGTGTTGTCCGCCAAACTGCACACCAGCAGCAGAAATCTTTCGAAAGCTGTCTCCCTCACTGGAAAGTGGGGAGAGGTGTGGCCTTGGGGGCAAGCAATGAGCCAGGTACTGTCACCTGAATCCCAGCTCCTCCGTTTAGGCTAACTCCTAACGAAGCCAAGGGGGTAGTCCCTACAAAGAGTTGTCTAAGGTTCTTGCGTTTTATATGTTTTTTGATGTTGTGATGCGGATGGGTGTTGTTTAGGAGTTTTGAAGATGAGAGACACAAAAAGGCTTTAAATGAAACCAAGATAACGCAATCCACGTTGCAAAAGAAAATCAAAGATACACTGAATCATAAACAAGTCACTCTGATATTATTTGACTCCATAAGGCACTAGTCCTTAATTATATGTTTTATTTGCTTAATATCAATCTGGAGTATTTGCTTTAATTTTCATTAAGAGTGATTTGTTTATGATTCAGTGTATCTTTCATTTTCTTTTGCAACGTGGATTGCGTTATCTTGGTTTCAGCCTTTTTGTGTCTCTCATCTTCAAAACTCCTAAACAACACCCATCCGCATCACAACATCAAAAAACATATAAAACGCAAGAGCCTTAGACAACTCTTTGTAGGGACTACCCCCCTTGGCGTCGTTAGGAGTTAGCCTAAACGGAGGAGCTGGGATTCAGGTGACAGTACCTGGCTCATTGCTTGCCCCCAAGGCCACACCTCTCCCCACTTTCCAGTGAGGGAGACAGCTTTCGAAAGATTTTTGCTGCTGGTGCACAGTTTGGCGGACATCTTTGGCACCACTGCCGGGGACAAATCTTTTTATTCCTGGACGACCTTAGTTTTTTCTAGTTTGTTTTACCTTTTTTGATAGATTCTCAATCTATCTGGCGACTCCACTGCCCTTTTTTCCTTTTTGGTAGATTTTTAGTTTAATCACTCTCAGAAATTAGACTTGAATCCACCTGGCAACTCCATTGTCAGTTAACACCTCAAGGTATTCAACTAGAAGAAACTCTGAAGGCTTGCTTAGTTTTATCCCAGAACCTGAAAAGGTTTATAGGAGAAGACTGAACAAGCTTGCTTCTCGTAAAATCCTTGAAGAACTTAGGTCTCAGTCTATTTCTGACATCCGTAATCTTTTTCAAGAAAATAACTTTCAAAATTCTGAAAATTCTGAAAACAGTAATAATTGTTTTTCCGATACGATGGGTGATTTCTTTTCTCCCCTCAACATTACTCAGATAGCAGGTCAACCACATGACATTCCAGACAAGGCCATCGACAAACTTCCCATCTTTACCGGCACTGATGCTGTTACTACTACATATCACCTCAAGGCTTTCTCAAAAATAAAAAGTGGATATGTCAGGGATCCTGCTCACAAGCATGAGGATGTGTACATGAAGTTGTTTGCCTTATCCTTAGATGGGGATGCTGGTGACTGGTTCATCGACTTGCCATCCAATTCCTTTGCCACCTTGACTAAGTTTTCAACTGCTTTCACCAACAAATATGGTGAGAAAAAAGAGCCCCGTCATCAACTTGTTTTTCTCACAAACATCAAAAGAAGTGATATAGAAACCATGGAAGAGTTCAACAAGAAGTTTACCGACTTATACAATGTAATCCCTACAGATTACAAGCCAACTCCACATACTATACTGGTTTACTACATTGAAGCTTTAAGTGGAGAGATGCAATATGAACTTAGGGATAAAGAGCCCGCTACTTTGTTAGAAGCACAGACAATGGCAACTAAGATCGATAAAAACATGCAGTCCTCTGGAAAATCAAATTTGCCTGGTTATTCAAGAGCTCAAACTCCTTTAAAAACAGCCGAGCCTAAAGATAAAGATCCTCTAGCTGCTTTGAAAGATTCATACGAGAAAAAGATGATGGATATGTGTGAGAGGATGGAAAGAGCTGAACAGAAACATGTAGTCCAAATGAAGGAAGTACAAAACAAAATCATAAACATGGAAAGAGCACATGTCCAACGAGTTCAGCAAATTCAACAGACTCAACCAATTCAGAGAAATTACCCTCCCAAAAATAACTGGCAGAAGAAAGCTCCCGAAAATGAAAAGAGGTCTCCAACTCAAATAGAGGCTGCTAACATAAATGAGGTGTACATCCCATTTTGCAGAGCTTGCAAAGATTTCCATGAGGAATTCGCTTGCTATTTTGCAAACTATGTACAAGAGCATGGTTATCCTGAAGGGGAGGGTACAAGTAATCCAACATCAAGCGAGCCTGAATACATCAATGCCGTAGGAGATATCCGCAACATTCCCAGAGAAAACTGGAAACATGCTGAGAATGAGCCAGACAATATGACTAAGAACTATGGAGAAAGACCATCCAGTGAACAACTCCACAACATGCAGAGATTTAAAGGGGTTGGATACCAAAGAAGATCAAATCCTGCACCTGCCATACAACCTCCAAAGGAAACTGATATTTTGGGGTTCTCGAGTACACTTTTTGATCCATAAATCAAACGAGCACCCGTCCCACAGTTGGAGCCAGATGTTACCAACTTATTTGTACCATAGTTGGATTATCTGAAGAGACGCCATTTGACAAACATGATAAGTGTTTGACTCCAGTGTATCAGATGATTCAGCATTTGTGGCTAGCCAGTTTTGGTTAGCCTGTTTTGTTTTTTGAGTCGACATGACCATGGCCCCATGGGGGTTTGTAATAAAGTGTGCGAGTAGGATCTGAGTGTCTCGGTTCCCCATGACTGGATTAAGCAACTAAGGTATTCCAGGGAGTTTTTTCCCTTGTCAATTATACTTTGCTTAAGGCGATGTATAATCGATGAGGTTTTCTCCCGCTCCTCCAAAGCTAGAATGCCCGATTTTGAAAATTTTAGCCATGGGGGGTTATTAGAGGCCAACTGATGTATATAAGCCTACTAGACACTGTTAGAATAGGTGTCGGTCATGTCCTAGGTCCATAAAACCCTCAGAAAAAATTTCGAACAAAAAATTTACTGGGTCCGTCAAATTTGGGTTTTTAATTATTTTTTAAATTTAATAAATTTCTCTATAGTTTAAATAGAGAAATAGTAATTTGTAATATGTCAGTCGTCCGGGGTCCGAATTCAGTGATTGATGGCTCGTTTCATAAGCCAAAAATCACACATGACCTATGGACCAGCTAGATCCAAGTTTCAGATGTCATTTAGGCCTCGTAATTAATATTTTCTCTGAAAAGCCATTTACAGAGAAATTATTAATTAAAATAATAAAAATGATTATTTTGGAGATAATCCAAATCTCTCCAAAATAATCCAAATGGAATAAAGTAAAAGGATAAATGACATGGCACTCAGCATTTATGAAGATTGCAATCATCTCCAAGCATCTTCAGTCAACTATACAGTCAGCATAAGTCAAAGCTCTTCAAGTGAACTCGCCCTCCATGCATGCAAAGTCGATTTGGTGATGTGGAGGTCATATTAATTGGTTTTGGGGTTGGTAATGAGTTGCATTGAATGGAGTGGGGGCGCCTTGCCTAGGTGGAGGCCACCTGCCACTCCCACCTACCTTGATTGCAATCAAATCTTGGATTAAACTCCAAGCACCTACCTCCATGATCACGTCAATCTCCTTCTTGAGGCGAGTTCTACACATGGCAACTACTTATTAGCGTGGTGATAGTTCCAAGGTGAGATGGGGGGCGCCTTGCCTAGGTGGAGGCCACCTCCCCATCCACATCATCTCCAAACTCGACTTGTGTTAGGTGGAGACTCATTCAATTGATGTTTTGATTGGTTGAGAGCTGATTTAGATTGGAATTCGATTTGTGTTAGGTGACCATTGGCTTCCATCATGCCAATTCAACTTAGGTTTCTAGCTGTTAGCCTTTGCTATATAATGAGGCTCCTTTTTCCTCATTCACCCATGGATCTTTATGCATCGAAACTCTGAGCAATTGTATTTGAAATTATATTTAATAAAGTTGTGACTTTGGAGGTCAAATTCTTGGGGGCTCGTGGTGGCCATGCTTCATCACACTCTTGAGGTGATATTGTGTCATTTTTTCATATGTTTATGATTATTTAGTTTTGATTTATATGCTTAGAAGGCTAACAATCTAGCACATGCATGTATATCTTCTCTATTCGCTTAAATCATATGTTATTTGCAGGTATTGCTAATGGTTTTGTGAGCTTTTGCAGGTTCTCCTTCGCCCCAATTTTTGGCCAAAGATCTCTCTACTTGTTAAGCACTAGCAAAAGAGGAGTCTTATGTGTTTTCTTTCCATCAAGCAATCTTCAAACTAAAATTCAATCGATTACTTGTTCTACCCATCTAAACTGTGGAAATCCAAGCCCTACTCTTCTCCAAGTTTAAGATTACTACCTAGTTTGCCTTTGTTTTTGGCTTGCTTGGTTTTTGCCTTCTTGTTTGCCTCTTGTCCTAGTCTCATCTTGCCTTTTCTTACCGCTGCTACCATCTTTCTTACTGCTGCTATCTTCCTCGTCCATCCCTTCCTCCTCTCCTCTCGTCCATCCCTACCTCCTTCCATTTCTCTCCCTTTCCCTCGCTCTACTTCTCTGTTTTTCTTCTCTTTTCCAGCTTGCTTCTAGGTCTGTTTGACCTTCTCTTACCCACTGTTTGGGCCTTCATCTAGCCATCCTCTTCTCTGTTTGTATCTTTTTTTTACCTTTGCATTTTTCCTCCATCTTCTTATTGTTTTTTAACTCTCTTTCCCACTCTGTTTGCAGCCATCTCCACCCTTTCTCACAGCCATCTCTCTTTCATCTTATTGGCTTCCCCCTGTCTTAGTCTTACTGTTGTCCCAACTCTATTTCCCAGCCTTCTCGTCCACATACAAGAAAAAACACAAAACAAAAAGAACAAGTTTGAACTTTGGTTTAGAGTTAGATTTATTTCATAAGTATAGATTCAAACTTTGGTTTAGAGTTAGATTTGTTTCAATAGTATAGATCTTGGATTTTTTTTTGCAATAGATTAGATCTCAAACAATTTTATTTGATAGTTTCTAGCTTATGCTTTGAAAAGTAGCATTAGGGCCTTAGATTTCATATCATAGATCTCAAAAGTTTGCATTGGAAAAATTATTTTTTGCATATAGGTTAGATCTTAGTTCTTGCATTTGTTTTTTTTAAAGTTGGATTTTGACTAATATCTAATGGGTACATTGTTGAAGTGAGTTTGAGCTTGTGTAGATCTTTTTTTTGAAGGAGGATAAAAGCTTGATAAGAACAATACTCAAAAGAAAGAGCAAAGTGCATCTAAGGAGAAGACTTGAACCACAATAACAAATCTTGTATACTTTCATTTTTGTAATTAGCCATTAAGGGCTCATAAAGTATTGTTTTTGTTAAGTAGTTCTTTTTTCTCTCAAAAGACCTTTCAAGGGCTTCATCCCCAAAGGCACTTGTAACCGTTTAATAAAATTTTCAAGTGGAGGAGGCTCCACTTTTTGGTCTTCTTCCCCATTTGGGGAAAAGTGTTGGGTTTGTTTGGTTTGCTTAGCTTAGATCTTTACAATTCTTGTCTTAGAATAATTTTTTTTATTTTTGTCACTTCTCTTCCAAGCCTTGACCAGAGAAGAGCTAACTTTGGGATTGCATCCCAAAGGCCACATAACTTTGTGGTAGCTTCTCGTTCCCCCATCAGCTTCTTGTGGACATCCAGCTAGTTGGAAGGTTTCCAAGACTGGTGGCTTCTAGTGGTTGACCTTGTTCGGAGATTGATCCCACCTGTAGTGTAAATTTTTGCTTGGTAGAACACTAGATATTTCCGTTATCTCATTTTACTTTGCAAGTAGCATGTTAGCAGTATTTCCATTGATTTGAACTATCACATGTTTTGAGTTTCACAAAGTTTCAATATCTTGTATCACAACTGCTTCTTGCTTCTTAAAATGAACAAAGCCTCTTGAACTTGGCCAAATCCAAGTCAAGAGCACTCTCTATCGAAGAGCATTGTTAGAACTTGCATCTTTCTTGCATTAGGCATTTTACTTTAGCAAGTCTCTTGAACTGCGGTCATAAGATCAAGCCAAGAGCGCTCTCTGTCGGAGAGTTGAACAGGTGCTCTAATAATAAAAACTTTTCAATCCATACTACCCTTTTAATTAATTTATCTTGGTTTTTTCCTACACCCGTATGCTCTGCCAACCGGAAACGGTTGGGCTAGTACTCAGAAAGGTGCAGGACTTGTTAATTTCGCAAGTGATAATATTAATTAAAATTTTACCCCAAAACCCCAACCAAGACAAAATCACTGAGTTCTTCCTGAAAGAGGTGGTGCCGGGAATCCACTGTCAGACTCGAGGGCGGTCAAGCCGTAAGCACTCTTGCCCTCTTTGCAATCTGGGTGCTCCCGACCTATCACCTAATAGGTTGCCAGTGTTTTTCTTGGTTAAGGTTCCACTCCTTTTTATACCTTTGTTCTTAGCCTTAATAATCAAGACCACTAAAATCTTTAATTTACCAAGATAAGCTGCAAAACGATCTCAAGAACCTCTTTTTCTCGAACACTTGTATCAAACAACTCAATCACTCGGATATTATTTGACTCCATAAGGCACTGGTCCTTAATTATATGTTTTATTTGCCTTAGGCCTTTAAGTAATGTATCACAGCTCTTCTAATTCCTTTATCAACATGTATGCAAATGAAATTAACTTTTAGGACTGTATATAATGCAATCTTCTGACCTCCTTTTATTACCAAATATATCAGCCTTTAAATAGTAGCAATATGCATCAAATGACTAACACTTTTGTGTTGTATTTTGTAGGTGTAAGGGCAAAGGAGAAGACTGTTTATGAGTTGACAGTCTGCAAAAAAATGCAGACCTGTTATGCAGCAAAGGAAGGGGCTGAGTAGGGTTGTTGCAGCCTTTGGAGAGGGTTCTAAAGAGGACCGAGGCTAGGGGAGGACCCTAGGGGAGAGGACCTAGCCTCTTAGGAAGGAGAGTGAAGGTCACTTGAAGGGGACCGAGGGCAGTAAGTACAGGAACAAGGCTAAGGTGTGGGAAAGAAGAGAGAGGAGAAGGGGGAGAATGGAAAAGGAAGGAGAGAAGAGGTAGGGAAAAGAGGGATAAAACCCTAAGAGGAAGAAGAAAGAGGGCCACTAGGGTTTTAGAACTGAAATTAGGTCTAGGCTTAGGTTTTAGGACTTTTTTTTTAAATTAGGGCTTCCTAAAATTTCGCCCTAAGACTTTTATGGCAAGCAAAATTTGTAGGAGTGAGGGCCGAAATTTTACGGAGGCCAAAAATTGAAAAAAAAATATTATTTTTAGGGTTTTTGTCATAAAATTGCAGATTTAATTCTAACCCTAATTCTACCATGAAAATGCAAAATTACACATGAAAATGTAAGCGAAATTAAGTAAAAGATGACAACTTAGAGTTTTAATGGATGTTACCCCAAACCCTAGCCTTAGAGGAAGGTGACCAACCTTCCTCTTGGAGGTAATTCTCCTTGCTACTATATTAGGGCTTCTTGAAACAACCTCTGGGGTTGGTTTCAAGAGCCTAAACGAAGCCAAAGTTGGAGCTCCAAGGGAAAAACTTTCTCTTTGGAGCGTTTTTACTATGCAATGAGGATAGAACAGCAAGAAAAAGCCCTATTCAAAGAGAATGTAGCCCTAAGGCTACCATTCAATCATTCAAGATGTAAAATTATCTACCATTCAACAAGCAAACCTTAAAAATGTAAAAGGCTTACTTGAGCATGAGTTATTCCAACCATTCTAGAATCCACAAAGCATTAGCAAGACAAAGAAAGAATCCAACTTCATCTAAGAGCAAGAAGAATCATCCCTCCAAGAGATGCACATCACTTCATAAGGCCCTTCTAGGGTAAGAGAGTAGCATAATGAATTTTATCCCATAAGTTGTGTGTAAAAATGAAGTGAAAATATTGTATTTATATGATCTCACACCCACTTCTTACAAAATAACCAAGCCTACATGCTCTAAAATGTCAATTTAAAATTAAAACATGTCAACTTAAAATTATAACATAAAATAATATAAAATAATCAAATCTATGGGTAACTTGGGGCATTTTCCCCATAGTTTACCCAAAATCGACTAAAATAGCTAAAAATGAGCAAATCACTCCAAACTGAAGGTTGGAGTGGGCAGGGGCAAGGGCAAGGGGCAAGGGCAAGGGGCGTCATGCCCCATCTAACCCCAACAGTAGTGAAAATCCCCCAATGCCCCCCCCATATCGAGCAATGTAGGCTTGGCACAAGGATGATGTCATCATGACTACGAGCACAAGGAGGGAGGGCGTTGCAGTGCAGAGGGACTAGGAGGGTGTGGATGGTGGCCCGGAAGAAAGACATAAGCCTCAATGCTGAGAGAAATGCCACTGGAATGATAAAACAAGGTGGAGGGTCATGTGACCCAGTGACCCACCCCTAGGAGCCCCGGACACCAACCTCAGCGCTTCAATCCCTTTCATGAGGCAATCAGCAATGCCACTAAACCATAGTACTCCCAAGAGAAGAACCAAAGGGTCTGGCCATAACCTCCAATAAGAAAATGCTGAAAAACACCCCTCCTAGTCAAAAAAAGTGACCCTCTCTCCATGGGGCACAACTAAAGGTGCACTGGTACTGGTACCACGTAACACCGAGATATACTAGAGTAAAGGGGTCTTTTGTCATTGTAAAATGTCAAGTCTAGGCTTTATTATGTAAAATCGTTGGTCTAGTGGGGCTCAAAACCCATGGTATGGTCATGGCAGGTCCTCTTGGTTTTCTTTCCAGGAAGTGTTGGCTTAGTGGTAGAGCCTCTTGATGGGTGGAAGTCCCCCGTCTTGTTGGGCCATTTGGGCCTTGGGTTGGTGTTCAGTGCTTCTTGGGATGGGTCCATTAGGACACATGGCTTAGGGGCTCCTAGCCACACTTGTGTTTTGCTACGTATGAGGTGATTGCACGTGTAAGGGTTGTCATACCCGATTTAGCACACCTCCCTTTATGCCCACTTGGACCTTCTTCTTCACTATATGGTCATTCCTCTCAATACATATGTGCTCACATCGCCATGACATCATCCTCATCCAGAGAGATTTACCTTGATAAAGGGGAGGACATTGAAGGATCTTCTACATTGTTGGGGTTAGTTGGAGCATGAAGTCCTCCTCTGGCTCGCCACTCCACTCAATTGATGTCGTTTGCATCATTTTTATCATTATTTTTAGTCTTTTGTGGCTTAGCCACTGGCTTATGGGTTACAAGCCCTAGTTTTAAGTTATTTTACTTTTTAGTAACGTAGGCTCTAAAACTTCAAAAAGTAGAGGAAGTCTCATATAATTAAGACTTCTAACTCTCATTTGTAATCAAGACAAGGGTTCTAAATATGTACATTTTTCTTTTTATCTTGGTCATTTGGAGCTTTTAAGTGATGTGCACCTCTCTCTTTGGCATGTAGTGAATGGTGAATTTTCTAGAGTTTATGCTATCTTGCAAGGTTGACCCTAAGAATGGTTGTAATAACTCGTGGCTAAGGAAGGACCTAAGAAGCATCTCTTGCTAATTTTCTTGGTTGATGTTGGTAAGATCTCTCCATTTTCCTGTTTGACGTTGCTTTTGCACCTTGGGCAAGGTAAATTAGGGGTTTTTATCGACATCTTGTCAAAAAAAATTGAGGAGACCTTCCTCTTGAAGAAGCTCTCCACTGTGGGCCTTGGAGTTCATCTTTTGCCCTAGTAAGGGTTTTTGGCTACTTCGACCTAGTATCGAGTTACTAGCCTCTTGCCCTAGTTGGTAACCCTTGAATAGCAAAATTGAGTAGGGACGTTGACCTCGATCTCTAATTTCCCTAGGGTTGAAAAGACTAAAGGTCATAAACCCTTCTCTTCACTTTTTTTATCAAAAATATCTCATATCTTTTATTACAAAAATCAAAAAATATATAATATTGGAAAAACCCTAAAAATTAGAAAAAAATTATATCTCAATAAATATTTGGAATTTGGAAATTTTGTATGGATAGAAAGATATGCCCTAGCTAAATTAGTGGTAGATCTCTGAGAGCGTTTTCATCCTGTGGTGGGATTGTGTTGTCTTAGGTGACATATGCATGCTAGGGTTTGGTTTTTTCAGATCTATTATTGCAGGTGCAGCAGGAACATTGATCATTTCAGGCAAGTTTGAAGGCCCTGGAAACAAGGTTTTGGGCCTAGATTGACCCCTGGGGGGTTGGAGGTTCATTAGAGAACGATTTAAGCAGGACCACACTCTATTTGAGGGCTGTTATAAAGCTCATATCAAATCTAATATCCTATTTTTAAAACTGTTGACTCTTGAGGCATCTCCTTCACCATATTGCTCATCCCCACTACCCTACTATACAAGGTACACTTTATACAGTAAGGGTGACATTGTTATGACTAATTTTTATCAAGTTTTCTGAGATATATTCACTGCTGCAATCCTATAACAACATTAGCAATTTGATGTTATATTTCTCGGAATCTGTGATAAAGCTCTTTAACTCCTCCCTCTCTTTCAGTGATTATTATACTTAATTGTTTTGAATCCATAAGGCACTGATCTTTGCGAGAGGTTTCTTGGGAATGTGTTTGTGTATTGTCTAGGAAATGGCAATTATTGTTCACCAAGTTCTAGGGACTCCCCCTTGGTCTTAGGAGTTGACCTAAAGCATTCAAGAAGCTAGGTTGTGGTGACAGTGAGCTCTAGCTTCTCCCATACTTGCCACTCATCACACCATGGTCTGTGACTTTATCATGGGTGTTATTTTGAGCAGTAACAGCAGGTACAAACAAAAGGAAACAGATGAAGAAATAAAAAGATGCAAACTCGATGACAGAAGAAGACAACAAAAGAAATCAACAAAAGATGAAAGAAGCAAGAGGCAGAATTTAGACGAAGATGATGCAACCAAATCAGGAAGAAAGAAGAAAAAGACCAGAAAAAAAAGTGAAAGAAGATGACAGAAGACAAAAGAGGATGGTGAAATAAAGTGGAAGAAGAAGAATGAAGGTGGACTTCTGGGCATGAACAAAAGAACCAAGAGGAAAGCCAATATTGAAGAGCAAAGTGGCAGGGACAATGAAGAAAGTTTTGAAGCAGCAAACGGAAAGAAGAATGAAGCAGTGAAGCAAAATAAAAATAAGCAGTAGAAAATAATACCATGTGTTCAATAATTGAAATGCAAAGAAGTTGAAGTGAATCCATAGCAAATGAAATCCCTAAAGAAGTTCGAAGATCCTCCTTGATAATGTTTAGCTAATGGATAAGAAAATGATCTTGGTCCTATCTTTAAAATGGCTAGAGTAACCTGAGATGAAGATGTATGATGAAAGTTTGTTGTATGTACCTAAGAGAAATGATGATGATGTAACTTTAAACAAATCTGCATGTGGCAATCAAAGGAGTGAATGACATGCTTGAGGAATTTAGCTTGGAAGCCTTCTCATCCATTGCCCTACTAGTGCTCATGACTTTGGTTGCTCTCCCGATGTCACTATAGGAAAAAATATCACGTGAAGGGGGATGATACAAATAGGGGTCTGTAAGATAGCATCATGGAGGGAGATGTGAGAGAACATGGATTGGAGGTCGAGGTCGAGGAGAGGGGATTATAGGTTGGGAAAAGGTATGTCAAAATGCTTTGGGAGAGTGGTAAAGGGCCTCATAAAGCTCACAATGCCTCCAAGATAGGAAATCCCACCTTGTACCGTGGAGGAGATTGTAGGACTTCCTATGGTGGCGCTAAGTAGGATCATGGATGATGACAAAACGGAGATGTCTAAGGTGGAGTTTGCACTCATCATTGAACCAACGATATAGCCATCAACACCCGAAGACATGGGGAAGAGCATATGTCATAGATTCACATAAGCTACAACCACCACATTCACAAATTCACTGGTAATATTCCAATTGAGGCATGTTTGGGGTTCCAACCTCTAGCAGCATTAGACATGGATGTGCTGTCAACCTCAACAAAGAATGAATAGGAGGAAGCTGCACATAGATAAACTTAAATGTTTGCCAAACAAACTGTAAAATACACCAACATGTGCAGAGACTTTACTGAAGACATACAATTCTCCCTTAGATCCAGGTTCTCTAAAAGACTAAATCCTATAATCAAGTCTATAGGGAGATATGGAATTGTGTGTCACCGACATTGTTTGTACTATTGTTTCTTATAACAAATGCCAAGGAAGACGAATAATATAATTGAGACATTCAAATCCTTTGTTGTCCAGCCTCCTTTATAGAGATATATGAACATAAGTAAAATATTACTTCCTCCATCTGATGATGAGACTTCTTGCCTATCTTGACTCTTCTTTTGCATTTTGCCGCTGTTTTATGTTCAAGAGATATTATAGCCAGACAGAAGTTGAATGTGCAACATTCTCAAAGAAGATCTCTCATTCTAGGTCTAAAACAAAAAAACAACCACAACATGAACCCAAAAATCCTTGCTACAAACTTCAAAGAAAGAATATCTTCAATATATAAAATGCCAAATTTTGACTGCCACAGAGAGATTACCAATTAGACAAACTGGATAATTAAGACTGTTATAATCACAGTGAGTGCATTCTTATCTTCATAACTTGTAAGTCGACAGATTTTCTACACAATAAAGGAATAAGAGAGGTTTGCCAACAGATTACCTTGGTAATTGTTGATCCAAGATGACAATGTGCACCGACTAGATTCAGTTCATTGGGGTGTGCCTTCACAGTATCTAAAAACCATTGCAATTTCTCATTTCTGATGCCAAACTTAGAGTTCTTGTTTCCAGTTGCAACATATGGGTGAACCTAAGATGGAAGAAACAAACAATATTAGCTTGCAGTAATACATATGCATATCACAAGCTTTTCTTCAGATAGATCTAACTAGGCTGACCTGAGGGTCCACATCTGGATTGATGCGAAGCAGTACTTGGATCTTCTTCTCCGCAATCCTTGCTGCCTCCACAATATTCTCCAAATCAAATTCACTATCTATGTTCACCAAAACTCCCTCCTTTGCAGCCAAAACAAGATCGTCCAAAAGTTTTCCATTTCCATTAAATATACACCTATCATCCAAACAGTCAAATGGCTGACTATTTAAATTTACAAAACTTTTGAATTTTATCAGAGAAACTAAGTGTCGCAGTAGGTTTTGTTGGCTAGCTCAAAATGCCAAGTAGTGCCAAATTCTCATAGTGACCACTAGATGCTACCAATTTATTTTCTGATCTCCTTACCTACTTAAACCAAATTCTCATAATGACTACTAGACGCTACCAATTCTTTCTGACATCTCCTTACCTACTTACATGACACTCATGCATAAATAATGTTGAAAGCTGGAGAATCGGGCAATATTTCCAAACAAACTTCCAAGTACATCAACTTACAAGACTATAAAAGCAAAACAAAATATGCAAGCCAGTAACAACAGATAGACAAGATAAGATATGACAATTTTATTGAAGTCCGACAAATCAGCACTAAAGTAGGTCAATGGGACTGCTGAGAAAACAATCATAATGCACACTCCCTTCCAGGTAGGACATTCCATATATAGAAATTGCCAAAAAAGACCTATTGAGGAGAAAAATTGGCGATACAGTTGTAGTCCTGCTCTTTGGATAGATTGCAGCTATGAGAAGTCCTCAATCTATCCCATTCTTAAGGTCTCAAAATATGGTCTAGCATGTGCAGTTTTGTTACAATCCATGTGCATGGTAGCTGTTGAAAAGTTACCTAGGAGATGTTGTTCACCTTGTGGTGCCTTGGGGTGGACATAAAAACATTAAAAGTGGTCCCTAGCACTTTATTAAAGTGAGATGTACTTTATGTTTATAAAGTCACTTTATAAAGTCCTTTTAAGTTGTTTTTTTCCTAAGTTCACTTTATGAGAAATAAAGTGAGTGTTTAATTAAAAACGGAACTCACGTAATTAAATGATATTTGAGCATTAAATATTATTTATTGAGTTTTTAATGGGCAATTAATGTGAACCCTTGATCATATCTAATCTGAGCCATTGGATGAAAAGGAGGAAGTTGCCATGAACAAAAAGGGAAGAGCTAGGGATTGAAGGCATCATTATTTACTTTCACCAAAGAGATTTTGGAAGAGGAGGAGAAGAAGAAAAACAGAAAGAGGAGAGAAGAAACCCTTTAAGAATTTGCAGACTGAGTATGAGCAGAAATTCCAAGAAGGGCACATTTCCCTAGACAAATCCGTACAGCAGAGAGAGTCCATACCGCACAGATTTCGAGGTGGTTTCCTACAGCACAGAAATCGAGGAGGCACATAAATCAAGGTGACTGACAGGCACAGAAACCGAGGCATTTAATAGACTGGTGATCAGAATCCGTACAGTCCGTACAGCATTTATTTGCACAGAAATCAAGGTCCGTACAGTCAATTTCTGGCACAGTTTTCAAGGTATTCCGTACAGTCTGTTTCAGGCACAAAATTCAAGGTAATCCGTACTGCATTTATTGCTGGTAATTACTGCTGTTTTCTGGCCACGTTTTCCAAGGCCGTACTCCTGAAAAGATTGCTGGCACGTGTGAGGCTGTACTGATGAGAAAAAGGGTACAGAATTTCTGCTGGGTTTTGGCACGCTTTTCAAGATGAAAATCTGAGATAAGCACTGCTGTTCTGTTTTGTAATTTGTTGAAAGAAATAAAATTCTCTCTCTAAACAGATTTTCCCTTCGGAGTTTTTCCTGAGCCAATTTGGCTAAAATTTTCTGAGTTAAATTTATGGTTTGGCTGTCATAATTTTCTGAGTTAGAAAAGAAAGAAAAAATTTCCATGTTTCAAGAAAAATCTATTTTTCATGCATGTAATGTGATTTTACATTGATGGGGTTTGGGCATTAAACTTCACGTGAAAAAACAAACTTGAAACCGGGTTGGGAATGCAAAATTTTTAGTAGCAACTACAAGTCTACAACAGTGTTTCATGCTTTCAATAATAGAAACATGCTAGAAGAAGGATGAAATCAATCTAGTGCCTCAATTGATCTCTTTAGTGATTTGCACTTGGAGGTAACCAATTCTCTATGAATTAGGCCCAAGCATTTTGGATTAAGATACCTAAAGAACATAGACATTGACCTATGACCTACTTCTATGGTCATTCAGTGGACATTAATAAAATTATCTTATCTTCTTTTATCTCATAGACAATTTCCCCATGAAGTTTTGTTTTACCTCCCCCTTGGATCTCATAACAGACCTGCATTTGAAAATGAAATGCACTTTAGTCTCCGCCTCTCGAAGGAAACAAAGTTTGCAAACCTTGTTCTCCCGAGTGTTATGATGATTGGTTTTAATTCAAACTTATTTGAACATACTTTAAGTTTGCAAGGAGGGAACCTAAGGCCACGTGACTGATGATTTTCCAAGTAGTAGTCATGAGTGGTCAAGTGATTTGAAATCTTCAAAAATGCTTTGATCAAAATGTCAACTAAGGGCCAACGGGCTTATAGATAGAGCCAGCCATGTCATCTAAACATATATTTTGTAGATATCCTCTTTGATTTGATTATTAATCTTTAAAGGGAGAAAATAAAGAGGAGCATCTAGAGAGAAGCAAAATGAGGAGACGTGATTAATCCAGATGCCCAAGATTGGAAGAACAAGGAAGTCTAATAAAACCATAATTGATAACATTGGCATGGGCAAAAAATCGGCAAGGGTCCCAAATACAATTTCTCGGCAACATCAGTGAAAAAATCGGAAAAAATCAACGAACCACGGCAAACATTAAAAAATACAAAATATATTTATTTATTTTCAGAATTTTAAACATATAAATCAACAACAACATCAGATAAACACATTGGCACATAAATATGAAGAATGCATTGATATATATGATGTAGTGGATGCCAAATAAAAAATGATTGATCAAAGTTGATACCAAATCCTGAACCCTGATAGTTGTCCAATCAAGGACACAAAAGAGCCCAACCAATGCTTCAATACAAAATGACATCACATATGTAAATGTATCTCATCATCAAGAGGTAGATGTACAATCATACAATGACAAAAGTCACAAAACTAGCAACTAGCTATATGTCTTTGATATCAATGCGCTCTACCCCTTTTATGGGAGAAGATCATGGATTGTTTCCTAGGATTGCCCCTAGCAGCAGAAGGCCCTGGCTCTGCACCAAATGTCAGATGGTGACTAGTGGGTGCCAATGTGGGACTAGGTACATCAACCAATCTAGAAGGTGGTGCTGATGCAGCCACAAGCACGTCACCCTCCATTAAGTCTTCAAGTTGCTCCTCCTCCTACTCCTCCTTCAACCCTTCTCCTCCTCCTCCTACTCCTCTTGTTGTTGCTACTCCTCTAACCATGCATGTGCCTCCTCCATGACAAGCACCGCAGTCTCCACCCTCCACTTGGACAATACATCAATATTGTCCAAGGAAATGGCATCCACATCGAGTGTCTTCTCTACCTGCTTCATCCATAGTCGGAGATTGTAATGGACATACACCAAGCCATTCAAACGTGTAAACTTCAACTTGTAAGAGGTCATAAAAAAATTAATGAGTCTTGAGGCCCGAGGGTCACAATATGTTAGAGGATCTTAAATTACAATAAATTTAATTACTATGTTCAAGTTTTAACTTATTGTGTTTCTTTGAGTGTATTCCAATTGCGCTCACATCTTGAATTGCTACAAGTTTGGTTGAAGACTTGGACGGCAAATTTTCTTAAATTTGGTGCCCTTGCACCATAGTTTCGCCACCAAACATCTACAACAAATAAGAAAGAAAGACAATTGGATTACATAATTCTACTTACAAATAAAATTATAAAACACGATTAAATTTAAGAAAATTCAAGTTCGAAATTCTAATTGGTAATCACTTGCGTCGCATCAAAATGGTTCTTTCACAAATGGCATCGACAAAGCCAAATAGTCCACTAGCCTCTCGATGCATCTCCATCTCAAGAGTAATAGTGTGGTGAGTATCAACATCAAGTACCATCCTATGAAGACAAGTGAGAAGCCCTTCCATCACCTCACCATCAAAAGCAAAACTACATTTATAGGAAAAGGCGGGGTTGAGGAAAAGTGTTGTTGCATGAGTGGGTCAATGGAGCATCCTAGTCCACCAATTATCAATCAAATCCCATAGCATCATGTGTCTATTATATCCAGATGTACCCTTCTCCACATAATAAGACCGGATAGTTTCTTTAGCCCTATCCATGGCCTCATACAAATAGCCCATAGCGAGCTTATCACTGTAACCAATCTTGGAACCTTACCAAAGGTTCACTAATTGAGCACAATTTTTCCACTCCTGCCTGTCCAAAAGGAATCAGTGTAAACCAATCTAGCGATGGCTCTCCCATCCTCTCTCTTACTTTATGTGCAATCACACCACTCATCACAAACAAACATTTGCTTCAACTCAAACTAACATTAAAGCAAACACTGAAGAGAAATGAAGTTGGTGCCAAAACATGTCATTGCAGGACACATCAAGTCCATGTTTCTCGTGCATCTCCTCATGAAGCTAAGAACAAAAGCATGGTTAAATATGAATTTGGAGTCATTGACCTCCTTGATGAAGGGAATTTTCCCCACATCCTCCAACATCAAATCAATACAGTGTGCAGTGCATGGAGTCAAAAACAGTGACAAGTGCCTCTCCCTAAGCAATCTACCAGTAGCCGCATTAGTTGCATTATTTGTTATGATTTGCACCACATTATGTAAACTAATCTGTTGGAGTGCCCAGGAACAATGGGAAACAAAGACAAGAACCACACACACAACATAGAATGAATAATCGTTGATCCATTTTTCTCATTCATATATCTACATGTAAATACATTCAAAATGACCCTTGGATTCACATTCCAAGGCATCTCTTGGACTCTCGATGGTTGTTCCTATTCACTATGACTCTTGGTCTTCATTTCACATGAATAGCAAATCCTATAATACAATAATAATATTAATCGTAAAGCCTCATCTTTCTCTCCAAAGCCTTGATTGATGCCTTAACTCATGCTTTAACTCAAGTGATAGGAAGAGGTGGCAGCCACCTCACATGTAATACCCCAGTTGTTAAGCCCTAGACTTATGTTCTATTTGTTAATATGACTATGGACTTATGCTCGTTTGTTTGATGATGTGATTATGGACTTTGGAATTATTATTAATTGTTAATGTTGTTGTTGTTATTATTGTCATTATTGCTCTCTTTGAATGATTGTTTCTATTTACTTAAATAAACAACTGGCTGAGCAAAGACAACTAAAAGAGTATGGGAGACCATGGATCTCACGGAGTGAGGGGGAATGGGGGACATCCCTAGCACCTTATAGCTTGTTGTTGGATGGTAGTTGTCCATCCTATTTCATTTTGTGCCTTGGTGACTTTAATAGTGTTGGTCACCCAAACATTGTACAACGGAACCCATTTTCAATTTTTATGAACTCTAGACTTATTATTGCACCTTATACATATTTTAGTGGGCCCCTCTTGCTTGGTACACCCTCCTTGGGAGAAATTCCCTCCTATTTATGTGTTTTTGTCATTTATGAGCCCTCTCCCTAGATTCTAGGAGTTGTAAGCTAGAATTTAGTTTCCACCCTCTCAATTTGTGCCTCCACCTCCATAAGTGCACCCCACTCCTCCATTCATCCCTATTTTTGTGCTTACATGATATTTATGACCCTATTGGATCCCCTCTCTCACCAAATTCGCCCTACTTCATGTTTTGTAACCCCCCATATGCATTAGTGCGCCTCCTTGTGTTCTTCAAGGCTTCACTCCTTGGTTTTTGGTAACTCCTCCTCATGGTGCTAATATGAGAAAGGGAATCTCCTAACTAGGCCACCACTCCACTAATTTGAGTCATGTTTCCATGATGAAGCCCAACCACACACAAACTCTCTCCTTGCCTTCCTTCTATTCTTCTTTCTCTTAATCTGAAATTTGTTGTTTTGGCTCGATGATATTGAGAGGGGCGCAACCATAGGTTCTAATTCGCCCATTCCTACTCATTTCTGAGTCATGAGACATGTTCCATTACGTCTAGAGCAGCGTTTCCAGTAAGGATCGCCTTTCGTTTTGTCGAAAAAGCTTTCCGGATGACCAAGATATGTCTATTTCAGTCCAATAGTTTTGTCGGTGCCAAGATGAACACACAATTGTTAGATTGGAAATGTTTTGTGCATGGATCTACTCCTATTTGCAAATCTGAGTTCGAACAATGTAATATTGATTTATGACTGGAGGGAGGTAGCCATACAATTTGAAATTTATTAGTGAAGAATGGTTGTAGGGGACAACCATCGAGAGCTAATTTTGTGGGCTGTGATTGCAGCCGATGCCTTTTGTTTTGCCTGACTGTGGTGAGGCTGTAGGATATGGCATACGTATGTGTCTTGATGTGTTATTTTATTACTTTTCAGCCTCACTAATAACACACACATAACAACACCAAAAATTAACTTAATTTGTGGAAAATTGATAACAACAATACTTAACAATTATGGTTTCAGTAAATTATAATGCATGAATGGGTTTTAGGACCTTATTCTCACTAAGGATGATGAATATTGTGCCTTAATCATGTTTTGTTGAGATTATGACCTTAAGTAATTAATTTAGTTAAGTGTCACAATTAACTTAGTTAAGTGTCACAATTAACTTAATTAAGCATCGTGATTATCTTAATTAAGTAATTAATTAAGGTGCCTTAAGAGTCGTGATTATCTTAATTAAGAAAGAGTTAAGCAAGATAATGTGTAATATCCCTGTCACTGAGTTAATGAAGGTGTCTTCTGTTAGATGCCAAGTAGAGGAATTTTTCGATGGTATTGGCCAAGAGAAAACTCCTGAAACGGTCCTAGAATCATTTCATATCCAAAAGCTTAGTGGAACACAACTTAGTGAAACAGAGAAGGATCCACCAATAAACATCCATTCAGCAATTTATGAGAGAAAGAGCGGTGGTCACTCTCCCTTTTACCTTACCTTACACATTCAAAACATGCTCCTTCACAATTGTATGTTGGATTCTGGAGCAGTAATGAATGTTATGCCTTTACAAGTTATGAAGGAAATGGGACTTGAAGTGACTAGACCTTATGGAAATGTTTGTGGTATAGATTCCCGACGAGTGCCATCTTATGGTTTTATCAAAAACCTTAGAGCTGATCTTTTTGCATGTTCAGACATTTCTACCATGATGGATGTAGTTGTCATTGACTTACCCCCAGCATATGGAATGATGTTATCTAGAAAATGGGCGGCTGGTCTAGGTGGATACCTTATGATGGATTTATCATTTATTTGTGTTCCCAACCCTGATGGAGCTTTGATTCGGGTAAACAGAGAACCTTGTTATAATGAGCATGTAGAATCATTTGATGAAGGGCTAAAAAACACATATGGGGATGAATTGTTGAACAATGCCAAAACTAACCTTGTTGAAGATGAGGATGAATTGTATGAAGTTGATCAAAATATGTGTATGGTCATGGAAGATTCTGATTCCTCTTGGGAAGAAGAGCAAGCAGCTGAAATTGCAAGAATAATCAATTTGGAGTTACTTAGAAATTAATTTGCTGAGGAAATAGATGAATTGAGAAGACATGAAAATCAACCTCAAGGTCATGAACAAAACAATGAAATCATTCAAGAACCAATTATTGAAAATCAAGTACCTGAGGAAGTTGATGATGGCATAAGAGATATAGGAAGAAATGAGCAGTTGCCTAATGATCAAAGCTTGGAACAAATTCCCCATTTGGAAAATTTTCATGAGCAAACAAATGTTGAAGAAAATATTGAGAATCCTATCCATGAAGATGAATTTGATGATATTAGGAGGGGTGAAAGAATTTCTTTTACTGTTAGGGAATGGTTTGCTTTGACTGATCATAATAGAGAAAGGGAAAGCCAGGGCTTACACCTATTTACCCATGGGAAAACAATCTTGCAACATCTACTAGGATTGAAACAAATGAAGAGTCTGAAACTTCCCATTATTCTGACGTAGAGGATTGCTTATCTCACTTATCTCTAGAAGACGGTAATCTAATTCAAGTTCATGATAACTCTTTAAGTTGGGAAGAGGATGCCCTAATTAATGATGCACCTGAAGGAGACTATAATTTAAACAACCTTGCTATTTTTCAAACTCCTTCAGACCCTCAAAACCATGTTTTATTTGCATATCCTCATGTCCCTAATTTTCTCCTACCATCTGAGTCATCTAGTCATCATACTCATGATCTTTCTCACATTCCTAGTTCTTCTACTATTCATCCTGAGTCAGTTTCTACTAGATTGGAAAATATGGTCATCCCAGTTCCTTCAGGGGAAGGCTCTAGTCATAACACTGTCATACCTCATGAGCCACCTCCCTTGGAAGAACATAGAGATTTCTGGACTGTAGGTGAAGTTGTTAAAAGAGTTGTATCTCCTCATGAGGAAGAGTCAAATGAAGTAGTCCATGAGATAAGAGGAGAAGTTAGGGAAGTCCTTGTAGGCAGGATTGCTATTTCCTTAGATGGTGGTCCACCCAGAGTCGATGCAGTTCCTTCTAGGAGGAGCTCAAGGATTGTTACACCTCAACCGCAAAACCCTGCTGAAATCCATCCCATGCCTATTCGTAACATTGGAGTTATTCCTAAATCTATCAATAGAAATAGGTTTCCTACAGGAAGTCAAGTCATCATTCCCAACCATTTGTTGCATATGAGATCGGGACAGGCTGATGACTTATGGGTTGGACCTTTTACAGTAGAGCAATGCATTGATGGCATGTGCTTTCTAACCACTGGTAGTGGACGACGTATTTTATATCCTGTCAATCAGAGGGACTTAAGGGATCACATCCCTGATCCCACATAGTTGGGATCTATCCGCTTGCCTTGCCTGGTAGATTTGAGTAGGTAGGAAACTGAATAAGCCTACTTGGGCAGTAGTTAGTTTTTTCAGCCATTGAGTTTGGCACCTTTTTGTTTGTTTTTTCTAAGCTCCTTTGTAAGCTCCTAGTTTAACTGAGTACCTGTCTTTTTCTTTTTCCTGCACAATAAATTTCAAACTTTGCAAGTTATGTTAGTAATTTAATTTACTTTCTGCATTTATATCTCATGTATTTATATTTCTGGCATAGAATAGATTTTATTTCAGTTCGATTTCATATTTTTCCCATACATGCTGCATGAGGTATTTTGATGTTTGTGAATGCAGAAATAGGTGCAAAATAAAAGCTGGAAGCAAAATGGTAGAGTGTTGGATCGAGGATTCGAGTAGCAGAGTTTGAGGACCAGAGATTCTGAGGTTCTCAAGCGCTCATTTCAGCAGAGCACTTGTCCCAGCCGGAGCCAAATGTTATCACATATATAGTAGCCGGGCTACCATACATTATTTTTCTGATTCCAATACACTATTCAGCCAGTTCCCTTACATTGAGATGCTGAGATGAGCATCTATATTGGATCACTATCAGATTTTGGACAACAGTATATATATTCCCCATGCCATGACTGAGGCTCAGGACACTCAGAGAGATGACTGATGTAGCCATTATACCATTTGCACAGAGCAGTCAGTAGTGCCCAGAGTTGCAGTAGCAGTTTCAGAGGACAAATGATGGTTCAGATGATGAGCATTCAGGTATATGACTCAGCAGGTATATCATAGTGTTTTGGTTATATTGCTTTTATATTTATTCTTATAGCATGTCTTAGCACCTAGTGTCATGATCTGGCGATCATATAGATATGTGGACCTGGTTGATCTTATTATATATATTATATTGTCCTTACTCAGACTTAGAAGTTCACTATTCATACTCATTGGTTTTACCCTCCTTAGGGAAAATAGAGGTGATCATTCCACCATACCTTGGCTTGCTAGTGTTGGCTACATTAATCATTGTCTTCATCCATCCATTGCCTACCTTTTAGTTTATCACCCTGACTTACTACTTGACTTGTGACATGGAGGACCTTTTCCCCACTGTAGCCTCTATATTGAATGAGATTCCCTGTTTATTGTGTCTCGGCTCTAAGTTGGGGACAAAACTTACCTATGGTGAGTTGGAGTTCCTTGTGAATTCCCCCTAGTCACTAAAGATGTGTTGGCTAAACTTGAAACTTTTAGTGCTACCATGAATACAAAATCTGGAAAAATGAAATGCTATATCTTGTATGAAAAGCCCGTTCATGCAATGTGTTTCTAAACACACATGAATGAAAGGCATGCCAAATGAAAGTGGCCATGAAAATAAATGCTATATCTTTTGTGAAATAAATACCTAGGTAAACAAGTTGTCTGTGACACACCTAGAAGTGCTCAGGTAAACAAGTGCCTTAAAAACACACCTGCAGCAGAAAGCCTCAAATAAATGTAAATCTATGCAATGTGTTTATAAACACACATAGATCAAGGCTATGGAAACTTTAGGCCCAAAAGCAATGGAACTTAAATGCTATATCTAAATAATTGCTGGCCTCATTTGTATTATGGATTGTGCGCATCTGTTAAAGGTGAATAAACCTTCTTTGAACAACTCATCCATTTGTGAGACACCGCCATTCCCTATGTTGTTGCTCATTCAGTATATACTATGGTGTGTATTCCCTTCCCTTTTCCAAAGTGTCACAATGTTAAGTCAGTCAAGTCATCCTTTAGCTTAGCCAGTTTATTTTAGCCTTCACCCTTCACTAGCAAATTGATCACAGCTATGAAGTGAGTATGATCCTGAAAGTCTAGTCTGAGTTAAATAATAATTAATGACATTATATCTTTGGATTTAGATCGCCAATAATTATTATTTTGTGTTATAATTGTTATTTGAATAAGTTGTAGAGCATGCATTAACCTTTGACATTTTGCAGCAGCTTTTGATGATGGTCTGAGTTATATTTGGTTGTGTTGACTTGGTCAAACCTAGTTTGACCAAGGTCAACCATAGGACATGAGATGGTTGGACCTTGTGATGATATGGATAGATGATATATGGTCTATGTACATGTACATGATGATTCTATGCATCAGATACAGGTTTATGATGATTATTCATGGTTTACAGCATTATTTGATCACTTACAGATTATTATTATTTCACTTGTTCCGATATATTGGATATATTATATGATCATGCAGAGACTCATATGGTGTATGAGTACACATCTTGGATGGATTGGACCTTTTGAGTCCAATGAGACAGTCTGTTTTCAGTTCCGGGCACTTACAGTGATGATTGAGCCTCAGTAGGCTAACCCAGTGTAGTTTGGTCTGTCGGAGACCCTGTCAAAGCAGAGAGGATTTTTATTTGGTTGACCTAGGGCACTGTACTTGGATGGGGTGGTCTAGCCACTTGTTTTTACCATATTACCCCCCTCCCGGACACAGCGGTGCCCTCACCTTGACAGCGCAGGCACTCCAGGAGGCAGTTTGGGGCAGTTTCACGCTTCCCGAGGCATTTCAAGATTGGTAGAAATGGCTATTGAGGAATTTGATTTGGGCTACTGAGGCAATGTCTTGGCATGGGATGATCAGTGATGATGGGTTGATGTCTTCCACACCTCCTCCAACAGTTTCAGCTTCATCGAGGCCCGCATCCATCACGTATGGCACTTTCTGATGATTTTTTAGGCCTCTTAAGGCCCACGATTTGTCCATAGAGGCACGATTTGGTATATTGATGACTATTTTATTATTATTGTGCTATGGGGATTGACCAAGGGTGGCTAAAATTACCCCTTGGACCCACCATAAGCTTCTTATTATATTTTGTCATCATGATATGGTGGGATTCCCCTCTCCTAGGGCAATTTTGTCCACTTACGTTATATTTTATTAGTGATCCATGTATTTTATTGTTGAGCTCATCTCAACCATTGATTAGACATTTGTATCTTTTAATCTTAGCCACTCATTCAAAAAGTGGTTAGGATTTTGGTGCCTCTCCTATCTATTTAAAGGAGGGAGCCTCTCATTGTAAAGGGGACTTGTGGCTCTGGATTATTGGAATAGAAAATTATTATTGCATCTATCTCCAGTGTTGTGGTGAATGTTTTTGGTGTTCGTTCGTTGGTTCTTCCTTTGCACTGAGTTATTGGAGATCTTGTTTGCCATATCTTTTGTACCATGTTTTTGCATCTACAGGTGGAGGCCAATTTGCTTTGAGGAGGAAGTATTGGTAGGGGAAGACTCTCCCTACTTCTTCTTTGGATCTCTTCGTTGGTAACAGGGAGTATTACTGTCCCAGGACCTTCTATTTCATGTTACTATTGCATTTCGCTTGTACTTCCTCCATATTTGATCTTACTGATTGAATCGCTATTCCTTGGTTTGACAGGTAGAGGAGGTCGCACTTGTGGGCTAGGGCATCAATTTGGCAAGCAAAATCAACCATCTCTCATTTGATCTCTTCGGGAATCTTCCTCAACATCAAGGCATCTCTCTTCATCACTCAGGTATGATCTCAAGGT
This sequence comes from Larix kaempferi, assembly GCA_027924585.1. Taxonomy (NCBI): domain Eukaryota; kingdom Viridiplantae; phylum Streptophyta; class Pinopsida; order Pinales; family Pinaceae; genus Larix; species Larix kaempferi. Next base: position 12,994,464 of record BSBM01000196.1, read on the forward strand.
AATTTCTATCTCCATGATCTATCCACTTGTCTTAAATATTTCAAACCCTAATTAATCAAAACCCCCATTGTTACATTTTCTTAGATCTACTGAGATCTAGTGGGTTGTTGGGTATAATATTGAAAACCCACCTCTATAGTATCCACGGCATCCCGGATCTATAGTTTGGTGAGGATTGGCCCTCATTTGATCCCCTTCCCCAGCCAACTTCGCTTCCCCAAGCGAGAGCGCACTTCTTGGAGAGTTGAGTTGACCTAGATCTAGTTGATGGGTAGTTGAGATTTTAATTGATTCATGATCTACACATCTTAAAACCTACCCCTAGACTCTTACTTTGGCAATTTCTACCTTGTGGGCCCTATTCCACATTTTAAGGGATTTAATCCCCATGTTGGACCACTTAGTATCTTCAAACTCAGATCTAATAAGATCTAGCAATTGGATTGCCTTGAAATTGTAGATCCACACTCACTTGATCAACCTACTTGGATCTAAAATTTGAATGTCATTGGACTTGTCTTAATCCCATTTATCCCACATTTTACCCTCCTTGGGCAAAGTCATACTTCCTTGGAGATTGGAGTTGGTCCACTTCTAGGACGTGGGAACATGAGATTTTAGTAGATTTGGAACAAGCATAATTCAAAACCTAGGTCTAGTTGGTCACTTCATCAAATCTTGCCTTGGGGATAGCATTCCTTGTTTTAAGGGATTGTGGTCCACTTAGGTCAAACCTTGAATCTCTAGATCTAGACCTATTCATCCATCAAACCTTTAATTGCCCACTTGTCTCATGCAAAAGGAGTCATCAACCACAAGTTAATTTCATTTGACTCCATTATCCCAATTCCCAAGGCACTGATCTCTCTCCAAGTCAATTCGACTTTCCTAGATTGTTGGATTAACTTGTGGTTTGATCCTTGTTTTGTGGACTAAACCCTCTGATGTCATCATACTTCATGATCAAGCTTGTCACTTGTACTAGTTAGCCCCAATTCAACCCCTAAACTACCCTGCATTGGACATGGTTCCCAAGGCAATGGATTTTCTCACATTGACTAGTACTATAATCCTGGATCTTATTTTCAAATACTATAAGTCACTCACACATCAACAATGAACCAAAGCTAAACTCATTGAACCCCTCACTTATCTTGTGACTTCATCCTTAGGTCTAGGATAAACCATACACCTTCTTTCACTTAGTCTTAACTTGATTTGGTGTCTTCGTTTGATCTCTCCTGTCGGGAGTAGATCGGGTCTCCCCCTTTGTTGTCTGGGCTAGATAACATAAAGCGAAGGTTGCCTCGACTGGCGCGACAACCATCTATTGGAGGTCGAGGTGATCATGGTTGCACCTTTTGAGTTGCCCTTCCCTATTGCCATCCATTAATGGATACATCCATAGGGGTAACTACAGTTTAGGTGATAACAAGGTTTTTTGGGCCTTTGCACTTACTACAGGAGGTATGTTAGTGGGTTTTCACAGATGACCGCACCTCTCACCGATCTTACCAAGAAAGGGGCATTCAGATGGTCAGAGACAGCACAGCAGACGTTGAAAAAATGAAAAAGGTAATGAGTTCGTGCCCAGTACTAGCACTACCAGATTTTTCACAACCATTCATATTAGAATGTGATGCTTCAGGAGAGGGTATAGGGGCAATATTGATGCAGAACAATCACCCAATTGCATTTGAGAGCAGGAAACTCAAGGACTATGAACGCCACTATTTAATATATGATAAGGAAATGTTAGCCATTCTCCATGCGCTAACCAAGTTCAAGCAATACCTAGTGGGTGGCAGATTCAAGATTAAGACAGATCACAACAACTTAAAATACTTCCTGGAACAGAAAGAATTAAATGAGAGGCAACAAAAATGGGTGAGTAAGATTCAGGCCTATGACTTTGAGATCGAATACATAAAGGGAAAAAACAATGTGGTAGCAGATGCACTTTCTAGGCGACCAACCACTTTATCCCTTATGAGCATTTCATCGGATTGGAGATCTCATCTTTTGGTTGAGTACTCCAGAGATAAGTTTGCTTGCGAAATATTGGATGGACAGATTCAAGATGACAGGTACAGAGTAATAGATGACATCATATACTATAAAAACAGAATAGACTTGGTCCCCGAGTCTTCCCTTAAGAAAAAGATTCTGCAAGTTTCTCATGACTCACCTTTAGCAAGTTATCAGGGATTTCTTAAGACTTACAGGCAGATTAGAGAGAGGTTCTCTGGAAGGGCCTCAAGAATGATGTGATGCAGCATGTGAGGGAGTGTAGTTTGCACCAATAGAACAAGATAGAGCACACTCACCCAATCGGTTTACTACAACCATTACCCATTCCCGAGCAAAAATGGGAAAGCATCTCCATGGATTTTATTACAGGGTTGCCCAAGGTACAGGGTAGAGACTGCTTGTACGTAGTGATGGACAGGTTGACCAAGTTCGCTCGCTTCTTTGCCATCCCATCAGACTATTCAGCAGCACAGGTAGCCGAGCTGTTTTTCAGAGAGGTATTCAGACTACACGGGTTACCTAAGACCATCATCAGTGATAGGGATAGCAAGTTCACTGGAGCCTTTTGGCAAGAACTTTTCAAGTTGGTGGGGACAGAATTAGCTATGAGCATGAGTTATCATCCACAGAGCAATAAACAGACAGAGATAGTTAACAAGTGGATTGAAGGATACTTGAGGAATTATGTAGCAGGTCAGTAAAGAACATGGATTAAATGGCTACACTTAGGAGAACAATGTTACAATACTACCCACCATATGACCATTGGTATGACTCCCTTCAAAGCCTTGTACGGTTATGATGCCTTATCTTTTGCAAATCTGATATTTGGTGACAGCAGGGCTCCAAAAGCCAAAGAGTAGATTCAAGAGAGTCAAGATATTCTCAAAATTCTCAAGGAAAACATACAGGTTGCTCAGAATCAGCAAAAGGTATATGCAGATAGAGACAAGATTGAGCGCAGCTTTGAGATAGGGGACCTAGTATACTTACGTCTACAACCTTACTGACAATCGTCCCTTAAAAAGAAAGGAGCAAAGAAACTTAAGCCTCGCTTCTATGGTCCTTACAAGATAATCCGGAAAGTCAAAGAGGTAGCATATGAGCTCGAATTACCCCCAGAAAGCAAGATTCATAACGTATTTCATGTGTCTAACCTTAAGAAGGCAGTAGGTCAATAGATTGTGACGTCATCCGAGCTTGCCCCCCCCCCCCCCTGATGATGAGGGGCAACTGATTTTAGTTCCAGAACAAATCCTAGAGGTTCGAGAAAGAAAACTAAGTAATAGGATCATTAGAGAATACTTGGCTCAATGGAAAGAATTGCCTATAGAAGAGGCCACTTGGGAAGGAGAACAGGTATTACAGCACCCAGCATTACAGTTGCTTGAGGACAAGCAATTTCGAGCGAGCAGGACTGTAATGTCCTCTTCTGCTTAAGCACAGAGGACCATCCCACTAACCTATCTAATTCGCATAGGTTCGAGCGGGCACTGACATTCAAGGAATTAACTAAGGATTGATGCCATGTACACCCTAAGAAGATCTTTAGCATGGTTATTATATCATCAATAGATAAATAGGGGCCACAAGAACTAGGGGCCACCTACATGCATGACATACGAGCTATATTTCATGTTGCATGCACCGATACTCCATCATTGAGTCTCCATGCACTCTGAAAGCACTGCATGCAAGTCAATTGGAAATTAGAATATAAAGCTACCTAGTCATGCAAAAGTTAGGCCAAAAGTTAGGTCAGGCAAGTGAATGTTATAAAAGAAAGTTAAAGCGAGTGAGCAAATCCTGTTTATATGATTATTGATTTGAGAAGTCGAATTGGAGAGCTCAGTGAGCTATTTTGGGGTTGAGTGCACACACTCAACTATTCAGTGTATTTCGGCAGCGAAATTTATCTGCCCTAGTTACTATCAAGTTGGATCATCCAGATTCAGCATTGCTATCATCATCAGGTATCGATCTTTAGCATCTTGCAGGGATCGAGTTACAGGTTGGATCGAAGGAGTTCGCCCTCCTTGCATGAGCGAATTGCTCAAGGAAAGATTCATTCGCATCCCAGGCTACAAGGTCTAGATCTTCTACATGTTGGCTCCATTCTTCCGAGAGCAGCACTACTACCCTATACCTGGAAGAAGGGCTCCTTCTTTGGCCTCTTCATCAAGTTATCGACATCTGGAAGAAATCAAAGATGTCCTCCTTGCATGGGTGACTTTCTCAGAGGAGGATCTCACGTTTTAGGCTCAGGAGCCACTGCATGATCTGTATGCAACATCTATCTTGTTCAGAGGGGGATTATAACTCCAATACACCCCTTCTGGATTCATATTCTGTCAGCATACTATCCATCCTTCATTATTACCATTGATAAGGGCGCATTATTGGAGGAGAAGCATTCGTTATCTCATTCATCCACCAGCACAATTCTTGCATGCTAGTCTTATATCGACGTACATCGACTCCTCTATCTGCTAGTATGTACATGCATAACTTATATCCCTAATTTATAGCATTTATGATTATTGGGGTAATACATCTGCATGCAAGCGCATGCATGCTTAGATCAATACATGCATTCATACTCCCTTCATATACTGAACCATAAAGACTATTAGCAAGCAACAGAACATCATAAAAAGAAAAAAATATCAGTTTGGGATATTACAAAAAATTAGCATTAACATGGTGAAATCTAAACACATACCTAAGATTGGAAATTTGGAAATTCAACATCAATTGGCAAATGAGATTGAATCCTTGCTCCACTAAAAAATCCTCGATGGTGATGATGATGGTTGTCTAGCTCAATGAAATAGGAATAGTTGATCAGATGCGATTAATCGCGAGTCTAACTCGGCTCGACGGCTAAATGAATAGACTTGAGTCAAACGAGTCAAACTCGCATTGATCGAGTTTGACTCATGGTCAACACAAGTTTGACTCGTGAGTTAACTATGGATCGTGAATCAATATGGATCGCCAACAACCTTTAAATATTTGTTTGAGGGTTTTAAACTTCATTTTTTCATTTGCAAACAAGTATTCAATATATGTGTATATCTTTATTATTTGTATTCACCAATTTGTTCCCGTGTTTTTCCCAATTTATCAATGATCCATTTAAAACTATTTGCTCTTTTGCCTCACGGATTTATTGTCGATTTCGAGTCTTGTAACATTGGTCTAGCTACCAACACAATGATTGATGATGACCACAAGCCCTCTCCCTTCCTTCTCCAAAAGCCCAAAGTCAAAATGAGCAAAATAATGACAAATTCGCCCTTTAAGCCCACGGCCCAACCTAAGTGCCGTTTTTTTTATCATGGCACAAAATTTTCAAGAAAAATCATCAAATTTGACAAAGTTTTGTGATGCCTGATTTTAGGAAAAAATCGTGATTTTTCGAGACATCGCCAATTTTTCACCGATTTTATCTTCTATGAATAAAACCAACCACATCTCCTTCTAGATTGATTTATAGAGGAGAGCCTCTCAGAAGAGAAGAGTGCCAAGAAAGGGTGCTTGTGACGTTTTGAGGCTAAGTCTTGAAGTTTGTGCGAGTAAGATGTAAGCTTGAAGATGCAGTCATAGTGTTGTGTTGCACAAACTAGCATGTGAAATTAAAGCCCAAAAGAACAACCCTCGCCCACGAGAAACTAAATGGGAGGGCATTGTCACCTCACCAACTCTCTTCTAACACAAGTGGGGCTTCCCTAAGATAGGAGTGCTAAGACTATGACAAGGAGGCTCAAGGTGATATGAAGAGATAGCTTAGCAAAACAGGGTTGTAACATAAAAACTAATAGAGTGACACAGTTGTAACATTAAAAGAAATAGAGAGATGGAAGGATCATGAGATAAGTGCCTATACCAACAAGAGCAACTAGCGTCTGGGACTTAGGAGGTCAATCCAAGAGGGAAAATCCATGAATGGTTAGGACAACAAGGGTCACTAAAGCAAACCACAAGAAGCCCTAATATACTGAAAAATGAATGTAGAAAATAGGTTATGAGGGCCCAAAAGGTGCCACCTCAAAACATTGCTAATGGGGTGTGACTTACATAACAAAGTATTATGAGCAACAACTCTAGAAGATGATAGGAGCAAGCTAATACAATCATGCACAAGACATCAAAGGTGTTTGGAGGGAGAGGCTCCTCACATAAAACCCTTCTAACGTGGTAGATATACCCTTCTCATATGGCCCAAAAAAGCAAGTTCTAGCAATTCTACATATCACCAAAAACATTTGGAAATAGAATCATAAGCCTCACATTGATAGGATATGTTGTTGCCCGATTGCACACCTGGTTAACGCAGCAGAAATTTTTCTACTGCTCAGTGCGCCGTTGGGGGCAAGTCTCGAGTCAAGGTTGTCACCGGATCTTAACTCCTTCGTTTAGGCCAACTCCTAACCAAAGACAAGGGGGGTAGTCCCTATGGAATGTTTCTAAGGTTAATAGAAAGTTAATTAAAGATTGTTTTAGGAGTGTTTTAGAGGGTATGATTAAACTGTCCAAGTTTGTTGCAAAAGACTTAAGAGAATGCTTTCAATAGCAGAAAATAAACAACCACCACTAGCATAAAGAAGGATTAAGCAACAATTTACTGATATGATATTAAGCAAATGTAAAATATGTCGTTGTTGGAGACCAGTGCCAATGGAGTCAATATATATAATAGCTGCCACTGAAAGGGAAAGTTTTGCAAGTGTATCTTGGTTGGTTTTAAATTATTAAAGATTGAATTTTGTTACGGGAAAAGGGGAAACTCCAGATATACCGTGAGGTACAAGGAGCAATGTCCAGAAATTGAGTGAAGGTGGATCCTCACAAAGACGTGTGGGTTGTAATGGAGTCTCTAGGGCGATGTTCAACACTACACCAACAAGGGTGTAGCCTAACTGTGCCCTGAGGTCGCCTCCTAGTTGTTCCCGCTTCTTCTAAGGAATTTGCCCACGCAAAACTTAATGTTCTAAGTGTCGGATTTTCACTATGTATGGGGTTGTTACTTTTATTAAGATGAGTTTATAATTAAAATGTGAGAATTAATAAGTTGCTACAACTCTTTCTGATTTCCTCAAGACCAAGCAAATGCCTGCAAGGGGAAAGAGCATACTTTGAGTGGTAGCAAAATTTTTATTTCAAATTTTATGCTTGAAAATGCTAAAAGAAAAACAGAAAGATATGGATCACCAGATCTATGTGTCACTTTCTGATCAACTACCACTAATCGGCGATGCCTTTATGTGGTGGTGAGAGCATACTTCGTGGCAACGAGATCGATGTTATTTCTAATTTACTTTTGCAAAATAAAATGGAAAAAATATGAAATATTATAAGTATACAGTACTGCAGTAAAATGTGGTTTGTGTGTTTGTGTTTTGTCAGAAAAACTCACACCACAAAATTTGACATTGCGAATCCCCCAAGGGGGGATGGGGTGTGGGCGTTGTGTAGCCCACCTGCTCTCGTTTAATAGATGTTACAATATTTTCTCAAAGAACTGCCTCTTAGTCCATTTAAACTTGGATCCAAGGGCTTACAAATTTATAGAATGAAAGAAAGGTGAAAGAGGGTCCACGGAATGTCTTTTTGGCACTTTCTGGCAAAAATTGGCCAAAGATTCCTTCTCTTTTTCCATGGACCTGCTAAAAACCAGTGAGCTAAATATGCAAAGTTAGTGGGTTTAACATACACAAATGCACAAAAAATTACAAAGTTCATACTTGGAAAAAATTGAGAAATTTTTTGTGCTTCAAATATGAAAAATATGGATCTCGATCTAGTTTTTTAAACTAAAAACTTAAGCTACTCTAGATCTGATATTTATGCTTGATAAAAGAAGATATTTGATTTGCAAAAAATGTAGATATATCTTTTACTAAGCTAAAACAACAAGCAACCAAGAGCTCCAAACTCCCTTCACCTTGAGGCTTCCTGCAAAGCTTTACACAATTCTCAAACAAGCAAGATTAAACTAGTTTGTTCATCAATTAAAACAAAGAGAATAATCGTACAACCAAATACTAATATTAGTCTTCAAAATCTTGAAAGCATGAACATAAAACAAACAAATTGACAACCGCAAATGCTTGTTCCAATATAGCTAGATCTAATCATTAACTTATATAAAGAAGAATGCTTAGAAAGATGTCACCTCAACCAATAGCACATGCACGAAACAAGAGCCACAATAGACCTCCAAAGTCTTCAAATCTTTTTACTCAAAAGAACTTCACACATTACAGGAGCAGAGGTTCTATGCCTTTTGTTACCTCCTAATTTGTACATTAGGTGGATTTCTTGCGAGCCTCCAGGGTTATGAACATGTTCAATGTTCATCGTCAGTGTTCAGAAGTTCATCAGGCCAAATTTTTGGCCCTTTGTAAAAATTGCATGTCCAAACCCCCATGGGGGAATTGTAATAAGTTGGTCTAAGCATGATTATTTTGTAAAAGACTTGGCCTACCTTAGGTTTGGCTATCAGGGGGATACTCTAGAGTGTTTTTTCCTTAGGAATTATGCGTTACTCTTCAGTGACGTATAATTCCTATGTTTTTCACTCACACCTCCAAAGCTGGAGTGTTTACCATGGTGGTCGAACCTAGGGAGGTTATTAAAGTCTATGTGTCTATGTATTTTTTACATGCTAGCCATCTAAATTGAGTCGTATGGACATGCAGTAGGTCCCCTAGGAGTTTCGTTTCATTCCGATAAAAATATTTTTTTCCGTAAAATTAGACCATTTTTTAATGATTTAATTGGAAAAATTCAAAGTGTACTAAAAGCATGGTCTCGAGGCGGAATTTGGCATGGGCATGCTCGTTTTCACGCTCAGAGCGTCCTCTTTAACCTAGGATCCACTTTTCCTGGGTTTCAAACGACTAAATTGTCATTTGTGGCAAATTTTCGTAAAAAATGCTACAAAATGGCATTTAATTGTTAACTATGCTACAAAATGCACAAAAGTCAAAAAAAAAAAAGTCAAAAAAAAAAGTCCAAAAATGATTAAAAAAATATGTCCAAAGGGTGGCATATTAAATTCTTATGGAGGGCGACCACTTGTATGGAATATGGCACATGTTGAAAATCAAACTTTGGATAGCGAATTGATTTGAGAAATGGGCCTCTCCTCCTCACGTGGGCGGACTCTCCATGCGTGGCTCTTACTCACTCATTGGAGGAGTTTCCAATGATGAGAGGGGGGCGTTCTTTCATGTGGCTGCCACCGCTCCTCTTCATGCCAACCCAAGTGCTTGTTAACGTTTAGTTCATGCGTCAATCACTCCCCCTTTTGTGGATGCGCCTCCGTAACTCATGCACTTGCCCTCTCCCTCTTTTGTTTGTTATTTAAGCAAGGGCTTGCTCCATTGATAGGGACGGATGCAAGGAACCTTTGCCTACATTGTAATGTTATTTGCTTATCTTTCATATGAATAAAGTTGAGACTTTGGAGGTCAGTCTAATGGTGCATGAGCTTTTGTGGTGAATGTTTTGCTCATAAACCGAGGTGATATCTGTTTAGTTATTCTTCTTTTCATACAAGTGTTTACTATTTACTAATTTAGCTAAAGAAGATTATATGCTAATCCTTAGAATAAACATTTGAAGTTTCAAGTTGTTTATTTATGCAAAGTTATCTAAGATCTAAAAGTTGCATTTTGTAGTCAATTATTCTTGTGCACTTTTTATTTTATTTAACCTATCATACTAGATCTAATCACTTATTTGAAGGTTGTCTTAGTTTTGCACATCACCAAGCGTGGAGTAGAGATTATAGCTCAGTTGCATCTCATCTTTCTCCATCACTTTATAAATCTAATGCTCTATTGTATTGCAGGCGCTCCATTCTTTCAAATTTATTCAAGCTTGGGCTTGAGCATTCCTTCCTCCTTCAATCAAAAAAATTTCAATCAACCTTCCTTCCCTTTTTGTTAAGAAAAGCATTTAGAGTTGATTTCAAAGGTTTTATCTTTAAGTCTATTTGCTTCATTCATAGATTTCTTTTTGCTTCATTCATAGATCTAGGAGTTTCTTTTCGATAAATCATAAGATCTAGATATAAGTTTTAGTATTTGAAATAAGTCAAATTTTTTCTATCATTTGCAAATACTAGATTGTGATATTATGTGCTTTTAGCTAACCAATACTGACTTATTAACAAATTTTATGTTCGCTGGTTTATTTGTTTTGTGTTACAGGAAAGCAAGGAGGAGAAGTTCCTTTGGAGCTTAAACTAAAAAATTTCACTTTTTCTTCAACCCCTTGCTCTCCCTCCGCCTTCTAAAAGGCTTAAAGTCTCTTGAATCACACTGCATAAACAGATCAAGAGCACTCTCTATCAGAGGGTTAATAAATTTTTTGTAATAAGATTAATAAAAGAGCAAGTGGGATTACAGCTCCCACACCCCTCTTCCCCCATTTGGGGGAAGCCTATATCTGTCCCTTACTTGTTTAGTGATGTTTGAATAGTTAGATCAATAGCATGCTAAATTAAATTTCATTTTTGCAAAGTTATCAAAAGAGTTAGTGAAAATTTTCCTTTTGCAAAAGTAATTAGTTGCAAGTTTTACTATTTCAAGTCTTTGCATCTTTTTTTTATTTTATTAAGTTCATATGCAAAATCTCTTGAATCTCGCCATTTGCGGATCAAGAGTGCTCTCTGTTAGAGAGTTTCTTTTTGTTCATCTTTAGCATACTAACCCCCTTGCTCTCCCGAGTACGGTCTAGTACCTGAAAGAGATTCTTGGGTCACTGTTAGATTATTTTTCATAAGTCATATGCTTCTTGCAATTTATCATTTTGTTAAGACTTGAGATTTTTTTCTCAAAATCTTTTGAATCCCGCGTTTAGCGAATCAAGAGTGCTCTCTGTCAGAGAGTCAATAAAATTGGAACGAATATTTGAAAACACCGTGTATGCTCTACCCATCGCAGGCTAGTCTAAGCTTTGGGATATCAAAAGCGGTTGCTTTCACTTTCTTAAACTCTCACATTTAATTAATCCACTCACTAATAAAATCAAGTCCCCCAAACCAACAAAAATCTGGCATTGCCTCGAAAGTAATCGAAAGTGGGGAAATTTCGACTAAGGAAGCGAGAACAACTGGGAGGCAACCTCAGAGCATAGTTAGACTACACCCTTGTTGGTGTAGTGTTGAACACCGCTCTCAAGACTCCATTCCATCCCACACGTCCTTGTACGAAGCCACCTAGATCACATTTCGGACATATTCCCTGTACCGCAAGGTATATTGGGAATCCCCCCATCCCACAATTAATCAAACTCAACCCCTAAAATATGCAATAAAATAAACTAAGAAGCATTCGCACAACGATCCTCTCAACATTTTTTGTTAAACAGACAATGACTCCATTAGCATTGGTCTTTCATTAGCAACAATACAATTTTAGCTTTTCTTTTATCTATCTCAAATTGTTGCTCATATTTGTTATCATGTTGTGAATGTTATTTTAAATAAATCATCAAAGTTGTGGTTGTCATTTATTTTATATGTTGTGGATGTATCTTGATTAATTTGGCGAAAGACTTGGTTCAAATTTGTATCAAATTCAAACAACTCCTAAAAAACTTAAACTTAAACTTAAAAATCCTTAGCAACCCTTTTTTAGTAGGGTCTACCCCCCTTGACTTCGTTAGGAGTTTGCCTAAACGAAGGAGTCGAGATCAGGTGACAGCACCTGACTCTTTGCTTGCCTTTCAGGCCACACCGAGCAGCTTAGAAAGATTTTTGCTGCGTTCCCCCCAGGTGTGCATCTCGACGGCAACACCTTCATATCATGGAGAAACAAGCAATGGAGACCTTGCTTATATAGCATTTGAGAGAGGGAGAAGCACATTCATGGAGAGGGGGGTGCATTCCTTGAGAAAGGGATCTCAAATCCCACTCCAATCTTTGATTGAATGCATGATTGACACTCCAATGTATGAGGTGGCTGCCACCTAAGGAAGGCGCCCCCTTCAAGCTTTGATATCAACTCCCAAACAATAGAATGTTGCCACATAAGTAGAAGTCGCCCAAGTGGAGGAGGGCACAACTCCCAAGAGAGGGCAACCAATATAAACTCAATCCTTGATTGATTCCATCCAATATTGCATGATATATTCCTTAAATGTTATTGCCAACTCAATTGGGCCTCTAACTGGGACAAATTCCATTCATTTAGGAATTTGATTTTCTCTCATATCTTTATTTTTTTAATTAAATAATTCTCCATAATTAATTATGAGAGAATATTTATTTAAGTGAATAATATTCACTTTGAACTTAGGAAAAGTGGGTTTAGGGGTTTTGTGGGTGCTCTGGGTTAGAAAACGAGCACCCACATGGCAAATTTCACCTCCTAAGCACACTTTTATCACCTTTTTTATTTTTTAATTAAATTATAAAAAAAACCATTAAATGGCAAAAATTATTTTTGTCCGAATCAACTGAAAATCCTAGGGGACCTAGTGCATGTCCATATGACTCAATATTGATTGCTATCATGTGAAAAATACATAAACACATTGCTAGCATGTCCATATGACTCAATATTGATTGCTAGCATGTGAAAAATACATAAACACATAGGCTTTAATAACCTCCCTAGGTTCGACCACCATGGAAAATACTCCAGCTTTGGAGGTGTGAGTGAAAAACTCAGGAATTATACGCCACTGAAACATAACACATAATTCCTAAGGAAAAACACTCTAGAATATCCACTTGATAGCTAAACAAGCCTTTTACAAAAGTATCATGCTTAGACAAACTTATTACAATTCTCCCATGGGGGTCTAGACATACAAATTATACAAAGGGCCAAAAATTTGGCCTGATGAACTTCTGAACTCTGGCAATGAACAATGTAAGTTGTTCAAGTCTTCTGAGGTTTAGAAGGAATCCACCTAAGTGCAACTTAGTGGACAACAAGATAGAAACCCTTACACTTCACATATGCTCCAAGAAAATATATCCATTAAGCCCCAAGGAGAGAAAACTCCAAAATCCCAACTTGTTTTACAATGAAAAGCTCCCTCTTCTTACAGTGCATAGCCCAACGGCTACATTTGCATGGGGAAATGTACCCTAGCAAAGTCTATGTACTATGAACATGCAAGAGGTGAATGCAAGAGGAAGTCGCTTGGATGGGTTCAGTCATAGTACAAATCTGATTCACTTTCAACAGTACAGCATTGCAAGCTTTCTCTTCAACAATTTCAGTGTATATGTATGATCGAAGTGTTGCTCCAGCAGTAGAGATACTAGAACTCTGCATACCCTCTGTATGCATTCGCAAGCGTTCTCTAAAGTAACTCATTTTATATTTGGCTTGACAATATTATAAGCTGAAACCATCGTAGTTGAAACTTGAAAGCATTCTACCAAATTAGCACTTCTCCCCTTTCCTCAATGGGAAACTTCTTGAAGAAAATTGCCTCTTGAATTTTACGAACAGGTTTAAATAGTACATCTTGAACATATGCTGCCTGCACCTGAAGATTTCTCCTTGGATTTCTGCTAGGCAACCAATTCATCAAGCTGGTTCATACCAAGTCTCTGTCTAACAAGCTTTTGACTAGTCATAAGAACTTCAAATCTAGTCATGAAAACTGGAAGAGTAGCATTGTTGTAGCTGATTATGTGACTGCATATCAGAAGTACTCCAATGAACATTACCATATACCTTATGCCAAAATAATGGCAAACTATGGCCTCGAGGCTGCTGTAGCTTTAGGCTGTCATCATAATTGATCAAAATTTCTGAAATTTCCATACAAAACAGTGATAAGACGTTGCAAAATAAAATCAAAGAAAATCAACAAAGAAGGATCCACGGCCATTTTGTAAAAGAGGGAAAAAACGAAGAAGAAAGAAGAAGATAAAAAAAGGTAAAAGGTTCTTTAAAGTAAAGTGAAGTTGAGGCATAAAAGAATATTTAGAAAAAATAAAAAATAAAAATAACCAACCTGGTAAAAATTTACCAATCGGTAAGATCCTTTTATCAGACTCGATAAATTATTTTTACCAACTCAGTAAATTCTTTTTACTAGACTTGGTACAATCTTTTTACCAGACAGGTAAATATTTTGGTAGTAACACATATTTAAGTGGTTAAAGTGGAAGGAAAATCACAGTTATCAAAATGAAAGTTTATCTTTCCTAAAATTCAAATGTGTGCACGCGCACATGTGTGTGTGTGTGTGTGTGTGTATACCAAAGTACTCTTGTCATCAGTTAAAAAAAATAAAAATACAAAGGGTTGGTAAAAGGGAGTTTAAAATGGACAATTATATATACATATATATATTAATGTGCTCTTGTCTTCACTTAAAAATAAATAAAAATACAAAGGGTTAGTAAAAGGGAGTTTAAAAACGAAAGACAAGATAAGATAGATAGTTAAGATAATTTTATTAATGTCCGACTAATGACCATAAAAGTAGGTCAAAGGGACTGCTGAGTACAATGATGTCAATACAATGCAGGAGTACCAAAAGGCCTCCTATAAAAGGCGAGATGCAGAAAGTAAAATGCAATAAGGTGGATTCTAATGTTGAGAAAAAAGGAAGATTTTCTACTGTTTTACCAAAATGCCCTCTTGAGATATTAAAAGTTAAGGGCACCATTCATAGACGTAATGTTATCAACGCTATTTGCCCAACTAACAATGAGAATTTTAATGCTGTTGATAATGCTAATCAATTACCAATTCCAGAATCAAGTATAGAAATAAACAAGTGGGATGAAGATCAAATAAACAATTTACCCTTGAGAATTGACAATTATCTTTTTGTATCTCAATTCATCATTAGAACTATGGGTGATGAAAATATTGGCATAATGTTAGGTTCTAACTAGCTGGAAACATTGGGTACATTCACTTTCAATGCAAAAGAGAAATTCTTGACCTTCTTCTATAAGAAGAAAATAACATTACAACATTTCAAAGTGGAATCTGGCACAAAAGTTGCCTAATCAAAAAATCTAGACGAGGAATTACCATATGAAAGTTATGAAGATTTAGAGGGGAAAATCAAGAATTGAGAATCAAGTATAGAAATAAACAAGTGGGATGAAGATCAAATAAACAATTTACCCTTGAGAATTGACAATTATCTTTTTGTATCTCAATTCATCATTAGAACTATGGGTGATGAAAATATTGGCATAATGTTAGGTTCTAACTAGCTGGAAACATTGGGTACATTCACTTTCAATGCAAAAGAGAAATTCTTGACCTTCTTCTATAAGAAGAAAATAACATTACAACATTTCAAAGTGGCATCTGGCACAAAAGTTGCCTAATCAAAAAATCTAGACGAGGAATTACCATATGAAAGTTATGAAGATTTAGAGGGGAAAATCAAGAATTTGAACAAACTCCTAATTAACAAAGATAAAGAAATTGTGCAAACCCAAATGAAATTGGAATGCCAAAATTTAGAGGTCTCTCAAATTCAACAACTTAAAAAGCTACAACAACAAAATAATGACATCAAAATTGCTCACAAGATAGAGATAGCAAATGTCAATAAAAAGATATCAAACAATAATGATGAAATCTTTCATTAGAGAAATCATAATAAAATTCTTTTGGAAAAAATCAAGAACTTAAAGAATAAAAAGCAAGGAGATCAAAAGTTTGAACAAGCTAATCAGGATCTCGAGAAAAATTTGTTAGAAAATGATGAAGAAATTTGTTACCTTAAGAATCATAGTCAAGGCTTCATTGACCAAATTCAAAAGATGAAAGACGAAAAGAAGTCACAAGAAGAAATGTCAAAGAAACCTGTTAGTAAAGAATCTTCGATTGACAATGAAACAATGACTGATTCAATAGAGAATATATCAAGCATTAAAACCCAAACATCAAAGAAAGGAACAAACACACATCCAATCAAATTATTAACAAAAACATCAAAAGTCGAAGCCTCCAACAAACAATCACAAGAGACCAGAATACTTTATCATCATCCAAATCACAAAAGTCGATGCTTTAACCAATCAATTTATCAACATCATTTTGAACAGAATAAAATGACGTATATTCTGAAGAATTTAAATACTAAGACAGTTGGGTCTCAAGGTTGTAGAAATTTCTGCACTTTACTGTTTGTTGGTTTATGTCAACATTTTGTGGTTTTCACTTACAGCCGGTTATGCATTGGTTGTAGGTTACTTATGAAAAATTACTGTAACAATTAAACACACAGTAAAATGCTTCTAACAGGCTGAAAAACACATTTAAACATTCACACCATGAAAATGATAGACTCAGAAATTTTTGGCCAAAATCAAGCCCTGGAAAAACCCCCACGGGGAAAACACTGCAGTTAGAAAGAGAGAGATTTATTATTCTTCAGCAAATGTAATTTCAGTATAATAATTTTTTCTAGCAAAAAATGTACTTATCTTCACCCAGAAAAAATACACAGAGGCTGCCTCGATTTTTGTGCCACACTGTTGTCTCGAAATCTGTGCTAATTTCCAACACCTCGAAAACTATGCCTACCTCGATTTCTGTGCAGATTTGTGCCTTGAAAACTGTGCCAAACTGGTACAGTCCGTACAACTGTACAGACCTCGATTTCCGTGCCCAAAAAATCCGTACTGTACGGAATCCGTACACCTCAAAAATCGTGTTGTACGGAATACCTCAAAAATCATGCCCACAACCTGCTATACGGATGCCTCAGTTTCTGTGCTGAAATATTAAATGCTACTGCCTTGAAAATCGTGCTGCATTCAATGCCCTCAAGCTGCCTTGAAAGTCGTGCCACCTGAAAACCTGCTAAAATGCTCTCCCAAAATTCGTGCTCTTGGTCTCTTGCTCTCTCCAGCTCTTTCTCTCCTCTTGAATCTCTCAAAAGTGAGTTCAAATGCCTCCCTCAAGCCTTTTTGTCTAAACCCTAGGGTTGTTCTAATCCAATGGTGGAGATTAGATCTCATCCGATGGTTGAGATTCATTGAGAGTGAAAATACATTTTATTTAAATCACTTAAATAAATTTCACTCACCCACTTAAGATTTATCAAAAAGTGACTTTAACTTTATAAAGTCTCATTAAGTAGCTTTTAATGTGAGGGTCATTTTTTCCCCCTTCTAAGTGACTTAAGCAAAAGTCACTAGGGGAACACTTCCCTAGGTACAAAACTAACACTCCCTCTTACCGAGGAAGGTGTTCCGCACCACTCCCAACTTATATCTGAAGAAGACAAACTTCCCCCTCCCCAAAGACTTCGTCAGGACGTCTACAACCTGCTCATCAGTGGATATATACTGTAGCTCAACTGCCCCTCTCTGAACGTAGTCCCGAATGAAGTGGTACCTGATCTCAATGTGCTTCGACCTGTCATGGAAAACCGAATTCTCAGAGAGCTGAATGCAACTCTGATTGTTGCAATAAATCACCGTAGGTCTCAGCTGCTGATCAAATAAATCTACCAATAACTTACGAACCCACAGTGCTTCGCAAGTCGCCTGACTGGCTGCCATATACTCAGCCTCAGCAGAACTCAATGCAACGGACTTCTGTTTCCTGCTGAACCACGACACTGCTGCCGAGCCCAAGCTGAAACAGCAACCGGAAGTGCTCTTCCGGTCCCTCACACAACCTGCCCAGTCTGAATCTGTGAACCCAACCAAGCTGACTCCACCCGAACCCCTGTAGTCCAGACCATAATCCATTGTCCCTACTAGGTATCTCAAGATGTGCTTTCCAACCACCCAATGCACACTCCTAGGCTACAACATGAACTGGCTAAGAGTGATGACCGCAAAGCACAAGTCTGGCCTAGTGTTGACCAGATACATCAACGATCCGATGAGCTGACGATATAGTGTGGGATCCACCAACTTACCCACTGAAGCATGAAGTTGCTTCAAGTTGGTGATCATAGGTGTAGACATAGGCCTGCAGTCCTCCATCCGATAACTCTTCAGAATCTCCGCTGCATACTTCCCCTGCCCTAGGAAAATATGTCCAGGCTCCTGCCAAACCTCCATCCCCAAATAGTAATGCATCAGCCCAATATCAGTCATCTCATACTCAGCTGCAAGATCTCTCTTGCACTATGCAATAAGACGCTCATCTCTAGTGATAAATAAGTCATCAACATATAACAGAAGAATGAGTGGATCTCCACCAACCACAATGTAGTATAGGTTGGGATCAGCCTCACTCTTCTGAAATCCCATCGAAGTCAAATATGCATCAATCCTGGAGTACCAAGCTCTAGGAGCTTGCTTCAGACCGTACAAGGCTTTCCTAAGCCTGCACACATGAGAATCTCTCCCATGTATCTCAAATCCCTGTGGCTGTTCCAAATACACCTCCTCCTGCAAAAGACCATTGAGAAACGCGGTCTTCACATCCATCTGGTGGATCTTCCAACCCATCTCTACTGCTATAGATATCACTACCCTGATAGAGGAATACCGAGCAACTGGAGCAAATGTCTCATCATAGTCAACTCCCTCAACCTGTGAGAACCCCCTAGCCACAAATCGAGCCTTGAATTTCTCCACACTGCCATCTGCAACATGCTTGATCTTGTATAGCCACTTCGAAGTCACAACTGACTTCCCCTCAAGTCTCGGCACAATCTCCCAAGCATCATTCTTCATGATGGAATGGTACTCTTCCATCATGGCATCTCTCCATACCTGATGCTGAGAAGCCTCCTCAAATGTAGAAGGTGCAGAGTCACGAAGACTCACAACAAGGGCCATCCCATATCTGTCTGGCTCAACAACTGTCCTGATCGCCTCCTGAGGTCTACCAAATGCTTCTGCTTCCTTCAAGGTGTCCTGAAGCCACTTAGGCTTCTTCTTCCTTGAAGGCTCCTCCCAAACTAGTGTATCCGCATCTGAGGAAGTGCCAGAAGCAGAAGGTCTAACACCCCGAGGACCTGTAGCTGATGAACTAGTCCCTGAGGACCCTGTAATCTGTGAGCCTGAAACCTGTGATCCTGAACCTGTGCCTGTCCCTGTACCTGTAATCTGAACCACTGATCCTGTAGAAGCTGTGACTGTACCCTATGATCCAGTCACCCCAAAAACCTGCGGACCTGAAACCTGTATCGAAGAAGCCTGTCTCAACTGAGGTGTGGGAGCTGGTGGCTTCCCCTGCTCCATCTCTCTCGACTTCATGAAGGCCCTCTCCTCATCAAACTTCACTTCCCGCCTAACTACAACTCTCCTCTGGCCAAGAATGTAAAGCCGATATGCCTTCGAAGTCTCATCGTAACCCACAAAGATACCTCTCTCTGCAGTGGGCTCGAACTTCGTCCTCTTCTCAGAAGGGACGTGAGAGTAAGTCAGCGAGCCAAATATCCGAAAATGGCTCACCTCAGGCTTCTTGCCTGAATACATCTCCTCTGGAGTCATCCTCCCCAAAGCACGGTGAGGGCTCATGTTTTGCAGATACACTGCAGTGTTGCAAGCCTCTACCCATAGAAAGAACGACAACCCCTGATCATGAAGCATGGCTCTCGCTGCTCCAACGATCGACCTGTTCTTTCTCTCTGCTACTCCATTCTGCTCAGGAGTGTAGGGAACTGTCAATTGTCGTTGTATACCCTCCTGCCTGCAGAAAGCATTGAACTCCTTGGAGGTATACTCACCCCCATTGTCTGATCTCAACATCCTAATCTTCCTCCCCGTCTGCTTCTCCACAAGGGCTTTGAACCCTTGGAAGACACTCAATACAAGTGGGGACTTCTTATTCCTCAAGAAGTAGATCCGGGTCTTCCTGGAGTAGTCATCAATGAAGCTAATATAATACTCGTGACCAGTCAGAGATACTGAGGACATAGGACCGCAAATGTCACAATGAATCAAGTCAAGCACTCCTGCTGCTCTCGTGTCACTGCTAGGAAAAGCAGTCTTGGTGTACTTTCCCAAAGCACACCCTCTGCACACATCACTCTGCTCAGTGTCGAACTCAGGTAAACCTGTGACCATGCTCCTCAACAATCTCAGAGCGGGGTGATGTAAATGGGCCATCCTCCTGTGCCATAACTCACATAGCTCACTGCTGCTGCTGCTGTGTGCTAGAGCATGCTGTGGCTGAAACAATAACTTGTACAGTCGTCCACATCTAACTCCAATATCCATGGGGGTAGATACACCTGTGGTCTTGGGAAACACCTGCACTCTCCCATCTGAGAAACACACCCCAAGACCCCTGTCCTCAATAGTGGAAACTGAAACAAGGTTCTTTTTCAGCCCAGGGACGTACAACACATCCCTCAAGGTCATGGGACTCATGGACTCCCTCTCAAATGTAATGGTCCCCTGACCCACTGCTCTAACAATGGTGTTGTCACCAAGTACCACCTCCACCTCTCTAGCTGTCCATGATAGCTCGGAGAACAACTCCCGAGTACCTGTCATGTGTCTCGAGGCTCCGTTGTCAATGTACCACGTACCAGTGGTGGATGGACCTGTCTGATGCCCTATCAACAATGAATGCTCACTCTCCATATCCATGTCTGTGATGGTGGCTAAGGAGACTCTCTCTCTCTCAATCTGTCCAGCATATGGGGAAAACTCCCTCTGAAACCTGTCACCAAAATCATCAACCTCTATTGAGGCTGTTGTCTGCTGTCCCTGTCCCTTCTTCTTCTTCTTGCTTGGACACTATGATGCATAGTGCCCAAACGCCTAACAACAATAGCACTTGATTTTACTCAAGTCCTTCTTCTGTCCACCCTGCGGTTGCTGCTGTTGCTGCCCCTTGGCCCCATTCTTCTTGGGACCCTTCTTCTTCTTACCATTGGCTATTAGTGCCACGTTCTCCTCATCTGCCCCACCACTTGATGAACTGCCATGTACGAGACCCCTCCTGGTCTCCTCCTGCACAAAGTCGTCCCACAGTCTCTCCCAAGACGGTAGGTTCTCTCTACCCACTATGACCTGCACAAATGCACTCCAGGACTTTGAAGCCCCGTTCACTGCTGTGCGTACTAGCTCAGTAGGAGATACTACTTCACCAACCGCTGCCAGTTCATCTCGAACTGCAAAAATCCTAGTGAGATAAGCTGTGACTCCCTCTCCTCCATTCATCTTGATACTCTTGAGTTTCTCCTTGAGAACCATCTTTCTGTTCTCATTGGAACTCTCATACAAGCTGGTCAAGGCACTCCACATCTCATGTGCCTTGGTCTTCCCGGAAATGTGAGGGATTATGTGGTCTTTTATTGCATCAAGGATGATCCTCCTAGCCTTACAGTCCTTCTTGTTGAAGGCTGAAAGTGCGGTAGCATCTGTGCCATCTGGAATGGCAATGGGGTTGGCAGCAGTGTTCCTCACCACCTCCACCCATAGCTCATTCTCCTCCAAAATCAACAAGATTTTGGCCTTCCAAGACACAAAATTTTCTGTCCCGTTCAGCCTATCCTCAATCCTCAGACCTGTAGCCATCTGAACACCAACCCAACAGAACGCTGCCCACTAACACTGAAGTTTCTGAGATCTGAAAATTTATGTGTGTCTGCAAACTATCACTGTTTTCTGCCCCCTTGCTCTGATACCATGTAGAAATTTCTGCACTTTACTGTTTGCTGGTTTATGTCAACATTTTGTGGTTTTCACTTACAGCCGATTATGCATTGGCTGTAGGTTACTTATGAAAAATTATTGTAACAATTAAACACACAGTAAAATGCTTCTAACAGGCTGAAAAACACATTTAAACATTCACACCATGAAAATGATAGACTCCGAAATTTTTGGCCAAAATCAAGCCCTGGAAAAACCCCCATGGGGAAAACCAGTTAGAGAGAGAGAGATTTATTATTCTTCAGCAAATGTAATTTCAATACAATAATTTTTTCCAGCAAAAAATGTACTTATCTTCACCCAGAAAAAATACACAGAGGCTACCTCGATTTCTGTGCCACACTGTTGTCTCGAAATCTGTGCTAATTTCCAGCACCTCGAAAATTGTGCCAACCTCGATTTCTGTGCAGATTTGTGCCTCGAAAACTGTGCCAAACTGGTACCGTCCATACAACTGTACGGACCTCGATTTTCGTGCCCAAAAAATCCGTACTGTACGGAATCCATACTGTACAGAATCTGTACACCTCGAAAATCGTGTTGTACGGAATACCTCAAAAAGCATGCCCACAACCTGCTGTACGAATGCCTCGGTTTCTGTGCTGAAATATTAAATGTTGCTGCCTTGAAAATCGTGCTGCATTTAATGTCCTCAAGCTGCCTTGAAAGTCGTGCCACCTGAAAACCTGCTAAAATGCTCTCCTGAAATTCGTGCTCTTGGTCTCTTGCTCTCTCCAGCTCTTTCTCTCCTCTTGAATCTCTCAAAAGTGAGCTCAAATGCCTCTCTCAAGCCTTTTTGTCTAAACCCTAGGGTTGTTCTAATCCAACGGTGGAGATTAGATCTCATCCGATGGTTGAGATTCATTGAGAGTGAAAATACCTTTTATTTAAATCACTTAAATAAATTTCACTCACCCACTTAAGATTTATCAAAAAGTGACTTTAACTTTATAAAGTCTCATTAAGTAGCTTTTAATGTGAGGGTCACTTTTTCCCCCTTCTAAGTGACTTAGGCAAAAGTCACTAGGGGAACACTTCCCTAGGTACAAAACTAACAAAGGTACAAGTCATCTTTGGAATCATAGTGCACCAAGTTTCTTCCAAGGAGCTTATGATTGCACATTGCCACAGAAAATCAGATTGGGGTGGTCTAATCCAATTATAGTAAAACAATTCTGTTTTACACTTCGCAAATCATATCGTCCTGTATCATCAATTGCCAGAGCTACGAGAGCAGAGAACAAAACCTCCTTAAAGTCTCAAGTGTACAAAAATCAATAGTATATGAAGTGGACAAAACCCTTTCTAGGGTACAAATGTTTCCCCCAAGCAACCTAGGGTTTCTCAACGCATTGACCTTAACTAGGTTAAGTACCTGTCCCAGGTAAACTCTGGTTGAAATACAAATTCCCTCTTACTCAAAGGCGATTTCAACCATAACAAGCTCTAATACCCTGTTGAAATTCTACCCAAAATTGACAATCAATACAACTCAAAAACTTCACTTTCAACCTTGAAGGTTTCTCATATCTTGGCCATAGAATTTTTATCGTTAGGACTGCTGTAAAATAAAGTACAAAACAGCAGCAGAAATGGTACAATATTTCACTTCCAAACAACCCTAAACTTCTTGGCAATTCAAGAAGAAAAATTACCTAACACAAGGATAAGTTTCAGCCCTTTTAGGGCAACTTATCAACTAATAATCAGATCTAAAAATGCACTCTACAGTAGTATGACAATAGTAAAATCAACCCCTTATCTTCTTTCGTTAGATGTCAAATCACTTAGCAATTTGTCCTTTTACTTATGTCAAATCAGAAAGACATATATAACTGTTAATAATAATGAATGACGAACATCTATAGCTGAAATTCAAATCTGGAAATCACACAAGTATAGGATAGCTGGAAATTTCATTAATATGCTCAAGATTGAGTACATATACATACCATAGCCTTATCTCAAGGCTAGTACAAATCCTCCTAACTCTCCAAAATCCCTAGCTAGGGTAAATCAACAAGTCTTAGCAACCAAGGAAATCCTATATGCAAGAATCACTCCAACACATACTCCAAGGCAAGACATCCTCCTCTTCTCTTCTTCTTCTCCAAGATCCACCCAAGGGTTTTATTACAAGACCCTAATCTTCAATCTCCAACAGATATAACCCAACCCTAAACCTCCAAGATGCTCCAAGATACTCCAAGAAGCCCAAGAAACCCTAACAACTCAAGAGTGAGAAAGATCAAGTGCTAAAAGAGACACTAGAGAGTGAGAGAGTCTAGTACGCAGCCTTCTCTAGGTCACATCTCACACAACAATATGGGCCTTAGCCCTTACAAGCAACCTACAATACACACTTGTAGGCCAACAGAAGTGAGACACTACACTCCAAAGTACATGTGTCGTGCTCCTAGGTGATGTCGTGCATAATAATGGCTCCAAAGTGATGTAGCTACACAAGGTACATCCACACCACTATATCACAAGCCTTCATGGACTCCATCAATCCTCCTAAGCAATGTACTCCACTAGGTCAGATGTCCTTGCAAGAGCATTGTAGGAGCCCCAGGCATCCCCAAGCCATCTCCAATCCTCCAAATAGAAATCCAAGTTACCACATGACAACTAGGGCATGATGTCCTCCTCTATGATGCATAATGCTCTTCATCCCATGTAAGACATTCTACAATCCTCCAAATAGAAATCCAAGCTGTCACATGCCAACTAGGGCATGATGTCCTCCATGATGCATAATTCTCTTCATCCCATATAAGACATTCTCCTAGCAAGTGGTTCCTCCATAGGGCCCTAGTGAAGGCCGACCACCAAACTACCAAGAAATCTCCAACATCCAAGGGAAGAACACCAAGTAGCAACCAATTGAGGTCAAGCATCCACTAAGCAAGCTATCTCAACATTGCAAAACCATAACAAACCATACCATGTGCAATCCATCTCAAACCATATGGGAGTTGAACATAGTAACATACACCATGTACCCCAATTCCCATGAAGTACCCTAAACATGGTGTAAACACTTTCCAAGTAACCCAAAAAAACTAATATACAACAAATGGGTGAGCATCAATAAAGTGAGAGCCTATAAGCTCATCTTCAATCATATGACAGCTACATTGTTTGTATAGCAGATGTGGTGCAATTGAACATTGTTGTGGCACAAATAAGAAATTTGATTCAGATCACTCCGAGCTTCCTACCATTTGTATGATGGAACTATCTCCCTGGGAGATAGGCTGCCTTTGGAATCAGAATCTGGATTTTTCAGCATCAGATGCTGAGAAGGCTTCCTCAAAGTACCCCCGAGGAATGCCTCGCAGGTTTCTAAAAGTTTGAAGTTTTGAACCATAATCATAAAGGGCGGAGAGATGTCGTCAAAGACCATTTAATGGTCATTGAAGTGGATGCCACTTTGGATTTTGTCGAAGACTGAAGAAGGATCACCTCGTCTTGTGGACTTTGCATATTTTACTCAGCGTACCAGATTTTTTACTTTCCCTGTATGCCTCTACATTTCTAGGTTTACTCTCTTAGGGTTTACTTTCTAGGGTTACTCTCTTAGGGTTTACTTTATGGCTACCTATCTTATTTTAGTTGCTTTAACTTGAGGGAGGAGTTGCTTCAGCACTCTTAATCCTGCTTTTAATTGTACTAAGTTTATTAAGCTTTCTAATCATTGGTGGGCATTAATATCAACAAACAATTTACGTAAAGCATTGTCACATATAACGGTATTGTAACATATAATGGTGTATACATCAAGATATAAACCCTTGGATGTGCAAGGCTGAAACATACATCTCTGTATATCCCAACATATATACCATTATGCTGCGCTGCAGTACTAGGTGATTATCATATATATCCCAACATATATACCATTATGCTGCAGTACCAGGTGATTATTGCTTGCCATTAATATCCCTGTTCCAAAAACTCATCAAGTTTGACTTCGACTTCCGAGTCGACCAAGATCAGCCCATGAAATGGGCTGGGTAAATCCAGCAGTGAGTCAGACTCGCTGCCAACTAGTCTCACTTGCCCGTTGTATCAGCCGAGTTTTTCCCAAATGAAATTATATGGGTGTTTGTCTTTTTTCTCTTTTTTTAAGAATTATCCTAACCGAGTCCGAGTCAAACTCTTAATCTCCAACCTTGCATAGCTGAGTTTTGCAGTATGGCATAACGGATTTTCCAAGCATCTGCACCATAAGGCTTCCATGCAATGTTAAACGCCAAATTTTTAGGGTTGAATGAATGCAAGCATAAGCTCCAGAGCTTAACCATACTCCCACATCAAAAGTTCATAAGCCCAGCCCATATGACTGTGCTGTAAGTTCCCACATAAATGCTTAAAACCCTTCTTGTCTACCACTAAGCCAAATACACAGAGAATGTAACAACCTCGGAACCTGTGAAATGCTATAAAACCAAATAAGAAATGAAAGCAAACCTGCTAGGATCAAAGCCCGCGTGAAGAGCCAATCTTAACTCGTTCCCGCTGACGAGGACTGCTCCAGAGCCAAGGCTCCTCAAATGCTGTAAAATCTTGAGATTATTGTTCGCTTTTACGGCATAGCCGATAATGGAATCCAAACCCTTCAAGGCGTCTTCATAAGCCTCGTAATTTCTAGTGATCTGAGGTTTGCTGTAGAGATAGAAGGGCCTCCGCTCCATCGTATCAATGACATCCTGCAACCTAACGCCCTCGCAATACATGAAGCCATCCCTGTTCTTGCTGAAGCAGTGCTGGAACGTCCGAGACGACAACCCTTGGCGGCACTGCACGGAAAACTTTCGGATAACCTCACCCCTACGGCGCGGGATCGAAACGCGGGTGGCGACGAAAGCCTCTGAACTCCTCAAGGGTTTTGCAGGGGCTTTGAAGGGATTAGAAAAAATGCTAGCATTATCGGAGAGCTTCGATACTGGTGAAGCTGCGAATGTGACCGCCATGGAAATAAATTACTCACTCGCTCTACGCACTATCGGCAGGCAGAGGTTCAGAACTAAATCCCTTCGAGTTTTCCTCGACTGCTGATCACAGAGACGGCTGCATTAAAAGATGACAGGCGCGTAGTTGACTGGAATTTGTTAGCTTGGACTACAGTAGTGAGTGATACGTGACTAGACTCTGAATGAGTCGAATTTTACAAATATTTTATGCGTGGGAGGTTCTTACCAATGAATGGATAACGGAAGGAAAGAAGCCTCTACTTGGGTCAAGCGGATTTGCCACGTCTTTTTTTCATCTATGGAATTATAATTGGTCGAGAAACACAAGATGGGTCCTATGCAAGGAGGACGCTTGTTTTTTAGCCTCATCATAAGTAATGTTTTATAGAGAAGATTTCAAAAATAGTACAATTTAGTATTTTTATCATTGAACAATTGGAGAATCATTGTCACTTAAGGTAAAGATCATTCAAATGATTAGCTCTAAGTAATAAGAGGATATAATAGGAAAAAATATCAAATAAACAGAAGTTTGGATTCATTGTGAGTCTTTTTTAGAGTAGTAGGAAATATTGTCCTTTCAAGTGGTGGTACTTCCCTTTTTTAAAGTAGATTGTTAACGTCGTGAATTTAGTAGCTTTGTCTAATCTAGTGATGATGGTTTTGTTGCTTCCATTGGATATTGGTTCATCTACCAATTATATGGCAATACTTTCCAATGTTGTTCCCACCAACATAGCAGCGAATTCGACATCGCTAAATTTTGTATCCAATTCGAGCATGATGAGTTCAAAAGCATCACCACCCAAAAGTGTATATTCATTTCATTTTATTATCGTTTTGTATACAACAACCATTTAAAATGGAGACAAATATAGATATTAAGTTGATTAGGTTATCAGTTGGTTGAGGATCCTTCTTAATGGGGGTTGATTGCCACATTGATGATTCCAACTTATAGATAGTCCTTTTCCCAAATATGTTGACTAATATTTCGAGGTTAGTTATATCATTTATAGTTAGTTGACAATTTTATTTAGTTAATAAGTTATTGAGACATAATTGTCTGCTCTCCTTGCTCGATGGGTTAGCTCAAGTAGTTGAATGTTGTGAGTTGTAAGCAAAAGGTCTCGGGGTCAAATCCTTGGTTGGCTATGCATTTATATATAAGGGCCTCACTTGATGTCCCCACTGGGTCAGGCTCCATAATCAAAGTCAGTAGGGTGAGGCCCCTTTGGGTGGGCCCCCTGTGAATTCTTCCCATGGACGTAGCAACCCCTCTCCAGGTTTGTGAACCACATTGAAAAAAAATAATTATCTCCTCTATGTTTTGTACAAGTATAAATACTTCTAATGTTTATCAATAAAATTAATTACATTGTGGAGTTTTATTCCTCACAACCTATTACAATGGTATCAGAGCAAGGTTGATAGAATTTTTTTTTTAAACTCCATGTTAGTGCACCTGCAACCGTGTTCATCTTACTACTGCATCGTGTAATCCTTGCATTTGTAATTGCATTCATTCTGCAATTGTATTGTATAATCCCTTATCATGAGAAGATTTGCGTGCTTGGAAGCGGCTATCATTTAGAGGGTTCCAATCTCGTGTAGAGGTTTGGAACAGAGGAAGAATCATGTGCTTTGGAACCGGTTGTTGGCAGAAAACTGCACATCTATCTAAGCGTCAAGTCCGGGATTTGGTAAAGGAAGCCACCATTGAGGAGTTTGTCCACATAGTTGTTGCTGGCAAGTCAAAGGGAGATTTGAAGGAAGATTCGTCTGAAGATTGTAAAGGTTGAAGCCGTAAATTATTTGAGTCGTTGATAAAGAGAGAGGCCCACGCAGTGTAAGTCAGAAATTACTCTGTCATAATGAACTCTCTAATTTCAATTGTTGGATTAATATTGTATGGTAAGGAAAATTATCAGGAATGGTTTCGTAAAGTTAAAAATACCCTTATTTTTAATTACATGTGGGATGGAATTTGTGAAACTAAGTTTTAAAGACAAGAAAGATGAAGATGCAGAGACAGTTGCAAAGGACAAAGTTGCACCAGTACCACCTACTAATGCCAAAGAGCTTGTCATCTGGAAAAGCAAGGACAAGAAGGCTTATGCCTTTATCATTGCCTCTGTAAATGAAGAAGTAAGTAGACATTTAGTTTCTAGCAAAACTGCTTGTGAAGCGTTAAAGAAACTAAAAGATCTGTATGATTCACATTCTGAGCTTGAAATCATATAGTTGTTGATGAATTTATTTAACTTAGAGTTGAAAGATAATGATCCTATGAAACTTGCTTCTGAAATTAGAGCCATTTTTCATGATATTGAAACCACTGGTGTGAAAATTGGCATCCAACTTACAACATTTATTAAGGCTCTGTACCACTGTTATACACACTATTTAGAATCTCTTCAAGCAAGTGGCCACATGAAAGCCATGACATTTGACAAACTTGTTGAGAAAATTGTTGAAAGAGAGAAAGCTTTTGCAAAGAAGGAGTCACTTCCCAAATCCAACGTTGAGACTTTGTGTCTTGCACAGAAAGAGCAGAAGTCTCAAGGAGAGTCTGCTAGATATGAAAATAACAACAAAGGTCATGGTAAGAAACTTTTTAGAGGCATGGGGTAATCATCATCAGGGTGACGGACGGGAAAAAAAAAATCAGAATGATAGACAATATGTTAAGTGCTATAGGTGTGGAAAACTTGGCCATTATGCATCCCATTGTTGAACTCCTTAGGAAAAGATTAGTGAGAAGAAAGAGCAGCAGCCTTCAAACAAAGGAAAACCACCTGAATTTGCCCACTATATTATTATGCATTGTAATCTTAGTATAAATGAAGTTTTTAGCTCTACATTTCCTCTTGGCAAGACACTTGGATTTTAGACACTGAAGGCACTTGTCATATGACCTTCAGAAGAGTTTTTTTTTAAACATCCAGTGATCATATTGATGTAGTAGTTTATTTTGCTGATAAAACACGGTTAAAGCCTACAGGAATTGGATCTATTCGACTTAAATTACCAGGACTTGTTGATTATGTTTTACATGATGTTCTTTATCTTCCTTAATTAAACAGAAATCTGACGCCTCTCATACATATCAGGAAGCAAGGAAATTATATACATATGTTTGATGGTATAATTGAAATACGTAGAGCGTCTGATCATGTGATTGTTATGACTGGTGTTGAGGAAGACAAACTTTTGAAACTCAAAGGAACATCATATTTTTCATCCAATTATGCTCATTTGGATCAGCATAGTGATAATTTGTCCTCCAGCTTATTATGGCATGCTCGTTTTGGTCATATTAATTATGATAGTGTCAGGATTATGAAACAACAAGGCATTCAAGTGCTTCCTATTATTCCAATAAAAATTTCTCCATGTGATGCTTGTATTTTGGGCAAGTATTGTAAGTAGCCTTTTTATAACTCTGTTTCTAGAGCTTCCAGGAAGTTATATCTTATACATTCTAATCTATGTGGACCCATGCTTATTCCTTCTTTCAATGGTAATTAATATTTGATGACTTTTATTGATGACTGCACCAGGATATGTTGGGTTTATTTATTGAAAGAAAAATCTCAAGTTTTTGCAACTTTTAAGAATTTTGATTTACGGATTACAAATGAAACTCAACTTAATATTGGTACTCTATGGTCTAATAATGGTGGTGATTACACATCTAATTATTTTAAAAAGTATTTACAAGACAATGGCATTAAACTTCAGACTACAATTCCTTATAATCCACAACAAAATGGTGTTGCAGGGCGTATGAACAGAACATTGTTGGATATGGTGAGATCAATGATGTTTTTTAAGAATGTCAAGTTGATGTTTTGGGGAGAAGCAGTACTTTGTGTTGTCTATATTCACAATCGGTGCCCTTCTACTGCCATTAATAATAAGACTCCTTATGAAATGCGGTATAACCGTCTTCCTATTGTTCAACATTTCAGAGTTTTTGGTTCTCCATGCTAGGCCTTGATTCCTATACAACAATGCAACAAATTGGGTGTTAGGAGTCGCAAATGTATTTTCTTGGGGTATTCTAATACTTCTAAAGCTTATAGGTTGTATGATGAGGAGAACAAGAAATTTGTTCTTTCACGAGATGTTGTTTTTCTTGAACTTGATAAAGATGCTTCCATTGTTGATTGAAAACTCAATCATTTGGATAGATTCACTTCTAACAAGTTTTATTGTGAATGGGATAATGCTCTCCCACAACCTGAAAGGGGAATTCCTATTCTAGATCAATATGTGGATTTTCCTTCAATAAATTTGCCCTCTATAACAACAGCAGAGGATGAAGAAAAAATGGATGATAATAATGTTTCTCCAGATTCAGAAACAACTCTTGAGGAACCTATTCTTCAAACCGAGCAACCATCGCAACAATCAATACATAGATCAACATGAACCACGACATTTCCTAGAAGATATGATGAATTTGTCACAAGAAGTTCTATTATATAGAATGAAGCAAATGAAGGGAATGTTACTTCACACTCAGGTAACAATTCTTGTAGTTCTTTTGATTGTGAATTTAGTTTTTATGTTGTTAATGAACCCACTACCTTTCAAAAAGCTACTAGTTGTAATGATGGAAAGATGCAATGTAGAGAGAGAATGATGCTCTTATTAAAAATGGCACTTGGAGGTTTGTGGATCCTCCTATTGGCATCA
Organism: Larix kaempferi; assembly: GCA_027924585.1. Taxonomy (NCBI): domain Eukaryota; kingdom Viridiplantae; phylum Streptophyta; class Pinopsida; order Pinales; family Pinaceae; genus Larix; species Larix kaempferi. The sequence continues at coordinate 13,025,769 of BSBM01000196.1, forward strand.
AACCAATTGGTTGTAAGTGGGTTTACAAAATTAAATATAAAGTAGATGGCTCACTTGATAAGCACAAAGCAATACTTCTAGCAAAGGGGTATGCTAAAAAAGAAGGTGTTGATTACATAGAAACATTTGCTCCTATAACAAAATGGGGCACTATTAGAACTTTGTTTTCTCTTGCAGCTCAAAAAGGATGGAAAATACATCACATGGATGTAAAAACTGCCTTCTTGAATGGAAATTTAAAAGAAGATGTCTATATGTTTCAACCAAAGGGTTTTTTCTGTTAAAGGACGAGAGCAGAAGGTATGTAAATTGGTGAAATGTTTGTATGGTTTGAAACAAGCGCCCCGAGAATGGCATGAAAAGTTAATTGAGCATCTTCTCAAGTTGAATTATGAGCATTTCAATCTAGATGATGTAACTTTATTTGTCAAGAAAGTTGGAAGACCAGTTGTATATCTAGTTATCTATGTAGATGATTTGCTTATCACAAGAAATAATGATGATTATATAGCCTCTATTAAAAAGGAGTTGCAAAAGGTTCTTTATATGACAGATTTAGGATTTCATCATTATTATTTAGGAATTGAAGTAGATAAAAAACCAAAGCACGTTTTCATTTCTCAAAAAAAGTATATTGGAGAGCTATTAAGCAAATTTGGGATGTTGGATTGTAATTCTATTTCTACTCCAATGGAGCAGAATCTAAAGCTTACTTCAAATTAAGGCAGTGTACATCTAACAAAGTACATGCAACTTGTTGGAAGTTTGATTTATCTTACTAATATTCATCCCGATAGAACTTTTGTTGTAGGAATCCTTTACAGGTTTATGCATCAACCCTGTGAAGGTCATTGTATTGCAACAAAATGAGTGCTCAAATATTTAAAAGGCACTCAACCATATGGCATCAAGTATTCTAAAGATTTAGATTCCCATTTCACTGGATATTCAGATTCATATTTTGATGGAGATAAAGAGCATGGGGTGTCTACTTCAAGTTATTTGATGAATCTTGGATCAACAGGAATCACTTGGAGATCATGAAAGCAATATGTTCCTATTGATTCTACAACTGAAGCCGAATAGGTTGCAGCAGCTCAAGCCACAAAAGAAATCATTTGGCTTCGGAAAATACTTGAAGACTTGCAGGAGAAACAAAAGACTTCAACAACTCTCTTTGTTAACAGCACTTATGCAATTCAATTAGCCAAGAATCATATATTCCATGATCGAACCAAACATATCAACACCAAATATCACTTGATTTGACATCATGTTGAGGCCAAAAACATTCATCTGACACATTGTTCTACTTCAGAACAAATTGCATTTATATTTACTAAAGCACTGGGCCATGGAAATTTTGAAAAATTCATAATACAACTTGGCATGTTAGATGTCCCTTCAGATTAAGGGGGGAATGTTGACTATCTTTCGGGGTTAGTTGTATCATTTATAGTTAGCTGACAATTTTATTTAGTTGATAAGTTACCGAGACATAACTGTCGTCGAGGAATACAATAGTGGATCAGACCAAGACGAGAGCCCTTGGCTATTGTCTTGGTCGTTGCAAGCCCAAAGAACATCGTTTAGGGCCTCAAAACAACCCTGGAAGTTAAAGACTCGAAAAACCGTAGAAAAACTACTAGAAAATTGCCAACATGGAAAATTGTTTTGAGCTAGTGGAATAGGTGGGTGGCCACCAATATTCATTCGGATCAGTCCTCACCCCTTAGGAAGCAATGGTCTCCATTGCATTGGGTACCCCCGTCAAATGGGGAAACTTCTGTTGAACTTGACTCCTGGTCAGCCACTTGCCTTGGTGGAGTAGCTGCCCTGCTTCGACAACCCGATATAGTTGGATCTTCTACTGGCTGGTGCCCTTAACCTGTGTGGCCATGAGATGATAAGTGGTTGCTTGTTCCATGTAGTTAAGGTTAAGCTCAGTAGGTTTCAACTGCTCTGCCACCTCCGATGTGTCCATAAATGGTGGAAAATATGGGTGAAGGAGCTCCACATTAAATATTGGGTGCATGCCAAGGAATGGAGGAATGCTTGATTCGAAGGCATTTTCATCGACTGCCTTGGTGATGGTGTATGACCCATATCGAAGTGGACGTAGCTTGCGATAGGTTCTGGTGAGCCTCTCTTTCTGCAAATGCAACCAAACCTTATCACCCACCTGGAACTTGTGCGAAACCCAATGTTGGTAATGTTGTTGCTTGTACTTGGTATTGTTTTTTTTCAAAAATGTCATGGAATTGTTGGTGGATGTGTTGGATTCGTTCAACAAATCCGGTGGCCTCATCAGCCTCAATCTGAGCATGGGAAGATTCCTCCTGTGTGGATGCAATGGCTAGAGCTACATCAATTGGGGCCAATGTTTGGAACCCTAGGAACACCTGAAAAGGGTTGTGGTCGGTAGAGATATGGAGGGCTCTATTATAGTTATGTTGAACATATGGAAGACTCTCATCCTATGTGCAGGGATGTTTAGAATTGTACATTCTCAAAATATGCACAATCATCCGATTGACTACTTATGTCTACCCACCAGTGTGGGGGTGAAAGGCAGTTGATTTGGTGAGCTTGGTATCCATCAATGACCATAGGTTGGACCAAAAGGTGCTTAGAAACCTACTATCTCGATCTTAAATGATAGTTTGTAGCATCCCAAAATGAACCCAAACACTCTTAAAGAAGAGCTTAGCAGTGGCTTCGACGGATATGCTCTTCTTACAAGCTGTCAGAATGGCCATCTTAGAGAAGTGATCCATGACTTCAAACACACAGTCATTACCATGCTTGGTTGAAGGTAGTCCTAACATGTAATACATGGATATGGATTCCCATGACCCATTGGGAGTGGGTAGAGGGGTGTACAACCCCTGCTTCTTAATGGAAGGTTTCACGATGGCACAGGCAGTGCATGATCTGATGTATTTGCCAACATCTTGTCGAAGCTTGGGCCAATAAAAATACTCATGCAACACCGCCATTGTCTTCTCGGTTCCAAAGTGCCCTGCCACCCGACTGTAATGCACCTACCAAATCAGCTTCGCATGCTCACTTGAAGGAACACAAAGATGGCATAGGTGGCATAGCAATCCTTCATGGAGATGAAAGTCTGCCACTGGTGTGCCTGCACATAGTGCTTGATAGGTGGGAGAAAATTTGGGATCACTGTCATATAGTTGAGTCCACCCGGAGGTCTCGTGGCCACAAGAGGTGAGCATCGTGGTCAATGCTACTACTAGAGGTTGACTAAGGAAATCAACGAATCGATTGGTGCTTCCCTTCGTATATTTAATGTTTAGGTGGAATTGCTGCAAGTATGTGGACCACATTTGGTGATGGTCATTTTTCAACTTTCCTTGTGTTTGCATGAATTGTAGGGGCTTGTGATCAATGTGGATGACTATCTCTTTTCCTAGGATGTAAAGCTTCAATTGGTGGCAGGCTTGGACAATGGAATACATTTCCTTGTCATAAGTGGGGTACTTGCGGACTACATCTGAAAGCGTCTCACTGTGATATGCCATTGGATGGCCATACTGAGTGATGACTACACTAACAACATAGTTTGGAGCATCTGTCTCAATTTCAAAGGGCTATTGTAGATATGGTAAGGTAAGGACGGGCGATGAACATAAGCGTTGCTTCAGTTCCTCAAATGCTTGTTGTAGTGGCTTGGGACAAGCAAACTTTGGTTTAGACCCACCTTCGATAAGTGCCCAAGCAATATTAGAGAAGCCTAACACAAACCTGCGATAGAAGTTGGCAAGGCCCAGGAAGCTGCAAAGCTCTGTGAGAGTTTCCAAGGTCGGCCAGTTGCGAATTGCTTGGATCTTGGTCGGATCCACATGCACACCATGTTCATCCATGATGTAACCTAGATGTTGAATCCTCTCCATGCCAAATGAGCACTTCTCTATATTGACATATAACTTGTGTTGTCGTAGAGTGATGAGAACCCGATGGATATGTTGGAAATGTTTTACCCACGTTTTTGTTGTAAATGAGGATATTATCTAGATATAAGACTGCAAAATAATTGGTGAATGGCTGGAGAATATCGTCCATCATCACCATGAAAGTTGTTGGAGCATTGGTCAAGCCGAAAGGCTTGACCAACCACTTGAATAGGTATTCACAAGATTTGAAGGTAGTCTTCCAGACAACATCCCTTTCAATTGGCACAAGATGATAGCCAGACTTCATATCAATCTTATTGAAGTATTTGGCACCATTGAACTAGTCAAGAAGGTCATCGATTTTGGGAATGAGATACCGATTATGGATTGTGATTTTGTTTAGAGCTTTGTAATCAAGACAAAGTCGCCATGTCCCATCTTTCTTTTGTACCAACACAATTGGACTTCCACAAGTGAGGAGTTGGGTCAAATATGCCCTTTCTAGATCAATCCTTCAATCTGACATTTGATTTCTTCATTTTCCACTAGGGAACGCTTGCATACTATCATGTTAGGTAAAGGCACCCCGGTATCAAATCAATGGAATGCTCGACTTGGAAATTTACTGGCACCTCGGCAGGTGTGGTGAAAATGTATCTGTATGCTTCCATGATCTTGTCCACCTATTTATGTTGTGTAGCAGGATCCCGTGTAGAGGCAATGGAAGTTGTTGTGATCTTTCGCTCACCCTCATAATGAATCATGAAGAGGACAAATTTCTAGGTCTGTGAGATTACCTTCCTGCACTGCTTATTTATAATGAGGGACAATGTAGTGGTGGGAATTATCTCTGGTATCCCGTGTTAAATTTTTGAGCAAATATGATGAGATTTAAAATTTAAAACTTTAAGTACATAAATATTGAATACTTGAATCAATGAACCATTCAATCACATGAAACATTCAACCATAACACAAGATGTACCCTGGTGAAAACCCTCAAAACAATGAGGATGAAAAACCCCAACAAATCTCCATAGAGTATAATTATGATAGATAGCATAGAATGTCTTTTACAAAATAACATATTGCTTTTGGCACCCCAGGGGCTAGATAAGAAAGAATATTGAGCAATAGAGAATATAGATCAATTGTATCAACTTGCCATGTGCCCAACACATTAATAACGAGCAAGAACCACTGCCATGCGAGTTATAGCGAATGGTTGCATAGGTAATGGTGCATCACATGCAAAAACTGTGAATTGCCTTCTTGGAGAATTATCCTGCACAAATAGAAGCACATTGCCTTCAAGGGAGAAGATAATTCACTTCACATTGAATTCAACAATCCTGTATAACATATTTATATATTCTTCACATACCTTGGCTTCTATTTTTATCTTCTGACTTCATGATGAACTTACCCTCCATCTGGATGAATCAATCTTGCATGAAGAAGAGTGCCCCACTTCTCAGTCAGTGCATTAACTCACTGAACTGAGTCTTAGGATGAACTCGCCCCTTAATTGAAAGCTTTCCCACTTAGTTAGGTGGCTAACTTAAGTGTCGTCATGCAAGTGTCGCAACTCAAGTGTCGTCTTTTAGTTTAACATAAGTGTTGTCATGCAAATTTCACCTCTTAAACAAACTTTAAGCTAATGCACAAATAAACTCAATTCAATATTTAAATCTCATTCATTTAGCTGCAAATAAGATTTTAACTCATGAACCATCTGAAATTAAAGCACAATAAAATATTCCACCATTAAATTATGAGCGGAAAAACACAACCATCACACATAGTTTCAAACATAGGGATTTTAGCCAAAATGGCACAGGCAAAACCCCAACTTGGGAAAAAGCAGAGAGAGAGAGAGAGAGAGAGAGAGAGAGAGAGAGAGAGAGAGAGAGTATTTCTATTTATTTTGAAATGGAATTGTGTAGCCATTCAATAACTTAGATGCCACTTATCTCAACCCCAAGAAGAAATCCACCAATTCTGGAAATTATGTGACAGAATTTCTGCTCGTACTCAACAATACACCAGCATGGGAAACCGTGCCCAACTCAGGCTATACGGTTAGTCAATATACATAGTCAACTTCTCAACTTTTGTGCACAATGAAGTTTTCCTCCTCCTCAGTCTGTGTGCTCTATGTAACAACAACAATTTACATAGAAAATTGTGCCCACTCCGTAAGGAAACTCATGCCCTCTTTTTTCCTAGAAATTCATCCCTCTAACAGAGCCAAACCAAAATTTAATGCAATAGTCAATGATCTCGAACTATGTGCCAAACAATTCCAAACTCATTCCCAACCTCTTCCTCGAAAATTGTGCTCATTAAATGTGTTGTATGATCTAGTATTAATGGTGTACCTATGTCTTGAAAAACGTGCCCAAGGTTTTCTTCCTCTTCTCTCAAGCTTGACGTGCTCCAACTCCCATGGATATTATGCCTCACCAAAAACTCTCTTTGGATGATTAACAATGGTAGAGGGAGTGCCTTTAAATTCAAATTCCTTGTCTTTTGGTTTGCCTCTCAAGGGTAGTTGAAAGGTTATCTAATCCAAGGGCTCACAATATATTAGATCAATGGATGATAATAAATGCTCATAATTCTCTCCATAAATTAATTTTATTCACCTACCACTTAAATAAACCAAAAGTCACTTTATAACATTAAAGTGAATTAATCGCTCATCTCAAGCAATTAATACAAGGCTCAGGTCACCTTTTCCCTCATTAATTACTTAGGCAAAAATAGCTAGGGGAACACTTCCAGTGTACAAATTTCAACACTCCCCTTTACTAAGGAAGGTGTTCTCCCTAACAACCAACTCATCCCTGAAGAAGATAAATTGCTTCCCCACCAAAGCTGGTAAACTTCTCATGTGCTTCTTGCACAATATTGGAGATGCCCACCCTTTCTAAACTCTACTCTAGAAATGTCAAATCAAGTGTCCCTTCATGTTAGGCATCATCACATTAAGGACTTCTTGAGCTGCAAGGCCCAGTGCTTCCACTTCGTGCGGGAAGACCTTCTGGCATATCCTCTGCCAGAACCACACTCGAGTCTCACATTGTCAGTAGTAGATGCTCCCCCTGTCTCTGGAAGCTGTCATGCATCCTGCACTGATGCCTCGTGTTGGGACATCTCATCTCGCTCATCCATCAGTGACAAGTCATACCAGCTGTGACCCTCTTTCTAGCACTAGAGGAAGTAGCCTCTCATTGACTCCTCTGAATAGAATATGTACTACTCGGTACCACAATAATCTTAGGAGCATCGCGTTCTCTCTTGTGAATTGCGGACTGACTACTCGGCACCACATAAATCCTCGAAGCATCTCGTTCACCGTTTAACCAATGAAGCCACACCTTCCCATGATATTCCATGACCAGATTGTTCACATCATTCGATCCATACCTTCATCCAGTCAAGATTATTTGTGATGTATAAATGAATTGCATCCCACTCTTGACCAACTGTTTGATGACAATAAAATTAAAATCCAATACAAATGTATAGTCATTAACAAAGTATATTACACTCTAAATTGATGCAAATTACTGAATATAAAAATAGAATATGTATGATATATATACATAAAAATCACTAGTCAAATGTGTTATATTACCTTTGACCTTCCTCGATCTACCTTTCCCCTTCAGGTACTCCCCTTCGAAATCTTTATTGGAGTATGGATGACAAATGTGACGTAAATTGAGCTTTGACACTAACATAGGAAGATATTCACTAATATACAACATGTTTTGGTATACCATGTATCCCTCCATCATAGAACCCTCAGCATATGCTCGTTGTCTGACCAAACCCTTCATAAATTTCAAGTGCCTCTCAACCATCCACATGGACCTTGAGTGCGCAGGTCCACACAGTTCAATCTCCCCAACTTGGTGTATGAGGTAGTGTTCCTGTGCATTGAAAAATGCCGAAGGTAGATGCTTCTGCATTTCACACATGAGACAAGGAATTTCTCTGCTCCAATACTTTATGTCTTCTTTATGGAATTCTTTAGATGACAATCATCTACAAGTGACATGACAACCCAATCAAGAGATTAAAGGAAAAAAACATTATATTACGTAACATGAATTAGAGAATGAAAATCAAATATAAGTTTATGTTGAATTAAACAAATACTAAGCACATGGAAAAAATCACCACTTACCTCATGTATTTCCCGAGACTATATATTATTTGCTTGACATTGTTGTTGAAGTTGTCCGGGATAGAGAGAGGTAGAACATACTGTAACAATAATATACAAATCGTTTCATTTTATCAACAAAGAGTAGACAAACACAAATACCAACCATATTCACTAGAATAGGAAAAAAATAAAATTAAATGCATACCATAATAATTACCTTCATGAAGACATGCCAATCGTGCGTTTTCACCCCCGTGAAATCACCTTTCTTTGTTATGATATTCTTCATGTTCGCACAAAATCTGGTGGGAAATTTAATTTTTCGAATGACTTCTTTTACAACATTACTTTGTTGGTTTGTTAACATCCATGGAAGTGAGTTTATATTAATTTGCTTTCCGTTGCTATGAAATTGAATGACGTCTTTCATTGCATGGTTGCTATCTTGAATGTCTTTGCAAATTTTGACAAATTTGTCTTTGTCACTCCTTCCATCCAATATTCGCCATAATGTTTCGGTCACATTCTTTTCGATATGCATTGTATCAAATAGATGAGCAATTTGTAGGTGCTCATAGTAGGGCAACCTACTAAATTGTCTAAGATAACTTTTCATTCCTCGTGGAAGCCCATTAATGCCTTCATGATCACATGAACGACAATCATGAAATTACATAAATCAATGTCAGTTACAGAAAATAACACACAATAAAAAAAATACAATATAACATTTCATAGATGATGATTCGACATACGTACCTTGACGATTTCTATTATATTGCAACTTCCATAGGTGAGGTGTCATTCTTTGCGGTTTAAATGCAGTCTCTTGCTTGCCATTGAACAAATGTTTTTTAGTAGTTCGATCCCTGTGATTCTTAGAGAGGAAGTGCCTATACTCATCAAACACCTCCTTTCCTAAGATTTTTGAACGACGAGATTTGATCTTAGGACCACAAACTTGACATGCAAATTTCCCCTTTGTCTGAAGACCTACATAAAAAGATGGAATATCTATGTCAATTATAATTATATACAAAATGACTGGATTATTTAGAAAAACATGCGTGCGTAGTATATTAACTAGTAGTTCTTAAAATTAAATGCAAATAAAGTGGAACTTATAATTACATACCACAAAAATGGGTTAACCCTGGGGCATCATGTATTGTCCATACAAGCATTGCATGGAATTGAAATTGCCTTTGTCGTATTGGTCTTACATAGTGATGCCATTCCATAACTTCAGTAGCTCGTCAATAAGAGGTTCGATATATACATTCATATCTTTGACTTGGTACTTACCTGATTGATTTGAACATATAAAAAATATAATTATGAGACGTACCATTTAGATATATATTAAATCATATTGCACAATAGAAAAACATTAAATATATATATGACATTATGCGACAAAAATATGACAAATGAGATACCACTACATTAAAAAAAAATGCAGGGTTCGTACCTGGAACAATCATCGACAACATTATGTGCTGCCTCTTTATTGTCAACCATGGAGGAATGTTGTTGTTGATAACAAAAATAGGCCACACCGAGTAAACGGATCTCATCTTTGCAAATGGATTGACACCATCTGTTGCTAAAGAAATCTTAAGATTACAAGGTTCTGCTTTAAAGTGAGGCCATTTTCCCTCCATATCTCTAAATGCATACCCATTTGAAGGCATCTGAATAATTTCATCTTGACTTCTGTTCCGTGCATGGTAATCCATAAACTGCGCTATGTTTTTGCACCTGAACAGTCGTTGCAAACGTGGAATAATGGGAATATAACGTAGAACCTTGTGAGGCACCTTTTTTGTTACTTTATCTGTTCGATATCTACTGATATGACATTCAGGACATTCTATTGCAAATTCATGCTGATTGTAATATACAACATGGTCATTAGGGCATGCATGAATTGCTTCATACCGCATTCCAATTTCTTTCATGATGGGAGATAAATCTCGATATGTGCGAGGTAAAATATTTGACGGTGGTAACAAATATTCACCTGTCATGCTACAACAAATAAAAATAAAAATCTAGTTAATATAATATAGAAATAATATTAATGAAACACATTTCATCTGTAGTAATTTGACTTATATATGAATTAATAATAAAATACACGATCATATATATTTTGTGATGGAATATATTACATACCTTAACATCCATGTGATTGATATGTTTGAAAGACCATTCATAACCTTCAAGTTCATTATCAACAATATAGCAGAGAGAAGATTTGTCTTGGAGCCCTCATAAAGGGGTTCGTATGCCTTATCAAGAAGAGGTATATCATGAATATCATCAAAATGATCATCATTTTCATGATGATGATGATGATGATCATCCATTCTAACATTAAATGAATCATTGATCAAAGTATTTGTAACATCATCTTCAACTATGTTATCAATATGATCATCTTCTTCAATGTGATCATTAACTTGTTCTCCATTAATATTCATAGCTCCATGTTCCTCTGGTACTTGTTCTGGAAGCACTTCCTCCGGACGATATGATGTAGGATGCCTTTCTTTTATATATACATGAAACCATCAATAGATAAAAGTTAATATAAGAAATTCAAACGCAAAGTGTAAAAATTTCAAACGCAAAATGTAAACATTTATGTGATGCATTTAAAATGTATCAAATTTTGTACTGTTGGGATGAAAAGAACAACGGCCAATTGTATTGTTGGTCAAATAGGTGCATCCAAACTATCCAAGAGACATAATAATTGACCCAATTACTGAGCAAAGCTACTCAAAATAACTCAAAATTTCTCATACTGTCCACTAAGGTAAGATAAACGATGCTATGGTTTTTATAGAGAAAATATAAGAGAAATTACAACATGCCAATATAGTCGTTATTTCTATTATCATGATGGAAAGTGTCACAAATCTAGAGAGCTAAGTGCTTTCCCCGGTGAGTGGGTTAGTCTTACTAACGAACAAATAAATGAGTTATTCTACTATACCCTAGATTCAACATGCACAAAAGAAAAAATTATTATAATAAATATTAATTTTTAAAATAATATTTATTGTCCATTTTAGTCGCCATCTATTGAAACCACGATCAATAGATATAAGTTAATATAAGAAATATTAAAATTATACATACATTTGCAAAAGCAATCAAAATAAAAACATATATAATGCAAAACTTACAAATGGATGATATTCATGTCCCCCCTCAGCGCGCCCATGCTCCCTACAATGTTTTGTGGCTGTTGTGATAAAAATTCTTCTCCTCTTAAAGCCCCTGCATTGACTACATGGACAATAGCATTTCCCATCACCCCTTCTTTCAACTCCTTCCCACAATCTAGCAAGCAATTATCGATTTTGTTTATCTGGATCAAGAATATTGCTAGTTGACATTTTCTTGTAAAGATATTATCGATCTTAGAAAATGAAGCTCCACACTTCGCTCTCTTTAATCACAAAAACAATGGAAATAATGAAAAACAGTCCACCGAAAAATAGCCTGCCGAATAAAAAAACTTCCGCAAATCGTCGCTTGTATAGCAAACATGTCGGAATGTTTCGATATTTATAGTTTTAAAAGTCTTCCTTCCGTCGGATATCCGACACCCTGAACTTAGTTACCGTTAGACAGTAGATGTTGGCTATCCGACAAGATAGGGAATCATAAGCAGACGGATAACGGACGTCCTCGGGTATTGCTTGTCATCGGATATCCGACATCCTCGGGCTTAATAGGAGGTCAGATATCCGACATGTCATGTCCCCATCTAGACCCCATTGCAATAAAATTGTAAATGATGTAAATATCGTTATTAAGTCATGGTGAGGAGCTCAAGGCCAAGGCCTCGCCATTGATTTATCGTTTTATGTATCGACAATTAAAAATCGATGGATATAGTTCTTGTGCCAGCTATGTACAATAGAAATTAAGACATCATGTAAATATGAATTTTAATGAAATACCCACAACTAGCTATGCAATGCAACAAAGAGATGGGGGCATGATCCTACAAGGAATAGGGAGGGAAATTATTCAAACCCTTGAGCCAATGGTGATAAGCCAAATGTCAATGAATGAACCCCAACTACCCATTTTGACTTATGCACCCAATCATTTAATTCTTCTAAGAGTTGGTTGAGGTAGTTAATGCCTTGGGAATGAAGAGGTATGGTGGCCAATTTCGTGCATGGGCAAGTCATCAACCTGGAAAAACGTACTTTTGCTTCTGGGGCAAGAAAACACCCACGAAATTGTTCCCAAATCCATTATGCACCCATGGTCTTTTCTCTCTCACGCATTCTGAGCTAGCTGGGTCTTTCTCCTTCACGTTTTCTACCATTTTCCTGCATTTTCCATAGCTGGGAGCTCGTTTTTGTATTGCACAGTGGCTGGGAGAAAGGGAGTCACATTTTGGGAGTTTATGGAGGTCGTTTCTACCCCAAGAATGCCCATGAACGTTTTCAGGAAACTGTTTTTCTCTCCCATGGTTGATTCCCAATCTACCACTTCATTTTTTGTTGCCCACGTTTTTCTTCATACCCAGCACTTGTGATTTTGTTGTTGTGTGCATCCCTGTTTTGGTTGGAACTTGTGAGCAAGAACTAGGAGTGGAAGTGGACCAGAATTGGCTTGATAAACCTAGTGAGGAAGGTAACCTCTCAAAGGAGATCAAAATGGCTGGCTACTCTTCTATGCACACCTTGGATAACACTAGAAGGGGAGGTATGGCCTGAGGGACTGTGTAGTAGTGAAGGGAATACTTCCTTGTGCCAGGTGTGTAGGTATTGTGGGGACCAAGCTAGATAGATCTTGTAGAGGGTACCCATATCTCTTTGGTTGAGCCCACCAGCTTAGCAATTCTTCCTTCCATTTCCTTAACAGCCTGATAAAACCAACTGTGGATTGGCTTGGCTGATTTTGGTGTATCTTTGGCTATGAGTGAGTCTGTTGTCCCCTTTTTCCTTGTAGAGATAATGCCCAACTCAGGGGTGGCAGTTGTGTTGAGATATTGATGATCACAATTGGCCTATGGTTGGGTGGAACGTTGTAGTTGCATAGCCAGTTGCTCAATACTACTTTGTTAAAAGATAAGTACTCTCTTGTGTTAACTCTGCAATGTATTTATTTGATGGTTACCATGAATATCTTGAATGTATGATAAATGTGTATTTGAATTTACTTCTGCTGTGTTTCTTACATTTATATATCTGCACATGTCTTTTTATATTATGTGAATCTTTATTTGGTAAGCATGGGGCCAGATGCCCAGTTTTAGCATCACGTTCTCTCCATCGCACTGGTATGATAGGAGGGGACGTGACACGACATCTCGGGCTTAATATTCAGTCGGATATCCGACAACATTGGTAACTATTCCAGAGACCTCATCGGATATCCAACGGCGTCTTCTATCAATTTAAAAAAAATCATCAAATTTCGTAATTTTTAAGGTGCAATCCGACGACAGAGTCCTTTTCGTAGGAGGTCGTTGAATTTTCTCGTTAGATTTTGGGTTCAAATCTTGTAGTGGATGACCACACACTACATACTCTCCATCTCTCTGATGACCTATCAACATAGGGTCAACCGATTCCACTCCCAATACATAAATGAAGACATGTTCACTCTTGAATAGTACTACATATCCTACTCCCTCCAAGGCTGGAATTGAAATCTTGTTTTCTTGCAACCCTAGAATATAGCGTACTCCTGAAATCTCAAGAATCTCTCCAAACTCATGTTGGATCTATACTTGTCCCAATCCTCTGACTGCATGTACTGTCCCATCTCTGTCCTGTACGAGTTTCTTTGGAATAGTCTCAATAACGAGGAAGGTATCTCGCCTCCCATTCATGTGACTGCAATAGAAACTCTCCACAATCCACTTCCCAGCATCCACTGGTATGCAAATCGAAACAACAGTGGCAAGAGAGAACTCTTTCTCGAACGTTGTAGCGTACCTCTCAATATTTGTTGTAGCTACAACCTGCTACTCCTTCTCTTGCTTGCCCTTCTTCTTCTTAGGACATTGGCCAACATAATGACCAAAGTCATTGCATGCGTAGCATCTCACTCTGCTCAGGTCCTTTTTCTGCTCACCCCTCTGCTGCTTAGCCCTTCCCATAGGGTCCTTTTTGGACTTCTTGCCTTTAGCTAATAGGGCAATGTTCTCCTCATCCTCCTTACTATTTGAAGAGCTCCCATGCACAAATCCTCTCTGGGTCTCCTCCTACACAAAGTCATCCCAAAGATGATCCCAATAAGGCATGTTCTCTCGTGAAACAACCACCTCCACGAAGATAGCCCACTGCTTGGATGCTCCATTCAGTGTCGTCCTCACTAGGTCACTTCCCTGCACAACCTCCCCAACTTGAGCTATCTTATCTCTCACCTGGTGATTCGAGTAAGGTAAGTAGTCACATTCTCATATTTTGCCATCTGTATGCTTTTCAGCTTCTCTCTTAGTACCATCTTTCAATTTTCATTCGAACTTTGGTACAACTTGGTCAAGGCATCCCACATAAGATATGCTTGTGTCTTGGAGGTCAGGTGTGGGATCACATGATCCTTCACCGCTTCAAGGATGGTCATCTTCGCCTTTATTTCCTTCTTGTTGAAGGCTTCCAATGCTGTTGGATCAGTGGTTGTGGGAACTTGAACATGATTCGCTTGAGTGTTGTTCACTACTTCATCCCACAGTTCATTCTCCTGCAAAATTAACATTATCCTTGCTTTCCAAGGAGTGAAACTCGCTTCCCCATCCAGCCTGTCCTCCAACCTCAACCCAGTGGTCATCTCACTGAAAATGAAAGTCCAAAACTGCCTCTGGTAAACAAAAGAAATCCGCCTCTAATGTATGAAAATCATTGTTAGTCTATATTCCCTCAATAGGGCTCTGATACCATGTAGAAATCTCACCTCTTAAACAGACTTTAAGCTAATGCACATATAATCTCAGTTCAATATTTAAATATCATTCAACTAACTACAAATAAGATTTTAACGCATGAACCATATGAACTTAAAGCACAGTAAAAGGTTCTACCATTAAATTATGAGCAGAAAAACATAATCATCACACACAATTTCAGACACAGGGATTTTAGCCAAAATGGCCCACGCAAAACCCCAACTTGGGGAAAACCTGTGAGAGAGAGAGCAAGAGTATTTTTATTTCTTTTCAAATGGAATTGTATATCCAATAAATAACTTAGAGACCACTTATCTCAACCCCATGAAGACAACCACCAATTCTGGAAATTCTGTGATAGAATTTTGCTCATACTCAACAATACACCAACATTGGAAACCGTGCCCAACTTAGGTTGTACGATTAGTCAAAATACACAATCAACTTATTGACTTTTGTGCACAATGAAGTTGTCATCCTCCTCGTTCTGCGTGCTCTCTATAACAATAGTAATTTACATAGAAAATCGTGCCCACTCTGTAAGGAAACTCGTGCCCTCCTTTTGCTTGTACATTTTTGCCTCTAACAGAGCCAAACCATAATTTAATGCAGCAGTCAATGACCTCAAACTTTGTGCCAAACAATTCCAAACTCATGCCCAACCTCTTCCTCGAAACTCGTGCTCATTAAATGTGTTGTACAATCTGGTATTAATGTTGTACCTACGTCTTGAAAAACTTGCCCAGGGTTTTCTTCATCTTCTCTCAAGCTCGACTTGCTCCAGCTCTCTTGGATATCATGCCTCACCAAAAACTCTCTCTTTGGATGATTAACAATGGTAGAGTGAATGCTTTTAAATTCAAATTCCTTGTCTTTTGGTTTTCCTCTCAAGGGTAGCTGAAAGGTCATCTAATCCAAGGGCCCACAATAGATTAGATCAATGGATGAGAATAAATGCCCATAATTCTCTCCATAAATTAATTTTATTCACCTACCACTTAAATAAACCAAAAGTCACTTTATAACATTAAAGTGAATTAATTGCTCATTGCAAGTAATTAATAC
The DNA here is from genome assembly GCA_027924585.1 of Larix kaempferi. Lineage (NCBI taxonomy): Eukaryota > Viridiplantae > Streptophyta > Pinopsida > Pinales > Pinaceae > Larix > Larix kaempferi. Next base: position 13,041,856 of record BSBM01000196.1, read on the forward strand.
AAGGGTCGTGTCACCTTTCCCCTCATTAATTACTTAGGCAAAAATAGCTAGGGGAACACTTCCAAGGTACAAATTTCAACAAATAACACTTAGTTAACTAGATCTTCTTTGTTATCACTTAGTTAACTCTCTTTATCTGATTCTTTCTTGTTAACATCACTATAGTGATTAATTCGATTTCTCTAATTAACTGAGGTATACATTGTGGCCTTAACTGAAGCTTAACAATTTGAATTCACTTAGTCATCTCATGAGTAATTCGAATTCTCTTTTTCTCTATGTATTTAACTTTATCTCTTATCTTTACTGCATGGTCAATATGTGTTAACTTTAATTATCTATCATATTAGATTATACTCATAATATTTGTCATATGTTGTGATCATATTATATTACTCTCGGACCAAATGATCATATGCTAAAGTAATTCACTCTAAATGTGGCCAGTCTCTAAAGGAGACTTAATAGCAATCAATGACCATGGTTCGTAATACATCACACAACATAAATGCTTCAACATGAAAAGAATTTACCTTTATAACTGGAGGTCCACCCCATGGGTACCTACTATAACTAGAGGTCCAGATGAGAATCTAACTTGACACATGAGTCTTAATCCTTGTTCAACAAGACTTTACAAAATCATCACTTTGATACATCAAAGCATTCACCTCAACACATGAGGAATAACCTTTTACAACTGAAGGCTTAGTCATTCTTGAGTCCAACTCAGGCTCTCTACCTCAACACATGAGGTCCAATATTGGTTGCACAAGATTGGCTTGGAGAATGACTTGTGATGCTATACATTTAACGCTCCCTCTTAGTGAGGGAGGCATTCTCTACCATACCAAGCTTGTCTCATAAGTACTTGAACTTCACCACTAATAGAGGCTTTGTTAACACATCTACAATCTGCTCATCAGTAGCAATGTACTGAAGTTTCACTGTACCTTTCTGGACCATGTCTCTGATGAAGTGATACTTCATTTCAATGTGCTTCCACTTATCATGAAACACGGGGTTTTCAGAAAGGTTGTTGCAACTTTGATTGTCACACCGAATGCTTGTAGACTCAAGCTTCTCATCGAATAACCCAACAAGTAGCTTCCCAAGACACATTGCTCTTGGTAGGAAATACCAGCAGCAATATACTCTACTTTTATAGTACTCTAGGCTACAGAGCCCTGCTTCCTGCTGGATTATGAGATCATAGAAGAACCCAAGTAAAACAATAGTCGGATGTCCTCTTTAGGTCCATAAAACTACCATCCCAATCAGAGTTAGTATAACCAAGTAACAACACGCCTCCACTGGAGGCATATATGAGTCCATAAGCAATCGTACCTCGAAGTTACATAAGCACATGATTAGCAGCAACCCAGTGTCTGTGTCTCGGATCATACATAAACCGACTCATAATACTCATAGAATAACATATATTTGGTCTCGAGTGCATCAAGTACATCAACAAACCAATAAGTTGTCTATAAAAAGTGGGGTCCATTGGATCTGATCCATAATCTGACTCGTGTATTTTCCTCAAATTGGAAATCATCGGAGAACTCATGGATTTGCAATCCATCATGCCAAACTTGCATAGTATATCAACAGTGTACTTCCCTTAAGAAATAAATATCTCATATTTTATTTGCCAAATCTCAAGGCCAAGGAAGTAGTGCATAATACCTAAGTCTTTCATCTCGAACTCAAAAGTGAGCTCCCTCTTGCACCAAGCAATTGGTTGTTCCTCTCTAGTAAGGAACAAATGATCATCATATAGAACCAATATCAACGGTTGGTTCTTCACTACTTTGAAGTACAAATTTGGATCAACTTCACTCTTAGAGAAGCCCAGTCTCTAAAGATAGTTGTCAATTCTCAAATACCAAGCTATGGGAGCTTGCTTAAGCCCATTCAAGGATTTATTCAATTTGCACACATGGGACTCTTTCCCATGAACCAAAAACCCCTCAGGCTACTTAATATAAACCTCTTCCTCAACCTCACCATTGAGGAAGGTTGTCTTCACATCCATCTGGTGAAGCTTCCATCCTAAAACAAATGCAAGTGAGATTAAAGCTCGAATAATGGTGTAAATGGACACATGAGCGAATTTATCCTCATAGTCCATGCATTCTATATGATAAAAACCTTGGGAAACAAATATGGATTTATACTTTTCAATACTTCCATCAACAACATGTTTGATCTTGTAAAGCCATTTAGAAGTAACTATGGACTTCCCTTCATGTTTAGTAACAACTTCCCAAACATCATTCTTCATAATAGACTTGTATTCCTCTACCATTGCATCTTTCCATACTTGTTGCTTTGTAGCTTCTTTGTAGGTGGAAGTCTCTGAATCACTGATGTGACTCATCTGTGAGACATACCCTGAATATCTGTCAGGTTTCTTTTGCTCTTTGGAAGAGCCTAATGGTGCTCCATGCCTCTCTACACCTTGTACTATATCTCAACACCATGCAGACCTCCTCTTGGTAGGAGGTTCATCAACCGGTTCTATTGGTTCATCAGGAGCTAGCGAATTTGAGAACTTTGTTGGATTCTCCCTCTGAACATATGAATGGGGAGAATCAGTATCTGGGTCCTCCATCATTGGAGTCTCATGCTCCTCTGTGTCTATATCATATTGAAGCTCTTTCAATCGATTGAATACTGCCTCTTCATGGAAGGTCACATCTCGACTGACCTTAATGTGTCTTTCACTTGGCACACTATATTCTGTAGGATTTGGATGATTCGCTATAACCAACAAAGGTTACCTTATTTCTTGATGGCTCCATCTCTGTGCTCTTTTCTTTTGGCACATGAATGTATACAAGACTCCCAAAGATCCTCAAGTGTGAAATATCTGGTTTTTCACCAGTGAACACTTCTTCAAGTGTCTTCTCATCCAGAATGGCATGAGGGCTTCTATTATGGATATATAATACTGTACTGGTAGTCTCTGGCCATAATGAGGTAGACAAGTCTTTATCATGCATCATGGATTTTGCAACCTCACATATGATTATATTCTTCTTTTCAACAACCCCATTTTGCCGAGGGTTGTAGGGTACAATTAATTGTCTACAAATTCCTGCATCATTGCAGAATTCATTAAACGCATGTGAATCAAATTCACCTCGATTGTCATATCTCAAAGCACGGATGTGCTTTCCTATCTAATTCTCAACTAGGGATTTGAATTCCTGAAACTTTCTAAAGGTTTTTCTCTTAGAATTCAGGAAATAAATCCATGACTTTCTAGAGAAGGACTCAGGGAAGGGGATGACATGGGACCACATACATCATAATGTATTAAATCTAAAATCCCTTTAGAAATACTAGTACTTCTAGATAAACTCTTTTTAACATTCTTCCCAAGTGCACAACCCCTACACACACTATCACGCTCAATATCAAATATGGGCATACCTTTCACCATTTTCTTTAATCCTGGTAGCACTTTGTAGTGGATGTGACCAAGGCTCCTATGCCATAGTTCGCATGGACTGGTAGTGTTATGAACCATAGCTTGAATTTAATTTCTGGGTACCTTGTAGAGACCTCCCTCCCTAACTCCAATCACTACTGCATATTTAAAGTCTTTGTTCTTCGGTCATAATAGTGCTCAATTATCCATGAAGATAACTCATAAGCCCTTATCTTCAAGAACCAAAACTGATATGAGGTTCTTCTTCAAGCCTGTAACATAAAGAATGTCCTCCACATGTAAAATATCTCCTGAACTTAGCTGGAAGGAGGTGGATCCAACTCCTTGGATCGAACAGGTTGTGTTGTCTCCCAACTCTACCTTCCATGCAAACTTTTTCTCCTTGAGATTGGTGATGGCGCTCTTATAACCAGTCATATGTTTGGATGCCCCATTGTCAACCAACCATGTGTCCTCAATTGTGATGACGGATTCGGAAAGTGCCGAGACTAGGTAATACTCCCTCCTTGTTTCCTTTTCTTTGGGTGCATTCTTCTGAGCAGTTTCATCTTCTACAGTGGTAGAAGCATGAAACCTTCCTTTTCCCTTTTTCTTTACTTTGCACTCCCTTGCATAATGGCCCTTCTTGTCAAATTCATTATTGTATACCTTCTTCTTCGAATGGGAAAACTTCTTTTTAGAGAAGTTCTTCTTGCCTTTCTTCATCCTTGTTGTGAGGGCAAGGTTTTCTTCTTTAATGCACACTAACTTGCTCTGGATTCGCCCCTCCTCTTGGAGGCAGCCATGCCAAAACCATTTGAATTTAGGTTGTACCTTTCGGCCATTTACCACAACCAATAATGTCTCCCATGAGGATAGGAGACCATCAATAGTAGTTTGGAGAAGATCATCTTCATCCACCACTACTCCAATACTAGCAAGCTGATCTCTTACTTAAGAGATCTTGGTGAAGAAGGAGGCCATTGTCTCATCCTTCTCCATCTTTAGGTTTGTCAATGTATCAAAACACTCCTTTGCAGTATTCAACAGAGTGATCACAGAGATCAAATTGTCCTTTACCAAATCATAGATGATCGGTTTGGATTTAGATTTGTTCTTCTTGAAGTTGATGCACCCTACATTAGATGTAGGCTCCTCCACCACAGTGGATACGTAGCCATCCAAGTCACGTTCCTCCAAGATGTTCAACACCCTCACCTTCCAAGTGTTGAAATTCGAAGTACCCTCAATACGGTCTTCCAGTCGAACAGAGATCGATTACATGGCTCTCAAGTATTGTGCTCAACTCCTCAGTATCTACATAGGATCAAGTTTGCTTGACAAATATTATCTCCTTCACACCCTGAGCTCTGATACCATGTTAAATTTTTTATCAAATATGATGAGATTTGAAATTTAAAACTTCAAGTGTGGAAATATTGAATACTTGAATCAATGAGTCATTCAATCACTTGAAACATTCAACCATAACACAAGATGTATCCTAGGGAAAACCCTAAAAAAAATGAGGATCAAAACCCCCATCAAATATTCAGAGTATAATTATGATAAATAGTAGAGAATGTCTTTTACAAAATAACAGATTGCTTTCGGAACCCCAAGTGCTAGATAAGAAATAATACTGAGCAATAGAGAATAGAGATCAATTGTATCAACTTGATATGTGCCCAACACATTAATAACAATCAAGAATAACTGCCATGCAAGCTGTAGTGAATGGTTGCATGGGTAATGGTGCATTGCATGCAAAAACTGTGAATTGCCTTCTTGGAGAATTATCCTGCACAAATAGAAGCGCCTTTCCTTCAAGGGAGAAGAGAAATCGCTTCACATTGAATTCATCAATCTTGTATAACATATTTATATATTCTTCACATGCATTGGCTTCTATTTTTATCTTCTGAATTCATGATGAACTCACTCTCCATCTGGATGAATCAATCTTGCATGAAGAAGAGTGCCCCACTTCTCATGCAGTGCATTAACTCACTGAATTGAGTCTTAGGATGAATTCGCCCCTTCACTGAAATCTTGCCACTTACTTAGGTTGCTAACTTAAGTGTCGCCATGCAAGTGTCGTCTTTTAGATTAACATAAGTGTCGTCATGCAATAACACTTAGTTAACTATATCTTCTTTGTTATCACTTAGTTAACTCTCTTTAACTGATTCTTTCTTATTAACATCACTGCAGTGATCAATACGAGTTCTCTAATTAATTGAGGCATACATTGTGGCTTTAACTGAAGCTTAAAAATTTGAGTTCACTTAGTCATCTCATGAGCAATTCCATTTCTCTTTTTCTCTATCCATTTATCTTTATCTCTTATATTTACTGCATGGTCAATATGTGTTAACTTTAATTATCTATCATATTAGATTATACTCAAAATATTTTTCAGATGTTGTGATCATATTATATTACTCTCGGACCAAATGATCATATGTTAAAGTAATTCACTCTAGAGGTTTCCAGTATCTAAAGGAGACTTAATAGCAATTGGTAACCATAGTTAGTAATACATCACACAACATAAATGCTTCAACATGCAAAGCATCTACCTCTATAACTGGAGGTCCACCCCATGGGTACCTACTATAATTGGAGGTCCACATGAGAATCTGACTTAACGCACAAGTCCTAAGCCTTGTCCAATAAGACTTTACAACATCAGTACTTTGATACATAAAAGCATTCACCTCAACACATGATGAATAACCTTTTACAACTGAAAGCTTAGCCATTCTTGAGTCCAACTCCAGAATCTGCTCCAAGTTCCTGATTCCAACTCAGGCTCCCTACCTCAACACATGAGGCCCAATCCTGATTGCACAAGATTGCCTTAGAGAATGACTCGTGATGATATACATTTAATATCTTGTAGAGTTGCTTTCCCAAAGTTACAATGACACTACGAGGCCTAGATTCATTCACAACATGATGATTCCACATATATGGTTTTCCTAAAATAACATCACAAATTCAAGTGGGGAACATCACACATTACATAATCTTTGAAGGGCTTGATACTAAAGGGTAGGCGACATTGCTTACTGACGGGGATGTCCCGTCCATGGATGAGCCATGGAATGTTGTAGGGTTACGAGTGTGTTTTTGTTGGAAAATTCAACCATTTAACGACCCCTATTGAAATCAAGTTCTTTTGGCATCCACTGTCAACAATGAAATTTATTGTAGTTTCCTTGACCCACATCTATGAGTGGAAAAGGCGTTCTCCTTCCTCCATCTCCTCTGGATCGTCGGGCTGAACCTTTGTGGTAGCGATGGTAACACTAGGTTCTGCATCGATGATCTGCTTTCCCTTATCTACGACCACGATGTTGGGTTCAATATCAGATTCAAAACCATGATTTGAATTTGAAGCCTTGATCTCGGCTACCAATGACTACTTTAAGCGACATTCATCGGTGTTTTTCCAGAGGATCTTATGGAATTCACACCATTTCCCAGTGTCCTTCTTTGTATTCCTAAAACCCTTCTTTGCTTGTGATTTGGATTGGTTGTCCTTAATTTGTCCTTTGTTCTGTGGCCTAGGGTTTCCCTTGGTTTACTTATGTGGCAAATTCGCAGACCCAAACTCCCGCTTATTCTTCTGCTTAAATTTTTGCTCGATTTTGACATCATATAGATAAGCGACACCTAATGGAGACATGTCTAGGAACTTCATTTTGGTTTGAATGTACCTATGTGCAATATTTCAAAACTAGGTGCCTCTGGGAGTCCATAATACAGAGCTTTGTGCGCAAGGTATGGAAGTTGTTAGTGTACTCCAACACCATTTGGTCCCTTTCTTGCCGCAAAGTGGTCCATTTTGTGTATTGGTATTCATAGCTACCAATAGGATAGTATTGCTTCGTGAGGGCGTCCACAAAAGATGCCCAGGTGGGATTGACCCCAAAAATATCAGTTTCGTCTATGGTGTTTTGCTTACAATAAGTGTCCCACCTGTTGGAATATTGGACAATACTGAGAGGGGGAGGTGAATCAGTATTGATAACTTTTAACAATTAAAACCACTTTTAACTTATTCATTAACACACAGGATAAAAAAGATACAAGGAACACATATTTTATCGTGGAAGCCCAATTGGGAAAACCACAAACACTTTCCATAATTGCAAAATTATGTTTACAATTGTTTTTGCAAGCTACAACTTGCAGGAGACTTCAATCCCCAAGTTTCTCAGCTACAAATAAAGGATGCTACAACACCCTGGTTTTTTCTTGCTGCAATAGACAAGGATGCTACTACACCGTATTTACCAACTACTACTGGAAGGAGGCTATGACCCCCTGGTTTATTAGCTACTACTGAAGGATGTTACAACACCTTGGTTTCTGCCTGCTAAATAGACAAGGATGCTACTACACCCTATTTACTAGCTACTACTGGAAGGAGGCTACAAACCCCTTTCAGGCCTATAGCCTTCTCTAGCACCACCCTACCTCCCTAATTTGATCTTATAACTTCAATGGGATATACATCAGTTTATACTTTCTCTGTCTTATGTTTCTGATCTTCAATCCAAGCTCCAGAGACTGCCCCTATTCCTTTTATTCTTTCTCTAATATCTGTACTGCTTTAGATATTTATTTAAGCACACAACAAACACTCTCATCTTCTTTTTACCTTCTCTCGCTTCTACACTGCTTCAGGTCTTCATATCGAGTATACAAAGACCCGGTTCAGCTGCTTTAGATGCTCATCTTCTATACCCAGAGACACCTCCTCTTCTAGAATTAAATTATGTTTATATATCTTCAACATCCAGATGAACCATCACGTACATCATCCTTCTTTACAGTCGCAACTCTTCATTCTGGACACTTGTATCCTTTAGCAAACGCGTCCTTACAATCTAGAAATCTCCTTTTCATCAAACACACCACTTCATAAAAAGCGCCTCTTCATCAAACTCATTTCGTTACTTCTTTGTTTATTTTCCTTATTAACTAATCCTGTAGCCTTTTTAAATAATAAACTCCGATCATTAAATAACCCCTTTTTTAATTATGTTTAACAAATACAGTTATAACTTTGTTTATTAAATAACCTGTCATAACTCTGCTTATTAATTCATGTAGCTTTTCAGAATTTTAATCAGTCCAATATCTTCCAAACAATGCCGTACATCCTACTCAATATATGCAACAACCCTTTTCATAACTAAAGGTATTTTTCACAACATCTATAGGCATCATTTACCTACTGTCCAGGCATATTTCATAATCCTTGTGTAGGCATTTTTCTTCTTTAAGGCAGACATGATTTTTCACTAACTTAGCAGATTCCATATTCACACATGTGACCACCATAGAGAGACCCAAGGCCATGAGTGGATGGACAAGTTTCCAAACAACAGATCCACACCTTTGGATGGATTTATCTGCACAACCACAGCTTCTGGCGCGCATTTCCAATGGATTCTCAGACTTCATTTAGACAAGAAGACAAACTTTTTCTTAATTTGGCAGGCTTGTGTTTTGCACATGTAACCTCCAGAGAAAAATATGAGACCATGAATAGATGGCCAGATAATCAAGGAACAGACCCATGCCAACTGATGAATTTATCAGTACGAGGACAATTTCTGGCGGGCATTTCCAAATGTTCCCTTAACCTTCAGTTTTCAACACTTGGACAAATTTCATTTGTTCTTAATATGCAAAACAAGATTTTTCTCACTTTGGTAGGTTGATTTCTTGCACATGTGACCATCATAAGGCAAACTGAAAACATGACTGGATAACCACTTCAACAAGGAACATATCCATGTCACCTTTTGAATTTGTTGATACACACACATCATCTAGCGGGCATTTGGAACTAGCTTTTTAAACTACCAATTGAACACTTAGACAAAATTGTCAAAACCCTAGGTCAACATTAGGAGATTTTTATTTTCATCAAATTGGAAGTATGAGACACCCAATGGATAGAGGCCAACATGTTGATTCTATCCAGACCAATTTCATCCTTTGAAACCTCTTTCTCTCTCCTCTGCGGGCATTTTTCTGGAGTAGTGCAAATCAAGCTGGAAGGTACTTTTGGCAGTTTGATATCTTCACCTTCCGAGAATTTTTGGACAAACTAATGATATGGTTGGATGCACCACTCAATAATATAGAGACCCATACCCTCAAAATAATTTAAACCATTAACTATAGGAAATGTTACAAAGGGCACTTAGGCAGTTTTACCAGTAATTTTATACTTAGACAATTTGTGCATTTTACTGGATTGGAGCAACTTGCCTGAAACACTGTTTTGGCAGACCCATAACTTCCTCCTCATACACTCTCAAGACAAACTGAGACCATGGTCAGGTAGACAGATCAACAAGCTACAACCTGACAGGATGGGGCGGGAATTTACCTTGACCTATGAGGTACGACGAGCATTTTCTTACGGCCACTTGGACCAATTTTCCAATACTTAGTAAATTTCCATAATTCTCCAAACTGACACATCTTTATATAATTAGGTCAAATTGTAATAATGACATCATGAAGGGACTAGAACATCATCAGGTGGATTTGCATGTTCATCACCCATGCCACATCATCATATCATCATATCTTTTGTCATTATTGAACTCCTTGAACATCAGTGAGTCTTTCACTGAGTTTGCCCTGCCATCATGTCCTTGGTCATTCCTTTGTCATTACTGAACTCCTTTGACATCAATGACAACCACATTCAACATTCTCCCCCTTTGGCATTTATGGAAACATCTAAATATTCTCCCCATTTGACAAAAATGACAAAGGATAACCTGTTATGCCCTTCTGTAACCCTCTTGATAGAGAATTTCCTATCTTTCTTCTTTTTGACAACTATCCTTGCAAATATATCTCCTCTTTTAAGAAATTTAGCTCTTTGTTTCTCTTCCTCTTGTTAACTAGACTTGGTACTAATCATTGTGTTATGATAGTTTGGTTAACATCCTCATTTACCTTTTTGTAGTGAATCTTTGAAAGAGAACCTGGATGATGAGTTCATAGACTCCCCCTATCATAGTGCCACCTTCTGCTCCATTAATGAATCTTTCATAGTTACTTGTAGTCAATGTGATGACTGTCCAGAGAAATATTTTTATGTGTGAGTAGTGTTGGACTTCTATGCACTGCGTTGCACATCATCTCACCAAGAATCTCACAATATCAACTTGTTACTCATCAAACGTTTTTCTTTTGATGTTAAAAACTTTCTAATACACTTTCAACAACAGGATTTGCTACAATTTCATATACTCACTTCCGAGAGGCAAATTCAGAAAGATCTTCATCAACTGATATGTGTTTGAATCCTAATTGTTCCTTTCAACAATCTGCAAAAATATGCGTTTTCAACCTTCTCATGGTGAGTCTTCCCATCTGTATTGTGTACTTGCTTATTTGATCATGCTTTTCATATATCATGGATGGATAGTATCTCTGTTTTCTCACTAGGTGATCATATTCAATTTATTTTGCACCATTTATCCAATTCTTGCATATATATATATATATATATATGTATGCTCACAAAACTTCATAAGGATTCATTGTTCTTTCTCAATAGAGTTTCACATAGGACATTGAGATTTTGATCATGCCTAGACTCATTTTACTCATACATTCTAGAGCAAATATTGAATACCTTTCCTTACTGTGTTTGGAGTATATAGACAATTCTTGTAGGAGCAACTCACTTCTTATGTCCTTGATGAAGATATCCTTTTATTCTTAGCAAGTGATATTAATTACTTTCAAACACCAATTGCATTTTTCTAATATTTACTCCCCCTGAGTATATGATCCCTTCTAATGCTAATTTCAAGGTTCTATTTTAGGTCACGAGAGACTTTAGAAGAGACATTCATCATCTTTATCTCCATCGGTGTATTTTACATCTTCATCTTGCTTTCCATCATAATGGATGTCATTTTTATCTACAACACTATTATGCTGAACATCATCTTTGGAAACTTCATTGATGCTTGGAATCTTTGTTTCCTTCGAATCTTTGTAGTCTTCCTTTCTTCTCCACATCTTTCCATGAGGTACTCTGCTTACTGGTTTTTCATTTCTTTGTCTCTTGGTTTTTGTACTTTGATCTTTTACCTTGGTTCTGCAATCAACAGGTTTGTGACCAAACTTGTGACAACAGTGACAATATCCATAGAAATTTCCTTGATATTTGAGGAATCTTTTATCTTTCTGCTTCACAACTTCCATCTTCTTCCATCCCTTCCTTTGTTTCTGAACTTTTACTGAAGCATTCTTTCTCAGCTTACATTCTCTAGCCATATGTCCAAAATTATTACAAGAGTAACAATGACCGAAAAAGATCTGTTGGTACCTACTTGTCATTGGTCTTTTAGGTATCATATATCAGTTCTGTCTTTATTATGAGAGGAGGGAGAAGATTTCTGACTATCCTTCTTAATCGGGCTTTTGAGTGCAGCAACATAGCTTCTTTTATTCCTATTTTGGAATGTAAAAGACAAACATTCTGGCTTCTTTTCCTTGTCATAACCTAATCCAATTTTATCACTTGATGGTCTTTGGCTACTTAGGATTTAATCTAAAGTCCTTGAGCTGTTCTCAAATTTTGATTTAATAGATTCTTTATCAAGCTTCTTTCTGAGAAAAATAACTTCTACTTTAAGTCTTTTAGAGTCTTGTATTTTCTCCTTGAGCTTCTCATTAATGGTCTGCTAGTCTTTTAGCCTCTTTACATCTTCGTTGAAGTTAGAAACTTCCTGTTTTAAGCTCTCAGTCTCTTTCATTCTAGCCATTGTATGTTGTCTTGAATTGTGCAGCTCTTCTTGGAGGGTCATGACTTCCTCTTCTTTTGAATTTAGCTTTTCTTGGTATTTTGGCAATTGCACTTTCAAATATTTGTTCCTTCTTCTACATTTTTAATTTCCTCAAGAGCACACATGAGTTCAGCCTCTATGTCCACCTCTCCTTCCACATTTGATTCCTCTTCTGAAGCTTGAGTTACTATCCCCATGAATATATTTTCTTCATCTTCACTATCAACCTCGAGAAAAGCAAGGTTTGCTTTTGTTATTTCTTCAACTAAATAAAGCTTCTCCAATTTGACCCAGAGTTCCTTAGCTGAGATGCATCGTCCTATCTTCTCCTTGATGGGTTGAGATAATCCATCAAGTATGGTCTCCATTGCCCTTGAGTTATTTTTCTTGGACTCTTTCTGAGATGTAGTCCTTATTCTTTTTTGTGGGATATAATCAAATATTACTGAATTCCATACACCATATCCTAATGATTGTAAGTATGCACGCATTCTTTTTCTCCATGTTGCATATTATCCTTTATTGAGTGTTGGAACTCTGTTGGAAGCCATCCCTTCTTGTTGATCCATAGTGGTTTTTAATAGGATCTTCCTTCTAGTGGTTTAGATTGTAATGAAGGATCCTGCTATGATACCAATTGTTGGAATATTGGACAATACTGAGAGGGGGGGGGGTGAATCCGTATTGATAACTTTTAACAATTAAAACCACTTTTAACTTATTCATTAACACACAGGATCAACAAGATACAAGGAACACATATTTTATCGTGTAATCCCAATTGGGAAAACCACAAACACTTTCTATAACTGCAAAATTATATTTACAATTGGGTTTGCAAGCTACAACTTGCAGGAGAATTCAATCCCCAAGTTTCTTAGATACAACTGAAGGATACTACAACACCCTGGTTTTCTGCTTGCTACAACAGACAAGGATGGTACTACACCCTATTTACCAGTTACTACTGGAACGAGGATATGACCCCCTGGTTTATCAACTACTACTGAAAGGATGCTTCGACACCCTATTTACCAGCTACTACTTGAAAGAGGCTACAACCCCATTGCAGGCCTGTAGCCTGCCCTAGCACCACCCTACCTCCCTAATTTGATCTTATAACTTAAATGGGATATACATTAGTTTATACTTTCTCTGTTCTCTGTTTCTGATCTTCAATCCAAGCTCTAGAGACTGCCCCTATTCCTTTTATTCTTTCTCTGATATCTGTACTCAGATATTTATTTAAGCACACAACAAACACTCTCATCTTCTTTTTACCTTCTCTAGCTTCTACACTGCTTCAAGTTTTCATATCGAGTATACAAAGACTCTGTTTTGCTGCTTTAAATGCTCATCTTCTATACCCAGAGACACCTCCTCTTCTAGAATTAACTTCTGTTTATATATCGTCAACATCCAGATGAACCATCATGTACACCATCCTTCTTTATAGTCGCAACTCTTCATTCTGGACACTCGTATCCTTCAACAAATGCTTCCTTACAATTTGGAAATCACCTTTTCATCAAACACACCACTTCATAAAATGCGCCTCTTCATCAAACTCATTTCGTTACTTCTCTGTTTATTTTCCTTATTATCTAATCATGTAGCCTTTTTAAATAATAAACTCCGATCATTAAATAACCCCTTTTTTTAATTATGTCTAAAAAATACAGTTATAACTTTGTTTATTAAATACCCAGTCATAACTTTGCTCATTAATTCCTATAGCTTTTCATAATTTTAAATAGACTGATATCTTCCAAACAATGGCGTACATCCTACTCAATATATGCAACAACCTTTTTCATAACTAAAGGTATTTTTCACAACATCTGTAGGCATCATTTACCTACTGTCCAGGCATATTTCATAATCCTTGGGTAGGCATTTTTCTTCTTTAAGGTAGACATGATTTTTCACTAACTTAGCAGATTCCATGTTCACACATGTGACCACCATAGAGAGACCCAAGACCATGAGTGGATGGACAAGTTGCAAAGAACATATCCACACCTTTGGATGGATTTATCTGCACAACCACAGCTTCTGGCATGCATTTTCAATGGCCTCTCAGACTTCATTTAGACATGAAGACAAAAAATTTCTCAATTTGGCAGGCTTGTGTTTCGCACGTGTAACCTCCAGAGAAAAATATGAGACCACGACTAGATGGCCAGATCATCAAGGAACATACCCATTCCAACTGATGAATTTATTAGTACAAGGACAATTTCTGGCGGGCATTTCCAAATGGCCCCTTAACCTTCAATTTTCAACACTTGGACAAATTTCAATTGTTCTTAATATGCAAAACAAGATTTTTCTCACTTTGGCAGGTTGATTTCTCGCACATGTGACCATCATAAGGCAAACTGAAAACATGAATGGATAACCAATTCAACAGGGAACAGATCCATGTCACCTTTTGAATTTGTTGATACACACACATCATCTGGGGGGCATTTGAAACTAGCTTTTTAAACTACCAATTCAACACTTAAACAAAATTGTCAAAACCCTAGATCAACATTAGGAGATTTTTATTGTCATCAAATTGGAAGTATGAGACACCCAATGGATAGAGGCCAACATGTTAATTCTATCCAGACCAATTTCATCCTTTGAAACCTCTTTCTCTCTCCTCTGCCTGCATTTTTCTGAAGTAGTGCAAATCAAGCTGGAAGGTACTTTTGACAAATTGATATCTTCACCTTCAGAGACTTTTTGGACAAACTAATGATATGGTTGGATGCACCACTCAACAATATAGAGACCCATACCATCAGAATAATTTAAACCATTAACTGTAGTAAATGGTGAGAATTTTACAAAGGTCACTTAGGAATTTTTACTAGTAATTTTATACTTAGACAATTTGTGCATTTTACTGGACTAGAGCAACCTGCCTGAAACAATGTTTTGGCAGACCCATAAATTCCTCCTCAGACACTCTCAAGACAAACTGAGACCATGGTCAGGTAGACAGATCAACAAGCTACATCCTGACAAGATGGAGCAAGCATTTACCTTGACCTATGAGGTATGACGGGCATTTTCTTAAGGCCACTTGGACCAATTTTCCAACACTTAGTCAATTTCCAGAATTTTTCCAAACTGACACATCTCTATATAATTAGGTCAAATTATTTTCATGTTCATCACCCATGCTACATCTTCATATTATCATATCTTTTGTCATTACTGAACTCCTTGAACATCAGTGAGTCTTTCACTGAGTTTGCCCTGCCATCATGTCCTTGGTTATTCCTTTGTCATTACTGAACTCCTTTGACATCAATGACAACCACATTCAACACCACCAATCTTTCACAAGAGGCACCGCCTTAAGGAACATAAATACGATATTTTTTGTATTGGAAAAATTGTGGACAGAGAAATAGCCCTCTAGCAAACTCAAACATTTATCTAGAACATCAACGTCTATCTGACCTTCAAATATAGGAATATCAAAGTGACTGGGTGTGGCTCCTCTGAAGTGACTACTTCTGCTCGACGATCCCTCTGATGCTGTCGATATCTGTCAAAGGATTTGGGTGAAACCATCCATAATCTCGTTCCTCTATTGTGTGAGGGCTTCCTCGAGGAACATCTTGATAGTATCTCTTGTTTCGTCCTTTTTCCTCGGTCATGGGGGGTGGTTTGGGCCGTCGAGGGCAGTCTTCCTCAAGCTGAACTAGTTCAAGACCCATCTATTTATATTCCGACCTTGTCGTGGACATGCATGGAGAACTAATGAAAGAGGAGATCGCTCTGATACCACTAATCCAGATTTATGTGAGAATGAAATGAAATAATAGATATAGAACCACATACACTGATATATTGCAAGAAACACAGTGATAAAGTAAACAACGAAAATAGAACAAACTGTAAAATAAAGCAACTCGAATGGTGGTAGCTTATCACTAAGAAGAGATGTAATGACTATGCTTAGTCATGGAAAGCTGAAAATAAAAAGAGATCGTAAGGGCCTATTTATCATAAGTATGAGGGCAAGAAACTTAAACATAAAAAAACCTAACCCTAGGAGATGAACCATCATAAAATTTGCGGGCCCCAAGGTGGTTAGTTGAACAATCAACTTTCCGGGGTCATAACTTTTGCATATGATCTCCATTTGGGGCACTCGGTAGATTGTTGGAAAGATCTAGCCGAGGAGTAAATTAGTGGATTGGGCCCAAACAAGAGCCTACATCCTATAGCTATCATTCCAACAGAAGTTCAGGGCTTGAATAATCGTTTAGGGCCTCAAAATGGCCACAGAAGTTCAGGGCCCGAAAAATCGTAGAAAAACTTCTAGAAAATTGCCAACATGGAAAATTGTTTTGAGCCATTGGAGTAGGTGGGTGGCCAACAATATCCATCTAGATCATTTTATAAATGTACATGTAGCACATCCAAATAGCAATGGATAAAATATGAGACAAATTAGCAAGTACAAAGGAAAAATTAGATTGACATGAAGAGGTGAAATGGATGAAGAATATTATCCAAAACATCCTCTGAATTTTTTTAGAGTTGAGGTGCAAGATTCTTCAAGAGCGATTAGGATTTGATGCAAAAGGTAGACTGCAATTAAGAAGAAATAAGTGAGAAGCACAAATGGTCATTTTCAATCCACATTTTGCATATCATCAAGAACAACAAAAATCATTCCAAATATGTGTCTACAGTATAGAACAAGTATAAACACATATCATTTGGAAAGAGGGAACCCACGTAGCTAACATTTTGTTTGGATTTGCTAGTTACCGAAGATAGTGATTTAGAATATATGTTTCCCAACATTACTATATGTTGTCCAACATTAACTTTATCTTAATACAACTCATTAACATAAACAACAACATAACATGGCAATAAACAATCACACAATTACATGAACACAGAGATTCATGGTAGAAACCCGAGAATTGATAGAAAACCCACTATAAAACTAATCTTCAATCTCACTACCTCAAATCTATTACAAGAGAACAATTATATTTGTCGTATCCATGTACATGTACACCATCGTGTATATAATTGTCCCATTATCCCATGTAACAATCACAAACTCAACAATTACATTTGTTCTCTTGTAGATTACTTCTTATACTTGTGCAACTCACCACCATAACAATGTCAATCCCAATGTGAATGCCTCTTTTAACTCTACCTTATCTATTTAAGTGTGTCTTCAAACACTAATTTTTGTTGGAAATAAGTCGTAGGATCCTTCTATTACTTTCAGAAAAAAACAAATATACAGAAAACTTAAGGTTGGCCTGTCGCCAGGGAAAGAAGGCTAGCCATAAGGAAGTGTTCAATGAGATTTTTTGTCCCATTGTTTTAAGCTTACATTAAACTTAATAGACCAATTACTATATTGCTTGTAAACTAGCTTCTCCTCCATCTATATCTATGTACCTAAAGACTGTATAATTGAAAACCAAAGCTACAATAACATTATCAAAATCTTGTTGCTATGCAGAGGTATTTGGATTTGGATTGAACTTGAAAATTATCATGAGTAGAGTAATCAGGGGTTAGTTTCGGTACCCTCTGGAAGCACTTCCAATAGCAGAGGCGTATTAGTGCAAATTGATAGCATGTCCAACTTGGTATCCATAACATGGATGTCCCCCCTCATGTCTTGAATGTTCCTCTGGATGTTGTCCTTCAGAATGTTTTTCTTCATAATCATTTTTCCTAGAAGAGTCTTGAGCACCCAATGACGATTCTCAAAGTTTATGATGCCCTTTTCCTGAAATATTCCTCAACTGCAAGTCCTAGCATTCACTCCTATATCAATTCAACCTCTTTGCTAATGTGGAGCGAAATATCTCTCATGAAGATCTCCTCTGAATGGTAGTTTCTGCACCTTCCACCACCTCGTTGACTATGTGCTCGTTGCCCAGGAGCTATGGAAGACGAGCCAAATTTATGACTAGAAATGTACCATATCACTACCCAATACCCTCTATGAAGTGCACAGTCCCTGCAAATCCAAACAAATCCCAAATTCTGGTGGTGGAATGTCATAGCTTGCTCGCAGAGTGAGCTATTTTTTCGTTCCTTGCTGATCATGCTTGTCTGCTCTCCCTTGCGTAGAGAAAGAATCTGAGGGGATGCCTTTATGCACCCCTCCTTAATTTCATGCACCCTCATCGACCTTGAGGTGGAAAAGTGTCCCCCCTTCCCCTTCCACGTTTCTCACTGCAAATCATCCCATGATGATGATGAGTGGCTTCCATCACCCATATTTGGGGGGGGGGGTTCAAACACTACTAAAAGCTAACTACATGTAGATATCAAACCAAAATGCTAAACTCTAATAATTTCACAACCACCACCATTAAAAAAAATCATTACATGTATGATTAACCTGTAAATACTTCTTATTCTTACATAACTTTCCAATACCGCTAATTAACTAATTACATGTTTGCATTTTACATCTAACACAAATTTAAACTATTACATATGATGAACTTGAAAAAAGTTTATGCTATTATGATGAACTATGAAAAATTGCATTCTCAAATCTAACACAATGTTAAATCTCGTCATATAACTAAAAACCATAAAACAAGTCCAACTTAATCATCATCATTAAATAAATGATTAAGTTGAGGTATATGTCAATGGTAATCAATGAATGCATACTTTAAAATAAATACTTATTTATGCTTTGGGGAGTTGAAAATAAGTATAGATCTCAAGATTCTCATAGTAGCATGGGCTACTACATTGATATGAGTAATTCACAAATGGTAAAGATCTCTCTTGTGTTTACCTCTATCTCAGTGGGTGGAAAGTAAGGCTTTAGCTTTCCGTTGATTAACAATTCAAAAAAGTTTCAAATGGACCCCTTGAGAACCCAATACAAATGCAAAAAAAATATTTATATCGATCACACATATATTTTATATAGTATTCGATACATTTATTTTATTTATGTACTTGTATTGTATGAATGGCAGAGAAAGAGCGGTAGGGTTTTGATCTAGGCACCATGCTAGCCTATTCGACTAGGCCTGTGACGATCCACGAGTTTGCTATTGAGGTGGGACATGTCATTGTGAGGGCCTCTCCTCGATGGGTGAAAGGAAGGTTTAATGTTTCAGAGGGAATTTTTCCTAGTAGGGGCATTGCTTGAGTTTTTTTTATGTTTTCTTGTGGAGCTAGTAGGGCAATAACATTGACCTGTGGAATTGTCCTTAGTTACATTCTACTTCCATCATTGGGGATGGTGGGGGACTGTCAATATTTGTCTCTAGTATTGTCAACATGGTCCCTCAGCATGTCAAGGCTTAACTAGGGTTTCAATGAGCTTTTGTCAGGGTTTGATCACGAACCTCTTGGTGAAAGGATCTGGATCATGTTATTGGCAGTGGATCCTGTAGTGAATATCTCTCCCTCTCGCTTCTCTTTTTGTTGATGCGATGGACTACTATTTTCCAATAGTGGAATATAGTGATGATGACTTGTCTGAGGAGGCAATATTTGGGGTTGAGGTGTCAAATTTGTAGGGGAATGCCTTGTCATAAGTACTAGAGCACATGGAGTTAATGGGGGATTTTCCAATGATGATCTCCGCCAATATCGAAGTACAATTGATGCCACTTGTACAGGTTCCCTTTAAATAAAAATCCACAAATTATTCCATTAGTCAGAATCATATTATCTCAACATTGGTCATGGAAGAAACTCTTGAGAGCCTGATTTTCAAAGAGCCTACTACGGTACTTGGGCCTTGTTCATCAAAACTGGTTTCGAAAGGCCTTGCTTCAGGGATTTGTGGTTTTGATACAAATTCTAGTAATTCAAGTTTACCTTCATTGGTGAGTTCCCTTTTCTCATAACATAGAGGTCAAGCTTGGGCATAGGGATTTATAGGCTCAAAATTGATAGAGGAAGAACTAGGGGGAGCCTACTCAAAGCCCTCAGAGATCAATAAGAGAGAAAGAAGGCGACGGGTGATTAAGTCTAGAGGTGGTGGCATATCCCTAGTTGTCAGTCAAGACGATATATTGACCCAAATCAGTGAGTTCTCTGGGAAAACGCTAGTGGGTAGACTCTCGGGTTGAAATGTTGGAATGCACAGTTTAAATAACTTGGTTTAATCGGTATTGGAACCTTGGCTTGGGTCACGCTTGGGTGTGTTCCTTCTTTCCATATTATGGCTAATGGTTGGCTCAATTTTATCTTCATAGAGGATTTAAATTCTCTTAAAATATTAAAAGGGATTTGGTTCATGGATAATGCATTTTTATCTTTGAAGCCTTAGAACCCTTGCTTCGATGCACATGTCGATTTTTTTAAATGCTCCCCGATCTAGCTAAAATTACCCAATCTCCCCATGTAACTTTGGGCGGAGGAATCCCTCAGGGACATTAGTAATACTCTGGGTCTCTTCATTACAACAAATGGCAGCTACAAGAGAACCTCAACAAACTTGGTGCCTTGGATTTTGGTGGAGGTGGATGTAAGTGAGGGGCTCTTTGAATCCATGGAGATTACCATGGGAAGTCTAATCTACACACAGGTTCTTGACTATCAAAACTATCCTTTCCATTGTGGTAGATGTAATAATTATGGTAACATACTAAAGTACTATATTATTCCTTTCCAAAAGAAACATTGGAAGAGACCTGAGGACATCTTTGAGGAAAGATCCGGTGTATCCCCTATACTATCTAGCAAGGAAACAACTGGAAATATTGTGAATTCCTTGGATATTCCTAGTGGTGGAGCACTGGACTCATATACTCGTCAGATCCCTATCATACTTTCATTCTTAGTGTGCAGTTTATGGAACCTCATCGGTTGGGTATCAAGAAGGAAGGGGAAATTAGTTCAAAACCTGATAAGGGTGTGTTTGGAGTCGAATAAAGAGGCTCACATTGCTGGGGGACCTATTAATTCCTCCGACGATAGACAAACATCTCACCAAAACTCATGAGGAGGTGCCTCACAAAGACTTAAAATATTCCTTGAATTCACCCCCTCGCAGATGATGCTTGTAGACACTTTGTGGTAACAAAGCATGATAGAGACGAGTAAGTAAAATTTGGATCCTATTATGAATTGTAATTTGTTTTCTTCTAAGACTGATAAAGAAGGTCCTTTGCCTATGAATCTTGCTGTGGGAATTGAACAACATGATTGTGGTGACCTCCCTCCTTATTCCGAGGTTGGGGGGAACATGGTTCCTTGGAAACATCTAGTGGAAAATATCGATAAATATTCAGATAGTTTAGAGGGGTGTAAATATGTGTCTGAAACATCTTCTGTAACTATATTTTCCCATAGCAGGGGAGGGGGACACTATGGTATTTTGTCTCAATCCCCTAATAAAGAGAGTAAACCCTTGGGAAACCTGGGTTTTGACAGTCTCCCAGACTTGATACATTATAGAGTTGGTCAAATCCGTACCATTAAAAAAGCACAATCCCACGCCCTATCAAATATCAATCAAGGAAAACAACACCTTCTTGTTGGGGGTACTTAGAGTGGATTATACCCCATTCAAGGGTTCCCCATGAAACTACTTTCTTTAAATGATAGGGGGCATAGGAGGGGGCCTAATAAACTAGATATTCATAGATTAATCCAACAATCACATTCAGAGGTGGTATTGATACAAGAAACAATGGGCCAAGGATAAAATTTTGTTAGGGATCTCAAAAAATCAATTCCAAACCGGGAATTTGTTGCCCTAGATGCCTTTGGGGCTCTGGGAGGGCTCATCATGGGTTGGTGTACCAGTACGCCTTTAACTAATTCATTTTCTATTAAAATTGGTCTTTGTACTTGTTAACGAGAAAAAATTACATGATCATCAACATAAAAGAAACAACCTAATCCAAGGTTCTTAAAGTAGACCTCTGATTAGTTGGAGTAGTTGTTCCTAATGGGTGTTAGGGCCCCGTTGCCACTAATGAAAGTTTACTCCTCACAAGAAGACTTACAATTAAATTACTCTAAGTTCCTAAATGTAGTTTAAGATCTAAATGAAATGCATCCTAATCTAAAACGATTCAACAACTACAAAAATACAATTCAATAGCTACTGAAAATTGTCTGAAAGCTTCTGAAATGCAGTGGAAAAAGCCATATAAATGCAACCCAAAAGGTTGCGGAAATGCAACTTAAACAACTACAAAAAACAATGAAAATATAATGTTTCCTCGCACAAGCAAAACATTCTAAAACTAATTCATACTGCATTTAAAGATAAAACACATAATAATCAAAATATGTAGAAAACATTCTACAATTAAATCACTATATATTATTCAACATCAAAGATTTTGTAAAGTAATTCAGATATTGATCATGAAAGATTACAAAAATGCTTTTAATTATGCAAGTCTAAATTAATTTCCAGTCAAATAGATCAAATGAAATAATCACAATAATCCTTTGAAAGACATTTCAAGGAACTATGATCATAGTAATTTAAATGAATGACAAGAAGTTCATATTTCATTCAAACCTACAGAAAACAACAATAAATAGAAAAGGTAATTTGTTCGATTTCTCAAATAAAAAACATTCATACATAGCTTTTGAAACAATTTCCCACGTTCAACACATCATGGCTTCATTGTGATATTGATCTACATACTAATGGAAGCATCTCCACCTTTATTTCTTCAAAAGAAAACTCAGTTCTACAAGGGAAATAGTATTAAGAAAAGAAACACAGTTCTCTTCTAGTCTATGGAGACCCCCCTTCGATTGGTAAAATCTCCTTCCCTTCAAATTCCTTGAGAACTGGTGTACACGTTGATTTTCACTTCACACATTAATGTGAATGTTAAAAAAAAAACCTGCACCATTATAAAGACCTACATTAGTAACAAGTAAAAATGAATACAAATAAATTTAATCTTATCAAAGACTAAATCTATTCGGTTAATTCTATTGGTTTATTTTTCGTCATGAGGATCTTCTTCTCCTTTTGCAATTTGGAAAACTTTGCAGTCAAAATACACATATCTCTCAAACTTGTGCTAGCAACTTTTAATGATCTTCTAGCATCTCTAAATTCGTGGAGATGGTCAAATGTGTTTAAGGTAGACATCTGGTGATATTCAAAGGCATTTTTTTTTTACCACGTAAGCTGTCACTCAACCATCTCTAATACGTATGGCAATCTTTCAACAATTGTACGTCTATTGGTTCTGCAATGTTTTTTTCCTTCTATTTCGTGATCTCAACGGTCTTCTCTTCATCTAGCTAGTGTCCAACCTTCGTGAGATCCTTCACGAAAACTTCATGATATAGTATCCCTCGACATTGGAAATTTTTACCCATAAGAGAACGTATCTTAAACTAGCAATTTCTTCAAGAGGGGCAAAAGAAACGCCTTGAGGAAAAGAGCAAAGGAATGAAAAAACAATACAGTTTTTATTCCATTTTAATGCATCTGCTAGACTTGTGTGTGACTGATGTATCCTTGTTTTTTGAGTGCTTTTGATGGTACTCCTTGGTCCTAGTATGAATTTACAATTCTAAGTAAGACATCAACTCCATGTCTGTCTATGCGCTTGAAACATAAAATAAAGTATGCATAAGTGTTTCACTACTGACATGTTAGTTGTGGAAGACATAAGGGAAATTGGACAACTGAGGTGCAAATAAGTGCATGGAAAGTGTAAGTATTGAGAGTTAACGTTCTATATGTTCATGCCATTCAAAAATAGGCCCAATAAGAATGGGCCAGAAAAACAAACAAAGTTACGAGCATAAGAAATTGTAGTTAATGTCAAAGGCCATATACATGCGTACATAAGTGGATTTGAATCGTTAAATATTTAACTCTACGTTATGTCCAATTATAAAAATGGATGTTGATATTAATATTGAATCTGTTTCTAATAATCTGTATGTTAACAAAGATCATGCTTCTAATTAAGATTCATGAATTTGCAAAATTAAGAATAAAGTCATCAAAATACTCCCAAGGTAAGATGCATGAGATAAATACATGCTACAATTTACTTGACCAGGATGGATAACCCTGTATCACTGCCATTCACATGAAATACATATGGATCACGCAAAATATTGACAAAAATAATTCAATTATGACTTTACTATATGAGATGAACAAATTCAAAAACTTGTCGATATTTCATATGATCAACAAAATCAAGAACATATGTAGTAGTTGTATACAAAGTTTTATGCATTCAATTCCAAAACCTCTATGAGAGCAGAGCAGAGCCTACCAAAGAACAATAAATGAAAATGAAATCCACACACAAACAACTACTAGGCATTGAAATAACTAGCGGTTGTTGATGGCATTACTTAAGCTTCTATGCTCTAGCTCTCCTAGGCTGATTCTTCATCATCCTTTGCACTAGCATCCTGATATTGCATGTATTTAGACACCAAATCGTTCATGTTGCTCTTTGCTTCTGTGAATTCCATCTCATCCATGCCCTTGCCAGTGTACCAATACAAGAAATCCTTCCTCCTAAAATTCCATCTCATCCATGCCCTTGCCAGTGTACCAATACAAGAAATCCTTCCTCCTAAACATGGCAGTGAACTGCTCGCTCACTCTCCCGAACATCTCCTGAATGGATGTTGAGTTCCTAATGAATGTGGGCGACATGGACAATCCTTTCTGTGGGATATTGAATGCATCGGATTTCACATTATCATCATAAGTTATCACTGGATAACTTATGCTATTACTGGATTTCATGATAGCATTATCATCATAAGTTATCTTTGAGCAATAACTCACATCCGGTCAGTCCAAAAAATGCACCACAAAAGAGAATGTGTGTGGTGTACCATAAGCAAAGATGTTCAATTAAACATAACAACATAGATGGCTATAGATCAAACATCATGAGCACAAATTATAACCTAACCTTACAAATAAGCTCTCCTTGGAGTCCACCAGCAACTAGTAGATTATCCTTCACAGCCATGGTGCTAATCTAGACTCATGAGAGACTATGCACTAAGTTTCTGGATGGACCTGTTTTAGTCAAGCAAAAGTAAGTAATAAGGAAGCCAAATATGTAATAGTGAACCAATGAAAATGACAATTTTCCTCTGTGTATTACCATCACAAACATTGAGTGTAACTACAAAAGGATATAAGCATTCACAAATATCATTTTATTACACCTAGTGTAAGCACTATGCACAAGATCAATCATGATAGCTTGAAAGTACGTCCGATGGTACAATTGGGCCAGCGACATTAAGAAATTTAGTTTCTTTACGAGATATTATAGACCGATGTATAACAAAATAATTTGATAAAAGATACACACCGGGCTTTGATGTTTCCCAAACCAAGTTCCTCAGCTGCAACATTCCACAGTATATTATAATTAGTCCATATATGGGCATACATACATAAACACTAAGCTTATAATATAGACAATAATAAAATAAGCCAAGATAATTATATTAATATATGGTGAATAATTAGAATGGTAGGTCAATGGGACCGAGGAAGAAAGTACAATCAATAATAAGCACCTGTAGGAGTATTGGCATCTCGCCAAGTACAAGATAGTCAAAATTGTCTTAAATATTTGATCTGGGAGTGCACTGCCATAATCGTTGTCCCCAAGGGAATCCACCAACTCTTGGTGATGTTCCTGTGTGCCTTGGGATGGAAAGTGGGAAAATATCTCAATAACGCTTCGGGATTCAACATTTAGAGGCCTTGCAATGAGAACCAATATCCATGACAATACAAGACGCGGATGACTTTTATGGTAACAAATATCCATGCAAATACTTAAAATTATGGACTTTTCATTAATAAGTTGTTTTCTTATTGTTGTGCACTGTTCAGTCATAGCCATCTATGCAAATGCTTGAGATTATGGACTTCTAGTTAATAAGTCATCTTATTAGTATGTAGTGTGCACTTTTCCAGTCTACTCAGGGCCTAAAGAGAAAGTTATGAAATTCTAACCAAATCAAGGCATATTACTTGAAAATCATGCATGCTTAGGGATCAATTGCTCCATTAGAAGATACATCCTAGTTAGGAATCTATGGGGAGGTTGGGAATTACACAATAACATATATGATCTATATGTTGAGCAAAACAAATGTCTCCACACCCTTCCTTTGCATCTTTGTAATCAATCTGCCCTTATTATTAACATACTATACCTCATGTTTTCCAAATCAAATGGATTCATTTCATGAAATTGATCAGATCAACCACACATATTACTAACATCATTGAATGAAAATTACCGTGCTCATAACTTCATTTTGATAGAAGATAGTACTGCTTTTGGTAAGTATTGAAAACATTATCAACTTAAGTTCCTCATAAGATAAATTAGAAAAAAAGCATTAGAGAAGGATTAGTCACATTTGCTTTCCAAAGTTCATTCTCATCCCTCAATGACTGTAATATTTGCAACCTCCACTTTTTTTCCTAGATAAGAAGATAAATCTTGTCAAACACCTTTGAGTCTAAAATCCCATAATAGTAAAGTGTAGAGCATAAGAAACAAACCTTTTTCATTCCTATTGTTCCAGAGATAGTTCTTTAACTTGCTCCTTTAACTCCACATTTGTCTGCACATAACATAGGTGTCATAACCTCATTGCTTTCCCACTGGCTCTCATCTAAATCAATAGCCTAAATTGTTTCAAATAAAAAGATAATGCAATTTCTTGTGTTAGTCCAAATATTTCTCAAAGAAAAGATTGTATAAAGATGAGTTGTATCAATACCTTTCTCTTGGGGCCCCTTCTACAAGATGGATTGTGCACTTTATCTCCATATTGATCTTGGAAAACAAAGTGAAATGTGCTCATCACAAACTACAACAAAAATGAAGCAAATTGTTTTCCACTAAAGAAAAGATAAAGTTCAATATTAATAGTGCAATTTCAAAAACATCCATCCCCAAAAAGAAATGTCTCAACTCTTAGAACTGATATATATGTCCTATCTATATTTAAAAGATAAATGTCAAATGAGCCTAAAAATGATTCATACAAATGTGCCATAGAGAATGCATAACATAACATCCATGACATCTATTCAACACTATACAGAGAACTAAGAAGGGATAAGAACTAATCATACTAACTGCTTCAAGTGCTAGACATCATGAGATTAATTGTGTGGATAACTTAAATGTATAGGGTCCTATAGTAAAGATTCACAATTCCTACACTCTGTGGTGTGGTGATACAACCCATTGCTGTCCGACAACAAAGCAATCTATCCGGGCAATCGTTCATGCTCCTTCCTGACTTCTTCTTGGGTAAGTAGGTCTACCCACTGAGAGTGTTGAGGGGAGAACCGACTTGCTGACCAAACAAGCAACCTCTACGTGTTAATTGATTCGCTCAAAGACAAGCAACCTCTATGTTGTTGTGTAAGTTCATGTGAAGCAGATGCAACAACATGAAACTTATATTTTGTGTCACTTCATGTACCCCATATGCAACAAGGAACTTATATGTGCATGTCTCTTATGGAAGGGGGTATTTTGCAATATTCTCTGACTCTGATGGGGCCTCAGAAACATATCTTCAACTCATGGCAAAAAATTCAATGCTTACTGAGATGTCATGTATATACTTGTTATAAATTTAAGAATAAGAGTTGGAGAAGTTTTATTTAGCTTATTAGGATGCAACAGAGGGCATGTGACTGAGACATATAAATATGTCCATTAAACTTATTCAAATGGTCATGCATCCAAGTACCTTGAAAATGTAAACTAAAAATGAAATGAAAAGACAAGGTAATATCAACAATCAAAATAATAAAAATATTGCAGCAAGATTTCATCTTTTAAAAAACGATCTCTTGTAATTGATATTATATGCTTATGATCACACCTTTTAAGAATTGTATCTATCATTTTGTTATGCATCCTTGAAATTAGTTAAATTAGCTCAATTTTACATAATGACATATTTAAGCATCTCAGTAAATCACCACCTAAAGGTTCCATTACATAGTTGTCATTAATCCTTACCAGGCAAGTTCTTTGTATTAATTTATATTCTGAATGTAAAATTGAATGTAAAATTTAAGTAATACTATGCAAATATGGACAAATACTCAGAATCAAGAATTTGTTACAAGTATGCCATAGTCAATTACATACAACTACAAGGATTGCATAAATACACCATTTTGAAATCACGCATCCAAAAAGATGGGCATCTACCAAGGAACCTAAAAGTACACATTTCTTGCTGAATTTATGGCAAATATAAAAAATAGAAAATATATCCTAAAATGAAGGCAACATTAACCCCTGAAAAGGCAACTAAAACGGCATAACTGAAATAGACCGCATGCAACTAGAAAATATATATGCCAAACTATCAAGGGCTTGATGAAAAAAATCACTTACGACTTTCAAGACCTTCAGAACAACCACATATGCCAGTATTCCAAGGCTCATTTGTAGGTGGCTCATAGATTTCAAGAAGGGGTTGGCCACACTCCGAACATGTATGTACAACCAACTGGTTGAAAACAAAAGCAACATATTAGTTTTTGAAAAGTGCAATGAATAGAAACATTTTAAAATCTCAAAATATAATTTATTCCTGAAAAAGTGAAAACGTATAGATGGCATATTAAGTTAAAAAAAGTATGAATCCCAACCAAATGGGTGCTTAATAGTAATACACACTATCACACCCAAATATGTCTCAATATACATATAAACAACAAACAATTTGTTTTACATGGATTTCAATTTTATCCACAAACAATACACATGGAAGACAAACTCTAAAAACAAAAAATATAGACATAGGCTTAATCTAACACACAAATTCATTAATGTATGAAGATTGAGATTCTAAAATGATTGGAAGGCATCTTCTAAATGCCAATATCTTTGATTGCTCTTTTTTGGAACAAATCACAACCATGGAAATCAACCTTAAAACATTCAACCACTCCGCCTCAATTGAGGAAGCAATATCAAGATTCACAAAACACTTGCCAACAACTGCAAAATGGGGTTGAGAGTAGAAAATGGGGATGGGGGATAAGAGATGAAGGACTATCACTCACTTCATACAAAAACATATGGAATAAACCACCCAGCAAATAGCCCCATGATAAGAGGATAGAATGTCGCAATTGGATTGCAAATAAGTATAACACTGATGACTGTCTTACATATTTTCATGCACTTTCACCTGGCAGTAAAATCCAGATAACAATTTATAGAATTTAGGTGAATGACATAATTTCAGGCAATGCAGCTTGTCAATGTCTCCTATCTAATTATGAATTATATAATTTCAGCCAATGCATGCTTTCAATTTCTCCCACTAACACCAATATACTCAACTACTTAATGTATGTCAATTAAGGTCAACTCTGCAACCCATGTAACTAAAAATTCTTGTGTGGCCATTGTGGCATGGGTGAAGTCTTAAAGCCAAGAATGGTCATCCTTGCAAGTGCTATGATGACCTTGACCTAATAGTTGGCTGAAAATAGAAAAATGGGGACAAGTTTAGATCATGCTCTGCAGATGACAGATTTATATCATGCTCTGCATCAATCCCAAGGTTTTTTCAGGGTGAAAAGTAATCATTCAAAGTCCATTGGCCTTGTCCACTTACAATAAAGACCACGTTCTTTGGATCATTGCAAAGGGTGTTTAGGATTGCCAGGATTTCTCAGTCTGGAATCCTGTTAACTGAAGTTTGAGGCATCATGATACCATCATAATCCAAAATAACGACTTGCTTATTACTCTTTTTGTAGGCTCCGACAATATGCTCAGTTGAAAGTTTACGAAAATTAGAAGCAAGACGCACCACTCTGAATTCCAAACCAAATCCTAGTCTATAACATCAATTTCTTGAACTTATTTCTCAAAACGTTTCTAAACTTAAATCCAAAACTTGTTTAGCATTGGCTGTAGCGAAATTTGTGAAAAATGTAAGTATTCAGAGCAACAACACATAATTTACTACAACAGAAATAGTTTGGACTCTAAAGATGTTTAAAGGAGGTGTTTTGGAGGCCACGAAAATGGTAGATATAGGATCAATCCTTTTCTACTTATTTATGGAATTTAAGATTACCAAATGAGTTAAAAAAATAGGCTTGAAAAGATGCCTATTACCTATTGATTCATAAGTCGATCAATATTGAGTACTAAAATAGTGCATGAAAGAAAGAGGTCCACATGCAAGCATACACATTCTAAGAACAAAGAAATGATGGACATTAGACAACAAATTATTAAATATGATTGTTATTCTATGTAAACAAACAAACATGATAAAGCAACCCATTGCAACCAATATGTTTAGAATCTACCGATTGACACGAAATTCAATTTGGCAGTATAAAGGCACACATACCAATTTTTTGGTCATAGTAATAGTTAGGAGTTTTTGATTCAAAAGTGGCAACAATATCTCTATTGTGGAAATATTCTATTCATTGAAATGATGGGAAGGTAAAATATGCAAGTTCTAAACAATACCTGCACATTGGATCAAAGCATGGTAGTATGCATTATACTGAAACATTACAACTTTTTTGAACTGTACCAAATGTTGAGAAAACTTGTTGTTTAAAGCAGAAGAGAGTCATCATTTAATGTAACAGGGTTGGGCCTAGATAGTTCTTGTTTTTGTTTTTGTTTTGAGTTGATATGAATTTGTAAGAATCAATAAAAGAAATAATTTTGAGCAGTTTGTCTAAATGTGTTCAGTTTGTTTACAATGCATGAGCAAAACCATAACTATTAGGATATTTAGACACTTAGGAGTTAGTTAAGCTCAACTTGTGTAATATATCCGTTAGGTAAAGTGTGTTTCCTTAGTATGCACTTGTAAATATTTAATCCGACGGTCACGATATGTTCTAGACATAGAGTGATCCGACGGTTTAACTTCTCTTAGATCATACCTACCTTTGATCCGTGGCTTAGCACCCGATTGGTCCATGATCTCTATTTAAAGAGCATGGAGGGTCATTGGCTAGTTGATCGATTATGAGAAGCTCATTTGTAACTTTCTTTCTTTTGCATAATAAATTGCTCCGTAGAAGCTATTTGGTTAGGGCCGTGGATTGTTTCCCTCTAGAGGGTTTTAACCATGTCAAAACATTGGTGTATCGATCTATGATCTGTTTATGTGAAGTGGTTGTTCTAGGTGTTCGGTATTTTGGGAGTACCATGTGTACCCGAACATGGTATCAAAGCGTTTATGAAGAACTGCTTCCGGTTATGATCTAGATCTTGAACTGGTGTTGTTGAAACTTGAAAGGGTTTCTGGTTCTGGAATTTCTGTGCATTTATGGGCCGTGGGAGGTATTCCATTGCATCCAGAGCATCGTTTCCATTGGGAAATAGTTTTCGTTTGATTGAAAATGGTTTCCAGTTGCTTCAGAAACGCGTATTTCATCAGATCTGAAGGTATAATGTTACAGTGACGTTTTTATTATTTAAAAAAAATATCTCATATTTTATCAGTTTTTATTATTAGATTTTTTTTTAGTTTTGGATTGTTGTTTTCCCTATTTGCGTATGCTCTTTGCCGTGCACCTTGTGCGATCGCGACGAATCATAAACATAAAGGGAAAGAGTTTTTCTTGACTGTGTATGCTCTTTGCTATGCGCCTTGTGCGAACGCGGCGAATCAGAAACAAAGAGAAAACATAGACTTTCCGGGAAAACTAACGAGATCTAACCCTAAAAGTTTTGGAATTTTTTTTTTTGTTTCGGTTTGTGGTGTGATTTGTAGAAAAAGAGGCAAGCACGGAGACCGAGAGAGAAGAGTAAAAAAAAACAAAAAATCCTCTTCCTCTTTCCCTTCTTTTACGTACCTTTTAATATTAGCTCACTTGGTTCAAAGTTGCTTTATTCCTTAATAGGTCTTGAGTTCAAGTCTTATTAAGTTACTTTTAAAAAATGGCACATGCAATTTCTAATTTTAAGTTACTTTATTGTAAAAGTGCATCTCATTTAAATTAAAATAAAAAGTGAGTCATTTAAATTCTTTTTTTTTGCTGCACTATTTAAAGTAACATCATTGTAAAAGTGAAAATCACTTATTTTACAAAAGTGATTCACTTAAAGCAACTTTCTTGTAAAGTGATTTTCAAAGGTTCATCTTGGGAAGAGGGGGGTTCTTTTTTTTGTTGTTGGTCATTCTCTATCTACCACGTCACTATCGGGGACATCTTCAACATTTTCTTTGATCAAGCATAACTTCATCATACGAAGTCAGTTTTCAGTGTCATTTTTTTTTAAACCGCCTGTTTTTTCGATCTCTTCGCATCCAGACTATTGGTTTTTGTTTTTATAGCCATTAATTTACAATATGGCTGCCCCTTGTGATATTTTACTTACCAGTTCCAACTATTTCTCATGGAAATCTAGTATTGAAGATGTTCTACGAAGTAGGGAACTTTTCAGAATTACCTCAGGGAAAGAAACAGAACCCAATGATGGTGATAAGAAAATAAAGTGGGAAAATAGATGTGATGAAGCTCGTGGATTGATTGGGATGTCAATCTTTATTGATTTGCGATTCCACATATCTGGAATTGATGAACCTGATACAACTTGGGAAAAGTTGGAAGTTGTGTTTGGTAAACACAATAAAATTCGAGGTCATCAAATCGAAAATGAGTTGATTTCTTTAAATCCAAGTGATTTTTCATGCATTCAAGATTATTTATCTAAGTATAAAACTCTTAGACTCTTATGTGAAGAATGCAATATTAAGAGGGAAAACAAACAATGCATTTATCATATTCTTTTAAAACTTGGACCTGCATTTTTTGTTTTTGTATCTACATTTTACTCCATGAAAGAATCCTTGAATGCAACTAGCTATCAAGAGCTTAGTCTTGAATCCTTTTGTGATTCCTTGGTTAGAGAGCAAGATAAGCTCATCCATCTTGGAATGATTAACAATGTAGATACATCTGGGAAAGCCTTATTGTCCCAACAGAAAGAAAAGTCCAAGCCTCCCAAGAAACAAAATTTTCACAATAATAAGTCAAACAAGGGTCCCAAACCCTCTTAGTCAGCTCCTTTAAAAAATGACAAAGGATCCAAGCTGAAAGGAAA
Organism: Larix kaempferi; assembly: GCA_027924585.1. Taxonomy (NCBI): domain Eukaryota; kingdom Viridiplantae; phylum Streptophyta; class Pinopsida; order Pinales; family Pinaceae; genus Larix; species Larix kaempferi. The sequence continues at coordinate 13,075,251 of BSBM01000196.1, forward strand.
GAAGACCGAGCGTCATTGCAACTATTGCGGGAAAGGTAATCATGATGAATATAAGTGTTTCAAGAAGATGACAGCCTTGGAAGCAACAATGAAGAAGCACCACATCAACCTATAATCGCCTTCAGAATCTACCTCTCATGGACATGCACTTTGTGCTTCTGGTTATTCTTGTGCTGCATCTTCTTCTTCTACTTCAAATGAATGGTTGATTGACTCTGAAGCATCTTATCATATGGCTAAGGATCAAACCATCTTTTCTACTATGCATGAATGTAACACCAAATAAATATTTGTTGGTGATGATAGATCTCTAAGTGTTGTAGGATCTGGAACAGTTCCAATAGATAATGGTCATTTTAGTGATGTACTATGTGTTCCAAGAATTTTCTGCAATTTGTTATCAGTCTATCAAATCACTCATTCTGGTGAAGGTAAAACTGTGACGTTTACACCTCACCAAGTTGTAATCAAGGATTTTAAAGATCCTCGACATGTCCTAGCCAACAGAGTTGTTGATGATATTACCAGGTTGTACAAATTTAACAACTTTGGGTCATCACCTTTTCCTTCAGTTTTTGTTGCTCATAGTGATAACTTGAGCAAACTTTGGCATGAGCAATTTGGTCACTTAAATTATCGCTCATTGCAATAACTATGTAAATACAATATGGTGACAAGTCTTCTGATGGTATCTTGCAGGGATGGTGTTTGTTCCGGTTGTGTACTCAAAAAACATCATCGGGACAGTTTTGACAAACGTGCCTCTTGGCACGCCTCGGTTCCCTTGGAGCTTGTGCATAGTGACTTGTGTGGTCCTCTTCTGTCTGCTTCCTTTTCTGGCTTCAAATATTTCTTAACTTTCACTGATGATTACTCTAGACGCACTTGGGTTTATTTCCTAAAACTTAAGAACGAAGTAGTTAGCATGTTCTTGGCCTACAAGGAAAAACATTATGGTCATCAAATTATTAAGTCAGGATCCGACAATGGAGGAGAATATGTTAACAAAATGTTCACTACTTTTTGCACTGAACAAGGAATCCAACAACAACATACTATTCCATATACACCACAAAAAAATGTTGTAGTTGAACGGAAGAACCACACTTTAAAAGAAATGGCTAATTGTATGATCCAATCTAAGGGACTAAGTCTTCAATTTTGGGTTGAAGCCACAAATTGTGCAAATTACATAGTTAATCGCAACCCCCACTAAAGATTTACAAGGTATCAAACCGGAAGAAGCATGGAGTAAAACTAAACTCGATGTAAGTCACTTCCGTGTGTTTAGTAGTGAAGCATGGGCTCACATTTCGGATGAAAAACGAAAATCATTGCAGCCTAAAAGTAAAAAGTGCATATTTGTTGAATATTCTAAAGATGTAAAAGGTTATAGACTTCTTCAATCACATTCTCATGATATAATCATTAGAAGAGATGTTAAATTTGATGAAAATATTTTGGCCTGCGAGCCTAACTCGACGGTTGTGCCATCTTTGGCCTGCGAGCCTGATTCGGCAATTGTGCCTTCTTCTACTTCCAACTTTCTTGACAGATTTCCAACTCCAGTTTTTGATGATGACAGTGAGGATGAAAATCCACCTCTGCCTGCTCATGTTCCTCTAGTTTTACCAGCACAAGTGCTTCCTCGATGGGTCCGTTCAACATGTGAAGCAGCTGGTGATCTTCCTAGTGATCCTAGAGATCAACGTCGAACACGTTCTCAGTTTCAGCAAGCCTCTTCTCTTTTGGCTCAAGTTTTTGAGAATCATGATACAAAAACTTTTGTAGAAGCTTCAGGAAATCCAGAATAGGATGCAGCTATGGATGAAGAATATTGTTCCTTAATGGCGAAGGATACTTGGGATCATGTACCTCTTCCAAAAGGAAGAAAAATTGTCAGATGTAAATGGGTCTATAGAACTAAGTATGCATCATATGGAAGTATTGAACGACTTAAGGCAAGGTTAGTTGCCAAAGGTTTTTCACAAGTTGAAGGGATTGACTACAACGAAACCTTTGCTCCTGTCGCAAAAATGAACTCCACCCGCCTTGTTCTTTTCCTTGTAACCTTACATAACTGGGAAGTCCATCAAATGGATTTCAAGTTTACATTCTTACATGGTGATTTATAGGAGGAAATTTACATGGAACAACCTCCTGGATATGTTTAGAATAACTCTAGCCTTGTCTATCGCCTTAAGAAATCCTTATATGGCCTTAAACAAGCTCCTAGATATTGGTATGCCAAAATTGATAACTTTCTACTTGACACTGGTTTTTATAGATACCATTCTGACCCCAATGTCTATACTAAGAAAGTAGGAAACCATCTCATCATACTTGTTCTATATGTTGATGACCTTATTCTTACTGGTAGTGACCCTAAGCTTTTAACCCATGTGAAATCCAGTCTTAATCAAAATTTTGAAATGTCAGACTTAGGACATTTGCATTATTTTCTTGGTCTCCAAGTCCTGCAAACCAAAGAAGGAATATTTCTTTCTCAGTCTAAGTATGCTTGTGACCTTCTTCATCGCTTTCACATGGAAGATTGTAAACCAGCCCCTTCTCCCTTTCATTTTGGAGTCAAACTTTCTGCCACTTGTACTTCACCTGAAGTAGATGCCACCTTGTATCGTCAACTTGTTGGTAGTCTCTTATACTTGACTCATTCTCGTCCTAACCTTTCCTTTGCCGTTGGTCATGTTGCCCATTATATGCAAACACCTCATGAAAGTAAATGGAAAGCAACCAAAAGAATACTTCGATATATTTGAGGTACAATTCAGTTTGGGATTCATTACAGTATAGAGGGGAAACCTTTGTTGGTTGGTTTCACTGATTTAGATTGGGCCGGCAATCCTGATGATCGAAATTCTACTGCAGGTTATGTTTTCAGTCTGGGATCTGGACCTGCCACTTGGGCTTGTAAGAAGCAGCAAGCTCTTGCTCTTTCTTCAACAGACGCAGAATACCGAGCCGTAGTTAATGCCAGTCATGAAGCTTTATGGCTTCGACGGATCCTTTTAGAGTTTGGATTCGAGCAGCAACAACCTACTCCACTTTGGTGCGACAATCAAAGTGCCATCAAGCTCGCCAAATATCCAGTTCTACATCAAGGCATTAAACACATTGAGCTACATATGCACTTCATCAGAAATCTTGTTCATGATCGTGTTCTTGAAGTGCTCTTTTTCCCTACAGATGATCAAGTTGTAGACATCTTCACCAAGTCTCTTACATAAGCGAAGTTTTCTAAACTTCAATCTATGTTAGGAGTTCAGGAATTTGTGATTAAGGGGGGATAGGATCTAATGCCTCCTTCCTTCTTCTAATAGTGTCACTTTTGTAAATCCTTCAATCCTATCCCAAGTTGTTCTTAAGGGGGGATGTTAGGATATTTAGACACTTAGGAGTTAGTTAAGATCAACTTGTGTAATATATCCGTTAGGTAAAGTGTGTTTCCTTAGTATGCATTAGTGTTGCGGGGAAAATTTCCTGTGGCTTGGGGCAGACCACAATAGATAGCTGACCCACTAGAAAATAACTCAATTCCGAATGCAGTGCTATATAAACGACAATGCTAAGATAATGGAGAAAAGACCAACCTTCAACCGGATGTTCGAAGTAGATCCCCGTTGAGCTTTCAACTTCTACACTTAAACCTGCAGATTAGTCTCAACAACAAGTACAAGCAAATGCATATAACATGTGAAAGACATTAGCATATCAATAGCATGGTCCATGATATCATAAGCAAATATAACCCAATGTAATTTAACAATATTCACAACATCAATTGGACGAGAAAATGAGTATTTCCATTAATGAATAACAATAAGTACAATATACGACCTCTTGCCGGCAACCAATCTGAATCAAGAACTGGGTCTCTCCACTTGTGCCTCCACCACTTCAATCCCCCATGCAATGGAAAACTCAAACTATGAAAGGAGTTTGGTAGGTGAACATAAGGAGTTCACAACAACAAGGATCAATGAGTGTAGACTCAAGTCACGGCAAAAATCCACTAGAGTTATCTTGCTCTCTCTTTCTCCTCCCTTCCATACACCATAAGAGCTCAATATATAGCCTTCCAAAGGTAAGTGAAAGGTCGAATCGAGTCGTTTCGGGGTATATGGAGGGCCAAAGGTCACCCTAAGACCACTTTTTGGGAGTAAAAAGTAATTTTCTATTGGTTTTTACCATTTTACTTGGTGTCCACGGGCTATAGTGGAACAGCCTGCGTGTACGCTGACTATAGTGGAATAACTAGCGTATAGGAACAAAAATAGGGATTTGTGTGTTCCTAGACGGAAAATGATAGATCTTAGTCAGTAAAATGGATCCTGAAGGCCAATGAATGCTGATGCTCACAAGGTGGAAAATCACGCTGTAACAGATGCCCCCTAATGTGTGAGGTCAAAGAAGGTACTACGATGGCCGAAATACATTATAAATCTCAGAAGTGGAGTGATGGAGACACAAATAGAGAGAGTATCTCACTCATCATAATACAATAATATCTCGGAATGCATGTTGATGCAATACAACAATCTAATACAATGGCCATGATAGGCAGTATATAGTGAATACATGTCATGAGTGGTCATAGCCATGACCCATATAGTAAGATATGGTCTCGTGCTGAAAAGGAAACAACTGGTGCAATACTGGAGGTATAAACTGCTGATATATGAGAATAAGCTCTCATGAGTATAGTCACGATCAAGAGCAGCATACTAAATGCTACTAACGTCTGGGGTCTTCTACAGAAATCATCTGCGGTGCAAGTCCCATAAACTGAATAAAGGTGTTGAGGTCGAACTTGATGTGACATCGTTTCATTACCAATCAATGATGTATACCATTAACAGACACGAGATAATGCACCAACAATGAAAATGGGCATCAAGGCACAGAGTACAATCATCAAAGTGTGAATAGATGTGTTGAAATCGAACACTAAGATGAATCCATCGATCAGGGGACATTGATGTATTCCCAAAACTGTCGATAGCAAGAGAACCTACCACTAATGACTGCAAGCCTCAAGGCACTCAACTGACTCTAAGTCTCAATTCTGGAATAAATGAGTTGAAGTCGATGGAACGAAACTCACTGGAAGGAGGGCATTAAGGCATCCCCCATCAACCAACAAGAGGTAATAGCTACGTTAAAAGATTTGGAAGAACTCGAATGAACAGATTGACTCAATAAGGATGACCGACATGCAATAGTCAAGAGATCTGAGGAGTGGCCGACTCTGGTTTCAGGACTTCTTTTTAACAAGAGCATGAGCAGATGGATAGACTTAGTTAGCATGGACTCAAGATAACAACAACTGTGCGATGCAGGAGGCATAGACAAAGGGCTCCGTAGTGACTGGAAGCTTAACCAATCGGTGGAGTAAACTTTGAGAAACGAGTACAGCTCCTAAGGTCCTACTATTGTCTCGACTCATGATGGATGGAGTGGAATGAATGCTCTGTTCAAAGATGACACAACAATTGCCAATACAAAAAAGTAAATATTATCCCGTTTGGCTTTTTGGAATATTTGATTTTTTTAGTCTTTTTCATATTTGGAAAGCTTGAAAAAGAATAAAATTGCTTATAGTACAACAAGTGAGGGAACGAGTGTCAAATAGCGATTAGATTAGTCCAAAGTAGTGGAACATACCTATGATCAATGCAAGGAAGTATGTGCAGGGTGTGGACACTCGGGGGGATGTTCCCTTAGGGTCAAAAGGTCATCAAATTGCGAAAGGAAAATGAAAGCTTTGCAGGGCTCGACAAGGGAAGTGCTCAGGCACCAGGCTAACAATTGAGTAAGCGGGAGTCGAAACAAGGCTCAAGCGGCAAGCAAGATGATGCAATGCAATCACAACTTGGTAAAACTGGGGGAGTCCTTATTGGAGATGGCTAGCATAAGACAAAGTAGAGTATGAGTCTTTATCGCAAAGTCATGGTGTAGCTACAAATGACTCCCGATCCTAGGGAGAAACAATAGCATGGGCACCAAAAAGCATAACAAGGCTCTAACTAGGGCACCCATGTTTGGACAAGCCCTACCGCCAAATAACGACACTTCTATAACAATGTGAAGGTTCCATGTCCGTTACAAAGCAGGGTCGTACCTAGGGTTAATGACAAATGGTCAAAGGTCAAATGCATAATGCAGGTGAAAATTATATCTAACCTATATGATGGGTGTGAAATATACCTGCCGTAGGCGCGAAACGGTAAAAAAAACAACTCTTCTTGGAAAAATCTGTTCAAAATAGTGCTCCAAGACATTTCATTAGTTTGAAACAGCTTAAAATGGAAAAAACTATAGAAAAGTGGGTTTGTAAAACTATAAATAGTATAAATAAATTACTATTTACCAATTCATTTTCATTTTCATCCAAATAGTGGTTTTGGTTAGTTTTCACCTCCGAAGTTCAGTTGCTGATTCTGGAAGCTGTGGGTGTCCATTTCAGGAACCGTCTGGAGCAGGTTGGTCATCTCATCCCCCTCTTTCATTTGGTAGCTTTTATTTCAGTTTTCAGTGGTCCAATATTTTTTTTGGGCAAGCCCTACTTCTCCATGGAGTTGTACGCGGGCTACAGCTTTGCGGTTCCCAAGTAGGGCCTTCTAGACGCGGTCAATGCTTGCGTTGACCGCGGGTAGATGCCTCTGTTTGCACAATTGCACGCGGGTACGGCCTTGAGTTTGGTTTTTTAAGTGTTAAAGGCTAAAAAAGTTTTTTGCTTCTTCCTCCAGGATGGTTCTAGAGTGGAGGGAAAGAGAGCATGATGTTGTGGATGAGATGGTTCGCCAAGATTTTCCCCCACAACAAGCACTACAAGCATGTGGCCTATATAAATTCTGGAACATTGGGGGTTTAAGGGCCCAAAACCAATTGCTCAGTCGGTTGATAGTCTACTGGGACGTAGACGCACAGAAATTCAACATGGATGGTCAAACACTCTCCTTAGAGGTGGATGACATATATTTCATTACAGGGTTATCCTGCCGAGGGGAGGTGGCTAGCCTTCAATCTCGCACTGTTGGTGGTGGGATCACCATTCTAGACTACATAGAGTGGTATTGTCCTCCCCACACCCAAAAGGTGGGGAGTCAGGTACCCATTGGGGCTATAGTCAGCTTGAGTATGAATATCATAGTGTCCACTCTCGTCAGGATCACAGGTTCAACAACTCTACACTAGGCTTCGAGGTCGGTGATGTTCTACACCTCAGAATGCATGAGACCCATAGTATTTGACTGGTGCACAACGTTACTGGTGTCTATGAAGACCCAGTTAACGAAGTGCAAGCATGGGCAGGCAAAGAACTTCTGGTATGGCAATATACTATGCAGCTTTTTCTTTGAGAGAGTTCCTGGGCTTAGTCCGAGGGTTGAAGTCCCTCCGCATACTCTCCATGACCCAGCCCTGACCCGGTGGGCAAAGGTTCTTACGCGACAGGGTGGTGCCGAACATGCATCACCATATACAGATAAGTTCTTCCACTGGTGGGATTGGAAGGTCATTTCCATTGACGACTACCCATATGCCGGGATAGACTTTCGCGGCGATCGCGACATGCCGCTTCCTCCAGGGGCCGTGTTCGGAGATATCGGTAAGTTAGTATTTTTATGTTTTGTATATTTGATTTTTTGGGATTTTTGATTATATATGGGAATGCAAAAATATTTTTGGTGTAGTATCACATATTGACATTCCACTGTTTGCTCGCAGATGCTGGTCCGCGAAGACCAGAGGGCTTCCCGAGACATCGTCGACGGGGCAGGGGTGGAGAGGTAGCTGGTGCTGCAGCAGAGCGTACATTAGAGACCGTGCGGGTCAACCTGTCCCGCGTGACCAACAGGGTACCCATGATTGAGGTGGAGCATCTACCAGAGGCGATGCAACGACATGTTGTGGGAGTACCGGGCACCTGGGTACGACTACTATGACGTATAGCCCAAGCAGTTCACTACTACTATCAGACACATCCTGCTGAGGCTGCTAGGTCTCCTCCTAGGGCTTAGATATCTCAGAGTCCCATATTTTGTATCGATTATGTATATTTTTGAGAGCTATGGGCTCCAGTTTTGTACTGTGACACTACCTTTTTGGACATGTTATTTATAAAAAACTATGATTCTCCGGTTCTACTATATGTGTATGTACAAATGTGTGAATGAATGTTTATTTGTGTGCTTCTTTTATTGATGTGACAAATGCCAATCTAGGAAATAATTTGCGTATGCATCAGATACATGATTAAAACATCTTGGAACAAGAATGTATGTAATGGAAACAAAATGACTCTCCAAGAGTCTTACCCTTAAGAACCTCCGTAGTAATGTAGGATCCCTCACGCGATACTGACCATTCAATTGAGACACAACCAGTTGTGAATCCAAGCAGACCTCTAAAGACTGGATACCATGCTAAATGGAATCCCGAAGTAACTCATCTACAACACTGTACTCAACCACATTGTTGGATGTAGGACCGAGACAGGCACCTCCCAAAGACACAATCTGATGTTCTGGTGAATAAATAACCCACGCAGTAGAAGCGAGTCGCTGCGTATGACGGCTAACACCATCCACGAATCCTAAGAACACAGGACATTCCGCTGACATCTGTCAACCAAACAGAAGCAAATCAATAGACCCGGAAAAATCAAAATAAATCTAAACTATGTACATAAGTAACTATACAAGAGTATACAAAAGTATTAGCTTGAGCTAGAAGCTCAAGCGTAATACCACTTGAGGTAGAGCCCATTTCTAGGCTCCTTCAAGGCGTTCCCCTCATAATCTTCCAATTCGTAGGCTCCTTTCTCAAGGACATGCCTCACTATGTAAGGACCGTGCCACATGGGGTTAAACTTGCCTGCCCCCAAGCGTTACTTAGCTCAGTCACCAAGGAGGACTAAGTCACCTTCCTATTATACCAACAAGGAAACCTAAACCTATACGAGGTGTTCTAAATACACCCGCCATAATCGAATCGAAAATCGAAAAGGGCCAGTAAACAAGTACAAGTCCAGCTAAGTATCCTGTCTCCAAGAAACATAAGTACCAAGATCATCTCTAAAATGTACGTAAAGAAAGATCTGATACAAGTCACTGCAGTAGAAACATTTTCAACTTCACTATTGTTAACCTCAGACATCATGCAGGTAGAGCTAACCACTGAAGGTGCCATAGTACCAATACCCGAGGGATCAAAATGATCATCTTCAAAATGAAGAGCAAAGCTGAAGGATGTGAAGGAATTTGCAAGAGCCATCATCACGAGAGTTGGAAATTCTAGAAAAAGAATCAAACTCTTCAGGAGCACTGATTTGCGGATCCATAAGAGAGCTCAAAGACTCATCAATCTCAATTGTCAAACCAAGGCTGGACGAGACTGTGACTGGATCCAAATCCAAATGGATGGCAGATTGTATTATAGGCTCATCTCGTTCAATAAGGCTGAGGGTGGTAAGGGAATGAGATCTATGATAGAAATCCCCCAAAGGCTCATTCGTTACCATGCATGGACACGATAAAATCTTCATCTGAAGGTAGAGTATCATCAAAGCATCTGTGTGAACAAGATGGGTTGGCTGCTTGTGCGGGCAGCATAACGGGATCTTCCTCTACTGTCCATGAATAAGAGAGATACGAATTTGCAATGGCTTGTTGAACATGATGAGCAAGCTTGACTGCAGAGAAGGGAATATCCATCCCAATGTGCGAAACGTCTCTAGACGGGGAACTCGTGGAAGGTAGATTCCATGGATCACTAAAATACGATGTCCAGAAAGGTATATGATTTAGCAAGGAAGGAGCGTCATTTGAGATGGTTCCTACAAAGGAGATTGGTGTGGGGAATTCAAAAGATCCCATCAAAGAAGGATACGATCCTACACCAATGTTCCTAGTTGCTGGTTGAGAATCTTTGATATGGGGAACAACAGTTCCTGGTGATGCTACGGAATTAGAACTAGGGAAGTCTAACTGATCGATTGTCACGATTCTACCTTCATGAGGAAAGTAGATAACTCTAAATACGGAGGATACGATCGCTTTCATTGTGTAGATCCAATTCCTTCCCAGGAGAAGGTTGTAGTCAATAGGCGCATCAACCACCTCGACTTCAATAGGCACGGATTTCCCACCCAAGTGGACCTCAAGGGAAGGGATAATATCATGCGGCCTAAATGACCAACCATCGAATGCAGTAAGCATAGTCATAGATTTAGACAAGGGAGGAGTGCCAAGAGCTTTCTAGCAATCCAACGACATTACCGAGGTGGAAGCACCTTCGTCAACCACCGTGCGTTTAACAAACTTATCCAAGTACCTTACATGGATTTGAAAAGCAACATGGTAAGGTAAGCGAGGTTGGATGTCAGTAGTGTCGAATTTAATGACGCTAGGGTTGTTCCCATTCTGAACTCCCAAAGCAGATAAAAGGGCATGCTGTTGTGAAGGACATGCTTGTAACACCTCAAAAGCCGACATGGCACATGGAGTTTGACCCAAATATTCTATAATAGAGTAGTTCTGGGCGGCTCGAGCATTGAGATTGTGCATTGAGCGCTTAAGAACACCTTTCGGTATCCGCGGCATAGTAGTGGTCTTCTCGATATGCAGTGAAGTGTCAGGAGGAGGAGGAGGCTCATTCCCCATATTCGGTTGTGGTGCACCATAATCGCGTTTACGAGTAGCAACACTAACCTGAGATTGGACCATGTTTATGCATCCGTAGCCACCGACATGAGAAGAAGACATTGTAGTTTCATTAGTCCCATAGACAGTAGCGGGAGCATGCGAAGCCATATTCTGATGATCCGGAAGGGGATATTTCAACACAACTGGGCTCTGTGCAAGATGCCAAGATGCTTCTTCAATTCGAGGACACAAGTGAGTCAAGTGATACTCCCCACAAAGTTTGCAAGGAAATTTCACTTTACGTCTCAGCTTACGGTCCCCACCAGCATTTTCGCCGTCCTGAGGAGGGTTGGCGTTTTCTTTCCTAGGAGTGTTTCGATTACTTCCATTGTTCGAATTATGTTAGGATATTTAGACACTTAGGAGTTAGTTAAGATCAACTTGTGTAATAGATCCGTTAGGGATAGTGTGTTTTTTTAGTATGCATTAGTATGTATTTGTAAATACTTAATCCGATGGTCACGATATGTTCCCGACATAGAATGATCCGACGGCTCAACTTCTCTTAGATCAAACCTAACCTTGATTCGTGGCTTAACACCCGATTGGTCCATGATCTCTATTTAAAGAGCATGGAGGGTCATTGTTTAGTTGATAGATTATGAGAAGCTCATTTGTTACTTTTTTTCTTTGCATGATAAATTGTCCTGTAGAAGCTATTTGGTCGGGGCCGTGGAGTATTTCCCTCAAGAGGGTTTAAACCACGTCAAAACATCGGTGTGTTGATCTGTGATCTGTTTGTGTGAAGTGGTTGCTTTTGGTGTTCGGTCCTTTGGTAGTACCCTGTGTACCCGAACATGGTATCAGAGCTTTTATGAAGTGCCACTTCCGGTTATGATCTAGATCTTGAACTGTTGTTGTTGAAACTCGAAAGGGTTTCTAGTTCTGGTATTTATGTGCATTTCTAGGCCGTGGGAGGTGTTCCATTGCGTCCAGAGCGTCGTTTTCATTGGGAAATAGTTTTCGTTTGATCAAAATCGGTTCCCGGTTTCTCCAAAAACGCGTATTTCATCAGATCTGAAGGTATAATATTACAGTGACGCATTTTTTTATTTTATGTTTTTAAAAATAAAAAATCTCATATTTTATCATTTACTGTTAGATTTTTTTTTGGGTTCGGATTGTTGCTTTCCCATCTGCGTATTCTCTTTGCCGTGCACCTCGAGCGATCTCGGCAAATCAGAAACAGAAAGGGAAAGGGTTTTTTCTCGGCTGCGTATGCTCTTTGCCTTGCACCTTGCGCGATTTTGGCAAATCAGAAACAGAGAGAAAACGCAGACTTTCCGGGCAAGCTAACGAGATCTAACTCCACCGAGTGTGGGAAAAGTTTTTTTTGTTTCGATTTGTGGTGTGTTTTGCAGGAAAAAGGGCAAGCATGCAAACCGAGCAAGAAAAGTAAAAAAGAAAAAAAAAAGGAAAGCCCCCTTCCTCATTTCCATATTTTACACACCTTTTAATCTAGCTCACTTTGTTCAAAGTTGCTTTATTTCCTTAATAGGTCTTGAGTTCAAGTCTTAGGAAGTTACTTTTAAAAGAAAACGTGCATGCAATTTCTATTTTCAAGTTACTTTATTGTAAAAATGCATCTCACTTAAATAATAAAAAATAAAATACAAGTGAGTCACTTAAGTTTTTTTATGTTGTTGCCACTATTTAAAAGTAATATCATTGTAAAAGTGAAATAATTTATTTTACAAAAGTGGTTCACTTAAAGCAACTTTCTTGTAAAGTGATTGTCAAAAGGTTCATCTTGGGAAGAGGGGGGGTTCTTTTTTTGTTTGTTGGACATTCTCTAGCTGCCACGTCACTTTTGGGGACATCTTCAATAGTTTCTTTGTTCAAGCATAACTTCATCATACAGAGTCAGTTTTTAGTGTCGTTTTTTTTGAAATCGCCTATTTTTTTGAGCTCTTCACATTCAGACTATTGGTTTCTACTTTTACAGTCAGTAATTTTCAAATATGGCCGCCCTTTGTGATATTCTACTTAACAGTACCAACTATTTCTCATGGAAATTTCGTATGGAGGATGTTCTACGAAATAGGGGACTTTTCAGAATTACCTCAGGGAAAGAAACAGAACCCATTGATGATGATAAGAAAATAAAATGGTCAAATAGATGTGATGAATCTCGTGGATTGATTGGGATGTCAATCTCTACTGATTTGCGATTCCACATATCTGGAATTGATAAACCTGATGCTGCTTGGGACAAGTTGGAATCTGTGTTTGGTAAACACAATGAAATTCGAGGTCACCAACTCGAAAATGAGTTGATTTCTTTAAATCCAAGTGACTTTTCATGCATTCAAGATTATTTATCTAAGTACAAAACTCTTAAACTCTTATGTGCAGAATGTAAGATTGAGAGGGAAGACAAATAATGCATTTATCATATTCTTTCCAAACTTGGACCTGCATATTCTGTTTTTGTATCTACATTTTACTCCATGAAAGCATCCTTGAATGTAGCTAGCTATAAAGAGCCTAGTCTTGAATCCTTTTGTGATTCCTTGATTAGAGAGAAAGATAAACTCATTCATCTTGGAATAATCAACAATGCAGATACATCTGGGAAAGCCTTATTGTCCCAACAGAAAGAAAAGTCCAAGCCTCCCAAGAAACAAAATTTTCGCAATAATAAGTCAAACAAGTGTCCAAAACTCTCTCAATCAACTTCTTTTTTAAAAAATGACAAAGGATCTAAGCCAAAAGGCAAGAAGACTGAGCGTCATTGCAACTATTGCGGGAAAGATAATCATGATGAATCTAAGTGTTTCAAGAAGATGGCAGCCTTGGAAGCAGCAATGAAGAAGCACCACATCAGCCTAGATTCGCCTTCAAAATCTGCCTCTCATGGACATGCACTTTGTGCTTCTGGTTATTCTTATAATGCATCTTCTTCTTCTACTTCAAATGAATGGCTCATTGATTCTGGAGCATCTTATCATATGGCTAAGGATCAAACCATCTTTTCTACTATGCATGAATGTAACAACAAACAAATATTTGTTGGTGATGATAGATCTCTAAGTGTTGTAGGAGCTAGAACAGTTCCAGTAGATAATGGTCATTTTAGTGATGTACTATGTGTTCCAAGAATTTCCTGCAATTTGTTATCAGTCTATCAGATCACTCATTCTGGTGAAGGTAAAACTGTGACCTTTACACCTCACCAAGTTGTAATCAAGGATTTTAAAGATCCTTAATAGGTCCTAGCTACCGGAATTGTTGATGATATTACCAGGTTGTACAAGTTTAACAACTTTGGGTCATCACCTTTCCCTTCAGTTTTTGTTGCTCATAGTGATAACTTGAGCAAACTTTGGCATTAGCGATTTGGTCACTTAAATTATCGCTAATTGCAACAACTATGTAAAGACAATATGGTGACAGGTCTTCCAATGGTATCTTGCAGGGATGGTGTTTGTTCTGGTTGTGTACTCGGAAAACATCATCGGGATAGTTTTGACAAACGTGCCTCTTGGCACGCCTCGGTTCCCTTGGAGCTTGTGCATAGTGACTTGTGTGGTCCTCTTCCATCTGCTTCCTTTTCTGGTTTCAAATATTTCTTAACTTTCATTGATGATTACACCAGATGCACTTGGGTTTATTTCCTAACACTTAAGAGCGAAGTATTTAACATGTTCTTGGCCTATAAGTCCCTTGTTGAAAAACAATCTGGTCATCAAATTATTAAGTTAAGATCTGACAATGGAGGAGAATATGTTAACAAAAATTTCACTACTTTCTGCACTGAACAAGGCATCCAACAACAGTACACTATTCCATATACACCACAACAAAATGGTGTAGCTGAGTGGAAGAACCGCACTTTAAAAGAAATGGCTAATTGTATGATCCAATCTAAGGGACTAAGTCTTCAATTTTGGGCTGAAGCCATTAATTATGCAAATTACATAGTTAATCGCACCCCCACTAAAGCATTACAAGGTATAACACCGGAAGAAGCATGGAGTAAAACTAAACCTGATGTAAGTCACTTCCGTGTGTTTGGTAGTGAAGCATGGGCTCACATTCCAGATGAAAAACGGAAAGCATTGCAGCCTAAAAGTGAAAAGTGCATATTTGTTGGATATTCTGAAGATGTAAAAGGTTATAGACTTCTTCAACCACATTCTCATGATATAATCATTATAAGAGATGTTAAATTTGATGAAAATCTCTTGGCCTGCGAGCCTAACTCGGCGATTGTGCCATCTTTGGCCTGTGAGCCTGATTCGGCATTTGTGCCTTCTTCTTCTTCTTCCAACTTCCTTGACAGGTTTCCAACTCCAGTTTCTGATGATAACAGTGATGATGAAAATCCACCTCCGACTGCTCATGTTCCTCCTGTTGCACCAGCACAAGTGCTTCCTCAATGGGTCCGTTCAACATGTGAAGTAGCTGGTGATCTTGCCGGTGATCCTAGAGATCAACGTCGAACACGTTCTCAGTTTCAGCGAGGCTCTTCTCTTTTGGCTCAAGTTTTCAAGAATCATGATCCATAAACTTTTGCAGAAGCTTCAGGGAATCCAGATTGGGATGCAGCCATGGATGAAGAATATCGTTCCTTAATGACGAACGATACTTGGGATCTTGTACCTCGTCCAAAAGGAAGAAAACTTGTTAGATGTAAATGGGTCTACATAACTAAGTATGCATTAGATGGAAGTGTTGAAAGACTTAAGGCAAGGTTAGTTGCCAAAGGTTTTTCCCCAAGTTGAAGGGATTGACTACAATGAAACCTTTGATCCCGTCGAAAAAATGAACTCCATCCGCCTTGTTCTGTCCCTTGCAGCCTTACACAACTGGGAATTCCATCAAATGGATGTCAAGTCTGCCTTCTTACATGGTGATTTACAGGAGGAAATTTACATGGAACAACCTCCTGGATATGTTCAGAATAACTCTAGCCTTGTCTACCGCCTTAAGAAATCCTTATATGGCCTTAAGCAAGCTCCTAGAGCTTGGTATGCCAAAATGGATAACTTTCTCCTTGACACTGGTTTTTCTAGATGCCATTCTGACCCCAATGTCTATACCAAGAAAGTAGGAAACCATCTCATCATACTTGTTCTATATGTTGATGACCTTATTCTTACTGGTAGTGACCCTAAGCTTATAACCCATGTGAAATCCAGTCTTAAACAAAATTTTGAAATGTCAGACTTAGGACGTTTGCATTATTTTCTTGGTCTCCAAGTCCTGCAAATCAAAGAAGGAATCTTTCTTTCTCAGTCTAAGTATGCTTGTGACCTTCTTCGTCGCTTTCAAATGGAAGATTGTACACCAACCCCTTCTCCCTTCCAGTCTGGAGTCAAACTTTCTGCCACTTGTACTTCACCTAAAGTTGATGCCACCTTGTATCGTCAGCTTGTTGGTAGTCGCTTATACTTGACTCATTCTCGTCCTGACCTTTCCTTTGCCGTTGGTCGTGTTGCCCGTTATATGCAGACACCTCATGAAAGTCACTAGAAAGCAGCTAAAAGAATACTTCGATATATTCAAGGTACAGTTTAGTTTGGGATTCATTACAGTACAGGGGGAAACCTTTGTTGGTTGGTTTCACTGATTCAGATTGGGCCGGCGATCCTGATGATCGAAAGTCTACTGCAGGTTATGTTTTCAGTCTGGGATCTGGACCTATTACTTGGGCTTGTAAGAAACAACAAGATCTTGCTCTTTCTTCAGCAAAGGCAGAATATCGAGCAACAGTTAATTCCAGTCAGGAAGCTTTATGGCTTCGACAGATCCTTTCAGAGTTTAGATTTGAGCAGCAGCAACCTACTCCACTTTGGTGCGACAATCAAAGTGCCATCAAGCATGCCAAAGATCCAATTCTACATCAACGCATCAAACACATTGAGCTACATATGCACTTCATCAGAAATCTTGTTCATGATCATGTTCTTGAAGTGCTCTTTTTCCCTACAGATGATTAAGTTGCAGACATCTTCACCAAGTCTCTTACAGAAGCGAAGTTTTCTAAACTTCGATCTATGTTAGGAGTTCAGGAACTTGTCATTAAGGGGGGATAGGCTCTAATGCCTCCTTCCTTCTCCTAATAATGTCACTTTTGTAAATCCTTCAATCCTATCCCAAGTTGTTCTTAAGGGGGGATGTTAGGATATTTAGACACTTAGGAGTTAGTTAAGATCAACTTGTGTAATAAATCCGTTAGGGATAGTGTGTTTCTTTAGTATGCATTAGTATGCATTTGTAAATACTTAATCCGACGGTCACGATATGTTCCCGACATAGAGTGATATGATGGCTCAACTTCTCTTAGATCAAACCTAACCTTGATCCGTGGCTTAACACCTGATTGGTCCATGATCTCTATTTAAAGAGCATGGAGAGTCATTGTTTAGTTGATCGATTATGAGAAGCTCATTTGTAACTTTCTTTCTTTGCATAATAAATTGTCCCGTAGAAGCTATTTGGCCGGGGCTGTGGAGTGTTTCCCTCAAGAGGGTTTAAACCACGTCAAAACATCGGTGTGTTGATCTGTGATCTGTTTGGTGTGAAGTGGTTGCTCTTGGTGTTTGGTCCTTTGGTAGTACCCTGTGTACCCGAACAAATTATTCCCACCCTTATGGTTGTTTCTCCCCCTGCTTCTTACCACCAAGTTGTTGGTTTCCTGATGGGTTTGCCTTCTGTATAGAATGAACATCGGACGACTGGGTAGGAGTGGACAAGGTGCGAGCCTGTCCGGGTGTGGATTGGCCAATAGACAAATTTTGCATTTGGTTGGTGACCAAATCCATGGGTTGAGTACTTGTAGATCCAACAATGTCATCGGCATGTGTTCCGGGAACTGGTTTGGGCTCATTTCATGACCGCGGCACGTCAGGAATAATATCATATAGGATTCCAGACTGAGCGTAGACTAGGTCTAGCTGCTGGACTTTAAGTATAGCTTGTTCCTTAGTCGTAATGCCAGATACAGAAACATATTTTGAAATATATGGAAGCAAAGACTTAAGAAACCATTCCAACAGAAAGTCTAGAGGAATGTTGGCTTTCACCATCCTCTTCCGTCGATGCCACTCTTGAACGTGGTCAGATATGTGCATGGCCTTGTCTTGGCGGAAGGTAGACAAAATATCGGTGCCAGTATCGTAACGAACTGGCAGCTAAAAATGGTATAGGAAAACCAAAGCTATCTCGTTGAAACCTCTATAAGTGCCCCTAGGCAACCGACATACCACTTCGCAGTTGCCCCCGTGAGGGTGCATTGAAATAGTCTCAGACGAATAGAATCATGATTTAATGAATTCGAGGAGCACCAAAGGTGAAAAGTCGTAACATGATCGCCTGGATCCTTACCATTCTTCCCTTCAAATTTAGGAATGTACGAAGGGAGCTTGGTAGGGACTGGAGGCCAAGAAGGATCGTGACACACCAGATCATTCGTAAGCTTCGAAAGATCAGGTAGGTTCAGGCAAGCAAGAAATGAGAGCGGTGGCTGTGAAACTGGATTAAAGGCTCCTAAAAAAGGCTGACCTTGCGGACCGTAGGGATGATATGAGCCATGAACATGACCATAGGGCTGATAGCCACCCCCACCTTGACCCGTATAAGGGTACGAAGGCATATATGTGTTATGAGTACCATGTTGAGGAGGGTTGTAATAAGGGCCATAACTAACTACATTATAAGAAGGATGACCACCATATTGATGGGGCATATACGTGCTTGTTGTAGCAGGAGTAGTTGAGTAATGACTGTGATTATAGGGTACGTTTCCACCCCCACCGTTAGGAATGTGCCCACCCCTAGCGTTGGTAATATGCCCACCTCCAGCGTTGGGAATGTGTCCACCTCCAGTGTTGGGAATGTACCCACCCCCAGTGTTGGGAATGTGTCCACCCCCAGTGTAAGGTATGTGCCCTCCTCCCGTGTTGGGAATGTGCCCACCCCCAATGTTGGGAATGTGCCCACCCCCAGGGTTGGGAATGTGCCCACCCCCAGCATGAGGAATGTGCCCACCCCCAGGGTTGGGAATGTGCCCACCTCCAGCATGAGGAATGTGCCCACTCCCAGCGTTAGGAGGGACATGCTGGTTAGCAGTCATGGTCATAGTCACAGGTATATGTGTAGAAACATGCGCATTAGGTTGTGTAATGTGAGCCGTGTTATGTGAAGTGTCCCCACTAAAATGAGGGGCAGTCCTAGGACGTGGTTGTCCCCCGACAGCTGTAGAAGTTGAAGGTACATGACCAAACATAAATTGAAAAGGAGCATAAAAGGTCGTACCGCCTCCAGACGGAGCGGAAGTGGATGTGCCACCCCCGGAGGGGGTGGAAGAAGCTGTGCTGCCCCTGGAGGGAGCATAATGGGTGGTGCCGCCCCCGGAGGGGGTGGAAGAAGCTATGCCGCCCCTGGATGGAGCAGAATGGGTGGCGCCACCCCCCGGAGGGGACAGTGCTCGTAGCTTCAAGGCTAGTATTAGCTTGACTACCCGACGAAGTGGATGTAACAGTCGAATTAAGGCTAGGCACACCAAGTGAAAAAGGATTAGTGGTCGAAGGGTTGACTGTGTCATCAAGATCTAACATCCCATATTGGAATCCCTGTGGGTAAGTATCATAGGATGGGTTTGTCTCCGGGGGTGGATATGGCCCAAAATTTGCAAAAGTGACGTGTGGGGGGTGAACCTTCCCCTCCCAGTTCCATAGGAGTGGAAGGAACGAGCTGTCCATTGACATCCACCGACGGAGTCATGGGAATTCTTCCCGGCGTGCTAGATGCAGAAGTCAAAAGGTAGTTTTGAAGTTCTTCGTAATTATCAGAAGTATCAGAGGGGATCCTCCGGTGTCTCTTATGAAAAGGACGTGCTACCTCGTCACTGGAAAACCAACTAAACGATGAGACCGATGGAGAGTTGGATCTCACTCCACGATAACTCCAAGTAAACAGAACGCCTCCTAACGGACAACTATCGATCAAAGAGCACACACCTAAGAAAACTACAACCAAATGCACACAAACATGACTGGCTCAAGGGACCTCCCGACACTACAACCGGTATGTCTCGCCTAGGAGAGGCTTGAGACTCCTAAACTATAACTGGAGGTAACAGAATCAATTATAAGGGTTCCCAGACTTCACTACGTGCACAGGGTCAAATCACTATTGTTGGCTTGGTTTTGCAACCAAGCTTAGTGCTATGGGCACCTGCTAACTAGTAGCAGCAGTTTCAATATTAAGCAAAAACAAAAAACTAAATCTAAACTAAAACTAAACTAGCATGTGCATTTTTTAATTAAAAAACAAGAACAAGAAATATAAAAAATAATTTTTGTATTGAAAATGGGGGCAAGCAAGTGCCTGCAACAAGAATACCTCCGATTGATGAAGATAGTTGAGAAGCTCCAAGGGTGAGCAGCTCCAAACTCCAATGGGTCCTTTCTCCAAGGTTGCTACAATGGCCAAAAACTTAAGGGAGATTTTGGGAGCATGAGGATAGGAATATGGATGGATGTGAAATGAGGAGCCCCTACCACCTTTTTATAGGTTTTGGTGGTGGGTAATACCATTTGTGGTTTTGTGGAAACCAATGGTATTGACCAACATGGTTTAGGTACTTTTCCCTCCTTTTTTCTTTTTTTGAATAAAATTAATATTTTTATTCCCTTTTTAATATTTTTGGGAATTTTGGACCCTTTTTGAGGGTTTTTTTTATGCTTTTTTAGGAAAAATAATCTTTTTGAGTGGGAAAAGGGGTGTACTAAGGTCTTTTGGTGACCTTTTGTTGGTTTGAGAGGCTCAGATGGTGGAAAAAGTGGACAAATGGGTCATGTGAATAAGGGAATGAGCTAGTGAGCACTTTTTGGGTGTTAACAACTATACAACAGGAAACTATGATGTCCAACCCCTATCTGACTCAAGATACGTACAGTATAACCACTGCAAGCACCCTATGCGATACCTAGGTAAAGCAACTAAGGTCGCCACAATATAACCAATGCTCAGGGGGATAGTCGCAGGCGGGATCCGTCGTATGGGCAGGGTAGCTAAGCCCGAAACTCAAGAGGGTCAAATCCCCCAAGAGTCCCCGTACACGAACAAATCCTGGAAATGTATCCCACGTTCAGCTGATATTGGAGGGCTATCTCTGCAACCAACCTCCCGTGACCTCGTGCTTAACTCTGGTTTGAGTAGAGCTTCCTGAGAACACTGATGTATATAATGGGTTTCACCACTCCCAGGTTAGACACATAATGTTGGTTCAATAGTCTTGGATT
Organism: Larix kaempferi; assembly: GCA_027924585.1. Lineage (NCBI taxonomy): Eukaryota > Viridiplantae > Streptophyta > Pinopsida > Pinales > Pinaceae > Larix > Larix kaempferi. Next base: position 13,096,231 of record BSBM01000196.1, read on the forward strand.
GTTAACTCACAATGATCTATTCCTAGACTCTAACCCTAAGCTAGTTGGTGCACCTTATAAAATAAAAATCATTTCTAATCAATTTTAAGATTAAGCGTTGATTTTAATGGCTGTAATTACTCAAAGGATAGCTGTTTGTGTGCATTTTTGTTACGAAGAAAACTTTCTATAGCTTGGGGTAGACCACAACAGACAGCTGACTACCAGAAAATAACTCAATTCCCAATGCAATGCTATAAAAATGACAATGCTAAGATAATGGAGAAAAGACCAACCTTCAACCGGATGTTCGAAGTAGATCCCCGTTGAGCTTTCAACTTCTACACTTGAACCTGTAGATTAGTTTCCACAACAAGTACAAGCAAGTGCATATAACATGTGAAAGACATTAGCATAATCAATAGCATGGTCCATGATATCATAAGGAAATATAACTCAATGTAATTTAACAATATTCACAACATCAATTGGATGAGAAAATGAGTATTTCCATTAATGAATAACAAGAAGTACAATATACGACCTCTTGTCGACAACCAATCTGAACCAAGAACTGGGTCTCTCCACTTGTGCCTCCACCACTTCAATCCCCCATGCAATGGAAAACTCAAACTATGAAAGGAGTTTGGTAGGTGAACATAAGGAGTTCACAACAACAAGGATCAATGAGTGTAAACTCAAGTCACGGAAAAAATCCACTAGAGTTATCTTGCTCTCTCTTTCTCCTCTCTTCCACACACCATAAGATCTCAATATATAGCCTTCCAAAGGTAAGTGAAAAGTCGAATTGAGTCGTTTCGAGGTATATGGAGGGCCAAAGATCACCCTACGACCGCTTTTTGGGAGTAAAAAGTATTTTTCTATTGGTTTTTACCATTTTACTTGGTGTTCGCGGGCTATAGTGGAACATCCTGCGTGTACGCTGGCTATAGTGGAACAACTAGCGTACAGGAACAAAAATAGGGATTTTTGTGTTCCTAGAGGGAAAATGATAGATCTGAGTCAGTAAAATGGATCCTGAAGGCCAATGAATGCTGATGCTCACAAGGTGGAAAATCACGCTGTAACAGATGCCCCCTAATATGTGAGGTCAGAGAATGTACTATGATGGCCGAAATACATTACAAATATCAGAAGTGGAGTGATGAAGAAACAAATGGAGAGAGTAGCTCACTTGTCATAATACAATAATATCTCTGAATACATGTCGATACAATACAACAATCTGATACAATGGCCATGATAGGCAGTATATAGTGAATACATGTCATGAGTGGTCATAGCCATGACCCATACAGTAATATATGGTCTCCTATTGAAAAGGAAACAACTGGTGCAATACTGAAGGTACAAATTGCTGATATATGAGAATAAGCTCTCATGAGTACAGTCACGATCAAGAGCAGCACACTGAATTCTACTAACGTCTTGGGTCTTCTACACAAATCATCTGCGGTGCAAGTCCCATCAAGTGAATAAAGGTGTTGAGGTCGAACCTGATGTGACATCGTTTGATTACTGGTCAATGATGTATACCGTTAACAGACGCGAGATAACCCACCAATAATGAAAATGGGCATCAAGGCACATAGTACAATCATCAAAGTGTGAATAGATGTGTTGAAGTTGAACACTAAGATGAATCCATCGATCATGGGACATTGATGTATTCCCAAAACTGTCAATGGAGAGAGAACCTACCACTAATGACTGCAAGCCTCGAGGTACTCAACCGACTCTAAGTCTCAATTCTCGAATAAATGAGTTGAAGTCGACGGAACGAAACTCACTGGAAGGAGGGCATTAAGGCACCCCCCATCAACCAACACGAGGTAACAACTACGCTGAAATATTTGGAAGAACTCGAACGAACGGACTGACTCAATAAGGATGGCCAACATGCAATAGTCAAGAGATCTGAGGAGTGGCCGACTCTGGTTTCAGGACTTCCTTTGAAAAAGAGCATGAGCAGATGGATAGACTCAGGCAACATGGACTCAAGATAACAACAACCGTGTGATGCAGGAGGCATCGACAAAGGGATCCGTAGTGACTGGAAGCTTAACTAATCGGTGGAGTAAACTCTGAGAAACGAGTACAGCTCCTAAGGTCCTACTATAGTCCCGAATCATGATGGATGGAGTGGAATGAATGCTTTGTTCAAAGGCGACACAACAACTGCCAACAAAAAAGAAGTAAATATTCTCCCGTCGGACTTTTTGGAATATTTGATTTTTTTTCATCTTTTTCATATTTGGAAAGCTTGAAAGAGAAAAAAATTGCTTATAGTACAACAAGTGAGGGAACGAGTGTCAAATAGCGAGCATACTACTTCCTTGCATTGATCATAGGTATGTTCCACTATAATTACACATCCTTCCGAGGCAGCTAGGCCTCCTCCTAGGGCTTAGATATCTCAGAGTCCCATATTTTGTATCGATTATGTATATTTTTGAGAGCTACGGGCTCCAGTTTTGTACTGTGACACTACCTTTTTGGACATGTTATTTATAAAAAACTATGATTCTCCGGTTCTACTATATGTGTATGTACAAATGTGTGAATGAATGTTTGTTTGTGTGCTTCTTTTATTGATGTGACAAATGCCAATCTAGGACATAATTTGCGTATGCATCAGATACATGATTAAAACATCTTGGAACATGAATGTATGTAATGGAAACAAAATGACGCTCCAAGAGTCTTACCCTTAAGAACCTCCGTAGTAATGTAGGATCCCTCACGCGATACCGACCATTCAATTGAGACACAACCAGTTATGAATCCAGGCGGACCTCTAAAGACTAGATACCATGCGAAATGGCATCCCGAAGTAACTCAACTACAACACTGTACTCAGCCACATTGTTGGATGTAGGACCGAGACAGGCACCTCCCGAAGACACAATTTGATGGTCTGGTGAATAAATAACCCATGCAGGAGAAGCGAGTCACTGCGTATGATGGCTATCACCATTCGCGAATCCTAAGAACACAGTAGATTCTACTGACATGTCAACCAAACGGAAGTGAATCAGCAGACCCGAAAAAATCAAAAGAAATCTAAACTATGTACAGAAGTAACTATACAATAGTATACAAAATTATTAGCTTGAGCTAGAAGCTCAAGCATAATACTGCTTGAGGTAGAGCCCATTTCTCGGCTCCTTCAAGGTGTTCCCCTCATAATCTTCCAATTCATAGGATCCTTTCTTAAGGACATGCCTCACTATGTAAGGACCGTGCCACATGGGGTTAAACTTGCCTGTCTCTAGGTGTTTCTTAGCTCGGTCACCAAGGAGGACCAAGTCACCTTCCTTGTACTGCCGGGGATGGACAGACCTATTATACCAACGAGGAAACCTAAACTTGTACGAGGGGTTCTGAATACACCTGCCATAATCGAACCGAAAATCGAAAAGGGCCAGTAAACAAGTACAAGTCTAGCTAAGTATCCTGTCTCCAAGAAACATAAGTACCACAATCATCTCTAAAACGTACGTAAAGAAAGATCTGATACAAGTCACTGCGGTAGAAACATTTTCAACTTCACTATTGTTAACCTCATACATCATGCAGGTAGAGCTAACCACTGAAGGTACCATAGTACCAATACTTGAGGGATCAAAATGATCATCTTCAAAATGAAGAGAAAAGCTGAAGGATGTGAAGGAATCTGCAAGAGCAAATTCATCATCACAGGAGTTGGAAATTCTAGAAAAAGAATCAAACTCTTCAAAAGCACTGATTTGCGAATCCATAGGAGAGCTTCAAGACTCATCAAACTCAAACGTCAAACCAGGGCTAGACGAGACTGTGACTGGATCCAAATCCAAATGGATGGAAGATTTTATTATAGGCTCATCTTGTTCAATAAGACCGAGGGTGGTAAGGGAATGAGATCTATGATAGAAATCCCCCAAAGGCTCATCATTACCATGCATGGACACGATAAAATCTTCATCTGAAGGTAGAGCATCATCAAAGCATCTGTGTGAACAAGATGGGTTGACTGCTTGTGTGGGAAGCATAACGGGATCTTCCTCTACTGTCCATGAAGAAGAGATATCCGAATTTACAATGTCTTGTTGAACATGATGAGCAAGCTTGACTGCAGAGAAGGGCATATCCATCCCAATGTGTGAAACATCTCGAGACGGGGAACTCGTGGAAGGTAGATTCCACGGATCGCTGAAATACGATGTTCGGAAAGGTATATGATTTAGCAAGGAAGGAGCATCATTGGAGATGGTTCCTACAAAGGAGATTGGTGCGGGGAAGTCGAAAGATCGCATCAAAGAAGGATACAATCCTACACCAACGTTCCTAGTTGCTGGCTGAGAATCTTTGATCTGGGGAATAACAGTTGGTGTCAGCGGAATCTTAATTCTCCTAATAGTGTCACTTTTGTAAATCCTTCAATCCTATCCCAAGTTGTTCTTAAGGGGGGATATTAGGATATTTAGACACGTAGGAGTTAGTTAAGATTAACTTGTGTAATATATCCGTTAGGTAAAGTGTGTTTCCTTAGTATGCATTTGTAAATATTTAATCCGACGGTCACGATATGTTCTAGACATAGAGTGATCCGACGGTTCAACTTCTCTTAGATCATACCTACCCTTGATCCATGTCTTAACACCCGATTGGTCCATGATCTCTATTTAAAGAGCATGGAGGGTCATTGGCTAGTTGATCGATTATGAGAAGCTCATTTGTAACTTTCTTTCTTTTGCATAATAAACTGCTCCATAGAAGCTATTTGGCAGGGGCCGTGGACTATTTCCCTCTAGAGGGTTTTAACCACGTCCAAACATTGGTGTATCGATCTGTGATTTGTTTGTGTGAAGTGGTTGCTCTAGGTGTTCGGTCTTTTGGGAGTACCCTGTGTACCCGAACAATAGCATGCAGAAATAAAATGATGTTTGAAGTTCATCCTTACCACGGAGTTGGCACTACTAGATTGATTGAAAAAGCAAAATATATCGAGTGATTCAATTTGTAACAATACCTACACATTGAATCAAAGGATGGCATGCTGCATTATACTGAAACTTTGCAATTTTCTTAACTGTACGAAATGTTGAGAAACCTGTTGTTTCGAGGATAAGAGACTCGCCATTTCTTGTAACATTGTTGGGCCTATATAGTACTTGTTTATATATTTTGTTTTGAGTTGATATGAATATGCAAGAATCAATACAAGTAGTAATTTTGATCAGTTTGTCTAAAATGTGTTAAGGTTCTCTAGAATGCACGAGCAAAATATATGAATCTTAGAAAAAAAATCTAAGAGAAATTAAGACTGCGAGATAAAATCTGATTGAACTCACAAGAGGATTCCAGTAAAAAATGAGGTTTCATATTCTCCTTGCAATAGTTTGAACTGTTAATCTCAAATACTGAAAAGTAACATGATCCGCAGAGAAGAATTCCATTGTTGGCCTATACTTTGGAGAGCTCTTTGCAAGATTTCCCTTGTTCGAACATGGATAACAACAATTACCTCAAGGGTAGATTTGTTTTTGCATATAACATCTTAATCTCCATGTTCTTGAGATTCCAACAAGAGGATTGAAATTGAACCACATATATTGAAAAGAGTTTAACTAATCCAAAACAAAGGAAGCAACAGTTTAAATTATCCATGTAGTTGTATGCTACATAAATTAACTTTCCAATAGTGTAGACATTAGTTACAAATTCTAGTGAGCATTTTGCTTTGAGAATCTAATATAGTAGAAATTATTTGTATACACAGGATAATTTAACTTATACAAAGGAAAAAAATGCATTATCCATTTAGTTGTATGCTACAGAAATTAACTTTCCATCAGTGTAGACATTAGTTACAAATTCTAGTGAGCATTTTGCTTTGAGAGTCTAATATAGTAGAAATTATTTGTATACAAAGGATAATTTAACTTTTACAAAGGAAAAAAAAGGCATTAGCAACCACCTCAATATTATGGCACATTGAACAACTTCATCAGATGAAAATATTTAGTTGATTAATCTTCTTTATTGATGACAACATTTAACCAAACAAGAATTTACTAACATGTAAATATTGTCACTTTGTAGGAGTTGACAATACTAAATAAATGATAAACCTATGAAAGTACAAAGAAATGACAAACCTACCAAATCTTATTCCACATCGAGGGCACAATGCATTTAGAGTTAGTATTTTTTGCATTATTGACATTTTTGTGGATACGATGTGAAGCTAAATAATATTATGAAAAACCACATTGTGATACCATAACAAAAAGGCCATTTTGAAGTTGAATTAGCAAGAAAAGTAGGAAAATCTATTATTGTAGAAGATTATGTGATAAGACAAGTGACAGTGTGACAAAGAAAAGTTGATTTAATAGTTGCATAGTAAGTAATAAGCAAACTAATAGGTGAACAACCAAGAAGAGTATAAAAAACAAACTTTGTATCGAAATCAAAGATGGAATTATATATATTGTCTTCAATAGTATTCTAATATAAAGAGTCAAAACATGTTATAAGGGATGTCGATTGTAGAAACAATTTGTACATTCAAAGTGTTATAAACATGGAAGATAAAAAAAACTGTACACATGCATACAAGGATCCCCACGAGGGAGATGAAATCTAATGAGCGTAGGAGTATAAGTTTGTTAGAAAACACTACACTAAAAAAAAGTAGGAAAGTGTCTAGAATACCAAAATCTAATCATGTAGTACAAGTCAATCATATATACACCAAGATTGTTGGCAGCGGTAACACCAAGTACAAGAAATGCAGGGAGCAAGATGTGAATATTGTAGTACCAAGTATGCTCGTATATGTTTGATTGCATCTCTTTCATGTAGGTGGATAACACATTGTAGCAGGGCCTTTAATTCAGAGAGCAATTGAATGGTTGGGCGAATATGAGAAAGTGGAACTAAAGCTGATGGTTGGAAGCGTGTTGATATCTCTTGTAAAGCTTCTTTTTGTTCCTTTATTTGTCGAGAATAGTGGGAAAATGTTGTTAAGTATGCTATATCCATTTCTATTTTTCAATAGGAAAAAAACCAATGTATACGAACAATGTTACACTCTTTGCATGTTATAAGCAAGAAAGGAGTTTAGCACATGTAAAATTGACTTGTTTGAAAATTACAGATAGGTTTAAAAACTTATATAGCTAATGCAACACGGACATGTTGAAACAATTAATGGTAGTGTATTGAAGTAAATAGTGTATAGTAGTAAAAAAACATTTTATATTTGTTGGGAAAAAGAGGAACATGTCATGAAATGGTGAGTTTTTTTCCCTTCAGAAACATTAAATGGCAACACATTGAAGTAAATAATATAGACTAGTAATACAATATTTATATTTGTTGGAAAAAGAGAAATTTGCAATAAAGCAATGTTTCTTTGTATTTGTCGTCTTTTGTAGGAAACTATTCATTTATGGTAGTAATAGAAATACAAGATCTGTAAAAATATATACAAGTGCTAGTAATTCCAAGGAGAAGGGAGTAAAGTAATATTGGTGGCAAGTATATGTGTAAAGGGAGAAAATGCAAGTTTTAAGGAAGGTGTGGATGCAAAGACTTAGAAGCAAGAAAGGTCTCCTCTTGTTTCCTGTGTTGGACATAGGGATTGTCTTGCATTTGAGAATATCTAGAAAATGAGAAAGATGGAGATATGCAAAGGCCTGATAAAGATTTAACTCTGGATATTGTAGCGAATGTAAGGCCTTGTCAGTCAATGTTGCCAATATCTATTGTTTCATTTTGTAGGGTCATGCCTTATGCTTTATGGAATGTTAATCCCCATGCCATGCGAAGTGGTAGTTTCCTGAACCCCTTCTTATGGGAGGGATGGGGACATAATTTGGATTGGAAGCATCCCATGTGGGGCCTTTGTAGTGGAGGAAGTTGATAACATAAATGATGCCAAGGTAGGCAGTTGATTGTTGGAGTTGTAGACAATGGAAATGACTTTTCCAAGTGATACGTTAACAAGTCCTACTCTAACCCACAAGTTATCTGTCAACATAACCTGTTGACCAACAAAGAGTAGAACCTTGAAGGGTAGTTGTTCATCATCTATGGAGGTGTGCACGTGTTGATTCTTCTGTTCTGCGAAGCAATGTGCAATTGACATGATAATGTGTTTTACCATTTGTTTGTTGTGCAATGCAAGAGAGCTATTAGTTGTGTACAAGTAAGTGCAATGTTCAAATGCATGGTTCTCTTCTTGTGAAAGGGAGGAGGTTTTCCTTGACATGAGGAGGGTCTAATATTCAAGAGTCGATGTTGCATTTCAAAGGTTGAGTAGGAGTTGGAGAAAGGAAATATGAGAAGGGGTGTTTCCTTGTTGTCGAAACATGGTTGAAAGGGTCACAAAAGTGTCAAAAGTACGCCAAAGAGCATTGCCTTGCGAGGTGCCAACATACATGGGGATGCCCTTTACAGGGGGCAATTCTCCAAATTCACCAAGAAGAATGATGGAAATACCACCAAAGGGGCTTGTATGTCGGGAAGGGAAGGCTTCATGTAAGCGATCGTTAATACGGGTTAATAATTTTGGGCCAATGAAACTCATTTCATCAATGAGGATGTATCGAATACGGTGGAATTGTTCTTGGAGGCTTGAAAGGGATTGGCCTTCAAGAGGGTGAATCTCAGAAATTGGTATGCGAAGGGCATAATGTATTGTAAGTGCATGCATGTTAAAGGTGGAAACACCAGTTGGAGAAAGGAGGATCAAGGGGGAAACATTGTGGCCAGAGGCATTTTGGAGTGCAGATTTAAGGAAATAAATCAAGTAAGAGTTTCCTATTCTTGCAGCACCCTGAATGGCCTTTTTGAGTGGGGTGGGACTTGTGGTATTTGTGAAGTGGGAAAACACAAGATTAAAGGCCATACATTGTGTGGGAGACAAGGAGGCAGGTGAACAAGAACATGAAGACATGTCTTGGTGTACTTGGGTGGATAAGAGGTTGAAGTCAATGAATGATATGGCTATCTCATGCATGTGTGAAGGGATATGGTTATGGATCCAATTGTGGTTTTTGTCAAAATCAAGATGTCCAAGCATGTCAAGGTCATCAACATGGATGTTGTTTCTAGGGTGGAGCTGAGGAAGGAGTTCCCATTCAACCATCTTAGGGGGTAAGGGAAAGTGAATTGGATCAGATCCAGAGTCATCAGAGGGAGGTCTAGAGGGATCTTCTGGTAAGCGATCAACATGCCATGCAATGTATGTGTCTTTAATGTGAACGTAGTGAGAATTTATGGCCAATTCTGTGGACCTAATGTCATCAGGGAGGGCACATAAAGGTTTGTATAGGAGGAGCTCGCTCCAATAGAATGAACGAAGGAGTCTGCATCAAAGGGTAGAATGGCAGTGAAGCAAGTCAAGATGCGAACAATCTTGGGAGGGTAGATTGGTTTCCATTGGGAGTGTTTTCTACGAGGTGAGAATGACCAAGAGCGTGCAACTTCAAGAAGGGTAAGTTGTTCAAGTGTAGGGGTTTTTTACATGTATACAGAAATGAAGCTGGTTGTTGGAGGGGTGTCAGGTGAGTCGTCAAAAAAAGATCGAAAAACACTTCAGCTAACATTCAAGGAAACAAAGGAGTGGTTTCAAAGGGAAAGAGGGAGTTTTTGGAGCATGTGGCAAGTCCCTTGTGCACTGATGTCTCGATCTGCAATTGTTTCTGATAGGAAGCGCCTGATTGGAGGCAGGATAGGTCCATCAATCGGTGTTGCATGTACGAGCTGAGAGAGAATTTTGTGGTAGCTTTCCGACTTTGGCTTTGGATTTGATGCATATTTTGAAATGTATTTAAGGACATCATTCCTAGAAAGAATAGGTTGGCGATCAACATTAGCTCTCCATATCGAAAGCATGTCAGGGTTGCAAATGTTTAAGAGGGCATTGTTCCTTGAAGGGTTGTATGTTTTACGTCCATTTGGATCAATGAACAAAGAAGAGGTAGGTTGTAGATCGAAGGGAAAACTGTAACAAAGTTTAAGGGATGACCCTTTTTTACAGAGTCAAGAAGATTCTGAACATTTTGTGTGTCATTGGACGCAATTAACAAGGTCTTCATAGTCATCCAAGTTATCGACGCAAGTATGGAAGTTGATCCAAGGGCGCATGGATCATTTACAATAGAGTGATGGAAGCTAGGGGTTCGCAATTGGCTCGCACAGGGGTTCCATGCTGTAACAAATTTGTCAAAGTAATGTTTTGCATCTTCGAACGCGGAAACATCCCCCCAGTCTAGCATGTCCATATTGGGTGCATCCGCCAACCAAATGAAATCATGTATATGTGCAGAGCCCCTTTGTTTCCATTCATATCTACATGGAAAAGGGGAATATTAGAAAGGAAAGGGTTGAAGTGTTGAATACGAAAAGAAGGAAAAGGAACATGATTTGTTACAGACCTACACCATTAGTCTTTTGTATCGAGCCCTTTTTGAAGAACGTCTTCAATGAATATTTTGAATCTATTGTACATGTATTGAGATGCAACATGTGGATTGGCTATTGTTAGCACTCATATTTTACCCTTTGGTTGTAGAAGGATAATCTCTAAGGTAACTATTTCAAACCAACCTTTAGGAGGAAAATTAGCCCTTTTTCCTACAAAAGAGGGCTCTCTCAAAAATATATGAATGGCTAAAGATATATAAAATAATTGGGATTTTCAAGAAACAAATATATGGTTGAAATACACACAAAGACCATTGGGCATGGAGTTAGAATTAAAGAATTTATGGACTAGCAGATAAACAACAATAATGATTTTTAAAGAGGCAAGATAGTCGTCACATTATAGTCAAAGTCTTTTGCAGGTGATAAAGAAAGAAAGATATACATTCGACTAATAATGGGCACCCATTTTCAGATGAATCCACTATCGATTTTGGAGAAATAATGGATACTCGGACCCGATAAATCAAGGCATAAACATATGAACCTTGACTTATTTAACTTTCATCCAAGCATAGAAGATATAACATATTGGAAAAGATAACAAAGAAGGAATACATAAATATAGGATAAAAGAAAGTACAGACTGTAACTTCGATCAACACATGAATCTCTATTCTGCAAAATGTGCTATTCTCTGCATTTTTCATATTGTAAAAATAGAATAACTCGATACAAAAATAATCTTGCTTTTCAAAAATTTCCAACCCTTTCAAAATGATTCTCATTGTCTTTTATACAAAATATTTTTGAAGCAAAACCTAACTACTTCTTTTAACTAAAACTTAAAATAACTTAACTAACTGCCATATGTCACTTGAGTTTAAAGTTTATAAAAATATTACAAATTCTTTTCAAATAAAGTTCTTCAAAGTTTTCATTCTTCATGAGACCCAACAGATAATTTCATGAACGGAGATTATATTTCATTCTTCCATATTTTTCGACCATCGTCCATTGATCTGCTGTTATAAGATCATAGCTTGTCATCTCTTTGACCAGGACCTTCATATCAATATGATCTGCATAAGAAATTTCTGGAATTCTTTCGCCGATGGAAACTAATTTATTCATTATTTCAAAATCCTCTTCAAGCTTTTCCATCAAAATTTTTCCTGTAAGAAGATGATTCAAACGCTGAAATTTTCCATGATCCATTCTTATATCAAATAACAATTTCTTATAATCATCCTGGGAAATCAACTCATTGTTTTCATCCCAGAATGCAGGCAAACCTTTTTCAACCAATTTATCAACTTGTTTCTTAAACTTTGTCACTTGTCTCTTCATTGCTTCGACTCTAGCTTCGACTCTTTCAATATCTGCATACTTCCCTAGAATTCTCCTCGCCCAAGTAATGATGGCTATCTTGTTTTTAATGGCCATAGTCTTCAAATCTTCTTCTGTCAAACCATTAAGGAAATTGATTGTATTTTGTGTTGTGTCTTTAGGCTTCTTATTCATACTCTCTCTCTTATTGCAGTACAACTTTACAAAGATTCTTTAGCCACTTTCTCCTTTATCTTCATGAATTTCAAGTACGGCCTGAATTTTTCTGCTTCTTTGATAATTAAATCCCACACCATGTGTTTGCAACCTTGAATAGCTTCCTGACCTACCACTTGGTTTGCCAATCTTTTGTTTGTTTCAATCAATTCTTTATACTTACCTTGTAGAGACTTTAATTCTTCATCTTTCTTTTCACTTTCTTCTTTTAATCTTTGGCTTTCTTCTTTCAATTCTTTAATTTCAATATCCTTCAAACTCACCTGGGACATAGACTGTATAAGGTTGTCTGCACTAGTTCCTTCTTCAACTTGACTAATACATGTTTTCTACTGAGCCAAATTTGATAATTTATTCTTCAAATCTTTGATTTGATTTTTTAAACTTATTTTCTCCTTCTCCCAACCGACTTCCTTTTCAACAAGTTTCAGAGACTTAGCTGTAATATCGTCCACTTCTTTAGATAATTTTTCTTTTTCCTGCTCCAATACGGTCAATTCAGAGACTTGAATAAGATGAGTTTTCGGGATTTTTAATTTCTTTCTCAACTCTTGGATTATATTTTCTTTTTCTTTTAGCAAATTTTTTCCTGCATTCCCTCCAGTGCCACTTCCAACCAAATCAATATGCAACTTCTTGATTTGCTGTTGACGGGCTTTATTTTCTACTTTTTCTTGTTTCAATTGATTGTTCAACTTATCTACAATGGTTTTCAATTTTTCAACCTCCAAGATTGCTTCCAAAAAATCAATATATATCACTTCCCCCGTCTTCCTGTGTAAAAGAATTTTGTCAGGCGCAATAATTTTCTTCAAATTGAGTTTCATTTCTGTAACCTTGCACTTGATGACACTGCCAAATTCACCATTTGTAAGTGAATACTTTCAGCTAAAAACTCTTCAAATTTGAGACGTGGTTTTTTACTACTTTCAACTTTAGGTAAAATGGTACTCATTTTAAATAACAAACTCAACTGAAATTCAGTCACCCATTTGTCTGTATCAAAACCTAAAAACAAGGCCAATAAAGACAAAACAAGCCGAGTGTTCTCGCTAAAAAGACTGGCATATATAGGATAGGGAGTCTTAGTGATTTCCAAATCTGGTCTAAGGCAAGAAATCATGAAAATTTTCTTATTCTCAGGGGATGAATAGCGATATAAATCTATAATTGACTTCTCACAAAAGCTTTCTGGTTTAGGAAATTGGGACGCGGGGAATTCTAGGGCATCTCTTATAAGTGAGGGTTCTATCTAGCAAACTATTCTGGTTTTTTGGGTGTTCATAACGGCTCGTTCGTCTTCTAAGTAATTAGATGTGCACTAGGACACAAAATCTGGGAACGAACAATTTGGTCAGGGAAAAATGACATGAGGGACGTCTGGTTGACTCTGTGCACATCCAAACCCTACTCTTGCAAACTCTTCAGTTTAACCTTAATTTCTGCAACTGATAACCTAAGTGAGGTATCAAATATATCTTTGTCTATGTCTTTCAAAGCATCCCTAGCCTTAACATCATCTACAGACAGGACTGTTTCCATCTTTACCCCTTATAAACAAACGTAAAATATTATTAGTTCGGGTTACAAGGCCCTACCTATTGTTGACAATCATGCACTTTGTCCCACTCTGTCGCTTTCCGGGGTGCCGACTCGTCCATAACCTTCTAGCACTGACAGTGCAAAGACAAATGTCAATTTTTACGTTTTTCTTTGCTATATATAACCCATTTTCCTTATCCTTCATGCATCTTTACGGGCTTTCATTTTCCTTGTCCGTCGATCTCTCGTGTGATGATCTGAACCATCGGATCTTACCTCCTTTTAGCAGTTTGATTCTCTGTCGTTAGATCATTCCATCTAACTTCAAATCTCAACTATCGAATTTTGGGCGCTAATCCTACGAAGAATGGTTTCGCTGCTTCTGAAAATGGTTTGCAATACCACTTTCCCCTCTTACGAAAGATTGTGATGTCGCCACGCGTCCACTGGTTTCATTTTATCGCAACCACTATCTCCGTTTATCGGTCGGGCATGTTCACAATGCGGAACTTCTGGGATCGTCGATCTTTTATCTATCAACGCATCAACGATGGAACTTGTAGTATGTTTATCCTTTGACTTTTTCCTGCTGGTGGGCCTCCTTCCATTAAATTTCATGCATCTCTTGAAATCATCACCATCAATTTCTTTCGGATGCAACTTGAAACATTGATTTTCCCAAACTTGCACTGTTTTTTAAGAATACTTCTTTAGCCCTTGGATCGTTCCTCCATTAATCTCAATCGTTGATTTCAACATCACATCTCCTGCCAAAATGGTTTCGCATCCCTCCAAAGTGGTTTCCCAAACCACTTCTCTCGTTTGCAAAGCGCTGTATAGCTGCCACCTGTCCTCCGGTTTTACCTTTCGCAACCACTTGTAACATCTTTCCTCTGTGCGCTTTGGTGATGCGAAGGAAATCGTGGACCATTGATTTCCTTCCAATACTAGATCAATGGTGTATCTTGCATACTGGTTAACGCCTTCAATATTTGCTTTCGGACTATTGTTTTTAACATTTCTTTTGCATCTTGATTGCCTATTTTTGCAATTTTCTTTGAAATTTCTTCTTGTTATCCACTTTGGCGCTTTTTTCTCTTTCATTTGGCCATATAACCATGGAACTAGGGACACATTTTTTAGGAACTTTCTCACCATATTTAAAAAATTCCAAGGCATCTCCCCACTATACACCATCATTTGGACTGTGAAAACTAGGTGCTAACAACTATAATGTTGTGAATCCTCCATTGATGGTGTTGATTTAAAGTGGGTGGAGCTTGTCTAGGCATGAGAGAATGCAAATCTTGCCATTTGGTGTCAGCTGTGATAAGGGTGAAGAAGAAGGTTGGTGTCCCTTGCTGGGTGATCATATCAGTAAGCTCACCCTTGCTTTTGTTCCAATAGGAGCGTGTCCCATGAAGGGTAGAGCCAAAGCGCATGAACCGTTCAACGATTCTAGCATCTGGCAAGTCTTGTAATTGATGTACAAGCTCTAATATTGTTGGGGTCAATGTATCTTCAAGGTTCCGTTTGATGAACACAAAACCAGTAGCATGGCTACGATGGCCCATCATGAGGTTATATATGTAATAGCGAAAATGAGGATGTTGGACGAATCTATTGTCATGGTATCGAATGAGGTGTAGTGCATAATTGTGCATCCCAACCTCTTGAATGCGTGGTTGTTTGAGCATTGCAACACCTATGGGAAACAAGGTTGGGAATTCCATAGAGAGGAGGGATTATGTGTTGTACTGATTTATAGGGGAAACACCCATTGGGGGCCAATCAATGGAAGCTGGAAGTGGGACATCTCCTGTGTCAAGAAGCGTCTTATTTCCTCAACCTCAGTTCTACAATTTGATTGTGTATAAATGAAGGAGGAGGATTATAATTCATCGGGTTTAGGGAAGTTGGGTAATTGAACACTAGAACTTGAGCTATGGTCAATAAATGGTGTAGAATGGGGGCTAACATGATGAAGACGGGAGGAGATGTCTGTTGGTTGAATAGGAAAAGAAGATAATGCAGTGGGGTAAACTTGAACATTTTTGTAGTAGGGATCATTTGACAATTTGTATTGTAGAGCAACAAGAATACGTGCTCGACTAGCAAAGAATTCATATGGCTTGTTTGTAGGGTTGCATTTGCGGAAAATAAGGATGTCAAGTTATGAAATTAAATGAGGGAGGGAGGTGGAAATGTTACAAATGTATTGGGGGAAGCTAATAGTGGGGTCATAATATTTATATTGTCCACCATAGGCATGGGTGACTTGTAGGATTGGGTTAACACGAGAAATGAGCATTTCTTCAACTTGAGTAAGTACTGTAAGGAAATATGGTTGTATGCTAGGATCCATGTTGTTTGTTAAGGAAAAGCAATGGCCTTTTCTTTCCACGGTGCAATGAGAACATGCATATGCACCACAAAAGATTTTGTTTTAATGCCAGGATAAGATTCCATGCATATAGAGCATACATTCATGGGAGAGAGGTTGTCCAATGTTGTACGGAAATGTTGGTGTGCACCATCGAGGGGGTTGTTGTATGGATTATGCAGTGGGTGCATATCCAAGTTTGGTGCAGATGTGGATGGAGGATAGGGTGTCATGGAACGTTGAACAACGTGAAATGGAGAAGGGATATGCACAAGTTGACAAGCAACTATATAAAGAAGACACTGCCGTTTTGTGTGTGTGTGTGTGCATATACAACTATTCTTTATGCATTAATTTGTTTGGTGTCATGACTGTTCGGCATGCCTACAATAAAAGTGTGGGGCTATTATGAACTTGATGGTGGCATTGGTGGAAGAGAAACATGTTGTATATCTAACCATTGGAAAAGTAAAGAAAGGTATATTGTAAGAAATAAATGAAGCATACACACATATGATAAGTTGTTGCAAGAAAAAGTAGGTCCCATGAACATTGTTCATAAACGAACGGGATTAGAAAATAATAGCATATTAAAGATTGGTCATGCATGATACTAATAGCATTTGAGTCAACAATGTTAATTCCAGGTTTGTAGTTGCTAAATATGACAAAGCAAGCATATTCAAAAGTGACCATATAGGTTACAAGAAACATTTAAGTAAAAAATGTTATTTGATTATGAAACTAAAGGTGTCATTGCTAAAAGGAAAACATGTATATTAAACCATTGCAAAAGTAAAGAAAGGTATATTGTAAGAAATAAATGAAGTATACACAAATCTGATAAGTTGTTGAAGGGAAAAAGTAGATTCCATGATTTTTTTGTTTCATAAACAAATGGACTAAGAAAATAATATAATATTCAGAAGTGTCCATGTTGGCTACAAATAACACTTAAGTAAAAAATGTTAATAGAAAGTTTGTAGATGCTAAGTGTGAAAAAGCAAGTAAGAAACGATGGAAGTTAAAAGTAGCGATAGTGTAAAAAATGAAGGTATATATGCTGAAAAAAGTGCATGTGAAGTTGGAGTTCAAAGCATGCAGGAAACATGACGCTTATTGAGGGAAATGCCATGGATTTAATCAAGGGGATCGATTGATGCAGATGCAGGTGAAACCTCCTCTGACATGACAATGGGCACCTTCAAGCAAGCATTTGCATTGAAATTCTCTGTCTTGATTGATAATGTGAAAATGAAGTGTCGAGAACAAACACCCTAAACAATTTTTGGGAGATTTGTTGGTTCATTTGCGAGAAGGAACAAATATTTTGCAGATAACCCCATGAGTTTATTTGCATCATCATTAAAAGCTATGACATCATATAGTTGTCTAGTAGCATCTTGTAGGTAAAGTTTCAGTATGTATCGGTAATCGCACTCTGGAAACTCCCCATCACATTTAGTACAATGCCAAACATTGGCAATTTTGTGGGAAATTTTTTTCATGCATTGTATGACATCAAAAAACAGAGGGCATGCAAGGAAATGAAAGTCATCCATGTTAATATTTGTGATGGTAGGAAGGACTGAGTACCAGGTTGCCTTCTCAGAGGGTTGGATAGATTGCAGCTCAAAGATGGTAATTCGTTTGCGTGAACCAGAAGGAGAGGAGTTGTATTTTTTACTCAAGTACAGTGAGTCTGAACAGAATCCATTGTCATGAAACGATGCTTGGAGAAGTACGGGTTATTCAATACTTGGGTTTATAAGAAGGTTGGTATTGGAGATGGTTCCAATAGTTTTCCCATTGAACTCTGTAAGACGACCACCTTTGATTGCAAGGATCGAGGGAGTATCCAAACCTTGAAGGGTAGCAAGTTGGGCACCCTCAGTTTGGCAGTTCTCCCCCCAAAGTGTTATGTTTATGCTATAGCCGGACATGTCCCTCAAGCCAACTGTTCCGCGAACTGTTTCTGAGCCATCTCTTTTGCGTATAGTTGATGCAGGGGAAACGAAAATGACAATCCCAATAAGGTCAACCATGGAATTGAGGGGTGTAGTTTGGATGTCATGGATAGAATTAAAGTGGAAGCAATGAAAGGGATCAAGGGGTATTCCTCCAAGCATACTTGGACTGTTGAGGAGGAGCTTAGGAAAATCTCAATATTGCTTTTCAAGTGGTTGTATGTTGGGTTGTACGGTTTGATTGTGCCATTTGAGACTATGTAGACTAGGCCAACTTGTATCTGGTCATATAATGATGTTGATAATTCAATGAACGCAAAGATATGGAACTCATCTCTTGAAGCACTAACAAGGTCAAATCCAAAGAGTTTACCTAGCACTTTTTTATTATTGTATGCATGGATATTTGTCTTGGAAATGACTCGGCCTTGAATGGCCCAAGTTTTGTTGGAAGGGTTGAGTGATGTGAATGGAATAGTAGATACCACAAGGGTTTGGGTTGTATTTGGTGAGGAAGGTATGGAAAGTGAAGGGGTGTGGGGGTCAAGGAGGATGTTTTCTGAAATAGAGGAACTGCTTTGAGAGGTGCAGTTAACAGTAAAGTGGAAAGGGGATGGTTCCCTGATAATTGGTGCTTCCAATGTGATAAATTCAAGCATGAGCAATGTGATAGTCATGGTAAGAAGAATGAAGTTAGCTAAGTAGAAGAAAAAACATGTTACAAGTAGTGGGGTGCAAAAGGCATTGAGTGAAAATAATGAAAGGAAAAATGAAGCACACGTTGCATTGTGTAGAATGTTGCATGCACATTTGGTGACTTTGATGGTAGATCCTTCTTGTAGTTATCCATCCTCCACAGCGCTATTGTATATAGTTGGAAGCAACATTTGGTGCTTATGAATCCCATCAAAGATATAAATTCGGAATCGAGCGATTGCCGAGTTAAGAGAGCTTACTGGGTTGATATAAACAACTTATAGAAATGGGAAAAGGTCAACAACACCATGCAATAGAAGTGAAATAGCATTTTCAGTCAACAAAGTGTCCGTAACATAGTGGTGGTAGCTAGATGGACTACAAATATGAGCTGCAAGAAAAAGGGAAACAATTGGTATTAAGTGAAAAGCATAAAGAAACCGAGGGTAAGTATGTAGGTAGTTTTGTTTCATGTAAGAGAGGATGAGAGAAGTGAATAAATAGTAGCACAATATGGGAAGGAGAAGGGAACATTGTGTTCACAAAGTATTAAAAAAACAACTTCAGGTTCAATCTTCTCCATTGTAAATTTGACAAGTATAAAGACAAAAGAGTTTTCATGGACTTAACTGAAGCAATGGTAATTGAGAGCATCTTTAGGAGTTGAAGTTCTTGTATACAAAAATCAATGTAAAAGGAAAATTTGTGATGAAAGGAGAAGGTTTAAAAAGGACTACAAGAAGTGTATCTAAAGGCGTGTGAATGCTAGTGATAACCAATTGCTCTAAGGACGACAATGTTTTTCCAACAAAACATAATAATATTCTACATCATGGAGTAGATACATAAGGAAGAAGAGGTTTACATGTATTCCAAGGCCATAAAATTGCTCTCATAATAAATCCATGGGCATCTCTTTTGTAACACGCCTTTATTCTTCATGCATGATTCTTCTCTAGTAAGGGGACGTAGCTACCATTTATAGTTTACAGTCTAAAGGAAGGATGGGGAAAGAGAGTATTCAATGATATTAGATTGGCATTTATTGTAGGTTCAATCTCAAGATCAAAATACTAAATATAGTATATATATATGGCCTCGAAAAGGATTGAGTATGAATATCACTACTGCTAATGAAAAAGCAAAGAAAGATGATCCTCTTGTACAAAAAGATCGATGGCATCCATCTAAAGAGGGTTAGAGAAAATATAGAATATAATGCAAATGATTATTGAAGAATGGATAAAATAGAAAGAAAACCATTCAAATAATCTTCAACAATTTGGAAAGGTTTAGTCAAGGTCTTCCCAATCTTAGGCAAATTGGGACTCTGGAAAATTGTCAAGAAGACAAACTAAGATTGGGTGAAGATCCCTAAATATAGGTTGTCGCTTGTATTGCTTGACGAACTATAGTTCAAACTATAGGTTGTCTGTTATATAAGAGATATTTGTAGGTAGATATGGTAGTACATATAAGTTGAATACCTACAGGGAAAGGATGCACATATAAACTAAAGACTTAAACTTGTAGGTAGATATGGAAGCAGAATGGTCCCTCTACACTAATCTTCTCAACATAATGTTATTGCATTACAAGATTGTGATGATGAGTTAAAATGGTCCAAGAACATAGTTAATGGTGTCCTAATAACAAATCTTGGGTATAAATCCTTAATTGAAGATGATATTGGAGAGGAAAGGGAGTAGTGATGTAGCATAGTCTAAAGTTGGGCTGTCATGTAGAACTAAGGATATTTCTTTGTCTAGCGCTGAACAATAACATTCTAACTTGGGAAATTGGTCAAAAGAGGAATTGGTGTGGTGCTAGCAGATGCGTTCTATGCAAGGCAAGAAATGAAAATGTAGATAATTTATTTGCCAGTTGTCCTGTTTCAAAATATGTGTGGAAAGAATACTTAAAGCAATCATTAGGTCAACAACATGGGAAACAATAATGTTTGGAGTGCTTTGAAACTTGGATCAAAGACAACTATGTCACAGTTCATGTAGTTTTTCCCTACTTTGTTCTTTGAGGGTTGTATCTAGATAGGAATACGATGATATTTGAATACAAATAATTGACAATTGGTGAGGTAACTAATACAATCAACTTGTATTATAAAGAAATTTGGAAGAAGCAAAAGCAAAAGGAAATAATATTAACACATGAACCTACTATTAACTCGTCCTTTCCTTGGGGATACTTTTATGGGGATTGACATGGAAGCCCAAGTAAGTGTTGCGTTGAATCCATCTTGCATTTAATTAATCAACATTATTTAACTTTGAAATATAGAGATGGCCTGGGAACCAACAAGATAGCATAGTTTTATGCTCTATGGAATAGGCAAATGGAAAATCACAAATTTGACTCTAAGACCTATTATGGATGGGGTTCTAGAGCTAAAAAAATCAGTTCGATTCAATCTCATTTACTCATATGTGCAAATGGTTCAACACAATGGTAGATCCACTTTCTAAAGCAATTCTTATTGTGTAGGAAAGCTTCTTATCAATTCAAGAATACAAGGAGGGAATCCTTTCTTCATAAGCATACATGTCTATATTTTGATTCCTTCTTGGTGGTTTTTGTTTCAAATGTAAGAGGAGGCAACATGATCGTTGTTTTTTTACGCATTGTTTTTTTTTTCCTGAGGGGTACTGAGAGATAAAGACAATAAGTCACATGTAAGCCTTCTAGTATTTTGAAGAATGTATTAAGTAGTTAAGGTATAAACAATCTTTCTTGATTCTATATATAAGCAAAAGACCAAAAAATGTATATTTTGATTTCAACAAGCTGGACAACTTACCATTGCACCAACCATGAAATAATTGAGGTAAGGAACATGTTCAAAAAGGTCTATGCAAGAACTTGTTTTTTCTGCTAGGATATTTTTAAAATTGGGTTAGTAAACATAGACCTTTGGAGTGGACTATATTTTCACACCTGAATGAACTGTTAAAGGTTGTTATAGGTATTTTTATGCTTGACAACAGGCCAAGGTCTAAATGGAAGCTGTTATAAAAGGATCTTTATAGGTTTCAGTTTTTTGTTTGAAACAACAATAAAGTGATCAGATTCGCTAGTGTGCCAATACACAATGGCATGTATATTTTGATTTCTCCTTGAAATATCAAATATACAATTTTTTTTATGGAAAAAAGAAGACATAATGTCAATCAAGAGTAAAGGGATATCGCGGCCATCATATTCTTCCAAACAACAAATTGATCCCGGAAGCAACGATTAAAAGATGCAAAAATTAGTAAATGTTGAATATGTGCCAATAAAGTATGTGGGACTACTCAATTAGTGGGTAAAAACATGGATTTGATTTATACAATATACTTGCTACATTTTTATGAGTAACTAGAATATCACCCCCAATCAGTAGGGAGACAAAGGTAGGGAGGCAACAGTCTTATGGATGATCTACTATATATAGTAGTAAGTCCGGAGAGTTAGTGAATCACCCACTCCATGCGTAAAGTCTCTCTGGTAGTGAAAAAACAGTAATATAAAACTGTGGTTGTATATAAAAAGCGAATGAACAATTTTTTTTTTGTACACAACCAATGAAATTATAGTTTTTGCTCTTTCTCATTACCTAAAAAAGTCACAAGTAGTGAGTTCGTGCTGCGTATATAGCATAAGAGATTGGCATGTAAGCAAGAATATAAACCTCTCTGTGTACCTTGATGTTGGTGGTGTTGATTGTTGAACTCCTATGGCATGACCTTAATATTATAAAGTGTACCCTTAAGTCAAGTAAAATCACTTATTAAGCATGGGAATCTTTTCCTACCTTAATTGAACGCTTGGATTAGGAAGTTGTATTAAAATTGTAGGGTGTTGACTAATGTTTGTGGGGGATCAACTTTGAGATTCAGGATAAAGGCAATGGATAGAGAAAGAGGAGGGGGTCACGGGGTGTTATTGATGAATAGGATTTGAATATAGGCAATGATTTTGATGATTGATCATGTAGCCTTGTAGGCATAACACATTGTTTTTTGGACTCTATAAGTCACTTAGAGTCTCATTGATTATGTATTTCAATTCATATATGTATCGCACTTTGTGACATTTTGACATATTCACCCTTACATGGTATATACATGAGTAGACTTTGCATATTTTGTTTCTAATGGTTTGGAATCTTAAAAAAAAATTCCCTTGAAAACTAAAAATGTGTTTGTATTTTTTTAGAAATCGAGTCATGGAAATCAAAGCGAACCGAGTCATTGTCGAGTTTGAGTCAAAGCTGAGTTTACCCTCAACCGGTTCCAAGTCCGAGTTTTAAAACATTGCCCTAAACCCTAAATGAAAGTTATAAAGAGAACCTCCCCAATTTCCCTCACACTTATCTCATTGAGCATTTGTGAGCATTAAAGACTGTGATTTGGAGTGAGTTGCAAGTTTGTTTGGCAATCTTTATTGGCTGCTTTCAGTGGAGATGGCATTTAAGTAAGGAAGCTACAACCCATTTTCAATCTTGGAGGAGTTCTTGTCCATTTATATTAGTGAGGCTTGTAGATGATGTATTTTATTTCAGATACATGTTGAGGGAAAGAATTTTTTAATTAATTTTTTACATAATACCTAATTCCTAAAACCCTAAACCCCAAATGCAAGTTATGCAGAGATCCCTCCAATTTGCCTCACACTTCTCTCATTGAGCATTTGTGACCATTGACAACTGTGATTTACAGTGAACCGGGAGTTTATTTGGCAATCTTTCTTGAGTTTTTTGAAGTGGACTTGGCATATAATTAAGGAAGCTACAGCCAATATCCAAGCTTGGTGTCCATTTTCTTGTGCCAATTCAACTATGGATTTTGGAAGAAAGACTTGTGAAGCCATTCAATACCTTTACCTAAGATAATAAAACATACAGAGAATGAAGGGTATTACATCACAAAAGCTATTGGCTGGGTATTTCATCATATTAAATGCACATCACAACCTAATTGTTAAAGAGAAAAGACTTTGTTGATGAAAATGTCCTTGTACATGCTCGATATATGTAAAAAGAGACTCAATAAAACATCACTGTACATTTTCAGTAAACTCCACATTTGTGCCACTCCAAACCTATTCCCATCGGACATCATTAGTGGGTGGGTACTTCCCTCGACCATGGAAAAGTATTATGTTATAAATGAGTTTTCATACAGATGAAAAATATGACTGTCCATTCAATCACTCCACCTAAGATGATAAGACATAGAAAAAGATGACTGTCCATTCAACCGCTCCACCTAAGATGATAAAACATATGGGGGTATTACATCACACAAGATATTGGTTGGGTGTTACATCACGTGAAATGCACATCACAATCTAATCTTTTTAGAGAAGAGACTGAAAAAATTTCCCGTGCACTTTGGGAATATGCAAATGTGTGATCAAAAGTCCTTGTATTCACCTTTAGGACTAGAAAAAGTCCCTGTATTCACCTTTAGGACTGGAAAAAGTCCTTGTATTCACCTTTATATGGCATATACGTGAGGAGATTGCTTCTTTCACAGAGGCAGAAAGAATGCCATTCCAACCAATATTACAGGCATGAATAAGTCTATGTTCTAAGGATATGGGTATCCACTCATGAAAAAGGCATGCCCAAGCTGCTGCTATTCAAGAGCTTAGTATGTGTAAGGGTATTATGAGAAAACATGATCCTAAAGGATTTATTGAAGCCCATATTGCAGCCACAGGCCTTTCGTCCTTGTATTACCAACATTAGGAATACCTTGATGATTCTATCTACCAAGGAGCCACGAGCTAGTTAAGATGAAACTATTACAAGGTGGTAAGGCCTCTGAAGCCCCACCTCTTAATTTCGATGAGGTTTAGAAAATGAATGCAGATGCACCTAGGTTTGGAGCAGTCCTCATAAAGACCCTCAAAAAGTCGTTGTTGAGATTGCTTCTGTGCTAGGATCTTTGCTGGGGCCAATTATCAGGTCGTACAAGAACTTAATGACACAATATGGAGACATAAGTATCAAATTGATCTTTTGGTTTTGGTATAGAAATTGACAAAAAAAAGGCTCAGATGGTGCAGCAGCAAGAAGATCAAATCAAGGTTATCAGGGCAGAGTATGATGACAGCTTGGAATAATTGAGGGAAAAGATTTGACAACTCAAAATTCAATTGATAGACAAGCAACAATTGAGCTTTAACGTTGATGTTTTAAAGCAAAATTCTCTTTTGGATGATGTTTTAGCGTTTCGTAATTGCAGATTCGGATTTCGTGGGGATAATAAGAGTTGAATGCCCGTAGAGAGCTAATTTTATTTACTAGTTAGGACGACCCTACCTATTTTTCAATACCGAATTTCCATCAACATAACTTAAAAGTCTATTGATTCAACAAGCTAGAATAACATAGGTCTTCATGAACCTAGTTTTCGTACACTTTCCTGTGCTATTCTTCTCACACCATCACAAATGGTGTAGAAATAATCTCAAAATGTTGTAGCTATACAAAGTGCACATATCTTATACCTGTAAAGGCAGTGATACTATGCTTCACGAAAATATGCCTACAAAATCATAGTAGCATTTTCAAGTAGTTTTATTACATAAAATTTTTGTAGAACATGTATTCATGTTCATACCACAA
This sequence comes from Larix kaempferi, assembly GCA_027924585.1. Classification (NCBI taxonomy): domain Eukaryota; kingdom Viridiplantae; phylum Streptophyta; class Pinopsida; order Pinales; family Pinaceae; genus Larix; species Larix kaempferi. The sequence continues at coordinate 13,121,438 of BSBM01000196.1, forward strand.
TACGATAGCGTGAACCATTTTCTTGGAGTAGTTTCGTTGCAATATAGAATTTGTAAAAGATCATGACAATAGAATCTTGAGGATGATGTATTGTTGATGCAATCGATTTTTCCGTTTGGCAATGTGATGATGCATTCCATTCTTCTAAAATTTTGTTGCATTGAGGTGCATTGTAATCATTAGCTACACTGTTACTGCTTAAATAGACTTCACTTTAAAACTGTAACACTTATCAAAAGTTTACAACTTTAATCCTGCTATAGGCTTGCTTAGGTAATTATAATGTTGTAACTGCTATAGGCTTGCCAAAATTGATAATGTTGGCTTTATCCATATTTCTTCTGAAGCGCTTTTGGCTAATGACCACTCCAGGGAGGCACAAAAGAGTTGTTTCTTTAAACTTGATGAAATAAAACAAGCTCAGTAGTGAAGTTCTGGGCATTTCAACAGCAACAAAGAATCATTTCTAGGCAATGAAAAGACCTTAAACGACCATTAACATGACTATACAACAACATCTCAGCAGTGAAAACACTTGATGGGAATTCTGGGCATACTTTGAGTGGTTCTGAGCATGATTTTTGGGAAGATCGGTATGTAAAAGTGCAGATTGAGACTCCTTGAAAACCTAAAGAGGATTGTTTTTTCCCAACCAACATTTGGAACTGTGTGTCTATTGCTTCATGGCAACCAAAAAGATAAAAATGCATTATCAAAAAACACATGATGGAAGTCATCGAAGCTATCATTGAGGTATTTCATTCCAACAATATTTTTTCCACATCAATATTAATTACATGAAATGGAATTTAAATTACAGAAAGGAAGGCCTAGAGCATAAACAAAATTAGAAGAGATGCTCCATCTAAATATCAATTTCATCATCAGAGTGTTGCTGCCTAAAACACACTTGACCATAGATAAGTCTCCCAACCGCTATGTGTGTTCTTGAGGGAAACTATGAGTGTAGAACCCACTGTCACCTCGATTCTAAACTCCTCCGTTTAGACCCCCACTCCAAAAAAGTCAAGGGGGGTTGTCCCTATTTACTAAGATTCTTTCATAATTTTCTTTTAGACTTGTAAATTATTAATGTTCAAATGACAAGCATTCGTGCAAATATGCAATAATTTAAATGACAGGCAAACCTTCTTCAACAATAAACCATATACAAAATGCAAGAGAGAAATAACAATTCACTAACTAGATCAGTGCCTACTTTACTTGGGTTATGGAGTCACAAATATAATAAAAGTAAGATTATCAAAGATACTGAAATTGCATTAAACCATTCACCAAGAAAAATGATCAAAATATCACATTTAACATGTAAGAATTACTTGTATTAAATGAAAAATTTAATGAATGAAAGATGCTTGAAGTGAGATTGAACCAAATTTAAATGCTTCAAAGTAAAGTACTAAAAATGAAATAACAAGTGTAGTGTTTTGCCAATGGTCTTGTAAATTTTAATTAGTTTTAAGTCTCTCTTTAGATTAGGGGAATTAAGGTTTGTGCAAAAAACTTAATGCTACTCTATGTGTCTACCTCAAGAAGTTATCTCTTTCGATTTGAAAGAGACTGCCAGGTGCTCAACAAGAGAACACAAGGTTCTCAACTAGCTCCACGGGTCAACCCGAAAGCTTGCCGGGTGCTCAACAGGAGGACACTAAGTGCCACGAGGCTCCCAATAGCCTCTACCCCTCTAGCTCCACAGGTCAAACTTACTTTTCTCAATGTCTAGTTAAGATTAACTTATGAGTGCTTATTATTCTAGCCAACAGTAATCTCTGCCCGTTCTTGTCACCCAGGATTGGTCAAATCGAAAAGGGGAGTGAATAGGGGGCAAAGATTGGGGCATAGTTTATTTAAGATTTAAATGAACAACAAATAATTAAATACAATGCAAAACAACACGATATTGCGAGGGTGGCAAAGCCAACTCACTTGCAAGGTGTGGGAAATTAAACTAAAGCAAAAATGACTCGAAAAAAAATCTACTAGCCAACACGATTTTGCATGGATGGGAAGAGCCTCTTCTCATGCAAGGTGTGGGAAAACAATAATAACAAAATAAAACAAAAACATAAACTAAATCCTAGCCCTTTCAACAATTGCTATGCAAGGGTGGCAAAGCCAACTCACTAGCAAGCAATGGAATGACCAAAATAACTTAAGGAAAGAAATGCTATCTAGCCACACAACTCTCTTCCTAATGAAGAGGAGGGGCAAGCAAATTAACAAAATGAAAATAACATAAAATAAACTAACCCTATCCCCTCTACACTTGCAATTTAAAAGTGGGCAAGCCCAACTTCTAATACATGCAAGGGATGGCCGAAAATTGAAAGAGCATTTACAAGTAATAAAGAAATAAAGAATCAAGCCCAAGAGACTCTCTTGGGCTTGTTACAACAAGGAAATTTCAACCTTATTATATACAAGAAAAGGAGGTCAAGAACAAGAAATTTGACCATTTTTTGGTGAGGGACTGTTGACCCCCAACAACTTCCCCTTGCTTTTGCAAAATAAAGGGGACCCCATCAGAATTTTGTAGATATTTATCTTTTGGTTTTCTCATTTTATTTTGCTTGTTTTGGTAGATGGATTTCTTTCCTTGGCCCTTCACTCTTTGTGATGCGGGTTTCTTGGTCTGGTTTTCATTTCACGAGGTTTTGGTGATTTGACTAATCTTAGTCGCTTGAACATTTTGTCCTCTAGGATATTTTAAAAAATTGCATGCTTTTTATTCAAGGTTCTCTAAGTTGACTATGTGCCTAGGTTTGGAAATATTGCATTATTTTGATCTTGTGAAGTTCTCATAAAATTTCGATTTTCGATGCATAAATGAATTAATAGACGTTTTGGCGGATCTAAGTAAATTAAATAATTACTTATTTCTAAACACTTGGATCTGCATTACGAAACAATTCACATTATGGTTGGAAGATGAGCTATTATGTTTACAATTGACCATGACATCAATTTTTATAAATTTATTTTTGTATTTTCTTTAAAGATAAATTTAATTATCCTTAACAGACTTTTGGATAATATCATTTCATTTTGATTCATAATTTAATACAAGATCCACAAGGTGGCGATGTCCCCGACATTGCTAGTGGGGTATTGACAAGTGCATATGAAATTGCCATGAAATGATTAAGTGAAATTTTTGACAATAGGTATGTAGTTTTTTTTTTTCAAAGAAAAAAAAGCGTAATTCATTCATCTGTAGAGAAAAATTACATTCTGTAGGTTCACCATTATTTAGTGAACTCATAAAAATCATATGATCCTATGATAGCGCTGCTATATCTTCCATCAGTTTACATTTAGCATATTATGATGCCGAAGTGAATCAGCCCCGGAAGGCATATCTCATACAAGTAAAAAATCATTATTGCTGTACCAAATAACCAATATTATTGCTGCTGAGCTTTCATTAGCATAATCTGTAAATTCTGTCGAAACTGTGACAGTTAGAGAGTCTCTATAAAAGGCCGATGGAAATATGATCGTGTTCGACCATCATGGAATTCTTTAATATGCCAAGAGCCAACAACCCTCGAGAGCCCCTCCTTAGATGCAATGTCTGCATCCCTGTTGTTGATCCTGTATACATGCTGACAGGATAAATTGACAAAACGCCGAAGGATGATCTGGATGGATGTGAGAGTATTCGCCAGCCTCACATTTCTGCACTCTTGAATCTGATTGATCCAATTAATAACATTCATCGAATCCCCGTAGCATGTCAAAGAGTTGCAGCCTTTTTCAAGTGCAAAAATTAATAAGAACTTCAAACTCTGAAGCTCGGCATAGTTGTTGGAGCCCTCCCCAAGTCCCAAAGAGATAGTGTAGGATAGCGTTTCCGAGAGATGGAGAACCGCCCCTCCCCCACAAATATTTTGTTGTGACGCCCCATCAAAAAACGCCCATGGCCGAGAGCGATCGATCACCACCTCCAGCAACCTACGTTGATTGTCAGCCCTTAGATGTACAGGAAGAGACTTAACAATGCCAATAGCTTGAGCAGCAATAATCTCAGGGAGACTTGGCTTATCTTTGAAGATGCTATGGTTCCGTGCCACCCAAATCCCCCAGATAACAAGCAGAGGGAGGTTCTGAAAATCTTTAACCGTGTTCCTGCGCCACCAAGCATCCCAAGCTGCCCCAACTGTCACTCCATCCCATTGGCAAAGATGCCCCACCAAAACAGTGCATTCCTTCCAGACAGCAACAGAAAATGGACATGAAAGGAAAAGGTGAGTAGCAGTCTCGAGATCCCGTTTGCAAAGCACACACCAGCTGGGCCCATGGAAGGACCTCTTCTGCAAAATATCCCATGTAGGAGCTCTGTTCTCGAGTACGCACCACATGAATAGTTTCGATTTAGCAGGGCATTTTAATTTCCAGAGGGACTTCCACCACCAAGCCACCTCCCTCTGTTCCTCCTCCGAGCTTAATAAAACATAGCCTGCCTTAGGGGTGTACTTGCCTTCCGGGTCGGCCTCCCATACCAGAGAGTCCTCCACATCACTCAACAGTACATTGGTCAATTCCAGATGTCGTATATAAACCTCCACGAAAGCCGACTCCTGTTCCTGTAGCCCCAAGGTGTGAGCACTATGCCAACTCTGGCTCCAAGACTCCACTGGTCTCGGGACCGCCAGCTGATTAAGTGTATAGATCCCTCTTCTGCCAAGTGCCTCAATAACCGGACCAGGAAGAATGTGATCATGTGAACACCCCATCCAAGGGTCCCTCCCAATCATCAACTGCTCGCCATTCCCCACATGCCATGCGAGATTGGATGCTATGAGCCCAAACGATTTTACTACAGCCTTCCAAATCGTCGATCCCCCCAAATGTGTCTTCCGAGGATTCCGAATCCACTCAACAATGCTTTCATCTGCCAAATATTTCTGCTTGATAACCCTGGTCCAGAGGCTAGTAGTCTTCACCAGCCTCCACCCCCCCTTGGCTGCCAAAGCCTTAGAAAACAAGAAGATGTTCTTGATCCCCCAGCCCCCCATACCCTTAGGGACTGCGATTCTCTTCCAGCTAATCCAGGGGGTGACCCGATCGTCCTTCTTGCCACTCCAAAGAAATCTAAAACAAATCCTCCTAATGCTATCAAGAATGCCTGTAGGAATCCAAGCTAATGACATCCAATATACTGGAATTGCTTCCAGTACAGCTTTGACCAGGACCAGTCTACCAGCACGCGAAAGCCACCGGTGGCTCCAGACCTGCAATCGCTTCTCCACCTTCCCAATCAGCCACGCCCAATCTCTCTTCAAATATAAATTCGCTTTAATCGTGAACCCAAGGTATTTCAGTCCAGCCTCAAGACCCGTTGTATTGAAAGGAAAGAAGCCAGTGAGTGCGGCCTCCTCTTCCGGTCTCAACAAGTGCATTGATAAGGTGGATTTCCTAGCGTTAATCTCCATACCTGTAGCCAATGAGAATAGATCCAATATCTCCTTTAAAATACGGGTATCCCCTCTGCTACCTGAACAGAAAATTAAGACGTCATCCACAAAAAGCAAATGTGTAATAAACAGGTTTGGAGCCACCGGGATCCCCTGGAAAAGCCCATCCGCCTTTGCCCTGCTAATGGCCCTACTGAGACCTTCAGCAACCAACAGAAAGAGCAGCGGTGATAAGGGACACCCCTGACGTAGTCCCCTTTCAGCGTGGAAAAAATTCGAGGCCGCACCATTTATAAGGACAGAAAAGGAGACAGTAGTGATGCATGACATAACCCATCTAATAAAAGCAATACCAAACCCCAGATGAGTAAAAAGTAGACGGAGATACATCCAGCTCACTTTATCATAGGCCTTAGAGAGGTCAATTTTAAGAATGGCTCCCTTCAGGTTCATGGTCTTCAAGCTATGCATCCCTTCTTGAGCCACTCCAACCGCCTCATGAATTTGTCGCCCCTCCAAAAACCCAAACTGTTCAGCAGATATATGTTGAGAGAGAATACATTTTAGTCTTCTGGCAATGACTTTTGAGATGATCTTATATATACAGTTGCACAGTGAGATGGGCCTGAAATCATGGAGGGTCAACGCATTATCAGACTTAGGAATGAGGGCAATAAAAGTAGAATTGAAACTTGCCGGAATCAACCCTGAAACTCTGGAATCTTCTACAACAGCCATGAGGTCATGCCCCAGAATCTCATAGAGATCCAGAAAAAAGTCCATCGTCCACCCATCAGGGCCCGGGCTCTTGTCTTTTTGAAAGCTAGTGAGAACATTTTTAAGCTCCTCCTCCGAAATTTCCTTCATCAAATCCCGGTTGCCATCGTCATCAACGAAACGAGGAAACAACTCAGCCACTTTTATCACCTCGGCGATAGTAACCTGATTTGGAGCCCGGAAAAAGTTCTTAAAATGAGTAACCCCACAACGAGCCTTCTCATCAAAACTGACATGAGTGAAACCATCATCATCCTGCAGACTCCAAATAGTATTAACAGCTTTTCTCCCACGGGCGTAAGCATGGAAGAACTTGGTATTATCATCCCCGCACTCCAGCCAGATCGCTCGGCTCTTCAACCTCCAAGTCTCCTCCATATCACATAACATGGAATTCCGCCGCCCTTCCAGTCGGATTAAAGCCTCCTTAGAATCCTGTGTGACCAGTCCTCCCCCTACACCATCATAAATCAGCTGTAGTTCGTCCTCCACCAGTTTAAGTTCAGCATTTTCCCTGCACTTCTTATCAATAGCCCAGTCTTTTATCAGTCGTTTCATCTTTTTTATATTATCTGCAAATTGGAAGGATGCAGTACGATCAAAGGCCCTGTCAAAATGTATCCAATTAGTAAGAAAGAGATTTTTAAAAGTCTCATCTTGTAACCAAAGTTTATTGAATTTTAAAGGGCTCGGAGGGTTAGCAGGCCCCATTTGAATCTCACAAAAGATAGGAAAGTGATCCGAGTGTCCCCCGGTACCAACCCACTGTCGAACCTGAAAGAATCTATCCACCAACTGTTCAGCCACCACAAAACGATCAATCCTTTTCGCCACCCTAGCCTCCCCACTGCGATTATTCCGCCAAGTCGGTTTCAACTTAAGAGGCTCAATATCCAGCAATCCATTCATCATGAGCTTCTGAACAAAGTAGCCTGCCAGTGAGTCCACTTGTGCACGGGGTCCCCATACCTCGTTCAGCCCCAATGAAAAGTTAAAATCCCCCCCGATGATCAGAGTGTCACTGATCAAGAGCGGATTTCCAAACAAAGAGTCCCAAAACTCCATGCGATGCAGATAAGGCCCATATATGTTGATCACCTTAAAAATGATCCCCAGATCAACCGACAAAACATCAACGCATAGAACAGAATCCATTCCCCATGAATTCACAAGCTTGTAGTTACTATGCCTCCATCCTACCGCCAGCCCCCCAGAGCGTCCCTTTACATCCAGAGTGATAAAGGACCATCCAGGAATCCAGCTCTCCAAAAGATTCTGAGTAACATCTCCTACTCCTAAGGTCTCTTGTAGCAGGATCACATCCGGGTGTTCAAGAGTAAGCACCCTTCTGAAGGCTGATTTCTTGATGGGCCCAGCCAGACCCCGGCAATTGAAAGACATAATCTTCATGAACTACCCTTCTGCAAGGCATTCCCGGCTCTAAGTGCCTTAACAATAGAAGATTGTTTCCCTTCCAGAAGATCAACCCTTGCCCGGGTTTGCGCCTTATGAATATTAGATTTTCTTCCCCTTCCCTTACGAGCAGGAACAGTAACATTCCCCAACCCTGCTGAGGAAGTTTTCATACAGGATCGTAGGAAATAACCCGGATCGTGGGTTTCCGAGGGAGAGAGGTAATCCTCCTCACGTACATCGCCTGGATCAGGGTCAAATAAGCCCCGAGGGGGAGCATCCACAGCACCATCAAAAGCGATAGCAGGTTCCAAAATCGGTTCCACAGCATGAGAAAGCTTAGTTGTAACATCCTGCAAACCAACGTGATCACCATACCGCGGCCCCCCAGGATCCACCATAATCGAGAGAGAGGGGTCGCGCAAATCCTCCACCCAATCTGGCTTCCCCAAAGAGACAGGGTTCAAATCAGAATGGGAAAAAGAGAGAGGGATATTACCATGAAGAGCAGGACCCCGACGAACATCAGCAAATGAACATGCAGTCACCAATGCCGACTGTTCAGCCACAGACTGTTCCACCACCGGGCCCTGATGACAAAGTTCATCTCCAGAACGCAATTTCCCACGATCATCAGGGGAGGAGTGGACGAAGATGGAAGAACCCGCCCCAATATCCGAGTAATGTACCGCTGCTCCAGCTGGGTGATTGCTCCGCCCCCCCCTCAGATTACGAAAAGAGAGGCTGCAATCAGATACAGGGTGACCATAAGCGTGACAGCGCCGGCACCGGAATGGTACATTTTCGTAGTCCAGTATTTGGGAGATGATCTCAGGTCCCCATTCAAGTTTAATATCTTCTGCCAGTCCCTCACGGATATTGATATTAACCAGAATGCGCGCTACCCTTTGACTGTGGGTCTCCAAAAAAGACATATCCGCCTCCAGAAAGGTCCCCAAAATAGATCCAATCCGATGGAAATGTTGCAGGTCCCAGAAGTGAAGTGGAAGAGCTGGCAAACGGACCCAGACCGGAACAACATCCACCCTTTCCCGGCTGGCATCAAACAAAGAGTGCCAAGGCTTCAGCAGCACCGGTGAATGATTGAGATGCCAATTCCTATTCAAAACCCGCCGCAACTCCTCCTCTTTGGAAAAAGTGAAAGCAAACCAACCCCGAGTCAGCTCCACCACCACCGGTAAGTGACCCACCAGATCCTTCCACACTTCCTCAACCCAGTCCACTACCGTCTTCCTAGAGAAATGACGCCCCAAAACCCTGCCAACAAGGGTAAATTGAGCCATCTTCAATACATTACCCCAAGCTATGTCTTCGCCCACCGCATAGTTTTGAACCACCTTAACCTTGATCCAACTCTTCCGCCGCTTCTTCACAGTTCCTCCACCACCCTTCTTCGAGCCTACAGCCACTTCCACGGTCTCCTGCCCCCGACCCCAGCCCCGCTCCGGGGTGCTGAAACCCCTCTGCTCAGCAACCCCTAGAGAAACCCTACGACCATCCACCGACGAGAACCCACATAAAACACTGCCCACTCGACCATGTCGAGCCACACCTCCCGTCGCAACCCGGTCAAAGCCCTCCCCGTCGGCAGACCCGCCCAACGCAGTTACATCGGGAGACCCAATGGCTTGTGAGAATAAGACCCCGTCTTCCCTCCAGCCCGCAATTCTGTGCAGATCACCTATCAATGGTTCCACCACCGGGCCCTTAGGATTCCCAAGAAGTGACAGAACAACATGTTCGCTCCCACATGACGCCCCCCGTCCCTCGAATCCATCCACCCGGTCACACTCAGTGCCAACCATATCTTCCATGGCAGAAGAGAACTGCACCCGACCCCAAATCGTCACCAAGCTACGAGGCACCAAACCCCAGGCAAAAAACTGCCCACCAGCCAAAAAAAACAATAAAAAACCAGGCCCGCTATAGAGGAAATTACATTCCCAAAACCCAGTCAGTCTCCCAGAACTTCATGGCGCCGATCCCAGACATGGCTGGCCCTCCCAGGAGCCGCGAAGTACTACTCGCCCTCTCCCAATTAAACCGCTCAGCACCAAGAACTACCCATGCCAATCAACGGCTATCTGAAACCACCTCCCCAAGGATTAAGCACCTGTAACTGCAAACTCCAGAGTTTAACGTAATTCTTGAGATCATCAAGTTCTTGGAGCCCTCCTCTCTACAATAGGTATGTAGTTATTATTGTGATGTTTTCTTTTTCATTTATTTTTGAGGATTTAAAATAAAAATAAAAAAAGACATGGAAGAAATTCTAATTGAAATCGCTATCTAAAATGCAATATACAAAAAAGAAATTAGATTGCCCAATAATGTTTTTTACACACCATATCTACATGGTATAATACAACATGAAAATAATATTCTTATTATCCAATTGCAAGTGCTAAAAGCATTATGTTTGAAAATATGGATATTATCAAGCAAAAAAATCTATATATTGTGGAAGACATAATTCCATGCCAGAAAGAGAATTCTAAGGGAAAATTTTTAGTGCTGGTACAAGAAATCCAACACAAGATAAACAGTAGAAGCTAAACAAAATTGTATTAAAGTGACCTATTCTCTATTCTAAGCCTTTAAATAGGCAAGGTTCTATTTCCAAAACTTAGCCTTCAATATTTTAGAAAAAAATTCTAACCAATGCATAATTTTTTCCAATTTTATATACGTGTATAAATTTTCTTAAACTAAATATTTGTGAGTAATGATTCTAGTGAGAAATTATCAAAATATAAAAACCACAACCTAATAATTAAATATAATTTATTTAAAATATCAATAATCAAATATCAAATTTCAATAATAAAAATAGAATATCTCTTTGTCCTATTCCATAGCTATATTTGCACCATAATATTTCTTTCGTGGCTAGTAGTCATTGCTTTAAAGTCATTACTCATAGCCCCTCATTACCTACCGTCTATGCCAGCCGAGAGGACCCTTCTTTGCTAATTAAGTGACATGGCAATCCAGATAGGGTAGATAAGACTAGGAAGATTTCTTGGTGGTAGATTAAAACTACGTGGGACAACTAAACAGTTTAGGTTAGATATCCTTTTCTGCAACACTATTAAACTAACATAAACTAATGTCAACCCATTTTCTATGAAATAAATATTATTTTTTGGGAAACATTGGAACATTGTTAGCCAAGAAGAAGCACATATTAGCTCATCTTCTATTAGTTACAGATTCAATATTTAATGTGACTTCATAAAATCTATTGAATTAAATTTCAAGAAATATGTGTAATTTACTCTAACTCTTTAATATTCCATTGTGTCAATAAAAGTTGTCCTATGGATCTAGAGTTTTGTTCTTTGATTAACCGTTAATTTTTTATCATGGATTTTATGCTCTTATGTTTTTTAGATTAAAGTTGATGTATTTTTTTGTGTTTATCTTGTTGGTGATCATGCTATTGTGGAAAATATGCACATGCTAATTCTTCTTTTAGTTTTTTCCCTTAGCAATAAAATTCATAATTTTATTAGAGATCAGAAAATTACACTTTTTGAATTTGATCATGCATTCCCACATAGTCTTTTATTCCAGGGAGATATTAAATTTGAGGTCATATATAGCAACATAAAAAAATCCACATTTCTTTTAGAAATTGATCCTTAAATAATCCCAACATAATAGCAAATTTACAATCATGGCATCAAAGGTTAGTTGTTTTAGGAAGAGTTATGTGGATTAGGAGAAATGTTCTTCTCTATGAAGGTTCTTTATAAGACTCTTTGATAAGATGAGGATTTTACCACATCAAACGCCGAGAACATATATTAATCTCACTTTTTGTGTCTTTATCTACCTTTTAAAGCAACCCTTTTTAGTAAAAGCAAAATCCAATGTCATATCTATCCATATAATGGAAAAACTGTGTCTTTTTTTACTAGGCATAATTATGATAAATAAATTAAATTTTTTTATACCTCATCTACCTTGACCATTTGGAAAACAACCTAATCATTGTTCACCCACACTAAACCTCTCTTATCTATTTTCCCAAATCAAAGAAATATGAAATTGATCTATGAAATATTTTCAAGAACTCCTTTGGAAGTAAAAAAAAAATGCATCCAATAAAAAATAATAGCCTCTAATATAGCCTTGATGAGAACAATTGTAACACCATGAGATAAGCATTGATTATACCATACATACAAGCTTTTTTCCCATTTCAACAGTAAGACATTTCCAATTCTTCCTACAACATGCAATTGGTTTTAGATAGAAGCCCAAATGATTTAATCCATCCTCACCATACCTCTAAAAGGGAAATAATTGAGAGAAACATATTTCTCATTCTCACCTACACTAAATAAAGAAATCAAAGACCCATGGCTATTTATTACCTATCAATGGATGTATAATAAAGGTTAAGAATCTCTATGAATACATTGCATATTGGCAATTACCATTACAAAATATCATGATATTAGTGACAAAAAGAAAGTGAGAAAGGAAGAAATTGCGACCAATGTTTATACTTGTGAAATTCTGACATCTGTCTGCTTCCCAAAAAAATTCTATTGGGACCCTTAGGCACAATAAAAAACAATTGTGTGAAAAGGAGGAACCCGTACCACATTTGTCTACGTAGACTAATGAAATCCAAATCTGACGCATTAATTAACAAATAAAATGATACAAAAGAAACACAATTCATGACTCAATTTACAAATGCACATGAGAACCCAATCCTCATATACAAGCAATAGGGCCATAGGATTTAGATGGAGCAAGTTTGATAATTAGATATGGATCATTTTTGTTTTAATGGTGTGTAGCTTCTTTTGAACTACCCCTATAGACTCATGCATATGCCTTTCATAAATAAAACCAAATCATTCTCTTGATATGGATTCAAATTGTATACTACCAATTCTCATTGCAATCAGTTTCAAAATAATTTTGTATATGCAACTATAGATGGATATGGACATATATTGATCAAAAAATTTCTAAGAATCAACCTTCAGTATCATAATATTCAAAGTAGAGTTGAAATTGCTAATGTATGGCTAAATTCCCTATATTAATTGACAATGTTTAAAATATCAATTCATGAACATTAGAATCTAGCATCATATTAAAGAAGCATATCAGAGAACATAAAAATATAGCCTTTGGCATGCATTCAGTGGATATATTTTGTTTCAAGATAAATTGAATCACGTCTTTAAAAAGGAAAAAAACAATTGGACATGTAAGAAAAAAAAAGGTTTTGTAATTGGAACTGTAACTTGAAAGTTTGTATATATTAATAAAATCATGTCCCATGTTTTGAAATAGCATTTACAAAAGCTAGGCTGGTATAGCTTTAGTATTTGAAGTCATTTAAGAAAGATGTCATAAAAAAAGATATAACAACAACATAATTTAGTTCAAATTATTTTGTTGTGAAAGGAAAATAAAGTAAACAAGACGGAGACTATGTCAAAAAATGATGTTAACAATGTCAATGGATGATGTGCTATATAATGCAACTGTCAAAGTGCAAAAGACTCCTTGCAGAAAAGCGCAAAAAAGAGGAGTTGTGTTTTTTATGGGCACTCAAAAATGCCAGGCATCTTCAAAATTGCACTTTAGAATGGCAAAATTGTTATTGTTCCATAATTTTCAAAATTTGTTACCTGCAAATTGCAAAAAGATTGTAAAAACTTTGTGTACAGGAAAAAAGGAAAGAATGCATGAAAATTGACATGTTATTTAAACAAATATGCAATTTTGACTGATATATTGATCAGTTATAGAAGCTAATATGCAGTTTACTTAATCATGTTTTGTGTTTGAAGATGAAAATGAAAGGGTTTCTACGTAGTCGATGTAGCACTATGCAAGCTGATTTCAATTTTTTTTTTTTGAGAATTCAAGTGTGGACAGAAACAGAGCGCCTATGTGGTGCAAATGGTATTTCATGGAGCATAGAAATTGGCAAAAATATAAAAAAATATTGAGCATAAAATATATTCTGCTTCAATTCCATTTTGTTAACGAGTTGATTAGATAAAAAAATCTAATTGAAAGTTACAACTACTCTAGAACAGAGATTGTTTGCATGTACCTTCACTCTTTCATTCGTAGAAGCAAGACTGGGATTCTGCCACATGAATTTTGAGAGCAAATTATTATTGACAATAATCATTGATGTAAATCCTTTTAGGATTTTTAATACAACTATTGAATGATTCAATTGCGAATTGCAAGAGTGGAGGTTAGGTGTTAATGTGCCAGCACTTCAATTGAGCTTATAAATTTAACAATGTCTCATACATCCATGATTCATGAAATAAAATAGATCCCATGAACTTCTGATAAAGAAAGATGTTGTAGAAATTAAACTTTCACAAGTGGATTGACATAATTTAAAACTGAACCATTTAACCAATGTGCTTAAATGAAATGAAATGAAACAATAAGTTATAAACCGGTATCAACGAAAGGATCGGTTTAAAATTTATTTCATGTTGAGAAGTGTTTGCTGTAATTAAAATAAAGTAAGAAATTCGAGAAATTTTTAGAAATGAACCAACATTAGATAGCAGAAAAATTATAGAAACTATTTTGGAAAATTAGAGATGCTATATGGCTGTAAAACTCCCAGAAAACAAAAGTTGTTTTTGAGAATGCATATTTTTGTTTAGTGAGAAATCATTGTTTGGGGTCTCTAGAAAATACTGTTTCTATGTTTATAAATGTTCCGCATGAGGAATACTCAGAGCTTGTATAGGTATCTATTCTATATCCATGTAACATGTTCGAAGACATTTTCTAGATGACAGGGTGTTGTTATTGAAATTGCAAGTATTTTTGTGACATCTGCTAGATGACATGCTGTTGTTATTGAGTTTGAAAGTATTTTACGAGGACGCTTTCTGAGATGAATGCATTGGCAAATCCAAGGGGAATCCAAGATGCAGAAAAATCTATAGTTTAAGTCTAAATTTTAGGAAATGAACAGAGAGGAAAGGTTGTTCTTGTGGCTGGGCATAGAAGTATGTGTTCAATGCATGAGATAACAGTGAGATAACAGATGGGTTTGGAACATAGTGCAAATAGCAGGAAAAAGAAAAATAAGGTGTTGTTCAATAGAAGCATTGCAATACACTGTAGTCAAAGGTTACGTGAAGAGGAGCAACTTGGTTATAACTGATTGTTGATGTTGTGCTGGTGGCCATGTTCAGTTTGCAATTTTTTTACAATTGAAAAAGAAGATCAACAATGCAATGAAGAAAGTGCAAAGAAAAAAGGCAAAAGAAATGGTAGAGACAAATTTATTGCACAGGCATAAATATACATAATGAGGAAGTTGTTTTGGGTTATTTTCCTGTGCATGGACTGGGCACAATAGGAGAGCCTTACACATGGATTGATAGTATGTAGATGTAAATGCTATTTTCATTTGTTGATGGCTGTGTTTTCATTTTTTCTCAATATAGCTGCTTACCTATCTGAAGCAGTGAATACATTCGATCAAATTCACTTGGTAAGTTTATTTTCCTATTTAAGGTAGTTATCTGTAAAGTGATTTTCCATGTTTTATTTGTTTTTGTTTTTATATGTTTAAGAAAAAGCAGTACATGTATGTAGTATAGGAGAAGGAACAAAACATTGCAACATGTCATTGAACATCTTTGGAGCTGAAAATGAATATGAGAGGAAGCACAAGAAACAAGACAGTAAGAAAAACATACTTAAGGATATCCTCAAAAGAAAAGAAAAAATGGGAAGAAAAAGAGAAGAGATGTTTATGCACCTGCCATTTTTAGATTCTTTTGACATCGAGTATCCTGTTGTTCATGGCCAAAGTATATAGTCCTTGTAAATAGAGCCTGCGAAGATTGAAGATTGTTGATGAAACGGTCTTGGAGTATTGTTCATATGTGATAGCAACAATGAACGGGAAAATTTCTTGCAGTTGCAGGCCTCGTAATGTGCATTCGATAATTCCATCATCAGTGTCCAACTTGCATAGCAAATTGTGTTCGTAAATTGTTTTCGTTTGAAGATTGCAAAATGCACATATGCGAGTATTAAGTATCATGGGAAATTTGCATTCACAACAAATGCATTGGAATGGTGGCGTGAACACATTTCTTACTTTAAGCGTTCCATAGACCTAAAATAGTTGAAGAAGATTAAACACATAAACAAGAGAGGAAAAAAAACTATAAATATAACTATGAATGAGGAAAGTAAATTGGAATTGACCATCGACAATGGCAATTCAAGCTGGCTACAAAAGAGGAAAAAAGGAAGATTAGTTTGGTTCTTGTCCTTTTACTTTTTGTTATTGTTGTTCTTGTCATGAACTGTGGGCAAGTTTTCTTGGGAAAAAGAGTTTGAGCAATTTTTACAAGGTTTGTTTGGGAAGAGTTAATGTCACAAACAAGAGTGCACATGTTATCGATATAGAAGTAACAATATGTACAAGCATGTATACATGTGCATTGCATTTGTCTATAGATGTAAAATAATGGTAGTATGGTATTTATCTATGCAATTTGAAACCAAGAAAAGAAAAGTGAAAAAAAATTGCAAATTATTTTTCAAATGTCATTGTAAGCAACATTTTTTTTTGTAAGTATTTGGAAAAGGAAAAATCAAGGAGGTTGTGGTGAGTCACCTGTATCTTTGCCTCAACAACTGGAAACAAAAACTGTATTGTAGACTCGCCATTTAAAGGGTCAATGAAAGTGGATTGCGATGTCTTTATCATATGGCTTCCTTTGTTGACATTTCTAACTATGTTCTTGAATAGATAGAACGACGGTTCATTGATTGCAAGTTGTTGTTGAACTCATAAAAATAAGTTTGTATATGCTTCATTAACTTGTAACTGCAAAAGAAATCGCTGTTAGAAAATAGAAAATGGGATATCTGCTGATTGCAAGTGCAGACAGAGAACCCCTCACTTTCTTTTTTTTCATTGCTATCTTATTTTTCTAATTTTTGTGTTAAATGTTTTTTCTTAAATCTATTTTTGTTTTTTCTTTGTTTTCATAGCAGGGAAAAATGAAATGATTTTCAACTAGATAAAAAAAATTGGCAAATGAAAAAGAAAAAAGGAAAAAAAGTTCAAAGGTTATGAAGCTTGTTGTTTGTCCATCTCTAATGAAGAAATCTAGTTGCTTGTTGTTGTATTGACAACCGACAACAATTGCTGCAATGGATCCAATGACATATGATTCATCTGAGGCAATAAGTTCGTTTATTGTCATGTATGGTGGTAGGGAGCGTAGTTTACATACTTGTTCAATTGGCTCTATTATGCTATGAGGCAATACTGTCATAGTGAATATTGCATCTCCACAATCATACTGGCCCTTTCTTTTTAGTTCGAAGCCAATGTTTTTAATGCTTTTTCCAGGAAATATGTGACTACCAAAACGATTGATCAAGATATCATTTATGGTGGCTGTTATTTTCATGAGGCCAAATATATCAACCAAGTCTGCATGGAGAATTTTTGTTTTTACTGGGGATTTCTGACTTCAGTTCTGAGCAGGCCCATACACAACCAAGATATCTCCTTCGAAAACATTGGTATGGCTCTCAGTACATAACTGTATAATGGTGGATGGTTCTGTTGCATGTTTTATCCTGCAAATGAAAATCCATCTTAAATAGAGACATGAAATAGCATCGAATGTTTAATATACAAATGTGAATTGTGCAACATGAGGAACATTATGCAAAGTAGATAAGAAGAAACAGACAAAGTCAATGCAAAAGAGAAATACCTTTTTGGACTGTTTTCTATTGGTGCAGATGCTGTCATTGAAGATCTTGCCATTGTTAATGTTTTAGGAGAATCTTGAAATAGAGAAAGACCATTTTCAATAGACGGACTAGCAGGACTCGACATATTATGCACTCCTCTTTCGATATGAGACAAGGAACTTTTTGCTAATTGACTCTTGGCGTGACTGATTTCTGTATGCTGTGGATGCACTTGAACATAGAATTTGAGACATGTAATCAAAGGAGAAAAAATTGAATAGAGTTTTGAATTGTTTTAAGATAAAAGTGATCTAAGAACATTGAAATTGCAATGGAAATGGCAATATATAAAGATTCTGGAAAAAAGGGAACAAGCATGTGTTTTTTTTTTTCCCTCTGTTTTTGTTCTTTCTTTTGCTTGTTGCATTTAACAAATTCATAGTTAAATATAGGTAGGAAGTCTGAAATGATTGTGCAATGAAAAATACAAATAAAAAGGTCTTCAAAAGGTATTTAAAAAAAAAGGCTTGCATTGAGCCGAGTCCATGATACTCGCCAATGTTAGAGGAAAATGAGCATAAAAATCTGACAAAAAAATATTTGCTGAAGATATTGACTACTTTTTTCTAGATACTTTTTAGTTGCAGTTTCGATGGTTGTGGACCTGAGAGACTTTCAACTATAAACATAAAGGAAGTTCATTCTAGAACAAGAAGATAAGAAAGATTAAATGTTATTGAATTCTAACACAGAAAAAGTTTTCCAAGGATTGGAGAAAATGCAGATGGGAAAATGTAGAATGAGAAGCAATAGAAATTTTTTCTAGAAGCAAGAAACCGAACCAAGTGCCCAAGCGATGGTGTGAGGTTGGTCTTACAATGGTTGCATGGAAAAATCATGTGGGATGGTGAACAATAAGTATATGTGATGGTTCAAGGATGGAGAAATAGTATCTTCATGATAAAGCAATGTCAAAAAGATATGAATTGTATTTCCAAGAGTAGAAGGAGAAAAGATCATAATCATTTGTATTGGCAAATGAAAAAAAACAGGTTCTATGTCTGTTGCATGAATGTAGTTATTTTTTCATAGTTGAGTAGCATTGATGTGCAAAAAAAAAAAACAAGGGTAAAAGCATTACAGGTAAATGTATTAAAAAACAGACATGCAAGAGTTCAATTGATGTTAAGAGGCATTGACAAGAAGCTACTGAAATGGTCTATCCAATATGCATATGAAGTGTTGAAGTGCATTGCAGATGTGGACAGATTTGTCTAGAAATGGTCGAGCATTGCACCAGAATTAGTTGTAGGTTTAGTTGTTCTTTACATTAGTGAATTGCTTTCCATGAAGAGCCGTAGCCTTTTGCTTGCTGTTGTTTGCTTCTGCATATCAATATTGAAATCACCAACGACAATGAATTTTGTCTCATTTTTCCTTTGAGAAAGGATTGAATGTAGTGTAGAAAACAATGAATTCAAATTGCTGGTGGGCTTGTTATAAACATTGACAATGTCAAGGGTTATTTGTGCAAGCTTTAGACTAGTGGCGATTGCTTCAAACAAATTTCTTGTATAGACCTCTATAATATTTTGTATGTCAAGGTTTTGCTATTAAGAGGTAGTTACATTTGAATCTCCAAACTTTCTTCCATCATTACTTTGAATTTTCCTTGCCTTTCCTTGAACATAAAACCTTATACCCATCTTTTGGAGTATAATCTCACAAGGTATTTGAGACCAAATTAAAGATTCACCATTTATTTTTCTTTAAATAATTTGCATAAATTTTATAGGATAAAAGTAATAAAAATAATCAAAATTTTAAGAAACTATATAAAATATTTACAAATTTGATTTTGTTTACAAAATTATAACTACACATTTTATTGTTGCATTTTAAGAATCAACCAAATTGACCAAAAAATTGCTTAATTCATGCTTTATGCATCCATAAACAATATTTTGAATCTTGATATCCAAAGTTTTGGAAAAATTATTTTCAAAGTGGTATTTTAAGGATGAATTTTAAATTCAAATTTATGAAAATATTTACAAGAAGATTGGCATTTATAATTAATAATTTGAAAAATTTACTATGTGAATGAAAACTGAGCAAAAATATATATATATATATATATATTAAACCATAATCAACAATTCACCATATGCCAAACCATAATGAGCGATCCACCATATGTCAAACCATAATGAGCGATCCACCATATGAACTTCGGTTTCATGCTATGGTTTTAGGTAATTTAGTGCATGATGTTGATATATTCAATGATTACTTAAATTAAGATACCAACCTTTTTGGAGTCATATAAAATCGACTTTATCTCATATCTCACTCAAAGGTATAATAAAATCAAAATAAAGTTTTGTTTTATTGAATCTTGGTTGGTTAGTAATTGATTAACCTTACAAAATTATATAAACAAAAATACATGTGAAATTTTGTGAAAATTAGGAACTTATATATACTTTTTCTAAGTTGCTTTGGAGTAGCACTTTTGGTTACAAACCCAGAATCTGCTCAATCAACAACTCATTAAACCAAACCAGTTTATGCATAGATGACAAAGCACCTGGCTAACTAACTCCAGGTTTGCAGGCTAAAGATGAATGATCGATCCCATGTTTCTAGGGCACCTAGCAGTAGGGGATTTTGGTCAAAGGGTCATCTCCAGCTTTCCAGGAAGTCAAATCATTGGTGGAAGAACAATTATAGGTAGAATTTTGGCATTCGATCCTAGCATTTCAAGATTCTTTGCAGTAAATCAGGAATTTAATTTATTTGGATAAGATTAATTCCTAGAAATTTGTAAATTTTTTTTTTAATGTATTTTTTTTATATATGTTTATCATTTCGATATAATAGGGCAAAGGGATTTAGCCCAAGAGAGGCTGGGGATATACTATCAACTTCAACAAATCCAATAAGAGATTGCAAGTATGAAGTTTCAATTAGCTCTAATTGATAATCTTATTGCTAGGAGTACCTTTATTTCCGAGTTACTTAAAAACCTAAGATCATTGTTCTTATCTCCACTCTCCCTAACCCTAGCCTTAGGAAATGGGCTAGGCTTCCTATGATAGGGGGAACACCAACCAAGGTAACACCTTATACTTGTTCTTGAATTAACAATCTTCATTGAGAAGCAATATTGATGATTTGAAATGAATGTCATTCATTTCCAATTCCAAGCTTCAACAACTGTCTTCAAGTGATAGTTGATATCAATTCCCAAATATAGAGATCCCTCATTCATATGTTAGATAAGAGGAGAAACAACAAAAGGAAGTACAAATTCTCCAAAGGCTACCGAACTATCAATGAGGACTATTCTAAGTCGAGGAAGTAGATTTGACAAATTTGATTAATATGTCCATATTCTATTATGATAATGTATGCAATTAGTTCATGGCATCACTCTCTCTTTCATTTTTATTTTCAGTTACCCTACTCTATTTATTATATAAGAGATCACTCTATAGGAAACAAATCATTACTTATTAGCAATATAAGTCATTTTCGTAGGTTTTGTTACCATTAGTGTAGTTTTCTTTGTAAGTGAATTAATAGTAGACTTTTATTTATAGAAAAGATTGAATGAAAATGAGAAAAAAATTAAATTAAGTGAAAAATATCATATTAATAATAAAAAGTGCATCATAATAATCAAAATGAATATTTGAATATTGAGATTTTCTTACTTAGTTATTATTAAGCATTTGGAGTGGACATTTCACTCATCATCGTAAAAACAAAAGAAACTTCTGAGAGATTAAAATGTATATGAAATAAATAAAAATAAAAATGAATTAGTCATTAATACAAATACTATAATTTATATAAATAATTAAACTAATAAGATCAAAGGATAAATATGAGGATTGGTCAAAATAAATCATAGGCAACCAGACCGAGGACTTGACCCCTTGACCTCTAACCACTCAACTAACTCAAATTAAAACCAAGAGCAAACTTTTGTCCTCTTTTTAATTTTATTTTTTAAATATTTTTTATTAAAATTAATCATTTATTAATTTTGATTTATAAATTTAAAAAAATAAAAATATTTTTTAGTTTTTAATATTCTATTTTTATGATTTTGATAAATTAAAAAAATATAAATCTATATTATACAATATAATAATCATTATAAAATTTAATAAAAAATTTAAATTATTATTTTAGAAATAAAAATATGAATTATAAATATATATATATATATATATATATATATATATATATATATTCTTAATGTTTAATAAATTTCAAATTTAAAAATAAAAATAAACAATAGTATTATAAAAAATTTACATCAATATAAAATCTTTACATGGCATAAATGAATCATTTAATAACTTCTATTGTGAGTTTATTTCACTAAAGGTTAGCTGCATTATTATTATGAGTTTGTTCCACTGAAGGTTCCCTACATTGTTGTGAAAATTAGCACTCCCTTCAAAGTATATTCCACGTAAAGTTTCTTGCAAGGTGAATAAGGTGAAGTCTTTATTCTTCCAGTTATTTGTGAAGTCTTTATTGTTTCCAATGATTTTGCAAACCAAAAACAAAAAAAATGGATTAACATATTTTTCTTAAATGTAATAGAGACCAAGCCACGATCCTGTTTAATTGAAAGCCACAAAAATTAATTTTCCACTCTATATTGTTCATGCATATATAGAGAAACATAGGTTATGCTTTAATTCAAAGCCACTTAAATCAATTTTCCACCTTATCAAGTACATCACAATATGCACTTTCTATTTAAGTAAAACTACTTTACAACTTTTCTAAAGTTCCATAAAGGGGCTCATGCCAGAGACATGAAGTAAACTAGAGGCGATCATGGAAAATATTTCAAAGAGGGTTGTTCTCCTGCGGTATTAATTCTCCCTTGTGTTATGTGCCGGTGTTACCCACCTCTATCGATTCACTAGCGTTGTCTCTTCGTTTCGACTTCGTGTTGTTCCAGCCCAAGGAAGGGGGCACTTGCCGTTTTCGGTTGTCGAGGTAAATGCTGAGAGTTTGACACTTAAAACCACATAACGTGTGGTCATTAGAGCGATATCTAACGTGTTGGCAGGGGCAATGGGCATTTTATTATACACGTTCAAAGAAGCATAATTGAGGGATGGGGATTGAGATGGGATCACATGGGTGATTCCCAGCTCTTTAGGCAACTGCCTCCCTGCCTTACAGACTAACTAAATGCCTAATCAATGTACATTTGAAAGATGTAGTAGACAAATGTATAGGTGTCATCATTTCATCTTTTAAGCTATCCACGAGGGCAAGCACGATTCCCATTTACATTTTTTTTTTAGTTTACCAGTGGAAAACTCAATAGTATTTTAATTCCTTTTTATTCGCTCAAAATTTGGTTAGAATTACTCTCGCCTAGGGTTTCTGGATTTGACTACTGGGAATAGCTATGTGTTTTCAGTGTCGTATCTGGTTTCCAGGGAGAAGTGTCATATCCAGTTTTCAAGCAGAAGTGCCATGGGTTGCAAGAAAATGAATTACGTTCAAGAACCCACAACCTAAAGCGTAGGATGATGCAGTCGGAGCAGTCTCGCCTAGATCTGACCCTCCTCGACTTGGACTAGGTAATTTTGGCTTTTATATTAAAAACGAATAATATACATTTTTTTTATTATCTGTAATCGGCATGGGAATTTTGAAGCGCTCAGGACCGAAACCCTGGCCGGCGTGTCCAACATTCACAAGCTAGTGGAGTGTGGAACTTAATAAATGAATGTGAAAAGCAAAAGTCTCCTGCAATTTTAACTTGGCGCTGCACCTCTGAAACTTGCTCCTGGGTTTTCCATTTCACAGATCAAGATCTGTTGCGAGTTTGAATCTTGCCAAGGCCATTGGGCTAGCTTAAGCCGGTGGCCTGAATCGCAAGGGCTCCCCAGAAAACCGTAAGCAAAACGTCAAGAAGCAGAAGAAATTCGAACCCGCGGCACCCCCAACTCGCATTCGCCGTAAACAAAGGAAGCACAAGGGTCCCGAGGCGGCCACCCCGCTGCCCGTGGTGACCACCCTGACCAAATGCAAGCTCCGGATCTTGAAGCTTGAAAGGATCAAAGATTATTTTCTCGTTGAGAAGGAGTTCATCTCCAACCAGGAGCGGCTGAAACCCCAGAAGGATAAGAACGAGGAAGACAGGTCCAAGGTTGATGATCTGAGGGGATCTCGCATGGCGTCAGTAATGGGGAATAAATTATCGATGAGAATCATGCAATTGTTTCATCTTCGGTCGGTCGCGAGTACTGGAGATTGGATGTGCCATTCTCATGCACAATAAGGTCTCGTGTTCAATTCCTTGCCCCTTTTTTATTTTATTTTAGCAATTGCAACAACACACACATCAGAATAGAAATTGAATCTCTGTAAAAAAAATTCTCAGGCAAATGAAATTTTCTTTGTAAAATTGCAACAACACACACAGCAGAATAGAAATTGAATCTCTGTAAAAATTTTCTCAGGCAAATGAATTTTTCTCAACAACAACACACACAACGCAGGCACAGAAGAGCATGAACAAAGGAAAATGAAATTTTCTCTGTAAAATTGCAGGAAACCCTAAGCAGAAGAAGAGAAATTGAATCTTGAACAAAAATTTGTGAAAACGGAAATTCAAATGGCGTACCTTAAACGGGAACTCCACCAGGCTGAGGAGAACACACGTCGTTCCCCAATTAACAACTGCTTTTGAAATTTACAACGGACAGACAACCGAACACCGACAACGCGAACTAGGGATATTGCAAGCTGAGAACAACAAAAATACCACAACCGAAGAGTTTGAATCCGAACAGTTCGCAAGTAGAGAGAGCCTCCCTTGACACCAACCCATTCCATAATAAATGCAACCGTAAGGACAAAAACCACATTGCCCACCTTCACAAAAACCCCTGCACATGAAAGAGGACAAAGGCATGGCCATCCACACCTAGAAAATTAAAGCAGGCATGGCGATCCCCTTCGTCCTGGTAGAACGCCACACCCTGAAAATTAAAGCCCAACCACCACCTGCAACAAATTTAACCCTCCCATGACGCCACCACGTCATCGAGGCCCGAGAGACGAATTTTGATGCAGATGTCATGGCGAACAGACCCAATCGATTACAAGAAAAAAAGCCATTTCGAAAATTAGAAAAACTAGGAATTCATCATCTTGCCCCCAAACCTTTGGAAAACCTTCGGACTTCGCTGCGAGATATACATAGTAACACCAAACTAATGCCCCTGACCAAATATTATGTCGAGGACATAATAATTATATTCATATAATTATGAATCATAATATAGAAAGTCTAAAGTTTATTTAGAGGATATTGGTTATAATCATTAAAGGAAATATTTTTATCATAATTCATTGATGCACAAATTTTGTCATTTTAAAAAATGAGGGGTTAGAAATTCAATATGGAAAAAATTAAAGGGATTATTTTAAATTATGGTTAATATGAAAATGATGAAAACTTCTCATTTCACAAGAAAAATTATGGTTAATATGAAAATGAAGGAAACTTCTCATTTCACAATAACATGAATTGATTCTCATCCAGTTTTCGTTGACTTTTGTTTCTTTTAACTTTTACGTGTGTTAATACATGTTGGAATATTTGAGATTATGAATCCACTTGTAAAATTTGAAGATTTGGTTCATTAATATGGAACAACCTCATTAGTATTACTTTATGTTTTTACCCTTATATATATGGTGTAATGCAATCTAAGAAAATCTCATAAGATTAATGATGTAATGTCACCAAATGTTCAAACAATAAGCATGAGATCAAATGTTAACCAGTTCTTCGAAAGGTAATCCATGCATTAAAAGCGTGAGATCAAGAAGGTCTAGAGGGAAGGAACTAAATCAATAGAATGTCATAAACCTTTACCATGGGAGTATTTAATTTTTTATTACGTGTTGATTAAGGTGTTGCATGTCTAATATATTGGTTAACTAGTTCTTTAATATTAAATGGATTGCCAACACAGATCATGGACATCGCAACTCTAAAAGGGATTGTCATCATTTCACTTGGAAAAGGGAGACCAATTCTGCCACATTGGATCGCTTGCATTATTTAATCTTAGTTTGTTGTCACCAAGCGGGTCTATTAAAGTAAACTAGCTCATCTCAAGTACATTTAACTAGGCCTATGGATTTAGAAATACTAGACCATTGAGAGTTGTCGACACTAGTTTAAAATACGGTTGAAAATTACAATAATATCAAACTGATAGTCTTTATTTGATCGCACAATATCAAGGGAAATTTTTTCAGTTTGTTTCAAACAGTTTACCAAATTTTTGCTAATAAAATGTATTCTATCAAAATCCGAAATTGCTTTATGATTCAATGTTTTATTTATCGTTTATGTATCTTATTAGTCCCTGCCTACAGAGCAATATGGACTATAGGAATCGATTTCCTCCATTAGTATTAGTTTGGCACAAAAACCAGAACTTTTTAACCTAATGTTTTTGGTATTATTTTGTGTTTTGACCAATTAAGTATTTGGGAGCCTTATTTGGCATTTATTTATCGTTTATGTATCTTATTAACTTATGTTTTGGTTGTTCAGGCTTACAACAACAATTACATGAGGTTAAAAATGATTAAGGCAGAAAATGGTAGAGATATGATGTGATTAGAACAAGGAAAGCGCAGGAGACGAGGTTTCTTCCGAGAGACCCGAGCTAGATCATCAATTCGAAATTCGATAAGGATAGAACCGTCGAGAAGATGAAGATTCATGGCGCCATTTTGTCGATGAAGTCAATTACTTGGATAAGAGGGGATCACGTATATAACAAGAAGAAATTTCCAGTAGGAAAGGGAAGGATAAGTCTCTGCAAAAATGAAAGTTTTTCTTCTTTTTCATTATGTATGTTCTTTGTAATAATTCTATTTAACAAAGAAAGGAAGAGGTGTTGTTTTTGAGTTAGCTTTCTCTTGGTCGTCCATCTTTCCTTTTAATTATTTATGAAGCTGTAAATTCAAAGCCAGAGATTGCTCAATGATCATTTAAATGCAGTCGGTTGTGGTCAATGATGTTCTGTAAGATTTTCATATACTTTGCACAATTGATTACAAATTTATTTGATTATATTAACTCATTTTTGTAGTTGGATTATACGTAAATTGTTTGTAATAATCACGTTATTCTGATAGCATAAACAATTAGATTGAAGATCAACAGTAATTGTTTTTTTTATTTGTTTATCTTTAATAAAATTGGTGTTCTTATTCGAATTGCTATTTATTTAACTTTGTTTAAGTAAATTAGCTATAAAACTATCATTTTATGCATCAGAAATTCTTCCTTTAAGCTTGCCCCCGTAGGATAGAAATAGATTAAACAAAATTTAGTTTTAAAATAAGAATTACGTTTTTTTTTTTTGTTGTAGCGGAAGCCTACAGGTTTTTTAGTAGATTCTAAATTGTTAACAGTTTAGCAGCTGCTAAAAAACCTAAACTGTTTGTTTAAGCTATTGGAAGTTGCATCATAGTTAATTTTATATTTCATTCTATAGTAGTTTATCATTTAGGAAACTATTAAAATCTGATTGTGAGACTCTCTTGTTGAGAGAAAATCCATATAGACTGCAGTGCTTTTGTTCCCACGAGAAGTGACCATTCCAGACACACAAAGGGCTACTTTAAGCACTTTGTGTGGGCTGCTTCTCCTTGTTGGCGAACAGGTCATATATGCCCGTCAACATGGACTTGAAGTGACCACTTTTGGGTCATATTTGAGCTTACTTGTGACCAAATTTGGGCATTCCCTCCCACTGTAACATCAAAAACCTGCACAAAACAACAAACTAATATTGTGCAAATATGATGGAAATGAGTATGAAATCAACTTAGAAATTTGACATATAATTTTTCAGAAATTTGTAAGTGCAACGTAACATGTAAAAAATGCTTGAAATGATGGTTTTTGAGTGAGAAATAAGTAAATAAAAATCCGCAAAACAAAAATGTTAGTTATAAGATGCCAAGTCCTTCAATAGTTGTTGAACAATGAGGTATCCCACCCGGGAATCCCACTCTTCAAGCTTGAGTAACCTATGACAAACTAGCTTCAAATGCAAAAGGGGTGAGAGACCAAACAAAGACTTGAGAAA
The DNA here is from genome assembly GCA_027924585.1 of Larix kaempferi. Classification (NCBI taxonomy): domain Eukaryota; kingdom Viridiplantae; phylum Streptophyta; class Pinopsida; order Pinales; family Pinaceae; genus Larix; species Larix kaempferi. The sequence continues at coordinate 13,149,012 of BSBM01000196.1, forward strand.
TCATATATTCAAACTAGAAGTCCATGAACTTCTCAAATGCTAAAAAGATAACCCACATAACTTGTAACAACAATATTACAATGTTATTCTCAAGCAAAACAATTTGCTTGAGATCCACAAATGCAAGAACGAAACTAAAAATACAACAATGTTACCTCACACACAAAGCCGAGGACATTATTTCCTCCAAAGATTTTCTTCATTCACTTCAAAAAGATGGAAATTACAATGGCTCTCTTCTTTGGACAAGAATGGAAGTAAGATAGCAAGAGAGCAATAGAGAAAGAGCATGAGTCATTGTAACACAAATGAGGAGGAGGAGCCTCCTTAAATAGGAAAAGAGAGAGGGGAGAGTTCCTTTGCATGGATGAGATTTGTCACTTAAAGAGAAAGGGGGCCCATGGAGGGGGGTGCACTTCCATGGGTTAAAAATAACAAACAATGGGGGGGGGATCCCCCACCCATGTTTTATATTTCATTGCTAAGAGAAGGGGAGGGAATCATGAAGGTGGGACCCCACCTTTTGGCTTATTTCAATTTTTCTCATTTTCCATGGTAAGAGAGGGTTTCCTCTTAGGGAGACAACTTCAAACTTGAAAAACACTTGCTTTGGGGGGGACCTTTGGCATTTAATTTTACCTTAGGATCATAACATAACACTTAGGAGCACTAGTTCCCCTCCTTAAGTGACTTTAGTCACTTTACAAAATTTTGCCAGTCTAATTAATGGCCAATTTTCCTGATTTTCTTGACTGACTTAGGAAAATCCATCAAAAACTTTATCAAAACTCAACAGAATGACTTCAAACTTGGTCCAAGGGTGTAGGGGTCTCTTGCCATTGATTTTCAGTACCCATACCCCTATTTATGGGCATTAAGTGCCACTTAACCCTCTTTTACATTACAACATTTTATGCCGAGGGACATTTTTTAATCACCAAAAATTAAAAAATCCTACGTAAAACTTAATGAAATTCCACAAGACTCTGTATAATGTCTAGCATGGTAATATAGAACATTCCTAGGCCCCAATCACCCCATGTAATCGATCATTAGAACATGTTTGACCACTTTGGAGGTATTTTGAGTAAAAACCTCAGATAATTAAAATCACTATAAATGAATTTTAATTATCCAAGGAAAAAAAACACTTGAAGAAAGGACTTCCTTAATGATAAAGTCTTAGGCAACTAAGTTATACAAAAATTGACCCTCATGCTGACATATCATTACAAAATCCCCCTCAGGGGTGCGGAAATTTCTTGGAGAGAAGATAAGAAGAAGAACTGCCTCGCTTGAAAAAATTCATTAGGTACTTCTTTCTCATCACCAAGGCACATGGTACATGGTTGTCCACCTAGTTGGCTTGGTGGTCAACACAGAGCACAACAACAAACATGCTAACTATAACAATTAGTAACAATAAATAGAAATATGGTTTGGGTTTCATACAAGATCCTTGATTTTGAATATAAAACAAGAACCTCCGACTGCTAAAGGGGATCCTCCCTATGGTAAAATAGGAACAAATTGATGGTGACTCGAACCTTGAGTAAAAACTGAGAAAATGTCAACAAAAAAACCAACAAGCGGCTCTATTAATTAATCTTAGTTTGTTGTCATTAATTAATTAATCTTAGTTTGTTGTCATTAATTAATTAATCTTAGTTTGTTGTCCACATTGGATCGCTTGCATTAATTAATCTTAGTTTGCTGTCACCAAGCGTCAATATTAAAGTAAACTAGCTCATGTCAAGTACATTTAACCAGGCCTATGGATTTAGAAATACTAGACCATTGAGAGCTGTCGACACTAGTTTAAAATACTGTTGAAAATTACAATAATATCAAACTGATAGTCTCTATCTGATCGCAACAATATCAACGGAAATTTGTTCTGTTTATTTCAAACAGTTTACCAAATTTCTGCTAAGAAAACAAAATCTATGCCACCAATTCATAAGAAATTGCCACATCACGGGTCCATTGGAGAAGATACTACAAAGTGCTTTGTTTCATAGTTGTGAAGAATTTTTAAATCAAAATCCGAAATTGCTTTATGATTCACTGCTTTATTTAACGTTTATGTATCTTATTAACTTATGTTTTGGTTGTTCAGGATTACAACAACAATTACATGAGGTTAAAAATGATTAAGGCAGAAAATGGTAGAGATATGATGCGATCAGAACAAGGAAAGTGCATGAGATGAGGTTTCTTTCGAGAGACCTGAGCCAGATCATCAATTCGAAATTCGATAAGGATAGAACTGTTGAGAAGATGAAGATTCATGGAGCTATTTTGTCGATTAATTCAGTTACTTGGATAAGAGGGGATCACTTATATAACAAGAAGAAATTTCCAGTAGGAAAGGGGAGGATAAGTCTCCGCAGAAATGAAAATTTTTCTTTCTTTTTCATTATGTACTGTTCTTTGTAATAATTCTATTTAACAAAGAAAGGAAGAGGTGTTATTCTTGAGTTAGCTTTCTCTTGGTCGTCCATCTTTCCTTGTAATTATTTATGAAGTTGTAAATTCAAAGGCAGAGATTGCTCAGTGATCATTTAAATGCAGTTGGTTGTGGTCAATGATGTTCTGTAATATTTTCATATACTTTGCACGATTGATTACCAATTTATTTGATTATATTAACTCATTTTTGTAGTTGGATTATACGTAGATTGTTTGTAATAATCACGTTATTCTCATAGCATAAACAATTAGATTGAAGATCAACATTAATTGCTTTTTTTATTTTTTTATCTTTGATAAAATTGGTGTTCTTATTCGAATTGCTATTTATTTAACTTTGTTTAAGTAAATTAGCTATAAAACTATCATTTTATGCATCAGAAATTCTTCCTTTAAACTTGCTCTTGCATGATAGAAATAGATTAGACAAAATTTAGTTTTAAAATCAGAATTACATTTTTTCTTTTCTTTTCGTAGCAGAAGCCTACAGGTTTTTTAGCAGCTTCTAAACTGTTAACAGTTTAGCAGTTGCTAAAAAACCTAAATTGCTTGTTTCAACTATTGGAATTTGCATCATAGTTCATTTTCTATTTCATTCTATAGTAGTTTGTCATTTAGGAAACTATTAAAATCTGATTGTGAGACTCTCTTGTTGAGAGCAAACCCATATAGGCAGCAGTGCCTTTGTTCCCACGAGAAGTGACTATTCCAAACACACAAAGGGTTGCTTTAAGCACTTTGTGTGGGCTGCTTCTCCTTGTTAGCGAGTAGGTCATATATGCCCATCAACATGGACTTGAAGTAACCACTCTTGGGTGATATTTGAGCTTACTTGTGACCAAATTTGGGCATTCCCTCCCACTGTAACATCAAAAACCTGCACAAAGCAACAAGCTAATATTGTGCAAATATGATAGAAATGAGTATGAAATCAACTTAGAAATTTGAGATATAATTTTCAGAAATTTGTAAGTGCAACGTAAGATGTAAAAAATGCTTGAAATGATGATTTTTGAGTGCGAAATAAGTAAATAAAAATATGCAAAACAAAAATGTTAGTTATAAGATTCCAAGTCCTTCAATATTTGTTGAACAATGGGGTATCCCACCCGGGAATCCCACTCTTCAAGCTTGAGTAACCTGTAACAAACTAGCTTCAAATGCAAAAGGGGTGAGAGACCAAACAAAGACTTGAGAAATCATATATTCAAACTAGAAGTCCATGAACTTCTCAAATGCTAAAAAGATAACCCACATAACTTGTAACAACAATATTACAATGTTATTCTCAATCAAAGCAATTTGCTTGAGATCCACAAATGCAAGAACAAAACTAAAAATGCAGTTACCTCGCACACAAAGCCAAGGACATTATTTCCTCCAAAGATTTTCTTCATTCACTTCAAAAAGCTGGAAGTTACAATGGCTCTCTTCTTTGGACAAGAATGGAAGTAAGAGAGCAATAGAGCAAGAGAGAAAAATAAAAGAGAGCAAGAGCATGAGTGATTGTAACCCAAATGAAAAGGAAGAGCCTCCTTAAATAAGAAAAGAGAGAGGGGAGAGTTCCTTTGCATGCATGACATTTGTCACTTGGAGAGAAAGGGGGCCCATGGACGGGGGTGCACTTCCATGGGTTAAAAATAACAAACAATGGGGGGGGGATCCCCCACCCATGTTTTATATTTCATTGCTAGGCCAAGGGGAGGGAATCATGAAGGTGAGACCCCCCCTTTCGGCTTATTTCATTTTTTCTCATTTTCCACGGTGAGAGAGGGTTTCCCCTTAGGGAGACAACTTCAAACTTGAAAAACACTTGCTTGGGGGGGGCCCTTTGGAATTTAATTTTACCTTAGGATCATAAAATAACACTTAGGAGCATTATTTCCCCTCCCTAAGTGACTTTATTCACTTTACAAAATTTTGCTAGTCTAATTAATGGCCAATTTTCCTGATTTCCTTGACTAACTTAGGAAAATCCATTAAAAACTTTATCAAAACTCAACAGAATGACTTCAAACTTCGTCCAAGGGTGTAGGGGGTCTTTTTCCATTGATTTTGAGTACCCATACCCCTATTTATGGGCATTAAGTGCCACTTAACCCTCTTTTACATTACAACATTTTATGTTGAGGGATATTTGTTAATCACCAAAAATTAAAAAATCATAAGTAAAACTTAATGTAATTCCGCAAGACACTGGATAATGTCTAGCATGGTAATATAGAACATTCCTAGGCCCCAATCACCCCATGGAATCGATCATTAGAAAGCGTTTCACCACTTTGGAGGTATTTTTGAGTGAACAAACTCATATAATTAAAATCACTAAAAATGAATTTTAATTATCCAAGGGAAAAAACACTCGAAGAAAGGACTTCCCTAATGATAAATTCTTAGGCAACTAAGTTATACAAAAATTGACCATCATGCTAACATATCATTACAAAATCCTCCACAGGGATGCAGAAATTTCATGGAAAGGAGATAAGAAGAAGAGCCGCCTTGCTTGAAAAAATTTATTAGGTACTTCTTTCTCATCATCAAGGCACATGGTACATGGTTGTCCACCTAGTTGGATTGGTGGTCAACACAGCGCACAACAACAAACATGCTAACTATAATAATTAGTAACAATAAACATAAATATGACTTGGGTTTCAGACAAGAACCTTGGTTTCGAATATAAAACAAGAACCTCCAGCTGCTGAAGAGGATCCTCCCTATGGTAAAATAGGAACAAATTAATGGTGACTCCAACCCTGAGTAAAAACTGAGAACATTTCAACATAAACACGAACAAACAACAAGATAATCACCTGATACACAAAATGCTAGGAAACACTACTTACCCCATGAATTTTATCCACGATTAAGAACAAAGGCAGTGCATTGAAGAAGGGCATTCACGCCCTGATAAGGTATTGGTGTGTTAGTAGATTGAACCATCTAGGCATTTAAATATCTTTCCTATCTCCTCAAGGCAGGTCGAGACTTAGATAATTGTCTAGGAGCTGAATGAGGCCCGGCCAAGGCAAATTGAGGCCCAACCAAGGCAGATTGAAGACTTCGCTAATGGGATGGTCTAACGGCTTATAGATGAAGGTTCAAGGTTCAATAAGGGATTCTGGGATCGACTTGAGCTGCATTCAGGTCCCACACATCCCGCAACCCTGTCTACCTTCCTATCCTGCAACCCATTTCAGTTCCAAATTCTAAGCCTATCTCCAACTTCTAAGCCCAAAAATGTGCCAAATTTGGCTAGGCTCAGGGTACTTGTTTCCGTCCTTGGTCATTTTGGGCACCATACGTCATGGGTTGTGGGGTTGTGATGCAGTCAACATGTATTAGGAGCGTGGAGCATGAAGGTGAAGCGACCTGCCACCATGAGCATGGACCGTGAAGGTGAAGTGACCTGCACATTCATGGAGCGGGCCACCATGGAGCATGGAGGGTGAAACGACCTGCAACTTGAAATGACATACAATGCGAAGCAACGTGGCGTAATCCCATTGGCTTAATGAGTGAGGAATTCGCTATAGGGAAGAGGATGGTTTTTCGTTGAATGAACGCCTACGGGTTAATTATCTTGAAACTCGTGACATGGTCTTATCTTTTGGACTGTAGCTTTTGTGGAGACATGGCATCTCTTCTTCAATGCATTGGTCTAGCAGGATCCTTTGAGATTTGAATACCGACTAGCATTACATAATCCACTTAATCATTACATAGGGGCTTAATAAGAGCATCACGTCACTTATGAGAATTGAACTTGGGTGGGGAGGGAAACAATCATTCCTCCCAACCACCCAAGCTACATCCAATGGACAATGGATTTCCCTTCTAAATGAGAGTGTTCAGATAACGTGATAATCTCTTTTGTTCTTTACATACCAACTTTTCTTCATCAAATTAGTAACCCTGAAATCAACCATAAATTGTCATGAGTGAGAATTAATACCATTTGTAAACCATGTTTTTTTAAAGTCTCTAAGTAAACACCGAAATCATTGAGATAGGAAAATTTTACATAAGGAAACAAATAAAGTTGTTTCAAATGCCACATCACCCATACTTTATTTTGCCTCACCATTTTAAAGATGTTCTTAAAATTCCATTGAATTATATTCGACTAACATTAATAATGCCATGAAACATTTCTTTATATTTTTACGCCGTAGGCGTTTCACTGTGGAGAAGCATAACCACCATGTCGACTAGATTCCTCGCTCATAGAGCGAATGGAATCCTGCCACATGGATGGTTATGCTTCCATCCATGCCTTACCTCCTCCAAGCTTTCATGCTTCCCTGACCTCCATTTTCCTGCTACCTGCTGTGCCCTATCTCTTCCTTCCTTCACGTATCACTTGACCTATTCTCAAGCTGCCCCATCTGTGCACTACTCCCTCAATCCTCCACGCATCCCTTTATTCCACCTTCTGCTGCTACACTCCATCTCCCATGCAGCTCCATCCTCCATTACCCACGTTGCTAGATCCATTATCACCCACGCTGCTACACTCTAGCATCCACGCAGCTCCATTATCACCACGCTGCTACACTCCACATCCCACGCAAATCCTTTATCTCACACTCCATCTCTACCTGGCGCTGCTTCAGCCTCCCATCTCCATGATGCTCTAGCCTCCCTTTTTCACGCAGCTCCACTATCTCTCTCTCTCTCTCTCTCTCTCTCTCTCAGCAAAACGCCCATCCTGCATTCTCCATTCACGCTGCTCCCTGCCAAAACGCCCAGCCAACATCTCCATTCATGCTTCCCTCTAAAAATGCCCAACCTTCACGAATTGGAGGACACCTTCCTCTCAGCATTCCACTTTCATCCAGGCTTAACATCCACCAGATGTTGCTGATCAGTGCTACGATTTGAAAGACATTCTTGGGAGCTGTGTTTTGATTGTTGAGATTTCGATTCTGGTGCTGCAAAGTAACTGCCCACAAAGACCAATGGCACAAAAATTGCAAACCATAAAAGTACTGAAGTAACATGGTCCCGAGTAAACATGGTCCCAAAAGGAACTGCACTAGATGATTTCTTACCCCATGTCAGTGCATTTTTCACAACTTCTCTATGCTCCAAAAAGAAATCCTAGAAGGAATTAGTGTAGTAGAGATCAAACATTTTGTATGATAGACAAATTTTGTTGTACACTAATGAACTATATGTAATATATATTAGAGTTGTGTTTCAACATTCCCTTCAACTTTTCATTATTGTATAACATCCCATTATGTCTCCTAACACCATTCTCTTTATTCTTCTACTTACCCTTTATGTTTGATCTCTTAACTACAATTGTTTGTATTATCGTTGTTTAAATGGTGTATTTATTTCATTGAGAAAAAAGTGCAAAGAAAAATTACAATACTAGATCCCTAGTCCAAACTATCATTCCCCAATACTAGATCCTAACTACAATCAAACAACATAGCATTTGAAATGGAGTATTCTCATCAAAATTCTCATTGACACAACTTAATTCCACATAAGGATACAAGAGGAGAAATGTAAACACAAGGAACACAAGCATAACTAGAAAAATTTGGCATTGGTACTGGGAAAGAGATTCTATATTTATAGGTTAATAGACGAGCAAAGGAAAGGACTTGGAGATTATTCAAGAAACTTGGGTACATTAAAGTTTGATGTTTGTTGTTATAATTTATGTTTTTCTACTTCTTACGCATGGATCTTATATGTCTTGTGATATTATGTTTTATGATATTACTGATTTGTCCTTCTTTCTCTTATGGTTAATATAAGTTTAAATGAGTGTTTACCTCATCAAATGTTCATTATAAAGCCATAATAATCGGGTGCAGTTCTCTCGGATTGGACCAATAATATTTGTGTGAGTGATGAGTACAGTGCATGTGGTGATATCTTCTCATTGTGAGAACATATTGTTGCATGCATTGTTCCTCACCATTCACACTATTTTGATATTGTATATGCATGAATTTTACATGTTATGTAATTGTCATGTTAATTTCAATTAATTTTCAGTACATAGATTGGGTATGGGGAATTGAGAGTGATGTGGGGGGGGAGGGGCCATATGAGCTTCCACCTTCACATGGTTGGCCATGTTTAGTAGAGAATAAGTTAGTCTTGAAACCAATAGAATCTCTTATAGGTATTCCCCTTTAGTCTTTTTAGAGTCTCATACATGTTGATATGCCCATTCATTTATCATTTAGTCAAAAACTTATTATTCTATCGTGATTTATGCAGGTCTTCACATGCAACGAAAATGCAACTAAGGAATTGCGGCAAATCCAATGAGTTTGGTTATTTATATTCTAATAGTTATATAAAAAAGTTTATTATATATACTTAATAAGCTTACATGCAATTCGGTTTCCCTTAGTACAATAATGCTAGATAAGTACAATGACTATCATTGAGATGAAAAGTCTTGGAGTCTATTCAAGACAATAGGGTACATTAAAATTTGATGTTTGTTTTTCTACCTTTTACGCATGGATCTTATATGTCTTGTGATATTATTTTTTATGATATTATTGATTTGTCCTTATTTTTCTTATGGTTAATATACGTTTAAATGAGTGTTTACCTCATTACATATTCATGATAAATACTGAATCATTGGGTGTAGTTCTCTCGAATTGGACCAAGAATATTTGTGAGTGGTGAGTACAGTGCATGTGGCAATATTTTTCTCACAGTGAGAACATATCACTGCATGCATTGTTCCTCACCACTCACATTGTTTTGCTACTGTATGCACATGAATTTTATATGTTTTATGATGTCATGTTAGTTTCAATTATTTTCCAGTACATAGATTGGATACATGGAAATGAGAGTGATGTGAGGAGGGGGAGGTGCCAGACGAGCTTCCACCTTCACGTGGATGGACTTGTTTCCTAGAGCATACGTTATTCTTGAAACCAATAGAATCTATTGCATGTGTTCCCCTTTAGTCTTTTATAGTCTCATACATGTCAATATGCCCATTAATTTATCATTTAGTCATATAAACTTATTATTCTATCATGATTTTTGCAGGTCTTCACGTGCACCGAAAATGCAACTAGCGACTAGCAATAAATCCAATGACTCCAGTTATTTATATTTTAATAGTTATATAAAAAAATTTGATATATATACTAAATACGATTACATGCAAGAAATTTCCCCTTAGTACAATAATTCTAGATAAGTACAATGACTATCATTGAAATGGGTTTAATTTGTTTTCAAGCTTAGTCAATGAGATGACATGAAGGAGAAATAAAAAAAAGACAGATCACTTCAATCTTTTCATAGTTATTCTATGTGGAATTCACTTGTGTGTGATGTGGTTGTACAAGCTTTTGTCTCATCAAACTCATGGAGGCATGCCGGTAGTACTCATTTTTCCATTTTACTTCTAGTGTGCTTCACATTATTTCTAGTGAGTTTTATTTAAAAATCTCTTAGCCATCTACAAGTCTCTTATTGGTAGTATTTCTTTTATGAGTTTTTTTAGGTCAAGAATCTTGAAGCCTTAATATATAGAAGAATTTTCTAAGTTATCCCAAACATGCCACATACAGTCTAAAGCCACATACACTTAGCAATATCTTGGGGAGGAACCCTTCCACCCACAAAAAAAAATTGCAATATCATCCACTTAAACTTATGGTCTCAACTGCTTTCGTGCTTGTTTTTTATTAAAGAAAAACTTCACATATTATAAGAGAAACAATATATACAACAAATCATTTATGCTTTATTGAGATAATGGTTGTAATAAGGTAAAAAAGGTAGAATTTAAAATCTCTTTTGCATATCTAACTAATAAGTAGATTTTAGAATTGACTTGGGCGCATACTTCATTTAAATATATCTTTTGAAAGGACACAAGAAACACTAAGACCTTTAAAAACAACTTTCAACACAATTTCCAAATTGAAACCATTCTAACAACTTTTATTTTCCAGGCGTTGAAAATGAGACACCATCCTAACAACTTTTTATCGACATTCAATATTACTTTTCCTTTCGACATTTAAGCGACACAAAAAGCCGTCGAACGTGTGTCAAATTTTGGGCCAAATGTAGCAGTGTGAATAGCCAAAACACAGACACATATCCAGTGCCAAATCCATTTACCTTTTTTCAAAACCCTAACACTCCTCCCCCATCAACTTGTACATCAAAAGGAATGGGATCACTATCCCAATTCCCTTTCATTGCTCCAACATAAGCCAACTACAGAATCTCTATGCTAGGAAATATCCAGTGCCAAACCCCTTGTACAACCGTCCCAACCCACTAGCACTCATCCCTCATCAGCCTTTGAAACCCAAGGAATGAAACCCCCTTTTTTGCTCAACAGTCCCTTGGGTTGTCCCCAACCCCTTATTGTACTCCAACTTAGGTTGACTAGGGAGTCTCCATGCTAAGGCTCCAAGGACCTCAACCGTAGGATCATTTTTCTCAACCACAATTGCATATTGGTGATGAATATAATGAATGTCTGAATTCCCCCTCTAAGATTAATTTACCACATTGTATATGCATGTGTTTCTCTTGCGATGTGTCACTCACAAGGAGCCCTCTTCCCCACCTTAATCCCCACTTAGGATAATTAATAAGGTCAAGGATAAGAAATCCACTCTCATAACAAGGTTTTAGGAACTTAGGATAAAATCATTATATAAAATTTTCAAGTAATGGATAATGACTTATAATAACAAGCCACTAGGGTCATCTCCCCTTATACTCCCTTTATCACTTCCCCCACTTGTGGAATCATAGCCCCCCTTCTCTTCTGTATCCTTCTTCATTTGCAACTGTTAGAGATTTTAAATTAATATAATTGTACATCATTACAATACATTTTTTCGTTTTATACCATTATGTCTATCTTCTATCCATTTTATGGTTACATACATCATTACATTTTGGGGTAAAAAAATAGGGTGTTAAAATGCTCAAATCCCAAAATATCACTTATGCTAATTTCATGTATGACAACCACAACTTGGAGGAAGTGACTTCATATAAATATCCCAGAATATATCTTCATCACAAGATTATCTGGAACTATAGCATTGAAAAAAGGATTAATGGAGGGTAGAAAGATTATTATGGACTTGAAAACAATTGTATTGGAAAATCTTTGGCTTTGGGATAAGAAGAAACTCCTCTTTGAGACTCTTGTCACTCTTGTCATCTTATATGGATGTGAATTTTGAGGTTGCAACATCTCTAGATAATCATGGAGAAGGATAGAGCATATCCAAAAGTACTTTATAGCATATAATCTTAAAATTAAAGGCAATACATCATATCCCATCCTCCTCATAGAAGCAAGTCTCTGCCCCATTGAGAGCATAGTTATGACTAGGTGCCTAATGTACAAGAATATGATAAACAACATGGAAGACAAGAGGCTTCCTAAGATTTCTTCATACTCTAACGAAAACTATATGCATCTTAAGCGAGGTTGGAATAAAGATGCCATGTCTTGGCTAAATCATTAAGGAGTCGAGGAATAGGTCACTTTGTAGAATAATGATAATATTAAAAGTATTATTACATCCAAATTTAAGGAGAAGTCGTGGTGTAATAAAGAATTAGAGGATAAGAGAAAATTAAGATATTATACGGACGTGATCAACCCTAATCTAGAATATCAAAATCGTTGCTTTATTTTAAGTAGTGTAAAGAAGAAAATCAACTTTGCTAAAATAAGAACAAACTTCCATGATCTCAATACTAAAAGAGGGCACCAGACAATTCCTAAAATGTCATGGGATGAAAGAATTTTTCATCTTTGTGTCAATAAGATGGGTGAAGATGAAAATCATTTTCTCATAGAATGTCCTAGATACACTCACAATAGAGCTCAATTTCAAAATATTTGCTACAATAATGACTTTCCTAACCTTTTAACTAATCACAACTATGATGATATAGGAATGGTTCCCTTAAAGCTTTTCGAGCATATAAATAAAATTCTAAAGAAAACCAAGTGTTTCCTTACCTTTTTTAAGGTCTAATATATCAAAGATGCTCCCGCTGGACATTAATAACTATCATCATCATCATCATTTTATTATTTTTATTGTTTTCATTATTATTTTATTGTGATTTCTTATGATATGCAATAAAATTAATGGATTCTAACTTTAAAAAAAAAGATTTTGAAGGATAAAAATGCTATAACATAATTAAGCATTTATATTAAGCATTTAAAAAGTAAGCTTTTATTATTAAAATAAAGGGATATCATGGTAAAATTAATCGACCCATTTTGTATTTCCCTATAAAGCTAATGTCAATTGTTATATGTTAAATCATTTTTGGAGTTAATTGATCCATTTTGTATTTCCATATTAAAGAAGGCTAATGTCAATTGTTATGTATTAAATCATTTTTAGAGTTGAGAGATGTTTTCACTTTTACTTTAAATACTTCGTTTTTACATATTATCTTAGTAGCAATTCCTTAATCACAATTTAAAAGTTGAAATATATATTTATTTGTGATTTACATAGGGTTGGAATGATTGTTATAGGTTTGGTAATTGGTTGCTATATATATAATATAAAAATTATAAATATAATTTAATTGATGTTCATTTTAGTTGGGTTAAAGTAAAAGATAGATTTGTTAATATAATATAAATTATAAATAAATATTTTTATTATAGTTATCATTATATATATTTCGTAATTTATATTATATTAGCAAACAAATTTACTGAATGTTTTTAATCAAATTTATCTTTTTTTTCAACCCAATTAAAATTAACATCAATTAAAATCCATTTATATTTTTCAATAAATACAGATACACAATTAATAGTTACAAAATTATAAAATTCTAAAGCTCAATGGATTTTATGGAAAAGGAAACCCTAAATCACAATTTACTATATGTGTAATTGTAAAGTAGTACAAATGAGTTAACTTATTTATTGCCAATATATATTTAAATAACAAATTATCCAACACTAACATGTATCCTAAATAAGAAAAGAGGAGAAAGAAAAATGATTATTTCAGTATTTTTGTGATAACTTTATCCCCCAAACTCGGAATTGGGTGCTCTTGGTACCGTTGGAAAAGTATTGATGAGAGGTAAAAATTTTATGTTTTGAGTTTTTCGAGATTCCTAACGGATTTTTCAGGGCAGGCATTTTAGTAAATATAGAAATAAAGCATATTAATCTTTCAAAAGATGTTTTCTTTCCATATTTACTAAAATTCCCATCCCGGAAAATATGTGAGGAATAAAAAAAAATAATTAAAACATAAAAATTGTAGCTCTCATAAAGACCTTTCCAATGGTACCAAGAGTGCCCAATTCCGAGTTCAGGAGAGAAAGTTATCACAAAAATACCAAAATATTTCTTTCTCTCTCTCCTCTTTTCTTATTTAGGATACATTTTGACCTTGGTAAAATCTTATTAAAAAAAAAATACAAACAAACAAAAACAAAAATCAAGAGAGGTAGGCCCAAATATAAAGCAACAACACCATAAAACAAAAAGCTTTCCTTCGCAACAACTACCTACCAACATCAAGTCTATGAAACATTCAAATTTAACAGTCTATCACCTACACTTTGAGATCTCCATAATGAGCAAACGAGAGTATCAAAAGCTTTACATACAAGACACTTTTCAGATATTTTAGCTAAACATCTCATAAATAGAGAAGTCTTCCAACACAAGGAATAAAAATGACTAAAGTCTTTACACACCAAAACCTTGGGATGCATATCAAACTCTCATAATGTAAACCTTTATATATATGTATATATATATATTATTTCCTTGGAAGTAGAATTTCAAATTATCATCATCTCTAAAGTAGGGTAAATGTGTAAGAAGATAGTTTTTATATAGAAATATATTTACATTGTATAGAAATTGGAAGTTTCAATTTTTTAAACTCTTATTTAGTGTAAAATACTTTTATTGTAGATCTTATCATATTATATAAATAACAAATATTTTCATAAAATGATTTAATATAATCTTGTAATTCAAAGTAAGTATGAGTATATGACACTCAAATTTGATTTAAAATTATTTTAAAATTTTATGTGTAAAATATATTAATTATATTAACATAGATCCATAATAAATATTTAAAAAGATTCAAAACAATATTTTCTAAACTTTAAGTTTCATAAGTTATATTTTCTCTCTTCAAAATTATACCAATTGAGGATGTTTTTTTAAAATAACATTTCCATTATTAATAAATGATATGATATAAATGTATTTATTAATATTTCATTATTTGTGATTGATACTGATCACAAAGTATATTTTAAATACTTTATTTGAATGGAGTATCTTAATTATTGATTTGAATAATTTATATTTTAGTTTTTCATCTTTTTTAAATTTTTAAATACACATTTAAACATTATGTTTTGATCTTTAATAAATTTATATTCTACATTGTTTGGTGTTTGAAAGTTTTTTAAATTAATAGTCTCATAAACTAATGCAATTTTTTCCTATTATATATAATGATATTATAATTCCCAAAATACTTATGCAAATACAAACCATGTTAATATGTTTATGAAGAACACCTAGATGGAATGTCAAGGGCACATGTATGATTAGACGAGGGTCGTGGTACCAACTACATGGACGAATGGAGGGGATTATAGATTGAAAGTGTCCCAACATATGGTTTAATGTTGGTTTGTGCGAACAAGGGGAATGCGCTAGACTTGTTAGCAAGCCATTACCCCAAATCATGCCAAACCTAGACTAAACCATCAATGAATTATGGTGGATCGAGGGTAGGGCAATCCCAAAGTTTGCAAACCTATACCTCGTAATCATTTCATGAATCACTGTGGAAATTTAGATAGAGATAAAATATTGGCAGTCAAGTTGGGTTTTAAGATATCAAATATGAATGTTAACCAGGTCTACTTTACTTAATGCTATCCAGATCTATTATAACTCGCCACCCTAGTCCCCTAAGTTTCTAGGATTTCAAATCCCAACAATGTTTGGTTTCAAGCTTTTGCAACATATATAAGGCATTTCATTAGGATTCCTAGTTCAAGTAATCAATTTCCATCTTTAGGGGTGAACTCAATACTCCGATGAACAACAAGCCGACCACCTACTTCGCTAATTTGAGAGGAAATATGAAAAATCAAGGAGTGGGTGGAGGTTGGTCCCACCAACACCAAGAGAGGTAGGTCCAAATATACTTCCAAGCCTAGCTAGCTTGAGGTAAGGAAAAGAACCCACACACAATTATAAGTAATAAAAACCGCCAATCAATATCACTAATAGTGGTCCTTATCTCTAATAGCCTGTTTTGTAAAAAATACGATCAAACTTATTCTAGACTAAGGGTAGTCTTTCTCAGCTCTTTTTTTCCATTCTAATATGTTATCTTTTAGGTTTACAATTAGTTCTAGTGTGTCTGTTTTGGAACATTATGAAGTTTAGATCAACACCTCCTTCATGAGGATGATCAATTTTTCAATAATGTAATATTTTGTTTATTGATATAAATATAGCTAAATAATGCCCATAGGACATAGAATAGACGGTGAATGGGTGTACTGTTAAGGCACTCCTTGTGTTAGAACATCGGTTCGAAATTCTGTGGGTACTAGCTTACAAAAAAAATAGAGCTAAATTATAGATTTTTTTATTCTGAAGAAACCTTGTAATATATAGGACATGTCAATTCTTACTCAATTCAATATTTAATTAATTTAATATTTATGAGGAAACTTTGTAATACATAGGACATGCCAATTCTTATTCAATTCAATATCTAGTTAATTTGTGTTTTGTGCAATTTTTATTTTTAATTTGTCGGGTTTTAAAAACAAATACATAAGTTTGTAATGAGCACAAAGTCATCATCATTTTGTGCTTTTTTTCCAAGTTATCATCATCATTTTATGTTTTTCCCCGGTCATCATTATTTTATGATTTTCCCAAATTCATCATTGTTTTATGTTTTTCTCTTAAAATAAATTTTAACCAAGGTTCTCCCATAAAAGTCATCATCATTTTATGTTTTTCCCAAGTCATCATTATTTTATGATTTTCCCAAATTCATCATCATTTTATGATTTTCCCAAATTCATCATGTTTTAAGTTTTCCTCTTAAAATAAGTTTTAACAAGGGTTCTCCCTCATAAATAAACTAGGGAATGTTTATTGTTAACTATTATTAAAAATATATATCATGTACCATTAAGATGTATTTTTTTATGTTGATTGATTTAAAAACAAATTAGAAATTTTTAAAGGGTTTACTATGTAAGATTACGAAGATTATGACCAATAACATTAAGATTTAAACTTCAATTGAAAAACAATACTTAAATTAAATTTTACATATAAAGTAGGTAGGTATGATTTTAAATTTCAACCCTTCTAGTGTGGTTGGTAACTCTTAATTGAATGATTGTAAGCACTAATAAAATTTGAAGGATAATTTCAAGTTGAAGGGTCTATAGTCATCCAACCCTTTCATGATGAAAAGTTGCAAAATTTTTGGCTATGTTAAAAATTAAGCAACCATAAAATAAAATAAATTGTAATTTCAAATAAACTTCAAGTAAAGATACTTATTAATTTCAAATGTAATCTTCTCGTAATTTCAAAGAAACTTCAAGGAAATATATTATTAATTTCAAATGTAATCTTCTGATGGGTGATATGTATATTAAAAAATAAATTTAATAAAAAATCTAAAACACATTTATGTATGAGCCAAAGAAAAACTATGCATTATCTTTACAATGAAATTGGGTAAACTTGCAAAATATTAAAGGATTGTTGAGAGATTTACATTCAAGTATTAAATATGTGTTTTGTCACCATTATGTATGTATTGCAATAACAACGGTGACATGAATTACATGCTAAATTGGCAAGAGGCAATGCCAAATGTGCTAAATAATAATCAAATAATAGATACCAATGAGATAACCACCTTATGATAAACACATATTCTCATAACTGCAATTGAGCCACATATTTGCAGTTAATCTTACTAATAAGATTCCAATGCCATCATAATTTTACACTAGTAACCCATGACTAATTGTTTTGCTGTTTTGCAAAGTCAAGAGTGGAGGAAAATATAACAAATTGTTCTTACTGATAAGATTCCAGTGCCATCATAATTTTACACTGATAACCCATGACTAATTGTTTTGTTGTTTTGCAAAGTCAAGAATAGAGGAAAATATAACAAATTATTCTTACTAATAAGATTCCAATGCCATCATAATTTTAGACTAATAACTCATGACTAATTGTTTTGTTATTTTGCAAAGTCAAGAGTGTAGGAAAATATAACAGATTGAATAACATTCTGGCAATGGTGGTGGATATGCCAATATAGTGATAGGATTATGTGGACATGAGTTGTGTGATTAATTTAATGTTGTGAAATGGTGCATTGTATTGGGGATTAGATGAAAGACAACACAAATAGAGATGATTTTAGAGATGCCAAAGGCAAAAATGATGTTAGTATTTATATGCCAAGGGTAAGGGTAAGTGGTGGGTGTTTGAATCTTAGTTCTTGATTATATGTTACATCCATTCTCATCTAAAACTGAAGTTACAATGATCAATGATCATTAAACACCAGCTAAGACCAAAGTGTTGGGAGTTGAAACATCATTGAGTTGTTCAAAATGTAATCCTTCTTTTTGATGTTTTACAATATTCGTTGTCTTTCATAGATCACAAATGATCTCAATTTTTTTAAGGGGTTTTTTTGAAATGCCCTTTGAGAATTGGTTTGAATACTTGTAAGAGCATGTGAAAGTTCAATTTTGATAACTGGTTGTGAACACTTAGTGGAATCTTTGACAAAATATGACTGGTGTCTGGGTGGACAAATTAGATGATCAGGGCACTAGCTAAAGAGGAGTTGACCTTATTGTGGGATCTGTAGGAGAATTCTTCAAGTGGGCGCAGCGCCAGCCCTGCAAAAGCAGGACAACTGCTTAACCACAGAGCAACACACAATGTGTGCTGGGAGTAGGTAATTGTGAATGAATGACTCCATATGTCTGTCGTTTAGTTTGCGCATAAATGGCACACTGTGCTGGCCAGCACTCGCAAACAAATAAGTTGGTAGCTGGACGCCTCATGGATAGATTACAGTTCATTGTAAAGTGCTTCGCTCATTTATTTCATGCAAGTTAGAGGATAGATGGAGGACCACATCCTCAAACTCTAGGTAATTTTCTTTATTCTCATTATCGTCCTCAAATCTATCATAGTGCGTCAGAAACATGCAGACGATATCTCTTTCCTTTTAATTGTTTTTATTTCAAGTTATTAACATGATATAAAAATATTATTTTTATTATAAATATTTCAAATATATATATATATAAAATACAATTATTAAATTGATATAGATAGATATTTTGTCAATTCTTGCTAGTTCATTGGGGATATTTAGTGAATGTCAACTATTATCATCATCAAAAATATATAATTATATTTTCACTAGTTCAGTGTACTTTTTTCTTAAGGTTGAATAAACTAAAATTGATTTACTAACCTAATATTAACTATCATCATCCAAAACATATAATTGTACTGAGAGGAGCCAAGTAGATATTATAACTGTCTTACTTAACAAATTATCATCCCTCTAGGTACTTGATAGATCTGAATTTAAAATATATCTATACTGTTTATATTTTCTCATGGACAACCCTTAACCTAAAAATAAAATTTATAAATTAAATTCTTCTATATACCAAGTAAACAAAAACGCTAAATTCAAGGAAGTACCTTTTATTTCTGCAAAACTGTTTTGATATGTGTACCTTTTACTTCAAAAGTCTTTGTATCCCATTGAAAAGATTGTGGAAAAATGAGTCTTTCTGGTAGTATACTTGATTGCCTGGAAAAATGAGACTTTCTGGGAGTATACTTGATTGCCTGAGACTCTGGCAATGGATTACATGGTCCCCGTTATTAGAAAATATGGTACAAAATCGCCCTCGGGATGCACTCGGCGTATGTCTATATATATTCTCATCTTAGTTCTGCAAAGGAAGATCAATTAGGAAGTGGCCATTCAAAGATATTATATGTAAGCTGCTGCTGTTTGAGGGTTTGTTGGATCAACCAGATCATACAAAATGGGTAGATCTCCCGGTCGCTGCTTTTCAAAACATGAGGCCGGTCTCCATCGCGGTGCTTGGACTGCTGAGGAGGATAAGATTTTGAGTGAATACATTAAAACTCATGGACTCGGTCCATGGAATTCCCTTGCCAAGAAAGCTGGTAAGCTGCACTAGCAATATTATTCCTTGATGCTTGGCGTAGGTAATATATCGAGCTAGAACGGAAGCTCATCAACTTTTTGCAGGTTTAAAACGACGTGGGAAGAGTTGTAGAATGCGTTGGTTGAACTATCTTCGTGAAGATATTAAGCGCGGAAATATTTCTCCCGAGGAAGAGGAGCTCCTTATCAGATTACATCGTCTCCTTGGAAATAGGAATAAGAATATATATAAGTTAGGTGGTATTTTAATGGGTTGGTCTCAGTTGGTGGCTTTCAATAAGCACCCAGTATAGTAGTATTAAATGTTGATGCGGAGATATGAACAGTTGGATTAGAAATCCAGCCTCAACAGTATTAAATGTTGCTGCGGAGATATGAACAGTTGGATTAGAAATCTAACCTCAACAATATTAAATGTTGCATTACCAAATGCTTATTAAATACCTTGGTTCGTGAGCGTTTTTATGACAGTTTTATGTTATAAAATAGATAATGAATTTGTACTAGATACCATAGACATCCTTATCTGGATTAGAAATTCTATACATTCAACTAGAATGAATATAAGTCAATTGTTAACTTCCCTCCATCATCACTGGATGCCTAATGCTTATTAAATACCTTGGTTGGTGAGCGTTTTTATGCCAGTTTTATGTTATGATATAGATAATGAATTTGTACTAGATACCATAGACATCCTTATCTGGATTAGAAATTCTATGCATTCAACTAGCATGAATATAAGTCAATTGTTAACTCCCCTCCATCATCACTATGCCTGGAATCTCTAACCAAATAAACTCAAGGACATCCTTATCTAGATTAGAAATTCCATGCATTCAACTAGCATGAGTTTAAGTCAATTGTTCACTTCTCTCTATTATCATTAGATGCCTGGAATCTCTAACCAAATAAACTTAAGGACATCCTTATCTGGATCAGAAATTCCATGCATTCAATTAGCACTAAGTCATTTGTTAACTTCCCTCAATTATCATTGGATGCCTTGGATCTCAAGGACATCCTGATCTGGATAGAAATTCCATGCATTCAAGTAGCACGAGTCTAAGTCAACTGTTAACTTCCCTCCATTGTCATTGGATACATGGAATATCCAACCAAATAACCTCAAGTAGCATGAGTCTAAGTCAATTGTTAACTTCCCTACATTATCATTTGGATGCCTAGAATCTCCAACCAAATAAACTCAAGTACCATGAGTCTAAGTCAATTGTTAACTTCCCTCCAACATCACTGGATGCCTGGAATCTCTAACCAAATAAACTCAAGGACATCCTTATCTAAATTAGAAATTCCAGAAATTCCATGCATTCAACTAGCATGAGTTTAAGTCAATTGTTAACTTCTCTCTATTATCATTGGATGCCTGGAATCTCTAACCAAATATACTCAAGGACATCCTTATCTGGATTAGAAATTCCATGCATTCAATTAGCATGAGTCTAAGTCATTTGTTAACTTCCCTCCATTATCATTGGATGCCTTGGATCTCATTCCCAGCTTCCTCAGTTCCAGTCTCATTTTCAGGAACAGTTCCATCATCAGTTCCAAGAGCAGTTTCAGTCATGAGTCTAAGTCAGCTGTTAACTTCCCTCCATTGTCATTGGATACATGGAATATCCAACCAAATAAACTCAAGTAGCATGAGACTAAGTCAATTGTTAACTTCCCTACATTATCAGATGCCTAGAATCTCCAACCAAATAAACTCAAGTACCATGAGTCTAAGTCAATTGTTAACTTCCATTATCATTGGATGCCTGGAATCTCCATTCAAATAAACTCAAAAAGATACCATCCACAAATACCAACACTTCATCATTGTTAATAGATTTGCACTGTATATAATTATTCATAAATGAAAGTGCCTCTAAGCTTCCCTTTTAAAAAAATATATTAACTGAAAGACCATTAATATTTTGGTAATGTACAGATGGTCGTTGATAGCAGGGAGGCTTCCTGGTCGAACAGACAATGAAATAAAGAATTACTGGAACACTCACTTGAGCAAAAGGTTAGAAATTAGTGGATCCGAGGCTAACTTTCAGAAGCCCTTCGAGAGAAGTGACATGCCTTCTTACTCTAATAACGAGAAAGAAGTTGAAGATAAAAATAATAATATCTCTCAAAATACGTCCTTGAAAACAAGGGCAGACAGAAGCTGTGGAAGGGCAATAGTAGATGAGGGCAATCATAATTATAATTATGTTCCTATACTGGATACCAATCATGCAATCAATCCAGAAGGAGAAGTGAAAGCACCAGATGATCATCTTGCTGAAGTAGATATGGTCTCCAAATCCTGGTGCCAATTATTGTTGGAAGACAAGTACTATGAATTGAAAGTGATTAATGATTTTCAAGCTAACAGCATTATAAGCAACAGTTTTGAAATAGATCATTAAGATCTTCACCACATACCTTACCCTCCTCTGAATTCGAGCATGTTTCTGCATGAGAAACATTCCTCTCTTGCTTGTAATCTTGACAACCATGAATTCCCACAACATTTAGAGTACGTTCACTCCACATATTTGCAGACTTCATTAGATTTGAGCTGGCTGTAGTGCCTCCCATAGATTGCTGACAGTGTATTTGTTCTATAATATCCATAATGTCACTGTGAATACCTACTGGACTGAAAGATAGGGAAAATGGAATGTGACCATAGCAACTTTGATGTCATCAGAAAAGTAAGTCAGTCGTACAGTTGTGTGACTAGAGCATATGCTTTTAAGGTAATCAAGATTGAGTTTGAATAGATGGCAAATTCCTTATGACATTTGACCTTCTGGTTTTGGTTATTGTACATTCTATTTCTCTGATATGCATTATGATATTTTATGTGCTTTTCAGTAGTTATTTGTGTGTGAAATAGATATTGGGATATCACTGTGAAGGGTTTTACTAAATACTTTAAACCCTAACCAAGATCTACTCCTATGCAAGAAATTAAACTTAATGCACAGCGGAACTTAGAAATTAAGTTTAATGCACAGCGGAACTTACTTTCCATCTTCAAAGGTCGTGGACAGCTTCTGGTCTTGACTTGAGTTGTTGGCTCTCGAATCCTTCCAAGAACTTGCAATCCTTTTCTCTGGAGAGTATCCTGTCTTCAATGGAGCAGACAATTTTTCTGGATGATTGCAAGCCTTGGAGACTCAGCCCTTTTATAGCAGTGCCAAAGAAAAAGATTCTAATCCTAGGGCTGCTGAAATTTAGCTAATACTTGGGAAACAAGTCCAAAAGAAATCTAGAGTTTCCGATTTTATAAAAAAAACTTCAAATCGGGAAACTTCAGAAAAAACTGAAATAAATCAGAATAAATTCTGATTTCCTTATTTAGCTCAATTTACTGCTATTATTTTAATCAACTATAATCGGTCCATTAACAATTATAATTGATTAACATTATTCTATATGTATTTGTATCCAAAACCTTATTTAAATACGTATAATGCCATGACTTAATTAATCACATTGTTTGACATGTTTTAATCATTACATAGATGTAATCTTTCGACAGTATTTGATATCATAATCATAATGCACGTATGTCCAACTTAATTATTGTAGTTAGACGTCTCTAAATCCAACAATCTCCCACATGGACAAGTGCAACCTTTTGATTATATATATCCTTAACTTTATTGCATGCAACTTTTCTGTCTTTCTTATCGTATTTCTTAAACAATTCTGTCCATCAATTATGCTAACAAAGGACTTAAGCAGCACTTGTCACATTTATTCGCAACTAAACCGACATAAATCACGCTGCCAACATAACTGAATGACATGAATCTGATTTGGACATATAGTTTAGAAATTACACGCAAGTGTGATTATACGTGCCTATTTCTAATTGAGTCACCTTTACTTTACTGTATGAGGTCAAAAATTAAACTTTAAAGAAAGAAATAATGAAACCGAAACTGAATGCAACTTGTATATATCATCAAAATTGTTTACAATTGCATTACATAGAACATCAAAAACAAAACTTAAAACATATTCAGACTCCCACATTTTCTAACTATCCTAAATAGATATTACACCCATACGGGCAACATGTTCGTGAAACTTCTTGGGTGGTAATCCTTTAGTAAGAGGATCAGCAATCATGGAGTCTGTACCTATGTGTTCTATACATAATTCATTATTCTGCACTCTCTCTTTTACAACCAAAAACTTAATATCGATGTACTTTGACTTTGACGAACTTCGGTTGTTGGTTGCGTATAACACTGTTGAATTGTTGTCACATAATAATTTGAGTGGTTTCTGAATAGAATCCACAATTTTCAGACTTGTGACGAAGTTCTTCAGCCATACACCATGATTAGATGCTTCATAGCATGCAACAAATTCAGCTGCCATAGTGGAGGAGGCCACCAATGACTGTTTAGCGCTCTTCCATGACACGGCACTGCCTGCCATCATAAAGATGTATCCTGATGTTGACTTCATGCTGTCGACACATCCTCCAAAATCAGAATCAGTATATCCAATGACCTCAAGCTGTTCCGATCTCCGATACGTGAGCATAAAGTCCCTTGTTCTCTTTAGATATCTCAACACTCGCTTGGTTGCCTTCCAGTGTTCCATACCTGGGTTACTCAAATATCTCCCTAGCATTCCAGTGATGAACGCAATATCTGGACGCGTGCATACTTGTGCATACATGATGCTACCCACGGCTGAGGCATAGGGAATATCTTTCATGATGTTTTTATCTAAGTCAGTTTGGGGACATTGTTTTAGACTAAACTTATCTCCTTTTGATACAGGGGTATCTCCTGGTTTGTTGTTTTCCATGCCAAATCTTGTTAGAATCTTATCGATATAGTTCCTCTGGGATAACCTTAGAATACCTTGAGATCTATCTCTAAGTATTTCAATCCCTAGAACAAATGATGCATCACCAAGATCTTTCATTTCAAAGTTCTTAAATAAAAAAATTCTTAGTTTGATGCAACATGTCTTTATCGTTACTGGCAAGCAATATGTCATCTACATATAAAACCAAGAAAATAAATTTACTCCCACAGAACTTAAGGTATATGCATTCGTCTACTATGTTAGACTCAAAACCAAATGAGCTAACAATTTTGTGAAATTTTTGATACCATTGTCGAGATGCTTGTTTTAGCCCATAGATAGATTTCTTAAGTCTGCAAACCATAGACCCTGCATCACCTGATACAAAGTTCTCTGGCTGCTTCATATAGATTGTTTCATCAATGTCACCATTGAGAAACGCCGTCTTTACATCCATCTGATGAAGTTCTAAATCATAATGTGCTACAAGCGCCAATATAATCCTTAAAGAGTCTTTCGATGAAACTGGAGAGAAAGTCTCTTTATAATCAATGCCTTCTTTCTGTGTGAAACCTTTCGCGACAAGACGTGCCTTGTATTTTTCAACATTGCCTTTAGAATCCCGCTTAGTCTTAAATATCCATTTGCAACCAACGGGTTTCTTATCTTTAGGCAACGGAACGATATCCCAAACGTCATTGTCATACATAGATTTCATCTCTTCATTCATGGCATTAATCCACATTTGAGAGTTAGAGCTTTCCACAGCTTGTTTGATATTAACAGGATCATTTTCAAACATGCCAATGTCAAACTCATGTTCTTGAAGATATGCATAATCCTTAGATTGTGTAGATCTTTTCTCTCTAGTAGATCTCCTAATTGGCACAGGTACTAGATTTTCTTGAGGTTCATTTACAACTTGATCTTCAACAGGAGGAGGAACATCATTATCAATTTCTGAATCTCCCACAGGCCCTAGGCCATCAACATTTGTCATGTCAATGTCAGGGTTTGGGTTGGGTTCAGGTCCATTTGTGTTCTCTATTCCATGTTGAGTTTCTAACTGAGTTATTTGTGATGATGAAGTTTGCATATTGTCAGAAGATGTATTTCTAAACGCAATCGGAATTTGAACAAAACCAGGACTTTGGTCCATAGTCTCATTTCTAAACGCAATCGGAATTTGAACAGAACCAGGACTTTGGTCCATAGTCTCATTCGCATTCGTCTCTTCTTCTTCAAAAATACTATCTTTTGTCATATCTCCCCCCACAAACTCATTATCCTCAAAAAATTTCGCACTTCCTGACTCGAAAACTGTATGTTCTGTTGGATTATAGAATTTGTACCCCCTAGATCGTTCAGAATAGCCTATAAGGTAACAACTAATGGTCCTTTCGTCCAGTTTCTTTTCATTTGGCTTATAAGGCCTAGCTTCACATGGACATCCCCAAACTCTCAAATGATTCAAGCTAGGCTTGCGCCCAACCCATAACTCGTAAGGGGTCTTGTTAGCTGCTTTAGTAGGCACTCTATTAAGTATGTATGCTGCAGTCTTTAAGGCTTCTCCCCACAAATTCTCAGGTAGAGTTGTACGAGCAATCATACTTCTCACCATGTCTTTAAGGGTGCGATTTCGCCGTTCAGCAACACCATTCATTGCAGGCGAACCTGGCAATGTATACTGAGGCACAATTCCGCATTCCTCTAAGTATTTTGCAAAGGGACCTTGACGTTGTTCTCCTGATCCATCATAACGACCGTAGTATTCACCACCACGATCAGAACGAATGGACTTTATACGTTTGTTAAGTTGTAACTCAACTTCCGTTTTGAACTTTATGAACACGTCTAATGCTTCCGCCTTTTCTTTTATTAAGTAAATATGACCATATCTTGAATAATCATCTATGAATGTGATAAAGTAACGGTGGCCATTTCTTGTAGCTTTTGGAAAAGGACCACAGATATCCATATGAATCAATTCTAAGACATCATTACATCTTTTTGCATCATACTTACGTTTATTAGTTTGTTTTCCCTTTATACAATTCACACAATCACTTAAGTTTGTAAAATCTAAAGGTTGGAGAATATCATTAGACACTAGACGTTCTATCCTTTTCATAGAGATATGTCCTAATCGCTTGTGCCATAATGTTGGAGATTTCTCGCAAGTTAATTTACGTTTTCTATTATCTACATGCAGTGCCTCTGAATGTGAAGTGTCTATATCTAGAAAATAAAGATTATCATAAGAAGACAGGATACCAGAAGCAAGAAGCTTAGAATTTTGACACAAACTGAAATTTCCATTACCAAATGAACATACATAACCATTTTTGTCCAAATAAGATATAGAAATTAGGTTCCTTCTGAAAGATGGAACCACTAAAGCATCAAAACTTAAATAAAATCCTGTCTTACATAATAATCTAAATTTTCCTATGCTTTTCACTTCTACTTTATTGCCATTTCCTACGTAAACGTAGCGCTCTGCCTCATTTGGCTTGCGATGGCTTAGGCAACCCTGCATCGACATACTGATGTTAGTCGTTGCACCTGAATCTATCCACCAAGTATATCTAGATACAGAACTTAAATTAACTTCAGAACAAACTAAAGCAAGAGACATACCTTTCTTTGCCAACCATGCATGATAGTTAGTGCAGAATTTCTTTGTATGTCCTGACGCTTTGCAGAAAAAACAGTTCCTTTCTTCTGCTTTCGCAGAAGTATCTTCCTTCTTGCTTTTCTGCGCGGCATTATTTGCAGCTACCTTGGCAGCAAACTTGCGCTTCTTGCCTTTACCCTTATGATTAGATGTTACTACATGAGCACTTTCCCCCTTAGTCATTTTCTGTCTCTCTTCCTCCTGTACCAACTGAGCCTCAAACTCAGGTAGTGTCCATGTCCCTTTTTGACAATTATAAGTCATCTTGAATTGACTAAAGTTGGACGGGAGAGACAGAAAAATGAACTCAATGAGAACTTCATCAGAGATGTCATAATTATGCCCTTTCAAGGCACGTTGCAGTCTTGTCATCTCAATAACATGCTCTCTAACCCCTTCTTTTCCCTTGTATTTAATTGTTGCCAACTTCACAAAGAGTGTACTAACTTCAGTCTTTTTACTCTTTGTGAATTTCTCTTCAAGGGCCTTAAGGTATTTAATAGCGCCGGTCTCTGTATCAGGTATTATGCCCCGAAAAGTCTCATGGATCGTTTGCTTCATCACCATTATGCACATGCGATTTGAATGCTCCCATCTATCAATATCAGCCTTCTCTTGGGGAGTTTCTTCACCCTCTTTATTGGGCTTGGGGCGATCAAATCTCAGTGCAGTGTCCAATTGCATGATCCCTAAGACTAATTTCAGCTTTTCTTCCCACTGTTTGAAATTGTTCCCCATGAGGGGCTTAATTTGACTTAGATTTGACATTATGTTTAGATCTGAAAAAAAAAAAAAATGAAGAACAAAAGGAAAAATTAGATATTATGCATCACGATTTGATCTTTAATCATAATTCTAAAATCCATCTAAAGGCCTAAATTAAATTATGTGCTCCATTGAATCTTTTAGCCAAAACACTACTCAATAATGAAAAACACCTTTGGGCGCAATCATTACCTTATTGTCTTTTCCGCCTTTGGGCCAGATTGACATATCCATTTTCTAACTACCAGGCCAGTCAAGTGGGGAAGGCAGGTCACTAACGGACCTGGTGCACCAAACCCCAAATGCTTTTCTAGACATTGCCAGCATATGTGTGTTGCAACTTATTTGTTATACATCACCCTTATGCACCAAACAACTTAGCAGGTGCCAACCCTCCTTTGGGAAAGCTAACACCCACGTCCATTGAGCTTGTCATGAGTCATCCTTGCAATCGTCTTACACAGAGCGGTTCGTTTTGCGAACATCAATGCTTGACTCATGCGAAAACAACACATGTATACATAAAATGCCTTTAGTTAGATTCCAAAATTATACCTAAAATCATCACCCTTATTTGTTAACTTAACAGTTGATAATATGTGCTTGTTCAAGTAAAATATTAACATCTCTAAAAGAAAGTATCACATTCAGAAATACTAAACTTAAGATTGCCATTTCTAGGCAGACAGTATAGAAAGTTATTTACTGTTGCAACATCAAAATTTTAGCTTAAATGAATGAGCAAACAGAGCTGTAAAAATCGTTTTTAACTCCATGCACAATTTCAGGAATGCCCAAAACGTTTTCAGTCAAAGCTATGAGCAAACAGAGCTGCAAAATTCGTTTTCAACTCCATGCACAATTCCAGGAATGCCCAAAATGTTTTTAACCAGAGCTATGAGCAAACATAGAATGCCCAACGCATCTGTCCAACTACAGGAAGAAGAAGACAGAGTTAAAACGTTTTTCCATCAAACATACAACAATTAGCAGAGATAGAATGAAGGGAAGATCACTCTCAAAAATAAAAGGATTCCTCACATCTGCGTGAAGCCCAGAGCCAACACACACAGAGCTTCACGCTTTTCTCTAATGAATCAGCATGCAGGGACTTACAAAAAAAACGTTTTAGACTCAAAGCCAATCACACACAGAGGTATGCAATGTCTCTTTTCATTCTAATCAACAAGACAGAGATATAATGGAATTCAACTTTCAATTAGGAATACAGGTTCTCATCGATGAAATTGAAATTTAAATCCTGGAATCGAATTTGTAAACACACAAAATGACAGAGTTTCAATCTGAGAAATAAAATCTTCATAGCAGAGATGAATCGTAACTCTGGTATAAAAAGAAAGACACAAACAGAGCCTCAGGGTTTACGCCCTTCATAGGAAACCACCACGCCTATCTATTACATGCTCGGGATGCAATCCAACACATAAAGTAAAAACGCAGAAATACCAAGTCTGCAAAACGTTTTCAGTCAGGCATTCAAAGGGAAGAGAGAGACAAGCTGTAAAAACGTGTTTATCATTCCAACAATGAAACTACAGAGTGCAAAATCATGGTTCCTCCCATACCACAGCTCAGAAAACGTTTTAAGAAATGTAAAGTATCAAACAGAGCACACAACAAAACGGTTACCCAATCCATTGCTTGAATACCGAGAGAGAGAGAGAGCTCCCAAAATCGAGTTTTTATCCATGTTAAGTGACAGAGACCAAGCTCCAGAATATAGATGATAATGTCAACTTGTTAATCGCCGACAGAGATCAAGATCCAGAATGAAATTATAATTATCAATACATCAATCGTGAACAGAGTTCAAATCGGATTCTGGAGATGGAATTTTAGATCTAATTTATATCTTCGAATAAAAAAAAAAAAAAAAAAAACAGATCTACTCATACTCTGGAAATTGAAGATTTCAGATCGGTCTAGAGCGAAATCCTATGATCCAATGAATGATATGAACAGGCAGGATGAATGCGATCTTATATCGGGAGAAAGCACAATTAAATATTCGCTCAGTCCACATTGTGATTTTCCAGAGGGCACGTTTTTATGTACCGTATTCACATCAGTATATAGATATAAAAATGCACTAATTAAATGTGTATGCGTCAAAGCTGCCGAGGGCCACCAACCAGAGATTATAAAAGAATTTAAAAAAGTCAATACTTCATAATCGTTTTCACACACAGCAATTCTTACATGAGGGTGGCTCTGATACCAATTGAAGGGTTTTACTAAATACTTTAAACCCTAACCAAGATCTACTCCTATGCAAGAAATTAAACTTAATGCACAGCGGAACTTAGAAATTAAGTTTAATGCACAGCGGAACTTACTTTCCATCTTCAAAGGTCGCGGACAGCTTCTGGTCTTGACTTGAGTTGTTGGCTCTCGAATCCTTCCAAGAACTTGCAATCCTTTTCTCTGGAGAGTATCCTGTCTTCAATGGAGCAGACAATTTTTCTGGATGATTGCAAGCCTTGGAGACTCAGCCCTTTTATAGCAGTGCCAAAGAAAAAGATTCTAATCCTAGGGCTGCTGAAATTTAGCTAATACTTGGGAAACAAGTCCAAAAGAAATCTGGAGTTTCCGATTTTATAAAAAAAACTTCAAATCGGGAAACTTCAGAAAAAACTGAAATAAATCAGAATAAATTCTGATTTCCTTATTTAGCTCAATTTACTGCTATTATTTTAATCAACTATAATCGGTCCATTAACAATTATAATTGATTAACATTATTCTATATGTATTTGTATCCAAAACCTTATTTAAATACGTATAATGCCATGACTTAATTAATCACATTGTTTGGCATGTTTTAATCATTACATAGATGTAATCTTTCGACAGTATTTGATATCATAATCATAATGCACGTATGTCCAACTTAATTATTGTAGTTAGACGTCTCTAAATCCAACACACTGGCCTTATTTTTTGTTTTGCTGATTGTACATTCTATTTCTCTGATATATATGACAATATTTAATTGCATTAGCTGTTGTTTATGTGTCAAGTAGCCAAGGGGATGGCACTTGCAAATTCACTGAAGGAAAAATGATAATATTTTATGTGATTTTGAGTATCTGTTTATGTGTCAAGTAGCCAACGGGATAGCACTCGCAAATTCATTAGATGAAAAAATATAATTGCTATGGAAACAGAAATGTGATTGTGATAGGAATGCGCACGTTTTTAATGGGGTAATTATATTTATTGATAATAGTTTAGAGACATTTTTATGGATTTTAATTGGATATTTTTACTTTATTTTTGTTATGTTTAAAAAATTATTTTAATATGATAAGGTATTTGCTTTGTTAGGCAATTTTAATTAATTATGTAAGTTATCTATATCCTTATGTAAAATAAAATTAAGTAGGTTTTTGTCTTGGTTGTTTAGATATAGGACCATATAACATAACATGTCATTTCATTTTTTAATTTATAAAATATATTTTCATATTTGCTATTTTTATTATTAATTTTTTTTTTTTTCATATATGTTATATTGATAATAATATGTAGACATTTTTCATGGGGAGGCAGGAGTAAGGAGCATTCTAGATCCTAGAAGAAGTGCACTTGGGGAGGCAAAAGTAGGGATCATTTTAGATCCCAGTAGAAGTGTAGTATTAACCTACGAACAGGGTTTAGGGAGAGCAACCAACAATCAAGCAGAGCGTCATGTTCTCTATCTTGGATTAGATTGTATTGTCTACCTAGGAATCCAAAAGGTTGCTATTCTCGACAATTCCCTTTTGATTATCTCTCAAGCCAGGAAAATAGTGGAATGAGAGAATATGATTGTTGGGTGGCTTTAAAACCCTATCATAGGCCTCCTTCAACAAATCCCCGATGTCAAACCAATGCACATTTGACGTGACAACAACAATATGGCAGATAAACTAGCAAACAAGGCAACACTTCTGGCAAAAGGAAAAATGGTGCAAAATGGGGGCCAACTTACATCTCGTTGGCTCCCCTAAGGTTTAATATTCAACTTAAAGATCATTTCATGGTCCACTTGCAACTCAAATCATCTTTCAATATGATATACCCAAACTTTAAATCTTTCAGTGGTCATTACGATCCCCATGACCAATCCATAAGGGGGCAATTTCCCTCACGCATGAGAGAGACTATGGGAAACTTGGCCAAGGGTCTAGTACCTTCGGAGCATGTTTATATGCCGCCATCCCCTTTCTACAACAACACATTTGGGATTAAGGAGCGAAGTTGTTTGTGGTATGAGGCTATGAAATTTGTTGGGACAAATAGCCTTGGCACAACAAGGAAAAGATCTTCTAGTAGAGGTTTTTGCGGATGTTCCTCTGAAAAGAGCCCAAATATATGTTTACAACGAAGTTCACTGGTGGAGGCGAGTAGGTGGAGGTTTTAGCGTGTCAAGAACATAGTGACCTCACAATGCCAATGGGGCCGTGAAACGTCCATAATATTACCCAAAAACACCTTTGTTATCCCATTTCATTTTTCTACTAGTTTAATTGAGTTTTACAAAGGAGTTATAAATACGTTTGAATGCCATAACTAATATAAAGATGTACAAGAACATTGCAAGCATATTCTTCATGAATGCAACCTCACAAATGACAGTAATTCCATGCAATTAAATCAACATACAATAGTAATTACGTTAAGCACATTCAGAGATAAATGCAAATCGTTTTATACACAAGAGAATACTTATTTGAAAATGTAACCTACTATTTGCAGACCAAGGATGTTCCACCTAGTCGTAAGCTCTATCAAACCATATCTTTCTTTGACATACCACCCCCAAGCTAGGACTATTAATCCACAATATGGTACCGAGTTCTCTGGCTACAACTATCCCAATCCTCTAGCACTCTTTTCCCCTCATCGTGTACAACCCAAGGAATGGGGCTCCCTTCTCTGAGTTAACGGTACCTCAGGCTCCCTTCTCTGAGCTAAAAGTCCCTCGGGTTTTTAACCCCAATTCCCTTCCAAGGCTCCACGGCAGGCCGACCATGAATTCTTCATGACAGGACTCCAGGGAATCATAATGTTCTATGTATGGTTCTTAGTGTATAATACAATGATGGTGGTTTTGATCTAGGTAGTTAAGGTATGACAACAAGTGATTGTCTCATTCATGAAGGAATGAATGCAAAATAGACTAGTTCTCAATAATTATAAGCATGTTGAGAACTAGCAAAGTGGCATGCATGGGGTTGGACAGATTTTTCCCCTCTAATCCTAGGTTTAGGATAATTAACCCATGATTAAGGTTAATGAAATTTTAATGAAGATGGTTTAATAAAACATAGGATAAAAGGAGTAAATAAAGGTAGTGACTTAAATAATAAGTCACTAGGGTCATCTCTCTTCTAAATCCTTCTCATTATCCCTCTTGTGGAATGATAGTCCGCCATCTCTTCTTCGTCCTTTAGCCTGCAGTAGTCATGGATTTTATATTAAAGAGTGAAAATATACAAATTTAGACAGTTTGATTATTCTGGACCATTCATATTCGGCTTGTAGCCATTTCATCAACATTTACGTCTTTTACATATTGGAGTAAAAAATGCGGTGTTACATTCCCCTCCCCCTTAATTTATGCAGCGTCCTCGATGCATGTCACCTTTATTTTTCAATTTCTAAAGCTTCCCTTATTTTCCTTTTGTAGTAATGAGTGATGGTTGCAATCACTTCATAGTTTTCAAGACATATGTGGTGGTTAGTGTTGGACAACTGCTCGGCAACAACACTCGTACAACACTAATTTACATGTGATAATTCACAAAAAAAATCACAAATAATATCAACCGTGATGATGGTTTTAAACTAATAGAAACTTAGAAGCCTAACGTGAAGCTCTTGATAAACAAGGTATGATTAAAAATTTTTCATTCATCTCTTCTAATTCCTTCTCCAAAATCCTATTCCTCTCATTCCTTTTTACTTTACTTTCTGTTGTAACTATCTACTTATCTTTTCTTGCATTCTTTCCCTTCTTCTTAATCTTTATCTTTATCATCCCTCTAACCCCTTTACTTCCTTTTCTTACCTTTTCCTTTAAATAATTTTTCTTAAATCCTTTCATCAATCAATCTTTTACCTTTTTTCTTTCAATCAAAATTTCTCATCTTACCTTCCTTTCATACTTTTTAACTTTTATTCAATCTGCCTACTTATATAACCTTTTTAATCCATTAATTCATTAATATATTGATATTATAATCAAGTTTTATCAATATATTAATAATATTTATTAAACATTGTTTTACTTTATGCTAATGATGTCATATATCAAAACCTAAACATTTCACTATATCCGATTTCTATCAATTTCTCCATTGTTACGTCATTTGGGCTCTTTCAACATCCGTTAAATTCTCAGCGATCTTGACCTAGTTGACGTTGATAAAAATTGGATTTGGTTTTCTTTTAACCATATTAATGTTCAAATCCAAATCGTTTATCACTCATGAAGCTTTCAAACGAGAGCCTCTCCTAATGAGGGACCTGCTTTAGGGTTCGGAACTGTTGTGAAACAATCACCACCGGTTCCCATTCCTAGCAATTATTCAACTATGGAAAATGAATAATAAAATTAGTTGTGAATGCTCATGTTTGCTAATGTGTATGTTAGATGCTATTGTTAAATGTGTATACAAAAAAATCCTCCAATTTTATATTTTATATTATGTATAAATATCATGCATGTTAAATTGTGAGAAACATCATCCATATTTATTTTGAAAAATTGTAAGAAGTGTTTATTAAAAAACATCAATGATAACTTCTTCCTTACATTGCAATTATTGTCATATTGTTACATTGTAAACAATTTTGTGAACTTCTATTATAAAATAAATTAGAGAAAGATTTGACACCTAATATCTTAATTACATTTAAATTAATTAATTTTAAAAGTTATTTTAATAATATAATGCATTGCATTCCCCTATAACAAATATGCATTTATAAGAATTTATCGTGAACTTCTAATTTACATTTGCATCTAAATTTTACATGTAATTAAGAGAAAATCATAGTTAATCATGAAAATGGATTGTTTTTTTTTCCCGCAAAAAAAAGCATACTACTACTATTCAATTAAATCTAAATCAAGTAGTACAGATAGTCATCAAAAGATGTTACAAAGTCTCCCAGAAAAACCATATAATATGGATCTTTCTAACACTCAAAAATTCAAAATATCAAAATGGACTAATAACCATTGTCCACAAAACTATCATACATATTTCCATAGATCACTAGTGCAGAAAATAAAAAGAACCTGTATCCAATACCACATCTTCATAGAGATCTTCCCAAAATCATTATTAATAATAACATCACTTCTATAACAATAAAACAACACAACACAATGCTATTACAATGCAAAATGAAAATAAATAATGTGAGGTCGACTTAAATAATGATAAACATGATACACACTGACTTATATTTTTTTCAAAATAATCCTATAAACCATATAATGTTGAAATGGTGACAACTAATTTCCCATGGCTTTGGAGATTGGCATCTTTCTAGACTCATATTATTCTGCTTTCGGTTGAAACAAAACAACCCAAGATAAATGCATTAAATTGGTCAGTTTTATCTAACTTTGTAAGAAAGATGTTATTATATCCATGTAAGCCCGTAGAGGCAAAAACGACAGAGTGAGTGTGACGAATGGTTGTAAGCATGCTTGGCTATTATAATTCTCCATTGTTGAATAATAAGAATACTGATACTCTTTGCCACCTTCATTCATTCTTGGAAAAAAATGCCTATTGTTTTTGTAATTTGGATTCCCAAAATCCAAATTACTTGTTGGGGACAGTGGACCCTTAATATCCTTCTCTTCCTCCATGATAGAGAAATCCTCACCCAAGAAAGGATGGCTAAGTAGCTCCGCACTGGCCTACCTCTTCTTAGGATCTCTCTAAAAGCATTTCTCTAGGAAATCTCGAATCTGAGGTGAAAGCGATGCAGGAAACTCATGCATCTCCTATGTGCATCCAATTTGATACATTGTGGCGAGGGGATTGGAAAATTCACTCCATGGATGCCTGCCAATGGTCATCTCCAGAACAGTGCATCCCAGAGACCAAATATCATAATCAATCCCTTGATCCACATGGTTTAGTACTTCTAGATCCATCCACATACGAGTCCCCCTCATCCGGAGGGTCTCCCTGCCCTCCCCCACATCAATCCTCTTAGTAGAGCCAACGTCAACAAGATTCACACCATTGGAACCCACAAGAATATTCTTTCCCTTGATACCATAGTGCACAATCCCTTTCCCATGGAGGTAATGGATTCCACATAAGATGGCATCCATGTATGCCCTGATCACGGATTCGTCCAACTTCCCTCCAAACTTAGTCAACAGATCCTCTAAGCTACCGATGGGCATGTACTCCATGAACAAATTGTTCACTCCTACTCCATTCTCAATGCTGTAGCAGCGCCCAAGGAAGTGAACAATGAATGGAGAATCTAGAGACCAAAAAATGTGGTACTCGTTTTCCAGAGCCACACTAAAATTGGCTATGGATTTGACTGCAAAGAGTTGGCCATTAGACCTGATCATTGCAAGGATGATTGTCCCAAAAGATCCAACCCCAATAACGGTGCCCCTCACCCATCCCTCCGCTTTGGCTATTCTTGTCTCGAGTTCAATCCCCATTGCTTCCTAATTCAGTACACGTAGATGAAGAGAAGAACTGTGCAAATACTGGGCTTCTTTTGTTGTGGTGGTGAGGTTATAAAGGGAAGCTGAAAGGAGAGGGAGGGTTAGGAAGTCCTTAGTGACACACTGACAGTGCTTTTCTTTTTTTCTTAATGTATTGGCCAAATCATATGAAGAAACTTTGGGCACGTTGTATTTTTGTTAGGGCACGATTGGTAAAGAGTAGAAGTTAGATCAATGCCATGAGACATGGATGACGATTCTACCATGTGTACAGTGCTTGTCATAGTTGCACATGTTTTATTTAATTAAGGAGGTTGGAAACGTGCATGAATAAGATGTCATTGTGCATGTGGGGCTATGTTTATTAGTGTAGATACCCAATTTTTGTCACCATATCTTCCTCAAATGCATAGAATGAATGGCGGGAAGTTAAGAAAGGTGTCAAGAATGAATAGCGGGAATTTGAGAAAGGTGTCAAGAATGAATAGCGGGAATTTGAGAAAGGTGTCAAGAATGAATGGTGGAAATTTGAGAAAGGTGTCAAGAATGAATGGTGGCATGTAAATACTAATCAAAACCACCTAATAGCACCGAAATTCTCAATCATAAGCCAATGATACCATTAGGAGGCCATCTGTACTTGGCTGAAAATACCTTCTTATCCCTAGATGGCTAGAAGATTATTTTATGGACTGAGGTTCATCTCCCACCCTAACCATGTCCAAGGCCTAATGTTCACAAAACTTGGATACATAGCACCATGGATACCCCTGCAAGATCACGTGTGGTGCTTTGAGGCATTTTTAGTAGCTCTATATGCCTCAATGGTTTCTTTAGGGAAAAATCATGGTCTTCTCCCACTTAACATGATTTCTAAGGCCCTAAGACATGTACATATTTATCAAAACCACCTAATGGCACTAACATCCTCAATCATAGGTTAATGATACACTTAGGAGGCCATGTGTGCTTGGTGAAGGAAACCTCCTTAGCCCTAGATGGGTAAAGATTCCTTTAGGTCTTGAGGTTCATGTCTCCCTCACTAACCATGTCCAAGGCACCAAGTCCCCAACTTGGATACATAGTGCCAAGGATGCACTTGTGAAGTCGTGTCATTCTTCAAGGAAATATCCATGGTTCTAAATGCCTCAATGGTTTCTTTATGGCCAAAGGCATAGTATTCATCCTTGGAACATCATTCCCAAGGCCCTAAGACACCTAAATTATACTTAGAATCACCTAATAGCACTAACACCCTCAACTGTAGGCCAATGATACCCTTAGTAGGCCATGTGTGGTTAGTGGAGGAAAACTTCTTAGACATGGATGGATAGAAGATTCATTTAGGGCCTGAGCTTCAGGTCTCCTCCACTGACCATGTCTAAGGCCCCAATGCCACAAAACCTAGATCCACAATGTCATGGATACCCATAAAAATCCATGCAAGGTTATTCAAAGCATTGTTTAAGGCTCTATATGCCTCAATGATTTATTTAATGGAAAAGGCATGGCTTTGTTCCTTGGAACATCATTCTCAAGGATGTAAAATATGTACATACTACTCAAAACCACCTAATGGCATTGATATCATCAATATTAGGGTAATCATACCCTCAAGAGGCCATGCGTGCTTTATGGAAGAAGCCTTCTTAGCCCTAGATGGATAGAATATTCCTTTAAGGCCTGAGGTTCAACTCTCTTCCCTTGACCATGTCTAGGGTCCCAAGTCCCAAAGACTAGATAGATAACACCATGGATACCCCTTTGAAACCATGTGCAATGCTTTGAGGCAATGTCAATGTCTCTATATGCCTCAATGATTTCTTGAGTGCTAAAGGTATAGTCTTCTTCCACATAACATCATTCCCAAGGCCCTGAGACATGCACATATTTCTCAAATCCACCTAATGGCACTGACAACCTAAATCACAGGCTGATGATACCCTCATGAGGTCATGTGTGGTTGGTGAAGGAAACCTCCTTAGCCTTGGATGGGTACAATATTCCTTTAGGGACCAAGGTTCAAGTCTGCTCCACTTACCATGTCCAAGGCTCCAAGTCCCCAACTTGGATACATATTTCCAAGGATACCCTTGCAAAGTCCCATGTCATTATTCAAGGAATTATTCATGGTTCTAGATGCCTAGATGGTTTCTTTAGGGCCAAAGGCATGGTATTCTTCCTTGGAATGTCATTCCCAAGCTCGTAAGACACCTACATACTACTCAAAACTACCTAATGGCACCAACATCCTCAATCATATGCCAATGATACCCTCATTAGGACATGTGTGATTAGTAGAGGCAACCTTCTTAGTCCTCGAAGGATAGAAGATTCATTTAGGTCCTGAGATTCATCGGTATCCTCCTCTGACCATGTCTAAGGCCTCGAGGCTACCAAACCTAGATCCATAGTGTCGTGGATACCCATACCAAGTCACACATGGTGGTTCAAGGCATTTTTCATGGCTCTAAATGCCTCAATGATTTCTTTAGGGCCAAAGACATGGATTTATTCCTTGGAAAATCATTCTCAAGGTCATAAGACATGTACATACTACTCAAAACCACCTAATGGAATATGCATCGTTAATCATAATCAAGAGACCATGTGTGGTCGATGGAGTCAATCTTCTTAGCCTTGGATCACTAGAAGATTACTTTAGGGCTCGAGGTTCATGTCTCCTCCCATGAAGATGTCAAAGGTTCTATGTCCCCAAGACTTAGGTACATGACACCAAGGACCACCCTACGAAGTCACGCATGGTGCTTTGAGGCATTGCTAATGGATTTGGATGCTTCAACGGTTTCTTTAGGGCCAAAGGCATGGTATTCTTCTTCAAAACAACATTCTTAAGTCTTTGACACAT
Organism: Larix kaempferi; assembly: GCA_027924585.1. Taxonomy (NCBI): domain Eukaryota; kingdom Viridiplantae; phylum Streptophyta; class Pinopsida; order Pinales; family Pinaceae; genus Larix; species Larix kaempferi. The sequence goes on from BSBM01000196.1 coordinate 13,188,662, forward strand.
GCACATATTTCCCAAAACTACCTAATGGCATCGACATCCTAAATCATAGGCCAATGATAACATTAGGATGCCATATGTGGTTGGTGGAGGCAACCTCCTTATCCCTATATGGCTAGAAGATTCATTTAGGCCCAAGATTTAAGTCTCTTACACTCACCATCTCCAAGGATAGAATTCCCCAAATTTTATACATAGTTCCATGGATACGCTTGCGAAGTCATGGCATTGTTGATGGATTTATATGCCTCAATATGGTTTCTTTAGGGCCAAAGGAATGGTCTTCTTCCTTGGAACATCATTCCCAAGGTCTCAAGCCACCTATAGACTACTTAAAAGCACATAATGGAACCAACATCCTCAATCATAGCCTAAAGATACCCTCAACAAGCCATGTGGGGTTGATGGAGGAACCTTATTAACCCTGGATGTCTAGAATATTCCATTAGGGCCCATGATTTAGATCTCCTCCACTAACCATGTCTAAGGCCCTAAAAATAACCAACTTAGATACATGGTGTCATTAATACCCCTACAAAGTCATGTGTGGTGCTTTGGGGCATTCTTCATGGATTTGAATGCCCCAATGATTCCTTTAAGGCCAGACATATGGTATTCTTCTCTAAAACATCATTCCCAAGTCCCTAAGACATGTAAATACTATTCAAAACCACCAAGTGGCACTCACATCCTCAATCGTAAGTCAATGATACTATTAGTAGACCATGTGTACTTGGTTGAGGAAGCCTTCTTATCCCTAAATGGCTAGAAGATTCCTTTAGGGACTAAAGTTCAAGTCTTCTCCCTTGAACATGTTTAAGGCCCCAAGTCCCCAGGACTTGGATAGATAGAAACATGGATACGAATGCTAAATCATGTGTAGTGATTTGAGGCATTGTTAATGTCTCTAGGTGCCTTAATGGTTTCTTTAGGTCCAAAGGAATGATATTCTACCACATAACATCATTCCCAATTCCTTAAGACATGTATATATTGCTCAAAACCACCTAATGGAACCAACATCCTCATTCATAGGTCAATGATACCCTTAGGAGGCCATCTGTGGTTGGTGGAGGAAAACCTCTTAACCATGGATTTCTAGAAGCTTCCTTTATGTCTCAAGGTTCAGTTCTCCTCTATCGACCATGTTGAATGCCCCAAGGCCATAAGGCCTAGAAACATAGTGCCATGGATTTGGATGCCTCAACAAAAAATTTAGGGCTAAAGGCATGGTCCATTAACCATGTCAAAGGCCTTAAGGCCACAAGACCTAGATACATAGTGCCATGGATACTTGTACAAATTCATGGATGGTGCTTTGAGGCATTTTTAATGGCTTTAGATTTCTCAAGGGTTTTTTTAGGGCCAAAGGTATGGTCTTCTTCCCTGGAACATCATTTCCATGACCCTATGAAATTTACATACTACTCAAAACCACCTAATGGCACTAACATCATCAATCGTAAGCCAATGATACTCTTAGGAGGCCATGTATGTTTGGTGGAGGAAACCTTCTTACCACTAGATGGCTGGAAGATTCCTTTAGGGCTCGTGGTTTAGGCTTCCTCCATTAACCATGTCCAAGGATCTAATAGCACCATGGATACCCCTAGGAAGTCATGTATAGTGCTTCGATGCATTGTTCATGGATCTAGATGCCTTAATGGTTTCTTTAGAGAAAAACACATTGTATTCTTCCCTAGAACATCATTCGAAGGCTCTAAGTCACCTATAGAAGGATCTTGATTTCCTCTTACAACTCCATTCAATTCCTTGAGTCCCATCCCACTATGCAAAAACTCTTGATTGTGCCCATATCCAACTTTTATGCCAAATATCCACTTTAAAGGGTGTATGTTATGGTTCATGGCCTTGATCATTGTCCATTACCTCAATAATTTTATCTTAGGGTATAATTCCCTCAATTTATTCTCCAAGTATGGTCCAAGTTACATCCCTAGTGCACAAAATCACATAATGCCACCCATATCCCACTTTAAGAATAATGCTCTCCTTTACATTGCATGTCTTTTGGTTTGAGGCCTTGTTCATGGTCCTTGGTCCCTAAACACTTCATATAGGGTTTGAGGGCCTTATTTTCCTCCCACACTATTACTAATACCTTGAAACCCATCCCTACTATCCAAGGAATTATAGGAGCCATCATACTTAGCTTGGAGGCCAAACATCCCCTTTGAATGGATCTTGTGATGGTTTGAGTCCTCTGTTCATTTCTCATTGAAAAAAATCCTATTTAAACCCCAGAACCACAAAGAAATGTTAATACAAATCTCTTTAACATGATATGAAATCTAAGACAAGAAAATGTGAATTTGACAATGATATGCAATATGATAAAAAAAATGTTAATACAAAATTCTTTGACATGATATTTCAAAGACTAGCCAGATATGTGAAATAGACATACCATAGCTGAGGAAAGTGAGCATAATATGAATTTTGGACAATTGGTCAGGGAAGTTGTGGACGTTGTAGGCTTTGAAGAATTCAATTTGAAGATTGACTCCTTCTATCACAGGTTGGAAAGCTGGATAAACCAAGCCAAATCCTAGTTGCAGCCCAGGAAAATGTCTAAGAGAAGGGTGGAGGACATCCCAACAGTACAACAAACACCCTCAAAAGGTAAGTTTTTTGCATGTTACTTGTGTGAACAAACTACAATCTTGGAATAAAACCATGAGTGAAATATTCGCTATGAAATTTATCTGAAAATTGACAGACTTTGCCAATTTCTATTTCAATTGTTTCCCTATTTCTATTCTTTGAATGAAAGAAAGATGATGGAAACAAACATAATTGCCTCCAACGTTAAAAAACATTCATCTCTTGATTGACAAAAGGCAGTTTCCTAGCAGCGATGTATATAAGTTCAATGCAAAGAAGGCTGCTATATTTTTTCTTTCTATTTTTATTGGTTACCCCGGGATTCATGCAGGAGTGACCCATAATTTGAGTAAAATTCCTCTTTCTATTATTTCTATATTTCTATTCTTTGAATGAAAGAAAGAATATGTAAATGAATAGAATTACCTCCAGCGTTAAAAACCACTCTCTGCTTGAATGACAGAAGGCAGTTTCCTAGCAGTGATGTATGTAAGTTCAATGCAAAGAAGGTTGCTATCTTTTTTTTGGGTTAGCCCAGGCTGCATGCATGAACGAGCTATAATTTGAGTCCACATATAGCATCGTTGTTTGCATCTGACCTGTTATTTTTGGATTAATTTGCCATCCTCCGAACTAGACCACCAGAATAAAAAATCCAACCAGTTCAAAGAAGTGTATGGCACCGTTGGTTTGGCAGATGCTATGCAAACTTCTTTGCATACATTTTCATTCCAATTTCTGATGGTTAAATTCAAACAAGAGTTGTTCCCCAACAATTCCTAGAACCGGACCATTAAAATCACAAAACTAGACAGTCCATTGAAGTATATGGCTTCATCAATTTGGCAGTTCGCTTCTCAACAATACCCAAAACCAAACCACGAAAGTCACAAAACCATTCGGTCCATGAAAATATATGGCTTCGCGGATTTGCATAATGAAATTCAAACTAGACTCACTCCCAGCAATACCCAGAGGCAAACCACAAAATTCTATTGCTTTGTGTGAATTTCCTGAAGATGGAAGCAACAAAAACAAGACGGCGTGTTGGTACACAAATCCATTAACAACATAGCTAAGCTGGGAGTTGAGATGATCCAACTTGTTTACCGATAAATGATGGTTGTTTGACAGAGTACCAATTGCATGAACTTTCTAACATGTATTACTAATTCTCTGTCACGTGTTGGGTTGGCTTCCACTTGGAGGATATGTCAAGGCCACCATTGAACCGATTTCCATAGAGAAGTGGTAGGTGGTAGGGTTGGCTTGATCAAGGAGGAATGGAGTGGAAGGTGGGAAAATAATTTGAGGTTTGGGTTGATGTTATACTGTAAATTAGTTTTAACCTTTGATTTATATGGATGTGGTCGTAGATATGGAGCGAGCACGATTTTGCTTTAGGTTGATCTAAACATTAATAGATTTAAAAAATTTCAGAAAAAAAAAAAAAGGTTGTGTGGGTCTCGCTTGGCTTTGGTCGTGGGGTCCATGGCCGATCTTAAGGAGTCATCTATTAGAATTACTTTATACTGTTATATTTTATTACTAGCAATTGTCCCAAAAGGTGCAATAATTTTTGTTGACATTCTTTTGTAACTTATGTGAAATTGCATTAATCAAATACACACTACACATAATTAGTTAGTGTTCCTTTCACGTTCTTTTGCAACTTATAGGAAATTGCATTAATCAAATACACACTACACATAATTTCTAGTAGGTTGTGGTTAAAAAGAAGAAGAAAAAAGGAAGTATTATTTTCACGTTCTTTTGTAGCGTATGGGAAATTGCATTAATCAAATACACACTACACATAATTTCTAGTAGGTTGTGGTTAAATACATTGATAACACTGCTCTTCTTAACTCAAGCTACATCCGATTCACATGATAAAACCATAATTATATGTTAATATTCTCTGATCAATTTGATTATATACTAATGATCAATTTGATTATATATTAATAGTCTCTAGTTCAGAAGAGAGATTATTGAATAATAAAAGAGATGGGGTTATTTAATTTCAGTATAGGTCTATTGGTTGCCACTTTAATGTAAAGATTGATTGTACGTTAAAATGTAATTTTTTTAATAATTAAGTGGTTGAAATAATTTTTTATGTGTGAGTTTACTTTATAATTAAAATTCAATTACATTTTGGTCTCTAACTCATATATTAAAAAATACTTTTAGTAACAACCCACATTTACTAACATTAATAATTCCTCGCTAAAAAATTGAATCTTAGCATGGAACTTATTATACTTTTTACGAAAGATTTTTGAAGGCTAATTCCATATGTAAATTTAAAGTTATCTCATTTACCAATATGTATGTTAAAGAGTGAGAAACCCTTTTCAATTTCTATCTCCCAATTTTCACATTACAAATATTCATCATAACTTTTCCAAATATTCAATTAAACCTTTCATAAATATATAATTTCTACATTCTAATTTCTTTGCCCTGAGGCGGGAGCGAGTAGAGGATGTGTAACTCCTCCTTAAAACATTTACAAAATCATATTTATAAAACTACACAAATTAGATAAATTAAAAAGCTTCCTCAACATTTGCACTCTAAAAAGTGAGTTTGCACCTCTTATAGATTTGATCCCTCTCTACGCTTGGTAGATCCCCTTTTAAGATGGATCTATGCTAGTTATTTCCACATCCCATCTTTCTCTCTTATATATTTATATGACAAATTAATTTGCTTACCAAAATACAAGTTTATATATATTTTTATTTTATTTCTAAATATATGTGTATTTAAACTAAAAGATGTAAGAATAAAGAAAAAGAGTAAAAAATTTGAATTTTGATTTTTTTTCAGTTTTGTCCAAATTTTGATTAATAAAATTGTTAATTTTAATTAAAAAATGGATTCAACAAAATGTGTGTGTGTGTGTGTTTAATATCAAAGATAATGTTGTAAGAATAAGAAAAAAGTAAACATTATAGAAATTTGAATTTTTTGAGTTTTGTCCAATTTACAATTTTATTAATTGTTAATTTTAATGAAAAAATGGATTCTAACACTATTGCAACAAGATTGTGTAATGTTAAAATTTTATCTTTGCAATTATGTTCATTATGTTGTTAGGAGTTTCCCAAATAAGAAAGACTCCCCGGATTTGACTTTTTATTATTTCCCAAGTGAAAAAGACTCCCCCAATTTGGATTTTTATTATCCGTTAGTCGTTGGATCAGTTTACCGACGATTGGGATTGCTTGGTCCGTCCGATCATTATCAGTTCCTTCCATCGACTTGTGATGTCACGCTGTATGGATCCCTAAACATGGCTCCTATGCTTTTGATGACTTTTTTTTCAAAGAATGCATGTGAGAGAAGCAACATCTGACGATTGCACATATGGCGACTATTTTTCCTAGTGGTTGCACATTTAAAAGCCGTGATTCTAATTGACTGGGAGGTCGCACTGAGGTAAACATGATTTCCTGGTGGGGGGGTGTCTTCAAGCAACTACTAAACCGCGATTTTCCCTAGTGGAGGCATCCTTCGACAACTGTTTCTTAGATGTTGTGATTTTTTTATGGCTGCACCTTGTGTCTTTTGGCAGATGCTAGGGAACAAATTCTTTCCTTCACGACTCCATCCTTGCTTCACTTGAAATACAATGTTCGTTTATTGCACCAAGAGGTGCAATTGCTAGTTTAACATAATTCTTAGTGGATTTCAAGTTAAAATAATTGATATAATAAAAATAAAATACATTTTTCTTTCTTAAATATTCATATTGTGAAATTTTGTGTAGAGACATAATTAGATCATATGATTACAAATATCCTTGATTATTAGATATAGCATTCATTATGCAATATCATACACATGTTGATGGTTGTATGTTATTTTCCAGAAATGACATGACACAAAATCCTCGAGGGAAGGAATGGCCCTTGCTTCCAAGGGTTTTCCTCCTTAGGGATGCTCTATCTCCATCTTTATCATTTCCTCATCCTATATTTTATGTTTCTCTTCCTCTAATTTCACCCTCTCTACAATGCCTTGGGACTGATTTTTTTAATGGAGTTGTACTCTAAGAAAGATAGCTTCCCAATGATGGTTCACAATAAGTTAGACACCCTTAGTAATTTGTCAATGTCCACATTGCATGAATGTTTTTGTTATGGGCAAACAATATCTCAGTATCACCCATAAAATATGGGTGACGCATATACTTTATCATAAGTTTAAGAGAGACTCACTTCATGTGGTCAATCTATTTTAGCTAACCTTTTTCTTCTTTGGACCCCTTTTTTATGGGTGACACATATACTTTGTCATAAGTTTAAGGGAGACTCACTTCATGTGGTCAATCTATTTTAACTAACCTTTTTCTTCTTTGGACCTCTTAAAATTAATCGTCCTTCATGATATGCCTATGGTACTTTGCAACTTATACAAATCCAAAGGATCAAAGGCAAGTGAAGATAACATAATCCCTTATTTTCCCTTATTTTCAAAGCATATGGTCTTTGTGGATATGTTTACAATTAACACAATTCTTTCTTTTCTTGATCCTATAATCAAGAAACCGTGAAGGCTAGCTCCATATACTCTACCTATTGCAATCTCCTCAAAATATTAGTAAGCAAGATATTATTGTTCCTTTCATATTGTATTATTTACATTGCATTTAAAACATTGTATATCCTTCCAATGATTCACCATGCCTTGACCCTATGAAACACCCAAATGTGCATCTGAGCCCCCCTCCTTTTTTATTGTAAAAACCTGACCTCTATTTCTATGAGGCCCCCTCTTTTTTATTATAAAAACCCCACCTCTATTTCTATTGTCTTAGGATCTTCTCTCTAAAGGTCTTAATGATAACTTCATTCTATTTTTTAGGATTTTTCCTTTAACACAAACAACAAGGAGCCGTTGTTGCTAGGTTTCTAGTGTTCTCACACAGTCGCTAGGGTTTACGCTCTGTCCGGAGTTCCTGGCCATGGATCCTCCACCGGATCCTGACTGCGTGGGGCGAGAGCCTGGAAGCTCCCCCATTACATACCTTTTTCATTCTCTGGTTTCCTCTCAACCAATTCCCTCCAAGCCATCAACTCCAAACGACTCTAAGTTTGTCAAGAAATTTGCAGTCCTCGAAGTGAAGCTTTCTTAAACAACCTCCAAATGTAAAGCAATAGCTCTTGCAGAGAAAGGTCTGGTTGAGCATTTTACTGGCCTATGGCCATCTCCTAGATCCATCGAATTTTGGTTGAACAAAAATTGGCGGCCTCTAATCTAAGGAGAAGTTCAACAAATTTTCTGTGGCCTCTTTGTGTTTTAATTTGAAAAAAAAAAGATCGAGACCTGATCTTCAAGAATGGGCCTTACTTCATGGGACCGAGAGAAATGTACATCAATAAGTGGGATCTTTCCTTCGATCCGGAGAAATATATCCCTACTGTTGTTCCAGTGTGGGTAAAGCTACCACATCTCCACTCCATTGTTGGAATTATGAAGACTTAAAATCAATCAAAAACTCATTGGGTAAGTACATAGACAAATCAGAGCCTAAACCCCCATGTTCTCCTGTGCTAGGATATGTGTAGACTGTAGACCTTGAGAAAGGTCTGTCAGAATCCATAAACCTGTTAATGGATGGATGGAATCACTTACAAACAGTGGAATATGAACAAATCCCATTTAAGTGTAAGGTCTTCCATGAATACAGACATTTTGCAAAACTATGCCCAAAAAAAGAAACAACAGGAAGTCGAAGAATTTCAAGGTGGGGAGTGGAATGAGGTTTCAAGGAAAAAAGGAGCTAATCCCATCAACATAAATCTCCCTCAATACCCCCCAAACCCAACGGAGGTGCAAATAAGTTCCAAGTCCTATCTAGTGAAGAAAAAGAGGATGAGCAAGGCCCATCCCAAAGAAATGAAAGAAATAAAGGCAAAGAAGACCCACATGCGAATAACGTCCAACAAGAAGGGGAGGAAGGCCAAGCAATCCCCACTCAACAACTCGAAGAAGTAGGAAATGAAATCTCCCTCATCTCGGGGGGCTTGCTCACTCGATCAAGGGGTATGCTCAACATGGAGGATACATCAGAGAGCGGGGAAGAGGAAGCAAAACCACAATCCAAAAAAGGAAGAAAACATAACAAAACAATAAGGGAACAAAAAGCAGCCAGAGAAAAAGCGGAGGGTAAGAAAACCAACTTAGACCAGCATATAAGGATAATATCAAGCTGGAAACAGACGCAAGGATCATTAGAGGAGAGGAAGGAAAGAGCAACAACTCAAGCCACTAGAAAATAATGAAAATAGTCTTTTGGAATTGCAGAGGTTTAGGTGGGAAGCAAAAAGAAGAAGCAATTAGAAGAATAAAAAAATGGAAAAAAACGCTATCCTCATTATCGAGGAGACTAAAATGCAAGAAGAAGACAACCTTGGCGTCATGAACAACATATGGCCGACCAGCGAAGGGAAAGCAGTAAGCACACTAGGAGCTTCCGGAAGACTCATCACATGGTGGAACAAAGGTACTTATATATGTCACTCCTTTATAACTAATCGGCATTGGATCTTTGTAGAACTAGAATATCTATCAAAAAATGAAAAATATTGGGTTAGTAACGTCTATGAACCCACTATCTCTGGTCATAAAGAATTTTTTGGAATCACCTAATGGCTCAGCGCCAAGGGAGAGAAAATATTCTTTGCATCTTAGCAGGGGATTTCAATGTCACGATCTCTGCTAATGAACAAAGAGGAGGCTCTAAAGTTAGAGATCCCTTTGGGGAATACTTGGAAGACTTGCAGAATTCCTGTAATCTTATAGATATCAAACCAAAGCAAGGGAAATACACTTGGAACAATAAAAGAGTCTGCCCTGGCCACATTGCTGCAAGGTTAGACCGTTTTCTAGTCAGCTCCTCCTTTCTTTCAATTCCCTCCATTCCTGAATCCAATATTTTGGCCTCTGCGACCTCTGATTATCGGCCTATTTCCCTCTTCTTCTCAGCGATAGGGAACTTAGGCCCTCTTCCCTTTAGATACAATCCGGTTTAGCTTGAAAGTGAGGACTGTATGGATGAGGTCAAAGCAGTTTGGAGACAGTTTGTCCCTAGCTCCCTTGGATACATTTTGGAAACCAAGCTCAAAAGTGTCAAAAGTATTTTAAAAAATTGGGCTAATCAAAGCTACAAGAACCCTGGAGTTGAACTCATCAAAATTCAAAATGACTTGGAAGCTCTCCAAGACAAAATGGAGATTGCCCCAATCACTGAAGACCTTTTGAGAAAGGAAAAAGAATTGGATGCTAAAGTCCAGGATTAGTCTAGAAAAGAAGAAGAAGAATGGAGGCTTTGATCCAGAAGTATTTGGATAAGGGGAGGAGATAGAAACACCAAGTTCTTCCACACCCAAACCAAGGAAAGGCATAGAAAAAAAACTATTCTGGAACTAACTAAAGAATATGGAGGGAAAATTGAAGAGCAACATGAAATCAAGAATGAAATCAAACTCCACTTTGAAAACCTGTATCAAGAGGAAGAGGAAGCCAACATCGAGGATATGGAGTGAATGAGCCAGGAAATCCCCAAACTCATCTTTGAAGATGATAATAAAAAGATTCTTGACTATATTTTTGAGGAAGAAGTAAGGAAAGCTGTTTGGTCCCTTCTCCCGGACAAAGCTCCAGGGCCAGATGGATTTTCTATCCACTTCTACATAAAGTGTTGGTGTTGGTTAAAAAAAGACCTCATAAGAATGCTCAACTAGATCAGGAAAAGAGAAAGAATTGGAGGAGATACTAACTCAACCTTTATAGCCTTAATTCCCAAGGAAAAGATGTAACACCTCCGGAAAAGAACTAGAAATTCATAAAACAAAATAAAAAATTTGGGGTTCATAACTGAAAAGTAAATTATATCTTTGAATGTCATAATTCGCATGTTAAAGTATTTTGATGTCAACTGTCGTACTTATGTTTCTTTCAATATAGGGTTTCTTTGAGAAGAGATCCCGAGGCTTACTTAGATTGCAAAGCTAATGTTGCACTTGATACTTTGAACAGATCCGCCGACGGAGTAAGGGATTTCGTCATTTATGGTATGATTTCTTATCGACCTTCAGTTTAGTTACTCAGGCTTAGAAGATGTTGTGATTGTCAAGTCTTCGTCTAGGTATCCTAAGGTACTAGACCCTGTTTGAATTCTAAAGGGTCTATGAGATATATTAAGTGCCCTTGAATAACATGAATTTGATACTACTTGCATAATCAAAATATCACAAAGGTCATTACACTTATTATTTCTCTTATGAGTTCGCTATCTTAGAAATTGAATGTCGATGGGAAAAACTATTAATAGCATTGCTATAATCCTATCCTATGGTCCACACACCTAAACACTCAAATGATATTGGAACAGGTTAAGGTACTATGCTAAGTCCACTAATCGGGCCCTAGCTGGGGTTTGGGAAACCAATAAATGTTTACGATGGGGAAGTGATGGGAAAAGTCTTTTCAATTCAACACACGGGTCTTGGCATTTATAATGACTGGAGAATTGATGGTGGTGATCTTCATACGGATTCGAATTGGTTGTGGGTGTGAGTAGAATCTCGAGGTCTTGATTACAATTGTCTAGACTGTTTGAGTCACATAAATGCTCTCGGCCACATGGCTCCTTCGAACCCTAACTCCCTTATCAAATTGTTTCTTGTCATTTTTGTTGTTTGGATGTTGAGGTCTGTTTCCTCCGGCTCTCTGGTTCTCAGTGGGCTCGGCCCTCGGCCTTGGCTTTGGCCTTTAGCTTGGGTCTCGGCATGTTTTTGAAGGATTTGTGAAAACTCCTGCCAGGTAAGCATGTTCGTAACCTATCAACACTTCAGGGTTTTTATGTCTTCATTTGCATGCATCTAAACTAGTTATTGACCGGTTCTTGGTTTTCTTGTGGCAGCAAGCTCCAGGTATCAAGGAAGGAGGAGAGGTTTTGATGAAAAGAAGAAGGGAACTCGACCCTGGTAAGCCCCTGGTCCCCCATGGGATATCTCGGTATTTGCAACCCGCGGTTAACATGGGTTAAAGGAAGATAGTCTTTGCTTTGACTGTTATGGGTTGAGTTAGATGTATGGGTCTGTTGCAACCTTTGGTAGTTATGCTGGAGTCCACGTCTTTGTAAAAGTTTAACATACATTTTGGTTGGGGTTATTCATACGAACTCTGATAATTCTTGAAGTTTTAAGAGGGTTTAGTCTATGTCCTTAAATGAATAGTTTCGTTGTGAATATACTCGTCCCATTCTTGGAATGGACCTTGGATTGTTTAAGATGGATATTTAAATGGTATGTTTCATCGGTTGGTTATTTTGTTGATGGTACCTTGCGGCCGGTTTGGGAAATGAAAACGGTGACTGCCAAGAACTTACAGTGCTTTCCTTGTTGATTAACTGTGTAATTATGGCCGTGTAAGAGTTTCGATTGTTTGGCTTGCGTGCAAAGGTAGTTGAACACCCTAGTTTCATGTACGATGATAAACTGTATAATATGGGACTATGTAAATAAAAGCTTATATGGATGAAATATGTAATGGCTTAACGCTGTCATGAGATTTGGTAGGGAATGTTTTTAAGAAGTTAGAACTACTGACTACATATGATTATGCTTTTTAGTAGAGAAAACATCATTTGTATGCAGCTGTTTGATGTGAACCTGTGGGGACTCGATCCCGAGCCTAAGATGTATAGCATCACTCTAAATTGATAGAAGCTAGGTTAGGTTATTTCGATGTTTAGCTAACCTGGTTCGAATCTCCTTTTATAAAAATTGTGATTGTAAACTTGTTTATGGGAAAAGTTTTTTTTTTTCGACAATCCTACGTTCCAGCTTAGGTTGTAATACTTTCGATTTCTAGGGTTTTAAAACAAATTTCCGTGCTCTTGGTTTTATGTTTGGATGTAAGGGTATCCACCGGTACATGGACCTAACAAAATTTAAATGTTGAACTACTGACTGCAATAGTCGTGTATGCTTACCTGTCATCAGTTGCAAGAGATGGCTCGGCTTGTTTGTTGTTATCTAAAATATACTTGTTATTTTTAAAAGAATTTGGTCATGTTAAAGCATCAGTATTTTGGAGATACGAGAACATAAATTTGTTTGTCCTTTAAAGGTTAAAAAAATGCAAGAAAAGCCGACCTGCCCTAGAACACAGAAAGGTCCTCTGAATGACTAACATAGGGTTTAGGGCAATGGGAAACTGAAACGTAACTGGTTTTTAATCCTACACTGTATATTTCATTTCCGATATTTAACAAATTTCAAGTGATCAACCATTTTGAAAAGAATGTTTTATATAAATATTGAAAATGAAATAATACCAATTCTTATTTGTGCATCTGTAATTTATTACATCTATTCTTAAATTTTGCCCTGTACTAGAATACACCACCTTCGGGTGGAAGGAAAAACACAGAAGTAATTATTTTCATTTTTAACTAGTCAATCATAATTCAAAGATTAGTTTAACTATAAACCATTTCATCAAAAATAATAATAAGTAGAGTAAGAAATAGAAGAAACCTAAACAACAAAGCTGGGAAAACATCCACAGGCAGCTGTTCCTCCCAACCTATTCCTTAAGCACTCAGCAAAATGCTTGGGAACCCCGAGCTCGTTCACTGAACCACCAGGACGAAGTCACCGAATAGGAGTAGGATACCTTTATTTTTCAAAGACTCGGTAGTCCTTAAGACCTACCATCCTTCTTTACTTTGTACTCAACTCATGGACAAAATCACTCTAGAAATCATTAGTTAGCTACCCCTCATCGAATTTCCTTGTGTGCTCAAAATATGATAGTTTTCCAACCAGCCCAAGGGAAAAGAATAATCGTGATCCTCCTACTCAATTTGATGACTTTCATAGCTTTTTCCTAGGTCTTTGGTCAGTTATATCATTTATTGAGCCACTTGCTCAGCTCCTCCACCTTTGGAGAGTCATGACCCTAAATATAGGGTAGTTGCCTCCTGCAACAGCTAGTAAGTGATTCCAGATGCTGCCACTTGTCTCCTTATCTCCTAAGCAGTTTCATTCCTGCTAGTGGGTTAGTGAACACTCTTTAATAGTCCCCTATGGATGAGTGTCTCCACTTTTAAATTTATTAAAAATAAAAATAGTTAATTACAGTCATCCTTGACCACCTTGGTCATAAAAAAATTTATAATAAAATTAGATCAATTTTTTTCTCAAAATAAAATGTTTTTAAGTTCTAGGGTTGTTACAAACACCCCCTCTTAAGCTCAACATCGTCCTCGATGTTGCTTAAGGGTATTTTGAGTCTTCCTGGAACAGAATTGGGTATGTTGCTCGCATATGACTCTACAATTCCCAAGTTGTTTCCTCTGGACTAAGGTGCTTCCATTGCACCTTTACCTGTCCAATGGTGCGATTCCGAAGTGAAATTTCCCTCCTGTCAAGGATACAGTCCAGTTCCACTAGAAAATCGCCTTTAGGTTCCACCTGTATTTCATTCCAGTTAATCACATGAGTAGCATCATGTATATATCCTTTTTAAATGGAAATATGAAATACATTATGCACTTTAAGGTTAGGTGGTAGGGCCAACTGATATGCCACTGTTCCGACCCTCGATAATATTTCAAACGATCCATAGTACCTGGGTGCCAACTTAGCACAGCTCCCCAGTTTAAAAGAACTTTTTCAGGGCTTTACCTTTATAAATACATGTTCACCAACCTGGAACTCCTGTTGAGTCCTCTTACAATCTGCCTGGCTTTTCTGTCGGTCTTGCGCAATTTTTAAATTGCTCTGCACCTGTTTCACTATTAGTTCCATCTCTTTTATCAATTATGGTCCTAATATCAATCTATCAATTGGGTTGCTCCACGAAACGAGACTGTTACATTTACGACCATACATTATTTCAAAAGGGCTCATTTTGGCGGAGGTTTGATAGTGATTATTATAAGCAAATTCAACAAGATGTAAGTATTCTTCCCACTTCTTGGGTTGATTGCTAACATACATTCTAAGCATATATTCTAATACTTGGCTCACTCTTTGGTCTGCCCATCCATTTGTGGATGATAGGTTGTACTGAAATTGAGTTTAGTATCCAAACTCTTAAATAAATATTTCCAAAAATTACCAGTAAACTTGGAGTCACGGTCATAAATTATTACTTTGGGTATCCCGTGCAATATAAAAATTTATTTCATGAAAATATCAACAATATTTACAGCTTTATGAGTAGTCTTAACTGGTATAAAATGAGTTGCTTTTGTAAGCTTGTCTACTACCACCATTATCGAGTCATTTTGCTTTTGATTCTTTGGTAACCCTGTTATAAATTCAATGCTAATCACCTCCCATTTCCAATCTGGGATCGGTAATGGCTACAATAAACCAGCTGGGTGTTGATGTGCAACTTTAACTTGCTAGCACTTAATACATCTAGCTATAAATTCTGCAACTTCATTTTTCATATTCGGCCAGAAATATTCTTTTCGCAACATTGTGATGGTCTTTTGATAACCGGGGTGTCCAAAATATGGACTGTTGTGTAGTTCATTTAAGATCAACAATTTTAGTGCTGATACATTCGGCACATATAATCTGTCCTTGTATAAAATTAAGCCATTTTCCTTTAAACTGTAATCGGAAATTATATTTGCAGATTCATTTTCTAAAATTTTCTCATATAACTTCTGATAACTTTTATCCAATTTAATTCCTTCTTGAAACTGATTCTCCAAATCTGTTTCGTAAGTGCTTACTGCTGCTACATAATTTAATTTAGCAATTCTGCTTAGTGCATCTGCAACTTTGTTTTCTTTACCCTTTATATGCTGGATCTCAAAATCGTATTCACTAAGGAAAGCTAACCATCTAGCTTGCCTAGCATTCAGATTTTGTTGATCTAGCAGATATTTTAAGCCCTGATTATCTGTCATTAAGGTAAACTTTCTACCAATCAGATGATGGCACCACATTTTTAGAGCATGTATTACGGCTGCCAGCTCTAAATCATAGGTAGCATAGTTTTGTTCATGAATTTTCAGTTTTCTTGACTCATAAGCTATTGCATGTCCTGCTTGAGTTAAGACTCTGCCGATACCCTTGTTACATGCATCAATGCATACAACAAATTCCTTGTTAGGATATGCGATTTTTAAGATTGGTGCAGTTGTTAATAATTCTTTTAACTTCTTAAAACTTTCCTCACACTTCTAATCCCACACAAACTTCTTCCCCTTTCGTTGTAACGAGGTGATGGGATGTGTAATCCTTGAAAATCCTTCAATGAACTTCTGGTAGTAATTGGTAATCCCCATGAATGACCTCACATCGGTTACATCCTTCTGGACAGGCCACTCATTTATTGCTTTTATCTTGTCTGGGTCAACCGCTATCCCATCCTTGGAAATCACGTGACCTAGATATTGTATTTTATCCTTATAGAAGTCACATTTACTGAATTTAGCATAAAGTTGGTGCTCTCTCAGAACTTGTAAGATAATCCTTAAGTGTTCATCGTGTTCTTCCTTGGTCTTGGAGTAGACTAAAATGTCGTCAATGAACACAATTACAAATTTGTCTAAATATTTGTGCAACACATTATTCATTAAGCACATAAAGACTATCGGAGCGTTTGTTAGCCCAAAGGGCATAACCACAAATTCATAATGCCCATAACGGGTTTTGAATGTAGTTTTAAAGATGTCTTCTTCTTTAATTCTGACTTGATGATATCCTGATCTCAAGTCGATCTTAGAAAATATCGATGCCCCACGTACTAGATCGAATAGGTCTTCAATGCGAGGTAACAGATATCGATTTTTAATTGTCATCTTATTTAACTGACGGTAGTCGATGCATAAATGCAATGTACCATCTTTCTTCTTAACAAAGATTACAGGTGCTTCCCAAGGAGACACACTGGGTTTGATATAATTTTTATCAATTAATTCTTTTAATTATGACTTAAGTTCATTAAGCTCCAGGATATTCATCCTGTAGGGAGCCTTGGAGTTAGGTACCACACTGGGCACTAATTCGATAGTGAAGTCCAGGTCTCTTTTCAGAGGTAATCCTGGAATTTCTTCTGGGAATACATCCAAAAAGTCCTTTAGGACCGGTATATCTTCAAGTCTGATTTTATCTTCCTTAGTCGTTCATTCTGCATTGAATACATTTACAACAAACATCTTGCATCCTTTTCGTGCTGCTCTTTTTAATTGTAATGCAGAAATCTTCCTAACATAAACCTTTCTCGGTATGCCTTTAATTAAAACAGTCTATCCTTCAACATTTATATATGTAAAAGTCTTTTCAAAGAAATTTAATACTACTTTATGTCTTTCTAGCCAATCCATACCAATCATAACATCATAGGACCCTAAAGGTAATACATTTAATTTTACCTGAGTCTTAGATGGATTCATCAATAGCTCACATTCATTTACAAAATTATTCACCCTCCTTTTTGTTCCGATATCTAACTGAACTAACCAAGGCTTTTCAAATTTCTCAACAGGCAATTTACATTTTTCTACTATGGTAGGCAAAACATAACTTAAACTGGCACCCAGATCAATTAGAATAGAGATGGGTTTATCTGAGATCATACCTTCTACTTCGACCATAGATGTTTGATGATCTGCTTGTCGGTTATCCAATGTTGCATTGATCCTATGCACTTCATTTGCCAAATCTCCAATGGTTGGTTCCGCTTGTACTGTGTGTACATTTCTGAGGTTTCTCCTTCTGTTGGGACAATTGGTTGCATAATGTGGTCCTTGGCATTCCCAACACTTTACTGGTTCTTTTTGTTCAACAAATTTTATCGGTACATTAGTAACTATTTTGTTCTTTATTGTTGGTGCATTTGACTGAAAATTAGACCTTGTATTAGAAAATTTTGGCTGTTCAAAAGGCCTCGCTGTTGAAAATTAATGTGATGCACTTCCTTTAAAATTTGGTTTATAAAAATTTTGTGGATTACCAAACTTATGGTTGTTATTAAAATTCCTTTTTCGTTGTTCATAATAGTGTGTCTTTTTATCTTTCCAATTCGATATTTTATCCTTCCTCTTCTCTTGTTCATAACAAAAGTTAGCTTTTCTCATCACTTCCTCGAGAGTTTTAGGATTAGCGTATTCAATTCGGTCCTTAATATGGTATGGAAAACACGTCAGAAACCTATGTATTTTAGTCTTCTCTTCAACTATGTACGGCACATACCTTAACAGACTTAGAAATTTACTACTCAGTTCCTTCATGCTCATTGAGCCCCATTTTAAGTCATAAAATTCTTTAACCTTTTCTTCAAAATATTTTTTAGATAGAAACTTCTTTTTGAAATATCTTTTAAAGGTATTCCAGGTTACATTCTTCTCTTGATACTTTTTACTCTTTTAATATCCTGCCACCATATGTTTGCTTTTTCAATTAAGTTGTAGATAGCCATTTTAGCTTTTAGTTTGTCAGAATAATTGTAAATCTGGAAATATTTCTTCATTCCAAATAGCCATGCTTTGGCTTCTTCACCCTTCTCAACTTCTCCATCGAATGTTGGAGGTTTTATCTTTTTAAATTCCCCAGATATTTCCTCATAAGGTTTATTTCTTTTCTTTTTACGGCAGCATTCATTATCACTACTATCGCTATAGCTTTTATATTTTCTCCTTCGCGGCTTAAACTCATTATCGAAAGAAGAAAAACTTCCTTCATCTGATGATGCCATCTACTTGTTCTTATGTGTAGATATTTTATCTTCTGTTTCATTTTTAAGTTTTCATCTTTGTTTTTGTTCTTCATTACTAGTCTTGCTTAATAGTTTATGGTTTAGTTCCTCTTGTGCTCTTAATATTCTTTCATTTTTTGCCTTTACTAGCTGTAGTTCTGTTCTCAATTCTCTCATAGATTTTAATAATTCAATTGGATTATCGTTTTCTAATTCTACCCAGATGTTATTATCATTTAGAAAGCCAGGTCCATGACCACGATGTGGCCCAGTCTTAGCAGATCCTTTTGCCCCTTCCATTTCCTATTAAGAATAGAAAATTCTGATATGTTGTAACAAAACAATTTAATACAAGTTAGAATTCTATTTTTTTGTTTCCGAGTTGGATGCGTGAGTTGAGCCTTCTTCCAGGACTAGATTTTGAACCTTGCTCTGATACCACTTGTAACACCACCGGAAAAGAACTAGAAATTCATAAAAAAATAAA
This sequence comes from Larix kaempferi, assembly GCA_027924585.1. NCBI lineage: Eukaryota > Viridiplantae > Streptophyta > Pinopsida > Pinales > Pinaceae > Larix > Larix kaempferi. The sequence continues at coordinate 13,207,518 of BSBM01000196.1, forward strand.
AAAATACAAAATTGGGGTGCATAACTGAAAAGTAAATTATATCTTTGAATGTCCTAATTACGCATGTTAAAGTATTTTGATGTCAATTGTCGTACTTATGTTTCTTTCGATATAGGGGTTCTTTGAGAAGAGATCTCGGGGCTTACTTAACTTGCAAAGCTAATGCTGCACTTGATACTTTGAACAGATCCATCGATGGAGTAAGGGCTTTCATCATTTATGGTATGATTTCTTATCGACCTTCAATTTAGTTACTTAGGCTTAGAAGATGTTGTGATTGTCAATTCTCCGTCTAGGTATCCTAAGGTACTAGACCCTGTTTGAATTCTACAGGGTCTATGAGTATATTAAGAGCCCTTGAATAACATGAATTTGATACTACGTGCATAATGAAAATATCACAAAGGTCATTACACTTATTATTTCTTTTATGAGTTCGCTATCTTAGAAATTGAATGTCGATAGGCAAAAATATTAATAGCATTGTTATAATCCCATCCTATGGTCCACAAACCTAAACACTCAAATGCTATTAGAACAGGTTAAGGTAATATGCTAAGTCCACAAATTGGGCCCTAGCTGGGGTTTGGGAAACCAAGAAATGTTTACGATGGGGAAGTGATGGGAAAAGTCTTTTCAATTCAACACACGGGTCTTGGCATTTATGTTGACTAGAGAATTGATGGTGGTGATCTTCATACGGATTCGAATTAGTTGTGGGTGTGAGTAGAATCTCAAGGTCTTGATTACAACTGTATGGACTATCTGAGTCACATAAATGCTCTTGGCAACATGGCTCCTTCGAACCCTAACTCCCTTATCAAAGTGTTTCTTATCATTTTTATGTTTGGATGTTGAGGTCTGTTTACTCCGGCTCTCTGGTTCTCGGTGGGCTCAGTCCTCGGCCTCGGCATCGGCCTTTAGCTTGGGTCTCGGCATGTTCATGAAGGATTTGTGAAAACTCCTGCCAAGTAAGCATATTCGTAACCTATCAACACTTTGGGGTTTTTATGTTGTCATTTGCATGCATCTAAACTAGTATCGACTGGTTCTTGGTTTTCTTGTGGCAGCAAGATCCAGGTATCAAGGAAGGAGGAGAGGTTTTGATGAAAATAAGAATGGAATTCGACCGTGGTAAGCCCCTGGTCCCCCATGGGAGATCTCGGTATTTGCAACGCGCGGTTAACATGGGTTAACGGAAGACAGTCTTTACTTTGACCATTCTGGGGTGAGTTAGATGTATGGGTCTGTCGCAGCCTTTGGTGAATCCACATATTTGTAAAAGTTTAACATACATTTTGGTTGGGGTTGTTCATACGAACTCTGATAATTCTTGAAGTTTTAAGAGGGTTTATTCTCAGTCCTTAAATGAATAGTTTCGTTGTGAATATACTCGTCCCATTCTTGGAATGGACCTTGGATTGTTTAAGATGGATATTTAAATAGTATGTTTCATCGGTTGGTTATTTTGTTGATGGTCCCTTGCGGCCGGTTTGGGAAATGAAAATGGCGACTGCCAAGAACTTACAGTGCATTCCTTGTTGATTAACTGTGTAATTATGGTCGTGTAAGAGTTTCAATTGTTTGGCTTGCGTGCAAAGATAGTTGAACACCCTAGTTTCCTTTACGATGATAAACTGTATAATATGGGACTGTGTAAATAAAAGCTTATATGGATGAAATATGTAGTGGCTTAACGCTGTCATGAGATTTGGTAGGGAATGTTTTTAAGAAGTTAGAACTTGTGACTGCGTATGGTTACGCTTTTTAGTAGAGAAAACATCATTTGGATGCAGCTGTTTGATGTGAACCTGTGGGGACTCGATCCCGAGCCTGAGATGTATAGCATCACTCTAAAATGATAGAAGCTGGGTTAGGTTATTTCGATGTTTAGATAACCTGGTTCGAATCTCCTTTTATAAAAACTGTGATTGTAAACTTATTGTAAACTTGTTTATGAGAAAAGGTTTTGTTTTTTGTTTTTGTTTGTTTGTTTGTTTGTTTTAATCGGCAGTCCTACGTTCCAGCTTAGGTTGTAATACTTTTGATTTATAGGGTTTTAAAAAAAATTGCCATGTTATTGGTTTTATGTTTGGATGTAAGGGTATCCACCTATACATGGACCTAGCAAAATTTAAATGTTGAACTACTAACTACAACAGTTGTGTATGCTTGCCTGTCATGAGTTGCAAGAGATGGCTCGGCTTGTTTGCTATTATCTGAAATATACTTGTTCTTTTTAAAAGAATTTGGTCGTGTTAAAGCATCAGTATTTTGGAGATACCAAAACAGAAATTTGTTTGTCCTTTAAAGGTTAAAAAAATGCAAGAAAAGTCGACCTTCCTTAGAACACAGAAAGGTCCTCTGAATGACTAACATAGGGGTTAGGGAAATGGGAAACTGAAACGTAACTGGTTTTTAATATTGAACTGTATATTTCATTTCATCAATATTTAACAAATTTCAAGTGATCAGTTGTTTTGAAAAGAATTCTTTATATAAATACTGAAAATGAAATAATAGCAATTCTTATTTGTGCATCTGTAATTTATTACATCTATTCTTAAATTTTGCCCTATACTAGAATACACCACCTTCGGGTGGAAGGAAAAATATAGAGGTAATTATTTTCATTTTTAACCAGTCAATCATAATTCAAAGATCAGTTTAATTATAAACCATTTCATAAACCTGAACAACAAAGCTGGGCAAACATCCACAGGCAACTGTTCTTCCCAACCTATTCCTCAAGCAATCAGCGGAATTCTTGGGACCCCCGAGCCCATTCACTGAACCACCAGGATGAAGACACCAAATAGGAGTAGGAGACCTTTCTTTTTCAAAGACTCGGCAGTCCTTAAGACCTGCCATCCTTCTTTACTTTGTACTCAACTCATGGACAAACTCACTCTGGAAATAATTAGTTAGCTACCCCTCATCGAAATTCCTCGTGTGCTCAAACTATGATAGTTTTCCAGCCAGCCTAAGGGAAAAGAATAAGCGTGAGCCTCCTTCTCAATTCGATGGATTTCATAGCTTTTGCCTAGGTCTTTGGTTAGTTATATCATTTATTGAGCCACTTGCTCAGCTCCTCTACCTTTGGAGGGTCATGACCATAAATATAGGGTAGTTGCCTCCTGCAACAACTAGTAAGTGATTCCAGATGCTGCCACTTGTCTCCTTGTCTCCTAAGCAGTTTCATTCCTCCTAGTGGGTCAGTGAACACTCTTCAACAGTCCCCTATGGATGAGTGTCTCCACTTTTAAATTTATTAAAAATAAAAATAGTTAATTACAGTCATCCTTGACCACCTTGGTCATAAAAAAATTAAAATAAAATTAGATCAATGTTTTTTTCTCAAAATAATTTTTTTTTCAGTTCTAGGGTTGTTACAAAAGAATCCTTCCTCCATGGGGAGATATCGGCCAATCTCTCTTTGCAACTCATCTTATAAGATTCTCACCAAATTCATTGCAAATCGAGTTAAAGGCCTCCTCCCCAACATAATCTCTGCAAATCAAGGTGGCTTCATAGCTGGAAGACAAATCTACAACAACATTCTCCTTGTTCAAGAGGCGATCCATTCAAGTATGCAAAACAAAGACCCAGGTATGGCCGTCAAACTCGATATGGAAAATTCTTTTGACAGGGTCAGAAATGATTATATTTACATTGTTATGGAAATATTTGGGTTTGATAAGGACTTCATCAATTGGATAAAATCTTGTATTGTATCTCCCTGGATTTCTCCCTTGGTAAACGGAAGACCCACCTCCTTCTTTCTTCTGTCCTGTGGCCTCAGACAGGGCTGTCCCCTCTCCTTTTTCCTCTATATCCTCATGGCCAACTCTCTTAGTAGAAAACTCAACAGCCTGCTTTCTAATGGGTCTTTACCTGGGCTCATCATTTCCAGGGGGGGTCCTCCGATCAACCACGCCCAATTCGTTGATGATACAATTTTACTGGGTAGTGCCTCTACTTTGATAGCCAACAGATTCAAGTCCATTCTTGATCCCTACCTCAGAGCCTCGGGAGGGAAAATCAATAGCAACAAAAGTAACATCTACAGCTAGAATTGTAGGCCCATCACCCTGAGAAACCTGGCTGCAGCCCTTGATTTCAAGCTAAGTTTAGATTAGACATCCTTTAAATACCTGGGCATCCCGATTACTATCAAAAAAGCTTCCTCTTCCCTGTGGAATCCAATCATCCAAAAAATCAAAAGCAAAATCAACTCTTGGGGAACGCGGTCGCTAAACTTAGCTGGAAATGTTACTATGATCAAAGAAGTCCTTTCCTCTTACCCTGTGTTCATTGGAGCCATCCTCATGGCTCCCAAAAATTTCATGAACACAACATAAGGATGGAAATAAGGGAGTTCCTTTGGCAAGGAGGGAAAATCCAAAACAAGAAGTTCCACCTAGTCAATTGGAGAATCATAAAAGAAAAATGCAGGAAAGGAGGTCTGGGAATTCGGGAGCCATCCTTAATGAACAAAGCCTTGGGATCCAAAATCGCTTGGAGGTTAGTCACTGGTAAAAAAGAATGGTGGAAAGAAGTCATCAGGAAACAGTACACAAGAATCTCTCGCTTGAGGTGCTTGGACAACCTTGCGGAGAAAAAAGGCACAACCATTTGGGATCTTATCTACTCCTCTGCTGGTCTAATAAAAGAAAAACTCTATTGGATTCCAAGAAATGGGAAAAGAATAAGCATCTGGACCGATAGCATAAATGGAGCTCAGCCTTTTTGCACCATTCTAGGTCTTTCAGAAATCAGACAAAAAGTTCGATATAGGGCTCAAAACTTCGATTTTGAGGAGGGCTATCCAGCCATGCAATCAGAATCCAGAAATTTCAACTTTTGCAGAAACCCTAATTTTCACTGGAGGAGGAGAGAGAGGTATTTTCACCTTGTGAAAGATGTCTTATTCAGGCTAGCTCTGATACCATGTTAAGTTTAGCCTAATTTCACAAGCAAGATCACTGAAAGAAACATGATCACAAGATAGACAAAGATTTACCCTGGGAAACCCTCATGGGGTAGAAAACCCAGCAAAGCTTTCCTCAATATAGATAATCAACCAATACAAGATGTAGTACCCAAACAAGAGCTCCTTCTCCTCCTATGCAGACCTCTCTCTCTCATATGCGCCAATCACAAGTGAGTGAATGAATGAGATAAATGAGGAACATACCTCCTCTATTTATACTCATGTTCTAACTAACTTTTCACCCTAATTGGGTCAACCTCTCCTAAGAGAGTTTAATAACCCCTAAACAACTAACTCAGGGCCGACCTCACATGGGAGATCTAATAACCCTATTTACCACACTCTCTCGGAGGAATAAACATTTTCGGATATACAATAGTGTCTCTTCGGAGGAATGAAAAATCTCTGGAATAATAAAGTACAAATATAATATTCTTAGAAGTTACAATATTTCAACATTCAGGTGGAGGAATAAGGGTTGTCCTGAAGCAAGGCCAACACCCTATAGCATTTGAGAGCATAAATTTGCAGCCTCATGAAAAGCTTTACTCCATTTATGACAAAGAAATGTTGGCCATCATGCATGCATTGTCCAAGTTTCGACAATACTTGGTAGGAAACAAGTTTGTGGTGAAAACTGACCACAATAGTCTAAGGCACTTCCTCACCCAAAAGGATCTAAATGAAAGGAAACAAAAGTGGGTAAGAAAGATTCAAGCTTATGATTTTTATATTGAATATTTGAAAGGAAATAATAACATTGTAGCAGATGCATTATCTCGAAGACCTTCTTTTTCTCTCATGGACATTGCCAAGGATTGGAAAAACATGCTACTAGTTGAATATGCCAAAGATAAATTTGCTTGTGATGTATTAGATGGAATCAAAGGGGATGATAACTACAGTATTTTGAATGGGATGATATATTATAAGGGTAGAATTTATTTGGTTCAAGACTCAAAACTCAAGTACAAAATTTTGCAAGAAGCACATGATTCCCCACTAGTTGGCCATGCGGGGATCTTCAAAACTTATAGGAAATTGAGGCAAAGATTTTTTTGGAAGGGGCTGAAGGAATATGTTCAAAAATATGTGAATGAATGTAAGGTATGCCAACAAAACAAATCAGAACTTACATGCCCAGCTGGCCTATTACAACCATTGCCCATTCCGGAGCAAAAATGGGACAGTATCTCAATGGACTTCATCACCGGTTTGCCCAAATATTTGGGTAAGGATTGCATATATTTGGTAGTGGATAGGTTGAAAAAAAATTCTCATTTCTTTGCTGTTACATCATCTTTTAGTGCTGCACAAGTGGCTGATAATTTTTTCAAAGAAATCTTCAGATTGCATGGGCTCCCCAAGAGCATTGTAAGTGATAGAGATAGTAGATTCACGGGTTCTTTTTGTCAAGAAATTTTTAGATTGGTGGGCACTAAATTGACTCCAAGTACAAGCTATCATCCACAAACTGATGTAAAAATAGAGAGGGTGAATCAATGGTTGGAAGGGTACCTAAGAAACTATGTGGGAGAGCAGCAAAAAGCATGGGCAAAATGGCTACATTTGGGTGAGTTTTGCTACAACACCACTTATCATATGTCAATAGGGATGTCTCCTTTCAAAGCATTATATGGTTATGATGCACTTACATTTGTTGAAATTATATTTGGTGATAGTAGAGCCCCAAAAGCTAAAGATTTGGTGGAAGAGAGCAAAGAGATTTTAAAGCTTTTGAAAGGCAATTTGCAGGTTGCCCAAAATTAGCAAAAACAATATGCTAATAGACATAGAAAATAAAGGACGTTTCAGGTTAATGATTTAGTATATTTGAGGTTTCATCCATATAAACAAACATCTCTCAAAAAGAATGGAGCATAAAATCTAAGACCAAGATACTATGGCCCATACAAGGTGGTTTGGAAGATTGGGGAGGTAGCATATGAATTAGCACTTCCGAAAGGAAGTAAAATCCACAATGTATTTCATGTTTATTGTCTAAAGAAATCTATTGGTCAGGAAATTGTCACTTCATAAATACTTACTCCTTTGGATGATGAAGTTTATCTCATACTTGTTCTGGAAAAGATTTTGAAGACAAGGGAAAGGAGATTGAGGAGCATAACTATCAAAGAATAGTTAGTACATTGGAAAGATATACCAAGTGCAGATGCCACATGGGAAGAGGAGAATATTTTGCTGCATCCAAATCTGAAATTGCTTGAGGACAAGCAATCTTGGGTGGGGAGGACTGTAATGTCCCCATTCAAATAATTGCATAACAAGACAATCCCATCAATCCTACTAGTTCCCTAGGTTGGATGGATACATTTGGAATTGTAATAAGGGAGCTAATAAATGATGTTTATACATTAGAATAGTTCAAGTATTTAATAAAGAGGTTGAATAAATAAATTCAAGGGAAATTCTAAGTGGCAATTGGTTTTGAAGACATATGGAGGATGTGGGACCCATACTAACTTGAGTTTTCGCCACATGGCATCTCTCTCTTGCCATTTCGAATTCATGAGAAGGAAAACATTCTTGGATGAGTTGGTAGGCTCATACACATGGCATTTAACATCATAGGTCAAATTTGGATGGATTGGTAACCTCCATGGAAGAGGAAGAGTCAAACTAGAAGTTTGTGGACACTTGGGCTAGATTCCCTAGATCCTATGACAACAATGATGAAGAATATATGACATCTATGACATATTTCAGATCTGATTGCTGACATCTGACCAATATGACATGTCAGGTCCAAAAATAGGCTCCAAGGTGGCTCTCAAGGGAGTTGGATAATCCAAAGAGACTCCTACTCAAATTGGGAGAAGGTGGAAGGTTGGAACTTGGGAGACAGGTGACATAAGGTGGAATATTTCCTATGTGGAAATCTATAGAAGCTAATGGGAGGAATTCGAACCATATGAGGCTGAGGCTAAGTTTGGTTATAAAATACATGAATCAAGCATGAGAAGGGCTTTTGATCATTTTGAGAAATTGCATATGTGAAGAGAGAGAGAGCTAGTGGATGACTAGTTTCTTGCCATAGCCAATTTCGAGGGTGAAAGATTCCCATCCAAGTTGGTGTGTGGAGAGGCCATTCAGGTCTTTCATGGAGCTTTAATGGAGTATTTACTTTCAGGTGTAAGATATAGGGCAGCTTGTGGTTTCTTCTAGTGCAGCTCACTCACTCAACCATTTCCAGTTTTCATTGCATATTCTTGCTCCTTGAGGGAGGGCACTTTTGGTGAGCTATTGTACTCTTTGGGGGAGCTTATCATGCCCCATTTCTGTTGTAATAAGATTCATATACTTTTTTATTCATCTTCAGAAATTTATCAGGTCGAAAATACAGTTGGAATGATGTATATCTAATGTTTAATGAAGAAACAATGTCATTTCCCCACTACCTTGTGAACCAATGTAATGTTGATGGATTCGAATGAATAAGTAATATACTAATGTTTTATTGATGTATGGATTGTTGATGATGTATTCTCAGAGTTTCATATTCAGTATCTAATAATTTGAAGTCATTTTGTGAAGTTTCATTGCATTTGGGGAAGATTTCATGCCATTTCCCCCAAGGTCAAACTAGTGATTTTGTTGTTGTTTGGGAGAAGGTTCGAATAGACTTAATAAATGATAAATGGTGAAAATGAGTCCTTATTAATTTCCCTTAAACATCCCCTACCTCTTTCTTAATTTTGAATGGGTTTGGAGGCATTTGGAGAGCCATTTTCAGCACTTACCCTTGGGGGATTTGAACCTCAAATTGCTAGTTAAATTCCATACTTTGTCCATCATCTTAAAGGGGTTTGTAGAAGTATTTTGATGGTCCTATATCATCCCTTAACATCATATTCAAGTCTTAATATCATTCATATACATTCTCAGAATATTTGGGAGCATTTGGAGCAAATTGGAGACCTAGACATCAAAACTAGTCAAAGGTCGAATGAGGGAAAAAAGTGAAAAATTTGCAATTTTAATAAAATTCTTAAAAATGGACATTACAGATACCGAAAGAAGACCTTCTATCATTTCAAAACTAGAAGCATATTCAAAAGTTGGATTACAAGCAGTTTCCCTTCAAATGCAAAACTTTCCATGAGTGTTGGCACTTCGCAAGAAATTGCAAGAAAAATCAAAGTCTACCAAATGCAACAACTGACAATGAAGAACCTTGGAAAAAGGTTAATAAAAAATGGAATTTTGGGAAAAAAATCATGGCCTCTGGGATCCCCTCATCCTTTTCCCAGCCGAGTTTGGAAGTTTCTCATACTTCCTCGATCCCAATTCAGATCCTCTCTCAACCTTCTCCACGCCCATATTCATATGCAACAGTAGTACAAGGCTCACTTTCCCTCAGTATCGCATAGTTTAGCCCTAACAAATTTGCAGCCCTTCATCAAGAAGACACTCCCTTAGAATAAATTTTGAATCATGATAAATAAATTTCCTCTTCCCTATGCACCCTGCAAAATAATTCCCCCTTCACCTATCCCACCTTGGATGACTCTTCATATCCTTTGCAAGATCCCCCTTCTCAAACAATCAAAATTCTCACAAGATCCAAAGTTTCACAACATTCCAAAGCATAGGAGAGCGAAGATCTTCCGGAAGAAGAACCATCACAGAGAAAATATGGCAGAAAGACATCTAAGGAAAAAAAGAGAAGAAGAGACAAACAAAGAAAAGGTTTTGGGAAATTAGGTCACCATAGAAAAAATATTTTGGAACATCAGCTCAGCCAAAAATCAAGGAAACAATAACCCTCAGCATGGGGGTGGGGGTAAAAAAATACAATTTAAATAATGCATATCATCTCATGGAACTGCTAAGGAATGGGAAACTCAAAGAAAGAAGCAATCCTAAGAGATATAATAAAAAGAGAGATGCCAACTCTCATTCTGCTACAGGAGACAAATTTAGAAGTATATGAAATGATGAATCTAGCAAAGAAGAACTGGAAAATATGTTAAGGTAAGGCAGTAAGCTCTAGAGGGTTTCCAGATGATTATGTACAATATGGGATCCCTAAATCTTCAACCTTGAAAGTAAGCACCAAACCCAACATTGGATATTAACGACACTAAACAAATCAAGCATAGGGGAAACTCTCAACATATTCAATTTGTATATGCTCAATCATTATCAAGAAAATAATCTTTGTTGGAAGTCTTTGCAGAATCTTCATAACTCCCCATGGACAAAGTATAGCATAGTGTCTGGTGATTTCAACGCAATTATCAACAACAAAGAGAAGAACGGTGGGATATTAATAAGAGATCCCTTTTGAGAAAGCATGGAAGACCTCATTGCAGATTGGGATCTGATAGATCTAAAGCCGGAAAATGGATGCTTCACTTGGACAAATCACAGAATGGCCCCCAACCATATAGCTTCCCGATTGGGCTATTTTCTTCTTCATAGTGATCTCATGGTCGGAAGTCATTTTCTAATTTCTCATATCATCTCCTCCACTATTTCACATCACAAGCCAGTATCTCTCATCTTTCAAGATAATAGTGACCTTGGCCCCATACCTTTCCGCTTCAATCCCATTTGGCTACAAGATCCCTATACCTTTGATGTCATCACCTCCTATTGGGCATGCTCTATAGATGGATCTCCCTCTTACATTTGGGAGAAAAAGCTAAAACGCACCAAGTTTGCATTAAAATACTAGGTCAAAAATCCTATGTCAATCCATGGAAAAAACAAGAGATGCTAGAAACCCATTTGGAGTCTATACAGTAGAAAATGGAGATGATAGATATTATTCCTCAGATCAGGAACAAACAAATAAAGATTGGATATCAGATTTTCAAAGCACAGAGAGAGGACGGAGAACATTGGAGGCTAAAGTCTGGGATATTATGGCTCAAAGATGGTGACAAAAATACTTCCTACTTCCATCATCAAGCGAAAATCAGATAGCAAAGAAACAAAGAGACAAAAATAAGAGACAAAGATGACACCCTCATCTCCAGAATTGTAGAGATAAAAGAGAAGGCCAAAATTCATTTTCAGAAATTGTATGAGGAAGAGAGACCAAGGTAGATCATCCCCCCAAGCCCACTCTTGGAAAAAATCCCAACAACAATAACAGAAGCTGATATTGAATACCTCACCCAAAGAATAGAGGAGTCTAAAATCATTGAAGTTATCTAGTCTTTAGCCCCATATAAGGGTCTGGGCCCAGATGGCTTCACTATTCACTTTTATAGAGAGAGTTGGGATACAATAAAGGAATACCGCAAAAAAACGTATGCCTACATAATGAAGAAACAAAAGGTATGGGGTGGGACTAACTTGACCTTCTTAGCTTTCATCCCCAAAGAGGCAATGCCCTCCACTTTTTCGAGATTCTGCCCAAATTCTCTTTGTAACTCTTGTTACAAAATATTTACCAAGATCCTGGAAAATAGACTTAGGAAAATTCTACCATCAATAACTGCTAAGAACCAAGGTGGATTCATGCAGAATCGGCAAACTATAGAAAACATTATAATGGTGCAAGTTGAAGTGGTTCACTCGAGCAAAGAGTGTAAGGAACAAGGTATGTTGATCAAAATCGATATGGTAAATGCATTCAATAGAGTTAGATTGCCTTATGTTTTTCAAGTTATGAGCAAATTTGGATTTGACGACAAATTTACCAATATTATAAAGGCATGCGTTAGTGGGCCTTGGATAGCACCATTAGTTAATGGCATGCCCACTAACATATTTAAAAATAGCAGAGGACTTCATCAGGGCTACCCAATGACCCCTTCCTTTTATCTCATCATGGCAGAAGCTTTGAACAGAAAGTTGGAAAGCGAGAGAATAAAGGGGAATATTTCGGGCATAGCCATTAATAGAGTCATAAAACCCCTAAATCATTTACAATTTGTAGACAAAACCTTGCTCCTTGGATTGTTTTCTAGATGCTATTGGAGGTGCCATTAATGAAGGAAAAAAAAATATTTGTGGGTGGAATGTCAGCACTGTAATCCTTCAGAACATCGCTCAAATCATGAGATAACCCTTCACCAACACATGGAAGAAATTTAAATACCTCAGCATGTCAATCTCTGTTTCATCCTCTAACATGGAGATATGGAGCGATACGATAAGGAAAATTAAAGGGAACTTCAAAAAATGGAGAGAAAATTGGTTGAACCCAACAAGTTGCACTACTCTTATCAATTTGGTGCTAACAATGCTTCAAATTTTGAAATGTTTAGCTCTTTTATCCCCCAAGAGGGTGTCATCATGCATTAACATGGAAATAACGTGCTTACTATGGCAAGGAGGGAAGTCTAATTCAAAAAAATCCATCTTGTAAAGTGGAACACTATCCTTGCTCCCAAAATCAAAGGAGGACTAGGTATTAAAGACCTCTCGATCATGAACCAAGCTCTAGGATATAAGATACTATGGAGGATGATTACTGGGAAATTAGAATGGTGGAAGAGCTGTCTCCACAAGAAATATTTAAAAGGGAGTAGGAAGAGATGTCTGGATATCCCTCTTCCGAAGACTAAAGGATCTTTGATTTGGATATTACTCAAAGATATTGCACCTCTAATTCAATCCAAGATGACATGTTACCCAAGAAACATGAAAACCATAAAGGTATGGCTTGACAGCATAATGGGGAGACCACCTTTGAAGCACATCCAAAATATAAGGCCCTGCAACAATGGATGGAAGACCAAGGAATACAAGTTTGAATGATATTTATGTTTAGAATAATAGTAATGATTTATGGATAGGATAGAAATTATTTAACATTCAACAAAATTTGAGGCCTCTCTTGAATGAGTTACATGCGTTGGAAAATTGTGCCCCCATCAACAATAGTGCAAACTCAAGGGGATGGTGCAAACAAGGATATTTTGTAAAAGAAGGATATGATTCATAAATGCAAAATCTTCCACTTCCTATGACCTCCAGGATGTGGAAGTATGTGTGGAACTTAGATGGTCTTCCCAAAGTGAATATCTTCAATTGGATCCTTGTACATGATAGAATATTAACTGTTGACAACTTGCATAAGAGACAAATACAAGGTCCCTCAAGATGTGAACTATGCAAAACAATTGTGGAACCTTGCCAGCATATTTTTATAGAGTGTTCCTTCACTCTCAAAGTGTGGCAGTAAGCTCTCTCAGCAATCATGGATAGATGGACAATGCCATCAAGCTGTAAGGAGATGTTTACATCATGGCATAAACACTACAAAGGAAATTTTTAAAGAAAACCTCTTCTCAAAAGGGTATGGTGTGTAATACCCAAGTATTTATGTTGGAAGGTGTGGCTAGCTAGGAATGTTGCCATTTTTTGAGAGCTATGTGACCCCCCAAGAAGAGTATCCATTAAAGCTCATGGAATGCTAAAAGACTACCTACTAACCAAGAGTGCCTCAAATCAAAACATACAACAACTAGATCTAAATGAAAAGGAATGGCTAAGGGATATGTTGGATTCACTCCCTCCACAAAAGAATGCCACAAACTCTCAAACAAATAAGAAATGGGAATTGAATCTCTCCAATGAAGAATTTCAGAACTGGCAAATTATGCAAAAACAAGCATTATGTCCTTTGATGGAAGCTCGAAGGGAAATCCAGGGGTGGCAAGAGTAGGGGGGTCATTTTGGATCTCGACAAACAAGAAAAGCTGTATTATGAGTGGAGCCTGGGAAAAACCCACCAACGATCAAGTGAAAGTTGCAACTCTACTTCAAGGCCTCCAACAAGCCTGAATTCTAAGAGTAGATCATCTCACAGTGACTGGAGACTCAAAATTTATAATCAAGCTTGTACATAGTGCTACCCCTCCCAATGACATCGCTCTTTCCAGATGGATGTTGAAATGTTAACTCAGGAAGTCCTCTTGTAATATAATGCCTAAATGTAAGTAGGACTTTAATGTTTCTCTAATAAAATGTGCTTATGTTATAAAAGTCATAAATATTATGATGTGACTTTATAAAAGTGAAGTGACTTTATTATGTTGTATTTTAAAGTTCACTTAAGTTATAAAATTGAGTTTTATAAAAAGTTAAATGATTAAAAGGCTAATTAATGAGAGCCTTTATATCTTAGGGAAAAAATCTAATATTGAACATTGGAAAGTTGGTTAAGGAAGTTAGAGCTAGGGTTTAGTCATATAAGTTTATAAAAGCATTTTCTAGAGAAAGAGGGCATGGGGAAAAGTGTGAGAAACACTTCAATTTGAGAGAGAAGAAAGAGACCCAAAATATAAGTTTGATTTCTGAGGGTTTGAAGGCATCTTAAGCCAAATAAACCATGGACTCATTTCCCAAGTCAACCTACAACAATTTATGGACCGTATAGTGATTATTACTGCTCAAGGAAGTTAGTACAGTGAGTAAAGGAGGCATTGTTTTCAAGGAAAATTATTGGCGCGATTTACAAGGACAGTCATAGCCATTTCTAGGCACGAATTCCAAGGACATACTGATAGTAATTTTTTGTGTATTTCTATATTGTTTGTACACAATACAACTAGCACAAAACCCGATGAAACTTGCAGAAACTGTACAGTATTTGACTAGCAAATGTGAGCAGATTCTTTGGCACATGTGAGACATTGTTTCCAATTTAGCATTGAGGGTGAAAGATAGTTGGTTTTGAGGAGTGAATAATTTATTTTGCTAGTAGAAGAAAAATTTATGAGCATTGTAAATTTCTAATTTTTGTGTCCTTCATAATAAAGACTTTCTTTCTCACAGGTTTTCCCATCTTGGGTTTTTCCTAGGTCAGTTGGACCAAAAATCATTGTCTATTTGTTGATTCTCAGTGTGTCTTTCAATTGATTTACTTGGCATAAGTATTTTAACTTTTATTTACATTTGATTCTTGAAACATGTATAACTCTAAAATCTTAGAAAATGTCAAGTGTTCGACGAAATGTATAAATGAGATATTTATTATTTCGGTCATTAAAAAGAGATAGGATCAAAAGAGGGATTAAAAATTCAACTTCACCAGCTTCTTCCATGTTCCTCGACATCGAAACCAAAATGCAGGTGAAATGGAAAATAATGCCACTCAAAGAAATGCATGGTCTTTAGTTAAAAATGGGGCCATCTCTTTATATTTTATTCCATGATCCTTCTTCGCACAAAACTGACAACTATCTTTAAGCAATCCTTATTATTGATTACACAAGTACGAACTTTGAAGTTTTAACTACTATTTTGAATACAATAATGCTCCTTCAGAACAGTGGATCTATCATTGGGAATCAATCTCACTTAGACGCTGGGAAAGAGGTGGCTGCCAGGAACAAGGGAAGTTTCATCATCAAAGAGCTTATTAAGCACAGTATAAATCAAAGTTGTAGGGCATATCCCCTCCTCAACCCATAGGCAATACTTCATCAATTGTCAATTTTCACTCCATATTTTGATATATGGCCGAATTTCGGGCATCCACAGAATTGTAGGCATTGGTACTGGATGGTAAATAAGTATAATATTTCATCAGAGGTAAGTAACTCCAACTAAGTTTTAATTGAAGTGCACATGTATTGAATTGGATACATTTATCTCCCTAGCTATGTTGGGAGGTGCGAGGACAGGATATCGGAATAGAGAACCAAAAAAAAAAATGATTCCAAATCAATGACAGAAGGGCAGAAACTCTGAGGAGAAAGCAAGGACAAAGATGGAACTCCAGTTCTGAATTCGTGGCTAAATTCTTCTTAGTAAAAGGTGATTTCTGTGTTGAATATTAGCTTAATAAAATTTGCAACAGGTGTCCCATAGATATAGTGGATCTACAAGGTTTTTGGGACGTCATCAACAACTACAAAATGGCGTGTCAAAATTATATCGCCTGAGCTTATCTCGATTGTTGATTCCCTCCATCCAATGGGCATGGAGAAAAGTCAAAGGTTGACTTTGCTCCATGCCTGTTGGATGGAGGGAATCAACAATCGAGATAAGGATGGCCTGCATGATACAACAAAACTAAGGAAGAAATTGAGGCGGCATGAAGACCAACTAAAGAACAACAACATAATTATCGAGACACCTTTTCTTAGATTCATATTCTCACAGAATCGTGGAAATAATCAGAATCTTCAAATCCTTGAAAGATGGCTAATATCCAAACTATCAAGTATTACATATGTTTTGCAAAAGCTTTCTGATTTTAAGAATCTTTTATTGAATATATACTAGTAGAATTCTCTATTACAGTAAGACAATATCCAAACTATCAAGTATTACATATGTTTTGCAAAAGCTTTCTGATTTTAAGAATCTTTTATTGAATATGTACTAGTAGAATTCTCTATTACAGTAAGACAATAGAGGACTATAATTTCCTTCTAGATGCTCTTAATTTTTTTTGGATAAATCGACAAACGATTTCGACATCTAAAACCTTTCAGACTCTACTCGTCATATGATTTTGTTAATTCATTCTAACCGTTTTTGTGTATATATGTACACATAATATCTACACTTGGATATTTTAACATATTACCTATGCTTTTGTAAATCTTTTATCTCTATCTCTTAATGGGTAAATAATAAAAGTCTCAATCTCACCATTCAAGTTTTGACAAACTCGTTGTCTAAGCTAAGAATATACATTTCTTTCATTCATACGCTTTTTTATAGTAATTTTAATGTTAACAATTTGGGTAACTAATATAGAAGGATATTTCTGGATTAAATATTTGTCTTATATGGTTTTTTTTATTATATGAGTGACAGGGGATATATATTTTTCATTGATATCCTATTATTTTACCTTAGTTTACCCCTAGAACTTATATTTTTTTTCCCAAATCTATATACAAGCTATAATTTAAACTATATTATATTAAATTAAAAAAAAATTATTAGTATTTTTTTCAAAGTCTTATTGGTTGGAGGACAGTGACCTCGTCCTCAATTCTCCCTTCCCAAGAGAGGGCAGCAGGATGATGTCACATCCCCACAGCTTACAAGATATTAACTATGACCTAGCTAAAATGCCCCATTTATGAAGCCAACCCATGGGTAAAATTGCCATAAGCCCCACCACCAACACCCTTCCTCACCCTTCCATTGTACATGGACCACTCCCCCATGTAAATTGATGGTATGGATTCAAAACCTAAAGCTTTAGAATGCCAATCGTGGAAATAACTATGTTGATGTTGACATGAGGCCTTGCTTGAGGACCCCATTAGGACAACATAGTTTCTCACTTACGCTTGTGTTCCTTCCCTCCATAAGCCATTCCAATGGGACATATCCAACCTCATCCTATTTCTTCTATACAAGTCTATAATAAAGGAATTGTGATTCATCATCTAGGATATTGGTTGTCTTACATAGCTTTGATTTTTAAGTACCTTCAATGAAAAATTGACAACTTATGCTCTCATTTCAAAAAATTATTACTTAGATGTTGTTATGATTTGTGTCATTTCTTTTTTTTTTTAAGATCTCAATTGAAATTTTTATAATTTAAGGGATATTAGTTTAAATATTCTTAGTCCCAAATCAGAAGTACTTTTAAATTTTTGTATTTTTTTCAATAACCATTCTAAGAATCTCATATTTTATTGATGTGAACTGGAATTTTTCTTGCTTTATTTGCTTTGCAGTTTGTTAAGGATGTGTTTCAATTGATATTTACATCAAGCAACGTTTGATCATATATAATTTTCTATTTGTTGAGAGTGTTTACATGGTTGGTCATTTATCAAGGCTTGTCCATCGTGTACAAATTGATCAAATTTGGATTTGTATATGACAGTTTCCCACAGTGTGGGAGGTCCAAGACAATTAAGCATCTATTTTGGGAATGCCTTTTTTCTCAATCATGTCAAGGGAGGTGTCCTTCTTGTAAATCATTTTAATCCATTTCATTGGTCCCTAACATTGTGTTGAGACCATGAATTTATATGCCTAGTGGTGCATTTTATCTGAGTGCAACCACAAGTATCCAATGTACACCATCACACGTGCTAGAAACCACCCATCATTCACACCAACCTCCTCCAACCAGGCCAACCCCTTGTGCCCCAACACTGAGGTTTGCAATGCTTGTCATAGGGACTAAGGCATAGAGCCCATGGCGGCCTTCCATTGTTGTTGATAGGTAGGGTCGAGGGACAATGCTCCAAAGCCTCAACAATAGTTAGCACAAAAAATACTATGTACACCAAGTGCTAGCTCAAGCACACACACTTTAGTGGACTATAAATCTCACCTTAGCATCTTGCATGTGCATACTTCAATGACTTACTCACACAAACCATAATAGACTGTGCATGCACACCTCAACATCTTGCATGAAAGAATACAATCAAGAACGCCGTCCATTGCTAAGCTATCATGGAAGCTCGATACATGCATGCAAACAACCATATATGACACACCATGATCACAAAAAACCACTAAGAACCTAACCTCCTTGACAACTAAAAAAATGTTATGTAATTAAAATATATTATATGAATGATACATAGCATAACGACAAAATATATTTTCTTTGTATTGCTACGTTCACAGATAATATATTAAATATTTACAAAATAACACAAACTTATTTTCTAATTCAGTGTATACATCTTCTTCATTATTCTTTTTTAACACAAACAACTTAATTCAATTTGTGTAAGTTATAATATAATTTACATAGTAAATTCACATATCATTTCTGTTATGTATTTATTTTTACATCCCAACTTTGTGAATTATTTCATTCGTATGATGCATGCATATATCATTCCATTTATTTATTTTTATATCTCAACTTTGTGAATTATCACATTTGCATGATGTACTCATGCTCATCTCATTTATTTTATTATAAGATGTATGTTTTATTTTATATTTTATTATAAGATGTATGTTTTATTTTATATTTTATTATAAGATGTATTGGTTTTATTTTATATTTCATTATAAGATGTATGTTTTAAATATAAGTTTGATTACAAAGATTGATTATCACAGTTGCATGATGTACTCATGTTCATCTCATTTATTTTATTATAAGATGTATATTTTATTTTATATTTTGTGTTTTATGTTTTATTTTATTATTTTATTATAAAATATATGTTTTATTTTTTATTTTTTATTTTATTATAAGATATATGTTTTATATATAAACTTGATTACGAAGAAGATTGATTTTTATTACCAAATAAAAGTAAAAATACTATTTATTTAAAAAATGCAAATACTATTTATAAGCTTGATTACAAAGATTGATTATCACAGTTGCATGATGTACTCATGTTCATCTCATTTATTTTATTATAAGATGTATATTTTATTTTATATTTTGTGTTTTATGTTTTATTTTATTATTTTATTATAAAATGTATGTTTTATTTTTTATTTTATTATAAGATGTATGTTTTATATATAAACTTGATTACGAAGAAGATTGATTTTTATTACCAAATAAAAGTAAAAATACTATTTATTTAAAAAATGCAAATAGATGCTTTGCCCGCTAGTATGACTATATCAAAGTAAAAAGTTATTTATTAATGGATGATTTGCCATGATTGCGAAAAATGTTAAGAGATGCTTTGTGAGCGAATCTCACCTCATCCTTGTATGAGCTTCTCTCATTTTATATCTTAAAAAAAACTTGTACAAATCATGTTGCCAAACATATTAAAAATAAATTAAAAAGTCATCATCTCCGATTGTATTTTAATATCAAGATAAGGAAATAACTATTTAATAAGAAATATTTTAAAGAATGCTTTTGCATTTGGCATGCCATTGAGTGAGTTTTTCTTATTAGTCTTTATCTTCATGCTCGCAGGGATTTTATGAATTGGTTGAGTGTCTTTTGCAATAATTTACATGTAAACAAATACACTTTTTAATTTTGTATCCAAAGTTTTTATGAAAATATAGGAAATCACTTATTTTTATCAATTTTATATTATTTTCTTTAATGAGATTATTTGAGGTTTTATTTGGCTTCAAATAGAGGTTAATCAATATTATATTGTTTAGACTATGGTTAAAGATACAAATTGGTTCTATTATCAATCAAATAACGAGGAGTTAAACTAAATACATGTCAAACTTTAAAATTAGTTAGATTTTTTACGTAACATTTTTTTAGATCTAAAATCAAGTTGTTAGGTTTGGACACATATGTCTAGAGAGGTTAGACTACTTGTCTAGCCAAGCTTCCACATGTCTCAGGCCTAAAAGAGAGATTTTGTACCGAGGTCACATCACCAATAGAGTAACCCAAGATATGTTGCAGAACAAACTTGAAATAATGGGAGAATTGGAGCCAAAGATAAATAAGAGAAGCGGAATAATAAGAAGATCTACACCCTATCTTGGCCTCAGTGCATTATCAAAAACCTGAAACTTGTTTCCTGTGCAAATTTATATTGAAAGCCACAAGGACAAATTCATGTTCAAAACTAGACAATAAACAGTAAGTGTAGGAGAAATGTTTGCTTGTGTACTGAAAATAATATACAATAACTGCACATTTTCTACAATAATATATTGAACTAAACATCTTGCATATGACAAGACTATAACAAGATATTTGAGGCATCATTCTGGCATGGAAGAAGCTTATGGAAAATTTAAACATCGACATTATTGTACTCTTATTCAAAGAAAAGTGAAGTGGCAAACCGATTACCTAACAAGGTGGCCCTTCATTGATAAAATTCACTCTCCTAGGCATCAGTAGGTTTTTCCTTTGTTCATCCATCAGCTTTGTAGATAGCTTAGCATCCATGAGCAGATAGTCATGTTTAAATTATAGTTAAATAAATCAAGGTAAAAAGGAATCATGGCATACTACTTAGTTTGAAAAATCAAGTTAGACACCATATGTATACAATATGCTAGTTTGCATGTCTAAAGTTACCACTATGCATGACTAGCACTTCCAATAATAATTACCTCGGTATAACATTGCAATTATCACAGAAAATATCAACTTCTGGATAGTTTAGCTTGAAGCCTCAGCAACAGTCTCTTCATACGGTCAATACCTTGCTCTTATGTTGGAGAGATATTCGTTACTCTTCCAGTAGCCCTACTTCGTTTTGTGTAGTGTTATCCCCCTCGCAATATTTGACTACCACCCCAGGTACAAGAACGATAAATGGTTGATCACAAGCAGGTGAACTATTAGACGATTGACCGAGCCAGTGAAAATAATTTTTAGAACGAGAAGGCTTTGAATTGACCTAGAGAATTCGACTCACAAGAAAGACCAACAGACTCAAAAGGACTCGAAGGCTCAAGAGAAGGTTTCTTAGAAGTATTTAGAGTATAATAAAGATATGCATACAAAAATAATGATCGTATGTTTCATTATGGGAATTGCAAGGATCGATAGGCTTTGAAGCAAGCGTATAGGTCTCTCAAGGAGAGGATTTAAAAGTGCTTCCTCTCCTGGGGCATAATAAAGAAGACTAAAGTGCCTCTCCCTTATTTTTGACTGACTCTGCCTTCATTTCTAGCATCCCCCCCGTGGGCCTATGAGTCACCTTAAACCCTTTGGTTGGTTGAGTGACTAGATACATTACCGATGCTCAAATTTTTGCTTTATTCCTAATGAAATTACTCATATCATTTGAGTGGACATGCCTACCTAGACAACTAGGGAGCCATGCCTACATTAATCAAGACTTGAAGTACACTTCCCTATACTTGACAAAGTCGGAATCATAACACTTATTACTCTAGGACTTTGTCGAGTAGACTGACATGTACCTTGTCGAAATAATTCCTGTGGGTCTTCCAAAGCTAGAAATGAACCTCTTGCAAAGTTGAAATGCATGGATTTATTCAATTAGTCTAGTGTTACCAAGCTAAAATCAATGAAGTCATAATGGTCCACTGCTAGGTTAACTCTGATATGAATGCTAACCTCCTGGATTGGGATTTGTAGACTCGGATATATGCCAAGATGTCGCGGGAAATCCTTTGAATCGACAGACCAGGTTCAACTAACGTACAATAACCAATCCAGTCAAAGGTTAAACTCTAATGATCAGTGGCTTAAACTCTCGAGTTCCTTGGTGGCGAGTGATGGACTCCAATTTTAATCATAGTTGTTCATAATGAGAGAAACGTTACTAAGCCATAAGACACCTAGATACCATGCAATTGCAACACAAAAATTTAGTGGACACTTATACTGATTGCAAGTTGTAGTTGTATGTGTGTTTTGAAGTAGCTACCATCAATCTAACTTTGTACGCAGTCTTCCATCGCTCATTTACATATTAAATATTTGAAGACTAAATATTGGGAGCAGATCTTGGAAATATGACCAGGCCTCATGTTCTACTTGCATGGATTAATAACCACCTAAAAATCAAAGTCTTGGAACAATAACAACCATTGGTAGATCCGACCATCTAGCACTAGCTTGTTCACCAAATATTTAAGCATGGAGTCTTCCCTAGAAAAATGAAAGGGATGACAATGTTGATGTCGATCGATGCCATCCAGTCACATGCCTCGATGTTGTTATATCAATGCTAAGAGCCACTAAGAAGAGCCACATGCCATTGAATCAAAGTGAATAGTCGCCCTTTTAGTTCATTCGTAATCAAATACCAAGGCTAAGAGACAACAAACAATCGTTTCATTTAGAGTATAACGTACACTATCCTTGGGTTTGTGCTCTCCTAGCTATTCTATGTTTTGCTTATGTCGTGCTGGTATCAACAGCTAATTCTTTAAAAAATACAATAGTAGGAGACAACACTAGACCAATAAATCTGATGTGATAGCATTCTTTATATGTATATATGTGTCTTTCTCTTGCTCTCCTAACACTAATGTTGTGGTTGAATGAACAATTCTTGAAATCAACTTCAATGTTAGCTCAAAGTTTTAACCACAAGTTGAACAATACAAGAAAATTCTTGAAATTGACACAACATAATCTCTATATTGTAATGGCTCTTAGACCTATCAATTTCATGATTTGACTCATTCAAACCACAATGTGTTTTTTGTCTTCTAGTGGCAATGGTGAATACGAGATTTTGATGTATGCATATGGATATCGTGGTAATGGTAATCGTGACACATTATGGGTATAGTCCATAAGAGAATAATCCAAGGTGGAATGTGGAATGCAAAAGCAAGGTGCCTTATCAACTATATATAAATATTTAAGCATGGACCCACTATCAAGTGATTTACATGCCAAACCTGATATGGAACCATGACATTGACTTATAAATATAAAGCAAACTTACTTATCATTGATGTCTACAAACTTAGAAAAACACATGCTTGTTCGTAGCATCATCTTGGGCTTGGTTGGAGGGATGAGACTCTCGCTTGTCCAAGTCAATGTCCTCCATCATGTGTGATATTTCTTCTTCCTTGAACTCCATAAGGATCGAGCACACAAAAATACTAAGGTTGGAAGTTGTAGAAAGAGAGCCCTTGCTGAGATTTATTACCATGGATCTGAGCATGGCACATTCTTTCCTTGATATTTGAATTTGCCTCTTCTATTGAACTAAATTCTCTATAATAATTACATTATGAAAAATCTGTTGGTGTTCCAATTCATGACATAAAATATGGAAGTCTCGGTCCCATTTTTGAAATCCTCATGTCATTGAAGAACCCTACATATTTCTTGAATGTCTCTTTGACATGAGGGGTGATCACCATGACTGCCCATGTTTTCCACAAGCATGAACTGATGGCCCAAATTTTAGAAGGAACGAATAAAAATTTCTTTTAACCATAGTAATGTCAAACCCCTACTATAGGGTGGCCTATGTCCATTGGGAAAGAGGCCAATTCAATTATTACCAAAGAGCACAAGGGGGTAGGAGTCCCCAGGTCAAGGAGAAGGGAATCCTTTTTCCCAAACGACAATGCCAAAACCCATAAAAAAACACACTAAACATGGCTAATGAACCATGGGACCAATAAACTTGAATTTCACTCAAATAGCCAAAGAGAGGACTTAGAGTACTAAATTCCTCAATAGTTCAAACTAGATAGCAAGTTAATAATAGACAAGAAGCCCATAAAACTTGGCCTCCAGACCCGAAGGGACACTAATGCTCCCAAATCCAAATCTAGAGTCGAAAGTCAACCACAACTATAGTAATTGATAGACTATAGTTGCCCAATTACCAAATAGACCAAAGCAAATCATCATGAGTCCAACTAGCCTTAATTCCCAACCCTGAAACACTGCCCAAAATACCACCCTCACCTATGAAAGGGGTTTGCAGGGTTTCAAAAATATTGTGTGCCAATAACTCTAGCATGTGTGGAGGCAGGGCTTGACTAAATGCCTCATCCCTCCTCCCTTTGAATCCATTACTCCTAATTAGATGTGTCCTATTTTTAAGATTGATTTTCATGCAATGATTTTGGAGGATATAAACCTACGGAATGTGATAGATTTCCACCATCCCATTTTTCTTTAACAATCCTTTTGCCAACCTAGAAGCAATATTAGCATTCAGATTGACTTCCTTGTTGAGGTTCCTTAGCATATGAAGGAATTGGACTTCCTCGAACTTATGAAGTTCTTTCTTGATGTTGGTGAGCTTCTCATCACTTGGAGGATTGTTGCTATTAATGAATTCAGACCTCGAAGAGTTTTAAAGAAATTGCAATCTTAATTCCTTGAAGAAGAGCACAAACATTTGCCTAGTTATTTGATGCTACACCTAATCCCCATTCAAAACTAAGTTTTCGAGATACTCCAAGGTCGAAAATGACCCTTCCACACCTCTACGGTGAATGCTTGACAAGTTTCATTGAATAAGTTTTTCTCATTTATTTTTTCTTTTAAAAATATTTTTATTTTAAACAAAAATTAATAATAATTTCAACTATATTAAAATAAAATTAAGAACCGATTTTATTTTTGAATACATAAATAGATTTAACACCCTCAAATACTCCTATTATAAAAATGAAGAGAAAAATATGATAGAAAAACTCCAGATCAAAAAAATATTTATACAATTACTTTTTTTAAAGTTATTCATTTAAATTTTTTTCAATCTAAACATTATTTAACGATACATTTTATTTATAATCAAATTTACATACTTGCCCATGTCTATTAGCCCATAAACATGTCTTTTCTAGTTTTGGATACATCCCACTTATATGTTCAAGTCAAAATCGCGGGCCAACATAGATGGATTACATAGCCATCCAAGAAAAGCATAAATGAAAGTATTATATTAAGTATAAATTATTTATTTTTGTGACATAGTTTATGCAAATGTTTATATTTTGCAACATTGTTTCTGGAGATGGATTATATTGGGTTGCAGTTTTGAAATATCTCAATCTTTTTGAGTGGACATTTTACCTAGAAGATTCATAAAAAAAAGCAATAGAATATTAGAAAAGAATGATGTGACTAAATATATAGAGAATTAGATATATAATTATTAGGATTATAAATATGGGAAGATGAAGTTTTATTAGTCCCTGGCATGGCAGGGAATATAGCGATCGCTTGGTCGCCAAAATTGAGTTGACTTTTAATAATTTTATTCATTTTGAAATTGTTGTGTAATGTTTTGAAAATAATGATTATTTATTTTATTTTTAGAAAATGATAAAATATTTTTTTAATTTTTGAAATTTATTATTTCTAATTTTCTATTGGATATGTACTTTGATTTGACAAAATACCCCTGGTGGGAGGTGACATTTTTTAAAATAAAAATAAATAAATTTAATAAAAATTTATAAAATTGTCACATTCTCAGAATGCATTAAATGTGAATTTACAATTCTGACAGAGAGATATTATTTAATTGTGAATAATGTGTATATTAATTATTTAAAAAACACATTCATACCCTAGATCTATCCTGGGCCTCTATCCTGTGATAAATACGCACTCACATCGGAGCAGAAACCGTAATTACTGTGTCACCCTCGTTCTAGTCCCTGACAACGCAGTTAAAATTTAATATAATACTTATAAAAATACTTATACACAATTTACCGACAAAATACTCACAATAATATTTGTGGTAATGGATCTTCATATTTTGGAAACAGGCAACAACAGTTACCATTCTAATGCCCATGCGCAACACCATTCTCGAGGCTTGTAGTGCACCGGTTTTGTTTTTATTTCACTCGTACAATTGATTTGCTTTGGCATAAATTGAGTGACTAATCAAATACCCTTTTGGTACATGCGTAATTTTAAAAGCCCAACTAATTCGAATCGATTCAAATTAAATTAAATGTTTATTGAAATATAGAGGGTGTGGGTGTATTAGTTTAGTTCATGATCATAGCCACATTAATAGGATGGATTTTTATTAGGTTGAAGAGGCTCATTTTATAATGTAATAGGGGATGTGTAATTCTTTCAATGCTATCTTGAAATTCATACATATTTTTTCTTAAATAAAAAATATATATACACTATAAAAAATAATAAACTATTATAAAAAACTAGTATCATAAATATTAAATATTTTTTATAAACACATAAATTATATCTAACTATTAACATATGTTTATGGCAGGGACTAGCTACCTTACAGCTATTTGACTTGTTTATTTTTAAGTAAAAATGATAAATTATATTTATATATAAAACAGAAAATATATAATACCTTCGTGCCATCAAAATACTATTCAAAATCAGAGCCAGACATGAAATGTCCTAGAGTTTTTCTGCTACTAACTAGTCTTTTGGGTATACCAAATTACATTCTTTTCCATATCTTATTCTACTTCCTTTAACATTATAGATTTGAACAAATTAAATGCACAGGAATAGGCAAAAAAAAAACATAGCAAAATATTTAAAAGTACTAAAACTTCATTCTTGAAACTGAAAAAAATATGATAATAAGAAATAAAATAAAATAAAAATATTATCATGTGAAAAAAACATTAACATTATTTTTAAAATAAAATTAAAAATAAAAAAAATTAATGATTTTAAGAAATAAAATAAAGTAAAAGGATTATCATAAGTAAGGATAGAATGATGATAAAACATTACTACAGGGATAAGAGCAAGAATAAACTGATTAAAAAAATAAATAGATTGGCAAACATGAAAGTGGAAATAAAAGCCATCTTCTGATATAATTGTTTGGAATTTTTAAGTTTTATTTTAAGAATGAAATAATTTATTATAATAATTTGTTAATGCATGATCCGTAACATATTTACAAAATGGATCTATTAATCATTATCTCACAATATAAAAATAACAGTTTTTTAATAAATATCTTAATTAAAAAGGTTTTCAAATAAAAAAGTACAGATAACTTGACACGGTGTCTGTATATATCTTTTAGAATGTCAACGGTCTCATAGTTGCACGATTCGCTACCTATTTTCTATATATTTATGCGTTTCTTTGAATTATGAACATCGCTAGTCTCGAAGTCATTGGAGCGAAGCAGGGTCACAGAAAAACAGAGAGAGAATTGTAGTGTGAAGCCATGGCTCTGAAACTGGGGGACACAGTACCAGACTTCGTAGCAGACTCGAGCGCGGGACCTATTAGTTTCTATGAGTATATTGACAACAGCTGGGCGATTCTCTTCTCCCATCCGAGCGATTTCACGCCCGTGTGTACGACGGAGCTGGGGGCGGTGGGGCAGCTAATGCCCGAATTCGAGAAGCGAGGCATCAAAGTCCTGGCTTTAAGCTGCGACGAGGCGGAGAGCCATAGGGCGTGGATTGAAGACATTGAGAGCTTCAGTGAAGGGAAGGGGAAAGTCACTTACCCAATCTTGGCCGACCCCGAAAGAGAAGTGGCCGTGAAGTATGGAATGATGGATCCCCACGAGAAGGACAAGGGCGGGATGCCCGTAACTGCAAGGGCCGTTTTCGTCATCGGCCCCGACAAGAAGCTGAAGCTGTCCATCCTCTACCCCGCCACCACCGGTCGCAACTTCTCTGAGATTCTCAGAGTAATCGATTCGCTGCTCCTTACCGCCAATTACAGTGTTGCGACGCCTGTGGACTGGAAGCATGGGGAGGAATGCATGGTTCTTCCCTCCATTCCTAACCACACCGCCAATGATTTGTTCCCCAAGGGCTTCCGCACCGTTCCACTCCCCTCAGGCAAGGAATACGTCCGCCTTACCCCCCAGCCCGATCTACCCTAGACATGTAATCTCCTCCCTCCTTCCTGATTTCTCTTTCTGTCTGTCTCTTTTCTGAAATTGTTTGTTGAGGTTTTGTGCCTCTGCCTGCATAAGAAGTATCTTTGGAATAATTAGTTTCTGTTCTTCATTGTTAGTGATAACTGTTCTATGTTAGCTGGATATCAGCCTTGGCTTCTTGTATCTATGCACCATCCATAATAGTAGGGGAGGGATGGATGGGCTAAAATAAATGAATATGACTGAGAGAGATATATTTCTTCTCTTGGATACTTTAAATGATCATGTTATATTATATCTGAAGTAAGTGCTTTGGATTTGGTTCTTCTGCCTTGCTTTCTTGCATCTGTCCAAGTTTGGCAGTTGCTGCCTTGCTTTCTTGCATCTGTCCAAGTTTGCAGTTGAGGCATTAGGGTTCTTTTAGTCTTCAACTTGTGAAAAAGGTTGGATATGGCTCTTCTGCGTTGCTTCTTGTGTTTGAAAAATGTTGGATATGGCTCTTCTGCGTTGCTTCTTGTGTTTGTCTAAGTTTGGAGAAATGGCTCACAGCTGTGACATTAAGGTTTCCTTGGTCTTCAACTTTTGAAAAAATGTTGGAAATATTAACAAAAAATATGGTATGATATAAAAGAACAGAGGTCCACTTAAAGGATAAAGAAAAGCCTTGAGATGGTTTTTAACCCTACACTACTGGACATCTAATTTGGCAAAAATACATCTATATAAGAAGAGAACACAATTCATCTAAAAGGTTTCATAATAACGCTTCCAAAAAATATACAAAGTAATCATTGGTTAACAATGCCAAGCCCCATGATGATGGAAAGAACTAATGTAGTCAATATCATTTAACAAAGCAGTTTTTTAAAAAGAAATCTCAAAGTAATCATTGGTTAACAATGCCAAGCCCCATGATGATGGAAAGGATTAATGTAGTCAATATCATTTAACAAAGCAGTTTTTTAAAAAGAAATCTCACTGTAAAGAAGATGATGTGATACAAGCTTTGAATTCTGAGGAACACACTTTCAACTCCAAAAATGTGGGCAATAGTTTTGATCTATCCACAATGTGGATAAGAATTATTGCACCGAGAGGAGCTAGGTGCTATAAAGCTTAATATAGGGGAGATGTTGTAACGTTCTTGCCTAACAAAATAATTAAAAAAATGCATGTCGGCTCATAAAATAAAAAAATTATGGAAAGTATTTAAAAAAAATCCATTTTGGCTCATAAAATAAAAAATTATGAAAAGTAATTGACAAAATCATGTTCGTCTATAAAATAAAAACTTAAAACTTAAATCGGGGATCAAATTTCTTGAGTTTAATTTTTTTTTTTAAATACACCTCAAGAAATTGGATCCCTCTCGGTGCTTGATAGATCTGGGTTTAAGATGGATCTATCTTGGTCTATAAAAGCAATCTGAGCTAGTGGCTCACACAAATACCAAAAGTTGTAAGAGAGCCTAAAGGACCACAATGTTCGAAGGCCATTGACCCACTTTGCTTTTGCATTTGAGAGACTCCATCCTCTGTTCAACATGTCTTTGAAGGAATGTGGTTTAAAAATGCCCTGGTATAATCCTATGGGCTTGTAAACCCTGATGGGTTTACCATATTGCCACTAGCAATCTCACCAAACAAGACTTGGAGTGTAAACATTGAGCTTAAAGAGCACCTTGAGTGGGAGCAACAACTGGATCCCCTAGGTCCCATCAACAACTACCCCTTGAGTGGTGATCTCATCCCATAGGTCTATCCAACACAAATATCCCTTTCCAAGCTAATCTCTTTATAAGGCATTTGTCCTCATGAGATATAGTGGAAAGTTGTGTTTTTGAGGACCAAATTGAATGACAATCAATATCAAATCCTTTTCTATAACCAACCCATTTCCAAGTGACGTAGGCGGAACCCCTTTTCACACTTCCTAAATTCTTTGCAAAACTAGTGCATTACTAATGTTGAGGTCATCCAATGTAGCAAGAACATCACTTATGAAGAATTGTTGTGGGCATGTGCAAGCTAATGAGGGTCACTTTTGGTGCGTTAGATGCAATAGAAAACTAGAAAATAAAGCATCCCTCAACTTACTTGGTTTTTTTGAGATACTTACACAAGATATCTTGCATCGAGTAAAAAATATGAGACGTAAGAAATTGAGTCATGTTTCCGAATATATAAGTTTTAAGTATTGAAAATTTACATAACTATGTAAATTTTCATTTTTTCTAACAATCACATTTTATTTTTTTGGCAAATGATAAGGTATATGTTTTTGTGGGTGCAGTCTTTCAGTGCCTAAATGACGGTTTCGAGCTACAAAAATTGGTAGACATGTATGGAACCCGTAGCACTATTTTTCCAAAATTAAATGTTTAATTTTTATTTATTTTTTAATTATGTAAGTGATCAAACCTCGAGAATGGTACGTCAAATGTGGGTGCAGCCTTTGAAGGTCTTAATGTCGTCATATCGACTTGGATTTTTTATAGCAGGTAGAGGTCAATGTCTACTAGTGCAGCATACAATTTTTTTTTAAATGGTTGTGAAATGAAAAAGTTACGAAAGAAACACTAACAATATCTTTTTTTACTTAAGAAGTGATGACAATGATGATAATGATGATGATGATGATCATGACGACGACGATGATGATGATGATGATGGTGATGGTGGTGATGATGATGATGATGATGAGGATGATGATGATGAAGACGATGACGATGATGATGAAGATGATGAAGATGAAGATGATGGTGATGATGATGATGAGGAAGACAATGATGATGATGATGACGATGATGAATATCATGATGAATATGATGATGATGGTGATGGTGGTGATGATGATGATGATAATGAGGATGAGGATGAGGATGAGGATGAGGATGAGGATGCTGACGAAGATGATGATCATGATGATGATGAAGATGATGATGAAGATGATGATGATGATGATGAAGACGATGAAGATGATGGTGATGACGACCACAACGATGATGATGATGATGATGATGATGATAATGATGATGATGGAGATGGCGATGATGATGATGATGATGATGATGATGATGATGAAAAAGATGACGATGATGATGATGAAGATGATGGTGATGGTGATGAATATGAGGATAAGGACTATGATGAGGATGATGATGATGATGGTGATGAATATGAGGATAAGGACTATGATGAGGATGATGATGATGACGATGATGATGATGAAGATGAAGATGATGGTGATGAATATGAGGATAAGGACTATGATTAGGATGATGATGATGATGATCATCATCATCATCATCATCATCATCCTCATATTCATCACCATCATCATCATCGTCATCATCATCATCCTCTTCTTTATCATCATCACCATCATCATCATCATCATCATCTTCATCACCATCATCTTCATCTTAATCATCATCATTGCCATCATCATCATCATCATCATCATCATCCTCATCGCCATCTTCATCATCATCATTGTTATCTCCATCATCATCATTGTTATCTCCATCTTCCTCCTCCTCCTCCTCCTCCTCATCATCATCATTCTGGTCATCATCACCATCATCTTCATCGTCTTCATCATCATCATAATATTCATCATCATCGTTGTCGTCGTCGTCGTCATCATCATGATCATTATCATCATCATCATCATCATCATCACCATCATCATCTTCATCATCATCTTCATCATCATCATCATCGTCGTCATCACTCTCTCTTCCCTGGTTCTACACCTCTCTCTCTCTCTCTCTCTCTCTAAACCCCCTCTCCCTCTCCCTAACCTCTCCCCCATCCCTAACCATCCTACTCTTTCTATCTCTCTGCTACTCCCCCATCCCAAAACCCATTCCTCTCTATCTCTCTCCCCTCCTCTCCCTAGCCCTTACTAACTCGGGCTCTCTCAGTCTCTCTCTCTTCCCTACACCTCCACCTACCTCTGATCTCTCTTTCTCACTCCCTACAACTAACACCCTCTCTCTCTCTCTCTCTCTCTCTCTCCTTTCCCCCCTAACCATTAATAACCCCCTCTTTCAGTCTCTCTCTCTCTCTCCCCCCCTCGCTAACCCCCCTCCTAGCCCCTTACCCCTAACTAAACCCCCTTCTCTCACTCTCTCTTCCTTGCTTCTACACCTCTCTCTCTCTCTCTCTCTCTCTCTCTCTCTCCTAATCCCCTTTCCTCTACCGCTAACCACCCCCCATCTCTAATACCTAAGCCCCTAACACCAAATCCATATTTAACCTCCTAACCCATAGAAACTATTAAATAAACTATTGAATAAGGTTTTGATGATTACAATAAAGCTAGAGCGTTTTTTCATGAAGAAACGCTCGCGCATTTTGTGCAAGTAGGCGTTATTTAGCCGTGCACCAAACATATTAAATGCCTAGGATTTTTTTTAAATTCCAAAAACGCCCGCGTTTTGTTTGTCCATAAGGCTAGCACGTTATGTGTGTCCATAATGCTAGCGCATTTTGTCTGTGCAAAAATTCAGCAAAATACTCTACCTATTTCGTACCCGGAATTTTTGTTTTATCTCCCCGTCTCCCATACAACGTTGCAAAAAAAGCTTCAAACTCTATGTTCACAATCAGCATTCAAGGAAAATGAGGAAGATCAAGACACTCTATGTCACCTCTATGTTCACAATCAACAATCTTGAAGAGGATTCTACAGTTAGCATTTGGAATTGAGGATTCCACATTCACAATTAGCAAGCTTCAAGAGGATTCTACATTCACAATTTCAAGCTTCAAGAGGATTCTACATTCACAATGTCAAGCAAGCTTGATGAATCTATATGAACACAATTGAAGAAGAATCTACATTCACTGTTGAGCAAGCTTGAAGAATCTATATTCACAAATGAAGAATTTTCTATATTCACAAGTGAAGTAGAAACTTTACTTTCACATTTGAGCAAGATTGAGGAATCTATATTCACAATTGAGGAAGTATCTATATTAACAACTGAGCAAGCTTGAAGAACCTATATTCACAATTGAGAAAGAGTTTGGATATTTGAATAGTTGAGCACACCTCTAGAATCTATTTTCTTAGTATTGCTCATTGTGGTTATGGGGAATTCACGCAATCGAAAAAGGAAATCGGCAAGGAAAGAGAAGCCTCAAGAAACCATGGAAGAAGTTAAAGAAAAGAAAATATTGGACATGTGGAATCAAAGGAATTCCATGGGAACTCATCCAATTCCAACCGTATATGATGCCACAATCATTCCTACCCATCCACCTCAAGAAAAACGGAGAAATTCACTAGAGGGGCCATCAATTTCAACAACATTTGATGAACAAGAACCCCACGGCACTAGTCAAGAAGTAAGACGTAGGTGCTCATCGGGGGATGTTTCAATTCCCACATCAACTCAACCTCAAAATATGGTAGTGAATGACTTGTTGGATAGTGGTTATACAAACAACGAAGTTAGAGAGGCATTGAATGAAGGATTTACAATGGAAGAAGAAAATGTTATGGAGACCGTCCAAGAGAAAGTCCAATTTCCCACATCCAACTACCAACAAGAGAATGAAATACAAGAGGCTCCTATTGAAACTCCAGAGCATCCTGGTGATGTTGTACATGCTCCAGTTCCAACACCCTTATCTCCATTAACAAGTGCACGCCGAAGAACTCCGAAACGTATACAGGTTTATGAAACTCTCATTAGTTCACTTGAAGGTACGTTGTCTAAACGTGCTATTGCTTATCAAACTCGACAAATACTTGATTAATTCTTTTATTCTAAATGTGATGGGGACAAGTGCAAATTATTTTTATCATTGTTAAAATCTAGGTCTATGGCTGTTGTTAGAAGAACATTAAGGATAAAGATGACCAAAAAGTTAGAACCAAGTTCTCATATTGTTAAAAGTTTAGTGGATGCATTTAGTACAATCGGAAAGAAATATCGCTCAAAATATCGCAATGTGGCTCGTCGTGTGTTGTCACAATCAATCGTGAACAAACACACTAGGGCACTTCGTTTTCTTAAACCTACCTCCAAAATTATTAATTTTAATGTGAAGACACTTCATAGGTATTATGTTAGAAGAGAACAACTTGAAACCGGACAAACAGATGTTTGGGCCTTCATTGGCAGGTTTCCACGCTCTAATATGAAGCTCATTGATGTGGCAAAGGGATTAGTGCAAGTTTTTCGGCATGACAGCACTAGACCTTCTTCCAACCAAAAAGATGCATCAAAATTGAGAAGGGGTTCAAAGAATCGTGAACCACACATTAAACATTTTCTTGATATGACACAAATAGAATTATATGAAAGATTTAGGAATGAACATAACGAACTTGACTTGGGCCAAAGATCCTTTGAAAAATGAAAACCATGGTATGTTAAAATAAACACAATTCATAACACATGTTGTCGATACCACATTGAGTATGGTTACTATTATGAAACATATACATATATTTTTAGTGTATTGCATAACACTCTTGTGCAGGAATGCTCAGCTACATTACCACCGATGTCATCTAGAGACTTTATTCATAGCATTTTGTGTAGCAGGCCAAACAATTGCACATTTTATCAAAAAACTTGCATAGATGGGACATGCCCAGGGTGTGGTGGATTTTATCAATCAAGTACATTCAATTTTAAATACATTTTCACATGAGGATAATCCACCCTTTTTACAAACATGGGACCATGAACATATTATTTTCCTTCATCAAAACAACATTATCAAGGAAGATCATTAAACTAGTTACGTATTTCATTTTCCATGGATTTTGTATGATTACTTTTGCATTATGACAAGTGGAAAATGGACATATGAAAGAGGTAAAGCACAAAC
This sequence comes from Larix kaempferi, assembly GCA_027924585.1. Taxonomy (NCBI): domain Eukaryota; kingdom Viridiplantae; phylum Streptophyta; class Pinopsida; order Pinales; family Pinaceae; genus Larix; species Larix kaempferi. The sequence continues at coordinate 13,242,512 of BSBM01000196.1, forward strand.
GAGGGTCTTACATACTAGGGTTTAGTAAGGATAGGGTTTGTATCTTCAACAATTTTGTGGGAGTGAATTCATGACCATCTATTGGTTAGCATATTGGAACAAACTAGGGTATATTTGTTACATATATTTGACCATATGTACATGAAGGAACAATGAATTTTATTACACTTTAGTTATGCATTCCTTGCCATTGTACTTGATACTTTGCCATTCTTTTTTGCATGCTAGAGTAGACACACTTCAACCGAACGTCATAGATTCTCATGTACGTATCATTTGATGAAATACGGTAGCATTGATGAAATGTGTAGCATCTATTAGACTTCCTCTTAGTTTGTGAAAATTTCATAGGCTTACATTGTTGATATGCGTAGCATGTTACTATTATGACAGAGGTTATTCAAACATATTTTGACTTATTTTGTTAACTTTTGTTTTTTCCTTGCAACCATAATCCTGATCAATGGGTATGAACCCTTGGAGTTGACAAAATACATAATTTTAAATTAGATATCAAATTAGCATGCATGTGCTAAGTTCATTGAACTGTTGAAAGATATTATTAGTTTTTTCCATTAAGATAATGTTTTCATAACACAATGGTGAGATGTTACTTGATCAATGCAATAAATGTAAGAGAATAAATATTGCTTAAAATGTAATTATATAAATGTCAATAGCATAATTTATCAATTTGTGGAAGAGATAAATCATCACAAGCACAAGTGGAAACTCAAGAGAAAATATGGAATATATTGTATCATGCATTGATAGCCGAATGTTTGTAATACAAAATATGGAAAAGTAGTCGGCCCTCAAATGGCCTGTCAATGTACATGTATCTCTAAGTACAACAATGTGTACATGTATGTCAAAATACATTTATACATGACTATGCAACATCAAAAATCAATCTTTCGCTTATTTTTCCCCGACTTTCCTCTATCGACCATCTCCCTGGGATCACTCTGCATCTCAAGAGTCTGCAAAAAAAAGATCATTATTTTTATCAAATAACTGCACTAATATCCTACCATTAACAAACTTAAAAAATTAACTTATGGCCAAATTCTTTATGGAAAACACTCACCAAATCCTCATGGGGTATAGATGTCTGCGGTGTGCTCATGGAAGGCCTCTCTATAGTTGTGCTCTGCAAATAGAAGATCATATCTCAATTAATTCAACAATTCAACATTGATCAACATGTTTGGGTAAATTGAATAAAAAAACTTGGTCATTAATGAGCATCTCACCGCAAGAGGAGACTCGGTCAGAACCATGGATTGAGCAGAGGGGTCGGGCATTTCTGTCACTAATGGCTACAATCACCAAATGGGGAAATAGTTAGACATGCATGAATAAAAAATATAGTAACATGGTTAAATACTATGCATTGTGATTGTTGAAATAGTTACCTCTGTATGACTTGTGGCTATTACAGATGCGGCACTAACTGCAGCATCAATGACTCTTATTAGGTGAGGGGTAGATGGATCTCTCGTGTGTCTTCTATAGAGGACATCCACACCCTTTCTAGGAGTGGAGCCTCTCTTATACACTTGTCCCTTTTGCACATTTGGACTATAAGGATATCCAACTGCTGACTGTCTCTTAAGTATAGAGGTTGGTGGATACAATCACCAATTACTGACGTAGTTAGAAATGCATTGGTCAATGAAATAGCATGTATTAACAAACTGAAAATGATGAAATACATACCGATGTACTGTATACTTCAAGCAATTCTAAGAAACGTTCTGCCACCCGTTGTGTTTCTATGGGCACGTTATCGGTTGTATTCACACCATGGGGGAGCTCACTAGATGAAATCATTTCCCTCTGATGGGGATCTACAACCTACAATTTAGAAAATTGTAAATATTAGATCGTGTAGCATTAATTAAGTAACAGGTGATAACAAACTAACATGTATTAAAATAATGTCATGTTGAAATAGTTACCTCAACGTGAGTTGCTGTCGTTGAAGGTACGACAACATCTTGTACATCAGAAGGTTCTACTGGATGAGCCTCTTGCCCATCATGCCCTTCTTATAGCAACTACAAGTTTTAAAATAATTAAAAATAAATTAGCAATCTATATATGTGTATAGTAAGGAAAAATAATTTACAAATGACACTAAATTGTTAACCATTTACTCATGTATTAAAATAATGTCATGTTGAAATAGTTACCTCAATGTGAGTTGTTGTCACTAAAAGTATGACAACATCTTCTACATCGGATGGTGTTGGTGCATGAGCCTTTGGACTATGCTCTGCATCATCAGTGGAAAGGTCTTCAACCTCGTGCCCTTCTTGTAGCAACTACAAGTTTTAAAATCATTAAAAATATTAGCAATCTATATATGTGTATAGTAAGGAACAATAATTTACAAATGACACTAAATTGTTAACCATTTACTTACCTATGTAAAATACCCAGTAAAGGTATCATCTGTTTGGACAGGACCAAAGCAAGGATGGCCGCATACTGTGCATGGGTGGGGCTCTCGATTGTGCTCATGATGTGCAGGTCTAGTACCACTACTAGATGCTCCTCGACCACTGGAAGGTGGTGGCTCTACCCCACCAAGAGGTGGTGGCTCTACTCCAACCATACATGGTGGCTCTGATGGCCCTGCCTGGTACGTACCTTGAATGTACATGCTATGGCGAACAACCTCCTATGCCAACATTAGGAATGACTCCTGTGTCTCTGGGACCAACTAATGTGCAGGCGGCACATATGGCCTGGGTAGCTTCCTGCGAGGTGGAGCTACTGGGCGATTTGGATCTATGTTCCTCGCATTGGGACGTTGTTGAGGCATCCCCATCCCAACGCCCTGGTACTCCAAGATATCAAAATAATTCACATGCTTCCCCAAAACAAATTCTGTGTACATCTTTCTCAGAAAATATAAAGGCATTTCCCTGTTGTTATGTGGTGGTTGATCAAACACCATGTACCATCGGTCCATCCAATTATCTATGAATGGTTTATATGTGCAGTACTCGATAGAAATATTCCTTTTGTTTGCATTTGGGATTTCACCCGTCCGTGGATCTCTAAAGAGGGCAAACATATGTTGTTTTGTTATTTTCAACTTCTTAACTTCTTTGTAGCTAATTCCATCAGCATATTGTTGCCTCTTTCTTTCTTTGAATGTAGAAATATCTTTCAATGCACCATTAGACCTACTAAAGGTCTCTATCATTGCATCCAAATTGGATGCAAGCATACGATGCCTATCGTCAACAATAGTTATTGAGGCTCGAATTTCTCTAAGCCTCTCAATTTCTCTTTGGATGTTTGAATGTGCATCCATGGTCGTCACTGCAATAAAAAACAAATCATTAGAAACATATACATGTTCTATAATGACATCTCTCAAAAATGAAAAATGTACAAACTTTGTGTAAGAATGAATACATTACAAACATAAATATCATCTCAAAATACTATAATAACAACTACATGTAAACCAAAGTGGAAGGTGAGGATCAACTACATGTAAATCGATTAATGATCAATGGTGGAGAGCTCCTGATTCAATTATTAATGAAGGATAGAGACAATGGGGGCCTTAAAAGCAATTTTACACCTTTCTAGAGCCGAGGTATTGGGGAAGATGTTATTAGTCATACTCTACCTTCAGAAATTTCTCTTTTGGCAAGACACTCTTTTAAGGTTTTGTGGGGACCACATGTAATAAGTCCTGGAGATCTGGACAGGTTGTGCTAGTCACATAAAAGGCCTCAGATGCTTTTTAGAGATCTTGCTTGGCAAAACACTCTTTTAAGGTTTTGTGGTAGGGGTCACATGTTATAAGTCTTGGATATCCGGACAGATTGTGCTAGACACGTAAAAGGCCTCGGATGCTCTTTAGAGATCTTGCTGGGCAAGACACTCTTTTAATGTTTTGTGACAGTCACATGTAAAAGATCCTGGGAGATCCAATAGGTTGAGTTGTGTGCTCATAAAAATCCTGGGATGCTCTTTCGAGGTTTTGTTGACGCACGTAATCAATCCTGAGGATTCCACAGTATGGCCAATGATGATGAAGACCTACAAGTGATGGGCCTACATCCAGTATGAAAAAGGACTGGCTCTGTAGAACTTCCTATGACAAGTAGATTGGAGATTGATTGAGATAGAAGCAGCAGTGACGATGACGATGATTCGAGGACGATGATTTGTTGATGATGATCCAGAGAAGAAGACTTGTGCTGGCAGATCTGTGTCGAGAAATACCTTCCTAGTTAAGAGGGAGTGTTGATGTATATGTAACTTCAGAATGTATTTCACCCATGTATATTGTACTCCTATAGAGATGTTATTATTCCTCTATAAGGAAGTGTCGTCATTTGTATTGACAAGTGTCGTAAGTGTCGTAACTTGCTGTGATGGGTTATTAGACCACCAAGTGTGGGGTCGGCCCGGATTAATGTAACCATGGGTTATTAGACTGAGTTAGACAAGTAGTCCATGTTAGTTTATTGGGAAGGACAGGACAAGTATAAATAGAGATCGGTAGATCTCTATTTGATCATCTCATTATTCACTCCTACATCACTCGGAAAGTGGTGCACTAGTTGAGGAGGAGGAGTAGCTGCTAGTAGAAGACTATCTCTTGTACTTTGGTTGTATCATTGCTCTTTCTATCTCTAAGGAAGTTTTGGGGTTTTTCACCTTTATGGTTTTCCCCAGTGAAACTCTGTGTGTCTATTGTCTCATGTGATTGCTTGGTGTGATTGATATGCATTGTTATACTTGATATGTTGTTTATGTTATTCTCTCAGTAAAGATCCTAGAGTATGTTGAATTAATGCTCAAAAAATTAACATTGAAAGAGGAGTTGCAGAAGTCATATGAAAACTCCAGAGCATCCATAAACATTATAAATAAGTCTTAATATCATCCAAGTAACTTCTGTAGCAATTTGGGATAATTTGGAGTCATTTGGAGACCAAGGGACCAATACTAGCCAAAGAGAAATTGCTAGTCAAACTCCCTACTTTGGCCAGAATCTTAAAGGGGTTTGCAAAAGTATTTTGTTAGTCCTATATCATCCCTGAACATCATAATAAATTCCTAATATCATTCATATACTTTATCAGAATATTTGGGAGCATTTGGAGCAAATTGGATACCTAGACATCAAAACTAGTCAAAGGTCGAACTAGTGGAAAAGTTGAAAATTTCACCATTTTAAATCATTTCAAAAAAGAGACATTATAGTGGTATCAGAGCATGATCTTGGAACCTAATGTGGTTTTATTTTCATGAGTACAAGAAGTCAGGGACCACCCTTATATATTGAAACCAAAGTTACTTTTGTTGAAGGGGAAGTAGAAGGAAAAGAAGAGCAATTTTTTTTAGGAAACTATGACTAGGGATGAAAAGGGAATCTCATCTGATGGTGAGGAGCATATAAAAATCATGAAACCAATATTTGAAGACATGACCAAGTAGCTTATGAAAGGATTCGAATTGTTGGCTATCCAACTTGGGAGAAAATATATTGATCTTAAGAAAACCAAGGGGAAAAATGCATCAGTTTGCTTGAAGGAGCAAAAGGAGGATACCCATGAACCACCTAGTTCTGAAATAGGTGAAGTAGAAGAAAAAGTACATGAAGAGGATCGAAATTCACTCCCAAGTGACTTTGAAAAACTTGAAGAGATACAAACACTTGATTTGGTGGAAGAGAAACTTGAATTGTCTCTTGATGAAGGTTATGCAATTTTTAAAGAAGAGCATGATTCCTCTACATTGGAACCAATCTACGACAAAGGTTTCACACTTTTGAAGGAGATGCATGATACTACCCATATGGATCCTTCCCATGATGAAACTTCTGCACTTTTTGATCATTTGGGTGAGCTAGTTCATTCTCCTACATCCTACAATTCCATGTTTTGCAACATTAGTCTCAATGAAGTATCGATGAAAGGGTTCTTTTTTATGGTGCCACATGAGGAGTATGGAACTCCTAGATTTACTTTTTATGATGACATGGTTGGAGAACATTCTTATTCGCATTTGCAGCAGCATCCTTTGTTACTTTATGATGATGCACATCTACATGGATGCACCTATGATATGCATTTGAGTCACTTGAAGACTCATGGTTTTTCTTGCTCAACACTTGGTTCATTTGATGTTGGAGGAACTTCATCCAACACTGGGGTGAATAGATTTATGATTGGAGAACATTTTTGTTGGCAGCCACATACTTTGTTATATCTTTATGATTCTCACATTCATGGATGTATGGGTGAGACTTCTTTGAGTCATTTGAAGTCTCATTGTTTTTCTTGCTCATTATTTGGTTCAGATTTTAGTGGAGATTCTTCATTCACTTCTTGGATGAAAGAATACATGGTTGAATATTTTGATGCATATAACATCCTTTTGGAGCAACATTACAGGACATGGGATCCTCACCTATGTCATTGGAGCAGATTTGATTGGTTACTTGATGCTTGTATGCACTTGGAAAATGGTGGTCTACTTGCTTGGAGGTATAAGCACTTTCATGATTCTTTGATGAAGCATCTTCTTGATGTTCATTTTCATTATGTTTTTGTGTACTTTGATAATATATATTTTGTACTCATGATGTTTGGAAGAATGCACACAAGAAAATGGGATCCAGGAACTATGAATTGGAGAGCACTTCTAATTGTTGGAGTGCAATACAAGCAATGGGACCCTGGGATAATTTTTAGTCCCATTGATTTCAAATTTTTTGGGAAACAAGCAGTACGAGAGATGGATTCCCCACTTAATAAAGTGATTTTAATCAGAGTAGTGTAGCAGAAATCATGGTGGTAGCAGAAATCATGGTGGTTCCTCTCTAAAATCTTCATGGGATCTCAAAGACTCAAGGTTGGGCAATTCAATGGCAACTTCAAACAATTATACAGAAAGCAGTTTCTTCAACACCCATGTTTGAAATTGCTTGAAGACAAGCCATATTGGGAAGGGAGGATTTTTCATGTCCCAAATTTTGCATTGGGTCACAATGTCCTAATCCCATTTGCCATATTCATGAGAGTTTGTCAAATTAATGTTAAGGGTCAAATAATTGCCAAGGAGGAAAATTACTAGTTTCCTAGATTGGGGGTGGAAGCTTTTGGATTTGGAATAAAGGGGAGAATAAATGGTGTGTGGACATTAAAATAGCATAAATATTTAATAAAGGATATAAATAAATATATACAAGTGAACATCGAAGTGGCATTTGATCATGAAGACACATGGAGGAAGTGGGACCCAAACAAGCTAGATTTACTATGCCATATGGCATCCTCCTCTTGTTAATTTGAATCCATGAGAAGTCCAATGTTATTGGGATGATTTGGAAGTGAATAATACTTGGCATGATTCAATGAGGTCGAAATGTAGAGGAAGAGTAACTCCCATGGAAGAGGAAGAGACAATTTGGAGCTAGTGGGACACTTGGGCTAGATTCCCTAGCTCTATGACAACAATGATGAAGATGCTATGACACCTATGACACAGATAAGACTTGAAGGCTGACATATGACATATATGACATGTTAGGGATAAAAATAGACTCCAAGAGGGTGCTCAAGTGAGTTAGGGCAGCCAAACAGACACCAAGTCGAATTTGGAGAAGGAAGGAGCTAGAATTGGAAGAACAAGTGGCATACTTGGGAATCTCTTCCCAAATTGAGTTGGCATGAAGCTCTTGGAAGGAATTCGAACCATGGAGGAAATTATAATTTTATAAAATTCATGAACAAAGAAGAATAGCAGCTTTTGATCATTTTTAGAATTTGCAATTGCATTTGTGAGAGAAGAGCTAGTGGATGACTAGTTTCTTGCCTTAGCCAATTTCAAGGGTGAAAGATTCCCATCCAAGTTGGTGTTTGGAGAGGCCATTCAGGTATTTCATGGAGATTTAATGGAGTCTTTATTTGCAGGTTTAAGCTACATGGAAGCTCATGGTTTCTTCTAGTGTAGCTCACTCACTCAACCATTTCCATTTTTCATTGCATATTCTTGCTCCTTGAGGGAGGGCGCTTTTGGTGAGCTATTGTACACTTTGGGGGAGATTCTTATGCCCCATTTATGTTGTAATAAGATTCATATAATCTATTCTTCATATTCATAAATGTCTCAGGTCAAAAATGCAGTTGGAATGATGTAAATCTAATGTTTAATGAAGAAACAGTTCCATTTCCCCACTACCTTGTTGTGAACCAATGTAATGTTGACGGATTCAAATGAATAAGTAAAATAATGATGGTGTATTGATGAATGGACTGTTATTGATTTATTATATGAGTTTAGTGTTCATTACATAATAATTTGGAGTCATTTTGTTGAGTTTCATAGCATTGGGAGAAGATTGCCTATCATTTCCCCCAAGGTTGAAACTAGTCTTTTTGCATCTGATTTAAGGGAGTTATAGCAGAAATTAAAAGTTGAATGGAGATTCATATGAGTTCATGTTTATTTACTTTATATTTCCCCTGCTTCCATTCAGAAATTCGATTTGGATTGAGTGCATTTGGAAAGTCATTTTCATCATCTACCCCTAAGGGATTTGAACCACAATTCACTAGTAAAATCCCTATCTTAACCAGATTTGAAAGAGGAGTCGCAGAAGTCATATGAACACTCCAAAGATCCATAAACATTATAAATATGTCTTAATATCATCCAAGTACCTTCTATATCAATTTGGGAGAATTTGGAGTCATTTGGAGACCAAGGGACCAATACTAGCCAAAGAGAAATTACTAGTCAAACTCCCTACTTTGGACAGAATCTTAAAGGGGTTTGCAGAAGTCTTTTGTTGGTCCTATATCATCCCTGAAAATCATAATCAAGTCCTAATATCAGTCATATACCTTATCAGAATATTTGGGAGCATTTGGAGCAAATTGGAGACCTAGACATCAAAACTAGTCAAAGGTCGAACTAGTGGAAAAGTTGAAAATTTCACCATTTTAAATAATTCCAAAAAATGGACATTACAATAGTGAAGGGTTACACCCTTTCACTTAGTAATTAATAAATTATAATTAATATATTGTTTTATATTTGTTACACTATTCCAATGAAATGGTTTTTACCTTCCATGTATTCCTTCCAAAGATGTTAGTTCACTTCCTCTCTTACCAGTGAACAACATTAAAACAAGTTTCTATTTTCATGGACAACAAAGCTATGGGGGAAGAGTACACTTTAGCGGTAAAATATCATTACAAATTAGAAAAACAAAGTCACGCAACATATTCATTTTATTAGAGACAATATAGTCATTTACCTTAGTAGGAGACAACATTGGACCAATAAATATGATGTGATAGCATTATTTATATTTATATATGCATCTTGCTCTTTCTCTCCTAACACTAATGTTGTGGATTAATGACGATGAACAATTCTTGAAATCAAATTCATTGTTAGCTCAACATTTTAACCACAAGTTGAACAATACAAGAAAATTCTTGAAGTTGACACAACATTATCTCTATATTGTAATGGCTCTTAGGCCTATCAATTTCATGATTTGACTCATTCAAACCACAATTTGTTTTTTGTCTTCTAGTGGCAATGGTGAATACGATATTTTGATGCATGCATATGGATATCATGGTAATGGTAATCATGACACATTATGGGTATAGTCCATAAGAGAATAATCCAAGGTGGAATGTGGATTGCAACAAGCAAGATGCCTTATCAACTCTATATAAATATTTAAGTATGGGCCCACCATCAAGTCATTTACATGCCAAATCTAATATGGAATCATGACATTCACCATGATATAGTCTTCGAAAGGCACTGATAAGAAGGAAAAATGGTTAGGATTTCCATGAAAGGACCTTTGATTTCAATTTGGTTGGTTGTCAATGATCCCCATTGATCTATTAAGTGGTTTGAATATGATTGAGAGCAGTGCCATGCTTCTTCTTCTCATGGTTTACAAATATGGTGGAATCATTAGCAACATTTAATTTGACTTCTTTCATATCACTCGTCATATTTCCTACATTGGTGCACATCTACTTACAATTATGAGCATGCCATTTGGTACGACCTACTTTCACCAATCTAGCAAACTATAATTTGTTTTGTCAGAATTTACATTAAATTGGTACTTGAAGGACATTATTTTTAACAAGTTTTCCATTGCATTGTTGTTGTCAATAATATTGTGTTAAGTCTTAATATATATTATCGTCAAAATTTGTGTGAAATTTATATGGGTCATTGAAGGAGATTATTTCTTATAACTTTCTCATTGAATTATTACTATCCATATAATAACACTACCTAAATATAGAGACAAGTTTGAATTTTTTTATCTGTTTTTTTTATTATTTTTATGTTTCAATTCTACACATTGAAGGCTCTTTTGCTCCATGGGAGGACCCTTCATTCGAATTTGGCATCTCCCTTGTAGCTCCTAATTGATGCAAGCAATGGTGCATCTAATTATGGCAAGCTATCACCCAAGCTATCGAGTTTGGGCTATCGAAATCACATGCCATAGTAGAAGTTTCAACTAGACTTACATTTAGAGATGTTGCATATATTTACGAAGTAGTTAGGGAGTTACAAGAGTTCAAAGTACATACAAAGATGAAATGGTGTTATCTAGCCCAATGAAATGGTTTTTACCTTCCGTGTATTCCTTCTAAAGATGCCAGTTCACTTCCTCTCTTACCAGTTAACAACATTAAAACAAGTTTCTATTTTCATGGAAAACAAATCTATGGGGGCGTAGTACACTTTAGCGGTAAAAGATCAATACAAATTAGCAAAACAAAGTCACACAATAAAGTCATTTTATTAGAGAGAAAAAGGAGAGCAAAGTTCAAACATAACCATAGACAAATGATCACATCTTGGCTTTAGGACCTATTATTTAGGAAGCAAAGGTTGTTAAACACAAAGTTATGACAAACCTATGTAAAAATTTTGAATTAAATGCACGCAAAATGTTAACTTGTGACAAACCTATGTAAACCTTGTGAGTTAAATATTCAAGCTACATCATTTCGTGCATAGACATATTCTTGCGTTGACAATGTTGTTAAACCAAGAAATAAACCAATAACTCTAAGACTTTTTTCTTAATAGCATGACCATCCTTGCCCCCTAACCCCAGGTTAGCATCTTTATTATCACAATTATTACTAGTCTCATGTTGTTAACAAAAATAACATGACTAATAGTTCAAGTACACTTTTCTATGACAGAGGTTTCAACTGTCGCATCTCTGCACATAGTTTTTCCCATACTCACTGTTAGCACCCAAATCGACCCCCAAGGCTATGAGAGAGGGCAAGCTAGGGTAACAGCAAAACCACTTTAGACTTATGCTACCGACCCAGCATAGTCTAAGAGGGATCTCTCATCAACTTCATAAGACTGAAATAATCATAGATATGACAATGACAAACATACAAGAGTCTTGTTACTCTAGATAATCATTCAAAGTACATTCAGAAGATCAGATTTTTGCTAGGATAAATTGTTTAAGTTTGGCAAGATAATCATGAGAGAAACATTGGGCAATGGAGTCAAACATAACACATAAAACAAATAACAGCGATGATGCATGAGATATCCAAACAGAGGCAAGAAAACTACCAACTCACAGTCAAAGAGCTTTTGTTTGATGGTCTAGAAGAATAGATGAACAAACCATCGATATAGGGCATATGAGTATGAATCCTATACCAGTTTTAGCATAAAAATATGGTGGATGCTTGAAATGAGAGAAACAGAGCATGCATTCATGAATTATGTCCCAATGCAACACTTATCCAAGCATGAAGGAAAATAACATTATGAACTTAACAATGAAGGAAACAATCACATAAGAAGAGAAGATAGACAGACTATGAGACCACCAGCACATGAATCTCAGTTGAAATCAGTCTCAAGCACTGCAATTTTATTAATGACAATGTTTCAAAATAGAGCTCAATCCCCTCAGGCCTCAGCCCTTTGATTTTTCAACCCTTTACTCTTCTATTACAATGTATTTATAGATCTACTCAGGCCTCAGGGTCAAGCTACCTCAACAGGAAGTTGTTACAGCTGCATGGACACATGCACAAAAGGTTTAACAACTCTGAGAGTTGGTTGCAACGACTTTCCCCATTTCTGGCCGCGGACTGCTGAAACCGCCCTTCGGAGCCCCGGTTGTATATCTCAAATGGAGACACATGTGTAAAAATTGAAAGAGGTTTTTATGGTCGGGCTCGTTCCTGACAAAACCCATGTTCCCATTTCCTCAAATTCCCCTCCAGCTGGCTGGGATCTGCTTCGGAAGTTGATGACTCAGGCAGTAAACGTAATTTTTGGAAAATTACCCTGTAAAGATCTCTTTGGTTCTCCCAAACCGTGAAACCTGTGTAAAAACTGAGAGAGGTTATTTTATATTGGTCCGTGATGAAGAAAAACCTCTCTCAATTTCTCCATATTCCTCCCAGTTTGGTGGAAACAGCTGCTTGAAAATGGTGACTAAAACAATCATTTTCACTAAAAACCAAGCATATTCTTCACATGAAATTTCATTCAGTTTTAAAATTTGGCTCTCTTCTTGCAATTTGAATTTCGGGACTTGAATGCTGATGTGGCAGGTGTATGAGTTTGAATTGTAAACCTCCTAAGTAGCGGGTTTTAGCTTAGCACAAATCTGGTGCTAACAACTGGCTCCAATTGGGAATGCTATCCTCCCTGTGAGGTAGCAAAGAACCCCTGGTAGACTAGTGCTTGATCCATTGGGCTACTCCCAAATTTGAACTGAAGACTGCAATATGACCTATTATCTGACCCTGCAACCCTTTCTGCTCCTGCAAGTGGACTCAAACTATGACTGAAACAGTCTCCTCTACTGAAAACCAAGAAAATAGGGATGCTCTGTTTTCCTAGCTCTTGTCCATCTGGATGGATGACCTGTGTATTGACGAGAGCGTTCTAGGCAGTGGCATCCCTCCAAATAAAAATTTAATGCTTTCTTGTATGGACAAGCTCCAATACTCTGCTGCTCTGAGACCAGAAACATTCACTAAGCTTGCAAGACCTGCTTCTGAAAATCCTGGAGCTCCTCAAACAACAATAATCAACTTACACCATCCACCTTTAATACCTTTGCCATGTGAAATTCTAGAACCTGCTTATGACCTCCACCATCAGGGCTGGGTATAGTGACATGACTACCAAAAGACCATATCAAACCAAGGTTTTATCTAATGATTCTGGGAAGTTTGCAGTAGAAGTAACTATCATTCCTCCTTTCTTTCTTCAATTCTGCTGTCATTACCTCGATTTAAAAATGTCATCAATACTGGCAAGTGGCCTGTCAAAACAAAATTGGCGAGTTGGGGACCAAACCCTGTTTTTATCATCCAAACACATGTGTGTCCTAAAAACATAACACTCAACGTTTAGTGCAATATTAGATCCAATTGTGAAGGGAAATCATGCTCCTTTCGAACCAAAAAAACATGACAAAAGCCAAAAATTTATAGATATAGCATGGCTAACAATGCTGCTCTGGCCATTGTATCATAAGGTATCTTTTTAACAAATATTTCCACATTCACAAGTGTTGCAGCAGCCTGTATCTCCTGTGGTGTAGCCCAACCTTTACCACAATGAATAGAACCATACTACTCTTTTCGCCCGGCAGAAAACATGCTTTTAGGCAATTTTGATTTTAGCAATTCCACCAACTTCTTTTGATTGTTGGAGAAACTGGTCTAGAAGAAATGAAGCTTTATACCTGCGTAAATTTCACTAAGCCCAAAATTTCTTCGACGTGTCTAGATCCTTTATCAAGTGGGGGAAACTTTGTAATCATTTCACCTCATGATCTTTCCACCCTGGTGAGCTCGAAATGAATAAAGATTAATGATCCCTTAATGGCCATTTGACAAAGCAGTTGAAGGCGAATGTTGTCCTGGAAGTAGTGCACACATAATGTAGTTCTGGTTATTACTTGCACAGCTTTTGATTACATAAATCCTATAGGGCTCTTTAATACAACCACGGCGACCATACTCTGCCCACAAATCCACCGGCTCGAACCATATGACATCTTGATTTTGCTTACCTATCCTCAGCATATGATTGAGGTCAATTTTCCCTTGCTATGATCAGGCTTTATCAGAACAAAACGTGAATGGACTGCTCCTCATACCACTGGACTGAAGCGAGAAAGGAATGAAGCCCCACGTTCAATTCACTATTCGTCACCTCGATAAGTGGATATGTTTCCTACAGGAGCGCGTTTAGTTTTCATAGGCTATGCATGCTTGACCATCGCCTCACTTCCATAGACTGTTGGCACGAAGGTGGTCTGCCTCTTCTCACCAAAGCTTGGGTGTTTCCTTCGTTTGGTGCCTGCGTGCAAAGCCTTCTATTCGACCAATCAGGGGTGTGGTTCGCCATACTTTGCAGATTTGAGCCCCGGCGATTTACTGCACAAGTAAAATATGCGAAGTAAAACCCAGCCGCAGATCCGAGCTCCAAGAGATCCGAGCCGTCGAAAGGTGCAACGCGTTAATAAAACTTCACAAATTTTTAAAATGTATTTTTCCGTGCGAGTAAAAATCGTGAAGTTATTTCAGGCCGTTGATCTTCCTCTCGTCCAGATCGCGTCTGTTAAAGCGTGCATGAATTGACTGCTTGTTATGGGATCTCTTCACCGTGGCATTTTAATACATTTAACATTTAAACTTTGGAATTTTTGTCTTATACCCCAGACATCTCCTCGACGGCTTCAGAGCTCTGTAATACTCGTTGGCACTGGGATCTATCCAATCTGTGCGGACTTGAAAACTCCATCACGAGCTCATCTGGCAAGCTTCTCGCTGGGTATCATCCCGGATATTGTAGTTACTCGCTGGCAGTGATTTCCTGAAGTCCCTTCCGGAGTGCAATGTCCTTCCAAGCTATTGGGCGCATTCAGTCAGCAGCTCTTTGTATTGCACTTTCGACTTAGGCCCAAGGATTTCGTACTTCTAAGCTATACTTCCAAATTCTTTTACCTTCAAGTCCTTTCCAAGAATATATCTTAATCACAATGTATCTTATCTCCTTTATCTTACCAACATCTATGTGACAGAAAATTTAGGGACATATCCTTGGGAAATCACAAAATGTGAAACCGTCAGCTTTCTTCCACTATTGGATATCGTCTACTTCTTTATTGAACTATAGGCCCCTCATGTGATGTCTAAATTTATGTCAGTCTAACTTCCACAGCTCGGGGAGATGGACGGAAAATTTTATTTGAACGCTTCATTGGATTGACTTTTTTGTCTTTTCATAATGCGCACAATTTTATGCATCAATAACAAAACACCTGTCCTTATAAATATCCCCAGCACCATTTATCTTCTCGTGCAGCAGTGGCATTGGAAATTTTAACTTCCCCGCAGCGCTTGATACATTGACACCTGGACTCGGGATTTGCACTGTATTTCTCTTATATCTCTTTGATGGATCTGGAGCTCCCTATTGACACAATCACTGGTATTTACCTTAGTTGTGCGGCTTCTAAGCGAATTGAAAAACTTGCACCCCTGTCCTCTGCAATAACTCACGTCGTCTCTCATCCTTCATCTCAGCCAGATCAAAAACTGTCTCAATAGCTTTACCTGGATTTTTTCGGCACCTTTGGGCGAGTTCCTTTGTAAAACGTGGAAGTTGCACAAGGACAAAACCATGCTCCCCAGGACCTTGGGTAACCTTCGGTGTCAATTCCACTGCTGAACCACTACTAAAAATAACACGCACCATTTTCTGAAGAAGCTGACTCGACGAGGGGAAAACCTCTCTCTGATTAAATGTTACGCCCCTGGCAAATCATGCCTGGAGAAATAAGCTTGCAAAATGCATTTTCCTTTACATGGGGATTAGTCTACTTTGGTTTATCAAAAGAAAATCTTTGATGATTTATTATCCTTCTTATAGCTTTTTCTTTGCCTTTTTTAGCTAACATCATGGGAAAATGCAGCACTACCATGTGTTTTATTCTTACTTCGATACCAGCTTCAATAGATAGACAGAGGTATCCTTCACCAAATGTCCCATAAACCGACAACTATCAACCCTATACTCTGCTGCCTAGAGAAAAGTCATCAATTATCAATCGTTTACCCCGTAATGCTCACTGGAAGTGTTGTTCACACATGCATAGTCTTCCACAAACCCATCTATACCTCTTCGAGGATAATACCCAAGAACCACCTTGTCAAAGACAGAATCTTTATCATTTGCATGGAAGGCTCTCGGTGTTGAGCGCTAGGGCTGGGCCCGATATTCCTTTTTGGTTCACTTCACAAAGAAGATTTTGGCCCACTCATAAAGATTTAAAATCTTTGTCCATAAAAATTTAAATTTTGGCTTTATATCAATTTATAAAAACCTTTGCTTCCATAACAGCTTAAGACCTTGGTCTCCATATAAAATTTTAAATGCTCCACTTAGATATACAAAGCTAACATAGGTTTACAAAGTCCATTTCTTTTTCCAAATTATGAAGACTCTCTTCTTTTGCTCAGAGTTTCGTCAATCCATTTGCTTGAAGCTCCCTTTACTGCCTGGATATGTAACCATTGACTGAAAACTATACTGAAAATTTTGAAATGAAACTTTGAAATTGAACACGGACTGTACATGCTGCAAACTGAAAATTTTCACCCTTCAAATCTGAACTGAACATGCTGAAACTGAAGAAGCTCGAAATCAAACCCAAACTGAAACTGTACATTTAGAAATCTGTTGAAAACGATGCTCATTGTGAGCTTATTCAAACTAGCTACCTACTCTGCTTCACTGAATGCAAATGCTGAATCAAATAACTTCAAATTCCCAATAAAGCCAGTCAAACAAATGGTTGCACAATTGGACTCCTTCACTGTGCTTGAAATCAACCAATGACAGAAAATATGACAGCCTAGGAAAACAATGATTCTCCTTATTTTCAAAGTGAAAATATGGCTGCAAATTCAAACTGAAAAGTCCTTCCATGTACTCGGCCACGGGATCAAAGAAGACATGCCAACCTTCAAAAAACTTTGTTACTTGTTTGTAAAGACAGGGCTGCTCCAACAGCAAACTCTCTTGCACACTGTCCAACCATTTCTGAAAAGGATCTTGAAGGGAGTTCTCCGGACAGTTTTCAAGTGAGACATCAATAATTTCATTAAAAATTTCAGAATTTGAAACTTGATTTTATTCATGTAATGCAGCAGAAATATCGTTATCTTCTTTAATAAAATCAAGTGAAACAAACTCTTCTTGACATAGAAATTATGAATTTGAAAGAGAACCCTAATTTTATGTTTGGTACTTCACTTCCCTACTGCAAACCTCCACTTCTTCTAAGTGGTGGGACTGATTGCACACCTGCTCTTCTTTTTCATCACCAATTTCAAAAAAGCTTATAAAGTTCTCCATGACCTTAGATTTCTATTTTTTATTAGAAGCCTTAAATCTTTTCTTTATCAATTCAAATGAAGAATAACAAAAGGGCAGACAATCACTTTCAGCATGTTTATTTTCAGCGGTTTGGTCATAGATTGCAATAGAATTTTCGTCACTGACTGCCCCATAACTTGCAAAGTTTTCAGCTGGTATAATATCCAAGTAGTCATCTTCATATTCATCATTCATAGGTGAACTAAAATCTTCTTTAAAACCATCACTAACAGAATTTTTAGCAGGCTGATTGCAATTAAAATAAAACAAATCAGGATTACCTTCCTTTGGTACCTCCTTTGGCTGATCATCGCTTTTCTTATCATGAAAAAGAAGGCAATGCAAGGCAAGTGCTTCTTGTTCATGTCTCTCTTCGAATCTTATTTCTTCTTCAATTATTTTATCATTGTCTTGGCTTGATAATTTTCCATACATCCTAAGATTTTCTTCAACCTCCAATGCATCAATGAACATATGTTGTAAGTTGGAAGACCTTCTCTCCAAAAGAAGGAAAGATAGAAGCATAATGCAACTTAGCAGCATTTTCTAGGGGCTGAATTTCCTTTGGCATATTATAATAGAAGCTTGCAAACCTCCTGTTAAAACTGGACATGGTTTCATCTTCTTGCCTTTTCATGGAGTAAAACTCTGAAAGAACTAGGTCCCATGACCTTCTCTTACCCCAAAACACTAGAAAGGAATCAGATAATTCCTCCCACGTATGAATGGACTCGGGCTTCAAGTGCTTGAACCATTCCTTCACATCTCCTTGGAGGGATTGGGCAAAAATTCTCATACAGACATCATCATGTTCTACTTCAAAAAAGTCCAGAAAATGTTCAAAGCCTTGAATATGCTTCTTAGTAGTAAGACTTTCGCATTCTCCATCAAAAACAGGGAGGTATTTATGGTATTTGGGAGGAAATTCGTGAAGAACAGGGGGCATCTTTAAAAGGATATATCTCGGCTGAGATCTGGAGGGCAAAGGAATATGTACAAGGATAATATCATCAGCCTCACTCTCAAGGGGTTTGCAAGGCTGGTTATGGATCTTACATGGTTCAAAAGAAGGGATGGGATCAGCTCCAGGGGTGAAAGGAGAATGTACATCTTCAAAGTCTAGTGAGGGATATACAAAGGAGGCTCTCTCATGCCCTAGAGCTCTTCAGTGAAACAAAAAAAAATTGATATAAACACATAGAGATAATAAGCAGCCAATGTAAAAGAACAAGGTCTCTTTGAAGAAATTTGTGCTTTGATACCTGGACCTTAGTTCTTCCATATTTTAGGCAACTGAGCTCACTCTACAGTGGAGCCTGCAAAATGGATTGAATCATGAGTGGAGTCGCCAGGTAAATGATACAACCTTCCTAATGTTTGACTGATGTTCACCATCAACATTCAGATCTAAACTTTGTCGTTCTTCCCAAGGACAATAAGACTCCCATTCCCCAGCAACGGCGCAAATTTGTTAACACCCAAATGACCCCCTAGGTTGTGGGAGAGGGCAAACTGGGGTAACAGCAAAACCACTTTGGACTTATGTTACTGACCCAGCACAGTCTGAGAGGGATCTCTCTTAATCTTAAGAAAACTAGAAAATGGTCACAGATTTTAACAATGACAAACATGCAGGATTCTTATAACTCAAGATAAGCATTCAAGCACATTCAGAAGATCAGATTTATGATAAGACAAATTGTTTAATTGTGGTTTGGTTGAAAACAACATGCATCCCATTGGGCATTGGAGTCAAAACATATATCGGGAAAAAATTATAACAATGCTCTGCAAACACACACATTCAAAGGCAAGATAGCCACCAGTCTACAGTCGAAGTGCTTTTAATTTGGTGATTTAGAAGAAAGATTGGCAGTCCACCGGTATGGAGCATAAACATACGAATTCCATATCGATTTTAGCATAAGTTAATTGTGGAATGCTTAGAACAAAATGAACAGGGCACAATCAATATGAATCCCGTTCAAATACTACACTGAACCAAGCATGAAGGAAAATAACATCATGAACTTAACAATGAAGGAAACAATCACATAAGAAGAGAAGATAGACAGACTATGAGACCACCAGCACATGAATCTCAATCGAAATCAGTCACAAGCACTACAATTTTATTAATGACAATTTTAAAAATTCTCATACAGACATCATCATGTTCTAGTTCAAAAAGGTCCAGAAAATGTTCAAAGCCTTGATTATGCTTCTTAGCAGTAAGACTTTCGGATTCTCCATCAAAAACAGGGAGGTATTTATGGTATTTGGGAGGAAATTCATGAAGAACAGGGGGCAGCTTTAAAGGGCTGTATCTCAGCTAAGATCTAGAGGGCAAAGGAATATGTACAAGGATAATATCACAAGCCTCACTCTCAAAGGGTTTGCAAAGCTGGTTATGGATCTTACATGGTTCAAAAGAAGGGATTGGATCAGCTCCAGGGGTGAAAGGAGAATGTACATCTTCAAAGTCTAGTGAGGGATATACAAAGGAGGCTCTCTCATGACCTAGAGCTCTTCTGTGAAACAATTTTTTTATATAAACACATAGAGATAATAAGCAGCCAATGTAAAAGAACAAGGTCTCTTTGAAGAAATTTGTGATTTGATACCTGGACCTTAGTTCTTCCATATTTTAGGAAACTGAGCTAACTCTCCAGTGGAGCCTGCAAAATGGATTGAATCATGAGTGGAGTCGCCAGGTGAATGATACAACCTTCCCAATGTCTGACTGTTATTCACCATCAACATTCAGATCTGAACTATGTCGTTCTGCCCATGGACAATAAGACTCTCGTTCCCTGACAACGACACCAATTTGTTAGCACCCAAATCGACCCCCTAGGTTGTGAGAGAGGGAAAGCTGGAGTAACAGCAAAACCACTTTAGACTTATGCAACCGACCCAGCATTGTCTGAGAGGGATCTCTCATAAACTTCATGAGACTGAAATAATCACATATGTGACAGTGACAAACATACAGGAGTCTTCTTACTCTAGATAATCATTCAAAGTACATTCAGAAGGTCAGATTTCTGCTAGGATAAATTGTTCAAGTTTGGCAAGATAATCATGAGAGAAACATTGGGCAATGGAGTCAAAAATAACACATAAAACAAATAACAGCGCTGATGCATGAGATATCCAAACAAAGGCAAGAAAACCACCAGCTCACAGTCAAAGAGCTTTTGTTTGGTGGTCTATAAGAATAGATGAACAAACCATCGATATAGGGCATATGAGTATGAATTCTATACCAATTTTAGCATAAAAAGAGGGTGGATGCTTGAAATGAAAGAAACAGAGCATGCATTCATGAATTCTGTCCCAGTGCAACACTTATCCAACCATGAAGGAAAATAACATCATGAACTTAACAATGAAGGAAACAATCACATAAGAAGAGAAGATAAACAGACTGTGAGACCACCAGCACATGAATCTCAGTCGAAATCAGTCTCAAGCACTGCAATTTTATTAATGACAATGTTTCAAAATAGAGCTCAACCCCCCTAGGCCTCATCCCTTTGATTTTCCAACCCTTTTCTCTTCTATTACAATGTATTTATAGATCTACTCAGGCCTTCGGGTCGAGATGTCTCAGTGGGAAGCTGTTATAGCTGGATGGACACCTGCACAAAAGGTTTAACAACTCTGAGAGTTGGTTGCAATGACTTTCCCCATTTCCGGCCGCAGACTGCTGAAACTTCCCTACGGAGCCCCGGTTGTATATCTCAAATGGAGACACCTGTGTAAAAACTAAAATAGGTTTTGTAGTCGGACTCGTTCCTGACAAAACCCATATTTCCCTCCAGCTGGTCGGGATCTGCTTCGGAAGTTGATGACTCAGGCAGTAAACGTAATTTCTAGAAAATTACCCTGTAAATATCTCTTTAGTTCTCCCAAACCGTGACACCTATGTAAAAACTGAGAGAGGTTATTTTAGATTGGCCCATGCTGAAGAAAAACCTCTCTTGGTTTCTCTAGATTCCTCCCGGTTTGGCGGAAACAACTGCTTGAAAATGGTGACTAAAACAGTCATTTTCACTACACGGAGTTCCATCCCCTTTTCCCCCTTGGCCAACCCTCCAAGGGCGTTTCTTTAAGGCATGTGCAAGCTAATGAGGGTCACTTTTGGCGCGTTAAATGCAATAGAAAACTGAAAAATTAGTTATCCCTCAACTTACTTGGTTTTTCTGAGATACTTACACAAGATATCTTGCATCGAGTAAAAAAGATGAAATACAGGAAATTGAGTCATGTTTCCGAATCTATAAGTTTTAAGTATTGAAAATTTACATAACTATGTAGAATTTCATCTTTTCTAACAATGACTTTTTATTTTTTTGGCAAATGATAAGGTATATGTTTTTGTGGTTGCAGCCTTAAAGTGCCTAAATGATGGTTTCGGGCTATAAAAATTGGTAGACATGTATAGAACTCGTAGAACTAGTGCAAAACTATTTTTCCAAAATTAAATGTTTAATTTTTTAATTTTTTTTAATTATGTAAGTGATCAAACCTCGAAAACAGTACGTCAAATGTGGGTGCATCCTTTGAAGATCTTAATGCAGTTATTTCGACTTGGATTTTTTATAACATGTAGAGGTCGGTGTCTACTAGTGCAACATACAATATTTTTTTTTAAAATGGTTGTGAAATGAAAAAAGTTATGGAATAAACACTAACAACATGTTTTTTGACTTAAGGAGTGATGACACAAGAAAATTAGGAAACAAATAGAAAAAATCAATATTTTTTTTTTAAAATACATATTTGGAATTTGCATAAAAATGCTATCTATGCCTAAATTTCGTCAATTATGGTCATGTAAGTCATGCTATAGAGAGTGGTGAAAAACAGGCATATTAAGAAAAATGGTGGAAATGCCTAATTAGCTATGGTTCAATAAATTCCATAGCACAGGTTTGGTAAGTCTGAACCAACCACATGGGACTGTGGCCGACACGCCGACGCGGGAGGAGGGGGTTATTAGGTGCTCAGGAATGCGAGCGCATTATATTTAAATTCAAATATTTTGGTTGGCATGCTTGGTGTTAGAAGAAACGCACGCACATTTTGTATAGACAAAATGCTCAAGCATTATTATTCACATAACGCGTGCGCGTTATGAACTTCATAAAATTATGTTTTTAAGATTTGAATGGAGATAAATGGGGTGAGAGAGAGAAGAGAGATAGTAGAGGAAGGGGAAGGGAAATAAATTTAAGTATTTGGGGAGAGTAATGATAAGGGAGGGAAATTAAAGGCCTAAATCCATAAGTCCTAAGTCCCAAACCCCCTAAATCCCTGCACCCCTAATTACCTAATCCCTTAACACATAATCCCTTACCCAATTAATAGGTTATCCTAAATCCATTATCCTATAAAGGTATTACTCCTTAAATCCCTAGTCCCTTAATTAACCCTTTATATCTCCTCACTATTGACCTTATCCTCTAATTCCCTAAGCCTTTAACACTATAACACCTTGGACCTCAATTCCTAACCTCTTAAAACCTAACCCCCTAATCCCAAAGTCCTTAATCCCTTTACCCCTAAAGACCAAACTGTTAAACCCCTTGATTCCTTTAATTGTTTACCTGTAATCCTTTAACCATTAGCGCTTTAAGCTCTAGTTTACCTTATATAGGTAAAATAATTATTTACCTCTGCACTACGTTTGCATGTGCGACCTCCCTTGTGCTAGCGTGCCCTAAATTTGCTTGTGCGCTCTATGTTTTCATGTGTGGTCTTCGTTTGCATGATATCTCTATGTTTCCTTGAGCTCTCTCCCTCTAGATTGATCTCTCCTCTCTTAACTTTGGCATTCTTTCTTGGGCTTGTGCATTAGTCTCTTTAAGCTCTAATTTAGCCCTTATAAGCCTTTAAGCCTTTAACCCCTTCACCATTAATGCCTAACCTCATAAACCCTAACACGCTAACCCTAGAGCACTAAATCAATTAACCCCTAAGGTCGCTAACCCCTAAACCCCCTAGCCATTTTATCTATAATCCCACAACCCCTAATCCCTAATACCTAGTCCACCCCTAACCCCTAAATAGTCTAACCCATATTACTTAAAAAGCTCAAATCCCTAAATCTCTAAGACCTGAACCCCTAGAAACAATTAAACCTTTTCCACCTACTCATAACCCCCACCCCTAACCCCATATTCCACCTACTCATAAA
The DNA here is from genome assembly GCA_027924585.1 of Larix kaempferi. Classification (NCBI taxonomy): domain Eukaryota; kingdom Viridiplantae; phylum Streptophyta; class Pinopsida; order Pinales; family Pinaceae; genus Larix; species Larix kaempferi. Next base: position 13,266,213 of record BSBM01000196.1, read on the forward strand.
CCCCACCCCTCTCTATCTAAAAACCCCTAAAAACACCTCCCTACCCACCCACCCCCCTCTCTGTATCTCTCTCCTAATCATGTCACTGTTAACCCTCGCTCACTCTCTCTCGTCCTACACCTAACCCTTACTAACCCCATATCTCTTTATCTCTTATGTACTCCTCTCTAAACCCCCTCTCCCTCTCCATAACATATCCCCCATACCTAACCATCCTACTATTTCTATCTCTCTCCTACTCACCCTATACCTAAACCCCCTCCTCTCTATCTCTCTCCCCTCCTCTCCCTAGTCCTTACTAAACCCCTCTCTCAGTCTCTCTCTCTTCCCTACACCTCCACCTACCTCTAACCACACCTCCCATCTCTCTTTATCACTCCCTACAACTAACACCCTCTATCCTCTCTCTCTCTCTCTCTCTCTCTCTCTCTCTCTCCCTCCTCTGCCCCCCCCCCCCTGAACCATTACTAACCCCCTCTCTCTCACTCTCTCTCTCTCTCCCCCTCGCTAACCCCCCTACTAGCCCCTTACCCCTAACTAACCCCCCCCCCCCCTCTCTCTCGCTCCTAATCCCCCTTCCCCTACCACTAACCACCTCCCATCTCTAACCCCTAAGCCCCTTGACCCCCGCCCCTAACACCAAATCCCTATTTAACCTCCTAACCCATAGAACATGAAGCCCAAAACCTTTCAAGATAAGTAGGGATATAGGCTTTGATGAAAATGAAAATTGTGTAGATTACCATAATGCTAGCGTGTTTTTGGATGAAGAAATGCTCGCGCGTTTTTTGCCACCAGACATTATTTAGCCGTGCACCAAACATATTAATTGCCTAGGAATTTTTTAACATTGAAGAAACGTGCGCACGTTATAGTTCTAAGAAACGCTAGCGCATTTTGTGTATCCATAACGTTAGCACGTTTTGTCCGTGCAAAAATTCAGTGAAATACTCTGTCTATTTCATACCCGAAGTTTGCATTTTGTCTTCCTGACAGTGCTACAAAAAAACTTCATACTCTATGTTCACAATCAGCAATCAAGGCAATTGAGGAAACTTGATGCTGTATGTTCACAATCAATAAGCTTGAAGAGGATTCTATAGTTAGCATTGGGAATTGAGGATTCTACATTCACAATTAGCAAGCTTCAAGAGGATTCTACATTCACAATTTCAAGCTTCAAGAGGATTCTACATTCACAATTTCAAGCAAGCTTGAGGAATCTATATGAACACAATTGAAGAAGAATCTATATGAACACAATTGAAGAAGAATCTAAATTCACTATTGAGCAAGCTTGAAGAACCTATATTCACAAATGAATAATTTTCTATATTCACAAGTGAGGTAGAAGTTACTTTCACATTTGAGCAAGCTTGAGGAATCTATATTCACAATTGAGGAAGTATCTATATTCACAATTGAGAAAGAATTTGGATATTTGAATAGTTGAGCACACCTCTAGAATCTATTTTCTTATTATTGCTCATTGTGGTCATAGGAAATTCACGCAATCGAAAAAGGAAATCGGCAAGGAAAGAGAAGCCCCAAGAAACCATGGAAGAAGTTAGAGAAAAGAAAATATTGGACATGTGGAATCGAAGGAATTCCATGGAAACTCATCCAATTCCAACCATAGATGATGCCACGGTCGTTCCTACCCATCCACCTCAAGAAAAAAAGAAAAATTCACTAGAGGGGCCCTCAATTTCAACAACATTTGATGAACAAGCACCCCATGGCACTAGTCAAGAAGTAAAACATGGTTGCTCATTGGGGGATGTTTCAATTCCCACATCAAGTCAACCTCTACTATGGTAGTGAATGACTTGTTGGGTTGTGGTTATACAAACAACGAAGTTAGGGAGGCATTGAATGAAGGATTTAAAATGAAAGAAGCAAATGTTATGGAGACCGTCCAAGAGAAAGTCCAATTTCCCACATCCAACTACCAACAAGAGAATGAAAGACAAGAGGCTCCTATTGAAATGCCGAAGCGTCCTGGTGATGTTGTACATGCTCCAGTTCCAACACCCTTACCTCTATTAGCAACAACATGCCGAAGAACTCCAAAACGTATACAAGTTGATGAAACTCTCATTAGTTCATTTGAAGGTATGTTGTCTTAACGTGCTATTTCTTATCAAACTCGATAAATACTTGATAACTTTTTTTATTCTAAATGTGATGGGGACAAGTGCAAATTATTTTTATCATTGTTAAAATCTAGGTCTATGGTTGTTGTTAGAAGAACATTAAGGATAAAGATGACCAAAAAGTTAGAACCAAGTTCTCATATTGTTAAAAGTTTAGCAGATTCATTTAGTACAATTGGAAAGAAATATCGCTCAAAGGATCGCAATGCGGATCGCCGTGAGTTGTCACAATCAATCGTGAACAAAAACACTGGGGCATTTTGTTTGCTTAAACCTACCTCCAAAATTATTAATTTGAATGTGAAGACACTTCGTAGGTATTGTGTTAGAAGAGAACAACTTGAAACCGGTCAAACAAATATTTGGGCCTTCATTGGCAAGTTGCCACGCTCTAATATGACGCTCATTGATGTGGTAAAGGGATTAGTGCAAACTTTTTGGAATGACAGCACTAGACCTTCTTCCAACCAAAAAGATGTATTAAAATTGAGAAGGGGTTCAAAGGATCGTGAACCACACATTAAACATTTTCTTGATATGACACAAACAAAATTATATGATAGATTTAGGAATGAACATAACGAACTTAACTTGGGCCAAAGATCCTTTGAAAAATGCAAACCATGGTATTTTAAAATAAACACAATTCGTAACACATGTTGTTGTCAATACCACATTGAGTATGGTTACTATTATGACACATATACATATATTTTTCGTGTATTTCATAACACTCTTGTCTAGGAATGCTCAGCTACATTACCACCGATGTCATCTAGATACTTTATTCATAGAATTTTGTGTAGCAGGCCAAACAATTGCACATTTTATCAAAAAACTTGCATAGATGGGACATGCCCAGGGTGTGGTGGATTGGCATTATTGGAAAACTGAATACATGTGATCGATGAGCATGAACTTGGGAGGCAGGAGGTGAACTTGCAATCATCAAATATGCCATGTATGATATTGATGGAGGGAACGAAAGAAAAAAAAAATACAATTGGTCACTTCTCAGGTTGGTAATTAGTTATTGAATACTATTTTTCTTCAGATTGCAATTTCATATGTAACAATCTATTGATATATGTCTTTATTGTTGATCTACCAGGTACGGGTTTGTGACTTCATGGAGGAATTATTTGAAAAGACACAACAGTATGTAAATCATGTACATGTGGCTCGTTGGAAAGATGAGCAGTTTAGAACATGCAAGGATACATTTCCTATTGGAACTATCTTGTCAGTGGTCGATTTTGCGGAAAACTACACTCTTCAACCACAAAAATGAGATTCAGAGTCAATACTATCACTCAGACCAGGTCAGCATAATGGTCCATATCACCTATAGACATGGGGAAGATAGTACTGAAGACAACAGGGTTATATTGAAGGAGTATCACTTCTACATAAGTGATTACAGGTGTCACGACTTGGATTTTTTACAACACAGCTTTCAAATATTATACAATCACTTGAAGTATAACAGTATACAGATGGAACAACATTGGATTTGGTCTGACGATTGTGCAGGGAAATTCAAAAATGCCCATGTCTTCCAATGGTTGTGTATGCTCCACAAAAGGCACAAGGTGCCACATATTTCGAACTATTTTGAGACCGGACACGGAAAAGGGGAACATGATGGAGCAGGTGCATGCATCAAGACTGCATTACGCGGGCAATAAATGAATTCACAAATTTATCACTCATCCGAGATGAAAAAAACCATCATTGAATGGTGTGCTTCAGTCATGGGGGAGGGAGCAAGAAGGCAGGAAGATCACTCAACTAGGAAAGCACATGTGCATAGATATTTTTGGGAGGTGGTGGATGTAGATCGATCACAATTATATAAGTGCAAGACCATCCAAGGAACTCATGCATTTCATTCAGTTAGAACGTCGGACAATGCTATACTTGAAATGTGGACAAGGAAACTCTCATGTTTTTGTTCTCTATGCAGTAGTGTGAATGGGACAAATGTGAATCCACGGATTGGGTTGATAGCCGGGTCCGTGTATCACTCCGCATTGGTTGAAGGATAGCTACAGAATTATCCCAGTTGGAGGATGACCAATCAATTATTTCACTAGACTATGACCACATATCAGATCTCGTACAACCAGGTTCGATTAATATTTTATATTTTTGATATTTTTGACAACTAGTTGTGTATACTTTTTATATTTTTGACAGCTAGTTGTGTCCAATTAGTTGACTGAAACGTTGACACTATATTTTCTCCAGGGCACATATACGCAGTGGTTTCCCTGAGACGCAATGCATGGCGCACCCACTATTGGCTGACACGTTGCTTAGAGGGAAAGCAAACCCTAAATATCCCATTACGGGACTCTGAGGCCAATGATTTTTCAATTGGGTCGATGGCTATAAAAGGAGAATATTTGAACAAGGTTTCCCACTCAACAAATAGAAAAGGGTATACATATGAATATTATAGACCAAGTGAGATTGTATACCATTCTACAAACTTAGTTATTGGCACAAACCTCCAGCTGCAAACAATGCCAAGGAAGAACTCATCAAAGGCACGATACTTATTGCCTTACTCCGAGCACGATAGGTTAAAGGAAACCCTTGGTATTCGAGGTGATCCTGATGGTCTAGTCGAATGACCATAGGTAGGTAATCTGGTATGTGGTTTGCATGTTTTATTGTGTACTATGTTATAGGTATGTGGTGTACATGTATGGTATGATTTTGTTTCGTGGTCTCATTGAGTATTGACATTAATATTTTGACTATTGCAGCCAGACATTGATAGCTTGATAGATTGATAAATTGCATAGACTTGGTACAACTTGATAAATTGCACAAGTTTCGTCATGGATTTGTTTTCTTTGTTTTTTTCTCCCATATAAGTAAACCATAATATCTGCATCCTCATGCCCATTTTCATGCTCACTATCACCATCACCATCTCCATGCTCATTATCACTATCGTGCCACCATGAACATCACCACCGTTCTCTTCCTACCCATGTTGTCACCATCACCATCCCCTTTTTCACCATAAGATTCTCATCCATCATCCCCACAAATATAACCATTAGGTACCTAATTTAGAAACCTAGAAACCCAAACCACAAACATAGAAACCTAATCTAGCCTTAGAAATCCAATCTACCCTAAAAACACAAATATAACCTTAGCAACCTAATCCATAACAATAGAAACCTAGAAACCATGCCAAAAAAACTAGTCATAATCCTAATATATATGCATGCCAAAAAAACAATAGCAACCTAATCCTAATATATGCATGCCCAAAAAACTTCATATATTCATGTGCATCCACTTGTATCTAAACCATTGTGCTACAAATATGCACAAGAGTCCAAGAAACCATAATTTGTATTCTAAACCCCTTAATGCATCTTTGACAAAGATTGTATTGATTCTAGGTGTGTTTGATGGATATTGAATTTGAGAAGTAGCATTTAGGAAACAAAACCCTTGTTGTCCTCCCTTAACCTTGGTAGACCTAGAGACCCACTCTTGGTTCACAAGTAATGTAGTCATGGTACCCATATCACCCTTGCAAGTGATAATTAACATACACATGTGGTTCAAGGGCTCGTACATGGTGCTTGATCCTAAGAAGCAAGGTTTAGCATGAGAGGCTATTGTTTCCATCTCAACTATTGTAAAGGGCTCAAGACCCACCCATGCTACTGAAGACCTATACCCATTAAAGAATCCCCAAGAATGAGAATGTTTTGTGGATTCTAGATATTTTTCATGGGGATTGAGCCTAAGAAGTGTCACTTAGGGAATGTGCCCCTTGTTTTCCTTACTTACACTTGGTACATCTCGAGACCCATTCTTGGTTCACAAATAACCTAGTCATGCTGGCAATAACATCCTTGGAGATGATTATTAACCTATATAGGTTTAATGTGGTGCTTTGGGGACTCATAAACGGTTCTTTCAAATGAGAAGGAAGGTTTAATGCTTGATGCTCTTGTTTCCCTCCCCCAAGTAGAGTTAAGGACTTGAGACTTATCCAAGATGCCCAAGACTTGATCATTGTGTCCATATTCAACTTGAATTCCAAATACTCCTTGGAGAGGGATTCTGTCATGGTGATTGAGATCAAGAATGTTAAGTTTGGAATTAAATCCATTTTCCCCCCAACCATGTTTATTCCTCAACACTTATTTATAGTGCACAAAACCTACTAATGACTCACACTTGTATCCCAGTTAGATGTTAAATACCCCCTACAAATAATCTCATTTTCTAGTTAAAGGACTTTGCCAATGCCCTTAAGCTTTTTAAAATTTAATATGATCATAAATCACTTGTTTCATCACTTGATGATGGCTAATGCCCCACAATGCATTAATTGTCCTATATAGAGGTCCAATGACACATTCATGAAGGTTGAGCCTAAGAAGTTATCTTTAGGGCATAAGGTTGTTGGTTCCCTCCTCTAAGCATGGTCAAGGACCTAAGTCTATTGTTTCCCTTCCATGATCATGGCCAAGGCATGAGTACCCATATGTGGAGTAAAAAACATCTTATTGGAACCCATATCCAACTAGGGTTTTTCTCATTAAGAGGCAAAGCAGATTTTGCATTAAAAGGTCAAATTCGTAAAAAAGTTTGCATGACAGTTTATGGACAATGCGCTCATGTTGGTATCTCCCAAACACACTTTCCAAAAATTACAACATTCAATTTTGTTGCTTGGTTTGGTTATTATGCCCAAGGATGAATTTTACATCTCTCCTTGAGACACTTGACCTAAATGAAATTGGAGGCACGAAATGAAAATTGTGCATTGAAAGGACATGTCATTAGTTGCAATACATCTATTTCAGTAGAGCCATCCTCCCCATTCAATCATAAAGGTCTGACACATTTTCTCTGGAGTTTAAACGGGCCTAGAAATTCTGGCCAAACATTGATAGCTTGATAGATTGATAAATTGCATAGATTTGGTACAACTTGATAAATTGCACAAGTTTCGTCATGGATTTGTTTTCTTTGTTTTTTTCTCCCATCTAAGTAAACCATAATATCTATATCCTTATGGCCATTTTCATGCTCACTATCACCATCACCATCTCCATGCTCATTATCACTATCCCCATGGTCGTTGTCGCCATCACCATGCCACCATGAACATCACCACTATGCTCTTCCTACCCATGTTGTCACCATCACCATCCCCTTTCTCACCATAAGATTCTCATCCATCATCCACACAAATATAATCGTTAGATACCTAATTTAGAAACCTAGAAACCCAAACCACAAACATAGAAACATAATCTAGCCTTAGAAATCTAGTCTACCCTAGAAACACAAATATAACCTTAGCAACCTAATCCATAACAATAGAAACCTAAACCATGCCAAAAAATCTAGTCCAAGAAACCATAATTTGTATTCTAAGCCCCTAGCCTATAAACCCTATTTTGTAGCCTAAACCCTAATTTGAATTATAAACCTTAGAAACCCTAGTTTGTATCCTAGATGACATCAATTTTAATATCCCTTTGAACTCAATGGGAACTCGAATGGATGGTAACAATTACCCTTTAAAATTATGAGTATAGTCATCTTTATTTATTTGTTGGATTTTCTTCTGTATTATAGCCATCTGTAGGTGTCCCTGGAAGCCTTTGGGGTGTGATTTTAAACGGGCCATAGAATGGTGTTCTTTGCTTGGATCGACAAACCGTCGACTCCATTGGATTTAGGACATTGGGATAGTGCTAGGGGTGCCCCTCTCCTCCGGTCCCATGGCTCAAGTGTCATCTTTTAGGTCCATTTTGGAAACTAGGGCTTTGCTCAATAAGGGATTGTGCAATTTTCGCACATAGGGGTCAACTTTGCAAAATCATCAGATGGGGACTTATGGCTAGCGTTCCCAGCTGGAACCTTCCTAGACACACTTGCAGAACTTCCTGGAACCCGGTTTTGTTGCACTGTTGGAATTCTATGCCCCCGGTAGGTATCCAACTGGTGTCCATGAAAGCCTTTGGGATGTGAGTTTAAACGGGCCATAGAATGGTGGTATTTTCTCGGATCGACAAATCGTCGACTCCATTGGATTCAGGACATCGGGATAGTGCTATGGGTTCCCATCCGGTCCCATGGCCCAGGTGTCATCTTTTAGGTCCATTTTGGAAACTAAGGTTTTGCTCAGTAAGGGATTGTGCAATTTTCGCACATAAGGGTCAACTTTGCAAAATCATCGGTCGGGGACTTATGGCTAGTGTTCCCAGCTAGAACCTTCCTACACACACTTGCAGCACTTCCCGGAATCCGGTTTTGTTGCATGGTTGGAATTCTATGCCCCCGGTAGTTATCCAACTGGTGTCCATGAAGTCCTTTGGGATGTGAGTTGGAATGAACCATAGAATGATGACGTGGCTCAGATAGAAAAATCGTCGAATCCGTTGGATTCAGGACATTGGGATAGTGCTAGGGGTGCCCCTCTCCTCTGGTCCCATGGATCAGGTGTCAACTTTGAGGTCCATTTTGGAAACTAGGGTTTTGCTCAGTAAGGGACTGTGCAGTTTTGCACATAGGGGTCAACTTTGCAAAATCATCGATCGGGGACTTATGGCTAGCATTCCTAGCTGGAACCTTCCTAGACACACTTGCAGCACTTCCTGGAACCTGGTTTTGTTGCATGGTTGGAATTCTATGCCCCTGGTAGGTATCCAACATGTGTCCCTGAAGGCCTTTGGGATGCGAGTTGGAATGAGCCATAGAATGATGATCATGGCTTGAATCAAAAAACTGTCTAACCCGTTGGATTTAGGACATCGGGATAGTGGTAGGGGTGCCCCTCTCCTCCGGTCCCATGGCCCAGGTGTCATCTTTTCGGTCCATTTTGGAAACTAGGGTTTTGCTCAGTAAGGGACAGTGCAATTTTCGCACATAGGGGTCAACTTTGCAAAATCATTGACCGGGACCTATGGCTAGCATTCCCAGTTGGAACCTTCCTAGACACACTTGTAGCACTTCCCAGAACCTGGTTTTGTTGCACGGTTGGAATTCTATGCCCCCGGTAGGTATCCAACAGGTGTCCCTGAAGGCCTTTGGGATGCGAGTTGGAACGAGCCATAGAATGATGACCGTGGCTTGGATCGACAAACTTTAAAATCCATTGGATTCAGGACATCGGGATAGTGTCAGGGGTGCCCCTCTCCCCATGGCCCAAGTGTCATATTTTCGGTCCATTTTGGAAACTAGGGTTTTGCTCAGTGAGGGACTGTGCAAATTTCGCACATAGGGGTCAACTTTGCAAAATAATCGACCAGGGACTTATGGCTTGCGTTCCCAGATGGAACCTTCCTAGACACACTTATAGCACTTCCAAGAACCCAGTTTTGTTGCACGGTTGGAATTCTATGCCCTCGGTAGGTATCCAACAGGTGTCCTTGAAGGCCTTTGGGATGCGAGTTTGAACGAGCCATAGAATGATGATTGTGGCTCGGATCAAAAAACCATCAACTCCATTGGATTCAGGACATCAGGATAGTGCTAGGGGTGCCCCTCTCCTCTAGTCCCATGGCCTAGGTGTCATCTTTTCGGTCCATTTTGGAAACCAGGGTTTTGCTCAGTAAGGGACTATGCAATTTTCACACATAGGGGTCAACTTTGCAAAATCGTCAACCGGGGACTTATGGCTAGCGTTCCCAACTGGAAGCTTCCTAGACACACTTGCAACACTTCCTGGAACCTAGTTTTGTTGCACGGTTGGAATTATATGCCCCCTGTAGGTATCCAATAGGTGTCCCTGAAGGCCTTTGGGATGTGAGTTGGAATGAGCCATAAAATGATGACCGTGGCTCAAATCAACAAACCGTTGACTCCGTTGGATTCAGGACATCGGGATAGTTCTAGGGGTGCCCCTCTCCTAGGGTCCCATGGCCTAGGTGTCACCTTTTCGATCCATTTTGGAAACTAGGGTTTTGATCAGTAAGGGACTATGCAATTTTCACACATAGGGTTCAACTTTGCAAAATCATCGATCGGGGACTTGTGGCTAGCGTTCCCAACTGGAACCTTCCTAGACACACCTGCATCACTTCCTGGAACCCGATTTTGTTGCACGGTTGGAATTCTATGCTCTAGGTAGGTATCCAATAGGTGTCCCTGGAGGCCTTTGGGATGGGAGTTGGAACAAGCCATAGAATGATGATCATGGCTCGGATCGAAAAACTGTCGAATCCATTGGATTCGGGACATTGGAATAATGCTAAGGGTGCCCCTCTCCTCCGGTCCCATGGCTCAAGTGTCAACTTTTAGGTCCATTTTAGAAACTAGGGTTTTGCTTAGTAAGGGACTATGCAGTTTTGCACATAGGGGTACTTTGCAAAATTTTGATTTTGATTCTAGAACTAGACATTCAAAGAGTGGCACTCAAACCTACCACACTGCACCCTTGGTATATTTTTATGTCCTAAGTGTGCCACGTCATTTAACATCTCCTTAGTGTTCCACTATATTTGCATTTTGAGTAATTAATGTCATTTTTAAGAATTCAAAGTTCCAAATAAAAAATGGAGATGATGTTTCATCGATGATATCCCTCTGATCCTTGCTAGGTTTGTTAGATCAAATTCACCATGAACCTTTGCCATCAATTTATGGGGGAATACTTGCCAAATCACAATGAACAACCATTACATCATTATTTGCATCAATCAAGTACATTCAATTTTAAATACATTTTCATATGAGGATAATCCATCCTTTTTACAAACATATGACCATGAACATCTTATTTCCCTTCATCAAAACAACATTATCAAGGAAGATCATTAAAATAGTTAGGTATTTCATTTTCTATGGATTCTGTATGATTACTTTTGCATTATGACAAGTGGAAAATGGACATATGAAAGAGGTAAAGCACAAACCAGGGTCTTACATACTACGGTTTAGGAAGGATAGGGTTTATATCTTCAACGATTTTATGAGAGTGAATTCATGACCAGCTATCAGTTAGCATATTGGAACAAACTAGGGTATATGTGTTGTATATTTGACCATATGTACATGAAGGCCCAATGAATTTTATTACACTTTAGTTCATGCATTCCTTGCCATTATACTTGATACTTTGCCATTGTTTTTAGCATGCTAGAGTAGGCACACTTCAACCAAACTTCATAGATGCTCATGTACATATCGTTTGATGAAATACAGTAGCATTGATGAAATGTGTAGCATCTATTAGACTTTCTCTTAGTTTGTGAAAATGTCATAGGCTTACATTGATGATATGCATAGCATGTTTTACATTACAGAGGTTATTCAAACATATTTTGACTTATTTTGTTAACTTTTGCTTTTTCCTTGCAACATATTTTCCTTGCAACCATAATCCTGATCAATGGGTATGAACCCTTGGAGTTGAAAAAACCCATAATTTTAAATTAGATATCAAATTAGCATACATGTACTAAGTTTATTGAACTGTTGAAAGATATTATTAGTTTTTTTCCATTAAGATAATGTTTTCATAACACAATGGTGAGATCTTACTTGATCAATGCAATAAATGCAAGAGAATAAATATTGCTTAAAATGTAATTATATAAATTTCAATAACATAATTTATCAATTTGTGGAAGAGATAAATCATCACAAACATAAGTGGAAACTCAAGAGAAAATATGCAATATATTGTATCATGCATTGATAGCCAAATGTTTGTAATACAAAATATGGCAAAGTAGTCGGCCCTTAATTGGTCTATCAATGTGCATGTATCCCTAAGTACAACAATGTACATGTATGTCAAAATACATATATACAGGACTATGCAACATAAAAAATCAATCTTTTGCTTGTCCTTCCCCGACTTTCCTCTATCGACCATCTCCCTAGGATCCCTCTGCATCTCAAGAGTCTGCAAAAAAAAATCATTATTTTTATCAAATAACTACACTAATACCCTACCATTAACAAACTTACAAAATTAACTTATGGCCAAATTATTTATGACCTCACCAAATCCAATCGTGGTATAGATATTTGCGGTGTGCTCATGGAAGGCCTCTCTATAGTTGTGCTTTGCAAATAAAATAGCATATCTCAATTAATTCAACATTGATAAACATGTTTGGGTAAATTGAATAAAAAGACTTGGTCATTAATGAACATTTCACCACAAGAGGAGACCCGGTCACAACAATGGATTGAGTAGAGGAGTCGGGCACTACTGCCGCTAATGGCTACAATCACTAAATGGGGAAATAGTTAGACATGCATGAATAAACAATATAGTAACATGGTTAAATACTATGCATTGTAATTGTTGAAATAGTTACCTCTGTATGACTTGTGGCTATTATAGATGCGACACTAATTGCAACATCAATGACCCTTGTTAGGTGAGGGGTAGATGGATCTCATGTGTGTCTGCTATAGAGGACATCCACACCCTTTCTTGTTGATGTATATGTAACTTCAGAATGTATTTCATATATATATTTATTGTACTCCTATAGAGATGTATTATTCCTCTATACGGAAGTGTCGTCATTTGTATTGACAAGTGTCACAAGTGTTTTAACTTGCCAATGGGTTATTAGACCACCTTGTAAGGGGTCGGCCCAGATTAATGTAATATGAGGTTATTGTGCTAAGCTAGACAAGTCGGCCCCATAAGTTTATTGGGCAGTCAGGACAAGTATAAATAGAGATCTCACAATCTCTATTTAGATCACTTCAGAACTCACTCTTCCTTCACTCGGAAAGTGGCACACATGTGAGGAGGAGGATCAGCTGATAGGAGGAGTCTATCTCTGTGTACTTGGGTTGTACTTTGGTTGTATCATTTCTCTATCTATCTCTGAGGAAGTTGTGGGGTTTTTCACCTTAGGGTTTTCCCCACGAAAACTCTATGTGTATATTGTCTCTTATGTTTGCTTCTTGTGATGATTGACATGCTTGCTATGATTGATATGCATTGATATACTGTACATGTTATTCTCTCAGCAAAGATCCTAGAGTATCTTGAATTAATGCTCAAAATTTAACATTTCTAGGAGTGGAGCCTCTCTTATACACTTGTCCCTTTTGCACATTTGGACTATGAGGAGAGGCAACTGCTGACTGTTTCCTAAGTGTAGAATTTGGTGGCTACAATCACCAATTAATAACGTAGTTAGAAATGCATTGGTCAATGAAATAACATGTATTAACAATCTGACAATGATGAAATACATACTGATGTACTGTATACTTCAATCAATTATAGGAAACTTTATGCCACCCGTTGTGTCTCTATGGGAACGCTATCACTTGTATTCCCACCAGGGGGGAGCTCACTAGATGAAATCATTTCCCTCTGAGGGGGATCTACAACCTACAATTTAGAAACTTGTAAATATTAAATCGTGTATCATTAATTAAGTAACATGTGATAACAAACTAACATGTATTAAAATAATGTCATGTTAAAATAGTTACCTCGGTGTGAGTTGTTGTCGCTGAAGGTATGACAACATCTTGTACATCAGACGGTTCTGGTGCATGAGCCTCTAGACTATCCTCTGCATCATTAATGGAAAAGTATTTCCCCTCATGCCCTTCTTGTAGCAACTACAATTTTTAAAATCATTAAAAATATTAGCAATCTATATATGTGTATAGTAAGGAAAATTAATTTACAAATGACACTAAATTTTTAACCATTTACTCATGTATTAAAATAATGTCATGTTGAAATAGTTACCTCAGTGTGAGTTGTTGTCGCTGAAGGTATGACAACATCTTGTACATCGGACGGTTCTGGTGCATGAGCCTATGGACTATCTTTTGCATCATCAGTGGAAAATTTTTTGCCCCTTGTGCCCTTCTTGTAGCAACTACAAGTTTTAAAATCATTAAAAATATTAGCAATCTATATATGTGTATAGTAAGGAAAAATAATTTACAAATGACACTAAATTTTTAACCATTTACTTACCTTTGTAAAATACCCAGTAAAGCTATCATCTGTTTGGACAGGGCCAAAGCAAGGATGGCCACATACTGTGCATGGGTGGGGCTCTCGGCTGTGCTCATGATGTGTAGGTCTAGTGCCGCCACTAGATGATCCTCGACCACTGGAAGGTGGTGGCTTGTAAGGTAACACCTTACATGATTATCTGAATAGATAATATATATATAATTTTATAATTGAATGATGATTTACAGAGATAGTGAGCCATGTTTAAATATGGTTGATAGGCCAATGTACATGTTTATTAATAATAGACATGTCGTATGATGACTATTAATTAATAACTAATTAACCTAGTAATGACTAAATAGTAAACTAACATTAATTAACAATTGTAATAACCATTTAGGTTTATTACAAGTCATCCTGCTCTGAAAAGATTCGACCACGAATCTTCTACGAGCAAGCTGCAGCTGGAATTCTTGCCACGAATAACTGTGCCACGGTTTAGCAGTTCTTGGAATAATTGGTCACATTTCCATTCAAATTTTATCATGCTTATGATTCTGTAGATGAACACATAATAACTAAGCGGCGCATATTTCGGATCTGCTAATCTGATGGTATTCTTTTGATCTTCTAATTTGGTTTTCTTATATGTAGTGGCAACTTCTAATAATGTACTTACTTCCTTGTCTGATGAACTCGGAAGTCATAATAACTTGTTCGTTTCTAGTCGTAGTCCCTTCTTCCATCGTGAGTGGTGATGAAGACCCCAGCTTGAAATGAGAACTTGTGAGTCAACATAGCTTGTTTCTTTATGATAGGAGTCCCTTCTTCTGGCATGGGTGTAGATGCAGTTTCCATCTTTTCTTGACTTGGGAATTCGGGAGTCACTGCAACGTCTTCTTGACGTTGTGTTATTGTCAAGTTCAATTCCTTAACTAATTTGATAATGTATTCATATCCGCTTTTTATTTCTTCATGTTGTTTTATTTTTATGTCTCCGACTTCAATTTTTTCATCTCTTCTAGGTTTGTGGAATGGGCTAATAATGATTTTATTAAATGATGGGAACATGGTCTTATAGCTATAAAAATATTCAAATAAATGATGGAGATTTTTAAATTATCTATTGAATAAATAATAATAATACTCCTTATACCCCCCCCTCACTCGGGCTCCTCTCCACCTTCATCACCCAGCATCCCCCACAACGCAACACCCTCGCCCTCGCAGCACCCTCACCCTCATCACTCACCACGTCCAACTCTCCCACCACCGCGCTAGACCTCTCGCTTTCCTTCTTCCCATCTCCATGCGCCTTCTCCTTCTCCCCCGCGCTCTGCGCCTCCCCTCCGCCTCGACCTTCCCACGCAAATCCCTGCACACAATCTCCCTACCCCTGCGCTCTGCGCCTCCCCTCCACATCACCTCCATGCCTCTCCTCCACACCCAATCTCCCACGCCTCCACCCTCCCTCCTCCACGCTGCGTTCCCTCCTCCCGCGCATCTCTCCCCCGCGCTCTGCGCCTCCCCTCCAAACACACCACCCTCGCTCACAACCATGCTCTAGTACCACTTGTAAGGTAACACCTTACATGATTATCTGAATAGATAATATATATATAATTTTATAATTGAATGATGATTTACAGAGATAGTGAGCCATGTTTAAATATGGTTGATAGGCCAACGTACATGTTTATTAATAATAGACATGTCGTATGATAACTATTAATTAATAACTAATTAACCTAGTAATGACTAAATAGTAAACTAACATTAATTAACAATTGTAATAACCATTTAGGTTTATTACATGGCTCTACCCCACCGGGAGGTGGTGGATATACCCCACCGGGAGGTGATGTCTCTACTCCACCCATAGATGGTGGCTCTGATGTCCCTTCCTGGTACGTACCTTAAAGATACGTGCTATGGCGAACAACTGCCTGTGCCAACAGTAGGAATGACTCCTGCGTATGTGGGACCAACTAATGTGCAGGTGGCACATATGGCCTGGGTATCTTCCCGCGAGGTGGAGCTACTGGGCGATTGGGATCTATGTGCCTCACATTGGGACGTTGTTGAGGCATCCCCATCTCAACTCCCTAGTACTCCAAGATATCAAAATAATTAGCATGCTTCCCCAAAACAAATTCTGCGTACATCTTTCTAAGAAAATATAGAGGCATTTCCCTGTTGTTATGTGGTGGTATATCAAATACCATGTACCATCGGTCCATCCGATTATCTATGAATGGTTGATATGTACACCACTCGATATAAATATGCCTTTTGTTTACATTTGGGATTCATCCGTTTGTGGATCTCTAAAAAGGGAAAAGATATGTTGTTTCGTAATCTTCAACTCCTTAACTTCTTTGTAGCTAATTCCATCAGCATATTCTTGCCTCTTTCTCTCTCTGTTTGTAGCAATATCTTGTAGTGCACCATTTGACCTACTAAAGGTCTCTATCACTACATCCAAATTGAATGCAAGCATACGGTGCCTATCATCAACAATTGTTATTGAGGTTCGAATGTCTCTGAGCCTCTCAATTTCTCTTTGGATGTCTGAATGTGCATCCATGGTCGTCACTGCAATAAAAAAATTTACAAAAAAAATCATTAGAAACATATACATGTGCTATAATGACATCTCTCAAAAATGAAAAATGTACAAACTTTGTGCAAGAACGAATACATTACAAACATAAATATCATCTCAAAATACTATAATAACAACTACATGTAAACCAAAGTGGAAGGTGAGGATCAACTACATGTAAATCGATTAATGATCGATGGTGGAGAGCTCCTAATTCAATTAATACTGAAGGATTGAGACAATGGGGGCCTTAAAATCACTTTATGTACACCTTTTTAGAGCCTAGGTATTGGAGAAGATGTTATTCGTCATCCTCTACCTTCATAAATTTATCTTTTGTATCTAATTCATTTCATGTTCGTGGCCCTTTCCTTGCTCCGAATCTAGTGTATGCTGAGGAAGATTTGGTGGTGAAGTCCTATGTGTCATTAAGAAGGGGCGAGATTTTGAATGTGAGGGTTGATCTACGCTTGTTCCATGAAGTAAATCTCTTATCGGTTGCTAGTTATGAAGACCCAAATCCATTGATTGAGTGTCTTGGTGGTGAAGGAGGTCAAAAAAGATGTGGTAGTTCATCTTAGCAACAAAGTAAGCGGTGTGTCTGCAAAGGAGGGGAACCTAGTCCCTTGGGTTTGGGGGGATGATGTAAAATCCATCATGCCATTGGGTTGGCTTCACAAGCATTGGTTGGACATTTTTAAGGTAAAATAATGTGTGGGAAAAAAACATAGGGTTTGGTTGAGTCAAGTCTAGAAAGCAAGCCTAGGTTATAGCCCATAGTTCCTCCTCCTAGCCAAATGGTGGATGGCTTTTCTTTTCCAATTTGCAATAGATATGGAAAAAATATTGAAGAAAAGTTGGTGTTGGGATTCAAATCCCTTATTGCTTAGGTGGATGCAAAATTCATTAAGGGGATTGATAGTATGGAGGAATTGCCATATGTTAAATAACAATTTTTAAAAAATTTAGTTTTGGAATTTCATTTACATGGATTTTTAATTTAGGGCAATATAAAAATTTATATTTTTATTGAGGAAATGAGGCAATGATGAACGTTTGGATGCCTACTGTTAAGTCAGTAAATTGTTTCTTCAATTTTTGGTTTGACTTCTCCAATTTTGGTTTGATTTTCATTTCATTTGAAGTAGCTTTTTGTTTTAAGTCTCATTATTTGCTTCCTTCAGGAAAATTTTGGTTGTTAGGTAATTTTTTTTGAACTTGGTTTTTATATTTTTGTTGTAATTTTTTATCCTTTGCATTTTAATGGGGTTAAAGAAAAAGTCATTTTATCAAAGAATTAATTCACAAATGTTTATTATGAACATACCAAGGCATGATCACCCCTCAAACAACTTTTAATTTTCCTACAAAATGTCAAAAAGCTGAAAAGTAGCAAAAAAAATAGCACTAAAGATATTCTTGTAGCGCTGGAGCGAAAAATTACAAAGGGCGCGCTACAAGAATATCGTGGCCTTCATTTCTTCCGTTTTTTAAGCAAAAATTTGGCATTTTCTTAAATGTTGAATGACTAATCATTTATTGTGAAGTGTTTACTGCGTGTTGGTTAAAGAATTATCATAAAAACAGGTGCTTCTACATTGTGAGGGAATCGTGGTCATCGTGAACACAAAGGCAAAGATTTTGAGCATCTGTAGCAGTGCATAAAACAATGGCCCCTCTACCTACAGGTTTCAGAAGGTCGACTGTAAAGACAAGGATTCCAGAATAGAGTACCGGTAGCTGGTGAGGCAACTTTAGCTAATATGCATAGGCCAGCTGTGGATGATTTGAATATGGCTTGCAGTACTCCAAGAGATTCGGTTAACAAAATATAATTCATGTAGAAGTGGAAGCTCCTCAACACAGAGTATTGGGCTACTTTCGTATACATTCTTGAGGAAACAATTTCACTGTGGGAGGAAGTTGAAGCAGATTTTGAATCGTGTAAATGGAGGTTGTGTTATCAGTTTCTAGACGGACCGCTGTTGGCACTGGATATTCAGTTTGGTAATTATGTGTCAGGATTGAAATTGGTGGCTGCATATGCTGATGACCATGTAAAGATCTATGAATCGCTTGATACATTGGAGTTAAAGCGATGGCAGCTTCAGGCTGAATTTCAAAATGTAAGTAATTCTGTTGAGAGATTTGGCAAATGTTCATGTTTGACAGCGTCCATTGTTTAGAAACCCCATGCCAGTGGTATTCAACAGCCCACATTTATTTTGGGTTTCAACTCCAATCTGCCACACTGGAAAGGACGAAATCATTGTTCCAATGGTTGATTTTGAGTTTCCATCAAATCATGGAGCACCAAGAATGTTAGTTCACAGCACTTCATCAACTGATACTTGGAGAAAGAGGAAAATGCTTTTCAACAGGGTATTTGGCACAAAATTCTGCTCTATTTTTTCCTGTTTTGAGTGATTGAAGTCAAATGCATACCACAAGCTGATGGAGAGGAATTTTTGAAAACCAAAGGAGGTTTTTGTTCCTAAGATACCCATCTACAAAAACCTCTCTCATTTTTGCAACCTCTATCAAGGTTTGAAAGATCCAATTTAATCTTTGCAGCCTATTTTTCAAGGTTTTTAAATATTTAATATTTTCCTGTTTTAGTGTTCATTTTGCGGGGCATATTCTGATCGATGGAAGATGAATTTTTTAAAACCAAGAGAGGTTTTTGTCCATCACGGACCCATCTACAAAAACCTCTCTCAGTTTTTACACAGGTGTCACCAATTGAGAGATATGGAAGCTTCTTTGACACCTATTTCCCAGAAATTCGCCATATGTGCCAGGAATCCGATTTGTTATTTTTAGTCAAATAGTTGAGTTAGTTAGTTAATGTAACTGCTGGGTAGTTAGAATTTCGACCTAATGAAGGGGAAATAGAACCACTTCTTGAAAAAGATAAAAGAGGGATAGAGGGACTAAAGAGAGGTTCTGATTTTTGGGAGCAGCAGGAGGTCTGCAGACTGTGTTGTATCTTCAGACTTATTCAGAGATAAGTACTGTGACTCTTATAAACATTTGCTGATGAAACAATGAGATATATGACTTTTTCCCCTTCAGTTTGTCTGTGTTGGCTTTGTTATTGAGCTTGTTTAGCTTCTTAAATGGTAAATTCATTGCTAGTTAATGTGTATTTTCTGGTAAATGCTTATCCTTTATGTATGAACCACAGCATAGCTTTTCAGTTGGATCTTATGTGATATGTTATGCATCTTCATCAATTTCTGTTTATGATTTAGTTATTGCTTTTCTTTTGAATGTATTCCCTGACTGTGCCCAAGGTTTACAACCATTTAAATCATACCAAAAAAACCTAAACTTTGCTTTATTTATTGAGTTTTACTCTTGAGATTGTGTTAGCTTGTTTCTTTGGCCTTAGAAACAATTTCTGGCACAAACATCTACCTTTCCAATCCTCCTTGCTCTTCGAATTCACCCTCCTTGCTCTTCGAATTTGCCCTCCCTCCACTTCTCCACGTCGACGTTGGAAGCTCTGATCGCTCGAGCGTTTTGGTTAATTCGGTCAATGAACAGTGGACACAGAAGCAGACTGTTTTTTTGGCTTTTAATAAATTAACCATAACGCGCACGCGTTATGTATCACTACAATGCTTGAGTGTTATAGTGATACATAATGCGCACGCGCTATGTATTTATATAACGGTCGCACGTTATTGAAGCTTATCCTACGTGTTAACTGACATGGCAGGCTCATGTCTGCCCATGCCTAGTTCTAAGAAACGTGCACGTGATTTCATTTCACTAAATTTTAGCGCGTTTCACAAAAGCACGATTGCATATCTAAAAGGTCCCTCAACTTCGTGCGAGGGCCCTAATGTTCTTGCTTGAATTATTTTGAGCATCAACAAATTAGAGTCCTCTTATCTTGAAATCCAATAAAACAATAATCAATATAATGTTTCTGAGTATGGATGCTTTCACAGTGGTTAGACATTCTATCAATGCTTTTGTATTTTCACTATGTTGAAGTTTGGGAGCCGATGTTACCATATAATGTTGCCCCACATAGAAATGGATAGCAAGCTTGACAAGGTGTTTGTGTATATATTTCATTTTAGAATGTAAATGCTCTCGACACTAAATAAAATGTAATAATTTAACAAACCAACATGGATATTAATGTTTGGTGATAAATGTAAGGAAGACATTGATCTCTCTAATCCTGTGCTGATATCTTACAACCAAACTTATGATAACACGCACGCACACACACACACACACGTCACTCTTACAATTGCATGTTTATCTATATGTCCAGACAAGTAGGAAATTTCCTGTATATATTTATGTGTTCGTTTGAACTTTGAACATAACTAGTTTGGAAGTTATTGGAGTGCACTGAGGTAATTTTTAGGACAAAATTTCACCAATTGGCTCTTTTTTGGGATTTTTTTCAAAAAATAAATTCATTACTTGGTCATTTTTACTCTCTAATATCGCCTATATTTACATAAAATATGTTTTTTTTGTTGAGATATTGTAACTTCAAAGAATATTATAATTGTACTTTATTATTCCGGAGATGTTTCATTCCTCCGTGAAGATCTTATTGTATATCCGGAGATGTTTATTCCTCCGTTGGAATGTGGTAACTCGGGTTATTAGACTTCCCTAGTGGAAGTCGGCCCTGTATGTGTTATGTGGGTCAAAGGGTTATTAGACCACCCTAGAGGGGTCGGCCCAGTCAGTTGTAGTGGGGTATTTAACCCATTGGTTAAATACGAGCCTACATGTCTTGTGTGAAAGAAAAGTCGGAGTAGTGTATAAATAGAGGAGGTGTATTCCTCATTACACACACTCACTCACTTGAGGATAGCGCACTTGTGGAGGAGAGGTATGCTATTGTGGAGGAGGAGATCATGTCTCAGGGTTTCATCTTTGTATATTGCTGGTCATCTATATTGAGGAAGCTTTGCTGGGTTTTCTACCCCATGAGGGTTTCCCAGGATAAATCTGTGTCTCTTGTGTTTATGTTGTGCTTGTTGTTTCTTCAGTGATCCTGTATATGCTATTATTGTGAAATGGAATGTAATGCTGCTATTTTATGTCTTAGCATATTAAATCTTAACATTTTTATTGCAATATTCACCAAAATTTTCAATTTTCAGTAGTAAATTGTATGTTTCATATTTAATTTTCGCTTACCTGTGTATATATATGGTTTTTTTCAATCCAAAATAATCACCTAGAATACTATACTTAGGTATACTCACTCCAATCTAATAGAAAATAGAGAGATAATTAAACTAAAGCCATCATGTCTTTGAAATTGAGGGACACACTACTAGAATTTATAACAAACTTGACCATGGGACCTATTCATCTCTATGAGTATATTCATATACCTTGACAATTCTCTTCATTTAGTTGAGATATTTCACATTGGTGTGCATTACATAGCTAGGGGATATGGGGAAGTTGATGTCTAAGTTCGAAAAACAAGTGTCAAAGCTATGGCATTACGATGCGTTGAGGTGGAGCACTAAGTGTATGTATTGCAAACATTGAGAGCCTCAGTGAAGGGAAGTGCAAGGTGAGTTACCCCATTGATCCCAAGGGAGAGGTGGCCATGAAATATGGAATGTTAGATCTCAACGAGATGGAATTATCGCTAAAAGATTGTTTTGATTACTAAAGATATAATTTTTTTATGACCAAATCAAAGCAATGAGTTATGTATTATGAAATGCTTTGCCATTGATTATGAAAAATGTTAATCGATGCTTTATGAGAAAATCTCATCTAATTATTGAGTGAGCTTCTCTCATTTCTAAAACCTTAAAAAAACTATACAAATCATGCTGTCAAATATATCAAAAATAAATTAAGAAGCCATCTTATTTTCAAGAGACTATTGTTTAATACCAAAATAAGAAAATAATTATTTACAAAGAAAATGTTAAAGAATTTTTGGGAAGTTTTTATTTTTTATTTTAACAAAAATGGATTGATTTTGTATTGAAATAAGTTGCAATCGAATTGAATAGTGAGGTAATGCATAAGAAAAGCTAATCTCAGTCCAAAAAACATCTAATCTATCTTGTTGATGGGATCTAAGCTATAGAGCTATGTGGCATTGCTTACAAAACTATTTAAAGGATTGTTACTAGAGTATACTATGAAAAAAGGCTTATAAACATAAAACAAATTTACATAACATTGATGTCTACAAAATTAGAAAAAAAACATGCTTGCTCGTAGCATCATCTTGGGCTTGGTTGGAGGGATGAGACTCCTGCTTGTCCAAGTCCATGTCCTCCATCATGTGCAATATTTCCTCATCCTTGAAATCCATAGGGATCAAGCCCACAAAAATATTAAGTTTGGAAGCTATAGAAAGAGAGCCCTTGCCGAGATTTATTACCATGGATCTGAGCATGGCACATTCTTTCTCTGAGACCCGAATTTGCCTCTTCTATTGAACAAGATTCTCTATAATAATTGCATAATGAGAAACCAATTGATGTTCCGATTCATGACATAAAATATGGAAGTCTCATTCCCATTTGTGAAATCCTCATGTCACCAAAGAACACTAGGTATTTCTTGAATGTCTCTTTGACATAAGGGGTGATCACCATGACTGCCCATGTTTTCCTCTAGCATGAACTGATGGCCAAAATTTTAGAAGGAACCAATAAAAATTTCTTTCAACCATAGTAATGTCAAACTCATGCTATAGGGTGGGCTATGTCCATCTATAAATAGGCCAATTCTATCATTATTGAAGAGCACGGGGGGTAGGATTCCCTAGGTCGAGGACAAAGGAATCCTTTTTCCCAAACGACAATGTCAAAATCCATAACAAACACACTAAATGTGGCTAATGAACCATGGGGCCAATGAACTCGAATTTCATTCTAATAACCAAAGAGAGCACTGAGAGTACTAAATTCCTCAATAGTTCAAACTAGAGAGCAAGTTAATAATAGACAGGAAGTTGATACTCCCAAATCCAAATCTAGAGTCGAAAGTTAACCACAACTATAGTAATTGATGAGAGAAACTGTTAGAGGATTACCTATAAATGTTATATAGACTAGAGAAAATCATCTCGAGCCCAACTAGCCTGAATTCCCAGCTTTGAAACACTACCCAAAATACCACCTTCATCTGTGAAAGAGGTCTTTGTGGCTTCAAAAATCTTGTGTGCCAATAGCTCTAGCACGCATGGAGGTAGGGCTTAACTAAATGCCTCCTCCCTCCTCCATTTGAATCCATTACTCCTAATTTGACGTGTCCTATTTTTAAGATTGGTTTTCATGTAACCAGTTTGGAGGATATATAGACTTAGGGGATGGGATAGAATTTTGCCATCCCATTTTGCTTTAACAATCCGTTTGCCAACCTAGAAGCAAGATTAGCATTCAGATCAACTTCCTTGTTGAGGATCCTTAGCATAT
Source organism: Larix kaempferi (assembly GCA_027924585.1). Taxonomy (NCBI): domain Eukaryota; kingdom Viridiplantae; phylum Streptophyta; class Pinopsida; order Pinales; family Pinaceae; genus Larix; species Larix kaempferi. The sequence continues at coordinate 13,290,369 of BSBM01000196.1, forward strand.
GAAGGAATTGGATTTCCTTGAACCTATGGAGTTCTTTCTTGATTTCGGTGAGCTTATCATCATTTGCAGGATTCTTGCTATTCATGAATTGGATGATGATAAAGGAGACGCCAAAGAGTTTTAAAGAAATTGCAATCTTAATTCCTTGAATAAGGGCACAAACCTCTCCCTAGTTATTTGTTGCTACACCTAATCCCCATTCAAAACTAAGTTATTGAGTTCCTCCAAGGTTGAAAATGACCCCCACACTTGCTACCTTGAATCATTGACAAGTTTCATTGAGTAAATTTTTCTCATTTCTTTTTTTCTTTTAAAAATATTTTTATTTTAAATAAAAAAATAATAATATTTTAACTATTTTAAAATTAAATTAAGAACCAATCTTATCTTTGAATACATAAATATATTTAACATCCTAAAATGTCTTTATTGTAACAAGAGCCACAAGGTGGCAATGTCCCCAACATTGCCACCTGCTCTATTTGAAATTTTAAAAATAACATTCTCAAGTTTACATCAACACAAATAATTTGAGTAGTGATGTTTGTTTATAATGGTTCATACTTGTGTTTTATTTTTTAACCATGATTCATACTTGTGTTTTTTACTTGGTTAATATACCCTTTGCTAAAGACAGCCTTGTTCCCAATTCCCTATTAATAAGACCCCAAAAATTAGTTTAAATTTAATTCTATTTGTTTCTATTTTTATACTTACAAGTACTTCTTTTTCTCGAAGGGATTAATTGCTCACCCGCTCTAAAGAAATCTTATTTTTGTGAGCCTGGTCTTATAAATTAAAAGCTAGCTTCCATCTAGCTCAGACATAGCCCTAATCATAAAATAGGGAATAAAATAAGTTGTAACGTATTAAAAGTTAAGTATCGAGGGAATAAAAGAGTACGTAACATAAAAAATGGTTGTTTATTTTCGTACCAGCACCAGTAGCACTGATACCACCGAGCTTTGCACCTAGTTTGTCACCACATAGATTGTGGGTATTTCCTTCCTTTCAGTAGGCCACCCTACAGGTGTGTTGGTTAGGCCGCCACCAAGTGGGTTAGTAAGGTGGGCTGGTAAGGATGCTTGTAGTTGTACTCGTGATAGGTATTCATATGCTCGTGAGTCAGATACTCGTGATTGTGGTCTAGTTCCTTGTTTATGTGATCATAGCCTAGCAGCGACGAGAACAAAGGCAAGGGCTTAGCTTATTGCAGATTCTGTTCAAGAGGTGGTTGGTCCTAGAACATCATTTCTCTAGCATCATTTATACATATAATATCCCTCATTTGTGAGTTACATAATATGCCTCATATTTACAATTCATTTAAAATTTGTGAGTTATATATTTAAAACTTGTGAGTTACAAAATTATCAGATAACCATAAATATAAAGATATATAAATTAGATTTTATCTAAATGCCTTATATCTGTTTTGATATAATGTAATACATATATATATTGGTGGTGCCTTGATGTAACATTTTGAACCATTCGACAACACATATATATTGTTATTTTAGCTACAAGCTTGAATATGGAAACTATTAATCTTGTCTTTCAATGACTAAGGATTCTAAAGGTCGAGTATGAGGCCAGATAGTGCTGGCGCTGGATCCAATTGAGCCTTGAATTTCCCTTTTCCATGAAATTCAAAGATGAGATCCAATTGAGTCTTGAATTTTCCTTTTTCATAAAATTCAAAGATCATGCGATGTCTAAGTGTTGAAGATAAACTTCTAGATAGAATTGATGATCCCATGTAACTTCAAACTCTATTAGTCGAATTTTCTACATAGAATTGATGATCCCATGTAACTTCAAACTCTATTAGTCAAATTACTGTGAGTAACATGGAACACATCAAACTCCACTCACAATTGATAAAAGGAGCAAAGTAATTTTTCTTCTGAGCCCATATACAACATGTGAGACACACATTTCATATGATGATAAAGAACAAAATAATGAAATATATGTAAATATATTTGTGATGGAAAACTTACTCACTTGGATCCCACAATGGATGACATTTTGTTCAAGAAATCTTACTATATCTTACTATCCCGTTCAATAAATTTTACTATTCTTACTTGGATCCCACAATGGATGACTGGCATTTTGTTCAATAAATCTAACTATTCTTGTTTAAGATAAAGCTTTGTTAGGCGGATTTTAAGTTTGAAGGATAAGAGGTTTAATAAATTATATAATTGTTGATTTTAAGTTTGATGGATAAGAGGTTTAATCAATTATTTTCAAAAGTATAATTGTTGTATTCAAAATGAAAATTAAATTTTTATAATTAATTAAATTGTAATTTATATTCCAAATTTATTATCTTAAAGTTCATCAACATTAATCATCATTAAAGTAGTCCACGTCATCTTTATAATCATTTATGTCTCTAACAAAACATTTCAACGTGAATTGGTTGCAAAAATTTTAAATTACATTATAGATTAGGCCCAGTTTTAATAATTGTATAATAAACTAATTAGAAATATACAAATATAATATGAAAATAAATACACTACTAAATTTTTATTGATTAGCATTATAAAAGGGCAATAGGCCACGATGAAAAAAGAGACTAATACTTCCACCAACTTCGGCCATATATATATATATATATATATATTTTCCGTGTTGGAATTTATATAAAAAATTTGTTCGATCGGTGCTCACTCCATAACATATTCACGACCCTCTTCTTAAATAAAATATTCACGAATTATTAAACAGAGAGGCCGACTGTTGGCTTGGCTCCTCACCAACCTTTTACAGAGAAACAAAATACATGATTACTAGAGTTCGGTTCCATAGAAATTGTTTCCGGTATGAAGGAGATAGGGTCGATCCTCTCATTGAGGCTGCCCTGTAGGATAAACGATAACTAAAACATCCCACTTTTCCGCTTAAAAATGGGTAAAAATTGTTCTGCTATTTTTGCAATTTTGCAATTTCATAATTGTCTATCCTACCTGTCGTAGACTAAATGCTCAATTTTAAAACTATCCAGATGGCTGAAATTGCTATTTGAATATTCCAAATTGCTGAAATTGCGATTGGAACACTCTAAATTGCGATATTATTTGAATTTCCTTGTCCAAATTACTGAAATTACAATTTAAACACTCCAAATTGCGATATTGTTTAAATTCCCTTGTCCTGGTTGCATTGCGATATTGTTTGATACCATAATGCGTAAAGCATGAGCTCTTTGTTGAATTTCCTTGTCCTTGTTGCATTGCACTCATGTAAACGAATCCTGAATTCCCTCGTTTTATCCAACATAAGCTACTTTATCATGTCCCAATCGAAAATTGAGCACATATGAGTATTCTTGTCTTAAAACTACAACTTATGTTTTTGGTCATCACAACATGCAAATCCATTCGTGTTACAAGCTGCTCCTGTAATAACAGACCTCCAACAACTATAATGACATGAAAAGTTAGAACTAGTTAGCTAGAAAAGAATCTCCTCCAACTATCAAATTTTATTTCACGTCCACAAATACCACCTATATCAATTTAGCTCATCACCTTTAGTTTGTTTCTCCTCCCTTAGTTTGTTGGTTGTATCAGGTAGCACTAAACATGAATTACAATTTCTACCATCCCTGCTAGTAGCGACATGTGGCGTCCAATTCTCCAAACAAGGTCAATTAGAAAAAAATGTCAAAACATGTATTGAAACCAAGCTTGGATACCATTAACTAATATAATACAATCAAATCAAACAATTGTTTCTTATCCTCCATCAGAATATTACAACCGGACACAAAATAAACCAATTCACTTTCAAGTTTAATCACCACTAAATTGCCTCCTAGATGTCTTGACTGCAATTCAGTGATATTCCCCTCCCTCTAAAAAGATAAAATGGAAATCGCATCTTCCAGTATTTCCTAAACTATAGTGTGACTGTAATCCATAGTAATGAGGGAGGACACTTTTGGGGCTGCAAGTCCATAGGTTCATCTCCCTCGAGAAGTAATTTCTTGGATAAAGACTGAGGTCAGGAGATTCACAATAGTGCAAAATTTTCTTTTACTATAGTGAATTGTTAAACCAGTTTCCCTTGTGTGAAAATGAATACGATAGTAACACATATCTCCCTGTCTCCTAAATCATAATCCAAATACCATATTCCCAAAGGTGGAGACTTTTAAGAGGGAAAATCCAATGTTGTAATCTCTCCAGAAATGTTATTACATGTCAAGGAGAAGGCAATGCTTGTCCAAAACTAACTTTCAGAACTGATAGCAAGTTCACACTTCAAACTGACTGTAGAAATATGAAACAATTCCCAAGTGAATAGTGAAAGAGTTGAATTTTGCACGTGTTCAAGCTGATTTCTCAAGACAAACTTGACAACAACAACAACAAAAAACAAGAAAACAATGCTTTCTACTTATCCAATCTGCACATGAATTAATTACATCAATCTGGGAGGTATAGTTCAACTATCTCAAATATAGCATCAAATGCAAATTAAATCTAAAAGAACCACAATATTGATATACTATTATTTACAACCTCCTATATACCTTCAGAAGGTGGAAAAAGGAACTATGATTTTAATTGCTCATTACATTCATCGAGGAGTTTTAGTAGAGAGTGCTCTGGACAACTGAAAGAAGGTGCGATTAAGTGTTCGCTTGAAAATGTATGTTGCCTCTGTGCAACATCTGAACACTCCAGATTGCGATATTGTTTGAACACTCCAGATTGCGATATTGTTGTTCGATTTGAACACTCCAAATTGTGATTTGGACAATAGCTTCTTTGTCGAATTCCGGCCAATTGGGGAGCGTTTTGGTTAGCACTTATACTGCGCCCTCACCACCACCAAGTATAAATTAAATTATATGTATCACCCCAAATTATGATTTGGACAATAGCTTCTCTGTCGGATTCTGGTTGGTTGGGGGCGTTTTGGTTACCACGACCGACTATAAATTAAATTATATGTATCAGTTTCACGATATAACCATATTGCTCAAAGCACACATACATTGTTAATGGGTTTCATAAATCTATTCTGAAAATATAAAACTCAGATCTTTAGTACCTGCAAGATGCAAATCATGAAATAGATGTAGATGTTCCTGCATGAACATAATAAATTAGAGTAATATAAATTTAATCATTGGGAATATAAAAATTTAAGGCTGTAAAAGAAACTAATTGAGGCAATGAGAATTGTTGGAAATTAAAGCAGACACCTGTCTGAAACTTTTCTTCCACATTTCCTTTCTTTGCTAAATAATTAAGGTTCATTCCATTACCTTTATGAACCAACAATCGACCAACCAAGGATCGTATGAGCAGCCACTAATGTACACCTAAATTAATTTCAAATATTGGCTTCCATTTCGATACCAATGAAACATGGTAAAATATTCAAGATATAAAATTAGAATGCAAAGAAAATCTTGTATACCTTGAATACTGTAAGGATGCAAAGACATGATTTGACAACGAAATTTTAGAATAAACAGGTTTGAACAACTCTCGGAAGTACACCTGCAGTTTAGGATGACAGAAAAATGCAAATCAATGTTACAAAGGGATAATGCCAATGCCAAGCAGATTGAAACGATAAACAATAAAGGTGATTAACAACAACTCTTTTCTTTAACAGTCATCAGAGGCTGTTCTGGACTTGACAGAACAATTTTAGTGCCAGTCAATGCAGCAACATTCCCATTCCCTTCATCTTCATTTGATGTAAGGGCCTTTCTGCTTACTATCCTGTAAATTTCAGTCAAAGTTGTTATAAATGTCGTCCTGCACGTACATCACAAAGATCACAATTGTTACCTATCATGCTTCTTTTACCGAGAGGACTTGAGTCTTACAGAGGGGTAAACTAGCGGGGAATAAATGGTCTTGGCCAAAACCTCTAGCGGTGGCTCGCGTAGCACAATTCACTGCTTTAATGTTGCAGTCGACCAGCATAGAAGCCATGCTTCTTGCCACGCTGCCTGCATGCATAGAAGCCATGCTGCAGTTTGCCACGCTGCCTGCATGCAGTGCATTGACAGCAGCAGAGATGGTATGCACCAAGCTCTGCGTCCTCTAGATTGTTTAAATTTAATTAAGGTGTGTTGCGCCTCCTCGATTGATTAAATTTAATGAAGGTGTGCCCGCACACTGTCAGACTGTTTTGACACCTGGACATGGAAATATGGGATATCATTTGATATTTCTTGTATGTTTTTGCAGTGAGCAATTGCATGGAACTGGAGTATTATTGAGATACCTTGGTTGCATCACAACTTATCCTAAGTTTTATAACCGTGATGCAATTGTTACAACTCAAAAACAACCAACCGTTAAATAAAAACTAATCATTTCATACGAATTAAAAGATAATGTTCGATTTTCATGAATGCAGGTGAGTGATTACGTAAGCCTACCGCCCCCTTTTGGGAAGGGAAAATCGAGACCGATGTCATCTACCTGCACCAATACAAATTTAAACAAATACCTTTTTAATAATTTTGATTAATACAAACATTACTAAACTATAAACTGGAGGAAAAATTTATAGATGTTTGTGGCAAAATAATAGGGGATGAGCGATATATAGATATCCCCTTCGGGGACATAAAAATGGAAAAAAAAAATATGATGGAAAAAATCTAAATCATAAAAAAAAAAAATTCAGGTTACTCATTTAAAATATTTATGCTAATATTTTTTTCAGGTTACTCATTTAAAGAATTTTCAATTTCAACATATTTAATTATGATTATTTTTATAATCAAATTTACTTACTTGGTCATATTTATCAGCCCATAAACAGGTATTTTCTAGTTTTGGATCCATTCCACGTATTTGTTCAAGTCAAAATCACCAGAAACAGGTATTTTCTAGTTTTGGATCCATCCCACCTATCTGTTCAAGTCAAAATCGCAGGTCAGCCTAGCTTCATTAGCCTAAAGTAAAGTAAACAAAAATTACAAAAATTCAACAAGTCTAATATGGATTACATAGCTATCCAAGAAAAGCAAAAATGAAAGTATTATATCTTATAAATTATTTATTTAAAAATTATTTTAATTTTGTGACATAGTTTTTAAAGATGTTTTAATTTTGTGTCATAGTTTCTGGAGATGGATTACACTGTGTTGGACTTCTTTTGAGTGGACATTTTTTTAGGGGATCCATAAAAAAAATCAAGTATTAAAAAGGAGTAAGGTGAGAAAATATATAGAGAATTAGATACATTAGTCATTGGAATTTAGTTAAAAGTAATTAATAAATTATTAATCTAATTAAAAGAGATATGAAAGAGGTAGACGAGGCTCTATTAAAAATATATAAAGATATTAAAATATATTTTAAGAATCCTAATGTAGAGATATTGATAGTAAAAAGATAAGAAGTCGTCTTTGTGATCCAGATCTATGTAGCAACAGCTGTAGACAGAGACCAAAGAAGGAAAATTAGTGACAGGTTTTAAAACATAAAGAAGATATGGAAGTCTGATGAAATCAAATTAGGGTGGCAGGGTGGTGCTCGGGTAGGCAGCAAGCCTGCAGGGGGTCGTAGCCTCCTCCAGTAGAAGCTGGAAAATAGGGTGTCATTGCATCCTTGTCTATAGCGGTAGGCATAAGATCTGGGGTTTCGTTGCATCCTTGTTTGTAGCAGCAGGCAGCAAATCTGGGGTGTCGTTGCATCCTTGTCTGTAGCAACAAAAAAAATTGGGGTGTGGTTGCATCCTTTCTGTAGTAGCAGACAAACAATTTTGTAAAAAATCATCTTATTAATGAGTTTGAGTTGGTGGTTTTCTCTTTGAAGTTTCCACGATAAAATCTTGTGTCCTAACTTGTTTGATTATTTGTGTGTCTTGTATTAATTGTAATAAAAGGAAAAGAATACAATACTGATTCACCCCCCCCCCCTCTCAGTATTGTTGGATATTCCAACAATTGGTACCAGAGCAGGATCCTTCATTATATTTTAACCACTGGAAGGAAGATCCTCATTAAAGACCACATTGGATCAGCAGGAAGGATTAGCTACCAACAGACCTCCACTGTTCACAGGAATTAACTATGCATACTGAAGTGCAAGAATGAAGTGTCACCTAATGTCTCTTGGATGGAAGGTTTGGAGAGTAGTTGAAAATAATTATAACATAGCAGACAACCTACCTACATACCAAGAAGAACTTGACCAATATGAGGACAATGCAAAAGCCCTAAATGCAATCTTGAATGGGTTAACAAACATAGTGTTTGTGAAAGTCATGCAATGCAAGACAGCCAAGGAGGCTTGGGATAAATTAAAAATTGTCTATGAAGGAGCATCCAAAGTCAAACAATCAAAAACTTCAGACATACAAAGGACAATTTGAAAGCCTGAAAATGGAGGAAGAAAATATTGTAGAATATCTTCTAAGAGTAGATGAAATTGTCAATGCTATCCGAGGCCTTGGAGGGGAATTAGAGGAGAAAGAAGTAGTGGACAAAGTACTAAGAACCCTACCATTGAAGTATGACTCAAAAGTATCTCCTCTAGAAGAACAAGATGATCTTAAAGACATGAAAGTAGATGAACTACATGGGATCTTCACTTTCTACGAGATGAGAAAAGGAGAAGATGGTCAATCAAAGAAAGAAGCAGCCTTTAAAGCCTTATCCAATAATCAATCAGAAAACTCAAATGATGAAGAAGCCTTGTTCATCAAGAAGCTTGAGAGAGGTATTGGCAAGTACAAGGGAAAGCTACCTCTAAAGTTCTTTAACTGTGGAAGAATTGGACACTTCTAAGCAATATAGAAGTGATGAGAAAGAAGCCTCAAAGAAGTTCAGAAACGACAGAACAGGAAACAAAAAGAAGTTCAATGAAAAGAAGAAGTTCCTTTACAACATAGAAGATGGTGAAGATGAAGACACAAATGAAGATGAGGAGACATAAATTCTATTCATGGGGATAGAAGGCCAAGCTCAAGATGATGAACCAATGGAAGAAGGAGTAGTATATCTAAGCACTGAATTAATCAGTGCTTTGAAGAACTTGAAAAAAGCAGGAAAAAGAACAAACAATCAAACCAAATCATTAGTGATTTGAAAGCTCAGCTTAAAGAAGCCAAGAAGATTGAAAGAGACCTACATTTACAGCTCAAAGAGAGAATACAAGAATCATAGAAGCTTGAAGAAGAAATTATGCAGCTTAGGAAAAAGCTCAATGAAGAATCTATTAAATCAAAAAATGAAAACAGTTCAAAGACTTTAGATGACATCTTGAGTAGCCAAAGACCATCAAAAGACAAATCTGGTTTGGGATATGACAATAAAAAGAAGCCATAATGTTCCTCCTTCACAAACCAAGGAAAAAGAAGTTATGTTGTTGCACTAATAAGTTCATTTAAAAGGGAAGAAAATGAGAAATCTGCTCCATCTTCTCTTGACAAAAACAGAATTAATGTAATTCCTAGAATACCAAAGACAAATAGATATCAGCAGATTTTCTTTGGACATTGTTACTCTTGTAATATTTTTGGACATAAGGCCCTAAATTGCAGAGCATATGGAAAGCCTCGTGACTACAAGAAAAGAGCATCTAGTAACAAACCAAAAACAAGGAATCATAATTTCTTTACACCTCTTCAAAAAGATGACATAGAGTGTTACAAATGCAATAACCATGGAAATATAGCAAGAAACTGTAAACTAATGACTCCTACAAAAAGGACTGATGCAAAAGAATTCCAAGACAAAAAACAAAGAAAAGATTGGAAGATAAAGAACGAAGAGGAGAAATCCATGATTACTCTATGTGTGACAGAAAAGCAGAATCTATGGCATATTGACAATGGGTGTTCAAAACATATGACAGGAGACCCAAGTAAATTCATAAGCCTAAAAAGAGATAATAAAGGTAGGGTCACTTTTGGAGATAATATGTCTTCCAAAATAATTGGCAAAGGTACAACCACTATCAATAACAAGATCAAAGCTGAAAATGTGTTGCTAGTAGAAGACCTAAAGCCTAATATCATCAGTGTAAGTCAAACTTGTGACCAAGGATACATCTACACATTTGACTCTAAGAAATGTGAAATCAGAAAAAAGGACTCAGGGAGACTTGTTGGGACTGCTGTAAGAAATTCAAGTAATGTGTACATCCTATAGAATGAAAACCAATGCTACATGAGTATGATTGATGAAAGTTGGTTATGGCACAAAAGGATGGGACATTTAAACTTTGATAATCTTGTCAAGGTAAGTAATAAGGAGGTTGTGAGAGATTTACCAAAAATTGTGAAACTGAATGCAGTTTGTAAACATTGTCAGCATGGGAAGCAAACCAGAGCTAGATTCAAGTCAAAAGAACATATGACCTCACATCTTTTGGAAATAGTTCACACTGACCTTTGTGGACCAACAAGGACTAAAAGCTTGCAAGGAGAGTATTATTTTATGTTACTCATTGATGATGACACAAGGATGACTTGGGTAAAATTCCTCAAGGAAAAATTAGAAGCCTTTGAAAAATTCAAAAATTTCAAGGCAATGGTGGAAAATGAGACAAACCAAAAAATCAAATGTCTTAGGTCAGATAATGGAGGTGAATTCACTTCAAATGAATTCAATGAGTTTTGTGAAATCCATGGGATTAAAAGACAATTTTCAGCTCCAAAGACACCTCAGCAAAATGGCGTGGTGGAAAGAAAAGACAGGACAGTTCAAGAAGCTGCCAAAACCATGCTAAACGAAGCAAAACTTCCTGATATATATTGGAAAGAAGCAGTATACACAGCTGTCTACATACTTAATAGAGGAAAAATCAAAGTGAATAATGACAAGACTCCCTATGAACTATGGTATGGAAGGCCTGCATCAGTCAAGTACTTCAGAGTGTTTGGCAGCAAGTGCTACATAAAGAGGAACGAAGATGATCTTGGCAAGTTTGATTCTAGAACTGATGAAGGAATATTCTTGGGATATTCCTCCACCAAAAAGGCTTATAGATGTTACAATCAAAGATTACACAAAATCATAGAGAGTGCAGATGTAATAATGGATGACATGAAGCCAAGAAAGATAAGAAACAAAGATGAAGATGCAAGAACAAACAATGAAGAAGAAGTTTTGCAAAAGAATGAAGATATGGTTGGGAAAGAGGAAGAAGAAAGAGAAGAATCACAAGAAAATGAAGATGAAGATTCTCCAAGAGCTGATACAAAGGCACTATCAAGAAGAATGTTGAGCCCAGAATTGGCCCTTTTTGACCATCATTTATCATCTTCCCTGCCCTTGTCCTACACCAATTATCTTGGCAATTAGACTTATTGTCCTTATCTTATTCCCCAAATTACCAAGGTATGGCCGATTATTGTTTTATTGTATTAATACTTATGATTGTGATAGTTAAAGCTGTGCATCTCTTAATTTGTGCTAACATGATGCGATTTATGAAGGTAGTTGAGACAAATAGACTGCAGGAAGATCGAAGCTGAACAAGTCATAAAGAAAGGGATGTTTGTTCCTTGTAGAAGGTTCCTTGGGGCTCGAATCATCAATCAAGGCACAGTCGCGACAGGGCAGCTGTAACAGCAATTGCTATCTTAAGTATGTCGCTGCTTGAGTCCAGCTGTGAGCTGGAAGGACCGTCACTCTTGGGGCAATTAATAACTCTCTCATATTTGGATATTTCTGTTCTGCCACGCATTGTAACAGCCAGATTATTTAGGGCGCCTGAAGATCAGAGATCTTCATGGCTGCCCAATTATAGGATTAGATGTTACAATTTGTATGTATAAATACGGGGAATTGCCTCGACCCAGGGGTTGAACAGCAAACAATTAATTTATTTTGTATTAGCAGTCAAGCCAACTTGTGTACTCATTCTCCTGTTAATATAAGGGGTTACTTCTGAGTTAAAGAAGGTGTTGTTCAACCAGCGTCTCTGTGTGAAGACTGGGCCCGTCTTCCACAGAGATTGCTGAGTTAAATTAGGATTTTATCTTTCTTGTTGTGTGATGCTTTGTTCTTTCTTTTGTACGCAGCAGCAATATTTATTGTGTGGATTTTTCAGTAAAAGATTACATTTCTGTGAAGATTGGTGAATGGTGTAGAACAACAGTCGACTGAGTCAGGGTTGCTTTATGCATTTCAATTTCTGTTCACACTGCCGTGTTCATCTTACAGCTGAGACGTGATCCCAAGAGCTCTTACAATTTAGCTTTCCTGTTATGTGTTGATTGATTTTCATTCTGCAATTCAATTTCTTAGAACAGTTGCTTCAATCTTTTTCATTTACAATTCTAGAGTAATGTTCAGTTTATGCTTTATGCTTTCCAGATTGATTAGATCAGACAAGTGATTGTTTTAGAATACGAATGAGATTTCCCTTTTTGCAATTGTTGATTAGATCTGATACCATTTCTTATTGATGCATAATAGAAAAGAATCATAGTATAGCAGTTAGAAGGCAATTGGGATTGCATAGATTCTTGGGATGAACATGGATGATAGAAGATAAAAGTATTCACTTCTAATGGTTTTGTGTTTAAGCATATATTGTGCACTTATCCTTTGAAATAAACAGACTTTCTCGGGTTGACAATAAATTTCATATGCTCTGTGTGATTGGTATTAATTTATCTGCATATAGAGTGCTTGACAAAGAATACAAAAGAACCATCCTGAAACACAAATTATAGGTGACAAAGATACAGGATTCAGTACAAGAAAGAGATTATTTACTGAACAAGCTCTACTTTCAGTAGTGGAACCTAAGAACTTTACAGAGGCAAGCAAAAATGATGATTGGATCAAAGCCATGAATGAAGAACTAGATCAAATTAAGAAGAACGAAACTTGGGAACTTGTTCCAAGACCTACAAACAAAAATGTTATAGGGACCAAACGGGTTTTCAAGAATAAGTTCAATGAAGATGGTAAAGTGATCAAAACTAAAGTAAGGCTAGTGTGTAAGGGATATGATCAAGTGGAAGGAATTGACTTTGAAGAGACTTTTGCACCTATAGCAAGACTTGAAGCAATCAGAATGTTCTTGGCATTCTCATGTTATAGAAGTTTCAAAGTATATCAAATGGATGTCAAGTCTGCATTTCTAAATGGGAAACAGAAGAGGAAGTATACATTGAACAACCTGAAGGTTTTCTCTTGTCAGAGAATAAAGACTATGTTTGCAAACTAAAAAAGGCACTCTATGGTCTCAAGCAAGCCCCAAGAGCGTGGTTTTCAAGGCTAGATAACTACTTGAAACAACAAGGATATAAGAGAGGAGCCACCGATAGTAATCTCTACATAAAGATCGAAGATAAGGATATGATCATTGTTGTTGTTTATGTAGAGGATATCATTTTTGGAAGCAATTTACAAATATTGAGTGTAAACTTTGCTTCTGAAATGAAAAAAGAATTTGGGATGTCAATGTTGGGTGAATTAGCATTCTTCTTGGGACTACAAGTTTATCAATCAGATAAATGAATTTTCATTTCTCAAAATAAGTACATCAAAGATATGCTGAAGAAGTTCAAGATGGAAGACCCCAAACCTGTTAGCACTCCCATGATCATTGGTTGTAATCTAAGCAAAGATGATGAGGCATTGGAAGTGGATCATACCATGTATAGATCCATGATTGGTAGCCTACTGTATGTGACAGCTACAAGACCAGATGTGATGCAAGCTGTAGGGTTGGTTTCTAGATTTCAATCAGCTCCCAAGTAAACACATGTGGCAGCAGTAAAAAGAATTTTCAAATATTTAAAAGGCACTATGGAGTAAGGTTTATGGTACCCAAAATGCCAAGATTTCACCTTAAAAGCATTTACTGATGCAGATTGGTTTCCATCAATGCCAAAGGGGGAGAATGTTGGATATGGTTGTCATTGATGCAAAGGAGTTCAATAATGACAAAGGAATAACCAAGGACAAGATGGAAAGGTGAACTCAGTGAAAGACAAAAGCTATGATGACATGGCATGGCATCATTATGAAGAGTATGGCTAGGGGGGTGGCCAAATAAATGTAAACCAGGCTAGAGGAAGCGACCTTGTTTGTATCAGGTTCCCGTGTGAATAAAGAAAGCCAATTAAGTTGTCTCTGTGTGTACGCATGAATCTATGTCTGAAGTGTTAACAGTTGAATATTTGTGTATCTCTGTATCAATGAATCAATTGACAGTTTGGGATATCTGTGTAAATGCTTGATTAATAATTGAGTGCATGCATAGCCTGAAGTAAGGGATTTTGAGGATTGAATATTGCAGCGGATGTATGAATGATCTCTGTGTGTGTAAAACCACGACGTCAATGTGCAGATCCAGCAAGGGAATCAAGTCCGATGATGATCGATTGAGTTATTGATTGATTCTCTGATCAATCAATGTAGAATCGTAGAGTTGCAAAGATTGATGTTTGCAGAGATTTGGACGATCCAAATTAAAGGAGAAAAGATGGATCACGAGGTGAACATGAACAAAAGATAAGAAATTCACAATATTAGGTGAAGTTCCGCCGGAGACAGCAAATCGACGAACGAGATCAAAGCCGCAAGAGATCTGACACCCCAGATAAATTTCGCAAGAGAAAGGTGTAAGGAAGATAACGGATCCGCAAATATAAGGTGAGATTCGCATATGATCTCAGATCGACAATCAGGAAAGAACCCGCAAGAAATCGATGGTTGTAAAGAGTTGCGAAAAGGAATTGCTGGAGGGAAATTGCGGAAGCCCATTTAGGGAAAAGTTGAAGGCACGTCCGCAATCCGCAACTTGATTACAGAAAGAACCTTGCGGAAAGAGACTTGCGGAAGAAGTCTTGCGGGAGACAAATTGCGGAAGCTAGTTTGTAAAAATCAAAATATAGTTCCACAATCCGCAAGCTGCAGAAAGAGAATCCACCGTTGATCAAGATCAGACGGTCCACGATCATTGCGGAAAGGAGTTTGCAGAAAAGTCGTTCCGGAAAGAAAATTGCGGAAAGATCGTTGCGGAAAGGCAATTGCGGAATGATTTTTGTTGCAGAAATATCATTGAGGAAAAAGGAAAATTTGGAAGGAATTTTGGTGCAGAATTATCATTGCAGACAGGCAATTTTGGAAAGATGTTTGTTGCGGAAAGTCATGACTGATAAATCTAAATAGAGTTAAAGAATTATTAAAATGAAGAATTGTGTTTTCATGAAGAGGAACGATCTAAGAATGAAAAGGTGTAACTGTGAGAAGATGCATTCGTAGAAAACGTGTTAGAAGGTATTTATAGATAGAGTGCTGAGTGAAAGAAGTCATCTTTGTGATCCAAATCTATGTAACCACAGCTGTAGACAGATACCAAAGAAGGAAAACCAGTGACAGGTTTGAAAACATAAAGAAGATCTGGAAGTCTGATGAAATCAAATTAGGGTTGCTAGGTGGTGCTAGGGCAGGCAACAAGCCTGCAGGGGGTCATAGCCTCCTCTAGTAGAAGCTGAAAAACAGGGTGTCATTGCATCCTTGTCTATAGTGGCAGGCAGAAGATATGGGGTGTCGTTCCATCCTTGTTTGTAGCAGCAGGAAGAAGATCCGGGGTGTCATTGCATCCTTGTCTGTAGTAGCAGGCAGAAAATATGGGATGTCGTTACATCCTTGTCTGTAGGAACAAAAAAAATTGGGGTGTGGTTGCATCCTTTCTGTAGTAGCAAATAAACAATTTTGTAAAAATTCATCTTATTAATGAGTTTGAGTTGGTGGTTTTCTCTTTGAAGTTTCCATGATAAAATCTTGTGTCCTAACTTGTTTGATTATTTGTGTGTCTTGTACTAATTGTTTTAATAAAAGGAAAAGAAGACAATACTGATTCACCCCCCTCCTCTCAGTATTGCTGGATATTCCAACAAACCAGACCTGGCTACCTGTGTATGGATACGCTCCTCGTATCAATATGCTAGTTAATGGTTGGATCTGCTTCATCTTCCCTGGTGAAGAACACATTTAGCAGAAAAGGAGAAGATGACCCACCGCCATATTTGGATGTTGATGCCTGGTTTTCTGCTTGAATTGTGGACTCAAAATGTGTTGGAGGGTTTGGAAAACTCTCTAGGTAAATTTATTAGATTGGATAAGTATAAATTATTTGGGATGGAGAAAAAGATTGCTAAGGTAATGGTTGAATTTGACATCAAAGATGGGTTACCAGCAGAAGTTGAAATCCTTTAGGGTGCTAGGGTTTTCTGACAAAAACTGGATTATTTGAGTATTCCATTTAGGTGTTTCATTTGTCGGGAAACAGGACATGTGAAGGCAAAATGTCCATACATTCTGTTTGGCTTAAAGATGGATACTTCGGACGAAGACTGTGAAGATGTAAGTGAAAACCAGCATCTGCAACAACACCATACCTTGGAACTGGATGCTCCAGTCAACTCACATATATTTTCTCCATGTAAGTTAACATATGACTCCCCGGCACATTATGAAAGGGTTACAAAAGAATAATTGGATTTTTATCTCTCAGCTGAAAAAGATTTAAATGATAGATTGTATTTGTCCATATCAATTAGGCCAGAGTGCCCAGATTTATGTATTTCCCCAATTTTAAAAAATTCAGATGTTGTGCCTAATTATTTGGGTGTAAACCCTAATCTACCTTCAAATTCATAAAGGGTTTTTGGGGCCGTAGGTGAGATACAATCCAGGGTTTCACACTTACCATAAATTCACTCTCAGGAACTTTCTGGAAAGACAGACCCAGTTAATACTCCTATGCTAAATTCTAAATCTTGCACTACGACCTCTAATTTTTTTGGGAGCTCATCCTATGAACATAATGGGAATTTAGGATCTTTACCAATTTAAGCTCTAGAGAATCATGCCACCCCTATCATGAAATCCCCATTGAATGTTTACTTAAAACACCCATTGGATAATTTAGGGGTTTCCCCTGCTCAATCCATTTGATTTCAAAATGTAACCATTCGGAACGAAAAGAAAAAGAACAAAAAATATAGGGACTATGATAACACTCCACATTATATCCCCTGTCGATTAGATTGTCTGATGATGATACCCACACACCTGAAATGAATGAACCTACCTTGCCAAGGGCCCTTATAGTGGTGATGGCCACTGAGGATGTTTCACAATGACAATGCTCTCCTTAAACATCCTAGGTCTTGGTAGGGCTGTGAAGGTTAGGGCCCTATCAAAATTAATAAAAGCTACTAACCCTTATATTATATTGCTTCAAGAAATTATGTGTTCTAAAAATCAAGCTGTAAAAACCATCTCCAATATTCTACCTGATTGGGAGGTTTGTGTTGTAGATGCCCGTGGACACTTAGGGGGTTTATTATCATGTTGGAATCCTAATTTTACTTCCTTCAAACCTTATCAAAATTGTGAAGGCATCTTGATGGGAGGATCTTTTAAACTTTTTGACTTTCCTTTAGCAATCCTAAATTGTTATGGCCCTTACAAAAATAGGGAATCCTTTTGGAATATGGTGGAGGGTAGTGGTCTCTTAAGCATCAATAACCTAATTATTGCAGGAGATTTGAAATTTAATCTTTCTCCTGCAAAAATATGGGGATCCCCGGTTCATGATGATATGATGGCGGATTTCTTCTCCAATCTCCTTATGAGGAACAATTTAATGGATGTTACCCTTGTCAAACTGGAGCCAACTTGGACTAATAGGCAGAGTGGATGTAATGGAATAAGTAAAAGACTGGACCGCTTCATTATGAGTATTAATCTGGCTAATCAGGTGCAAAAATATAGAACGTGGGTGGATAAAACTATCCTGTTAGATCATTTCCCTATCTATTTACAATTGGATGGGACTACTGTCTGTCAAAACTACCCCTTCAAATTTAACAGCTCTTGGTTGTTATTGGAGGATTTTTATTGTTTGGTTAAGGATAGATGGAAATCATTAGATCCACCAGATGACTATAATCCTCTGGATTGTCTGGTGTGGAAATTAAAAAGCTTAAAAAAGGTGGTAAAGGTATGGGCCAAGAATAAGAAACTAAGGACAACAAAGAATACATTGTGATTGAGGAACAAATGAGGAATATTCTATCAAAATATGATTCTTTTATACCAAATGAAAATGATAGAAGTCTCCTTAAATATTTAGAGAACATGAAACAAAATCTACCCAGGCAAGAGGAAATGGATTGGCATCTTAAAAGTTGTGCCTTGTGGATAAAACTTGGTGATAATAACACCAGGTTTTTCCATAGTTATGCTTCAAATCGAAGGAACAACAATGCGATATGGGAAATGCCAGATGAAAATGGGATGTTGGTAAATACTCAAGAAGAACTAAAAGGAATGGAAAAATCCTATTTTTTAGCAGCTTTTAAAGATCTAGGATTATGTCAAATTGAAGCTCAGTTGAATGTTTTAAGACATATTCCATTATTTGTTGAACCAGAGGGAGGTGAAGCCATTGGCAGTCCAGTTACTATGAATGAAATTGAAGAGGCCTTAAAACAATTTGCTAAAGAAAAGAGTCAAGGTCCAGATGGATGGACTGTGGAACTCTTTCTTTCTTTTATGGATGTAATGGGGAAGGATTTGCACTCTATGGTGGAATATTCAAGGTTAGAAGGCTATGTCTCAGGGGACCTAAATTCTACTTTCATTACCCGCATTCCAAAGTGTAACAAGCCTACATCCTTCGATGAATTCAGACCAATTGCTTTGTGCAATATGGCCTACAAGCTTATTACAAAAATCATTTTGATAAGGTTAAAACCTTTTCTATCTTGAAGGATGTCTAGAGAACAATTTTTTTTTATGGATGACAGACAGATTTTGGATGCTATTGGAATCACTCAGGAGGCTATGCACATAATAAATCTGAAAAAATATCGATGCACTTTTGTTAAAGATGGATATTGATAAAGCTTATGACCATGTTGACTGGGGTTTTCTTCGCCTTCTTCTCCTTCACATTGGCCTCCCTTTATCTGTCACCAATTGGATCATGTCATGCATTACATCATCTCAATTCTATGTGCTTATTAATGGCTGCCCTTCTGGGTTTTTTAAAAGCTCAAGGGGTAATAGATAGGTATGTCCATTATCTCCCCTATTTTTTTTGCTTGTCATAGAAGGTCTCAGTTGTATGATTAATAAGGCCAAATCTGAAGGAAAGATACAAGGTATAAAAATTTCAGCATTTGTTTTAATTTATCATTTGCTTTTTGTCGATGATATTATTCTATTTGGTGGTTGATCCGGATTTATGTGAGAACGAAATGAAAGAGCATATAGATATTCACATACACAGATATATGGCAAGAAACACAACGATACAACAAACTCAGATTCTATTAAATGAATGAAATAGAACAAACTGTAAAATAAAAGCAGCTAGAATGGTGGTAGCTATATCTTTGAGAAGCGATGTGGCGGCTACGCTCATTCGTGACAAGTTGAATACAAAAAGAGGTTGAAAGGGCCTATTTATCATAAGCATGAGGGAAATAATCCCAAACATCCAAAAACCTAACCCTAGAAGATGAACCGTCATAAAGTTTGCGGCCCCAAGGTGGTTAGTTGAACAGTCAACTTCCCGGGGTCATAAATTTTGCATATGATCTTCGTTTGGGGCGCTCGGTAGTCCGTTGGAAAGGTCTAACCGAGATTTACAACTTTCAACTAGGGCCAAATGCAAGCTATTGGCAGCCATTTAGCCCCTCGAATCGCCAAAAAACGTCTTTTAGGGCCTCAAAACGGCCCCAGAAGCTTGGGACCCGAAAAATTGTAGAAAAATTACAAGAAAACTGCCAGAATGAAAAATTGTTTTGAGCCAGTGGAATAGGTGGGTGGCCACCTATATCCATCTGGATGAGTGGTGGCTCCTTGGAGGAATGGGCATGTTATAATGATATCATCAAAACATTCTATGAGGCTACTGGAATGGAGGTTAGCTTAAGAAAATTATGCTTCTATAG
Organism: Larix kaempferi; assembly: GCA_027924585.1. Taxonomy (NCBI): domain Eukaryota; kingdom Viridiplantae; phylum Streptophyta; class Pinopsida; order Pinales; family Pinaceae; genus Larix; species Larix kaempferi. Next base: position 13,310,313 of record BSBM01000196.1, read on the forward strand.
TCATAATCTGGATATAAATAGAATCCAATATATTACCTCAATTATGCCTCACTCTGTTCAAGATATGAGAAATGGCCTTAAATATCTAGGTTAGTTCTTGACACCTGCAAGTTACAGGGTAAAGGATTGGCACTGGTTGGTGGAAAATTTGAGAGGAAAATAAATCATTGGACTTTTAGACTTCTTTCTATTGGGGGTGGATTGATACTTTTGAAAGTTGTCCTTTTGGATATTCCTATGTATTGGATGTCATTAGCACATGTCCCTAAAACCATACTAAATTGGATAGAAAAGCTAATGTTTAGATTCCTATGGTCTGGAAAGGAAGATTGTCAGAAATTACAGATGGCAAGTGGGAAAGACTGTCAAAACCTTACTATTGGGGTGGCTGGAATATTAAAAAAAAAAAATTGGTTTAGTACCACATTATGTTTGAAAACCTCTTAGAGAGGTATATTTGGTAACAGCTTATGGACTGAGGTTATACATACAAAATACATAAAAAGGAGTATTTTTGTCTTGGGTTAGAAATCCAAACAAAACCTGTAGGAACTCTTCAAATTTCTGGACAGGTTTTATAAAATCATACTCTTGGCTTGGTAGAGGCCTTACCTTGAAAGTAGGGGATGGCACTAATGTCTTGGTTGGTATAGATCCTTTACTTGGCATGGATGAAAATTTTCAATTATGTCCTTACATTTTGGAATATCTTGCTAGTTTGGGCTTCATTACTCTTGCTTAGATAAAAAGACAAGATTGGCAAGTACCCTCGAATTCATACTGGATGACTGCATCAGACTTAGGACCAAAGAGCTGTTGGACAATTGAATGGAATAATAATATATCCCTCCTAAACTCTATAGGTCTCAGGAGCTCTGAAAAAGACTCATTGATCTGGTATCCATATGCTACATTAGGGCACATCATAACTAAATCTTCCTACTAGATAATTGCTCAAGAATTTAATGTTACAGTGCCAAAATGGCAGTATAAGAAGATTTGGAGATGGAATATGCCATTAAAGATAAAATGTTTTTTTATGGTGCTCATTTGAAAACTGTTTAAAGACTATGGATAATATGATTCACAGGGGTCTTATTTGTCCTAATATATGTGCTATGTGTATGAAGAACGAGGAATCAATGGAGCACTTATTAGTCCATTGTCATTATACCAAACAACTATGGGCTCTAATATGCATTTCCCTTAATATCCCACAGGTTTGGGGTTCTTCACCTTTTACACAGAACTATTATTGCTGGTACAAGAAGGTTCTTGAACACAAATTTTTACCTGCCTTTATTTCATGGAGCATATGGAAGGCTGGAAATGCCTTTTTATTTGAAGACAAAAAGTTAAATCTTGACGAAAATGGCAAAATGATAATTAGTCTCTATAAAAATTATTGTGTTAAGAAAACTTCTCGCAAAAATATGCATCAGATGGTTAATATCTCTGTGGACATGAATGGAGTTGGTTACTTTGACGGGGCTGCACAAAGTGGGAGATGTGTTGGAGGTGTTATTCTTAAACTGAATAAAACACATTTATTCAAGTTTAAACTGAATTATGGATCTGGGACCAATACCAAGGCATAAGTGTTGGCATTATGGGTTTTATGTAAGGTTGCTTCTATCTTTGGTGTGGATTCCATTAAGATTTATGGAGATTCTCTAGTAACTATACAGTGGGGTGGAGGCAATAAAAAATTGCAGGTATTATCACTCTATCATTGGTGCAAGCGTATTAAAACACTTCTCTCCCCCTTCACCACTGTGGCCATTCAACATATATACAGGGATATGAATGTGGAGGCAGGCTCATTATCCAAGGAAGCCCTTGCAGAAGAAGAAGGAATCCTTCACTGGGAAGAGCATGAAGAAGCAACTTTAACAAACTTTGGCTCTTTTAATATTTTCATGACTTAGCTTTTTTCTGTACCTGTATGTATGTTATTTTGGAAGTATGATAACCCTTATGAGAAGGGGTTATAGATAATATGTTTCTTTTTTGGTATTTTGATGGGAAGTACCTAGACTTTCCTGGTAGGTATGTTATGTTGGTTTCCTATGAGGACAGAAGACTCATCGAGCATATGGGATGAGTAGCCCTGATATGTACATTTTGATTCTTTTTTTTTTTTTTTTTTTTTTTTTTTTTGCCATGTGGTTCACTTTAATCGGCTTAGCCGACCGCTACATCCACGAAATAATTTCCGACGGACCCGCCCCGAAGGGGTTTCCGCCCTGCGGCCGCTGCGTGCCTAACCCCAAGAGTGTCTATGAGGATGGATTCCGTGACCTCGCATGCTGGGAGGCCTAACTGCCGAGAACTCAACCGATCGAGCTAACTCTTGGGGCTTTTTTTCCATGTGGTTCACTTTAATCGGCTTAGCCGACCGCTACATCCACGAAATAATTTCCGACGGACCCGCCCCAAAAGGGTTTCCGCCCTGCGGCCGCTGCGTGCCTAACCCCAAGAGGGTCTATGAGGATGGATCCCGTGACCTCGCATGCTGGGAGGCCTAACTTCCGAGAACTCAACCGATCGAGCTAACTCTTGGGGCTATGTACATTTTGATTCTATATATGAATATCAAAAGTATAGTTTTTTCTGCTGGAAAAAAAGATAAAAGGATAAAATATTTTAAAGTGAAATTAAAACTACAAGGGAGGATAATGATAATAAGAGATAAAATAAAGTTGTAGGACTTGTTAAAAATATGCTTGATTTTTCTATGATAGAAGGCTTTGTCTCAGGTGCCCTCAATTCTACTTTCCTTGCATTGATACCCAAATGCAATAAACCGGACAACTTCTCTGATTTCAGACCTATAGCATTATGTAATCTGGCTTACAAATTAATTTCAAAGATCATCTCCATCAGAATCAAGCCATATCTTTCAAGATTTCTATATGTTGAACAGTTTGGTTTCCTCCATGACCGACAGATCCTCGATGCTATTGGTATTTCTCAAGAGGCAATTCACTCCATTAAACAGAAGAAGTTGAGAGCATTACTTTTAAAAATGGATTTGGAGAAAGCATTTGATCGGGTAAACTGGGTCTTTTTAAGATTGATTTTAATCCAAATTGGATTGCCTATGCTTGTCATTAACTGGATCCTTGCCTGTGTCTCCTCGACACAATATGCAGTTTTAATTAATGGTGCACCTACAGAATTCTTCAAAAGCAACAATGGAATACGTCAAGGCTGCCCACTTTCTCTGTTGACATTTCTCCTTATTATTGAAGGCCTCAGCAGGCTTATTTTGGATGCAAAACAAAAAGGTAAAATTAGAGGTGTTAAAATTACTTCTGCACTCTATATTACGCACCTGTTCTTCGTTGATGACGTATTAATATTTGGATATGAGTCTTTGGAAGAATGTGACACTTTTTTGAGCATTATTCAACAATTCTTCTCGGCCTCGGGAATGAAGGTTAGTGTTAAAAAGTCCAACCTTTTTTCACATAACATAAGTAATGATGATTTGGATTCTATCAGAATAATCCTTCCTTTCTCTGTCCCGAACATTGTGGATGGCTTCAAATATATGGGATTTTTTCTAAAACCCAATGGTTATGTCTCCAAAGATTGGCAACGGCTTCTCAAAAAATTTGAATGCAGAATAAATAATTGGTCTTTCAGGCTACTCTCTATTGGAGGTAGACTTACCCTCATTAAAGCAATTTTAACTAGTATCCCTGTGTACTGGTTTTCCCTTCTCCAGGTTCCGAGCTCCATTCTCAACTCTCTGAGAAAAATTATCTTTAACTTTTTGTGGTTTGGTGGTCTCGACAGAAGTAAGTTAGTCATGGCAAGTTGGAGTAGACTATCCACTCCAAAAAAATTTGGAGGATGGGGTATTAAGAATTTAAGTTGGTTCAGCATGGCTGTAAGGATGAAAAGCTTTTGGTGAGGGTTGTTTGGTAACAATCTTTGGTCTCAGGTCTTAAAAGCAAAATATATTAGAAAAAAATGTTTAGATTAGATCATAAATGGAAAGAAAAGTGGAAGAAACACATCTCCAATTTGGCAAGGTTTCCTCAAAGTTTATAAATGGATGGGCAAAGATTTTGCATGGAAGGTTGGGAACGACAAAGATGTAACTGTAGGTGTTGATCCTATTTTTTTCCTTGAAAAAAAGCATAATTTTATTTCATCTTCCGAGAACAAAGTTACATTCTAAAATATACACTTTTGTCAAGTGTAATGCTGATAATCAGGACGGTTTTTTAGACCAGTTGTCTTCTACATGACATATTTGGAGCTTTATAGATTTTACAAAACATGACAAGTTGCTGATGGTAACAAATGCCATGAGTAAACAACAATAGAAAAAACATAAATATATACATAGAATGCCTCTTATAGAGATATTTGTTCAGTGTGTGACAGCCAAAGACAAAAATATACTGTAAATGTAAAGATCCGTGGGAGATAATTCAAAAAAACATAGCAGCTCCCTCTATGAACGGTCGATGATAGTAGTCCTGCACCACTCCATCGTGAAATTATTTTACCTTCCATATACCCAAATCCAGCTACAACCCCGCCTTCGAGGCCTTGTCCGCTTCTTGGTTATTTTCCCTGTAGACATGAACACAAGCAAAAGAATCAAAAGAGTTCAAAACATCCCTTATGGAGGTCAATATGTTTGAAAGTCTTAAATTCTGACATAGTTGAGTGCTTGTAATCCATTTAACCACATTCATAGAATCCCCACTATTTTTGCATCCCTTCTCAACAACAAAAATAACCAGGAACTTAAGGCTCATAATTTCGGCATAATTATTGATTCCAGCCCCTAGCCCCAGGGACATCTCAAAGTAGTGTTCATCTGAAAGGTAAAGCAAGGCCCCACCCCCACAGTAGTTATTCTATGACGCCCCATCAAAGAAACCCCACGGCCGAGTCCTGTCAATATCAACCAACAGTATATCCTGAACCCTGTTATATCTAGTATTTTGCTGGAAGGAAGGAAGAAGACCACAACAGGTTGTGGCAATGATAACCGAGGAGCACAAATTTTCATTGAAAATGAGATGGTTGCGGGCTAACCACACCCCCCAAATAACGAGCACAGGAAGAGCTCTGATAAACTTGAGCAAGGGGTCATTATACCATGTTCTCCACGCTACATCCAAAGACACCCCTCCCACCTACACATACCAATGTTCAACCGTGAACATTCCACCCACACAGCTGTTATATAAGGACAATGTAGAAAGAGGTGACATACATTTTCCCCAGCTGATTTACACAACACGCACCACCCCAACCCTTGTTTATTCCTTTTTTGTAGGTTATCCCAGGTTGGGACGTTGTTTTCAAGGACACACCACATGAACATCCGAGTCTTGGGAGGGATCTTGAGTTTCCACAACACTTTCCACCACCAAACCCGTACACCCTGTGCAAGATCTTCAGTAATCCTTAAATAACCACCTTTATGGGTATACCTCCCTGAAGGATCAATGTCCCAAATAAGCTCATCTGAACTTCCATAAAAAAAAAACGATCATGGTTGAGTGTCCTTAGATATCTGGCAAGCTCAAGTTCCTCAACGTCATTCAAACCAAAAGAGTTTACCTGTCTCCACACTTGTCTTCCTGGAATGGTCGCCTTAGGATCAACAAGCTGGTTAAGGAACACCAAGCCTCTCTATCTCAAATCCTCCACTGTCCCTTCTGGTAATAGATGTTGTATGACACAACCTACCCAAGGGTCCTGGACAATCCTGACCTTGCTTCCATTTCCAATGTTCCAGACCAGATCTCTTTCAATTATGTGAAAGGAAGAAACTACCGCTTTCCAAATTACAGAACCACCGGAGTGAGTCTTCATAGGGCTCCTTATCCAATCTTTGATCGTGTTAGGTGCAATGTATTTGTGAAGCATCACCTTTGCTCATAAACCTCCAATCTTAATCAATCTCCAACCACCCTTGGCTGCCAACGCTATAGAAAAGGAAAAAATGTTCTTCAAACCCCAACCCCCTAAGGCTTTAGGAATAGCAATCCTTTCCCATCTTACCCAAGGGGAAACATAAGCATCATCTTTACCACTCCAAAGAAAACAAAAGCATAAACGTCGTGCTGCATCTAAAATGCCTTTGGGAATCCACAACAGTGACATCCAATACACAAAGATCGCTTCCAATACCAACTTGACCAAAACCAGTCTCCCGACCCTAGAGAGCCACTTGTGACTCCAACACTTCAACCGCTTCTCCAACTTCTTAGTCAACCACTTCCAGTCCTGAATTTTATAGTCATTAGGTTTCAAATTGAAACCCAAGTATTTCAGCCCTTCTTGCAAAGATAAGTGGGTAAAAGGAAAAACCCTGATAAAAGCAACCACCTCCCCGTCACTGAGCAGGTTTGTAGTAAGGGTGGATTTTCCATAATTAATTTCCATCCCAGTAGCCCTGGAGAAAAGGTCCAATATCTCCCTCAACTTTTGTGCATCCCTTTTCAATCCTGAGCAGAAGATGAGGACATCGTCTAAAAACAATAGATGAGTGATATGTAGTCCATAAGCAACCTGAATACCCCTAAGGGCACCACGCCTCCTGGATTCCTTAATAGCACGGCTTAGGCCTTCAACAACTAGAAAAAATAACAAAGGCGATTATGGGCAACCTTGCCTGAGGCCACGTCCTGAGTGAAAAAGGGGGGAGGCATCCCCATTGATAAGCACATAAAAGGAAATAGTTGTGATGCAGCTCATAATCCATCTAATGAAACCGATATCAAAGCCAAGGTGAGTAAGCAGAAGCCTTAAGAAGAGCCAACTTACTTTGTCGTAGGCCTTGGACAAGTCAATTTTTATAATAGCCCCTTTCAACTTCTTTGTTTTAATACTATGCAAGCCCTCCCGTGCCACCCCTATGGCCTCATGAATCTAGCAGCCTTCCAAAAAACTGAACTATTCTTCAGAGATATGGTTCGAGAGGATAACCCTGATACGCCTTGTAATGATTTTAGTAACTATCTTGTAGATACAGTTGCACAGCGAGATAGGTCTAAAATCATTCAGGGAATTTGGGGATTCCGTCTTAGAGATCAGGGCAATGGAAGTAGTGTTAAAATTGGTTGGAATTCTGCCATCTTGCCTGGTCTCTTCGACCACTTTCAATAGATCATCTCTGAAGAAATCATAAACCTCAAGGAAGAATTCGATCATCCACCCATCGGGGCTGGGACTTTTGTCTTTCTGAAAACTAGAGAGGACCTCTTTCAATTCATCCTCCATGATTTCCTCCATCAGAGATCTATTGTCATCCTTTTCCACAAAGCGTGGGAAAAGTTGAGCCACACTGATAACTTCTTCAATGGAAACCTGTTCACTGGTCTTGAAAAGGTTCCAGAAATGATTAACCTCGACCCCCACCATACCTTCAAAGGAGTTAAGGGATTCTCTAGACTGATTTTCCAGGCTCCAGATAATATTGGAGGATCTCCTCCCCTTGGCACATGCATGAAAGAACTTAGAATTTTCATTGCCACTTTCTAACCATATAGCCCTACTCTTCAACCTCCAAGTCTCCTCCTTTTCTAGTAAAAGAGTATTCCGTCTTCCCTCCAAACAGACCAGGATGTCTTTGGATTCCTGGTTCAGAAAGCCACCCCCATCACCATCATAGACTAACGCCAAATCTTCTTCAATCTGCTTAAGTTCCAAGTCCTCCTGTTGCCTCTTCTCAAAGGCTTACTTCTTAATAGGGCCCTTCAGTCGTTTAATATTTGCAGCAAACTGGAAAGCTGCACAGCTGGAGTCCCCAGGAATGTAAGGAATCCAAACCGACTTAACCAAGTTGAAGAAGGATAGATCCTTGAGCCAAGCCTTGTTGAATTTCAGAGGACTAGGCGGTTTACAGGGTCCATCCTTTAGTTCAAGGAAAATTGGGAAGTGATCAGAATAACCCCCACTACCAACCCACTGTCGAAGATGAAAGAACCTGTCCACCAACCGTTCTGCCAACAGGAACCTATCAAGTCTTTTAGCCACCCGACAATCTCCATCACGATTATTTTCCAAGTAGGTCTGATGCGAACAGGTTCCACATCAACCAAGTTCCTTTTGACCAGTTTCTGAGTAAAGAAGTCCGTAAGTGGATCAACCTATGCATGAGGCCCCTAAACTTACGCTTGACCCAGAGAGAAGTTTAAATCCCCACCCAAAATCACAGAGTCACCTTTAATCAGAGATTTACAAAACCAAGATTCCCAAAAGGGAATCCGATTAAGGTAAGGCCCATATACATTAATAACAGTTAACTCCACATCAATCTCTAGAGCTGAGAAATTCACACCAAGGACAGAGTCCATCCCCCACAAATTGGAAGCCTTCACCTTTGCTTCATTCCAACCCACAACCAATCCTACAGACCTACCTCTAGCATCTGACGCTTCAAAATTCCAACCCGGAAACCAACATCTCAAACGAGATTGTACTTCTTCTCCTATTCCCATAATCTCTTGTAACAAAATAATATCAGGGTGTTCAAGGCTAACCACCCTCCTCAGAGCTGATCTTTTAGAGGGACCAGCAAGACCTCTACAATTATAGGACATAAGTTTCATTTTCGACCCTTCTTCTGGGCTCGCACCGCTCTAAGTGCCCGTTTGATAGATTGTTGCTTCCCTTCTAGAAGGTCCGTGCAAGCTCTGGACTGTGCCTTTGAGATGAAAGATTGACGACCTCTTCCTTTGGCCGGTTTCATCCTACCTTTCCCGATCCCTCCAGAGGGTTTTTTGGCAGAGGAGCAGAGAAAATACCCGGAGTATGAGGAGTCAGGGGGAGAGGGTGGGGAGGACAGAGAAGGGAGCTCAGAGGGAGAAGGGAGCTCAGAGGGAGAAGGATCAGGATTAGTGGGAGGGGAAACAACCGGTAAAGAGGACAAGGTATTGACCTTCGAAACAGAGAAGCTAGGAATGGAGGGAAGGGGCAACAAAAAATGGGAGGAAATGGTCGAATTCTTGAGACCCTCAATCCAATCGAGACCAGAAAATGAAACATTTTTCAGAAAAAAATTAAAGGATTGAGTGTTAGAGGGAAAAACAGTACCCGAGAAGGAGGGCACTTAAAGACTCAGAGGCGCTTGCAGTCCACCAAAGATCTCCACTGGTTGTGTCGGAAGGGAGCCGACATCATGAGTGGGCTCATGTTCACCATCAGATTCCTGTGTTGACACCCCCTGTGGAGGCGAAACCGGAGCATCATGAAAGGCTCTATCCAAGCCCCCTTTCTTCTGTGAAGGGAGACCATTAAGAGTTCAGAGCGACAACTTACATTCAGCCATTGGGTGCCCATATTCGTGGCACCGACGCCACTGAAAAGGAACATTTTCATAATCCAGCTTCTGAGGAAATACATAGGGACTCCAGCATAAGTCCATTTCATCCACGAGTCCATCCTTGACATTGATATTCACCAGAACCCGAGTAACCTTCCGCTGTTTTGTTTCCCTAAAAGATAAATCCGCTTCAAGGAAAGAACCCGAAATATTACCTATATTCTTGAAGTGTTTCTATGACTAGTAGTGTAGTGGGAGACCCGGCATTCGAACCCACAGAGAAATGGTGTCCATTCGTTCCCTACTGGCATAAAAAAGGGGGTCCCAGGGTTTTAGTAAAAAAGGTGCTTGATCCAGGTTCCAATTTCGACTCAAAACCCAAAGGGCATGGTCCGCCTGAGTGAAATGGAAGGCAAACCAATTCCTGGAAAGGACCACCACCTCCAGAACATATCCAAGCTGTTCCATCCAATTCCTCTCGGACCAACTAATCACCGAATGCAGCGCAAAAGACCAGCCGTAGGCTCGCCCAACTAGTGTTAGTTTGGCCATCTCCAATATCTGGTGGAAACCAATGCCTTCACCCAGCGTGTAATTATCTCCCTTACCTTTATTCTTTAACCATTTCCTCCTGACTTTCTTCTGGGAGAAAGTTTCCCCACCCTCCTCTTCCTGACCCTGCTGATAAACCGTACTAGCAGCCCTTTGCGAAGATGGACTTGGGTCCCCCATTGTTCAAGGGTTCCCAGGAAGTCCGCAAGGAAACTAGACTCGCTCAAATGTGTTGATCCAAGCACATAATTGTCATGTGAAAATTATAGTCCCCCTCCATACCCGACAAAACCAGGGATGAAACCAACATCAAAACCAACCAGAAAATCATAAGACCCACACGATCTCAGCTGTGCATCAGGGATAGCGAACAAGGGATGGCGGAGTCCCGAAAAACACTAGGGAGAACTGCCCAAAACATCAACAGAAGAGTCCGCACCAAAACGTGAAGAGTGGGGTTTCCCCAAGACCTGCTATGAAGACGAAAGAAAATGTAGGAAACCCACTGAAGAGTGCTCCACAACAGAAGGGGGTAGCTTCTCCAGCCTACCCAGTTCACCAAAAGCACCATACGATGACCTAGCTTCCACCTCATCCCAAGGTCCTCCAGCTGGCGAGGCCCAAATGTCGCAAGCCTCTAAGTGATCACTGCTATAATCGACAACCTCATCAAAACCCATTGTAGTAGCTGCAGTGATCCTCAGTAAAAAACTACAAAGTAATGGGAAACAAGTAAAAAAATAACCAGACAGGGTCCTGACAGAAACCGATAAAACACCAATCTCGAGGTCACATACCTACGTCACCCTAGTAGCGCCCTTACACTCGTCAACCTGCATTATGACCCACCGGCAGGTAGCCGCAGGCTAGTCTGCCACCTGCAAACCCTAGTCGCGACCTCGGCCTTCGACAAAAAAAAATCGACTTTACATAATTATCTTATCTAAACATCAAGGTGTTGATCCTATTATTGGCATGGGCGAAGATTATAAACTTCCTACTGGTATCATTCAACATCTTACAGATATTGGGTGCAATACTTTAGCTGATATAAAAAAGCCCAGCTGGATAAATGAAGAAAATAATTACTGGTACAATGCAATTGAGCTTGGTATGGGTGGTGTGTGGTCCACTATTTGGAATAAATTCATCTCTTGTCTCAATGCTATTGGCTGTAGATTAAACAACAACTTCGATTCCATTATCTGGACCTCGAATCTTGAAACTGGTTCTATTACTGCCAAATATGCATATATAGCCATTGTTAAGGAAAATCTCTGTATTGTAGAGAATTGGTGGTTCAATGCACTTTGGAATTGGAATATTCCGCTTAAGTTCAAATGCTTTATGTGGTTTGCGTTGCAAAATTGCCTTAAGACTTGGGACAATCTACAAAAGAAAGGATGGCAGGGTCCAAACATTTGCCTACTCTGTAATGCAGATGAAGAATTTGTAAATCATCTTTTGATCAAATGTAGCTATACATCTGTGATCTGGAACAAGATCATTACTTCTCTCCAAATATCTCAGGTTTGGCAAGGAGAACATTTTGATAAAATTTGCAAAGATTGGCAAAACTCTTGTAAAGAACTCGACTTCCTTCGTGCCATCGTATCTTGGCAAATCTGGAAAGCAAGAAATGCCTACATTTTTGAAAATACATTAGATCATCATGATGCTATTGTTACACAGATTTGCCACTGAGTGAATGATTTTATTAAAGATAAATCAAAAGTCTATAATATACGGAAACCAATTCTGATCTCTTATCATGGAGCTCTGCGTTTTTTTGATGGGGCTGCTTAGGGAGGTAGGTGTGCAACCAGAGCAGTACTTCATATCAATGAAAATCACAAATTCTGTTTCAAGCTTTGTTGTGGTTTAGGTACCAATATAAAGGCTGAGCTATTAGCCTTATGGATACTTTGCAGAGTGGCTAACATTTTTGGTATTGTGTCATTATCTATTTTTGGTGACTCAAGAGTTACCATTAAATGGGTAGAGGGTGCATATAAACATTAGGTCCTCAATCTCTATCCCTGGTGCAACAGAATAATCGGGGATTTAAAAAACTTTAAGTTTTTGAAGCTCAGTCATATATATAGAGAACATAACTGGTCGGCTGATTTCCTCTCTAAGGAAGCTTTGAAAGGTACTTAAGGGATACTTGTTTGGGCTGAATTTTGGGAGGATAAAATTTCAGATGGGGGGAGCTATCCACTCTTTGCTGAATAGTCTTAATATCTTGTTATATGTTGTAATTTCTGACACCAATTTTTGACTGTGTTACTTTTTTGATGGCGATATGTTTTGGCCTAGTTTATGTACTCAATGATCAGCTTTCAACTTGATCCAACACAAAGTGTAATACTTTTTTATTCTAATGAATAACAAAAGTATGTTTTTTTCCACTGAAAAAGAGATAAAATAAAGTTGGTCATGGAGTAAGACCTTAAACTGCTTGTAGCCATGGTCGTCTTCAATGCCATTTTGACAGGTGACATATGATAGGTTTTGCCATCTTTGAAAAAAAGAGATAAAATAAAGTAAAAGGATTATCATAAGGTAAAGATAGAATAACGAGAGGAGATTAATAAATAAGACATATAGGAGGATTTGACAAAGTTTATAATCTTTTTTCTAATGACACTTGTCGACTTAAGATGAGCACGAAAGGAGTTACACATCCCCTATTGAGTTGTATAGCAATAACAAAATGAAAATAATTCAATAAAATAAATAACATTAAAAAATAAAAATTATCAATTTAATTAAAAGAAATAGAAAAATGAAGATGAACCTAAAAATACTTAGAGATTGATTTAAAACTCTTAATATAAATATAATGAGTAGAATAAACTAACTAAAAAATTAAAAAATAATATTTTGAAAATGAAATTAAAAATATAAAAAAATTAATGATAATAAGAAATAAAATAAAGGGTATTATCATATGTAAAGGATAAAATGATGTGAAAACATTAATTTAAAGGGATAAGTGTAAGAATAAACTGATTAAAAAACATAAACATAAAATAGGTTGGCAAACATGAAAGTGGAAATAAAAGCCATCTCCCCCTTTTTTAATTTGATTTTAAGAATGAAATAATTTATTATAATAATAATAATAATAATCCGTAACTTATTTAGATGGATATATTAATCATTATCTCATAACATAAAAATAACATTTTTTAATAAATATCTTAATTAAAAAAATTTCAAATAAAATATTACATATAGATAACTTGACATGGTGTCTATATATCTATTAGAATGTCAATGGTCTTAGCCCTAAAAAAATATCAAACCCCAAAGGTATTCATATTTTGGTGATGAACATGGGAAACACAGGGATCCCCGCGATCTGAAGGGGTCACTCTCACAGTTGCACGCCTCCCTACATGTCCAGGCGGGCGGGCCGTTGTTTTTTTTATATATTTATGCGTTTGTTTGAATTATGAACATCACTAGTGTAGAAGTCATTGGAGCCAAGCAGGGTCATAGAAAAACAGAGAGAGAATTGTAGTGTGAAGCCATGGCTCTGAAACTTGGGGACACAGTGCCAGACTTCGTAGCAGATTCGAGCGCGGGACCTATTAGTTTCTATGAGTATATTGACAACAGCTGGGCGATTCTCTTCTCCCATCCGAGCGATTTCACGCCCGTGTGCACGACGGAGCTGGGGGCGGTGGGGAAGCTGATGCCCGAATTCGAAAAGCGAGGCATCAAAGTCCTGGCTTTAAGCTGCGACGAGGCGGAGCGCCACAGGGCATGGATTGAAGACATCGAGAGCTTCAGTGAAGGAAAGGGGAAGGTCACTTACCCAATCGTGGCCGACCCCGAAAGAGAAGTGGCCGTGAAGTATGGAATGCTGGATCCCGACGAGAAGGACAAGGCCGGGATGCCCGTAACTGCAAGGGCCATTTTCGTCATCGGCCCCGACAAGAGGCTGAAGCTGTCCATCCTCTACCCCGCTACCACCGGCCGCAACTTCTCTGAGATTCTTAGAGTAATCGATTCGTTGCTCCTTACTGCCAATTACAGCGTTGCGACGCCTGTGGACTGGAAGCATGGGGAGGAATGCATGGTTCTTCCCAGCATTCCTAACCACACCGCCAATGATTTGTTCCCCAAGGGCTTCCGCACCATTCCGCTCCCCTCAGGCAAGGAATACGTCCGCCTTACCCCCCAGCCCGATCTACCCTAGACATGTAATCTCCTTCCTCCTTTCTTATTTCTCTTTCTGTCCGTCTCTTTTCTGAAATTTTCTGAAATTGTTTGTTGATGTTTTGTGCCTCTGCCTGCATAAGAAGTATATTTGGAATTATTAGTTTCTGTTCTTCATTGTTAGTGATAGCTGTTCTATGTTAGCTGGATATCAGCCTTGCCTTCTTGTATTCTATGCGCCATCCATAACAGCAGGGGAGGGATGGATGCGCTAAAATAAATGAATATGAATGAGAGATATATATTTCTTCTCTTGGATACTTTAAATGATCATGCTATATTATATTCTGAAGTAAGTGGTTTGGATTTGGCTCTTCTGCCTTGCTTTCTTGTATCTGTCCAAGTTTACAGTTGAGGCATTAGGGTTCTCTTAGTTTTCAACTTGTGAAAAATGTTGGATATGGCTCTTATGCGTTGCTTCTTGTGTTTGTCTAAGTTTGGAGATTTGAAAATGGCTTACAGCTGTGGCATTAAGGTTTCCTTGGTCTTCAACTTTTGAAAAAATGTTGCATATATTAACATAAAATATAGTATGATATAAAAGAACAGGAGTCCACTTAACGGATAAAGAAAAGCCTTGAGATGGTTTTTAACCCTACACTGCACTGGACATATATATATATATATAAAGAGAGAACACAATTCATTGAAAAAGTTTCACAATAAAGCTTCCACAAAATATACAAAGTAATCACTGGTTAACAATGGCAAGCCCCTGGATGATGGAAAGGACTAAGGTGTAAGTTAAAGTCTAGACAATTTGCATCCTTTATTCGGCAATTCTTCCGGTCAAAATTCGGCGAAAATTGTTGAAATAACAGTTTTCAGTTGTTGGAATTGCATAATCGGGGTGCCCCAGGGGTAATTGAGGGCGTTGAATCCATTTCTGCAATCAAAATTGCAATTTCAACAATGGAAATCGCAATTTCAGCAACAAATCGTGTCACCGGATTTCGGCCAAAGTCGCCGGAGAAGGTGCAAATCATCTAGACTTTAGCTCACTCCAAGGACTAATGTAGTCAATATCATTTAACAAAGCAGTTTTTTAAAAAGAAATTTCACTGGAAAGAAGATGATGTGATACAAGCTCTGAATTCTCTGGGATACACTTTCAACTCCAAAAATGTGGGGAATAGTTTTGACCTATCCACAATGTGGACAAGAATCATCTATAAAAGCAGTTTGAGCTAGTGGCTCACACAAATACCAAAATTTTGTTCACACAAATACCAAAAGTTGTAAGAGAGCCTGAAGGACCACAATGTTTGAAAGCCATTGACCCACTTTGCTTTTGCATTTGAGAGACTCCATCCTCTGTTCAACATGTCTTTGAAGGAATGTGGTGTAAAAATGCCTTGTTATAATCCTATGGGCTTGTAAACCCTGATGGGTTTACCATATTGCCACTAGCAAATCTCACCATACAAGACTTGGAGTGTAAACATTGAGCTTAAAGAGCACCTTGAGTGGGATCAACAACTGGATCCCCTGAATCTTTGTGCATTAGAGTTCAGCAATCTGATTTCATGTGAAAGATTGGGCCGCTTTTTCCATTTTTTTTGGTGATCTCATCCCATAGGTCTATCCAACAAAAATATCCCTTTCCACGCTAATCTTTTTATAAGGTATTTGTCCTCATGAGATATAGTGGAAAGTTGTGTTTGTGAGGACCAAATTGAAGGACGAGCAATATCAAATCCTTTTCTATAACCATCCCATTGCCAAATGACGTAGGAGGCCCTTTTCATGCTTCCTAAGTTCTTTGCAAAACTAGTTCATTGCTAATGTTGAGGTCATCCAACGTAGCAAGAACATCACTTGTGAAGAGCTGTTGCTTTATCTAAAGTTTATGTTTACCATGATGACGATGGTCTTTGAATAGTGGTTTCTAGAGTTCATTGCTAAATAAGTGTCAACTACCCATTTATCGGATAAAATAGTGCCATGCAATTTGATATTAGTCAAGCCTAGACCATCCCCATGCTTGGGCAATGCACAAATCGCCAAGGTGCCATAGGAAATGGTTTGTCGCCCCCAAATTTAGAGCACAAAAAGCTTCTCAACATTCTCTCCAGGTGTCAAAATTGATTTGTAGAAAGGAATTGACAATATACATAATACACATGGCTAGCTTGTAAGCTTGTGAGCGAAGGGTAAATCTCATAATATTCAACTACACATTTTACATTGAAGTTTATCCACACATTGGTACCACATTGTAGAGAAGGAGATATTGATGTTGAAGAGAACCCCATGCCAAGGGTGACTCAACCAACTTGGGTTGTCTTCAACACCAATGAACCAGATATTAGACTCAAGATCACTCACAATAACCCCAATCGTAGTGTAAAAACATCTAGAGACTCGAAAACTTCATCCTTGGAATCCCATGATATCTCAAGGAGAGAAGCAAATCATCAACAAGATGAGAGCTTCTGCTTGGAATGGAGATGCCTCTCTCCCAACCTTGAGCTCTAGCGACATCCAAAAGATATCTCAAGGCATCAACAATTAAGACATATAGAGGTAAGGATCAAGCGACCAATGTTGCTTGATAGATTTACATGAGACAATTCTATTTGACAAAATGCCATTTATAGAAACAAATGCTGAAGCGTTGGAAAAGAGAGTCTTCCCAAGACTCCTTTGGCTTAAGCATGCTTAATCATGGAGTTTTTCCTCATAGTCAAGCCCACAACTCGCTATCCCATTTGCAAAACCTTAGCAAGTATTGTGCTTTATTAAACTATTTATTTAGAGCTCTATTGATGCTTTATTCAAGCATTTAGGGTTTGGGGTTATGTGGTGAGAGTATGTCATTAATGCATGATCTATATTTCATGAGCATTAGTCACAATGACCAATTTCTCATGACATTGAATAGTCCACTTAACACTCATTGCATCGGGTGATGTATAAGCATCGATATTAAAAATTATTTAGAGCCATCTTATCATAAAATCCATTAAAACAATAGTCAATATAATGCTACCGTACATAGAAATGGACATAGCAAGCTTGACAGGGTGTTTGTGTGTATACTATATCCTTTCTTTAGAATGTAAACACTCTTGACAAAAAAGAAAATGTAATAATTTAACAAACCAAAATGGATATTAATGTTTGGTGATAAAGGTGGGGAAGACATCAATCCCTCCAATATTGCATTAATATGTTACAACCAAACATAAGATTTGAGAGCTTATATGTATACATATCCAAGACTGTCTTAGAATTGTACATTTACCTACATGTCTAAGTAGGTAGGCAATTTCCTATATATATTTTGTGTAGAATTTTCTGCACTTTACTGTTTGCTGGTTTATGTCAACATTTTGTGGTTTTCACTTACAGCCGGTTATGCATTGGCTGTAGGTTACTTATGAAAATTACTGTAACAATTAAACACACAGTAAAATGCTTCTAACAGGCTGAAAAACACATTTAACAATCACACCATAAAAAATAATAGACTCAGAAATTTTTGGCCAAAATCAAGCCCTGGAAAAACCCCCACGGGGAAAACCAGTTAGAGAGAGAGAGAGATTTTATTATCTTCAGCAAAATATCAGAACAGAAATACAGTGAAAAATCAACTTATCTCCACCAAAGATTTCATCTCAAAATCCTTGAAAACTGTGCCCAGCAAATGCTTCGAAAACTGTGCAGAAATTTATAGCAGTCCGTACAGTTGTACGACCCTCGATTTCTGTGCCAGATTTTGCCTCGATTTTTGTGCAACCTTTATCTCGATTTCTGTGCCAAACTATGCCTCAGTTTCTGTGCAACCAGTATCTCGATTTCTGTGCACAAACAGTGCCTCGAAATCTGTGCCCAAAAAAATCAGTACTGTACGGAATCCGTACACCTCGAAAATCGTGCAGCAATAAAGTGCTGTACCTTGCCTCAATTTTTCGTGCCTGTAATAAAAGCTGTCCGTACTTCCTCGATATTTGTGCAGCAATAAATGAGACTGTACATTGCCTTGAAAATGGTGCCAATGGAAAAGACCAAACCCTTGCCTCGATTTCAGCGCCCTTCTTCTCTGCTCTCTCTTCTCACTTTCCAAAAAGAAAAAAGTGAGTCTCTTTGCTTCCCTCAAGCCTTTTTGATCAAACCCTAGGTGAGTTCTAATCCAACGGTCAAGATTAAATCTAATCTGATGGTTGAGATTGAATGAGAGTGAACATACCTTTTATTTAAATCTCATAAATAAAATTCACTCACCCACTTAAATTTATCAAAAAGTGACTTTCACTTTATAACGTCTCATTAAGTGACATTTAATGTTGAGGGTCACCTTTTTCCCCCTTCTAAGTGACTTAGGCAAAAGTCACTAGGGGAACACTTCCCTAGGTACAAAACTAACACTCCCTCTTATCGAGGAAGGTGTTCTGCACCACTCCCAACTTATCTCTGAAGAAGACAAACTTCCCCCTCCCCAAAGACTTCGTCAGGACATCTGCAACCTGCTCATTAGTGGATATATACTGTAGCTTAACTGCCCCTTTCTAAACGTAGTCTCGAATGAAGTGGTACCTGATCTCAATGTGCTTCGACCTGTCATGGAATACCGGATTCTCAGAGAGCTGAATGCAACTCTGATTGTCGCAATAAATCACCGTAGGTCTCAGCTGCTGATCAAATAAATCTACCAATAACTTACGAAGCCACAGTGCTTCGCAAGTCGCCTGACTGGCTGCCATATACTCAGCCTCAGTAGAACTCAATGCAACGGACTTCTGTTTCCTGCTGAACCACGACACTGCTGTCGAGCCCAAGCTGAAACAGCAACCGGAAGTGCTCTTCCGGTCCCTCACACAACCTGCCCAGTCTGAATCTGTGAACCCAACCAAGCTGACTCCATCCGAAACCCTGTAGTCCAGACCATAATCCACTGTCCCTGTTAGGTATCTCAAGATGTGCTTTGCAGCAGTCCAATGCACACTTCTAGGCTGCACCATGAACTGGCTAAGAGTGTTGACCGCAAAGCACAGGTCTGGCCTGGTGTTGACCAGATACATCAACGATTCGATGAGCTGACGATATAGTGTGGGATCCACCAACTTACCCTCAGAAGCATGAAGTTGCTTCAAGTTGGTGATCATAGGTGTAGACATAGGCCTGCAGTCCTCCATCCGATAACTCTTCAGAATCTCTGCTGCATACTTCCCCTGTCCTAGGAAAATATGTCCAGGCTCCTGCCAAACCTCCATCCCCAAATAGTAATGCATCAGCCCAATATCAGTCATCTCATACTCAGCAGCAAGATCTCTCTTGCACTGTGCAATAAGACGCTCATCTCCATTGATAAATAAGTCATCAACATATAACAGAAGAATGAGTGGATCTCCACCAACCACAATGTAGTATAGGTTGGGATTAGCCTCACTCTTCTGAAATCCCATCGAAGTCAAATATGCATCGATCTTGGAGTACCAAGCTCTAGGAGCTTGCTTCAGACCGTACAAGGCTTTCCTAAGCCTGCACACATGAGAATCTCTCCCATGTATCTCGAATCCTTGTGGCTGCTCCAAATACACCTCCTCCTGCAGAAGACCATTGAGAAATGCGGTCTTCACATCCATCTGATGGATCTTCCAACCCATTTCTGTTGCTATAGATATCACTTCCCTGATAGAGGAATACCGAGCAACTGGAGCAAATGTCTCATCATAGTCAACTCCCTCAACCTGTGAGAACCCCCTAGCCACAAACCGAGCCTTAATTTCTCCACACTGCCATCTACAGTATGCTTGATCTTGTATAGCCACCTGGAAGTCACAACTGACTTCCCCTCAGGTCTCGGCACAATCTCCCAAGCATCATTTTTCATGATGGAATGGTACTCTTCCATCATGGCATCTCTCCATACTTGATGCTGAGAAGCCTCTTCAAAGGTAGAAGGCGCAGAGTCACGAAGACTCGCAACAAGGGCCATCCCATATCTGTCTGGCTCAACAACTGTCCTGATCGCCTCCTGAGGTCTACCAAATGCTTCTGCTTCCTTCAAGGTGTCCTGAAGCCACTTAGGCTTCTTCTTCCTTGAAGGCTCCTCCCAAACTGGTGTATCCTCATTTGAGGAAGTGCCAGAAGCAGAAGGTCTAACACCCCGAGGACCTGTAGCTGATGAACTAGTCCCTGAGGACCCTGTAACCTGTGAGCCTGAAACCTGTGATCCTGAACCTGTGCCAGTCCCTGAACCTGTCCCTGTACCTATCCCTGAAGTACCTGTAATCTGAACCACTGATCCTGTAGAAGCTGTGCCTGTACCCTGTGATCCAGTCACCCTAGAAACCTGCGGACCTGAAACCTGTATCGAAGAAGCCTATCTCAACTGAGGTGTGGGAGCTGGTGGCTCCCCCTGCTCCATCTCTCTCGACTTCCGGAAGGCCCTCTCCTCATCAAACTTCACCTCCCGCCTCACTACAACTCTCCTTTGGCCAGGAATGTAAAGCCGATATGCCTTCGAAGTCTCATTGTAACCCACAAAGATACCTCTCTGTGCAGTGGGCTTGAACTTTGTCCTCTTCTTAGAAGGGACGTGAGAGTAAGTCAGAGAGCCAAATATCCGAAAATGACTCACCTTAGGCTTCTTGCCTGAATACATCTCCTCTGGAGTCATCCTCCCCAAAGCACGGTGAGGACTCCTGTTCTGCAGATACACTGCAGTGTTGCAAGCCTCTGCCCATAGAAAGAACGACAACCCCTGATCATGAAGCATGGCTCTCGCTGCTCCAACGATCGACCTGTTCTTTCTCTCTACTACTCCATTCTGCTCAGGAGTGTAGGGAACTATCAACTGTCGCTGTATACCCTTCTGCCTGCAGAAAGCATTGAACTCCTTGGAGGTATACTCACCCCCATTATCTGATCTCAACACCTTGATCTTCCTCTCCGTCTGCTTCTCCTCAAGGGCTTTGAACCCTTGGAAGACACTCAATACAAGTGGGGACTTCTTGTTCCTCAAGAAGTAGATCCAGGTCTTCCTGGAGTAGTCATCAATGAAGCTAATATAGTACTCGTGACCAGTCAAGGATACTGAGGACATAGGACCGCAAATGTCCGAATGAATCAAGTCAAGCACTCCTGCTGCTCTTGTGTCATTGCTAGGAAAAGCAGTCTTGGTGTACTTTCCCAAAGCACACCCTCTGCACACATCACTCTGCTCAGTGTCGAACTCAGATAAACCTGTGACCATGCTCCTCAACAATCTCAGAGCGGGGTGATGTAAATGGGCCATCCTCCTGTGCCATAACTCACATAGCTCACTGCTGCTGCTGCTGTGTGCTAGAGCATGCTGTGGCTGAAACAATAACTTGTACAGTCGTCCACATCTAACTCCAATATCCATGGGGGTAGATACACCTGTGGTCTTGGGAAACACCTGCACTCTCCCATCTGAGAAACACACCCCAAGACCCCTGTCCTCAATAGTGGAAACTGAAACAAGGTTCTTTTTTAGCCCAGGGACGTACAACACATCCATCAAGGTCATGGGACTCATGGACTCCCTCTCAAATGTAATGGTCCCCTGACCCACTGTTCTAACAATGGTGTTGTCACCAAGTACCACCTCCACCTCTCTAGCTGTCCGTGATAGCTCGGAGAACAACTCCCGAGTACCTGTCATGTGTCTCGAGGCTCCGCTGTCAATGTACCACGTACCAGTGGTGGATGGACCTGTCTGATGCCTTGTCAACAATGAATGCTCACTCTCCATATCCATGTCTGTGCTAGTGGCTAAGGAGACTCTCTCTCTCTCAATCTGTCCAGCATATAGGGAAAACTCCCTCTGAAACCTGTCACCAAAATCATCAACCTCTGCTGAGGTTGCTGTCTGCTGTCCCTGTCCCTTCTTCTTCTTCTTGCTTGGACATTGTGATGCATAGTGCCCAAACGCCTGACAACAATAGACTTGATTTTACTCAAGTCTTTCTTTTGTCCACCTTGCGGTTGCTGCTGCTGCTGCCCCTTGGCCCCATTCTTCTTGGGACCCTTCTTCTTACCCTTGGCTGTCAGTGCCATGTTCTCCTCATCTGCCCCACCACTTGATGAACTGCCCTGTACGAGACCCCTCTTGGTCTCCTCCTGCACAAAGTCATCCCACAGTCTCTCCCAAGACGGTAGGTTCTCTCTACCCACTATGGCCTGCACAAATGCACTCCAGGACTTTGAAGCCCCATTCACTGCTGTGCGTACTAGCTCAGTAGGAGACACCACTTCACCAACCGCTGCCAGTTCATCCCGAACTACAGAAATCCTAGTGAGGTAAGCTGTGACTCCCTCTCCTCCATTCATCTTGATACTCTTGAGTTTCTCCTTGAGAACCATCTTTCTGTTCTCATTGGAACTCTCATACAAGCTGGTCAAGGCACTCCACATCTCATGTGCCTTGGTCTTCCCGGAAATGTGAGGGATTATGTGGTCTTTTACTGCATCAAGGATGATCCTCCTTGCCTTACAGTCCTTCTTGTTGAAGGCTGAAAGTGCTGTAGCATCTGTGCCATGTGGAATGGCAATGGGGTTGGCAGTAGTGTTCCTCACCACCTCCACCCATAGCTCATTCTCCTCTAAAATCAACAAGATTCTGGCCTTCCAAGGCACAAAATTTTCTGTTCCATTCAGCCTATCCTCAATCCTCAGACCTGTAGCCATCTGAACACCAACCCAACAGAACGCTGCCCACTAACAGAAGTTTCTGAGTTCTGAAAATTTCTGTGTGTCTGCAAACTATCATTGTTTTCTGCCCCCTTGCTCTGACACCATGTAGAATTTTCTGCACTTTACTGTTTGCTGGTTTATGTCAACATTTTGTGGTTTTCACTTACAGCCGGTTATGCATTGGCTGTAGGTTACTTATGAAAATTATTGTAACAATTAAACACACAGTAAAATGCTTCTAACAGGCTGAAAAACACATTTAACAATCACACCATAAAAATTAATAGACTTAGAAATTTTTGGCCAAAATCAAGCTTTGGAAAAACCCCCACGGGGAAAACCAGTTAGAGAGAGAGAGAGATTTTATTATCTTCAGCAAAATATCAGAACAGAAATACAGTGAAAAATCAACTTATCTCCACCAAAGATTTCATCTCAAAATCCTTGAAAACTGTGCCCAGCAAATGCCTCGAAAATTGTGCAAAAATTTACAGCAGTCCGTACAGTTGTACGACCCTCGATTTCTGTGCCAGATTTTGCCTCGATTTCTGTGCAACCTTGATCTCGATTTCTATGCCAAACTATGCCTCGGTTTCTGTGCAACCAGTATCTCGATTTCTGTGCACAAACAGTGCCTTGAAATCTGTGCCCAAAAAAATCCATACTGTACGGAATCCGTACACCTCGAAAATCGTGCAGCAATAAAGTGCTGTACCTTGCCTCGATTTTTGTGCCTGTAATAAAAGTTGTCTGTACTTCCTCGATATTTGTGTAGCAATAAATGAGACTGTACCTTGCCTTGAAAATCGTGCAAATGGAAAAGGCCAAACCCTTGCCTCGATTTCAGCGCCCTTCTTCTCTGCTCTCTCTTCTCACTTTCCAAAAAGAAAAAAAAAAGTGAGTCTCTTTGCCTTCCTCAAGCCTTTTTGATCAAACTCTAGGTCAGTTCTAATCCAATGGTCAAGATTAAATCTAATCTGATGGTTGAGATTGAATGAGAGTGAAAATACCTTTTATTTAAATCTCATAAATAAAATTCACTCACCCACTTAAATTTATCAAAAAGTGACTTTCACTTTATAAAGTCTCATTAAGTGACATTTAATGTTGAGGGTCACCTTTTTCCCCCTTCTAAGTGACTTAGGCAAAAGTCACTAGGGGAACACTTCCCTAGGTACAAAACTAACATTTTGTGTTTGTTTGAACTTTGAACATAGCTGGCTTGGAAGTTATTGAGTGAAGCAAGGTAATAGAAGACATGGAGAGAATTATATTGAAGCCATGACTTTGAAATTAGGGGATACGGTATTGGACTTTGTATCCAATTCGAGCGTGGGACCTATTGATCTCTACAAGTATATTGATAACAACTGGGTGATCCTCTTCTCCCATTTGAGCGACTCCATGGTGGTGTGCATAACAAAGTTGGGGGTGATGGGGAAGCTGATGCTCAAGTTTTAGAATCGAGGTGTCAAATTGTTGGCATTGCATTGTGATGAGGTGGAGTGCCATAAGGCATGGATTGAAAACAACGAGAGGCTTAGTGAAGGGAAGGGGAAGTTAACTTATTCCATTGTGGTCGGCCCCAAGAGAGAGGTGGCCGTGAAGTATGGAATGCCGGATCCTGGTGAGAAGGACAAAGTTGGGATGCCCTTAACTGCAAGGGCTGTCTTTGTCATTGGCCTTGACAAGAGGTTGAAGTTGTCCATCCTCTATCCTGTGACCACCAGCTGCAACTTCTTCGAGATTGTCCATCTGCAATTACAACATTGTGATGCCTGTGGACTGGAAGTAGGGGAGGAGTGCATGGTTCTTCCCCCCATTCCCAACCACATCGCCAGTGACTTGTTTCTCATAGGCTTCTGCATAGTTCCTCTTGTTAAAGTTAGTGCAGCTGCGAGATCCATTCTCAGAGAGGATGGTACCCTAGTCGGTTAACTAGGGTTCCTAGTCAAGTTAACCAGGCATAGTAAAGAGTAAGACCCTAGAAGGTACCCTAGGGCCCCCTGCTGTCTCCTGGGGTTCTTGGTCGGGGACCAAACAGGTTGATGCCATGGCAAAGTCCCTAGCATATGGCTAGGGCCCCTATTTGTCTCTAGGGTATTCTGGTCTGGGACCAAATAGTTTCTTGGTCAAGAGGACCAAGCAGGTTGAGACAGAGACCTCCTGGTCTGGGATCAGGCAGATTCTTGGTCATGAGGATCAAGTAGTTCCTGCAGCGAAATACCTGGTCAGTTAACCAGGTGGATCTTGGTCAATGGACCAAGATGATGATGTGTGATGTCCTTCTCTCCTAGGTCTTCGAGATGGTTGAGCTAGATGGTCTTCTCAAGGGACTGGTCACCCCTTGATGGAGTCACTAACACTTGACCTAAGGAGCAGTCTGAAGGATCATAGGATCACATCATCCAGTGTGGACCCCTCTTTATATAGTGATGATGAACTTTCAGGTTATATGGAACATTTGTACATTTGAGAGAGAGATGATTGTTTGTACCTTCCCCAGCTTGTTTGATTCACATTTGGTCTTTACACCTTGTTGTTTTTGGTCTTGTGGTACCTTGTCTTGTTTGACTTGTGGTTAGTAGGGTCATCCACCCACCTTGAGTTGTCTTGATTTGTACCACCTTTAATATTTTGATCTTATGGGTACTATGGTTGATTACCCCCCTTTATGGTACACCCTTTGGTCCTAGGGGTTATGGGTCATGTACCCATCCTTGTACCCTCACCTAATTAATTATATGACCCTAGTACCCACCTAAAGTCAACCTAATTATATTGTTTTGACCCTAGAGTGTTGGTACCCACCTAAGACACTTTATTTATATTTTTTTATTTTATAATTTGTGATTTTTATTTTAATGTCTTAACTCTTACTAAGTGGTACCCTCCTAAATCTATGGAACCCTAACTTAATTAAAGAGTTAATTATTAATCCTTTTAGAAGGATCTAAGATCTATTTATTGAAGTCACTTACTCCTCATTTTGTGAAGTGATAACATAATCACATCATCATATTTCAGCTCTGTCTATCCTACTGCTTTGACATCAAGGGTTTAAGGTTTGTTTGCTTAGTTATTTGGGATGACTACTTGCTAAATATTTCCATTGTTCAGATCTGATCCTTAAATTGCTGCTAGGGTTCACTGCTGCCCTTCTTGACTGGGCCGTGACCTTGTTCTACTTAGCTGGAGGTTTGCTGTCCATATTTTGTGAAGGCCGCATGCCTTACTGTTGATCAATCTGCCTGTTGTAAGCCTTTTTGAGCACCGATCTGCTTTTGTTGTCTTACCTCAAGTCTGATCTGCTTGTTGCATGCTTGATTGAGGTTTGATCTGCTTCTTGCATGCTTGATTGAGGTCTGATCTATTTCGATCTGCTTGTTGTGCTATTGAAGAGGTTCGATCTACTAATTGGGGAGGCTGTGACCCTAGATCTGGTTATTGGTCGACTATTAGTGAAGGCCGTGAGGCCCTAGGGTTTGCTGGTGACATAATTGAGTAGGGCCGTGAGGCTCTAGGGTTTGCTGGTGACATAATTGAGTAGGGCCGTGAGGCCTTAAGGGTCTATTTTACCCTACTGTGCGCTCACATGTGAAGGCTGCGAGTCACTTAGGCCTCGGTCTGCTAGATGACAACTCATTTGTGAGGGCCACATCTTGTATCAGCAGATTGGACTGAGCTTTAAGGTATTTTTGTTTATGCCCAAATTTGAATACTAAGTTTTATCTTTGGTTCGGATTGTTATGTTGAGTTGTACTTGTGGACAGACCTATTTACTTGATCACTTGTGGTTAGATCTGGTGTGCTGAGAGTCACTTGTTTTTTGATCTCTTGTGCTGAAACTTTGTTGAGATCATACATATTGTGACTTTGTTGACCTCTCTTGTATTGAGTCTTGATTTAAACTGTATTTGTGTTTTTGACTGTCATTGACCACCATTGTTGTTACGTTCAACCTAAAATCTCTCTCTTTGGTTTGTACTTACCCTCTAAGTTAGGGTCAGTTGGTTCCTAGTGTTCAGTGGGCTCTGAGAGGCTCAACTCATTCTTAAAGTAGAACTTTCTTATAATGCTGGCTACATGTTACTGAAGATTACTTTAACATAAGAATCCCTTGGTAGTGTTAGAGTTGAAAAGTTGAAAGAGATGAAAATTATGTTTTGAATTATCTTGTTTAAGTTACTGCTGTACTATTCTGTTCTAGTATAAATTTGTTATATTAAATTTTTGCATTAAAGTATAAAAGATTTAATTTTTCTGCATCAAACCCTAACCCTAACTAAAATTTAACACCTCTCCCTTCAAGCAAGGAATACATTAGCGTCAGCCCCCAGCCTGATCCACTCTAGATATAAATACATGTAATCTTCTCTCTTCTTTTTGGTTTCTTCCTCTGTTTTGTCTTTTTTTCAGAAATTGTTTGTTAGGGTTTTGTGGCTCTCCTTGCATAAGAAGGAGCTTGGAAGTATCTCTGAAATTATTGGTTGTTGTTTTTCATTGTCAGTGATAAGTGTTGTATGTTAGTTGGATATTAGCCTTGGCTTGTTGTATCTATTGGCCATCTATCATAGTAGGGTAAGGGTGGATGAGCAAAATAAAAGAATATGAACTAAAGACGTTTATGATTAGTGATGTGGATTTCTTCTTTTGGATACTTTGAATGATCATGTTGTATTATATTCTGAAGTGTTGGATAAAATGTTGTCATTGATGTCAATAGGGTAGTAAGATAATGTGGCAGGACAAATATGCTTGCATAACCATCATGGAATGCTCGCCACCATGAAAAATATACCTATTATCACGCAATCACTAGCTGCTACTGAAGGTATTCTATTCGGGACGGTAGAGGTAGGTAGCTAGGCAGGTGACACCTGCAAACACCAGGTCCACTGCACGGATGGGCAGTTGTCACTCTAGACAAGGTGTTTGTCACTTCAGACAAGGCAAGTAGCTTAGTCAAGGGGGAGACCCTACTCAACCAGCAACGGTTGAGATGCAAAATCGGACACTCCCAAACCCCAAATAAGCAAATGGAAAATAGAGAGGAGGTGTCTAGAGCATCTAAGACTCTTATCCAACCAACAGACTGAAATTGGGTGATGGATGGGGCGCTAACTAAAGCAATTTCAGGTCTGATTTTAAGAGGAAAAATAGTTGATTTCAAGTGTTTGATGGCTGAAAATGAAATCTAAGATCTAAATTATACTAGAAGTGCCAATTGGTTTTTTGCCTATGGGGGAAACTAACTCAAACTGATTGGGCATGCACGACATAATGAAAATTACGATTTTAAAAGCGCTTCTAGTGTTTTTGTCTTGATGTTAGATGTTACTAGGAAAATACAAAACAAAAACGAAAATACCCACGAACCCAAAATGACCTAGCCAAGCAGGAGGGCAAAAACGCCCAAGGAGGGCGAAATCAGTGAATGGACCAGTGCTTGTTTAATGGGTAAATGGAGTCGGAAGGAGCTGAAACTTAGGATCTAGGCGTTTAATAATATTTCAGAAGCAGGTTTGGAATAAAATTTAAGTTTTGACGGTGAAATTTTGTTATTTTTAATTTTTAGGGTTATTTAAATGGGTTTTCAGCTTAGCACACACAATGAAAATGAAATCTACGAGACAAGCAAGAAGAACGTACCTCGAATGAGAATGAATGGATGAAATCGCTTGAAGACTAGTCCCAAACTCAAGTGTTGAGCAACAACGTGTTCCTTTGAACGTTTGAGCATCCAAATGGCCAGCTGCGCCTTAGCTACCTACCACAAACAAGGGAAAATCAGTATGTGCAGCAAATAACTAAGTAAATTCAGAAAATAAATGACTAAAAATGAGAGAGTTGAGAAGCAAATAAGCAAAGAGAACTCCCTGAATAATATCTCGAAGAGAAAGAGCAAGTGTGGAGCTCCCACTCCAAGATTTGCGCCTCTCTTCAAGTGGCCACCTCTCCTGCAATTCGCACCAGCAAATGATGGGCAAAAACACAACTAAACTACTCAACAATGCTATGAAACCAGCTCTCAATCAAGGCAATCAACATCCATGCATAATATCTCAAGAAACTCGGGAGAAGTGTCTCTATATCAATCAATCTCAAATGTACAATGTGCCAAGAGAGACTTCAAATGAGAGTCTCCTCTCTTATAGAAAACAATCTCATGCCAAAACCCTTCCCACCAAAACGAAGGGCCAAGATTTGATCTCACCACCATAAAAAACGAATGGCTGAGATCGAATTGGCAAGAGGAGGGGGGCCGAGTTACCCTCATGCGTCCAAGGAGAGAGAGGGGGACCACGTAGGGCCCATACAATATGAAGGGGGGTGTCTAGGGGGTGGCTTTAGGCTGTTTTAGCCCCCTAGACCCCATGCCTTAAGTCTCAAAACATAAACTTTACAAAAATTTGCTTTTTACATGTTGAAAAACGCCCAAGTATGGGCAAATTCGCCCCACATCAATAGCTGGGCTGAAATGGGGGCCCTACATCCAATAATATACATCCAAACATAGTCAAAATGATAATATAAGACCCTTTTACCTTTGCCTACCATTGCATTTGCCATTTCAAAGGTTCACTTAGCCAAATTTGATATTTTTCCATTAATTAATTGCTAGTTTCTCTGGATGAAGATGAAATTTGTCCTTTTGACCCACTTATCTTGCCCGGATTGACGAACCGTTTGTTGCATTGTGATCGTAGACCCCAAATCTACTAGAAGAGGTCACTGGAACGACCAAGACCCATCAATTGAGCATTGTTTGCCCAAATTCAAGGATTTTTAATTAAAACAGTGCCTTGCTGGCCAGTAATAATTAAAAATCTCACTGATGCTTCAACATTTTTACAATCTGATGCTTGGAGGCATGTATGGGACCCCAACACAATAAATAACCAAAATCGAAGTTTTGGTTGCAACTTTTTTCAGGACCCATTTTTGGCCTGGTCAAACTAGTTAGACCAAGTCAACTCTGGTCAACAAAATGGCAATGGTTGAAACTTGCATGCAACATGGGATGCTAAGGCTCCCTTATTTATGTTAATACATAACTAAAAACATATAATGACGAACATGGCGATCATAATAAATAGTATCTCAAGAAAAATAGGCCTCAGGTGAGGTGGGCCCACCACCTCCAACAAAGACTCAAAACTGCTATGCACACTTATAGATTTGGTCACTTAGCTAACTTTGGGTGAGGTGGATAAATAAGGTGAAAGGATAGGGAATGACACAGACCATGACCGTGTGACCCTTTGGATAGCGGGGAAAGCGAGACCCAATGACATAAGCATACCATGAGAAACACAAGAGAAGGGCGGTGCCTCACAAATGGGTATAATGCAGGGAAATCACCACTAGCCATCTAACACACACCTTGCAATTCACATCCGTGCCTTCAACAGACTCCGTGAGGATCTTTTCTAGAGCCGCCATGACTGGGTGTCCCACAAACCGTAACTTGAGACTCTAGGGGACACTTAGAATTAGCTGTCCCTTACTCCATCCCACCTCCTTGCCCCGCAGGACTAGGTGAGGAAATAACCAATACAATGCTCCGATACATATGTGGCCAAGCAGTCCTTTAGATATTGCTTTGAGTTACCGCTGCTTGGCCCTTTACATTTCACTTTGATACTTAGCCTTTTTGGCTTGATTTACATTCAGATAGCCTTTTTGGCTTCATTTACATTTCATAGCATAGCCCTTCCGGCTTCATACATATCTCATAAGATATAACAATGGTACTCATATTGCAAAGTAATGGTGGCAAGTGTGCGTGGTTCAAGGACTAATGGGGAACACCCGATGAGTCTACACAGTCCTATGTTGCATTACAACATCGGGGATAACCGACAGGAGTAAATCCCAGGTTTGAGAATGCATCTCACACACTAAAGAGCCGAGGCACAAGAAACATGGAATCATGGCATACTCAGGGGTCACTGGGGGAAGGGGTCCTCAAGGTCACATATCAAGGTCTAAGTCGGGAATAGAACAAAAAATGAATGAGTCAGATGGGTGGAAGGAAGTGACAAGTGGAACCAATGTTAGCTTCCTAGAAGGTGAAGGACCAAGTCTATACCAACAATGGGAACACGAACGACTGTGCATATACAAGAGTCGAAAAATGTGGATTGACCTCACCATGGGTCGTAAGTATCACAGTAAAACACAAGATCGGCAAATCAGCCATCATACATCTAGTCCATGTACTATCATAATTAAACAACCCTCAAGGCAAAAACATGAGCAATAACCATAGAATGATATACCTGCCATACCATATACCTACTGCAGAAGGTGGATCTGGAATTCAATCTCTGCTGTATCCGGGAAAGAAGTGGCAAACCAACTGTAATCTGTACTGCTCTCATCATAATATGGCTAAGTTACCCCTCTCAATGGGGTCATGCAAAGCTAGGCAAGGAAGAGGGACCCTGAAATCACTGCTCTGTAGTAGCTCTGGACCATTAAAACACATACTGTCCCCTCTGCAATCTTTGCTCCGGGCAATCTCAATACAATAGATGCCCCCTCTAGTGCTATCTGATTTCTGATCTGGAAAAAAAATGTAGTATGGTCCCTGACCACACAATCTGCAGCATGGTAGCTCCAACTAACATGGATGTGATAACATCTGGCTTTAGCTGGGACAAGTGCTCTAAGGGAGAGAGTGCTTGAGAACCTCAGAATATCTAGTGCATAGCACCCCTCTCATCATCATCAAAGTGCATGCACGTACATGCCATCTACATCATCATCATCTGTGTGTACTTATTCCTATAAAATGCAAACGCTATACCAATCTCTGCAGACTGCTCGTCAGGACATGCAATATATATATAATCCAGCAGAAATATAAACAAAATGACAATGCTGAAATGGAAAATGAAATGTACTCTAATAGCTCAACCATGACATCATTTCAAGTTTTATTACGTCGACACATAAAGTGTAAAAGGTGAAAAGCAAAGAAAAAGAAAGCTAGGATACACAAACAAACAAGAAAAGCAAAAGTGCGCCAAAGGTAAGAAAAACCAAAACAAAAGGGGCAACAGGTCGTCAAGCAAAGGGTGAGACAACCAGGTGCTGCTCTCGAGAGCTTATTTGCCGCAAAAAAGTGGCGAAGGGGGCCCACAGGTCGGGTCATTCATTGTTCATAGGTGGGAAGTAGTGTTTCAACAACCTCCCATTCACAGGTAGTTCCAGTTCTTCACCCTGCAACGTCTCTAAACGTACAGTTCCCTTTCCTCCTATTTCGGCAACTACGTACGGGCCCATCCATAGTCTATCCAACTTATCGTGGTTTCCAGGGTTTTCTTTATGTTTATCCCATAGCAAACCTTGAAAGGTCATCACCAACCTTGAAATGTTCATTTCGGGTACTTTGATCAAAGGATCCTGTTATCACATATATAGTAGCCGGGCTACCATACATTATTTTTTAGATTCCAGAGCACATTTCAGCCAGTTCCTTTACTTTGAGATGATGAGATGAGTAGCTATCTATGGATCACTATCAGATTTTGGACAGCATATGTATTCCCTATGCCATGATTGAGTCTCAGGACACTCAGAGAGATGACTGATGTAGCCATTATAGCATTGGTACAGAGCAGTCAATAGTGCCCAAAGTTACAGCAGCAGTTTCAGAGGACATATGATGGTACAGGTTGATGAGCCTTCAGGTATATGACTCAGCAGGTATATCATTGTGTTATGGTTATATTGCTTTTATACTTATTCTTATAGCATGTCTTAGCACTTAGTGTCATGATCTGGCGATCATATAGATATGTGGACCTGGTTGATCTTATTATATATATATTATTGTCCCTACTCAGACTTAGAAGTTCACTATTCATACTCATTGGTATTACCCTCCTTAGGGAGAATAGAGGTGATCATTCCACCATACCTTGGCTTGCTAGTGTCGGCTCCATCATTCATTGTCTTCATCCATCCATTACCTACCTTTTAGTTTATCACCCTGACTTACTACTTGACTAGTGACATGGAGGATCTTTTCCCCACTGTAGCCTCTGTATTGGATGAGCTTCTCTGTTTATTGTGTCTCGGCTCTGAGTTGGTGACAAAACTTGCCTATGGCGAGTTGGAGTTCCTTGTGAATTCCCCCTAGTCACTAAGGTTGTGTTGGCTAAACCTGAAACTTTTAGTGCTGCCATGAATACAAAATCTGGAAAAATGAAATGCTATATCTTGTATGAAAAGCCCATTCATGCAATGTGTTTCCAAACACACATGAATAAAATGCATGCCAAATGAAAATGGCTATGAAAATAAAATGTTATATCTTGTGGAAAATAAATACCTAGGTAAACAAGCTGTCCATGACACACCTAGAAGTGCTCAAGTAAACAAGTGCCTTAAAAACACACCTGCAGCAGAAAGCCTAAAATAAATGTAAATCTATGCAATGTGTTTATAAACACACATAGATCAAGGCTAGGGAAACTTCAGGCCCAAAAAGCAATGGAACTTAAAAGCTATATCTAAACAATTGCTGGCCTTATTTGTATTATGGATTGTGCGCATCTGTGAAGGTGAATAAACCCTCTTTGAACAACTCATCCATTTGTGAGACACCGCCATTCCCTGTGTTATTGCTCATTCAGTATATACTATGGTGTGTATTCCCTTTCCCTTGCCAAAGTGTCACAAAGTTAAGTCAGTCAAGTCATCCCTTAGCCTAGCCAGTTATTTTAGCCTTCACCCTTCACTTGCAAATTGATCACAGCTATGAAGTGAGTATGATCTTGAAAGTCTAGTTTGAGTAATAATAATAATTAACGACATTATATATTTGGATTTAGATCGCCAGTAATGATTACTTTGTGCTATAATTGTTATTTGAATAAGTTGTAGAGCATGCATTAACCTCTGACACTTTGCAGCAGCTTATGATGATGGTCTGAGTTATATTGGGTCATGTTGACTTGGTTAGGCCTAGTCTGACCATGGTCAACCATAGGACATGAGATGGCTGGACCTTATGATGACATGGATAGATGATATATGGTCTATGTATACATACATGATGATTCTATGCAGCAGCTACAGGGTTATGATGATGATTCTTGATTACAGCGGTTTTTGATTATTTACAGATTATTATTATTGGCCCTGTTCCGGTATATTGGATATATATTTTGATCATGCAGAGACTCATATGGTGTATGAGTACACATCTTGGATGGATTTGGACCTTCTGAGTCCAATGAGACAGTTTGTTTTCAGTTCCGGGCACTTACAGTGATGATTGAGCCTCAGTAGGCTGTCTTAGTGCAGTTTTAGCCTGTCGGAGGCCCTGTCAGAGCAGATGTGATTTTTATCCGGTTGACCTAGGGCGCTGATGATGGAGGGGGTGGTCCAGCCACTTGTTTTTACCATATTACCCCCCTCCCGGACACACTGGTGCCCTCACCTTGACAGCGTAGGCGCTCCAGGAGGCAGTTTGGGGCAGGTTCACGCTTCCCGAGGCATTTTAGGATTGGTAGAAATGGCTATTGAGGAAATCGATTTGGGCTACTGAGGCAAGGTTATGGCATGGGATGATCAGTGATGATAGATCGGGGTCCTCCACACCTTCTCCAGCAGTTTCAGCTTCATTGGGGCCTGCATCCATCACTTATGGCACTTTCTGAGGATTTCTGAGGTCTTTTTGAGGCCTACGATTTGACTATGGAGGCACGATTTGGTACATTGATGATTATTTATTGATTATTGTGCTATGGGGATTGACCAAGGAGGGATAAAAATACCCCTTGGACCCACCATAAGCCCTTTATTATATTTTGTCATCATGATTTGGTGGGATTCCCCTCTTCTAGGGCGATTTTGTCCACTCACATAATATTTTATTAGTGATCCATGTATTTTATTGTTGAGCTCATCTCAACCATTGATTAGACATTGGTATCTTTTAATCTTAGCCACTCATTCAAAAAGTGGTTAGGATTATGCTCTCTCCCCATCCTATTTAAGGAGGGAGCCTCTCATTGTAAAATTCATCCAGAGATTTTTGGCTCTTGGCTCTTGGAATAAAATTTCTATCTTTTGGAGTACATGCTTGGATTGGAGTGGATATTGGTTGTTTCGATTGTAAATGCTTTTGTCCATTGCACTGGAGGATCTATTGTAGCTATCTTGCATATTTGCCATATCTTATTTACAGGTTAAGAGGACGATTTTGGACAAGTGCGAATTGGTGGGGAGGCTCGCCCTTCAAGCTTGGAAGAAGTCGTTTTGGTTTGATAGGGAGTAGTTTTGCCTTTGTGTCAACTATTCTATGTTTATCTCTCTCTTGCTTGTATCTACCTTCAACATGTTAAACTGATTGATGCTTTGCTCCTTGGTTTGACAGGTTAGAGGGAATCACATGTGGCTTGGGAAAATCGATTTGGCAAGAGGGCTTCAACAATTCTCCATTTGATCTTTGGCAAAGTAATCCTCGTCTCAACTAGCATTCATCTCTTCATCCAGGTATGCTCCAAGAGGTATGATCTTCTTCTTCCTTGAATCTTCCATAATTTCTAGATCATAAAAACCCTAATTGATCAAAACCCTTATTTTTGGTATTTCTTAGATCTACTTAGATTTAGCCTTGCTTTTGAAGAGATATTGAAAACCCACCTCTACAGCATCCACCCCTAGTTGGATCTATAGTTTGGTGGTGATTGGCTTAAAATTGACACACTTTTCAAGGCAAAAAGCCCTCTTGAACCCAAATCGCACTTCCTAGAGAGAGACTTGTTTGGTTAGATCTAGCATATGGGTAGGTAAGATCCCACTTGATTTGCAATCTAGACACTTGATAACCTACCCCCAGATTCTTACTTTGGTGAATTCTACCTTGTGGACATCTTTCCATGTTTTAAGGGGTTAAAACCCCCTTTTGATTTTCTTGGCACCTCAAAACTCAGATCTACTAAGATCTAGCCCTTGGATTCACTTGATTTTTTGGACATGCATAGATCGGGGTACTAGCTACTTGGATCTATAGTTTGGTGGCCATTGGACTTGGTTTGGTCCACCAAACCCACCTTTTAACCCTCCTTGAACAAAATCGCACTACCTGGGGAAGGTGAGTTTGTCCACTTTGAGGAAGTGGGTGTTTGGGATTTTTGGAGATTTGGAACGGCCACACCTTGAAACCTAGGTCTAGACTATCTTTTTGTGACGATCCGCCTTGGGGGTAGCATTCCTTGTTTCAAGGGATTGTGGTCCACTTAGGGTCATTTTTTGAAAACCTAGATCTAGCAAAATCCAACCATTAGATCTTATTTAGCCCACTTGACTTGGCTTCTAGGTGTCCCGATCTACACTTTGACATACTTTTTTGACCCCATTAGCCCATCTAACAAGGGACTAGTCATCCTCATAGCAAGTCGCACTCCTTGGGATTTGTGTCAAAACCTAGATCTAGCACATGGGTACTTCTAGAATCAACTTAGATCTACAGATCTAGTCATTATCTAACCTATAGTACCAACTTCACACCTAGTTTCACCTTGTGGGCCTACTTAGAACCATTTCACACTTCCCAAGAAAACAAGACCCACTTGCGTAAACACATGGTACCACACCTTGACATCATACCAAACAATGTGGCCTAAACCATACGTAGGTTGAAACACCAACAATCTCTTACACCACCTTTCAACCATACCTCAACTTCTAGGTCCACTTAGCCTTGCATTGGTTTCCGTAACTCATCATTTACTTACCTTTAGAAACCTTTGTGTAGGTCCAATCAACTGTGATTGGGTATAGGGTCTCCCCCTTGGTCTAGTTACACCCTGACCTAAAGCGAAGAGTGCCTCGGTTGACGTGACTCCCACCCTGCCTTGGGAACCGTGGCATTTCTTGGGTCACCTCTTTAGTTGCCTGTCTCCTCTACCGTCCCGGATGGGATACCTCTAGGGGCAACTACAAGTTGCGTGATAACAGACCCCTTTATCCTTTCCTGCTCTATGATAGTCCTATTGAAAGCTTCTCTTCTTTTCTCATCAAGCTCGACTAATTTGTCAATCCTTGCTTGGATCGCTTCTTGATCAGATCCACATTGGTGCAACAACTCATAAACAGGGATTTGCAAGTTAATAGGGAGTGTGCAATCTTGCCCATACACTAATTCAAAAGGGGATTTGCCTGTTAATTCTTTTCACCGTAGTTCTATCAGCCCAAACAACATATTTTAGTTTGTTGTCCCCCACCATCCTTTTGAGGAGCCTAATAAGGTTTTTGTTGCTCGATTCCGCTAACCCGTTCCCTTGGGGATAGTAGTTGGAGGAGTGGGATAACACTATGCCAAGGTTTAGGCAAAAATAAGACATTTCAATCTTGCTAAAAGCCTTGGCATTATCTGTAGTGAGTTTGAGAGGACACCTGTACCTTGAAATAATATTTTCTTCTAGGAACTTTACCACGACCTCGGCCGTGACCTTCTTTGTAGGGATAGCTTCAACCCAACGGGTGAAGTAGTCAGTGTAGGTGAGAATATACTTATAACCATTACTTGAGTTTACATCAAATGGTCCCACAAAGTCCATTCCCCACTGTTGGAAAGGGGCCTCTACTATCACAGGGTTTCGAGGTAAGGCAGGTAGTCTTGGGCTCCCTGTGAAGAATTGACATTCCTGACAAGTCTTCGC
This sequence comes from Larix kaempferi, assembly GCA_027924585.1. Classification (NCBI taxonomy): domain Eukaryota; kingdom Viridiplantae; phylum Streptophyta; class Pinopsida; order Pinales; family Pinaceae; genus Larix; species Larix kaempferi. The sequence continues at coordinate 13,347,750 of BSBM01000196.1, forward strand.
ATAGTTGTGGACATCCCCAAACAACGTGGGCCAGTAGTAACCTGCCCCCATGATCTTAGCAGCAGTTGCTCTAGGGGCATAATGGCCACCACACAGCTCGAAATGCATTTCTCTGATAATCACATGTGACTCATCAGGTTTAACACATTTCAGGATAATCCCATCCGGGTTCCTCCACCCGAGACCGTCATTAGTTAGAACAAACTTTGAGGCCTTCAACCTGAGGGCCCTCCTTTGGTGATCAACAAGGTGATCGGGGCACGTTAGGTACTTCAAGTAGAAAATTACATCCCTATACCATTCGTGCTCTTCCAACTCATTAGCGATTATATCATCATCTCTACTCTCGCTTACTTGATTTACCTGGACACCATTCTCCCTTTTGGTTAACAGTTGGGCTAGTCCTTGTCCTTTCACAATCTTGATTGGCTTAATTTCCAAGTCGTACTCCTGGATCCTGGAGATCCAGTTTCCCCTCGCACTGATTCCATTTGTTTGAGATAAAACATCTTTCATGGCTTGGTAGGGCACAGTAGGGCACATAAGCTTTAATTTTGGAAAAACCCACGTAGGTTCGGAAGTGTTTTAGAGCCATGACCAAAGCATAAGCTTGTTTCTCAGTGGTAGTGTAATTGAGTTCTGCGTCTCTGAGATTTTTGCTCATGAAGGCGATGGGTTGTTCATGGTTATCTTTGTTCTTTTGCAACAGAATTCCCGCAATAGTGTCCTCAGAGGCGTACGAATAGATCAGGGAATCCTTGTTGTAATCAGGGCAGATTAGGACAGGAGAAGAAGATATGGCTTTCTTTAATTTCTTGAATGATGCCTCGCACTCCTTACCCCATATGAATTTAGCATCCTTCTTCAAAAGAGCGTTTAGGGGATTTGCTAGCTCGACAAGGTTGGGAATAAATCTTCTAACAAAGTTGATCTTCCCAAAGAAAGATCTAAGCGTGGTGACATTATGAGGAGGTGGAATAGCCTCGATAGCACGAATCCTGTCTGGGTCGATCCGAATCCCATTCTTAGACACAATATGTCCTAATAATTTTCCTTCATCAATCCTGAAGTTCGACTTTCCAGGGTTAAGGGATATCCTAAAATTCCTGCATCTGTCAAAAACTTTCCTCAAATGGCCCACATGATCACTCCTTTCTTTTGATAACACCGTCAAGTCGTCTTGGTAGATGGCGATAATCTTCCCTATCAGATCACTGAACGCCTGGTCCATAGCCCTCTGAAAGGTGGATCCAACATTAAGCAAACCAAAGGGCATGCGTATATACTCATAGGTTCCCCATGGGGTGGTAAACGTTGTCTTGCCCCTGTCTTCCTTCTTAATATGAACTTGATTGTACCCGGAAAAGCCATCCAGCATGGACAATGTCCCTGCCCCAGTGACACTTTGCAACAGGTTTTCCATGTTGGGCAAAGGGTAGTTATCCTTGAGGCAAAGGGTAGTTATCCTTGAGGCAAGACCTATTCAAATTCCTGAAGTCGATGCAGATCTTGATCTCACCATTTTTCTTCCTCACTATCACCGGATTGGACACCCACGTGGTATGCCTTACAGGCCGAATGATCCCGGCTGCTAGCATCTTCTTGAGTTCCTTCTTAATCAGAGGGGCTAGTTTCGGGTTGACATTCCGTAACTTTTGCCTGTATGGTTTGGTTCCCTCCACTAGTGGGATAGTATGCTCAATGATTGATTAATCATAAGTTTTAGATCATCATATGTCCAGGCGAACATGTCTTTGTATTCTCGAATCAGGTCTTCGATTCTCCTACGCTCTTCCTTGGAGGCATTCTTCCCAATCCTTATCATTTTGGGAGAGACTGGCGAGCCTATATTCACCTCAATCACTTCATCAACTGGTTCGGCCCTACCCCCTTTGTATTCGTCATGATTGTTGAAATTCTTTTCGAGCGGAAGTGACAGCTCCAATAAGCTGGCACTGCACAGTGATTGCTCCAACGACTGGTCCTCCAAGCTGACCATTGGATCTAGGGAACCTTCTATTCCTTGCAGAAAGTGCACTATCTGGGCATCATCTTCGAAAACTTGCCAGTAGTCCTGGTTATCGGGCACGGATGGCCTAAATAAGACCTCAACTTTGCACTTTCGTTCGATCAAAGCATCGGGGACCTCAAAGGTACTAGCAGCCACAACCAATCCGTTTGCCAATGAATTGTCCTCTCTAGGGACAACCTTAATTGAAAAGGCGTCAAATAGCTCAACGGTGTCCCACACAACATTTCTGTAGGTACTCAATCTATCATTCTTGGCAGCAAACTGATTTCTAACCTGAGAGACTATGAGATCAAAATCACCCACAACACTTAAGCACTTAATCTTAAGGTCTCTGGCAACTTCGAGTCCTAGAAGAAGGGCGTCATACTCCGCCACATTGTTAGTGCAATCAAATTCCAAGCGAAATGAGTATATGGCTTCTTCTTCAGCAGGTGAGGGTTATGACTACCCCAGAGCCCGCACCATGCCTAGAGTGGGCCCCATCAAAATGCATCTTCCAGATCTCACTAGGTGGGAAGGGGTGTTGTCTAATGTCCTCCCAATAATTTGCTAACACCATAAAGTTTCCTACCTCATCCGTTGGGCGGATTGCTTCTTCATATAGGTAATCAGGGGTCTCCACGTGTTCCTTCATGGAAGGCTCGTTAAGTAGGGTGATGACCTTGCTTTGCCCCATCGGGATGGTTGCGTACTTTAGATCCATTTGAATATTTCCACCCAACTTAGCAGCCCATTCTCTAGATAGAAGCATGCCCCAGACATCCGGGACGTCCAGGACGAGAACATCCGTGGACATTCCGATATTAGGGCACGCAGCTAACATTACATGGAGATTCTCAATAACGCCAACTGCTTCTACCGGACGGGAATCCATCCCACACATTCCTTAAAGGCCTGGAAGGGGTCAGCTCAAGCTGTTCCATGACTCGCAACGGCATGATGTTGATCTCTGCCCCCGAATCAAGCATGCAATTGTGGATTATTAGTTGATTCACCTCAAGGGCAACGTAGAATGGAGGACACCCATCACCGTTTCCAGAGACACTATGGATGTTTATGGGTGGGTCAAGCGCGACCTTGATTGGTTTCTCAAGCGATGCCCCTTTCGGTCGCACTCCCCAGAAGCTACTGGCTCTATCGTGCAACTCGGGAATCTTCAAAATTTCATTTAGAGGTACGGGCATGCTGAGTTTGGACAGAAAGCTGCCCATGTCAAATTGAAAGGCATGTTGTTGCACCTTGTTAATCGGGGTGGACTTTAGGCCGAGGAATTCCATGATCTGGGCTCTGATGACCGAGATTTTGACTAACTCCTTAAACGAGACTTGAATCAAGGAGTTGGACAACTTGCCTGAAAGGTTTACCTTGATGGGATCTAGACTATGGGACTCTTTACTAGTGGTTCCCTTGGGACATGTGACCGGTCTCACCTCCTTCTTCCACACAGTTGTTCGCGAAGAGGTGGCTCTTACTTTAGGTTTTGGGCTAGGCCTGATCGCACCTTTGGGTATAAGCATCTCTTTCTTTCGAGGATCGTCTTTCCCTCTAGTCATCATCTTGGGGTCTGGTTTTGGCTGATTTGGTATCATTCGTGCCTTTGGGCTCAAGTTATCCTTTTCTTGGGATCTCTCGGGACAAGGATTTGGCTGAGGATTGTTCTTCCTTAGGCCTTCGGGATTAATCGTTGTATGATCAGGATCACTTGGGCCACTTCTTTTCTTGGCTAATTGGCCTCGGGTAAGGACCTGGGCGGACGCGGTGGAACTATTATAAACTCCGTCGTAAATGTGTCGGATACGTCAACCGCGTTCCCTATTATCTTCATCTTGTTGTTTTAGTAGGACCATGACGTTGGTGACCAGTTCAACCAGTTGAACTAACAATTTCATGGTCACACCACACGCCATCGCGTCCTTTCCCGGAGCGGGCATACCCTCAGGCCTAGGGGAATGTTCTCTTAAGGTTTTTCTGACGTAGGTGATAGGTGTATCGTGTGTGGTGTTAGAACGATCTAGGCTTCGGAGGTTATAGGGATGGGTTCGGCCTCCAGTGGAGCCGCGGGGTGGAGTCGCCAGGTGAACGTGAAACCTTGTTCACCGAAGGTAAGATGTCGTGAGGGGAGTGGTGACTGAAACAAAATTGATGGCTGTAACAAATTATAGAAATAAAAATCAGCCAATAGAGTTTAAGTGTGAGTGCGGAAAAAGAAAAAAGCAAAAAGACTCAAAGTCAAAATACCTCGGGGTAAGCCTCTACCTCCTCGGCAATGAGGCCAAAAATGTTATCACACAATCACTAGCTGCTACTGAAGGTATCCTATCTGGGACAGTATAGAGGTAGGCAGCTAGGCAGGTGACACTTGCAAACACCAGGTCCACTGCACGGATGGGCAGTTGTCACTCCGGACAAGGTGTTTGTCACTTTAGACAAGGCAAGTAGCCTAGTCAAGGGGAAGACCCTACTCAACCAGCGACGGTTGAGACGCAAAATCAGACACTCCCAAACCCCAAATAAGCAAATGGAAAACATAGAGGAGGTGTCTAGAGCATCTAAGACTCTTATCCAACCAATAGGCTGAAATTGGGTGATGGATGGGGTGCTAACTAAAGCAATTTCAGTTCTGATTTGAAGATGAAAAATAGTTGATTTGAAGTGTTTGATGGCTGGAAATGAAATCAAAGATATAAATTATACTAGAAGTGCCAATTGGTTTTCTGCCTATGGGGGAAACTAACTCAAACTGATTGGGCATGCACGACAGAATGAAAATTACGATTTAAAAGCGCTTCTAGTGTTTTTGTCTTGATGTTAGATGTTACTAGGCAAATACAAAACAAAAACGAAAGTACCCACGAACCCAAAACGACCCAGGCAAGCAAGAGGGCAAAAACGCCCAGGGAGGGCGAAATCAGTGAATGGACCAGTGCTTGTTTAATGGGTAAATGGAGTCGGAAGGAGCTGAAACTTAGGATTTAGGCATTTAATAATATTGCAGAAGCGGGTTTGGAATAAAATTTAAGTTTTGACGGTGAAATTTTGTTATTTTTAATTTTTAGGGTTATTTAAATGGGTTTTCAACTTAGCACACACAATGAAAATGAAATCTACGAGACAAGCAAGAAGAACGTACCTGGGATGAGAATGAATGGATGAAATCGCTCTAAGACTAGTCCCAAACTCAAGTGTTGAGCAACAACGTGTTCCTTTGAGCGTTTGAGCAAATTTTGTTATTTTTAATTTTTAGGGTTATTTAAATGGGTTTTCAACTTAGCACACACAATGAAAATGAAATCTACGAGACAAGCAAGAAGAACGTACCTGGGATGAGAATGAATGGATGAAATCGCTTTAAGACTAGTCCCAAACTCAAGTGTTGAGCAACAACGTGTTCCTTTGAGCGTTTGAGCATCCAAATAGCCAGCTGCGCCTTAGCTACCTGCCACAAACAAGGGAAAATCAGTATGTGCAGCAAATAACTAAGTAAATTCAGAAAATAAATGGCTAAAAATGAGAGAGTTGAGAAACAAATAAGCAAAGACAACTCCCTGAATAATATCTCGAAGAGAAAGAGCAAGTGTGGAGCTCCCACTCCAAGATTTGTGCCTCTCTTCAAGTGGCCACCTCTCCTGCAATTCGCACCAGCAAATGATGGGCAAAAACACAACTAAACTACTCAACAATGCTATGAAACCAACTCTCAGTCAAGGCAATCAACATCCATACATAATATCTTAAGAAACTCGGGAGAAATGTCTCTATATCAATCAATCTCAAGTGTACAATGTGCCAAGAGAGACTTCAAATGAGAGAGTCTCCTCTCTTATAGAAAACAATCTCATGCCAAAACCCTTCCCACCAAAACGAAGTGCCAAGATTTGATCTCACCACCATAAAAAACGAATGGCTGAGATCGAATTGGCAAGAGGAGGGGGGGCGAGTTACCCTCATGCACCCAAGGAGAGAGAGGGGGACCACGTAGGCCCCATACAATATGAAGGGGGATGTCTAGGAGGTGGCTTTAGGCTGTTTTAGCCCCCTAGACCCCCCCATGCCTTAAATCTCAAAACATAAACTTTACAAAAATTTGATTTTTACATGGTGAAAAACGCCCAAGTATGGGCAAATTCGCCCCACATCAATAGCTGGGCTGAAATGGGGGCCCCACATCCAATAATATATGTCCAAACATAGTTAAAATGATAATACAAGACCCTTTTACCTTTGCGTACCATTGCATTTGCCATTTCAAAGGTTCACTTTGCCAAATTTGATCTTTTTCCATTAATTAATTGTTGGTTTCTATGGCCGAAGATGAATTTTGCCCTTTTGACCCACTTATCTTGCCCGGATTGACGAACCGTTTGTTGCATTGTGATCGTAGACCTCAAATCTACTAGAAATAGTCACTGGAACGACCAAGATCCATCAATTAAGCACTGTTTGCTCAAATTCAAGGATTTTTAATTAAAACAGGGCCCTGCTGGTCAGTAATAATTAAAAATCTCACCGATGCTTCAAAATTTTTACAATCTGATGCTTGGAGGCATGTATGGGATCCCAACACATAATAAATAACCAAAATCGAAGTTTTGGTTGCAACTTTTTTCGGGACCCATTTTTGGCCTGGTCAAATTAGTTTGACCAAGTCAACTCTGGTCAACAAAATGGCAATGGTTGAAACCTGCATGCAACATGGGATGCCAAGGCTCCCTTATTTATGTTAGTACATAGCTAAAAACATATAATGACGGACATGGCGATCATAATAAATAGTATCTCAAGAAAAACAAGCCCCAGGTGAGGTGGGCCCACCACCTCCAACAAAGACTCAAAACTGCGGTGCACACTTATAGATTTGGTCACTTAGCTAACTTTGGGTGAGGTGGACAAACAAGGTGAAAGGATAGGGGAATGACATAGACCATGATCGTGTGACCCTTTGGATAAGCGGGGAAAGCGGGACCTAATGACATAAGCATACCATGAGAAACACAAGGGAAGGGCGGTGTTTCACAAATGGGTATATTGCAGGGAAACCACCACTAGTCATCTAACACACATCTTGCAACTCACATCCGTGCCTTCAACAGACTTCGTGAGGATCTTTTCTAGAGCCGCCGTGACTGGGTGTCCGACAAACAGTAACTTGAGACTCTAGGGGACACTTAGAATTTGCTGTCCCTTACTCCATCCCACCTCCTTGCCCCGCAAGACTAGGTGAGGAAATAACCAATACAATGCTCCGATACATATGTGGCCAAGCAGTCCTTTAGATATTGCTTTGTGTTATCGTTGCTTGGCCCTTTACACTTCACTTTCATACTTGGCCTTTTTGACTTGATTTACATTCAGATAGCCTTTTTGGCTTCATTTACATTTCATTTCATTTCATAGCATAGCCCTTCGGCTTCATACATATCTCATAAGATATAACAATGGTACTCATACTGCAAAGTAATGGCGGCAAGTGTGCGTGCTTCGAGGACTAATGGGGAACACCCGGTGAGTCTACACAATCTTATACTGCGTTACAACATCGGGGGCAATCGACAAGAGTAAATCCTAGGTTTGAGAATGCATCTCACACACTAAAGAGCCGAGGCACAATAAACATGGAATCATGGCGTACTCAGGATCACTTGGGGAAGGGGTCCTCAAGGCCACATATCAAGGTCTAAGTCGGGAATAGAACAAAAAATGAATGAGTCAGATGGGTGGAAGTGACAAGCGGAACCAATGTTAGCTTCCTAGAAGGTGAATGACCAAGTCTATACCAACAATGGGGATAGGAACCAGTGTGCATATACACGAGTCTACTAAAAAAGGTGGATTGACCTCACCATGGGCCATAAGTATCACAGTAAAGCACACGATCACCAAGTCGACCATCATACAACCAGTCCATGTACTATCATAAATAAACAACCCTCAAAGCAAAAACATGAGCAATAACCATAAAATGATATTCCTGCCATACCATATACCTGTTGCTGAAGGTGGATCTAGAACTCAATCTCTGCTATATCCGGGCAAGAAGTGGCAAACCAAATGTAATCTATCTTGCTCTCATCATAATATGGCTAAGTTACCCCTCTCAATGGGGTCATGCAAAGCTAGGCAAGGAAGAGGGACGCTGTACTCAATGCTCTGTAGTAGCTCTGGACCATCAAAACACATACTGTCCCCTTTGCAATCTCTGCTCCTGGCAATCTCAATACAATAGATGTCCCCTCTAGTGCCATCTGATCTCTGATCTGGAAAAAAAAATGTAGTATGGTCCCTGACCACACAATCTGCAGCATGGTAGCTCCAGCTAACATGGATGTGATAACAATACACATAGCCATTAAGTAATCGCTCATCAATAGTAAGAAAAATGCCCACAATAATTATAAAGGATATGCCTGCACTATACCCACAACAAGCCAAAGGAAATTCCTGCAGGTGCTTAAAAAATGCTCGCAGGTGCTCAGAAAATGCCTGTAGTCATGGGAGAAATGCCCTCAAGCATGGGAGAAATGCCCCCAACAATTAAAATGCTCGCCAGACCCTTAAAATGCTCGCTAGACCCTATACTTATAGAATGTCCTTAGGCCCAAGGGAAATGCCCACAGGCTAGTCAAAATGATCGACCATCATGATGAAGGGCTATGAGGACAAAGTCGGTCTCATTTATCCTAAAAACCTAAACGACAATCTTTTTAAAAGTACACAAGGTTGACCCTATTATGTTAAAAATAATTAAAAAGAAGGTTTAACACCTTGGGTCGGCCCAAACATAATTTAAATTGATAAATGACTATAAATATATGTGATAGTGCTCTCATTTTGTGGGGAACTTGAGGATCAATAACTCATTGATCTGAGATAAAAGAAGAACGAAATATCTGGGTTATAATCAACAACTATGTATAGGCTTGGAGTAGGTCACTAATAGGTGGAATCTGAGGATTATTGTGTCTTGGGGAGTGCACCATATGCAGAGACCAAGAACATATTTCAAGACAAGTTAGAGAACAATTTTTGCATATTTTTTTTGGAGTAGCTTTCAAGGGATAATATTGACAAATTTATTGATTGAGCTTGCACAGCCTTAGTGACTGTTTGAAGGTCTGATTTACAACAATTTTAAGGGAAGATTTTGAAGCATCTTTGGACAGAGTAAGGGCAGTTTTGAAGAGATATCTTGAAGGTTGATTTGTCATCTATGATAAGCCAAAATCAACAGAGCTTGAAGATAGTATCTGGAGAACCTTGGAGGGCAGAATTGAGAAGCAGAATTGAAGAAGAGTTTGAAGCAGACTAGAAGAAGTGAGGATAAATTAGGAGATTGGTGTCTCCCACAGTTGGGAGCCTATGAACTAGGGGGTTGGAGCCTCCTTCTAGTTGGAGATGGTAATTGAGGGGGTTGGAGCCTCCTTCTAGTAGGTGCTGGAGAACCTTGGAGATTGGTGTCTCCATCAAGATGTAATCTATTTTTTAATATCATATTTTCAAGAAAAGAATTGGTGTACACTCTTATTGGATGACTATCATTTTATATATGTTTGCATAAATATATGATTAAGGGAAGAAAAAGTGATATTTGTGTAGGATACTGATTCACCCTCCCTTCTCAGTATCCTTGTGTAGTCCAACTATTGGTATTAGAGCGAAGTTCCTTCAAAAACAATTAATCATTGGAAGGAAGATCATGGCCAGTCAAGAAGGCTACTCATCAAACAAGGCTCCATTATTCGACGGAATGAATTATGTCTTTTGGAGCAAGAGAACAAAAAGCTATCTAATGGCTCTTAGCTTTGACATTTGGCAAAGTGTGGAGACTGGATATAAAGTGCCCAAAGATCCACCAACAGATCAAGACAGAAAAAAGGCCAATGAATAGAATGCCATTCTAAATGGTTTGTCAGAAACATAATTTATTAAAGTAATGCACTGTGACTAAGCCAGAGAAATATGGGACAAACTTCAAAATATCTATAAAGGAGATGATAAGGTTCAGAAGGCAAAGCTCCAAACATATCGAAGTCAGTTCGAAAGCCTGGAAATGAAAGATGAAGAAGTCATTGCTGCCTATTTACTTCGAATTGATGAAGTTGTTAATACCATCAAAGGATTGGGTGAAACAATTGAAGAAACTACTGTTGTTCTAAAAGTGTTGAGATATCTTTGTTTATGTTTTGATGCAAAGGTCTCTGCTATAGAAGAAATAAGTGATTTGGAAGATCTAACGATGGGCGAGTTAAATAGAATTCTCATAGTTTATGAAATGAGGACAGGAAAATCAGCACAAAAGGAGGCAACATTTAAAGCATCAAAAGGAACAAGAAAGCACAAGACCATCAACTACTCTAGTGATGAATATGATATAGAGATAACACAATTCGTTAGAAAGCTAAAGAAAGGATCTCAAAAATATAATGGTAAGTTACCTCTTATATGTTTTAATTATGGTAAGATAGGGCATTTTGCTGCTAGTTGTCCACCCATGGAAAATAATTGTTAATTTGTCCCAGATGTCACTACTCGATCTGGGAACACCGAGATCTCAATGGCCTTGAGTCTCTATAAGCCAAACAAACCCTGCTTCTCTATGCCAGAGAAGATCACAAATAAAATAGACTTATAACTGAAAGCACTTACAGATCTCTTAACAACTTTGACCAAATAATAAGCAATCTCACAAATTGACTCACAATGTTACTGTGGAAACCCCAATGGGGAAAACCAACTCTGATGGGGCTTTCTTCTTTCTCGAGCCCAGAGCAAATAAAGAGAGAATAGCTATATACAGAAATTCAGAAGATACAATTGAACCTGATGGGTATAAAACCCTAGATCTGCATGTAGCAGCTACTTCATGCACTTGGAAAATGCGTCCTTGCTGTCTGTTCTGTTTTGGATCTCTCTGAAGGTCTGTCTTTGCCAATCTCGGATGTAGTACCACCTCTCTCAATCCACATCCCTGATCTGCTCTGTTAAGGAAGAAAGTTTGCAACTTCACTCTATAGAATGTGCCCCCTCTACATGGGAAAATGCGCCCTCTCTATAGTTGTAAAGTCGCCCTAGCTTAGATCTCAATCTATCTCTGATGAGATTGTCTCTGATCTTCTTCAATCACTGAAGAAGATCAATCCTAAAAGTCTCAGCTCACCAAGCCTCAAGCAGAACTGCCCACTAGTCAATCACGTCTTCCTCTCCTCGAGAAGTGCGACCCCTGCTGCTCTTGAAAGTCGCCCTAGCTCAATGCTCTGAGCTATATCCTTCGTGATGCACTCTCCGCCCACAGTAAGTGACAAATTGATGCCTCTGATCAAGTGAGGACTGATCCCTCTAATCAAGTGAGGATCGATCCCTCTTAAATCCTCACTATCCCTCTTTGTAGATGCGCCCCCTCTCTCAGGAAGTCGCCCACTCTGCATGCACAAGTCGCCCAGACCCTCAATCTCCTCTCTCTCTGAAGAAACTGTTGAATAACTTATCCTGGTGACCTTCTTCCTCCATATAATAACTCACTAATCAATTAGGGTTTTCGAAACCATAGTATGAGTGCATGCAAAAATCATGCTTTTGTATGCCTTTTAATCGAAAAATTGTGCATGCAAAAGTTGCATGCATGAGGCAAATCACCTTGAAAGGTCCGCATGCATCCACCATTGGATTCATGCCATTTGGTAGAGTGCATCTCACTCTCTACCTTGTCTTGATGCCTATACTGAAAATGTACCTCCATGCTAGGCATCTGAATATGGAGGACATCCTGAGATACCACTATCTCTAACACTCCCTCTTATCCAGGGAGGTCCAACCATTGATGCCTGGATCCAACAAATTCTCTGTTGCCGTAATTGACCCATCTGTCCTGCCTGTCATTGCCGCACTTTGATCTGGAGTAACCTGATCCACTTCCATCCATGTAGCCCCGGGAGAAGCTTCTCGCTCTCTCATTGACTCTGTCACTGATCCTTGATCCAGAATCCCTCTGAATCTCTGCTATAGCCAATCTCTAAGACTGCCATCAAGCGGATCCATTGACTTGTAAGTAATCTCTCTACTCTGAATTGACTCAGCTCACTGCTGAGCTAAGTCCTGTCATCTCGTACCAACTTAGTCTCCGGTTGGTACCCGTATGAGCATCTCGCTCATCCATCTGATATGAGTCCAAAGACTCACTCCTCTGTGCCTCATCAACACCATGAACATCTCGCTTATCCATCGAATAAGAGGACTCACTCCTCCGTGCCTCATCAACACCATGAGCATCTCGCTCATCCATCGGATAAGAGGACTCACTCCTCTGAGCCTCATCACCACTGTGAGCATCTTGCTCCTTGTCAGTCTCCGACTCTGATGAAGATGCAGTCAAGCAACCAGATGCACCTGTCGTGGGTTGACCCCAAACCATATACTCACCATCAATCCTGTGACCCAACAACACTGGATCAACTCCCTCTGGATATGTGAATATTGTTGAAATACTGAGAGGGGGGTGAATCAGTATTTGCCAATTATAAATTTTTAACAGAGAGCAAATTGCTAATCACCAATCATAGCAGTATATCATCAACAATAAAAACAAGATGCAGAGTACACAAATTTTTTTTACGTGGAAACCCAAGTCCTGGGGGTAAAACCACGGAAGCCTTTTATAATAAAATTTGACCCAGCAACAACTGGGGTTACAAATTTAATACAACTTCTCCAGCTACAACTGGAAGGGGCTACAACCCCTAGGCTTCGTCAGCCACAACTGACAAGCTGCTACAACAGCTCAGCTCACAAGATTGTGAACCCTAGCACCACCCTACCACCCTGTAGAAAAAGATTGATGAACCTGTGGACCTGTCAACCAACCCTGTACTTTCTGCTGCTGATAACCTCTATTCACTGTTCACTGCCACGTCAGCCTTGTCACTGACAACCTCTGTACCACATAGCACAACCTGTAAATCTGTCACATACCAATCTCTGAATCTGCTTGTGCACACTGTTCACTGGCAAATCATCCCTGTATATCAACAAGTCTTTTCACTGCCATACCCTTCTCATGTATAACCTTGTACACTGGATTTTACTGTTATGAACTCAGTCCACTGCTGGCACTGTCAATCAACTGCTGCAACTAATCTCTGCTCATCATATAAACTCTGCTGTAACACTAACAACACTGCTGGCCATTCGTTCTTCACTTCATTACTATCGTGTTATGGATGCACTGCTGTGTATGTAACACCTCAAGAGTGTGTAGATTTGTTGCTGCACAAGTGAACCAAAAAAAAACAATTCTGTGGTGTCCTCTGTCAAATATTCATATAGACTTTCTCAGGCTAGGCTGATAAGGTGTACCAATGATATCCTATCTGTCACTATCCCAATCACCACTGCTATCATTGTTAAGAAGGATTGCTTCAGATCACAAATCAACTCTCTGTCCCAAAAACAAAGAGCGTGTAATGTATTGCTGTAGGTGTGTGCTAACACGATAATATTCAGACTCTCTTTATCAGCAGCAGCAGTCAAATATCATCTTAAGTGGACTTCAATAACCTCTGTTAAATAACCAGCCACACAGAGAAAGCTACAGGAAAAGAGATAAGCTGCTACAGGACAAGAGATAAGCTGCTAGAGTAAAAGAAAAGGTCCTGCTCATATGCCAATCATCAAAGATTTGTTCCTATTATACTCAAGTCTGTTACATCAACCAAAACTCCTTCCTTGCAATTTCTGCCAAAACTTCAACCATACTACAAAAACGATTTCAAGCATCTGCTATCTCAAGGAACTGGGATTTCAGTGTTCAGTGTGTCAGAGTATCTTTTGATATCAATATTGAAGGAGTATGACTCCAGCAACTCTATTGATCATCCCCAGATCCAAGGCGTGAAGGAGTATCCTTTTTGTGATCTTAGAGTAATGCACATGTTCTTGTCATTCACACATTCATGCTTCAAAACTTACTTGATTGACTTGTAACCCTGTGTATGCTGTAGCTATTTTATTACACAAATTGGAAGAAAAATAGAGTTAAGAATGATTACTTACTGTGTGCTTGACTGTTGTTCAGATGCCTTCAACTGAATCTGCCTCTGACTTTAAGCCTCACTACCAAGCATCAAGAGTCAGTCAATACCCAATAAAATGATACTGTAAACTCAGATCTGGAACAGCTGCGAATTTCCTTTATGTCTGCTGCTGATTTGATGCCCTAACTCAGATATATTGCTCCCACGTTTTTGCAAGAAGCTTCAGCAATGATGTAAACCCAAAAATCAGACCCCACGAGTTTTAGATCAGAGGTCTTTTCACCTTCAGCATTGATGTAAACCAAAAAAATTTAGAGCATCATCTCCAGATTTGTCTTCATAAAAAAAAATTTAGAGCATCATCTCCAGATTTGTCTTCACCAAAAAAATTTAGAGCATCATCTCCAAATTTGTCTTCACCAAAAAAAAATTTAGAGCATCATTTCCAGATTTGTCTTCACCAAAAAAAATTTAGAGCATCATCTCCAGATTTGTCTTCACCAAAAAAATTTAGAGCATCATTTCCAGATTTGTCTTCACCAAAAATTTAGAGCATTTAAAACCAACTGTGCCTTCACCAAAATACAAATCTGAGCTGTGCCTTCACCACTAATCCGAGCTCTCAACCAGCGAAAACCCCCTTCAAAAGTGAAATCGTGCAGGGGTTATTTATATTAGTTTTTCAAGCAAAAGTTATGGAGCCGACCTTCAATTTTTAATTTGAAAATTTGATTTAATTTTAATTTAAATTATGTGGCCGACTTCCATAAATTATGTATATTGTTTATTATCTTTAATAATTGAATTAATTTTTAATTTGAAATTTAAATTTGAATTATGGGGTCGACTTCCCTCATTTGGATTAACTTTTTAAGCACTTAAGCATTGTTTATTATTTTTTAAAAAATGCTTAATTTTAAAAGTAAAATTTTCTATTAAAATATTTAAAACACCTTTTCATTGTCCCCCTTTAGAATTTTAAGATCTTTTAATTATATAATTTTTTATTTAAAGTGCTTTTTCATTGTCCCCCTTTAAATTTAATTGAGAATTTCAAAATCTTTTATTATATGATTTTTTAAAAATCTCTTAGTGTATTTTATTAACCAAAAATGTGCTTTATTAATTATTTAATTATTAAATTCTTTTTAATTTCAAATTTAATTTTAATTAAAAAAACTTTTATTAAATTAAAATACTTTTGATTTAATCATTTTTATTAATCTTTAATTAGGGCTTAAGCTTAAGTTTAAGTTTAGACAAAGTCAATGGGTAACCAGGGCTTTTGCCAATGTCCATAGGCCTCCAAGGGCTTCAAGCTTGGGCTTGGACAAAGTCAAAAGGTCTCCTCTGACACAGACAACCACAAACCAAATATTAACCCTCAAGGGCTCCACAAGGGGCACCACGGCTTAACTGTTGGCATCAATGACCAGACATTGTTGGCATCAATGACAACCTAAACAACAAATATGAGCTCTCTCTGAAATACTACAGAGTAGCCGGTAGCATCCAATGCCACTACTGAGAGTATGCTCCCTCTTAGTCCTGGAATGAATAGGACTCTTGACACCTCCAGGTGTTCTTCAAAGTCTAGTAGAAACTATACCCTACCCACTCCTCCGACCATATGCTCAGTCCCCTCAACATCATGAACCATCTGCATAGGAGTATACTCAAGGAAGAGGAATGCCTCTCGCATCCCGGTCATGTGACTGCAATGCTTGCAGTCAATCATCCACCTCTCATCAACCTGAACCGTTGGATGACTGCAATCATGGCCTAAAACAAAGGAGGCAAGTGAGAACTCCCTCTCAAATCTGGAAGCAAATTCATCTACTTCCTCTGCTGTAGCTACTTGCTCATCCTTTACTTGTTTGTTCTTCTTCCTATGAGGGCATTGTCCTGCATAGTGCCCGTACTCATTGCAAGCAAAGCACTTGACCTTACTCAGGTCCTTCTTTTGCTTGAACCTCTGCTCGCCTTTAGCTGCAAGCGCCACATCCTCCTCCTCAGGGATGGCATAAGAAGAAACCTAAATGTAACCCCTTTGGGTCTCCTCCTGTTGGTCACTATTTTGATGTTTATTTTTGTCATAAAAATCCATGTTTTTCCTTCTTAATCCATCCATATCCTTCACATTTTATCCATATTACCTTCAAATCTGATCATATGAGGTATAATTGTCACTTCTTTTCATGAATTGAATTTTTGCAATTTTAAAGCATTAAAATTAAATTTTTAACAAATATTACAGGTTTTTACAACTTCCCGTAATTGCTCCTAGCTTTGCATACTTGCAGGGTAGCTGGGTGCGATTTGAGACATGTGGCAGAATCCCTGATGTCCAAGGATGGATAAATATCTACCAACTTCACAGAAATAGCTTTGCAGGTGTCCGGTCAACGCTGGTCAAACCACGCCACTTGTACAAGAATAACTCTGTTTTTAGCATGAAATCAGGGTAGTTTTGAGATTTCGTGGGATTTTGCCCTTTTTGTGGATCTGAAGGATGAATTTGACCCTCTGGGAGAGAATATAGGATCTCATCCTCAGATCAAGAGTAGTTTCAACATTTGTTGTTACAAACCTTTTGTATAAATACCGCAAGACATAGATGGATTAATAACTTCATAATTTGGAATTTGTACTTGGAAATTTAATATAATTTGCTTACCTTTGAGTTGTTCTCAGACTGGTGTTAATTCATGTTGCTGGAGTAGTTTATCAATAGTTAGTAGCGTTTTTGTGATCTGATTGTCTTCAAGTGTGCAAGCAACGCATTGGAGGGCCCCCTTTGCCAAGCCTGCGCATTCCTTTTCTTTTCATTGCTATATAAGTCGTGGTATGAAGTGCACTTCTTTTATTTTCTGTAGCTTGTTATCAAATTCACATTCATCAGAATAGTGTTTAGATCAAGTATTGATTCTGGCATTTATCCATTTAATGATTTTTAGGATACATGTTTAGCTGTTAGCTGTTGTGACATTAGCATATATTGTGAATAAATTTCTTGTAAAATAATTCAATATAATTTTGTCTTCAACAGTAGGATTTTGCTAAATATCATAGTTCTTTATATTTCTTACTATCTCAGAGTTAGAATAGTTAATGATAGGAATGCTGATGGATGTTAAGAAATATAATGATGATATCTTCTGTAAGGAAGTTTAGTGCTTCTTAAACCTACAGTGTTCAAGTCATTTTAGATTTATTTCTTTTAGACTAAATTTAGATCTAAATCCATATACTTTGGATGTGCTTCTAAGTTTTACGAACACCGGATTGACAATTAAATTATATGCCGTAGTTTACATCTGTAGATTAGGCCAACACCTCCTGTGTGAAATCATCCCACAGACGATCCCACTTGGGGAGGTTCTCTCTGGCCACAATGGACTCGACAAATAATGCCCATGGCTTAGTCACGCCATTCAAAGCTTGTCAAACCAACTCTGCATCCTCGACCTTCTCCCCCACTGCCCCTAGCTCATCTCTTACCTGCGTAATCCTGGTAAGATATGTGGCCATGCTCTCGTCCTTGGCCATCTTTGTACTCTTTAATTTCTCTCTGAGTACCATCTTTCTGTTTGCATTGGAACTCTGGTACAAGTTTGTCAAGGCATCCCACATCTTAAACACATTATCCTTAGTAGCAATGTGTGGGATCACATGGTCCTTGATCGCATCAAGGAGGATCCTCTGGGATTTGATGTTCTTCTTTTCATACGCTGCTTTTGCAGCTACATCTGTCGGTACTGTAACTGGATTTGTGGCTGTGCTCTCCACAACATCCCACAATTCACTCTCGTTCAGAAGCAGTACAATTCTTGCCTTCCATGCACTGAATTTCGAGGCCCCATCCAACCTATCCTTGACTCTCAAACTGGTAGCCATACCCTCTGAACAATCTGAGAACTGAAATAAGAGTATCAAACGAACCAAGAACTTCTCTCGGTCACATATTTGATAGATCCGACCTCTACAACCACAGATCTAAGCTTTTCTCTTCAGATCTGGTAGATCTGGTCTCTATCTCACTGATCTGATATCCAAACTGAGACACTGCACATATCTGGTCTACTGCTTGCAGATTTGAGTGTGAATGCCCCCTCTGACCCTTACCAGGGCTCTAATACCATGTTAATTTATCCCAAATGTCACTACTCAATCTGGGAATAGTGAGATCTTAATGGCCTTGAGTCTCTATAAGCCAAACAAACCCTGCTTCTCTATGCCAGAGAAGATCACAAATAAAATAGACTTATAACTGAAAGCACTTACAGATCTCTTAACAACTTTGACCAAATAATAAGCAATCACACAAATTGACTCACAATGTTACCCTGGAAACCCCAATGTGGAAGACCAGCTCTGATGGGGATTTCTTCTTTCTTGAGCCCAGAGCAAATAAAGAGAGAATAGTTACATACAAAATTTCAAAGATACAATCGAACTTGACAGGTATAAAACCCTAGATCTGCATGTAGTAGCTATTGCACTTGGGAAATGTGCCCCTATTGTCTGTTTTGATCTGGATCTCGCTGAAGGTCTGTCTCTGCCAATCTCGGATGTAGTACCACCTCTCTCAATCCACAGCCTTGATTTGCTCTGTCAAGGAAGAAATTCTTCAACTTCACTCTGTAGAATGCGCCCCCTCTGCATGGGAAAATGCACCCTCTCACTGCAGTTGTAAAGACGCCCTAGCTCAGATCTCAATCTATCTATCTTTGATGAGATCATCTTAGGTCTTCTTCAATCACTGAAGAAGATCAATCCTGAAAGTCTCGGCTCACCTAGCCTCAAGCAGAACTACCTACCAGTCAACCACGTCTTCCTCTCCTTAGGAAGTGTGCCCCTGCTGCTCTGGAAAGTTGCCCTAGCTCAATGCTCTGAGCTGTCTCCTTCGTGATGCTCTCTCTGCCCACAGTAAATGACAAAATGATGCCTCAGATCAAGTGAGGATTGATCCCTCTCAGATCTCCTCACTATCCCTCTCTGCAGATGCGCCCCCTCTCTTAGGAAGTCGCCCACTCTGCATGCACAAGTCACCCTCACCCTCAATCTCCTCTCTCTTTGAAGAAACCGCTGAGTAACCTATCCCAATGACCTTCTGCCTCCTTATAATAACTCACTGATTAATTAGGGTTTCCGAAACCCTAATACGAGTGCTTGCAAAAATCCCACTTTTGCATGCTTTTTAATTAAAAACTGTGCATGCATGAGGCAAATCACCCTGAAAGGTCTGCATGCATCCACCGTTGGATTTATGCCATCTAGTAGAGTACATCTCACCCTCTACCCTGTCTTGATGCCTATACTGAAAATGTACCTCCATTCTAGGCATCTGAACATGGAAGACATCCTGAGATACCACTATCTCTAACAATAGTGATGATGAAGAACCCAAAAAGAAATTCTCTAGAAGAAAATACCCAAATGAGAAAAGCTTCTATTCTAGAGGAAATAATGGCTCCTTTGAAGAAGATGAATATAGCTCTGATGATGATAGAAATGAAATTATGTTCATGGCCTTAAGTGTAGAATCCATGACAGATCGAGGAGAAGAACAAAAAGAAAAATCAGACCTAGAAGGAAACGTTAATGGTGTAGTTGATCTTGAAGCCGAACTTATTAATGCCTTAGAATAAATTGACAATCTCAGAAGGAAGAATAAAAGACAAGTAAAAGAGGCTATGCTTCTCAAAACTCAGATAGAAGAAGCACAAAGAATGGAAGAACTAATACGAAACCAGCTTAAAGAAAAGGAAGAGAACTGTGAGAGATTAAGGACAGAAATTGTCTTCTTAAGTAAGGAATTAGAAAAGAGAAGTGACAAGCTACACAGGGGTTTGAAGTTTGAGAAAAGCTCTCAAATGTTGGATAATATTCTTAGCAGTCAAAGACCTACATACATCAAAACAGGTCTGGGTTATGATTGTAACCAAAAAGTGTCCATGGAAGATACAAGCACCCATCCACCAAGAAAGGAAGAAGCAAAACCGAGAAGCTATATGGATACTCTTAATGGATTCTTAAATCATACAAGCAGTAGCAAAATCAGAAATGAGAATCGGCAAAACTTTGAATCAACTTCAATACAAAATCAGAATAATTTCGAAAGATCTGCTCCTACAAGGAAGTTTGCCAGGTAGCAAACTTTGTTTCTTGGTCATTGTTTTTCTTGTAATAATTTTGGACACAAAGCAGGAATTGAAGAGTCTTCCTTAACAAAGATTATGTAAGAGAAAGAGGAATCTCTAGAAATGAATTTGTAGGCAATCAGACCACAGGATCTGAAAGCTACAATAACAGAAATCATAATTCATTCGCTCCCTTGTTCAAATATAATACAGAATGTTACAAATGTAATAATTTTGGGCATATGGCACAAGACTGTGAAATTACAAGGTAGAAAGGAGAACACTCAATAGTTTGGAATGAAAAACAAAAGGAATCACAAACAGAAAGGTGTGGACTTGCTCTGTATGCTCAAAACAAAGGAAGTCAGTGGTACATTGACAGTGGATGTTCCAAACACATGACAGGGGATCAAAATAAATTTCTTAGTCTGACAGAAGAAAAGGGAGGAAGTGTGACCTTTGGAGACAATGGTTCTGCAAAAATAGCCGGAAGAGGTACTGTGAGTCTTGACAATGGAAGGGCTAAAGCTCAGAATGTTCTATTTGTTGGAGGACTAAAACACAATCTTCTAAGGGTTGGGCATATGTGTGACCAAGGATACAATCTCACATTCCATGATAGAGAATGTGAGATAAGACAAAATAACTTAGGAAAAATAGTAGGAAGAGGAATCAGTATTCCAGGCAATGTATATGTTCTCTATGAAATACAAGGAGAAAAATGTTGTCTTGGGCAAGTAGACGAAAGTTCGCTGTGGCACAAAAGGTTGGGACACTTGAGTTTCGACAATCTAGTTAAGATCAGCAAGACACAAGCTATAAGAGACTTGCCCAGAATCTCAAAATCTATGAACATTATTTGCAGATCATGCCAACATGGGAAGCAAACAAGAGTAAGCTTCAAATTAAAGGAATACTTAGCGTCAAGGCCACTAAAACTTATTCACACAGATCTATGTGGACCAACAAGGACACAAACACTTCAAGGAGAAAGGTACTTTATATTGTTTATAGATGATTATACTAGAATGATATGGGTGACCTTTCTTAGAGAAAAATTTGAGGCATTTGACAAGTTCAAAATATTTAAAGCATTAGTTGAAAATGAAAGTGGTATGAAAATCAAATGTTTAAGATCAGACAGAGGAGGTGAATTTACCTCAAATGATTTCAATGAATTCTGTGAGATACATGGAATCAAGAGAGAACTTTCAGTTGCAACAACTCCACAACAAAATGGAATTGTGGAAAGAAAAAATAGATCAGTGCAAGAAATGACAAGAACTATGCTACTTGAAGCCAAACTATCAAACTCTTTTTGGAGAGAAGTAGTGGGGGCGACAATATACATCTTAAACAGAGCTCAACTCAGAGTAAACAATGATAAAACACCATCTGAACTATGGAAAGGCAGGCCAACATCGTTTAAGTATTTCGAAGTTTTTGGAAGCAAGTGTTACATGCAGATAAATGATGACAACTCGGGAAAGTTTGATTCTAGAACAGATGAGGGAATCTTCCTTGGATATTCAACCAGAAGCAAAGCTTACAAATGTTATAACAAAAGACTATGTAAAGTTGTAGAATGTATTGATGTAAGAGTGAATAAAGCAATGCTAGAAAAGGGAGAAACTCAAATAACCATGAATCTCGAGGAAACAATATATGTGGATTAGGAAGAGTTTAATACAAATGAAGATCAAGAAGAGGCTGAACAGCTTGATCCCAAAACACCATCCAGATTAGATCAAGAAGCAGCAAAAAGGATGAATCCCAAATCACCATTCAAGTTTGTGCAAAAAGATCATCCGAAAAATCAGATTATTGGAGATCTAGATGCAAAAATTCAAACCAGAAGTATAAGAATAGTAACACCAAGTTAGAACAACTTCGCTTTACTCTCCAAAATAGAGCCAAAATATTTTGCACAAGCCAATGAAGACAAGCATTGGATAAAATCTATGGAAGAAGAACTAAATCAGATTGAAACAAGTGGAACATGGGAACTTGTGCCTAGACCAAAAGATAAAAATGTGATTGGAACTAAATGGGTGTTCAAGAATAAAATGAATGAAGATGGACAAATTATCAAAAATAAGGTAAGATTGGTTTGCAAGGACAGGACTATGCACAAATTGAAGGAATCGACTTTGAAGAGACTTTTGCCCCAGTTGCAAGACTAGAGGCAATTAGAATATTTTTGGCGTTTGCTTGTTTTAGAAACTTCAAAATCTATCAAATGGATGTCAAATCAGCCTTTCTGAATGGAGGCTTGGAAGAAGAAGTATACGTTGAACAGCCAGAAGGATTTGACTATGTGTGCAAATTGAAGAAAGCACTCTATGGGCTAAAACAAGCCCCCAAAGCTTGGTATGCAAGACTTGATTGATATCTTCAGCAACAAGGCTTCAAAAGAGGAGTTGCTAACATCAATATCTATGTCAAGATGGAAATGGACAGCTTGTTGGTTACAGTTGTATATGTAGATAATATTATCTTTGGAAGCAATAAGGATGATATGAGCCATAGTTTTGCCAGTAACATGTCAAAAGAATTTGAAATGTCAATGATTAGAGAACTGTCTTTTTACCTTAGATTACAGGTTTCTCAATCTAATTAAGGGAATATTCATTGCTCAAACTAAATTTCTCAAGGAGATGCTGAAAAAGTTTGGAATGGAAGACTATGCACCAGTCAACACCCCCATGATTACAAGATGTAAACTGAATAAGGATGATGAATATCTTGCAGCCAATTCAACACTTTACAGGTCCATGATTGGAAGTCTATTATATTTGACAGCTTCAAGACCTGATATTATGCATGCAGTAGGAATGGTTGCTAGATTTCAATCTGCTCGAAAGGAGACACATGTGCAGGCAGATGATATTTAGATATCTCAAAGGCATATTGAATTTTGGTTTGTGGTACCCCAGGAACAAAAACTTCACACTAGCAGCATACATAGATGCAGAATGGGCAGGAAGCATTGGTGACAGGAAATGTACCAGTGGAAATGCATTTTTTCTAGGAAATTGCCTAGTATCATGGTCAAGCAGAAAACAATCATCAATATCTGTTTCCACAGATGAAGCAGAATACATTGCAGCAACAGATTGTTGTACACAAGTTTTTTGGATGAAACAAATTTTAAAGGATATCAAGGTGGAATATGATCAGCCGATTGTCATTCTTTGTGACAAGTACAACACAAGTGCAATTAATATGTCAAAAAATCCTGTCATGCACTCTAAAACAAAACACATCCCAATCAAGTACCACTTTCTTAGAGAACAAGCAGCCGAGCAAACCATCAAGATGAATTACATTGCTACCAAGGAACAAGTTGCTAACATCTTCACCAAACCTCTTCCCAGAGACACGTTTGAATACCTTAGATAGAAGTTGGGAGTGGTCCCTTCCTTAACTCCTTGAAGGAAGCAGGTGTCTAGGGGGAACAGACCTTTGGTCATTGATGTTAAAGGGGGAGGAAATGCAGAATGCAGATAGGGGGAGCAGTTGAAAATGTAGAATACAAATAGGGGGAGCAGTTGACAGAAAAAGCGATTAAAGAAGTGTTGCCATCAATGACAAAGGGCGAGATTGTTGGATAAAATGTTGTCATTGATGTCAATAGGGCAGTAAGATAATGTGGCAGGACAAATATGCCTGCACAGCCGTCTTGGAATGCCAGCCACTGTGAAAAATATGCCCACAGCCACTAAGTAATTGCTCATCAACAGCAAGAAAAATGCCTGCAATAATTATAAAGGATATGCCCGCACTATGCCCGTAGCAAGCCAAAGAAAATGCCCGCAGTCATGGGAGAAATGCACGCAAGCATGGGAGAATTGAGAAATGCCCGCAGCGGCAAATAAAATGCCCACCAGACCCTTAAAATGCCCGCCAGACCCTATAGAATGTCCGCAGGCCCAAGGGAAATGCCTGCAGGCTAGTCAAAATGCTCGACCATCATGATGAAGGGCTATGAGGACAAAGTCGATCTCATTATCCTAAAAACCTAAACGACAATCTTTTTAAAAGGACACAAGGTCGGCCCTATTATGTTAAAAATAATTAAAAAGAAGGATTAACACCTTGGGTCGGTCCAGACATAGTATAAATTGAAAAATGACTATAAATATATGTGATAGCGCTCTCATTTTGTGGGGAACTTGAGGATCAATAACTCATTGATCTGAGATAGAAGCAGAACGCAATATCTGGGTTATAATTAGAAGCTATGCGCAGGCTTGGAGCAGTTCACTGGTAGGCTGAATCTGAGGATTACTGTGTCTTGGGGAGTGTACCATATGCAGAGACTAAGAACAGATTTCAAGACAAGTTAGAGAACAGTTTTTGAAGATTTTTTTGGAGCAGCTTTCAAAGGACAGTATTGACAGATTTATTGACTGAGCTTGCACAGTCTTAGGGACTGTTTGAAGGTCTGATTTGCAACAATTTTAAGGGAATATTTTGAAGCATCTTTGGACAGAGTAAGGCAGTTTTGAAGAGATATCTTGAAGGCTGATTTGTCATTTATGATAAGACAAAATTAACAGAGCTTGAAGATAGTATCTGGAGAACCTTGGAGGGCAGAATTGAGTAGCAGACTTGAAGAAGAGTTTGAAGCAGACTAGAAGCAGTGAAAACAAATTAGGAGATTGGTGTCTCCCACAGGTTGGAGCCTGTGAACTAGGGGGTTGGAGCCTCCTTCCAATTGGAACTGGTAATTCAGGGGGTTGGAGTCTCTTTCCAGTTGGTGCTGGAGAACCTTGGTGATTGGTGTCTCCATCAAGAAGATGTAATCTATTTTTTATTGTCATATTTTCAATAGAAGAATCTCCTTCTTCTACTCCTCATTCTCCTTCTGAGAGAGAGTTTTGTTCCAAAGAAATAAAAGAGCTTTTGCAGAAAGGTTTAATTGAGCCCTCCAAGAGTCCTTGGGCTTGTAAAGCATTTGTAGTCAACAAACACTCTGAGCAAAAGAGAGGAAAGCCCCGTCTTGTCGTCAACTACATGCCTCTCAATAGTGTTCTGCAAAAGGTTCGTTACCCACTTCCAGACAAAGCCAGTTTGCTGCAGAAAATAACTGGTTGTACTATTTTCAGTAAGTTTGATCTTAAGTCTGGATTCTACCAAATTGGTATTGAAGCAAAGAATCGCTTCAAGACTGCCTTTGTAATTCCACATGGTCAATACCGGTGGAAGGTTCTCCCATTCAGCATCAACAATGCTCCCTCTGAGTTTCAAAAACGAATGGAAGATATTTTTAGGGATATCCCATGGTTAGTGGTTTTCATTGATGATATCCTTATTTGTTCAAGAAATCTCCAGGATCATCTCAAGCATTTGCAAAAATTCTATGATCTTGTTTATAAGCATGGATTGGTTTTATTTAAAAGCAAAATGGAAATTGGGAAAACCGAGATGGATTTTCTTGGTTTCAGAATACAAAAAGGTCAGGTAGTGTTGCAAAAGCACGTTCTTAGTTCTTTCGAGCACTTTCCTGAAAAGATTCTTGATGAAACATAGTTGCAGAGATTTCTTGGAAGTCTCAACTATATCAGACCCTTCTATCGCGGTCAAGCTATAGACATTCATGTTCTGCAGCAGAGATTGAAAAAGAACCCAGTTCCATGGTCTGATGCTATGACTTTGGTGGTGAATAAGATTAAAGCCAAAGTGAAAGAATTGCCTGCCCTCCATCTGCCACAGGGAACATGTAAATTGATTATAGAAACAGATGCCTCATCTACCACTTGGGGTGGTGTTCTTCTTGAAGAGATTGATGGTAGAGAGAATATCTGTGGATATGGCTTCAGTTCATTCAAATCAGCTGAATTGAACTACCCAAGCAGGCGTAAGGAAATCCTCGCTGTAAAGAAAACAGTTCAGCACTTCATATTGTTTTTAAAACCAGTCAGATTTACAATCAGAACAGATCTTAAGATAATGCCTGGTATATTTAAAAATGAAAATCTTATGGCAGAAAACAACAGTAGGATTCTTAAATGGTTTATCTGGTTTTCAAACTTTGATTTTGATATTGTTTATAAACCAGGTTACTTAAACTATTTAGCTGATATGTTAACCCGTGAGGTGGTGCAGCCAAAGCAAATTGTAGGGTTAAATATGTTTTCAGTTGGAATGAGCTCTGCAAAGCCAAAAGATGATAAGGGTGAAAGACCAGCAGAAGAGCCTGATTGTTTAAGGTTCGAGCCAAGGAATGCTCTCTTTATGAAGCCTTGGGATGAAAGTCTCTCACCTTCTAAGAGAAGACAGCTGCTGGATTATGCCGACAGGCATGAAGCAGAAAAATACCTCAGCCTCACCTTGATAAAGCAAATACAGTCCAGTCTGTTAAAACTGCACATAATGGAACGATGGGAAAGGACTGCGTTCAGAGGTTTCAGCCAAGCTCAAGAGAAGCTGAAACGATGTCGAGAACTCTGGGTAGATTGCAACCCAGAAAAAGAAGGTCCAGTTTGGTATGTAGATATCGGAGAAGGTAATCTCACCTGGACTAGTTATAATCTTATATTGCAATTTTGCCGTGAAGAACGGTCTATAGTTAGTTGTGCAGATCCAGGCAATATGAGAAATAAGTCATGGTCAGGATGGACAGAAGTCCTGTTAGATAAGTTTTGCCCCAGAGTAGATTGGCAGAACAGGCGTGCCAATTTTATATTGCATATGCAAGCCGACATGCAGGTTGCTGACCAAAACAATCTCTGGTTTAAGTTTCTCCTCCGGCACCAGGGTGGTTGGTATTCAAAGCTTGAACATACAGTGCATGTTACCCAGAAATACATTAAAAGGGATTATAAAGGTAACAGAATTGATGCTAAGATCCATAGGCTAACCCTTCCTCTAGATTTCCGCGTGGAATCTATGTTTGAAAGTGAGTTCATTAGTGCAGCAAGTGATGTACTGCATGGTTCAGATATAGAAAAATGTTTCAGCCCGTGGCCGTATCCTCCGCCAGATTTCGGCGATGAAGACCCTGTTCCTGAAGATGATTCACAGAATATAGATGCTCTGCTCGAAGCCCGTGAACTAGAAGAGTATCTAGCTGATAATGATTTTGACTGTCCATGTGGCGGACAACCTGTTGGTCCACCTGGAAATGAAGAATTATTTTGTGTATGTCGATCCGAAGATAATTGATTGTAAATATTCATCGTAGTGGGTCGGTAACAGTAGCTCCACTTTGTAAAGCTTGTCGGGAATTTGTCTCCCGCTTTGTCGTGTCATGGTCCTATGTTTGCTTTTGTTGGCCATGTCGATATCCGGGTCCCCATATGGCATAGCCCTCCAAGGGACGAGATAATCATTTCTTTTTACCAGTTGGTGCCAGTTTGTTGTGACCGAGTGACTGGCTAGTATGTTATTTAAGAGAGGTCCCGGCTCTCATTTGTTCATTCGAGTCTTTGCATTGAGCAAGTAGTCTGCTCTGCAAGTTTGAGTCTAGAGTGCCGAGTGTTCCAGTAGTTGGAGCTCTGCGAGTCGTAGAGAGTCAGAGCCGAAGCTGTATGCTCTGCAGGTTGCCTATATGGTATAACACTGCATCAGAAAGCTAAAGCTTTTTCTGTAAAAATGTCAGTCAAGTCTGAGGGTGTTAGTAGCTATATCACAGTGCCTCCAGGAAGCCTGCAGGACGTTCCAGTTGTACTGGTTCAGATTGCTAAATGAGCCTGTGACGTTGTAGCTAGACACATAGTGTGTTTGCAGTGATGAGCTTCGCCCTTCGAAGCCGATCTGCCCATCTGTAAAAAGTTGCTCATATTTGAATAAAATTTCTGATGATGCTATGGATTATGCTGTCAAAGAATTGAAAATCGACCTTGGTGCGTTGGTGGCGTTTGGTATTAGAGCCAGAAAGCGGTGTTAATCTGGTATATCTTTTCTTCTTTCCAATCTGAAGTTCATGAATGTATGCATAATATCTACTCAATCTGCTGCAATTATTTGAAGTTCATTTTGTTGGTTTAAACATTCTACAACAGAGTCCTGTAGGTAGTGGAAATGATTACTGAGATGATTGTTGGGTATGCGAGGGTGTGTTGTCCTCCGAAATGGCATGCGTGTCGTTTGAAAGCCCCAAATGTGCAACGCCAACTGGATGACAACTCTCTCAGGAGAGAGGCCAATGTCACCACACTTCTCTCCTCTTCGCTTTAGGTTGGCTCTTCTCCAACACTAGGGGGGTATCCCTAAAATAGGATCGCTAAGGCAGGTATAGTAACGGGCGAGGTGATTGAAAGAGGCTGCCTTAGAGAAACGGATGTAACAAAGATAGTTTTGGATGGGTGATGGAAAGGAAAGGAAGATCAATCCTCAGGGAAAGACCAGTGCCAGTATCAGAGAGGGGCGAATGGAGTCAAAGGAAAACTCTAAAAGGACATTGCTGCCAGGTGAATGTAGTAACCAACTAAGAGCTCTTGCACTAGAGCATACCTGAAAGCCGCAAAACTTAAGAGAAAAACATGGGTCAAATGGTGTTATGCTAGATTGTTAGCCTTCTATTCAAATGATCCCAGTTTAAGAGTCGAAAGCAAAGAGCTAAGAGAGGTAATGCCTCATACAAAATGAAAGATGGCATACAAAGAAACACGGCAAACAAGGAACGAAAGAACCCCCAATTTGTCCAAAGAATCCCATCATGATTTTTCTATTAAGTTCACGGGAAAAAACTCCCAAAATTCTCCATCCTTTTACAAAGGAACAGGCTGGCCTCTTTATAGGCCAAAAAAGCCTCTCACTTTTTGAAAAAAAAGAAAATAATAAAATATTGAAAAAAAAAAAGGTGGGATCCTAGATCCCCCTTTTCTCTCCAACGAATACACCACTAACTCTTCCTTTTTCTTTTATTAATGAAATTTCTACTTTATAACTGGAAAACCCACATCAAAAAACTCGAGCTCCGAGCCTTTGGCTGCCAACACACTGCCATGTAATACATAAGACACCCCCACACTGCTATCAAAACTCTGAAATCGTGAACATGTACAGGCCGCCACTTCAAACACTAAATTGAAACTGGCTGAGCTGCCACTTGTGGCTGTAGGAACTCACTGGCTGTTTTCTGCTGCTACCTCATAAAACCTCATAAAAGGTGCCCACCAAAACAAAAGTCAACTTCTCTTGGACTGAACTCCGAGCACATACCTGTTGTTTAGAATGATTGACACATAGGCTAAGAGAATCGCTGTATGCTGCCTCCAAAAACTCCACGTATCATTGAAGTACCCCCGAGCAGCTACCTGGCCGCTGATGAAACACGGATCCGGGCTTCATATCTGAGTGAATCGGTGATTTGCCAACACTTGTTCATCACAGTCGTGCCCATTTACTCCTCTAGAAACAGCTAACAAAATATCTCGCGGAGGTTTAACAACTGGAAATCTAGCAATACACCCTGATTTCTCCGAAATTCTAATCAAAATTTGCTCCTGCTATTTCGGCTGCGAGTGTGAACACGATGTCTCCATCAGCAATTCGCGGGTTTTGTCACAGGAAATATCATGGGTTTGTCATGTGTGAGCATGCGCGCCGTGTGTGATTCATAGATTGTATCACGATGGATGCCACGATATCGAAGAACCCCCCGAAATTTGAGTGGCGTCATTGCAATAGACAGAAACCGACCAGCTGTTGAAGTGGCACACGAACGCAACCTTGAAACCTAGCAATGGCCCGATCCAAAAAAAAATCCATATAACTGGGGTTCTCGATAGTCGCGATGAAATCAAAGGAACCGGCTCCAGCTCGAAACATGGTTTAATTATTTGAGTGTCTTTATATGTGAGACCGACCTTCAAATTAGCAGTGTCCCGATAGCTGCTCCAACACTTCAAGTGACAGTGAAATACACTACTATCGGCGTTTTGTACAAACTGGAGTCAACTCCGGGATTTGTCGAGCAAATGGAGATCCCAATCATTCGATGGCAAACGCTTGATGATCTTATCAATGAGACCGGTTCTGCTGCGTGGTTAGCTCACTGAAACCCGAGTTTGCTGTATCGACTGCGCCTCAATCAATTTGCAATAGATGATTTATAGTGAATGCATCCATGTAATTAACTGCTCAACAATCAACGCGATGGTGGTCATGTCACAAAAATGGCGAATCCTTTGACAAAAACATTGTGTATTCTGTAAATGAAGTCTTGGATATCATCTCTAGGGCCCGAACCTCTGCCTCAACCTTATTCATACCATTCCTTCAGCTTTGAACAATGGACTGTTAAAGGCAGCTGGTAGTCCTCTGAGAGGAATAACAACGCTTTCACTTTGTGCAGCATATATTTGGAGCGGTCAAAATATTCCCGTCGGTTCTCCATAATCCACCAAATCAATCCAACATGCGACGATCTAGTTCCCCCTGCTGATCCATCAAGTCTCCACCACCACGAGAATATGTAATCGTTCTTAGCTTTATCAGACCTCTAGCAACAAGTTTGCTGGACTTGTAGAAATGTGTACGAGCCATAACCTGTTCCTTAAAGGAATCACAGAAGACTGTCGAAGAACCTTTCATCTGCACTGAGTCATGAAAACGGCGAAAGCTACCATCTCCAACTTCACCATCAAAAATACTCTTCACAACAGGAGATATTGCAATCCCAGTAAGCATAAGGACTGCTCCTTTTTCAAATTCATCCAGTCCGAATTTTCTAGCCAGTGCCTGCAAACGAGGAAGTTCTGTAGACCCATCTTTTAATCCTTGTTCTGTAAGTCCGATCCCTTCCTGAAGACGATTCTGCACATACTTCCGCTTTGCACATAACTCCCGTATGCTAGAAACTTTAGTTGGTTGGTGGATATCATACCATCAATTTCACAAAATTCTGTTTCTTTACTTTCAGCAGCCACTGTGATCTCTTGGCAGACAAATGTTTGTATTTCATTGACCAATTTATTTAGATCTGCCACTCCAACTGCTAAATCCTCATCCATAGCCTCCTGAAATGCTTCACCTTTCCCCTTTTGAGAAAAAGAATTGTCCAATCCAGTTTGAAAACCCAAAGGAGAACACGTAGCATTACCCTCTGTAAAAGCTGCTAGTGATATCTGGGAAACATGTTCAACAGTATCTACGAGCTTATTGTTTTGAATAATGACAGCCTTTTACATTTTTCGCAGTAAGTCCCGAGGAGAAAACCTTGAATGAAATACATCAACATCTTTACGAGTAACAAGTAAATGCTAAAATATCTACTGCATCAGGGATTTTTCAAGGCCAAGTCATCGGCTGAGTCCATCAATTTTCCAAGTCTTTTGCTAACCTGCTTGGGTTTTATCACATCAGCACACAGAGAAGACAGTAGCATTGCAGCCATCTTTGGCCATGCCTGTCCATAAAAACTGTCCTACTTTCCCGTGCAAATAACCATCTTCGGAACATAACCAGCAGTTTGATCTTCACATCAGCATAAACGACCCCACAGTGACCTGGTGTTTTAATAGGAAATCAAAAATGTTTACCCCTACAAGCTAGGAGGTAACAGGGTGTAAGAGTTGTCCGATGTCATAGAGGTCGTAATTGCCGAAGGGATAGGCGTGTAAATCCTTAGAGTTTCCGGAGACTGAAGTCTTAGTAAGCACTCATCCTCATTAAAAGCATGGACCCTTCAATGGATTCCGTTGAGCTTACGAATTTAGAATGTGAATCTGCAAATGATATTGAAGTCAGTTTAGCAGAACGTAGATCTTCATCTTTTAATCCTCCTACTTCAGATTCGTCTTATATCCATATCTCTGATTCTAATCCATCTGAAAATTGGCAACTTCCACAAATTCTTCCAAAAGAAGTTTACAGACTCCCTTGGTGGAATATCACAGCTGCAACACATATTCGTGTCTGTAGTATAGATGTTTCATTCATAGATCGTGATGAACCTGTCCATATAAATCTTTTAGATAAGTGTCAAATCGATTGGGCAATAAAACAAAATTATAAATATGCTCATTTCGGTGCAATCAAGTTGGGACTTGGTCCTCTTGTTAGACCTCGTCTTCCTGTGTCATCTTTGTGTTGTATAGTTGATACTCGCCATCGTAAGTTCTCTGATGCAGTTATAGGTGGCTTTACAACTCCTTTGCATGATGGACCTGCCTTTGGGACAGTTTATCCCAAGTTCTCTGTTAGTCTCACAGACCCCTACATTTATGATCTCTTGAAAGCCTATATTCTCCCGAAAGGTTTTGATATGGAAACAGGCTCTAAGATCATCCAGCTTAAAGGCGGTGTTTGTGTCCGGTTTGGGAATGATACCCTTCCTCAGTTGCGAACTCATGTTCATCAGAGTTCTGCCGAGCATAGCGTGGTGGAAAGGGAAAAATCCAAGAACGCTACTCCAATTACTTTTAATTGGACTGGCATCAATTATCCCAAACAGTGGGAAATGAAATATACAGAACTCCGAAACCAAGATAGAGTCGCTTCAACCTTTAATGCTCAACCCTTAACTTTCGATGAAGCTACCAGTTCTTTCCGAGTTCTCGACTCACAACCCACACAGAGATTTACTCCTCCTCTCATAAGGTCTGTCTCATCTTCTTCCTACAATAATGCCAGGCTTCAAGCCTTGTCTAATCAAGTCAGCAAAGCCTCTGATTCTTCCTCTGTGAATACCTCCTCTTCCGTCCAACCTTCATTTTCTGGTTTGTATGATACAGAGCATAGAGGTCAGCATGCTGCCTGTTAAGCATGTCAAAAAATTAAACAAAAATTGCTGCACCAGCAGAAACAGAAACAGCAAGAACTCCCTTCCCTAGGAATGTTCTCAGTACTCCCATCCTTAGGAATGTTCTCTCTTCCATGAGAAGGATCTAGTATGGAAGTAATCAATACTGGCCAAAGATCTTTTCTTCTAGGTAGAAATTTGCCTGAAAGTGGTTTTAGACAGTTCACTCCAGATGGCCAAACAAAAAGGGAATTTATGCCTTGTAAATCCTCTGGTCAAGAGCAGACTGTTTCTGATGAAGTTAAACTTGCAAATTGGGGAAATTTGCAACAGATTCATATTGCGTGGAATCTCGATGACATGGCACAAGATATCCTTGTTCTCAAATCCCAATGTGCAGAACAAAAAGAGCACATTACAAAAGTCGAAACAAAGTTTGAGTTACTTGATCATCTTTTGCATGACTCAACTCAGATTAGAATTGCAATAGAAGAAGCTTCTCAAAAGCTTGAGAAAAGACTACGTGTCCTTGAAGATCTCTTTGACAAGACAGAGACTCTTAGAAAGAAACAATATGTGGTCCCTGACCATGTATTAAAGTTAGCCTCAAAAGAACATAGTAAAATTCACTCTTTAGGTCAGTTCAGTGTCCAAGAAAAACCTGAGTTTGACTTTGGAGAAAGTGATGCAATTAAAGAAGATGTTAAAGAATGGATTGCTGAATTTAAAACGTTCAAGCCAGTTTTAGATCCTAAACATCTTGCTAATCTGAATGCTTTAGATGCTGAATCTTCCAATAGGAGATCTCTTCCTCCTCCTCGCTTTGATACACATATGGCAGATGCCACAGCCGCATCTAGTGCTCCACCCAAAGTATTCCGTTTTGGAATAAGTTCCATGAATGATCTACTGTCACAAATGCCTGAACAACCTGTGCTGAACATCCAGTGTCAGTCCAAAGAAGATATAAAGAATGCCATCCAAATGTTAGGCCAGTGGATCTTGTACAAAAAACAACAGGACAACAACCTTATAGGCCAAATGTTGGGTACACAGTTAGTAGCAGGCCTTTCAGGTCTCGCTTATGATTGGTGGCGATGGTTACCCCAAGAAACCCGCAATGAAATGCTTGCTGCAGATGATGCAGATGAGCAAATTCCA
Source organism: Larix kaempferi (assembly GCA_027924585.1). Taxonomy (NCBI): domain Eukaryota; kingdom Viridiplantae; phylum Streptophyta; class Pinopsida; order Pinales; family Pinaceae; genus Larix; species Larix kaempferi. The sequence goes on from BSBM01000196.1 coordinate 13,381,803, forward strand.
AGTGCCTTAGGTCGTGAATTCTATGGTCCTGAAGATTCTGAAGATTATGATCATCTTGCTTCACTTTTTATGTCTGCACGATTGTGTAATCTGAGTAAAAGTGAAGAGTATTTTTGTTATATGCAAAAATTGTTGATTTCCTCAGGCAAATTAGGAAATCCAACTTATTTGAAGCATTATTTAAAAAATTTCCCAGGACATGTTCCTGATGCTGTTGAACAAGCTCTCAAGGATAAGAAAGTCGAGTTTCGTTCCTTATCACTAGCCCAGCTACATGTTCACATATTGGAAACATGGGAAGAGCATTGCTTAGAGAAAAGGGTTAGTAAAGACTTCAAGAGACACCAGCAAATGTTCTCAGCATCTTTCTGCAAAGATGTTGCAGGAATGCCTGATTGGGGGTGTGGAGCCCATAACAGAGGTCATTTTGGTAATGAATCTTGCAAATGCAAGAAAAAGAAAAAGTTCTATTCCTTTGAGCCCCGTTATCACCCTGACAAGCCTTACCGTCATAAAAGCAAGTATAAATCTAAACATTCTTACAAAAAGCATAAACATCAGTCCAAGAGATTTGTGAAAAGAAGGACTGAAAAAGGTAAGAAGAATGTTTGTTTCATATGTGGTAAGTCTGATCACTGGGCAGCCAAGTGTCCAGAAAGAAAGTCCAGGCCCCGTCTTGCTGCTCTCTGTAAAGGTCTAGATCTTGAATGGTGGGATCTTCATGAAGTCTCTGTACACTCTCCTCCTCCTTCTGGAGAAATCCTCTATCTTCCTGATGAGTCCTCTTCTGATTCTGATTCTGAACCTGCTGTCACTCTTGCAAAATTTGCCCCTGACTCTTCGTCTTCCTCATCCTCTGAGTCTGACTCAAGTCATGATGCAAATTTAGGGGGGTGTAGCCTGCCAGAGTTTGATTTTTCCTTGAACATGTTTTCCTGCATCCCAAAATATGATCTGGAAAAGCAACTAGCAGATATTGATGTCCAGCTCTCTGTCATACCTATATATAGGCATGTCGAAAGGCATGATCTAAGACAAGAAAAGGCCAGACTTCTAAGTCTATTAGAAAAAGAGAATTCTAAAAAGGGTAAGGAGAAAGTGCATTCTTCAAGTCTCTCTGTAAGGTATAATCCTGCAGATCTTTACAAAAACTACCCTGATGGCCATGAAGACAGACAGTCGCATAGAAAGGATAAAGAAAAGTTGCTAAGATTACAGTTGAAAGAAAAGCAAGGAAAGGTAAAACAGCTTGTGAAAGAAATTGAAGAATTGAAAGATATGATTAGAATAGTGGTTGCTGAAAAGGACCAATCATCTGATGAAGAGCTGTCAAAACATTATGAACAAGCCATGATAGACCCATAACAGAAAGAAGAATCTCCTTCTTCTATCTTTTTATATATGTTTGCATAAATATATGATTAAGGGAAGAAAAAGTGATATTTGTGTAGGATACTGATTCACCCCCTGCTCTCAGTATCCCTGTGTATTCCAACAGTAAGTGGTTTGGATTTGGTTCTTCTGCCTTGTTTTCTTGCATCTATCTATGTTGGATATGGCTCTTCTGCCTTGCTACTTGTGTTTGTCTAAGTTAGAAATTTTTTGAAAATGGTTTACAGCTGAGGCATTATGGTTTCATTGGTATTCAACTTTTGAAAAAACATTGGATATATTAACAGAAAATATGGTATAATTTAACAAAAATACGAGTCCACTCAAAAGATAAAGAAAATGTTTGAGATGGCTTTTAACCCCGCACTGCACTGGACATCCTATTCGGCAACAAGATCTTTGTTAGAGAATACAATTCACTGGAAATGTTTCACAATAAAGATTCTACAAAACATAGAAAAATGCCAAGCCCCAGGAAAATGGAAAGGAGGAATAGAGTCAACATCATTTAAAAAGCACTTTTTCAAAATATCTCACTGTAAAGAAGATGATGTGATACAAGGCGTTGGCTATGGGCTAACTAAATAGCCCTGTTTTTGAAACCCACACATGGGGAAAGCCACTGGGAGCCCCACCTCCAACCTGCCTTCCTCACCCTTCTATCGCAAAATTGACTCACTTGGATTTGGCAAAGACATGGCTTGCCTGGGACTCAGTGACTTGGGAAAGACTCAACAAATACAAAAACCTCAAAATATATTCTAGGCAAGTCTGGGCAAGTCTGGGCCAATTTGGTGAGTCTTGCCTGAGTCTTGGCGAGTGGCGAATTAGGGCCGAGTACTTGGCCCAGCTAAGACTTGCAAGTATTGGCTGAGTCAAACTATAATGTTCCATCGTATGTGGATCATCACCAATGCAGCCTGCTGACATGAAGTCCAAGCCCGAAGCCTGAGAACGTCAATCATGACAAGTACTACGTTGATGCTGGCAGGGCAAAGATTATGGCATTGTAGTTGCACACAAACCCCTGGACTCCTTCCCTCCAGAATCCATTTGAATGAGACTTTTTAACCCTGCACTGCTCTCCTTTACAAGTTGTTTACAGAGGAACTGTGATTTATGGTTTGGGATGTTGGTTGTCTTTCATTTATTTGATTTTTTAGTTCCTTCAACTTCAAAATTGACAGCTTAAGTTTTCCTTTTAAAAATTTAGTGCTTAGATCTTGTTATGCTCTGCGTCCTTTCTATTGTTTTTGAAGATCTCAACTGAAAAATTAACAGCTGAAGGGCTTTTAGTTTAAAGATTCTCAGACCGGAAATGGAAGTAATTTTAGATTTCTGTACTTTCAATAACCATTCTAAGATCTCAGATTTTCACAATGTGAACTGGAATATTTCTTGTTCTGTATGCTTTGCAGTTTGTTATGGATCTGTTGTGTGACAATGGGACATGGACAGACGATGAACTTGCCTGGGAACAAATATAGTGGAGTGAGCGTATTGTGCAAAGCCTCCCTTTGCATTTGGAGAAGTAAAGAAAACCATTCTGCCTCATTGCTTCAACAGATTACTGTTTGCATTAGGAGAAGTGAAAAAACCATTCTGCCTTGTTGCATCAACAGATCACTGGTCAGATCATTCTCATATCTGGCATTTGATCTTGTCATTGTTGCATTGCTGCTGTATTTTACAACCTACTACTTCACATTGCCTGGCTTTCTGTGATGGGTACACTGACTTGGTTACTGGGCATCTCAGGGAAGCATACTGACTGGTGTATGGGTTATAGCGCATGAATATGGGCATCATGCATTCAGTGATTTCTCTTGGGTTGATGAAACAGTTGGGCTTATTCTCCATTCGTGCCTTCTTGTGCCGTATTTCTCCTGGAAATAGTCATAAAGTCTGTTGAGTTCTTTTTCTGTCTTAAAGTAAATTTATGTTATATTACTTTAATATTAGAAATACAGTCATCTAAGCATCATATAGGTCATGGATGCGCTTCAGCAATGAAATATATTTTTCTCTTTTTCTTTTTCAAGAAATTGATGCGGACACAGAGAAAAACCTCTAACATGGGTTTTCATGTGAGAATTGTTCTATTAAAATGGTTATGACAGTTGCTCTGAGATTTTCTTCTTGTTTGTTTATTGGCTACTGCAATCTGTATTTTATTTTTCGGTGGTAGAATCCAGAACTCAATTTGCAATATATATTTTATTTTTTGGTGCCAGAGTCAATAACAAAATTTAATTGCAATACTACTTTGAGTTGTCACTCTGGTTGTTGGTCATTTCTATATGTATGGATTGATTCTCATGCTCTAGCTATTTGTATTTTTTAAAATTCCGACGTCTTTTTAAAGTAAGAGTGGCCTTAAAGTGATCATTCTTTTAATATACCAAGATATCCTTGTCCAAAGAGGATTGCCTATGGGCATAGATTTTATATACCCGCTTGTACTGTATTATGGAATTGCTAAATATATTGTCCAAAAACTTGAGCTTTTGGTGTAGAGGGAGGACAATTCAGGGAGGAGCACTAACATTTTAGCTTTCAATAAATGTACTGTAAGTCTAAAATTTGCTCTTGAATCCTCTATTGTACAGTATTCAGGGTGTAGGGTTCATTTATTATAGCTTCACTAATGAAAATTGATAAATAATACAATGCTTAAACCAAAACCTAACTTGGTGTTGTCAAATGGGGGACTTCTCTCAATAATTAATTGATCACATTTGGTGCTTATGATGGCTTGGGCTCCTTACAAACACTTGTATAATAATATACATTATTAGTATTAGATCTCACTATCATGAATGCAGTTCATTAGCAACTCTATCGTTCCTCTAATTGTTCCTGTTGGTGTCCAATTAAATTTCAAATTTGTTAATCTCAAACTCTCCAACCATAATATATTAAGAAGAAACAAAAGCACATATTTTATTTTTGATTCTAGTTAGGATTCTCCATGCAACTCCATGGTTTATCTTTGTTTGGTTCTCCATGTTTGACTTAAAAAATGGAATAGAAGCCATAATTCTCACAAAACTTATTGTATGTTATTTGCTTAAAATGAGTTACATTATAGGAATAGATCTGGTTGAATGGACTCCTTGAATTTTGGATCTGAAGATCTCTTTCAATCTCTTAGATGTAACAAATTCTAAATAATAGTAAACATTAATTCCAACTCCCTCCCTTAATGTTTACAATACAAAACACAATTGCAAAACAAAAAATACAATGCTGAATCTTGTCTTCATCAGCATTTACACCCACTTTGAAGTCTCACAGTTTGCGCTCTTTCATCACTTCATCTTCGAGCTTCCTATTTGACTCATTTAAACTGCAACCGCTTCTGACCATCATTGCTAAATCTGTAGGATTAAAGCTTCTTGACTACCCCGAAGAATAACCAAGATATTGAATCATCCTATGGATATGCTTCCATCTGTGAAATCCCCCCGAAGAGCAAATTTCTATAGTTATGTAGGAACATGATTTGGATACTGGATGTCTCCAACAATCAATCTTATAGAATGACCTTTTGCACACATTAGACATAACATACAACCTGCAATTGTTGTTGAAGCCCGAAGCACAACAAGATCCATCAGCTTCTAACACACTGTAAACATAAGAAAATTAGCGACATGTTCTTACATGGCACTAAAGTACGTTAAGAACCACTAATTCACCTTATGTTACTCTGTTCTATTGATTGGTCTTTCATAACATAAATTTACAAACACTCAAACTCCTCACAACAACATAACTCCACACTCGAATCTACAAATCTGAGAAACTAAAAAGCTGTGCTGAGAAGATTGGAAATGAATTCTCCCATCGCCACCAAATCAATCAGCAGATCCGATTTTGCATAGACAAATATCTTCAACAACAAAGCAGTGAAATAGACCTCGCGCAGACCTTCGACGGTAATCCAGACGATTCACAAATGCTGAGAATAAAAAAAATGGAACATTGTCCTGTGACAACAGTAGCTTCCACAGATTTGTGTACACTCCAATACAGCGTTCTCATCACCCTTATTCTCAAGCGGGCAGATTTGACTTCACTCCACAAGGACAACAACTAGAATGATGATAGCAACCGCGATGTCGACTCTTTTGTCACCTTGCAAGATCGTTCTACAAAGCCATAGAACTTGTACTTCATTCTGTCGCTCAGTCAACAATCAATGGCAACGATCACCGAGGTGATCCTAGGCAGCGATCTCCTCTCAGCAAACTCACACAGGCACATCAAAACACACCTAGCTAATGTACAGAAATTCAGTCTCTATTCCATCTTCCTGGCCCTCCCGCAAGGGAGTTAAGCCTGACCGGGCTCCGATACCAACTTAGAAAATGGAATAGAAACCATAATTCTCACAAAACTTATTGTATGTTATTTGCTTAAAATGAGTTACATTTATAGGAGTAGATTTGGTTGAACAGACTCCTTGAATTTTGGATCTGAAGATCTCTTTCAATCTCTTAGATGTAACAAATTCTAAATAATAGTAAACATTAATTCCAACTGTTTGCAGGTTTACTTGGCTATATCAAACTCATTGAGTCTACCTAAAAGTTTTGACTTAGCTTCCCAAATCAACGAGTCGACTTAATGTGTTAGAACTCGTCAAAGTTTTTCACCAGTTTGTTATAGAGGAGAATGCGTTTCTATAACTCATACTAAAAAATGCAAAAGTGGCAATAGTTGGATGATGAATTTATTATAATTGATAAGTTGATTGGGTTGATAGATTAAATATTTTAAAGAGATCCCTTAATTCTTATAGCAGATTTAGTATATTTCCATACAACAAATGACAAACATTTATTACTATAGAGATTTTGATAAAACTGTGCTTAAAACAAATTCCGAAATTTCACATCAAACTTTGAGGTCCCCTGTATCTATTTCTTGTGAACTTTTAGCTTTAAGGCTGAATCTGAAATAGAAATTACAATTGTGTATTTCTCTTTTGTCCAACAAAATACACAGGGCAACCCAATGAAATAAACATTGAACAAGTGCATCAAGGGAAAGATGTTTCCAGCCGTTAGGATGTAAATCCCAGCATATAGACTATCTGAAAATTACCTATTAACAGCAGATTGTTACAGCCACAAATTAGCCCTCTTGAGTCTTAGGTTTTATATACTTGTCAAATTGTTCAACAAAATCTGATAACTGTTCATGATAAACCAACATACCAGGAAACCCTAGAAATTCCTTGTTCACCTTGAGAATATAAGCTGAAAACCAAATCTGCAAGTATACAAAGTTTGGACAGCAAAGTACACCCCATATATACATGCGGATGATGTTATAAGTATATACTCACAACGTATCACAAGCTGGTACAAGATAGTCCCTAAATCTTAACACAAGTTAGGACCCTCCAATGCTCTCCAAACCCTAGATGGGGTGTCCATCGATAGAAAACCTTAACCAGCAATACAAAATGGCATTGCACGAAGATATCTAGCCACACACCGAAAGCTCCACAACAAGTTGGCATCAACACCAACAAATCCAGCTTGCCTCATACAAGCTCTCCAAGCAAAGTGCTTCAAATCTCCTATAGGGTTTCTTTGCGACAAACCCTAGGTCGTTCTTACACAAGGACTCCCTTTGATCTTTCACCAAGCTTGCCTTGTAATGACCGAAAATTACTACTATATTAACTATAAATAAACATATAGTAAAACTAAATAAAACTAAATAGATAAATAAATAAATAATGTGACAACACAAACAATCTATAAAATACCTAGGAAAAGTAACTATTAGGTGTATTTAATATTAAAATAATAAACATGGAGAATTTCTAATTAACAAATTAATTAAAAATAAATGGATCAAGTACCAAAGAAGGCAAATAATTCTTTAAAAAGAGGGGGCATGGAGGAGAAGGGACATCTATTCTATTCTATTCTATTATGTTTATTCGGATGATATTATGTTTTCTCAACATAGTTGAGTGGGGAGAAGGAAGGGAGATTGGCATGGCTTATTGGTTGAGGGCTCGGGGACTCTCAGTGTCTCGCTAAGGGGAGATACTGAGGGGTTGGTTGGGTGGAGAGTTGTCTCCCACACGTTGTTTTCCCTCATTGCTATGCAGATCTGAAGATACATTCTTTCCATCTCTCATCAGATTCAGGTATGTCTTCAGCTTCTTTCATTTTATTGTTGTTATGATATCTCATTTATTGTCCCAGATCTACAAATTTCTCATAGCAATGAACAGATCTTGAAATAATTGTATGTAGCAATTGTTTTCTAAATAATTGTGTGCTTAAGGCCCATTGGAGCCTTACATTTGGTATCAGAGCTTGGGTTTACTAACCCTAGGATCTATGAGCCCGTAGAGATATATTAGGTATATATTAAATTAATATTAGTTCCATCCGAGCAATGTAAGGAAATATCAACTGTTTTATATTGAAAACTTCGATATTGCAAGGTTAGGGTTATGGCTAGGCATGGGAAAGTATTCGCCCATTAGTCTCGATGTTTGCTTTCCATATCACGATTGCACCATCTTAGGAAATCCTTTGGAAATTAAAAGAAATGGTGAAGATCTGATTCCTTTAACATTTTTCGAGAGAAGCCTCGAGTGGACTAAAGTGCGCCACTATAGGAAATGTTATAAGGAGTTCAAAGCTCTTTACGTGGGTTAAAGCCCGTGAGGAATCTATTTGGACGATGAAGTTCAGTTTGGATGGCCATTATCTAGCCAGTTCTGGTAAGTCTCGTTTATTCATTTGCCCTTTTCACAACACTGGCTATCTATTTTATATCGATCCAGCTCAATTCTGCTCCGGTATTTGCACAATACTCGAGCATTCTCCAGATAAAGAATTAGTCTCTTAAACCCCAATCAATTGCAAAAAATATGATGTCTGTTTAGCTAACATGGAATCCACTCATCATAAGATTTATAGATCGTTGTATTTCTATATTAACTAATCTTGGGTGACTAGGAATTATAAACCATTGTATTTTTCCATAGGGATAATATACAGTGGGATCGTATATCAGATTGTTAAATAAACTGCTCGTTTGAAAGATTTCTTTGATGTATGAAAATTTTTGGTTTCTTAGCAATTATTTAAAAAAAAAGTTGATTGAATTTTTAACCATCACTTTCAGATTTTTATACTTGTAGATTTGAAATTTGTAAGGTTCATAATTTGATTAATAGCAGTTTTACTTCTCATAAATTTACAAGATGTGAGAGTTTCATAAATTGATCTCATAGATCACCTACTGTTTTATTTAGCGGGCTCTTATTTGGTGTAATATTGCTTCATATTAGTAAAATCTGGCAATTTTGTGTTTCAAGTCATTGTTTTTGTAATCCATTAAAACTTGTATTTGTTATCATATTTCGATCTGCACCATTGAGAAGTGTAGACTCCGAGTCTCCTCCACACTCTGACAGTAATCTGAGCAAAATAATGCCCATGATTTGACCATAATCCCATCACTTGGCTATTTCTTTTAGTCTGCAAGAAAGCAGCCACGTCTCTAAAGATAAAATCTTCACACATTGTGACAACACTGCATAGTAAAATAGTAAGACATTTTTCTGGTCTTTTTCTCAACGATTTGGATCAGAAGCACAGCGATCTGGTGCATTTTTTTTAGTGACAGACATCTCCATCGATCTCCCTCATAACTGATTTGGAATAGTCTTAGAAATTCGACTCCATTTCTGTTGCAAATGTTGAATTCCTCCATGCATTTAGTGAAATCGTTAGCAATGGTTTGGTAAAGCATGTGGTCTGCTAAAACACTTGGACGCGACCTACATTTCCATTTTGTTTATAGATCATTTGCATCAGCGATTAAAGATTAAAAATTGATCTACCTCCGATCAGCAATGAATCCTCACGCAATTTAGTGGTCAGAGGGGCCGTAGCGATCTAGTTCATGTCTGAAGCCTTACACGATCCATACACTGCAATCTGGTGTAATCTCTGCGACCTGTTTCTCAGTGAGCGATCGACCTCCTTTTTATACATGCAATGCCCCTAAAACTGTTTCACCGTCAACTAGAAGATCGAGCCAATTAGATCACAAATTCAGAATAAAAAAAGCCTCAAGCCAGATTGTGCAAAGGATAGAACATTGTTGCAAATCCAATGATGATTGTTAGATGTTGTGCGTCGGTTGAAAAATGCTCATCAGGTGACCGTGAAAACCACCATGGGTTGGCTAGAGTTTCAAACTACAATAGTCATTTTGCAGAACTCGGTTTTGTGGAACAGGTTTTCCCCATTTTCATCCATCCTGTTCCAGTATGGCGAAAACATGTTTCCTAATGTGGGTTTTGTTTAGTGAATCACCAACTGGTTTAGGTTTCTTTTTACAGAAAATAAGAACGACTGAAATAAGAGATCTACGGTTACTTCATAGTGATAATATATAAGTCCAAATTTACAAATTAAACATTATTTTGTATATTTCTCATCATCCTTATGTCAATACAATGTATAAATAATCCAAGTCCGGAAAATAGGCAAGCCAAAATTTATAATATACATGTTTTTGGAGGTTTCGACCTTCCTCTTTAGACTTTATATTTTGAGTCTTTTCCCATCTTCAAATGTTCATATACATATTGTTTTTTAAATGTATGTGTTGATTATTAACTAGAAAGAATATAAAGAACCAAGGCATCAATGTTTTTTTGAAGGACCAAGTCATCAATGTTTTGTTTACTAGAATGAGTTAGATGAAAGGAGGAGCTGCGTTAAATAATTTGAAACTCTCAACGTTTCGATCCTTACTCTGGGATCATCATTAGGAGACAGTTGAAGCTTCAACTGTCTCCTGATGATGATCCCAGAGTAGGGATCGAAACGTTGAGAGTTTCAAATTATTTAACGTAGCTCCTCCTTCAACTGTCTCCTAATGATGATCCCAGAGTAAGGATCGAAACGTCGAGAGTTTCAAATTATTTAACGCAGCTCCTCCTTTCATCAATCTGATACTCTGTAATGACTATTTTCAAATAGAGTGAGTTAATTTAAGGTAATTGAAAGTAATAATAAGGAGGATAATATATATATATTTTGATAGAATATTATTAATGGTAACTTAAAGCTTTATGTTTTGGAGGTTACTACCTTCCTCTTTAGACTTTATATTTTCCCATCTTCAAATGTTCATATGCATATTGTTTTTTTAATGTATGTGCTGATTATTAACTAGAAAGAATATAAAGAACCAAGGCATTAATGTTTTCTTTACTAGAATGAGTTAATTTAAGGTAATTGGAGGCAATAATAAGGAGGATTTTATATATATATATTTTGATATATTGATAGACTATCATTAATGGTAACTTAAAGCTCCATGTTTTGGAGGTTGCTACCTTTCTCTTTAAACTTTATATTTTCCCATCTTCAAATGTTCATATACATATTGTTTTTTTTAATGTATGTGCTGATTATTAACTAGAAAGAATATAAAGAACCAAGACATCAATGTTTTCTTTACTAGAATGAGTTAATTTAAGGTAATTGGAGGCAATAATAAGGAGGATTATATATATATATATATATATATATTTTGATAGACTATCATTAATGGTAATTTAAAGTTCCATCTATTATTTTGATTCAATAAATAAAATCTTGTTTTTAATAAAATTTTAACTTAATGGAATATTAGAAAATAATGATTGTGAACACTATAATATATACTTAGCAGAAACGTTGTCTTAATTTTATATACATGGAATAGACTTGTGAAGTATTTCATTTTTTTACTTAATTATGGTTAGAGGACCTCCCATTCTTTGTAACTTTATTCTTTATTTATAGTAAAGTTAATTTATGCTACATTCCTTTATTCTTATAGGTATTTAACTCATAACATATATATATATATATATATATATATATATATAATGGAACATCTATTTGTTGTCACTATCTTATTATTAATGAAACATATTTAGCGACTACCTTAATTAAGGAGGTTGTTTGAAATATGAGTGTTTTAACATATAATGAAACAGTTATTTCGCTTTTCAAGAAGGGAAGAAAGGTAATACATTGATTTTGAAACTTATGATATATAGAATATATGATAGAAGCATCTATAGTACCTATGACTCTAAGCTAGACTAACGGTTTCTTAATCGAATATTGTAATTGAAGCACAAGGTTTCAAAGAGCATCATTGGACCCATAATTCACTAGTGGAATTCATGTACCATAGAAATTATATAACAATGGAACTAGTGTCATCTATCTCAAATTTCTCTTGGATGCACTTTGAGCATTCATATAGGATGTGATCATTAAGGTTAAGAACAATGTGTAATAATTCACTTCCTAACTATTTCACTAAGAACTTAATAAGAGATGCACAACTAGTTAATATGGAATTTGGAATTAGGTAATAAAGGATGAAGAGAGAGGGGATGATATTAATGTAACAAGGATTCATTCACATAGATAAATACTTAGTTGAGAACATTACGAATATTAAATGAGAGAAATTAACATATTTGACATAGGTAACCATGTCAAGTTGATGAGCATGACATCTACAAATATCTTGATACATCTATGTGTTATTAAAGGAAACATGGATAAATGATGGGTTACAAAACAAGATTGAGGAATTTTAAAGGTGATTTGAAATTCAATAATAAAACTATATTTATGGTGAGTAATTCAGATTTGTTCTTATATGTTGGCCTTATAGTTCATATACTTTCTTAATTTCACTAATTTGAATTCATTAATGATATCAAATTAATGGATCAACCACTTCTAAAATATGTTATTAGTTAAATTTTCATGTAAAAAAAATGTGAGTATGAATAAGAGGAAACTTATATTAAGAGGTCAGTCCCATGATTTTGAATAAAATGTAAGTATAAAAGTATTCATTTTATTAATAAAGATGCAATTTAAACTAAAAGTAAAGATGTGTTTATTTATTTTTATTTGTTTATTAATAAATATGAAACTTGGATTAAAGGTAGGAATGAGTTTATTTCTCCACTCTAATTTATAAAGAATAAAGTAGTTTATTAATGTTTATTTAAATAATTTTAAGTTGTTAAATATATTTACAATTTATTTAATGGTAAAGGAAACTAACTTTCAAAGGTACGAAGAAGAATGAGGTTCTATGATTTGCATATAATTATTAGATTTGCATATACTATATATTATGAACTATGATGTCTTAGGGATACATAACTCCATTACACTTCTATGTCCACTACCTGTAGTAAGTTCTATAATACTTGTTGATGAAGATATAATGATGACAACAGGTAATGATTTCTTGACAAATATTTCTTAAATTCTTGATATGTCATGATTACATGTGATTATCTATGATGATATTTCATGATGCATGATGCAATAACATGGGGTTCTTTGTGGAAATATAGCTTATAATCGAGAAGCATGAATATATGGTGTATCACAATGATTCTTATGATACCATACGATGAGTACATGCATATATTCACTTATTCATCAGGTTTGATGGGGAAAATGGATATGATTGCATGTGGTTATGGTGAAATATGTTCTTATAATGATGATCATGTTATTATAATGTATTTGTTTTTCCATGATAGCTTGGTAGAATTGCTTGATATTCATAATGATATGGTATGTTGACCATGTTATTATGAGAAGGTTGTCATGTTATTACATGATATTCATGATGATGATACCTCATGAAGACTATATAGTTTTATGTTGATGATTACCATCGTATGATGGCAAGAGGTAATTTGCAGTTGTTCACTATTCATTGTTTATTATAGGTAGAGTAGTGTATGATAAAGTCATGTTCACTTGATGGATTATGCTAGCATATATTCATAATGATGATATATGGCTAATGCATTGATTGCATGTTATGAGGTGGTGATTGACAGAAAATCCACTCGTGGGCCTTGGGTTGGTTCATTCAATGATTTCGTGGGAGCCCATAACCACGAATGATAATTCTTACAAATATTATCTTATGGGCTGGGGACAACTCAACCAATAATCTATGCCAATAAATCTCTTACCTTCCGGAATTCCAGAAGTCCAGGAAGGGAGGTATATGTAGAAGGACTTCTGATGCCTGGTGGCTGGCAGCGTAGGGGGAATAAGGAGGAAGGTTAAGATGAGCCTGACCAGATTCCTGGTAGACACAGGGGAGTAGATTGTGGGACGTGAACCAGATGCCTGGTCTATGCCAGATGAGGCCTACGGAGGCCGCAATATGTACAAGAAGGGAGGGTGGCTGAGGCCGCGGTAACTTCCTCGTAACTTCCGATGCCTATTGTATGATCCGCGGACAGGTTATAGTAGCAAGCGGGACCATCCGGAGTTGATGTGGAGGGTTATGGAGGTGGAAGATGGTATGATTCTCAGGGTAAGGGTGTGTAAGGGAGCAAGAAAATTATACAAAATGATAATAAAAATATCTAATAAATTGATAAAAAATGAATTAATAAAAAAATGTAATAATCTAAATTACTGTAATTTTATTAATACAGATGGAGAATTACTCGTACTGGCCACACAAGTGACTCTCCCCTGTGCACTGTTATTAAACTATATGTATACTATAAAATATAACTTCGAGACGAAGTTCCTTGAAGGAGGGGAGTATGTAACGACCCAAAATTACTATTATATTAACTATAAATAAACATATAGTAAAACTAAATAAAACTAAATAAAACTAAATAGATAAATAAATAAATAATATGACAAACAAACAACCTATAAAATGCCTAGGAAAAGTAACTATTAAGTGTATTTAATATTAAAATAATAAACATGGAGAATTTCTCATTAAAAAATTAATTAAAAATAAAAGGATCAAGTACCAAAGAAGGAAAATAATCCTCTAAAAAGAGGGGGCATGGAGATTGACATCTATTCTATTCTATTATGTTTATTAAGATGATATTGTGTTTTCTCAACATAGTTGAGAGGGGAGAAGGAAGGGACATTGGCATGGCTTATTGGTTGAGGGATCGGAGGCTCTTAGTGTTTCGCTAAGGGGAGATATTGAGGCGTTGGTTGGGTGGAGAGTCGCCTCCCACACGTTGTTTTCCCTCATCCCTATGGAGATATAAAGGTACATTCTTTCCATCTCTCATCAGATTCAGGTATGTCTTCTCCTTATTTCATTTTATTGTTGTTATGATATCTCATTTATTGTCCTAGATCTACAAATTTCTTATAGCAATGAACAGATCTTGAGATAATTGTATGTTGTAATTATTTTCTAAATAATTGTGTGCTTAAGGTCCACTGGGGCCTTACATATACAAGCTCTCCAAGCAAAGTGTTTCAGATCTCGTCCACGGTTTCTTTGCCACAAACCCTAGGTCCTTCTTACACAAGGACTCAAACCTTAGCATTTCAAGTCTTTTCTAAGAATTGCCTCTCACAAACCCTAGCACCTTACGTCCTTGATGAAATACAAGTACAAAGACTCAATACAAGTTCATCTTAAAGATACAAATGACCTAATCCACTCTCATATCTCTAAGACAAGATGATGTGAATAATGAATGAATTCAAAGATTCTCTCCTCCCTTTATATAGAATAGACGAGGGACACCGATAATAATAAAGTGGACAAGGGCCACAAACAACTATCTTAACCAACCAAGCTAATCATGAGCCAATTCCACATGTGAAGTGCTTCAACTCCAATGTGCCACATGCCAAGTTCCAAGCTAAGCATTCCTATCAAGAAAAGGTCCCAAGGTGAGTGCTCCATGAGGCCAAGGTCCTCTTCTAGAGGTATCCATTGCTCCAACTATTACCTCCTAAGCCATGTGCTCCTTGAGGTCCACCAAACCTCTATGAATTCTCCTCAACACAAGTGTCCTCAACTCAGCACAAGTCTCTAAATAAGTAACCAAGTGGTCCCATGCTATGTAGGGCTAAACACCCTCCCCCTAAATGCCAATGCTCCTCCATATGGGTTCTCCTAAGAAAGCAACCAAGCCCTCCATGTGTGCCTCATGAATAATGTCATTATGCCACACATGATACCAACTTCCTAAGGAAGTTGCCACATAAGTATCATGTCAGGGTTTAACAATCCATGAGTATGCTATCTCCAATGTGTATGTACACTAAGATACAACTAACAGAAGGCATCATACCATGCACTCCGTTACACCTTATTTTGTCATGGGTGTACATGTGATTTAAATCACACATTTGGTGAGGGTTTATAGGTTGATGGAGGTATGGATGGCCTAGTGTTGATGCTTTCCTTTGTGATGATGTTTTGGACAGTTTTGATGGACTACTTCCATGATGATGATAAACTTGATGACATAAGGCCACATTGTGAGAAATCCATAGTCGATTTGGGATAGGCGATGGTTGTATTGGCACCTTTACTTGATGACCGACATGATGGCATAGAGCGCTTGGCATGATCTCACATTCTCCACCTTGCTTTCTTTATGATTCTGGGATGATTTCACATGACAATGGCTTGATATGAGACCCCTTGATCTCAAACCAATGTTGCAAATATCTCCGATTTCTCCGGAGTTTTTTCATGTTGCCAATTTGTCCGATATTTTCATAATTCTTAAGTCTAAGTTTATTTTTGCCTATTTTTTTGGATAATTCCCAATATTTACCTCGATATTCCCGATAAGTTTCTTTCCAGACTATCGACGATATATTCCCCGACATGATATTTGCAACATTGTCTCAAATGCCCTAGCTTTGTTGGTGGATTTCTTTATATAGATGGAAAGCTTATTTCACGACCTTTCTAGTGTTATGGAATGCTCCTCTTGATTCCCTAGGATTTTGGAGCATTTTGGGTTTGTATGTGAGGTTGTACCCCTCTTAATGAGTTGTTTTAATCACTCGCATATGCTTTCTATTTGATGATTGAGGCTGCTTTATGGATTTGACCTTGTGGCACACATGTGGGGTAGGTGGCTACACTTTGGAATCCCCCCTTGCTATATTTTATTATTATATTGATGGGACATCTCACTTGATGCCATGCATGCCACATTTGGGGGTTTGATTTACACATATGTTGAGGCATGGCATTATTTTATTATTGGATGAAGGAGCCGTCCTCTTCTTTTGGAGATTTGGTTGAGTTTGGATATCACTTAACTACTTGTTATGCCATATCTGTGAAGGATGCCCACCTTGAGAGTTCTCTTTCCACATTATGAGCTTATTTGTTGAGATTTATGCCACCTTTTATGGAGGGTGGACTTTGAAGGGTCATTTATTGATGTTTTTGCCAATATTAAGAGGGGTAGCCCCTTTGGAGGTTGATCTCACATGTGTGATGCATTTATTGTGGATTGTTTTGACTTTCAAAGGCTAGACCTTGGGTGCACTTTACATCTAATTCATCATTTGTGGATTGACCTTACCTTAGAGATGCCACATCTACTTTTGAGGATGTTTTATGTTATTTTTTGGAGGAGCAATCCCTCTTTTGAGGCCTTTTATTGATCATTCTACACATTTGGAGGAGGTTTTTTGACTTGGGAGCGAGTCTAGATGGTTATCAAACTCTAGATCCATGGCATCACACACCATTTGAGGAGCTATCACATGCTTTGAGGACCATGGTGTTGGAGTGCGCCACTTGGAGAACTTAAGAGGCTTTACCTTGAAGGTTTGACTTGGCATTTGTTCCATATTTGATGGAGGCATCCTACTTGGGCGTTTTCTTGGTTGGAGATCATATACTTGTGGTATGACCACCATATTATATTGTATTTGCTAGTTGTTGGAGTGTTTTTTGTATTTTCTTACTTCATCCTAGGCCAGATCTAAGAATTTATTCATAGTTTATTGTTGAGAAGAAGTGAGCTAAAAAATATACAAGGGTCTACCCTCTCCCTCATTTGTATGGTTGTATTTTTTGGAGCTCTCTCCTTGGATCTTAATGGTACCATCTTTCTTGGTGCATACGCGAAGTGCAAGTGTCTTCCCCTATGAATGCGTGTCTTATTATTACAACGCTTTCTATTGTTGTATATTGATTGTAGAGTTGCTAGTACTTGCTAATTGATTGGCTATTGGTAAAGGATACATCTATCTTGTTGGAAGGGTTCCTATGAGAGGTTTATCCCTCCCTAACCCTTTCTTGTCTTTTCTATGGAATATTTTCTTACATCTTACATCTGCATGAGCGGTTGTTATATTAATACTCCATGGTAGGGAGCACCATCATTAACAAAGTTTTGTTGTGGCACTTTCAAAGGCATTCCTTTCGTTTTCAACAATGTTAAGTTCTTATTGTTGCATACATATTGTAGCCCTTGTAGTCTTAACCTATGTCACAGGGTTCGTCAAACTCGAACATTGAGATTCAAAATTTGGCGAACCTAAAAAATAATTCAAATTTGATTAGGTTCGTTGATGAAATTCGACGGTTTAAATGTGCATTATGGTTTTGAAGGGAGAACCCCTTTTTTCCTATGTTTTTTTACTATGAATAAAAACTGGAAGATAAAATATTGCTTAGACTCAAAATTGACACACGATAGGGATTGAATTTGCATTGATTCCTTCCCAGCAATGGGTAGATGGTGGTGACTATAAATAGTGACATTGTGCCAATGATTTTTCTTGGACTCTGTAACTATGCCAGTGAGAAATCCGTTGTCTAGCGAGTCGTTACTGTAGGGTGTAGTAAATCATAGGCCTGTCGACTATAGATTGCTACATACCCACTTCTGAAATTTTGTTTTTAGTGGAATACGACTTGTAGATGATTTTCTATGTTACCCACATCTATTTAGAATACCAAATTATAAATTTGACAGTGACAAGGTGTTTTTGATGTTAGCTATATGGCATAATGTGAAGGGGCCATCAACATTTTTAAGAACATTCCAAAACAACAAGTATCACCTAATTAAAACTTTGCTAGTCATTTATGTTGTTGTTTGTAGCTACTTGAGGTATCCTTACTAGCTAAGCCGACCAATAAGGAAAACAATTAATAAATTGTTATTTATTATCCTAATTGATAAGTTGGCCCATGTAGAATTGATAAGTCAGCCCCAGTGAAAACGCCAGCCAGAAACAAGTATAAATAGAGGGTGATTCCCTCCTCATTTAATCACCAACTCAAGCTTGCTCAAGTTTGCTCAAGTTAGCTAGATAAGTGTGCAAGAGGTAGAAGAAGCAGTTGGAATAAGTCTTATATCTCTGGGTTTGAGATATCTCTTATTTTCATGTGATCTCTCTTGTCATAGATCACTTTTATATCTGATGTACTTGTACTTTGTACTAAATCTCTGATTAAGAAAGGTTGCTGGGTTTTCTTCCCCTTGAGGCTTTCCTAGGGTATATTTTTGTCTCTTGTGTTTGTCGTTGTGAATCTATATCTTGCTTCTGTATTCAGTATATGTGATAAAGAAGATAATAATGCCATAATAAGTAAGAAAACATAAATGAAATCAAAAGGTTATGGGCCCACACACCCTATTCCACTGCATGTAAAGCATAAAGATTTACCCAGAAATCAAAGCAGTACTGAATAGATGCCATTGCTGAGAAATTAGGCCCAAAAATCTAGGGTCTGAAAATTTAGCACTGAAAAATTGCAGATCTGAAATTTCAGTTTTGGTGAAGTTTGAATTCTCTGCATATTTTGGCGACCTAGGGTTTCTGGCCTAGGTGAACGTTGGGCACTTCCAGCTGAACGTTGGGCAGCGTTGAGGCATCCTTCTGCTCACCTTGGCAAGGGAAAACCACTAGGTCAAGATGGTTGTTGGACTCAGAGTAGAAGACAGATTGTAGGGAGTTTCAAACTTCCAATCTTGGAAGAGTAGGATGCTCATGCTCCTAAATGAACATGATCTCAAGGTTCCTATACTCAGATATTCCAGATCCAAGGGAGCTTGAGAGAAAACAAGACACAAGAAGAGTGAAGCCATAGCCATGAGTATTTTGATGGAATTAGTGAAAGATCATCTTGTACATCTTATTGCAAGTCAGAACACTACGACGAAGATGTATGATGCCTTGAAGAAACTTTATGAGAATGAGAATCCTAGCAGAATCTTGGCCCTAAAAGATCAACTTTGTCAAGTGAAGTTCACAAATGATTATTTAGTTTCTTCTTATTTCTTGAAGATTGCCCCAATTAGGGATCAGCTGGTAGTTGTTGATGAAAGTGTCCCCAACAGAGATCTTGTGTTGACATCTATCGGCGGACTTCCTCCAGAATGGAATCCATTTGTGAAAGGAATATGTGCTTGTGGTCAGTTACCCAGTTTTCATCAGTTTTGGTCAAAATGTATCCAAGATGAAACGTGGGAGATTGCCTCTACCTCAAAGGAAGAGGAAGACGAACTAGCCCTTACAACTCATGCTAAGAAAGGAAAGAAGAGCTTTGGTAGAAAAGGCAAAGGTGAAAGATCAAGACCAGTTCCAAAGCAAAATAAGAAGAAGGATATTTCACACATTCAATGTTTCAACTGCAGAAAGTATGGCCACTATGCAAAACAATGTACCTCAAAGAAGAGAGAACCATGCGTCAACTGCCGATGTTTATGAATATTCTCCATAGAAGAAGTCAAGGAACGCAAAATATGATCTTGAGGAAACTCCGGAAGATCATCAAAAGGAGTACTTCCTCTAGTACACTCTATGAGTGCACCAATGACTACAGTGTCCAAATGATGTGATTGTCATTGGTGATGTATGAAGATCTAGGATGCAGAAAGATGAAGATCTGAGAACTCACGTGATTTCTACAAGGAGGTAGAGATCAAGAGGGATCCAACAAAATAATAAAAGATAAGTACTTGTACTGTCATTTGAGTTATTCATTAAATCTTTGAATGCTTGGTTTAAAGGGTAATGTTCACAACAGTTATGTGTAGATATGTGATACAATCTTTTTTATTCATGATTGAGATTGATGAGCAATAGACTCATGCAGTGCATATATATGTTGGGTAAGTATCCTATAGTGCTGCACATCAACCCATGAACCCTTGTTGGAACTAGTCTAGGATGAAACCTCTTTGCAGACATACTCAGAGTAGTGCACACTCTTTCTAGTATGTTTTAGTGGAGATGGAAGCCATCCATATAGTCACCATGTGTGTTTGGGATATGGATGGATGTTGTGCTGAAGCATTGGCTAAGATGCTTACATAACTGTGTGAACTATTGCATTGAAATGTCAATATGATTTGATTGAATTTCATGGTTATGCAATGTTGGTAACTAATTGACTGAACTTGACTTGTAGGAAATATCATGTGCTATGACCTACAAGAGACTTGTTTTGAAGAACAAGTGATATCCATTCAACAAGAGGACAAGTGATGGATATGAAGATCCCATTGATACTCAATATTTGAGAGGGAGATGGCTCTGATTCTCTTGAGTTCTATGTGGACTCTTTGTCCTTTGTGGACCATGGTTCTGTGTGGAACAATATGAGTTCTGTGTGGATTCCTAAGTTTTGTTTGGACTCCTTGTCCTGTGTGGACCAATATGCTGTGTGAACTCTTGAGTTCTATGTAGAATCCTTGTCCTGTGTAGACTGTGGTTATGTGTGGACCAATATGAGTTTTATGTGAACTCCTGAGTTCTCTGTGGACTCCTTGTCCTGTGTGGACTGTAGTTATGTGTGGACCAATATGAGTTCTTTTTGAACTCCTGAGTTCTGTGTGGACTCCTTATTCTTTGTGGACTGTGGTTCTGTGTGGACCAATATGAGTTTTGTGTGAACTCCTGAGTTTTGCTTGCACTCCTTGTCCTGTGTGGACTGTGGTTCTGTGTGGACCAATATGAGTTCTGTGTGAAATTTTGAGTTATGTGTGGACTCCTTGTCCTGTGTGGATTGTGGTTCTTGTTGCTGCCAGAAGCACACTTGGGGGGGAACAAAGCAGAAATTTTCAAGTTGCTCGGTGCATTCTTGGGGGAAAGTCTTGAGTCAGGTGCTGTCACCTGATCTTGACTTCTCCGTTTAGGAAAACTCGTAACGAAGCCAAGGGGGGTAGACCCTAAGAGAAATAGTTACTAAGGATCTTTAAGGTAATTGTTATTAGTTTGGATGGGGTTGTTTTTTAGGAGTTAAATATGATACAAATACTAAGCAAGATACTGCAATATAGAATGATTAAGTTCAACAACATAAAGATAAAAATACATTCTCAACATAAATGATTTGAACAAAATAGTATAGTTTCAAAATAACCAGTGCCAAATGGAGTCACTGAATAACATGCTATTGAAATTGTAAATGTTTTGCAATGTACTTGGTTAGTTTTAGGATTACTAGGATGAGTGAATTAGGGGAAAAGGGAATTCCTGATATACCATGAGGTACTTAAGAATATGTCCGGATTTTACCTTATGTGGTTCTACACAAGAACATGTGGGCTAGATGGAGTCACGGGGGTGTGTCCAACACTACACCCAATGAGGGTGTAGACTGATGGGGTCCCGCTGTCACATTCTAGTTGTTCTGGATTTCTTTGCAAAATTTTCCCACAAAAAGGCAACTTCGAAACAACGCCGGATTTCCGTTATGTGTGAGGGAGGTTACTTTTATTAATGGTGAATTTTTAATTATATGTTGAAATTTAGAAAGTGCCAATAATCCGTTTCTGATTTCCGAGCGCTCAGGCAATCCTGCAAGGGGAAAGAGAATACATAGTTACTGCTAACAAGTTTGTTCCAATTCAAGATTGTAAATAGATTGCAAGTGAATTGTTAACGACACATATATCTTTTCCACATGCTGTTGTATCGGGCAAGCCCTTGCACAATGTGGTACTTTGGGAAATCAACTGCCGATTAATGTGATTGTAAAAACGGTAAATTATGCAATTGTTGTACAAAATTGTGAAGTAACAAATTGCAAAAATAAACAAAGTTTTCTAATTACTACGCTGCGAGTCTCTTTTCCCTTTTAGTACTCTGGGAGAGCACAATGGGTAAGTATTTATTTTTCCAAAAAATAAAGAAAGGAAGTAAATAAACTTGTATGATTGATCTAACTTTATTTGCAAGAAAGGAAAAAGAATGTGATGAACCTGCAATAATTAATTAATGCAATTACACGAGATATCAGAAATAATAGAACAGAATCACTTTTATATTGATCACGGGCCACTTCGAGGGGGCAACCTCCTTTGAGCAAGCTCAATACAATTAACTTCACGGTGCCTTCAATGACCTCAACACACACTTATATACTAAGTCTATGCCCAATACTATGAGTCAAAACCATGGGACATATAATACTACGGGACGACTTACAAAGCATATGCGTCCAATACTATGGGCTAATATAAACTACGGATCAACAAATACTACGGGACGACTTACAAAGCATATGCGTCCAACAACAATATATTAACATAGTAAAGAGAAGGGTTGACATAGGTTCCTAACATCCCCTCTCCCTTAGAAAAAGCTTTGTCCTCAAAGCTTTGGTTGGAGAAATTGCTGCAGAATCTGAAGGAGTGGTTCCCCTGTAGCATCCTCGGGTTGCATTTCGGGCCACTGACGCCTTTGGAGTGTCAAGGAGGATTGCTTGGAAGGCTGTAGATGAAGAAGAACCCTGTCAGCTGCATGGAAAATGCGCTCAGAACGGTGCTGATCGGCTTGTTGTTTCAGGCGAATTCTGGCCATGTGAAGATTGTCCTCCAGAATGGGAAGAATCTGATCGCGGTTTCGAAGAACCGAGTCAATTTCCTGAACTGGGGAGTTGCTAAGGGTGTGTGGAAGAAGAATTGGCGGTGTTTTTCCATAGACTGCTTCATATGGTGTCCTTTGAGATGTGGTATTGTACCACCAGAGCGCTACTAGGAAATCCATAGAAATAGTTGGCCAAAGCTGTGTAGGGATGGGCAAGGGTTTGAGCAACCCGAAAGGAGTGTCATTTCCCCCTTGTTGAGTTGGAAAGTATCATCGTCAGCCACCATCTGTTGAATTGTCATTTTTAGTCCCTGCCAAAAGAAGTTACATTGTTCCCGGTCATACATTTTGCAGAACCCAGAGTGCCCTGTTGATGAAGAAGCATGGAGTTCATAGAAGAGATAGCCCTGTTGAACATATTGCAACCAATTGGGAACAAGCAGAGAAAGAGCTGTAAGAGAAACTGGGTCATCAATTGTGCGAGAAGGAGCATCTTCCACCATATTTTCCTTACCCTTCTTGTAAGTGATCACATAGGGATAACCCATTTCAGGTGTGTGGGGGAGGAGACCCATTGTTCCAGAAAATTTTCCAGACTCGGGAGATCAGTCTTGATGCAGAAATAATTCCCTAATAGGTATGGCTGCCACTTCTGTACTGCATGCAAAATAGCCATCATTTCCTGTTGAGAGGTAGATGTGGCTAAATTCTTACCGGAAAGGTCGCTTGAAGGCAGCAAGCGCATTGGTTAAGCAAAGATACCTGCATATCTATCCAAGGAAGTAGTGGAGACTGTTGATGGGTGCATCTGAATGGAATTGAGCTGAGCGATGACACCATGTGAATTTTTCTTAAGGATTTTTTCCAGGCGATGTGGACTGATGATGCAGAGAGACCCTGGTTGTAAGCCCATAAATTTGTGTTGTGCCCCATTGACTTTAAACTGCATCCAAAGTTCAGCAAAATCCCATAAGATGGGGCCAAGTGTGCGTAGCCATTGAACGCCAAAACCATATCACATCCGCCTAAGGACAAGGCAAACATGTCAGAGCGTAGGTTATAATCTTCCATAGAGATACACACATTGTGACACTTCCCCTTGCAAGGTAAGGTGCCCCCATTGGCAACCATGACTTCAAAGTTGGAGCAAGGATGGACAAAACAATCAGCCTGTTTGGCAATCCGAGGGTCAATGAAGTTATGAGTGCTACCAGAATCAATGAGTATGGTAAGAGGGAGCTTCTTGAAGTATCCCCGGACCCGCATTGTTTGTGGGGTGGTGATGCCGGTTACAACATGGAGAGAGATCTCGGGTGGGTCGTCTTGAGATGGGGTGTCAACAGGCGGGTGTTGAATGTCGACCTGATCATCTACTGTATCTATAGCTTCTTCAGCAAGTTCTAAGGTAGGCGGAGAATCCACATCCAAGAGATAGAGCTTTTGTTGAACACATCTATGTCCCTGAGTGAATTTCTCATCACAATTATAGAAAAGCCCTTTTTCTCGGCGTGCCTGCATTTCTATTTCAGACAAATGCTTGATAGGAGTTGGTTGAGGAGCAGGCGTAATGGGAGGTCGTTCGGAACCCATATTTTTGAAGGGAACAAAGGTGGGTTTGGAGCATTGTTGAGCTGCGATCTTGTCCTCCGCCAGCATAGCCAACCCTAGGACTTCCATCATTGTGTTGGGACAAAACATTTTGACCTCTGAGCGGATTTCATCCTTGAGACCACTGATAAAACAACTCCTGTAGAATTCATCAGACAATCCTTCTGTGTGATTGGCCAATTTCTCAAATTCTGTCTGATACTCTCTCACTGTTCCAATTTGGTGAAGTTTAGTGAGTGCTCCTGTGAAATCATCAAAAGTACTAGGACCAAATCGTGGCAAAATGAGTTGGCAAAAATCTGTCCAGTTTGGTTCGGGATGAGCTTTGATGTACCAATGGTACCATTGAAGGGCTTCCTGTTCCAAATGAACGGATGCAAGTGGAACTTTCTAGGCATCAGAAGTATTATGCAGACTGAAATATTGTTCTGCTCGATATATCCATCCAGTAGAATCAGTACCATTGAAGCGAGGAAAATCAAGCTTCGGCCCACGAAAATCGCTGGAAGAAGAGAACACGGTGGCTGCAAAAGATTCTGGCTGTCTGGTATTGTTAATGGCTGAATGCTGAAGATGGAGGCTGAGAAATTTTTTATCCAGATCTTGGAGTTTGGTTTGGATGGCTGCAAGTGCTTCCTCCATGGATGGTGTGTGCTCCTGCACGGGTGACAACCATAACCAGTTTTTTTTTTTTTTTTTTTTCGGTGGAATGGGTAGAAAAACTGATTTAGTAAAGGGAAATTTGGATTGGGGAAACAATCTGATGGGTAATTGGGGTTTGACTAGATTTTGGACACTGTCAAAAGGACATGAAAGCAAAAAGGGGGATTTCAGAAGCGGGGTGATAGAATGAGAAAATTTGGCAGAGAGGGACAAAGAAGCAGAATTCAGAAAGGAACTCTGTAGTAAAATTTGAAGGTGATTGGGTGAAATCTGAGGAAGTTATGGCAAATCCTAAAAATAGACAAATGTGGGATTTCGGGCTTTGGGAAGGGGAATTGGGGATAGGGTCCTCAGGAATGAAAGATGCAGAATGGGATGACAGGGGTTCCCCAAAAATTTCAAGAGAAACAGAGTGAAAACAAGGGACATATGGAGAAAAAACTGAAACTAATTTTTTTTTTTTTTTTTTTTTTTTTTTTTTTTTTTTTTTTTTTTTTTTTTTTTTTTTTTTTTTTTTTTTTTTTTTTTTTTTTTTTTCTTCAGAAATGGATCGGCGACAGCGACGCAACGGCGCGGAAGGAATCGAAAACGGATGGATCTGAAACGACGACTGGATCTGGAACAACTTTCAGAATAGATCTGAAACGGCTGGATCTGGAGCAGAAGTGATCGGCAGCAGTTCAACTGAAAATAGATATGGACCCCAGGTATGTACGACTTCCTAACAGTTCAGGTGTTTCACTCGGCCACCAATGCTGTCTGACGGCTTGCGTATTGGGGAAGTACCCCTCACTCCACGACTCAGGTAAAACTGATAACCGCTTTGCCACAAACGACAACTCTTGGTTTACCTCACGGGTGGGAACTAGTCAATCAGGTAGGGGTCGTTGCCCTTTTTGCTGGCAGGTCCTCTCAATGGGCCAGCTACTTTGGGGTTCCTGTGGTACTCCTCACAATGAGTTTTAGGGCTTATTCCCAAGTACTTCCCATAGTTAAGCGGATAGGGATTATTCTCAAATCCGAAGCTGCAACAAATGCGAAAAAAAATTTGGCAGAAATTCCACCCAACGAGCCCAAGAAAGTGCTCTAATACCAGATGTGATGAACCTGCAATAATGAATTAATGCAATTACACAAGATATCAGAAATAATAGAATAGAATCACTTTTATATTGATCACGGGCCACTTCGAGGGGGCAACCTCCTTTGAGCAAGCTCAATACAATTAACTTCACGGTGCCTTCAATGACCTCAACACACACTTATATACTAAGTTTATGCCCAATACTATGAGTCAAAACCATGGGACATATAATACTATGGGACGAATTACAAAGCATATGCGTCCAATACTATGGGTCAATACTATGGGCTAATATAAACTACGGATCAACAAATACTACAGGATGACTTACAAAGCATATTCCTCCAACAACAATATACTAACATAGTAAAGAGAAGGGTTGACATGGGTTCCTAACAAAGAATAAAACTACTTTAAAACTTTTGAGTTATAAAGAAAAATAAATCAATCAAGAGAGATATAGGCTTCCCCCAAATCGGGAAGATTGGTGTGGGAGCCTTAAATCCCACTTACTATTTTATTAATTTTGGTTACAATATGATTTTGAGAAAATGAAATACCTTTGATCTCTTAAAGTGGGATCAAATGGCTTACAACTGTTTGGAAAAATTGTTGATGTATATGTAACTTCGGAATGTATTTCACATATATGTATATTGTATTCCTATAGAGATGTTATTATTCCTCTATACGGAAGTGGTTGTATTCCTATAGAGATGTTATTATTCCTCTATACGGAAGTGGTTGTATTCCTATAGAGATGTTATTATTCCTCTATACGGAAGTGTCGTCATTTATATTGTAAGTGTCGTAACTTATACTTGATGGGTTATTAGACCACCTTGTTGGGGTCGGCCTTGTATAAGTCATGTGGGTCAAAGGGTTATTAGACCACCCTATTGGGGGTCGGCCCAGTCAGCATTATGTTATGTGGTTAAGTTCGAGCCTACATGAGTTAGGTAAAAGGCAAGTCAAGTCAAGTATAAATAGAGTGCGGGAGGCACTCTATTTACTCACTCACTTCTCACTCATGCACTCAAGGAGGAGTGGCGCACTTATGGAGGAGGAGGATCTGCTGCTAGGATATGTCTATCTCTTATGGTTGGGTTGTATCTTTGCTCTATCTATCTCTGAGGAAGTTATTGGGGTTTTTCACCTTTATGGTTTTCCCCAAGTAAATGTTTGTGTCTCTTGTGTGCTTGCATTATTGTCTCCATGATTGATATGCTGTAGATATGCTGTACATGTTGTTCTCTCAGTTAAGATCCTAGATCAGATTGAAGTAAATTCTGAAAATTTAACAAAAATTAGGGAAGAGAAGATATTTGGACTATATCTTCTTGGGAGGCTCAAAGCTCCAAAAATACTTCAACTACTTCCGCTTTTTTGTTAACAAAAGCAAAAAACCAGCAAACTAACACTTTTTTGGATTAGTGGATTAGTCCAAAAATACAATAAAAATACATGTGCTAATACTGCGAAATTTTGGAAAAATTTAGACTTCAAGCATTAACAATTAGGACTAGATCTAAGATTTTGATATCGTAAATATAAAATTCTTTAGACCTTCCTAAAGTACATAACAAGAGATGATTAAATAAGCTTCAAAATCAGATCTACTTGTTATGAAGTAAAAGTAACCAGAAAAATAGATTTTTAAATTTTGAGAAGAGTTGGAAAGGAGAGACTCAAGCCCACGCTTGAATAATGTGAAGAATAGAAGGTTCCTGTAGAACAAGAATCATTTGTATCTCAAAAAAAGAAGTGAAGAGAAAGAGGAAGAAACCGAGCTCCAAGTTCTCCTTCACCTTTGATGACCTGCAAATCTACACAACTTCCAGCAAACAAGATTAAATCTAGTGTGATAAATTAAATAAGACCAAAAGAGAATTAGTATAATCGACTACAATTTGCTACTTTCAACTCTTAGACAACCAAGCACAAGTAAGCAAGTTGAAAAACTCAAATGCTTACTCTATGGACTAACAAATAGCCTTCTAAGCTAGCAATCTTGCACGTGAATAAATGTAACTAAGCTAATATCACATAAATTCAAGCATTCACCATGAAATCTTGCACCATGTGGACCTCCAAAGTCTTCAATTTATTCATAAACAATAGAAAAATAGCAGAGAATTACAATATGAGCAGATGTTCCTTGTATCCATCCTCAACAATGGAGCAAAGCCTTGCTTTTATAGATAGTTAGAGAGAGGGGGGTGCATGGGCCAACTAGAGAAGGGGGGGGGCATGAGCAAAATGAGCTGATTGGATCAAGATTGATCTTCATTGGAGTTCTATTGATGAGTTAAATCAATAGGTGGGTTCCACCTCACAAGAGGGGCGCTCCCTTATCCTTGGATTATGCTCCATCCAACCCACACATGCCAAATAATCAAAGTCGCCCTCCTTTGGAGAGAGGGCGCACTTCTTAACTCAAGATGACTCGATCTAACTAGGATTTGATTGATTCCTCTCCGACCTTGATTGATTTGACCTCTGATCTTGATTTTCATTTGAGCTGGGCCTTTACTTGGACCAAATTCCTTAGATTTAGGAATTTGATTTTCTCTCATATCTTTATTTTTTTAATTCTTTTTTATTATTTTCGAGAGAATTTTTATTTAAGTGATTAATAATCACTCAAAACTTTGGAAAATTGGGTTTTGGGATAAAGAGGGTGCTCTGAATTAGAAAACGAGCACCCCCATGGAAAATTCCCCCTCTAGACCACACTTTTATGACACTTTGAATTTTTACAATTAAAACATTAAAAAATAGCCCTGTTTGCAGGAAAATTTTCTGTTCGAAAACAAAAATAAATCCTAGGGGGACCTAGTACA
Source organism: Larix kaempferi (assembly GCA_027924585.1). NCBI lineage: Eukaryota > Viridiplantae > Streptophyta > Pinopsida > Pinales > Pinaceae > Larix > Larix kaempferi. The sequence goes on from BSBM01000196.1 coordinate 13,411,082, forward strand.
TGTCCATGTGACTCATTATTGAGGGATAACATGCTAAAATGCATAGACACATATAATTTAATAACCTCCCAAGGTTTATCTACCAAGGCAGATACTCTAGCTTTGGAGGTGTGAGTGAAAAACTCAGAAATTATGCATCGTTGAAAAGCAAAACATAATAACCAAGGAAAAAAACACTCTAGAGTACCACAATGATGTTTAAACCTAAGGAAAGCCAAATCTATTACAAAAAATACCAAGCTAGACCAAAGTTTTACAATTCCCTGTGGGGCATGGAGATGCAAATTTACAAAAAGGGGCCAAAATTGTCCCTAAGGAAACTTCCAAACTTCTAAGCAATGATAATGAACAATTGGATTGTTCACCACTTCGGCGACTCATAGGAAATATACCTAGGTGGAACTTGGTGGATAACATTCGGTTCCAACTGCGGGACATGCACTCATTTGATCTTCAATTAAAAAGAGTGGGCAAGAACTCCATAATATCTGGTTCCTGCACAAAACTTAAATGCATCAGTCCAACATATACATGAAAATGTCAAATGAAATATAAGTCACAAAATAATATACAAGTTAGTATACAAAAATAATGTACACCAACAAATATACAAAATGTATTGTACATAAATAATATACATAAAGGAAAGACTGAAAATACAAGAGAAAAGAGTTCAGAGAAGCCTTGGAAATTCCCCCATGGGAATTTAGGTGTCACTGCTATAGAAAAAATTCAAATGTTGCCCATTCACTGATAAGAGCAACTTTCGTCCTTCCATGCTGTTGAGCAGAAATGAATTGGTGCCTGCAAATTCATAGATGATGAAAGGCCCCTTCCAGAGGCTGTCAAATTTACCATGTTTGCCTAGATTTTATATTCTTTTGTCCCACAAGAGGATCATGTCCCCGATCTGAAAAGGCATTGGCTTGGCTGAATTATCAAATGTGCTCTTCATAATTTCTTGATGCCTGAGACTTTGATACAATTCCACCCTTCTACTTTCATCCAACTCAATGATCTGATTCACTCTGTTTTCCATGGCATCGTCTTCAGAACCATACTCAAGGAGCATATGAAATAATTTCACTTGGAGATAGATAGGCAAGGAAGCCATTAAACCATACACCAATTCGAAGGGCGCCTTTTCAATTGGACTTTTCTTAGTTATTCAGTTGGCCCAAAGTGCATACTTTATTTTGATATCACATGATTTTTTATTATTTCCCACAATATGATAGTCGTCAAATTCTTATTAGTAGACTCAACAATTCCATTTCCTTGGGGATAATAGTTGGATGAGTGAGATAGGATAATGCCATATTTGAAGTAGACTGAGCTGATGTCTATCGAACTGAAAGCTTTGGCATTATCAATTGTTATTTTAAGTGGTACATCAAATCTCGTGCTGATTTGTCTTCTATGAAATCAATAACAACTTTATCTGTAGCTGCTTTGGTGGGTATGGCCTCCACCCACTTAGTGAAATAATTGGTAGCTGTTAAAATCCAAGTAAACCCGTTACTTGAATTTTCCTTGAACTGATCGATAAAGTACAACCCCCACTGCTGAAAAGGGGCTAGAACCACTACTGGATGAAGAGGCAAAGCTTCCAACCTTTGACTCCCAATAAAAAGCTGACACTGCTGACAATACCTGACAAATTTGTGAACGTCTGCGAATATGGAGGGCTAGTAGTAACCTTCTCTGAGGATTTTTTGGGCTGTTGTGTTTGTTGTGAAATGCCCCCCACAAAATCCTGAATGAAATTAAGCTAAGAGTCTTTTGGAATCTTGCTCATTTACACACCTACGTATTATCCCATTTGGGTTCCTCCAACCCAATCCTTCTTGAGTAATGAAAGACCTGGTGCTCTTTAACCTTAGAGCCCTTCTTTTATGGCCTTTTAGGGGATTTGGGCATGTAAGGTGAAGAAGGAAGAATATAATATCTGGATACCAATCTTATCAAGGTTCTAGAGCTACGGTGTCATGACTGATGTTGATCCATTGTTCTCACAAACCATCCCTAAGGCCTCCTCATTCCCCTAGGCCAAAATATTAGCTAGTCTCTGTCCTTTGATCAACTTTGTGGGTTTGATATCCAAATCATACCCTTGAATATTTGAAACCCACTTGCCCCTTATACCCAAACAATCTTGTTGAGATAAGCTATCTTTAACAACAAAATGAGGAACATATCCTATTACCTTTCAGTATTCGATGTAAGTCCTGAAATGCTTTACATATTTTACCAAGGCATAAGCCCGCTTCTCCATACTTGTGTACTTCAATTCTGAATGCTACAAGGCACAACTCATGAAAGCGATGGATTTTTCAAATCCTTCATTATTTTTTTTGGAGCAGAACCCCCGCAATGGTATCTTCAGAGGAAAAGGAAAAGATTAGGAAATATTTAGAGTAGTCCAGACTGACTGAGACTGGCGATTTAATGATGGCATATTTGATACATGTGAAATCCTCTCTTCCCTTGCTTGTCCACTCAAACTTAGCATCATTTTTTAAGAATCTTTGCATTATTTTCATTAATTTATCCAAATTGAGAATGAATCTCCTGATGAAATTGATATGGCCATTAAAAGATTGGAGAGCTTTTACATTTTTAGGTAGGGGAATCTTCTTAATGGCCTCAATTATTTCCAGATCTACTTTAACACCATATTTTGATATGATATGCCCTAGCAACTTTCCTTCATCAATTCCTAACACTGACTTCGCCGGATTTAGAGAAATACCATATTTTCTACATCTTTCAAAAACCTGCTTTAGATGACTTATATGGCTGGATCTTTCTTTTGAAAATACTGTTAATTCATCCTGGTAAATTTCTATGATATTTCCGATCAACTCTTTGAATGCATATTCCATGGCCATTTGAAAACTAGCACCATCATTCAACAAGCCAAAAGGCATTCTCAAATATTCGAAAGTACCCCAGGGTGTGGTGAAGGTAGTCTTATGTCTTTCTTCCTTTTGTATAACTACCTGATTGTTACCAGAGAACCCATCCAACATGGACATCGTGCCAACACCTGTAACTCTTTGGAGAAGAGTTTCCATGTTTGGAAGTGGATAATTGTCCTTTTGACATGCTATGTTGATATTTCTAAAATCTATACATATTCTTATGCTCCCATTCTTCTTTCTCACAAAAACCAAGTTAGAGAACCAGGATGAGTTCCTTGTTGGTGCAATGATTCCTGCAGCCAACATTTTCTCAAGTTCTTTTTTGACTATGGGTGCTAACTTGGGGTTGATTTTCCTTAATTTTTTTCGGAAAGGCTTGACTTCTTTAATTTCTTATTTAAGAGGTATGGTGTCTTGGAAAACATCTTATTGATATGATTTGATTCCATCATATGTAAACACAAACACATATCTATACTCCTTAACAAGACTAATTAAATCATTCCTCTCCTTTTCCGAAGTTCCTTATCATTTTCGGGTCCTTGTCTGATCCAATATTGATTTCTATGTAACTCCCTAGCTACATCGAATCTATGCTGTTCTTTTTCCGATCCTGTCTATCAAAAATGTGTTCAAGTGCCACTAGACCATGAGAAACTGGATTTTTGATTTGATCGCCTTCTCCCTGATACTCTTTACCCTCTTCCTGAAAGTTGACATTGAAATTCGAGAATTCCTCAACATTATGAATGAACCTTAGAATTTGTTCATCATCTCGAAAAACCCGCCAATGCTCCATATTGTCCAGAACTAATTGTCTGAAATTTATCTCTAATCTACCATCACCATTTAAGATTTCCTCTGAAGGTTGAAGTGTTGAAGCTGAAACTGCTAGCCTATCTGCCATAATATTTTGTTCTCTAGGAATGGAAACTATGTTCAAGGCATAAAAAATTCCATTATATCCCAAATTGCATTTCTATACTTTTTCAATCTTTAACACTTGCATGCAAATTGGTTCTTTACTTGGAGGACAATTAAATTGGATTCACCTTTAATAATTAACATTTTAATCCCCATATATTTTTCTATTTCCAAACCGAGTAGAAGTGCCTCGTATTCTACCACATTATTAGTTGCTTCAAATTCTAGACTAAATGCCAAGTTGAAAACTTGACCTCTTGGAGAAGTGATGACAACCCCTGCCCCTTTTCCTTCTCTTGAATGAGCACCATCGAAGTTCATTTTCCATATCTCATCCACCTTTTCATCCTTGATCTTTTCTTTAATAGGGCCCAAAAAGGTAGAGTAAATAACATAGTTCCCAATGTCATCAGTATTATACACATATTCGTTTGAAGGCCTCTTGGGATTCTCTACATGATGTTACTTTTCTTTTTCACTATGCAATTTAACCAATGAGTCTTTTGATGCAGGAACTGTGGCATAGGTCCAATCCATTTGAATCCAACCTCCTATGGTAACGACCCATTTTCTTGAAAGAAATATTCCCCACTTATCTGGCACATCTATCACAAGGATATCCATAGTTACATGAATATTAGGGTACTTTGCCAATCTTACTGGTTGATTTACAATGATGCCCACTACATCAACTTGCCTAGAGTCCATGGCACAAACATTTTGATAAGTTCTGGTTGTCCTTAGATTTAGTTGATGCGAAATCTTCTTAGTCATTATATTGGATGAAGGCCTAGAATCTAACATAAAATTATGTAGAAGAATATCACCTATCATCAATGATACATAGAAAGGCGAATGATCTTTTCTTGGATCCATAGTATGTAAAACAACTGGGGGATCTTCTATGAAATTATTATTACTTGGAGAAGGTTTTTCTAGATTTTCTTCAAAGGTCACTTTCTTTGGAGGGGGAGGATTTAAAATTCTCATTAACTTTTCTCTTTGCTTTGGAATTTTAAGAAATTCAGTTGCATGTATTTTAACTTTTTCAAACCAACAACCCAAATCAATATTTACATCAATATGGTCATAGAGAGTTGTTTCCTTAGGCACATATTGGTTGTTCTTTGAAGTTCCATCATTATCTCTTCTTTGGAATGTGAATCCTTTGAATTTGGGAATGTCCCGTATTTTCTCTGGTGAAGGCATCTCTCCATATGCTTTTGTAATATTGTCCTTCTCTTGGCCATACTGTCTTACTTACCTCCATTTCTCCTTAGAAATAGAATGAACATCACCCAAAACATTGATGAAATTAGGCTCGCTTGTATACTCTTCAGTACTGCATGATTCAGGGAACCCATGCTCAAAAACATGGTGTGCAAAGTAATAGGTAGACTCTTCATGAAAGTATTGCATGCTCTGTAGAAGGGTGTAAACTCCATAACCATGTTAGTGGACTTTAGCTGATTAGGGGGCCTCTTATCTTGAGGTGGTCCCTTTTTCTGCCAATTTCCCTTGGGAGAAAAATTCTTGTGAATTGGTTGAGACCGGGACCTCTCCATGGCAATAACTCTATTCTACATTTCTTTCAATTGGGCCACATACCTAGTTTCCATAGCTTCCGTTTTATCATTCATTTCCTTAATCTTTCTGTCATCAATAACTTGATTATGAGTTACGGGTGCTTTTTCTTTAATCTCATGCTGTTTGGTGGAAATGAATCCTCTTGTGTAACTAATAATATTTGACTTGCTTGAGGACTACATATTCCTAACAATTTTGATGGCCATGTCTTGGAAAATTACAAGCGTGGCAGGATTCTTATCCCTTAATTGATATTGCATCTCACCACAAAGTGCTTCTATGTAGTATACCAAGACTTACTTAGCTGATGGCTTGAAGTCAACATGTATTCTAGAAACTAAGTCTAGGAACTTTTTGTTAAACTCCTCCATAATTTCATTTTCGCTTCTTTTTATTGTATGGAGGGCTGCTGGTTGATGGCAAGGCTCTTTCTTTTCTCCCCACTTGGTTAGAAAACCAGTTTTGAACTCTTCTAATGTTGCATAGGAGTTATCAGGAAGGTTCAATGAAAAAAATAGTATAGTTTCAAAATAACTAGTTCCAAATGGAGTCACAAAATAAAGTGCTGTTGAAATTGTAAATGTATTGCAGTGTACTTGGTCAGTTTTAGGATTATTAGGATGACTGAATTAGGGGAAATGGGAATTCATGATATACCGTGAGGTACTTGGGAATATGTCTGTATTTTACCTTATGTGGTTCTGCACTGTTATCACACAACTTGTAGTTTCCCCTAAAGGATGATCCTAGCTAGGATGGTAGAGGTGCCAGGCAACTAAAGAGGTGAACTAAGAGGGTCTCAATCTCCGGATGGATCGGTTGTCACGCCAATCGAGGCACTCTTCGCTTTATGCCACCAAATCCCAAGGTAGCAAAGGGGGAGACCCTGATCTAGTCCTCACAGGAAAGATATAAACCCAATCACCAGATCAAACTATAAGGCTAGAGTACCTAAGGTGATGGTAATGTGAAACCCTAGATCTAAGGGATGAAGCCACTATAGAGGTTATGCTTGGATTGAGAGGCTTAATGATAATGAAAATGTCAACCCAATATGTTTAACTCAAGTGACTTTGAAGTTTAAATACAAATCTAGGGTCTAGGTTTTAGCACAAATGATCAAATCCTACTACCATGGGGCAAATGAGTTAGATCTTGGAGAATTGACCAAATTAGTATATCTAGAGGAATTTAGGGATTTATAACACATATGTAATGTAACTTGATGATAGATATGACAATGTCCACACACACAATCCAATATTGGATCCTGAACTAACCCAAAAGATGACAAAAAGAAAGAGGGTGAATTGGTTTAAGAGCAGTGCCTAGGGAATTGGGTAGATGGAGTCCTCCAAGGGTGACGCCCTAGCAAACCCACCTTGGGCTAAGCCTTGAGATAAAATTCCAGAAAGGAATCGCCAATATTTTGAGTTGTGTGAACCAGAGAATTTTTTGATTTTACGGAGTTAGGGTTTGAATATAATTTTAATCTAATACTAATGGGTAGATCAATAAAACTAAATATAAAAAATTGAAATCACTTACTTGATGCCTGTAGATGAATGCCATATGATGAAGACTATCCCCAACAAGATCAAATGAAGACTTTTAGTACCCATGTCCAAGATCAAGCCCGAGGATCCAAGTGCGTCCCTCTTAACCTGCACAACCGAGGAAAAATTCAATCAATGATGCAAGCTAAGATGGATGATAAACAACAAGAGATAAATAAATAATGAGTAAATGGTCATCAGAAAAATTCACTCCTTTATCAAAACCCTGATCCGAGAGAGAGAAATCAAGGTGAGCTTCCTCTACAGTTGTGCCCCTCTTCAAATCGGCCTCCTTGATTCAACCATAAGAGCACAATAATTTGATCACAAATATTTTCTTTATTTCCAGTAATCCAGAGCCAAAAGTCCCTCTACAATGAGGGGGTCCTCTCTCTTAATAGATTCGAGAGAGACCAAAACCCTAACCACTTTTTGAATGAGTGGTTGAGATTAAAAGATACATCATAGATCATCAATGGTGGAGATATTTTTAATTTTTTATTGCATGGATCAATGTCTAAGTCAAAAGAGGGGGGCACACTTTTTCCCAAGGACTCCCTAGGAGGGGCCAAAATAATATAACATCATGGTACACATGGGCTAACATCATAATGAGGTCAATAGGGGCATAAATCACCATAGGAATCAACCTTTTATGAAGATACAATAATATGACATGATAATACAAATGATCAAACATGAAGTGTGCCCCAAGGGAATAAGACGTCCTCTCTAAGACAAGATATCATCATGAAGAAATCATCTTGGATGAAGCAAAGCCATGTAATATGCATCAGGATCCATAAAATATCATCATCAATCATCCCCATGCCATTTCCTTTCCCACAATAGAAAAATCGATTTTCCTAGTACAACCATGGTCATTTTTCCTAAATAAAAACTGCCGATACAAGCATCCTGGAGAGATAAAAATGATCATAAATACCTGCCAAGTGTCATGGGGACCAAACTGAGTGTAAAAATGAAGTTGGAGACATAGGAATATGGTAATGATGACTACTCATACACCCCATCTCTCCTGTAGCGCCTTAGGATAACATAGGACAACATTGCTGAAGATAAAAACATGACCACTGCAATAAAAATAATAATAATCTATGTATCTCACAAACTATGACCATCTGCTGCTAACTGAAGTTGGTGGTGGTATGCTAGAGGTGTCTGGGACAAAAATAGTCAATCTAGATATTTGTAGTCACTGCCTCAGGAAACGTGTTGACCAAGTCAAACTGGTTTTGACCAAGTCAAAGAACCCAAACTGAAGGTAGATCAATACTCTGGAAGATCCTGTATGCATGTTATATGAACATTGCTCACAAGTTTATGTTAGAAACCAGACTAAAACATGAAATACATAACAGCGGCTAATATAATCAAATAAATATATACCTATGTGAGAGAGACCATTAAGTCTTTCATGAATCTCCCTACATATGCTTGCTCACAGACTTAGACAAACTGCTAGGATGGATGAGGTGGTAACAAGGATAAGATAATGGGAAGGACTTATAGATTTGACACTGTAATCTCTCATACATGAAGGAAAAAGGGAAAACCACTTAGACATATGTCAGACAGTAAACACTTGGGGAATGGCAGTGCCTCATAAATGGGTAGAGTGCTTGGAATGCTTCCTATAGACTCTAGACAAGCAACCTTTTGCATTTAAAATATTTGTCAGCTTTGCACTTTAACATTTAACATTCACATACGATCATTTTCCACTAGCCATCCTCCAAAGGCAGGTTCCCTAAATAGCTTTGCGGGACCGATAGAGAGGTTCTTGCATTTGAGGAACTACATGAGGAATATCAATTTTATTTCTTTGTGAATTCTCTCTGGAAACCTGAGCTTTCTCGTTATTATTAGGACTTGGTTTGATTGTTTCCCTAGTAGGTGGGGGTACTATATTTTGAATACGAACATTGTCATTCAAGGCACCCTTGGCAGGGAGTCTTGGGATCTGGGAAGGGGCTTTGTCTATTGGACTATGATCATTCTTCTTCTGAATAGGAGTGCTATTATTATAGGCTTCTTAATGGACAGGGTGGTAATATCTTGCTTCTTTGGAGTATTTTTTGATTAGGACATTGTTACCACCTGGTTATCTACATATCTTATGCTGAGGATAATCATTAGTGTAGACATTTTCTGACAATTGATGAAGATATTGGTCATGTCTCTTGTTATCTTCTTGTTGATCCAAAACCAAAACATAAAGGTTTTGCATTATCTTTATCATTTGAGTAATCATGCTCATGGTGGTACTAGATTCGACTTCTTCAAGATAAGACATGAGTGAAAGAAAAAATACCGGCAATTAGTTTTTATGGTTGATAGATTGGATTTGCTCCTCAATAGAGTCGCGGGGTGGAATCACCAAGTGAACCACAAAAGTAATTCACTGAAAAATTATGTCGTAAGGATAGGTGAGATGAGTGAGTTATGTTGGTGACGAGGTTAATTAATCAATGATAAATGTAACCACGAATGCAAACATACCAGATGTGATATGATATGATGAAATAACACATAGACACTCGCAGACATCGAAGGTAAGCCTCTACCTCCCCGGAAACAGTGCCAATTTTTTTGGCAAAGAGAATGAGAGTAGAGCCAAAGGATAAATGTCGAACTAGGGAAAGACTCTACCTCCTCGGAAACAGTGCCAAATTTTTTATCACACAACTTGTAGTTTCCCCTAAAGGATGATCCTATATATTATGGTAGAAGAGTGAAGCAACTAAAGAGGTGACCTAAGAGGGTGTCAATCCCCGGATGGATTGGTTGTCACACCAATCGAGGTGCTCTTCGCTTTATGCCACCTGTTATGACATCCATAGTAGTCGGGCTACCATGATTGCATATCAATTTCCTGTATATTTTTGAGCCAATCCTTTACACAATTTTGATGAGATCAGCCTATGATGAGAAACATTTCGATGATCACTTGCATATATTTAGTAGATACAGAGTTTGCACAGTTACAGTCTCATGCCAGTATTGAGCCCCATGACCCCAGGTCGGTGGTTGAGATAGCCATTCCTCTATCATCAGGAGAAGATTGATGAAAATTCCCATGTTATATTCAGATGCAGTGCTTCAGTGTTATTTAGATAGTTCAGATCAGGGACTTGAATACATGATTCAGCAGGTGTATTTTGATACAGGCGGGTTGTTGATTTGCTCTTCCTTTTATCTAGGTAGTTTATGACTGGGTATATTATGATGGTTTCCGACTCTATCTTATTTACTGCTTACTTGCTGTTTAGACTAGAAGTGGTTAGTTACTAATAATAGGAGGTTCTTGAATATACTCGTTGGTAATACCCTTACTCCATGAAGTATTGACTTGTCCATTCCCTTATTTTAGGGCCTTTGCTATCCATGGCACCATTATTCATTTTCTACGTCCATCCACTATCTTCGAGTATTTGTTTTATCCCGACTCACACCTTATCTAGTGATATCGAGGACTTCCCCCACCTAGAACTATGTGTTGGATAGATTCCCAGTTTGCATTGTGTCTCAGCTCTAGAGTGTGTGATTTTAGTCACAGTGGTTGTTCTCCTCTATTCCTCGAAATCAAGTATTCCTACAAACAATGTTGCTAAACACTAGAGCATCAGATCTTAAAAGCTATATCTAAGGGATGCTTAGTCAATAAAAATAGTGTTGCTAAACACTAACCATGCATATCTATATTAGCTAGTCAGTGGCCAAAGGACGCGCACTCATCCTTTGTATGATGTAAGGTCGTTTTCCCCTATAGGGAAATAGGGTGGTCAATCCATAATACCTATGGAAGGTGGCGGACAATGGAGGTCATACCGAGTCATTATATGAGGCCCGCCAGGATATTCAGGGCACCTGCTCTTGGAGGCTGGCTAGTGAAAATATGTAAAGTGAAATAAATGTTAAATATTAAATGTGAAAATCTGAAAATAATAAATTTCTAAAAGGTTGCTTGTCTAGAGTCTATTGGGAGCATTCTCATCACTCTACCTATTTGTGAGACACCACCATTCCTCGTGTTATCTTCTATCCAGCATATGTATAGGTGGTCTCCATGGTTCCTTCATCCGAGAGATTGTAGTGTTGAGGTTGTTGATTCCTTCCCCTATCCTAGCCTTTGTTTTCCACCCTCACCCATGGTTAGCAAATTGTTCAAGTCGGTAAACGAGTATACACTTGAAAATCCTGCTTTTAGTAGCTATTTACATTGATCTAGACTTATCTTATTTATATTATTATTTCGTGCTTATGCCAGTTAAACATCAATCTATGCTTTGGTCTAGTACTAATATAATTTAAGGAGAATATCATAACCATTTGTACTTGCAGCAACAATTATTCATGGTCTGGATCATTATTTTGATCATTCTTGACCTAGTCAACCCAACTTGACCAAGTCAACCGTAGGGTCCAGGATGAGTTTGGGAAGACAATGTTCGAGATGTATTATTCATTGATCATATTAGCTATCGATTATTATTGTTATATCTTTTGATCTCCACCACTCATTTAAAAAGTGGTTAGGGTTTTGGTCTCTATCATTCCTATTAAAGGAAGAGACCCCCCTCATGGTAAAGGACAAATTTTGGTTCTTGGATTTTTGAATACAAAGAAATATCTTGGAGAATTCTTGTGATCTTGGGTTGCTTGGCTATCGTGATTGAAACTAATTTTTCATTGCACTGCAGGATCTTGGTAGCTATCTTGCATATTTTGTTCCACAAATTTTGATTTGCAGGTGAAGGAGGCGACTTGGGAGAAGGGCACATTGGTTGGGGAGACCCACCCTGCTACTTTCTGTCAGATCTTGGTTTACATAGGGAATAATTTTTTCTTTGCACCAATTATTCTCTATATTTTAGTTCTAGCTTGCATATACCTTCTTCTTTGTTTGTTGATTGAACTTTGGTTCCTTGGTTTTGTAGAGAGAGGAGGACACACTTATGGATCTGGGAAATTCGATGGAGCAAGAGAAGTGACCAAGATTTCATTTGATCTTTGCGGGAGTAATCCTTGTCATATTGACATTCATATTCATCATCTAGGTACGCTCATAAGGTACGTTTTTTGAATTCTTAGCTTACCCATCTGTCAATTTTATTCAAACCCTAACTAGCAAAATCTTATAAAAATTCCCTAGCTCTCTCAACTTGGATTTTGGGAAAAATATTTCTGGCTTTTGCACTTAAGGCCTAGCCTCAAGTGGGTCCTCAAGGGTGTCACCCTTGGGATACTCCATCTACCCTAACCCCTAGGCACTGATCTTTAGCTATTGCGCCCTCCTTGGTTTTTCTCCCTTTTCTTGGTTGTTCGAGTCTCATTTTTGGCTTGGGAGCTTAAACATTGTCAAATATATCATCAAGCCCTGTTAGGAAGCCCCTATTCTTTTAGATCTACTCCTTGGGACCACATTTCCATATTTCAAGTACACGTTTCCCAAGGAAGCTGATTTTGATCATTTACCCTAGCATCTCTTTCCTAGGTTCATTGTTAATCTTGAGTTACTGTAATTGATCTACTTGTTTCTCATATCTCATATCCCCTAAGCCTCTACAGTAAGTCATTTCCTTAAATATAGCATTCATCACTTTTCATCATTGGATATCTTGATCTAGTGTTTGGTTTGGATCTCTCTCTGAGAGTAGATCGGGGTCTCCCCCTTTGTTATCTCGGGCTTGGATAACAAGAAGCAAAGAGTGCCTCGATTGGCATGACAACCAATCCATATTGGGAATCGAGGTCCTCTTAGGTCACCTATTTAGTTGCCCGTTTCCTCTACCATCCTGGATAGGATCAAATTTAGGGGCAACTACAAGTTGTGTGATAACACCACCAAAATCCCAATGTAGCAAATGGGGATAATTTTTATTTTTTTGCCCTAGAGAATTTTTTGATTTTACGAAGTTAGGGTTTGAATGTAATTTTAATTGAAGAATAATTGATAGATCAATAAAACTAAAGATAAGAAATTTCAATCACTTACTTGATGCCCGTAGATGAATGCTGTATGATGAAGACTAGCACCAACAAGATGAAATGAATACTTATAGTACCCACGTCCAAGATCAAGCTCGAGAAGCGAAGTGCGTCCCTCCTAACTTGCACAACCGAGGAAAAATTCAATCAATGATGCAAGCTAAGATGGATAATAAACAACGAGAGATAAATAAATAATGAGTAAATGGTCATGAGACAAATTCACCCCTTTTTCAAAAACCTGATCCAAGAGAGAGAAACCAAGGTGAGCTTCCTCTACAATTTCACCCCTCTTCAAATTGGCCTCCCTGATTCAATCACAAGAACACAAGAATTTGATCAAAAATATTTTCTTTGTTTCCAATAATACAGAGCCAAAAGTCCCTTTACAGTGAGGGGGTCCTCTCTCTTAAATAGATTTGAGAGAGACCACAACCCTTACCACTTTTTGAATGATTGGTTGAGATTAAAAGATACATCATAGATGATCAACAGTGGATATCTTTTTAATTTTTTATTACATGGATCAATGACTAAGTCAAAAGAGGGGGGCACACTTTTGCCCAAGGACGCCCTAGGAGGGGCCAAAATAATATAACATCATGGTACACATGGGCTAACATCATAAAGAGGTCACTAGGGGAATAAATCACCCGAGGACTCAACCTTTAATAAGATACAATAATATGACATGATAATACAAATGATCAATTCATGAAGTGTGCCCCAAGGGAAGAATACATCCTATCTAGGACAAGATATCATCATGAAGAAATCATCTTGGATGAATCAAAGCCATGCAATATGCATCAGGAGCCATAAAATATCATCATCAATCATCCCCATGCCATTTCCTTTCCCACAATACCCAAATCAATTTTCCTAGTACAATCATGGTCATTTTTCCTAAATAAAAACTGCTAGTACAACCATCTTGGAGAGATAAAAATGCTCATAACTCATTGCCAAGTGTCCCTGGGACCAAAATGAGTGCAACAATAAATCTAGATACACAAGATTATGGTAATGATGACTACTCATACCCCCCATCTCTCCTCTAGCGCCATAGGAGAAAATAGGACAACACCGCTGAAGAGAAAAACATGGCCACTGCAATAAAATTAATAATAATCTTTGTATCTCACAAATTGTGACCATCTGCTACAAATGGAAGCTGGTGGGGGTATACTGGAGTGTCTGGGAAACAAATAATCAATCTAGAGCTCTGTAGTCACTGCCTCAGGAAATGTGTTGACCAATTCAAATTGGGTTTGACCAAGTCAAAGCACCCAAACTGAAGGTAGAGCAATACTCTGGAAGATCCTGTATGCATGTTAGATGAACAATGCTCACAAGTTTATGTTAGAAACCAGATTAAAATATGAAATATATAACAATGGATAATATAATCAAATACATTTATACTTGTGTGAGAGAAACCATTAAGTCTTTCATGAAGCTCCCTACATATGCTTGCTCATAGACTTAGATAGACTGCTTGGATGGGTGAGGTGGAAACACGACTAAGATAATGGGAAGGAATTGTAACTTTGACACTGTAATCTCTCAGACATGAGGGAAAAAGGGAAATCCACTTAGACGTATGTTAGACAGAAAACACTCAGGGAATGGAAGTGTCTCACAAATGGGTAGAGTGCTTGGAATGCTTCCTCCAGACTCTAGACAAGGAACCTTTTGCATTTAAAATATTTTTCAACTTTGTGATTTAACAATTAACATTCACATTTATCGTTTCACATAAGATCATATTTCACTAGCCATCCTCCAAAGGCAGGTGCCCTGAATATCCTTGTGGGCCTCATATAATGACTCGGTCTGACCACCATTGCCCGCCACCGTCCATAGGCGCGATGGAGTTACCACCCTGTTTCCATGTAGGGGAAATGGCATTACATCATACAAAGGATGAGTGCTCGTCCTTTGGAAGTTGAATAGTTGTTGATGTATATGTAACTTCAGAATGTATTTCATATATGTATATTGTATCCCTACAGAGAGGTTATTATTCCTCTGCACGGAAGTGTCGTCATTTGTATTTACAAGTGTCGCAAGTGTTGTAACTTATGCAAGATGGGTTATTAGACCACCTTGATGGGTTCGGCCCTGTATGAGTCTTTTGGGTTAAAGGGTTATTAGACAACCCTAGTGGGGTTAAGTTGGGGCTAACCTAGTTAGAGTTAAAAGGCAAGTCAAGTTGTGTATAAATAGAGTGAGGGTGTCACTCTATTTGATCATTCACTTACTCATCTATCTCTCTCATTGAGTGATGCGCACTAGTGGAGGAGGAGAAACTGCTAAGGAGACTACCTCTTGTACTTGGGTTTTGTATCATTGCTCTTTCTATCTCTGAGGAAGTTGCGGGGTTTTTCACCTTCTTGGTTTTCCCCGAGGAAACTCTGTGTCTATTGTCTTTTGTGCATGTCTCTTGTGATTGATATGATGTACTTGTTATTCTCTCAGATAAGATCCTAGATCATTTTGAATTAATGCTCAAAATATAACAATAGCCACATAATACTTTTTATTGATTTGCTTTTAGTGTTTAGCAACACTGTTTTTGATGACTCTTGCATCCATTTAGATAGATATTTTATGCGATACGATGCTTTCGTGTCTAAAGACACTTTTGTTAGGACTACTTGCTTTCGAGGACTACAAGAGAACATCCTGGTGACCAAGGCCACACACTCCAAATCCGAGACACAAGGTAAACATGGATTCTATCCGACAAAGAGGTCTAATTGGGGGAAGTCCTTGATCTCACTAGTTAGAGTACAAGTGAGGATAAAACCATTAAATAGAAGAGACAGATGCATGGAGAAAGTGGAGGGTGATGACATCAAATCAAAGGTAAGGCTAAGTCCATGTGAAGTAGGGGATGCAAATAAGCATATGTAATGACCTTACACTAGGGACTTTCTAACCACTCACAACAAAAGTTTCAACCATGAAGCTCAGAATTCCACTGTCAATAAACATGCATAGTCACAGTAACTAAAATAAACTGTAGAGCAACTGAAACACCTACATGCAACATAAATGTATACCTTTTCTTAACCATATACCTGTCCTTGGAACATCTGCATCTGACCGTCATAAACAACTAACTGCTCTACATTGAATGTACCATGACTATACCAAAATCATCTCAATGGGGTCATGTAGGCTTAGTCATGACAAGGGGGCATATTGCTGCTGTTGGCTCAACAATATATATCACCACTAAGAAATAGGCTCCTATCAACCACACGACTAGCTCGATGGACTGAAAAAATTAGGACTACATCATGGTAGCTCCAACTACAATGTATGTGATAACATGCATAAGAAAGTGTGGGATAGATGGAGTCATGTGAGTGTGTCCAACACTACACTTAACGAGGGTGTATCCTGACGGGGCCCCATAGTCACTTTCTAGTTGTTCCCACTTTCTTTGCAAAAGTTTCCTACAAAAAGGCAAATTCAAAACAACGCTGGATTTCTGTTATGTTTGAGAGAGGTTGCTTTTATTAATGGTGAATGGTTAATTAAATGTTGAACTTTAGAAAGTGTAAATAATCTGTTTCTGATTTCCTAGTGCTCATGCAAGCCTGCAAGGGGAAAGAGCATACGCGGTTACTGCTAACAAGTTTGTTTCAATTCAATGTTGTAAATAGATTGCAAGTGAATTGTTAGTAGCACGAATCTCTTTTCCACACGCTGCTATATTGGGCAATCCCTTACGCAATATGGTACTTCGGGAAATCAACTGCTGATTAATGTGATTGTAAAAAAAGGTAAATTATGCAATTGTTGTACAAAATTGTGAAGTAACAAATTGCAAAAATAAAGAAATTTTTCTAATTACTACACTGTGAGTCTCTTTTCCATTTCGGTACTTCAAGAGAGCACAGTGGGTAAGTATTTATTTTGCTAGAAAATAAAGAAAGGAAGTAAATAAAATTGTTTGATTGATATAACTTTATTTGCAAAATAGAAAAAAAGAATAAAACTACTCTAAAATTTTTGAGGTATAAAGCCAAATAAAGAAATCAAGAGAGATACAGGCTTCTCCCAAATGGGGAAGAGGGGTGTGGGAGCCTTAAATCCCACTTGCTCTTTTATTAATTTTGGTTACAATATGCTTTTCAGAAAAGGAAATGCATTTGATCCCTTAAAATGGGATCAAATGGCTTACAATAGTTTGGAAAAATTAGGGAAGAGAGGATATTTGGACTAGATATTCTTGGGAGGATCAAAGTTCCCAAAATCCTTCAAATACTTCCGCTTTCCTGTTAACAAAAGAAAAAAACCAGAAAACTAACACTTTTTTGGATTAGTGAATTAGTCCAAAAATACGGTAAAAATACTTGCACTAATACTTGTGAAATTTTGGAAAAATTTAGACTTCAAGCATTAACAAATTAGGACTAGATCTAAGCTTTTGATATAGTAAATATGAAATTATTTATATCTTCCTAAAATACATAATAGGAGATGATTAAATAAGCTTCAAAATCAGATCTACTTGTTATGAAGTAAAAGTAACCAAAAAAAGAGATTTTTAAATTTTGAGAAGATGGAAAGGATAGACTCAAGCCCACGCTTGGATAATGTGAAGAGTAGAAAGTGCTGTAGAACAAGAATCATTAGTATCTCATAAAAATAAGTGAAGAGAAAGATGAAGCAATCGAGCTCCAAGTTCTCCTTCACCTTTGATGACCTGCAAATCTACATAGCTTCCAACAATCAAGATTAAATCTAGTGTGATAAATTAAATAAGACCAAAAGAGAATTAGTATAACCAAATACAATTTGCTACTTTCAAATATTAGACAACCCAACACAAGTAAGCAAGTTGAAAACCTCAAATGCCTACTCTATGGACTAACAAATAGCTTTCTAAGCTAGCAATATTGCATATGAAGAAATGTAACTAAGCTAATATCACCTCAATTCAAGAATTCACCATTAAAACTTGCACCAAGTGGACCTCCAAAGTCTTCTCTTTTGTTAGGAACCCATGTCAACCCTTTTCTTTACTTTGTTAGTATATTGTTGTTGGACGCATATGCTTTGTAACTCATCCCATAGTATTTGTTGATCCATAGTTTGTATTAGCCCATGGTATTGACCCATAGTATTGGATGCATATGCTTTGTAAGTCGTCTCGTAGTATTATATGTCCCATGGTATTGACCCATAGTATTGAGCATAGACTTAGTATATGAGTGTGTGTTGAGGCCAATGAAGGTACCGTGAAGTTATTTGTATTGAGCTTGCTCAAAGGAGGTTTCCCCCTCGAAGTGGCCTTCGATCAATAAAGCGATTCCAAGTTCTGTTATTTCTGTTATCTTGTGTATTTTCATTAATTAATTATTGTAGGTTCTTCACATCTTGTATCAAAGCACTTTCTTGGGCTCGCTCAGTGAAATTTCTGCCAATTTGTTTTTCGCATCTATTGCAGGTTCGAATCTGGGAATAATCCCTATCCGCTTAACAGTGGGAAGTAATTGGGCATAAGCCCTAAAATTAATTATGAGGAGTACCACAGGAACCCCGAAGTAGATGGCCCATTGAGAGGACCTTCTAGCGAAAAGGGCAATGACCCCTACCTAATTGACTAGTTCCCACCCATGAGGTAAATGAAGAGCTGTCGTTTGTGCAAAGCAGTTATCAGTTTTACCTGATCCGCAGAGTGAGGGGTACTACCTCGCAAGTCCTCAAACAACATGGGTGGCCGAGTGAATCCCCTGAACCATTAGGAAGCCGAGCATACCTGTGGTCCATATCTATTTTTAGCTGATAAATCACAGATTTCCTTTGCCCAGAACTGTTGCCAGTCACTTTCGCGCCATTGTAGATCCATCTGTTGCCGATCACTTTTGCGCCATTGCAGATCCATCTGTTGCTGATCTCTTCCGTGCTGTTGAAGATCCATCTATTTCCAATCCCTTCCACACCGTTGCAGATCCATTTCTGAAAATAAAATAAAATAAAAAAAATCTGTTTTTCCACCGTATCTCCCTTGTTTTAACTCCATTTCCATTGAAACTTCCCTGACACCCCTGCAATCCAATTCTGCATATTTCATTCCTGACGACCCTATCCCAAATTCCACTTTCCAACGCCATCAATTCCACATTTGTCTATTTTTAGGGTTTGCCATAACTTCTTCGATTTTCACCCAATTGCCTTCAAATTTTACCACACTGTTCATTTTATATTTTTGCTTCTTTTTCCCTCTCTGCCAAATTTTCTCATTCTTTCACCCTGCTTCTGAAATCCCCTTTTTCTGCTTCCCTGTCCCTTTGAAAGTGTCCAAAACCTAGTCAAATCCAAATTACCCATCAAATTTTTTTTCCAAATCCATATTTTCCTTTACTAAAATAGTTTCTATTTTTGTTTATCTACCCACTCACAAAAAAAAGTCCTGGTTATGTTTGTGACCCGCACAGGAGAAAAAACCATGGAGGAAGCACTTGCAGCCATCCAAACCAAACTCTAGGATATGGATGAAAAATTTCTCAGCCTCCATCTTCAGCATTCATCCATGAACAATAACCGACAACCAGAATCTTTTGCAGCCACTGGGTTCTCTTCTTCCAACAATTTTCGTGGGATGAAGCTTGATTTTCCTCGCTTCAATGGTACTAATTTGACTGGATGGATATACCGGAAAGAACAATATTTCAGTCTGCATAATACTTTTGATGTCCAGAAAGTTCCACTTGCATCCTTTCATTTGGAACAGGAAGCCCTTCAATGGTACCGTTGGTACATCAAAGCTCATCACGAGCCAAAATGGACAAATTTTTGCCAACTCCTTTTGTAATGTTTTGGTCCTAGCGCTTTTGATGAATTCACAGGAACACTCACTAAACTTCGCCAAATTGGCACAGTGAGAGAGTATCAAACAAAATTTGAGAAACTGGCCAATCACACAGAAGGATTGTCTGATGAATTCTACAAGAGTTGTTTTATCAGCGGTCTCAAGGATGAAATCCGCTCAGAGGTCAAAATGTTATGTCCCAACACAATGATGGAAATCCTAGGGTTGGCCAAGTTGGTAGAGGACAAGATCGCAGCCCAACAACGCTCCAAACCCACTTTTGTTCCCTTTAGTGCTGTGAATATTTATTTAATATTATTATTTATAAATTAATAGATTATTAGGTTACTAGTGAAAGGGCGTAACCCTTCACAATGTTGGATCAAGCCCTATAAAAGGCGATCTTATTGTAATTTATCATCATCAATCAATATATTATTATCATTTATCTCAAATATGGAAGACGGTCTCGCTTCTTAACCCTTAACCGGACACAGTTAACTGAGTGAACGGATACGTTCACTGCATTTGGTATCAGAGCTCAGTTTCGGCTCTCCCTTCAACTCCAACCGGATACGGTTTCTGAGCACGGTTTCGGCTCACATTATTTCAACTCCACTCTACACACTCAAATTCGGCTATATTTCAACTCCACTCCACTCTAAGAGCTCGGATTTGTCTCTTCCACCACTCTTCTCACTTTTCGCTGCTCATACCACGTTCGTCATTCCCCCTCTATCCACCCTTCACCTGCACCACTCCACCACTTCATTCTCCACGCATCTCCTCCATCGCTCCATTGATCCATAGCCTCCACAATCCATGTCTGTGTCCTCCTGCTCAGTCGTCATTCCCACCACTTTCTGCGTCCCGATCCGCGTACAGCCCCCACGCCTTCTCCCGCTCTTCCTCCCTTCACTCCCTCGTCCACACCCTTACCTCCTTCCTCGCGCGCTGCTTCCACTCCACGCATCTCCCTCCATTTTTTCCCACGCTCGCTTCTCCGCTGCCTCCCCCCACCATCGCCTGCATCTCCCTCACGCCCTGCTACCACTGCTCCAGCTCCCCAAAATACTGCCCACGCACCACCACTCCATTCCCATTTTCCCCGCTCCCCTTCATCTCCCTCTTCTTCACGTCCTGCGGACCCTCCTCTTGCTGCGCTTTCCCCCAACACCCTCCTCCTCACACCCTTCCGCCATTGCTCCTCCTCCTCACACCCTCCTAGCCCTCGTTCACTCCCATGCCCATTCTTTCTGCGCCTTCCCTCAGCACCCTCCTCCTCACACCCTTCCGCCATTGCTCCTCCTCTTCCAGCCGCCACCTCCCATCTCTTATCCACGTAGCCCTACACAAAAAAAACCAAAAACAAACAATATTAATTAAATATTATTATAATAATATTAAATATTATTATATAATATTTTATATTTTATTTTTATTAAAACCTGATTGCTCCATAATAATAATTTTATAATTATTATATAAAATTTAAATTTAAGTGGAAACTATTAGTTCCTATTATTAATTAAGTCTCAAACTTTTAACCATGAAGTGGTTCAATAATGAAGATGAAAGCTATGAGGAGAAGAGACTTAAAGCCATCATCTCTCGTGGAATTGGAACAAGTAAATATGACATTGTTCACAATACCGAGGATAGTCAAACCGGTGTTGCTGATAAGTATCGAAAAGATTGGCCCACTCTCGGTGACGACGATGACAGTTTTGAGGAAAAAAGATTTAAAACCTATGTCTCCCATGGAATTGGCACGTATAGAGATGACATTGATAAGAACCAAGCCATTGTTGATAAATATCCAAAAGAGGACATATACACAGAAGATGAGGAAGATAGAATAAGAAACCCTATTGTAGAAATTGAAGAAAAAGATGACATCAAAGCGATAGAGCATGTATGTGCATTAGATCAACATCCACTAGTTGTGGATCATGAAGTTGTAGATTATAGGTCTACAATAGCATGTGACATTTCAAATGCAATTGTTCTTGTTGAGCAGGAGAAGACACTTGAACATTGTTCCCAATTAGGTTTATTAGATAAATCTATTGATCTGATTGATGAAGTTCAAAGCCATGGAAGTAGTGAATGTCTACTTAAACATGTTGGAAGAACTAATGATGGTTCTACAAACACAAGTGTAGATAGTTATGTAGAAATTGTTTCTTTTCCCATTGTCACTTACGTTCCAAATGATGGTGAATATGATAATGGGCCTAATGTTGGTAAGCTAGAGGAGATAAAAGGTATTTCATCCACGTCGTTAGGAATCCCTGTGGAGTAGGTTACTACAGATGAACAACATTTATATTGTTCCAGAATTAGATCCTTGGACATAGTCATATGGAAATCAAGAATGAAGGTCCTTAAAGTTCCTTCCAAGAAAGAAGCCATGAAGGCTGCGATTCAGAGGAAACTAGTACAAGACCTAAAGATTTGTAATCAGATTGATGTTAGTTTAGATGTGCATATTTCTTGTGACAACCACCACATATATTTGAAATTGTTGGAATTTAAGTGCATATATACTAAGATTGTAAGATGGAATCCATCTACAATAATATGGCTCCATGAAATTGAGAAGACTCATATGGAGATTTTCAAACTTCAAAGTCTTAAAGATGACCATTGTCCTAATTTCCAAGATCGAAGAACATCTTTTAAAAATACCTCCATCATTATGACATTCAATGTTGGAACCACAACCAATGCAAAAAGTGGACGCAATGAAGGTCCACAAGTGTTCATACATGAAATCCAAAAGGCGATATGGAAGACAAATAATTACAAATTGTATTGTTTCAAAAATTCACCACTCAAGCAGAAAGGATTACAACACAAATCCAGGATAAAGTTGATACTAGAAAAATTAGCTTTGAGGACAAAGCTCCTTAAAAGGGAGTGGCAATGCTGTGAATATTTATTTAATATTATTATTTATAAATTAATAGATTATTAGGTTACTAGTGAAAGGGCGTAACCCTTCACAATGTTGGATCAAGCCCTATAAAAGGCGATCTTATTGTAATTTATCATCATCAATCAATATATTATTATCATTTATCTCAAATATGGAAGACAGTCTTGCTTCTTAACTCTTAACCGGACACGGTTAACTGAGTGAACGGATACGTTCACTGCATTTAGAAATATGGGTTCCCAACAACCTCCCATCACGCCAGCTCCTCGACCAACTCCTATCAAGCATTTGTCTGAACCAGAGATGCGAGCATGCCGAGAAAAAGGGATTTGTTATAATTGTGATGAGAAATTCAATCGGGGACATAGATGTGTTGAGCAAAAGCTCTATCTCTTTGATGTGGATTCTCCGCCTGCCTTTGAACTCAATGAAGAAGCTCCAGATACAATAGATGATCAGGTCGACATTCAACACCCGCCTGTTGACCCCCCATCTCAGGATGACCCCCTAGAGATCTCTCTCCATGCTGTAACTGGACTCAGCACCTCACAAACAATGCGGGTCAGGGGTTACTTCAAGAAGCTCCCTCTTAACAAACTTATTGATTATGGTAGCACTCATAACTTCATTGACTCTCGGATTTCCAAACAGGCTGATTGTTTTGTCCATCCTTGCTCCAAATTTGAAGTCATGGTTGCCAATGGGGGCACCTTACCTTGCAAGGGGAAGTGTCACAATGTGCGTATCTCTCTGGAAGATTATAACCTACGCTCTGACATGTTTGCCTTGTCCTTATGTGGATGTGATGTGGTTTTAGGCTTTCAATGTTTACGCACTTTTGGCCCCATTTTATTGGATTTTTCTGAACTTTGGATGCAATTTTTAGTCAATGGGAAACAACACAAATTTATGGGCTTACAACCAGGGTCTCTTCACATCATTAGTTCACATTGCCTGGAAAAGATCCTTAAGAAGAATTCACATGGTGTCATCGCTCAGCTCCATTCTTTTTAGATGCACCCATCAACGATCTCCACTACTTCCTTAGATAGATATGTAGGTGTCTTTGTTGAACCAGTGGGATTGCCGCCTTCAAGAGACCTTTCCGGTAAGAATTTAGCCGCATCTACATCTCATAAGGAACTAATGTCTATTTTGCATGCAGTACATAAGTGGCAGCCATCCCTATTAGGGAATTATTTCTGCATCAAGAATGATCTCCAGAGTCTGGAAAATTTCTTGGAACAACGGGTCTCCTCCCTAGCACACCTGAAATGGGTTATCCAACTCATGGGTTCTTCCTATGCAATCAATTACAAGAAGGGTAAGGATAATCTGGTGGCAGATGCTCCTTCTCGCACACTTGATGACCCATTTTATCTTACAACTATTTCTCTGCTTTTTCCACATTGGTTGCAATCTGATCAACAGGGCTATCCCTTCTATGAACTCCATGCTTCTCCGTCGGCAGGGCACTCTGGGTTCCTCAAAACATATGACTGAGAACAATGTAACTTCTTTTGGAAGGGACTAAAAATGACAATTCAATAGATGGTGGCTGACTATGATACTTTCCAGGTCAACAAGGGTGAAACGACACTCCTTTCGGGACTGATCGAACCCTTGCTCATCCCTACACAGATTCAGACAGCTATTTCTATGGATTTCCTTGAAGCACTCTGGTGGTACAATAACACATCTAAAATGAAACCATATGAAGCAGTCTATGGATAGGCACCGCCAATTCTTCTTCCATACACTCTCAACAGTTCCCTAGTTCAGGCAATTGACTCGATTCTTCGAAACTGTGATCAGATTCTTCTCATTCTACATGACAATATTCACATGGAAAGAATTCGACTGAAACAACATGCCGATCAGCACCATTCTAAGCACCATTTTCACGCAGCTGATATGGTTCTTCTTCATCTACAACCTTCCAAGCAATCCTCCCTAAAAATCAATAGGAGTTAGCTTCTCTCTCACTCTATCACAGAGGCATTAATTCAGTGGCACAGAATGCAACCCGAGGATGCTACAGGGGAACCACTCCTTCAGATTCCGCATCAATTTCCACATCTAAAGATTTGAGGACAAATATTTTTCTAAGGGAGAGGGGATGTTAAGAACCCGTGTCAACGTTTCTCTTTACTTTGTTAGTATATTGTTGTTGGACACATATGTTTTGTAAGTCGTCCTGTAGTATTTGTTGATCCATAGTTTGTATTAGCCCATGGTATTGACCCATAGTATTGGACGCATATGCTTTGTAAGTCGTCCCATAGTATTATATGTCCCATGGTATTGACCCATAGTATTGGGCATAGACTTAGTATATAAGTATGTGTTGAGGCCAATGAAGGTACCGTGAAGTTATTTGTATTGAGCTTGCTTAAAGGAGGTTTCCCCCTCGAAGTGGCCTACGATCAATAAAGCGATTCAGAGTTCTGTTATTTATGTTATCTCATGTGTTTTAATTAATTAATTATTGTGGGTTCTTCACATATTTATTCATAAACAATATCAAAATAGCAGAGCATTACAATATGAGCAGAGGTTCCTTGCATCTATCCTCAACAATGGAGCAAAGTCTTGCTTTTATAGATAGTTAGAGAGAGGGGGGTGCATGGGCCAACTAGAGAAGAAGGGGGGGCACATGAGCAAAAGGAGGATCTGATTGGATTATGGTTGATCTTCATTGGAGTTCGATTGATGAGTTAACTCAAGAGGTGGGTTACACCTCACAAGAGGGGTGACCCCTCATCCTTGGATTCTCCTCCATCCAACCCACACATGCCAGATCATCAAAGTTACCCTCCTTTGGAGAGAGGGTGCACTTCTGAACTCAAGATGACTCAATATAACTTGGATTTGATTGATTCCTCTCCAATATTGATTGATTTGACCTTTGATATTGATTTCCAGTTGAACTAGGCCTTTACTTGGACCAAATTCCTTAGATTTAGGAATTTGATTTTCTCTCGTATCTTTATTTTTTCAATTCTCTTTTATTATTTTTGAGAGAATTTTTAATTAAGTGATTAATAATCACTCAAAACTTAGGAAAAGTGGGTTTTGGGGTAAAGAGGGTGCTCTGAGTTAGAAAACGAGCACCCCCATAGAAAATTCCCCCTCTAGACCACTCTTTTACGACACTTTGAATTTTTACAATTAAAACATTAAAAAATAGCCCAGTTTGCGGGAAAATTTTAAGTTAGAAAACAAAAATAAATCCTAGGGGAACCTAGTGCATGTCCATGTGACTCATTATTGATGGCTAGCATGTTAAGGTACATAGACACTTAGAATTTAGTAACCTACCAAGGTTTAGGCACCACGACGGATACTCAAGCTTTGGAGGTGTGAGTGAAAAACTTAGAAATTATGTGTCACTGAAAAGCAACACATAATAACCAAGGAAAAAATACTCTACAGTACCACATTAACATTTAAATCTAAGGCAAGCCAAATCTATTAAAAAAAATACCATGCTAGACCAACTTATTACAATTCCCTACGGGGCATGGACATGCAAATTTACAAAAAGGGGCCAAAATTGGCCATGAGGAAACTTCTGAAATTTTGAGCACTGATAATGAACAATTGGATTGTTCACAACTTTGGCAGCTCACAGGATATCCACCTAAGTGAAACTTGGTGGATAACAGTTCTGAATGGATCCGACCATGTACCGCCAGTTGATTGGTGCCTTGTTGTACCTGGTTAATACCAGGCCAGATATCTGTTATACAGTGAACGCATTGTGTCAGTACATGGTCGAGATGAGACAATTACATTGGAAATCAGCTAAGCATGTGCTGAGATACCTTCACGGTGAATTTGGTTATGGATTGAGATAAAGTGCTTGGAAGAAGTGTCTTCCTAGGGAGTATAGCCTCCCTTCGATTTGAGATCGATGAAGTGCTTGGAAGAAGTGTCTTCCTGGGGAGTGTGGCCTCCCTTCATTTTTAGACCAATAAAGTGGATGAGGAAGTAATCCTCTTTGGTATAGGATGACCAAGATGATCAGGTAGATCATATATTATCATTAGAAAGATGATGTGGTTCCATTGGGAACAATTGTTATGGTCAGAATGACTTGATCAGAAGAGACCTTTCTTATGATGACGAGATGTACGAGACAAACCGTGACAATCAAATGATATCCAGATGTGTTCTAGCTTGATGATAGCTCCCTAGCTAAGAGGGAGTGTTGTTGTTTGTAGCTACATGAGGTATCCTCACTAGCTTAGTCGACCCACACGAAAAATAATTAATAAATTGTTATTTATTATCCTAATTGACAAGTTGGCCTAGGCAGAATTGACAAGTAGACCCCAATGAAAAAGTCAGGCAGTAACAAGTATAAATAGAGGGTGATTCCCTCCTCATTTGATCACCAACTCAAGTTTTCTCAATTCAGCTAGATAAGTGCGAAAGAGGCAGAAGAAGTAGCTGGAAGAAGTATTATATCTCGAGGTTTAAGATATCTCTTATTTTCATGTGATCTCTCTTGTCATAGATCACTTTTATATTTGATGTACTTGTACTTTGTACTGAATCTTTGAATAAGAAAGGTTGTTGGATTTTCTTCCCCTTGAGGGTTTCCCAAGGTATATTGTTGTCACTTGTGTTTGTCTCTGTGCATCTATATCTTTCTTATGTATTCAGTATATGTGATAAAGAAGATAATAAGGCCATAATAAGCAAGAAAACATAACTAAATTCAACAGTTTATGCATAGAATATAGCTAACCCTATTTATTTTACATCATTCACTTATTTGTACAATTACCTTACATATATATATATACACACATATTATTATTAACTATTATATTAACCATATATATTATAATTATTTTATATATATTATTATATTAACTATATATATATATATAATGTTGGTTATATTGTATTAATATGTTATAAAATATTTTATTTGGAAAATATGTATATGGATGAACCTAGTGGCGAACCTCATCCAAATATCATAGGACAATTCGAACCCAAATCGAATTAACTCGAACCCGAACCTTGTGACTTGGTCTTAAGCCATTCATTTACTTGCCCTCTTGGATTGGCCTCTTGACTCTATTTTCCCTTGTTTGGATCGAGACTAGTTTCTTGATCTTTCCATCACTTTCTCATACTACAAAATATAAAAAACATTTTTCGAAAGCTACTCTCTCATATCACCTTGCACTTCATTGTCTAGATTTAGTAATCCTATTTCCTAGGGTTACCCCCATCTCTAATTTGCACACAAAATTCCAACTTTGTTAAGTACTACCTCTGAAAGCCTATTATTGTTGGTCCTGGCTCCTGACAGTGGTTTTGAAAGTTGATCTACTATTGTAAACTCTTCAAATCCTCTCAATCAGAGAATCTTTGATAACATGTTAACTTTTCCAAACCCTAGGTGACTAAACACAAGCTGTTATTTAATTGTGGAAATTAAATTCTTTTACAGAGTAGTAATCACACATATAGCTGGAAAGTAAACAATGGAAGCAAAGATGGATACATAGATAATTTACTCCTTCAAATAAACCTTTCATTAATAGTTCAAAGCTTACAAGGAAACCTCCACAGACAATCAAACTAACAATTGTATACTGACAATTTTATGGTACACTCAAACAAAACAAATTTACAAACTTATTGCCATAAACTGAGAAAAGTGCTTGTTGTTTGATGCCTTCTATACGGGTCATTCATACGACTGTACAGACCTGTTTCGTACGATTGTACTAACATGTCTTTACAACTGTATGGATATGTTTGTGCGATTCATATGACTATGTATTTGTCATGTACAGACCTTCATGTTGCTCTTTGTTTGGTTTCTAAACTTGGCTCTTTGTTTGTTTGACCACTTTGTGGTTTACCCTTGGTTCGAGGGGTTATGGGTCATGAAGCCACACTTATCTTATGTTATTGTTTTGACCCTAATGTGTTGGTACCCACCCAAGACACCTTAATTATATTTTTTTATTTATATTTTTTATTTTGTGATTTTTTTATTTTGGTGTCTTAACCATTCATTATGGGCACCCTCCTAATCTAATGGAACCCTAACTAATTAAAAGAATAAATTGACCCTTCTAGAAGGTTCGAACATCCTATATATTGAAGTCTTCATTTGGAAAGAAAAATAAATATCTTAGATTTATTCTCTCCTCTGCTTGATGCAAAAGGTCTTGCTGCTTGATTACTGGTTTTGGAAGCCACCCACTTGCTGAATATATTCCCATGTTTCATATCTACTATAGGGTTGAAGTACAAGCTATTTTTATGCTGTTGCTGACCTAACCGCCATCCTGAGGAAGACCAATTTGCTCACATCAAGCATGTTGAAGTCTGTTTGAGGGCCGATCTACCTGTTAAAGGCTGATTGAAGTTTCGATCTACTTGGTTAAGGTCTTGCTAGGGTTCGATCCATCCAATTGGAGTCTGATATGTTATCCGTGAGCCTATTTCAGGTGGGCCGTGACCTTGTGTAAGATCCTTGGTACTTCTTCTCAGACTTGGTGAAGGCCGCATGCCTTGTTGAAGTCACCTCTTCCTACTATAAACCCTGATCTGCTGTTTAAATGTTTCCTGAAGTTTGATTTGAATGTTAATGGTTTTGATATAAATTGTTGCATGTGTATATGTCTACTACAAACCCCGATCTGCTATCATAAGTCTACCTGTGGTTCGATTTGTTGATTATAGAGGCTGATTTGTCATTTATCAGCTTAGTAGTGGAAGCCGTAATACCTTAGGGTCTGTCTCATCTTGTTGGTGGCACATCTGTGAAGGCCGTGAGGCCTTAGGGTCTGATCAAACCCTGTTGTGTGCTTGTGGAGGGCATGATCCTCTCTGTTCCAGTCTTACTTGCTGATAGTTCAATGATGGAGGCCACATGTTGTTTAGATTGACTATTCTGAGCCCTTAAATGGTTATTGATGTTGAGATTTGTTTTTTAACCAGACTGATATTTGATATCTGTGATAAGACATATTTAGGGTTTGATCCTAGAGTGAAAAGTCTAACTATGATTTGATTTCTTGAAGTTTTTATTTTTCTTTCTTGAGTTCCAGACCTATTGTGCTGTAGTTTAACTGTCATTGATTGTCCTTGCTTGACTGTTCCCAACCCTCTCATCTCTCTCTCTGGTTTGTACTTACCCTCTAGCATGGTCAGCTGGTTCCTAATGTTGATTGGCCTCTGAGAGGCACGGTCTTTTCTGAAAATAAATTTTTTTGATTATATAACAGGAAGGGTTCCACACCCAGGCAAGTATCCTCACTTGTCTCTTCTATTGTTAATTAAACAAGTTAGTTATTTTTCTAGTGTTGATTACATGTTACTGAAGCAATTGGTAGTGTTAAGGTCGAAAAGTTGAAAGAGATGAACAATTATGTTTTGTTGAAGTTACTGTTGTACTATTTCGTTTCAGTACTTGTTTATTAAATGTAATTTTGCATTAAAGTACATTGATTTCTATTTTACTGCATCAAACCCTAAACCAAACCAAAATTTAACAATCACCTCCCGACCAAACTGTTTTTGAGTGAATAATGAATGTGTCTTAACCCTCTAACTTGACTTGCCTTTACACTTGAGCTGAATCCCTAATATTTTAGTGAGATGTATGGTTGATATTAGTCTAAATCACTAATGTATTAATAATACAGTTTAGTAGACTCAACAAATTTTCACTTTATTACTAATATGAAATACAAAATAGAATTGACTCAAATGATTTCCAACATGTTAGACACTAAACGTGTGTGGAAGTTCCTCTTCAAGCTACAATTTTCAACACCTTAAGGGTCATTTTCTATTTCTTGGTGTTGTTCTTATGGTGAATGTATTTTGGGTATTTTGAAGTATAAGGGTTCTATATCATTCTTGTGATTCAATTTTTGGCTTAAGGATCACTACAACTTGTAAGCAAATATCTATAAAGATGGCAGTGTCGAATCATATTTTATTTTCTAGATAAGATCAATTTATCTAATTTTTCTAGTTGAACTTTTACCATAATTTTAAGCCATGGAAACCACTTTCTAGCTTAGAAGTCAAAGAGGTATTTGATAGAATGATGCAATTTCAGAAAATTTGAGGGTCAATAAATTGACATTCTTGATTAGGGACTTATCTTCATGCATATAAATAGGCCTTGTCTGTTCCAACTAAGAAAAGGCTCGCCTCTTCCCATAAAGGAAATGCTCAATTACTTCCTAGTCTTTTTAAATACTCTAAAGCATGGACATTTTTTTATCTTTACCAAGGATGGAGTGGTCTCAAGTGTCTATTTGTTAAGGTCTTCTCATGATTTCTTACAACAAAGGGGTTCTCCCAATGAAATACAATTTCTAAAGGTGAAATATATTTTTTGGAATCCATAAGTATTGTATTTCCATCTCTGGGATGGAAATGCAATAAACATTTATATCCATGTAATCATTCCAAAGAATTTCATACACTTTTCGGTAGATGCGCTATTATTACAACCATTGATATTAAATGGTCCATTGACACACATATATACTTCAATGGTGAGATTTAATCACAAACTGATTCTTGAATGAGCACAATATCTTTTACTCGAGTAAATGTCTTATGTGGAAAGAAAAAACCTTCAATTCAAAGTTGACAAGGGGTCTATTGACCAATAGTGAGTTTCAATGTCTGTCTTTTGGGAAAATGAATACGGTTTAGTATTAACATGGAAGTGTGTGTGTTCGAGGTCATAGTTCAAGGTTTGAAGGAGGCTGGTGTATAGAGCAATGATTGGGCATCTGGGCATGTTGTTCTTGAGAAACCAATTTTTAAAGAGAAGTTGTTGTCATCTATCTAATTTGAGCATAATTAATCATTTGCAGCATCGAGAAATCTGCTAGAGACATTAGCTCATATAGTTGTCGATCAGTTTCCCCAACACTTTGGTTTTTAGATATTTTACGGTGGAAGCTCTACGAACATGTAACTGATATTATTTTGATCAATCAATTCATATCACCTATGAATGATTCAAACATGAATAGTGCTCAATGTCTGTCAGATTCATTTAATTTTCAATTTTGTCACAAATAGTGAATGTGCAGATGTTTATGAAATATTTATAGAGCCTTTGGTGGAGTTGAATATATTTTCTATGGTTAGAAGCCCTAAAGTGGCGCATAGGTTCCTTCTGTAGAGTTTGCATTCAGTTTCCATTTCAAGTTCTCATTTAACTTAGGTTATGTAGTTGAAAGTAACATATAATTTGAGTGCTTGCATTACAATTAAAAATATTTAATTTTATAGCTTTGACTTGAGTGGCGCATCCCAAAATTGAGTTTGGTATGGGTTGGTGATGTTTCAGAGCATCTTAAAGTTTGATTTAGTAGATTTAACTTGTATGAGAGAAATTGTATGCCCACATGATTTGAGTGAGCAGTTTGTGATTTGTTTACTTAACATTACTTCAAAACTGATTTGTTTACAATTATACTTGTAATTGGTGTTGAAAATCCTTGAGTATTGAGTGTGTCTAAGCTCATAATAACATTGGATATTTTGTAGTTTTAAATTGTAATAAATATAGCCTTCTTATTTAAATATTGAACTTAAATATAAGATGCGATGTAATTCAAGTTACAGTGAATAGAGAGATCAAATTCTATACAGATCTTTGTTTGTGATATGAGTAAGATTATAGTGAATTTCTCTTGCTTTTTTACCCAAATCTAACAGATAGGAGCAAGGCTATCCTTCATTGGTATTTTGAAAACCTGCTCCCATGCAAGGTTAGTAGAGGGGGGCTGACAATACTTTTGAGTCCACGAGGTTGAATTATGGCATCGTGCCCCAGGCATCTAGATGAAGCACATGCAATTATAAAAAAAATACCAAACAATGTGTTAAATTTTCTGAATTTACTTCAATATGATCTAGGATCTTAACTGAGAGAACAACATGTACAGCATATCTACAGCATATCAATCATGGAGACAATAATGCAAGCACACAAGAGACACAAATATTTACTTGGGGAAAACCATAAAGGTGAAAAACCCCAATAACTTCCTCAGAGATAGATAGAGCAATGATACAACCAACCAAGAGATAGACATAACCTAGCAGCAGATCCTCCTCCTCCATAAGTGCGCCTCTCCTCCTTGAGAGCATGTGTGAGAAGTGAGTGAGCAAATAGAGTGCCTCCCGCACTCTATTTATACTTGACTTGACTTGCCTTTTTACCTAACTCATGTAGGCTCGAACTTAACCACATAATATAATGCTGACTGGGCCGACCCCCAATAGGGTGGTCTAATAACCCTTTGACCCACATGGCCGACCCCCAATAGGGTGGTCTAATAACCCTTTGACCCACATGACTTATACAGGGCCGACCCCAAACAAGGTGGTCTAATAACCCATCAAGTATAAGTTACGACACTTACAATATAAATGACGACACTTCCGTATAGAGGAATAATAACATCTCTATAGGAATACAATATACATATATGTGAAATACATTCCGAAGTTACATATACATCAACACTCCCTCTTAACTAGGAAGGTATTTCTCAGCACAGTTCTTCTAGCACAAGTCATCTTCTCTGGATCATCGTCACTGGATAATCATCATCGAGTCATCATCATCATCACTGCTGCTGCTATCTCAATCAATCTCTGAATCTACTCGTCATAGGAAGTTCTACAGAGCCAGTCCTTTTTCATACTGGATGTAGGCCCACCACCTGCAGGTCTTCATCATCACTGGCCATACTGTGGAATCCTCAGGACTTATTACGTGCGTCACAAAACCTGGCTGCAGCATCCCAGGCTATTACGAGCACACAGCTCTACCTGTAGGATCTCCCAGGAGCACATTACATGTGACCCATCACAAAACCTGTCTGAAGCATCCCAGGCTGTTACGAGCACGCGGCTCTACTTGTCGGATCTCCTAGGAGCACATTACATGTGATCTCACCACAAAACCTGGCTGAAGCATCTGAGGCCTTTTTCATCCTGTCCAGATCTCCCAGGAGCAAATTACATGTGGTCCACCACAAAACCTGGCTGAAGCATCTGAGGCCTTTTTCATCCTGTCCAGATCTCCCAGGAGCAAATTACATGTGGTCATGGCAAAACCTGGCTGAATCATCTGAGGCCTTTTTCATCCTGTCCAGATCTCCCAGGAGCAAATTACATGCCATAGGACAAAACCTCGCAAGAGCATCTCAGGATGTTACGGGTACACAACTCCGACCTGAAATCTCCCAGGGCACAAATTACATGTCCTCCCAAGCAAAACCTCGCAAGAGCATTTGCCAGATGTCCCAGGGCACCGAATTACATGCCATAGGCAAAACCTCGAAAGACCATCTGCAAATCTCCCAGGGCACAAATTACATGCTTTCCTGCACAACCTGATCCACGGCCACAAAGTATCATCTGATACTCATCAAACATCATCCTGATGTACACATGATCATCCTGATCATCATCACTGCAACATCCTGCTGCATGTCATCTGGAGAAGCTTGTCATCCACGATCATCCAAGTATCCACCTGATACATACATAGATACATGATCCACACAATGTATCCATCAACATACATGATCCACCTGATCATACAAAGATACATGATCCACACAATGTATCCATCAGCATACATGATCTACCTGATCATACAAAGATACATGATCCACACAATGTATCCATCATCATCCATGATCTACCTGATCATACAAAGATACATGATCCACACAATGTATCCAACAGCATCCAACATGATGCGTTCATACAAAATACATACACATGATCCAACCGATCATATCCAGCATCCAACATGATGCGTACATACATAAATGATCCAACTGATCATATCCAGGCAGAAACCAGAACATCATCCTGATGCTCATCATCCAGCGCTTACATCCACAGCCATGTGAAGGATCCTCCTTCCCACATGCTTGGAATGGATTCAGCAAATGTGTCCATCACTTCTTCCTCGAAGTTTCCTCGATCTGAAGAACGCCAAGCCTCTCTCTGAAGAACTCGAACTTTACCCTGGCTAGTGGCTTCGTCAGCACATCTGCAATCTGCTCATCCGTCGCAACATACAGGAGCTTCACAGTTCCTCTCTATACCATATTCCTGATATAGTGATATTTGATCTCTATGTGTTTCGACCTGTCATGAAACACTGGATTCTCGGACAGCTTCACACAACTCTGGTTATCACAGAAGATACCAGTAGCTTCCAATGGAGATCAAATAACTCAGACAGTAGCTTCCGTAGCCATACTACCTCACAACTTAGCTGAACAGGCTGCAACATACTCTGCCTCAGCTGTACTCAGTGCTATGCAGGACTGCTTCCTGCTAAACCAAGAGATCACACCTGATCCCATACTGAAGCAACACCCAGATGTGCTCTTCCTATCTGCAGCACTGCCAGCCCAATCTGAATCAACATAACCCTGCAGGTTAAACTTTTGATTCACCTCATACCTGAGCCCATAATCCACTGTACCCTTCAGGTACCTCAGAATATGCTTTACAGCAACCAGGTGAACACTCCTTGGATCCGTCAGGAACTGGCTCAATGTGTTCACAGCAAAGAAAATATCTGGTCTTGTGTTCATCAGGTACATCAAGGACCCAATCATCTGACGATACATGGAGACATCAACCAGCTCAGATGAAGCATCACATAGAAGCTTCAGATTCGATGCCATAGGTGTGGCCATAGCTTGCAGTCCATCATCCCGAACCTCTTCAGGATCTCTACTGCATAATTCCCTTGTCCAAGGAAGATTCCATCACTCTGCCACACCTCCATGCCAAAAACAAATAGTGCATCATCTCGAACTTGGAAGAAAGCTTCCGCTGCGTGTCGGCAATCAATCTATCTTTACCTGTAACAAACAGGTTATCTGCATAAAAAAATAGTATCACTGGATTGCCTTCTTCAACCTTGTAGAAAAGGTTGGAATATGCTTTACTCTTGGTAACGCCCAAACTGGATAGAAAGCTGTCTATCCTACCATACCAAGTTCTGCACACATATATGACTACACCATGCTGTCTTGAGATCCATCTGGTGCATCTTCTATTTTATCACTTTTATATTTCTCAATGCTGCCATCTGCAACATGCTTGATCTGATAGTTCCATTTGGAAGTCATAAAAAAACTTCCCTTCACATCTTGGGACTACATCCCAAACATCATTCTTCATGATCGACGGATCATGGCATTCCATTTCTTCATCCCAGATCCTGGGAACTTCAATATCTTCAATATCTTCAATAGATATCTTTGTTGCTGGAACAAAATGTTGTAGTTCTTCTTTTGTAGGAGATGACATACGATCTTTCCTACACAACAAGTTAAATTGCATGATTAGAAAACATCTCATAGTTTTCAGAACAAATTCTTACACATAAAGAAATATGTCATACAGTCATGCAATTATCTTAGCCAATGCTTCAATACAACATTTATCCATATCCCGTAACTTTCTAGATGCCTTCCAATCTCTACCAGAACATTGTTAAGAGTGTGCACAACTCCCAACATGTCAGCAAAGAGGTTTCATTCTAGATAAGTAGCAATGGAATGTTGTACAGTGCCATAGGCCACTTACCCATGTATATTAGTAGTATACTGTTCATCAATGCAACTATTCTAATATGCATAATACACAACCTAATTCTAGGAACATCAGTGTATACATTATTGAACAGTATTATTTAAACAAACAAATATGCAAGAAATGATAATTTAAAATACTTATCTTTGTTTGTTCGTTGGGTGGACTCCCTCTGAGTCTTTGCTTCCTTGCAGGAGCTGCTGGAGTCCTAATCTGAAGTAGCTTCTTCTACACCTTTCTATTGTGGAATGTAGAGAGATGGTCAACTCCCTCTGAATATCTGCATCCTTGCAGAAACTACTGAAGTGTGCTCCTTTGCTTTCTTGCAGGAACAACTGGAGTGTGCTCCCTCTTGATCTTTGCTTCCTAAATTACCTGTTCTTGAACTCATATTCATCCTTGGTCCCTATGCATGCTTATTAGTATCATGATTGTGTTATCCTTGTGAACTCATATAAAATCATACATTCATTAGTATACTATTAAAACACAATAATCTCAAGCATGTATAGTCATGATCATTTCAAACAGAAATAATAAGCATTAGCATTCAAGGTTTATGTAGAAATAATAAGCATTAGCATTCAAGGTTTATGTAGTATTCTTATGGTTAGTCAAATCATAAGAAACATAACATGTCTAAACCTGTAATTACTCAAACCTATGACTCTTCGGGTTAGTTGAATCATCAATCAAGATAAGAGATATAATATGCATAAAAGCTATACCTTCATGATTCTTCTGGTTAGTCATATCATCAATTATGGTAAGAAACATAATATGCATACAACCATGATTATTCAAACCTATGACTCTTTGTGAATAATCATTATCAACAACACAATAGTATAAGATCCTAACACAAGGTAGGATTCTAGCTTGATATAGGAAAAACATACCTGGATTAGCATGCTAGCTAGTTATGTCTAACATACCCGTATAATGTCTTTTGGTTCTCTTCAATGACTTGTGTTAGTAACCTGCATGTCTCAATGGTTAGCCATTATAAAACCAAGTTATACATACCTCGTAAATGGATCTTCTATGAGATCCATGACAATGGATGAGTCTTTATCCTCATGTCACCATGATCATATGTTCTTGAACTGGAGCATGATTTGTCTTTCTTGGTGTACCTTTCATGTTAGTAGACAACATAAACCTCATACAACACCATAATGCATTAGTACAATCATAAGTGTCAACACCCTAAATAATGAATATCTTCTATCATGCATTCATAATTTTGTTAAGGTGATACGACAAATCTAAAAACAAAATTGTACTTAACTGTAATAACATGAAGACAAACATACCATAAACTTAATCATGGACAAATATCAAAACATACCTCGATGAGTCATACCTGTCGAGATCGCTTGTAATCTTCTTATGTAAGGCCTTAGCCTCATCTCCCTCTGAAACAGGAACTTCTT
Source organism: Larix kaempferi (assembly GCA_027924585.1). Classification (NCBI taxonomy): domain Eukaryota; kingdom Viridiplantae; phylum Streptophyta; class Pinopsida; order Pinales; family Pinaceae; genus Larix; species Larix kaempferi. The sequence goes on from BSBM01000196.1 coordinate 13,448,947, forward strand.
CACCTATGTAGGTGACCAATCCATCTTCTTCTAGGATTAACCCAATCCACTTGATGTGCAAGAACTGGACCTGGATCTGGATATGGGTTTGTCAGAGAAACCCCAAAAATTCAAACTTTGAATTTCAAACTTCCGAAAGGATAGAAATATGCGCCTTGATGAGCTGATCAAATTGGTATATTCATAATTTGAAAACTGCAAAGTTTCACTCCTCAATTTTGCCTTTGAAACTTCCGGATTCACTGGACGTGACCCTGAACTGGGGTTTGATGAATCCCACTCTTTTTCCCAATCAAAAGGTTTGATCCAAAGCTCTAAGCTTCTATTTTTCTGAGGAGCTTCCAGCCGTGGTCTCAAATTTCAAAAATTCCCATTTTTACAGAAGCCCTAATTTTCCACTTTCCTGATCAAAGTCCCGAACTAGGGTCTGATCAAGCCCGGCCTTCTTCCCAACCAAAAATTCTGATTTTGGTCTCTAAATTTTTATTTTTATGAGTATCATTCAGCCGTGGTCTCCGATTACAAAAATTCCAACTTTCTTCAAAGCCCTAAATTCCGGAAGCCATGAATGAAGGTACCAAAAAATAATTCTGTTTTGACAGAAATATGTACCTGATTGTTTCTGGTGTAACTCTAAAATTTTTGATCCACAGGGTCTGAAAAAAGTTTCCTGAGATAGCCTGACCTGTTACCTTTCCATCCTGATAGGTCTGACCTCAATTGGATTCTCTGAGAGAGAGTTATGCCAAATGTCGCAACGTGACCTGTTTTGGGATAAAACAGAAGAGCGAACTTGTACGGCGTGCCACGTGTCACTGTTTGAACTTCGGCCTCTGAAAAAGTTTCCTGAGATATCTCGGCCTGTTATCTTTCCATCCTGACAGGTATTACCTCCATTGGATTTTCTGAGAGAGAGTTATGCCAAGTGTCGCAACGTGACCTGTTTATGGGATAAAACAGTAGAGAGAACTTGTACGGCTTGCCACGTGTCACTGGTTCAACTTCGGCCTCTGAAAAAGTTTTTTGAGATAGTACAGACTGTGTACTACCTGTCACTTTTTACGAAATTTCATTTGGAGCTTCCTATCCCAAGTTATGACCTTTTTCCCAAGGTCACCTGATTTTGACTCAGATCTGGAAGAGGCAGAAACCCTATATTGTACAGATCATAAATCCCAAAGTACAATGAATTAGAGGTTGTCCTTTGGACACAAGGTACCTGGAGATTTTAGATTCGTCCTGTAACAATTTCAGATCCGAAAACTTCTCCAAAACGGATTTATAGCGAAAGTGCTACGATGACTGGTTTTTGCTATATCAAGCCCTAGCATCGTAAGTGCAACAAGTGTCATACATGCCATATCATGCCTTCTTTCAGGCTAGCTCTGATACCATGTTAAATTTTCTGAATTTACTTCAATATGATCTAGGATCTTAACTGAGAGAACAACATGTACAGCATATCTATAGCATATCAATCATGGAGACAATAATGCAAGCACACAAGAGACACAAAGATTTACTTGGGGAAAACCATAAAGGTGAAAAACCCCAATAACTTCCTCAGAGATAGATAGAGCAATGATACAACCAACCAAGAGATAGACATAACCTAGCAGCAGATCCTCCTCCTCCATAAGTGCGCCTCTCCTCCTTGAGAGCATGTGTGAGAAGTGAGTGAGCAAATAGAGTGCCTCCCGCACTCTATTTATACTTGACTTGACTTGCCTTTTTACCTAACTCATGTAGGCTCGAACTTAACCACATAATATAATGCTGACTGGGCCGACCCCCAATAGGGTGGTCTAATAACCCTTTGACCCACATGGCCGACCCCCAATAGGGTGGTCTAATAACCCTTTGACCCACATGACTTATACAGGGCCGACCCCAAACAAGGTGGTGTAATAACCCATCAAGTATAAGTTACGACACTTACAATATAAATGACGACACTTCCGTATAGAGGAATAATAACATCTCTATAGGAATACAATATACATATATGTGAAATACATTCCGAAGTTACATATACATCAACACAATGTTGGATATTAGGTATTGTTGTCAAACATCTATGGTGCGATATGTAGGTGGGAGGATGTAGCAAAGTTGAAGACACTGATTAAAGATAGAAAGTGGAGAAGCAACCAGGATGCAATTTTAATGAGTTAAACAGAGAGTTTGTAACACCCCCATTGAATCCCCAAGCTTGTAATATAATTGTAATGATGATATGGCCGAGGGCCAAGTCATGTAACTGTATTTGAACAATAATTGCTTATTAATAAATATTAGTTGGTTGCGGACGAGGACAGAACGCTGAGAAGAGAAAGGGGAATATGACTCCATGAGAGGGAAAGGTGTGAGATGGTCTTATAAATTTATAATCCTTGGTGGCCATGACCTTGATTATTTTATTATTATTTTATGTTGAAGCCTAAGTCTCTTAACCTTGGCTCAGGGTTTCATGCATGGATGTGATTAGACTTTGGTAGGGGTGTTCATGGCTTCATGGTGATGGCATGTGGTGCCTGGGATTCATGCACCACAAATCCATTCTCCTTGTCGATCATTCCATTCAATCAAGGATGGCAGTCCATCACTCCATTCAATCCATGATTTGGTAAGCTGTTGGTGCTGGCACTAAAAATCCATTCTCCTTGTCGATCATTCCATTCGATCAAGGATGGCAGTCGATCACTCCATTCAATCCATGATTCCATGATTTGGTAAGCTCTTGGTGCTGGTTCATATTGAGTGCAGAATCCAGATGGGTACAGTTCTGTCACCATTATAATCTGACTATAATGTCAGTACCCTTTGAATTGTCTATGCACAGGAGAATTTTGGTTTTGAGAGAACTATTTTCCCTGGGGTATGAATGGAAGAGTCAACCAATGGAACCTTTGCCTTGATGGATTCATTGTACTGATTTCAATTTCTAAAGTCTAGTTGCAGGTAGTGATTATATCTGAAGGAAAATAAGAGTTGTTCTGATTCGTTTTATGTCCAACCTTAGAGTTTTAGTGTTAAAGTAAGGGTTTTTAAACAAAAAATTAAAAACTGGTACTTTAATGAAAAAATAAATTACAAAAAACTAGTACTGAAATAAAAAAAAAAATAGTACAGCAGTAGTAAATCTAACAAATTTAGATAAGATAACCTACTTGAAGAAGATAAACTTCCTTGTACTCAGAAATAACTTTCAGATCAGATCTTTCCTCTTAGAGGCAAGTCAATAAATGGAACAAATAATTGACCCTTACTTAAGGGTATGCACATACATGACAGAGAGAGATAGAGTGCTGGAGAATAGGGTTATATAGTTATAGTAGCATCTTATTGAGGGTACAGTATATACAAAATCAATTTCGAAGAAATTAACTAAGAGAGTCAACATTAGTTTAACAGTGAAAGGCACACCCAAACATCTCACAATAGTGGATGGAAACACATAACAACCCCAAACTATCCTAAAAACTCCTCAACAAGTAGAGGAAACCTCATAGGAGGTCTTAGTAGAGGACAACATCCTCAAAGGAGGCCCTAACAGTGAACAACAACCTCAAAATCCTCTCAGAAGTGGAAACCAGTCACCTAGAATCCTAGAGTTGACCCAAACAAGCCTCAATAAAGTAGTGACACCATCACAAACAGTCCACACAGGCAGTGCCCCCACAAACAATCCACAACCGAAAACATCAATCACTAGAAGGAAAACAAAAACCCCAAAACAATCCAAAAAAAGTAGCAGCATTCACAAAGAGGTAGGCGAGACCCTCAGGACAGTCCACACAGGCAGTGGTACCCTCCACACAGGAAACAACACCCTAAAACAGGTAGCGACACCTTAAAATAGGCAATGGCACCTTCTACAGTCCAAAAATAGTCCACGGCTCACATGAGTGGGGGAGAGAAAGGTGTAATCAACCTTCAAAAGGACAACCTTGAGTAGTAGGGAAAAAGAAGAAGAGAGCATCCAAGCACAAGAAGCAAGAGAACCCTATATGTCACCCAAATAATGTTGTTGAAAACCATAGATCAGTCACACAATAAATCATAGCTGATTTTTCTCTTCAAGATGATGTTTACAATGAGAGGTTAGGCTAGTATTTATAGCCTCTCAATGACCCCTACAAGGTTCCACCTTCTATTTGGTCATTGAGGTTAGGGTTACTCAAATAAAGTCAAGACATTACCCCTTTTAGAAGGTTTCACATAAAACATAATTTAATATTAGGACATCTTAAGGTGAAGGTTACACATATGACATAATGATGGGTAAGTTACCAAAATCAAGAGGGGCGCTAGCACATAGGACCAACAAGGGAGGGGGTCAACATAAGACTAACCAAAAATCAATAAGAGGTAAAACAACAAGGTGGGAAAACAATCCTTCTAACTACAAGACAAAAGGTGTAACAAAAAGGTGGGAAGACAATAAAAAAACAACAAGGTAGTAAGACAACCCTTATAACCCTCTCTCTTAGGGTATGTGGTCCACATATGTCCCAATATATAACTGAAAGTTCATCATCATCATATAAGGAAGGTTCACATTGGATGATGTGATCCTCTGGTCCTCTTTAATACTCCTAAGCTTAATGTTAGTGATTCCATCAAGGGGTGGCCAATCCCTTGAAAAAGCAAATTAGCTCAACCATCTTGAAGACCTAGGAGAGAAGGACATCACACATAATAATAATCTTGGTTAACTGACCAAGATACACCTGGTTAACTGACCAGGAATATACCTGTAGGAATTGCTTGGTCCCAGACCAGGATGTCTCTATCTTTGCTTGCAGGATTTGCTTGGTCCTCATGACCAAGAAATTGTCTGGTCCCTGACCAGAATGCCCTAGAGATAGATAGGGGCCCTAGCCACATGCTAGGGAATTTTCCATGGCTCTACCTGCTTAGTCCTAGACCAAGAACCCCAGTAGACCACTGGGGTCCCTAGATACCTTCTAGGGACTTACACTACCTGGTTAAATGATCAGGAACCCTAGTTAACTGACTAGGGTTCCATCCTCCCAGAGAATGGATCTCGCAACTGCAATAACTTTAACACTCCCTCTCAGCAATACTAACCTTGTCCTGTAAGTATGAAAACATCGTCGTGGACAGAGGCTTAGTCAACACATCGATAATCTATTTATCAGGAAGAACATATTGAAGTCTCTGCACCATGTCCCTGACATAGTGTTACTTCCTCTCGATGTGTTTCAACCTGAGAGCTTCAAACATCTCTAGATGTCAGCAATATTCTTGAACTTATAGATCCACTTGTAAGTTATAACTGACTTCCCTTGATGTCTGAGAACCACTTTCCACACATCATTTTCCATTATTAACTGGATATCTCTATCATAGCACCTTTCCAAACCTGATGTTTGGATGCCTCCTCATAAGTGAAGGATTTTGAAGAAGTGATGTGGATCATTTGAGATATCAAACCAGAGCATCCTTGAAGCCTCTCAATAGGCTCCTCAATGGGATCAACTAAAAGCTCCCTGACCTCCTCCCTCTACTTCTTTGAAAGAGATGACTCATGGACCGGGCTCAATGAAGCTGGTGCTTCTTGCACTTCCATGTATATATCATTGGGAGGCTCTTTGAAGAGATGAGAAACAACTTCCTAATCCCTATTTTCCTTTTCTGCAAACAAAGTTGGTTCCCTCTTGATCTCTAAATATTGACAGGGATCATCAACCTTATGAGATTCAACCTCTCCTTCATTATCTGTAACCATCCATTTGTGCCACAGATTACAAGGTTCTAGAGCATGTACTAAAACCTTATAGAGGTTGCATTCACAAAACCCAATTACAATGGATGAATTCATGTTTCTATCCTTAGACCACATAAGGGCCTTTTCTCTTGAGAAGGCTATTGTGAACCCCTTGTCTTCTAGAATTTCCACTAAAATATTCTTCTTCTTTAATCCAGGAACATATAAAATTTCCTCAATGTGAATAAATGTACCTGAATCAAGCTGAAAAGAGGTTGAAAGAACTCCTTTTATGGCATGGGTACTACCATCTCCCAGTTCCACTTTCACATTGAACTTATTTTCCTTGTAATCTACAAGAGCCTTCTTGAATCCAGTCATATGCTTGGAGGCTCCACTATCTATCCACCAGGAATATGCTGAGTTGTAGATGGAACCTGAGAGTGCTGAAACCATATAGAATTCTTTTATTTGATCTTGATATTTGGTCTCAGTCCTTGTTCTCTTTCACTGTGGCTCTTCTTCTTCTGTAGCACATGAAGCATGGAACTTGCCTCTATGCCATTTATTGTAAGGAGGTTTCTTACAGTCTCTTGTAAAATGACCAAATTGGCTGCAGTTATAACAACTTACCTTTGATATATTAAAATGCTTATCTTGAGGTCCCTTACCTTTTTCCTTTTGCTGAGGGAATCTTCTTCCCTTCTTTGACTTGGAAGCAAGGGAATGATCCTTTTGTATGGGGGACCCACTTCTGCTCTGGATCCTTCCTTATTCTTCTAGACAATCATGCCACAACATATCGAAACTTGGATGAATTTCTCTTCCATTTATTGCTTCCAAAAATGTCTCCCAAGTTGCAAGAATACCATCTACTGATGTCTGCACAAGATCATCATCATCTACTTTAACCCCAATAACCATGCGATGATCTCTTATCTGAGATATCTTGGAGAAGAAAGAGGCAATTGACTCCTTCTCCCCCATATTCAATGAATGAACCTGCTTTTTCAAAAACCTCTTCTAAGTAGGATCTTTCTTCTCATAGAGATTTATTAGGGCATCCAAACATTATTTAGCTGTCCTTAGAGGAGCCATTACATGCATCAAATTATCATTTACTGAATCAAAGATGATTCTCTTTGCCTTGTCTTGCTTCTTCTTAAAGGCCGCTCTTCCTTGATTTGTTGTGGGATATTCCACAACCCTAGTAACTAGATCATCCAAGTCACTCTACTCTAGGATATTCAAAACCCTAGCCTTCCAAGCATTGAAGTTTGAGGCTCCTTCGAGCCTATCTTCCGACTTAACTGAAGAAGAAGCCATCTTCACACCCTTTGTGAAATCTATATCAAAGTAGGATATAACATCTATAGATTACATCACAATTGAAAGAAATGGATAAGTATGCAATATATTAGTGCAAAAATAATTTTGGAAAACAAATGATAAAAAACCAGTCACAAACGATAAAAAACCAGTAATATAAATGATAAAAAACTAGTAATATAAATGATAAAAAACCAGAGAAACAAATGATCAAATATCAGATTTTATTAACTGTCTAACCGAACAATGAGTTGTGATCCTCCTTATATAACATTTAGAAGAAATCAATTTCCTTTGGAGGCACTACAAGTGGCTAGCTTACATTGGACCTCAATCCCCCCTAGGTTGACCAATAGGCTCCCAAATCTAACCAAACAGGTACACATTGTCCATGTGAACATTATATAGGCATGAGAAGACATCAATGAGGCTCACACATGTGGTGGATGAGATTGGGTGTAAGTTAGGTATCCAAGGAATGGCTAAAACAACTAAGAAAGGGTCAAAATGACTAGATTCAATGCATGGGGGCCTAAGTCAAAGGTATTTTACTTAAAATAGGGAAACATGGAACCTTAGCTCAAATAGTGGTAGGAAATGTTGGAGGTGTCCATAAATAGGGTGCCCAACATCTATATTGACCAATTTTGGCCCATAATTTGGTGGATAAGTCATCATTTTCCCTAAATAACTTATAACAACCTTGGATTGTAATTATTAACCTGTTTTGGACCAATTAATCAATAAAATGATACATGAATAAGGTCCTAAGGTGTAATAATGTTCTAACACCCCCCCATAAGCTAGACTTTGGTAGATAATAAAAAAAAGGCCTTGGCAACTAAGGCTCAAGTCACCTTTTACAGCAACAATTTTTATTAGCCCATGTAACCAAGGTAAGGAGGAAAACCACATGGGAAATAAAACCTCCCCTTAAATATGGACATGAAACATATTTGGAAAATATACCAGTCTTCACCATGCACCACTCACCCCAAGGAGTGATCTAAAGTAAGTGAAGGTCTTCTCAGTGAAAATCTTGGTGAATATATTAGCAGTTTGCTTATCAGATGGGCAATACTGCAAGGCAATAATATGGTCATGCACCAAGCCTCGAATGTAGTGCATGTGGATATCTATGTGCTTGGTCCTATGCCTCTGTACTGGATCAGTGGAGATCTTGATTGTGATTTGATTTTCACACCAAATGACTATGGGTGAAACAAACACAAATCCAAACTCTCCAAGAATGCCTTGCAACCACACACATTGTGTAGATGCATTCACTGCTCCCCTGTATTCGGCCTCAACTGAAGATAAGGAGATGGTGTGCTACTTCTTACTTGATCAGCAAATGGGACCATGTGCAAGCATAAACACATAACCAGAAGTAGACTTCTGATCAGAACTATCACCAGCCCAATCAGAATCAGTAAAACCAACTAGTTCAAGAGTTGGACCAACTGCATAGTGTATCCCAAAACGTTTGGTACCCTGTACATAATGTTGGATCCTCTTGGAATCCTTCCAATGTAACTCATGAGGCTCTTGCATGTGCTTTGCAACAACCCCAACAACATAAGACAAATCTGGTTGAGAGTGAGTGAGATTGTTAATGTCCATTTTGTCATCATTTTTGAACATCAATTACACCCTGATTGGCATTACTTTCACCATTTATTATGTAATAAGTCATTCTGCTTGCCATCCAGATCGTCAAATAGATCAGGTATGCATATATTTACTCATCACATGAATTTTGGGTAAAAATCGTCATTTTGTGATTTATTGATGTTTAATTAATATTTCTTGGCTTGCTTGGAAAATATATTTCATTCTACAGGTTGTGGCTCTCGAACAAACCTTCACTCAGATGTGTATCTACATTGCAAATGACTAGCCATATTCATCCCTCAAGATCGTTGGTTGAGATATTCTCAGGCCATTAGGAAGCAAACCGTCACATGGGTTCTGTGTAGAACGTGGCCCCTATGGTGCGTGAGCTGGTGTTCTGGAAGATTCCCTTTCCTGCACGCTTAGCTCGACAACAAATTTCTTTGCCACATCAAAAGAAGATCAACGTCTCAATGATTATGTGAAGAGAAACCGACGTCTGGGATCCTGGTGGATACTCTGTGCGCTGTCGTAACTATTATGAGGCTGTTCCCTGGCTTATGTGTTGTTACGTGCTGTTAAGCCGAGCCGTTTTGTGGCATTAATATCTCCTATTATTAGAGCAGTCGAACACTAAAGGGTCGACTTGCTCCCCCAATTATAACGTTGTATATATAGATGTCCTCGTAATAGAGACGAGTTAGTCAAGTCAGTCAGTCAATCCTCTTTATCTTGAGTCTTGCTAATCTTTCCCAGCTGCAAATAGATAGAGAAACACTGTAACTTTGTTTTTATTTAATACACCTTTGTTCTAGTTTTATGAAAACTCATCAGCATGTGTGGTGATTGACTGATTAAGGCTCAACCTCTGTTTGCTAAGAAGGGCCCCTCAACAACCAGTGGTCTTCCGTCTATGTATATAATTTGTCTTTCTCTTCTGCAGATAAGTTGTGTTATTTGTTTAAATTTTGTATTTGTTTTATATATGACGTCTTTATTTTGTAACATACATGTTGTCTTGCTATGTATATAAAGGATACCTCTGTTTTATGATCTCTACATTTCACTTACTGATCATACTAATGATGTTTTAAGAATGAATTGGTGACCGGTCACACTTAGCACTTTTTAGTTGCTTAGGTAGTCTAGTTGTTTAGTTCACTTAGCTTGTTTTTAGTTTTAGTATCCACAAGCCCTTAGAGTTTAGTTAGCTTAATATTTCAAGTCCACTTATAGTTAGAATTAGTTCTGATAGGTTTCCTGTAGCTGTAGCTTAGTTCATATTTTCTTAAACCTTTCTTTGTTATGCATTACGAGCTAGTTTTCCTTCCCTAGACATAGAATAGTGTAGCTTGATTCTTGTAGATTTCCTTTCTAAATACCTTACTTATTGCTTCCTCTGCACTGTAGGATCACATGCATCATCCGGATGGTATTTAAGATCATCCAATCTTCTCTTCCTCAGTTTAAATCGTTTTCTTCCATTCGAACTGTCATTTGGACAGCCATCCGGATCGTCATTCGGACCTCAGTACTTTTTGCATTGTTTTTATGCTCATTTATACTCTAGTTTCTTATGCTTTTAAATGTAATATTTCTTGCTTTTAATTAATAGTCTTAGGTGTAATAAAGATCTTGTTTTACATTGCATAGGGTTTTTAATTAAGTTTCATCACCATTCTTAGTTTTCATTCTATTTTCCCTTACTTTGCTTTAGTTGTTTTATAGGTTACATTTGATTCATTAATACTTTACTGTTACAGAATTTATCAGTTTCATTCTTAGGATAGTTTATTGTATGTTAAGATTTCTTTTGGATTTGAGTTAATAATTTCATTCTCCAAGTACCTTAGTCCTGATAGCTTCTTCGTTAAAGCATAGGATCAGTTTTCCATTCACACAGATAATGAAGATGTTCATAAGATAGGGTTTGGTTCAGAAATAAATATCTTTATCAAGTTCTCTACTTGATTCTATATAATATATATTTATCAAGTTTTCTACTTGCTTCCAAATCAAATTCAGAAATAAATATCTTTATTAAGTTTTCTACTTGTTTTTAGATTTCATTAGTTGTACATCATTTTGCTTATAGACAGAAAATAGATCATAATGTTTAAAGTTAATTGTAATTGGTCTCTTTGTAGTTTACATCTGTTTGCCGAGATTAGGTTAGATTTATTTCTATTTTGTTTTGCTGTTACATTTGAAAGTCACTTTGATACATTCACTCTAGTTCCTATCACATTCGACATACAAAATCAAGGAGAATGGAATTAGATACTTAGTGTAGCCTTGAAGTATTGATTGCATGCATGAATAGTTGTTGAATTCACTAAGTAGTTTGTAGTTTCTATTTTAAGTCAAGTAGTTTCCAATTCCATCAAAACAATTTCAGTTCAATTTAGTTTTTCTCTTTGGAAGAATATTGTTGTTTTTATATCTTTCAGTTCTTATCCATAGAATAGGGTAGCAGAGCTTGATACTATTTTGATTTGTTGGCTTAACTAGGTTTAATTAAGTTCCTTTGTTGTCTTTCTGAAGTTTGACTCCGTTTTTTCATTTTGAAAGATCTTTCGATCTGTTCTTTATTAAATATTTCTAAGGTCTGACAAGCCGAAATCTTAGGTTCCATTCTACCTCAGCATATACTATGCCTCAACTCTAAGATTACAAACCCTGGTTGATAATTAAATATTTTGGTGATTCCTTAAGACAGTAATTACACCTCAACAAATATGCAACAAGCTCCCAACTAGTTGTCTATACAGTGAATTGTCAACCAATGGTGAAGAACCCCAATCGGTAAGCTTAGCTCCTGAAAGGAATGGGAATTTTGCAGACTTACATTCAACCATTTTTAAATTTTGAAGATTATCTGAAGCATATCTTGATTGATAAATGGTGATCCTATCCATAGTTTGATCATCCAAACCTATAAATTTTTTCAACAATCCTATATATGTCATGGCAAAAGCATTGTGCAATGCATATTTAATAGAGCCTAGTTCTTTGGTGCAGCTACTAGTTATCAATAGATCATAAACATACAGTACAATAATCAATATCAGGTCACTAACATGATGGATATCAAAATTTGGATTAGACTTACATCTCTCAAACCTTTGTGATAGCAAAAAATTGTCCAACTTGGCATACCAAGCTCTAGGAGTTTGCTTGAGACCATAGAGGGAATCCTTCAACCTGAAAAAAAAAGAAGAAGTGTATGATCTGAAATGAATCCTTAAGGCTTTTACATATATATCTCCTCATCAAGATCCCCATTAATAAATGCACTCTTCACATCCATGTGATGAACCTCCCATCGCTTGGAAGCAACAATGGCCAAAACTAGCCTGATTGAGTCCATCTTTGCCACCGGTGCAAATGTATATGTATATTCCACTCCATGGACTTGAGAGAATCCCTTAGCCACCAAAATGGCCTTATACTTTAGATCAGAACCATCAGAGGCCATTTTGGTCTTATAAACCCATTTACATTGCACTAGTTTCCTCTTGGGAGGAAGAGTGACTAAATCCCGAGTTTCATTGTCATGGAGGGAGTTCATCTCTTCTTGCATGGATGTTTTCCATATTGGTCTTTTGATGCTTATGAATATTATTGAGTATCATATTCAACCATAAGGAAACATATCCCATGAATATCTGGATCACAAGAATAAAAGGCATTGTGAAACTGTGATCTAATCTTCCTACAATCTTGAGGATCACCGCAAGCTCACCAGTAGCTTGTATGGTTTTCTCAGTCCACTTTGGCCTTGTAGGAGGGTCATGGTCATGTATCCATATCATCATATTCATCCTCCATATCAGAATCTGAAATTGTTAACACCCAAAAAGTGCTCACTACCTCATCTACCTCATTACATGACTCATTTGTCCATATTTCCTACTATATTCGCATCCAAAAGGCCTAAACCCCCCTCTTTTCCCCAAAATAAAGTAAATTCCTCCAAAAATAGAAAAAACCCTCTAAAAAGGGAATAAAAAATACAAAAAAAAGAAAAAAGAGGGAAAAAAGGAAGCAAAAACCCTATACAGCTGACCTAAACCATATGGTACCCAAAACCATGGGTCAGCACTCCACCACTAAAAACCTATAAATAGGTGATGGAGGCTACCCATTTTTCATCCACAGTCATCCCTATCCTTACTCTGCCAAAATCACTCCTGAAACCCTATCTCACCCTTTTGAGCTATTTTCACATTTGAGTGCCCCTTTGGCCCATTTCAAAAACTCGTTGGAGAAAGAGAAAGGAACAACACTGGAGCTTGGAAGAAATCCTCCTAGACTGCTGCAAGAGATTCACCAACCTCTACACCTGAGGTAATTTTTAATACAAAAAAAGAGAAATCTTTGCCATATTTTCATGTTTTGCTATTTATGTTAATGCTCATGCTAGGTTAAATTTCATACTGTTTTACTGCTTTTATTTACTGTTTATTGAACTACTACTAAGGAGGCCCTTCTCCTTAGTAGGTGCTCATTTGTACAAGTTAGGGAGAAAAACCTAGATACAGTTTTGGCGACTCCCCTAGTGTTCCTTTGAATTTCTGGTTATAGTTTTAAACATTTTTAATTTTCTGTAATATTTTTCTGTTTTTTCCTTTCGGTTGCCGTAAACCGCGTCTTTTGTCCCCACAGTTGCGATCCGACCGCATCTTTTAGACTGTTACCTGCGATTCGACCGCGGCTCTTAGACTGTTTCCGGCGATCTACCGACAGTTTTCAGTCTGTTACCTGCGATCTGACCGCAACTCTCATCCTGTTTCGTGTGGTCCGACTGTCGCTGTTCACCCCTTTTCCCGAGGTCCGCCTGCTGCTTTTAACACTTTTCCTGCTATCCACCTGTGACTTTCGGCCCTTTTTCCGTGGTCCGCCTGCGGCTTTCAGACATTTTCCTTCTATCCGCCTGCGACTTTCGGCCTTTTTCCCGCGGTCTGCCTACGGCTTTCAGCCATTTTCCTGCTATCCGCCTGCGACTTTCGGCCTTTTTCCTGCGGTTCGCCTGCGCCTTTCAACCATTTTCTTGCTATCCACCTGTGACTTTCGGCCTTTTTCCTGCAGTCCGCCTGCGTCTTTCTGCCATATTTCCGCAATCTGCCCGCGACTATTGCCCTGTTTTCCGCTGTAATACCCCCAATTCGACCCTTAGGATGTAATGTGTACTTGTGATGTATGTTTTCCTAGCATGGAGCTCAAGGCCAAGGCCCCGCTAGTGAAAGCCGAATTTTATTTAAAAGGCAAGTATTTGATATTTTGATACCATGTGCTCTTAAGCCATGGAAATTGTAATAGGATGTAAATAAACATCAGGCAATATAAAATGTCCAAAGTTGGCTACGGAGGCAACGAATGAGAAGGGGCCACGTGTATCCACTAGGGAGTGGTGAGGGGGCTATGGGAGTGACCCATAGGTTGCCATATGTCTTTATGAGAACCCATTTGACTTCCTTAGGTGACATTAATGCCAATTGTAAGGAAGGTGGTTGAGATTTTCAGCCCATGGCTTCAATGGAGCATGGGCAGCCCTGAAATTCGTATGGGTGGACATGGGCTCTGATTGCTTGGGCAAGAAGTCACTCAACCTCATGGGAAGTTGCTTGATTCACACCCCATTCCATTGTGAAAGGACCTAGAAGGATTCCCATCCAAAAACATGTGCCAGCAGTGAGGAAAAACCAGAAATCGCGACCTTGAGAGAACCCAGTTTTTGAAAGACCAAAAACGTCCAGATTTGGCATGGGACAAGGAAATCCATTGGGGAATCCATTAGCATGAACCTTGGGGCAAATTTGGGAGCATTAGCTACCCCGAAATCAATGGGAAAACCCAGTTTTTGCAGCTCAGAAAATCAGTGACGGATTTGGGTTGTTTGTGACAGAGTTGTGAGAAATCCAGTTGTGGATGTATGAGCAGAGGATGGGATTGCTGAGTCTAGCTTGAAGAGTATGTGGCTCTGGGATTGAGCTTAGTGGACTAGCATCCTCCTCCATCTCCTATTACATGCTTGAGAAACCCAACCGTGTGTTGGCTTAGCATGGCTGTTTGAGTGAAACCCTGACTGTGAGTGAGCCATCTAGTTCCTCCTTAGTGGATACACAGCCCAGCTCGGGGGTGATCTCTCAGCTGAAAGAATACAGGCTGGACAGAGATCTATGGTTGGGTGGAACGTTGCTCTCACGTAGCCATTCGTTGGACATCATCTTCTCAAGATAAGTGTTCTGTGGATTATAAATTATTCCTTTTTGCATTCTGCAATATATATATTAAGTTGCCCATGTTTAAGGAAATGAATTAATATAGAATCCATGCATGGCATACGAATGAGATTGGGTCTCTGTATGTTGAATCATTCCTTGCTGTGATTGATATGATTGCAATTACTGTCTGTTTGAGTGCTTGTTAGCATGTTCATTCCGCTGTGTTTATATTGAAATGAATCTGCATATAGAAGTTTTAAAATATTAAGTTATTTATGTGCAAAAATTATTGGGGCTAAATTTACAAAATCCCGGTAGGTTGTTAATGTCTCCTTCCCTGTTGTTCTATGGGGAAGGGGATGTTACAGAGTGGTATCAGAGCTCTAGGTTCAACCCTACGGCTGTTGGACCCTTCACAGAATTGCAAATCATTGAGTGTACATGCATTTTGTAAATTGGAGCTAAAACGCATTAAAAGAAACTGAAATGCATTTTGTGTGTAGATGCATTTTGTATTTTGTAATTTGCATGAACAGGGATTAATTGTGAATCCATTGCATGGACTGTCGAATGATAAATGTATGAAAGATTTTGAAATTCCTAAGTGTTTTTGAAAATCCGTTTAAGTCAGTTTCGGAAAGAATTCCCGAATGACTTCCGCAGTTGCGGAAGCATTCGGCGAATTGCTCCGAAACTGCGGAAGCATTCCGCGAGTTTTTCCGCAACGCGGAAGAGTTCGGGAAGTCGCCCCGAAATTTGCGGAAGGAATTCCCTTCCGAAATTTTCGGAAGGAATTCTCTTCCGAAATTTGCGGAAGGATTCCGCGAGTTGTCCCGCAACGCGGAAAAATTTGGCGAAGTGCTCCGAAAAAGAAGAAAATTTTCTAAGTGTTTTCGAAAATTTTGTTTAAAGTTTGTTTCGGAAGAGTTCGGGAAAGTCTTCCGAAACAGCGGAAGGATTCCGCGAACGGTTCCGCAACTGCGGAAGAGTTCGGGAAAGTCTTCCGAAACAGCGGAAGGATTCCGCGAACGGTTCCGCAACTGCGGAAGAGTTCGGGAAAGTCTTCCAAAACGGTGGAAGAATTCCGCGAAGGGCTCCGAAATCGCGGAAGGATTCGGGAAAGTCTTCCGAAACGGCGGAAGCCTTTGCCGAATGGCTCCGCAATTGCGGGAGCATTCGCCGAATGGCTCCGCAACGGAAGCCTTCGCCGAATGGCTCCGCAGTTGCGGGAGCATTCACCGAATGGCTCCGTAGTTGCGGGAGAATTCAGCGAATCGCTCCGCCATTGCGGAAGCGTTCGCCGAACTGCTCCGCAATTGCGGAAGCGTTCGACGAACTGCTCCGCATTGCGGAAGCGTTCGGAGAACCGGCCCGCACGCCCGGACGCGAAAAAAAAAAAAAAAAAAAAAAAAAAAAAAAAAAAAAAAAAAAGAAAAAAAGAGAGTAAAGTGGCTAAAACTTGATTTTTTGATAGCAGGAGCATCCGAACTCAGAATGGAATGATTCCTGTGGGGCTTGGAGGCCATTGACGAAGGCCATGAAAGGACCAGTGAAGACCCGTAGCCCATTACACTCCGATTTGACAGAAAATGGATAATAGTGACTTTTAAAGGACAGAGTCCCGAGGCTTGACAGAAGGCCGGTTTAAGCTGAAATTGATACGAGGCAGTCATGAAGCAGGCACAATGTTAATTTCCGAATCTTGGAACCCAACTCCAAAGGATGTGGAGTCGGGGTGAACAAGAAGGCCAAAAAGCACTGTTCCGGGCCACTTTTTCGGGATTTTGAAAAGCTTGTGGGCAGTAAAAGTGACCCTAGATGTGGGAATCAGAAATTTTACTGAACTAGACATTTCATATTCTCATTAAGACGGACAACTTCCGTTAGACGAAGATTTTCCAGAAATACACCGTTTGGGAGATAGCCGTTTTTGGCCCAAAATTTGGAATTTTGGGAAAATGTGAAAAGTGAGAAGTAGTGAAATCCAGAAATTCATAGAAGATGAATGGTGCATCGGAATTGAAATCCGTGAATTGCTGAGTATTCCTTGTTATATGGACTAACTTCGCCCGATAGATAAGTTTTTGTGATTCCTCATAGATTTTCTTCCACAGGTGGCTGAAGTTGGCATTCGGGACCAAAATGCAACTGTGTAAAATGTGCAGAACTGGAGTGAAAGTTGTCATTTTTGAAGGGATGCAGTTTTCGCACCTGATGTCGGAATGGAGCATGAAGGCAGGCATTGAAAAGCTTGTCCAGCAGGGAACAATGATGCATGACCAGAGTTTGAATGAGGTCTACAGATATCATAGATATTTAGTGCAGAAGAGTGCCAGCGGCTGTTTTGACAAACAAATTTTGTTGTCAATATGGGCAATTTCTACAATTGCATGATATGGAAGAGAAATTCCATGATACGAGGAGGGATCGAAAAGGGAAGAATTCTTTAAACCTCAGTTTGTTATCATACTTATAATTATGAAATTGTCATATGGCATAAAAATGTTAAAAATGTAAGGGATTACATAGATGTATATGCACTAAATGGCACCTTAACAAACATTGCATAGTGCATATGGAAATGCTTGTGCATAAATGGGATATTGCATATTGGTAGAATAATGAAGTCTGGATATGCAATAAATCACTAATGGAGAATATTGTGGCTGATAATCATTATTGATGTTGGTATTGGTTGTAGAACCAAAGATAACAAAGAGCATGGCTAAATGTGCTGAGGATGTTGTTGCATGAAGCCAACAAATCTATGATCATAAAGTTGGCAAAAGGACTGAGCAGCTTTGGTAAGAAGCCAACTGATCAGGTAACATCAGGCGATGTTAATGGTAGCCATGCAGGTAATGATTATTGGTGCCAAATTGCATGAATGTTGAAAGAGGATTTGGTAAGATCCCTTCGACTATGTTTGAGCTATGTTGAAATAGTTTGCATGTGATATTGAATACTGATTGGGACGGTTAACCTACCAAGCTTGGTGAGGTGCGGGTAAGTGAAGGAAATGATCCTTACACCCTATGACTGTTTAGAAATATCAATGCATTCATATGAATTTATATAATTCCATGTGTATGTTGGTTATGTGCTTAATAACCAAGGCGAGTGAGGATGAGTGATCCTGATTATGGTAATACAAGTTATATGAGATAGTCATGTCTCGATCATAATATGCTTGAATGCATAGTACTCATGAAACAATGCAGGGTGGCATTGAGTAGATGTGCATTAAGAGATTTTATAAATCTTGTGATGCATTGTATGAATGCATAGGGATGATGCATATGTTATTGAAAAATAAATAATGAATGAAATGATGAATTGATGATAATTCTGGGATCATTTCATGAGTTGTTATGAATGCAAAATAGTAAGTGCATGAAGAGCCCAATCATGATCGATGGGCTGCTAGAATACCTTGTGGAAGGACAGAATTGTATGAATGATATGATTGTGGAATAATGAGTATTTGAGATTTATTTAAGTTGCATGGATATGGTGATTATGTCTTGAAATTCTATTATGATAATGATGCATATATAGAAGTGTAAATATTTCATTGCATTTCAAATGTTAACAGCTGAAGGTGTTTGAATTATTGAGTGTTATAATTCTGAGATCACCTCAGTAATTGTTGTGGCAATGAAATGATAATATGCATAGATACTCATGACATGTTTGGCTGATTGAAGTTTCAGTTTCCGGTAGGAAGGTCTTACATATGGCAATGAGGATAAGACCATGGTAGAGACCAGGATCTACCACATGCAAAGGCCAAAGGTTATGAGAAGGTTCTCATGGTTGAGAGCTCTAAGTTCTGTTAGTAAAAACAGTTGTAAATATCAGATTTGTAAATGTTTCGGATTTGAAATTTTACTAATAATTGCTAATGACTGTTTGGCTTGTATGAAAATGTGTCAGGAGGACATGCTGTAAGTGGATGCTCATGTATGGCAGCAGGCATAAGACCATAATGGGTAGAATGGTGTCACTTACAGAAGCCAAACAATATGAGGATAGTCTCATGGATAAGAAAACCAATTTCTGTAGTAGACAGAGTTGCAAATGCATACTGAATTTAATTATTAATGCCATGGATTGGTTATGGAGCAATCAGATTTGAAATTGTATTGCTAAGTGTTGCTGACTGTTTGGCTGTTTAGTAAGTGTGCCAGGAAGACACATTGCAGGAAGACCATGGGAGAGGTCCTGCAGAATCCAAACTTCATGGGAAGGGATTCCATGATTTGAAAATGGGTTCCAGGTGGAATGCCATACGACATTATTAAAGTTTCATCTGCACTGCATGATTGGTAAACAATATGAGTGAGATGGTAAAGGTTATGTTAGTAAGACCTATGAAGGATATGTAACATCAAAAGGAATTGGTATGGCCAACCGAGGGACTGTCAACTCAGAGAAAGAGCCTCCATTCCTCATTAAAGAAGAGAAATATCATCGACAAAATGGATAAGTTTTCCATAAACCTTGAATGATATATATATATCTAATTATTAGAGTTAATATGCAGAACATGTTTTGATTTTATTTCCATCATGAAAGACTGCTTGAAGTATGATTAGGACCTTCATAGTTCACATCAGTAAGGAGTGCACGCCTTTCTGGTGCTGAGTTATGTTAGGGATGCCAACATTGACTACGCCTTAAGGGAATGGACGCATTCCTGGTGTTTCAAGGTTGGATAGTGAATGTTATGAAATATGTTTACAATTCTAGGGCAGCGATACTAATGAGCTCGCTATCCATTTTGTGTGACAGATTATACATATGAAACTCAGTGCTGC
This sequence comes from Larix kaempferi, assembly GCA_027924585.1. NCBI lineage: Eukaryota > Viridiplantae > Streptophyta > Pinopsida > Pinales > Pinaceae > Larix > Larix kaempferi. The sequence continues at coordinate 13,468,671 of BSBM01000196.1, forward strand.
ACATTAAAGAGAAAAGTGAAGAAAATAGTACTCAAGAAGACTGTATGAGCAGTGGTAACCCTTGCGTAGGGTGAGTGGGTATCATGAGGCCATGATAGCCTGCAGTTAAGAAAGTCACCTAAAGAATTCCTTAATGGAACCGCCGGCTTACATAAGAGAAGAAGTGCCACCCTTGTGTGGGTGAAGAATTGTTATGCGCATTGAGGGATTGTGATACCGTGAAAGGCTGATGCAAGCCTAAGGCAAGAGTAGTGGAGCCTTGACCTGTAATGGTCGGTGGCGCAGTTACCTTCCATTGGTCGATGACCCAGACGTATGTGCTGGCTCGGCAATGGAGAGGGCCAACCAGGTATGGGACTGGTTGGGCACCACCAAATGCTTGGTAAACCCAGTCGGCATGAAGGTGTACTGGTAGGGCATTAATTAATTGATGATTTGGAATAGCCTGCGTGCTGGCCGAACATCTTAGTCCGCAGAAGGATCCCAAGGCTTATAAAGTAAAAGCAGGACCCTGTGGACCAGAGAGGAAATGCACAGTACAGATAAGTATTCATTTTCATTCACTTCTTATTTGAAATAATGAAGGTTTCAAGCATAAAGCTTGTAACAGTGAGCTGATGCGTTATTGTTTATTTGTTGGAAACCTTGGTCAATACAGGAAGCAAGGACCCTGAAAGAACTAAAAGTTGCTTGGTAAATCCAGAGAGTGGCTGGTTGAGCGAGATTATTGATGATTTGGAGCAGCCTGCGTGCTGGCCAAACATGCGAGATTATTGATGATTTGGAGCAGCCTGCGTGCTGGCCAAACATGCGAGATTATTGATGATTTGGAGCAGCCTGCGTGCTGGCCAAACATGCGAGATTGTTGATGATTTGGAGCAGCCTGCGTGCTGGCCAAACATGCGATATTGTTGATGATTTGGAGCAGCCTGCGTGCTGGACAAACATGCGAGATGGTTGATGATTTGGAGCAGCCTGTGTGCTGGCCAAACATACAAGGTTATTTGATGTTGTGGAGCAGCCTGCGTACTGGACAAACATACGAGACTGTTAGATGTTGAGGGGCATCCTGCGCGCTGGCCAAACACCCAAATCCATAGGAGATTCCAAGGCTTGTAAAGCAAAGAAGAACCCTATGGAATAAAGTGAAGACATCTAGTGCAGATAAGTATTTGGTTATCTTGTAATTTTCTTGCTTATGAATATACATGTGTATATGATTTGGTTATGATTCCTATGAAAATAAACTAAACATGTGAATTAATTCATTGTTTGAGTGTAGGTATTGTTGGAAGCAATGACTATGGAAGCATCTTAAGGATGCATGTGGACATGTAACCACCCTAAAGAGCTCAACATGAGCAGTAATGAAAGATGGGGCTAATGGGACTGTGTGAGCCCTAGCAGCCAAGAGTTAGACCAACCAAGTGGAGGAACTCCATGGTTGAGAGATCTGGAATAGACCATAGACACTACGTGTCATAGCCGAGAAGGGCAGGTCAAGCATTCACATGAAGTGAAAGAGGACAGGAGCATGAAAACCACAGTGGTGGTGTGGGTTCCAGGATGGAACAAGACTAAGAGGAGAAACTCTTACTGCTCTCCCTCTCTTTCCTTTTTATTGATGCATTTATAAAATTAGAAAATTGTTGAATGCATGCATGACTGAAATTAAAAGTGTGTTTATTCGATTAAAGTGAATTGTGAATGCTAAGTAATGAATTGTGAATGGATGAACATGAAGGAATTCATGTGTATGTTGGGCAAGCATAAAAAGTGTGGAAGTCTCATGAGTAAAGCATGGACTATCCATGTCAACTGGGGATAAACCATTGACTGATTTTTAAATGTTTGGGGTTATGCTTGGCCTAACGAGAATTGTAATGATGAATTTCACAGGTGGAAATTGAATCGATTGGTTGCAGCCGGTGCAGGCAAGTGTTGCTAGTGAGCAAAGCGTGGTCATTTGTTTCCATTGACCATGGCAGCAGACCAAGGGCTATCAGGATTGGCTGGAAGTCTTCTTCAAACAATTGCCAAGACCCAAGAAAATCTTGGAGAGATGCTCAAGATGCAAAAGCAGCAGAACGAGATGAACCACAAGGTCTTGCAGGACACTCTTCGTCTGCAGAAAGAGGTAAAAAGCATTATGAAAGGAATCAGCAAGGGAGAGAAAAGTGGATCAATGAAGAAGCATTCATCCAATCGTCCGATTAAGGAACGCTCCAGGTGGAAAGACTCAAAGGAAATTGAGCATGCAAAGATGAAGCAACCAATGAAGTGTTGGAAATGTGGAGGGGATCATTGCCTCCACAATTGCCCAACAAGAGAACCTCAAGAAGGTAGCAGCCATAAAGTTTTCAGACTTGTGGACGAGCTGGAAGATCCGAATCAGCAGGAGCAGCTCGTGAAAATCAAAGGACTTGGTCCTGAAAGTCAAAGTAAATGATAGAATGCAGAGCAGATCTGCAAAGTTTCGAAGTTTTGGATATATGTAAATTGTATATATATATATGCCTAAGTCTTGGAACACCGAGGACGGTGTTGTTCTAAGGGGGAGGGGAATGTAATACCCCCAATTCGACCCTTAGGATGTAATGTGTACTTGTGATGTATGTTTTCCTAGCATGGAGCTCAAGGCCAAGGCCCCGCTAGTGAAAGCCGAATTTTATTTAAAAGGCAAGTATTTGATATTTTGATACCATGTGCTCTTAAGCCATGGAAATTGTAATAGGATGTAAATAAACATCAGGCAATATAAAATGTCCAAAGCTGGCTACGGAGGCAACGAATGAGAAGGGGCCACGTGTATCCACTAGGGAGTGGTGAGGGGGCTATGGGAGTGACCCATAGGTTGCCATATGTCTTTATGAGAACCCATTTGACTTCCTTAGGTGACATTAATGCCAATTGTAAGGAAGGTGGTTGAGATTTTCAGCCCATGGCTTCAATGGAGCATGGGCAGCCCTGAAATTCGTATGGGTGGACATGGGCTCTGATTGCTTGAGCAAGAAGTCACTCAACCTCATGGGAAGTTGCTTGATTCACACCCCATTCCATTGTGAAAGGACCTAGAAGGATTCCCATCCAAAAACATGTGCCAGCAGTGAGGAAAAACCAGAAATCGCGACCTTGAGAGAACCCAGTTTTTGAAAGACCAAAAACGTCCAGATTTGGCATGGGACAAGGAAATCCATTGGGGAATCCATTAGCATGAACCTTGGGGCAAATTTGGGAGCATTATCTACCCCGAAATCAATGGGAAAACCCAGTTTTTGCAGCTCAGAAAATCAGTGACGGATTTGGGTTGTTTGTGACAGAGTTGTGAGAAATCCAGTTGTGGATGTATGAGCAGAGGATGGGATTGCTGAGTCTAGCTTGAAGAGTATGTGGCTCTGGGATTGAGCTTAGTGGACTAGCATCCTCCTCCATCTCCTATTACATGCTTGAGAAACCCAACCGTGTGTTGGCTTAGCATGGCTGTTTGAGTGAAACCCTGACTGTGAGTGAGCCATCTAGTTCCTCCTTAGTGGATACACAGCCCAGCTCGGGGGTGATCTCTCAGCTGAAAGAATACAGGCTGGACAGAGATCTATGGTTGGGTGGAACGTTGCTCTCACGTAGCCATTCGTTGGACATCATCTTCTCAAGATAAGTGTTCTGTGGATTATAAATTATTCCTTTTTGCATTCTGCAATATATATATTAAGTTGCCCATGTTTAAGGAAATGAATTAATATAGAATCCATGCATGGCATACGAATGAGATTGGGTCTCTGTATGTTGAATCATTCCTTGCTGTGATTGATATGATTGCAATTACTGTCTGTTTGAGTGCTTGTTAGCATGTTCATTCCGCTGTGTTTATATTGAAATGAATCTGCATATAGAAGTTTTAAAATATTAAGTTATTTATGTGCAAAAATTATTGGGGCTAAATTTACAAAAGCCCGGTAGGTTGTTAATGTCTCCTTCCCTGTTGTTCTATGGGGAAGGGGATGTTACATCCGCGGTCCGACCGCGCAGATTTGCCACAGACCCGCGGTCTATTTTCTACACTTTTTCCCTGTTTGAATGCAGTACTTTGCTGCAATATTTTCTGCACCTGCACAACCATCTGTCCTATCTGCAGCCTTACTTCCCTACAGCCTGTTTTCTGCAGTATTATTTCTGTTCCATTTACATAATTTTTTAAATTTTAGCATTTTAATTGAAAAGAGAAAATTTTCCATTTCAAAGTTTAATTTCTACATTGTTATTTTTAGTTAGAAATTTTCCCACCCCGTGGCACTTTTGTTTGGGTTCATTATCTCACACGCACACACTATGTCACCTAATTCAAGTGAGCCCTAAAATACTACTTAACACAACCAACATTCTAACCTAACTTGGGGAACACATAAGAATCTTGTAGTTAGGTAGGATTGGGGGGATAAGGCATCCAAATAACACCCCTCGGTTGCTTACAGTTGAGACATAGTTGTTGTCCATTAGGGAACCAAAATCCCCTAGTACTTTTTGGCACGGTCACAACCATTTTATCAGAGGGCCTCTCCCCTAGGAGGGTTGAAGTAGCCAGACTGGTTCCAGAGGCCTGAGTGGAATACCGCACTCCATTCAGTAACGAAAGGATACCTTTCGTAGTTCTCAGTGTATCACCCGTATGGGGATACAATGGCGATAGAACCAAACTGCAGATTCACCTTTTCTGGACGTGTCATGAACGGGATATCTTCGTTGCCTTTCTTCTAGGATTGACTACTCGGTGTCCCTCCCGGTAGGGGGATATCTTTAATGACTTGGCTCTACTATCCATATTGTCTGACTTGGATTTCATCACCTTGTAGAGGATATGTCTGGTTGAGTCAGAATACTATTTAGCTAGGTGTTTGTATGCTCCCTTACCTCCTTTTGGTCTAGCGAGTCCACTATTTTTATTTTCTAGGAAACCTGCTGCTTGTTGGTATTCTGACCATTTCTGTTGATACTCCACTTATTGTATCACAGCTGTTACAATAAGTGTTTTGAGTTGGTTGTTGGCCTGAGTGCCATATTTTTTGCGCTCTCCTTCTGCACACTTGGTTGCATTAGGGTTTTTGAGCTATTTTTCACTCAACACAACCCCTAGATACTTGACACCATCTGTCAGCATTGAGTCCCCGAGACATTCTCAGTGCCTCCGGGGTGAGCCCCCGCAGCACGGTTCACTTGACATCACCCGTCATAGACGTAGATCTTCATCACTTGATACAACTCATCATAGATCTCGAGCTTTGTCACTTGACTCCACTCGTCAATGTGTAATGTCCCTTATTAGGAATTTTATTAAAATTGCAATTTTCCACCTTTTTTCCCTAGTTCGACCTTTGACTAGTTTTGATCTCTAGGTCCCCAATTTGCCCCAAATGATCCCAAATCTTCTGAGAAGGTATATGAATGATATTATAAAACAAATATGTGTTTCAGGGATGCCTTTGTACCTTTAAAATACTTCTGCAAATCCTCTTTCAATTCTGATCAATGTAGGTAACTTTACTAGTGATTTTCCTTTGACTAGTATTGGCCTCTAGGTCTCAAATTGACTCCAAATGCCTTCAAATATTCAAGGAAGGTGTATGAATGATATTAGAACTTGAATATGATGTTTATGGATTAAATATGTCCACCAAAAGACCTCTGCAAACTCTCTTTATATTCTGGACCAATTATGCAATTTTACTAGTGATTTGGGGTTCAAATCCCCCTGGGGTAAGTACTGAAAATGGCTTCCCAAATGCCTCCAAACCCACTCAAATTTATGAACAGAGGTATGTAATGTGTTAATTATTTTATTAAAGTCTCATATGCACCATTAATGGATTATTACAAATGTTCTCACCCTCTCCCATTCAACTGCAAAAATCCCCAATTCGACCCTTGGGGCAATGGCACTATTTCACCTCCCAATACAACTAAACTGAGTAAAAATGCTTCAAATGCTCAAGTACAGTACATGAAACTTGTAGAAGACATCCATGGAAGTATATTGATCACAAATATATCAGAGAATCATCCATTCATTCGAAATCATCATCAATACATTGGTTCACAACAAGGTAGTGGGGAAATCACATTGTTCTTTCATTAAAAATGAGATTTATACATTTCTACTTGGAATTTCGACCTGAAACTTTTTGGAGATGAAGAATAGAGTATTTAATTCATATTACAAAATAAATGGGGCATTAAAATCTTCCCCAAAGAGTACAATATCTCACCAAAAACGCCCTCCCTCAAGGATCAAGAATATGCCATCAAAACTGGAAATGGTTGAAGGAGTGAGCTGCAATAGAAGAAACCATGAGCTGCCCTATAGCTTACACCTGCAAATAAAGACTCCATTAAAGCTCCAAATGAAAGGTCTGAATGGCCTTTCCAATTACCAACTTGGATGGGAATCTTTCACCCTCGAAATTGGCTAAGGCAAGAAACTAGTCATCCACTAGCTCTCCCTCTTCAGAAATGCAATTGCAAATTCTACAAATGATCAAAAGCTGGTTTCATTCTTTGTTATTGACATTTATAAACTTCTAATGTCCTCCATGGGTCGAATTCCTTCCAAGAGACTCATGCCAACTCAAGTTGGGAAGAGATTCCAAAGAACACCACTTGTACAACAATTCCTAGTCTCCCACTTCCACCAAATTACATGTGGAAGCATCTTAGCTGCCCTAACACCCTTGAGCGCCCTCTTGGAGTCTATTTTTATCCCTTACATGTCATATATGTCATATGTCATCCTTAAGGTCTGATTTGTGTCATAGGTGTCATAGCATCTTCATCATTGTTGTCATAGAGCTAGGGAATCTAGCCCAAGTGTCTCACTAGCTCCAAATTGCCTCTTCCTCTTCCATGGGAGTTACTCTTCCTCTATATTTAGACCTTGTATGAGTCATGCAATGAATAATACCTTTTGGAATCCCCCAAGTATGTTACCATTCACTTTGAATTCGAATTGGTGAGAGAATGATGCCAAGTGTAGTGGGGAAATCTAGCCATATGTGGGTCCCACTTCCTCCATGTGTATTCATGATCAAATGCCACTTTGATTTTCACTTGTATATATTTATTTAGCTCCTTTATTAAATATTTATGCCATTCTAATGTTCAAACATCATTTATTATCCCCATTATTCCAAATCCCAAAGCTTCCACCCCAAACCTAGGAAACTAGTAATTTTCCTCCTTGGCAATTATTTGACCTTTAGCATCAATTTGACAAACTTTAATGAATAGGGCCAATGTGATTAGGCCATTGTGACCCAATGCCAAATTTGGGACATGACAAATCCTCCCTTCCCAATATTGCTTGTCCTCAAGCAATTTTAAACATGGGTGTTGAAGAACCTACTTTGTGTATAATTCTTTGAAGTTGCCATTGAATTGCCCAACCTTGACTCTTTGAGTTTCCATGAAGATTTTAGAGAGGAACCACCATGATTGCTGCTGCACTACTCTGATAAAAATCACTTTATTAAGTGGGGAAATCCATCTCCCATACTGCTTGTTTCCCCCAAAATTTGAAACCAATGAGATAAAAATTATTCCAGGGTCCCATTGCTTGTATTGCACCCCAACAATTAAGAGTGCTCTCCAACCTACCATTAGAGAGATTTTGAGGTCAAAAAAGGGCCTCCTAAGAGATGTACTACAAAAATATGAGATATATTAAAATATTATGAATTGGGGGTTTTATGGGATAGGTATATATGACAAGTCACCTCCCACACTATTTTCTATGCACAATATAAATAACCATGGTTGAGTTACTTTTCAAAATTCACTAGAAATAAAATTAATAAAATAAGTCTACATTGATGTGACTAAGATTCATTGTAAATTCCCAAAAATGTATTGTCCTTTAACATTTATTTGTCTTGAACTTGCAAATGAAATTAAATAATAAAAAACATTTTTAGGATCTTTTTTTTAATTTTATGTTGATTTTTTGTATTTAGTACTTTTCTCATGAATTTAATAATGTAATTTAATTGAGAATTTATTTACATGTAAAATGTCAATAATATTATTATAATCCACATTGCATTATTATTATTTATTAAATCTATTATTATTCTTTATTAGTTTGACATTATGTTATTAAATAGAATGGAGTGAATATATAATTTATAATTAAAAACATAAAAATGATAATATATTATTTTATAAAAAAATGTGAAAGGACTTTTTTTATGAATTAAAAGTAATTCACTTGAAAATGACAATAATATTATTTTATGTGAAAGTGTGAAAAGACATTCATTATGAGTACTTTACTTGAAAATGACAATAATATTATTTTATGAAAAGACTATCATTATGAGTACTTTACTTTATGACTTAAAAGTACTTACACCACTATCTTGGTTAACTATGTGTTTTCATCCACCATAGAAAATTTGACAAATAAGCATTCTTAACTCATGCAATGCCACCTCACCAAGGGGGATGATGTCATCTACTAGAATGTGATTGGTTGTATTTTATAGTACATTTTCTTTGTTTTGAGGCCATTTTTTGACCTCAAAATTTCTCTAATGACCATTAGATAAGAGGATTCCTGGATCCCATTTTCTTGTATGCATTCTTTCAAACATCATGAGTACCAAATATATATCATCAAAGTACATAAAAGCATAGTGAAAATGTACATCAAGGATATGCTTCATCAAAGAGTCATGAAAGTGCTTATACCTCCAAGCAAGTAGACCACCATTTTCCAAGTGCATACAAGCTTCAAGTGACCAATCAAATCTGCTCCAATGACATAGGTGAGGATCCCATGTCCTATAATGCTGCTCCAAAAGGATGTGATATGCATCAAAATATTCAACCATGTATTCTTTCATCCAAGAAGTGAATGAAGAATCTCCACTAAAATCTGAACCAAATAATGAGTAGAAAAAACAAGGAGACTTCAAATGAATCAAAGAAGTCTCACCCATACATCCCTGAATGTGAGAGTCATAAAGATATAACAAAGTATGTGTCTTGCAACAAAAATGTTCTCCAATCATAAATATATTCACCCAAGTGTTGGATGAAGTTCCTCCAACATCAAATGAATCAAGTGTTGAGCAAGAAAAACCATGAGTCTTCAAGTGACTCAAATGCATATCATAGGTGCATTCGTGTAGATGTGCATCATCATAAAGTAACAAAGGATGCTTCTGCAAATTTGAATAAGAATGTGCTCCAACCATATCATCATAAAAAGTAAATCTAGGAGTTCCATACTCCTCATGTGGCACCATAAAAAAGAACCCTTTCACCCATACTTCATTGAGATTAATGTTGCAAAACATGGAATTGTAGGATGTAGGAGAATGAACCAAATCACCCAAATGATCAAGAGGTACAGAAGTTTCATCATGGGAAGGATCCATATGGGTAGTATCATGCAGCTCCTTCAAAAGTGTGAGCTCTTTGTCATAGTTTGGTTCCAATGTAGAGGAATCATGCTCTTTTTTAAAAATTGCATAACCTTCATCAAGAGGCAATTCAAATTCCTCTTCCACCACACCAAGTGTTTGGATCTCTTCAAGTTCATCTTCAAACACATCAAGAACATTCAAATTTTCACATTTCTCATGATCCACCATGTCATGAGAATCCTCCAAACAATCTACCATTTGACAATCTGAAACATAGGAGGAAAAACAAGTATCTTACAACTTTTCAAGAAGTTGCTCATTTTGAATTGTGAGCTTATGAATATCCTCATTATTCTTCAAGTATGCATCATGTAACAATTCATTAAGCTCAAACAAATGGTTTCTATCAAAAAGCAAAGACATGAAATTACCTTTGATGTGGCACATTGCTCTTTGAATCTTCTCCATGTCTTCAAGGAAGGATGTTTCCTCCAATGAAGTAGCTCTCCAACAAGAATTTGACACCAATGCTTGAGTGTCATGGAGAATGCTGAGGGACTCTTGGATCTTGTTTTCATTCATCTTTAAGGACCCTTCAAGAAAATGAGGCTCTTGCAAATGAACCTCCTCATCTTCTTCAATTTTGTTTGGACCAACTTCATGAAGCTCAAGTGGTGATGGGGAAGTTGATCTTGGTTCTTCTTCAACTGCTACAAGGTCTTCATTATCATGCTTAATGAAACTTGTACTTGTAGAAACACTTTCAAAAGTGATCTCTATGTCACCAACATAGAGGTGTGAGCACCCATCAGTAGGTACTCCTTCATAGTTTAAGCATCCATCAGTAGATGCTCTTTGGTTCATGTCTAAGCTAGAAGGTGTCTCGAAATGATCTTCCATATTTTCAATAGAATCTTCTTCATGCTCTTGTGATGTCTCTTCCTTTTGCTCCTTAAAGCAAGCTGATGCATTTTGCCCCTTGTTTTCCTTAGGATCAATATATTTGGAATCTCTTCTTGAATAAATCTCAAAAGCTCTCCTCAAGGAGGACACCATTTCATGCACACATATATGATACTCGCTCCAAGGATTTTTACAAGAAGGGCATAAACCTTTCTTCACTAACTCCACATCTTCATTTTTGGGCCTATTTTCAAAAACATGTTTAGCATAGTACTCAAAAGACATGGCATTTTGTGTATTTTTGCTAAAAGCAAGATATTCTTGATATTTTTGATATTGTTGGGGCAAGATTTTATATTTTGCTCTCCATCTTTGGAACTCACTCATAGAATTATCCTTGGTTGGTGTGACACACTCATATTCATTAGATTTAAATTCATAAGAATAATCTTCATTTCTCTTGAAATTGTAAGAAGTGTTGCATGATGGCACCTCTTCCTCATACCATTCACATTCTGCTTCATATTGCTCATAAGCATCTGCATATTCCTCATAAGAATTGTACTCATAGGATTCATCATAAGAGTAAGAAATGGCTGCCAATTATTCTTGAATGTATGTACCTAATACATAGGTGCAAGGACCATGCTCTGATACCACTGTAATGTCCCTTATTAGGAATTTTATTAAAATTGCAATTTTCCACCTTTTTTCCCTAGTTCGACCTTTGACTAGTTTTGATCTCTAGGTCCCCAATTTGCCCCAAATGATCCCAAATATTCTGAGAAGGTATATGAATGATATTATAAAACAAATATGTGTTTCAGGGATGCCTTTGGACCTTTAAAATACTTCTGCAAATCCTCTTTCAATTCTGATCAATGTAGGTAACTTTACTAGTGATTTTCCTTTGACTAGTATTGGCCTCTAGGTCTCAAATTGACTCCAAATGCCTTCAAATATTCAAGGAAGGTGTATGAATTATATTAGAACTTGAATATGATGTTTATGGATGACATATGTCCACCAAAAGACCTCTGCAAACTCTCTTTATATTCTGGACCAATTATGCAATTTTACTAGTGATTTGGGGTTCAAATCCCCCTGGGGTAAGTACTGAAAATGGCTTCCCAAATGCCTCCAAACCCACTCAAATTTATGAAAAGAGGTATGTAATGTGTTAATTATTTTATTAAAGTCTCATATGCACCAGTAATGGATTATTACAACTGTTCTCACCCTCTCCCATTCAACTGCAAAAATCCCCAATTCGACCCTTGGGGCAATGGCACTATTTCACCTCCCAATACAACCAAAATGAGTAAAAATGCTTCAAATTCTCAAGTACAGTACATGAAACTTGTAGAAGGCATCCATGGAAGTATATTTATCACAAATATATCAGAGAATCATCCATTCATTCGAAATCATCATCAATACATTGGTTCACAACAAGGTAGTGGGGAAATGGCATTGTTCTTCCATTAAAAATGAGATTTATACATTTCTACTTGGAATTTCGACCTGAAACTTTTTGGAGATGAAGAAAAGAGTATTTAATTCATATTAAAAAATAAATGGGGCATTAAAAGCTTCCCCAAAGAGTACAATAGCTCACCAAAAACGCCCTCCCTCAAGGATCAAGAATATGCCATCAAAACTGCAAATGGTTGAAGGAGTGAGCTGCAATAGAAGAAACCATGAGATGCCATGTAGCTTACACCTACAAATAAAGACTCCATTAAATCTCCAAATGAAAGATCTGAATGGCCTTTCCAATTACCAACTTGGATGGGAATCTTTCACCCTCGAAATTGGCTAAGGTAAGAAACTAGTCATCCACTAGCTCTCCCTCTTCAGAAATGCAATTGCAAATTCTACAAATGATCAAAAGCTGGTTTCATTCTTTGTTATTGACATTTATAAACTTCTAATGTCCTCCATGGGTCGAATTCCTTCCAAGAGACTCATTCCAACTCAAGTTGGGAAGAGATTCCAAAGAACACCACTTGTACAACAATTCCTAGTCTCCCACTTCCACCAAATTACATGTGGAAGCATCTTAGCTGCCCTAACACCCTTGAGCGCCCTCTTGGAGTCTATTTTTAGCCCTGACATGTCATATATGTCATATGTCAGCCTTCAGGTCTGATTTGTGTCATAGGTGTCATAGCATCTTCATCATTGTTGTCATAGAGCTAGGGAATCTAGCCCAAGTGTCTCACTAGCTCCAAATTGCCTCTTCCTCTTCCATGGGAGTTACTCTTCCTCTATATTTCGACCTTGGATGAGTCATGCAATGAATAATACCTTTTGGAATCCCCCAAGTATGTTACCATTCACCTTGAATTCGAATTGGTGAGAGAATGATGCCAAGTGTAGTGGGGAAATCTAGCCATATGTGGGTCCCACTTCCTCCATGTGTATTCATGATCAAATGTCACTTTGATTTTCACTTGTATATATTTATTTAGCTCCTTTATTAAATATTTATGCCATTCTAATGTTCAAACATCATTTATTATCCCCATTATTCCAAATCCCAAAGCTTCCACCCCAAACCTAGGAAACTAGTAATTTTCCTCCTTGGCAATTATTTGACCTTTAGCATCAATTTGACAAACTCTAATGAATAGGGCCAATGTGATTAGGCCATTGTGACCCAATGCCAAATTTGGGATATGACACAATGGCATAGAACTCCGTCACACGATCTAGACGCCCCTTATTTTACCTCTGATTCTGAGGTAGAGTCCGAGAACCCCACTTACACTGCACCAACCAGCCCCATGGCTGGCATGACTTCCAACCCTTTATTTGTAGGGACCATTGGTGGAGCACCCACCACCACACCAGTTACCACACCTGCTTTGGGTATGCCCTCGATGGGGCCCACACCTACCATTCCGATCACTGTATCCATTCTAGTAGCTAGCATACCCATCCCAACTCCATCAGTGACTCACACTACCCTTGGCGGTGCAGGACCGTCCCATACCACTTTCATTCCTCCACCTGGGGGCAACATCCCAAACCCAACCCCTCCACTCGGGGACATTGGCCCTAACATGGTCACAACCACTAGTATGTCACATCCTTCTACTAGTTTTCCATTCATGGCTAGTCTCAACCTTCCTGACCTGGCCAGACTAACTAATGATCCCATCAGACACGACCCTGCGTGGCCTCACATGCCCACCAAGCTCCTCTCCGACATCCCTAAGTTTGAGGGCAAGGCAGGTGAAGACCCCCAGAACCATATTATGTCCTTTCATCTATGGTGTTCCTCCAACTACATAGTGGACAACTCTGTCCGCCTCCGTCTGTTACAGCGCACCCTCACTGCCTTTGCAACTAAGTGGTACATCGAGCAGCCCCATGGGACCCATGCCACCTTTACTTCCCTTGCCTCGAATTTTCTGCAGTTCTTTCAGTTACTTGTCCACTATGACGCCGGAGTTGAGATCCTGCTGTCTTGCAGAAAGAACACGGCTACCCACATCACTGACCACATTCATGAGTGGCGTCAACGCCGCAGCCTCTGCAAAATCAAGTTATATGACCATATCTTCTTATATTGGTTTCTAAAATCTCTCATTCCTGTCATTGCTAAGGATGTGGCATCCGAGTGACCCTAGTCTGAAGAAGAGGCCATCGTCAAAGCCCAACAATTTGACCTTATTTACGCCCAGTCTGGTTACCTATATTCCATCATCCCTGACGCCCCCCGCAGGGATTCCTCCTGACACGATGCGCTGGGGGCATCCCATGCCGCAGATGGCATCATTGGCTGTATAGCCTCACATAACCAACCCTTTTCCATAACACATCCTAGCCATGGCCCCGACCTTTCGCGGGCTACATCTCAAACCGGAGCGACCAATTCGTATGCTCCCATGGACCCTCATGTCCACCTCAATGCTTTGACCATGCCGCCCCCGCTTACGCCCCACTAGTTGCACCTCAACCATATTACCACCCATAGGCTGCCCCAGCTCCTGTATCCTCTCAAATCCAACTTGTTTATTACCCACCACAGGCAGCCCCTGCGGAAAACCCACAACTCGTTCCGCAGACATATCAACAACCCCCACAAGGTTTAGCACCTGCGCCGCCTCCACCTACTTATTATCCACCGCATCCTGCTCCCACACCTACACAACCCCAGAACCCACCTGTTGCCCAAGGGCAAGTGTATGCCCAACAGAATCCGCAACAGAACCAAAATAACCAGCGCCAATAGGGCCAGCAAAACCGCGGCAAAGGCTGTAACCGTGGGAACAACCCCCCTCCAAACCAAGGCGGTCAACCTCCCAATCTCCCAAACAACAATAACGCGGCACCTGCCAACCAGAACCCTAACCGGCTGCCCAAACAAGCCAAAAATCCTATTTTGCCAACAAACCATCCTTGTTCTATTTTCGGGGTCTATGGCCACTACACACACGCTTGCCCACATTTGGATCGAGCTCGGTAACTCTGGACCGATGATGCCCACCGCCAAGGGCATGCGGCTCCTCAGGCGCTGCCCAACCCCCCACCACCTCAGAATCCACCGTTGGTATTACAAAACCCTTTACCGACCCAAGGCGTAGTGAACACTCAGACGTTGGTTCCCCCTCAAGGAAACGCGGCACCACAACAACAAATCACTTATGCCGCTCCTGATCAACCCATGTTAGACTCAGGTACCCATCATTTTTTAATGATGTCATCCGCTGATGTCAACCTTCAAACCCATCGGAACCAATATGGCTCCACCCCTGAAGCCCCTCCCGCCGACAAAAACACTAACGCTCATCCCACTGATCAGTCATTGCGTATACCTCCGGCTCCACTAGATGGCGCCTCCAAAGCACCTCGCTTCCTACTTCGTCGCATCAACAATAATCCCAATGCTCGCGCTGCGTCTAATTACAACATTGTAGATGACTTAGCCCAGTCCCCCACAGCCATTTCTGCGTTAGAGGTCTTAAAAAACTGTCCTTCACAGCGCAAGACTTTGCTCTCCACCATTGGTGCTATTGACCCAAATGATTCATGACTGATGGCCTTTGATTTGGACCAATCCGAACCACGCCTGCCTTCCACTTTAGCGTTCCAAGTTTTTGTATCCATTTGGAATCTTGTCATCCATTGGTGCATTATTGATGAAGGTGCCTCTACATGCGTTATGTCCACATTCGTTTGGCAGAAGTTGGGATCCCCTACTCTCCAGCAGTCCACCACTGCGTTGCGAGCCTACGACGGCCGTTTGGCTCAACCCCAAGGTCTCTTAGCTAATGTCCCCGTCCAGTTGGCTGGTAAAACAGTTCTCATTGATATAGAGGTCATCAACACCCAACTTGATTATAACCTCTTACTTGGCCGCAGCTACATGTATTCCATGCGGGTGGTTGCCTCATCCATTTTTCGTACCATGATGTTCCCCCATGACGGACGCATGGTCAAGGTCGATCAACTCACCTATTATGATCCCAATGCCCCCGCTGCACCTGAAAATGTTCACCCCATGGTTGAACAACCTATTTGTGGTGAAACTACCTCGTTGGTTTCCCCTGTGGGACCCAGAGTTTACTTAGATACGTCGATGACCTCAACATTCCAATCCATTCCACCCCCGTCACCAGCGATAGAAATATCTGACCTATGTACCCTTTCCCACAATACACAAACACCCAACAATCAACCGCCCTTATTACCCAAACCACCATTGGTACCTAGTCATATTGGTGTTACACCCATCCACACAATCCCCTTCCTATTCCCTCCCTTGGGAGTAGTAAGCGCCCCGGTTATGGCTACTCTCAGCCTCCCCGGGTTAACCTTAGGACTACCCTTGTGGTATATTTCGCCTCCCGTTCCCCCACTGACACCAAATGTCGTCCTTCAACCGGTGCAACCCATCGCCACTACTAGTCAACCACCTCCCGGTGTCACTACCCCTTCCTCATCTACTAATCCATCCCCTCTTATCAAGCACACTAGGGGCAGAGGCCCACAACCATACACTGCTGTACCCCCACCCAAAACAGTTAAAAACCACCCCGTGTTTCGTGCTCCTCCTAAATGCTTGTTGTGTGATGAGTTAGGTCATCGTACCCATCAATGTCCACAATTACCTGCATTACAAGGGCACATGCAAATGCTTGACGATGACCCCAACATCCCGGTTGTGCAACTTGATCCAGCCCCTAAACCTCGTGATAAATCACTGTGTACCAACCACCCTTGTGCAATATGCGGTATTTACGGGCATTACTCACATCACTGTCCTGATCTCCCATATTACAGAGCAGCTCTCTACGAGATGAATAATTTGGACCTTGAGACGACGCCCTCCACAATTGAGGCGATCCACCCCCTAGTATCACCCTCATCCGGTGAGATTAATACCATCTATATGATCTCTTCAACTACCACTCCCTCGTCAACTGATTTGACAACTCAAAGTTTCCACAATGATGAGGAGATTCTAGAGTCTCTCACTGCCCCGGATTACCCCTGGGAAGACATGCACCATCGTTCCTACTTCCTCCCAGAAGAGTCCTCCTCCACCACAGCCACCCAATTTGTGGTTGAGTCCAAAGATTTCCTCCCCACCAAAGTCGACTGGTTTAAGGATCCCATTCCCATTCCTGATGCCTTCGAGGAAGGTAACATGGCCAACATCTCACCCGTCATCCACATTGATATCTCTGACCCACCCGGTGCTCTTGAAATCATTACATTAGGAGCCTCCTGTAGTGAGTATGAGATCGAAGAGTACAAAAAACTTTTCCAAGAGTTCCGTGATGTCTTTGCCTGGTCCTATACCAAAATGCCTGGTCCTATACCATAATGCTTGGTCTCGACCCTACTATTATAGAACACCACATTGACACATGGCCAGATGTACCCCCCGTTCGCTAGAAACAGCGCCCCATTCATCCCTCAAAGCTCCCCGTTGTTAAAGCAGAGACTGAGAAACTTCGCACAGCAGGATTCATTTATCCTATTGCATATACCACTTGGGTTTCTAACCCTGTCCCTGTTAACAAGAAACAAGGCACCATCAGAGTATGTACTGACTTTCGTGATTTAAACCGAGCCTGTCCCAAAGACAACTTCCCCACACCATTTATTGACCAACTCATCGATGCGTGTGCGGGGCATGAAGTCCTATCTTTCATGGATGGTTTTTCCGGATACAACTAGATTTAGATCTGCAAAGAAGATCAGTACAAGACTGCCTTTACCACCCCCTGGGGCACCTTTTCCTATCGCGTCATTCCTTTCGGCCTCAAAAATGCTGGTGCCACCTTCCAGCGGGCCATGACCTACTGTTTTCACGACTTGGTTCATATCCTGTTAGTCTATCTCGACGACCTTACAACTCGTTCCTGGAAACGATCAGACCACCTTAACGACCTCCGACAAGTCTTTCTGCGTTGTCGCAAATATCAAATCCACTTGAACCCACACAAGTGTGTCTTTTGCGTTCGGGCAGGCCGGTTGTTGGGTTTCATTGTTTCCCATAAAGGAATCACTGTTGATACCCTGAAAGTCCAAGCCATCATAGACCTTCCCACTCCTCGCACTCTCCCGCAACTCCAGAGTCTGCAGGGAAAATCTAATTTTCTCCGACGCTTCGTTCCTGATTATGCCACCACCGTTCATGGTTTCTTACGCCTGCTCCATACCCACATACCCTTTGTTTGGGATGACCAGGCGCAAGCTACATTCAAAGCCCTTAAGAAGGCTCTCACACAAGCCCCTTTGATCTCCCCTCTGGATTTCTCTCAAGATTTCATCCTTTACGTCTCGGCATCCGATCATGCCGTGTCCGGAGTCCTTGTCCAGGAATATGCTGCTCGCCAGGAGCACGTCATTTATTATGTCATCCAAACCTTTTCTGGACCACCACTACATTACCCGTATGAGGAGAGATTAGCCCTTGCCGTAGTCTTTTCTGTCCAAAAAATTAGGAGCCGAACTCGCGGTCCCGAACCATGAGTCCAGCCTCGGAACTCGCGGTACAGGGCTGCGTATTCCGACCCAGAACTCGCGGTCCCCGGCCGCGTGATCAGACCCGGAACCCGCGGTCTTCGACCTCGGTTCCACCCCACCAACCTACGGCCCACCCCACATGGACCGTACAAAAAACCCCCGAGGACCCACTACCCCCCCGAACCCAATGAAAAATGCAGGTATGAGTTTAACGGAATACTTGCAACTCCCAGATCTGCAAACGGCCAGTCAGATCGTCTAGAAACACCAACTCAGCTCCGGTCCACTCTGATCTCTAGTCAAAGTCAACAAGTCCAAATGATACTTGTCATGTTGGACCCACTTACTATTTATAGTCCGTTGACTTTTTCTTGTTTTGGCCATTCTGAACCCATACGGAGTCCATTTTTTGAACCGTTTCCACCACTAGAATCAGCACGACGAGACCATCATGGTGGTCGACTCGTTTTCTTATTTTTTCTGCATCATTTTTTGAGCATTTTTCTAGACACCACTAGTCACCTCGATTTGCGTGCCACTTCGGATGCTCTCCATTTTTAATATATTTTATATCGTCGGATTCATTTTTTTGAGCCTGTGATGATGCTTGAGATCATTTCTCACTCTCACCCCCATATTTTTTGGGTATTTTTTCCAAAACGCCCCCCGTCACCTCGGTTTGCATGCCACATCGACCGTTATCCATTTTTGACACTTTTTATATCGCCGGATCCATTTTTCCGAGCTCGTGATGATGCTTGAGATCATTTCTCGCTCTCACCCGGTACAATTTCAACATTGTGTCCCAACACCTTGCTACCTCGATTTGCGCACCACATCGGCCGCCATCGGATTGTTCCACATTTTTACATGAGACATTCACTCCTTTCATACTGCACTTATTTCGTTATTTTGCCACCATTCATTATCCCTCAAGGAGGCCCACTAGTGTTCCCCCTACCCTCGTTCTTGGTCATCATCAATGTTCCTTGATTGAGCACTTCCTCCTTGCTTGACCATTCCTTTTGTTCGGTATAATTTTATCCCTTTTTCGGGCCGGACAAGTCCTTTACGAAAAAGGCACTTAGGGAGTTTCTGTTAAGCTCTTTTCTGACTCCTAAAACAATGAAAAGATCGTCGAGCAATCTTGCTTCCTTTCATGCTCGTTAAAGTACCTGAAAGGGCGTCTATCTAGTATAAGTTTAACCCTTTTCCGGACCTGGTAGACTAATTACGAAAAAGGAATATTCTAGTCACACCGGCTAGAATATTTCTTCATTGCATCCTTTATTGCTTCTTCGGGCCTTGGAGACAAACACACGAAAAATCAACCCCATGGAGTCTTCTTCTTGCTTTCCGACTCTCTAAAATTGAAAGCAACCACGAGCATGAACTATCTTGGGATCGTACAAATCCACACGACAATACCATTCCATTATTTCAGAGTCTTCTTATCGCTTTCAGACTCCTTAAAATTGAAAGCAATCATGAGCATGAACTGTCCTGGGCTCGTATAAATACACACGACAGTACCATTTTGAACACACTTCTTCTAGTTCCTTAACCCATGAAGAAGTCCCCCCCATGCCTCTCAGCACTGTGATCGATCATCTCGGCAACACCCCCAATAAGGTCACCTTTGTTTAGAGTATTCTACAGTCTCCTGCCATCTTACACCAACTTGAGTATCACTCATCCCAGTCACTATCCTTGATCCATTACAGCTATGATCCCTTTCCCACCAGTCAGTTTCATATGCTGCCCGATCATCCCCGCCATCATACTCTGAACAAAGGAAGTTTGAGTCCACCTACTCTACTTGCCCAGTTATTCCCCACCTCCACAGTATGTCAGTCCTACCATCAGTACTCTCACACTTCGGTTCTACACCTCGTGCTCCTATCAAGGAAACATCATTGCCTTGCTAAGTTGCAGGTCTCCCTCTGTCGACGACAACCCATCTATTCTAGAGGATAGACCCAGAGGTCCTTGCGCCTTGGACTCATCACCATTTGTGGTGAGTGCCTACAGACCATTTTGAGAGGCATCATCAGTGCCTCTTTGAGTGGTTGTTTCTCACATGGTCGACTTCAATACCTTGATTGCATCGTTGAGAATCATGCAGGGTATATATCCCTTCAGTTATTGGTCGAAGACCCCGGATTTCCCCCGACTCTAGCACATTGGTGAGTCACTTCGGAACACCCAATTATATGTTCCCGTGGATGTCTGGGTTGCGTTGGCAATTGTATTCGGAAGCCATCCAGTTATATGCTTCCTTGAGTACCCAGTTCAGTTCCAGTTCAGTGTACCATGGAGGGTATGAATCCCCGTCACTATGATCCAGCAGCACATCAGTTCCTCTGGTACCACACTCAGCAGCACTGTTGTTATTCCAGTTTATCAGTTCTTCAGCTCAGACATGGTCAGCCCAGCAGTATGTCATAGATTTGTGTCCCCTCTGGACCCTTATGATGTACACCGTGGTTCTCCATGTATCCTTCAGGCCCCCACTTTTGGTCCTCATTGTTATTTTTTATATATATCTAGATACGAGCATGGGTATGCTTGCCTCGTCCATATATTGAGATTCTTCCTCATTTGAGGTCATGTATATTTCAGGTCCCCATTTTTTGGACCCCCTTGTTATTGTTCTATATCTTGATACGAGCATGGGAATGCCCGCCTCGTCCATATGTTTATATTATTCCTCATTCATTATTGAGGTCATGTACTTTCAGTTTTTGCAGTTTGTTCGGGACCGTTGTTCCGGGCTCTAGTTCATTTCTTCTCCTCTCCACATCCCAAGAAAACCATAAAAGACTTATGATGTCTATCGGCCATACGATGAGCTCCTATCCTCACACATTAGGGGGCAATCTGTTAACACCCAAAAAGTGCTCACTACCTCATCTACCTCATTACATGACTCATTTATCTATATTTCCTACCATATTCGCCTCCAAAAGGCCAAAAAACCATTAAAAAAGCCTCCAAAAGGCCAAAAAACCCCTTTTCCCCCCAAAATAAAGTAAATTCCTCCAAAAATAGCAAAAACCCTCTAAAAAGGAAATAAAAAATACAAAAAAGAGGAAAAAGAGGGAAAAAAGGAAGCAAAAACCCTATACAGCTGACCTAAACCATATGGTACCCAAAACCATGGGTCAGCACTCCACCACTAAAAACCTATAAATAGGTGATGGAGGCTCCCCATTTTTTATCCACAGTCATCCCTATCCTTACTATGCGAAAATCACTCCTGAAACCCTAACTCACCCTTTTGAGCTATTTTCACATTTGAGTGCCCCTTTGGCCCATTTCCAAAACCCTTTGGAGAAGGAGAAAGGAACAACACTGGAGCTTGGAAGCAACCCTCCTGGACTTCTGCAAGAGCTTCACCAACCTCTACACCTGAGGTAATTTTTAATACAAAAAAAGATAAATCTTTGCCATATTTTCATGTTTTGCTATTTATGTTAATGCTCATGCTAGGTTAAATTTCATACCGTTTTACTGATTTTATTTACTGTTTATTGAACTGCTACTAAGGAGGCCCTTCTCCTTAGTAGGTGCTCATTTGCACAAGCTAGGGCGAAAACCCTAGCTACAGAAATATCAGAGAAATAACCATCACTTACACCCTCTTCAAGTAGGGGGTTTGAGCATTCCCCATCACCTTGTTCTACAACATGCATGGGATCTTCTTATTCGAACTGAACACTTCTTTCAATGAAAGTTTTGTGAGATGAGGGGTGAAAGAGCTTGTATACTTTTTCATATTACACATATCCAACCATGATGGAATCTTTTATTTGGGGCTGCAAGGCCTTTCTCTTCTCTGGAGGTATCCTAGCCCATGGTCTTGAGCCAAACACCTTGAAATGACAAACATTGGGCTGGTGGCCCATCCAAGCCTCAAATGGAGTCATGCATTCCAAGGATTTGTGTGGTGATCTATTCTAAACATATGCAGCAAAATTCATGGCTTCAGACCATAGTTTAAGAGACAAACACTTAGCCTCCATCATGCATGTGGCCATATCCTTCAATGCTCTATTCTTGTGCTCTGCAACACCATTTTACTGAGGTGTGTAGGGCACAAAATGTTTCATTTGGATTCCATTCCCTTCACAAATCTGCTGTAGGTCCTTATTCAAATATTCCCTTCCATTATCAGTCCTGAAGACCTTCATCTTTCTCCCACTGAATTTTTCCACAGAATCTTTGAAAACTTTGAAAGATTGGAACACCTCATATTTTTGCTTGAGAAAATATAACCAACAATATCTTGAGAAATCATTAATGAAAGTAAGGACATACTTTGAGTTACCATAAGAGGGTGTGGGAAGAGGACCTATCAGATCAGAAAGAAGCAAACCAATAGGTTCAACATCTCTCACCTTCCCCTTCTCATACTTGCACTCAACATGCTTCCCAACAACGCACCCTTTGCAAGTGCCATTGGAAAATCTGATTGTTGCAAGCCCTTCAACCATGTCTTCTTTTATAAATGCTTGAAGATATCTGTAGTTGAGGTGTCCAAACCTCTCATTCCAAATATTGCGGACTTCATTACCATGTGACAAAAGTGCATTTGGATAAGAGTACTCAAGAAAATGAGAGAACTTGTACATCCTCGAATCATGATCTGCAACACCAACTGCTACCACTTTGCTAGTAGAAATTTATGAGATTTCCACATCATCTTGAGTGAAGATCACTCTCTTGGCCGAACAAGTGTGGGTCATTTGGTAAAAAGAGAGTAATTTTTCTGCAAGATCTGGCACATACAATACATTACTAAAGTACCCATTTTATAGAGATATTTTCCCAATGCCTCTAGCTGGGATTTTCGAGTCATCTCCCATGAGAATGGAAGAACCATTGCATGGTGCAAGAGTAGAGAATGAATCTCTTGAAGAATTCATGTGCCTTTAGGAACCTGAATCTATGATGAAAGAAGAGGACTCTGAGGTACTAGCCATCAATGCATGGCACCTATCCTTGTCTTCAGAAACACTCTCCTTCTTCTTTGAACTTTCTAGAAGAGGAATGTTATTCTTCTGGAGGAGATGGGTCATCATACCAATAGTTTTCTTCATGCATGCAATTTCAGGGTGCCAACCCTTTTGATAGTAAGTGAATTTTGTAAAATTAGTCACAACAAATCTATTGAACAAGTAAATCAATCACAATGATGTAAAACAAATTGGAGTAAAAACTGTGCAAGAGAGATGCATCAGTGCTCTATAACTCAGAATAGTCAAAATACAATACTGTCACAATGACTGAGCAATTCGAATTAGCCAAGTAGGTCATTCGAATATACTGCATGGAATAGCTTGGCTCCAACTAGGAGTCCTCATCATCAGATAAGTGGAGTCATCAATGCACAAGTAATGGTCAACCAGGTGCCAAACTGAGTCTAACTGAGTGTGGTAGGTGTAACTGGCACATGTAGGCACTAACTGAATAAAGGAGGCTCAGTGGAGGGTGCACGAGGAGCTAACTGGATTCATAATAGGCAGTCTAGTCTCACTGGGGGTCCAACGGAGTGATACAAGTAGTTAGGAGTCAATCTAGCCTTAATTCAAGGAAAGACAACTAGCTAACTGAAGTGAACTGAGTGGTAGGTGAGAGAGGGAACCTTTCACAAGTGGTAGGTGCATGCAGAGCGCACTAAGCACTAGGAGGGATAAAACTGAGTGGAAGGAAGCTCCTGGGTGCTGGCAGACTGGGGCCAAGGTGCTGGAGGCATCAAAATGGTGACTGGGCTGCATGCGGGTGCATGCAAAGTAAAAAAATGAATGATGAGATATCCTAACACCCCCCCTCAAGCTATACTATGATGTAAAAAATAAATAATAGGGCCCTATTTACTGAGACCAAAGATCACCCCAATACAATAATAATCCAAATAAAGAACAGTCCATGAACCGAGGAAATGGAGAAAACCTCATGGGAAAAACCACCACTCAAAATGGACTGTAACACACCAAAAGATTTAATTGCTCCAAACTCAAGTAGATATGTCTGGAGGTATCTTACTCTTGGGAGTAAATGGATCATGCTCCAAAAACATGTGCTTGAATTCTCCATCAGTGCATGCAAGCGAATGTGGAGACTTTATGAACTTGGTCTTCATACCGAAAATGGTGAGAAAAAATATGAAAATATGAGGATGATCCTGGAACCTGTGATTCGAACCAAGTGAGGTAGGAATAGCTCCAATCGGATCAAATAGATCTTGAAACTTGAACTTCTTATCAGTGGACATTAAATCAGCTCCAATATTTGACAAATGGTTTCTTGAGATCTCCTTTGAACCAACAGGGGTGAGATCCAAACCAAAATCAACAAAAATTACATGAGAATTGAACTCAAGAGAATGGTAGTGCTCTTCATCTTCAGTAAAACTCTGAGAAACTGTGCAAATGATAGAACAAAAGTTTATAGAAGGCATGCAATCAAGGAGGATGAATAATTCACCCCCAAAATCAGATTTTACCTCCAAAACATCAAGTAGATCATTATTCTGCATGCGGAAAAACTCATGTGAAAGAGAGGATTCAAAAACCTCTTCGGAATCTATAATATGAGCTGGTTTATCTTGCTTAGAATTTGGAATAGAAGACTTTGAGAGAATGAGTGTTGAATCTATAGTTTCTTCTTCATCTTGAACAATTGTTGAGGCCAATACACAATCGGAAAGAGCACATAAGGAGATCTCACTGGGCTTGTTCTCCAAAAGGCTAGCATGATCCTCTTCTTCCTGCTTTCCAAATTCTCTATTGAGTTGGGTCCATAGATCTCTTGGATTTTAAATAGTAGTATTTATGTAGCACATACAAGGAGACATAGCAAGACATATTGTCCCAAAATCTCTGTCACAATCATTAAGCCAATCATTCTCCTCTTCATCGGAATCAAAATCTCTTGCAATACCAATACACATATCAAAGAGACATTGTCTCTTCATGCATGCTATCATCTTTGGTTTCCATTCATCATAGTTGAATGGAGTAAGAATATTTTGTGAAGAAGAATATTCCATCTTTGCAATAGCGAATGCAAATGGAGGAAGTAAGAAACCTGCAAATCACAAGCAAAC
Source organism: Larix kaempferi (assembly GCA_027924585.1). Classification (NCBI taxonomy): domain Eukaryota; kingdom Viridiplantae; phylum Streptophyta; class Pinopsida; order Pinales; family Pinaceae; genus Larix; species Larix kaempferi. Next base: position 13,494,087 of record BSBM01000196.1, read on the forward strand.
AAGAACCGTAAGGTTGAATAATCCACCTATTTTAGAGTTGCATCACACCCGACATAGTAGATCCAACAAGCTTGATGATCATTTGATATATATCCACGAATTCTATGGAAAACGCACGGCTTCTGGAGTGGATTGGAGAGAAATTTCAGTCTTGCATGCACATGAACGAATGCACATGAGATTTTGCATGCCGTTGCTGAAATAGTTTTGTGAGCTCTTCACTCAATCTTCATGTAGAACACTGGCAGAAAAGAATTCTTGTCCCTGCCATGGCTCTGATACCATGTAAAATTAGTCACAGTAGATTTATTGAACAAGTAAATCAATCACAATGATGTAAAACAAATTGGAGTAAAAACTGTGCAAGAGAGATGCATCAGTGCTCTATAACTTAGAATAGTGAAAATACAATACTGTCACAATGACTGAGTCTAACTAAGTGTGCTAGGTGTAACTGGCACATGTAGGCACTAACTCAATGAAGGAGGCCTAGTGTAGGGCACATGAGGAGCTAACTGGAGTCAGAATAGGCATTCTAGTCTCACTGGGGGTCCAACGGAGTGATACAAGCACTTAGGAGTCAATCTAGCCTTAAATGAAGGAAAGACAACTAGCTAACTGAAGTGAACTGAGTGGTAGCTGAGAGAGGGCACCTTTCACAAGTGGTAGGTGCATGCAGAGTGCACTAAGCACTAGGAGGGATACAAAAGAGTGGAAGGAAGCTCCCGGGTGCTGGCATACTGGGGACAAGGTGCTGGAGGCATCAAACTGGTGACTGGGTTGCATGCGGATGCATGCAAAGTACAAAACTGAATGATGAGATATCCTAACACCCCCCTTCAAGCTATACTATGATATAAAAAATAAATAATAGGGCCCTGGTTACTGAGACCAAAGTTCACCCTAATACAATAATAATCCAAATAAAGAACAGTCCATGAACCAAGGAAATGGAGAGAACCTCATGGGAAAACCCCCCCCTCAAAATGGATTGTAACACACCAAAAGATTTAACTGCTCCAAACTCAAGTAGATATGTCTGGAGGTATCTTACTCTTGGGAGTAAATGGATCATGCTAAAAAACATGTGCTTGAATTGTCCATCAGTGGATGCAAACGAATCTGGAGACTTTATGAACATGCTCTTCATACCAAAAATGGTGGGAAAAAATTTGAAAATATGAGGATGATCCTAGAACCTGTGATTCGAACCAAGTGAGGTAGGAATACCTCCAATCGGATCAAATAGATCTTGAAACTTGAACTTTTTATCAGTGGAATTTAGATCAGCTCCAATATTTGACAAATGGTTTCTTGAGATCTCCTTTGAACCAACAGCGGTGAGATCAAAACCAAAATCAGCAAAAATTACATGAGAATTGAACTCAAGCGAATGGTAGTGCTCTTCATCTTCTGTAAAACTCTGAGAAACTGTGCAAATGATAGAACAAAAGTTTATAGAAGGCATGCAATCAAGGAGGATGAATGCTTCACCTCCAAAATCAGATTTTACCTCCAAAACATCAAGTAGATCATTATTCCGGATGACAGAAAACTCATGTGAAAGAGAGGATTCAATAACCTCTTCGGAATCTAGAGTATGAGTTGGTTTATCTTTCTCAGAATTTGGAAAAGAAGACTTTGAGAGAATGAGTGTTGAATCTACAATTTCTTCTTCATCTTGAACAATTGTTGAGGCCGAGACACAATCGGAAAGAACACATAAGGAGATCTCACTAGGCTTGTTCTCCAAAAGGCTAGCATGATCCTCTTCTTCCTTCTTTCCAAATTCTCTATTGAGTTGGGCCCATAGATATCTTGGATTTTCAGTAGTAGTACTGAGGTACGCATACAAGGAGACATAGCAAGACATATTGTCCCAAAATCTCTCTCACAATCATTAAGCCAATCATTCTCCTCTTCATGGGAATCAAAATCTCTTGTAATACCAATACACATATCAAAGAGACATTGTCTCTTCAAGCATGCTATCATCTTTGGTTTCCATTCATCATAGTTGCATGGAGTAAGAATATTTTGTGAAGAATATTCCATCTCTGCAATAGCGAATGCAAATGGAGGAAGTAGGAAACCTCTAAATCACAAGCAAACAAGAACCATAAGGTCAATAATCCACCTGTTTTAGAGTTGCATCACACTCGACATAGTAGATCAAGCAAGCTTGATGATCCAATGATCTATATCCAGGAATTATGTGGAAAAAACACGGCTTCTGGAGTGGATAGGAGAGAAATTTCAGTCTTGCATGCACATGAGATTTTGCATGCCACTGTTGAAATATTTTTGTGAGCTCTTCACTCAATCTTCACGTAGAACACCGGGAGAAAAGAATTCTTGTCCCTGCCATGGCTTTGATACCATGTAAAATTAGTCACAACAGATCTATTGAATAAGTAAATCAATCACAATGACGTAAAACAAATTGGAGTAAAAACTGTGCAAGAAAGATGCATCAGTGCTCAATAACTCAGAATAGTGAAAATACAATACTGTCACAATGACTGAGCAAGTCAAATTAGCCAAGGAAGTCATTCAAATATACTGCATGGAATAGCTTGGATCCAACTAGGAGTGCTCATCATCAGATCAGTGGAGTCATCAATGCACAAGTAACGGTCAACCAAGTGTCAAACTGAGTCTAACTGAGTGTGGTAGGTGTAACTGGCACATGTAGGCACTCAATGAATGAATGAGGCTCATTGGAGGGTGCATGAGGATCTAACTGGAGTCAGAATAGGCAGTCTAGTATCACTAGGGGTCCAATGGAGTGATACAAGTAGTCAGGAGTCAATCTAGCCTTAAATCAAGGAAAGACAACTAGCTAATTGAAGTGAACTGAGTGGTAGGTGAGAGAAGGTGCCTTTCTCAAGTGGTAGGTGCATGCAAAGCGCACTAAGCACTAGGAGGTCTAAAACTGAGTGGAAGGGAGCTCCCAGGTGCTGTAGGACTTAGGACAAGGTGCTGGAGGCATCAATATGGTGACTGGGATGCATGCAAATGCATTCATGCGTACAAAATGCATGCAAAGTACAAAATTGAATGATGAGATATCCTAACACCCCACCTCAAGCTATACTATGTTGTAAAAAATAAATAATAGGGCCTTGGTTACTGAGACCAAAGGTCACTCCAATACAATAATAATCCAAATAAAGAACAGTCCATGAACTGAGGAAATGGAGAAAACTTCATGGGAAACCCCCCCCCTCAAAATGGATTGTAACGCACCAAAAGATTTAATTGCTCCAAACTCAAGTAGATATGTCTGGATGTATCTTACTCTTGGGAGTAAATGGATCATGCTCCAAAAACATGTGCTTGAATTCTCCATCAGTGGATGCAAGCGAATGTGGAGACTTTATGAACTTGGTCTTCATACCGAAAATGGTGAGAAAAAATATGAAAATATGAGGATGATCCTGGAACCTATGATTCGAACCAAGTGAGGTAGGAATAGCTCCAATCAGATCAAATAGATCTTGAAACTTGAACTTCTTATCAGTGGAAGTTAAATCAGCTCCAATATTTGACAAATGGTTTCTTGAGATCTCCTTTGAACCAACAGGGGTGAGATCAAAACAAAAATCAGCAAAAATTACATGATAATTGAACTCAAGCGAATGGTAGTGCTCTTCATCTTCACTAAAACTCTGAGAAACTGTTCAAATGATAGAACAAAAGTTTATAGAAGGCATGCAATCAAGGAGGACGAATGATTCACCTCCAAAATCAGATTTTACCTCCAAAACATCAAGTAGATCATTATTCTGCATGCCGACAAACTCATGTGAAAGAGAGGATTCAAGAACCTCTTCGGAATCTAGAGTATGAGCTGGTTTATCTTGGTCAAAATTCGGAATAGAAGACTTTGAGAGAATGAGTGTTGAATCTACTATTTCTTCTTCATCTTGAACAATTGTTGAGGCCGAGACACAATCGGAAAGAACACATAAGGAGATCTCACTGGGATCGTTCTCCAAAAGGATAGCATGATCCTCTACTAAATGCTTTCCAAATTCTCTATTGAGTTGGGCCCATAGATCTCTTGGATTTTCAGCAGTAGTACTGAGGTAGCGCATACAAGGAGACATAGCAAGACATATTGTCCCAAAATCTCTCTCACAATCATTAAGCCAATCATTCTCCTCTTCATGGGAATCAAAATCTCTTGTAATACCAATACATATATCAAAGAGACATTGTATCTTCAAGCATGCTAGCATCTTTGGTTTCCATTCATCATAGTTGCATGGAGTAAGAATATTTTGTGAAGAAGAATATTCCATCTCTGCAATAGCGAATGCAAATGGAGGAAGTAGGAAACCTGCAAATCACAAGCAAACAAGAACCATAAGGTCAAATAATCCACCCGTTTTAGAGTTGCATCACACACGACATAGTAGATCAAGCAAGCTTGGTGATCCAATGATCTATATCCAGGAATTCTGTGGAAAAATCACGGCTTCTGGAGTGGATAGGAGAGAAATTTCAGTCTTGCATGCACATGAGATTTTGCATGCTGCTGCTGAAATATTTTTGTGAGCTCTTCACTCAATATTCATGTAGAACACTGGTAGAAAAGAATTATTTTCCTTGCCATGGCTTTGATACCATGTAAAATTAGTCACAAAATATCTATTGAACAACTAAATCAATCATAATGATGTAAAACAAATTGGAGTAAAAACTATGCAAGAGAGATGCATCAGTGCTCTATAACTCAGAATAGTGAAAATACAATATTGTCACAATGACTGAGCAATTTGAATTAGCCAAGGATGTCATTCGAATATACTGCATGGAATAGCTTGGCTCCAACTAGGAGTCATCATCATCAGATTAGTGGAGTCATCAATGAACAAGTAATGGTCAACCAGGTGTCAAAATGAGTCTAACTGAGTGAGGTAGGTGTAACTGGCACATGTAGGCACTAACTGAATGAAGGAGGCTTAGTGGAGGGCACATGAGGAGCTAACTAGAGTCAGACTAGGCTGTCTAGTCTCATTGGGGGCCAACGGAGTGATACAAGCAGTTAGGAGTCAATATAGCCTTAAATGAAGGAAAGACAACTAGCTAACTGAAGTGAATTGAGTGGTAGCTGAGAGAGGGTGCCTTTCACAAGTGGTAGGTGCATGCAGAGCGCACTAAGCACTAGGAGGGATAAAATTGAGTGGAAGGAAGCTCCCGGGTGCTGGACGAATGGGGACAAGGTGTTGGAGGCATCAAACTAGTGACTGGGCTGCATGCAAATCCAAAATGCATGCAAAGTACAAAACTGAATGATGAGATATCGTAACAGCCCCCCTCAAGCTATACTATGATGTAAATAATAAATAATAGTGCCCTGGTTACTCAGACCAAAGGTCACTCCAATACAATAATAATCCAAATAAAGAACAGTCCATGAACCGAGGAAATGGAGAAAACCTCATGGGAAAACCCCCCCCTCAAAATGGATTGTAACACACCAAAAGATTTAACTGCTCCAAAATCAAGTAGATATGTCTGGAGGTATCTTACTCTTGGGAGTAAATGGATCATGCTCCAAAAACATGTGCTTGAATTCTCCATCAGTGGATGCAAGCGAATGTGGAGACTTTATGAACTTGGTCTTCATACCGGAAATGGTGAGAAAAAATATGAAAATATGAGGATGATCCTGGAACCTGTGATTCGAACCAAGTGAGGTAGGAATAGCTCCAATCGGATCAAATAGATCTTGAAACTTGAACTTCTTATCAGTGGAAGTTAAATCAGCTCCAATATTTGACAAATGGTTTCTTGAGATCTCCTTTGAACCAACAGGGGTGAGATCAAAACCAAAATCAACAAAAATTATATGAGAATTGAACTCAAGAGAATGGTAGTGCTCTTCATCTTCTGTAAAACTCTGAGAAACTGTGCAAATGATAGAACACAAATTTATAGAAGGCATGCAATCAAGGAGGACGAATGCTTCACCTCCAAAATCAATTTTACCTCCAAAACATCAAGTAGATCATTATTCTGCATGCCGACAAACTCATGTGAAAGAGAGGATTCAAGAACCTCTTCGGAATCTAGAGTATGAGCTGGTTTATCTTGCTCAAAATTTGGAATAGAATACTTTGGGAGAATGAGTGTTGAATCTACAGTTTCTTATTCATCTTGAACAATTGTTGAGGCCGAGACACAGTCAGAAAGAACACATAAGGAGATCTCACAGGGCTTGTTTTCCAAAAGGCTAGCATGATCCTCTTCTGCCTTCTTTCCAAATTATCTATTGAGTTGGGCCCATAGATCTCTTGGAGTTTCAGCAGTATTACTGAGGTAGCGCATAAAAGGAGACATAGCAAGACATATTATCCCAAAAGCTCCATCACAATCATTAATCCAATCATTCTCCTCTTCATCGGAATCAAAATCTCTTGTAATACCAATACACATATCAAAGAGACATTGTCTCTTCAAGCATGCTATCATCTTTGGTTTCCATTCATCATAGTTGAATGGAGTAAGAATATTTTGTGAAGAAGAATATTCCATCTCTGCAATAGAGAATGCAAATGGAGGAAGTAAGAAACCTGCAAATCACAAGCAAACAAGAACCATAAGGTGGAATAATCCACCCGTTTTAGAGTTGCATCACAGTCGGCATAGTAGATCAAGCAAGCTTGATGATCCAATGATCTATATTTAGGAATTATGTGGAAAACTCACGGCTTTTGGAGTGGATTGGAGAGAAATTTCAGTCTTGCATGCACATGAACGAATGCACATGAGATTTTGCATGCCGCTGCTGAAATATTTTTGTGAGCTCTTCACTCAATCTTCAAGTAGAACACTGACATAAAAGAATTATTGTCCTTGCCATGGCTATGATACCATGTAAAATTAGTCACAACAGATCTATTGATCAAGCATATCAATCACAATGATGTAAAATAAATTGGAGTAAAAACTGTGCAAGACAGATGTATCAGTGCTCTATAACTCAGAATAGTTGAAATACAATATTGTCACAATGAATGAGCAATTCGAATTAGCCAAGGAGGTCATTCAAATATACTGCATGGAATAGCTTGGATCCAACTAGGATTCCTCATCATCAGATTAGTGGAGTCATCAATGCACAAGTAACGGTCAACAATGTGTCAAACTGAGTCTAACCGAATGTGGTAGGTGTAACTGGAACATGTAGGCACTAACTGAATGAAGGAGGCTTAGTGGAGGGCGCATGAGGATCTAACTGGAGTAAGAATGGATAGTCTAGTCTCACTGGGGGTCCAACGGAGTGAAACAAGCAGTTAGGAGTCAATATAGCCTTAAATCAAGGAAAGGCAACTAGCTAACTGAACTGAACTGAGTGGTAGGTGAGAGAGGGATCCTTTCACAAGTGGTAGGTGCATGCAGAGCGCACTAAGTACTAGGAGGGCTAAACCTGAGTGGAAGGAAGCTCCCGGGTGCTGGAAGACTGGGGACAAGGTGCTGGAGGCATCAAACTGGTGACTGGGCTGCATGTGTATGCATGCATGCATGCGAAATGCATGCAAAGTACAAAATTGAATGATGAGATATCATAAGACCCCCCATCAAGCTATACTATGATGTAAAAAATAAATAATAGTGCCCTGGTTACTCAGACCAAAGGCCACCCCAATAAAATAATAATCAAAATAAAGAACAGTCCATGAACCGATGAAATGGAGAAAACCTCATGTGAAACCCCACCCTCAAAATGGACTGTAACACACCAAAATATTTCACTGCTCCAAACTCAATAGATATGTTTGGAGGTATATTACTCTTCGGAGTAAATGGATCATGCTCCAAAAACATGTGCTTGAATTCTCCATCAGTGGATGCAAGAGAATGTGGAGACTTTATGAACTTCGTCTTCATACCGAAAATGGTGAGAAAAAATCTGAAAATATGAGGATGATCCTGGAACCCGTGCTTCGAACCAAGTGAGGTAGGAATAGATCCAATCGGATCAAATAGATATTGAAACTTGAACTTCTTATCAATGGAAGTTAAATCAGCTCCAATATTTGACAAATGTTTTCTTGAGATCTCCTTTGAACCAACAGGGGTGAGATCAAAACCAAAATCAACAAAAATTACATGAGAATTGAACTCAAGCGAGTGGTAGTGCTCTTCATCTTGAGTAAAAATCTGAGAAACTGTGCAAATGATAGAACACAAGTTTATAGAAGGCATGCGATCAAGGAGGACGAATGATTCACCTCCAAAATCAGATTTTACCTCCAAAACATCAAGTAGATAATTATTCTGCATGCAGGCAAACTCATGTGAAAGAGAGGATTCAAGAACCTCTTCGGAATCTAGAGTATGAGCTGGTTTATCTTGCTCAGAATTCGGAATAGAAGACTTTGGGAGAATGAGTGTTGAATCTATAGTTTCTTCTTCATCTTGAACAATTGTTGAGGCCGAGACACAATCGGAAAGAACACATAAGGAGATCTCACTGGGCTTGTTCTCCAAAAGGATAGCATGATCCTCTTCTTCCTACTTTCCAAATTCTCTATTGAGTTGGGCCCATAGATCTCTTGGATTTTTAGCAGTAGTACTGAGGTAGCGCATACAAGGAGAGATAGCAAGACATATTGTCCCAAAATTTCTGTGACAATCATTAAGCCAATCATTCTCCTCTTCATCGGATTCAAAATCTCTTGTAATACCAATACACATATCAAAGAGACATTGTCTCTTCAAGCATGCTATCATCTTTGGTTTCCATTCATCATAGTTGAATGGAGTAAGAATATTTTGTGAAGAAGAATATTCCATCTCTACAATAGCAAATGCAAATGGAGGAAGTAAGAAACCTGCAAATCAAAAGCAAACAAGAACCATAGGGTCGAATAATCCACCCGTTTTAAAGTTGCATCACACCCGACATAGTAGATCAAGCAAGCTTGATGATCCAATGATCTATATCCAGGAATTCTATGGAAAACTCACGGCTTTTGGAGTGGATTGGAGAGAAATTTCAGTCTTGCATTCACATGAATGAATGCACATGAGATTTTGCATGCCGCTGCTGAAATATGTTTGTGAGCTCTTCACTCAATATTCATGTAGAACACCGGAAGAAAAGAATTGTTGTCCCTACCATGGCTCTGATACCATGTAAAATCACTCACAACAGATCTATTGAAAAAGTAAATCAATCACAATGATGTTAAAAAAATTGGAGTAAAACCTATGCAAGAGAGATGCATCTGTGCTCTATAACTCAGAATAGTCAAAATGCAATACTGTCACAATGACTGAGCAATTCGAATTAGCCAAGGAGGTCATTCAAATATAATGCATGGAATAGCTTGGGTCCAACTAGGAGTCCTCATCATCAGATTAGTGGAGTCATCAATGCACAAGTAATGGTCAACCAGGTGTCAAACTGAGTCTAACTGAGTGTGGTAGGTGTAACTGGCACATGTAGGCACTAACTGAATGAAGGAGGCTCAGTGGAGGGCGCATGATGAGCTAAATGGAGTCAGAATAGGAAGTCTAGTCTCACTGGGGGTCCAACGGAGTGATACAAGTAGTTAGGAGTCAATCTAGCCTTAAATGAAGGAAAGACAACTAGCTAACTGAAGTGAACTGAGTGGTAGGTGAGAGAGGGTGCCTTTCACAAGTGGTAAGTGCATGCAGAGTACACTAAGAACTAGGAGTGCTAAAATTGAGTGGAAGGAAGCTCCCGTGTGCTGGCAGGCTGGGGACAAGGTGCTGGAGGCATCAAGTTGGTGATTGGTCTGCATGCGGATGCATGCAAATGCATTCATGCATGCAAAGTACAAAACTGAATGATGAGATAGCTTAACAAATTTGGTCTTTTCCTAGTCTTTGATAGGATTCAAACCCCCATTAGAAGATTTGGGCTTCTCCTTATCTTTCTTCTTCTCTTGTGGTTTCGAACCCTTGGGATTTTTCTTTCCTCTTGCTTGTCTCGAATCTCCAGCAGCAAGAACTTGGTATTTTTACTTAATGGAACCCATCAAAACCAACTTATCTTTCTCTTGAGTTAGCATCTCCATGAAATCAGCCAAATATGGCATCTTCCAATTGCGAACTGTAATTTTGGTGGAGTGAGATGTAGAGACAAAGACTGAGTAGTCAGGACCCAACTTTGAAATGATGGACATAATCAACTGTTTTTATTTCTTGTCAATGCCACACTATTTGTTTTGCAAGACCAAGATTTTGAACTTGGTGAAGAAATTCTGGATGTATTCAAATTTGTTTGGATTCAGTGAGATCAACTCATTCTCAAGTTGATGGCCCCTCATCTCATCAGTCTTCCAAAACAAAGACTCAAGCTTGAGCCAAACTTAATTTGGAGTAGCAAGACTCTCAACATGAAACATGAGATCTCTTTAGATACTGAGACAAAGCATGCCAAATGCTTCATCCATTCTGGTGAAGAACTTGGACTTTTCTACAACGGAGTTTGGTTCAACCTTAATTCCCATGGTGATTTTGAAGAGAACCTTGGATCTCAGCTGGATAACTATTTCGGCATTCCACTCAAAATAGTTCAATGGAGTGAGAAAATTAACATGAGTTTGCTCCATCTTCTGTAGCTTGCACACTTGGTGACAATTGTGCACTTTGTACTTGCAATAAAAAATCTCAACACTCAGGAGGGGATCTACACTAACTGATTCGAACCTTGCTTAATAGAAGGCACATTCAGGAGAGAATCACACCCTGGGTAGACTCCAAAGGATTTCTCCAATGGATTCAAGGAAATGGCCATGGGGACTTCTGTGGTTTCTCCACTGCTTCTGGTGCACTTCTAAAATAGTCTTGGTTCGAATAGAAGCTCCAAGAGCTCCGATACCATGTGAAATATATATCACATTAGGATATAGAATCTATAGATTACCTCACAATTGAAATAAATGGCTAAGTATGCAAGATATTAGTGCAAAAAGAATTCTGGAAAATAAATGATCAAAAACCAATCACAAATGATAAAAAACCAGAGAAACAAATGATCAAATATCAGATTTTATTAACTATCCAACCCAACAATGAGTTTTGATCCTCCTTATATAACATTTGGAAGAAATCGATCGCCTTTGGAGGCACTACAAGTGGCTAGCTTACATTGGATCTCAATCCCCCCTAGGTTGACCAATAGGCTCCCAAATATAACCAAATAGGTACAAATTGTCCATGTGAACATTGGATAGGCATGAGAAGACATCAATGAGGCTCACACATGTGGTTGATGAGATTGGGTGGAAGTTAGGTATCCAAGGAGTGGCTAAAACAACTAAGAAAGGGTCAAACTGACTAGATTCAATGCATGGGTGCCTAAGTCAAAGTCAGTTTCCTTAAAATAGGGAAACATGATGCCTTAACTCATATAGTGTTAATAAATTCTATAGGTACCCATAAATAGGGCTCCCAACAACTATATTGACCAATTTTGGCCCATACTTTGGTGGATAAGCCATCATTTTACCTAACTAGCTTCTAACAACCTTGGATTGTAATTATTAACCTGTTTTGGAACAATTAATCAATAAAATGATACATGAATAAGGTCCTAAGGTGTAATAATGTTCTAACACCCTTACTACCAACTTGATGAGTTTTGTCAGGAAAACCCTGCAGTCAAGTTGGTTAATGCTCAAACCCTTACCTTAAGATCTATGTAGACTCAATTAGGCTGCAAAAACAGAGTTAGCTACGAAACCTGGCTCTGATTCCATGTTAAACTTAGGGTTATGTTAGGGTTTTTAAACAAAAAATTAAAAAATGGCACTTTAATGCAAAAATAAATTACAAAAAACTAGTACTGAAATAAAAAACAAAATAGTATAGCATTAGTAAATCTAAAAAATTTAGATCTGATAACCTCCTTGAAGAAGATAAATTTTTCTTATACTCAGAAATAAATTTTAGATTAGATATTTCCTCTGATAGGAAAGTTAATAAATGGAACAATCTCTGACCCTTACCTCAGGGTATGCACATACCTGAGAGAGAGAGAGAGAGATAGTGTTGGAGAATAGGGTTAGACAGTTAATATAGTAGCAACTTACTGAGGGTACAATATATCCAAAATCAATTCCAAGAAATTAACCAAGACACCCTCCACATATCCATCGACACCCTCCACATAGGAAACAACACCCTAAAACATGAAACGACACCTTAAAATAGGAAGTGGCACCTTCCACAGTCCAAAAACAGTCCACAAATCACACATGTGGGGGAGAGAAAGGTGTAATCAGCCTTCAAAAGGACAACCCTGAGTAGTAGGGAAAAATAACAAGAGAGTGTTGTTACACCTAAAATCCTACCATCATGAGATTCAGTGTATACACCCCTAAAGTTTCTTGGCTAAGTCATTCATTTGGAAGGGATACCATTGCACTTATGCTAGGTTTTGAGAGGTCGTCGTAGGCTGCACTCATGCAACCTGCGACGTCGCATCTTTCTCTACTGCAGGGTGCGACGAAGTTAGTTAATGGACAAAAATAGGCCTTTCGAGCTCATTCTCGAAGCCTGCTAACTTGTATCCTTATCCCTGACCTCTTGGGGAAGCTGGCACTCGGTTCCTAACCTCTTGGAAGGATCCCCTATCTCTCTCCTACCATATCTCAACCTACCCTATCCACTTAGCCCTATATAAGTGAAGCTCTACCCCTCTCCAAAAGGAGCAAGTCTATAGTGTCTACATGCTGGTGAAATCATATTGGAGAGATCTCTAACTCATCCATTGAGAGACTCATACTTCCTTGGAAGGATATGGCAATCGGCTTGGATGGAGAAGGGCTAGTGCATTAATCCTTGGTTGTATTCTATTCTTATCTATGTGCTTTCCCTCTATTTTCAGCAATATAAACGCTTTCCACCAATATTGTTCATGTGTGATGATATTGTGTAGTTTACCTACTTAACTGTTTACTTAGATCTCTTATTGTATAGATGCTCTTTACTCGTTTGTGTTGTTCTTTGTGTCTTGATAGGTCTTGTAGCTGAGATCTGACGACATCGGGATGCGGAGCAGCATCCAGGAGAAAGGATTGCGAAGTTAAAGGTAAGACATCTAGCACTTGATCCTTAAGTAGATCTAGGAAAGTTGTTTGTAGTCTGTACTATTTGTTCTAGACTCACTTTGAGCTAGGGAGATCCAACTTACGTCCGCTTGAGTGGATTATCCGTCAAACAAATCTGGCGACCATACTGGAGAAAGAACATTGCTTTGTAGTTGTCAGTTTGAATGTTGTTTTTCAGTTGATTTCTTGCCAAGCCATTCTATTTTATCATTTCCTTCTTGGATTTGATTTCACCATCAGATCTTCACCTTGAAGAGTCTGATTAGCTTCCTTTGAGTTTGTACTTCTCATTTACAGACCTTTTTTATGCTCATTATCTGGATAATTGGTTCATTTTTGAACTCAAATCTCACCTGTCGCACCTGGTTAGTGTACCCAGAGTGACACTATGTGGTTTTTGATCTCCGTTCTTAGCCTATTAGTCTGTCATCGCAACCCTTCCATTGGTCTACTGCGATGCCGTCGCACTTCCTGCACTGATGAATTGTGACGTCGCATTGTGTACAAGCACAAAGTGCACCAATCTACCATTTTTTCGATACATGCATACCCTCTCCAGTTCTGTTGTGAGTTTGGTTTGTGTGCAGACTCCCTCTGTACTGCATGATCCAGTTAGAGATCCCTTTTTGCTTTGTGTGATTGAGTTGTTTGGTTTTTGTTTGGAGTTGTTTTGGGTTCCATCTTGGACAAGTATGAGATTTGGTAGTGGCGGACACTCTTGTCTTCCCCACCTACATCCACTCACCCTTGCATTCCCGCCTCTCCTTTCCAGATCTGATCATTGTAGTAGATCAATTTCCAGACCTCACTTGCATTCATTTTGTGAGTTTTGCTTGTTTTTAGTATTGCTTGTTACTGAGTGATTTTGAGTGTTTGTGTGTTTTCAGTCCATTGAGTGCTCATCTATTCTTGAGATTTTCTGAGTTATTATAGTGCTGCAAGTAATATTTTCAATTCAGTGTTTATGTTTGAAAGCATTGTTGTTGTCAAATTATTATTTTGATACATCCTTTGAAAGATCAAAAGTACTTTATTTCCATCGTTTTTCAAGCTCATTTTGAAAAATTGCATATGCATTGGAATGTCTCGTTTGTAGATCTTTTGGAAAAATTGAAAGAAATTGCATTATTTGTGTTTTTCATGAACTATGAGTTGCTCATTTTCTTGAAAAATTCTAATAGACATCAAGTTTTGCAAAAGTAGTTCCATGCTTGGGCTATCGCATTGTATCTTTTGGTTTTTATGATTTTTGTCCATCATAGTGAAAGTGAAAAGTTTGCATACTCTGCTTAGAATTTCTCTCTTTTCATTACTTAGCATCATTTTCATTTTGAAAAGACAAAAGAAAAAGAAAAAAACATGCTTTGATTTGGTTTAGTAGTGTTGTGTCTTTTATGTTTTGCTGAAAAAGAAAAGAATACTTCATAGTCATTTTTTGGTAGATTTGGGATTGTCTTGCATTGCGTTGCTTTGGTAAAATTGTTGGAAAGAAAAATAAAATTTCTCCTTCCCATACATAGAGTTCATTGAAAGAAAAGTGTATTTTTTTCATGTAGTTAGGGCTTGCATTATGTTTACGATCATGTACTCACCTCATGCATTCACCCAACCGTCCAGATAAAATTAACGATAGAACTAGGGTAAAATATTTAGTAACTTGTGTGTAAGTTAGAGACATGTTTTGGCGTCGTTAAGCGTGGTAGCTGTTGTTATTTTCCAGCTCTGTATCCTGGGGGTATTGTAGTCTTCCACGTACTTATCGGTATATCGAGCTCCTTCACGTACCCACCAAGTCACCTTTAGTACTTGGCGTATATTGAAGGGTGTATCACCTACTCGGTAGTATATCGAAAGGTCTCTTGCCGAATGGTTGTGCATTAGACAACACCACTACGGATTTGAGCTCCCATGTACCTTGCATATATTGGGAGACACCCATAGGATTCTTGAAACCAACCGAGTTAACCTTTTGGCCGTCTTGGCGGAGCAATACACCGAGAACAACACTCGGGGAGCTACTACGCACGTACCGTCTAGGTAATCGGGTATTCAGGCAAGGGTACAATCCCAATCCTCCTTGTCGTGTTTTACTGTTGGACCCTGTAGTATATCGCGAGTTGCGAAGCCTTGACAATCCTGTGAGGTTCCAGACCATTGAATCCACTCTTATAACATAAGTTTGCTTGTGGCCTTAGTTTGTGTAGGGTTTTGTCTGGTCTGCTTTTCTTTTAGCTTTAGGAGAAAATTTTTGTTTCAGTCACTCTGGCTGACTTTCCTTGGAGAAGGTCTTGCAGGATTCAAAATTTGCCACCCGAATATCCCCTTAACTAGGAGGTAATTTCGAGGGTAAGAATGGATCCACATGCCAGGGTCAGGTCACATGAAGTGGAAAACCCCACTTTGAATGTTGGAGTATTTTTGTTTCCTCATACTCCTCCAGATTCACCTGACTCTCATCCCTCCTAGGGTGAAGAAGCAAAAATCCCCACTTCACAAGACTTATCTCCCATTGCACCGGGGGAGCCTGGATCATTGGAATGGATAAATCAACCCCAGGACAACCCTACAGTGGCTGTTGGTCCAGTGGCCCATTTTGCCGTTGCACCCCCACCTAGTTGGGCTAGTCCCGACGACCGCTTAGCACCTTATCGTGAGCAATTGGCTCGTTTACGTGCTATGGGTGAGGAGTTTCGAAGTTAGAACTTTCAAATAAGGTTCGATGATAGACCAATCCCAGGTCTCTCTTTATATTTTGAGTCACCAGAATCATCCATGCAGCACGTGACCACTGCTGAAACTGGTCAACCATCTATTCCTGCACATGCTAGACAGGAGACTAGTTCGGTACTTCCTACTGCCCAACCTATTGAACAAAAATAGTCCAACACACCTGTGACCACCACGGTTATGTTACCTGCCCCTCCCCCACCCCAAAATTCACGGGGAGGATACTCTTTACCCCCTACCTTCTTTAAGGGTAGTGGCAATCCTGCGGTGGATAATCAACAAGCAGTGTTGGGTCAACCTGTACCTAGTGGTTGGCAAGTTGTTGCTGGGGGGAAACCCCCATCTCTTAACCATAATCCTGCAGCAGGAGTTCCCATCGGGCCTTCCGTTGGGAATTCCTTACCTCCTAGACCTTCCACTTCAGGACTATCCCATGCTGGGAGCCCATCCAACGTAATTCAACCTCCATTGAGTCAAGCATATCCAGGCCATCCTAACCTTGTGTCAGGTCAGCTTAATCCCAGAAACGCACTCTACGGGGTACCTTACCCTGGTAATACTTGCACTCTATGGGTACAACATAATGTTTTACAACATGGACCCCCACTTACAGTCCCTCAAGTCCCTTCACCCCCGTTTGGTCCACCCCCACCCCCCATTGGAGGCGGTGGATCCCCACATAATTCTGGAGGAGGCAGACCTCTACCTTATGGCAGAGGACCACCTCATTTCAATCATCATGGTCCACCCCCCTTGGCAGTGGTGGTGGGGGAGGACCATCTCATCCTGGCGGTGGCAGAGGAGCACCACCCCCTCCTGGTGGTGGTGGTGGAGGACCTTCTCATCCTGGTGGCAGTGGTGGTGGACCACCACCTTACTATGGTGGAGGTAGCGGAGGAGGCTCTTACCCTTTCAGCGGCGGTGGTGGCCCACCACCCCCTCCTGGCAGAGGTGGTGAAGGCCCATCCTATTTCGGTGGTGGTAGTGGACCACCACCTCCTCTTGGCGGAGGTGGTGGTGTCCTATCCTACCTTGGTGGTGGTGGCGGACCCCCACCATTTGGAGGTGGACCACCCCCTCCTAGTGGTGGAGGAGGGCCCCCACCTTATGGCAATGGGCCACCTTATTATTGTTATGAACCACCTTACTTTGGCGGCAGACCTACATTTGGTCTGGGCGGCCAGTACCCCTATGGACAGTTTCCTCCTAGAACACCTTATGGTCAGTCGATACAAGGTACCACAGGTCCTTATACGCCTTATCCTTACTATCAGTACTCATAGCTGAATCCACAGTTGCCCGTTTTGGCTACTTTGGATCTACCTGAACTATCTCAGTTAACTAATGGCCCCATCTACCACGGAACTAATTGGCCACCCATTCCGGTGAAACTTTCGTCAGATATCCCAAAATTTGATGGTAAGCCGGGTGAGGACCCTAAAAACCATGTGATGACTTACCACTTATGGTGTTCATCCAACTCCCTGATGGACGAAGCGCTCCATCTTTGGTTATTCCAACGGACTCTCACTGGTTCGGATGCCAAGTGGTATATTGAATTACCACCTCATTCTTTTCCTGATTTTGGTTCTCTTGCTATGAAATTTTTGACTCATTTCCAGCTGCCTATACGGTATGAAATTGGTACAAAGCTTTTAACCTCGCTCTGCCAAAATACCGCTACTCATATATCAAATCATATACATGAGTGGCGGAGGAGATGACTTCTCATTAAGGCTCCCATTCCAGATCAACTCCTAGTGGAATGGTTTACAAAGTCTCTCATTCCTACCATAGCACGGGATGTTTCCATGGGTGGCGCTGTCATTGAGGAACAAGCTATCGCTCATGCCCATTTGCTAGACTTAGTCTATGCTCAATCTGGCACATTGTTTGACATTCTTCTCGATGCGCCCCACAACACTTACAACCCCATGAAACCACCAAAGGGACCCCATGCCGATGGCATCATTGGATCCCTTCACACCCAGCCTTCCTCTCAACCTCTTGGTCTGTCGAACCCTCAGGGTTCTTCCCCATCGCCAACACAGGCTAGTCAAGACACCACCAAATCATCCACTCCTGCTGTCACCGAAGAAGTGAAGTGTTCCCCTGAAGAAGTGGAACACATTCATTTAGGCCAGAACTGTTCCCCTGAAGAAGTCATTGCTTGTACGGCCTTATTTAAGCGATTTCAAGACGTTTTCGCTTGGACCTACGAGGAGATGCCTGGGATAGATCCCTCCATTGTTTTACATGAGATTAAAACCTATCCCAACATCAAACCTGTCCGCCAAAATCTGCGACCGGTACACCCTCGGAAGATTGCGGCAATCAAGGTAGAGATTGAGAAACTGTTGAAGGCCGGCTTCATCTATCCTGTCCCATTGACAGAATGGGTCTCAAACGTCGTCCCTGTTACTAAAAAATAGGGTACCATTTGCGTTTGTGTTGACTATCGGGATCTCAACAAAGCTTGTCCCAAGGACAACTACTCGACTCCCTTTATTGACCAGATTATCAACAATTGTGGTGGAAGTGTCATTTTTTCATTCATGGATGGCTTTTCCGGATACAACCAAATTGAGATCCACCTCGTTGACCAACAAAAGACTGCATTCATCTACCCTTGGGGAACGTTTGCATATCGTAAAATTCCGTTTGGTCTTAAAAACATTGGTGCCACATTCTAGTGGGCCATGTCGTATGCTTTCCACGATGTGAAAGACTTTGTGGAACCTTACTTGGATGACCTCCCTTCCCACTCGAAGCAGCGTGAGTTACACTTAGATCATCTGATGACCATTTTCCTCAGATGTAGACAGTACAATATCCATCTGAATCCTCATAAGTGTATTTTTTGTGTCGAGTTTGGACGCCTCTTAGGGTTGATCATCTCGAAAGATGGGATCCTCATTGATCCCTTGAAGGTGGAAGCTATCGTTGCTCTTCCACCTCCAACTAATATTACGAAACTTCAGAGTCTGCAAGGAAGAGCAAGCTATTTACAGTGCTTCGTTTGTAATTTCGTGCAAAAAATGCAAGGGTACATGAGATTGATGAAAAAGAACGTCCCATTCATTTGGGATGATCAAGATCAACAATATTTTGATAGTTTAAAACATGCCATCACGTATGCCCCTGTGATCCAACCGTCGAATTGCTATCGAGATTACATTTTATATCTCGCCGCTTCCGACACCACTATTGCCATGGTTTTGGTTCAGGATGACCAGAATGCCCAAGAACATGTGATATACTATGTCAGTAAAGGTCTTGTTGACGCTGAAACTCGCTATTCACATGTTGAGAAGCTCACTCTCACGGCGGTCATAGCCGTGAAGGAGTTTCGTCATTACTTTTTGCTTTGCACCACCACCATCATCGCTGATTCGAACCCCATGTACCACGTTCTCACTCGTCAGGTACTTGGGGGCAAGTATTCACGCTGGATCGTGATACTGCAAGAATTCAATCTTCTTTTCAAAAAAGCCAAGTCTAAAAAGTCTTTGGTGTTTGCTGAGCTCATCTGCGACCTCCCCCGTACTGATGCAAAATCTGAGCCCAATGACTCGTTTCCGGATGAGTCATTGTTTCTTATCAGTACGTCTGATCCGTGGTATGGAGATATCACATTGTATCTTCAAACCCAATGTTTCAGCCCTGAATTGTCTCGTGATGACCGTCGTTAGATACGCCACCATGTGAAGTATTATCTAATCATCAGTGATACTTTGTACCGATGTGGTATTGATTCTATCCTTCGACGTTGTCTGACTCATGATGAGGCTGAACGCGTTCTGAATGACTGTCATGCTGGGGCATGTGGCGGTCACCTCTTTGGGATGGCTACAACCCAGAAGATTTTGCATGCAGGATATTACTAGTCATCTGTCTTCAAAGATTGCATTGAGGCCGTGAAAAAATGTCCTCCATGTCAACATTTTTAGATGAAAAAGTTCACCCATCCCGCCCCGTTACACCCGGTTATTGTCGTTGGTCCATTCACTAAATGGGGCATTGATTTCATGTATTGCAAGCCTACCTCGGCCGGGGGGCATAGTTATGTCATTGTAGCTGTGGACTAATTTACAAAGTGGGCCGAGGCATTGCCTACATACACGAACGATGGCAAGACCGCCGCACTCTTCATGTTTAACCATGTAATAGCACAGTTTGGAGTTCCTCAAGCGATAGTTACTGACCATGGTTCTCACTTTATGAACCATATGGTTGATGAGTTGAGCGAGAGATTGGGTTTTTTCCATGAAAACTCAACACCATACTACCCACAGTTGAACGGGCAGGTCGAGGCCATAAACAAGGTCTTGAAAACTATGGTCCAACGTATGGTGGGTACGCACAAGGCCAATTCGCATAAAATGCTCTTCTCCATGCTTTGGGCTTATAGAACCTCCATTAAAACCGCCACTGGATTTACTCCTTTCCAACTAGTGTACGGATTGGAGGCGGTCCTTCCCATTGAGTGTGAGATTTCGTCTCTCAAGCTTGCCATCGAACTTCTCCCAAACACTACTGCCGAGGAAGAACGCTTCCTCTACCTAGCTAAGCTCGACGAGAATCGTCGAGATGCCGCTCTTGCCAACAAGGCTCATAAGAAATGCATCAAAGCTCAATTCGACAAGTCGGTAGAACCTCACGCCTATAGCGAAGGGGATTTGGTCCTCACGTATGACCAGAAGCATGATAAGCTGGGGGCAGGAAAGTTTGAGTCCATGTGGCATGGACCTTACATAGTGAAACACGTCCTGGAGAAGGGAGCTTATGAGCTTGAAGACTATGACGGGATATCTTTGGGTGAGCCCCGCAATGGGATCTACCTAAAGAGGTACTATGCCTGAGTCTTTCTCGCATAAGTGATTTTGTATATACTGTACATGGTGTGTGTGTGTTTTTGTGTGGTGTGACACTTTTGATTTTTTGCGTGATTAGGTCTTGTTTCGTTTCTTATGCCATGTTATGTCTGCATGTGCAGATGGCAAAGTGCTATGGATTCACGGACGTCGCCAACCGGCATACCCGTAACCTTGCTTCGGCAGCCTGGGTACTCTATTCACCTACCGGCGAGCTCATCAGCTTAGGGGGAATGCATCTAGGTTTCGCAACCAACAATGCTACAGAATATCAAGCAGTCATTGGAACCCTAACTGACACCATTTCTTTGGGTATGGACCATGTTGTCATCCACCTGGATTCTCAACTAGTGGTCTCTCATCTTAACTGAGTCTACACCATCCGCGATCCTACCTTACTCCGTCTCTATCGACGAGTCCGTATTCTGGAAAGGTCCTTCGAGTCCATTCAGTAACTGCACATTCCACGAGACGTGAACACAGTTGCCAATTCTATGCCCAACTTCATTCTAGATTGGTACATTGCACACACATAAGCATATATCATGAACTGTTAAAAGTAGACATAACATGTAAATAACTCATTTTATATAAGCAAACACATAACAAGACCACACCATTCATCCATTTTAAAACACATAATGTATAAATCGCCGGAATGTGTGTATATATATATAATCATAAAAAGTAGTGCTGGTACAAAATCTGAAGCACGATGGCTTTTAGTAAGTCTCTACAAAATCTGAATCCTCGTAGCTTTCAGTAAGTACAAAAAATATGAGGCCTCCAAGCTCTCAGTACATATATGATAACAGCATCATGCCTAGCACCTGGCCCATACAACCCTAGGTGGTCTAATAGCTCTAGCTTCCTGAGAGTGGAAATAGTCAACTGCTCTCGCAACCCTGTGGAGCAGCGTGCAGTCCCTCCAACCGTGTACACCTGCATCGGCCGTGGCACCTCATCTACCGTCGGCTCGGGAACGTCTAATGTCAACCCACACAGGTTGGCATAGACTCCGTCCATCTCTGCGATGGTGGCATGTACAGCTGGACCCAAGACTGCTCCCTCTCCTCTATCTCTCCTCGCAAGAAGGGAGACTCCTACCAGTCGTACGGGCCCCACGTCTGCACACACATGTTGTTAATCTATTAGCACTATATTAAAACATTTATAAAAGCACAAAACTTAAAAAGTACAAGAGTTATTTGTTCTTACCTATGTCTCCCCATGCTACTCCCTCTGGCAGCAGCAAGTCCGGTTCATCTCTGAAATCCGTACCATTGTACGGGAAGTCCTCCACCATTAGTAACTGGCCCTCAAGCCAAGTGAAGAACTCAGGACCATATGTGATGATGGGGCCCCCACCATGTCGGGCCATCACATCTGTCCACCTACCCATATGAGGATCCCTAGGATCCATGTCCTCTAGTGGTACCTGTGGACGCAAGTGGGGAACCTGTTCCAGTAAGAACGATATCACAATTGATCCGTAACCGAACTGTTTGAGCTCTCCTCGCCGACACTTGGTCGGTTAAGCTCTCATGTTCGCGAGGAGTCCCTCGTACTAGTTGAATATCTTCAGAGACATACAGTCCTCCGCGTATAGCATCTGAGACCGAGTAGCCAAGTGAGGATCCTGACTCCCTGCTACCCTCGTGATGGTGAAGAGAATGGCACGCAATCGACGCTCTCGCACATCTTTTATGGAAATATTTCCACTAGAAGCATGGGAGTTAGGGCCGCAATGTTGTAGGATCATGTCATCTATAGTTCGATCACTTCCCCGTGATCCGGTAAGAAGCACATTGTCCCCCCTCCGGGACAATCCAGTCAGAAAGTAGATGTCCTCGACATCTATAGTAAGTATGTGCTCGCCGAACACAAAGTATTGTTGAGCTGCATCCCAACATCTAAGCATGTGAGTCAACAGGGGGATTTGGGCTCTCATGCCCTGGATCTCAAAGAACTTTAGCAAGCCACAGTTCCTCAACGCTGTCACACACAATGGATCGTTTGCAATTTGCATATCCTCTACCTCATGTTCCCTTTCATGCCACTCCAAAACCATTTTGGCTGCTTGCAACCTACCAAAAGGAGGGTTTAAACATCATTACTACTCACTTCAACCACTTAAAGTCTTTCTTTTGGGTAGGATTTGTGTTTTGGGTTGGACGTTTCCGTCATCGCACCTCGTTTTTGACAACAGTGCGACATCGTAACACCCGAGCCTTGTAGCACTTGTGACGTCGCAGTTCCCGAAAGGGCAAATTGAGACGACCCGAGGACGCAATGGCCCTTCAAAAATCCACTCAAAACCCAAAAAAATAGACAAAAATAAAAAATGTAAACCACTACAATTGTGTTGGCTGAAGTTTAGAGTTACCTGCTCAGGACGGTGGGTGAAATGGTCACTTGTAGCTCCCGGAATTGACGAGTGAAGTTTTGGCTCCAAATGGCACTTCTCCTCCCAAATTTGGCAAATAGAACAATGGTGACTATGTTTGGTTTTTATTTCTATTTATAAGCAAAAAGAATATTCTTTTTTCAAATATTTGATGCCGTTAGACCATTTGCTATAGTTTGGATCATTTTTATTATATTTGAACACTTGGTTGACTATTTTGACCTAGTTTCCGAGTGTGCAGGAGTTGTTAAGTGTCTTTTCACGCCATTTTCACATTGGAACAGTCATCTCAGCTATGAACACCCCTTGTATATTTTGTCGTTGTCTTTTTTATTCATTAGATTGCAGTTATTTAATGACGATGAGCTTACCCTTTGTTCTTTCTCGTGCTCTTGAAACTATGAGAATATGTTACCGAGTTACGATTTATCACTTTTCTGGGCTCGTTAAAATCCTACGGAAAAGGAACCCCCCCAGAGTCTATCTTTAAGCTTTTTTCAGGCTCTCGAAATACAAAAATATTGCCAAGCGAACTTGTCGCGTTCACGCTTGTAAAAGAATTTGAATGGTCATCTTCCTGGTGATAGTTTATCCCTTTTTCGGACCAGGGGGAACTACTTACAAAAAAGGTATACTCCAGCCACTCATGACTGGAAGAGTCCTCTCCCGAGTTGTTTTACCCTTTTTCGGGTGATGAGGCTAACTTTATGAAAAAGGACCGTTGGAGTCTTCTTTAATTCTTTTCAGACTCTCTAAACATGAAATGACGACCGAGTTTACCTTCTATGGACTCGCTAAACTCTCACATTGAAGGTGCCGTCATGGGACGAACCCATCCTATCCCAAGTTCGAAAACTATTTGGAATTGGACTCATCTATGATATGAGCTATACAGAGCATTTGGTTACCCTCATCAAGCTCGTAAAAAACACATGAGGCACTCATCATTCATGATGGGGAAAAATGAAAGATTTTATGTTACACCCTTTATTAGTGGCAGTATCTAGACATTTCTTGAACATGGCACTCATTTGCATTTGCATACCGTACTTGGATCATCCGTTTGTCCTCGAGTTCCACCTATTTCCTAAGTCTTGTTACTCCTTTGAGTCATTCCAAGAACGCTTCCATCATCAGTTGCATTAGGAATTGGTACTGTAACTCGTCAAGTCAATACTGCCAAGGAATGCCATGCCCATGTTCAAGAATACTCTTGCTACTCATCATCTGCAGTCAATACACCTTCCATCATGCCAGTCTACTCTGAGTCAGTCTTGCATGTCACTATACCATCCGATCTGCTCTACACATCCTTTGTCGTGTTTCGTGTCAATGATGGGGGATTCATTATGGCCCTCCTTCGACGGATTCATCCTTGTCGACTTCAGCACATGATCCAATGATTGAATCTAGAAACCAACCAAGTACCTTGGCCCTGCATGCCTCAATGGAAGGTTACCTCACTTTCGACATGAGTTTACATCATTGACTCTTGATTGAAAGATTTCATCTCGCGTTTGAATTCAAATCATTTATTCACGCTTGATGATATGTATTGAGATACCTTGGGGATCATTGACATTAATGGTGATTTCCCTCACACTTGTTAATGGTATACCTCAATGACCAGTAATCAGGTGGTTTCTACCATGTTCGACGTCAAGACATTTGTAATCACATGGATAGATTCATATCATTGCGGGTTCAGCTTGAAGACCCTGGGGAGTCATGTTTTACCCAGGTTGCGATGGAGTTTGTATGAGTCATGTCACACGGATCCACATTTGTATTGGTCGCGGCTGTGTTATCATCTCATCATGGATCTATGCTTGTGTCTAGTAGCCATGATTGTATTCAGTTGGTTATTACTACCATGGATCTGCAATGTATTGGTCGGAATCCATGTTGTATGTCATATGAGACAGTGTACTCAGAGTCACTTGTATTGCAGCAGTGTCCTTCGCCCGACAAGCCGTTACCATTCTTTCTGTCAAAGCTTTTCACCTGTCCAATATTTCAATAGCTTCATGCTTTGGGGGGCATTCTGTTACACCTAAAATCCTACCATCATGAGATTCAGTGTATACACCCCTAAAGTTTATTGGCTAAGTCATTCATTTGGAAGGGATACCATTGCACTTATACTAGGTTTTGAGAGGTCGTCGCAGGCTGCACTCATGCAATCCGCGACGTCGCATCTTGCTCTACTGCAGGGTGCGACGAAGTCAATTAATGGACAAAAATAGGCCTTTCGAGCTCATTCTCGAAGCCTGCTGACTTGTATCCTTATCCATCACCTCTTGGGGGAGCTGGCACTCGGTTCCTAACCTCTTGGAAGGATCCCCTATCTCTCTCCTACCATATCTCAACCTACCCTATCCACTTAGCCTTATATAAGTGAAGCTCTACCGCTCTCCAAAGGGAGGAAGTCTATAGTGTCTAAATGCTGGTGTGGAGAGATCTCTAACTCATCCATTGAGAGATTCATACTTCCTTAGAAGGATATGGCAACTAGCTTGGATGGAGGAGGGCTACTGCATTAAGCCTTGGTTGTAGTCTATTCTTATCTATGTACTTTCCCTCTATTTTCAGTAATATAAACGCTTTCCACCAATATTGTTCATGTGTGATGATATTGTGTAGTTTACCTGCTTAACTGTTTACTTAGATCTCTTATTGTATAGATGCTCTTTACTCATTTTTGTTGTCCTTTGTGTCTTGACAGGTCTTGCAGCTGAGATCTGACGACCACGGGACGCGAAGCAACCTCCAGGAGAAAGGATTGCGAAGTTAAAGGTAAGACATCTAGCACTTGATCCTTAAGTAGATTTAGGAAAGTTGTTTATAGTCTATACTATTTGTTCTAGACTCACTTTGAGCTAGGGAGATCCGGCTCGCGTCTGCTTGAGTGGATTGTCCGTCAAACAGTGTCTAAGCACAAGAAGCAAGAGAACCCTAGATGTCACCCAAATAATATTGTTGAAAACCCTAGATCACTCACACAATAAATCAGAGCTGAGTTTCCTCTTCAAGATGATGTTTACAATGAGAGGTTAGGATAGTATTTATAGCCTATCAATGACCCCTAGAAGGTTCCACCTTCTATTTGTTCATTGAGGTTAGGGTTACTCAAATAAAGTCAGGACATTACCCCTTTTAGAAAGTTTCACATAAAACATAATTTAATATTAGGATGTCTTAAGGTGAGGGCTAACGATGGGTAAGTCACCACACTCAAGAGGGGCGCACATAGGACCAAAAAGGGAGGGGGTCAACATAAGACTAACCACAGATCAACAAGAGGTAAAACAACAAGGTGGGAAAATAACCCTTCTAACCACAAGACAAAAGGTGTAACAACAAGGTGGGAAGACAAACCTTCTAACCCTCTCTCTCAGGGTATGTGGTCCACATATGTCCCAAGATATAATTGAAAGTTCACCATCACCATATAAGGAAGGTTCACACTGGATGATGTGATCCTCTAGTCCTCCTAATTGCTCCTAAGTTCAGTGCTAGTGATTCCATCAAGGGTTGGCCAATCCCTTGAGGAAACAACTTAGCACAACCATCTTGAAGACCTAGGAGAGAAGGAAATCACACATCATCATCATATTGGTTAACTAACCAAGATCCACCTGGTTAATTGACCAAGAATACACTTGCAGGACCTGCTTGGTCCCAAACCAGGATGTCTCTATCTTTTCTTGTAGGATCTGCTTGGTCCTCATGACTAAGAAACTATCTGGTCCATGACTAGAATTTCCTAGAGACAGATAGGTGCCCTAGCCACACGCTAGGGACTTTTCCATGGATTTGACCTACTTGGTTCCAGACCAAGAACCCCAGTAGACTGTTGGGGGCCCTAGATACCTTCTAGGGACTTACATTTTCTGGTTAACTGACTAGGAACCCTAGTTAACTGACTAGGGTGCTAGCCTCCTAGATAATGGCTCCCACAAATACATTAATTTTAACATAACCCTATGGAGAATGAAGAATGCAGATTGGTATGTTTCCTGGTATGGGCATATCGTTAATTTTGAGAACATACGCAGAGATAGAAATTGTGTATGAGCATATTGTTATCACTAAAAGATGCACCTTGACTACAAAAGGAGCATGGCTAGTTCATCTTAAGCTATAGGGCTGAATAAAATTTGAATAGGTTTGTTGGTTCCAAAGGAAATTCAGGAATTGACTCAATAAAAATTATGATCATTTAAGGAATGATTAACAAATGTTAAAGGAAATCTAGTACATACAAGTTGAGTTTGAGTTGTACACAGAAATGGCTGAATGAACATGAATAATATCTATTACACCTGAGGATGAAGGCAACTTAGCAAAAACTCTTCATAGAAGATGAAGCATTTGAGTGAAAACTCTTCATAGAATATGAAGCAAATCTTGACAAAAGCTCCTCAATACATAATATCATTATGCATAAAATCACAAGAGGAAATGGATATGAAATAAACAGAATAAATCACATAATCTTACAAGATACTGTCATGAGTCTTCAAGAGCATTGTCTCATTGTATTAACTGATCAACAAGATAAAATATGCATACTGTACAGAAACTATCCTCTCACGAGTGTAATGTCCCTTGTTAGGAATTTTATTAAAATTGCAATTTTCCACTTTTTTTCCTTGGTTCGACCTTGGACTAGTTTCGATCTCTAGGTCCCAAATTTGCCCCAAATGATCCCAAATCTTCTGAGAAGGAATATGAATGATATTAGAACATAAATATGTGTTTCAGGGATGCCTTTGTACCTTTAAAACACTTCTGCAAATACTCTTTCAATTCTAGTCAATGTAGGTAACTTTACTAGTGATTTCCCTTCGACTAGTATTGGTCTCTAGGTCTCAAATTGACTCCAAATGCCTTCAAATATTCAAGGAAGGTTTATGAATGATATTAGGAATTGAATATGATTTTCAGGGATAACATATGGCCACCAAAAGACCTCTGCAAACTCTCTTAAGATTCTGGACCAAGTATGCAATTTTACTAGTAATTTGGGGTTCAAATCCCCCTGAGGTAAGTACTGAAAATGGCTTCCCAAATGCCTCCAAACCCACTCAAATTTATGAACAGAGGTATGTAATGTGTTAAGTATGTTATTAAGGTCTCATATGCACCATTAATGGTTTATTACAACTGTTCTCACTCTCTCCCATTCAACTGCAAAAATCCCCAATTCGACCCTTGGGGAAATGGCACTATTTCACCTCCCAATACAACTAAACTGAGTAAAAATGCTTCAAATGCTCAAGTACAGTACATGAAACTTGTAGAAGACATCCATGGCAGTATATTGATCACAAATATATCAGAGAATCATCCATTCATTCGAAATCATCATCAATACATTGGTTCACAACAAGGTAGTGGGGAAATGGCATTGTTCTTCCATTAAAAATGAGATTTATACATTTCTACTTGGAATTTCGACCTGAAACTTTTTGGAGATGAAGAACAGAGTATTTAATTCATATTACAAAATAAATGGGGCATTAGAAGCTCCCCCAAAGAGTACAATAGCTCACCAAAAACGCCCTCCCTCAAGGATCAAGAATATGCCATCAAAACTGGAAATGGTTGAAGGAGTGAGCTGCAATAGAAGAAACCATGAGCTTACCTGTAGCTTACACCTGCAAATAAAGACTCCATTAAAGCTCCAAATTAAATTTCTAAATGGCCTTTCCAATTGCCAACTTGGATGGGAATCTTTCACCCTCGAAATTGGCTAAGGCAAGAAACTAGTCATCCACTAGCTCTCCCTCTTCACAAATGCAATTGCAAATTCTACAAATGATCAAAAGCCATTCTCATACTTCATTTCTACATTTTATAACCAACATTAGCCTTCTAAGGGTCGAAATCCTCTCAATAGATTCAATAGATTTTCATTTAGGAAATATTCCACATTTGCCACTTGTCTTCTAGTTCCAACCTTCCATCTTCTCCCAAATTCGATTTTGAGTCTCTTTGGCTTCTCCAACTCCCAAATTCGCCTTCTTTGAGCCTATTTTTGGGGATGACATGTCATAGTGGTCAGATGTCAGAGGTCAGGTCTGCAATTTGTCATAGTTGTCATAGATGCTCCATCATTGGTGTCATAGGGGCTAGGGAATCTAGCCCAAGTGTCCACAAACTTCCACTTTGACTCTTTATCTTCCATGGAGGTTACCAATCCTTCCAAATTCGACCTAAGATGCTCAATGACATGTGTTATGACTTACCAACTCACCCAAGAGTGTTCACATTCCCATTAATTCGAATTTGCAAAAGAGAGATACCATGTATTATGAAAAATCAAGCTAGTGTGGGTCCCACATCCTCCATATGTCTCCAAAACCATTTGTCACTTAGGATTTCTCTTGAATTTATTTATTCACTCTATTTATTAAATACTTGAACCCTTCTAATGTCTAAACATCATTTATTATCTCCCTTATTCCAAATCCCAAAGCTTCCACCCCAAACCTAGGAAACTAGTAATTTTCCTCCTTGGCAATTATTTGACCCTTAACATCAATTTTACAAACTCTAATGAATATGGCTAATGTGATTAGGCCATTGTGACCCAATTCCAAATTTTGGACATGACAAATCCTCCCTTCCCAATATTGCTTGTCCTCAAGCAATTTCAAACATGGGTGTTGAAGAACCTGCTTTCTGTATAATTCTTTGAAGTTGCCATTGAATTGCCAAACCTTGAGTCTTTGAGTTTCCATGAATATTTTAGAGAGGAACCACCATGCTTGCTGCTGCACTACTCTTATTAAAATCGCTTTATTAAGTGGAGAATCCATCTCCCATGCTGCTTGCTTCCCCCCAAAAAATGAAACCAATGAGACAAAAATTATTCCAGGGTCCCATTGCTTGTATTGCACCCCAACAATTAAGAGTGCTCTCCAACCTACACCATTAGATAAGAGGATTCCTGGATCCCATTTTCTTGTATGCATTATTCCAAACATCATGAGTATCAAATATATATCATCAAAGTACATAACAACATAATGAAAATGTACATCAAGGATATGCTCCATCAAAGAGTCATGAAAGTGCTTATACCTCCAAGCAAGTAGACCACCATTTTCCAAGTGCATACAAGCTTCAAGTGACCAATCAAATCTGCTCCAATGACATAGGTGAGGATCCCATGTCCTATAATGCTGATCCAAAAGGATGTGATATGCATCAAAATATTCAGCCATGTATTCTTTCATCCAAGAAGTGAATGAAGAATCTCCACTAGAATCTGAACCAAATAATGAGCAGAAAAAACAAGGAGACTTCAAATGACTCAAAGAAGTCTCACCCATACATCCATGAATGTGAGAATCATAAAGATGTAACAAAGTATGTGGCTGCCAACAAAAATGTTCTCCCATCATAAATCTATTCATCCAAGTGTTGGATGAAGTTCCTCTAACATCAAATGAACCCAGTGTTGAGCAAGAAAAACCACGAGTATTCAAGTGACTCAAATCCATATCATAGGTGCATCCATGTAGATGTGAATCATCATAAAGTGACAAATTATGCTACTGCAAATGTGAATAAGAATGTGCTCCAACCATGTCATCATAAAAGTTAAATCTAGGAGTTCCATACTCTTCATGTGGCACCATCAAAAAGAACCCTTTCACCCATACTTCATTGAGACTAATACTGCAAAACATGGAATTGTAGGATGTAGGAGAATGTACTAACTCACCCAAATGATCAAAAAGTTCAGGAGTTTCATCATGGGAAGGATCCATGTGGGTAGTATCATGCAGCGCCTTCAAAAGTGTGAACTCTTTGTCATAGTTTGGTTCCAATGTAAAGGAATCATGCTCTTCTTTAAAAATTGCATAACCTTCATCAAGAGGCAATTCAAATTCCTCTTCCACCACATCAAGTGTTTGGATCTCTTCAAGTTCATCTTCAAACACATCAAGAACATTCAAATTTTCACATTTCTCATGATCCACCATGTCATGAGAATCCTCCAAACAATCTACCATTTGACAATCTTTGATGTGGCACATTGCTCTTTGAATCTTCTCCATGTATTCAAGGAAGGATGTTTCCTCCAATGAAGTAGCTCTCCAACAAGAATTTGACACCAATGCTTGAGTGTCATGGAGAATGCTGAGGGACTCTTGGATCTTATTTTCATTCATCTTTAAGGACCCTTCAAGAAAATGAGGCTCTTGCAAATGAACCTCCTCATCTTCTTCAATTTTTCTTGGACCAACTTCATGAAGCTCAAGTGGTGATGGGGAAGTTGATCTTGGTTCTTCTTCAACTGCTACAAGGTCTTCATTATCATGCTTAATGAAACTTGTACTTGTAGAAACACTTTCAAAAGTGATCTCTATGTCACCAACATAGAGGTGTGAGCACCCATCAGTAGGTACTCCTTCATAGTTTAAGCATCCATCAGTAGATGCTCTTTGGTTCATGTCTAAGCTAGAAGGTGTCTCGAAATGATCTTCCATATTTTCAATAGAATCTTCTTCATGCTCTTGTGATGTCTCTTCCTTTTGCTCCTTAAAGCAAGCTGATGCATTTTGCCCCTTGTTTTCCTTATGATCAATATATTTGGAATCTCTTCTTGAATAAATCTCAAAAGCTCTCCTCAAGGAGGACATCATTTCATGCACACATATATGATACTCGCTCCAAGGATTTTTACAAGAAGGGCATAAACCTTTCTTCACTAACTCCACATCTTCATTTTTGGGCCTATTTTCAAAAAGATGTTCAGCATAGTACTCAAAAGACATGGCATTTTGTGTATTTTTGCTAAAAGCAAGATATTCTTGATATTTTTGATATTGTTGGGGCAAGGTTTTATATTTTTCTCTCCATCTTTGGAACTCACTCATAGAATTATCCTTGGTTGGTGTGACACACTCATATTCATCAGATTTAAAGTCATAAGAATAATCTTCATTTCTCTTGAAATTGTAAGAAGTGTTGCATGATGGCATCTCTTCCTCATACCATTCACATTCTGCTTCATATTGCTCATAAGCATCTGCATATTCCTCATAAGAATTGTACTCATAGGATTCATCATAATCGTAAGACATGGCTGCCTATTATTCTTGAATGTATGTACCTAATCCACAGGTGCAAGGACCATGCTCTGATACCACTGTAATGTCCCTTGTTAGGAATTTTATTAAAATTGCAATTTTCCACTTTTTTTCCTTGGTTCGACCTTGGACTAGTTTCGATCTCTAGGTCCCAAATTTGCCCCAAATGATCCCAAATCTTCTGAGAAGGCATATGAATGATATTAGAACATAAATATGTGTTTCAGGGATGCCTTTGTACCTTTAAAACACTTCTGCAAATACTCTTTCAATTCTAGTCAATGTAGGTAACTTTACTAGTGATTTCCCTTCGACTAGTATTGGTCTCTAGGTCTCAAATTGACTCCAAATGCCTTCAAATATTCAAGGAAGGTTTATGAATGATATTAGGAATTGAATATGATTTTCAGGGATAACATATGGCCACCAAAAGACCTCTGCAAACTCTCTTAAGATTCTGGACCAAGTATGCAATTTTACTAGTAATTTGGGGTTCAAATCCCCCTGAGGTAAGTACTGAAAATGGCTTCCCAAATGCCTCCAAACCCACTCAAATTTATGAACAGAGGTATGTAATGTGTTAATTATGTTATTAAGGTCTCATATGCACCATTAATGGTTTATTACAACTGTTCTCACTCTCTCCCATTCAACTGCAAAAATCCCCAATTCGACCCTTGGGGAAATGGCACTATTTCACCTCCCAATACAACTAAACTGAGTAAAAATGCTTCAAATGCTCAAGTACAGTACATGAAACTTGTAGAAGACATCCATGGCAGTATATTGATCACAAATATATCAGAGAATAATCCATTCATTCGAAATCATCATCAATACATTGGTTCACAACAAGGTAGTGGGGAAATGGCATTGTTCTTCCATTAAAAATGAGATTTATACATTTCTACTTGGAATTTCGACCTGAAAATTTTTGGAGATGAATAACAGAGTATTTAATTCATATTAAAAAAGAAATGGGGCATTAGAATCTCCCCCAAAGAGTACAATAGCTCACCAAAAATGCCCTCCCTCAAGGATCAAGAATATGCCATCAAAACTGGAAATGGTTGAAGGAGCGAGCTGCAATAGAAGAAACCATGAGCTTCCCTGTAGCTTACACCTGCAAATAAAGACTCCATTAAAGCTCCAAATGAAAGGTCTGAATGGCCTTTCCAATTTCCAACTTGGATGGGAATCTTTCACCCTCGAAATTGGCTAAGGCAAGAAACTAGTCATCCACTAGCTCTCCCTCTTCACAAATGCAATTGCAAATTCTACAAATGATCAAAAGCCATTCTCATACTTCATTTCTACATTTTATAACCAACATTAGCCTTCTAAGGGTCGAAATCCTCTCAATAGATTCAATAGATTTTCATTTAGGAAATATTCCACATTTGCCACTTGTCTTCTAGTTCCAACCTTCCATCTTCTCCCAAATTTGATTTTGAGTCTCTTTGGCTTCTCCAACTCCCAAATTCGCCTTCTTTGAGCCTATTTTTGGGGATGACATGTCATAGTGGTCAGATGTCAGAGGTCAGGTCTGCAATTTGTCATAGTTGTCATAGATGCTCCATCATTGGTGTCATAGGGGCTAGGGAATCTAGCCCAAGTGTCCACAAACTTCCACTTTGACTCTTTATATTCCATGGAGGTTACCAATCCTTCCAAATTCGACCTAAGATGCTCAATGACATGTGTTATGACTTACCAACTCACCCAAGAGTGTTCACATTCCCATTAATTCGAATTTGCAAAAGAGAGATACCATGTATTATGAAAAATCAAGCTAGTGTGGGTCCCACATCCTCCATATGTCTCCAAAACCATTTGTCACTTAGGATTTCTCTTGAATTTATTTATTCACTCTATTTATTAAATACTTGAACCCTTCTAATGTCTAAACATCATTTATTATCTCCCTTATTCCAAATCCCAAAGCTTCCACCCCAAACCTAGGAAACTAGTAATTTTCCTCCTTGGCAATTATTTGACCCTTAACATCAATTTTACAAACTCTAATGAATATGGCTAATGTGATTAGGCCATTGTGACCCAATTCCAAATTTGGTACATGACAACGAGTCCCTAGTTGGAACCTCCCTGCCCCCTCTGTTTCAAAGCTTGAAAACAAAATATACAAATTCTCATCGAGCCAATCTTTAACAGAATTTAAAAAAAATAGCAAATGAGAAATATTTCTGCCAAAAAAACTGGAATAAGTTGTAAGGTGTCATGAGTTGTTGGAATTGATCCTTGAACTCTGGAAATGCGCTGCCATATGTTGCCAAATATTCTAACAGTTGTATCCACTATAAAAAAACTGCCTTGAAATGCTTCAATTTCCACCCCATCCTTTGTTGTTGATTCTATACCTTGAAATATGCCTAGAGATGTCGATCTTCAAGCTACTATGTTGCCAGGTTTGATCATTTTCCTTCAATCTCGATCCAATTTGGATATTGAAAGATTTGATAAAAGATAACTTTTGAGTCATCAAATTTGGTTATACTCGATTATTTGACCCAAAGTATCAATTTGAGAGATACTCTGCCACCCATTCTTCAAATTTGGGATTTGATCTTTTGAGATGCTATAGCTTCTAGATGTTCAGTCATTTCAAAGGCTAAGATTTGAACCCTGATTTCCTTCCTTTGAATGAGGCATTGCTTTAAATAACCATTTCCTGGAATCAGTAATTTAATCCCTGGAAAACTGGAGATTATTCCTGCAAATCTAAGATAACTTCTCCAGTGTATAACTCCATTTTTTGCTGCCAGGTGTTCAATTGGATAATGGTAACATTCTTTCCCATGAACCATATCATTTCTTCCCACGCTTTGTCAAAAATAACTAAAAATACTTCACCTTCAGATTTGGCATAGATTTTATTTCAACGAAGATTTCAAATAAAAATTTAGTGCAAAGACTCGACACTTGGACTTGGGCATTTACTTGGTGAGCACTTAGATTTTCGGTGGTTATTGCGATAGTAAGTGGAAACCAGAATATGGAAATGGGAGTGAACAAGAGACCATTATTTTTTAAAAAATGGCAAACTTTTATTTCCTTTAATGGCCACATGATCATGAAAAGGATTGTGGATAAAAAGTCATAAGATATGCTAAACTAAGTCATTAAATAATAATTTTAATAAATAAAAATTATTAAATAATAATTTCACTTTTTCATTAAAATTATTATTCAATAATTTTATTTTTAAATACAAACTATTATTTAGGAAAAGGAGTAAAGAGGTCATTCAACAATTATTGAGATCAAAGCTTGATAGCAGGTAACCTGGCCAATTTGATGGAATTTTGGAAGATGAGGCAAATTTGACGTAGGATAGTGACAAGGGTGCCGGAAAATGAAATTGTCATGGGGTAAATTCTGGTGACAACATCTGGAACTGGATGGGGATGGCATGCTCCCTGCGAGCTTCCAAGAACAAGTAGACCCTGTGCCTTCTTTTTGTTCATCTGTGCAACTTGACCCTGCAAAATTTCCACCATTTTTATATTGTTCCTAGTCCATTGGGCTGGAGTCTACTGATCTACTACAAGCCAACATACTGAAAACAAATCTGCTGAAAAAAACTGTAAATCCCAAACTGAAAATCCATCTGTCTTTATTGAAAACCAAATCCATACTGAAAAGCTAAATAACTGCTCTATTGCTGAAGGATAAAGGGAACAAATGCTCTTTATGATGAGCTTATTTATGTACACTATCTATACTAACCAAATCTGTAACTTGGTCAATTAAAATCATGCTTCCAGTGAAGCCATGAAAGTATCTGAATAACTGATGAAACTCTTGATCTGTGTATTAGCAAGATGAAGACTAGAACAACAATCAACACCTGTCTGTAAATTTGATTTTCAGACTTATCATAAAACGAGAACTGAAACCTTGAGTCGATGAATTCCTCCATATGGATAGAAACCGGATCATGAAAAGTAGAAGAAGTGACATTATGACAATAAAAGGTTACCTCTTTCTGTTGTAGAAGATGAATAAGCTACTTTCCTTTTTCCTGTTCATGGGTGTCACATATAATGTCATAGCTGAAGGGTTCGATAGGTGCTGATTGAGAAAGCTGCTCTTCTTCATCAGAATACTCATCATACTTAGGTTGATCATCAATAGCATTTGGGACAACAACTACATCATGACCAAAACTGCTATAGAAGATTTCTTCATGTTGTTCATCATATGAATTTTCAAAAAAATTGCTTTGACTGGAAGAAATATGCGACCTTTTCCGAGCCAATAAACTTTCATATTCTTTCTCAAGTCTTTTTAGAAGCTTCTTTAAACAATTGATTTTATCTTCTTCATTAAAAATATTGAAAGTAGCCAAATAAGAAGATATATTTGTAGAAGAAACTTGTTCCCATTCATCATTGAGAACGTACTCATCCATTCTTGAAAATCTTGAAGAGAAATATGATCTTCCTCAAACCTTGTTGTCTTGGTACATGAAGCAACTCGATCAGAACCTAAATATACCATTTTGAAACCAGTGGAGTCACCAGGTGAATATCGCAGCCACTATGTCACCAGCCCTTGTTCACCATCAAAGACTGGATATATTCATTGTCGTACAGCCTAGGGAAGTATGTCTTCATTCCTCTGTTCCCCGACAATGGTGCCAGAAGATGTTATCACTAAAAGATGCACCTTGAATGCAGAAGGAGCATGCCTAGTTCATCTTAAGCTCTAGGGCTGAATAAAATTCGAATAGGTTGGTTGGTTCCAAAGGAAATTCAGGAATTGACTCAATAAAAATTATGATGATCAGTTAAGGAACTGTAACAACCCGAATTTTCATAAAAATTTAAAACTTTTGAAAACGACATTAAATACAAAATTTATAGATGCGGAAATAATAATTGTTTGATTAGGACAGCTTTAATTAAAAATTCGTTAGTACTAAATATAATATAATTTTTGTTTTTAGCAGCATTGTGATAATGACAACTCTAACACATAAATTACGAACATAATTATGGTAATAAATAAGCTAACAGGTCATAACTGTGATGCAACATGTTTCTTTTGGAATGATACTGACAGTTTGACTTTTTATGAACAAGGGTGTCCTACGAGGTACCCTGGAGTTCACTTAGCTGCAACGCTAAAGCATTTGAATGTTCTATGTGCAGACGACAGGTAAGAAGTTCAAAGACTGTATAGTTTTATGATACGTGTATAATTCAATTCAACGTCGGATAATAAATGTTGTGAATTCTTTTTGCGAAGACAAAGTAACTGCAAGTATGATAGTTTAGTATTGCTTCCTAGTTTCTCGTCACTATCCTACCTTTTAACAATGTTGAAAAATAATGACATCTAGAAAGTCTACCTGCTATTTAAGTTTGTTGTCATAACCCATGATGTTGCTATAGTTTTGTTTGATCGTCGTCTTAAAATAATACTTGCTAGTATTAATGTCGTAGTCATAATGCTAACCGTCAGATGCAATGTAATAAAAGCGAGGGTATGAAGTTCATAACCATAGCATGGTTTTTATGCTAGTTACAAATCAATGGTCTTGTTGGAAATTCACAAGTGTAAACCCCTACATTCTTATATTTTTATATATGGAGAAAATAGAAACTATGGTTAATATATTAACCATGTCAATCTTATAGTTTTCTATCCTATATAGTAGTTTTATATTTGCAAACTATTATAAAAATATATGAGAGTTTACAATATTGAAATGATATGAAATCTATTTTATTACATGGCTAAACTTAGTCTTCAAACCCTAATCGTGATCATAAAGTTAGAGCTTAAACTATTTAACAAAGCAATCGAAAGTTTTGAGCTTATAAAAATCTTATGTGAAGATTTGTTTGTTGTTGTGATTGTACTGACATACATTTATGTCAATAGGGTGGCGAGTTGACGGTCATTAAAATGACATGATCCTTGAGCTATCGTGGAGATCGTAACTTGATCCTGGATTAAAAGCTCAGTTCACAACTCAGCATGATAGGGATTGTTACCAATCCACGTAATGTAAAATCGATGCATTAGCAACTACGTCAACCACTGTGTAATGGTTTCTATAGTGATCTTCCTCCGAGCTGTCTGTTGATCGATCCTCCGTGTGGCGTAGTGGCATTGCCATGCTTGTACTAAAGGATGGGGCATTAATTGCAGAAGTCATTTGTCCCAATGCCATCTCGATGGCACTATTATGATCGTTGATAGTGATGAATGTGGATCGTCCGATACAACCCTAAATTTTTCCATCGTTTTTGGTTTATGAGATTTGAATGTCGTTCATTGTTCTATTGTTTCGGTCTGTGTGGCCGATAGGCTACCGAATTCTAGGGCTAGAAAGCTTGTAAATGGTTTCAATCTCGCGACCTGTAGGTTAAGCTTGAAGGTTGCAGGTCTCGTCTTGTTGTAATGGGTTGTATTAAAAGATTGAGTCTTTGGTTTGAGTGGTTATCGAGTTGATAGTTTTCAAGCTTTTCATTTTAGAATTTGAGTGAAATGCAAATTGCTGTAAATGAAAGAAGTACTCTGGTCTCGTCTACAACAAAGATCTCATCGTTTTTTTGGTGAATGCAAAGAACTTGGCTGCTTGTTGAGAAGGTAAGCTTTCTCGGAATGAATAGTTTTCTTTCGTTGAACTTCGATTTATGGTTTGACATATAATAGTTATCTAAACTCTAGTCTGTTGTTATGGCATTTATAGGGTTCAAGGAATGACTTGAGCAAGGGTTTGGAAAGGAACGACGTGCTTCCATTCCTGGTAAGCTTTGGGTCTCAAACCCTCGTAGGTGCCTTTCGACTTTGGTTGATGTGGTTTCATGAGGATGAATAACCAATCTTTCACCATGCCTCGGCAATGTCTGTTAGATGAAAAATGTTGAAGACCTTTCTATTTATTCAAACGATGTTTGTACAGGGTTGTGCCCTTCGTATGTTTGTATGATACTCGGTCTTAAGCTTTGATGTCTATCTCGTCGAACTGGGAGTTATGTTACTTCGTCAATGCTGAGGGTTTCTGGACTTGTTTTAAAATGTTTAAAGTTTGGGAATAAACCCTGTGCGATTTCGTTTGGAAACATATTGTAATTTCTTTTGTTTCTGGGAACACTGTTTTATACTTGGAGTTGAGATTTGTATTCGTTTAAACTTGGAACACGACCTGTTGGTTTATGTTATGAGAAAAGATATACAGAGCCGAGGCTTGTCTACTGTGGATACAATGTTTTCTTCTCGGCAATGAAAAATAATATACTATTATGTTCTGTGCTATTCATCTATTTATACGTTTAAATTTTGTAGATTGATATTGTGACTTTCGAGCTAAGTCAGAGTCATAATTTTGTCATAGATGATAACTCTGTAATATATGGTGCTGAAATGGTTTTCTCCTTCATTTATAATGGAAACGAACAGGGCCATACCCTAGTTTGAGTCTTTTCCTTGAAAATAGATAAGTGTTTGAATATGAACTTCTAAAAGGTCTTTGAAGCCAAAAACTAGAATTTCGATCCGTAGCTTGTATTGATTGCTTTTGTTCAAATATGCAAAAACGATGGTAATGGAAAAGAAAATTCTATCCAGGGTTGAAATGAAACTCAGTTTTGGAATTGACACTTACAGTTTAGAATATCTAAATAAATAGAATGATTAATATAAAAAATGTTTTCATTATCTGATTGTATTAAATAATCAAAGACAATGGTTATAATAGGAAATGAAAACAATGTGTGTATGTGAAATGTGAAGACTGTGAATTGACTGTGGATTGCAGCTTTTTCCATAATTTATTCCTTTATTTACTTGCAGCAACACTATTTATAATGCAGATGTAATATAATATATGGAAAATTGGATTCTATTTATTTCTTATGAACATAGTAATGATAAGGGAAATACAATGTAACTGTACAGGAATTAAATAATGTTTATTTTTTATGAAACAAAGGAAATATTCTATAATATATATTAGATATTATACAGAACTTTCTACTATTATTAACTATAGGGCATAAACTGATAAACGTATAAATTACTATTTTAATCTATCGAATCAATGGCAATTGCCTATCTTCTCATCTATTCTTAATTTGCTTATCTACACTAGAGTACGATGCATAAAACAACATGTGGAAAAATGTAGATATTGGTTTATCAATTTAAATCATCATTGAAACTTTAACATGCAGACTTTCAAATAGAATCAGAACACATTTCTTCTTCAAAATAGAGATTTCTAATTTTACTTAAACATAAATAATAACTGAAATAAAGTAGAAATTGTAAAACCTGGATAAAATATGTAGGGAACAAACAGCCCAAGAAGACTATTCCACCCAACCAATTCCTGAAGAAAGTCAAGTACTTGCCTTAGGACCCCCGAGCCTGTTCACTGAACCACTAGGAGGAAGAAACTTAGGAATTTAGGATCTCCACTTGCAGTAGCACTAACTGTTGAATCTTCAAGAACTAGCAGTCCAAAAGAACTGCACCAACATCTTTGGTTCTTCTTAGCAATATGCAGACTTATGATTGCACTCACAACTAGCCTCCCTATTCGAATCTCTCAGTGATCACCTGATGCACATGAGGAAAATATTTCTGCATAAAATATTGTGTAAGAGTTTCCTGCTCAATTCGAATTTGCCTTATGTAGGCTGCCTAAGCCTTTTCAGTTGTTACTGGGTCGTTAAATGAGCTGCCTGCCCACTCCCACCACCTGGGGGATGATGCCACATTTTTAGGGGTAGTTGTCCCATAACCAACGGCTAGTGGTGTGGTGCAATTGCTGCCATCTGTCCTATACCTTCCAACAGCTTCCATTCCTCCTAGTGGGTCAGTGAACACTCATTTAACAGTCCCCTTGGGTGTTTGTATCCTAATTAATTTATTTAAAAATAATAATAATCAGTAATTACATTCATCCTTGATCAAAATTGATCATAATTACAAAACTTTGTAATTAAGTTTAACATAAAGTATTTTGCAAATAAAATAATAATTTTCAAAAATTTGGGTAGGTGACATGAACGATTAACACATGTTAAAGGGAATCTAGTACATACAAGCTGAGTTTGAGTTGTACACAAAATTGGCTGAATGAACATGAATAATATCTATTACACCTGAGGATGAAGGAAACTTAGCAAAAACTCTTCATAGAAGATGAAGCATTTGAGCGAAAACTCTTCATAGAAGATGAAGCAAAGCTTGACAAAAGCTCCTCAATACATAATATTATTATGCATAAAATCACAAGAGGAAATGGAGATGAAATAAACAGAAGAAATCACATAATATTACAAGATATTGTCATGAGTCTTCAAGAGTGTTGTCTCATTGTATTAACTGATCAACAAGATAAAATATGCATACTGTACAGAAACTGTCCTCTCACTAGTCCTTGGTTGTAACCTCCCTGTCCCCTCCTCTGTTTCAAATCTCGAAACAAAATATACAAATGCTTATTGAGCCAATCTTTAATAGACTTTTACAAAAATAGCAAATGAGAAATATTTCTGCCAAAAAAAACTGGAATAAGTTGTAAGGTGTCATGAGTTGTTGGAATCGATCCTTGAACTTTGGAAATGCGCTGCCATATGTTGCCAAATATTTTAACAGTTGTATCCACTATAAAAAAAACTGCCTTGAAATGCTTCAATTACCACCCCATCCTCGGTTGTTGATTCCATACCTTGAAATATGCCTGGATATGTGGATCTTCAAGCTACTATGTTTCCAAGTTTTATCAATTGCCTTCAATCTCGATCCAATTTGGCTATTGAAAGATTTGATAAAAGATAACTTTTGAGTCATCAAATCTGGCTATACTCGATTATTTGACCCAAAGTATCAATTTGAGAGACGCTCTGCCACCCATTCTTCAAATATGGGATTTGATCTTTTGAGATGCTATAGCTTCTAGATGTTCAGTCATTTCAAAGGATAAGATTCGAACCCTGCTTTCCTTCCTTTGAATGAGGCATTTCTTTAAATAACTGTTGCCTGGAATCAGTAATTTAATCCCTGGAAAACTGGAGATTATTCCTGCAAATCTAAGATAACTTCTCTAGTGTATAACTCCATTTTTTGCTGCCAAGTGTTCAATTGTATAATGGTAACATTCTTTTCCATGAACCATACCATTCCTTCCCATGCTTTGTCAAAAATAACTAAAAATACTTCACCTTCAGATTTGGCATAGATTTTATTTCAACGAAGATTTCAAATAAAAAGTCAGTGCAAAGACTCGACACTTGGACCTGGGCATTTACTTGGTGAGCACTTAGCTTTTCGGTGGTTATTGCGATAGTAAGTGGAAACCAGAATATGGAAATGGGAGTGAACAAGA
The DNA here is from genome assembly GCA_027924585.1 of Larix kaempferi. NCBI lineage: Eukaryota > Viridiplantae > Streptophyta > Pinopsida > Pinales > Pinaceae > Larix > Larix kaempferi. The sequence goes on from BSBM01000196.1 coordinate 13,536,674, forward strand.
GACCATTATTTTTTTTAAAATGGCAAAAGTCATAAGATATGCTAAACTAAGTCATTAAATAATAATTTTAATAAATAAAAATTATTAAATAATAATTTCACTTTTTCATTAAAATTATTATTCAATAATTTTATTTTTAAATACAAACTATTATTTAGGAAAAGGAGTAAGGAGGTCATTCAACAATTCTTGAGATCAAAGCTTGATAGCAGGTAACCTACCCAATTTGATGGAATTTCAGAAGATGAGGCAAATTTGACGTAGGATAGTGACAAGGGTGGGAAACTGAAATTTTCATGGGGTAAATTCTGTTGACAACACATACAAAAGAATTTGCTACACTGCTAGGTTTTATGCAAAATTTATCTCTATATATCCAAGCTACTCCCATACTATGTTTGCCTAAGTAAATTATTGTAAGGTCCAAAAATAATTCTTAAAAGGATAATTAAGCCACAACTAATTCCCAATTCGAATTATGGAGAAAAAATGATATTTTGGAATTAATTGGAGCAATTAATGATTAAATTGGGTTAAAGGGTGCGCAAGGAATGGATAGGGAAGTTGGTTAGGATGGAACAATGATGGTGGATAAAAGTGGACAAACTTGGATCCTAATTCTTAGGAAATGATAAGAAAGTAAATAAATTCCACTTTTGACTTGGTGTGATTGAAATTTATGACCCAAGATAAGTAGGAAATAACCTTGTTGACATTTCTTCAAGGAGACTACCACATTAAGGAAGGAATTTGGAAACCACTTTGGGGTGCCCATGGTATTTTCCACTAGTATTAACTAAGTGGGAAAACTAATTTTTCTATTGGTTTTCATTGGCCCATGGTATAACTCTCTAGTATGGGAAACTAATCAACTTTTGGCTTATTAAAGGAGGCAAAGGCGAAAGGAAAAGGCATGCATTTGGATATTGTTGATTTTGATGGGAAGCTTAGTGCTACCTAGACTTGGGTGATGTTCCCCTTGTCAATAGTTGGGTGATGTGCCCCTTTTGTATCTCAGTATCTAGTTGTATTTTCTCCAATTGGTGAAGTGGAGTTGAGCATCCCGCTCTTCTCATGGTGTTGTATTGATCCTGTACTGATGTTGGGTTTAATTGTGCTACATGATCACAATTTCTGTTGGTCTTCTACTTATCTCCGGTGGTCATATCAGCTGCTTCTTGTGATATTGAGCTTCCATACTCAAGATACCTCCATATGCTTGCTTTCCTAGGCCAATATCATGCATTTTCTCTTTTTTATTTCATGCAGGTGTATTTGGGGCTTCTACAATGGATCATTGTTTCTTCAAGGGATTGATTCCTACCCATACCCTCCTTGAAGAATTCAGTAAAGGCCATACTCAATTTGGAAGCCCTTGGAAACTAGCTTCCCCACTGAGCCAAAATTTCCAATTCTTCAATCTTGCTTCCATTCATTCCTATGATTTTTAGTGGCACTCCATTGAACACCAAGAGAAGAGGAGGTTCCACATAAAGTCCTGGGGTCGACACCTTGCAGCCATTGGTCTAACCAATGGAGGCTTCTTAGGCGTGATTCACTCTTGAATGTGCCAATGGTCAATGTGCTAGACAATCTACCGCTCACCAATGCCAGACATGAAAAAGTATTTTACCTTGCATATCTACATAGTTTTTAAGTCCACCTACATCCATGTACTACATAAATTTTGTCCTACCTTCACATAACCTTACCCTTCATTGCCATCTTTCTCACCCTTGCTCTTTTACTAGCCAAATTCAACTAGCTTCCACTGTTTTGGCCATATATTCCTCTCAGGATATCCAATTCACATTCTATGAGTTGACACAAAAACCTAAGAATCTGTATAATCCATATTAAGTGTTTTTTTAGAGAATTAAACTTCCTAGATAGCCATTCCACCCATTTCAAAATCGTTACCCTGTGCTGTCTCGATCTCCCGAACTCACTCCAAACCTTCCCAAACTTTCTGAAGTCTACGGAAACCTACATAAGTCTGCATAAACTTGAAACATAGAGGTCAATAAGCATCCCAAGTGTGCCTCAATCTTCCTTCACCCTTGAACCTAACCCTCTTTGGCCTAGTTTTGAGTCTTTGGAGCTACTGTGCCAAATCTATGATTTTGGTTTATTACAGTGGTATCAGAGCATGGTCTTTGCACCTGTGTATTGGATCATCCATTAAAGAAGAGAATTGCAGACATGTTATACTCTGATGATGGTTCCTATGATCCGTATGAGGATAATGAGCAACATGATGATGACTATGATGAGCAGTATGAAGAGTACTGCAGGAAGTATGATGAAGAAAATTCCCAGGAGGTACCTTCCACAAGTATCTCCCATCAGATCACATTTGAAAGAATAATTAATGGTTATTATTATAGCCATATGTATGGATAAGACATTAGGCCTTACTCTTAAAGGTCTAAAATGGAGCAAGTAAGGCCAAAATAATCTTCTCAGTATCTCTCTCAGTACTGGAGATTGAGTAAAGAGATTTGGAAGCTACTATCCTCCAAAGACTATTGTGAACTCCATATTGTAGGTCTATTCAAAGATCCCTACAATAGAGCCAAAAAAGAGAAGTTTGCACATATGGTTAATGAGGTGTGCAAATAGGTGAAGCCTATTCTATTGCTAGAAGAGATCCAAAGGTCTTTTGGTGCTAGCATACGTAAGGAGGATGATGATGAGCCCTTAAAGTCATTCTCAATAATTGAAGAGGACCATCAACCACTTAGTTCTTCAAGTGGTCAAGCAAAAGAAGAGTTCCATAAAGAGGAGAGTAAGTCACTCCAAGGTGAATTTGAAAAAGTTGGAGATCCAATCCTTATTGATGAGGATTATAGAAATGAAGAAGAAGAATCCATCACCTGTGTTCTTGATGATGATCATCCAGACGAAAATCCTATTGTGAATCTATATCATGGAGAAACTATTGATGGTTTCTCAAAAACTTCTAAGACACTTACTGATGTGTGTCATGATGGGGTCCTTACTAATGAGCACCCCAATTCTGCAGAGGAATCTACTGATGGATGCTATGATGAGATACCTACTAATGGGTATCATGGTGAGGTGCCTACTGATGGGTTCCTAAGGGTTGATGTGGTGCTTACTGATGGGTACCAAGAATGCATGGAGACATCTACTAATGGATATCCATCCCTCTATGTTGGTGACATAGAGATTTCTATTGAGGAGACTAATGCAAGTGCAAGTTCCCCTATGCTTGAAGAAGGTGAAGATATTCAAGTAGAAGAAGAGGTCCCATGATCAATCTCACCATCATCACATGAGCTTCAAGAGGTTGATCCATTGTTTGATGATGATGAGGCTCGCTCCCAACCTTCTTGTCTTGTAAGGCCATTCAGGATGAGAAAACGGGAAGATCAAAGAGGCCTTACATATTCTCCATGACACACATGATTCTGTGTCACATCATTGTTGGATAGTTGATTCATTGGAAGATCAAACCTCTCTTGAAGCCATGGAGAAGGCTTAGAAAGCATTGTCCATCATCAAAATCAAATTTCTTCAAATGATTTCTGACAGAGATGATTTGTTTGAGTTTGTAGAGGTGTTGTATGGAGCCTCCTTGAAGGAGGAATATGAGATATACAAGCTCAAGGATGAGTTGATGGCCACCCAAGATTCTTTGAGATGCACTCAAAGTTCCCTCTTAGAGTATCAGAAGAAGATAGAGCAATTTAACCAAGAGTTGTAGAGATCACATATCCCCTCCTACATTCCAGTCATCCATTCTCTTTTGGTTGATGACATTTAGAGTTCTATGGAGGAACTTGATGAGATGGTGGTTCATGAGGTGCATGATGACATGCATGTGCTTGAGGAGTTTTGGGATGCAGAAGATGAGTTCCAAGCACATGCCACTTTACGGAGGAAAACTGAGCTCTCTCATGGAGTAAGTACTCTCTCGATTGAAGAGTTAGAAGAGCTCCTTAGTGTTGGACCAACGCTTGATGGAGTTAATGCATCCACATATTTGGTTCATACTTGTTGCAGAGAGTTGGTTCATCCTTCCTCATCCTACACATTTGAGGGTGAGAATTGGGTGAAAGGTTTCTTCTTGTTGGTTCTAGATGAGGACCAAGAGGTTCCTACATTCGCTCCAGTTGATTTGATTGCACCATCTCCTTGCCAACAAAAGTTGAGGCATCCTATTCCTATCTTTGATGCCTCAATGTTTAGAGGTGCATTGGATTTCCACCTATCTTCATTGAGTGGATCATATGTGTTGAACTTTAGTTTTCATTGGTGTCAAGTAATGTCAAAGAGGATGTCAATTGATTTAGTTTGATTCATTGATGTCAATTGATGTCAAAGTAAATATAACATTCCTATGCCAGCTTAAATAAGTATATGGAAGCCACTTTGAAGAAGTATATGCACAAGATGGTGAAGGACATGGATGCCAATGTGAAGAAGTATATTTAGAAGTTGCATCCGGTCTGAATATGTGTATCTAAGGATACATCATGCATGATAAATATGAAGAAGTACATAAGGAATGAACATCATGCAAATCCAATTCAAAGAAGCACATAAGCAATGTATCCTACTACATATGGTACCAATGCAGAAGTCAAGTCCACCAAGTCATACTCACTCAAGATAGTAGTCAAAGAAATGGTTGGACAAAGGTACATGTGCAAAAGACACCAAGGAGTTGGTTGAGCAAAGATACAAGTGTGCCAACATCTTGAAAGAAGACTTTGAAATGCGCAAGCATTGCGTGGTCAAATATAGGGAGTGCGCAAACTGTAAAAAACAACCTATGGTCGGACAATCCTGAAAGTGCGCAAGTCTTTCCGATCAGAAGATGCTTTCAGTTAGTAAAGGGCACACAAGCCCCTCACATGATGACACAGAAGGGTAGAAGTCCCACCAAGTAGAAGTTTGTTTATGCACAATTCCGCAGAGCATTGATACAACAGTGTGCATTACCCACAAGGGATGGTACGAAAAAGGTCAAAGACTCATCAAGTTGAAGAGAAAGCATGCACAAATACCTCAAAGAAATGGTATATCAAGAGCACAAGAAGTACACCACTAAGTGTAAGTCCCACTAAGTCATGGCTCATGAATGTGCAAGACCCACAAAGGATGACACATCAGCAGCGCATATGATAACATGTGGAAAAAGTACAATCCATGAAGTATGGAAGAAGGGATGCTGCAACCAACTTGTATACATACAATACTTGTAGGACATGCATAAATAGAGATGCAAGTTGGAGATTTAGAGTTATCTCAATAGCGAGCTTGTAGAGCTTCAGTTGGGAAATACAGATTTATATTCAGGACATCATGGGATCGAGGACATAAAAACATGATCTAGCAAGGATCCAAGTGCACACATGTAGAGGAATGATGCAGTTGATGGTGCGCAGAATGATGTTGTAGATTTGTGACGATTGCACAAATATTGAAAAGCAGAACTATTGAAGTATGTGCAACTACCTGATGTTTTGAATGAATGAATTAAAAATAGTACATAGATAGTCACATATGTCATAAGTAAGACAGAAGTGCAGATACAAAACCAAAGTATATTAGGTGATGCAGAGATGTTTGGTGGATGCACTAAGATTGAAGCGAAGTGTGCGAAGTTGAGAAGTCCATCTAATGCACAACGACATAGAAACAATAGGATCCAGAAAATATGTCATGATGAGGATGATTTGAGACAAGTGTGTTGAAATGAAAGGACGAATCATTGATGCACATGATGTCGCAGATGATCTAAAATACCATGGCACTTAAACATAACGGACACATCAGTAAGTGCACAATTTCATCTATTACTGATGCTTGATCTCAAAGAAGCAAACTATGAATTGAAAGCACAATATTAGTTGATGAGTGCAGTTGCGTAGTAGCAGATTGACATAGCATATCTTGGCGTAGACTACATAATTAGCAAGCACACAATACATGAAGTAATACATCAACAAAAGTGTAGAATTGAGAAGAATAAGAAGTCAAGTGATGCATGCATCATAGTGACAGTAATTTGTTTGCATACGAAGAAAGTGCACAACAAAACTAATATCATAAGATCAGAAGTGTGCGAGGGATAGAAGTTCAGTAAGTCAGAATTACATCTTGAATATCTGAGCGTCATGAAGGGGAAAGGATAAAGGGGGTTGTAGCCTCCTTCCAGTTGGTGCTGGAGAAACACAGGGAGTTGAAGATTCCTTAAGGTTGGTGCCTGTAAAACCAGGGGGTTGGTGCCTCCTTCCAGTTGGTGCTGGTAAACACAGGAAGTTGGTGCTTCCTTGAATGTATTCTTTTTCCACTATAAAAGAAGCAGTCTATCGTTTTCTACCAATTGGGTTTCCACGTCAAAATTCTCGTGTTATGTGTTCTTTGTCTTGGTGCATATATGAATGATTTATTTGTGTTGGATTCATAAATAAGGATCAAAGATTAAGTTAAGGCTAATCTGTTAAGGAAGGAAAAAACTATCGATAACTGTGCTAATACTGATTCACCCCCCCTCTCAGTATTAAATCGATTCCAACAATTGGTATAAGAGCAGGTGTCTTCAGTAACAGATTAAAATCTGGAAGATAGATCATTATGCAGATATGGACAAGCAGGATGGTATTTCCACTAGCAGAGCACCAAGGTTTGACGGCACCAATTATATTTTCTGGAAGGTTCATATGGAAGTTTGTTTGCAATCATTGGGAGGAGATGTTTGGAAATCTATTGTTGATGGTTATGATGTCCCAGTAGTTGTTCCAGTTAATCCAGTGCACATGAGAATCTATGAAAGCAATGCAAGAGCCATAAATGCTCTTTTATGTGGTTTTAAGGGTGATGAATTCGTCAAGGTTATGCACTATGGATCAGCCAAAGAGGTTTGGTACAAAGTTAGAGGTATTTATGAAGGTGATGAAAAGGTAAAGAAAGCAAAGCTGCATAACTACTTTGAGAAATTTGAATCATTGAGAATGAAAGATGAAGAGAACACTACATCTTACTTCTTAGGAGTAGACAATATAGTCAATGCTATCAAAAGTCTTGGGGTCACACTGGACGAGGAATTAGTGGCACAAAACATATTGAGAACTTTTCCTCAAAGGTTTAATGTGAAGGTGTCTGTGTTAGAATATCATGCTAATCTTGAAGATCTGATGAAGGACGAGATTTAGGGGATTTTGACTACATACGAGATGAGAACTGAGAAGGAGCCTCCCCTCAGAAAGGAAGTTGCTTTTAAATCCATTGGGAAAGATAAGCATGATCATGTCAAAGGTTGCTGTGATGAGTTGCATGATGAGGAATCAAAATTTGTCAAGAAGCTGAAAAGAGGACGAGGTAAGTACAAGAACGAGTTTCCTTTAAGTACAAGAACAAGTTGCCTTTCAAATGATTCAGATGTGGAGGAGTAGGTCATTATGCCTCTAAGTGTCCTTTCAAGGAAATTAAAGATAGGGACAGTGACAATGACGAGGAATCTAGTTTGAATGATTGGAAAACTAAGCACTCACAACAAAAACTCAAAAATAAAAGAAGAATTCCAAAATAGAGGAAGAATATATACACTGAAGAAGGAAGCAATGCATCTGAAGGAAGTGACAGTGACGAAGAACCAAACAAAGTACTTTTCATGGCTCACGCAGTAGAAGAAAGAAAAGATGAAAAGAAGAATATAAGTTTGAAGAATACTCCAGTTGCGCAAAGCAATCTAAGGTCTCTAGAATAATTCTTCTTCAGTGTATCATTCAAAATGCCTTGAAATCTAGTTACACCTTCAAATCCTATTGAAGAGGTCAAGATTGACAGTGAATATGAAGAAGATGAATATATTGTAGACATTGACTGGGAAGGTAAATTGATCAGTTCCCTGGGTGAGTTGAATGAGTTGAGAAAGAAGAATAAATCATTACAAGAACAATTGTCGAAGTATGAGGAACAAGACAAGCCATTTCAAGAGTCTCTTGATGTAGAAGTTCATGAAAAGGTAACCAACTATGAGATGCAACTTATTTGCGCACAAGACAAGGTCAAAGTGATTGAGGAAGAGAAATCGACATTGAAAGCTTCTCTAGCAGAATTGGCGTAGAACATCATAATGCTGACAAGCCAACTTAAAGAAAATGACAAAGAGATATCTAGTCTAGAAGACAAATTGATCGAGACAAAGGGAAAGAAGCATGTCCAATATTCCATAGTGGTTTTCTCACATCAAGAAAGTAACAAGTCCAGTATTGATGATGAAATGAAGAGCAAGTTCAAGGACATCACGTCAATGCTAAAAATTATTCTGAAAGATCAAAGATCACCAGAAGACAAAACAGGTCTTGATTATGTCAAGGTATCAAAGAAGGTCTATGACATAGAATGTTGGTATGATAGCTCCTTCAACTATGTTCAATATACTAACCAAAGAAGGATCAATAGGGTGAAGTGCGCAAGATGTAATCATTTTGGTCATTTTAAAACATTTTCAAATTGTGAGATGTTATGCATGTGATGGTTTTGGACATAAGGCCATGTACTGTCGAGAAGCAGTAAAATATCCAGATGAATATTTATTGCACAAAGGCAATTGCATTCAAAAGGACTGTAGTGAAAAATATCTGGTGCAGAATCGAAACATAAGTGTGCACAACAAGGCTTGGGTAAGTAAATATCCTTAGTAGTGCGCGGAAGATGCAGACAATCCAGGTGCATCTAATGCAACAAGCAATTGCTGCATCTCTGTCTAATCTGACAAGGATTAAGTGAGACCCTTGATTTCAACATGATGTATCTTAAAGATTTCAAAGGGATGTTAGTTAGGCGTGCTGTTAGAATGTGTCTGTCACATAATTCATTTTGGTTGCACGAATTTTTATGTTAAGTTGGTAATATCGCAGAAATTACAGATACGTGCATGCATTAAGTTGCTAATGAGTTATATTGCAAGTGATACAATACAGAACATAGTATTTGTTTGAATTTAGTAATAAAGATGAAAAAAGAAAAATTTTTGCATGAAGAAACAAACATTGCTGAAAGACATGTGATTGCACAAAATGGATCTTTTCATTATATTAAAAAATGGGTATGATTACAAAATGCAAGAGTCAAGACTCCATGCCGAGGCCGAAAATGGTGTATACAATAAGACGAGTATCTATGGAAAAATTGAAACATGCCAAGGAATTCTACAATCACATCTAAATGTTAACTGCTGTGTCTGGTTGGTTCGCAAGACAAAGCTCCAAATCCATCGGCACCAGAGCAGTACAATCTGAAAAAGGACACACAGGAAGAAGCTCCAGAATTGTAGATGATGATGGTTCATCTTGTTGAGGCCAAAGTAGGGACAATTTAGCTAAGATAAGTTGTTGCTGGCGCTCCAGATTTTCAACTTAACGACTAAAGTGGGTCAGTTTCTCAGAATGTATGAGGTACATCTGTGATTAAGCATACTGGTATTGGTACTCAACGTTCTCCATCCGAAGCTGCCATGCACCCATATCGACTCTCAGGCGTGTGAACTGAGTTTACTGAGTTTGAAAATCAAGGCATACATTCTCAAGGGAATCGCTCATTTTGTGATAGAAGGAGGCCATTGTAAGGAAGAAGAAGGATCAGAAAACAATGTGATATGGAAATGTAGAGGTGATAACAGTTATGAAACATGAATTGTTCATGAAACTCTTATAGATTTGAATGGAAGACGTTCACACACATGAAATTAATTTGATGAGATATGCATTCAATATCGCAAAATTCGAAGAAGGTGGTGGAGTCGTAAAAACTAAATGCCAGAATTAATGAATTTTGGAAACAATACAAAAAGGTGGAGATTCAATTCATTACACCATGCGATGGATAACGTTGCCCCAAAAGATTCGAGTATGAAAGTGACATGTCATATTGCCACACGAACTATGTGTCATGTCCTCTTTTATGTTGAGTTGGATGATGAACGGATAAACGTGCCAAATATTTGATTGTCATGGCAAGGGGTGAAAAAATAATAAATGTTACAAGGCAACGAGACAACATAGTAAACGCAGCAAATGAAGTAGTCAAGCGCATAAAGGATATTGAAAAACCAGTAAAGGACTGATTTCGACACTACATAGTTGTCACAAAATAAAATCTGCATGAATCACTGAATAAAGAATGATGAAGTATGGTGACAAGAACATGAGATCAAGATGAATGAATAATGTAACTTCTGTATGAGGAAAGCAATTAAAGATAATTATGAAGGGATATCTTTGGTTCAACAACAAATAAATGAAGCATGAAGATAGGGGGAGTTGTTAGGATATTCCTATACTCCATCCTAGTCCCACCAGTATTTTGATCCTTTACATTTTCAGTCATGCATGCACCTTTAGGGTTTGCATGCATCCTAGTCATCAGTCCAGCACCTAGCCCTCAGTTAGCCTGCCCCCAGGAGCTTCTCACTATTCAGTTTTAGCCCTCCAGTTTCTTAATGCGCCCTTCTTCCTTGATTTTAGGGAGCAACTCGCCCTTCTTCACCTACCAGTCCAGTTGTCACTCAGTCACACTCAGTTACACTCAGTTACACTCAGTTACAGTCAGTTACAGTCAGTTACAGTCGGTTACACTCAGTTACACTCAGTTACAGTCAGTTACACTCAGTTACACTCAGTTACATTGAGTTACACTCAGTTACATTGAGTTACACTCAGTTACACCTACCAGAGTTAGTTTGACTGATGGTTGACAGTTACTTGAGCATTGATGACTCCACTGATGATGATGAAGACTTCCAGTTGTGCTCCGATGATCATGAGGACACCTAGTTGTGCTCCGATGAAACTCTATTGATCTTATGATCACTCTGAGAGGCTAATCGAATTGCCACCTTGGGCATTCGAATCCTCTCTACCATTGTACTATTTATTTGTCCATATTGTGATTAATTAACTAGTGTGTGTGAATTATTATTGCTTCTATTTGAGTTCTACTGTACCATATTATTCTGTTGCTCATTATACTGTATTGTTCACTCTTCTTATATTTTTCTGCTTAATCATAATTACTCTTGTGAGGTATACATCATCTCTTAGATCTGCTGTGAGGATTTTCACATGGTATCAGAGCATGTTGAGAGTATTGTTTATCTCCATTCTTGAGAGTTTTTTGTAGGTTATTATCAATATTTTGAGTGCAGCAGTTGCGGCAGTTTCTGCATTTTTGCAGTAGTAGCAGTTGAAGATATTCTCTATTGTTTTTGCAAGTCTTCTACAGCTTCAATGTTTTCAGAAGATCCTCCTCTTTATCTATTCAACTATGTTGAATGGAAACAAAAAATGATAACATATTTGAAGAGACATGATCTCTTTGATTATTGTTTTGAAAGAGAGTTTGAATCCTCTGAATAAGAGAATGACTGGTTAGATGAAGGTGGAAGAGCTATTGCAGCCATGATGTTTGCTATGTCTCGAAGCTTGGCATTCTACTCCCTTGATGAATATGTTAAATCTCCAAAAGAGCTATGGGTCCACCTGGATAAAATTTTTGGCAAGCAGGATGAAGGGATTGGTCCAAACCCTTTCGAGAGAAAGCAAAGTGATGCATTCGCCCTCCTTGATGATCTCATTGATCATGAATCAGTATCAAACATATCTCATATTGAAGTTGTCCAAAAAGAAGAACTTGTAGATTCTCCACTCATGCTCAAACTTTCTTCTCTTTCTGTGCCAGCTCACACTCTAGATATTGCAGAAGGTCCTAAATCCTCTCTTGCACCAGAGACTGTTGGTTTGCATCATGATCACATGATTATTTCGGAGGTAAAATCAGCTATTGGAGGTAATGCATTCGCTCCTCTCAAGCAATCATCTCTTTTATACTACTATATGATCATTAATTCATGCTTTCAGAAGGTTATTGAAGATTATGGCCATTTCCATTTGCTTGGGATAAATTATCATGCAATTACTGGTTTTGATCTCACCTCTCATGGTTCAAAGGAGATCTCAAGAAACCATGATTCAAGTCTTGGATCTAATTTGGATTCTAAGCAATTACTGCTTGGGATAATTTCTCATGCATATGATAGTTTTGATCTCACCCCTGCTGGTTCAAAGGAGATCTCAAGAAACTATTTTTTAAGTCTTAAATTTGATTTTGATTTCAAGAAAACATGTAATAGTTATTTTTGGCATAATCTCACCCATGGTGGTTCGAAGGAGAAGACAAAAGACTATATGCACTTTCACAGATTTGATCCTACCTCAGCTGATTCGAATCACAGGTTCAAGGATCATTCTCATACTGTTGGATTTGTTCTCATCACATTCGATCTGAAGAGCAAGTACAAGCACATGATTTTTGAGCATGATCCATTTCTTCCCAAGAAGAAGATACCTCCAGACATATGACCAAGCATCACACATGCTTGATTTTGGAGCATTTATTTTTATGTGTGCCTTACAGCCTATTTTTTGAGGAGGGGGTATGTTTCCCATGAAATTTTCCCACTTCCTTGGTTTATTGATTATTATTATTCATTGTATTGGGTGACCTTTGGTCTTAGTTACCAGGGCCCAGGATGGATTAAGGGGGGGTGTTAGGATATTCCTATGCTCCATCCTAGTCCCACCAGTATTTTGATCCTTTACATTTTCAGTCATGCATGCACCTTTAGGGTTTGCATGCATCTCAGTCATTAGTCCAGCACCTAGCCCTCAGTTAGCCAACCACCAGGAGCTTCTCACTATTCAGTTTTAGCCCTCCATTTGCTTAATGCGCCCTTCTTCCTTGATTTTAGGGAGAAACTCGCCCTTCTTCACCTACCAGTCTAGTTGTCACTCAGTCACATTTAGTTACAGTCAGTTACAGTCAGTTACATTGAGTTACACTCAGTTACACCAACCAGAGTTAGTTTGACTGATGGTTGACAGTTACTTGAGCATTGATGACTCCACTGATGATGATGAAGACTTCCAGTTGTGCTCCGATGATCATGAGGACACCTAGTTGTGCTCCGATGACACTCTATTGATCTTATGATCACTCTGAGAGGCTAATTCGAATTGCCACCTTGGGCATTCGAATCCTCTCTACCATTGTACTATTTATTTGTCCATATTGTGATTAATTAACTAGTGTGTGTGAAGTATTATTGCTTCTATTTGAGTTCTACTGTACCATATTATTATGTTTCTCATTATACTGTATTGTTCACTCTTCTTCTATTTTCCTGCTTAATCATAATTAATCTTGTGAGGTATACATCATCTCTTAGATCTGCTGTGAGGATTTTCATAGGAGTCATCGCTGAAAACAGTCAAGGATGAGGCCAACGCAAAACAAATAGGTGAACATACATTGCACAAGTAATGGAACCTCTTTTCCATTAATGTCAAAGGGGTAGAAATGCATGAAGCTGAGGCATGAATATATATAATATGCATGAAGCTGAGGCATGAAGATGACTGAAGCTTGTTAAAATTCAATATGCTAAGACAGAAAATAGCAGCATTACATTCCATTTCACAATAATAGCATATACAGGATCACTGAAGAAACAACAAACATAGCATAAACACAAGAGACAGAGATTTATCCTGGGAAACCCTCATGGGGTAGAAAACCCAGCAAAGCTTCCTCAATATAGATGACCAGCAATATACAAAGATGCAAACCCTGAGCATAAGCTCCTTCTCCTCCATAGCAGACCTCTCCTCCACAAATGCGCCTTTCTCAAGTGAGTGAGTGTGTGTAATGAGGAACACACCTCCTCTATTTATACACTACTCTGATATGTATTTTACACAAGTACACGTAGGCTCGTATTTAACCAATAGGTTAAATACCCCACTACAACTAACTGGGCCGACCCCTCTAGGGTGGTCTAATAACCCTTTGACCCACATAACACATACAGGGCTGACCCCTACTAGGGAAGTCTAATAACCCGAGTTACTACATTCCGACGGAGGAATAAACATCTCCGGATATACAATAAGATCTTCACGGAGGAATGAAACATCTCCGGAATAATAAAGTACAAATATAATATTCTTTGAAGTTACAATATATCAACACTCCCCCTTAACGAGAAGGATATTATAACAACATCTGCACGAGCAAGGAGTCATCAACATCATACATGATACATCTATAAATCATTGGAAGCTTTCTTCAATTTGTCTTCATCAGTAACTCAAACAGTTACTGGTACATCAATGTCAACATCAACATCAACATCACGATCAGCAGTATCGTCATCACACGATCAGCAGCATCGTCATCACACGATCAGAAGCATTGTCATCACACGATCAGCAGCATCGTCATCACATAATCAGCAGCATCGTCATCACACGATCAGCAGCATCGTCATCACACGATCAGCAGCATCGTCATCACACGATCAGCAGCATCGTCATCACACGATCAGCAGCATCGTCATCACACGATCAGCAGCATCGTCATCACACGATCAGCAGCATCGTCATCACACGATCAGCAGCATCGTCATCACACGGTCAGCAGCATCGTCATCACACGGTCAGCAGCATCGTCATCACACGGTCAGCAGCATCGTCATCACACGATCAGCAGCATCGTCATCACACGATCAGCAGCATCGTCATCACACGATCAGCAGCATCGTCATCACACGATCAGCAGCATCGTCATCACACGGTCAGCAGCATCGTCATCACACGGTCAGCAGCATCGTCATCACACGGTCAGCAGCATCGTCATCACACGATCAGCAGCATCGTCATCACACGATCAGCAGCATCCTTGATCCTTCCTTTCGGAATTACTGGATCAATCTCATCATAATCATATTTAAGACTATCCTTCCTTTCGGAATTACTGGATTTACTGTCTAAGGATGATTAGTCCAACTACAATCATATTTAAGACTATCCCTCCTGGATTTGCTGTCTAAGGATGATTAGTCCAACTACAATCATATTTAAGACTATCCCTCCTGGATTTGCTGTCTAAGGATGATTAGTCCAACTACAATCATATTTAAGACTATCCCTCCTGGATTTGCTGTCTAAGGATGATTAGTCCAACTACAATCATATTTAAGACTATCCCTCCTGGATTTTCTGTCTAAGGATGATTAGTCCAACCACAATTCATTTAGGACTATCCTTCCTTTCGGAATTACTGGATTTACTGTCCAAGGATGATTTAATCCACTCAATTCATTTAGGACTATCCTTCCTTTCGGAATTACTGGATTTACTGTCCAAGGATGATTTAATCCAACCACAATTCATTTAGGACTATCCTTCCTTTCGGAATTACTGGATTTACTGTCCAAGGATGATTTAATCCACTCAATTCATTTAGGACTATCCTTCCTTTCGGAATTACTGGATTTACTGTCCAAGGATGATTTAATCCACTCAATTCATTTAGGACTATCCTTCCTTTCGGAATTACTGGATTTACTGTCCAAGGATGATTTAATCCACTCAATTCATTTAGGACTATCCTTCCTTTCGGAATTACTGGATTTACTGTCCAAGGATGATTTAATCCACTCAATTCATTTAGGACTATCCTTCCTTTCGGAATTACTGGATTTACTGTCCAAGGATGATTTAATCCACTCAATTCATTTAGGACTATCCTTCCTTTCGGAATTACTGGATTTACTGTCCAAGGATGATTTAATCCACTGATTTCATTCTCGAAGACCTCACGTCTACGGCTCTCTTTAGGACTGACAGTCCAGGGATGATCCAATCCCCTCAAGTCCATCAAGGACTTCATTCTCGGAGACCTCACGTCTACGGCTCTCTTCAGGACTGACAGTCCAGGGATGATCCAATCCCCTCAAGTCCATCAAGGAATTCATTCTCGGAGACCTTACGTCTACGGCTCTCTTTAGGACTGAAAGTCCAGGGATGATCCAATCCCCTCAAGTCCATCAAGGACTTCATTCTCGGAGACCTTACGTCTACGGCTCTCTTTAGGACTGAAAGTCCAGGGATGATCCAATCCCCTCAACTGTCCACTAAGGACTTCATTCTCGGAGACCTTACGTCTACGGTTCTCTTTAGGACTGAAAGTCCAGGGATGATCCAATCCCCTCAACTGTCCACTAAGGACTTCATTCTCGGAGACCTTACGTCTACGGTTCTCTTTAGGACTGAAAGTCCAGGGATGATCCAATCCCCTTCTGTATTCTCATCTATACAAGAGCAGTTATCACATTAGCATGTATTCTCACCAATACATCAAAACATGTATACATCACACCAAAACATGTATACATCACAACTAGCATGTATTCTTACTAATACATCAAAAACATGTATACATCACATCTAGCATGTATTCTTACTAATACATCTAACATCAAAACATGTATACATCACAACTAGCATGTATTCTTACTAATACATCAAAACATGTATACATCTAGCATGTATTCTCACCAATACATCTATCATCAAAAGCATGTATAAGTAAAACTAAGTATTCTAAGTAAGAGAGTCCTAAATCTAAATATTTCTAAGTAACTGGGTGTAGAGAACAGGTTACCTCATCAACGACCTTGTTGTTTGATGAGACAATCTCATCAGTAGTGACTATACTACTCCCCCTTTCGAGGAGGGTCCTTTTGAACTACACCAAGCTTGTCTCGGAAGTATTCAAACTTCACTCGAGACAGAGGTTTGGTTGGTAACTTCTTCACTTGACGTAGAGGCTTGGTTAGTACAACGGTAACCTGTTACAAATTCAAACTTTTAGAGTTCCTTTCTGTGTCATAACTTGTTAGTTCCTTATGTTCTTTGACTTATCATGGAACACTAGATTCTATGTCATCTTGATACAACTCTAAATATCACATAGGATCTCAGTTGGTTCTATCTCTAAGTCAAACAATCCTAAAGCCAAACTTCTTCACAACTAGCAGAGCAAGCAGCCATATATTCCGCTTGTGCTGAGAGCCACACTAGACTGCTTCCAGCTAAACCACGAGATCATGGCTAATACCAGACAATAACATCCTCTCGATGTGTTCTTCTTGTCTGATACACTTCCTGCCCAAACGGAATCTGAATAGCCATCTGAAGTCATGATCTTCAAGATAGCATAGATCAAATTCTATCATGTCCTTTATGTGCCTCATCACATGCTTTGCAACTATCAGGTAAACACATCTAGTTTCCACTAGATACTAACTCAAGGTGTTCATAACAAAGCATATATCTAACCTAGTATATGTTAGATATATCAAAGACCCAATAATTTGACTGTACAGAGTTATATCCACTAACTCTGATGAGTTATCCCCTAACAGCTTCAAGTTGGAATCCATAAGAGTGGCCATTCCAACACCTCAAGTCATATTTCTCATCATACTTTCCCTGGTTGAGAAATATTCCTTCTGAGCCTTGCCATACTTCCAGACCTAGGAAGTAAAGCATCAATTTGAGATCTTTCATTTTTCATTTCTGCATTGAATGAACTTCTGCATATCTATCTGTGCCATCTCTCGTTAGGAGGGTCTACTGAAATGAGCCTCAATATCATTCGAACTCTGTGGTGAGTTCCTTCTTGCATCCATGTCATATGTGTATCTTATTCAACCTTGTAGCAAAGGTTGAGATCCACATCACCCATATTAAGCTTATCAAAATATTATCGATCCTAGGTACCTATACAGAACCTGATTCATACTTCTTCTTTAATTACACCATACTTGGAGCAAACATCTTGTCGTGATTCTCTTCCCCTTTCTAAGAGAATCTTCTAGCCATGAGCCTTCTATATTTTGTTTGATTTGTAAATCTTCTTGTTTGAACATCCACCACTTGTACGGTGTCCATGACCTTTCCTACAAATCAAAATTAAGTACATGATTAGTAATACTTCAGATATCATTTACATAGTGATGCAACTATTTTGACCAATACTTTGGCACAACACTTTCCCATATCCTGTATGCATACAGTGGCTATCTAGATGCCTTCCATCTCTACCAGAACATACTATCGAGAGTGTGCACAACTCTCAGCATGTCAGCAAAGAGGTTTCATTCTAGACAAGCAACAATGGAATGTTTGTCCAAGCATATGCACATTAGTTGTATACTGTTCAATGCTCTATGAATGTTTACACTCAGCATTATATATTCTAGGAATACAAATATGCATGCAGGCAATATCATTACTATTTCAAATAGCAACTCAAATACTTATCTTTTATGTTTGTGTGGCTGCCTCCCGCTTGATCTTCTGTATGTCTTTTGAACTTCTATTCATTCTGTACCACTGTGCATGCTCAAGAGTCATCCTCATGATCTCATACACAAACATACACTCATTAGTATATTCTAAATGCTATCAAAACATTATAGTACTAAATAATCTTGAAAACGTATAGTCATGATTATAGTTAATAAACATTAGTATTCAAGATTTCAGGGAAGTCTTCTTTTATTCATGCATATCATTGATAAGAGATATAATATGCATAATCCCTTGATTACTAACTTTATGAATGAGCATAACCAATCATTCCAAGTATACTTATATAAGGGATCCTAACACAAGGTAAGATTCATGGGAGACATACCTGGATTAGTATACCTACTTGGTTATGTACAACATACCTAAACAACCTCTTCAATGATTTAGAGATCCTGAGCTAGAACCTGCATGTCTCATAGGTTAAGCATAATATAACAAAGTCATACATACCTCGTAAGTAGAACAAAGATTATGGATGAGTCTTTGTCTTCATGTTTTCATGGTCATGGAGCCTGATTTGTCTTTTGTGATGTACCTGTATCTTGTTAGCAGACAACCTCAACCTCACACAACACCATAATGCATTAGTACAATCATAAGTGTCAACACCCTAACCAATGAATATCTTCTATCATGCATTCATAATTTTGTTAAGGTGATACAACAAATCTAAAATCAAGATTGTACTAACTGTAATAACATGAAGACAAACATACCATAAACTTAATCATGAACAAATCTCAAAACATACCTCGATGAGTCATACCTATCGATATCGCTTGTAATCTCCTTATGTGAAGCCTTAGCCTCATCTCCCTCTGAAACATGAACTCCTTCACTTATGTAGGTGACCAATCCATCTTCTTCTAGGATTAACTCTATCCACTTGATTTGCAAGAACTGGACCTGGAGCTGGATATGGGTTTGTCAGAGAAACCCCAAAAATTCAAACTTTGAATTTCAGACTTCCGAAAGGATAGAAATATGCGCCTTGATGAGCTGATCAAACTGATATATTTAGAATTTGAAAACTGCAAAGTTTTACTCCTCAATTTTGCCTTTGAAACTTTCGGATTCACTCGACGTGACCCTAAACTGGGGTTTGATGAAGCCCACTCTTTTGCCCCATCAAAAAGTTTGATCCAAAGCTCTAAGCTTCTATTTTTCTGAGGAGCTTCCAGCCGTGGTCACAGATTTCAAAAATTCCCATTTTTACAGAAGCCCTAATTTTCCACTTTTCTGATCAAAGTCTCGAACTAGGGTCTAATCAAGCCCGGCCTTCTGCCCAACAAAAAATTCTGATCTTGGTCTCTAAATTTCTATTTTGATGAGTAGCATCCAGCCGTGGTCTCCGATTACAAAAATTCCAACTTTCTTCAAAGCCCTAAATTTCGGAAGCCATGAATGAAGGTACCAAAAAATAATTCTGTTTTGACAGAAATATGTACCTGATTGTTTCTGGTGTAACTCCGAAATTTTTGATCCACAGGGTCTGAAAAAGTTTTCTGAGATAGACTGACCTGTTAGCTTTCCATCCTGACAGGTCTGACCTCAATTGGATGTTCTGAGAGAGAGTTATGCCAAATGTCGCAACGTGACCTGTTTTGGGAAAATACAGGAGAACGAACTTGTACGGCGTGCCACGTGTCACTGTTTGACCTTCGGCCTCTGAAAAAGTTTTTGAGATATCTCGGCCTGTTATCTTTCCATCCTGACAGGTCTGACCTCAATTGGATTCTCTGAGAGAGAGTTATGCCAAGTGTCGCAACGTGACCTGTTTATGGGATAATACAGGAGAGCGAACTTGTACGGCATGCCACGTGTCACTGGTTCAACTTAGGCCTCTGAAAAAGTTTTTTGAGATATTACATTCTGTTTACTACCTGTCACTTTTCACGAAATTTCATTTGGAGCTTCCTAGCCCAAGTTATGACCTTTTTCCCAAGGTCACCTGATTTTGACTTAGATCTGGAAGAGGCAGAAACCCTATATTGTACAGATCATAAATCACAAAGTACAACGAATTAGAGGTTTTCCTTTGGACACAAGGTACCTGGAGATATTAGCTTCGTCCTGTAACAATTTCAGATCCGAAAACTTTTCCAAAACGGATTTATAGCGAAAGTGCTACGATGACTGGTTTTTTCTATGTAAAACCCTAACCTTCAAATTGTCGTAAGTAAAGCAAGTGTCTTTAGTGCCATACCTTGTCTTCCTTCAGGTTAGCTCTGATACCATGTTAAAATTCAATATGCTAAGACAGAAAATAGCAGCATTACATTCCATTTCACAATAATAGCATATACAGGATCACTGAAGAAACAACAAGCATAGCATAAACACAAGAGACAGAGATTTATCCTGGGAAACCCTCATGGGGTAGAAAACCCAGCAAAGCTTCCTCAATATAGATGACCAGCAATATAAAAAGATGCAAACCCTGAGCATAAGCTCCTTCTCCTCCATAGCATACCTCTCCTCCACAAATGCGCCTTTCTCAAGTGAGTGAGTGTCTGTAATGAGGAACACACCTCCTCTATTTATACACTACTCTGATATGTATTTTACACAAGTACACGTAGGCTCGTATTTAACCAATAGGTTAAATACCCCACTACAACTAACTGGGCCGACCCCTCTAGGGTGGTCTAATAACCCTTTGACCCACATAACACATACAGGGCCGACCCCTACTAGGGAAGTCTAATAACCCGAGTTACTACATTCCGACGGAGGAATAAACATCTCGGGATATACAATAAGATCTTCACGGAGGAATGAAACATCTCCGGAATAATAAAGTACAAATATAATATTCTTTGAAGTTACAATATATCAACACAGTCTAGTTGTCACCTACCAGTCTAGTTGTCACTCAGTCACATTTAGTTACAGTCAGTTACAGTCAGTTACAGTCAGTTACATTAAGTTACACTCAGTTACATTGAGTTACACTCAGTTACACCAACCAGAGTTAGTTTGACTGATGGTTGACAGTTACTTGAGCATTGATGACTCCACTGATGATGATGAAGACTTCCAGTTGTGCTCCGATGATCATGAGGACACCTAGTTGTGCTCCGATGACACTCTATTGATCTTATGATCACTCTGAGAGGCTAATTCGAATTGCCACCTTGGGCATTCGAATCCTCTCTACCATTGTACTATTTATTTGTCCATATTGTGATTAATTAACGTGTGTGTGTGAAGTATTATTGCTTCTATTTGAGTTCTACTGTACCATATTATTATGTTTCTCATTATACTGTATTGTTCACTCTTCTTCTATTTTCCTGCTTAATCATAATTAATCTTGTGAGGTATACATCATCTCTTAGATCTGCTGTGAGGATTTTCATAGGAGTCATCGCTGAAAACAGTCAAGGATGAGGCCAACGCAAAACAAATAGGTGAACATACATTGCACAAGTAATGGAACCTCTTTTCCATTAATGTCAAAGGGGTAGAAATGCATGAAGCTGAGGCATGAAGATATATAATATGCATGAAGCTGAGGCATGAAGATGACTGAAGCTGAAAGAACAACTAGGATAAATGCATGAAGCTGGATGAACATCAGCAGAGAAGAACCGACACAAAGAAAATTGAAGAGATAGTATGAAGCTGATATAACAGACGTGAAAGAGCACAAAATAGATTGTTGAAGATACATCAGACTATGAAGATACAACATACATGAAAAAGTGTGAAGTAGATCATTTGGAGAAATGAAATAAATATGAAGGTACATGTGGTATGCGTAGAACTTGCAAAAATCAGAAGAATTACTAACAGTAGAACATGCAGAATCAAGAAGCCGAAAGAACTCAAGGGAGCACATACACAAGGGGAGCACTGCGCTAAGTACAAATGAAGCATACAGTTCATAGAATATCATACAAAACTTCATAAGTTGTTGACATCAATTCCAGCCAAAGGGGGATATTGTTGAACTTTGGTTGTCATTGATGTCAACTAATGTCAAAGAGGATGTCAATTGATTCAGTTTGAGTCATTGATGTCAATTGATGTCAAAGTGGATACACCATTCCTATGCCATCTTAAAGAAGTATATGGAAGACACTTTGAAGAAGTATATGCACAAGATGGTGAAGGCCATGGATGCCAGTGTGAATGAGTATATCTATAAGTTGCATCCAGTTTGAATATGTGTATCTAAGGATACATCATGCATGATCAATATGAAGAAGCACATAAGGAAGGAACATCATGCAGATCCAGTTCAAAGAAGCACATAAGCAATGTATCCTACTACACGTGGTACCAGCAAAGAAGTCCAGTCCACCAAGTCATACTCACTCAAGATAGTAGTCAAAGAATTGGTTGGACAAAGGCACATGTGCACAAACAACCAAGGAGTTGGTTAAACAAAGATACAAGTGTGCCAGCATGTTGAAAGAAGACTTTGGAATGCGCAAGCATTGTGTGGTGAAATATTGGGAGTGTGCAACTTGTAAGAAACAACCTATGTTTGGACAGTCCTAAAAGCACGCAAGTATTTCCAATTAGAAGATGATTTCAGTTAGTAAAGGGTGCACAAGTCTCAAACATGATGATATAGAAGGGTCGAAGTCCCACCAAGTAGACATTTGTTTATGCGCAATTCTGTAAAGCATTGGTACATCAGTGTGCATTACCCACAAGGGATGGTACACAAAAGTTCAAAGACTCATCAAATTGAAGAGCAAGGATGTGCACATGCTTGAAAGTAATGGTACAACAAGAGCACAAGAATTACACCACTAAGGTGTAAGTACCACTAAGTCGTGGATCATGAATGTGCAAGACCCACAAAGGATGACATATCAGAAGCGCATATGATGACATGTGGAAGAAGCACAATTCGTGAAGTATGGAAGAAGGGATGCTACAACCAACTTGTGGACATACAATCTGTGCATGACATGTATAAATAGAGATGCAAGTTGGAGATTTAGAGTGAGATCAATGGAGAGATTGTAGAGCTTCAGTTGGAAAATGTTGATGTATTTGTAACTTCGGAAGATATTCTTCTATGTATTACATTTGTACTTTATTGTATATCCCACAGAGATGTATTATTCCTCTGATTGGAAGTGTCATCATTTGTATTTGTAAGTGTCATCATGTGCATCGACAAGTGTCGTCATTTGTATTGATGGGTTATTAGACCACTAGTGTGGGGTCGACCCTGGTTAGCACATGTGGTTGGGTTATTAAGGTTGATTAGCAAGTTGGCCCCAGTGGATTATTGGCAGGTCAAGTTAGTGTATAAATAGAGAGGTCGTGTCTCTCATTTAGATCATTCACTCACTTCTCAA
This sequence comes from Larix kaempferi, assembly GCA_027924585.1. NCBI lineage: Eukaryota > Viridiplantae > Streptophyta > Pinopsida > Pinales > Pinaceae > Larix > Larix kaempferi. The sequence continues at coordinate 13,560,252 of BSBM01000196.1, forward strand.
GCTCGCATAGGTAAGAGAGAAAGTGGTGCACTAGTGGAGGAGGAGGAGCATCGGCTAGAGACATCTTATTGGGTTTGATCATTGAGATATTGGTTTGTGGCTTATCTTATCTTTGAGGAAGTTGCGAGGTTTTTCACCTTCTTGGTTTTCCCCGGTGAAACTCTGTGTCTCTTGTGTGATTGATTTTGTGTCTATGATTGATATGCTGTACATTTTATTCTCTTAGAGATCCTTATGATAATGGAATGAAATTATCAAAAAATTAACATGGTATCAGAGCTGACCTAAGAAGAAGGCACTGTGCAGCTGCGGAAGCTAGGGCTTCTTAATATTTGGGTTTCTCTTCACAGATCATAAAAGGCAGAAGGATAGATTGACTCTCCTTGGAAGGGCGCATCTTTCTGTCTAGACATAATTCAATTATGAGCATTTTCAGTTTTGACCCTAAAAATTAGGGTTTCCACAAAAATAAGAATTTCTGAAATATGAGGACATAGTTGGAAGCTCCTTGGAAAAATCAAATTTTAGAGCTTTGGATCAAAATTTTTGGTTGGGTGAAGCTCCGAGAAACTCAAACCCTAATTCAGGGTCCTCCCTAGTGAATCCAGGAGATTGAAAAGCATTTATGAAGGGTGAAACTTTACAGTTTTCAATTTCTGAGTATACCAGGCCGATTAACTCATCAAGGTGCATATTTCTATCCTTTCAGAATTTTGAAATTCACATTTTGAATTTTTAGGGTTTCTTTGGCAAACCCTAATCCAGCTCTAGATCCAGTTTTCAAAAAATCAAGTGGTAAGACCTAAATATTTTCTATTTCCATTTGAAGTACTCTTTAAGGTGTCTCACCACACCAAGCTTGAGGATAAGCTTGAAGGGGCTGATAACTTCTGAGCATGGAAGTATCGGATTGGGTTAATCCTAGAAGAGAGTGAGTTGGACAACTACATAAAGGAAGAGGTTCCAGTTCCAAAAGAAGAAGAGGCTAAGACCTTACATAAGAAGAACCTGGTCAAGGCTAAGAGAATCATTGCTGATTCTATAAAGGACCATCTCATACCCCATGTGTCTTCCCTAAAGACACCTAAGGAGATGTTTGACTCCTTGACCAAGTTGTTTGAAGAAAAGAACATAAATCGGAAGATGACTTTGCAGAACCAATTGAAAGGGGTGAAGATTCAGAATGGAGAGACCATTCAATCCTACTTTTCTAAGGTCTCTCAAATCAAGGAACAACTTGAAGCTGTGGATGAAGTAGTGGAGAATGGTGAAATTGTAATGACCACCTTGAATGGCCTACCTAGGTCATGGGACTCCTTCATCCAAGGAATCTGTGCAAGAAGAAAATTGGTCTCCTTCAGTAGACTATGGGAGGAGTGTTCTCAAGAAGATGCCAGGCTTGTGGCTCGAGAAGAAAAGATGGGAAATGAAGATCAAGCTCTCACAATACACACCAAGAATGGAAAGTTCAAGAGGGAGCATTCTCATCCCAAGAAACCTTCTCACCACTATAAAAATAGGAAACATTCAAGATGTTTTACATGTAATGAGAAGGGACACTTTGCTTAAGATTGTCCCAAGAACAAGAAGGAAAACAACAACAACTTCAACAAGAAGAAGAAGGGCAATAAAAGAAAATATCATGCTCATGCTGCTGAGGATGATGAACCTCCCAAGAAGAAGGCTAGAGCAGAAAGTGATGACTCATCTAGTGAAGATGAATATGTTCTAATCTTTGCACTCATAGGTACTATCTCTCATGGATGTAATGATTGGCTTATTGATAGTGGGGCTTCTAAACACATGATTGGGTTTAAGGAATCTTTTGTAAATTTATATGAACATGAGTCACCCCATAAGGTGAAACTTGGTGATGACTATCAATATCCTATCAAAGGAAGTGGTGAAGCCTCCTACATGCTAGACTCTGGGAAGTCTTTGAAAATGAAAGATGTTCTATATGTACCTGGACTCAAGAAGAATCTTCTCTCCATATCATCCTTGGATGCAAAAGGAATGAGAGTTGCATTTGTGGATGGCCAAGTACTCATGTGGCCAAAGGGTAAGACCATAGATGATGCAGTAGTAATTGGAGAGCAAGAGGGAGGATTGTACAAATTGAAAGGACAACCTGAACATTCCATGGTACATGAGTCCATGGAGCCAAGTGAAATTTGGCATAGAAGGCTTGCACACATGCACTATAGAGCACTACCAATAGCAAGCAAAGCTGTAGAAGGTCTTCCTGAAATCCAGCCAAAGCATGAAGGTGTTTGCAAAGGATGTGCAAAAGGTAAGAATACAAAGAAGGCATTTCCAAGCAGTGAAAGCAAAGCAAAAGGAATCTTGGAGATTATCCACTCTGATCTATGCGGACCAATGTCTTCCAGTTCTTTAAGTGGGTATGTATACTATGTTTCCTTCATTGATGATTTCTCTAGGAAGAATTGGGTTTATTTCTTAAAGAATAAAGATGAAGTGTTTGACAAGTTCAAGGAATTCAAAGCCTTGATAGAAAATCAAACTGATAAGAAGATCAAGACCTTCAAATCCGACAATGGCAGAGAATTCACTTCCGGTGATTTCAAGAAGTTATGCAGTGATTCAGGGATTAAGAGGGAGTTGACTGCTCCTTAGAATCCACAACAAAATGGAGTTGCAGAAAGGAAGAATAGAACTATAATGGAAGTAACACGGGCAATGCTTCATGATCAGGATCTTCCTATGCATCTATGGGTAGAAGCAGCTAGGACAACTGTATATGTTCAGAACAGAACACCTCACAAGATACTTGACAACAAGACACTAGAAGAAGTCTTCTCTGGTAAGAAACCAGAAGTTAGCCATCTCAGAATATTTGGCTGCCCTGTGTACACACACATTCCAAAAGAAAAGAGGACAAAACTAGATCCTTCAGGAAAGAAGGGTATCTTTGTGGGGTACAGTGAAAACTCGAAGGCTTATAGAATATACTTTCCAGGGTTCAAGAAGATTGATGTTAGTAGGGATGTAACATTCGATGAGGACTCAGCCTACATCAAATCAAGGAAGACACCTGTTGAAGATCATGAAGAACCAAAGGAATCCAGATTTCAAGATACCACTATGAATGAAGCAATTCCAAAAGCAACCCATGAAATTGAAGATCCACCCCGTGAGAAGAACTCTCACGAGAGGAAACCTGCATGGGCTAGAGAGCTCATCCAAGGTGCAAAAAGATATGGTATTCCAGAAGAGGAACACAAAGAAAGGAAAAGGACAAGGTCACACGCTAGCTATGTTGCCTTGCTCTGTGACATTATGAACGAAGAAACTTCCAGTTATGAAGAGGCAGTGGAAAAGAAAGAATGGAAGGATGCCATGGTCAAGGAATAGCAATCGATCATGAAGAATGATGTTTGGGATGTGGTCCCAAGACCATAAGGGAAGTCTGTTGTGACTTCCAAGTGGATCTATAAAATCAAGCATGCTGCAGATGGTAGCATAGAGAAATACAAAGCGAGGTTTGTAGCTCGTGGCTTCTCCCAGAAAGAGGGAATAGATTATGAAGAAACTTTTTCTCATGTAGCCAGATACACTTCCATCAGAACAGTACTTGCTCTAGCTGCAGTGATGAAATGGAAGATACACCAGATGGATGTCAAGACAACTTTCTTGAATGGTGTAGTCGAAGAGGAAGTGTATGTGGAGCAACCACTTGGTTTTGAGACACATGACAGAGAGTCATATGTATGCCGGTTGAAGAAAGCCTTGTATGGCTTGAAGCAAGCTCCTAGGACTTGGTATGGTAGGATGGACAGTTTTCTATCCAGTTTGGGCTTTACCAAGAGTAAAGCAGATTCCAACCTCTGCTACAAGGTTGAGGAAGGCAATCCTGTGATACTACTCCTATATGTGGATGACCTGTTTGTTACAGGAGAGGATGGGTTGATTGCTGACACCAAGAGGAAGCTTGCAGTTGAGTTCGAGATGAAGGACTTGGAGATGATGCACTATTTTCTAGGCATGGAGGTGTGGCAGAGTGCAGATGGGATCTTCCTTGGACAAGGGAAGTATGTAGTTGAGATCCTAAAGAGGTTTGGGATGGTGGATTGCAAGGCCATGGCCACACCTATGGCATCAAACTTGAAGCTTCTGTGTGATGCTTCATCTAAGCCGGTTGATATCACGGTGTATCATCAAATGATTTGGTCCTTGATGTACCTGACGAACACAAGACCAGATATTTGCTTTGCTGTGAACACATTGAGCCAGTTCCTGACGGATCCGAGAAGTGTTCACATGGTTGCTGTAAAGCATATTCTGAGGTACCTGAAGGGTACGGTTGATTATGGGCTCAAGTATGATGCGAATCAAAAGTTTAACCTAGAGGGTTATGTTGATTTAGATTGGGTAGGCAGTTTTGTAGATAGGAAGACCACTTCGGGGTGTTGCTTCAGTATGGGATCAGGTGTGATCTCTTGGTTTAGCAGGAAGCAGTCCTATGTAGCACTGAGTATAGCTGAAGCAAAGTATGTTGTAGCTTGTTCGGCTAGTTGTGAGGCAATATGGCTGAGGAAGCTACTGTCTGAGTTATTTGATCTCCCGTTGGATGCTACTGGTATCTATTGTGACAACTAGAGTTGTGTGAAGCTGTCTGAGAACCCAGTGTTCCATGACAGGTCGAAGCACATTGAGATCAAATATCACTATATCAGGGATATGGTGCAGAGAGGAGTAGTGAAGCTCCTGTATGTTGCAACGGATGAGTAGGTTGTAGACGTGTTGACAAAACCACTAGCCAGAGTGATGTTTGAGTACTTCAGAGGGAGGCTTGGTGTTCTTCAGATTGAAGATACTTCGAGGAAGAAGTGATGGGACACATTTGCAGGAGCCATTCCAAGCATGGTGAGAGGAGGATCCTTCCCATGGTTGTTGATGTAAGCGCTGTGTGATGAGCATCAGGATGATGCTCCAGTTACTGCTCTGTATGATCAGTTGGATCATGTATATGTATATGCATCGGTTGGATGCTCCGTATGATCAGGTGGATCATGTATTTGTGTATGTATCAGGTGGATCATGTATGATGATATGTATTAGGTAGATACTTGGTATGCATCAGATGGATGCATTGTATGATCAGGATGATCATGGATGATGAGTATCAGGACGATACTCTGGATGACATGCATTAGGAAGATGTAGTGACGTTGATCAGGATGATCACGTGTGATGAGTATCGGGACGATACTCTAGAAGATATGCATCAGGACGATGCAGTGACAATGATCAGGATGATCATGTGTGATGAGTATCAGGATGATACTCTAGATGATATGCATCAGGACGATGCTATGATGATGATCAGGATAATCATATGAGATGATATGTATCAGGTGGATACATTACATAATCAGTTGGATTATGTGTGATGAGTTCCGAAGACACAGATGCACATGAGCTTTTCGAACATGGTTGTAGATGTGTTCTCCCATGGTCGCGATGTAATTGCTGGGCTTTTCCGACATGGTGGCAGATGTGTTCTCCCATGGTCATGATGTAATTGTCGGAGCCATTCTCATATGGTGGTAGATGTGTTCTCCCATGATGCAGATGTAAGGGCTGGGGCCATTCGAGCATGGCTGTAGATGTGTTCTCCCATGGCTGCGATATAAGTGTTGGGGCCATTCGAGCATGGTTGTAGATGTGTTCTCCCATGGCTGCGATATAAGTGCTGGGGCCATTCAAGCATGGTTGTAGATGTGTTCTCCCATGACTGCGATATAAGTGCTGGGACATTAGAGCATGGTTGTAGATGTGTTCTCCCATGGCTGCGATATAAGTGCTATGCCATTCTCGCATGGTTGAAGTGTGTCTTCCCATGGCGTAGATATAAGTGCTGAGCCTTTCACGGATGGTTGAAGTGTGTCTTCCCATTCTGGTGAATGTAAGTGCTATGTGATGTGCATCTGGGTTGTGCTTTGTGAACGATGTTATGATCAGTAGTATCAGGATGATACTCTGTGGCCATGGATAGGTTTTGCAGTGGCATGTAAAAGGTCCTGGGAGATCCGATAGGTTGAGCTGTGTGCTTGTAATCAGTCCTGGGATGCTCTTTTGAGGTTTTGTTGACTCACGTAATAAGTCCTGAGGATTCCACAGTATGGAAGTCATGATGAAGACCTGTAGGTGGTGGGCCTACATCCAGCATGAAAAAGGGTTGGTCTGTAGAACTTCCTATGACGAGCAGATTTCAGAGATAGCCCAATGATCAAGATGTCGAGTACAGCAGCCATGATGATGATGATGCTCCGTGATCCAGTGATGATGATCAGTTCCAGAATTGAAGACTTGTGCCAATATGTATTGATGACCTGTGATGAAAGAATACCTTCCTATTTAAGAGGGAGTGTTGATGTATTTGTAACTTCAGAAGATATTCTTCTATGTATTACATTTGTACTTTATTGTATATCCCACAGAGATGTATTATTCCTTTGATTGGAAGTGTAGTCATTTGTATTTGTAAGTGTCGTCATGTGCATCGACAAGTGTCTTCATTTGTATTGATGGGTTATTAGACCACCAGTGTGGGGTTGACCCTAGTTAGCACATGTGGTTGGGTTATTAGGCTTGATTAGCAAGTCGGCCCCAATGGATTATTGGCAGGTCAAGTCAGTGTATAAATAGAGAGGTTGTGTCTCTCATTTAGATCATTCACTCACTTCTCAAGCTCACATAGCTAAGAGAGAAAGTGGCGCACTAGTGGAGGAGGAGGAGCATCGGCTAGAGACATCTTATTGGGTTTGATCATTGAGATCTTGGTTTGTGGCTTATCTTATCTCTGAGGAAGTTGCAGGGTTTTCACCTTCTTGGTTTTCCCCGATGAAACTCTGTGTCTCTTGTGTGATTGCTTTTGTGTCTATGATTGATATGCTGTAGAGATATGCAGTACATTTTATTCTCTTAGAGATCCTTATGATAATGGAATGAAATTATCGAAAAATTAATAGAAAATACAGATTTATATTCGGGGCATCAAGGGCTCCAGGACAGAACATCATGATCTAACGAGGAGCCGAGTGCGCACATGCAGAGGACTGATGCAATTGATGGTACGCATAATGATGTTGTAGATTTGTGACGATTGTGAAAATATTGAAAGGAAGAACTATTGAAGTATGCGCAACTTCGTGATTTTTTGAATGACTGAATTACATAAAATACGCAGATAGTCGCAGATGTTGTAAGTAAGACAAAAGCAGAGAGACAAAACCGAAGTATGTTAGGTGATGCATAGATGTCTGGCTGATGCACAAATACTGAAGTGAGGTGTGCGAAGTTGAGAAGTCTATCTGATTCGCAATGACAGAGCAACAACAAGATCCAACAAGCACGTGATGATGAGGATGATCCAAGACAAGTGCATTGAAGTGAAAGGATGAACCATTGATGCATAGGACGTCATATATTATCTACAAGACTGTGGCACTTAAACAGAACAACCACATCAGTAAGTGCATAGTTTCATCTATTACTGATTCTTTATCTCAGAGCAACAAAATATCAATTGAAAGCACAATATTAGTTGGTGAGAATAGTTGCACAATAGCATATTGACATAGCATATCTTGGCGCAGACTGAAGAATCAACAAGCACACAATACATGAAGTAAGACATCAGCAGAAGTGTAGAATTGAGAAGAATGAGAAGTCAAGTGATGTATACAGCACAGTGATAGTAATTTGTCTGCATACGAAGACAGTGCACAACATAACTAATATCAGAAGATCAGAAGTGTGCGAGGGCTAGAAGTTCAGTAAGTCAAAATTACATCTTGATTATCTAGGCGGCAGGACGGGGCAAGGAGAAAGGGGCTTGTAGCCTCCTTCCAGTTGGTGCTAGAGAAAAACAGGGATTTGAAGCTTCCTTTAGGTCGGTGCCTGTAAAACCAGGGGGATGGTGATTCCTTCCAGTTGGTGCTAGTAAACACAAGAAGTTGGTGCTTCCTTGAATGTATTCTTTTTCCACTATAAAATAAATATTACGTGGTTTTCTTCCAATTGTGTTTCCACGTCAAAATTCCTGTGTTCTGTGTTCTTTGTCTTGGTGCATATATGAATGATTTATTTATGTTGATGCATAACTAATGATCAAAGATTAAGTTAAGGCTAATATGTTAAAGAAGGTAAAAACTGCTGATAACTATGCTAATATTGATTCATCCCCCCTCTTAATATTAAATCGATTCGAACAATGATGGAGGTTTGCACCCTTGGATCAGTGGCAGTGAGTTGATCCATTGGATGAGTTCACAAGGGGAAGCACTTTGCTTTCTACTTGGATTAGTTGATTGGAGTGTCCTTCCATTCCATTGTTGGATGAGGAGACACATGTTTGTATTTCCTGCTTGCATTCTTGGATATTTCTTTGATGTATAATTTGTTTGTGAGAAGCACAGGCATCCTTATTTGTTGGATGATGTATACCTTTCTTATGGTTGGACATGGAATTTTCACCCTTGCACTTGAGCTTTATTGATTTCATCTTTGATTCTTGTGTGCATTAGGCACTGCTATCACATTCATAGTAGTTGGAGCTACCATGAATTCAGATCAGATTCCAGTACTTTTGTGAGCCAGTGCTTTACTATGAGATGCTTGAGATCTGTAGTTGATGAGAAACTATTCTATGATCACTCATACTTTTAGCAGACCCAGAGCAGACATTACGGCCTTGTGCCATGACTGAGCCTCATGACCTTAGATTTGATGACTAAGGTGGCCATTTCCTTCCATACAAAATAGTGTGATAGTGCCTAGAGTTATGCAATAGTAGTGTTCCTATGACAATTGATGGTTCAGACGATGGATATAGGTATATGGTTGTGCATTGGATACCTATATTGTGCTCTTTTACTTATCTTAGTAGCTTGACTAGGTATTTAGTGGCCATGATCTGGCGATATATATATACATGTATATGGTTATTGGTTGATTGTTTAGAATTAAAGTGGTCTAATTACATGGAATAGGAATAGGAATTTCTTGTGTATACTCGTTGGTCTTACCCTCTTAAGTAGTATGGACTTGGTCATTCCCACCATTTATGGATTGCTAGTTATGGCATCACCTATCACTTTTCCCCATCCATCTGTTCTCTTCCGTATTTGGTTTTATCCTGACTTACACTTCAACATGTGATATGGAGGACTTCCCCACTTATACCTCTATGTTGGATATAATCTCTATTGTTTTGTGTCTCGGCTCTAAGTTGTGCAACATAACTTACCGAAGCCTTGATTCTTCTGGGCCAGGAGAACCCACTGGTGTTGGTTCTTGAGCTTAGGTGAGTTGGATTTGAATCCTTGACCTCTTTGGTCGGTTTCCCCCGATGTTTGGTCTTGATTGTGGATGATCCCCCTAGTTGTGTGAGTTGTGTCATCTAGACTTGAAGCAAATTGTACTACCATCATTACATGCATATGTGACTCATTGTTATATCTTCTATGCAAGCCCATGGTTATAAAGTAAAACTGTGCTTTTAAGTACAATGAAAGATGGCTATGAAATGAAATGAAAAGCACCTTGGATGAAAGATGCAACTAGTTGTGCTTATAAGCACATACAAAATCCTAAGGTTCATAAGGCCTAAAGAGAAGTGGTTAAATATATGCTAAATCTAAAGACTGCTGGCCATGCTTGAAATGTAACAATTAATTCCTCACGGAGCCTACATGTTGGGATGTGAGATGGAGTAAGGGACAACTAATTCTAAGTGTCCCCTAGAACCTCAAGTTACTTTTAACTATGCACCTAGTCATGGCGGTTCTATAAAATATCCTCACAGAGCTCGATTCAAGATTGGATGCGAGTTGTAGACATTTGCTAAAGTTGAATAGGAACTCCTCAAATCAACTTATTCCATTTGTGAGACACCGCCATTCCTTGTGTGTTTTCTGTCCAACATATGCTTAGGCGGTTTTCCCTTTCCCTTTATCCAAACTGTCACAGTGTTGAAGTTGTAAAATCACCCCCTTGTCCTAGCCTTGTGTTTTCCACCTTCACCCATTTCTAGCAAAATGGTCACATCCATAAAATGAGTATACACTTGAGGGTCTTTTTCTTAGTAATTGATTGCTTTAATCTAGACTTATATTTAATGCTTTATTTGCTTAATCGCCAATAAATGCCATTTTATACTTTAGTATTTCTATTGAAATAATTAGAGGAGCATATATTATCCATTTGTACCTATAGCATCAATCCGTTTGAGCCTGGGTCATTATTTTGATCAGTTTTGACTTGGTCAACCTAGTTTGACCAAGTCAACCGTAGGATTCGGGATGAGTTAGACCGATGATGTTCGAGATTGATTATTTTTGGTCCTATGGTGCTCATTTGATGATTCCATGCATCAGACACATGTTTCATGTGATGGTTTGATGAATTTTTACTATAATTATTATTTACAGACCATTATTTTTATTGTTCAGGCACAGTTGAGCTTACAGATGATTATCCAGGTGGTCAAATGATGTATGAGTACTCACCTCTACTACATTTTGGCCTTATGAGTCCATTTGTACACTCACATATCATTTTCAGGAACTTTCAGATGTGATTATAGTCAGTTTAACACTTTATTGCATATTTGCCATATAAAATGGCCTGTTAGAACATTTTGAGATTATTTTGGTTCACCTAGGGAACTATGGAGGGAGTATGGGGTACATCCACTCGTTATTACCATATTAACATGCTCCTAGACATTTTGGTGCATTCAAATTTGTGCCCGGGGCACCAGGCATAGAGATACATGCATTTTATTATTTTACAGGTGATATTCTGGGAATAAAAAATGGAAGAAATGGTCATTGGGGAAATCGATTTGGGAAATTGAGGAAAGGAATTGGAATAAGGTTTGTTCAGAGGATTTTTGTGATGCATCCCACACCTTCTGGAAGAGCTTGCAGCATTCAGTGGGGTCCACATACACTTCAGGCTATTATTTTGGGCATTTTACTATGTCATTGAGGGGCCACTATTTGGTCATTTGGTCACATTATGATATTATCTTGAGTTATTATATGTTATTGTGCCATGGGGTCATGCTAGAGAAGGACATGTTACACCTCCTATCCCCACCACGTGCTTATGTCATGTGTCTTGGTCACTTATCATGTGGTGCATCCCCCTAGGGCATCTTAGTGAGTGCACCCCCTCTATTTTTTGGGTGATCCATGTATATTGTATTTGGGCTCATATTAACTGTTGATTATCATTAATATATCTTTTAATATCAACCACTCATTCAAAAAGTGGTTAGGGTTTTGGTCTCTCTCATTCCTATTTAAGGAAGAGACCCCCTCATTGTAAAGGGACTTTGGCTCTTGGAATTTTCATAATAGAAAAAATATTTGCAGAGACTCTTGGTTTTTATTTGTGAGATTTTATTAGATGGTGATTGGAAAGTCTATTTATCTTAGCATTTGAGAATTAGTTGTGGATCCAAAATATTTTTGTGGAAACAATGTTTAATTGCAGGAGGGTGACTTCACTTGCGCGTTTTTGCAGGGGGTTCCTCAAATCGTTCTTTTGAAGTAGCTAATATCAATGGGTTTTCAATAGTATATTTGATCTTTGATTTCCATTTTATATGTCTCATGTTTTTACAGTCATTTTCTCTTGATGCATCAAATCTAACTTCGGTAGTTTGCTTGTGTAGGAGAGGAGGGCGCACATGCTTCCTTGGGAAAATATTTTTCACTTGGATACTCATTCAAATCACCTCAAATTGATCAGTAAGGGATAAATCATCACCCTTAAGGAATCTACAATATTTTTCGGGTAAGATCTACACTTATTTTATTTATTTGAAGTTCTAAACCATTGGCCACTTTATTTTATTGTTTAAACCCTAAGCATAAAATTTATAAAAATTCTCTAGGATTTGTTATTTGGTTTTCCGACAAACAATTTCTTGGTTTTCATCCTTAGGCCTAGCCCCAGGTGGGTCCTCAAGGGCGTCTTGCTTTGTGGACTCCTTCTTCCCATTTCCCTAGGCACTGATCTCTCCATGCTTTCGTCCTCCTTGTTTGCTCGCTTTCGGATGATCAAAAACTTATATTTTGAGCTTTTGGCCTTTGATACTGTCAGACCTATTGTCAAACACTGCTAGGAATCCTCAAAATTTTCATATCTACTCTTTGAGACCATTTACCCTATTCTAATTACATGTTTCCCAAGGCAGTTGATTTTGACCATTTACCCTAACATCTAAATCCTAGATCCTTCTCTAATCTATAAATCATTGTGTTTAATATATTTAAAGTCAAATCTCATTCATCCTAGGCCTCCACAATGATTTTATCCCTTAGATATAGGGTTCCTCACCTATTTCCTTACGTACCCTATTTTCATAGCTTGATCTGGTAATTGGGTTAGACTCTCTTATTGGGAGTAGATCAGGGTCTCCCCCTTTGCTATCTGACGCTTGGATAGCAAGAAGCGAAGAGTGCCTTGGTTGGCATGAAAACCAATCCATCTTCGGGATTGAGGCCCTCTTAGGTCACCTCTACCATCTTGGATAGGATCATCTCTAGAGGCAACTACAATTTGCGTGATAATAGGCACATAAGAACCTTCCTATAAGTCTGGAGACACTTGATGAGGTACGAACTCACCCTTTGGAGATGTATTTCATGATGGATGGCCTCCTTTTGATTCGGCCCTACCTTGAGGATGCATATTTCATGATGGATAGTCTCTCTATGTTTTGGCCTAGCTTGGAGGATGACATACTTCCATTCAATTTGCATAATATAGTCATTGTTGATCTTGATGTTCTTGCTATCATTCCTAGTACCCTTCATGGTGCTAGCATCTACATAACTTTGATGATGTTTGGGAGGATACATTCTAGATAGTGGGATCTCGACATTCCTTGGGATGTCAAGTTTCCACCTTTGACACTACCACATGGATACTTGCAGTGGAGGCAGTGAGATCCATGCATACTTTTTCCTGAGGACATGGAAAATTTTAAGAACCCGCCCTAAATTTCTATGTATAATAAATGTGCGAATCCCCATGATATGTAGGAAAATATGAAGGCTATTTTATCAATGTTATATATATATATATATAATTTTTTGGCTAGTCTCTCATTGAATTATAAAATTTGGCAAATTCTTGGTGAATATTTCACTAAATTATAAAACCTTGGGAAGTCTTGGTGAATATTTTGGCAAGTTTCTTCTCGTAGGTCATGCCCCCCTACATGCCCAATTACACACCTATAAATGAAGTCCCATCCCCCAATCATGATGCCACAAACACCCACAAAAATGTTATTACCGCTTCGCCGATCGCAAGATTCACAATCCCCATGTTTCTTAAAGAAACTTTGGATTTGAGGTGATGGGATTTAAGACTCTCCTAGATGCAAATGGGTAACTATAATACCTTATAGTGAATATCAACTTCCCTTCTCATGTGGACATTAAGAAACTTTCAAAACAAGATTCAACCCATAAAATATGGATGAATGTAACTTCGGCTTTGATTTCCATGATTGATAGAAGGTGAAAGAACCCCTAGCAATTGCCATTTATGGAAAACAAGGGAAAATGGGAGCTTCCTAGCAATTGCTTGTGGGCTAACAGAGGTTTAAATCCATTTTTAGAAGGTATAAATTGTTTTATATTGGATCCCCTTTTTAAATTAGATGGGTCTAACCTCCTATTCATTACAAATAAGTAAATAAAATGTGGGCTAATCATACCTAACTGATGCTTAATAAAAAATTAGCCCATTAAAAGTTTAAAACCCCTAAATTTATCCCATGGGATAATATTAGCCCCTAAAGTTTTCCATGCTTGAGAAGTTTTGTTGGATGGAATTCTCACTGATGGGAGTGCAATGCAAGCAATGGGACCCTGGCATTGCTTGTCTTCGGAGCAACTATTTGTTTGTTGTCTTGATGGAGCAAGTCAACCTTTCTTCACATGAGTTCATCTACGTTGTATTATGTTCCAGTTTCCTACATGGGGAACATTTATTTGGATGTACTTGTGGTTTTATTGCATGGTGCATTGGAGGATGTATCTTGCATTTTGTGTTTTTGCGGATCATTTGGGATCCTGGTATCATTTGTGCTTAGTTTTCACACTAAGTACAAGGTTGGATGGTAGTAGCAGATGGAGCTATTATTTGGGAGAATCCATTATTTATCTCAAGGTGTAGTTGGGGATTTCAAGGTATAGTTGATTCACATTCCAGTTGTGTTCATAGTCTTTCATGTGAAAGGTTGTGAATGGTTGTTTCCTTGGAGGATTGATGATGATGTCTTCATATCAGTTAGTTTGCTGGAGCATGCATTGGTTGCATGTACATGTTCACTTCCATGCAATTGTTTGTTAGAGACCCATGATGAGATTAAGTGTGGCTACATTATTGAGGTAGGTATTCATTAGGAGGACTGGACCATGTCCCCAATTTTGGCCTATGGAAAATTCACTAAGGTCACCTATGCAAAATTCATAAAAAATTAACATGGTGGCTAAAATAATTAAAATTTCTTAAGTAAATTACCCTAGGGTCCAAAAATAATTATTAAAAGGATAATTGAGCCACAACTAATTCCCAATTCGAATTATAGAGCAAAAACAATATTTTGGGAATTAATTGGAGAATATTTTCCCAAATCAAATTGTAATTATGAATTTAAGTGGGCAATTAATGATTAAATTGGTCAAAGGGAACTCAAGGAATGGGTAAGGAAGTTGGTTAGGATGGAACAATTATGGTGGAGAAAAGTGGACAAACTTGGATCCTAATTCTTAGGAAAGGATAAGAAAGTAAATAAATTCCAATTTTGACTTGGTGAGGTTCCTTAAATATAGGGAATGAGATGGGGATCACTTAAGACCACTTGATGGACATTTATGACCCAAGATAAGTGGGACACATTTCCCCAAGGAGCCTAGATCATTAAGGAAGGAAGTTGGAAACCACTCACTGCATGGTTGATGGTTTTGGGATGCCCATGGTATTTGCCACTAGTATTAACTAAATGGGAAAACTAATTTTGCTATTGGTTTTCATTGGCCCATGGTATTACTCTCTAGTATGGGAAACTAATCAAGTTTTGGCTTATTAAAGGAGGCAAAGGTGAAGGGAAAAGGAATGCATTTGGATATTGTTTATTTTGATGGGAATCTTAGTGCTACCTAGAATTGGGTGATGCTCCCCTTGTCAACAATTGGGTGATGTGCCCCTTCCGTATCTCAGTAGATAGTTGGATTTTCTCCAATTGGTGAAGTGGAGTTGAGCATCCTACTCTTCTCATGGTGTTGTACTGATCCAGTACTGATGTTGGGTTTGATTGTGCTACATGATCACAATTTTTGTTGGCCTTCTACATCTCTCTGGTGGTCATATTAGTTGCTTCTTGTGATATTGAGCTTCCATACTCAAGCTACATCCATATGCTTGCATTCCTAGGCCAATATCATGCATTTTCTCTTTTTGTATTTCATGTAGGTGTATTTGGGGCTTCTATAGTGGATCCATGTTTTTGCAGGGGATTGATCCTATTGGGAATTAGTATTTCTTTGCCTCTCTATATTCTCTATGCTGCTATCATTTTTATCTTAGCATACATTCTGATGTACATGGTCCATACTATTGATACTATTAATAAAAAGCTCCAGTTGTTCCTACATTGTGTCTCTCTTTTGCTTATTGTCTCCATTGTGCATATATTTTCACATATCTATGGAATTAACCCAATTGATTGGCCAATTCGCATCTATTTGTCAAATATGAAGTTATATATGGTTAGTCAACACGTTTTTAGTCCTTCCCATATCCTCCTTGAATAATTAAGTAAAGGGCGCACTCCATTTGGAAGCCCTTGGAAACTAGCTTCCTGACTAAGCCAAAATTGCCAATTCTTCAATATTGTTTCCCAAACTTGCTTCCATTCATTCCTATGATGGTTAGTGCCACCCCATTGAACACCGGGAGCATAGGAGGTTCCACATAAATTCTTGGGATCGACACCTTGCAGCCATTGGTCTAACCAATGAAGGCTTCCTAAGCGTGATGCACTCCCGAATGTGCCAATGGTCAATGTGCTAGACAATCTACCGCTCACCATTTCCATACATCAAAAAGTATTGTACCTTGCATCTATGCATATTTTTGAAGAACACCTACATCCATTTACTGCATAACTTCTGTCTTACCTTCATAAAACCCTACCCTTCATTGCCATCTTTCTCACCCTTTCTCTTTCATTAGCGAAATTTGACTAGCTTCCATTTTTTTGGCCATATCTTCCTCTCATGAGATCCAATTCACATTCCATGAGTTTTTGCAGAAACATGAGACTCTATAAAATTCATCCCAAGTGTTTTTGTAGAGAATTGACCTTCCTAGCTACCCATTCCATCCATTTCAAAATAGTTACCATGTGCTGTCCCAATCTCCCAAATTCACTCAAAACCTTCCCAAAATTTATGAAGTCTGCACAAACCTGCATAAGTATGCATAAACATGAAAAATAGAGGTTAGTAACCATTCCAAGTGTGCCCCAAAATTCCTTCACCCTTGAACAGATTGACCAAGTTTGCACACTAATTTTCCATTACTACATATTACAACGCATCTCAGGTGGTAGATTTATTTTCAGAGAGGTTTTTAGGCTACATGGTCTTCCGAGGTACATAGTTAGTGATCCGTACAACATGTTTCTCAACGCATTTTTATGGGAGAGGTTTAGATTGTCAGGGGTTGAGTTGACACCTAGTACTAGCTATCACCCTCATACAGACAGACAAACAAAGATAGTCAACAAGTGGATTGAGGGATATCTGTGGAACTATGTGTTAGGACAACAGAGCGCTTGGATAAAGTGGTTTCATCGAGGGGAGCATTTTTATAATACCACTTATCACATGTCTATTGGGATGAGTCCTTTTAGAGCATTGTATGGGTATGATGCACCATCATTCATGGATTTGGATTTTGGAGAGAGTAGGCCTCCCAAGGCCAAATATTGGTTGTAGGAGAGCTAGAACATCTTGAGAGTCCTGAAGGAGAACTTACAAGTCGCCCAGAATCAACAAAAGATGTATGCAGATAGGCATAGAGTAGAGCACAAATTCAAGGTTGGGGATTTGTTCTTCCTGAGATTGAATCCATATAGACAATCCTCACTGAAGAAAAGTGGAATGCAGAAGCTAAAGCCTCGTTTCTATGGACCAAACAGGGTGATCATGAGAGTCGATGAGGTAGCATATGAGATATATTTTCCAGAGTGTAGCAGGATCCACAATGTCTTCCATGTATCTTGCCTAAAAAAGGCATTGGGATAGCATGTCGTCACTTCAACAAATCTTCCTCCATTAGATGGGGAAGGGCAATTAGTTTTGACTCTAGAGAGGGTTATTGATGTTAGGGAGAGGATATTGAGGAGAAAATTAGTTTAGGAGTACCTAGTTAGATGGAGATATTTTCTCATAGAGGATGCTATATGAGAGGGAGAGAAGATCTTACAGCACCCTGCATTAGAGTTGCTTGAGGACAAGCAATCTCAAGAAGGGAGGACTGTGATGTCCCCTCTCGCTTGATGTTTCCAATATGATGACTTAGTATCCTATTTGACTCCCATAGGATATAGCCAACAAAGATGGGAGTCACATTGGTGCCACTTAGCTTGGAAAAGGAGTTTTGCTTACAAAAGTGCTTAAGTGGTACTGGATGATCCATGGTATTTCCCATGGTGTTGAGCTAAAAAAGAAGACAAAAGAGGAAGAACACATCCATTATGGGCACATTGACTTGATACTATTTTCTTGTGACCGTCTAGGGGATTCCAAAGTTTTCATTGGGGTTTGGAAAAACCCCTCCATTCTTGTGTAGTTTCAGTTGTGAGAAATATACCCTAGCTAAATCATTGAACTTCCTGGGATTCATTGAGAAGTGATTTTCCAACTTGATCTATTGCATCTTGGGTGACTCATCACTTAAGGAGGTTGTTTCAATTTGAGGGTTGAATTTCATTGTGGGCGTCATCACTAGAGGAGGATGACTTCAAGGAGGTCATGACTGCTGAAAGAAGAGGTCGAGTTGCTGATAGGGGCCTAATTTACAAAGAAGGGAGGGATGATCCACTTGAGGGGGTGTGCTGAACTGATTGGGACCTCATTTCTCGAGGAGGATGAATTCTCTACAAGATGAATCCATCATTTGAGAATCAACATTTGTGTGGAATATGAGTTCATCTCCAAGTATGAGTTTGCTGCATGTAAGAGAGGCTGAATCAACCAGTTGAGCATCATCTTGTGGAGGGTCGATTGTATTATTCAGGAAGGTCGAATTGCATGAGGCTGAATTTATTGTGGGGAGAGGGCCAATCCTAAACATAGAGGAGGCCAAGTTCATCTTCAGTAGCAATAGTAGACATTGGCATCATCATTACTATTCCAGGTTTCTCTATGTTTTTTCATGGTATCTGCTATAACAACCAATAGTTATTATTGTTATTGACACCCATTTCATAATAAAACCAATATTCTCTCTTTCAATTGTGTTTGATTGCAAAATGTTTGACGTAATGCTTACGGGAATGCATATTGCTTAAGAAAGTTATAAATCAATGTAATGCAAACTGTTTGAAAAAAGTACTCAATCAACTACAATAATAATCAAACCACAACAACATTCTACTTGGGTACATCTCAATGGTACTAGGGAGAAGGTGTTTGTGAATTGACCATCATGAAAATGTGAGTAAGTGTTAGGTCTACCCCTTAGCTTTCAAGAACTAGGGGTAATGATTTTTTTCCACATGCATGCCTAATATAAGGGAGCGCTTTCTTGAGTTACCCTTTCCTTGCACCTCTTTTTTGTGATACATTTATTTTATTTAATTTTTTTCAGCTTTTCGTTTGCTTAGTCCCTTTGTTTTAGATTTAACTTTGATAACCTGAGACATAGTGAGATTGGATTTTTGCAAGGGGGCATTGCTCACATATATAACAATTTATAATTTAGCTGCATCAACCTTAGAGTATTTTGAAGCTTTTAATTGGCTTAGGAATTCATACATGGGAATGAGATAGAGACCTTAGAACATAACATATGATAAGTCAATTACAATAGGGGAACATTATGGAAATGGGTGAAAGGGATAGTGGAATGACATGGCATGAAAAATGGCTTGGTAAAAGGGTAAAATGAAATAAAACGAGTGTTACACCTACCAAAATCCTTAGGGATACAGTTGACTCACAAGGCCACACACTTATCTAAAAAGGAATCATGAGCACACTGTTGCTTCCTGGAAGCACACCTAAGAACCACTTATACTATGAAACGAGAACTCGACACAATTTTTCGTTTTTCTCTCTCCCAATTTTAGTAGCTATTTTTACCTCTGTTTCAAAAAGGGTTGATACCAGTATCAAACATTTTCATTTTGAGGCAGTTTTTCGGGCCTTTGAATTATCTTTGTCGAAAATATTTTTTATTTCTATTTTCAAGTGTGTTTTTAGAAATTTAACAAAATAACATACATTTATAAGCAATTTATAATGAAAAACATATTCATTTTGCAATTTTTTTTCTATAAAATAAGACATTTTTATGGACAAAATAAGACATTTTTATTGACAAAATTGTAAAAAATTCCAAAAAATAAACACATTTAAAACCATTTTCAATGAATTTTCAGAGATTTTTTGTATAAAAATGATACCATTTCATATTATTTTCAGCAAAGTGATGATTCACATAAATTCAAGAAAAACTATACCATATATTTGTAAGAAACATATGAAAAACATTATATATAGAAATTTTATTTCTAAAATAAAGTCTGAAAGTCAAAACATCACTAATATATCTTATAAAAAAATTGTCAAATTTAACATTTTCTTCAAGACATGAAGCTAATCAACAATATCATGCAGGCCAAATTCTTCATCGAAATTGGAATTTTCTGGAGCTTGGCTTTCCTCAGGGACATCAATGTCCTCTTCCATTAGGTCTTCTATGTCTGCAAGATGCCCAAATATAATGATCAAGTGTATCATAAAAATCGACATTTGCAAAAAAAATTAAAAACCTAAACCCAAAACAAAAACTATATAAATTTAAAAATAAATAAATTAAAACCTAAACCCAAAACAAAAACTATATAATTTAAAAAAAATAAAAAATAAAAATTTAATCCAAACAGAAACTATATAAAAAAAACATTAAAAACCTAAACCCAAAACAAAACTATATAATTTAAAAAAAAATAAAAAAAATTTAACACAAAACAGAAACTATATAAAAAACATTAAAAAAAATTAAAAAAAAACTTTGAAACCTAAACCCAAAACAAAAACTATATTAAAAAAAAATTAAAAAGATAATTGAAACCAACCTCTCCCTTCCCGCTCCCCCCTCCTCCCGTCGCCCCCCTTCCCCCACCTCCCCCTTAGCCTCCCCCTTCCCCCTCCCCCTTCTCCTCGCGCCCACTTCCCCCTCCTCCCACCACCCCCTCCCCCTCCTCCTCCTCCTGTCTCCTCCTTCCCCCTCCTCCTCCTCCTTTCGCCGCCCCCTTCCCCCTCCCCCTCCCCCTCCGCCTCCTCCCTTCTCCCTCCGCGGGCCTTTGGCCGCTCGCTTGGGCGCCAAAGGGCCATAGAGGGAGAAGGGAGGAGGAGGAGGGGGAGGAGGGGGAAAGGGGGCGGCGGGGGGAGGAGGGGGGGAGGAGGGGGAAGGGAGGGGGCGGGTGGAGGTGGAAGGAGGATGGGGGAGGGAGGGGGCACGAGCTCTATTGTTGAGAGCTCTATGATAAAAGGCCTGAAATTACAACTGTTGAGAGCTCTAATGTTGATATCGATGTTGCATACTCATTTAATGATGACAAAGACTTGGAAATTAAATATAAATCTAATTTTCAAGTCTAAGAAGAAAAACCTGATAAAGAATATGAAAATGGTCAAATTGATGTTTTGGATTTTAAATTGAATGACACGACCAGTTCCATATCACCATCCAATTTTCATGTCAATAAAGATGAAAATGTGTCCACAGGTGTAACGAAAAAAACAATTACATGTTGTTCTCAACAATTGTTGCCAAATAAGTCTATTAATCTGATTTATAGAGTTGAAAGTCGTGGAAGTAGTCAATACCTATTTAAACAGGACAGAAACATTGATGATGGTTCTACAAACACAAGTGTAGATAGACATATAGACATGGTGCCCTTGCCCATGGTTACTTACATTCCAAATGATGATGTATATAGTCGGCCTATTGTTGTCGAACCAAATGACACAATAGTGATGGCAAGTCTTGAGAGAAATATGGAGAGCAAATAAGCTCTTCACTTCTTCAAATCCTAGGAACCTGCAGCTAAAGACACACTTGCACAAAACCCATCAAATCTAGAAATGCATAAGCTTAGAAATCAATAAAATATGAGCATAAACAAATGAAGCATATAAATCTTAGATCTCTAATCATATGACAAATAAAAGATTACCTAAACAAAAAATCTTAGCAATCTTCCCTACAAAATTGATACCAATCCTTTAGTAAGCTAGATCATGATAAAGAAACATGCATAAATGGTTTAGACACTTGTTACCTCATGCCACAAGATCATTCCGTCCACACACACAGAGCATCACGCAGGTATGACCTCAAAATACTTTTTATTTGTCAACAAAAATGATAGAACAAATATTACAAGTGCAAGTCTCTGTTCCCAAACACTAACTAGAGCAAAAGGGAAGGAGATGCCTTGCTTAAATCAGAAAAACAATCCCAAGAGGGCGAGTTGGCCAACTTGGGCGACCTTCAACAAGTGGCAACTCTCAAGGAATGAGAAGGGCGAGTTTATTGAGTTGATTGGGGGATTGAAACAAGATATTGCTGCCACCTCTTAACTAGGATGCACTCTCTCTTTGGGATAATCAACACTCAAATGGATGGCTGTCACATCAGCCCAATCAAATCCACCATCTAACAGCTGCACCCTCCATGATTGAGAGTTAACGTGGAACTCCAAAATATGATTGATATTCGATTGGAAGAAAAACCTAAGGGAGTGCGCTACCTTTTCATGAGGTAGGTGCCTCCCTCCTTGAAATCATCACATCCAACAATGAATCGCGATGTGGAGAAGATGCCCACGCATGAGAGAGGGGTGCATATTTAAATTGAAATTCAAACGTTGACCTCCAAATCCAATCACTTTTACTAAGGAATGCAATCGCCCTCGATGTTGGACAAAAATGCCAACTAGTTTGGCACATGCCAATTAGCTTTTTTATTATATATATATATATATTTTATATTTGGTGTCATTTTGTTGCACCATTAGCATTTATTTTCCATTCTGTCGTCTCGATAAGAAGAAATGCTTCAAGTGATAATTTAATCACCCGAAACATAGGAAGAATGGGTCTAAGAGTAAATAGGATGCTTTGAGTGTGAAAATGATCACCCCTGCGCCAAATTACGCCTCCAGATCACAATTTTATTACAATTTGAAATTTTCCAATTAAACCATTAAAAAATGGCCTAAGTTTGCCGAAAAAATTATTTTTCTTGGAATTGACTCAAACTCCTAGGGGACCTAGTGCATGTCCATACGACTCATTATTGATGGCTAGCATGTAAAAATACATAGACACTTAGGATTTAATAACCTCCCAAGGTTTGACCACCAAGGTGAATACTCCATCTTTGGAGGTGTGAGTGAAAAAATCAGGAATTATATGTAACTGAAGCGCAATGTATAATTCCCAAGGAAAAAACACTCTAGAGTATCCCTTTGACAAATAAACCTAAGGTAAGCCAAACCTGTTATAAAAATACCATGCTTAGACCAACTTATGATAATTCCCCATGGAGGTATGTACATGCAATTTATTAAAAAAGGCCTTGAAAAAGGCCTGATGGACTTCAGTATCACTGAAAAAGAACATGTAACATGTTCAACTTTGGAACGCTTGCTTGAAAGTGCAGCTAAGTGCAACTTAACTGGAAACACACACCATGACACATCTTTAGCTATTAAACCACAATTTAAAGTACATGAGCCACTATAGATCAACACAAGTGATCCCTTATTGTCATGTCCCACATAGAATAAGGCAAATGAGTATAACATATGTCATAATACTAATATCACTGAAAAGTCCCCATAAATCTTTGGCACAGAACATGGTGATTTAAAAAAACTGGAAGCGTCTCTGATAAATTTCCATTAGCAAACCATAGATCTCATCCGTAGAACTAATAGATGAGATCAAAATCACAAAGGCATCTATCATCAAGTCACCCCTACATGTCGGGGTTAAGAGAGTTAACATCATTTAAGTTTTCATAAAGAACTCTATCAAAAATCTCATTGTAAAGATGTGTGATACAAGGCATCGACTATGGGTTAACTAAATCACTCCATTTCCTAAACCAACCCATAGGGAAAATCATCGGGAGCCCCACCAATACCACCAACCCACATTCCTCAACCTTCCATCATATGTATACCATCCCCCAATCTAAGTTACCGGAAGCACCCAAGCAACTTTGGTGAAACGCCATTCCCCGTTTCGGATCCTGAAACAGAGGGGATACGGCCTTGAAACATCACTGAACTGTATCAAATTGGTACGAATGCGTTTCATTCTAGAGGTGATACATTTCAGGGAAATGGTAATATTAAATTCTTATAGTTAAAGTGTTAAATTTTAACATTACCATTAATTGTTTCAGGATGTTTGAGAGTGGTTCCAACCTCATCGGACTTCATATGCAAAAAGTAGAATTTTTAATCCCATTCAGAATTCAACAGACTTAACAGTTTTCAGGATTTCAGGATTGCAATGTTGCCACTGGATTCTATCATATATGAGGGTATGGGATTGGCATTCAATCAAGCACATCAACCCCTCTATGTACCTTGATGTTGGTGGTGTTGATTTTTGAACTCCTTTGTCTTGGATGGACTTGGACCCAGTTCCATAGCCAGAGGATGTGAACATTGGTGCTGGACAGGTGCCTTCAAGCCCAAGGGAATCAAGCCAGGCTTGGGATCCCTATTTTTGATCTACTTTTGTTGATAACATAGATGATGACTCTTAACTTTGAGCATGAGGATTCAAATGATATTAGTTAAACATTTTCATAGTATCATGTTACATGTATGATTAATGATATTCAATAGTAGTGTTAGGTGATGATGATGATGTACAATGATAATATTATGATGATTACGATGACAATGTTAATATTTATGATGACGAAGATATATATATATATATATATATATATATATATATATATATATATATATATATATATATATATGTCGTATCCCCGCCATATTGTATTTGGCTTTTTTTAAAAATTTGATGTACATCCGTTCCCCCCCCGTATCCGTATCTGTTTCCGTATCCACTTCAGTGCAACTTAGCCCCCAATGCAATTGGTTGGCATCGAGTCAAAGCCTGAAGCCCAAGGATGTCAATCATGGCAAGTAATATGTCCACTTGGCATGCAAGGATAAAATTTGAAGAGCAATGTCATATTTCATTTTTAAGGGCTATAATCAATTTAACCCTTCTCCATTGACAACGTGAAGTACACTATGTTTTTCATAATGGGTATTCTTATCTTGGAATAATGTTACAATGTGTGATCCCTTATAAAGAATTCACCAAGTGTTATTTTTACAAAAAATTCAGATCGTCTAACACTTCCACGTTAGAAGTGTGTCCAAGTTCTATCAATTTTAAGGAATAGATGCACACAACCTAATCTTAGAATATGAGTGTAAAAACAAATTGAATGTATGTTGTAATGGTTTGAAAAAAAGCTAACGTTTCGATGGTGTAGGTTTCAATACAAGAGGATGCTTTTCTTCTAATTAAAACACTGTCATATAAATCTTGAATGAGACAATCGAAAGTCTAACCTAATAGAAGAAGCTTGAAATAAATAAATATTGTAGAACACTTTTCACTCTAGAACTTCAATAGGTTTATATGGTCAATTTTAGAAACTAGGATGCAAACACAACTAATAATATCAACCATTGTGTGCTTTTATAAATAAATCTTAATATAATATTTCACTTAACTTGGAACCTTCACTAGAGATTCATGTCCTTTTATGCTATGCATTGAAGATATTATAATTTGTGCTCATCAGGTGTTGTCAAAATTGTCAAATGGGAGATTGATAAGTTTTTGATATCCAATTTTTGGATGATGATGTTTTGGTTAGAAATTTTACTTGTTGGAAATCATAAAAAGTTGTGGTGGACTAGATGATATTTTCTTCTTATAATTATGTTTCACTAATCACATAAATGAGATTTATAAGTTACTAGAAATTGGTTTTCCAAGGGATATATGTACAATCAAGTTCCTTCTCTACCAAACATGGGCTCTTTAAAATCTTTTTTCAATGATGATTTACAATTCTACTTGTAAAATAAGTAAAGAGATACTATTGCCAAAATAAATATTGAAAACAAAAAGTCCATCTAAAATAACTTGCTTTTGTTTTTCTTATCTATGTTTCAATATACTTCTATTGTAATGCTCATGACCAACTACTTAAAATTACATATTTTTTTTTGTTTTTCTTACCTATGTTTCAATATACTTCTATTGATATGCTCATGACCAACCACTTAAAATTACATATTTTTTTTTAACACTTAGTTGATTAGAAAATTTAAAAACTGCAACTAATCCTCTAAAATTAGTAACATTAAACAAATTGAGGAAGAAGTTAATAGCTAAAGAGAAAATGAAAATATGGTGAAACTAGTTTCATTTGTTAAGGAATATATAATGGTTTATATAGTTTATTTTATTGACCTTTGATAACGAAACCTACACAAATAACTGTAAAATGCTTCCAATACATGTTCAAATCTAAAAATAGGAGAAAAGTATATATTTTATGCAATGTTTTTTCTTTTCTTTTCTTACTTTTGCAAAAACTTAAGTGAGAAAGAGTTAATAATCTTATCTCGTTAAAATCTGTTATTCTTTTCTTACTTTTGCAAGTGCAAAACTTGAAGTGGGAAAGAGTTAATAATCTTCTCTGGTTAAAATTTGTTATTATTAAAAAATTTAATGAATTAGTTTTAATGGTCAAGTGTCATGAATTACAAATAGAAAATCACCTGTAAAACCATAAACTCCACACTCCTTTCCTCCGAAATCGATTCAAATGGAACTTCTCCAACCCTGCCTTGCTTCTCCTTTGCAAGTCGTTTCCAAAGGAACTGTGATTCCTCGTTGAGGTTGGTTGTCTTACATTGATTGATTTGATTTTTTTAGTACTTTTAAAATTGACAGCTTAAGCTTTTGTTTTAAGAATTTAGTGCTTAGATCTTATTATGATCTTTGCCCTTTCTGTTGTTGTTGATATTTCATCTGAAAAATAAACAGACGAAGGGCTTTTAGTTTAAAGATTCTCAGGCCTGAATTGGAACTAATTTTAGATTTTTGTAATTTCAATAACCATTTTGAGATCATTTTTAAGATCTCAGATTATCTTAGTGTGAACTCAGAATTTTCTTGCTCTATATGCTTTGCAGGTGTTTATGGATCTGTTGTTGTTTGACAATGGGGTGATTGG
This sequence comes from Larix kaempferi, assembly GCA_027924585.1. Taxonomy (NCBI): domain Eukaryota; kingdom Viridiplantae; phylum Streptophyta; class Pinopsida; order Pinales; family Pinaceae; genus Larix; species Larix kaempferi. Next base: position 13,586,907 of record BSBM01000196.1, read on the forward strand.
TAGTTGAGTGTTGTGAATTATAAGCAGGAAATCACAGTAGGGCCATGAACCCACACTCTTTTCCTCCGAAAGCAATTCAAATGGGGCTTCTCCAACCCTGCCTTGCTTCTCCTTTGCAAGTCGTTTCCAGAGGAGCTGTGATTCATCTTTGAGGATGTTGGTTGTCTTACATTGATTTGTTTTTTTAAGTATCTTAAAAATTGACAGCTTAAGCTTTTGTTTTGAGAATTTAGTGCTTATATCTTGTTATGCTCTTTGCCCTTTCTGTCGTTGTTGATATTTCAAATGAAAAATAAACAGCTGAAGGGCTTTTAGTTTAAAGATTCTCAGGTCTGAATTGGAACTACTTTTGGATTCATGTAATTTCAATAACCATTCTAAGATCTCAGACTATCTCAGTGTGAACTGGAAATTTTCTTTTTCTGCATGCTTTGCAGGTTTTTATGGATCTGTTGTTATTGTTGCGTTGCTGCTGTATTTGATGACCTATTGCCTGGCATTCTGTGATGGGTGCTCTGGATTGGGTACTGGGCAGCTCAGGGGAGCGTGCTGACTGGTGTATAAGTTACAGCGCATGATGCCGGCACCATGCATTCAGTGATTTCTGGTGGGTTGATGATACAGTTGGGCTTATTCTCCATTTGTGCCTTCTTGTGCCCTGTTTCTCCTAGAAATAGTCGTTGAGTTTGTTGAATTCTTTTCCGTGATGTGTACATGAACAAAAACCTCTAAAATGGGTTTTCATGTGGGAATCCGTTTATTAAAATGATTTTGGCAGTTGCTCTCTATCCTTGTTTCTTTACTGGTTACTGCATTCCGTATTTTATGTTTTGGTGCCACAATTGATAGCTTGATTTGCAATCTATCTTTTAAGCTTAGCTGCCAGAATCAATAACATGATTTCCTTCCAATATTGAGTTGTCAATGTGATTGTTGGACATTTCCACATGGATGGATTGATGCTTATGCTCTAATTATTATTTACATGGTTTAAAATTCAGATCTCTTTTCAAATGTAATGGTGGCCTTAAAGTGACCAGTCTTTTAATATACGAAGACGTCCCTGTCAAACGTCCATGTCCAAAGAGAGAGAGCTGTGGGCATATATTTTATATACCCACTTGGCATGTACTGTATTATGTCAGAATTGTTAAATGTTTTTTTTCTTTCAAAACGAGTATTCTAAAAGATTAGATGATTTGGACCTCTTTTCTGGTTTGTTTTTCAACTATTTTTTTGCAAAATTTAGTTGGAATTTTTGAAAGCTTAGATATAAAGTGTTGAGGTTGCACAATCTAAGTGGAACATAGGTTTTTGAGGATGTTGAATCCATTTATGATCTGACAAAATATTAGTTGGCCAGATTAAAAAAGTAAAAACAGTCTCATCTATAGACAACTCCTGTCCAAAAACTTAAGCTTTTGATGAAGACAAAGGGAGGACAGTTCAGAGATTTGGAGTACTAACATCTCAGTTTCAATAAATGTATTGTATGTCTAAAATTTGGTATTGCATTCAGATATCACTAAGGACACCTTGGTGCAAAGCATTTAAAGATTTACAGCTTAGAGTGTGAACTGTTGGATTTAATTAAATGCTCTACAGCTAAATGCTTAGACATGGCTATTACATTCTTTATTATAAATTTTTAGACTGTTAAATTCATTACTTATACCTTCATGAATAAAAATTAATAAATAATTTAATAATATAATACCTTAACCATAACCTATTATGATGATGTTAAATTGAGTACTATATAATTCTTGGGTTTATACAACTTATATAATAATATATATACATTGTAAGTATTAGATCCCATTATCAAGAACTTTACAACTTAGAATATGAATTGTTGGATTTGATTAAATGCTCTACAATTAAATGCTTAGACATGGTTATTACATTCTTTATTATAAATTTTTAGACGGTTAGATTCATTACTTAAAACTTCATGAATAAAAATTAATGAATAATTTAATAATATAATACTTTAACCAAAACCTATTATGATGATGTTAAATTGAGTACTATATAATTCTTGGGTGTATACAACTTATATAATAATATATATACATTGTAAGTATCAGATCCCATTATCAAGAACTTTACAACTTAGAGTGTGAATTGTTGGATTTGATTAAATGCTTAGACATGGTTATTACATTCTTTATTATAAATTTTTAGACGGTTAGATTCATTACTTAAAACTTCATGAATAAAAATTAATGAATAATTTAATAATATAATACTTTAACCAAAACCTATTATGATGATGTTAAATTGAGTACTATATAATTCTTGGGTGTAATGTCCCTCCCATCCTACCAAGGCGATGGAGAGAACATGATGCTAAAAACTGGGCATTTGGCTCCATAATTACTAAATAAACATTCAAACAACATAAAGAGACATATGCAGATGTATAAATGTAAGACAGCGGAAGTAAATTCAATTACACATCCATCACACATTAAAGATATTCATGAGATTCATCAATTAAAGACAATACAGAATTAACACAAGAGAGTACTTATTTTAAAGCAAAGTAGCCCCGAGCAACTGGTTATGCAACTGCAACGTTCCACCCAACCATAGGCCAATTGTGCTTGTCAATCTCACAACACAACTGCCACCCCCGAGCTAGGCATGATTTCTACAAGGAACCAGGGAACAACAAACTCACACATAGCCAAACATACACCAAAATGATCCAAGCCAATCTGCAATTGGGTTTATCAGGCTGCTAAGGAAATGGAAGGGAATGAATCGCTAAGCTAGTGGCTCATCCACAGAGCTATGGACACCCTCTACAAGATCTATCTAGCTTGGTCCCCACAATACCTACACACCTAGCACAAGGAAGTATTCCCTTCACTATTACATAGTCCCTCAGGACATACCTTCCATTCTAGTGTTCTTCAAGGTGTGCATAGAAGAGCAACCAACCCTTTTGATACTCTTGAGAGGCTACCTCCTCACTAGGTTTATCAAGCCAATTCTGGTCCACTTCCACTCCTAATTCTTGCTCACAATTTCAAACCAAGACAGGGATGCACCCAACAACAAAACACAATTGCTGAAAAACGTGGGCAACCAAAATGAACTGGTAAGTGGGGAATAAACCCTAGGAGAGCATTTCGTTTTCAGAGGACGTTTATATGCATTCCAAGGGCAGAAACGACCTCTATAAACCCCCAAAACGTGACTCCCTTTCCCCCAGCCACTGTGCAACACAAAAACGAGTTCCCAGGCATGGGAAATACAGCAAAATGGTAGAAAACGTGAAGGAGACAGACTCAGCTAGCTCAGACTGCGTGAGAGAGGAAAGACAATGGGTGAAGAATGGCTTTGGGCACCATTTCGTGGGTGTTTTCTTGCCCAAGGAGACAAAATACGATTTTCCAGGTTGATGGCTTGCCCATACATGAAATTGGCTGCCATACCTCTTCATTCCCAAGGCATTAACTACCTCAACCAACTCTTGGAAGAATTAAATGATTGGGTGCATAAGTCATAATGGGTAGTTGGGGTTCATTTATTGACATTTGGCTTATCACCATTGACTCAAGGGTTTGAATAATTTCCCTCCCTATTCCTTGTAGAATCATGCCCCCATCTCTTTGTTGCATTGCATAGCTAGTTGTGGGTATTTCATTAAAATTCGTATTTACATGATGTCTTAATTTACATTGTGCATGTCCAGCACAAGAACCATAGACATCTATTTTTAATTGCCGATACATAAAACGCTAAATCAATGGTGGGGCCTTGGCCTTGAGCTCCTCACCATGATTAAATAACAATATTTACATCATTTACGATTTATGCAAAGGGAGTCAAAATGGGGACATTACATTCCCCTCCCCTTACATTAGCACTGTCCTAAGTGCTCATCAAATTTGAACAAAAATGGATATGCCACTCTCATGGCATCCTCCAGCTCCCATGTAGCCTCATCGGGACCATAGTGCTTCCATTGCACCTTTACTTGTTTGATGGCTTGGTTCCAGAGCAATGTTACCCTCTTGTCTAGGATGCACAATGGATCGGTTTGGAGCTCTCCCTCGAGTTCCATCTGGATCACATCCCAATTAATCACATGGTTAGGATCATGTACATATTTCTTAAGCAAAGAGGCATGAAAAACATTATTATCTCTAGTGCTAGCAGGCAATGCAAGTCTATATGCAACTGGCCCTATTCTTTCAAGCACTTCAAATGGCCCACAATATCTAGGTGATAGCTTGGCACAACTCCCAAGCTTCAAGGAAGCCTTCCTTGGCTTCACTCTAAGATACACATGATCCCCAACACTGAATTCCCTATGCACTTTATGCTTATTTGCATAGCTTTTCTGTCTATCCTGGGCTGCTATTAAATTCTATCTGATCTTGGCAACCTCTTGTTCCATTTCCTTAAGCAATTCTAGCCCAAGTACATTTCTGTTCACTGGATTGCCCCAAAGCACTGGTGTCCTACACCTTCTGCCGTACAAAGCCTCATAAGGACTCATTCCCAACGATGCTTTCTTCCCATTGTTATATGAAAACTCCATCAAGTGTAGATAATCCTCCCACTTGGATGGTTTGTCCATTACATACATGCGAAGCATGTCTTCAAGCATCTGATTTACTCTTTCTATTTTCCCATCTGTTTGGGGATGGTACGCAGTACTAAAGCTCAACTGTGTACCCAAATCTGCAAAGAGACCTTTCCAAAAATTGGAAGTGAACTTGGTATCCCTGTCATAAATTATTGCCTTAGGCAACCCATGTAATCTAAAAATTTCCTTCATGAAAATATTTGCAATGGCATCGGCTTTTTGTGTGGACTTAACCGGTATAAAATGTGCTACCTTTGTTAACTTGTCCACCACAACCATGATGGAATCATGTTGTTTCACAGTCATTGGCAACCCTGTAATGAAATCTATGGAAATTACTTCCCATTTTCATTCTGGAATTGGAACTGGGAGCAATAAACCTGCTGGGTGTTGGTGTTCACTCTTCACCTGCTGACATTCCATACACTTATAAATGTATTCAGCGATGTCCTTCTTCATCCCTGGCCAAAAATAATATTTTCTTGCTGTAGCAATTATTTTCTGATATCCTGGGTGACCAGAGTATGGAGCTTTATGGATTTCATCCATAACAATTCTCCTCAAATCTGTCGCATCTGGAATACAAACTCTATTCTTATAAGTAAGAAGTCTGTCTTCTTCCAAATGATAGCCTTCATACTTCTTTTCAAGGTCTTGCTGCTGCAATTTGTCTTTTATCTACACATATGCTTCATCCTCAGCAATATGGTTAACAATTTGCTGCCTCAAATCTGGTTGGCAAGTGCTAAGCGCTGTCAGATGCATTTCATGTACTTTCATGCTGAGTGTATCAACCACCTTGTTTTCTTTCACTTTTATGTGTTTGATTTCAAAATCAAATTCACACAAAAATTCCAACCATCTAGCTTGCCTAGCATTCAAATTTGGCTGATCGAATAAGTACTTCAGACCACAATGGTTTGACCTTAGCTCAAATCTCTTTCCCATTAAGTAATGCCTCCACATTTTTAAAGCATGTACTATGGCTGGAAGTTCTAAATCATGAGTAGCATAGTTTTTCTCATGCTCCTTCAGCTTTTACGACTCATAGCATACCACATGGTTGTCTTGCATAAAAAATCCTCCGAGTCCTTGATTGCATGCATCGGTACACACCACAAAGTCTTTTTCTGGGTCTGCAATTTTCAAAATTGGTGCACTCGTAAGAAGATTCTTCAACCATTGGAAACTTTCCTCACATCTTGGTGACCATTCAAATTTTATTCCCTTCTTTTGTAAAGAAGTGATCGGGTTTGTGACCTTGGAGAATCCTTCTATAAACATCCTGTAGTAACCAGCAAGGCCCATAAAAGATCTCACATCTGTCACATTTCTTGGAGTTGGCCAATTCATGATGGCTTCAATCTTCTCAGGGTCTACAGATATTCCTTCGTCAGAGATGATATGACCCAAATAATGAATTCTATCTTTATAAAAGTCACATTTGCTCACTTTGCATACAACTTATGCTCTCTTAGCAATTGCAATGTCATTCTCAAATGTTTTTCATGCTCTTCTTCATTCTTAGAATAGATAAGAATGTCATCTAGAAATACAAGAACAAACTTGTCCAAATACTTGCTAAAAACATTATTCATGAGACACATGAATGTGGTTGGTGCATTTGTGAGACCAAATGGTACCACCACAAACTCATAGTGTCCATACCTTGTTCTAAAGGCTATCTTATGAATATCTTCCTCTTTTATTCTTACCTGATGGTAACCAGACCTCAAGTCAATCTTTGAAAATACCTTTGCTCCTCTCATTTGATAAAAAAGATCATCAATTCGGGGCAATGGGTATTTTTTCTTCATAGTGACTTTGTTCAACTGCTTGTAGTCAATACATAACCTGAGTGTTCCGTCTTTCTTTTTCACAAATAGAATAGGTGCTCCCCACGGGGACACACTTGGACTGATATATTTCTTTTCCAACAACTCTTGCAATTGCATTTTCAATTCTAGCAATTCCGGTGTACTCATCATGTAGGGTGTCTTAGACACTAGTGCAGCTCCTGGCATAAGTTCAATTTTAAAATTAATGTCTCTCTTTGGAGGAAGTCCTGGAATCTCATCAGGAAAAACATCCCTGAATTCTTGCAGTACATGATAGTCCTCCAATTTAAGAGTTTCATTTTTTGTTGCCTCCAAAACATGGGCTGCATACAATTGACAACCCTTTCTACATAACTTTTTCAGCTGCATGGCTGAAACCTGCCTAACCGAAGTCACCTTTGGAATTCCTTTTACAACCCTTGGGTTTCCTTCTTCATCCATGCATTCAAACGTCTTATTGTAGCAGTCAAGTTTAACCCTGTGTGCTTCTAACCAATCCATCCCAATGAGAATATCATAGGAACCAAGTGGAAAAATATTTAGATTTGAGTAAGTGAATAGCCCATCCATCTCTAATGGACACTTCTCTACAATTTCACTAACTTTTCTCTTGGTTCCAGTGGCTAGCTGAACTAACTATGTACTATGCTTTAATTTCTTAAAAGCATAAATCTCAACAATTCTAGGAGTGACATAACTATGAGTAGATCCAGATCAATCAAAATAGAAACAGATTGCTTAGCAATCTTACCTTCAACTTCAACCACAGTTGATTGATGATCTTCCTGGCGATCTTCTAGTGCTGTATAGATTCTAGGGATTGTCCTCGCCACTTAACCCACAGTTTCAGCTCCCTGGATGTTGTGAACTTGATTTGGATTCCCATTCCGATGTGGACAGTTCCTAAGCATGTGCTCCTTTCCACAACCCCAACATTGAAGTGGTTCTCTTGGCTCCTTTGGGTCTCTTGGCTTGTCTCCCATCATCCTAGTTGGCTTAGTCACAACTTGTGATGGCTGCCTTTGCTGATTCCTGAATTGAGGAGGCTTGAACCCCTTCTTCGTTTGATCAAACTTTTCGTTTTTCTTATCCTTCCATGCCTTATGGAATTCTGGTTTGCTTTTGTTTTGATCAAAGCAATACTTGGCCTTTCTTATGGCCTCCTCTAGAGTTCTAGGTTCATTGAATTCAATTCTATCTCTATATGACTGGGGTAGTCCACTTAGGAAAAGCTGAATTTTCACCTTATCATCTCGAATATACCTAACATACCTCAGCAACTCCAAGAACTTGTTTGCATATTCTTCCATGGTAAATTGTCCCAATCTCAGCGCATGGAACTCTTTGATCTTATCATCATAGTACCTATCAGAGAGGTACTTCTGCTTGAAGTATTTCTTGAACTGCTTCCACACAATCTTCCTTTCATTGATCTTCCTCACTTGCCTGATGTGTTCCCACCATATAGATGCTCTTCCATTCAAGTTGAAGATGGCAACCCTTGCCTTCATATTCCCAGAGTAGTCTTGGACTTGGAAATACTTTCTCATCCCAAGAAGCCAAGCTTCAGCTTCTTGACCAGACTTTACCTCTCCATCAAATGTAGGAGGTTTCGCCTTCTTAAATTCGCCATGCGAATTGTTCTTGTAGTGACTCTTCCTCTTACTTCTGCGAGATGAAGAGCTTGAACCCTCAATGGATTCTTCAGAGGATGATACACTAAAAGAGATTTCTGGAGTATATGTTCTATCTGTAGAAACTCTTCTTGAGCTACTAGCCCTCTTGCGGGAGTTCCTCCTAGAACTACTCCCACCTCTTTCTAGATTTGATGTCTGATGTCCAGAGTTTATTTGCCTTTGGATGTCTGTCAAGATCTGCAGCATGGCTGCATTCAATTGATTTTGTTCCTCCTGATCTTTAATCATCCTTTCATTATCTTCTCTGCAACTTTGCAACTCCACCCTTAGGCTTCTCATGGTGGCTGCAATACCTGTAGGAGTCTCTTGATCTCTTCTCCCATTAGATTCCATTTCAGCATTTTCAACATGTATGTTCTCCCCCATGGAATTTGTCTCAGGCTCATAGGGATCCTGTGCATCATCCATGATGTTGACCCTCTTGGCCCAACCAAGACGAAATCTTTCCTACTGCCCTGTCCGTAATGCTTCCTGTGACTGTGATTCTGCAAAATGTGTTCATCAACACAATTGTTAGCTGCATTTTATTCTCATAAATTCATAAATTACTTCATGCACGTGGGAAAATATTATATTGACAATTTGTCAAATCATAGAATTTTCTCACAATCAACGACATATGAGGGGGGACGACGGGGGTCAAGGGGGATTTCCCCCTTGTAATTCTTCAATTTCGTGCAATCTGGCGCATAAGTTTCATGGCAATTTTTCTATTTTTGGCACTTAAAAATCTCACTGAAGAACTGCGGAAATCCTATGTTTCGGAGAAATTCACCGAGTTCTTCCAACCCGTTTCGGATCAACTTGTCGAGTTCTTCCGTTGTTGCGGACCAACTCGCCGAGTTCTTCCGAAAATTCCTCTTTGACGCCGAAAAACACTTAGAAAATTTTCCGCCGTTTCAGGCCAACTTGCTGAGTTCTTCCGCCATTGCGGACCAACTCACTGAGTTCTTCCGAAAATTCCTCTTCGACGCTGAAAAACACTTAGAAAATTTTCCGCCGTTTCGGGCCAACTTGCCGAGTTCTTCCGTCGTTGCGGACCAATTCGCTGAGTTCTTCCGAAAATTCCTCTTCGACGCCAAAAAACACTTAGAAAATTTTCCACCGTTTCGGGCCAACTTGCCGAGTTGAGCCGACTGTTTCGGCACAAACTCACAAGTTCTGGCCCACTCAGACTTAGACAAAATTTTCAAAAACTCTTAGGAAAATTTGAAATCTTTCCTTCTTTCTGTGATGACTCTTGCTCAGCAAGAGGTGATCTTACCTATGCAAACTATCCAACTTAGCCCGCTTAGTCTTGATGCTGTAATCGGTGGTGATCAGGAAGGGGTCTTCCATTGTAATTGTGATCAGGTTTGGCCTATAGAGGCCCAATGTTGTAGCCTATGGCTCTGATACCAAAATGTAATGTCCCTCCCATCTTACCAAGGAAATGGAGAGAACATGATGCTAAAAACTGGGCATTGGCCCCATAATTACTAAATAAACATTCAAACAACATAAAGAGACATATGCAAATGTATAAATGTAAGACAACAAAAGTAAATTCAATTACACATCCATCACACATTAAAGATATTCATGAGATTCATCAATTAAAGACAATATAGAATTAACACAAGAGAGTACTTATCTTAAAGCAAAGTAGTCCTGAGCAACTGGCTATGGAACTGCAACGTTCCACCCAACCATAGGCCAATTGTGCTTGTCAATCTCACAACACAAATGCCACCCCTGAGCTAGGCATGATTTCTACACGGAACCAGGGAACAACAAACTCACACATAGCCAAACATACACCAAAATGAGCCAAGCCAATCTGCAATTGGGTTTATCAGGTTGCTAAGGAAATGGAAAGGAATGAATTGCTAAGCTAGTGGCTCATCCACAGAGCTATGGACACCCTCTACAAGATCTATCTAGCTTGGTCCCCACAATACCTACACACCTAGCACAAGGAAGTATTCCCTTCACTATTACATAGTCCCTCAGGACATACCTTCCATTCTAGTGTTCTTCAAGGTGTGCATAGAAGAGCAACCAACCCTTTTGATACTCTTGAGAGGCTACCTCCTCACTAGGTTTATCAAGCCAATTCTGGTCCACTTCTATTCCTAATTCTTGCTCACAATTTCAAACCAAGACAGGGATGCACCCAACAACAAAACACAACTGCTGAAAAACGTGGGCAACCAAAACGAACTGGTAGGTGGGGAATAAACCCTAGGATAGCAATTCATTTTCAGAGGACGTTTATATGCATTCCAGGGGCAGAAACAACCTCTATAAACCCCCAAAATGTGACTCCCTTTCCCCCAACCACTGTGCAACACAAAAACGAGTTCCCAGGCATGGGAAATACAAGAAAATGGTAGAAAACGTGAAGGAGACAGACTCAGCTAGCTCAGACTGCGTGAGCGAGGAAAGACAATGGGTGAAGAATGGCTTTGGGCACCATTTCGTGGGTGTTTTCTTTCCCAAGGAGACAAAATACGATTTTCCAGGTTGATGGCTTGCCCATACATGAAATTGGCTACCATACCTCTTCATTCCCAAGGCATTAACTACCTCAACCAACTCTTGGAAGAATTAAATGATTGGGTGCATAAGTTAGAATGGGTAGTTGGGGTTCATTTATTGACATTTGGCTTATCACCATTGGCTCAAGGGTTTGAATAATTTCCCTCCCTATTCCTTGTAGAATCATGCCCCCATCTCTTTGTTGCATTGCATAGCTAGTTGTGGGTATTTCATTAAAATTTGTAATTACATGATGTCTTAATTTACATTGTGCATGTCCAACACAAGAACCATAGGCATCTATTTTTAATTGCCGATACATAAAACGCTAAATCAATGGTGGGGCCTTGGCCTTGAGCTCCTCACCATGATTAAATAACAATATTTACATCATTTACGATTTAATGCAAAGGGGGTCAAAATGGGGACATTACATTGGGATTCTTACAACTTATATAATAATATATATCCATTATAAGTATCAGATCCCATTATCAAGAATGCAATTGATTAGCAACTTTATCATTCCTCTAATTGTTGTTGATCTTGTCCAATTTTATTTAAAATTTATTTATCTCAAACCCATTCAAATATATAAGAAGAAATAAAAACACACACTTTGTTTTTTATTTGAGCTAGGCAACTCCATGTTTTCTCTTTGTTTGGTTCTCCATGTATGTTTGCAGGTTTACTTAACTATATGTAACGAAGAGTTTAGCTAAAAGTTTTGACTCAACTTGCCAAATCGAGGATCCAACTTAATTCATTAGCAATTTTAAAGGTTTTGGCCAGTCTTGTTATATATGAGAACATGTTTTTATAACTCAATATGGTAGGACATTAAATAAAAAAATGTAAAATCCGCAATAGTATATAGGAGAACATGTTTTTATAACTCAAGATGATAGGGAATTAAGTAAAAAAACTAGTTTATGAGGAGACATCATAGCTGGTTGGGCCGAGCAATGTTGCTAAGGCCACCAGGGTTCAATTCTGTGGCAATCCCTTGATTCCAATGTGAATATCAAGGCTCGACATATTTCAGGTTGAAAAAAAAAACTCAAGATGGTAGGGCATTAAGTAAAAAAATGTAAAAGTGGCAATAGTTGAATGATAAATTTATTGTAATTGATAAGTATGATTGGGTTGATAGATTAAATATTTTAAAACTGATTCCTTATTTTTAATACTATTTATTTTGGACTTGGTATTCTAAGAGTGTTTTATTAGAATGAATATATTTAGTTTCTAAAAGATTTAAATTTGTGGAATAAATTAATCTTGTAGCAAATGGTCTATTTTTTGGTCACAAATTTGATAAGAATTCATTAGGTGGAAATTTGAATAGAGTTTTACCATGATCCAAGTTATTTGTATGGTGAAACAATGCCCTTGAGGATTTTGCCTAATTTTGAATTGATCCAAATCGTCAAAAACTCAATTAGAGTTCCAGATCAATGAGAACTTCGACTTTTTGTGTCATCACATTAAATTAGACAAGAATTGCAGGGAAATTTTCTACAAGATAAGACCGCTCTGATGTATGTGGCTAAGTGGAGAGATGTGGTGCTTCCAAAGTGCTCTATATAAATTTAATCATTCTACCCACTATGCGAAGCATGTGGCCAAATATTCCAATTTTAGGGAGTATTACTTCAGAAATAGACTCCTTAAATGGCCATCTAACCCAAGATCCACTTCTCATATCATATAGAGCGAGCTTAACAAAGAATGAGTCTTACATGAGTAATCACTCGAACGCCACCAAAATAATGTCAATCCTGTGTTCTGAAGGGATAATTGTAAATTTGGTCTTGGGCTTATAGTTGCTTAAAAATATTATGAAATGGATGTGTATTAAGTTTCCAAGTTGTAGACCTTGAATGTAGGTAGTGAATGTAGGTAATGTAATGTATGGATTTTGCATTTTTTTTATATATATATTCACGAACTATTTTATGGATTTTTGCATCTTACATTAACTATACACAAATCTACCCTAGGATTTCATAATGTAGGTAGTGTAGTGTATGTATTTTGCACTTTGTACTATTTATATATAAATCCCCTATGATTTCATAACATAGGTAGTGTAGTGTATGTATTTTGTACTTTGTACTATTTATATATAAATCTACTTATATATAAATTTATTGTATATCCAAATCTACCTTTGGATAACACAAACACTCTTACACACTTTTATAAAATCATCATGTGAGTGGTCATTGCGGTCCTTGGAAATTGGCCCCAATTGGCTTGAGAATCTTGTCAATCTTGGAGTTGGTTTGCTCCAATATATGAAACTTGTCATTCTATTTAGCCTACCAAGGAGGAAATTATGTCAACACTCCCGCTTCTTGACCATATGAACAATTCAATGGCATGGCTCGTGGCACTCAATGTTTTTGGAGTGTCTAGAGGGGTTTGACTAGACTAGAGAAATAATGGAAGCTTCCTTATCATAGTATAAGTGCCACCTCTTCAAAAGTATAATTGCTAGCCACATCCATTTCCACTTTTTACACTTGAACTAAGATCCGCAAGAATACATTCACATAAATGAGTGTGTCCATATCAAAATAAGCATCATTCATTCGATGAAAGCTATTATTTCAATTCTTAAACCTAAGGAAGTTTATCTCCTAACAAGGCTCCTTTCTAAGTAATGGATGCGAGAATGAACTCTCTATAAAAGGAGACGACCCCATCAAAAGAAGGCTTAGTAAAATGACAAAACTATAAAAGCATTTTGAAAGTTTCATCTCTACCACACATTCATACCACACATTCATGGGTGAGTCAATCTCTTACTAATAAGAATCCACTTATTTATATTTGTCAAAGAAAGAAAAACTTTTGTAAGCTCCACTAAGGGATTTTAGAGGTTGTTAAACCTAAAATACCATGACTTCAACTTCTATTTTTGGTTGAAACTACCACCCAACTTAAGATTTGACATAGGTATTTATAGCCATCCACATACTTATATTTGATAAAGGCCTTCAACATGTTCCATTTACATTTTCTCCACCAAGCGAAGGAGCTTTTAAGAAAATATATATAAAGATGGAGTCTGGAATATTCTACTCTGTATAAGATCTATTCAACAAAAACTAACACCCACGGTGGAAAATTCCCAACCATCAAGGTGAAATCTCAAGTTGAACATAGGAAGGCTGCCCATGGTCACCACAATAGCTTGTCCTCTCACTTTAGGCTAGCTTTTATCTATCACAAGGAGGGCTTCCCTAAGGTAATTCCATGTCTTAGTAAGGTTTAAGGTTTGAAATGTAGTGTTTTGGACTTGAGTTAAATCTGGTTTGTGATATGGTTTAGGTGTTTTGAGTGAAGAAATTTTTAGGGTTATAAAACCAACATGTAAGTCTAGTATAGGTGAATATGTGTGAATGTGTATATACTTGTTACAAATATGATTTAGGTGATATTATTATTTGTTGTAATAGTTAGATTTGTAGAAAGGTAATGTTTGAACAAGTTTATGATGTGAAAATGAAATCTATATGCTCAAATGCAAAATGAAATAAAAAATTTCTGATGTAAATAAAGTGCATAAAATGCAAAAAATTATAAATTTTAAAATGCAAATAGGATTGAAAAGAGTTTAATTTTAAATATAAAATGTATCTAGGCTCAATGCAATTCTAAAAAAGAATTATGTATTAAATTAATTGCTGCACATTATAGAAAATTCAAAATAGAAATTCAAATTCAAATTCTAGAATGCAGTTTGTTTTAGTGAATGATCCAAAATGAGGTTCTTAGATGAATATGCAACTTTGAAAAATGATTTTTTGTGCAGAATTTTGAAGCAAAAATTTGCATATAATTTCCAAAATGCAAAGGGGTAGAAAAAATACTGAAAATGATCTTTTCTTTTTGTTTGGATGGTGAGAAAGGTATATCGGTTCCTAAATGTTTCCTTTCTCTAATGGAATCAATCAATTTTCATGAAAGAGGAGAAAATTTCATCAATTTCATAGGATTAATGGGATGCTAAAGTGCATTCTGCAACATTCTTATTTGGCGGAGAAATAAAACAAAGAAAACATGCAAGGAATTGACTCATTAGAATTAGTCTTAGGTGTGTTTGCCTAAATTTTCCTAGATCTGGTTACTACTATGTTGTAAGAAACTAGAAAGAAGAAATTTAAAACAAACAACAAAGTGCCTAGAGACAGGTTTTCACACCTAGTTAGTCTCCTCCATTAGTGGGTGAACCCATGAAGATGGGTAACACTTTTTGGCCAAAAGTGATGGCGAAAATTTAATTTTTTACTCATTCATTAAATTGAAGCCCTCAAAACTCATATGTGCTTTGTGAATTTCGACATGCAACAAAAAACAAATTGCAGGGAATTATGTTGTCTTTCCACTTATATTTAAAAAAAAATGATATTATTTGATATGATAAAATTGAATTTAATGATAGGTTTGTTCTTGTAATTCTTAGGAAACATTTACAAATAGCTTGTGTGCACATAAAATAATTTAGTGATAAATGCATAATTTTTGCAAAAAAATATGAAAATAATCTACACAAATGCATTGTGGCACACTTAAAAGAGGAATTATGATGAAAAATTATATATATAAAATATTCGAAACTGATTGTTGAAACTTTAAATTGCATTTTACACACGTGTGTGCACGTAAACTTTTTTTCACTTGTTACAAAAATTGAAAAACAAAAATTACCCTTTTAAAGAGCATTCATTGGTCTGGAGCGTATACATTTTTTGAAATTTTTAGGTTGTTTACTTTTTATGTTGTTGATTTTTCTTTGCACTGGTTCGAAGTTGTGGACATGGTTTTGTAAATGTAAGTTTCAAAAGAAAATAAAAGAAAATATCATATAAATTAAAAAAAATGTGAATTATATGCCAATGGATAGATGATTCATTGACAAATCCATTGGTATGAATTCCACCATAAAAGCTGCATTCCAGGACAAGGTTTATGGATGAAAAAATAGTAGTAAAAATAAACATTTTAAAAAAGGGGCTAAAAGCCTATTTTAAATCCCTTGATCGAGCATTTGTATGCATTTTGAAAATACCTAAATCAAGGGTTAATGTGTGTTTAAGTGAGATATCGATCAAGCTAATAGATTAATCAATCTTTTAAAAAGCTCGATCAAGCATTCAAAAAATGCTAGATTGAGCTTAATAGCTCGACCGAGCTGCTATTCACTAACTTCTCCATTTATTTTGCCTTTATTTTTTCCCTCTAACAATACTCGCGAATCAAAAGGAACATATAGGTGACAAACCTATGCAATACAATTATGAAACACACTCATGTATCCCACATAAGGGACACCAAAACCATTACCTTGATCCCCTTGTTAGGATAATTAATAATCCAACCTTTGTCCACCTTAGCATCTTTTCCTTTTTCATAGTATTGGATGATGTTGTTGACCCCCTAGTTGTGTCTAGTTGTCATCTAGGACTCATGTAATGTCCCAAAATTTTGCATTGGATCACAATGGCCTAAGCCAATTAGCCATACTCATGATAGTTTGTCAAATTAGTACTAAAGGTCAAAATAATTGCCAAGCATGATGTCCAAGTTAGTTATAGTGTATAATTAGATCCAAATGGACAAGGTGGGTCACATTAGAACAAATTCCCAATTCAAATTTGTAATTTCTGCATCCACACAAAATATCATGGAGGAAAATTTCCACTAGCTTACTAGTTCCCTAGGTTGGGGGTGGAAGCATTAAAAGTTGGAGTTATGGAGATACAAGACCCAAAGTGACCTTAGAATTACAAATGCACATTAAATGGGTCAAATAAATAATAATAATAGAAAATAAGGTGGCATTGGATCATGAGGGCACATAAGAGGTTGTGGGACCCACATGTGGCTAGATTTCCCCACTACAATTGGCATCATTTTCTCACCAATTCGAATTCAAGGTGAAGGGTAACATACTTGGGGATTTCAAAAGGTATTATTCATGGCATGACTAATCCAAGGTTGAATTGGAGTGGAAGAGTAACTCCCATGGAAGAGGAAGAGGCATCTTAGAGAAATTGTGACACTTGGGCTAGATTCCTTAGCTTCTATGACAACAATGATGAAGATGCTATGACACCTATGACACAAATCAGACCTGATGGATGACATCTGACATATATGACATGTGAGGGCTAAAATTAGCCTACAAGAGGGCGCTCAAGGGAGTTAGGTCAGCTAAGATGCTTCCACATGTGATTTGGTGGAAGTGGGAGACTAGGAATTGTTGTACAAGTGACATTCTTTGGAATCTCTTCCCAAATTGAGTTGGAATGCATCTCTTGGAAGGAATTCGATCCATAGAGAGATTGGAAACTTTATAAATGTCAAGAAAAAATAATTAAGGTATCTTTTTATCATTTTTAGAATTTGCAATTGCATTTGGAGAGAAGAGCTAGTGGAGTGCTACTCTACTTGCCTTAGCACCGATTTTGAGGGTGAAAGATTCCCATACTAGTTGGTAATTGGAAAGGCCATTCAGAACTTTCATTTGGAGCTTCAACGGAGTCATTTTTTGCAGGTGAAATATACAGGGAAGATCATTTTCACTTCTAGTTCAGCTTGCTTCTTCAACCATTTCAAGTTTTCTATGCATATTCTTGATCCTTCAGGAATTGTGCCTTTGGTGAGATACTATTCTCTTTGTGGGAGATTCTGATGCCCCATTATTTTGTGATCTGATTTATATGTATGTATTTCATGCTCAGAAGAGTCACAAGTCGATATTCCAAGAAATACTATGTAAAATTGCTCATTAATGAACAAACAGTGCCATTTTCCCCACTACCTTGTTGCAAGTTAATGATATGTTGATAGATTCGAATGGTTAAGTGAATGAATGATGGATTATTGATAAATGGAATTTAATGTATGTGTTCAAAGAGTTTCATGTTCATCAGGAAAGAATTTGGAGGCATTTGGTTGAGTTTCATAACATTTAGTGAAGATTGCCTACCATTTCCCCTTATGTTGAAACTAGCAATTCTATATCTGATTTGAGAGAGTTGTAGAAGATATTATAAGCTGAATGATGATGCATATGAGATCCCATTTATGTAATTTATATTTCACCAGCCTTTTTTCATAATTTCTATATGGTTCTATTTCATTTGGAGAGCCAACTTGTCATTTACCCTAAGGGGATTTGAACCACCATTTGCGTAAAACTCCCTACATTGACCAGATTACCAAAGTGAGTTGCAGAAGTCATTTGAAGGTTGGAAGGAACCTATAAAAACCCTTATTATGTTTTAACATCATCCATACACCTTCTGGTACAATTTGATATCATTTGGAGCTATTTGGAGCCATCTACCCTTGGGGGTTTGAGCCTCAAAATTACTAGTAAATTCCCTGAGTTCTCTTGGATACCTATTTGACCCCAAAACCAAATCTAATGCTGAAAATATTCTTTAATTAATGTCTAATAAAATATACAATTCTCAGACCCATCATTAGTGAAGGTTGTACAGTGTTGGGAAGAGATTTGTTCCAAGACCTAGAGGGGATTTCTACTTCCCAAATTGACTAGTCTTGTCCTGAAACTACTTCCCTTGCAAATTGAAGACCATGGTTAGGTATATCAGTTTATTATATGTTTGATAGATGTGTTAATTTTTCCCATGACCCCTCATGACCTTCCTCACCAAGTTTGAAATTATTTGGAGGAGTTTGGAATCAATTGTATACATCTACCTAGAGTTGAAATTTGGTGAATTTGAGCACAATGGGAAATTTTATACAAATGGGAAATTTTATACAAAGGGGACATTACAACTCATTATCCACTTTATGCGCCCTCCAAGAATGAATTTAGGCCATGCATGTATGAATTTAGGCAATGCAGAGTCAGTTCCATATATTTTAGGAGCTAACTCAGTCATCTAGTTCAGTCCACCTAAGTTCATGACTGTAGTGGGGGGTTTGAGCTCCGATTTCCATTGACTGTCAACTAATGCACCCTATATATCCTATTTTGCATGGTTAACTCACTGATGCACCTTGCATGCTCAGTTAACTAACATTCAGTTGAGTTTGCAACTATCAGAGCACTGTAGAAGAGATAATTCCTATGCTAGACTGTGATTGATTCAAATGCTTCATGGGTAATCAAATTTCCTCTATTGTTCTATATTATTTTACTATACATATTAATGGAATATTACACCATTTTTGATGCACATATCAGTTTCTTTGCATGTTTTATTTTACTATTCAATTCTTCTATCTTGTTAATTTTGTCACTGTGAGGTATTCCCAAGATCAATGATCTGCCGTGTTTCAGAATTCCACATGGTATCAAAGCTTAGCAGAGCTAATTTATCTTCATTTTGAGATTTTTCTACATAATTTTGAGAATTTTTCAGTGTAGCAATAGTAGCAGCAACAATTTGCATTCGCTATAGTAGCTACAGATGGAGAATTCGAATAATCCATTGACACCAAGAATCATGACACCCTTCAATTATCTGGATTGGAGGGAAGATATGAAAATTGTCTTGCGCAACAAGATTTTGCACAAGGTCACAATGGGAAAGGAAGTTAAACCTCAAGAAGTTGTTGAGAAAGCAAAGTACTTGAACAAGTTAGATGAGGATTTTGGTTTTATGTGTATTCACATCTCCATATATTTGCTCTTCCATATTGATGGATTGAAAACCCCAAGGGAGGTTTGGCAGAAGCTTGAAACTCTCCTTGGTAAGCAATATGAGCTGAGAGGACACGTTTTGGAGAATCAATTAATTTCTCTTCAACCCAACAATTTCGAAACCATACAATGATTCTTTTCAAAGTTCAAGTCCTTGGTTATGCAGTGCAAACAATGTGAAATTGACAATAAGGATGAGCAGTTGGTGCTATCCATCCTGAGTAAGCTTGGCCCTAAATTTTCAATATTTGTGTTCACCTTTCACTCTAGGGTATTTTCAATCCCCAATTGGAAAATTCCTTCAATTATATGCATTCAATGAATCCTTGATCCAAGAACAAGACAAATTGTTCCAAATGGGAGCCCGGAAGGCCTCCAAGAATCAGGCTCTTATGGATGGGGATTCCAAGAATTCAAATTATAAAGGGAAGCAAAAGGCAAAAGGATAAGAATCAATCTGAATTCAAACCAAAGGAGAAGCCTAATCCATCAGAAGGAGCCTCCATCTCCAAGACGGATAAGAAAATAGGTTTGAGAATACCAAGTGTACCTATTGCAAGAAAGGAAACCATCCAGAGAGTTCCTGCATAAAGAAGAAGATAGATCAAATGACCAAAATTCTTGAACAACACAAAATTTCCCTCCTAGAAGGTGCAAGGGAGTCTAATTTTGGAAGCGAGACAGATGATCATGAGAGATGCCATGCATTGAATGCTAGATTCTCACAATCACAAGCCTTCCTCATAGATTATGGATCCTCCAACCACATGGTTTCCTCCAGAGGGTTTTTTCCTCTCTAGGTCTCAGTGATGGTCCCAGTATTCACATGGGAAATGATACACATATCTCTGCTGAAGGGAAGGGAAAAATACAATTGGAGCATGGAAAGTTCAAAAATGTTATGTATGTACCTTCTTTGGCAGCAAACTTGTTATCTATTTATCAGATGACACACACAAGTTCACTAAAGAAAGTTGTTTTTGGACCTGATACAATTCAGATTGCAAAGATATCTTCTGGGAAGCTAATAGTGAAATTTTTTGCAAACCATGCCTCAAAGGCATATGATTTCTCTCATTTTTTTTCCATAATCTCTGCCTAATCCATTTGCATCCGATGAAGATTAGAATGATGTCTCTTCTGATGATCTAGTTTCAGATTATGAACATGAGGACCAAGTTGAATCAGATCTTGATGTTGAGTATGAATTTCAAGCAGATCCATATCTAGATCCAACACATGCTCCCAATACAAGGAAAAAATGGGCTTACAAAGTCTTTGGATCTACTGGGAACGTAGCCAGGGATCTATCTGAGCATAGAAGAACCAGATCTCAATATCAAGATGCAAACCTTGCACTATGTCATACAGATCCACTTATCCTAGAGAGGTGCTACATGATGGTGGGTTCTGATCCACATTCCTTCAAATATGCTTTCCATGATCCAAGATGGAAGTCTGCCATTGATGAAGAATGTGAGTCATTGTAGAACAATGTGACATGGGATCTTTTCTCTCTTTCCCCAAGGAGAAAGCTAGTCCAGTGCAAGGGGATCTACAGAAAAAATATTTCTTCTGATGGATCTACAACCAAGTATGAATATCGGTTAGTTTCCAAGGAGTACTTGCAGGTTCATGGCTTGGACTACAATGAGACATTCACCCCAGTAGCAAGAATGGGTTCTATCAGACTTGTTTTGGAAACTGCAGCTTTGAAACAATGGGAGGTACATCAGAGGAGAAGATCCAGATCCAACACCTGCATTACTATCCTACAGAGGAGCATATTGGAGACATCTTTACAAAGTATTTTACTGAGAAGAGATTTTCCTATCTTAGATCTCTGCTTGTTGTGAAATTTGTTTGAGTATCCTATTGTTCATTTTTGAGGGTTTTTTTTTTCCCATGAGGTTTTCCCCATTTCTTTAGTTTCAGGAATAGTTATTTTTTATTATTGATTGTATGGGTGACATTTGGTATCAGTAACTAGGGCCTAGGTTGTCTAAGTTTGGATTAAGGGGTGGTGTTAGGATAAATAATAATCCAACGTTTGTCCACCTTAGCATCGTTTCCTTTTTCTTAGTACTAGATGATGTTGTTGACCCCCTAGTGGTGTTCAGTTGTCATTTAGGACTCATTGTCCACTTGATGCGACCTCCATGCATGAATTTAGGCCATGCGAGTCAGTTCCCTAGATTTTAGGAGCTAACTCAGTGATCTGGTTTAGTCCACCTTAGTTCATGACTATAGTGGGGCGCTTGAGCTCCAATTTCTACTGACCCTCTCTATCCTATTTTGCATGTTTAACTCACAGATGCGCCTTGCATTCTCAGTTAAATGATAGTAGCTTCAGTTAACTGACATTCAATTGAGTTTGCAACTATTAGAGCACTGTAGAAGGGATAATTCCTATTCTAGAATGTGATTGATTCGAATGTCTTCTGGGTAATCCAATTTACTCTATTATACTATATTCTTTTACTATACATCTTAATGGAATATTATACCAGTTTCGATGCACATATGAGTTTCTTTGCATGTTTGATTTTATTGTTCAATTCTTGATAGATTTCACTATAATTCTTCTACCTTGCTAATTCTGTCACTGTGAGGTATTCCCAGTCTCAATGATCTGCTGTGTTCCAAAATTTCACACCCCTTAACCCTATACCACTAAACCTTTGTAACCTAAAACACCTTTAGTTAACACGTTACTCTTGAACCCCCTAACACATAACCCTCTAATGCCAAATTCACCTTGTAGCACACATATATACCCAACACACTTAAGCAACCAACCAAACTAAGTGTTGGGAACCCACATAAGCATGGTAACCTTTTCCACGATGTTGATACTCACTTAATAAACATAAAGTATGTGCATAGGTGATGCATCGATTTTATGCACATAGGAAACAAAAC
Source organism: Larix kaempferi (assembly GCA_027924585.1). NCBI lineage: Eukaryota > Viridiplantae > Streptophyta > Pinopsida > Pinales > Pinaceae > Larix > Larix kaempferi. Next base: position 13,609,185 of record BSBM01000196.1, read on the forward strand.
TAAGTGTTAATAGAAAACTAAAATTTAACCCCTTGATCCCTAACACTAACCCCCATAAACTCAACCCCCTTTATATCTCACCCACATCACACCACTAAACTTAATCCACACAAGCATTTAATGCACATATATCCACCTAACACACTTAAGAGACACACATAATCAACTAACCCAACTAAATTACACAATTAAGCAACTAATCAAACTAACCAACACACATAAACCCATAACCCACATAAGAATTGGATTAATGTATTAAGGGTCGAATATAGGAAACAAATGTATGTGATATACAATGCACATATGGGGATAACATAAGTGATTCTAATCTACTACACTAAACCCCTAACCCTTAAACAATTAATTCACCTAACCTCAACCACTTTATATCTAATGCACTATCCTTGGATCCCTTGATACTTAAGAAACACACTTATGTCACTCACATAAGTGACACACATATGTTACCCATGTAAGCAAGTGTAACCCACTACCCTCATAGAATTGACCCACCCAAAAATCACTAATCCTTGTAACCTTTATCCCTTTATATCTCACCCACTATCCTCGAACACCTTGTAGTCAGGGTTGCTAAGTTTTTTGTTCAATTTATTTTGCAAATTGCTAAGTGCAGTTGACATATCATGTGCCCAACAATTGATCTCAATTTGCAGTCTAAGAGTTCATTGAAGAACAATAATATCATTTGTATAACATGGGATGAAACCTTGGTCTCAATCTGCAGTCTAAGAGTCCACTGAAGAACAATAATATTATGTGTCTCATGTGATATGAATCAATTCCCAAACAAGGGGAGTTGTAATTGTAATTGTTGATTGTAAATTGTAAATTGTAACTCTAATCGTTATTGTTAATTGTATCTAACATCATGAATTGTAATTCCCTATTGTAAAATTAGTAATTTGTAAATCTAATTATCATTTTCTTAAATTATAATTGTACAATCATGAGTTGGTATTGTGAAATTGTATTCAAATATATTACAATGTAACTTGCAATTGTAATAGTGACTTGTAAATTGTAATTGACATCATGAATTGTAAATGACAAGTGAATATAAGATAAATAACAATATAAACATTGAACATGAACATAAGATAAACCTATAACTTCTAATCCTGAACTTGTTATTTCTAATTGTAAAATTTTAAATTGTATAATCGATGGCATAAACATGAACATAAGATAAATAATGTATATGAACATAATTTAAATAGCATGTATACACTTTTCGACATGAACATAAACATAAATAACGTACACTCATCGACATAAATATAAGATAACATTAACATACATGTGCATAAATATACTTAATAAAGATAAATAACATGTACACACATCCACATAAACATAAGAACACAAATCATGTCAACATAAACATAAGACATCATATATCCATGAAGAAAAAATATGATACGAAGTAACCCATCAAGTTCATAAAAAATACAAGTATATATGTATACATAACAATAAAAGTAATGCACAACATGAAAAAGTGTCATCCAATATGGGGACCAGGTCCTTGATGGGTTGTGTGGTCATCCCCACCTCTAATACCTCCTGCACCATGCCCATGGTGTGGGGACGAAATGTGATAAAAAATGTTGTCTAAATATTGGAATTGCAAAAATTGAAATTTTGAACTCTGTAAGTTAGTTCTAGATTTAAATAGTACTTAAAATTTATAAGAAGACATATTTTTAAAATTTTAAGTGGATGGATCAACGCACCTGACTTGATTCCACGGTGATATTTTCCAAATCGTCTTATGTGGCATCTCCAGGACAATGTTGATTCGATGGGACCTCACCAAGACGATGCTGAATTAACCTTCCCCACTCCCCTATGAACATCAATGTAGCATAGATTCCCAAATCTACATGAGCCTGTGTATGGTGACATCATGCATGTAATTAGTAAAATAATAATAAATGAACATGATAAATTAAATATCATCTTGAATTCTATATTGCATTGAAACATAAGTTATAGTAACTCATCGACTAGCGGTCGATGATCGAAATCAGAAAGAGAATGCGACATCTCTTGCTCCTCTGTAATCCCCTTGCCTCTACCATGTACAATTTGAGTAATGGACAAGACAAAATTTATGATAAAATAATTGAAATTATACACATGCATGTATCTTATAAGGTTAGGATGAAGGAACTAGCATATGTACCATGGAGACATGCTTAGGGGAAATGGTTGGATGGTCAACCAATGAAGAAGTGGAATGAAGTGAATCCATAAAGCCGGTCCTCTGCATGGACCAATAACAAAAAAATCAATAGTACTCAATTGGCGATTTTTAAAGGTACATGTATTAAATATGATTATTTATGTATAATAATAAAAATTAAGTACATAAATATACCCATTGTGTTGATGGTGGCCTGCATATCTCATATATATTAAAGTATGAGTCTCAAGTACTTATAACATATTTCACTAGAGTCTCATAGTCAATTATTCAAATAAATGAGTCGTCCACATAGTGTAAATCAGGATCTGTAGGATCAGGGGGTGGTCTAGACCTCTCCTCATGCATGGAAATGGTAGCACTACCCAATCCAGTGCACATGTCATATGTCATCAAAGAACGTGTCTCAAATATGACCTACGATGGCTCGGATATGTCCTCGGATCGTAGGAGCGTTTGACTAGGGACGAGAATCAATCAAGGAGGGGGTGGTATAGAAGCAGGGTCTTTGCAAGCCTCTGGACACTGATAGCTGCATCCCCGTATGATGCCATAGAAAGATGACAACGTACTTGTGTAATCCAGATGCATGTGTAAGATGAACTATGTATAAATATGTATAGAAAAGTACAAGAAGACCTAATCATGGAGGGGGAACATTCCCCATACTCCAATAAACATATCATAAAGATGAGGTGCAACAGCCTCAAACTTGAACTTTCGTAGTTGGAGCGACTGTCTAGCAGTGCGATCAGGAGGGATGCCAAACAAAATTCCCTTGACATCCTTCCCCTTGTTGTGGTTTCACCTCCTCCCATTTGTTAGGACCCAATACTTAGTCCCTCCTCCTATGGAAATAAATCTACGAGATGTCACTCAGAGCCCCTACCCTCTGGTGGATGTCCAACATGTTGATGTATATGTAACTTCGGAATGTATTTCACATATATGTATATTGTATTCCTATAGAGATGGTATTATTCCTCTATAAGGAAGTGTCGTCATTTATATTGTAAATGTCGTAACTTATTCTTGATGGGTTATTAGACCACCTTGTTGGGGTCGGCCCTGTATAAGTCATGTGGGTCAAAGGGTTATTAGACCACCCTATTGGGGGTCGGCCATGTGGGTCAAAGGGTTATTAGACCACCCTATTGGGGGTCGGCCCACTCAGCATTATGTTATGTGGTTAAGTTCGAGCCTACATGAGTTAGGTAAAAAGGAAAGTCAAGTCAAGTATAAATAGAGTGCGGGAGGCACTCTATTTGCTCACTCACTTCTCACTCATGCACTCAAGGAGGAGTGGCGCACTTATGGAGGAGGAGGATCTGCTGCTAGGTTATGTCTATCTCTCATGGTTGGTTGTATCATTGCTCTATCTATCTCTGAGGAAGTTATTGGGGTTTTTCACCTTTATGGTTTTCCCCAAGTAAATCTTTGTGTCTCTTGTGTGCTTGCATTATTGTCTCCATGATTGATATGCTGTAGATATGCTGTACATGTTGTTCTCTCAGTTAAGATCCTAGATCAGATTGAAGTAAATTCTGAAAATTTAACACAACAACCTATCGACTGCATAGATTAACATGGACATCTATCGTACTGATGGGTAGTCGGGGTGCATGGACTGTATCTGGATGTGAAACCAATCACTCTATGATTTGATATCCTCGATCATCATATTGGTTATCTCATCATCCCAAGGAGAATGCAAATAATGATCAGCACTTAACAGAAAGATAAAAGAATGTTTCATTCAAAGTCCAAAACATCGATACAAAATTTAAATATACTGTTAGATTCATAAAAAAATTAATATGAATTTAATGTACTAGCTTCATGATGAACCTCCTCACTATTATTTGAGGGGGTCAATGGGTTGTGGCTGTCACGTGAGACACTAGCCACTATGATGTCGGATGGACGCTCACCAGATTACTTGGAAGGCAGGGTCCCTAGATAAAAGTAGAAACAAACAACAATTAATAATTAAACACATGTACATGTATGAAATAATTTACTTCTATATGTAACTCAATAAAACAAAAATATATGTAAACAATTTGCATACCAGTCTGCTCACGACGTGGGGGGGTGTTGCAGTAGCAGACCATCCTGACGATTACGACTGGCAGAGGGAAGAACTCTACTATGGCGAACGATTTGCATGGAACAATGAAGAAAAATCATATATGTCATTCTTTGAATAAAATGATAAAAACGATAATGGTAAGCGAAAAAACCTTACAGGATGGAATGTTTATTGGTATATATATTTTGTATAATTGAATGATGATGAATACAAATAATGAGCCATGTTTAAATACGGTTGATAGGGAATAGACATGTCTATTAATAACTAATATTTAATAATTAATTGACCTATTAATAATAACTAATAATAATTAATAATTGTAATAACCATTTAGGTTTATTACAAGCCATCCTTCCTTGAAAAGATTCGTCCATGAATCTTGGATTTTGGTTAATTAACTACGACATCAAGAGGCTTTCAAGCTTGATGACAAACAAATCTTCTTTAGTGTTTTATTTTGGGTAATAGTACCATGATTTAGTAGTTCTTTGAACAATTGGTCCCTTTTCCATTCAAATCTCTTCATGCATATGATTCTGTAGATAAAAGCATAATGATTATAGGGGGTATTCTTCTGAGATTCCAATCTGATGTTTTCATGAAGGACTTGCAACAACAAGTTGATCTCCGATATTTTTGCATGCTTTTGTATGATGCCGATTCCTATATGATATCTGGTTTCTTTAGTGTTGAACAATGGATATTCAAAGATGGTTGAATCTTTAGTTACATTTGTTATGGTCTTCTTATTTGTAGTGGAAACTACTAACAACTTACATAATTCAATTTGATTGGTTAAGGTGCCTTCATTTGCAGTTTCGTTATGTACTTTTAAATTTGAAGCATCATTTAATTTTTTTGTTTCATTAATTTGGGTTTGATTGATTTTTTTCAAATGATTTATTTCTTTGTCTTTATCTGATGAACTTGTCTACAATTTTTCCTTGGGAATCCTTTGCTCTTGATATTATCGAACATCTTGAGTTACAACAACTTCTAGAACGTTTATCTTTTTGTGAGTCATAGAGTCTTTTGGATTTTCTTCTTCTACGTTATCATGATTAGGATAATATTCAATGCTTTTATTTTCATCATTGTATCCTTCTATAACTTCAATTATTTCATAATTGTCATTGACACCAACTTTGTATTCATCAGTATTTGATGCTTCATTATTACAATCTATGAGATCATCATCTTCTTTACAATTGATATTGGCATCATGATTGTTATCTAATGCATCTATCTCTTTGTCATTATTCTCAACTAATTTTTCTTCAGGTTCATTTTGTTCTTATATACTGTGGATTTTATCCTTGTCCTCTACATCTTTTGTTTCATCATCCTTGTTATCATCTTCCTTATCATGATCTTGGATTTGGTTTGGGTTATGAGCAAGGATTTCAATCCGACTTTGTTCTAGAGCTTCGCAAGCCCTTTTCACTGATTTTATAGTTGTGTAGGTTAGACGATTTATGCGACTCATTTCTATTCCTTGTATGAAACTACAATGAATTTTGGGAACTTGTGTATATTTACGACATGGCAACGCATTTTGAGTCTTGTATTTGGACTGTCGATTATTATCTTTTCTTATGTCTGATGAACCGAACCTTCTGTGAGGGGGAACGTAAAGTATCAATGTGTGTGATTTTCGTACTTCTTCTGTCGTAGGTGCAGTAACAGTTTCCAACTCTTTTTTACTTGAAAATTCAGGGGTTGTAACTGCTTCTTCTTCTTCCTTCCTCTTTGATATTCTTGTTTTATTTGTAATAGTATTGTTTTTAGTTCCGCATACATTTATTTTTCTTCAAGTTGGCTTCTTTTTATGTCTTTGAATTCAATTTTTTCATCTCTTTTAGGTTTTTAGAATGGGATAATAATGATCTTGTTGAATGATGGAAACATAGTGACTTCCGCTTGTAAAAATATTTAAAAAAAGTGATGAAGATTTTTTTTAAAATCAACTATTGAATAATAATAATATTATTATACATATATTTGAATAGTGTGAATGGTTAAATAATAATAATAATAATTATTAAATAGTTTAATAATAATAATAATAATAATTTGTAGCAGTTTTTCTGGAGAAAAATTTAAAATAATAATTAATATTATTAGTAGTAATAATATTATTATTGCACCGAGTGAAACGAGGTGCTCTACAGCCTAGTATGGGGGAGATGTTGTTACGTGATATAAATTTTGTAACAAAACAATTAAAAAATAAAATAAATCATGTTGGCTCATAAAATAAAAAATTATGGAAAGTACTTAAAAAAAATCCATGTTGGTTCATAAAATAAAATATTATGAAAAGTAATTAAAAAATAGATGTTAAATATTATGAAAAGTAATTAAAAAATAGATGTTCGTTTATAAAATAAAAACTTAAAACTTAAACCCGGATCTATCAATCAAGAAAGATCAAATTTCTTGAGTTTAAATTAAAAAAAAGAAATACACCTCAAGAAATTGGATCCCTCTCGGTGCTTGATAGATACGGGTTTAAGATGGATCTATGTTGGTTTATAATATATTTTTTGAATTTAAAAAGAATTAGGGTTTTTGGAGGGAAAATTGTGGGAGTGTGACTGTGATGGAGGGCACGCTGTGGAAAATGGTGCCTATGGATGGAATGAAAGGAGGCACAAAGGCGTGAGTCGTGGGAAATATGGAATGGGCACACAGATGAGGAGGCACATGGATATGGATGCGCAACCGCGAATGTTAGGAGGGTGGATTGGATAGAAAATTGAAGGAGAGAGATGAGAGATGGGGGCGCAGAGTTCGAGTGAGTGAGTGAGCAGGGAATGGAGCGTGGACCGAATGCAAAGGGATGAGGGTTGACTATGTGTAAGTGGAGTGTGGAAATGGGTGCAGGACATGGGTGGATGATGGCACTGGTTGGAGGGGTTTGGGACACTTTGGAGGAGGCGCAACGATGGTAGTGTGTCGATAGTGGGGAGCATTGGAAGGGAGAGATGCAGGAGGAAGTGATGGAGATGAGGCACGAGAGGAGAATGAGGGATGGTGCGATGTGAGGAAGGAATGGAGAGCCAAGGAGGGTGGCACAACTAAGGGCATGGGGAAAGGGAGTGTGTGGATGGAGTGGAGAGTTTTGCATATGACAACGATAGGAAATTGGGGTGGGCGAAGGTCGTTGAAAGTGTTAAATGAATTCTCTATGCTTGGGATGAGAAGTAGGAATTGCATAGGAGGTTGTGGAGGCCTTATTAAGAGTAATTGGCTGTAATATGCATTGTGGAAGAGAAATGGGAACAACAAGGCAATTTTTATGCTTGGAATGTGCACTATGGAGGATTAAAGAGGGAATTTCCTCACCTTAAACTATTTCTGTTTATAGCATAAGAATTGCATATTTGGAAAATATCAAGAATGAATGATTACACGTATGTATATGTTGAATTGCTAATTCATGGGAAGATCATAGCTAATGATTGCTTGTATGCTTGGTAGGGAAGCCAAGAAAATGATTAACTATGATGAGGAGGAGGAACTCCATGTCGTGAGGGGAAATTGGAAAGGGAGAATTCCTTAACTCCTCTCTTGCTATTGTATTTATATTTTCTAAGTTTTATATACTGAAAGTTATGGCATAGGCATGTTGGAAATGCAAGAGAGTAATCCATATGAATTAGTGGGCATGATTAAAGAGTCATCACATAGTGCATGTGAATTGCTTATGCATGAGCATGATGTTGCATATGGGTAAAGGTAGTGAAGTCACACATGCAATATCCCATTAATGGTATTCCCTATGGTTGATGACAATTAATGTTGTTGATAATGGTTGTGGGAATCAGACCATAGAAGCATGATTGAAAATGAAAGAGATTAGATAGATATGAGGAATATGCACTAGATGACATATTACTAAACATTGTACAGTGCATGTGAAAATGTTTTTGAATGTATATGATATTGCATATTGGTAAAATAGTGAGGTTTTACATATGCAATGAGCCACTTAAGAAAATTATTGTGGTTGTTAATAATTAGTCATGTTCGCATTGGTTGTAGGACCAAAGATAACGAAAGCATGGCTGAAGATGTGGGTGATGTTGTTGCATACAACCGAAAACCTTATGAAGAAAGTATGGTGCAACAAATCTGTGATCATGAGGTTGGGAAAAAGGGGCTATGTAGTCTTGGTAAGAGGCCAATTGATCAGGTAACATCAAGTGATGTTAATGACAGCCACACAGGTAATGGTATTTGTGCTTAATTGCATGAATGTGGAAAGAGGGTTTGGTAAGATCCCTTCCACTATGTTCAAACTATGTTGATTTGGTTGCATGTGGTATTGAGTGCCTGAATGTGAATGTCAACCCACCGAGTATGGTGAGGTGCGGGTAAGAAAAGGCAAGGAGCCTTACACCCTATAGTTTCTTAGAAACCTCAATGCATGCATATGAAATTATATCATACCATTTGTGTATGTTGGTTGTGAGTTTAACAACCAAAGCAAGTGATGAATTATGGTCCTGTTAAAGTGTATGCCATATGAGATAGGCATGGTTAGGCCATAATATGTTGAAATGCCTAGTATTCATGGATTAATGCAAGGTTGTATTGAGGGGTTATGCATTAAGTGAATGCACATCAAAATATTGTGTAAAATGTTGTGAATGTGCATGCATATGTGCGGGTGCACATTTTGATATGCATTGTGTGAATGCATGGTTGTGATGTATATGTTTCAATGCAATTAGATAATAGATGAAATGGTGAACTATTGTTAATACTGAGACCATTCCATGAGCTTCTATGAATGCAAGAGAAAGACTGCATGAAGAAGGTATACATGTGATGGGCTACCAGAGCACTCTGTTGGAAGGACAGAGTTGCATGAAGTATGAAGTAATGAGTATTTACAGTTTATTTAAATTGCATAGATAATGTGAATGTGTCTAGCAATTTTATTATGATAATGATGCATATATAGAGATATATATTTCATTGCATTTCAAATATTAACAGCTGAGAGTGTTTGAATTACTGAGTGTTATAATTCTGAGATCACTTCAATGACTATTGTAGCAATGAAAGGATTATATGTATAGATACTCACAACGTGTTTGGCTGATTGAAGTTCAGATTCCAGGTAGAAAAGTCTTGCGTATGGCAATGAGGATAAGTCCATAGTAAAGACTAGGATCTACTATGTGCAAAAGCCAAAGGTTATGAGAGGGTTCTCATGGTTGTAAATTATGCATGAAACAAATCTAAAAATTTTCTGGTTTACGTTTATGAGAATAATCTCATGGTTGCAAATCTAATTTCTGTAGGAAAATAGATTTGCAAATTTCAGATTTGAGGCTTTGCTAATAATTGCTAATGATTGTTGGCATATATAAAATTGTGTCAGGAGGACATGTTGTAGGTGGATGTTCATGTATGGTAGCAAGTGTAAAACCACAATGGACAAAGTGATACCACTTATGAGAGCCAAACAATATGAGGATAGCCTCATTGCTAAGCAAATTAATTTCTGTAGTAGACAGAACTGCAAATTCATATTGAATTTAATTATTAATGACATTGATTGGTTATGGAACAATCACATTTAAAGTTTATTGTTAAATGTTTTTGACTGTTTGGCTGTTTGATAAGTGTGCTAGGATCACACATTGCAGAAGACCATGTGTGATGCCCTGCAGAAGCCAAACTAGATGGGAAGGATACCATGCTTTGGAAATGGGTTTTGGGTGAAATTCCATTGTAAATGTTGATAATGTCTCAGCCGGACTGCATGTTGGTAAACCATGTGAGTGAGACAGTAAAATTATTCCAAGAAGGCATGTGTGGGTTATGGAATGTGAAAAGTTTGGGGTGGCAAACCGAAGCACTGTTGACTCAGAGAAGGGAGCCCCCATTCTTCGCAAATGAAGGAAAGATACATCTAGAAAGGGATAAGTATTATGTAACCCTAACTCATAATATAGATGTCTGGTTATTAGATTTAATATGCATAGCATATTTTATATTTCATTATTATTCCAGACTGCTTGAGTATGATTAGGGCCTACATGTCTCACATCCGAAAGAGAGTGCACACCTTTCTGGTGCTGGGTTATGACAAGGTTGTCACTATTGACTACATCCTAAGGGAATGGACGCATTCCTGGTGTTTCAATACTTGATAGTGAATGTTATGAAATATGTTTACAATTTTAGAACAACAATACTGATGAGCTTGCTTATCCTGCTTGTGCTATCAGCTTGCACAGATGCAATTGGGTGTTGTACATGGATGAAGCAAAATGAAAGGTTGTTGTGAAGGGTTGTTGCATTCCTAATGAACCCAGTCGGTGTACTGGTTTGGCATTATTTGCTTGGGTTTTGTGGAGGTATTGATGAAGGGTTGTTGCATGCCTATTGAACCCATTCGGTGTACTGGTTTGGCATTATTTGCTTGGGTGTTGTGGAGGTATTGATGAAGGGTTGTTGAAAGCCTAATGAACCCAGTCGGTGTACTGGTTTGGAATTATTTGCTTGGGTATTGTGGGGCCATGAAAACCTACAGTCAAGGAAGTCACCTATAAAGTTCCTAAAAGGGAACTGCTAGTTTGCACCGGAGAATGAGTGCCCTCCTTGTGTGGATGAAGAATTGTTATGCGCATGAAGGGTTGTGACACGTGTGAAAGGTTGATGCAAGCCTAAGGCAGAGTGGTAGAGCCTTGACCTATAATCGTTGGTGGCACAGTTTCCTTCCATTGGTCGATGACCTAGACGAATGTGATGGCTCGGCAATGGAGAGGGCCAACCAGGTATGGGACTGGTTGGGAACCACAAATGCTTGGTAAATCCAGTCGACGTGAAGGTGTACTGGATGGGAATTAACTATTTGATGTTGTGGAGCAACATGCATGTTGGCCAAACATCCAAGTCCATATGCGATCCCAAGGCTTGCAAAGCGAAGCAGGATCCTGTGGACCAGAAAGGAAATACAAAATATAGATAAGTATCCATTTTCATTTATTTTCCTATTTGGAATAATGAAGATTTCAGGTATAATTCTTCTAACAGCTAAGCTGATACACTGTTTTTTCTTTGTTGGAAACCTCGGTTATTGCAAGAAAGTAAGGACCTTGAAAGAACTATAAATTCTTGGTAATCCAGAGAGTAACTGGTTAGGCACTAAAATTATTGGTAATCCAGAGAGTAACTAGTTAGGCGCTAAAATTATTGGTAAATCCAGAGAGTAACTGATGCTCTATAAATTTAGAGAATAGTTGGTTGGAGCATTAACCACTTGATGTTGTGGATCAGTCGGCGTGCTGGCCAAACATTCCTTAATTAATTGATAAAACCCAGTCGGTGTACTGGCCTGGCATTGCCTATTCAAATGGTTGCGGAGTAGCTTGCGTGTTGGGCCAACATTCATTATTGTATCCACAGGAAATCCAAGGGTTGTAAATCAAAGAAGGATCATGTGGGATAAAGTGAAGGCATCCAATATAGATAAGTATTTGGTTATCTTGCAGCTTCTTGCTTAAGAATATACATGCGTATATGATTTGATTATGATTTCTTAAAATCTTATTTAGAGGTAACCCTATGAAAATACACTAAACATGTGGATTTATTCAATGTTTGAGTGTAGGTATTGTTGGAAGCAAGGACTATAAAGGCATCATAGGGATGCATGTGGACATGCTACCGTCCTAGAGATCTCAGTGTGAGCAGTAATGAAAGATCGTGCTAGTGGACATGTGTGGGTCCTAGCAGCCAAAGGTTCTGTAAGAAACAATGGGAAGGGTTCCCTAGTTGGAAAGCATTAGATAGACCTTAGACACTAAGTGTCGTAGCCAAGAAAGGACAAGTCAAGCATTCACATTGAAGTCAAAGAGGCTAAGGAGCATAGAACCACAAGTGATGGTGTGGCTCCGGATTGGAACAAGAATAAGAGGGGGAAACTCTTACTCTTCTCTTTCCTTTTTGACTAAAGCATCTTAAAAACAAAGGATTGTTGAGTGCATGTCATAGCTGAAAATAGATCGTGTTTAATTGCTTGAAATAAATTGTGAATGTTGAATTAGTTATTTCCCTGTGAAAGGATGAACATGAATGAGTTCATGTGTATGTTGGGAAAGCATGAAATGTTTGGAAGTCTCATGAGTAAAGCATGGATGTTCCAAGTCAATTGGAAAAATAATTGACTGATTTTAATATTGTGTTATGCTTGTCCTAATAGGAATTGACATAATGAGTCTCACATGTGAGACATTGAAAGCCATTGGTTGTAGTTGTTACCAGCCAAGTGTTGCTAGTGAGAAACGTAAGAGCCAGTTGTGCACCTTGATCCTAGAAGAAGACAAAAGCTATTTGTTTTGGCTAAAAATCTTCCTCAGATAGTTTCTAGGGCAGCAAGAAAGATGGCATCCATGAAATTCCAGACTTGTAGATCAGCTGGAAGGTAAATAAAAGAAAGGGATCGTTGTAGAGTAATGCCCACCTACAGAGATGGTAGATCAAAGCCAACATGAGACGTTTTGGAAGCCAAAGGACTTGGTCCTGAAAGCTCAAAGTAAATAGATGAAATGGAGGACAGACCTGCCACCATTTGTGAATTTTGAGGCATGTGTTAAGTAGGTATTTATTCCTAAGTGGTGGAACACCGAGGACAGTGTTATTCCAAGGGGAGGGGAATGTAATGTCCCCAGTTTGACCCCATGGCATTAAAATCGTAAATGATGTAATATTGTTAGAAAATCGTGGTGAGGAGATGAAGGCCAAGGGCCCGCCATCGATTTATCAATGCATATGGTTCACATGCTAGCCATGTGCAATGGAATTGTGAATATTATGTAAATATGCATTTTAAATAAAATACCCACAACTAGCTATGCAATGCAACAAGAGATGGGGGCATGATTTTACAAGGAATTGGGAGGGAAAACATTCAAACCCTTGGAGCCAATCAAGTCAAGCCAAGTGTCAATGAGAGAACCCATCAAACCCTCAACTACCCATGTTGACTTTTGTACCTAATCATTGATTTCTCCCAAGAGTTGGTTGAGGTAGTTAATGCCTTGGGGAATGAGAGGTATGGATGTCCAAATTCAGTTATAGGAAAGCCACTGATATGGGAAATCGCGTTTTGCTTCTTGGGAAAGAAAAGAGTCATGAATTGCTCCCCAAGTCATTATCCATCAACCAGTTTCTCTCCCTCATGAGTTTGGAGCTACCTGGGCGTTTTCTAGCCATGTTTTTATATGTTTTCCTTGATCCTTAGCTGGGAGAAGGGCGTTTTTGTGTTGTATACCAGTGGGGAAGAAGGGGGATCCAATTGGGGTTCCATAGAGACTGTTTGGGCTGTTGAATGCTTAGATACTTGGGGGAGAAATAGTTTTCCTCCTTGTGAATGTTTTCCCCATCCCACAATTCGTTTTTGTTTGGAAACTATTTGGGGAAAACCCATGGCCATCCCGTTGATAAATTTATTGCTTTGGCTTGAGCTTGAGTGCAAGCATCCAGGGTTCAAGTGTAGCCTGATAAACCGAGCTGTGGACTGGCTTGTCTCAGTTGAATTGATGAATTGGATGTGAATGAGCTTGAATGTCCCCCTTTCCTTGTAAGAATCATGCCCAGCTCGGGGGGTGGCAGTTGTGTTGAGAGAATTGATGAACACAACTGGCCTATGGTTGGGTGGAACGTTGCAGCGACATAGCTAGTTGTTTGGGACAATTGCACAATGAAGATAAGTGTTATCCTGTCTATGTATAGACTTCTGAAATGTTTAATTTGATGTCTGTTTATATGTTGTATGCATATGATATGTGTGCAGATGAGTTTAATTCCGTTGTGCATATTTTCTTAATTTGTATCTGCACACCATGTATTTATGTGTATGAATATAATGAATTGGCTGAGTTTTATGAAAATCCCCATAGATTATTAGCATATTACCCTCCTCGAATTGGGTTCGCAGGAGGTTACATTACATTTTTTGGTCTAAATAGATCGCCCCCTGATGTGTGAGTTCAAGATCTCATCGTATGGACGACATACATCATAGGATCTTTCTTTTCCAGGAAAGGGGTGTGACGAGAACATAGAGAACATAAAATGCAATGAAGGGAACTAGCTCTTCTCCAGGACAACAAGAGCCAATAACCTGCAGATATATAATACTCAAAATGGATGAGGTACACATAATATCAAATATATGGATGAGGTGGGCATACCCATACTCGTATTAATGTCTCAAAATATACAAAGTGGATCTAGAACCAAATGGGACCTAATCAATACATAGATAATTGTTGTATGAATCACAGGTGTCCAAGTGGGACTGGACTATAATCATGGTCCAAATAATGCTGATATGAAGAACTGATAGTAAAAAATATGGCATTCATCAAGAATGCAAGATCACAATGATTGATGCTTGTTGGATCTGAAGGGGTCCAAAAACTGTGACAACTCAAATGTTGAGGATTTGAATCTCATGGGTACAATGAACTACATATGAAATTGTATGCACTAGGAAGCATATAACTGAAGGGGTTCCAAAAATTGTCGCAAATGTAACCCAGATATATCAAGGAACATGATACTCTGATGGTTTCAAGTAGACTCATCAATGTGCTATATTTAAGGGAAATATGGGGTCTTCAACCAAATAATGAAAGAACAAACACCCTGTACGGATCTCAAGAGTGCGATGATGTAGCTGAGGTCGAGCACGTGAGACACAACCATTGTAAGGGGAACTGAGGTCTCCCCTTAGGTGATTCAAGGATATCATAAATGAGGTGTATGAGGCCAAGGTACATGGACCTCTGGGTCTATCCTCTGGAATAGATGTGCTGACATCAACAGAGGGAGATGTGCAACTACCAAGGAAATTAGGTTTCCTTGATAGGAGTGTGAGGGATACAACCATGGAGTGAATGTATTAGGACACAATACTGAGACACTAAAGTAGGATACAAGGGAATATGAGGAAGGAGACTCAAATTTCCTTTATTCAGAGTATTATAGTAGGGCTAACCTGACAACATATGAAATTAATTTATGGGGGAGGGGATCATAGCTAGGGAATTGGGAATAATAACTTCAATGGGGAGACACAGAGGTAGATATTGATCATTGGACAAAAAGGGGTTCAAAGGCGACTCATCGCAGAATACTCTCAACAAAATAAACCAGAATGGGGATGCTTCCATAATAAGGGACTACATGTGATCTGTAGGGGTGTGGGGAAGCACCTTTTGTCAAATGGTGTCTCCAATGCATGGGCACTGGAGAAAAAGAGGGTTCTAGATGTAATGGTATCCGAAAAAATTTATTTCTTCATGTTTTAACGAGTGCGAAAAAGAGATAGAAGTATAATCAATAAGATACTCCCGTGGATTTTTATCAAGCTCGGGTGAGTTTGTGCTAATTAGGATTTTCATTTTTAAGGAGTCTGAAAACATAAAGAAAACTCCATAATGGTTCTTTTTCGTAAAGTTAGGTCCTCGTGCCCAAAAAAAATAAAATGATACACATGAGAACTCTTCTAGTCAAATGTGACCAGAGTATGCCTTTTTTGTAACTAGTCCATTCAACCCTAAAAAGGGGTAAAACTATACTGGATGGACGATCTTTCAAATCCTTTAACGAGCATGAAAGAAATCAAGCTTGCTCAACAATATTTTACTTATTAGAGAGTATGAAAAGAGCGTAAAGGAGACTTGAAGATGGAATTTTTTGTAGAGTTAGTCCCCTGTGCTTGAAAACGCATAAAACAATATAAGTGGGAAATATTCTATCCAAGAGGGACTAGAGTATGCCTTTTTTCACAGGTAGTCTGTGTGGCTTGAAAAATGGATAAACTAATAGCAGATAGAAATTTATGAAAGAAAAGGAGGAAGTGTTCAACAAGGTTGGTTCAAATGTTGAAATGGGAGCAGATGGGACTTAGTGAAGGGAGGGCATAACAATGTGATGGGACATCCTTGTGGGGAGAGGAATGGTGGAAGAATAACATAACAACTAAAGTATGGATGAGGCAGATGCCTCATGAACATGTGGTAAGAATATCATCGTGCTAGAGCATTGAAAAATGTGAGAATCCATAGGGTAGGCCAAAGAGTGATGGTGTGAAAGAGAGCATGTGGATTCATTTGAGGACATGAGAGTACAAGGAATACCGATCCTAAGGAGATATCAACTGCATGGGTGCCAAATGAAAGGGGTACTAAATGGTCACCCATGTGAGGTAGGATCTATTGTCGAGCAAGTGGAAATGCAAGGGTGGCTAGGCTGGGCCACTTACTCTGATAGAGGAGGGATCCTACAAGTGTAAATGGGAAGTAATAAGGCCAATTCATAGATATTCAGTAAGAGAGAGCACCTATATGCAAGGCTAAGATGTTACACCTACAGGGACGATAATCACCAGAAATGTTGGGATGCCACCAAAACTTGTATCTATACACAAAAAAAGGATACCTAGGCATAAAATGCGCATTTGAAACTTGAAAACTGTATACAAATACATGAAAAAGGGGACTCACATGATGGCACACAAATTAAGGAAAACAAAAAATGGCCCGAAAAGTTTTGTTGATTGTATGTATGCATTGCTTTTTGCTTTTTTTTATGTTTATGAGCCTCTTATGTGATGTTGCCTATATGATGTATGTGGACATGTGAATGAAAAATGATATGATAATGCATGTGTATGGTTTATTTCCTATATGTGATGATTGATATGCCACTCTAAAACGTCATTAGCCATTTGGTTTGCATCTGTATTGTAACTTCTGGCAACATGTATGAATGAAATAGATTCAAAATATTTAACCAATTGTCTAGTGGACAGGAACTTTCCAAAGAGGCAAGGATCATGTACCAAATAATAGTTATCCAACTGGGAAACATGTAGCTGGGCGTCTAGGAAGAATTCAAGGTGATGCATACCCAAATGGAGGGGGCGGTTAGGAGACTAGCTACACCATCATACTCATCCTTATTATTAGTGGCAATGACAACACACATTCCATCGATATGGACAAACTCATGTGAGGGGGAATAAAGGACTCACGCAGCCAAGGCAAGATTTAGAGACCATCTATTTACACCGTTGGCTAAGCCAACATAAACGTATGGGTCCGGATCCATCTGCTAACAATCATGGAAATAAACCATGAGGCTCTTGAGGATAAAAGGTGTGAATGGTACAATGAGTAATAGGCTGGGCATGTCAAGATCTTATCGACACTGCGGAAATATAGGACATCCCCAATGATCATGAGGAGATATTACGTGGCTTGATGGAGGACTTCGATCGTCATGGATCAAGTGGGAACTGAAATTTTGGGTGTGAAAATAGACGAGGATGTCTCCATACCACAGGTCATTAGAAGAGATAGTGAAAAAATGTTCATTGGGTAAGTTGATAGTGATTGAAGATGACGCAGACGAAGATGGAAGGTCTACGATAAGGGATTATATTGCCAAGTATTAGATGCTCTTTGGGGTGACAAACTCAAGGTCATATTCTTAAAGGATGATGATCCATTTGGAAGCATGACCTTGAACAAGGAAGTGACTCAAGAGGTAACACATAGGGTTGGAGTTTGCACAACTGTGGTTCGTCTCATAAGAATGTAATGGTGTAGTTTCTGAACCGAAAAGACAACAACTAACTCCATTTTCTCTTCGTGATGATATGGTAGCGGAGGGCCAAACAAGTTCTAACTCACGTAGTAGATCACATTCTCTTGACGAGAAACGTCTTCTTGGACTAATACTCCAGAGACGATTTAATCATATGCCGACATGTAAAGGATAAATTTCGTTGTGAAGTCTGGAGCAGACAACAACAGAGCGGAGGTCAGAGCTTGTTTCAACACATCAAAAGAAGCGTGTTCATGTTCATCCCAAACAAAGGGACTTTGTTCTAAAGCAAGCACAAGAATCCATGGACTTTCATAGCGTAGTCTAGTATAAATCAACGTAGGAAATTGGCGTTTCCTTGGAGACTTTTAAATTGGCCTAAAGTGTGTAGAGGTGGAAGATCAAGAATGGATTAACCTTTAGGAGATCGATAGTGATCCATTTATGGGAAATAATGAATCCCAATAAGTGGCCAATAAGTGTTACACCGAAATCTCATGATCATGAGTTATGATTTATGTGTCATTTATTTTCCCTGATTCCTAAAGCACTTAGGCCAAATTGCTTGAAGGGAGAGTTGTGGTTACTCGTTTTTACTTTTTTGTCACCCCGACGCACCTTGCACATTGACAATGTGCGTCAGACCCTTGGTGACGTGCTTTGCACATTGACAGAGCGCATCGGTGACATATTCTTCCTTTGGAAAAGGTGCATCACTCTCCAAAGACGCATATTTCCTATGGAAAAAGTGCGACACTATTGGTTTAAAAGGAGAAAGAGAAGCTTCGAGTGGCTTCTAGAACCCTTGGTTACATGGAGGTTTATCCCTATGAACTAGGAAGGGTGGAACTCGATCCCCTTACCTTTTGGGATGATCCCTTGAGATTCTCCCACAAATCCTCAACCCCTTCTATCCTTTTAGGCCTATAAATACAATCCCTCTTTCCATGGCTAAGAGGGATCAGGATAGAGGACTTAAATGTTGGTGAAATTCTGCTAGAGCTTATTTCCCTCTCATCCTTTAGGAGGGAAAAATATAAGATCTTCGAGGCTAGGACTATTTGGAAGAAGTTGCAATGTCAAAGCTCGGTTTTAATCTCTTCTATGTACTTCTCATATTTACAGTAATACAAATTCTTTCCATAAAAATATTATTGTTTTAAGATTTTTAGAATTAACTTCTTTGACTGTTAATTTAAATTAATCCATATTTGCATAGCATTGATATTTGTATGTTTCCACTTGTTTTGCATTGTTTTGAAGCTAAATATCTGAAGATCATAAGCTATGCCAAGCAAGGAGATAACACTACAATCATAAGGTAAGCCATTCCTTCATACCTTTGAAATTTGGTTAGTATAGGAAATATCTTTGTATTTTGTACTACTTTTGTTCTAGATCCGAACCATTCGGACTAGGGATATAGGTTAGTGTCTGCACTGATGGATTGTCTGTAAAAAAAGTTGGCGACTATGTTGGGGATCCATGCCCATAGTCTTTGATTTGATTATGATTTCTATTTTTCTTGGTTTCTTTCCAATAGCCTCTAAATTGCCTCTTTCTCTTGGATCTATTCCTCATAGATTTACTGGGTTATCAAGTCTCTGATTAGCATATTTAGCTTATCCATTTACCTTTTTTGTCTTGGGATTTTTCATTTTTTTCAAAATTGGAAAATATTGTTGGTTTGGTGTGTTTTTTTATATTTTGTTGGGTTAACTAAAAGAGTCTAGTTTTCATCGAAAAATCGAAGGAATTGCACTTCATTTAGATTAGTTGTGCATTTTGTTTACTTTACAAGTCTACACTTAATGCATTCACCTAACCATATAAGATAAAATCAAGCGGTATCCTAGGTTAAAATTTTATAGAAACTCGCGTGATAGGTGTTGGGGTTTATTATGTGTTAAATAATTCCAATATTTAAATTGTCAACCTGGGAAGGGAGCTTATGAGATGCAATCACTATATGTGCAGGATTGAAGGCTTGAACTAACATAAGCTGACTAAAGATGCGAATCAGATATGAAGAACTTAACTTTGGAAGAAGTTTGAAAGGAGGTTAAGGAGGAAAATATGGAAGGAGGAAAGAATGATAGAAATTAATTAAAAAAAAATCTATGAAACAAGGTTTAAATTACATCGAAAACTATTAATTAGAAGTAAGAAGAATTATGATTGAGAGGCAGAAGAAATTAGATTCTGAAAAAGGCCTAAAACAATGCAGAAAATACACAGGTCCGAATGACGATCCGAACGCCTGTCTGAATGGCGGTCTAAATGACAGTCCGAATGGAGGAAAATGAGTTAAATTAAGGAAAAAGAAGAATTTCAGATGCTTTAAGTACCAGCTGGCTTTATGCAAATGATCCTACAGTGCAAGGGAAGCAATGGATAGATTATTTAGAGGCTAAGTTAATGAGAAATTATCTACCCTAATCATTACCTAAGAGGAGCAATTATTTCTATGAGATGTAGGACGAAGGTTTGAGAAAGAAAAGACAGAGTTAACCTACAACAATAGGAAGAAAGACTGACAGAGAAGACGGAGAAAGAGGCTAATACTAACTATGGAGGAATTAGGATCAATATCTTACTATAATGATGAAAGAAGGTGAAAACAAACTACAAAATATTAAACTTTGGTCGACCATTCCTAATTATGCAGAATAAACTATGTTAGCAGCAAAAATACAATTTATAAGCAAGCTACAACCCAAACATTACAAGTTAGCTAAGATAATTTGCAAACTAAATAAACTAAACTAATTAACTAAGATAAATGATAAACTAAACTATTAACTAAACTAAATAAAAAACTAATATTAATTGCGAACTAAAGAAATGATTTCAAAATACAATTAACATAAATTACAACCTAAAAACAAACTAAAATTTACAAATTCTAAATTCTAAAAATTCTTTAATTAACAAACTAACAAATTTCAAATTTCCACAAAACAAATATCTAAATTATATACTAAAGGAAAACTACAAAATTTGCAATCTAACTTACCATCTAAATTAAAAAGATCACAAACTTTATTAACTTACAAAATGAAAATCTAAATAAAAAAAAACTTCACACTTTATCAACCTAAAAGTTCATTACAATCTGAACATTAACATAGAAGGGTATACTTTATATTCTTTTGAATGACTTAAACTTCTTCCTAGTTATACGTGCATATTATAATGCCTACTCCAATTCCAGAATATATGAACAAGCAACAATCAATTCTCAGATGGAAATGTTTAGTCCTGTGCGATCAAGCAAATGTTTACATTCTCATACGAAATACAAAATCAAACTTTCATGTGACGGGAGTAATCTACAAGTAAAGATTTAATTCAAAGCGTTTATCCAAATAAACAGAGCTCGTTTGGAATAGATCTATGCTTACGGAAAGCAGGAAATATTTGAATAGAACGGAACCTGCATTCAAACTTACATCAAACAATGAATTCAACCTGTATTAAACCTGCAAACGAAATTGTAAGTAAATTAATTCAAATGGTGTAAAATCTATAAAAAAAATTGCAAAGGAAAGTAAAGATGCGATCCACAAGATGACCAACCCTAAGGATTCTTCACACACAAATGGACTATACAAGAATTCGATTTCCAGAAACCAATTCCATATTGAAGAGAAAGACTGAGTTACAGAGTGACTTAGAGTTTTGCCCAAGCTTTTCCTCCCCTATCTCTCAACCCTAGGGGCCTTTATATAATGTTTTACAAAGAGAGAGCAGGTCAGGGTGGACCTCTCTAAAAATAACAAGATTCTACAGCTGGAGAAACAATCCACTAAAACAGGAACTGACTCAGAAACGGTCGGCCACATTTTTCCATTTTTCTAGGCAAGCGGACTTCAAAGAACCACAGTTTTCTCTCAAACGGCTTGAAATTTTGGAGAAATTCCTTGTGGTGGCCTAAATGGGCCTATTGCGCACAAAACCCATGTTCCAGAATATCCAATTTCACCTTCGTTTGCCCGCAGATCCAGCCCAAAATTTGTTGTCTATTAAAACGCATTTTTAACAGAAATCCGAATGAAGGTCTGAATGACGTGTAAGTGCAATTAGATTCACAAATCCAGATTCTGAGCAGATTTTATGTTGAGTTGTTGGCCACATTGATGCCTGGGTGCTTGAATTCTATTTGCTGAATCACCATCCATTTATGAGTTTGTTGTTTATATTTATCCATTCTTTGTTGAACATTCTCTCCTTCAATCTTTATGCAATCTATCACCATATGGTCCATTTAAAATAAGGCACCTGCATATAATTAAAACATTCATATTAAAATTTAAGATATGAGTGCTTCCCACCGTATGATTCATGAATGTAAAAAGACGTCTACTTATAAAATGACAACTTAATTAAAAATTAAGAATTCATTTTTATTGAATATGTTTATATAAAAATATTATTTTATAGTTTAACTTTTATTTATAAATGATAATGCTTTTGATGTTTTAGTTATAATAATTATTCAAATGCAAAATCTTATTATTAACCTTACCATTTTAATTTGTGTATGCATATATGGCAGGTTTTAGCAAGGACAAAGGAGCAAAGATAGATCAATTTGCTAACAAAGTAAATCAAGCCATTTAACTAATAAGAAACATGTTATCAAACCCATGCGAAACTTAGGATTGGATGAAGGGTCAGATGGAGTACTGAAATGCTTACGATTTGCACAATTATTGCATTTAATACATTAAAAATAACATATTAGGCTTACTTTACATTTACAAGATTTAATTAATAAAACAAAGTAAAATATAACCTTATTGAACATCAATGTATTAAATCATGGTAGATAAGATGAAAAATTAATGTAAATAATATCATTATAAAAGACAATTTCGGAGCCCAACACTCCCCCAGACCAAAGGTATGGCACGTCCGCATGTCATGAATGAATTGGAAGTGGTCTTTTATTTATTCATAAACTCTGTTTGATCATGAAATAGTTTATAGGTAATCTTTCTGCAAAAACTAAGCCAACTTTATTATTGCATGAAAAAAATAGAACTTAGAAAAATTTATTAATGTTATGTTATGAGAAGACCAAAACAACTATTAATTAAGATTTCTTAATACATACAATTCCTCCAACTAGTAATAATTCATAATCATGAATATCATATAAATTGAGACCCTCTCCCCCAGACCAAAGGTATGGCACGTCCTCGTGCCATGAATGAATTAAGACTGGGTTGTGTTCTCTTATGTTAACACTTTGGATCAACAACACTTAGCAGGTAATATTATACTAAGGCATATACTTTAATACATGCAAGTTCATTAGTTTATGCTCACAAAGACCACATAAAGAATAATAGTGTAAGAGATGCGAAAAATGCCAGAGGAAAACTAGTCGTCCATGACTCATTGTAAAAATCTCTTTTCATCCAAAGAATATAGATAAGGTTCACCGTAAAGTTTGTGAGATCTACTATAATTATGGGTTCCATTTCTAGGATAATCATATCCTAGGTATTTGTTTGAATTAGATGATAGGGTCTAAGTCCAACTTACAGCCATTATCTAATGACAGTATAAATAATCGGTCTAAACATGTGTTTGTATACTCAGGTTTTTTTATGAGCCATGTGAATAGCAAAGCGTTAACCAAACCTCTTTTACCCGATATTGCCTCATTGCCAGCAGGTCTGTTCAGTATCCCGGCGGGTTTATCTTGGTACCATGCAAGCATATCCCCATTGCCAACGAGCCTATTCAGTACCTCGACGGGTTTACTTGCACTTACCGAGCTTCCTTGTTTAAGATTTTACTTAGCATGGACCCGCTGCCAGCGAGCTCGTTCAGTACCCCGACGGGTTTGCTTCATATAATGATATATATATTTTTTTATGTAAGGAAGCCGGTTGGCACTAGAGTGTGCTAAGCTTGCTAAACACATGATTCAATATTTTAGCATGAACCTTATGAGCAACTTTATTTATAATGGCCAAAATTATAGATCATGTCAAAAGGTAATAACCTAAAGTTGTTCTTTGACTTCATAGTCTATCTTCTTCATAAAAGGTTAGTAATGTTCCCCACAAAATAGAAAATATCACCCACTTTTAGGCTACCTTTTAAAGGTGCTTTAGAGACAAGTTTTGATAATGAGTCCAGGATGAACTAGGAGTCCATAGGTGTAAGATTGAGTTTTGTGGAGGTCATTGTTGATGTATATGTAACTTCGGAATGTATTTCACATATATGTATATTGTATTCCTATAGAGATGGTATTATTCCTCTATACGGAAGTGTCGTCATTTATATTGTAAGTGTCGTAACTTATACTTGATGGGTTATTAGACCACCTTGTTGGGGTCGGCCCTGTATAAGTCATGTGGGTCGAAGGGTTATTAGACCACCCTATTGGGGGCCGGCCATGTGGGTAAAAGGGTTATTAGACCACCCTATTGGGGGTCGACCCAGTCAGCATTATATTATGTGGTTAAGTTCGAGCCTACATGAGTTAGGTAAAAAGGCAAGTCAAGTCAAGTATAAATAGAGTGCGGGAAGCACTCTATTTACTCACTTCTCATACATGCACTCAAGGAGGAGTGGCGCACTTATGGAGGAGGAGGATCTGCTGCTAGGTTATGTCTATCTCTCATGGTTGGTTGTATCATTGCTCTATCTATCTCTGAGGAAGTTATTGGGGTTTTTCACCTTTATGGTTTTCCCCACGTAAATCTTTGTGTCTCTTGTGTGCTTGCATTATTGTCTCCATGATTGATATGCTGTAGATATGCTGTACATGTTGTTCTCTCAGTTAAGATCCTAGATCATATTGAAGTAAACTCAAAAAATTTAACATGGTATCAAAGCTAGCCTGAAAGAAGGCATGATATGGCATGTATGACACTTGTTGCACTTACGATGCTAGGGCTTGATATAGAAAAAACCAGTCATCGTAGCACTTTCGCTATAAATACGTTTTGGCAAAGTTTTCGGATCTGAAATTGTTACAGGATGAATATTAAATCTCCAGGTACCTTGTGTCCAAAGGAAAACCTCTAGTTAATTGTACTTTGTGATTTATGATCTGTGCAATATAGGGTTTCTGCCTCTTCCAGATCTGAGTCAAAATCAGGTGACCTTGGGAAAAAGGTCATAACTTGGGCTAGGAAGCTCCAAATGAAATTTCGTAAAAAGTGACAGGTAGTACATAGACTGTACTATCTCAGAAAACGTTTTCAGAGGCCGAAGGTGAACCAGTGACACGTGGCATGCCGTACAAGTTCGCTCTCCTGTATTATCCCATAAACAGGTCACGTTGTGACACTTGGCATAACTCTCTCTTAGAAATTCCAATTGAGGTCAGACCTGTCAGGATGGAAAGATAACAGGACGAGCTATCTCAGGAAAGGTTTTTAGAGGCCGAAGTTGAAACAGTGACATGTGGAACGCCATACAAGTTCGCTCTCCTGTATTATCCCAAAACAGGTCACGTTGCGACATTTGGCATAACTCTCTCTCAGAAAATCCAATTGAGGTCAGACCTATCAGGATGGAAAGCTAACAGGTCAGGCTATCTCAGGAAACTTTTTCAGACCCTGTGGATCAAAAATTTCCGAGTTACACCAGAAACAATCAGGTACATATTTCTGTCAAAACAAAATTATTTTTTGGTACCTTCATTCATGGCTTCCCGAATTTAGGGCTTTGGAGAAAGTTGGAATTTTTGCAATCAGAGATCACGGCTGAATGCTACTCATCAAAATAAAAATTTAGAGACCAAGATCAGAATTTTTTGGTTGGGCAGAAGGCCGGGCTTGATCAGACCCTAGTTCGGGACTTTGATCAGGAAAGTGGAAAAATTAGGGCTTCTATAAAAATGGGAATTTTTGAAATCTGTGACCATGGCTGGAAGCTCCTCAGAAAAATAGAAGCTTAGAACTTTGGATCAAACCTTTTGATTGGGCAGAAGAGTCACGTACAGTGAATCCGAAAGTTTCAAAGGCAAAATTGAGGAGTGAAACTTTGCAGTTTTCAAATTCTAAATATACTAGCTTGATCAGCTCATCACGGCGCATATTTCTATCCTTTCAGAAGTTTGAAATTCAAAGTTTGAATTTTTGGGGTTTCTCTGACAAACCCATATCCAGCTCCAGGTCCAGTTCTTGCAAATCAAGTGGATTGGGTTAATCCTAGAAGAAGATGGATTGGTCACCTACATAAGTGAAGAAGTTCCTGTTTCAGAGGGAGATGAGGCTAAAGAATATTACAAGCGATCTCGACATGTATGACTCATCGAGGTATGTTTTGAGATTTGTTCATGATTAAGTTTATGGTATGTTTATCTTTATGTTATTACGGTTAGTACAATCTTGATTTTAGATTTGTCGTATCACCTTAACAAAATTATGAATGCATGATAGAAGATATTCATTGATTAGGGTGTTGACACTTATGATTGTACTAATGCATTATGGTGTTGTATGAGGTTTATATTGTCTACTAACATGAAAGGTACACCAAGAAAGACAAATCATGTTCTGGTTCAAGAACATATGATCATGATGACACGAGGACAAAGATTCATCCATTGTCATGGATCTCATAGAAGATCCATTTACGAGGTATGTATAACTTGGTTTTATAATGGTTAACCTATGAGATATACAGTTTACTAGCACAAGTCATTGAAGAAGAACAAGAAGACATCATGTGAGTATGTTAGACATAACTAGCTAGCATGCTAATCCAGGTATGTTTTTCCTATATCAAGATAGAATCCTACCTTGGGTTAGGATTTTATACTATTGTTGATAATGATTATTCATGAAGTCATAAGTTTGAATAATCATGGTTGTATGCATATTATGTTTCTTACCATAATTGATGATATGACTAACCAGAAGAATCATGAAGGTATAGGTTTGAATAATCATAGGTTTTATGCATATTATATCTCTTATCTTGTTTGATGATTCAACTAATCTGAAGAGTCATAGGTTTGAGTAATTATAGGTTTAGACATGTTATGATTTGACTAACCTTAAGAATCCTACATAAACCTTGAATGCTAATTCTTATTATTTTATGTTTGAAATGATCATGACTATACATGCTTGAGATTATTGTGTTTTAATAGTATACTAATGAATGTATGATTTTATATGAGATCACAAGGATAACACAATCATGATACTAATAAGCATGCATAGGGACCAAGGATGAATATGAGTTCAAGAACAGGTAATCCAGGAAGCAAAGATCAAGAGGGAGCACACTCCCGTTGTTCCTGCAAGAAAGCAAAGGAACACACTTCAGTAGTTTCTGCAAGGATGCAAATATTCAGAGGGAGTTGACCATCTTTCCACAACAGAAAGGTGTAGAAGAAGCTACTTCAGATTAGGACTCCAGCAGCTCCTGCAAGAAAGCGAAGACTCGGAGGGATTCCACCCAACGAACAAACAAAGATAAGTATTTTAATTATCATTTCTTGCATATGTGTTTGTTTAAATAAAATTGTTCAATGATGTATATGCTCATGTTCCTAGACTTAGGATATGTATTTTGCATATTAGAATAGTTGCATTGATGAACAGTATACTACTAATATACATGGGTAAGTGGCCTATGGCACTGTACAACATTCCATTGCTATTTATCTAGAATGAAACCTCTTTGCTGACATGTTGGGAGTTGTGCACACTCTTAACAATGTTCTGGTAGAGATTGGAAGGCATCTAGAAAGTTACGGGATATGGATAAATGTTGTATTGAAGCATTGGCTAAGATAATTGCATGACTGTATGACATATTTCTTTATGTGTAAGAATTTGTTTTGAAAATTATGAGATGTTTCTAATCATGCAATTTAACCTGTTTTGTAGGAAAGAACGTATATCTTCACCTACAAAAGGACTACAACATTTGTTCCAGCAACAAAGATATCTATTGAAGATATTGAAGTTCCCAGGATCTGGGATGAAGAAATGGAATGCCATGATCCGTCGATCATGAAAAATGATGTTTGGGATGTAGTCCCAAGACCTGAAGGGAAGTTTGTTATAACTTCCATATGGAACTATCAGATCAAGCATGTTGCAGATGGCAGCATAGAGAAATATAAAAGTGATGAAATAGAAGATACACCAGATGGATTCAAGACAACTTTCTTGAATGGTGTAGTTGATGAAGAAGTGTATGTGGAGCAGCCACTTGGTTCTGAGACACATGATAGGAAATCATATATGTGCAGAACTTGGTATGATGAAGATAGATTGATTACCGACACGTAGCGGAAGCTTACTACCGAGTTCGAGATGAAGAACTTGGGGATGATGCACTATTTGTTTTTGACATGGAGGTGTGGCAGAGTACAGAAGGAATCTTCCTTGAACAAGGGAAGTATGCAGTAGAGATCCTGAAGAGGTTCGGGATGATGGATTGCAAGGCCATGACCACACCTATGGCATCGAATCTGAAGCTTCTATGTGATGCTTCATCTGAGCCGGTTGATGTCTCCATGTATCGTCAGATGATTGGGTCCTTGATGTACCTGATGAACACGAGACCAGACATTTGCTTTGCTGTGAACACATTGAGCCAGTTCCTGACGGATCCGAGGAGTGTTCACCTGGTTGCTGTAAAGCATGTTCTGAGGTACCTGAAGGGTACAGTGGATTATGGGCTCAAGTATGAAGTGAATCAAAAGTTTAACCTGCAGGGTTATGTTGATCCAAATTGGGCTGGCAGTGTTGCAGACAAGAAGAGCACATCTGGGTGTTGCTTCAGTATGGGATTAGGTTTGATCTCATGGTTTAGCAGGAAGCAGTCCTGCGTGGCACTGAGTACAGCTGAGGCAGAGTATGTTGCAGCCTGTTCAGCTAGTTGTGAGGCAGTATGGCTATGGAAGCTACTGTCTGAGTTATTTGATCTCCCATTGGAAGCTACTGGTATCTTCTGTGATAACCAGAGTTGTGTGAAGCTGTCCGAGAACCCAATGTTTCATGACAGGTTGAAACACATAGAGATCAAATATCACTATATCAGGGATATGGTGCAGAGAGGAGTTGTGAAGCTCCTGTATGTTGCGACGGACGAGCAGATTGCAGATGTGCTGACGAAGCCACTAGCCAGGGT
The DNA here is from genome assembly GCA_027924585.1 of Larix kaempferi. Taxonomy (NCBI): domain Eukaryota; kingdom Viridiplantae; phylum Streptophyta; class Pinopsida; order Pinales; family Pinaceae; genus Larix; species Larix kaempferi. Next base: position 13,638,275 of record BSBM01000196.1, read on the forward strand.
GAAGTTCGAGTACTTCAGAGAGAGGCTTGGTGTTCTTCAGATAAAGGACAGTTCGAGGAAGAAGTGATGGACACATTTGCTGAAGCCATTCCAAGCATGTTGGAAGGAGGATCCTTCACATGGCTTTGGATGTAAGCGCTGGATAATGGGCATCAGGATGATGTTCTGGTTTCTGCTTGGATATGATCAGTTGGATCATTTATGTATGTACGCATCATGTTGGATGCTGGATATGATCAGTTGGATCATTTATGTATGTATGCATCATGTTGGATGCTGGATATGATCAGTTGGATCATTTATGTATGTATGCATCATGTTGGATGTTGGATATGATCAGTTGGATCATGTGTATGTATTTTGTATATGCATCATGTTGGATGCTTGGACCATGTATCTGTATATGTATCAGGTGGATACATTGTATGATCAGGTGGATCATGTATGGTGATATGTATCATGTATCAGGTGGATACATTGTATGATCAGGAGGATCATGTATGATGATATGTATCAGGTAGATACTTGGTATGCATCAGGTGGATGCATTGATGATCAGGTGGATCATGCAGCAGGATGTTGCAGTGATGATCAGGATGATCATGGATGATGAGCTTCAGGATGTTGCTCCAGATGACATGCAGCAGGACGTTGCAGTGATGATGATCAGGACGATCATGAGTACATCAGGATGATGTATGGTGAGTATCAGGTTGATACTCTGTGGTCGTGGATCAGGTTGTGCAGATGAGCATGTCTAGGAGATCCTATAGGTCGGAGTTGTGTACCCGTAACATCCTGGGATGCTCTTTCGAGACATTGCTCTGTGAGGACATGTAATTTGTGCCCTGGGAGATCCTTCAGGTCGGAGTTGTGTACCCGTAACATCCTGGGATGCTCTTGTAAGGTTTTGTCCTATGGCATGTAATTTGGGCCCTAGGAGATTTCAGGTCGGAGTTGTGTACCCGTACCATCCTGAGATGCTCTTTCGAGGTTTTGCCATGACCACATGTAATTTGTGCCCTGGGAGATTTCAGGTCGGAGTTGTGTACCCGTAACATCCTGAGATGCTCTTGCTAGGTTTTGTGGTGGACCACATGTAATTTGTGCCCTGGGAGATCCTACAGGTCGGAGTTGTGTACCCGTAACATCCTGGGATGCTCTTTCGAGGTTTTGTGGTGGGGTCACATGTAATAGCGCCCTGGGAGATCCTACAGGTCAAAGTTGTGTACCCGTAACATCCTGGGATGCTCTTTCGAGGTTTTGTGATGCACGTAATAAGTCCTGAGGATTCCACAGTATGCCCAGTGATGACGAAGACCTGCAGGTGGTGGGCCTACATCCAGTATGGAAAAGGACTGGCTATGTAGAACTTCCTATGACGAGTAGATTCAGAGATTGATTGAGATAGCAGCAACAGTGACGATGATGATGACTCGATGACGATTATCCAGTGACGATGTTCCAGAGAAGATGACTTGTGCTAGAAGAACTGTGCTGAGAAATACCTTCCTAGTTAAGAGGGAGTGTTGATGTATATGTAACTTCAGAATGTATTTCACATATATGTATATTGTATTCCTATAGAGATGGTATTATTCCTCTATACGGAAGTGTCATCATTTATATTGTAAGTGTCGTAACTTATACTTGATGGGTTATTAGACCACCTTGTTGGGGTCGACCCTGTATAAGTCATGTGGGTCGAAGGGTTATTAGACCACCCTATTGGGGGTCGGCCATGTGGGTCAAAGGGTTATTAGACCACCCTATTGGGGGTCGGCCCAATCAGCATTATATTATGTGGTTAAGTTCGAGCCTACATGAGTTAGGTAAAAAGGAAAGTCAAGTGAAGTATAAATAGAGTGCGGGAAGCACTCTATTTACTCACTTCTCATACATGCACTCAAGGAGGAGTGGCGCACTTATGGAGGAGGAGGATCTGTTGCTAGGTTATGTCTATCTCTCATGGTTGGTTGTATCATTGCTCTATCTATATCCGAGGAAGTTATTGGGGTTTTTCACCTTTATGGTTTTCCCCAAGTAAATCTTTGTGTCTCTTGTGTGCTTGCATTATTGTCTCCATGATTGATATGCTGTAGATATGCTGTACATTTTGTTCTCTCAGTTAAGATCCTAGATCATATTGAAGTAAATTCAGAAAATTTAACAGTCATAATAATTAAAGTAGGTCTTTGAGTAACTGGTATAATAAGAAATATGCATGTATGATGTAAGATTGCTTTGGTTTAGTCATTAACATGATCTTATTCTTAGTTCTTTTATTTTAAAGGAAAACAAAAAATGAAGTTGTATGAATATCTAAAGCTAACTAATCACATATAACTTTTTATTTATTAACATATTATCCTATGCTATTTAAAAGAAAGAAAACTCATTATTCAAGTGTAAGAACTTTTCCAATGTAACCATGTGCGAAGCAAAATGAAAAACATACCTATATCCACATATGAAAAATTTAAAGCAGTGATTACCTGGATGTGGAGAATCAACCGAATTACTTGCTTTTGCAACAGAAGGTGTCGAATGAAGGAATGGTATTGTGGCCTCATTACCTCTTGAAACCATCTTTCGATGTAATCCTCATACTTACCTTCCTTCCTCATGCCATGCAGATTCTCTTCTTTTGAATGTTCAATTGCTTGAGTATATGAAAGATCTGTCGGTAGATATGTGGAGAAATCTTCAACATCAGGTCTCTCTCCATCAAATGTAGTCTCCAAGTTTTCGGTTTTCTTGACAGATTGGAAAGGAGATTTGGTTTGTAGCTCATGGAGCTGTGGTTCTTCTATTATTTCTGGAGAGGTAGACAAATTCTTGACTTCTGTCAAGATGTGTTCTTCTTGAGAAGAAGATATTGAGATCTCAGCTGCTGCTAGGATTCGAGAGAGTTCTCTCATGCTAATGGTCACCCCAGAATCCATTTCGTCGGTTGATAAATCCTACTTCACACATGGATTAGTCCTGGGGTTCTTGCAACACCAAATTTTTATTTTTATGTGTTTTAAAACAATTTCTATTACTAAAACAAATTTGTGAAAAAAAAGACACCACACTTGCTGAAAGAATAACATACTTGAAAATAAGGAAGGCAAATTTTACGAAATAAATTGCGGAAAATTAAACACTGAGATGAACAGAAAGGAAATCACACTTATGCAGAAAGAAACAACAAGGATTTGGGGTAACCCACTAAAGTGAATGCGTCAGGATATTACACTATGGAAAACCGTAGTGAGGTCGTCTTTGCGTCTTACCATTTCTCCTCCCCCTTGCTATGTAATGTAAAAGCAGCCTAAATACCTAGACTCCAATCCCTTTATCACCTCCCTGGCAACGGTGCCAAAATGTTGGTGTTTATTATGTGTTAAATAATTCCAATATTTAAATTGTCAACCCGGTAAGGTTGCTTATGAGATGCAATCACTATATGTGCAGGATTGAAGGCTTGAACTAACCTAAGCTGACTAAAGATGCGAATTAGATATGAAGAGCTTAACTTTAGAAGAAGTTTGAAAGGAGTTTAAGGAGGAAAATATGGAAGGATGAAAGAATGATAGAACTTAATTAAAAAAAACTCTATGAAACAAGGTTTAAATTACATCGAAAACTATTAATTAGAAGTAAGAAGAATTATGATTGAGAGGCAGAAGAAATTAGATTATGAAAAAATTCCTAAAACAATGCAGAAAATACACAGGTCCGAATGACGATCCGAACGCCTGTCTGAATGGCGGTCTGAATGACAATCTGAATGGAGGAAAATGAGTTAAATTAAGGAAAAAGAAGAATTTCGGATGCTTTAAGTATCAGCTGGCTTTATGCAAATGATCCTACAGTGCAATGGAAGCAATGGAGAGATTATTTAGAGGCTAAGTTAATGAGAAATTATCTACCCTAATCACTACCTAAGAGGAGGAATTATTTCTATGAGATGTAGGAAGAAGGTTTGAGAAAGAAAAGAGAGTTAACCTACAACATTAGGAATAAAGACTAACAGAGAAGAAGGAGAAAGAGGCTAATGCTAACTATGGAGGAATTGGGAGCAATATCTAACTATAATGATAAAAGAAGGTGAAAGCAAACTACAAAATATTAAACTTTGGTCAACCATTCATAATTCTGCAGAATAAACTATGTTAGCAACAAAAATACAGTTTATAAACAAGCTACAACCCAAACATTACAAGTTAGCTAAAATAATTTGCAAACTAAATAAACTAAACTAATTAACTAAGATAAATGATAAACTAAACTAAATCAAAACTTAATATTAATTGCAAACTAAAGAAATGATTTCAAAATACAATTAACATAAATTACAACCTAAAAACAAACTAAAATTTACAAATTCTAAATTCTAAAAATTCTTTAATTAACAAACTAACAAATTTCAAATTTCCACAAAACATTATGAAACAAAAGTACAAAATTAAATTCTACAAAACAAATATCTAAATTATATACTAAAGGAAAGCTACAAAATTTGCAATCTAACTTACCATCTAAATTAAAAAATCACAAATTTTATTAACTTACAAAATGAAAATATAACTTAAAAAAAACTACACACTTTATCAACCTAAAAGTTCATTACAATATGAACATAAACGTAGAAGGGTATACTTTATATTCTTTTGAATGACTTAAACTTTTTCCTAGTTATACGTGCATATTATAATGCCTACTCCAATTCTAGAATATATGAACAAGCAACAATCAATTCTCAGATGCAAATGTTTAGTCCCGTGCGATCAAGCAAATGTTTGCATTCTCATACGAAATATAAAATCGAACTTTCATGTGACATGAGTAATCTACAGGTAAAGATTTAATTCAGAGCATTTATCCAAATAAACAGAGGTCATTTGGAATAGATCTATGCTTACGGAAAGCAGGAAATATTTGAATAGAACGGAACCTGCATTCAAACTTACATTAAACAATGAATTCAACCTGTATAAAACCTACAAACGAAATTGTAAGTAAATTAATTCAAATGGTGTAAAATATAAAAACAAAATTGCAAAGGAAAGTAAAGATAAGATCCACAAGATGGCCAGCCCTAAGGATTCTTCACACACAAACGAACTATACAAGAATTCGATTTCCAGAAACCAATTCCATATTGAAGCGAAAGACTGAGTTACAGAGTGAATCAAAGTTTTTCCCAAGCTTATCCTCCCATATCTCTCAACCCTGGGGGCCTTTATATAATTTTTTACAAAGAGAGAGTAGGTCAGGGTCGACCTCTCTAAAAATAACAAGATTCTACAGCTGGAGAAACAACCCACTAAAACAGGAATCGACTCAGAAACGGCCGGCCACGTTTTTCCGTTTTTCTAGGCAAGTGGGCTTCAAAGAACCACGTTTGTCTCTCAAACGACTTGAAATTTTGGCGAAATTACTCACGATGACCTAAATGGGCCTATTGCGCACAAAACCCATGTTCCAGGATTTCCAATTTTGCCTTCGTTTGCCCACAGATCCACCCCGAAATTTGTTGTCTGTTAAAACACGTTTTTAACAAAAATCCGAACGAAGGTCTGAATGACCTGTAAGTGCAATTAGTTTCATGAATCCAGATTCTGAGCAGATTTTTTGTTGAGTTGTTGGCCACATTGACGCCTGGGTGCTTGAATTCTATTTGCTGAATCACCATCCATTTATGAGTTTGTTGTTTATATTTATCCATTCTTTGTTGAGCGTTCTCTCCTTCAAGCTTTATGCGATCTATCACCATACGGTCCTCTTAAAATAAGGCACCTGCATATAATTAAAACATTCATATTAAAATTTAGGATATGAGTGCTTCCCACCATATGGTTCATGAATGTAAAAAGACATCTACTTATAAAATGATAACTTAATTACAAATTAAGAATTCATTTTTATTGAATATGTTTATATAAAAATATTATTTTATGGTTTAATTTTTATTTATAAATAATAATTCTTTTGATGTTTTAGTTATAATAATTATTCAAATGCAAAAGCTTATTATTAACCTTACCATTTTAATTTGTGTATGCATATATGGCAGGTTTTAGCAAGGACAAAGGAGCAAAGATAGATCAATTTGCTAACAAAGTAAATCAAGCCATTTAACCAATAAGAAACATGTTATCAAACCCATGGGAAACTTAGGATTGGATGAAGGGTCGGATGGAGTACCGAAATGCTTACGATTTGCACAATTATAGCATTTAATACATTAAAAATAACCTATTAGGCTTACTTTATATTTACGAGATTTAATTAATAAAACAAAGTAAAAGATAACCTTATTGAACATAAATGTATTAAATCATGGTAGATAAGATGAGAAATTAATGTAAATAATATCATTATAAAAGACAATTTTGGAGCCCAACAATAGGGTAGAGACGTGTTCCAGCATCTTAAAGCGTAGCAGCTGTCATTAGCTTCCTGCACTGCATCTCGAGGAATTGTAGTTCTTCCACGCACCGGTTGGTATATCGAGCGTCCTTTCACGTACCTTCAGTTATATAGAAAGGTACTTCACGTACTCGACAATATATAGGAAGGATCTTATCGTACGGTTGTGCATTAGACAACACTACTCCAGATTGGAGCTCCCACGTACCTTGTGTATATCGGGAGACCCCACTAGGTTCCTGAAACCATCTGAGTCAACCGTTAGCCATATTGGCATGGAAATACACAAAGAACAACACTCAGAGAGCTATTACACACGTACTGCTAGGTAGTTGGGTAATACGGTCAGGGGTATGGTCATAATCCTCCCTGGTTAGTGCTCTGAAAGATTGGGCCGAGTATTACTAATGGACCCTGTACTATATCACAAGTTGCGACACCTTGATACTCCCGTGAGGTTCCAGGCTTTAATCCCACCTATCATATAAGTTTTCTTGTGGATTTAGCTTGAGTACGACTTGAAGTGTGTTTTTTTATTTAGAAATTTTTTAGGAGAATCCTTTCATTAGCCGCCCTGGCTGAACAACCCTTAAGAAGATCCCGCAAAATATTAAATTTTCCACCTAAAAATCCCCTTATCCAGAAATAAAACTCAGGAGAAAGCATGGATTAACCCACAACATCTGGATCACGCGAAGAAGGAATTCTACCACTACATTAGGAGGAAAATTTTCTCCTCCTGTAAATATGCCCATCACTGATCCTATAGGGCCATTGTTGGTGGAACAACCTCCTTTGCATGACACATCTTTTCATCAATCGCTTGAAGGTAACCCTGGATGTGTTGATTGGATCTTCACTCGACACCTAGATGAATCGATAGCTACCGCTTTCGGTCCAACTGCATCATTTTGGGGGACCTCCTTAGGTCATGTTATTTCCGATTTTGGTTCACCTCCGATTGTGTAGACTCCACCACATTCGCACCCTACCATATCCCTTCCGAATGATAAGTTTCCCTCACCAATTCACGAGAAAATGGAGCGCTTATGGATACTTGGAGAATGGGTAAGACGCCAAAGTTTGCCTCCTTGACCCACCCTAGAGGTAACCGCTTTTGAACAACACTCCCCTATACATTCTTTTACTCTCCCTTCACCAAGATTATCCGCGCCCATTATGACCACCTATGAACCAAGGCAACCTTCTTTTCTATCTAGTACACCTCAAAATCATTTGGTCATTTCTACACCCTTGTTGACCTCAATGACTAGAGGGATACCTTCAGCTACCATTAAATTCATAACTGTAACAACACCTCCACCTCAAAATTTGAGCGGAGACTATCCTGTAGTTAGTGGTCAATATATTATTACGGGTCAACCTACGGTTAGTGGCAAGGATAATTTTAGGGGCGAAATTTATCCCATGAGATATTTTTCCATGTTTATTTTCCAAAAAACGATTCGCCAACTTGCATTTTTTGAAGCCCTGTTTCGCCCAATTTTGATGGGGTAAAATTTTTTCACTCTAAAAATCGCCAAATTATTATATAAACTATATAAAATCCTTATAAATTGAAATAATTTTAGAAAAGTATCGCCAAATATTTTATAGTTGACATTTTAATAATTAGTAAGATTCGCCAAGGTTTATACACTTTTAAGTAAGTATGGGTCCTTAAAATTATCCCTGGTTGGTGGTCAACATATGCTTACTGGGCATACTCCAACTGGTGGACACCCTTCCACTCAGGGGTAACCCCTAGTCAGTAGACAAAATCTAACTAGGCGGAAACCTCTAGTTAGGGGACAAAGTGTAAGTGGATGATATCCTTCGTACGTGAAATACAACATTGTTGGAAGTTCACTCCCATCCATGGGACAACCTACGTGGGAATATCATGTGGGGGGACCGTTTACTTGGACCCAACCCCCATGGGGGAATACATAGTTAGGTAATCACAATATCACAATAGGTCAAAATTACCCAGAAAATATTTATCTCGGATTACTTTATCCCAAAAATATGAACACCCAATGGGGGCATCATAATTTTCCACCTACTGGACCTCCAGCTAGCGGCCCACCGCGCCCCCCCCCACCTCCCCCACCACCTGTCCCACCCCTTCCTCCACCACCTATCCTACCTCCACCTCCACCTTCCGGAGGACCCCCGTACTCCGGAGGAGGGCTCCCACATTCCAGAGGTGGACCCTCCTAACATGGGAGGACCACCTCCGTGTGGCCAACCATCTATGGGAGGACATTATGATCAATCGATCCATGGTCCTACTTGTACCTAGATGCCTTATAAATATTACCAATATCCGCAGCCAAACCAAAATTTATCATTTCTGGCCATGTTAGATATGTCAGATCTGTCATGTTTGACCAATGATCCTATCCAACATGGTCTGAATTGGCCACCCATTCCTGTGAAGTTACCATCGAGCATACCCAAATTTGACAACAAACCCCATGAGGACCCCAAGGACCACGTGATGACATATTATTTGTGGTGCTCCTCAAACTCGTTAATGGATGATTCTATCTGTTTGAGGATTTTTCAACGAACCCTCACCGGTACCGCTGCCAAATGGTACATCGAGTTACCGCCACACTCTTTTGTTGATTTTAGGTCTTTATCTATGGATTTTTTGATTCATTTTTAATTATCGATCTAGTATGAAACCGACAAAGATATTTTGACATCTCTTTGAAAATCAACCTCCACTCACATTTCTGATCATATTCATGAGAGGAGAAGGAGACGTTGGTTCATTAAAGCTCCCATTTTGGATCAGCTATCGCCGATTGGTTTACAAAATCATTATTACCCATCATAGATAAAGACGTTGCTATGGGAATGGCCATTACGGAAGAATAATCCATCTCGTGTGCTCAGTACCTAGACCTAATCTATGCTCAATATGGCACATTATATGACATTATTCCTAATGCCTCATGCCCCACACATGACCGAGAAAACCTCCCACAGGATCACATGCCGATGGCATCATTAGTTTCGTTCATACCCAACCCTCTACCCAATCGGTGGGATCACAGAGCCACATGGATCTAGCCCCAACTTTGTCACAGGATAGAAACAATACCAACCAATCACCTACTCCTGCTTCCACTGCGGAGGTGAATTCTGTCCAATATACTTAGTATTATAAATCCAGTGGTAAAAAGAAGAACAAAGGAAAATCCAAAAAGTATTCTAACCAGCATGAGCAAAAAAACAATTTCGATCCTAATGAAACAAAACCGAGATAGAAGGCCAAATATCCTTGTTTAATGTGCGGTGATGATCAATTCATGAAAGAATGTACACATTGTGAAGAATCCCAAAAGTTTCTCAAGGGAAACCCCAAATCCACAGTTTTAATTGACCTGTTCCCCACACAACAACAATAAATGGTTGCACAAGAACCATATCCTTCTTAGGGAGAACCTTCCACAACTTCTCATGTTCTCATGATACGCAACAAAATTGTGAAATTATCTACCAGGTCATGTACATACAACACTATTCCTGACTAGGAATCCAATGGAGGTAATACTGAAAAATACTCCCCATCCACGTCCAATGTTCTTCTACCACAAGGTCCTTTAACCATAGATAAACCTCTACCAAATGCAGTATTATGTCCACCAAAAAAAAAAAATCGAAAATCCATTTTTAACCCCAATGCCCGAGCCGCTCAAAACTACAATATTGTAGAAGATCAAGCCCAAGATCCTTGTTAGCGTAAGACTCTACTATATGCTATTGGAGCAGTGGATCCTGATTCCTCTAACATTATCATGTTTAGATTGGAATATTTCAAGCTAAGGATTTCCCACCAATTGGTGTTTCAGATCGTCCCCAATGTCTCTAGGAAAATTATCCATCGTAATGTTTTAGATGAAGGCGCCTCTACTTCTATTATGTCGAAGTCCTGCTGGAGAGCCATCGACTCTCCAGAGTTGAACCGTTCCCCTACTACTCTGAAAGCATTTGACGGACGTGGATTTCAACCACACGGGATTCTACAATATTTATCCATTGATTTGGGAGGTAATACTGTTCGCATTAACGTGGAAGTAGTCGCTGTTGTTTACGGACAATCCGTCAATGCAGACACTAATTGGTCTCCCTAGTTCGAATGGTTTGGATATAGAACAGAAGTAGTACACAATACAAATTACTTTCCTAGATTGATCAAATTAAAAAGGGTATAAGAAGATAACTCACCTTATGAATGCAATATGATCTCCTTTCTTGATGTAGCTCTTGATATCCAGATATCCAATTGCAAAACAACATACCACAAGTGGAAACAAGCAAGTACTAATAACATATAAACATAAATCAATTTAAACTAGCAGTCAAATAAGCCAATTCTAAAGATCTTACAATAACAAGATGTTTATGGAAATAATATGCATTAATGTAATTATAAGAAATACATAGAGAGAGGTTACAACCGAACTTTGACGTCGTAACTCCTTCCAAATGATCCTAGCCTCAGAGATCCAATCTTTTTCCTCCTAATGGATGAAAGGGAAACAATCCCAGCATAATTTCACCAACATTTAAGTGCTCTATCTTTCTCCTCTTTAACCATGGAGAAGGGGTTTGTATTTATAGGCCTAAAGAGATAGGTGAGGTTGAGGATTTGTGGGAGAAGCTCAAGGGATCATCCCACTAGGTAATGGGATCAAGTGCCACCTTTCCTCGTCCATAGGGATAAGCTTCCACATAACCAAGGGTTCTAGAAGCCGCTCGAAGCTTCTCTTTCTCTTTTTAAACCAATAGTGATGCACCTTGCACACAAGCAACTCGCATCTTTGAGGGGTGATGCACCTTGTACAGATGAAACCTGTTTCACTTATGCACTCTATGAATGTGCAAAGAATGTCACCAGGGGTATGATGCACCTTGTCAATGAGTAGGGCACGTCAAGGTGACAATAAAAGGTAGAAGAAGCAACAACAACTCTTCTTTCAATCAGCTGGCCCAAGTGCTTTTAGGAATTAAGGAAAATAGAGGACACATAATTCATGACAATGAGATTTTGGTGTAAGAAAATGCCCCCAAAAGCATGAAGCTAACGAAATAGGGTAGGTGAGATGATTTGAAATACAGATGTTCGAGGAAGGGATCATTGGTTGGAGTGACAAACAAAGAATCCTGAACTACCACAGACTCTAAGATATATGTCTCAAATGGCTCATAACATGGATGTCGACCAATACATTGGAGATCCATGGTAGTATTGATTGACTAGACACAATCATGGCTACTAGAAACACGCGTAGATCCATGATGAGATAATTACATGAACAAGATCAATACAAGAGTGGATCCGTGTGATATGACTCAAAAAATATCCATCGTAGCCTGGGTAAGACACATAAGTTAACCTCGGGTCTTTGTAATACCCCCATTTTGACCCTTAGGATATTGGCTTTTAATGTAAATATTGTATACGTGTGATGTATGTTTTACTAGCATGGATTTCAATGCCAAGGCCCCTCTAATGGATGCTCAGTTTTATTTAAAAGGAAAATAATTTGATATTATGTTATCCATGTGCTATTAAGCCATGGAACATTGTAAAATGATGTAAATATTAATATTGCAATAAAATACCAAAAAATGGCTATGGAAGAAAGTAATAAGAGGGGGCCATGTGTATCCACTAGGAAGAGGTGAGGAGGTTTTGGGATTGAACCTCATGCTACCTAATGTCATCTTGAGAACCCATTTGAATTTCCTTGCTGACAATTAATTCTGTTCTAAGGAAGTAGTTGAGGAAATCAGTCCATGAGCTCAATGGAGCATGGGTAGCCCAAAAATTCATATGGCAGAGTATGGGCTCTATTTTCTTGACCCACAAGTCACTCCTCCTCAAGGGAATTTTTTTTCCCTCATTCCCATTCCATTGTTGAACATCTAAGCATCAATTTTCATCCATTACACATTCCCATCAGTGAGAAAAACTAGAAATCGCAACCCATAAATAAGGCATGTTTTGAGGTGCTAAAAATGCCCAGAAAATTGCGTGGACAATGAAATCCAATGGGGGATTCATAGACCTGAACCTTGGGGAAAATTTGAGAGTGTTAGATGCCCAGAAATCCATCGGAAAAACCAGATTTGATAGCCTGGAAATCCAATTACGGAACATAGTCATTTGGCCATATAATTGAGAGAATTCAAGCGTGAATGACAGAGAAGAAGATAGAACAGAGGTTGGAATTGCTTGAAAAACCCAGTGAAGGCTATAATCTCAAATATTTAGCAGCTTGGACGTTTCTATTCCCACCCTGAAGAGCACTGGAGGGAAGGGGTGCCTGAGTATTGACGATTCACTATTACAAAAGGAAATTTGTTTCATCCTTGATTCCCCAATCTCTTGGTACACTGATATTAGGACTTATCTTGAAACAGGAAGTGCTCCATATTATTTAGAACCAAAGAAAATAAGGTTTGTTAAGCTAAAATCAACACCATATCAATTGGTGAATAATATCATGTTTAGGATAAATGCAGATGGTGTTCTTCTTTGTTGTCTCAAGAAAGATGAGGTTGAATCAATTTTAAAAAAACTTCATGATGGTGCTACTTGTGGACACTTTGGGGGTGACGCCACTGTACATAAAATTATGAGGGTAGGTTATTTCTGGCCAACATTGTTCAACGATAAGCATTCTCACACTAGAAAATGGCAGGACTATCATATGGCCTCTGACAGAGTTGGGAGACCCGCTTTCCCTTTGCATCCTGTTACTATTGATAGACCTTTTCAAAAATGGGGAATGGAAATAGTTGGGCTAATTAATCCCCCTTCATCCTTACAACATAAATACATCATCAACGCTATCGATTATTTTACCTGGTGGTCTGAAGATTCTCCTTTACGGGTGGTAAATACTAATCAGGTACCCAATTTTCTAGAAACTCATATAATTACCAGATTTGGCGTGCAAAAATCATTGGTCTTTGACAATGCATCTTATTTCTATTTGGGAGAACTGAATGAGCTTTCCTTAGAAAGGAGAATTAGTATTAAGTACTCAGTAAGTTATTATCCACAAGGTAATGGCCTGGCTAAATCAACGAAGACGAATTTGCTAAAAATTCTAAAAAGATCGATCGTTGAACACCATAAGAATTGGCACACCACCTTGTATCAAGCACTTTGGGATGATAGGGTCACCCCAAAAGAATCTATTGGAAATTCTCCATTATTTTTTGTATATATAACAAAGCTATCCTCCCCCCTAATATGTTTTTACCTTCTTTGCAGCTTGCATAGTCTGTACAAGACATAGATTGTCCAACCTTTAAAAAAAGAATCAACATGCTAATAAAAATCGAAGATGATAGGGAAAATGCTAAACGACATTTCGCAAAGCATCAACAGATTGTTAAATCATGGTTTGATTAGGGATTAACTTCCAATAGGGAATTTCAAGCGGGTGATTTGGTGTTAAAATGGGACAAATCTCATGAGGATAAGGGAGAGCACACGAAGTTTCAACGCCTATGTAGTAGCAGAAAAATTAGGTCCAAGTACCTTTCGTCTAAAGACATTGCAAGAGAAGCTCGATACCTTCCCGGTGAATGGGTGGGTCGTAAAGAAATACTTCCAATGATCTTGCATACAAGATCCATTCTCATTGTACATATCCGTTGTGTATATTCTGTATGTATTAATTTCATTTTTTGGTGATTTTATATTTTTAAGCTTGCTTATTGTATCTATAATCTTGACATCTTACATTGCTAAATAAGTTAATTCGAATTCAGTCATCACCTTAATTCTTTTACGAATTCTAACAGATTGATTTCGTACGATAATTCACTATGTCTAGATCATTACAATTCAAGGTGATTTAGAACCTAATTGATGATGTAATGAGAAACCATATTAATTCATTTATCAGACCTATACATTTTTTGGTTTCCTATTTCAAAATCAGTCTAGAATACTCATCTCTCAAGTTTAGCTATGACGCTTTCATTTCTTATTTCAGAAGATGTAAATATTCTAATTTAGTGTCCATGTACATAATATTCATGTTTGATTCCACAAGTACTTTTATCATTCGTTACTTTTCTCTACATTCGCTCAGGAGGATTGAGGTAAATAAATAATATATCTTGATGTTTCAGCCAGTTGGAATCATCTACAAACTAAATATCTGAAATGCATATTAATATTGAGATCATGAAAAATACCTGGTGGTATCTGGCATTTTCGTTTCTACTTGATTGCGGCCGAAATTTATAATAACTATTTCAGACTTGCACAATTAGTTCAATAACCCTTGGCCATTATCTCCAGACTCCTATTTTGTAAATAAACTTCTAAGGTAACTAAATTTTCGGCCCCGGTGGTTTCTCAGGAATCTGTGCTAATTTGAGACACTTAGTCATCATTAAGCTATTCACAAAACAAGAGGTTTTTATACGATCCTATACATCCATTAGAACAATATCTCTGTAATTAAGACTTACGTAATAAAATATTGGTTGAAGAATAGGAGGTCTCTACATAGAGCTGACCTATCATGATCATTATCCCTCTTGGAATGACATACGCACAACTGGTCACCAAGCCAGGGTGATGGCTCTTATTCGTAAGGGTAAGAGACAGATAATCTCATCACGAGCTGGCCTGTTTATTTTCAATAGTTCTTGTGATTGATGTTGTCGACATCTGGTCACCAAGCTAGGGCAGTAGTCTTAAACCAAATTCCTAATTAATGAAATTTTATTTTGATAAATAAACATTAAAAGGGGTTAACTAGGGAACATAAGGTCTCATTATGAGTCGGTATGCTTATGATCATGGTTCCTATTGAATTGACATTGTCAACATCCGGTTAACAAGCTCGGGCAGTGACTCTCGATTGAAAAATTGAGCGGCATGGGGTCTCATCATGAGCTAGCCTATTCAATTTCTAGTAGGGTTTGTGAATGATGCTACCATCATTTAGTCACCAAGCTAAGGTAGTATTTCCTAGTTAATGTATCTGAAAAAATAAAAAAAATAATAATAATAAAAGAAAATGAATGAAGTTAAATAAATGCCTTGTTCTTTTTGGATGGGATCGATTATCTAATATTCTCGGAAAATAAATTTTACTACCTATATCTTTCACTAGTTCCATCTAATCATCTTAAAATCCTAAAGTCTCTCACTGGACTGA
Source organism: Larix kaempferi (assembly GCA_027924585.1). NCBI lineage: Eukaryota > Viridiplantae > Streptophyta > Pinopsida > Pinales > Pinaceae > Larix > Larix kaempferi. The sequence goes on from BSBM01000196.1 coordinate 13,653,907, forward strand.
CTATTTACTGAACACTTGTCGGAAGTTAAATTTTGATCAAGGAATCTCTAGATAATGGCCAAGGTCATATACCTTATAAAATTGGTAAAGTCTGAATTTATCCTGAAATTGGGTATGAAAATGAGTCATGTCATGAGACACCTGATATTTCAAGACACTATGTTTGATCTTCTTTGGTTTGTAAATATTTTCTGCAGAGATAACTGGTTCTTCCATTTATGTCGCAATTTGTTGGCAGGAAACAATCCTCTGGATGAATCTTACCTCAATTCAAACTATTTTCTTCCAGAATACAACGTTCCAATCAAGATTTTCGATTCATGTTTGTTTTCTTCGACTCATATTTATAAAAGATATGCTTTAGGAGTGCCTTCAAAATTGATTACTACCATTAAATAAAATATCTTGATCAGATCATCCGAATTTAAACATTGAGAACATTGATTTCATTTGATCATTTTACTTCTTCCTTGTATATGAGTTCTTTTTGTGGTCAAATGATTGTCTATGTGTGTTGAGATTTTTGTAGCTCCTAAAATCATTGGATTGAATTAATGATATAAATCTTGATCACACAAAGTGGTAAATATATCAGTTGTTGTTATTCAGTTTATTGATCACGCTTTGCGTTATTCAGTAGTCCTCAAACCTTCTTCCATTCTTAATACAGTCATATAGCCGAGGCATTTTGAAGGTAAAGTATGGGAAGTTGATTATCATAATACAATGTGTTGGTATTCATGTAATATCATTTTAATTAGAACCCTATGACGCTTACTTGTAATATTTACCCTGCTTTATTAACTTGGCTTATGATCATTTTGTATTGGAAGGCATTTCTAGATCAATGATTGAACACACAACTATAGCGAAATCTTTATATATCTTCAATACCCCAACTTCAGCATCTTCGCAGAACTCACACGATGAGGTATTTTGATCTTGGAATTTATTTGAAACTTGGTTTGGGATAAGACATGCTAATCTAATCAAACCATGAAATATTATGCTTTGACATGGTTATCATTACACACTGCCACTTGAATTTGACAGAGACACAAGTGTCATGAATAAATCTTGATCTGTATGCCATGACATTTAAATTAATGATATCCTTTATTGGTTTTTTGAATCACGACACCTCTTGTAGATCATGAAAATCATTACCCTATGTGCCTCAAGCATGTTTGAGTGTTCGATGTACTTGAATAATATGGAGTCGTTTATCATTTTGATTAAGATTTAGGGTTCGAAGGCAAATCGGTTTCATTCTTCCACTGATATTTTGGCCGTGTATACATCCTGTAAAATTATCCTCTATCCAATGGCACCTATTACACGGTTGTAACTCTGTGGGATTGAATATTTAAATATCTGTCAAGAATGCATTGAGCCCGTAACGAAGGCAAGTTGGTTTCCCTTTCTGCAAAAATTTTCAGGGTTTAATGTGGTGGTCAGCCTAGAATTTGCTACTTCTTTTGATGGAATGAATTCTCATGTGGGTGATGTTGATCTCCAATTGACATAGGAGTTTGTTTCTCAAGAAATAGAGCTACCTATGGTTGGTGAAAAATGGTTCAAATGGAAGCACATGAAGAGTCATGCATGGAAGGAATTCCTAGTTAAATCAAACGAGTAAGTTGAGTCCAAATATGGGTTCCCTTTATGCATGGTGAAGAAGCAATGACGATCTCTTTTGGAAACGATAATGAGGTATGTTACTTGTGAAGGACATTACTCTCAAACCCACTACTATCATCTTAGGTTATTGCTTAATTTCAAAGGCCATGACATCAATATGCCCTTCTATCTTCTCAATAGCCTCCAGAAGATGGCTTATTATGTTCAGAATAATTCGATGGATAAGGAAAGAAGTCTTTTTCACCATGGTTTAATCAAGATTCTTGTTTTGCATAAGTTATCTTAGATGGGTGATAATTGGGATTCTTTCCTCATGCGTAATGGCTTCGGGATCAATGAAGATTGGCCTCGTAATAGATCTAAGACTTGATGTAATCATAGAGGATATGTTATCGAAGATCCAAGCCAAGAGTTTAGTGATGAGGATGAGGGGCTAGACTCAGTCAAAACCCCTTAAGAAGATGATTCTCAGATAAAACATGAGGGTTCTCAAACAGGAACAGAGAAAACTGGTAGGGCTGTGAGCGATAGGGAAACTAGCAGAACAACGAGGAGTATGACCACTGCCCTTCTAGATGGGAGAAACTTGCATGATGATAACGCCCCTATTATTGATTAGATATTCTTCTAAGCATTAGAGGAGTAATGATTTACATGACCAAGTAGATCTAAAATCTCTATACGACTCTACCTCTGAAACAAGGGCTAGAAATGCTCAAGCTAAAAATCATTCAATTCGTTCAAACCAAGAAGTCAACCAGAAACCTGTTAAAGCCGAAGATATAGTTTGGGAGCCAAGTAAGAGAGGGATGGGAAAATCCACCTTAGTAAATCAAGCACAATGAATTTCTTCCTTAGAAATCGACCTTAAAGAAGCCGAACTGATCAATACTATAGCTAGAGAAGAAGTTGCAAATCTCAAGGGTGAAAGAGTTGCATGGATCGATAAATGGACCACTATGAAATGTAAAAAGGACAAGCATAAATCTCTTAGGAAAACCTTGTTTCCGAAGAACCAGAAGTTGCTTAAATAGAATAGGATTAGTAATAAAAGGGTTCTTAAATTTAAAGCCAAATTTACTGAGGCAAGAAGGACTGCTCCAGTCCAAGTGTCCTTCGAACCGTCACATAGGACTTGATTTTCACAAACAGTTAAATGCTTGATCTTGGCTCAATTTCGTTTTATTTCCAGGGCTTTAAACATCGACGGTTACAGGTAATATAGGTCACTTAGTTTGATTATTTTTAATTAAGTATGTTTCTATGAGGATACCTACATAATCAAATATTCTGTAGGCATCCTTAAAATTACTATATTTCTTTTCACAACATCTTAATTATTAATTTTGACCTTGAATTGTCACAAGTTTCATTTTTGGTCTTCGTTGGGGATTATTCATCACCTCTAGGAAAATTCAGCATATATCCTGATCCTACCCGATGATTGATGTCGTGATTGAGGTTGAATCCACGTTCCTTTATCCATACTCCAGCTTACTCTCTTCTATTTTGGTCAAGAAAGTTGCTATAATCTTTAGTACAACAAAAACTTCAATCAAAGTGGTACACTGCTGGAATTGTCTAGTAAGTTTATTGCTACTTTCCCCTTCGTCAATATGGAGTTGTCCCTGTAATGATTAAGTTCGAAGATGTTTTTAATGTCAAGCGTTGACATCTGTTAAGAGTCGATACTCCAGATCATGTTGAGTTTACTCTAGAATCTCATGTTTAGTATATGTGGTCATAGTAGCTTGGGTGACATTTAATGATAGCTACTTTGGGGATTACTATATAATAGAATTTTGGTCATAAGATGAGGAGTTCAAATCCTGGATACTGGAAGAGGAGATTTGAAACAGTTATAGTTTTATACTGCTTAAAATTTCTTTTCTGAATTGATCTGAAGACAATTTTAATGCACTATTTGAATACTCCTAATTTATTAGATGTTTTTTCACACACACACACACACACACATATATATATATATAGATATATTGTTTCTTTCTTTGATCCTTCTCTATATTTACTTTATCATCTTCATATTTATACTAAGTTATCATATGTAGATATGATCTTTAAATAAATTGAAGTTACATGCTCTTTTATATCTTGTGAATTTATTTAAATACTATTATAATAGGTTGTCATTTCCTGTTATTTTATTATTTGTTCAAGTTTATCTTTTCATTACCCTTGACTGTATGTTTACTGTGTTAAATACATGCAAAGTGTAATTGTGCCGAGAGATGCTCTACAACGCAGTATGAGGGAGATAATGTAACGTGTGTCCATGTAACGTTACACACGAGTATGAGAGGGATATTGTAATGTTTGTCCAGTAACGTTACATGAGTAAAAAAAAAGAATAAAAAGTAATAAATTATATTATGTCGTCCAATAATAAAAAAATAATAAAAAGACTTGTATTTTCATTTGGAATACACGATTGAAATAAACTGCTATAAAAACACCAAAGGAAATACAAAAAACAAAATAAAAAATTATAAACCAAGATTATGGGGCAAAGATAAGAGAAATAATGGAGAGCGAATCTGATAAGAGAAATTTCAAGCCTGCAACTCCCTTTAATGTGAGAGTCTATTCAATTCTAGAGTGTGGATTTGTGTTTTATCTTCTTCAATTCTGGAGTGTGCAATAATAGTTGCTCGCCCTCCTCCCCTACACTCATGTGCAGCCCTCCTCCCCTCCTTTCTCCCGTGACCTCCTCGCCTCCCGCGACCTCCCCTCCTCCCTGTTGATGTAATTGTAACTTCAGAATGTATTTCATATATTTCACTACTACATATGGTCTAATTTGCCACGAAATTGCGTTGTAATAGCCATGAATTTTCATCCCTGTTGCAACGATTGGGTTTTTTTTTTCGTGGAAAGAGATCTGTGGATATAGGGACAAAAATTCCACGTCGTGGAAATAGCAACACTTCGTTGTTGCCACGTGTCAACAACACAACAGTTCGCATATCTACAGAAAATGAATCCTGCCACGCATTTTCGTCGCTATATCGACGCACAACTCCTATAAATTTCCACGTAGGTGCTAAACCTACCATGAATGTTCGTCGTAGTATCCATGCATGGATTTCCAAACTTTCGTGGCAGGTTCAACATCTGCGTGGAAGATATTTTATAGTTCCACGAAACATCGTCGCAATATCCACGTTGGCATTCATAAACTTTCATGGCAGGTTCAGCAACTGCGTTGAAACATTTCTATAGCCTATAGAGATGTTATTATTCCTCTATACGGAAGTGTCGTCATTTGTATTTACAAGTGTCGCAATTTGCATTGTAAATGTCGCAACTTATATATGATGGGTTATTATATCACCAAGTGTGGGGTTGGCCTTGAGATGAGTTACCATGGGTTATTAGGCTCTCCTAGAGAAGTCGGCCCTGCTAGGTTATTAGGCAAGTCAATTCAAGTGTAAATAGAGTGCGGGTATCACTCTATTAGATCATTCACTTACTCACTCGTTCTCTCAAGTGAGAGTTGCGCATAAGTGGAGGAGGAGAAGCTACTACGAGACTATCTCATGTACTTGGGTTTTGTATCATTGCTCTTTCTATCTCTAAGGAAGTTATTGGGATTTTTCACCTTATTGGTTTTCCCCAAGGAAACTCTATGTCTATTGTCTCGTGTGATTGATATGTTGTACTTGTTATTCTCTCATATAAGATATTAGATCATATTAAATTAATGCTCAAAATCTAACATGGAATCAAAGCTAACCTGAGAAGAAGACACTGTGCAGTTGTAGAAGCTAGGGCTTCTTGTTTTTTGGGTTTCTCTCCACAGATATTCAAAGGAAGGAGGCTAGATTGACTCTCCTCATCAAGGCACATCTTACTGTCGAAACAGAATTCAATTCCGAGCACTTTCAGTTTTTGACCTAAAAATTAGGGTTTCTACAAAAATTGGAATTTCTAAAATCTAAGACCACGGCTGGAAGATCCTCTGAAAAATAGAATTTTAGAGATTTGGATCGAACTTTTTGGTTGGGTGAAGCTCCGGGAAAGTCAAACCCTAATTCAGGGTCCTGCCAAGTGAATCCGAAAGTTTCAAAAGCAATTTTGAGGGGTGAAACTTTACAGTTTTCAAATTCTGAGTATACCAGCTTCATAAACTCAGCAAGGTGCATCTTTCTATCCTTTCAGAAGTTTGAAATTCAAAGTTTGAATTTTTAGGGTTTCTCTAACAAACCCTAATCCAGCTCCAAATTCAGTTTTCAGCAAATCAAGTGGTAAGACCTAAATCCTTTATATTTCCATTTGAAGTACTCTTTAAGATGTCTCACCACACCAAGCTTGAGGATAAGCTTGAAGGGGTTGATAACTTCTGAGCATGAAAGTATAGGATTGGGTTAATCCTGGAAGAAAATGAATTGGATATCTAATAAGTGAAGAGGTCCCTGTCCCAAAGGGAGAAGAGGCTAAGGCCTTACACAAGAGGAACTTGGTAAAGGACAAGACGATCATTGTTGATTCTATCAAAGACCATCTCATACCACATGTGTCATCTCTAAAGACAGCTAAGGAGATGTTTGATTCCTTACCAAGCTATTTGAAGGAAAGAACATAAATCAGAATATGACCTTGAGGAATCAACTAAAGAATGTCAAGATCCAGAATGCAGAGACCATGCAGTCTTATTTCTCAAGGGTCTCCCAAATAAAAGAACAACTTGAAGCTGTAGGAGAAGATATAGAAAATGGAGAAGTGATTATGACCACTCTTAATGGCCTTCCTAGGTCATGGGATTCCTTCATCCAACACTAGTACAAAATGAGAGATAAGTGACTAAGCGACTAAAAAATTTAGTCACCACTGTTTTTTTCAAGGGATAAACGACTAAAATTGAGCAATTTTAATTAAGCCAACAAAAAACGACTAAGATAAACGACTAATTTAGTCACGGGATAAAATATATGACTAGATAACAAGTGACTAAATAAAAATGACTAACATAAATGACTAATTTAGTCACAGGAATATAGATATGACTAGCTAAAAACGATTGATGTGAATTAATTGTTTATGTTAGTCATTTTTAGTTGTGTCACACTGACAATGGAAAGTTACAATTTTGATAATGAATTTGTACAATATTTTACTAAATTTTAACAATGTGGATAGATGTAACCGCTAAGTACAAAAAAATAGAAACGAGGAGAAAGGTCTTCATCTATGAGCCAAAAATAGGAAAACTGCCTATGGAAAAAAATAGATCCCCGCACCACTCCTCAAAATGAATAAACCCCTCTAAGGCCACAAGACCGTGTCTGGATAAAGCGTCCGCATGTCTATTGAAATCCCTGAAGATATGCATGATAGAGACATCAGGAAAGGCCTTGAGAAGAAGATTAAAATGAGCCATCCAAAATGAGAGCTCCATCACCTTTAAAGAGCACAGACCTTTCACCCAATCAACTATAAGGTTAGAGCCACCAACAATATGGTGTAAAGAAATATGCTGAGAATTGGAAAAAAAGAGGGCATGCCAGAGTGCCAATAGCTCTCCTCTCGTATTTTTCCCCGATCAACCGCAATTTAACCATAAATTAAAGTGACGATCTGGCTCCATTAAAATAATGAGAGCCCCAACACCACAAAAACAACCAGCTTGTTCCTGAGAAGTCCCGTTGAAAAAGGCCAACTTGCATCCAGATAAAGGGGTTGGGAGGTTCTTCCATCTATGCCAAGTGCCAGAGGAGTTCCATAAGCTGAATTCATTCAATGTGTTGATTCCATGTTGTTGGAGCTAGAGAGTAATATCATGAATCTCATAGGTGTTATGAAGCGGATTGTTCCCCATGTTTTTATCAGATAATAAATTCATTTTTCTTCCATTACCTGGAACCCAATAAAGATCGTGTATGAATAAATCCCAAGCTGCTTTGCACAAGGTCCAAGTCAAGGAGCCTTTGGAGGTGGGCTTGCTATCGACGCATCTGAGGATGTTGTTTTCGAGATATTTTTTCCTTAGAAAATGACTAAATCGGTTATGTTTTTTGTGTAGAATTTGTCAAACAATTTTCCTCCCATTGCTAAGTTTGCATGAAGTGGATCCCGAATTCGAAGGCCACTCGAAGACTTTGAGAATTTGGTGTTGCTCCAACTTACTAGTGGGTTTTGCTGCTGTTGTTTTTTCCTCCTGTCCACAGGAAGTCTCTCAAGATTTTGTTGATCTGTTCAGAGACTCCTTTGGGAGCTAGCAAGATGGAGGATTGATAGATTGGAAGGGCTGAGAGAACGACTTTTACTAATATCATTTTACCGGCTTTGTTGAGCCAGTAACCTCCCCAATTTCTTATTTTTGACTTGATTTTGTTGATAGTCTCGTCTCACATTCCAGAATTTGTGTGTATCTGAGTGATTGGGAGGCCTAAGTAGATGAATTTGTCCCAATGTTTGTGGAATTTGATTCCCAAAATGGTGCCAATGTTTGCTGCAGAAGTATTATTTAAATTCCAGCCGTATACAACACTTTTGCGAAGGTTAATCTTGCCTCCAGAGGCGTTCAAGAGATATACACATAGGGAAAACTTCTAGCACTAGTTACTTTGGATTTCATAAAGACGGGGATCCTTCACGTCCCTTGAGATTTTCTACAGAACATTTGCTAGCTCCTGGAAAGATGATCCCAAGAATCCGTTTAAGTATGGGCACACCTATTTGCTTGCTACATGGGAGTGCAAAATAAAAATCATTATTGTGGAATGTATATTGCAGTGGGTAAATTTGACATGGATGATGGATCAAAGTGGAAAATCGGCAAAAAAGGAGATTTGATTTTAGAAGTAGTAGTGAAGGAGAACAACCTACCTATAGTCACTCTCAACTTACACAAATGCCAATCTCGTTGAGTAGTGTCCACTATTTACTAGTCCTTTCCTTTGAGATTTATCTTTCTTACATCGATTAGGTTCATCAACTCTACATTCCCCAATGCAGTCCTTTCTTTTCCATTGTTGCCCTTCCAAGTTTTACTTCCATCAACCCTACTTTATGTGATTTGCTGTTATTGACTTACTCTAACAACGATCCACAAATTGGTGTTTAATGTTTCTTAGTCTCTTCTCATTAGGGATGGATTTAGTGCACATTAATGCTCCCTGTAGTTTTTGAGGTCACCAATGTCTGTTTCTTTTGATGTCTTAACTTACGATGTCATTGTTTGTGACTGTCCTTGCTAACTTAGTCACCTTCCTTAGAATCGCTTTGCTCTTTGGAGCCTTTTTTTACTAGTGTTTGGGTTTATTGACCCTACTTTGCCTCATATTTTCCCATCTAACTAAATTAATGTATAGTGGAGTCCTTTGATATGTTTTTTGGGTTTCAATGACTTTACTTTCCCTAGTAATCAACTTTTGTCAAACATAAGGTGTTGGCTATCCACTAGTCTCCCTTAAGGAGCTCCAACTTGGTACAACATATTAGAGTTCTCATAACCAATTCAGATAACTCAAGAAATGGTTTGGATTTCCACCTAGCCATTGTTTAATTCCCCGATTCCTCAATAAGTTAGCATCACTAGCGACTCAACAAAACATCTAATTCAAGTGGATAGTTGCTTTCTTTTGGGTTTTATTCCTAGCTTCACCTACCATATTTGATTGCTATTGTGAAGTATGCCATTGTCCCATAAGAGCACTAATGTTGTTATCTAAGCCCTATTGTCTTCGTATATCTACACTAAGATCATAATAGGACAACACAAAAACAATGTCGTACTCACCTTACTTACACTTGGGTGTCAAACAATGTCCTTTGGAGGTGTCTTGTCCACTTCACACTCAGATGTAGGACTTGTCCTACAAAGCTTTCTATTTTTGAGATCTCATGATGCACAACATGCTAGTCCAACTTTGTCCCATTTCCCTTTAGGCATGTGTGCCGTGGTTAATTTTTTATGAATCCAAATTGTTTACATATCACAAAAACAAAACAAAATTGCCCATTGGTGCACTAGAGTCTACTATTTGTTTGCAAGTTTGTTCAAAATTCCCTACAGATTGTTGGACACTACATACCCAACATTAGAGACACCTAACCATAATGTTGGACACTGCACACCTAACCATAGCTCATTCAAAAACATGACAATAACCAAACAAAAAATGAGCAACAATAAATACATTTCATTACTGTGACACATGAATCATAAAGAAATAATAAATAAAGAAAAATGAGCAGCAATAAATCCATTCCATTAACCGTAATACATGAATCACAAAGAAACAATAACCTAAAGAAATCATTAGGTTCACATGTCAACAATAACACTAAACATTCACACTCGCAATAAAAATACATCAATGTGAGAACTTGAATTCTAGGAGAAAACCCACTTTACAACATATCCTTTGCATTTCGAATTTGTGACAAGAGAGACATGTCCCACTATGTCATTGACTAACTTATCTACTCCAGTACGATACATACAAATAGTAGAAACAACAACAACAACAACATCATGTTTAACGTATTTACTACACCACGATACATACAAATAGTAAAAACAACAACAACAACATGTCCAACTTATCTACTACACTAGAATACGAGAATACATACAAATAACAACAATAACATATACATATATAACTTTTTGCTTTATATACAAATGAACAAATTAACCATATATATAAATATAAAAAACTAACTAACTAAAACACTTTTTAAATTATTTGAATTAAACTTTGAATACAACGCTAATTGCTCTACAAAAGTGAGCATATTCAATCCTTCAATTCCGTTTCCATTAAGGTGTATAATTGTGTATTGAATCTTATTTTCCCATTCGTCCAATTTGGCTCTTTCTATTCAATGTTTTCCGATATGAAAGCCATATATTTTTGTTCCTGGCGTGCAACTCATGTGGTGGTTCTGTTCTTTTCGACGAATCATTGACCTATGGGCAATTTTGCTTCTCTACGAAGCTCATTGAATCGAATTTCATGGTTCCATTATTTTTGAGAAATGATCGGACTATCGTAAGCATAAAGTAACTTTCCTGTTTTGAATTTCAAACACGTAGAGATCCGAAAGTAGCGGAGGGAGGTGTTGGGTGTGTTATATCTCTTCACATGGTGGGTGTGTGTACACCACGATCCCCTCCCTTTGTTTCGGACCGTTAGGTTTCGAAACGACACGGAGGGGGTCGTTAGGCCTCCGGAGTCCGCGCGGAGCGCAAAATATTTTTGGGCTTTTTTTGCTTTTTTGTTGTTTAGGCCCATTGTATTCTATCAAATCCCGGTAAAGGGATTAAGGTTGTAACCTAATTTCGGGTAAACGAATTAGGGTTTTAGATGCTGTGAATACCATATATTGTATTGTAAATGGTTAAGAAAACATATAATGAAAAAAGTTGTGCGGCTCTAAGTTTTGCTGGTTTTTTACCGGTTAAGGGTTTCCAGGTGAAAATCTCTGTGTTATGCGTGTGCCATTGTGTATTTTCTGTTATTGGTTAAGAATCTGTATGATTTTTTACTGCACTGTTAAGGTTTAAAACTATCAGGTGGGAAATTTTCTGTAACAACAGTAGTTTTTTTGAAATTTATGGGTTTTGTGTCGCAGTAATAATACATACACGGGTAGGAGAGGAGGGACAAACATCCACACATTGGAGATCAGTCATGGTGCAGAAAACTGAAACAACCATGAATTGGTTAAGGCAGCTGAGGAGTAGCTTTGGGATTCCATTCCTTCTACTTATTTATTTGATATATTGGACTCATGTTTTCTCATATATGACCCAGCACATTTTCTTCATACTTACTTTTAGGTTCTTTGCACTATAAATGCTTCTGTATAAGTTGATTTTATGACAATTTTTGGAGCAGAAATTGGAATTCTTGTGCTTAGTCAAGTGCCCAATTGGCCATTTTTTACTAAATTTGAATTTCTCACTGACCCAGTCAAACATCCTGAATTTCTCAATGGCCAACCCAGTTTTAAAATTTTTTGGGTTAAATGGCCCTTTGTTAATGAAGTGGCTCTGTTTGGGGATTAGGTGTTTAGAGTATCTATGTCAAATTCATCCATGTCTTGCGTTTAGCTTCCTCTGAATTTCCCACTGACCTGGTCAAGCATCCTTAATTTCTTGGGATTAGGTGTCTGGAGTATCTATGTCAAATTCATCCATGGCTTGCATTTAGCTTCCTCTGAATTTCCCACTGACCTGGTCAAGCATCCTTAATTTCTCATTGGCCACCCAGTTTTATAATATTTTTGGGTTAAATGGTCCTTTGTTAATGAAGTGTCTCTACTTTGGGATTGGGTATCAGGATTATCTATTATGTCAAATTCATCCATGGCTTTCACTTAGCTTCCTCCCTTGAGAGATTCTGGAAGGTTTCCAGAGTTTAATTCATCCACGACTTACACTTAATTTCCTCCCTTGAGAGATTCCGCAAGGTTTCTAGGGCTTCAACCCTGTCTCGGATGTAATAATCAACTCTATTGATTATATGAATGCAACAACATATTTTCATGGGCTTTGAAAGTTTGAACATACATATTTTCATGGGTTTTGAAAGTTTGAACCTGGGGTTGAGCACCGAAAGTGCTTTGATTTAACCACTGGATCACAACCAATTCACAAAATTGGTTTTATGTTTACTACACTGATATCAAATTGTTTTCAAGGCAGTTAAACCTCTCTTTTTGAGTTGAGAGGGTGTCAAATTCGATTGCATTCAGGCTACCTTTGGCTAAAAGCCATGACTAGTCACCCAGGGTTTGCACCTGGCCTCATGTGCATAGAAGCTATTTTTAGCGCTGAGAGCTCTGGATCATAATCATAATGATATATTATTGTTGCACAGTGTTACACAATTCAAATTAGTCAGGGATACCGGGAATTTGGAAATCTAGAATTCTTAATCCCCTTAACTGATTCATTCTATATTCTTGAAAAGAAGAGGGATAACAAGCAAAGGTCTTTCGATATTCTAACCCTCGGATCTATAATTTACGTACAGATGCCCATGACTTTTGACATATGCAGTGAAGTTGTTTTTAGTGTCATGGGAGTTGAACTAGATGCCATCAAGTAGCATATGGAAGGTACCTGGGAATTCTAGATGAAATCATCAAATTCACATTGATGAAATCATAAATAATTTGGACTTACTATAAGGATTCAAACATTCATTGTTTCTTTTAACCTCTCGGCTCTCAGTGAGACTATTCAAACAAACACTTACCACATAACAAAGTTAAAGCTCCCCAAAGTTGGACAGGACCCAGGTGCATGCTCCTATGGTTAGATACACCTAGCCATGGCACTGGAGCATTTATATTGTGTATGCAAGTAGTGTGATTTTGTTTCCTGTTTTGACTGTTTTCACCTAGATTTTATTGCAGAGGGTTTATCTTATATGGATCTACCTCCATTTTGTTATGATATTATGCTTTTTATTTAATATTTACCCATTCACTTTTTCTTTCTCAGGGAATAGTTTCCCAAGGCATTCCTTATCTTGCTATTATTATTGTTGTATTCTCAAGTCATGTGGACTTATTTTGATCATTAGTGGGCATTAATCTAATTTCTTTCCTTCTGTAGATTGGACGAGCACTAATGGCCAATTTCTAAAGCTATTCATTACAGAGTAATTTTTATCTTTGCCAAAGGAAAATCTTTAGATGCTCCAGTGACTAGTCAAATGCTTAAATAGGTTGAGGGATGAAGGTCATTAATTAAAATGCAAGAATGAAAAGGGATTGCTATTTAGGATTATATGGAACTGGACTAGAACCAAGATATGATTTTAATTCATAAGGTTTCTGTTGATTTTTTCCTCTAATATGTTCTCAGAAATGAAGTTGTTGGGCAATTTGATTTTATTTTCAGGGTTTTAGATCCTTTGCCTGGTTGGCAGTTTCATACCATTTGAAGGAAGACCTTAAATTGAGCCCTTCTACCTCCCAATTTGTGGTTTCAATTGCATTTTTTCCATGGAGCGTGAAACCAATATATGGGTAGGTTTCTCTTTTGTCTCTCTTCTCTCAATTTCTCAGTTAACCTGCCTTCTAAGACAATTGCTAAGATATCTTATATCAAAGGTTGTGGCAATATCATGCTGACTAAAACCATATCTTCATACAGAATCTTGTCAGACTATGTACCAATTCGAGGCAGAAGACAACTTCCATATTTGATCATAGCAAGCATTCTTTCGCTGGTTCCATGGTTGTTTCTTGGAGTTGTTGAATCAGCTAGGAATTCATATGTATTACTCATGGTTTTGCAGTGGAATTGGCAAACTATTTTGATCAGAGTATTCTTCCTGGATTTTCTTCTCGTAGCGAAATATATTGTAAGTCTAGTATCTCCATAATATGCTTTAGGAAGTGTATCTTTTAAAAGGCTTAAATATCGTTATCTTGTTATCAATAAATTTGTCCTCTTTCATGTTAAGGTGAATAGCACTCGAGTTTGAATTTTGGTTATTTATGCAGTATCCACTCATTGAATAAATTATCCACAGAAAATTTAGAGTTCTCTTCCTTATTATAATCAACTATTACAGGGCAAGAAAAACAAGCGCCTTTTTTGGGTGCCTGCTGTGGCTCCTTTAATCTCGGTCATATTGGCAACTCTCATTGTCTATTTAAGCCGTGCATACAAACATGGTGTACAAATTGTAAGCACATGGTTCTTCTATTTGAAGTGATTATTATTTATTATTACAAAGGCTAATCATGGATACCCTCATTTTATGGTTCTGACAATGGACCATGCTGTATTCAGGTAAAACGTATAAAAAAGGGAATAAATCCTTCTTCCATAAGTAAACTTGCTTTCAGTGGACGTCTCTTGCGAAAGGTGTTAAAATTGTTTCCGTTGTTTCTTTGATTGCTCTTACGGTATGATCAAAAGATCCCTTGCATATAAAATATGGCTTTTAGAAAACTTTGAACTATCTTAATTTTTTCCTTTCCTTTAGAGAAACAGAGAAAATCTGCTCCTGAGCTTCAATGAGATAGAAATTTAACATTAAAAAGTATGAAGTAACTGTAAGCTCTCTAAATTAATATTAACAACTCTTCAACTAATTAAGGAAATAACTGATTTCTCGTTGAGAGCTTCGGGAATGGTCCATAACTCCCTCAACGGTTCTCTATCTTGATCTATGGAACAATTGACACATAGCCATCAGAAGCTTGATGGAATCTTGGCTATTAAACCCCTGTTTGGTCCCCAAGCTCGCTAACTCAATCCCCTTCAGTTTTACACCATCAAGAAAGAGAAAGCAGAGCTTGGAAGTGCCGTACAGGAAGCTAAACGTTGTGGAACAGGGAAAGTTTCTACAGCAAGTCAAGTAGCATCAATGGCTGGAGGTATGATCTATTTGGTATTCATATTCGATTCTGTATCAGAGTTTTATTCCCCATTTTCAGAATCAGAAATTTTTTCTTACAGTTGGTGTCAGAGCAAGTTATCTCTGCCTTGATGTTCTATATGTAGTTGCCACTGTAGAGTTTTTTCTGTGCATCCGTTTTTCTTTTTATCCTCAGCTGTGAGCCTGTTGAGTTATTGTAGAGGTTGCATTCTCTTGCTGACTATTTTGTGATAAGAATATTGGGTTTTCTGCTTGCCCGTGAACTGTTTAAGGAGGGTTTTCTGACTTAAAACCTATTATTTATTGCTTATGTATTTAAAAATGAATTGATGTGTTGGTACAACAACGTTCTAATGAATCGAGGGATTGGTTGGGAGTGTAGACTGTATTTTTATATTACTGTATTTTTGAACACCCCGACAGAATCGAACCAGCCTCTCCTCTGCTCACTATTTTGAACATGCCGTGAGTATTACTGTATTAACTGCTGCATATTCGAGCAGCAGGAGGGATGTGTTGAGAGAAAAGCTTTGTGGGTGGTGTGCAGCCTTGGGAAGGCTAGCTCTCAGGGAAGCCTTCACCCAGAGGGAGCTTTGATCTCTGTCGTGAAGCTTCGTTTTTGGAAGGACCAAAAATGCCCAGCCATTTGTTTTGGAGGCATTTGCGTCTCCCTAGCTCACTCATTGCCGGGTTAAATGCTTTTCTTCTGACATCTCTGCAGTGCTCCATTAAGTGGGAAAAAGCGTTTTGGAGCTGGGGATCATTTATTTTATTTTTATTATTATTTTTTAGTTGACTGGTTTCGCTTTCTTAAGCTGCTTTAAAAACTTATTTAAAACTCGGTGGAAATTTTGGTGATAGGCATTAAACCGCCATCGATTCTGGAGGATCTTTATGTTTTCCTTTTACTTATGGCATCAATTTCTGGGTTGGATGGAACCTCTGCAACTCTGTTTGAATGGATGCTTTCGTATTGAATGGGTAGAGGGTTTTGTGCTCTCTCTAAAGGCATTCGTTTTGAATGAAAGAAAGGTTTTATGTTCTGAGTTTCTTGTTTATTGAATAAAATCGTGTTGGTATTGAGTGCTGGGGTAAACGTTTTGTGCATGCTCTGTGTTATCCTTTTGAAGGATAGAAACTTGTTCAGTATTTTCGTTTTGCTGACTGGAATTTTTTTTTTTAAGGCTCTGCGTGTGCACTTTTAAGGATAAAAACATTTAGTGTGAATGTTGGCTGGAACCCGAGCTCTGAAAGCTCTGTATGCCTATATATTGTCACATAAATTCACTCCCAAAACCTTAAAGATGTTAATAGTTGTTTGTCAATGCATATCTATATATTGTGGAAATATATTGATAAGAGATATCCTTGGATATAGTTGTACAAATAGTAAAAATATATATATATATATATATGTATTTTTTAATGGTTAATATATATATATATTAGACCATGGTAACTTTATTTATATATTTATACATGGTCAAATATGTTGGGCTATATGAATAGATATATAATGCATAAAGAGAGTGGCTCTGCTTCACATACCTTTCTGTGAGATAATGGATAAATGCCTAAGCTTTTATACCATAATGGTGATGTTTTATACATATATATAAGTTTTATACATATAGATATTTCATTTGCATGATTAGTATCAAGTTAATTTTATGCATAAAAGTAATAATGTCTAGTGATCTATATAATTTTAATTGATTAGATAATAGCCACAACATCTCTAATTAAATAATATTATATATTATGTTTGATTAAGATCAAGTAAAGAATATTTAGACATTAATTGTAATTAATTATACTGAATATAATAAATTTTATCCCACAGGAATTTTTATTATATTTATGTAATTAATTAGGATAAAATATTGAATTATTCATAACTTACCCATAGGAATTATGAATTAATAGTTTTATCATAAAGAATATTTTTGAATCTGCTTGAATTAAAAATTTAGCCCACAGGAAATTTTTTATCTCAATAGATTCAATATTAAAGCATGAATTTACATTGGTAAAACATGAAAATTTTATTTGGTCTCAAATTTTAACGTAAGCATGCGATCTTTATTTTTATGCAGTTGTACAACCTGCAAATTTCTCTGAAATTCGTTTTGATATCCCTGAACTTAAGGGAGATAACTATAAAGTCTGGAAGGAGAGAATTCTCCTTCATTTGGGATGGATGGACATAGATTATGCTATTAGGAAAAATGAACCACCAGCACTCACTGATACCAGCACTGCAGCAAACATCACACTTTATGAACAATGGGAACGATCTAACTGTCTTAGCATGATGTTCATTAAGACTAAAATTTCAGCTAGTATTCGTGGTTCCGTTGATCAGCATGAAAAGGTCCGAGACTTTCTGAAGGCCATTGATGATCAATTCGTCACTTCAGACAAGGCACTAGCAAGCACCCTAATCATGAATTTCTCATCCCTAAGACTCACCAGTGTGAAAGGTGTGCGCGAGCACATCATGCAGATGAGGGACACTGTGGCTCAATTGAAGAAACTCGAGGTTGAAATATCAGAGTCTTTCCTGGTGCACTACATCCTGAACACCCTTCCGCACCAATATGGACCTTTCAAAATATCATACAACACACATAAGGATAAATGGTCAATTAATGAACTTATGACCATGTGTGTTCAAGACGAAGAAAGACTGGTAATGGAACTGGGAGAAAGTGCAATGCTGGCAATGCATAGGAAGGGAAAATCTCAAGCCAATTGCAAATCTCAAGCCAATAAGAAAGGGAAAGGTAAAGTACCTCCCCAATCTAATATTAAGAAGGATTCCAAGTGTTTCTTCTGTAAAAAGAAGGGACACATGAAGAAGGAATGCGAAAATTTTTAGAAATGGCTTGCGGACAAAGGTAATGCAATCTCGTTTGTTTGTTATGAATCTAATATGGTAAATGCCAATATTAACACTTGGTGGATTGATTCTGGATCAACAATTCACATTTCGAATTCCTTGCAGGGTTTGCAAAGCCTAAGGAAGCCAGTGGGAAGTGAGCAAAGCATCTTATCAGGAAACAAGATGGGCTCGCATGTGGAAGCTATAGGAACATGTTGTTTAACTTTAAGTAGTGGTTTTGTTTTAGAATTAGATAAGACCTTTTATGTTCCAAGTTTTTCTAGAAACTTGATTTCAGTTTCAAGGCTTGTACCTTTTGGATATTCCTTCAACTTTTCAAAAATATCTTTCAGTTTATTTTATAAATCTGATTATGTTGGGAATGGTATTTTGTCTGATGGTCTTTACTGCATTAATTTACAAAACAATGTCACTTATGATTCAATGCATGTTAACACTGGCACTAAAATATGTGTTATTAATGATGATTCCTCCAAATTATGGCACCGGAGACTAGGTCATATATCCATAGAAAGAATTAAAAGATTGGTAAATGAAGAGATACTTAAATACTCTGGATTTTACTGATTTTGAGACTTGTGTGGATTGCATAAAAGGAAAGCAGACCAACAAGTCAAAGAAAGGTGCCAATAGGAGTTCAGACATATTAGAGATCATACATACTGATATATGTAGTCCAGACATGGACTCACATGGTCAGAGATACTTCATTTCTTTTATAGATGATTACTCACGATATATGTATCTCTACATGCTTCATAATAAGAACGAAGCATTAGATGCCTTTAAGATCTTTAAGGCTGAAGTAGAGAAACAATGCGACAAGCAAATTAAGATCGTGAGATCAGATAGAGGTGGAGAATATTATGGTAGATACACAGAAGATGGACAAGCACCTGGGCCATTTGCAAAATTTCTTCAAGAGCATGGGATTGTTTCCCAATACACCATGCCTAATTCACCCGACCAGAATGGTGTAGCAGAAAGAAGAAACCGAACTTTATTGGACATGGTGCGGAGTATGCTTAGCAGCTCCAATCTTCCTAAATCCTTGTGGACTGAAGCACTTAAGATGGCAGTGTATATATTAAACCGAGTTCCAACCAAGGCCGTTCCTAAAACTCCATTTGAATTATTGAAAGGTTGGAAACCGAGTTTTCGACATATGCGCATTTGGGGATGCCCATCTGAAGTGAGAATATATAATCCACAAGAAAATAAGCTGGACCCAAGGACCATTAGTGGGTATTTCATTGGATATGCTGAAATGTCTAAAGGTTATAGATTTTGTTGTCCATCTCATGGCACTAGGATTGTGGAATCAAGAAATGAAAAATTTCTTGAAAATGACTTGATCAGTGGGAGCGATCTAACCAGGAACATAGTTTCCGAGAAGGATCATTCAGAATCTCAACCTTCCACCTCAAGTGATAGATTGGTTATTGTTCACAGCACCCCTCAAGTACAAACTGGTGTTGAACAACCAATTGTTGAAGTTCCACAAGCTGCTGACGGCATTCTAGTAGATCAGGTAGTTCAAGAGTTTCCAAGAACTTTTGAACAACGAGTTGAACCACATACTTCTCAAGAAGATAGTGATACAACATTAAGAAGATCTACTAGACCAAGGAGATCAGAAATTCCTGATGATTATGTTGTGTATCTGCAAGAATCTGACTATAACGTTGGAGCCGAAAATGATCCCGAGTCCTTTTCACAAGCCATGAATTGCAAAGAATCGGAATTATGGTAC
Source organism: Larix kaempferi (assembly GCA_027924585.1). NCBI lineage: Eukaryota > Viridiplantae > Streptophyta > Pinopsida > Pinales > Pinaceae > Larix > Larix kaempferi. Next base: position 13,673,579 of record BSBM01000196.1, read on the forward strand.
GATGCCATGAAGGAAGAGATGAATTCTATGAAGAGTAACGAAGTCTGGGATCTTGTTGAGTTTCCTAATGGTGCAAAAGCCATTGGATGTAAATGGGCCTTTAAGACAAAGAAAGACTCATTGGGAAACATTGAGAGATATAAGGCTAGACTTGTTGCTAAAGGATTCACTCAGAAAGAAGGAATCGACTACACAGAGAATTTCTCTCTTGTATCTAAGAAAGATTCCTTACGCATTATTATGGCATTAGTAGCCCATTTCGACTTGGTGTTGCATCAAATGGATGTGAAAACGGCTTTTCTAAATGGAGATCTAGAGGAGGAGGTTTACATGAAACAACCTGAAGGATTCCCCTCTAGTGATGGTGAGCAATTGGTTTGCAAGCTCAAGAAATCCTTATACGGTTTAAAACAAGCATCCCACCAATGGTATTTGAAATTCCATAATGTAATTTCTTCTTTTGGTTTTGTAGAAAACATTATGGATCAATGTATATACCTGATAGTTAGTGGGAGTAAAATTTGTTTTCTTGTTTTATATGTGGATGGCATTTTGCTGGCAACCAATGATAAGGGTTTGTTGCATGAGGTGAAACAATTTCTCTCTAAAAATTTCGATATGAAGGATATGGGTGAGGCATCTTATGTCATTGGCATTAAGATCCATAGAGACAGATTTCGAGGCATCTTGGGTCTATCTCAGGAAACCTATATTAATAAAATTTTAGAGAGATTTCAGATGAAGGATTGTTCACCAAGTATAGCTCCCATTGTGAAGGGTGATAGGTTCAATTTGAATCAATGCCCGAAGAACGACCTTGAAAGGGAACAAATGAAGAAAATTCCATATGTTTCTATTGTCGGAAGCGTAATGTATGCTCAGGTCTGCACAAGACCTGACATTGCATTTGTTGTGGGAATGTTGGGACGATATCAGAGTAATCCAGGTATAGACCACCGGAGAGCTGCAAAGAAAGTACTGAGGTATCTTCAAGGAACTAAAGACTACATGCTTATGTATAGACGGACAGACAATTTGGAAGTAATTGGCTACTCAGATTCTGACTTTGCTGGATGTGTTGATTCATGCAAATCAACATTAGGATACATTTTTATGATGGCCGGTGGAGCTGTATCATGGAGGAGTGCCAAGCAGACCTTGATTGCCACTTCCACTATGGAAGCCGAGTTCGTCTCCTATTTTGAGGCTACTTTACATGGTGTATAGCTTAAGAGTTTCATTTATGGGCTTAGAATTATGGATTCTATCTCTAAGCCATTGAGAATGTATTGTGACAATTCAGCTGTTGTTTTTATGGCTAAAAACAACAAAAGTGGGAGTCGAAATAAACACATCGACATTAAGTATTTAGCCATAAGGGAACGTGTTAAAGAAAATAAAGTGGTCATTGAGCACGTCAACACTGAGTTTATGATCGCTGATCCTTTGACTAAGGGCATGCCACCGTTTAAATTCAAAGATCATGTAATGAATATGGGACTTGGTTCCATTATGTAGTTTCTCATTGTATGGACAATGTTATTTTTAATGAAATTCTTAATTACTGTACTGTTTTTTCTCATACATATGTGCACCTTAATTTAATTTGAGAAAATTCATCTATGAGGACCAAGAATAAACATAAGGTTATTCATTAAGAAATTGTTGCCACATAAATTAAAATAGCAATAAATACATAGTAATACATGGAAGGTAATACTTGTCATAAGAGGACTTATCCCCATGATTCTTGTATCTATTACTTAATACAGATTGTCAATAGGTTTTAAGAAGAGACATTAAGTTTGGAAGTATGGACCAAGTGGGAGAATGTAATCTCTCTTAATTAATATTAACAACTCTTCAACTAATTAAGGATATAACTGATTTCTCGTTGAGAGCTTCGGGAATGGTCCATAACTCCCTCAACGGTTCTCTATCTTGATCTGTGGAACAATTGACACATAGCCATCAGAAGCTTGATGGAAGCTTGGCTATTAAACCCCTGTTTGGTCCCCAAGCTCGCTAACTCAATCCCCTTCAGTTTTACACCATCAAGAAAGAGAAAGTAGATCTTGGAAGTGCCGTACAGGAAGCTAAACGTTGTGGAACAGGGAAAGTTTCTACAGCAAGTCAAGTAGCATCAATGGCTGGAGGTATGATCTATTTGGTATTCATATTTCGATTCTGTATCAGAGTTTTATTCCTCATTTTCAGAATAAATTTTTTTTGCTTACAGTAACAACTTACATCTTGTGATAGAAACAATGATTGAATGGAAAACTGAAGCTTACCTGTTTACACCGGAGGACTGTTTTAGGAAGGCATTGCTATAGGAAGAACTTTTGCAGCCTTGAAGGACTATCATTTGGATGGAAACAAAGAAATGCTAGCAATGGGTGTTATGAATAAAGAAATGCTAGCAATGGGTGTTATGAATATAGCTGGCTCATTGACTTCTTGCTATGTTACAATAGGTAGTTTGAGATTCCCCATTCATGACTGCTTCCTTCAAGCATTTTTTTTTGAATCTGAAAGTGACCCATTTGGTCATTTAATTATATGCTTGTTTTCTTTGGCAGGGTCCTTCTCACGCTCAACAGTGAATTATAATGCATGCTGTAAGACGATAGCTTCCAATGTTGTGATGTCACTTGTGGTTCTTCTGACGCTACTACTGATCACACCACTTTTTGAATATACTCCCAATTCAATCTTGGCTTCAATTATTATTGCTGCAGTTCTTAGTTTGATTGACATCAAAGCGGCAATTCTCATCTGGAAAACTAATAAGCTGGACTTTCTTGCTTGCATGGGAGCTTTTATTGGTGTAGTATTTGCATCCGTTGAATATGGAATTTTGATTTCAGTAAGCATTATTTTTTTCACTATGAATGGAATAAATTAAAGGCGTGAATATATGGATCATTCATTGGCTATAGAGACAAGTCAGATATAGGACAACAAAAGCAGAAGTGCAGCTGTTTCTAGGTATTACTTTATGTTTACATCTTTTGTATCTTAACAACTTATAAAATATAATGACTGTTTCAATATTGATTTAGTTTATTCTTTCCTGCTAGCATTTATAATCAATAGAAGCAGAATTTTAAACCCTACTTGTATTGTAATGAAAACAGGTTGCCCTGTCCTTTGGAAAAATTCTTCTACAAGTGACAAGGCCACGTACGGCCCTCCTTGGGAGAATTCCTGGAACAAATATATTCAGGAATATTGAACGGTACCCTTATGCCTCAAAAATTCTTGGCATATGAGTTGTGCGTATTGATTCTGCAATGTACTTCTCCAATGCAAACTACATTCGTGAGAGGTAAGAGACATTTGAGCTGCTTTATGTATTGTATGTTAGATGTTTTGTATAAGTTTTAATTTTTTTTGCTTGAAATGTATGTTTTTCTGTCTAGAGTGTACTGATATCATTTGATCATTTGTACTTTTAAGTTTTTGTATTGCAAATGTTTTGTAGACCTTTCAAGTGTTTGTTTTCTGGGATTGTTGTCATCATTATTACCAAATTTATCAAATTCTTTACATGAAGGATTTTAAAGGCCAGTCCTTTGACTTAGTAAACAGTTGAAACACTTGCATGCACCTTGCAATCCAATTTCTAGTGGAATACATAATGAAATTAACTTGGAAGTCAAATCCATTTTTCATGATTATATTCCCAAATAACTGAATAAATTACAGAGTGCAATATGCCATTGGTATGCTGTCTCTCCCATTTAAACTCCTAGGTCAAGTATTCCATAATATTACAGTTAGTGACTTGAGAATAGATGAACAACCCCTTGGATGCCATCCACTCTACAATTTTTCATGCATCCCCTTTTCTAGCAACATAATGGTGAAAAAATCATGGACCTTGCCTTGCCCAAACTAGCAATGCATGTAGAAGAAGACTGAAATCTATATGTGCAAAAAGCTTAGTTTTTTTCTTTTCAATGGATGTTTATCTACATGTCATTGCCATTCTATTGAATTGTTGTCGGGCTAGTTTTTGAATGCTAGAATGACTTCAGAATCCTTTTCTTTTCGTAAATAGAATCCCTTCTCATGCATTATTCTCTTCCCATTAAAGAAGAGCCATGCCTCTTCTAGACTTGGTTCTGTTTTTGAAATTGCATTATATTAATTTTGATGTTATTATATAGGCCCCTAACTAGGAACTTTCTCAAGGGTTTTCATTCTGATGGCATTAGGTGAAATTACTAATTTGTGTGATATCCTTGTTCTTAACAAAATTTCTTTATTGTATCACTATTTTGAGTCTTTGACATAGGAACAAAGTTGTTAGCTTTGTTAAACTATAAACAAGAGCCAGGTTCCATCCAAAGTTTAGTTTGTTTACAAACATCTAAACTTATGGTGTTATTGGATCAGTTGCTATCTAGTAGCATTACTAAATTGCTATTTTATTAGCATTAGATAAATTAACAGGAAATTCATGTTTCTTAACAAAATAATCTTCAATTGTATTACTCTTCTCACATACTCATGAAGTGTTTGATATATTGTGCAAATAAGAGTTAGCCATCTTCAAGGGTTAGTTTTGTTTTGGGACCCCAATAGTTATAAATTTTCTCTATGAGATTGATCCTTGCCTAGGATTATATTTGAAGCATTGAGGGTAAGCATTGGATGATTGTAGAGACATTTATATTAAGAGGATCCGTTACTAGTTTGATATTGAACAAAGCATTCAATGGAAATATATGATATTTGTATGCAAGGTAATCTCAAAAGACTAGCATCCCTTCGCAGTTATGGTTCCAGACCTAGATTGAGATGCAAAGCCAAAAGCTAGGGCAAGGGCAGGACAAAGATGCTGTAGAAGTAGCATTTTTTTAAGCAGCGAAGAAAACAACAGTTTCGCCAGCAGGAAAGGCATCAAAGCAAGCAACACCAGCAACGAAAGTACCAGGGGTGGAGGCAAGGGTAGCACCTATTGTGGTTGAACCTGTTGAAGCACTTGTTGATCTACCAGCAGCGGACCATATATCTATCAAATATAAAATAAGGGTAACCTTGCCAGCAAGTGAAGCAATAACCCCGCCGCCCCAATATCTGTGTGTTGCAAGGTAAATTTGGTCTTTCCTGTGTAATTTGGTGTTATGCATTTGTTTCTTGTTGGTTTCTGATATATATTCAACTGAATTTTGCAGGGTATTACAATAGCGGGGAGAACTTATCAAATTGCTTTGAGAATTGGAGCGTTGCTATTGGCAAGAAGGGGGATAGCTACTAGCTACTGCGAGGTAAGCCTTGCATGCGGTTTTGGGATTTCCTGTGCTTCGCATTTGGATTCTGGAGAAAATAGAGGCAAATATGCGGTTTGGGGTTTGATTAGTCTAGCGGTTTGGGGTTTGATTAGTCTAGCGGTTTGGGGAATGAGGTAGAACCAGCTATGCAGTTGGCTGTTCAAAGTTCCAGTGTTGCAAATATCTCTTATTTTTCCTTATATTTCCAATTTTTTTTTAGTTAATAAGGTTGATAATTTTTACAAGTCCAAGTCTATGCTTGCCGATATTTACCTATATTTTTTGATATTTCCCTGATATTTCTGATAAGTTTCATTCTGTATCCTCAGTGATATATTCCCTGAAACAATTTTTGTAGCAATGGTTTAAGCAACTTGTTTTACAAATCCCTGATCATGCTATCCATAGTTAGTTAAATAAGGTAAACACTATCCACATTGAGTGGGAGATGAACGGATTGTCAAACTCATGTTACCTTTCAGCTTAGAGAGGTATTTGTGTCATAGAAATAATTCCAAGACACACAAGTATTAGGTGTGTCTGGCTTATTTTATTGGCATTTTTGTGGAAATTCATGTGAAAGGTGTATATGTTTCAAGGGCTTCTATGCCATCGAAGTCACTAAAGACTTTTCTCCTTGAAGTCACTCAAGAATTTTCTCCTGGCATTATCCATCTTCCTTGTATCACAAAACTTGCATCTGGCCTCATCTGCTTTCCTTGCATTCGTGAACTTGCACCTGACCTTATCCATCACCTTGCCTCATTTTTCTTCCCTACATTACAAGATTTGCACTGGCCTTGTCTCCTTTCCATGCATTAGATGACTTGTACATCTCGTCGTTTGCTTTGAACCTGGGTTCTCTTCATAATAAGCACTCTGTCTTAGTACTAGACCTGGCACATTTGACACAATGCTATCCAGGGTTTTACTATGTTTTTTCTTCTTGTAATCAAGAAAATATTTCTTCCAAAAAATTATGCAAGATTCAAAGTTTAAACTGGCTCTTGTGATTGCACACAGAAGACATGCTTTCAGAAGGTCTGATTTAGTATATATTTCCAAAAAATATATATGAGGCTTAAATTGTCTTTAGTGGAGTGTACACAAAATTCATGTTTTTGAAAGGTGTGACTTAAGCCATAGTTAACCAAATTCGGCTAAACCAGGACAAAGAATTGAAAATACAGCTCCAGTACGGTTTGTTCGAATTATTTGGCTATGATACAGTTTGTGGGTAGCGGCTTGCATGTGAGTCAACTAACAGTGATTAATACTTGAGATTTCTATCTCCATGATTACATCTACAGTAAATATCATACCACCCACACGTACACATTCTATAGCAATACCATGCTTCATATCTTTCTCTATGCCTTACTCGACATCTCCTGCGCAGGAAATAATGAATATCACACTTTGAATTTTTATATCCTAATCTTTTCTGAACTGGAATTTTCTCATCTGAATGTTTTCTATATCACATAATTTGAATCCGAATTGGAAGTCGAACGTGGTAACTATACACAATTGGGATCATGCCATAAAACAAGAAAAGCTGAGGAGCACATCCCAGTTTCTCATCTATCTGGGCTTGAGACCCTAAATCTAATAAATGTTGTCCTGACTCCCAATAATTGCATAGAGTTAGCTCTTCTTTTCCTACATCTCATTTTCTTAGGAGGGGTCCTGGTAGGTGTGAATTTCATCATTTTGATCCCCAACAGTATCTTGGGATACCATTGTGGCTATTTTTCCTCTGTTTTACTATTGCCTACTATTTCTTGGTCCTGGTAGTGTGCCACAGGTTGACCAGTGATGGAGGACCTTGACTTTCATTGAATCCTCCACACCAAAAGACCCTCCTTAGCCATCATATAATCTCTCACAAACAAAAGAGCTATTATGGATGTCTTTTGAAGTTTAACCAGTGATGGAAGCTCTGAACTTCTGGTCAATGTTGTTGGAAAAAGGTTTCAATTCAAACAAGGTTCAATGGAATCAAAGACCATATGATGCAATAATATTAACAATGGAATCAATTTGCATGATTAGATAATAATTCAACATTGATCAAAACTATAGATGAAAAGTGAAATGTCAAGTTGCAAAAAGTGTCAAAAGACTAGAAGCATATATTTTCTCTTTAACCTAAGGATGTCAATGAATGTTGCATAGAAAAACTACTTCCCTTTGGCACACAAAAATGTAGAAAAAACATGATGTGGACAACTCCTAGCCACAACAATCAATCCCGGGGATGAATAATTCCTCCTTGGCAACTCAATTTGTTGGATAGCAATGTATATCAGCTGATTTAGAAAGTGAATATGCCCAGCAGTATAGTGAGTTTCCCCTTTTGACCTCAGTTTCAAAGCTCTAACCAGCAGAAGTGAAGAAATGAGTCCCACGACCCTCTTGGGGTTGTATCCTCCACTAGAAATAATGTGCCCTCTCCCACTAATCAAAGTTTCAACTATTATCATGGTGACCATGGTATCATTGTAAGTGCCTATTTTGCATAAGTGGATGTTTACTTTGGTGCTACATTGGTAATTTTTCCATTCATGTCGATGAATAAATCCTTGGATTTACTAGTGGTAGCCTGGAGCTTGTTTAGTTGTGGGGATCTTATCAATGTGTTGTTGGTATCCTTGGTATACTCCATTATTTATTTAAATTTATGGTTTTATAATGATATTTTTCTTCTGTTGGGAGGTTGTTTATAATGTTACTGATCAGAAGAGTTTCAATAATGTGAAACAATGGTTGAATGAGATTGATCGCTATGCGAGTGAGAATGTCAACAAGTTGCTTGTTGGAAACAAATGTGATTTGACTACTAATAAAGTTGTTGATTATGATACAACCAAGGTAATGTTAAATGCTGAGTAGCTATTGATTGTTGGTATCCTCGGTATACTCCATTATTTATTTAAATTTATGGTTTTATAATGACATTTTTCTTCTGTTGGCAGGTTGTTTATGATGTTACTGATCAGGAGAGTTTCAATAATGTGAAACAATGGTTGAATGAGATTGATCACTATGCGAGTGAGAATGTCAACAAGTTGCTTGTTGGAAACAAATGTGATTTGACTGCTAATAAAGCTGTTGATTATGATACAGCCAAGATAATGTTAAATGTTGAGTAGCTGTTGATTGTTGGTATCCTTGCTATACTCCATTGTTTATTTAAATTTATGGTTTTACAATGACATTTTTCTTCTGTTGGCAGGTTGTTTATGATGTTACTGATCAGGAGAGTTTCAATAATGTGAAACAATGGTTGAATGAGATTGATCACTATGCGAGTGCGAATGTCAACAAGTTGCTTGTTGGAAACAAATGTGATTTGACTGCTAATAAAGCTATTGATTATGATACATCCAAGGTAATGTTAAATGCTGATTAGCTGTTGATTGTTGGTATCCTTGGTATACTCCATTATTTATTTAAATTTATGGTTTTATAATGATATTTTTCTTCTGTTGGCAGGTTGTTTATGATGTTACTGATAAGGAGAGTTTCAATAATGTGAAACAATGGTTGAATGAGATTGATCACTATGCGAGTGAGAATGTCAACAACTTGCTTCTTGGAAACAAATGTGATTTGACTGCTAATAAAGTTATTGATTATGATACAACCAAGGTAATGTTAAATGTTGGAGTAGATTTGGCATCATGTGCACTGTTATGTGTTTCACTGTATGCATCATCATCATTGACTTGATGAGGATTTAAATATGAGTGTGCCTTGAAGTTGTTGGTGCTCTGTTTTTTGTTAATTGCAACACTATGGCAGTTTGTGGTCTTAAGTTTGTTGACTTGGCTTGTAGATTCTTTTTTTTTATTAATCTCAAGGGTTAGTTTTTTTTGTCACTTTTAAGGCTACATTTTTCTTGACATGCTTTGTGTATTTTGTTCTTCAAGGCATTTGTTGATGAGATTGGCATTCCATTTTTGGAGACAAGTGCGAAGAATGCAACAAATGTGGAGCAGGCTTTCATGACCATGGCTACTGAGATAAAGAACAGGTGCACTTTTTTGTTATGATGTTTTCCAACCTTTAACAAGTGCCTATATTATACAATTGTGATGTTAGATGTTTGTTTGACTCCCTAATTATAATTGTGTGTAATGGTGTAAACCTGTGCCAGCAAATCCTAATGAATCTGGTTGAGATTCTCCTTTTTCTATGATCCTGCTGTTTTATGATAAAGTTAAGTGGTGATACATAATTCAAATTACATGTCATGACTATTGGTAATCTTGTTGGTTTGAGACACGTTCCTATTGTCTATTTTATTGGTCATAGTTGATATAACATTGGGAAAATACTGATTTTTTCAGGTCATGACAGAGTGTTGTAACTATATACCTTGTCCATTCATTGCTTTGAAATCAACACTGTAGATGAACTCACAAATTTTTATGGCTAAGTGAATTGTATATAAAAGTTTGTATTTTGTAAGCATATAAATACTCGTGCCTATCATGTATTTATTTGAAAATTTTGTTGCATATGTATCGAACCTTCATCTATATTCTATTATTGTTTGCTTGTTTACTTGAGTGGCCATTAACGTATGACTTGTCTCTGTTCTAGTGACTTAGATATTTTAAAATCAAAATTGATAAACCTCATTGATTGCATTTGAAAAGGGCCATTAAAGAACTACATCCCACACTCTACTTCTTATTCCTAAAAAAATTATTGTACGTCTTGTCCCCATAGAGCAACAGTGCCAATGATTATGTCATTTTCAGTTCCTGAACCTGGACATTTTAATTTCTAGGTTGCATGCATTCACATCACTAAACCTTCTTCATAACAATTTTGGTCAGGCTCCAGGCTTCCAGGCTATAAAATCTTGCAAGCATCTTGAGCATATCTATCAATATGCTCAAGATATTCATGCCCAAGTGAATTGTATCTAGAAGTTTTCATGTTGCAAGCATATAAAATTACAAATACTCATGCCCATCATTTATTTATTTGAATTTTTTGTTACATATGGATTGAACCTTCAACCATATTCTATTATTGTTTACCTCTTTACTTGTGGTGGCATTACCATATGACTTGTCCCTGTTCGAGTGACTCAGATATTTTAACATCAAAAATTTAAATATCAAATTTGATTAACCTCTCATTGATTGCATTTGATCCACGACATCAAAGAACTATATCCCACACTTTATTTGTTGTTTCTAAACAATTTCTTAGAGTCAACAGTTCCAATGATTATTCCATTTTCAGTTAAGCTTTTTCCTAGGCCTAGATATTTCTAATTTCTGGGTTGCATGCATTCGCATCACTAACCCATCTTCGTAACAATTTTATTGAGGTTCCAGGCTTTAAAATCTTGCCAGCATCTTAAGCATATTTATCAAGCAAAGCCTTGTTTTCACGAAATTGTTGAACCACAGAGAGACTGATATGTTTCTCCTTTTACATGGAATTCTTTCCTAAGATGCAGCGTAGCCTTGAAAGAGGGTTTTCGAGAAAACAAATTCCCCTATACTTCAGAATAGAGCGTCCTAGATAGAGTCCTCATTGTGACATCTTGATTTTAAGGAGACTATATTTTCTATTTTCTATGAAATACTATTGACTTAACTCCATTTATTTTGTATTGGAGGATGGCAATTCAGCCTGCCATGAATAGCAGCAAACCTGCTACTGTACAAATGAAAGGGCAGCCTGTTGTTCAAAAAAGTGGTTGTTGCTCATAAGACAATTCCTAGAATAAATTTTACTGCAACTGGTTTTGAATAAGTGAAGCTGAAGATAATTGTATGTATTTTGGATCTCAGACATGCAAACGTCTCTAGCTATCGAGAGATCAACAATTCATAGACAATTAAAACAAATTTATTGCAAGTTGGATCTTGTATTCTTTTCTGTCTATGAAGGGCAGTAGCTTGCTTTTGTTCCTGATAATTTGTACAGCCATGGATTATTGTACTCATGTGTAGTTTGTAAGATCAATCTTCTTTGAATTTTCATCATTGTCACAATTGAACTGTTATATGTTAGAATTCTTTTAGTACTTGAAGCATTATTCTTGAATATGTTTGACTTTCATTTTGTTCCCATGCAAAATTTGTTTGAATATCATCATTTTCAAGCAATAACAACTTCTTAAAGGGTGCTAGCTCAATGGTAGAGCACCTGCCTAATTATAGGCAAAAGATTGGTGGTTCAATTCCTCCATACCCTATCATAAATTAGTGACTAATAAAACGACTAAATTCGCATATATACGACTATTAATAGCTAATTTCCAGTATCTTATAGAGTGACTAACGTTTAGTCGTATTTAGCTTACTCATTAATATGTTATTATCTAGTAGTTTATTTAGTCGTATATTTGGTCATTAATTGTGACAATAAATGACTAAATCAGTGAGTATCAATGACTAAATCAATGACTGAATCAGTGACTAAATCAATGACTAATAAGTCAACCAATTAATGACTAGTGAAATACGACTAGAGATAAGATAGCGGAAATTGGATACTATTAGTCACCGACTCAAAAATAGTTGTTTATAGTCGAATTTTAGTCATTTTTTTAGTCATTACTTTCTCATTTTGTACTAGTGCAAGGAATTTGTGCTAGAAAGAAACTTATCTCATTCAGTAGGCTGTGAGAATAATGCTCACAGGAAGAAGCTCAGATTGTACCTCGAGAAGAGAAGATGGGGAATGAAGACCAAGCTCTCATAGCACACTCCAAGAAGTATGATGATAAGAAGGGACATCACCACAGTAAGAAAGAAAAGCACCACCATCAGAACTAGAGGGGTAGCTTCAGATCTAGAAGAAACACATCCAATGACTGATGCTTTACATGTGATGAAAAGGGGCACTATGCCAGGGATTGTCCCAGAAACAGTAAAGATGGCCCCCACAAGAAAAAGAAGAACATCAAAAGAAGACATCATTCTCACACTGCAGAGGATGATGAACCTCCCAGGAAGAGGGCTAGGGAAGAAAGTGAAGATTCTTCTAGTGATGAAGAGTATGTTTTGATTTCTTCCCTCACTGGTACCATTACTCATGGAAGTAATGATTGGCTTATAGATAGTGGGACTTCCAAACATATGAAAGGATTCAAGGAATCCTTTATGAACCTATCTAAACATGAATCACCCCACAAGGTGAAACTTGGGGATGACTACCAGTATCCCATAAAAGGAAGTGGTGAAGCCTCCTATAAGCTAGACTTTGGAAAGTCTATGAAGATGAAAGATGTACTATATGTTCCAGGTCTCAAGAAGAACCTTCTCTCCATATTTGCATTGGATGCAAAAGGCACAAGGGTTGCATTTGTAGATGGTCAAGTTATTATGTGGCCAAAAGGTAAGACTATAGATGATGAAGTAGTGATTGGAGAGAAAGAGGGAGGATTATACAAATTGAAGGGCCAACCAGAACAAGCCTTGGTTCATAACTCAGTAGAGCCAAGTGAACTTTGGCATAGAAGGCTTGCACATGTGCACTACCAATTGCAAGCAAAGCAGTAGAAGGTCTTCCAGAAATCCAGTCAAAGTATGAAGATGTTTGCAAAGGATTTGCAAAAGGAAATAACACAAAGATGACATTTACAAGCAAGTAAGGAAAAAGGAAATATCCACTCCGATGTATGTAGTCCGATTTCATCCAGTTCTCATAGTGGGTATGTATATTATGGTTCTTTCATTGATGATTTCTCTAGGAAGACTTGAACTTATTTCTTGAAGAACAAATATGAAGTATTCAACAAATTCAAGGAATTCAAAGCCTTGATAGAAAACCACACTGAAAAGAAGATCAAGACCTTTAGATCTGATAATGGTGGAGAATTCACTTCAGAAGACTTCAGGAAGGTATGCAGTGATTCAGGGATTAAGCGGGAGTTGACCACTCCTTACAATCCACAACATAATGGAGTTACAGAAAGGAAGAACTTCTCATCCACTTTCAACATTGGTTAAGGTGCACACTATCAGGGACTCCAGTGGTTCCTGCAAGGAAGCAAAGATTGAGAGGGAGTCCACCCAACAAACAAACAAAGATAAGTATTTGAATTTGTCATTTCTTGTATATCTTATTGTTTAAATAATATTGTATATACTTATGTTCCTAGACTTAGGTTATGTATTATGCATATTAGAATAATTGCATTAATGAAAAATATACTACTAATATGCATGTGATGGGTAAGTGGCGTATGGAACTGTACAACATTCCATTGCTACTTATCTAGAATGAAATGTCTTTGCTGACATGTTGGGAGTAGTGCAAACTCTTAACAATGTTCTGGTAGAGATGGAAGGCATCTAGAAAGTTATGGGATATGGATGAATGTTGTATTGAAGCATTGGCTAAGATAATTGCATGACTGTATGACATATGTAATTTTATGTGTAAGATTTTGTTCTAAAAACTATGAGAAGTTTCTAATCATGCAATTGAATTTGACTTGTAGGAAAAATCGTGTATCACCTACAAAAGAAGGACAACAACATTTGCTCCAGCAACGAAGTTCAGGAAAACTATCGATTGAAGAATCTAAAGTTCCCAGGATTCAGGATGCAGTAATAGAAGAATGCCATGACGGAGGAATACCAGTCGATCTTGAAGAATGATGTCTAGGATGTGGTCCCAAGACCAGAAGGGAAGTCTATTGTGACTTCCAAGTGGATCTATAAAATCAAGCATGTTGCAGATGGTAGCATATAGAAATACAAGGAGAGGCTTGTAGCTCGTGGCTTCTCTCATAAAGAAGGCATAGATTATGAAGAAAATTTTGCACCTGTAGCCAGATACACTTCCATCATATCAGTACTTGCTCTGGCTGCAGTGATGAAGTGGAAGATACACCAGATGGATGTCAAGACAGCTTTCTTGAATGGTGTAGTCGAAGAGGAAGTGTATGTGGAGAAGCCACTAGGGTTTGAGACACATGACTGAGGGTCACATGTGTGCAAACTAAAGAAAGCCCTGTATGGATGAAACAAGAACCCAAGACTTGGTATGGCAGGATAGATAGATTTTTGACGAGTTTGGGCTTTACCAAGATTAAAGCAGATTCCAACCTTTACTACAAGGTTGAGGAAGGCAATCCAGTGATACTACTATTGTATGTGGATGACCTGTTTGTGACAGGTGAGGATAGGTTGATTACCGACACAAAGAGGAAGCTTGCTGTCGAGTTCGAGATGAAGGACTTGGGTATGATGCACTACTTTCTAGGCATGGATGTGTGGCAGAGTGCAGATGGAATCTTCCTTGGACAAGGGAAGTATGCAGTAGAGATCCTGAAGAGGTTCGGGATGATGGACTGCAAGGCCATGGCCACACCTATGGCATTGAACCTGAAGCTTATGTGTGATACTTCATCTAAGTTGGTTGGTGCCACGATGTATTGTCAGATGATTGGGTCCTTGATGTACCTGATGAATACAACACCAGATATCTGCTTTGCTATGAACACCTTGAGCTAGTTCCTGACGGATCTGAGAAATGTTCACCTGATTGCTGCAAAGCATATTCTGAGGTACCTGAAGGGTACAGTTGACTATGGGCTCAAGTATGATGCGAATCAAAAGTTTAACCTAGAGGGTTATGTTGATTCATATTGGGAAGGCAGTGCCATTGATCGGAAGAACACTTCGGGGTGTTGCTTCAGTATGGGATTCAGTATGATCTCTTGGTTTAGCAGGAAGCAGTCTTGTGTGGCACTGAGTACAGCCGAAGCAGAGTATGTTGCAGCTTGTTCGGCTAGTTGTGAGGCAGTATGGATTAGGAATCTACTGTCTGATTTGTTTGATCTCTAGTTGAGTACTACTTGTAGATATTGCGACAACCAGATTTGTGTGAAGTTATCAGAGAACCCAGTGTTCCATGACAAGTCGAAGCACATTGAGATCAAGTTCCACTATATCAAGGATATGGTGTAGAGAGGAGCATTGAAGCTCCTATATGTTGCGACGGATGAGAATATAGCCAATGTGTTGACCAAACCGCTGGCCAAAGTGAAGTTTGAATAGTTCAGAGAGAGACTTGGTGTACTTCAGATCGAGATTCCCTCCAAAGGGAAGTGATGAGTCTGGAGACATAGATGCACATGAGCCATTCTCACATAGTGGTAGGTAGGTCCTTCTATGGTGCAGATGTAAGGGTTGGGGCCATTCTCACATGGTGGTAGGTAGGTCCTCCCATGGTGCATATGTAAGGGCTAGGCCATTCTCACATGGTGGTATGTATGTCCTCCCATGGTGAGATGTAAGGGTTGGGCAGGATTTTTCGACATGGTGGCAGGTATGTCCTCCCATGGTCGTTGATGTAATTGTAGGGCTGTTCCGACATGGTGGCAGGTATATCCTTCCATGGTCGTTGATGTAATTTTTGAGCCTTTCCGACATGGTGGTAGGTAGGTCCTCCCATGGTCGTGATGTAAGTGTTGTGCCTTTTCGACATGGTGGTAGGTAGGTCCTCCCATGGTCATGATGTAAGTATTGTGCCTTTCTGACATGGTGGTAGGTAGGTCCTCCCATGGTCATGAGTAAGTGTTGTGCCTTTCTGACATGGTGGTAGGTAGGTCCTCCCATGGTTGTGATGTAAGTGTTGTGCCTTTCTGACATGGTGGTAGGTAGGTCCTCCCATGGTCGTGATGTAAGTCCTGAGCCATTCCTTGATGGTGGTAGGTAGGTCCTCCCATGGTCGTGATGTAAGTGCTAAGCCATTCCTGGATGGTGGTAGGTAGGTCCTCCCATGCCGGTGTATGTAAGTGTTGTGTGATGTGCATCTGGGTTGTGCTCCATGGACTATGAGGTGATCTGAATATGATGAGGTGATAGTAGGGTACACAGGTTTTACAAAGGCATGTAATCAGTCCTGAGATGCTCTTGCAGGTTTTGTGGTGGCATATGATCAGTCCTGGGAGATCTTGCAAGTTTTGCAGAGGCAGTGTAATCAGTCTTGAGGTGTACCTACTTGATGGCTTGCTCGTAGAGATGATGAAGACCTACATGAAGGCTAGGCCTACATCCAGCATGAAAAAGGGTTGGCTCTGTAGAACTTCCTATGACAAGTAGATTGGAGATTGATTGAGATAGCAGCAGTAGTGATGATGATGATGATCCAGTGACGATGATCCAGAGAAGAAGACTTGTTCTAGAAGACCCGTGTCGAGAAATACCTTCCTAGTTAAGAGGGAGTGTTGATGTAATTGTAACTTCGGAATGTATTTCATATATGTATATTGTATTCCTATAGAGATGTTATTATTCCTCTATAAGGAAGTGTCGTCATTTGTATTTACAAGTGTTGTAAGTTGCATTGTAAGTGTCGCAACTTATATATGATGGGTTATTAGACCACCAAGTGTGGGGTCGGACCTGAGATGAGTTACCATGGGTTATTAGGATCTCCTAGATAATTCGGCCCTACTAGGTTATTAGGCAAGTCAAGTCAAGTATAAATAGAGTGCGGGTAGCACTCTATTTGATAATTCACTTACTCAATCATTCTCTCAAGTGAGACTTTCGCACAAGTGGAGGAGGAGAAGTTGCTAGGAGACTATCTCATGTACTTGGGTTTTGTTTCATTGCTCTTTCTATCTCTAAGGAATTTATTGGGGTTTTTCACCTTATTGGTTTTCCCCAAGAAAACTCTGTGTCTATTGTCTCTTGTGATTGATATGTTGTACTTGTTATTCTCTCAGATAAGATCCTAGATCATATTGAATTAATGCTCAAAATATAACACCTCCCGTCGCCGCCTGCACCCCTCCTCCGCTTGTACCATACTTCGTCGTCGTCTACACCCCTCCTCCCCTCTCGCCTGCACCCTACTCCGCCACCGCTTGCACCCCTCCTCCGCCTGCACCCTGCAAATTTTAATCAAATTTATATTTAAATTTCGTTTAGATTTGTAATATGAATATTAAATTTATATTTAATAAAAAATATTAAATATATATTTATATTTAAATTAAAATATAATATAAAATTTAATTTAAAATTAAAATTAAATTTCAATTTAATATTTAAAGTTTAAATTAAATTAAATTAATATTTAAAAACTAATTTAAGTTTTAAATATTAAATTGAAGTTTAATAAAACCTAATTTATATTTATATTTAAAAGTAAATTTAAAACATATATCAAATTTATATTTAAATTTAAAATTAAATACAAATTTCAATATAATTTAATATTTATATTTACTTTAAATTTAATTTTAAATATAAATATAAATATAAATAAATTATATCGTTTAACTCCTAGACAATTGGGTGTATCCCATTGGTAACACATTGTGGTGGTCATAGGTAGGTCACGGGGTCAAATCCTGTGGAATCACCCTTCCCCCTTTTTCGCCAAATGTAAAATGGTTCAGGTTTATATATAAGTTCTTTACTATTTATAATAAGAACTACATGTGGTATAGTGGTAAGGGTGTTGGGATAATGGGCGTGAGGTCCAAGCTTATATCCTCCCTACCTTCTTTTTATTCAAAATATATTGAATTTTGAAAATATATTGAATATTATACTTGCATAGATTTCAGTGTATGGATTTCAGTATAATATATTGAATATTATACTTGCATAGATTTCAGTGTATGGTTTTTTATACTTGCATAGATTTCAAGGTATATGTTAATGCTTGATATTTTTTATATAGATTACGAACTATAAATGGAATATGTGGATGAGGAAGATGCTATGAGACAAACAACAAATCAACGAGAGGAACAAACAAAACGAATCGAAGATCAAGAAAAAGAATCTCGAAAAAGAAAGTTAGACGGATTGATAGCAGAAGAACAAGAAGAACAAAGAAAACGAAACGTAGATCGACAAAGAGTATTACAAGAGAGAAAGTTGAAGCAATTGGAAGAACAAATAAATCAAAATGTAGAATGACAAGGGGAAAATGTAGATCGACAAGGCGAATATTCAACCCATATACCAGTAGAACCAACTGTGGGAGATGCTCAACGTGTAACGGTCATAGATTTACGTGTTGATGACATGGTCCAATTTCAAGCAGTTCCAATTACTAATATGGTCCGAGATAAGGAGATTAAAATTGACGATAATATATCCATACCATCTAAAGAAATGACATCAAAAGAACGAGAAGAAGACATGAAGCGAAAAGTAGAACCAAAAAAGAATATCGAAATTTTTTTTTGGACGAAATGACATCAGAAGAACGAGAAGAACAAAGAAAACGATACGCAGATCAACAAAAAGAATATCGAAAAAGAAAGTTAGATGGATTGACAGCAGAAGAACGAGAAGAACAAAGAAAACGAAACGTTGAACGACAAAGAGCATATCGAGAGAGAAAGTTGAAGCAATTGGAAGAACAAAGAAATCAAAATGTAGAATGACAAAGACAATATTCAACCAATATACCAGTAGAACCAATTGTGGGAGATGCTCAATGTGTAACGGTCGGAGAAAAGAAGATTGAAAATGACGATAATATATCGGTACCATCTGAAGAAATGAATACTAGAGATCACAAATTTCGTGAACGAATCGATCATTTAGCAGAAGTTCAAATGTGTCATGTCCGCCAGGAGTCATATGCTGGAATACAAGTGCGTAATACAAGTATAGGGCCAATGTGCATGCATTGTCTCAGAAAGGGATCTAATCACATATTCTCAACTAAGAACCACATGGATCCAGGAACTCAACCTCATGTCCTTGAAGATCTCACACAAGTTGAAGATATGTTTATAGCACGTGCAAGTCCAATTTTGCAGGTGATGCATTCAATAGGTGAACAACACAAATATCGAGGACACACCATTATTTTTCCACATGAGATTAAAGATGTTGCCAAGAAATTGCCACGACATATTAACAACTTGGAATTAATGGTCATTGTGTGAAAAAAAGGACGACAAGGATCCAGTTATGATTTCAATGTTAGAAAACAAAGAGTTATGGATGCATTATTATATAAGATTTAGAATGATCCATATTATCAAGATGTTCGAGTTGATTATTGTTGGAATATTCACACCATCATTTTTGTATTTTGCATGCCTGCATGCAAATCTGCATGCTTTGCATGCCACTGCATGCATCCAGTCATCATCATGGTTGTCTCCCCAACACCTAGAGCTTGCTTCTAGCTCTCCAGAGCCTGTCTACAACCCCCATTCGGCCTCCTACCTACCTAATGTGCCCTCTTTGACTTCTCTGCATGGAAAGTGTTCCTTTCCCACCTACCACATCCCGTTTGGGTGCCTTTGCTCACCTACCATCAGTTATCACTCAGTTAGGGTGCCTTATCTCACCTACCGGGAGTTATCATTCAGTTAGTGCATTGATTGAGTAGTTCTTCCATTGATTGCTCATATTGAATACTTGTAGCTTCTAGTTAGCTAGTTCTGGAGTTCTACTTGACTATTTGACAACCTCATGCGCCCCCCTTGGAGTCTCCATTTCCTGATTTATGCCTAGATGGTTCTGTTAGACTCAGTTAAACACACTTGAGTGAATATTACCTTTTATGAATGATACTATTGACTAGATGATATCTCCATTTTTATCCAAGCTAGAATTTGAGTTAGAGAGCCTCATGCACCCCAATTAGAGTCTCCATTCCTTGATTTATGGCTAGACAGTTCTGTTAGACTCAGTTAGACACACTTGACTGAATTTTACCACCTATGACTGATAGTACCGACTGGTTGATGTCTTCGTAGTTATTCATGCTATACTTTGAGCTCAGAATTGGAATGCCCTACTTGGCTAATTTGAATCCTATATGATGCCTCATCATTTATTATTGTAACAAATTATCTACATTCATTATTCATTGTATGATATTGACATTGTCCATTATTCTGTGTTTATGAGTGATTATTGAATGCATGCTTCTTCTTCTTTGCAAATAATCTCGAGAGTTAGATTGTGAGTTTGTTACAGTTTCTAGATCCCTGCAGATTATCACATGGTATCAGAGTAGTAAGCAGCTATTCGAATTGCATCCATTGCAGCATTTCTTTGAGAAGCTATCTTTCACTTGTGCACCAAAAGCCTCTGAGTTTCCACAACAAATCCTGGTGCTATTACTTGAATTCATTGGAGAAATCTAGTGAGGTCTAGCCAGGTGTGAAGGACTTATTCTATGTTCCAAGAGTCCATAAGGTAGTTTTCAGTCGAAGTGTAGCATTCTCCATCAACAAAAACTCCCTTGTTTTGCAGGTTTATTCACCCGTTCAGAATCTTCTTCAACTATTTGACTTTCTCTGTTTCAGATGGATCTAAAGCTCACATCTTCCAACTATGTTGAGTAGAAATCCAAGATGGATCTCTTCATGAGAACCAAGGGCTTCACTCGAATACTTAATGGAACGATAGTAGAACCTCTCAGTGCAGTTGAAAAGTCCAAGTACTTAGATAGGCTTGACGAAGCAGTTGGTCTCCTCCTTCTCTCAGTTTTTGAAGATCTTCACTTCCATGTCATCGATCTTACATCTCCTAAAGAGGTTTGGGACAAGCTCGAATATTTTTTTGGACCAAAAGATGATATGCAAGGACACAAATTGGAGAATGAGCTCATATGTTTGAGTCCTGACATCTTCGAATCTATTAATGCCTTTCTTACCTAGTTCAAAAGCTTGATATCACAGTTGAAAAGATATGGGATAGTGAAAGAAGACAAGCAGCTTATACTTTCCATTCTCTCAAAGTTGGGGGAAAACTTCTGAGTTTTTGTCTCTACTTTCCAGTTAGCTAGGTTGTCCATTCCAAGATGGAATTTTCCCTCATTTGATGATTTCATCCAATCTCTTACTCAAGAGGAAGAGAAGTTGATCTCTATGGGAATGATGAAACCCAAATTGGATTCATCTCTTACAGTTGCAGAGAGAGCAAGTGGTAAAGGCAAGCAAAATATTTCTGACAAGAGATCGAATGATACAAGGCCTACAGATAGTACATACCATTCAGATGGGGCTTCTAACTCAAGGAATACCAAGCATTCTCAAAAGGGAAAGACCAAGTGCACCTATTTTCTTAGAGTTTTCCATCCTGAGAGTTCTTTCATGCAGAAGATTATAGATTTGATGGCTCAATTACTTAAGAAAAACAATATTCTTGTACCAACATGTGCAAGGAAGAAATATCCTGATACTAAATCTTCTAGATCCGAAGGAAAAGAAATATGTAATGCTCTCATAGCAACTGCATCAACTAGTTCTTCTTTCATCATAGATTCAGGAGCATCAGGTCATATGGCCTCCTCCAAATATCTCTTCTCTAGCTTCGAAAGCTCTGTTGGCCCTTCCATCAGTTTGGGAAATGATTCAGAAGTCTCCTCTCAGGGGATTGGAAGAATCGATCTTGATCATGGTCACTTTTCTTATGTGCTTTATGTTCCTTCTCTTGCAGCTAATGTCCTTTCAATATTTCAATTGGCTCATACTGGAGAGCCCAAAAGAGTGATCTTTACTCCATATGAATTTGAGGTACAACACATGATTTCAGGGGAAGTCATTGCAAAAGGACTGTTGCAAATCATGAAACAAAACTCTATGAGTTTTCACACTTCTTTCCTTTCTCAAAGGAGTCTGCTCTTCGCTCTCATACTCATTAAGGGAGTAGACAATCTCATCTCAACTACAAGCTAGCTCGGACTGTGGTTGATGGTCTCCTAAGTGGCAATTTTTCTCATGGCACCTTCAAAAGTTGCCTAAAGGGAAAGGATACACCAAAAGAGATTGACAAAAAGAGGACTCTTGAAGAAGTGTGAATGCTAGATCCAGATCCACAAGAACCTAAAGATCTAGCACCTATTGGTTCAACTCCTATTTCAAAGTGGACCTCCACTACTACAACCTCCCTTGGTCTTAATGAAGATCCATCATCATCTAGTTCTTCTATTGGTTCAGATGAGGACTACATGCATATTCTGGAGCAGTTTCATGACATCAACATTTTTGGATATGTTCCTTCTTCGAGTGATGATGAGCATGAGCTAGTTTTACTTGCTTCTCCACATGAGATTTCATATTCAAAGTTTGCACATGATGATGAGCCATTTTTACTTGAGATTTCAGATTCAAAGTTTGCATGTGATGATGAGCCAGTTTTACTTGCTCCTCCTCATGAGATTTCAAATTCAGAGTTTGGATGTGATGATGCATCTTCACATGATATTTCAGATGGAGATGATGATGAGGGAATGCTAGACCCAGATCCACAAGAACCTAAAGGTCTAGCAAATGATGATGAAGATGAGCGAATGGGAGATCCAAATCCACAAGAACCTAAATATCTCTCACCTAGTTGGCCTCCTCTTCCTCGATGGGCATCCACTGCTCCTAGATCAACCAGATCAAATTTTCAGCATGGGAGGTTTCATCCTTCTTTCTTTACTGATCCTCTTCTTCAATGGGAAAACACTACTCCCCGATCTACCAGAGCAGAGTTTTCACATGTAAGAATTTATTCTTGTGAAATTCTTGATCCATTTTGGATCTATCAATCCTTCTTTGAGAAAGAAGTACACTTACCTCTTTTAGGGGTGAGATATGATATGCTTCATTAGCATCCTTCAGTCTATTTTTTGGGGAAGGCTTTCTTCCCATTGGGTTTTCCCTCTTTCCTCACTTAGTTTATTTAGATGGATTGTATGAGGTGACCTTTAGTCTCAGTCACCAGGGCCTTATTTTTTAGATTTCAGTTATTTCCTCTTAGTATAGCTTGTAGGGGGGTGTTGGAATATTCACACCATCATTTTTTTATTTTTCATGCCTGCATGCAAATCTCCATGATTTGCATGCCACTGCATGCATCCAGACATCATCATGGTTGTCTCCCCAGCACCTAGAGCTTACTTCTATCTCTCTAGAGCCTGTCGACAACCCTCATTTGGCCTCCTACCTACCTAATGCGCCCTCTTTGACTTCTCTGCATGGAAAGTGCACCTTTCCCACCTACCACAACCAGTTTGGGCGCCTTTTCTCACCTACCACCAGTTATCACTCAGTTAGGGTGCCTTATCTCACCTACCAAGAGTTATCATTCAGTTAGTGCATTGATTGAGTAGTTCTTCCACTGATTGCTCATACTTACAGCTTGTAGCTTCTAGTTACCTAGTTTTGGAGTTCCACTTGACTATTTGACAGCCTCATGTGCCCCCCTTGGAGTCTCCATTCCCTGATTTATGCCTAGATGGTTCTGTTAGACTCAGTTAGACACACTTGATTGACTATTACCATTTATGACTGATACTATTGACTAGATGATGTCTCCATTGTTATCCAAGCTAGAATTTGAGTTAGACAGCCTCATGCACGCCACTTAGAGTCTCCATTCCTTGATTTATGGCTAGACAGTTCTGTTAGACTCAGTTAGACACACTTGACTAAATTTTACCACCTGTGACTGATAGTACCGACTTGTTGATGTCTCCGTAGTTATTCATGCTAGAATTTGAGCTTAGAATTAGAATTCCCTACTTGGATAATTCGAATCCTATATGATACCTCATCATTGATTATTGTAACACATTCTCTACATTCATTATTCATCGTATGATATTGACATTGTCCATTATTCTGTGTTTATGAGTGATTATTGAATGCACGCTTCTTATTCTTTGCAAACAATCTCGAGAGTTCGATTGTGAGTTTGTTAAAGTTGCTAGATCCCTATAGATTATCACAATTATGACGCAGTACAAGAGTTACGTGAAAATGCAACAGATATCTCACATATGCTTAATTCGGTTACTCTTCCCGATATTGACTACGACACAAAATTTGCAATGTTGGAAGGGATACCAGGAGTTGATGACATGTTAGATGGTTTACAAACAAATTGTTTTGCATCAAGGCTTCCAAGCACACCACGAGAGATAGAAATTATTAGAGCATGGGAAAATAATCCTAATCCCGATGAAAATAATGCGAGTGATGAATCGACTGATGTGCTTAACTGGCCTGGCATTGGCTCATCTCTGATTAACGAGTATAACACTGTTGGATTATTTGATATGGAATTTCCAGCATTGTTCCCTAAAGGAGAGGCTGATTGGTTACAACCACGAATGCGAAATGTCCATCTACATGAGTACGCAAAACATCTTCTCAGATGTCGTGATAACAGATTTGGAAGGCACACTCGCTTCAGATATTTTTTACTAAATATCATAATGAGACATCGTGCTCAAGCTTCCTCAACAGTTTTTTTCAAAAAAAAAATTAGTGAACTACCCACAACAATGGAAGAGTTACGACAACATTAATGAAATATTCCAGATTCAAGATTGGGAGAAAGATTAATGATATTTCGAACGGTATTAAGAGGTAGACGTGCATATTGGAGGAATTGTCGTCAAGAGTTATCTGACTCGATTCAACAGATAGGTTGTCCGACAATATTCTTCACACTAAGTGCAGTGGATATGCAGTGGCTTGATTTGCATAAATTAATGCCAGGCACAAGTCCTACAGATCCACGTGAAGCGAGAAAATGTCAACGTCAAAATGTAATTGATCATCCTCACATCGTGGCACATTATATGCACTTGAGACATACAATGTTTCGAGAAGAGGTTTTCGAACATTTTCATCAAGCTAAAGATTATTGGAGTTGCTACGAATGACAACATCGTGGATCTCCTCATGTCCATGGGTTTATTTCGTTAAAAAATTCTCCCAACGTGGACACTCTGAATTGGGATGATCTTAGCGAAGTTATATCTGCAAAAAAGTTTTTTGACAGATTTGTGCATGCAATAAATCCATGTGAGGGACATCAACAAAAGATTCAAATTGGAGATAATGTAGATGACCATCCCTGTGTAAAAGGCACAGAACAATTATTTGAATCGGATCCAATGATTGATTATGAAGAACTTCTTAACTATGTTGAGACTCATATTACCTGAAATGAGATAAGTTGTCTTCGAAAGAAGGGAGGAAAATTGGTATGTCGATACCATGCACCATGGGATCTATGTGACCAGTCAAAAATTTACATTGATGAACAAGGAGAAAAAAAGTATGAACCTAGATGAAATGATGACAGAGTGAATACACACAATCATGAAACACTAATGATGTGGAGGGATAATATAGATTGGCAGCTTGTACTTTCCATGCGTGTCGTTATTAATTACATAGGAAAATACGCTACTAAATTATAAAAGGGATCTGAAACTTTCCACAATATGTTGATGCGGGTCTCTTCTATCCAGAATCCGAATGAACCAGCAACACATGCATATACAAGTTTGTTGTGTGAATCCATTTTTGATAGGGACATTTTTGCATAGGAGACATGTCATTTGCTTCTAGAGCTTCCTCTTTCAGAATGTAGTCATCGTTTTGTGGTTCTAAATGTTGGTATGAAGGTTTTCAAACAAGTACAAGTTGATACATATAGTGCTGATAATGATAATTCTCTTATTGATGCATATACTAAGCGACCTGAGAATATGGAGCAACTTATAGTGATAAATGTTGCAAAATATTATTCATATGACAAACGTTGATCGGGGGGAAAATGGTTACCACAAAGGAATGCATCTATTGTATGTGTGTTTCCTAGATTTAACTCTATTCCTGATTGAAAAGATGAGAATATTTTTGAATTCTGTTGGTCTGAGTTGGTTTTGTACAAGACATTTCATGACTTTCGAAAATATATAGGCCACACATCTGATGAAATAGTACAAAATTGGAAAAAAATTCAATATATACCTTGGCATGTTGATCGCAAACCTGTGCCTACAGATGCTCGATTTGAATCCGACGAAGAAGAAGAACATCCAATTCCACAAAGAGATTCCAGGCAGCATGAATGGGATATCATATGTGGATTATATAAAAATCACTTTATAAATTATAATGAGTTTGAGATGCTTGGACATAGAGATCTTGATCGTATGAATGATAATCCTCATAATTCTATGTGTTTTCAACTTAACCTATTCCTTACAATGTTGATCAAACTCTAGTTTTGTGTCACCGCCCACAACTGGAACCATCAAGTATTGCACTCAAGGAGAGGTTTGCACCTAGGGAGATTTGATCCCTCTCGGTGCATGATAGAGCCTAGGATTTGGATCTAGGCTGGTTATCTTTTACACAAGTCTAAGTTTGCATGACAGTTAATCTTAATTGATTTTGGTTCTGAAATTTTAAGTATTATTCATTTTATGGAAATTGTTGTTTTCTTATGAAATGCAAAAGGTTATATTTTAGTATTAGAATATTTCTATAATCCGAAATTTAGCCTTAACAGTATTATTCAGGATCTGAATTATATTTTCATTTATGCTCCTGGCATGGATAGGGAAGGTAGGTGTTATTTGAATAGGTTTAGTTTAGTTTTAGTTTAACTTTAGCAGCTACTAAATTTCCAATCATAGTTAGAATGAGCACTAGATTTAGGTTTTGGTTAAATTAATATTTTCTTGTTGTTCATAGTTAACCCACAGTTCAGTAATTAAAAGCTAGAGGAGTCTGCGGAAAGAATTTTTCAATTCGACAAGTTTCGAACCTATTAAGCAGGTTCATCCTCAGGAGAACAAGAATCTCTAATATTTTCTTATTTAGTTTTAGTAGTAGGGAAAATAGACATTCACAACCAGCAAAGAGACTCTCTAGTTGGAGAGAAAATCACAAAGGCAATAGGTCCTTAATCCCGTGAAAAACAATTATTCCAAACATACACGGGGTTGTCTTAAGCTCTTTGTGTGGGTTGTTTATCCTTAAGTTGGACACCGACATTAAATCCGACCAAAAAATGGTGCTAGAAGGAGGGCCTGAACTTAAAATTTAATGGTTCACCAACCATACAATACTCTTACCAACAGTCAACCAATATCCCCTCCCACGAATTTTGAAACATAATTTTCCCAAACTGTGTCTAGCTTAATTGTGACTTCACAAGTCGAATCCACTTCCACACCTTTCTTTAACGCAGTTAGGGCTATCATAGAATGAGATACTACTAGTCCACCATTTACACCTGAGGAGATAGATCAAGCCTCAGAGGAATCCCAACGTATTTTAACCATAGATTATTCTCTCCATACAGTAATTCCCCCTATGAACTTTATTTTTCCAAATAGGTCTTGCCATCCATCTGATACAATCACACCTCTGGTTGTTGAAAAACCTCTTGAATCCCTAGTGGCATATCCTGATTATCATCTTAGTAATATTCATAGAGTAGCAATCAATACAAATACCTCATGATGACTAGTAGCCTCAGGTGGATCTGATCAACCACTCTTGTCTCCTGAATCACCTTCCAATAGCACCAGCGATCACGACAACGAATCTTCGTCAGTTTACGAATCTGATCAAAGCATGGCAAGTGCCGGGGGAGGAAATCCAAATAATAATATGCCATGGTTAAGGCGTGGTTTCATCACAATACCTAGACCACAACACAATCTACCCAAATATCCTGACAAACTTCTGCGTAAATGTGACCCAGATAATAAATAACCTTCTGAAAACCACATTAATAAGTTCATCTTGGTTGTTCAGACAATGAATGTCCAACATGAAGATGCCATATGTTGCCTGTTCCCTTTGACGTTTGAAGGAAAAGCCTTAGTATGGTATTTATCCCTTACTCGGGTATTTATAACTAACTGGGTAGATTTTAGTCAGGCATTTTTAAATAAATTTGGTGAAGATAAAACTTCTATTCTTTTATCCTTGGAATTAGCCAAAATTAAAATTAGAAAACAAAGAGCATATTAAGGATTTCAATCAACGTTTCCTCACTTTGAAAAATAAAATAGCAGTAGCATCCCAACCTCTTGAGGATATCATCATTGAAAACTATGCCTTAGCCCCGCCTAAATCTCTGGGCATGTTTGTTAAGCAATCTCGTAAAACTACTTTAGTTGAAACTTTTGAGGAAGCGATAAAAGTAGAAAAGAATTCCATGACGTTTGAACCTGAAAACAATGGGAAAACTTATAATCCTTCATGAAAAAAATGAAACCATGTCAAGACCTAATGTGGAGAAAAGAGACGCTCTGACATTTGATGTTGAAAAGTTACAGCAAGCAATTAGAGCCCTTACAAATGAAATGGTTATCTTGAAATGAAACAATGGGGAGGGTACATCTGATAGGGGGAATTTTAAAACTCCATATCGTTCATATACTTCCCCTAATACAAAGAAAAATACGCCTCTTGTTATTTCGACTATTGAAGAAGTCTTCAATAATACCAAGGTTGTTTAGTGCCCGGGACCCCACCCAACCAAGAGCTGGAAGGAAGTGAAGAAGAAGAAAATCCTAAAACTGAAGAAGAGACTCTGGAATATCCCTTCCCATTTAATTTCTATTTATGGGACAGTTTACTTGGAAAAAATGAATCTGATAACCAATATGTTTTCATAAGCCAACATACTCACAATACCAGGAGTAAGGGACCTGTTATTTCACAGTCATTTCCAACTCCTAGGACTAACCCCCTCCCTACAAGTCACTATGTCGTGGCTCAGAATTTAGACTTGCAATACGATATAACTGAAGATCTTAAAAAATAGCGATCAAATATCAATATGTTCGAGTTATTAAAACTTTTTCCAATGTCCGGAGGTTCAATTCTCTCCACTTTGACAACCCAATCAAATAGCGTTTCTAAGAAAAATCATATCTCCACCCCTGTGGTAAATAATTATGATCCCAGTACTATTAAAAATGTGGCTTGCTTGAATAACAACAAAAAAACCACCGCAGATAGGGATGCACTGATAGGAAAAAATTCCAAGTCTAGTACTCCCCCTTTCTTGTTGACATTCTAAAATTTTAACCGGAATGTCCAAACTTGCATGGTCGATTCAAAAGAATAGTCAAATGTCATTCCATATTCGGTATGTAAAAACTTGAACGCTGAGCTCATGCCTTGTGAAACTCAAATTCGTCAACTCGATCGTTCAAATGTGAAACGTTTAGGGGAATTAAAAGGGGTGATGATTAGAATGGCTAATAATCCACAAAATTTTCAAATTATTGACATAGTGGTAGCAGACATACCTAATGTATATGGGTTATTTTTGAGTCATGAATGCTCTCAATCTTTGAAAGGTTATTTCTCAACTAACTGGTCCCATTTGTGGCTACCCAAAAACAGGCGACCAAATCAGGTTAGAATAGATAGAGAGAGGTATATGAAACATATGGTGACTGAAATAAATGCACCCAATGAACCAGTGATGTTTAGTGACTCTATTTTATGGAACTATGGCTATGATTCATATTTAGGGACCTTCGCCGCGCAAAAATCAACATTTGCTGATTCTGGAAACAAATTTGAAATTTCGCATTGCGACTTTGTGGGAGCTCCCCCTAATCTTGTTGATATTGTAAATAATGTATATTATGTAGATAATGTCAGTAATCAGGTTTGGAATCTATATTTTGATGGTTCAAGATCTAAGGAAGGTGTAGGGGTAGGTTGCATGCTCCTTGATCCTTTAGGAAATAAACATCTTATAGATTGCAGACTATATTTTCTCTACACCAATAACACAACCGAATATGAAGCTCTTATTCAGGGACTCAAGAAAGAATTGGATCTTAATGTAAATGTATTGGTTGCATTCGACAATTCTGAAATTTTCCTCCAACAGGTTCGCAATTATATAAACTGTGTGTCAAATCATTTGCGCAATTATCAAAGTGAGGTATGTAATTTAATTTTGGAATTTGATGCTTTTAATATTCAGTCGATTCCTTGAATACAAAACCAAGAAGCTGATTTATTAGCAAATGTTTCCTCTAGGCTTATCTCGTTAGAAATTTTTTCTCCTAATGCATTCTCAGTTGAGTTAATGTTTAGGCCATTGATTCTAGATAACATTACTAATTGGCGTGTTTTCGATGACGATTAATAGATCATAAATTTCTTGGCAAGGGAAGACACCTTTCGAGCTGGTAAACTCTATCCCTACATCAATACTTAGATTGATTATAAAAATTTTATGACCTACAAGATAAGTTCAAAGGGGTTCCCAATTTCAAAACGAATAGTTCATTCATGCGCTATGAAATCGTAAATCTAGGTACTAAGGAAAACCCACAGATTGTAAATTTAGGGACAGATTGCACCCAAATGGAAAAATCAGCCTTCATAAAATTATTTAAAGAGTATAAAGATGATTTTGCATGGACATATGACGACCTGAAAACTTTTGATCCACAAATAATGCAACACATAATTCCCATGAAACCTTAATCAAAACCTTTCTAGCAGAAACTCAGGAAAATGCACCCTACCTTAGAACCTGCAGTGAAAAAATAATTTAACAAAATGTTAGCTTCCAAGATCATATTTCCTGTACTCCATGCGCAATGGGTGGCTAACCTTGTTCCAGTTAGGAAGAAAAACAGAGACATTAGGATGTGCGTATATTTCTGAAACCTTAATTGCTCATCTGAAAAGGATAACTACCCAGTTCCACCCATGGAACAAATCCTCTAGAAATTGTCTAGGTCTTAGATGTTGTCATTGCTTGATGGCTTCTCTGGTTACAACCAAGTCTTAGTCTCGCACGCAGATCAATTGAAAACCACCTTTAGTACCCCTTGGGGAACCTATGCATACAGAAAAATTCCTTTCGGACTAATAAACATTGGAGCTACATTCCAAAGGGAAATGGATGTTTCCTTTAGAGGTCTTATTAACCATGCGGTTGTTGTCTATTTGGATGATGTTACCGTGTTCTCAAAAATTAGGTCTGATCATATTTCACACCTCCGCAAGGTTTTCGAACGTTGCAGAAGGTTCGACATTTCTCTTAATCCTAAGAAAAAAAAATTTGCAGTCACTGAGCGGATTCTATTAGGATTCATAGAGTCAAAAGAAGGAATCATGATTGACCCAGAATGGACATAAGCTATCTCCAAAATTACCTATCCTTCCACGAAGAAAGCAATGCAATCCTTCTTCTGAAAAATTAACTTTGTGAGAAGGTTTGTCCCAAGGTTTTATGAAATTGTTCATCCTCTTCAGAATATGATAAAAAAGGATGCAAATTTTACATGGGGAAATAAATAAAAGGAATCATTTATTAAGATCAGAGAAGCCATAGCGGAAGCTGCTGCTCTCCTAAGTCCCAACTTCAAGAAATATTTTATCCTCTATACATTTTCCTCAAATTTAACCTATGCAGCTATTCTCACCTAGAAAAATCACCAACACCACGAAGTCCCCATCTCGTTCATGAGCTCAAATTTTGAAGGGGGTTGAACTGGATTACCACGAAGTTGAAAAACATGCATTTTCTCTTTTCAAAGCGGTGAAACATTTTCGTGCTTATATTTTTAATTCACGCACTAAAATTATTGTTCCCTATTTAGCTGTGAGAAACTTGTTAGTTCAAAAATAATTAGGGGAAAAATGGTACCATTGGATGGCTCCCCTTCAGGAGTATGATTTGGAGATTAAACCTTCACAGGATGTGCGGGGGAAAGGGTTGTCTAAATTAGTTGCAAAATTAGCACACTTGCTTGGTAATCATCTTGATTCATTTATTGACGATTCACTATTACAAAAGGAAATTTGTTTCATCCTCGATTCTCCAAACTCTTGGTGCACTGATATTATGACTTATCTTGAAACAGTAAGTGCTCCATATTATTTAGAACCAAAGAAAAGAAGGGTTGTTAGGCTAAAATCAGCACCATATCAATTGGTGAATAGTATCCTATTTAAGAAAAATGCAGATGGTGTTCTTCTTCATTGTCTCGAGAAAGATGAGTCTGAATCAGTTTTAAAACAACTTCATGATCGCCCTACTGGTTGACACTTTGGGGGTGACACCACTGCACATAAAATCCCGAGGGCAGGTTATTTTTGGCCAACATTACTAGAAAATGTCAGGACTGTCAGGTGGCATCTGGCATAGTTAGGAGACCCGCTTTCCCTTTGCATCATGTTACTATTGATAGAACGTTTCAACAATGGTGACTGGACATAGTTGGGCCAATTAACCCCCCTTCATCCTTACAACATAAATACATCATCACCACTACCGATTATTTTACCCAGTGGTCTGAAGCTTCTCCTTTATGGGTGGTAAATACTAATCAGGTACTCAATTTTCTGGAAACTCATATAATTACCAGATTTGGCATGCCAGAATCATTGGTCTTTGACAATGCATCTTATTTCTCTTCGGGAGAGATGACTGAGTTTTCCTTAGAAATGGTAATTAGGATTAATTATTCAACAAGTTACTATCCACAAGGTAATGGCCTGGCTGAATCAACAAACAAGAATTTTCTAAAAATTCTAAAAATATCGATAGTTGAACACCATAAGAATTGGCACACCACTTTGTATCGGGCACTTTGGGTTGATAGGGTCACCCCAAAAGAATATATTGGAAATTCTCTATTTTCGTTGCCACGTACTTAGATAGAGAGGCCTCGTCGTCCCGTATCTGAGCCACGGATGGGGAGATGGAGTGACTATGTTGGATGGCTTGGTGGGCAGCAAGTCCTAGCCTTTGGTGAGGACTTCTTCTCATGGCTCGAGGAGAAGATCATCATGATCAAGGACTATCCCTATGTTGGGGTGACTTCCGTGGTGATATCGATCTAGACTTACCTGAGGATGACGATTGGGACGAGTCAGGTATATGAGCTTCAAACTTGTTTTTAATTTTTTTAATTTATGTCATTTTTTGTTTTGTTTCGATAATGTGTAGAAAATCTAATGTATATGTATAATGATGCAGATCAACGGTCGGTGAGGCTAGCAAGATCACATACACTGCGACAAAGTGGGGCGGAGTATGAAGTTGAAGAAGATGAGGCAAGACGGCTCCGCAATGTGGAGCGAAACTTAGAGGGACTGACCATGGGTGTTCCTCCTATAAGGATGCCCGAGGTCCCATATCATCTCCAGAGGCACACTGTGGGTGTTCCAAAGCAAATTGGGAGTCTGCTCCATCGATTTTTCAGGGCAGGGGTGTGCTGCCATGAGCAACATACACCTCATGACTAGTGTTTAGGCAGTAATATTGTTAGCGGCATGCATACGATATGTAGGCCAGAGAGCCAATTTTTGTATGGGTTATGATCCCAATTATACTATTGTATGTGATAAAAAAACACTTTTTACATGATATATACATATGGATCTATCTATACTATTTACCTTTGATGACTTGTATGTTACATTTTTACATGTGTTCTTTTATGGTGTATTGATTATGTGTGTTCTAGATGCCAATCCAACATATATTTAGCTAATGAATCAACCACCATGTTGAATTCCCTTGGTACAAGTTGATATAAAATGTAATCAAATGATCATTCAAGGTGGCATACCCTTCTATATAAATGAAGTAGTGTAGGATCACAAATGGGGTAGATGCGATTCAACTGAGATACCACAAGCTGAGAGTCCAGGTAGGATTCCAAGAGAAGAAACTTCAGTTATAATTCCAATGACTGCATGATACTTCGTAATGTTATTTGTTGCGGGGCCCAAGCAAATTCCACCTAAGGATAACAACTCACTAGTAGGCGAATAAATTTCCCATGCTGCAAAAGCAAGGTTCCGGGTATGTCGACTAGCACCATCCACGAATCCAAAGTATGTTGACATCTGCGCATAAAAGCACAAGTCGAGATAAATGATTGTGTACAAGATAGAGTCCTAACACGCAAAAACTTAACCAAAATCACACTAAATACATTATATACAAAGTGTTTCATGTAGGATGAACCTATGCATAGAATCTCTTTAGGTAAATCCTGGTGCGGGTCTCTCCCAAAGATATGCCATCATCGTCTACGAGCTCGTAAGCTCCCTTCTCTAACACGTGTTTAACAACGTACGGATCGTACCACATAGATTCTAATTTTCCTTTACCTAGATTATCATGCATCTGGTCGTAGGTTAAGACTAAGTCACCTTCATTGAAAACCCAAGGTTCGACGGATTTATCATATTGATCTTTAACATGCTTTTTATGGGCCTCATTGGAAAGTGCAGCGTCACGGCGAGTTCCATCTATCTTGTCTAGGTATAGAAACTGTTCTTCCTTGATAGTTGTGTTGGGTAAGATTTCTATGGATAACTTGAGGGATGGTATCTCACACTCAATCCGTAGGATTGCTTCCAGGCCATAAGCCAATTGGAATGGTGTGAACCCGGTTGCACTTTTTACCGATCTCCTATAGGCCCAAAGAGCTGAGAATAGAGCTAAGTGCCATTTAGATTTCTCAGTACCCATGGTGCATTGGATCATATGTTTCAAGACTTTATTGATCACCTATAATTTACCGTTCTCCTGTGGTTAGTATGGAATTGAGTTTTCATGACGAAAACCCAGTTTGGAACTCAGTTCGTCCATCAATTCGTTCCTAAAGTGGGAACGATGGTTAGTCACAATGGCTTGCGGGACTCCGAACCTAGCTGTGATATGATTGAATATGAATAACGTTGATGTCTTTTTGTCTTCTATGTAAGTAGGCATGGCTTCATCCCATTTCATAAAGTATTCAACAGCTACTATGACATAGCTATGCCCCCCAGCTGAAGTGGGATTACAGTGCATAAAATCAATACCCGATTTTGCAAAAGGGCCGATGACAATGACAGGATGCAATGGAGCGGGGTGTGAACGCTTCTTGGCATGAAATAATTGGCATGGAGGGAACTTCTTAATGGCTTCAATGCAGTCTTTGAAGATTGAAGTCCAGAGGTAACCCGCGCGCAATATTTTCTTGGCTACAGCCATCCAAGAAATATGACCACCAGTGCTCTGGAGTGGCAGTCATTAAGAACATGTTTGGAATCGTCAAGAGTTAGACAACGCCGTAACACGGAATCAATACCATGAAGGTACAGGGTATCGCTAACGATAGATAATATTTAGCATGGTGTCTTATGTGGCGACGTTCATCGCGGTTGAGGTCGGGCCTAAAACATTGGGTTTGGAGATATAATATAATGTATCCATACCAAGGATCATTCATGCCAATGAGGAGAAAAGATTCATCTAGAAGAGATTCAATGGGATCAAATTGATCATTGACACGGGGCAATGCACAAATAAGATATGCAAAGACAAAGGATTTTTTGGATTTCACTTTAGAAAACTCCAAATCGAACTACTAAAGAACTACAATCCAATGGGAATATTTTCCTCCTAGAACTTGACGTGTTAGGATATAGTACATCAGATTGAAGTTCAGGATGATGGTGGTTTTGTGGAGTAATATGTAATGGAGAAATCCCTAGACCGCAAAAACTATGGCCGAAGCCAGTTTCTACACATGCGAGTAACGTGTCTCAGAGTGGATGAGAATCTTGCTAAGATAGTAAACCACATGTTCCTAACTACTGTTTTCTTCCTGTACGAGCACCATGCCAATGGTGGTGGTAGAGGCTGCGAGATATAGAATGTAGTCCCATGTATAATTGGGGGGTTGTATCATGGGAGCATTGGTAAGGGCCTTTTTCAAATTTTCAAAAGATTGTGGGGATTCGTCATCCAAGATGAAAGGAATGTATTTCTTAAGAAGCCTCATATAGCCCTTAGTAATCTCAGCGAAATTGTAGACAAAGCGGCATAAAAATTTCGCATGCCCTTGAAAAATTTGGAGTTCTAGAATGTTGGAGGGGGAAGGTAATGCTAGAATAGCCTCCACCTTTGATGGGTCTAGTAGAGTGCCATCCTTATAGATTATGAATCCTAACAACCTACCGGCTTCGACATAGAATACATATTTATGCGGGTTCAAACGGATGTTGTAGTGGCGGCATATTGAGAATATGGCACTTAGATGATCTGGATGGTCCTCTCGCGTATCAGATTAGGTGGGTAGGTCATCCAAATAAGGTTCCACAACATGCTTGATATCGTGAAATTCATATGACATGGCTCGTTTAAATGTGTCCTTGACGTTCTTGAGACCAAAGGGTAATTTGTGATATGCAAAGGTCCCCAATGGGAATATAAAATCAGTCTTATGCTGGTCTGATCATAGTATATCAATCTGATTGTATCCAGAGAATCCATCCATAAAGGAAAAGATGACGCTCCCAGCACAGTTGTCGATAATCTGGTCAATAAAGGGATTTGGGTAGTTGTCTTTGGGACAAGCTTTTTTCACATATCTATAATCGATGCAAACTCTAATCATACCCTTTTTCTTAGCTACAGGAACGATATTGGACACCCAATCTGTCAATGGGACAGGGTAAATGAAACCAGCATGAAGATGTTTTTCAACTTCCGCTTTAAAGGCTGCAGTTTTGTGGGTATGGACGGGTCATAGTTTTTTCCAAACAGTTCGGACACCAGGATCGACTTGAATTTCAAGAACCAAAATAGAGGGGTATATCCCTGGCATTTCTTCATAAATCCAAGTGAAAACATCGCATAACTCTTTGAATAAGGAAGCATAGAATTCCACCTCAGTAGGTGTGCAGGTTTTGCCTAAATGGATTTGTTCCACGATACCAGGTTTCACAGAGATGTCAATTGGAATGGTTTCCATAATGTTTGCTAAGTTTCCTTCAGAAAACACATCATGTGTAGGAATGGGAATATTAGTGTTGACAATGTCCTATGAAACAATGGATTTTGAATCAAGTTCTATCGCCTAGATCGTAGGAAAAGAAGACCGATGATGGTGATCTTCCCATAGTGGTTCATCGATGCTCATGATCTCCATAATAGACTCGTCGGAAGGAAAATTATGTCCAAGGGAGTTAGTATAGGGAAAATATGAATGGATTCGAGATGGAAGATGTGCCACCGTATGGGGGTAAATTGTGTCGATCCAATTGGAAGTGGATTGAATCGCATGGTAAGTTGCTTGGTTTCGGTTCAGAGGCATGCAATCATAGATGGTTTTACATTTGGAGGGAATCGGTATAACCCAAGAATCATGATTCATGAGGTTGAAAAGTACTCGACGAGATCATGTTGATCGAAAAGATCGGGGGTGGGAGCTCCGGAAATACTCCAATGATGGAGGAATATTTCAGTAGACCAACACCAATGTCTTCATAATGATGCTGAGACTGTGTCAATAGTGGAACATTATTGGCGGTGTTGGAGTGAATTCCCAAAGTGCAGAATTCTAACTAATTAATGGTAACAATTTTCCCCTGATGAGGAAATTGGACCAAATGGAAAATAGAAGATGCTACGGCAGTCATGGCATAAAACCAACTGCGGCTGAGTAGGATGTTATAATCCAATGGAGCATATACGATTTCAACATGGATAGAGACTATTTTACCCCCTAGTTCTACGACGAGTGATGGGATGAGTCTGTAAAGTTGAAAACCACGGAGTTCAAAATCTTTTAAAGTATTGGGAGACTGAGTTACCTCTAGAGATCCAATAGCTCTCCAGCAAGACAAAGACATGATCGAGGTGGAAGCACCCTCGTCCAAAATGATATGATGGATGTTGTTTCCACAAATCTTAGTATGAATCTGAAAAGCCAATTGATGAGATAGTATTGGCTTAAAGAATTCCAAATTGAACGTGATTGTATTGGAAGAATCAGGATCAACAGCTCCAAGTGATGACAATAAGGTTCTACGTTGAGTAGGATAGTGTTGTAGAAATTCGAGAGTGGACATTGCACAAGGTTCTTGAGCTAAGTCATCAACAATATTTTAATTTTGGGTAGCTCGCACGTTTGGATTGAATGTCACCTTTCTAATGGTGTCCTTTGGTGAGTGAAACACAGTGTCAGTAGGAGGCCTCTCGATATGAAGAGATCGTGTAGAAGGAGGAGCAAAAGGAATGTCTTCCAAGGGAGTTTTCTCTTTGGAATTCCCATTCTTGTTTGGAGTGGGAATCGAGTCATATGTATTTGAACGAGTGGATATGTGGACAGTCTCATTACTCATCATAAGAATGTCATGATTTGAAGATGTCTTTGGTTGAGAATTATCGTTTTGGTTTCCCCATTGCGAGGGGTTGTGTGAAACAATTTGCTATTGGTGATGTGGGAAAGGTTCGGTTAAGACTGTCAGGAGGGAATATCCTTTGAAACATTTATTGACTTCCTCTTTATAAGGACATTATTTTTTGTAGTGGTCTTTGTGACATATGAGGCAGGGGAAAATAGCTTTCCGTTTAGGTTTGTTATCAACATTTGTTTGTTGTGGTTTAGGATTTTCCTGCTTAGTGGTATATTTTTTAGGTTTCCCTTTATTATTCTTATTTTTCCCTATGGATTGTTGTGGCGAGGATTGAGTGGCATTCACCTTGGAGGTCTGAGCAGGAGAAGTAGGTTTTTTGGGTGCATCCTCGGTTTTAGGTGGAGAAGTAGTGATTTGTTGTCCACTCGATTTGGTTGTAGGATGGGCCTTCACAGAACCAACTACACCATCAATAGGTGGTTCGGTAGTGTGCCGAGATCGATCACTAGTAGGGCGTGGGGTGTGAGGAATCAGTTCGTATAGGGTTCTGGATTGGGAATAAACCAAATCCGGGTATTGAGAACGAGCGATTTCCTGTTCTTCTATGACAACCCCGTCCATTGCAACATCCCTAACAATGGGTGTTGGCTATAACTGACCCAAAGGTTTTCTAAAAGACCTAGGTTCTTCGCGATTTCCCTTCGACCAACAAAACCCCTTCGCACCAGCCCTTTCGGCAACAACCTGCGAGCAGGTTGAGGTCTCACCCAAGGTGTTTCTATGGGGTACTATGGAATCAGGTTTCCATAGTAAGTGATAAGTTGCTTGGACGGACGTACTGTGCAGTACAACAGAGGGTATGTGCTACGAGGTGATATTGTGCAGCGATGGGCCACGCTGTGGTCCGCACCACTATATTCTTCTACCACAGGACTTCTGCTGAAGCTGTGAACAATGCAGCTTTATTCTATACTTGGATTATTTTGAAACACTTAAGACGTTGAAACGAATATCAGTCATCCATACATTCAGGTGCTTAACTGACTATTCTTCTAACATTCATTTGTTAACTCAAGATGTTATGATTTGAACATAGACGACTGATCTAATCCAGCTGTTATACATTCCTTTACTGCGTATAAGAAAGTACTTAACCAAATGACTGATTCATTGCCTTCATACAGAAGACTAAATGTTCACCATTCAACTATTCATACGGAACTTAACATATCACTTCCATACTTCTCTAATGGAAAATGCATATAAAATCTCTCTCATAACAGTATGCAAGGAACCATCTAGACATTCATTGACAGAAAACACAAGTAATCATTCATTCATAAGCACAATCGCACAACACGAGATTTAACGTGGTTCACTCCCCCGGGTGGGAAGCTACGTCCACAAGAACAATTGGTAATATATTTCTTTAAAGGGGATGGGGACAACCGTTCTTAGTCTGCGCACTCAGCTGCAGGCTCTCCTTCCTCTCAGATAGGTCTCTGCGCACACAGCTACAGAGCCTTTACAATCTTCTTAGCTCAAAGAGTTTTTACAATATAACGATCCAAAATCGTAACAGCAAAAGTAAAGTGTAACCCCATCCCATACAAAATTGTCTTCTTAAATAGATCATGCCTGAAGGTCATGTCTTTACAATGTCGAATACCTAAACCCAAAACCCTCAGGGTTTACAAAACTGGGTTGGATTCCCTAAACCGGCTTGCTGGCTCCTGGTAGCGTCTGGTTCATCATGGTGGTTCTCCATGTCTTCATTCTGTCGCTATCGGCCTTCCTGCCGCATGCCTGCCAATAGGTCTCTTTCATTGAACTGTTCATCTCTAACGGTTTCTCCCACCAAGCACGCCAAGACGTTGCTTTCTTTAATAAACTCACACATCGGCCACCTTCCAAATTTACTCCTACCCACCGCTCGACACTCCTGGAGCATCTTTCCCAAAACTAGGCTGCTATCAATCTGACCGGTACCTGTACCTGTCCTTCATCCCACCTTTCGCTTTGCTTGCTCCACGTCGCCTCCTATCTCTGCAGCACTGCTTCTGCATAGTACTGATCTTCGCAGCATTGCTCAAAACATGGCTACTGCGTGCCTCTTCGCAGCATCCCCAGTACTTAGCCAAAATTCAATTTGTTTCAGAGCTGCGCTCAGCTCAGGTTCTTCTGCCTTCAAACTTGTTACCAAAATTGGTCCAGTTGGGCCAGGCCCAACATGCCCCTAACTCTTACATGTGGCTCATCCCTGAGCCACTTTCAATGTCCACCATCGGAATCTGCTCTCCGATCTATGCAATCAACTTTGCTGCGAACTCACTGTAAGTGTTCGTCAGTTTCTCCATTATTTCTTTAGTTTCTCGCTCAACCTGCTTGACTGTATCAAGCAACTGTGGTGTTATCTCTTCTCTGATTTGGGCTTCTACCTGTTCCTGGTTGT
Organism: Larix kaempferi; assembly: GCA_027924585.1. Taxonomy (NCBI): domain Eukaryota; kingdom Viridiplantae; phylum Streptophyta; class Pinopsida; order Pinales; family Pinaceae; genus Larix; species Larix kaempferi. Next base: position 13,714,236 of record BSBM01000196.1, read on the forward strand.
GGTGCAACTCTTTCAGTTTATCTTCTATCTGCTGCGACACCACGGTAGCATCTTCTAGGAGTGGTTGCGACTGATTGTCTAACGTAGTCTCCTTTTCCCTTAATACTTGGACTTCTTTCTTTAGGATGGATATCTCCCTGAATTTCAGTAGCCTATCTCTTGCTGGCAGAGTCTTTACCTCTGCTTCCAACGCGGTCTGTTTCTCCTTTACCGTGGTCTTGATCTACTGCAACCCTAGATTCTCTTCAAGGGCTGTGAATTCCTTCAAGGATTCATCAAGCAAATTCTGGCTCTTCGCAACCTCTGCTGCAATGCTCTCTGCTACGATCTTTACTGGTTAACCTCTCAACTGCTAATCAGTGAGTACAACCTCTGGTTTGATCTTTGCTTTTAGCAGGTTGATATCAGCTTCATAGAGGATTATCTTGTCCTCCATCTCTGAATTAAGGGAGCGCACCATGTCCCTTATTTTCAAGACAGTATCCACAGGATCATCTTGGATCTATACTTCTCCAATATCTTCTGCAACAAAGTTAATGGTAGCCTCCAATCTCTGCCTTCGCGCTTGTTCATCCCCAAGCAACATTCTGCTGCACGAGCTCGACTCCTCGAGCTGTCTATTTTCCATTTGTAGTTCCGCTTCTGCTTTTCTTGAGTCCACAACTCTATCGTGCAGCTCGTCCCCGATCTACATATTCAAAAAATGTAGACCTGGTATTGGGATTTTTTCCAAGTCGAGCTCTACCCGCTCGACATTTATCGTATCCAGGGCCACGTCCTCCGACATAGGCAATGTGATCGCCATTGGATCGAGATAGACAAGTCTTGTTTTTATTGGTAGCACAACAACAACTTTCGCTGCCCTCGGCTGCGAGGTTCCTCCGGACCTCCCTTCTGCTGCTAGGTCGCGCAGCAAGCCATCTGCGATCCTACGCAGTTACTTCACAGTGCTACTATTTTTCAACTGCACGGTTTCCTTTTTCTTTTCTTACTTCTTCTCTTTTCTTCTTCTTCTTTTTTTTTTTTTTCTCCGCGCAGCTTCAGCAGTGCTGCATGGTACACACATTGTTCTACTTATCATACATGTACAGACTCCTTTACACTTACAGTGTCCAATTTCAACTGTACCTGGCACTTGGAAATCTCTTCCTCTGCTTATCATTCAGGATTCTGCGAAGCAGGGATGTCATGGTATAGCTTTAGCCTGCTTCCATTTATCAAAGTTGGTAGAGTATCGCTAGCTAAATTGGCTAACTGGACTGCACCAATGTTAGTAACATGTATCACAGTATATGGACCAAGATAATGCATCTTAAATTTACTAGGAAACTTCATGAATTTGCTATCATACAGGAGGACTAGGTCACCTACCTGGAAGCACTTGTTCTTTATATGGCAATCATGCCAAGCTTTCTCGCGGTCTTTCTGAACTTACTGGTGGAATCCGACAATGAAGCGATCTTCCTCCAACCTAATGAGGTGTAGCAACCTTTCTTCTAGTGCTGCGTGGTCTTCCATCCCTGTGAACGCAGCAATCCTTAAACTAGGGACAATATATTCCATTGGAATTATAGCTTCCTAGCCATAAGCCAACTGAAAAGGTGTATGTCCTGTCAATTTCTTGCATGTATTCCTATATGCCCATAACACAGAGGAGACGCATAGGTCCCAATCATCTCTATTTACATTGCAGGCCTTAGTGAGTGCATTTTCCAATATCTTATTGAAAGCCTCAACAGTACCATTCACTTGTGGATGATATGGAGTACTACGCTGATGACGAATGTGGAATTCCTCTGTAAGTGCCTTAATGGTCCTGTTCAAAAAGTGAGTACCTTGGTCACTCATCAAAATCTTCGGATAGCCAAATCTTGACAATAGTTCTTCAAAAATGAACTGTGCAGCAGTACTGGTGCTGCAGTCCTTTACTGGCTTTGCTTCTACCCATCTGGTGCGGTAATCAGTAGCAGTAATAATATACCTCGCACCAGTTCTTTTCCCTGGTGGGTTTATAGGACCCACAAAATCAATTGCCCATTTCTCAAATGCCTGCAAGGTCAACTGCGGATTCAATGGCATCTCATCCCTTCGTGAAGGTTTCCCTGTCCTTTGACTGTTGATGTATATGTAACTTCAGAATGTATTTCACATATATTTATATTGTATTCCTATAGAGATGGTATTATTCCTCTATAAGGGAGTGTCGTCATTTATATTGTAAATGTCGTAACTTATTCTTGATGGGTTATTATACCACCTTGTTTGGGGTCAGCCCTGTATAAGTCATGTGGGTCAAAGGGTTCTTAGACCACCCTATTGGGGGTCGGCCATGTGGGTCGAAGGGTTATTAGACCACCCTATTGGGGGTCGGCCCACTCAGTATTATGTTATGTGGTTAAGTTCGAGCCTACATGAGTTAGGTAAAAAGGCAAGTCAAGTCAAGTATAAATAGAGTGCGGGAGGCACTCTATTTGCTCACTCACTTCTCACACATGCTCTCAAGGAGGAGAGGCGCACTTATGGAGGAGGAGGATCTGCTGCTAGGTTATGGCTATCTCTCTTGGTTGGTTGTATCATTGCTCTATCTATCTCTGAGGAAGTTATTGGGGTTTTTCACCTTTATGGTTTTCCCCAAGTAAATCTTTGTGTCTCTTGTGTGCTTGCATTATTGTCTCCATGATTGATATGTTGTAGATATGCTGTACATGTTGTTCTCTCAGTTAAGATCCTAGATCAGATTGAAGTAAATTCTGAAAATTTAACATGGTATCAGAGCTAGCCTGAAAGAAGGCATGATATGGCATGTATGACACTTGTTGCACTTACGATGCTAGGGCTTGATATAGCAAAAACCAGTCATCGTAGCACTTTCGCTATAAATCCGTTTTGGCAAGGTTTTCGGATCTGAAATTGTTACAGGACGAAGATTAAATCTCCAGGTACCTTGTGTCCAAAGGAAAACTTCTAATTCATTGTACTTTGTGATTTATGATCTGTGCAATATAGGGTTTCTGCCTCTTCCAGATCTGAGTTAAAATCAGGTGACCTTGGGAAAAAGGTCATAACTTGGGCTAGGAAGCTCCAAATGAAATTTCATAAAAAGTGACAGGTATTACACAGTCTGTACTATCTCAAGAAATGTTTTCAGAGACCGAAGTTGAACCAGTGACACGTGGCACGCAGTACAAGTTCGCTCTCCTGTATTATCCCATAAACAGGTCACGTTGCGACATTTGGCATAAATCTCTCTCAGAGAATCCAATTGAGGTCAGACCTGTCAGGATGGAAAGCTAACAGGTCAGGCTATCTCAGGAAACGTTTTTAGACCCTGTGGATCAAAAATTTCGGAGTTACACCAGAAACAATCAGGTACATATTTCTATCAAAACAGAATTATTTTTGAGTACCTTCATTCATGGCTTCCGGAATTTAGGGCTTCGGAAAAAGTTGGAATTTTTGTAATCGGAGACCACGGATGAATTCTAATCATCAAAATAAAATTTTAGAGACCAAAATCAGAATTTGTGGTTGGGTAGAAGGCCGGGCTTGATCAAACCCTAGTTCGGGACTTTGATCAGAAAAGTGGAAAATTAGGGCTTCTGTAAAAGTGGGAATTTTTGAAATCTGTGACCACTGCTGGAAGCTCCTCAGAAAACTAGGAGATTAGAGCTTTGGTTCAAACATTTTGATGGGGAAAAAGAGTGGGCTTCATCAAACCCCAATTCAGGGTCACGTCCAGTGAATCCGGAAGTTTCAAAGGCAAAATTGAGGAGTGAAACTTTGCAGTTTTCAAATTCTAAATATACCAGCTTGATCATCTCATCAAGGCGCATATTTCTATCCTTTCAGAAGTTTGAAATTCAAAGTTTTGAGTTTTTGGGGTTTCTCTGACAAACCCATATCTAGCTCCAGTCCCAGTTCTTGTAAATCAAGTGGATTGGATTAATCCTAGAAGAAGATGGATTGGTCACTTGCATAAGTGAAGAAGTTCCTGTTTCAGAGGGAGATGAGGCTAAGGCCTTACATAAGAAGATTACAAGCGATCTCGACAGGTATGACTCATCGAGGTATGTTTTGAGATTTGTTCATGATTAAGTTTATGGTATGTTTGTCTTCATGTTACTACGGTTAGTACAATCTTGATTTTAGTCTTGTCATATCACCTTAATAAAAATATGAATGCACGATAGAAAATATTCATTGATTAGGGTATTGACACTTATGATTGTACTAATGCATTATGGTGTTGTATGAGGTTTATGTTGTCTACTAACATGAAAGGTACACCAAGAAAGAAAAATCATGTTCTGGTCCAAGAACATATGGTCATGATAACATGAGGACAAAGATTCATCCATTGTCATGGATCTCATAGAAGATCCATTTACAAGGTATGTATAACTTGGTTTTATAATGGTTAACCTATGAGATATACAGGTTACTAGCACAAGTCATTGAAGAAGAACAAGAAGACATTATGCGGGTATATTAGACATAACTAGCTAGCATGCTAATCCAGGTATGTTTTTCCTATATCAAGCTAGAATCCTACCTTGTGTTAGTATCTTATACTGTTGTTGATAATGATTATTCCTGAAAAGTCATAGGTTTGAATAATCATGGTTGTATGCATATTATGTTCCTTACCATAATTGATGATATGACTAACCAGAAGAATCATGAAGGTATAGGTTTGAATAATCACAGGTTTTATGCATATTATATCTCTTATCTTGTTTGATGATTCAACTAACTTGAAGACTCATAGGTTTGAGTAATTATAGGTTTAGACATGTTATGCTTCTTATGATTTGACTAACCATAAGAATACTACATAAACCTTGAATGCTAATGCTTATTATTTTCTGTTTGAAATGATCATGATTATACATGCTTGAGATTATTGTGTTTTAATAGTATACTAATGAATGTATGATTTTATATGAGATCACAAGGATAACTCAATCATGATACTAATAAGCATGCATAGGGACCAAGGATGAATATGAGTTCAAGAACAGGTAATTCAGGAAGCAAAGATCAAGAGGGAGCACACTCCAGTTGCTCATGCAAGAAAGCAAAGGAGCACACTCCAGTTGTTCCTGCAAGAAAGAAAAGGAGCACACTTCAGTAGTTTCTGCAAGGATGCAGATATTCAGAGGGAGTTGTCCATCTCTCTACATTCCACAACAGAAAGGTGTAGAAGAAGCTACTTCAGATTAGGACTCCAGCAGCTCTTGTAAGGAAGCAAAGACTCAGAGGGAGTCCACCCAACGAACAAACAAAGATAAGTATTTTAATTATCATTTCTTGCATATGTGTTTGTTTAAATAAAATTGTTCAATGATGTATATGCTCATGTTCCTAGACTTAGGATATGTATTGTGCATATTAGAATAGTTGCATTGATGAACAATATACTACTAATATACATGGGTAAGTGGCCTATGGAACTGTACAACATTCCATTTCTACTTATCTAGAATGAAACCTCTTTGCTGACATGTTGGGAGTTGTGCACACTCTTAACAATGTTCTGGTAGAGATTGGAAGGCATCTAGAAAGTTACGGAATATGGATAAATGTTGTATTAAAGCATTGGCTAAGATAATTGCATGACTGTATGACATATTTCTTTATGTGTAAGAATTTGTTCTGAAAATTATGAGATGTTTCTAATCATGCAATTTAACTTGTTTTGTAGGAAAGACCGTGTATCTTCACCTACAAAAGGACTACAACATTTGTTCCAGCAACAAAGATATCTATTGAAAATATTGAAGTTCCCAGGATCTGGGATGAAGAAATGGAATGCCATGATCCGTCGATCATGAAGAATGATGTTTGGGATGTAGTCCCAAGACGTGAAGCGAAGTTCGTTATGACTTCCAAATGGAACTATCAGATCAAGCATGTTGTAGATGGCAGCATTGAGAAATATAAAAATGATGAATTAGAAGATACACCAGATGGATTTCAAGACAGCATGGTGTAGTCATATATGTGTGCAGAACTTGGTATGGTAGGATAGACAGCTTTCTATCCAGTTTGGGCTTTACCAAGAGTAAAGCGGATTCCAACCTTTACTACAAGGTTGAGGAAGGCAATCCAGTGATACTACTTTTGTATCCGGATAACCTGTTTGTTACAGGTGAAAATAGATTGATTGTCGACACGCAGCGGAAGCTTACTACCGAGTTCGAGATGAAGAACTTAGGGATGATGCACTATTTGTTTTTGGCATGGAGGTGTGGCAGAGTGTAGATGGAATCTTCCTTGGACAAGGGAAGTATGCAGTAAGAGATCTTGAATAGGTTCGGGATGATGGATTGCAAGGCCATGGCCACACCTATGGCATCAAATCTGAAGCTTCTATGTGATGCTTCATCTGAGATGGTTGATGTCTCTATGTATCGTCAGATGATTGGGTCCTTGATGTACCTGACGAACACGAGACCAGACATTTGCTTTGCTGTGAACACATTGAGCCAGTTCCTGACGGATCCGAGGAGTGTTCACCTGGTTGTTGTAAAGCATGTTCTGAGGTACCTGAAGGGTACAGTGGATTATGGGCTCAGGTATGAGGCGAATCAAAAGTTTAACCTGCAGGGTTATGTTGATTCAGATTGGGATGGCAGTGCTGCAGATAGGAAGAGCACATCTGGGTGCTGCTTCAGTATGGGATCAGGTGTGATCTCTTGGTTTAGCAGGAAGCAGTCCTGCGTAGCACTGAGTACAGCTGAGGCAGAGTATGTTGCAGCCTGTTCAGCTGGTTGTGAGGCAGTATGGCTACGGAAGCTACTGTCTGAGTTATTTGATCTACCGTTGGATGCTACTGGTATCTTCTGTGATAACCAAAGTTATGTGAAGCTGTCCGAGAACCCAGTGTTTCATGACAGGTTGAAACACATAGAGATCAAATATCATTATATCAGGGATATGGTGCAGAGAGGAGCTATGAAGCTCCTGTATGTTGCGACGGACGAGCAGATTGCAGATGTGCTGATGAAGCCACTAGCCAGGGTGAAGTTCGAGTACTTCAGAGAGAGGCTTGGCGTTCTTCAGATCGAGGACACTTCGAGGAAGAAGTGATGGACACATTTGTTGAAGCCATTCCAAGCATGTTGGAAGGGGGACCCTTCACATGGATGTGGATGTAAGCGCTAGATGATGAGCATCGGGATGATGTTTTGGTTTCTGCTTGGATATGATCAGTTGGATCATTATATGTAAGCATCATGTTGGATGCTGGATATGATCGGTTGGATCATGTGTATGTATTTTTATATATGCATCATGTTGGATGCTGGATATGATCGGTTGGATCATGTGTATGTATTTTGTATATGCATCATGTTGGATGCTGGATATGATCAGTTGGATCATTTATGTATGAACGCATCATGTTGGATGCTGATGGATACATTGTGTGGATCATGTATCTTTGTATGATCAGGTAGATCATGTATGATTGATGGATACATTGTGTGGATCATGTATCTATGTATGTATCAGGTGGATACTTGGTGTGCATCAGATGGATGCATTGTATGATCAGGATGATCGTGGATGACGAGCTTCTCCATATGACATGCAGCAGGATGTTGCAGTGATGATGATCAGGATGATCATGTGTACATCAGGATGATGTTTGATGAGTATCAGATGATACTTTGTGGCCGTGGATCAGGTTGTGCAGGTAAGCATGTAATTTGTGCCCTGGGAGATTTGCAGATGGTCTTTCGAGGTTTTGCCTATGGCATGTAATTCGGTGCCCTGGGACATCTGACAAATGCTCTTGCGAGGTTTTGCTTGGGAGGACATATAATTTGTGCCCTGGGAGATCTGTAGATAGTCTTTCGAGGTTTTTCCTATGGCATGTAATTTGTGCCCTGGGATATCTGGCAGATGCTCTTTCGAGGTTTTGTCCTATGGCATGTAATTTGTGCCCTGGGAGATTTCAAGTCGGAGTTGTGTACCCGTAACATCCTGAAATGCTCTTTCGAGGTTTTGCCATGACCACATGTAATTTGTGCCCTGGGAGATCCGATAGGTTGATCTGTGTGCTCGTAATCAGTCCTGGGATGCTCTTTCGAGGTTTTGTGGTGACCACATGTAATTTGTGCCCTGGGAGATTCGATATGTTGAGCCTTGTGCTCGTAATCAGTCCTGGGATTCTCTTTCGAGGTTTTGTGGTGAGGTCACATGTAATTTGTGCCCTGGGAGATCCTATAGGTAGAGCTGTGTGCTCGTAACAGCCTGGGATGCTCTTTTGAGGTTTTGTGACGCATGTAATAAGTCCTGAGGATTCCACAGTATGGCCAGTGATGACGAAGACTTGCAGGTGGTGGGCCTACATCCAGTATGAAAAAGGACTGACTTTGTAGAACTTCCTATGACGAGTAGATTCAGAGATTGATTGAGATAGCAGCAGCAGTGACGATGATGATGACTCGATGACGATTATCCAGTGACGATGATCCAAAGAAGATGACTTGTGCTAGAAGAACTGTGCTGAGAAATACCTTCCTAGTTAAGAGGGAGTGTTGATGTATATGTAACTTCAGAATGTATTTCACATATATTTATATTGTATTCCTATAGAGATGGTATTATTCCTCTATAAGGGAGTGTCGTCATTTATATTGTAAATGTCGTAACTTATTCTTGATGGGTTATTAGACCACCTTGTTTGGGGTCAGCCCTGTATAAGTCATGTGGGTCAAAGGGTTCTTAGACCACCCTATTGGGGGTCGGCCATGTGGGTCGAAGGGTTATTAGACCACCCTATTGGGGGTCGGCCCACTCAGCATTATGTTATGTGGTTAAGTTCGAGCCTACATGAGTTAGGTAAAAAGGCAAGTCAAGTCAAGTATAAATAGAGTGCGGGAGGCACTCTATTTGCTCACTCACTTCTCACAAATGCTCTCAAGGAGGAGAGGCGCACTTATGGAGGAGGAGGATCTGCTGCTAGGTTATGGCTATCTCTCTTGGTTGGTTGTATCATTGCTCTATCTATCTCTGAGGAAGTTATTGGGGTTTTTCACCTTTATGGTTTTCCCCAAGTAAATCTTTGTGTCTCTTGTGTGCTTGCATTATTGTCTCCATGATTGATATGTTGTAGATATGCTGTACATGTTGTTCTCTCAGTTAAGATCCTAGATCAGATTGAAGTAAATTCTGAAAATTTAACATTGACAAACATCACAGTTCCTGCAGTGTTCTTTGGAGTCTTTGTGGATCGTGGGCCACCATAGCCCTGCGCGCAATATCTTCTGCGTGGTGGCCCTTCCTGCATAGTGACCTCCCGTGACCCCTGAATGCGCGTCTGCTACAATAAATGGTTTCTCATGATCTAGTACGCATCTGCGCAGGACTTCATCTAGTCCGATTTTGTATAACCGACCTGCAATTATAGTGAAGTCTGCGGTGCGCACCACTAGCTGCTTCTTCTACTGGACAGATAATTCCTGTGGTGCCAGCCCTGTTGTTAGAAAATTAATGATATCCTTATAATAATCATCGGCAACCTATATAGCGAATAACTGTGCATTAGGAAGACTGTCTTCAATGTTCATCGGCTCTTCTCTTGACTCAATCCTTGACAGATGATCAGGTCCCAAGTTCAGTATGCTTGGCTTAACAATAATCTCAGTCATATTCCTGGAATAGAAGTAGCCATCTGCATATGCACCCCCCTAACACTAGCTTACTGACCAAGTATTTCAATTCAGAATAGTTAGTGAACATAAGGAAGTGCGCACCAAGCAAGTAATGCCTGAATTTCTGTAGGGCATATAACATTGCAAGGCCTTCCCTCTCGGTAGTAGTATAGTTCTTTTCTGCTGTTGAGAGCTTCCTGCTTGAAAATGCAATAGGGTGGTAAATACCTCCTTCCCCTGGCTGAACTAATACGATTCCCAAGGCAATGCATGATGCGTCAACATGGACATAAAATGGCTTCGTCCAATCTGGAAAGACTAGAATTGGTGCAGTCACCATCTTTTCTTTTAATGTATCAAAACCCTATTCGCATTCCGCGTTCCAAATGAATGGTGCATCTTTCTTTAGCAGCTTTTCCATTGCTGCGGTTATCTGCGCATAACCCTTTATAAATTTCCTGTAGTATCTAGTATAGCCTAAGGTAGAGTGCAACATCTTGACTGAATTTGGTGTTGGCAAGTTCACAATAATGGCAATCTTCGCAGGGTCCACCATCGGTTCTTGCTTACAAACAATGTGCCCAAGTAGAATTCCATAAGGAACACAAAAAATACACTTCTTTAGATTTAAGGATATCTAATGTTGTCGACACTTCTCAAGCATCATTTTGAGGTTCACACAATGGTTCTTCAATAGACCAAACATAGTCCAATCGTCAAAATAGGCTTCGAGAAACTTATGCATAAACTCTTTGAATGCTGCGACGACCACTCTGGAGAATATGGGGGTGCGTTCTTCAGGCCAAAAGGCATTACTATGTACTGGAACGACCCCCATTCTATAGCAAAAGTCATCTTATGCCTGTCCGCGGGGTCAATCCTTATCTGATGATACCCCGAAAAACCATCAGTAAAAGAATAGGCCTCATTCCCTCCAACATTATCAAGCACTTCGTCTGTGAAAGGAGTATGGAATGGGTCGTGCATGGAAGCAACATTCAGTTTTCTGAGATCCACACAAATCCTGATCTCACCCTTCGTTTTCTTGTCTTAAATGACCATGGGGCTAATCCACTCAGACTCATCGACAAGTTCAATGATTCCTGCTTCAAGCATCTTATCCATCTCTGCGCGTACTCTTTCTTTGTAGCGCGGATTTAGTCTGTACGGTCTCTGCTTCACAAGCTTTGCGCCTGGCTTCAAGGGTATTTTCATGACTCCTAGGTCTCTCGGAATTCCATTCATTTCTGTAAATTTTGTTGGAAACAGCTTTTGATACTCATGCAGAGTGTCTTCTATCTCTGCAACAATCCGATTGTCCCAATAGTCTCTGATTGCTGCGAACTTCGGTTCTTCTTTTGTGCCAATATTCACCTTCTGTGTTTTTACTGGTCCACTCATATCTAGGATTTCTAACGGAGGTCCTTCTACGTCGCGTGCATCCTCTGATTTTGGTATGTTTATGTTGCGTGGATCTTCATCATCATCTTCATTTCTATCATCGATGTCTTCAGCTAGGTTGTAACACTCGATAAAGTGTTCTTCGTGTTCCTTCCATTCTTACTATAGGTGCACAGGAACGTGATCTGCCCCGAAGAATTCCTACAATGTCATATTTCTGTGAGGACAGTACTCCCTGAATATGCATTCCTTAATTATCTGCAATGCCTCATGGATCAGTGGGTTCTTGTCCTCGAAGCTGAAGTCCCTCTGGAAGTTCGCAGTCAACATTTCCCAATCAGTGGTTTCTCTGCGCAACTCCAGGTCTAGGTACCATTTTTTTGGAATGTCATCCTCCAGCGTATGTACAAATAAATGCACCCATTCTGTGTGTGGCCTTTCCGCCCATGCTTGTGAACATACTTCAATGTGCTGACTAGGATCTATCTGTCCATTAAACTTCTCAAAGGGTAAAGTAACCCTATCGGAAAACCGAATCTGCATCTTAATCCTGCATTGATCCCAAGTGGTCAATGTCTACTTGTGCGCATTCCACAATCTGACGGGTGTGTCGCAAGTGCCATATCCAATGCTGGTAATCTGTGCTCATCTGCAATAGCTGCAGTGTATTCTTGGATGAAAGTATAAACATTAGCAGAACCATCATATGTGGGAATAGGACTTACCTCTTTCCCGATCCAGCGCAGTGATTTCATAACTTGTGCACATATTCTTGCTGATACTTCATGCATTCGGCTTTGCCAATTTTCCATCCCTGCCTCCGAATCAGAGACATAGGAGCTGTCACATCTCTAGCTGAGTGTGCCATCTGCGGTAGGATTAATGTAATATTCTTGGTTCACTGTGAGCTGGTATAGTCTGTCCAAATCTTGAGCCTTGGATTCCTCCTGAATTGGCTCGTTGTATCTGTCACCATCTGTAGGATCCAACGGTGCGATGACCCTAAGATGCTTTCCTTCAAATATCATCTTCTTTGTTTTTAAGTTAATGATAGCTAAGTTATCCATAGCCCAGTCAATTCCTAGTAGTGCAGAAAAAGGCTGAATGTCATCCACAATCTCGATAACTTCAAAGTCTGCATGACTTTGGACTCCATCGATGTCGACTATCACGTCAGCTAACCGGACAAAAGGTATGACTTTCTCTTGGTTAGCCATTCTCAATTGGATAGGTGACCATGACAACTTTGGTCGACCAATCTGCTGCCATGTCTACTTAGTTAAGACATTTACTTCAAATCCCAGATGAAGGATGACTTCATCCATTTCAAAATTTCCTATCTGTGCGGTAAGTCTCATTTCTCGGCCCGTTCTTTTATACTTCCTTATGTGATGTACTGTGTTATCAGAAGTCTCTGTTCCGGTCTGTGGTTCATACTGGTTTATGAGCTTCTACAGCTCTACTATGGCATTTTCACTTTTGAGTAGCTTCATGCAGCTTCGCAGGAACTGCGCAATGGAGGTGCTGACATCCATTGCAGTGCTTGTTTTTTCATAGGCCGTTGGCATGTCTTCAACATGCGGTGCTTCACTGCGCAACGGGATCCTCTATGTTTCTGTTGTTGGCTCTCTGAAGGTATCCCGCGCGTCGATAAATACCTCCTTATTATTTTGTAGGTCGAGAGCATGTATTTTTCCTGGAGCTTTCCTTATCCATACTGTCTCAAGAGGGGTGTATTTTGTGTGAGCCTCCCTCGACGTGGAAGCTTTTGTTCCCCTATCGCGGCCTATCTGAGCGCCACTGCGTGTGACCACATTGATGCTTGGGTCTACTGGTCTATTCTCTATTGCGATCCACTGGATGTTCATGTTTGGTGCATCCGTCCGTCTTCTTTTCTGCATTTCCACCTCTAGCACTGGGGAATATTCAATAACATGCTCAAATGATTTACAATAATTGCACATAGTGCATGGGTTAACACAATATCTGGATACGTGACCTGGCTGGCCACAATTATAACAAATGACCTGGTCACAGCCTTTTCCCTACGTCGGGCCAGCATTTCTTCCTCTGCCGCGGTATCCATCACCATGACCTCTGTATCCTCCTTGGTCATATTGTACATTCTCTTTTTTTGGTTGGTTATCTTCTTGTACGCGATACAAGCCAGCGCCTCTCATTGATTCCATATCTCATTTTCTTTCATTCATTAGTTCATATGCGCAGCAGTTGGATTCATCATGTCCAACTGATTTACAGAAATTGCAGTATACATTTTTAGGTGTTTTCACATACTTTTGTATAAGATAGCAGTCTTCAGGTCTGTGTCCTATGGTTCTACAAATTTCACACCATGGGGCCTGATTCTGATTTAATGGGTTGGGCGCACCACTATTAAGATAGTTGCGGAATAATGGGCAATGCTCTCAGTCATGGCCTTCTGCTTTACAACCTGTACACCAGACCTCATGTCTAGGTTCATACCTTTGTTCTTTGCCATTCTTCATGCTTTGCAGTTCTAGTGTCATATGGTCAGCTGGTTCTGGATCTGAGACATCCCAGAACTAGTCTCACCAATCGGAGAAGCCTCTAGCTTCATTGCGATCTCCAAGGCCTCTTCCTACGACATAACCTTCTACTGCATCAATGGTAATCTAATATGGGGCAACAGCGTAGCAATGAACCATTCCTTGTGTTGTTCCGGAGCTATAACAAAGCTTACTTGGTCCAATAGGGTCTTGAACTTTTGATCAAATTCCCAGACCATTTCAGTCGGTTTCTGCTTTATTTTTTTCAACTCGGTTATACACTGAGATTCAGATTTAGGTTTCTTAAACTCAGCCACGAGTAGAGCTTTGATTTTTGTTAAGGTTCGCGGCTGTGTGGTAGAGTACTTCATGAACCAATGTAAAGCTCCATCCCTGAAAGTGGTGATGAGCTGTGCTCTCTTCACTGCATCATCCTAGATTTGTCTTACACTCCATACGGCTTCACAAAGAAACCAATGCTGATCAGGGTCTTCTAGGCCAATTCCTTTGAATATTGGGAGCTTCATATCTGTGTTTGCCATTGTTATATTAGGTGGTGGAGCGCCCGAATTAGTGCGCGGCTACTGTAAAGGGCTATGTGCAGTGAAAACAAATGGTTCTATCAGGATAGACGTACTGGGCTGAGTATTCTGTGGGGTGGGCTGCGTAGTGGGTGGGTTTTGAGATAAAGGTGGTGCGGTCTTTGCAACCGGTGGGTTCTCAGGTGTAAATGGTGGTGCGGCTTCGTTGTCAATGTTACACGGAATTTCAGTATCAATATGGAGTCCAGGGCCTCCAAGATTCTTATTAAATTTATATCTCTTACCACTTCTAAGATTATGGGTATCTTCGTCAGAATCACTATATATACTGTTTACCATGACAAACTTGAGAATATTACTGCATTCTTAAAACACCTTTCTCAGCTAACAGCATCTTAATGTATAGACTGATATTGTTCAGCAACTTCTCTTGGAATCCTCCGAAAAAGTATGCTTCTGCTTGGCTGTAGGATTTGAGTGTGTCTACAGCAAATTCTGTTACAAATCCTTCTAACATATGATCGACCCAAAAATCAACTGCACATGTTAATGGGCTATCTATTTCTTTGAGTTGCGCTATGAGCTCAGGAGTCCACTCTGTAGGAACTCCTCCTTGAAAACAGGTTTTCTTTTCTACAAGCCGTGAGATCCACGCGTGCAGCTCGTTTGGAAATGATGCCCGAAAAATATCGTGAATATCTTCCCACAGATATCTATCCAACCACTGTGTGTGAGATAGACACGGATGTCTATTCTCTTGCCTTGAAAAGTCTCTTCTTGTCTTGTCCCACCAAGCTTGGATTTCTGTCTTTTCAGGATGCCAGTTGTGAGAGCCTCCCGGAAACTGGTATTCTTCGTCACACATCACGGTTTCAACTCATCACGGATTCTAGCACGGAAACGAAACCATTTGTTGGCTATAACTGACCCAGATGTTTTCTAAAATACCCAGGTTCTTCACGGTTTCCCTTTGAACAACAAAACCCCTTCGCACCGGCCCTTTCAGCAACAACCTGCGAGCAGGTTGAGGTCTCACCCGAGGTGTATCTATGGGGTACTACGGAATCAAGTTTCCACAGTAAGTGATAAGTTGCTTGGATGGACGTACTACGCAGCACAATAGAGGGTATGTGCTGCGAGGTGAGACTGTGCAACGATGGGCCACACTGCGGTCCGCACCACTATGTTCTTCTACCGCAGGACTTCTGCAGAAGCTGCAAACAATGCAGCTTTATTCTATACTTGGATTATTTTGAAACACTTAAGGTGTTGAAACGAATATCACTCATCCATCCATTCAGGCGCTTAACTGACTATTCTTCTAACATTCATTCATTAACTCAGGATGTTATGACTTGAACATAGACGACTGATCTAATCCAAATTTTATACATTCATTTATTGCGTATAAGAAAGTACTTAACCAAATGACTGATTCACTTCTTTCATACACAAAACTAAATGTTCACCATTCAACTATTCATATGGAACTTAACATATCACTTCCATACTTCTCTAATGGAAAATGCATATAAAAGCTCTCTCATAACAGTATGCAAGGAACCATCTAGACATTCATTGACAGAAAACACAAGTAATCATTCATTCATAAGCACAATCGCACAACACGAGTTTTAACGTGGTTCACTCCCCCAGGTGGGAAGCTACGTCCATAAGAACAGTTGGTAATATATTTCTTTATAAGGGATGGGGACAACCGTTCTTAGTCTGCACACTCAGCTTCAGGATCTCCTTCCTCTCAAATAGGTCTCTGCGCACACAGCTGCAGAGCCTTTACAATCTTCTTAGCTCAAAGAGGTTTTACAATATAACGATCCAAAAACGTAACAGCAAAAGTAAAGTGTAACCCCATCCCATACAAAATTGTCTTCTTAAATAAATCATGCCTGAAGGTCATGTCTTTACAATGGCGAAGACCTAAACCCAAAACCCTTAGGGTTTACAAAACTGCGTCGGTTTCCCTAAACGAGCTTGTTGGATCCTGGTAGCGTCTGGTTCATCATGGTGGTTCTCCATGTCTTCATTCTGTCCCTATCGGCCTTCCTGTCACATGCGTGCCAACAGGTCTCTTTCACTGAACCGTTCATCTCTAACAGTTTCTCCCACCAGGCGTGCCAAGACGTCGCTTTCTTTAACAAACTCACACATTGGCTGCCTTCCTGATTTACTCCTGCCCGTCGCTCGGCACTCCTAGAGCATCTTTCCCAAAACTAGGCTGCTAGCGGTCTGATCGGTACCTGTACCTGTCCTTCGTCCTGCCTTCTGCTTTGCTGGCTACACGTGGACTCCTATCTCCGTAGAACTACTTCTACGCAGTACTGATCTTCGCAACATTGCTCAAAACATGGCTACTGTGCGCCTCTTCGCAGCATCCCGAGTACTTATCCAAAATTCAATCTGTTTCAGAGCTACGCTCAGCTCAAGTTCTTCTACCTTCAAACTTGTTACCAAAATTGGACCAGCTGGGCCAGGCCCAACAATGGGTGGCAGTAATGACTTTGTAAACCAATCAACTAGTAATTGGTCAGGGATAGGATCCTTAATCAATCTTCAACGTCTCCACCACTCATGAATATGATCGGATATGTGAGTGGCAGTATATTGTCACAATGAAGTTAAAAGGTCTGTTCCAGTCTCATATCGAATGGGAAGCTAGAAGTGTGTCAAAAAATACATGGCGAGGGTGTTGAAATCCCTGAAAGAGTGTTGTGGCAGCTCGATATACCATTTTGCTTCCGTTCCGGTGAGTTTGCATTGGAAGAGCCTCAATATTATAGATTTATCCATGAGTAAGTTTGAAGAACACCAAAGATGGAATGTCATGACATGATTTTTTGGGTCTTCCCTAGGTTTGGCATCGAACTTTGGAATGACCGATGGTAGTTTGGAAGGAATGGGTGGCCAATGAGGTTCATGCCAAATGGGATCGTTTATGAGTCTCGACAAGTCGGGTAGGTCTAATGTTGCGAGAAATGCAAGTTGTCGATTAGGTTGTGGGAATGAGTAATATTGATGGAGTGCTAGGATGCCTATCGGGCCATGCACTACATGTTGTTGCATGTTGTACCCATACATGTTACCCACAAGGTACTGTTGGAATTTATGTGAATTGGGGACTATCTGGTTAATCGATTGTTGGTTAGGAATCATTGGATTCACCAATCGATTCGGGATTGAACTATAAACCGGTTGTTCAGTATACTATTGAATGGGATTAAATGGAGTAGATACATGGGGTTGTGGGATCCAAGCAGAGTTCCCGAATCATTGATTGGGTGGATTTCCCATACATTGAGTAGGGGGAGGTGTCTGAAAGAATGGATCCCATGGATTGTTTGTTCCGCTTTGATTAAGAGACGGGGTTTGAGGGGGTGGGTTCCTTTGATTGTCTGAGACATTGGGGTAAGGGAATCCATAATTTAGGTTAGGGGGGACAAATGCTTGATGTTTATTTGTGTTCCCCTCGGTTGGATTTTGGTTGTCGAACATGTGTTTCCCCCCAGTAGATGGTATTTGTGGTCCCCGAGAAGGAAGTGGGTTGAACGAAGGAAATTGGTTGTTGGTCCCGCTTGTGGTACTAACAAAAGGTTGTCCTCTGCTAGGTTGGGTTTGTGCCCCCCATGGAGCAGATGATGTTGATGGAGGATTTTGGTGATTGGTACCACTTGGGGCACCAACAGATGGTTGTCCTCCAAAAAATGAGGCTTGTGATCCCCATAGGGCGAATGGTCCTGACGGGGTAGGTTGGTTACTAGTTCTAGTTAGGGGACCAATGAACGGTTGTCCTTCGAAAATGGTATAGATTGTGGCTGAAGATTGACCTCCAGTCACAGTAGGTGTTCTAATAATAGAAATGGGTGGTCTTCCAACAGGAACATTAGAAGGAATTCGTTGTGTAGGTTGGATGGTTGCACTAGTCGTACCGAATTGTGAATCTGATCGTGCACTAGTTCTAGATGATAAGGGAAGTGACTGGAAAGTAGGGTTTTTCCTCTGAGTAGGAATGTTCCTCGAAGAAGAACCAAAAAATTCATTTGGTAATACATGAGGGGAAGTTTGGAGGGGACTTTCCGACGTCACGTGCATGGGAGCTGAAAAATTGCAGAAATCCTCGAGAGTTTGGCCCAAAGTTAAGTTCCATAATGAAGAAGATGGATAAAAAATGTTTGATGTTCCTGAGTCATCATAGAAATATTCTGGATGGATCTAGTATGTGGGTCCAGATCTGTAATACCCCAATTTTGACCCTTATGAAATATTGATTTTTAATGTAAATATTGTATACATGCGATGTATGTTTCCCTAACATGGAGCTCAAGGCCAAGGCCCCGCTAGTGTATGTTCGTATTTTATCTAAAATGGACAAGCATTTGATATTTTGTTACCCATGTGCTATTAACCCATGGAATATTGTAAATGGATGTAAATATTAATATTTCAATAAAATACCAAAACTGGCTATGGGAGCAACGAATGAGAAGGGGCCATGTGTATTCCACTAGGGAGTGGTGAGGGGGTTGTGGGGATGAACCATATGCTGCCAAATGTCATCTTGTGAACCCATTTTACTTTCCTTGCTGACATTTAATTATGTTGTAAGGAAGTTGTTGAAGAATTAAGTCCATGGCTTCAATGGAGCATGGGCAGCCCATAAATTCGTATGGCAGGATATGGGATCTGTTTTCTTGTACCATAAGTCACTCTACCTCATGGGAAGGGGTTCTTCCTCATTCCCATTCCATTGTTGAACACCCCAGCATCAATTTTCATCCATTACGAATTCGCAACAGTGAGAAAAACCAAAAATCACAACTTTGCAAGAACCCACATTTTGAAGAGCCATAAACACCTAGAATTGGTATTTGACAGTAAAATCCAATGGGGGATCCATAGATATGAACCTTGGGGTGAAATTGAGAGTATTAGATACCCTGAAATCCATAGAAAAACCCAGTTTTTATAGCCCAAAAATCAAGTGACAGGATTGAGTTATCTAATGACAAAGTTGTGAGAAATTCCAGTGTGAATGATTGAACAGAGGTTGGGTTTTCTTGATAAACCCAGTGAAGGATAGAATCTCAAGGAATTAGCAGCTGGACCTTTCTATGCTCACCCTGAAGAGCATTGGAGGGAAGGGATGCCTAAGGCACTGTGCAGCAGAGATGCCTAAGGGACTGTGCAGCAGAGAAGGGGACCTTCCTTGTGTTGGATGAGGTAGGTATTGTGGGTGCCATACTATTGAATTCATTTGAGATGCTTGTAGCTCTGTGGTTGAGCTCATTGGCTTTGCATTTCCCTCCTTTGTCTTTGTATGCTTGATAAACCTAATTGTGTGTTGGCTTAACATAGTTGTTGAGTGAAAACCATGGATGTGAGTGAGCCCATCTAGTTCCACCTTAGTGGATGCACAACCCAACTCGGGGGTGATCTCTCATTGGGTGGAACGTTTCTCTCACATAGCCAGTTGTTTGGAGAGCTTCATCTCAAAGGTAAGTATTCTATGTGGATTAATTTATATGCATTATGTGTTCTGCAATGTGTTAATTCTGAATGTTAATTATTCAAGTTAATGTAATTGATATGAAGTCTGTGCATAGCATGAGAAGGGGATTGATTCTCTGCATATTGAATCATCATATCCTTGTGATAGATATGCTAATGCATTACTGTTTGTGTGTGTGCAAATATGATTAATTCCGCTATGTTTATATTGAGTATGAATTTGTATACACAAGTTTTTGTTTATTGCAATTTTTTTAGTAATGTATGGGGCTAAGATTGTCAAATAAGCCCGATAGGTTTGGTAATGTTTCCTTCCTACCATCGGATTAATGGAAGGAGAAGTGACAAGATCGACCTACAAATGATGTGCCATAGGTAGTATCATAGGAAATGGGTCAGAGGGCTCTAGAATCCCGCAGATTTACCACTTGAGAAGAGGATTTGGTGGGTATTTTGAGGTTGAAGCCAGTATTTGCACAGCTTCACGCCTAAATATTTTCGTCGCCGCTTGTTCGTGAGGTAGACTAACCATTTCTGCTTGTATGGATTCCATGATGTCATGGTCTGAAGGGAGATCGGGGAAAGGCATTCTGAATGATCTATTGCTAGAAGATACGACTTCATAGCTTCATATAACCGAGGGAGAAGATATGACAGATAGGATTACCAACTGTAAAGGGTTGGTTAAATTTCATTGTGAAGTGGATCGTCGAAGGGGGTGTTGGTTTGGATTACTCAATAACCTCGACATATCCTTCAGGGAGATCAAATTGTGATGACATAACTGGAGCGGTGATAGTTTCCGGAATGATAATAAATTCTGGCATAACGTCGGCTTGAGCTGAGACACTATCCTCAGGTGCTAGAGTGTTTTCCATTGTGGTGCTAACTTCTGGTGCAACAGTGGATTATGGTACTACACTAGTCTCTGGGATACTACTAGTCTACGGAACTGTCCTATCATTTTGGCATACTGTAGCAGCTAGTGGTGTTGTGCTAAATGATTGTAGGATGGTCCCCTGACCAGCTGGTCTGCTAGTAGGGGGTGCAGGTATGCGTGAAGGTGGTGTACGAATAGTTTTAGGTACTAGTTCAAGACTCTTCCCTTGTTGTCTTCGTGATTTCCATTGGTCTTCCATAGAACAAAATTAAATGTTCTGGGGAAGTCTCGCTGAAAAAAGAACTCAAAAACCCTATAGAAACCAAGTGTGCAAAAGGGGAGCTAGGAAAAGAAGAGGTGCACAGACCAAAAAAGAAAGCTCAAAAAACTACACTGAGACCATTGTCACAGTAAGTGAGCTATAACAAAAATGGCCAGAAATCCAACAAGCAACACTAAAAATAAAAAGACCCTCTATAAGGTACGATATTAGGAAATCTTCCTATCTAAGGTCTGGAGACCTCAACAGATTGTATCCTTCGCAAGGTGATAAAATCCAAGTCGAACAATACGAATTGAGAGACCAAAAGCTAAAAGGATATCCATCTACCGAAAGGAATCCTGGGTAAAAGAGCGCTAGAAGGAAGGTCACTAAGATACCTTGTTCATGACACGTCCGAGAAGTTTTACTGGAGCTTTTGCCTTTGAGCCCTCGTACAACCGGTATGGAGGATGGAAACTACAAGGAAGACAATGGATCGATTTCCTTAGGTGATAAGTGGAGTGCAGTATTCCACAAATTCTGTCTAGAACCAGTCCTCGTTGCTTACCCCGTGAAACGGGAGGCCCTCCCAATAAATTAGTGTAAAATCGTGTCAAAAAATACAAGAGGATTTGAGCAACCTAAAGTAAAACAACTATGTTTCAAATGTAAAATGACAGGGGGAATTATTTGGATTCCTATCCCTGATGTCATACCTAACTAAACAATTTTTTTGTATCCTCAAGTGAGGTTAATGTGTGTTTAGTTAGGAGATTGATTTTAAGGGATAGTTGTTAACTCAAAAGGTGATGGAAGTGCAACTCGATGGTGTGAAGACTCGACTCAAACCATGCATTTAGAATGAATCAATGCTACCTTTCTTTTCAATTGATGTCTATCTATGGAAGGGAGAGAATTCTTTCATTCCCAATAACAAGCATAAACACAACTTTTTTCAAAAAGAGAGGAAAAATAATCAGTCACTTTTATATTCCAAGCAAAAAGTAAACTACTCTTTCAAGAAATCAATGGATCCAACTACTAATTGAAAACAAATTTTTTGTTTTCGTTTCTACTTCAAATGAGTATCTAAAGTATGACAAGTAAATGGAACAACATCTAATGATTGCAAAAAAGGAACTTGATCGTTTAAGCAAAGGAGGAATAGATCTTGAAGAAAAATTATCTAAGCCAATTCAAAGAATTATAAATGCAAAGAGTTTCTCTCAAGTAATAAAATTTCCACCAACTTCTTTCAAGGATGCAAACCAGTATATAAAAAAAATTGCCTTGAATTTTAAAAAATGATCACTTTTGCAATGAAGAAGTCAAGGATCCAAGAAAAACAAATTCACTCTTGTCACTTTCACTCAAAAAATACAAACCCAAAAGAAATCAAGAAAATATGACTAATTCTGATGTGTTTATATTGAGTATGAATTTGTATACACAAGTTTTTGTTTATTACGAATTTCTAAGTAATATATGGGGCTGAGATTGTAAAATAAGCCTGATAAGTTTGGTCATGTTTCCTTCCTGCCATCGGATTGATGGAAGGGGACGTGACAAAGTGGTATCAAAGCCCATGTTGCAGCATTGGGACTGCTTGGGCCAAACTCTGAGTTACAGGCAAGTAACAGAATGTTTTAACACGGTATTAAGGAATTTTGGGCATCATTTTGGAATGGAAAAATGGCAGGGTCAGATTTCTTAGATGGGGCAGAGGACCACATAGGTGCATAAATATCTTCAATAGCTTTCAAACGGTACCATACTCATCTCATTTGGTTAAGGGACGAAGGAGTTATTAACCCTGCAAGTTGCAGGTCCAGAGGTGTTCAACTGTTGCGGATTTCGGATTTCGGGAACGCAAACTTTTGAAATTTGCTTTTTGGATTCCTGCAATTCCAAACCCGCAATTTTGGGTTTCGGGTTGCGGGTTGTACGAACGCAAATTTTTGAAAAATTGCATTTCGGTTCTGCAATTACGAACCCACATTTCAGGTTGCGGGTTGCGGGAACGCAAAGTTTTTGAAAAATTGTGTTTCGGTTCCACAATCCCGATCCTGCAT
Organism: Larix kaempferi; assembly: GCA_027924585.1. Classification (NCBI taxonomy): domain Eukaryota; kingdom Viridiplantae; phylum Streptophyta; class Pinopsida; order Pinales; family Pinaceae; genus Larix; species Larix kaempferi. The sequence goes on from BSBM01000196.1 coordinate 13,737,106, forward strand.
TTCGGGTTTCGGGTTGCGGGTTGCGCGAACGCAAAGTTTTTAAAAAATTGTGTTTCGGTTTCCGCAATCCCAATTTCGCATTTCAGAATTTGGGTTTTGGGTTTCGGGTTTCGGGAATGCAAAATTTGGAAAAATTGCGTTTGGGTTTCCGCAATCCCGATTCCACATTTCGGAATTCGGCTTTCAGGTTTTGGTTTCGGGAAAAAAAAAAGAGTATAGAGCCCGAAAATTGATTTTTGGATTACAGGAGCATGCATGATCAGAATTGGGTCAGGTCAGTTGCATTCTGAGGCCATTAACGAAGGCCATGAATGAACCAGTGAAGATCCTGAGCCCATCATGCTCCAATTTGGCACAAAATTGGGAATTTTAGAAAAATGTAAAAAGTGGAAAGTAGTCAAACCCATAATTTTATAGAAGATGAATGGAGCATCGGAACAGAGATCCGCAAGTTGTTAAGTGTTCCTTGTTATATGGACTAACTTCACCCGATAGAAAAATTTTCCTGAATATTTATATATTTTCTTCTACATGTGGTTGAAGTTGGCGGTTCATGATATTTTACAACTGTGTAAAAATGTGCAGAACAATGGTGAAAATTGTCATTTTTTGGAATAATGATATTTCCACACTTGATGTAGGAATGGAGCATGGGGATAGGCATTGGAAATCTTATCCAACAAGGAATAATGGCACATCATCAGAACTTGAATGGGACTATCATACACCATAGATAATTAGAGCAGAAAAGTGCTAGTGGTTGTTTTGTCAAATTGTTGACAATATGGGCAATTTCCATAATTGCATGAATGAGCAAAAGAAATGAAGACATATTAACTCTGTAAATGATTTCATGAGTTTTATTATGTTAAATATTGATGTTGTACATTTCTATATGCATTCTTATGATGTCTAACAAATATTTTCATAATGCACAGTGCTTGCAGCTCATAAAATTTAATAATTGTTGCAGAGGCAGCCTATAGAAAAAATGGTGACTATAAATGATGCTCAAGATCCTTATGAGCATGAAGAAGACATTCTAGGAGAAAATGTGCATGAAGAGAATGTTGAGATTGAATCGAATGGGAGGAGTGGCAGATAACTCCTCAGAATTTGGTTGAAACCATGGTGAGCTTCAATGAAAGATTGATGAAGGCTTGGGAAGAACAAAACCAACTCAATGCTGCTATTTTGCAAAGCCTCACTAATATGCAGCAGAAGATAAACCTTGGGTCCAACCCAAGTCATGTAGGTGAAGAAGGAAGAGATGCAGAGAGTCGCTCTAGATGTCGTTCAAAGAAGAGGACTCCAAGTCCAAGGAAGAGTTCTGTGAGCAAGAAACATAGAACACCTTCCTCTAGATCTTCTTCCAGCAGATCATGCGAATCCAGAGGTTCTCAAAGAAGTACAAGGCATGTGCCTAGGAAATTTGATGGAAGAAAGAAGTTCAAGGGAATCCCATAGGGAGAATTCAGGAAGGCAAGGCCTCCCACATTTTATGGAGAAGACAAGGTTGGCCAAGAGGCAGAGGCATGGCTTCTTGGAATGAAGAAATATTTCAAAATTCAGGACTACTCAGGAAATGAAAAAGCCAGAATTGTTATTCACAATATAAATGGTAGAGCTTCAATTTGGTGGGACAACCTCTTGCAAGTGAAAGAAATCAGTGAAAGGAAGATCAGCCGGGAGAGATTTAAGAAGTACTTCAAGGAGAAATTGTTAAAAAACAGGATCGCAAAGCAATAACAATAAACAAAAATGCAAATATAATCACACATACACATTACAAGATAGACACAGATATATCGTGGTTCATCCAACTTGGGCTACGTCCACAATGAAGTTGCCAGTCCTTATTATTATTCTGTCCAACAAAGTGAAGGGGTACAACCTGCAGCACAGTCGTTTCACTTCCTCTTCACTGTCTCATGGTCTCTCTTCTTGATCTCAGAGATCTTTACAATGCATAATACCCCCCCCCCCCCCCCACCCCCACGCTGGGGTGAGTGTACAGTCCACCTACATATCATATAAAACTGGGGTACAAACACGGCTGAATAATAATATCTATGAATTTGGAGATCGGGCTCCACAACCAACAGAAATACCTTTCTGCTAGGTATTATGACAGTAAGAGAAAAGAGTTCAATAAACTCAGGTTGAGACAAAAATCTATGGAAGAACATGTCCATAAATTTTTGGAATTATTGAGATATGTGGATTACATTAAAGATGAGAGAGTAAAAATTCAATGCTTCCTTGGGACTCTAGCTCAAAGTTTCAGGGATAGAATTGAGTTTGTTAATCCACCAAGTCTTGATGAATCCATTAGAATGCTAATGCATTGCTATGAGAAGAATAAAGAAAAATCAGAGATTAAACCAGCATGGAAAGGAAATCCAAGAGGGAGGTTTTATAAAAAAAAAAGTGGCTTCAAACCACCATTCAAAAGTCAGCCTAGAACCTTTCCACAGGGGAAACAAGCAAAGAGTGGATTCAAGCCAGCAGTAGAAGTGGACAAGACCTCTAAAGGGCCACTTCAGTGTTGGGGATGTGGAGAAAAACACATGCTAAAGGATTGTCCACATCGGAAGGAGAATCCCTGAAGGTTGCACAACTTAAAGGGAGCAGAAATAGTGGAGGACATGGCAAGGGAAATGCCTCGAATTTATGCAGCGTTGGATAATCATCAGGAAGACCATCAATCATCAGTGGCGGAGGTTGAAGGTAAGATTGCTAAGCAATCTATTTATGTTTGATTGATCCAAGATCTACTCATAGTTATGTTTCTCCAAAAGTGGTAGAAGTTTGTTCTCTTAGAAAAGTGAAGCATAATAAATCTTGGATAGTTCAATTAGCCACAGGGACCAAGAGAAAAGTAAGTGAAGTAGTGGTGGAGTGCCCCATAGAATTGAATGGACTCCACCCACATGCAGATTTAAATGTACTACCATTGGGATCTTATGATGCCTTAATTGGCATGGATTGGTTGGAAATACATAGAGCCAACTTGGACTGTTATGAGAAAGCACTTGAATGTATTGATGAAGAGGGAAGACCAAGGTTGGTAAGGGGAATTCCCAAGCAAGTCTTAGTAAGACAAATTTCAACCTTACAGTTGAAAAAGTTTTATAAGAAAGGTTGTCAATTATATGCATTTCATATGTCAGATTCATCAAAGGACAAAGGACCAAGGATAGAATACTTCTCATTGTTGCAAGAATTCTAAGATGTATTTCTGGAAGAAGTGTCAGGACTACCACCAAAGAGAGATATTTATTTTACCATTGATCTTGTCCCGGGGGCAGCACCAAATTCCAAGGCTCCTTATAGAACGGGTACATCGGAATTGGTAGAGTTGAAGATGCAGCTGCAAGAGTTAATGGACAAAAGGTATATCAGGCCTAGTGTGTCTCCTTGGGGAGAACCGATGTTATTTGTTAATAAAAAGGATGGGACTTGAAGGCTGTGTATTGATTACAGACAGCTCAATAAAGTGACAGTCAAGAACAAGTATCCATTGCCAAGAATTGATGACTTGTTTGATCAAATGAAGGAAGCTAAAGTGTTTTCAAAGATTGACTTGAGGTCTGGGTACCATGAAGTGAGGATTAAGGAGGAAGACATTCACAAGATGGCTTTCAGAACTAGATATGGTCATTATGAATTCACTGTGGTGCCATTTGGTCTTACCAATGCACCTGCTACATTCTGTTAGGAACCCATGTCTTTACTTTGTTAGTATGTTGTTGTGGACGCATATGCTTTGTAAGTCGTCCCGTATTATTTGTTGATCAATATTTTATGTTATTGTTGTTGGCGCATATGCTTTGTAAGTCACCCGTAGTATTGTTGATCCATAGTTTGTAATGGCCCATGGTTTCGACCCATAGTATTGGTGTCTAGAATTAGTATATAAGTGTGTGTTGAGACCTAAGAAGGCACTGTGAAGTTAATTGTATTGAGCTTGCTCAAAGGAGATTTCCCCCTCGAAGTGGCCTGTGATCAATATAAAAGTGATTCTGAGTTCTGTCATTTCTGCTATTTCGCATATTCTTGTTAATTAATTGTTGCAGGTGCATCACATCTGGTATCATAGCACTTTCTTGGGCTCGCTGGGTGAAATTTCTGCCAAATTTTTTTTTCGCATCTGGTGCAGGTTCGGATTTGGGAATAATCCCTATCCTCTTAACTGTGGAAAGTACTTGGGCATAAGCCCTAAAACTCATTGTGAGGAGTACCACAGGAACCCCGAAGTAGTTGGCCCATTGAGAGGACCTGCCAGCGAAAAGGGCAACGACCCCTACCTGATTAACTAGTTCCCACCCGTGAGGTAAACCAAGAGTTGTCGTTTGTGGCAAAGTGGTTATCAGTTTTACCTGAGCCGTGGAGTGAGGGGTACTGCCCCAATACGCAAGCCGTCAAACAGCATTGGTGGCCGAGTGAAACCCCTAAACTGATAGGAAGCCGCACATACCTGGGGTCCATATCTACTTTCAACTGAACTATTGTCGATCACTGTTGCGCCGTTTAAGATCTATTTTGCAAGTTGTTCCAGATTCAGCCGTTTTCAATCCATTCGGCGCTGTTCCAGATCCCTTTCGGGGAACCCCTGTCATCCCATTCTGCATATTTCAGTCCTGAGGACCCTATCCCCAGTTCCCCTTCCCAAAGCCCGAAATCCCACATTTGTCTATTTTTAAGGTTTGCCATAACTTCCTCAGATTTCACCCAATCACCTTCAAATTTTACCACAAAGTTCTTTTCTGAATTCTGCTTCTTTGTTCCCCTCTGCCAAATTTTCCCATTCTTTCACCCCGCTTCTAAAATCCTCATTTTTGCTTCCCTGTCTATCCAACAGTGTCCAAAACCTAGTCAAACCCCAATTACCCTTCTGATTTTTTCCCAAGTCCAGATTTTCCTTTACTGAAGTAGTTTCTGTTTTTGTTTTCCTACCCAGTCAACCAAAAAAAATAAAAAATATAAATATAAATAAAAATATAAATAAATAAATAAAATAAAATAAAATAAATAAATAAAAATAAAATAAAATAAAAATAAAAAATAAAAAAATCCTGGTTATGGTTGTTACCCGTGCAGGCGCAAAAACCATGGAGGACGCACTTGCAGCCATCCAAGCCAAACTCCAGGACCTGGATGAAAAATTTCTCGGTCTCCACCTTGAACATTCAGCTATGAACAACAAACGGCAGTCCGAGTCTTCAGCAGACAATGGGTCCTCTTCTTCCAGCAATTTCCGTGGTCCGAAGCTTGATTTTCCTCGCTTCAATGGTACCGATCCAACTGGATGGATCTATCGTGCAGAACAGTATTTCAGTCTTCATAATACTTTTGATGTCAACAAAGTTCCGTTGGCATCCTTTCATTTGGAACAGGAAGCTCTTCAATGGTACCGTTGGTACATCAAGGCTCATCCAGAGCGCAAATGGCCATAATTTTGCCAGCTCCTTTTGCAACGATTTGGTCCTAGTGCTTTTGATGACTTCACAGGAGCCCTCACTAAACTTCGCCAAACTAGCACTGTGAGAGAGTATCAAACCGAATTTGAGAATCTAGCCAACCACACCGAAGGATTGTCTGATGACTTTTACCGGAGTTGTTTTATCACTGGTCTAAAGGATGCCATCCGCTCTGAGGTCAAAATGTTCTGTCCCAACACAATGATGGAAGCACTAGGGTTGGCTAAGTTGGCAGAAGACAAGATTGCAACCCAACAACACTCCAAGCCCACTTTTGTTCCCTTCTGAAATATGGGTTCTCAACAACCACCTATACCGCAGGCTCCTCGACCGACTCCTATCAAGCATTTGTCTGAAACAGAGATGCAAGCACGCAGAGAAAAGGGGCTTTGCTATCATTATGATGAGAAATTCACTCGTGGACATCGATGTGTTCAACAAAAGCTTTATCTCTTGGATGTGGAGTCTCCGCCTGCCTCTGAAATTGGTGACGAAGATCCAGAAACACTGGATGCTCCGATCGACATTCAGGAACCGTCTATTGACCCTCCTTCTTAGGATGACCAGCCATAGATATCTCTCCATGCTTTAGCTGGAATCACCACCCCCCAAACAATGCAGGTCAGGGGTTACTTCAAGAAGCCTCCTCTTACAATACTCATTGATTCTGGTAGCACTCATAATTTCATTGACCCTCGGATCGCCAAACAATCTGATTGTTTTATCCATCCTTACTCCAACTTTGAAGTCATGGTTGCCAATGGGGGCACCTTACCTTGCAAAGGGAAGTGTCGAAATGTGCGTATCTCTATGGGAGATTATACCTTGTGCTCTGACATGTTTGCCTTGCCCTTAGGCGGATGTGATGTGGTTTTGGGTGCGCAATGGCCACGCACACTTGGCCCTATCTTATGGGATTTTGCTGAACTTTGGATGCAGTTTTCCCTCAATGGACACAAACACACATTGACAGGATTACAACCAGGTTATCTCAGCATCATTGTTAAATTTTTAGTATTAAATCACAATACTATAGGATCTTTGCTGAGAGAATAACATCTACAGTATATCAATGCATGACAATCATAATATGACAAGCATCACAAGCATCACAAGAATCAAAAGCATAGAGACAAGAGACACAGAGTTTCCGTGGGGAAAACCCTAAGGTGAAAAACCCCACAACTTCCTCAGAGATAGAGAGAGCAATGGCTCAACCAAAATACAACCAAATAACACTGAGATAGTCTCCTAGCAGATGATCCTCCTCCTCCTCACTAGTGCACCACTTTTCAGAGAGAGAGTAAAATAGAGATCTCCTATCTCTATTTATACTCACCTTTTTGCCCAGTGACCTACTGGGGCCGACTTGTCTACTTAGATACATCCACATTATATTATATATAATTCCGGGCCGACCCCAAATGGTGGTCTAATAACCCATCGACAAGTACACACACTTGCGACACTTGTCAATCCACATGACGACACTTCCTTATAGAGGAATAACACATCTCTTATAAGGGTACAATAAATATATATAAAATATACAAATGAAATACATTCCAAAGTTACATATACATCAACACTCCCTCTTAACTAGGAAGGTATTTCTCGACACAGATCTGCTAGGCAAGTCTTCTTCTCTGGATCATCGTCATCGATGCATCATCATCATCATCGTCACTGCTGCTGCTATCTCAACCAATCTCTGACTCTACTCGTCATAGGAAGTTCTACAGAGCCAGTCCTTTTTCATACTGGATGTAGGCCCACCACCTGTAGGTCTTCGTCATCACTGGCCATACTGTGGAATCCTCGGGACTTATTACGTGCGTCACAAAACCTCGAAAGAGCATCCCAGGATGTTACGGGTACACAACTCCGACCTGTAGGATCTCCCAGGGCGCTATTACATGTGACCCCACCACAAAACCTCGAAAGAGCATCTCAGGATGTTACGGGTACACAACTCCGACCTGAAATCTCCCAGGGCACAAATTACATGTGGTCCACCACAAAACCTAGCAAGAGCATCTCAGGATGTTACGGGTACACAACTCCGACCTGAAATCTCCCAGGGCACAAATTACATGTGGTCATGGCAAAACCTCGCAAGAGCATCTCAGGATGTTACGGGTACACAACTCCGGCCTGAAATCTCCCAGGGCCCAAATTACATGCCATAGGACAAAACCTCACAAGAGCATCTCAGGATGTTACGGGTACACAACTCCAACCTGAGATCTCCCAGGGCGCTATTACATGTCCTCCCAGAGCAATGTCTCGAAAGAGCATCCCAGGCTGTTACGGGTACACAACTCCGACCTATAGGATCTCCCAGACATGCTCATCTGCACAACTTGATCCACGGCCATAGAGTATCAACCTGATACTCACCATACATCATCCTGATGTACTCATGATCGTCCTGATCATCATCACTGCAACGTCCTGCTGCATGTCATCTGGAGCAACATCCTGAAGCTCATCATCCATGATCATCCTGATCATCACTGTAACATCCTGCTGCATGTCATCTGGAGCAACATCCTGAAGCTCATCATCCATGATCATCCTGATCATCACTGCAACATCCTGCTTCATGTCATCTGGAGCAACATCCTGAAGCTCATCATCCATGATCATCCTGATCATCACTGCAACATTCTGATGCATGTCATCTAGAGCAACATCCTGAAGCTCATCATCCATGATCATCCTGATCATCAATGCATCCACCTGATGCATACCAAGTATCTACCTGATACATGATACATATCACCATACATGATCCACCTGATCATACAATGTATCCACCTGATACATATACAGATACATGGTCCAAGCATCCAACATGATGCACATACATACATAAATGATCCACCTGATCATATCCAGCATCCAACATGATGCATACATACATAAATGATCCAACTAATCATATCCAGCATCCAACATGATGCGTACATATTCATACATAAATGATCCAACTAATCATATCCAGCATCCAACATGATGCGTACATACATACATAAAAATGATCCAACTGATCATATCCAGCATCCAACATGATGCGTACATACATACATAAAAAATGATCCAACTGATCATATCCAGTAGAAACCAGAACATCATCCTGATGCCCATTATCCAGTGCTTACATCCACAGCCATGTTTAGGATCCTCCTTCCAACATGCTTGGAATGGCTTCAGCAAATGTGTCCATCACTTCTTCCTCGAAGTGTCCTCGATCTGAAGAACGCCAAGCCTCTCTCTGAAGTACTCGAACTTCACTCTGGCTAGTGGCTTCGTAAGCACATCTGCAATCTGCTCGTCCGTCGCAACATACATAAACTTCACAACTCCTCTCTGCACCATATCCCTGATATAGTGATATTTGATCTCTATGTGTTTCGACCTGTCATGAAACACTGGGTTCTCGGACAGCTTCACACAACTCTGGTTATCACAGAAGATACCAGTAGCCTCCAACGGGAGATCAAATAACTCAGACAGTAGCTTCCGTAGCCATACTGCCTCACAACTAGCTGAGCAGGCCGCAATATACTCTGCCTCAGCTGTACTCAGTGCTACGCAGGACTGCTTCCTGCTAAACCAAGAGATCACACCTGATCCCATACTGAAGCAACACCCAGATGTGCTCTTCCTATCTGTAGCACTGCCAGCCCAATCTGAATCAACATAACCCTGCAGGTTAAACTTTTGATTCGCCTCATACCTGAGCCCATAATCCACTGTACCCTTCAGGTACCTCAGAACATTCTTTACAGCAACCAGGTGAACACTCCTCGGATCCGTCAGGAACTGGCTCAATGTGTTCACAGCAAAGCAAATGTCTGGTCTAGTGTTCGTCAGGTACATCAAGGACCCAATCATCTGACGATACATAGAGACATCAATCAGCTCAGATGAAGCATCACATAGAAGCTTCAGATTCGATGCCATAGGTGTGGCCATGGCCTTGCAATCCATCATCTCGAATCTCTTCAGGATATCTACTGTGTACTTCCCTTGACCAAGGAAGATTCCACCTGCATTCTGCCACACCTCCATACCTAGGAAATAGTGCATCATTCCCAAATCTTTCATATCAAATTCAGCTGCAAGCTTCCTCTTAGTATCTGCAATCAGTCTGTCATCTCCTGTCACAAATAGGTCATCCACATATAGGAGTAGAATCACTGGATTCCCTTCCTCAACCTTGTAGTAAAGATTGGAATCTGCTTTACTCTTGGTAGATTCCAAGCTAGATAGGAAACTTTCCATCCTACCATACCAGGTTCTGGGAGCTTGCTTCAATCCATACAAGGCTTTCTTCAATCTGCATACATATGACTCCCTGTCAGGTCTTGGGACTGCATCCCAAACATCTTCTTCATGATCTACGGATCATGGCATTCCATTTTTTTCATCCCAGATCCTGGGAACTTCAATATCTTCAATAGATATCTTTCTTGCTCGAACAAATGTTGTAGTCCTTTTGTAGGTGAAGATATACGGTCTTTCCTACAAAACAAGTTAAATTGCATGAATAGAAACATCTCATAATTTTCAGAACAAATTCTTTACACATAAAGAAATATGTCATGCAGTCATGCAGTTATCTTAGCCAATGCTTCAATACAACATTTATCCATGTTCCACAAATTTCTAGATGCCTTCCAGTCTCTACCAGAACATTGTTAAGAGTTTGCACTACTCCCAACATGTCAGCAAAGAGGTTCATTCTAGATAAGTAGCACTGGAATGTTGTACAGTGCCATAAGCCACTTACCCATCACATGCATATTAGTAGTATACTGTTCATTAATGCAATCATTCAAATATGCACAATACATCTCCTAATTCTAGGAACATAAGCATAATATTATTAAACAAACAAAATAGGCAAGAAATGATAATTGAAATACTTTTCTTTGTTTGTTTGTTTGGGTGGACTCCCTCTGAGTCTTTGCTTCCTGGTAGGAGTTGCTGAAGTAGCTTCTTCTACACCTCTCTATTGTGGAATGTAGGAAGATGGTCAACTCCCTCTGAAGATCTGCATCCTTGCAGGAGCTGCTGGAGTGTGCTCCCTTTTGATCTTTGCTTCCTGGATTACCTGTCCTTATATTCATCTTTGCTGACATCAATATTCTTGAACCCAGAAAAGACCTCTTATGGTGTCTTGTTGTCCAATATCTTGTGGGGAGTTCTGTTCTGCACATATACAACTGTTCTAACTGCTTCTACCCATAGATGTATAGGTAGATCCTGGTCATGCAGCATTGCCCTTGTTGCTTCCATGACTGTTCTGTTCTTCCTTTCTGCAACTCCATTCTGTTGAGGATTATAAGGAGCAGTCAACTCGCTCTTAATCCCTGAATCACTGCAAAGCTTCTTGAAGTCATTTGAGGTGAATTCTCCACCATTGTCAGATCTGAATGTCTTGATTTTCTTGACAGTTTGATTCTCCATCAAGGTTTTGAATTCCTTGAATTTATCAAGCACCTCATCTTTTCCCTTCAAGAAGTATACCCAAGTCTTCCTGGAGAAGTCATCGATAAATGATACATAGTAAACATACCCACTCAGGGAGCTAGATGACATAGGGCCACATACATCTGAGTGGATGATTTCCAGGATTCCTTTTGCCTTGCTTTCACTGCTTGGGAAAGCCTTCTTAATGTTCTTACCTTTTGCACATCCTTTGCAAACACCTTCATGTTTGGTCTTGATTTCAGGAAGACCCTCTACTGCCTTGCTTGCAATTGGAAGTGCCCTATAGTGCATATGAGCAAGTCTTCTATGCCAAAGTTCACTTGGCTCCATGGATTCATGTACCATGGCATGTTTAGGTTGTCCCTTCAATTTATACAAGCCTCCCTCTTGCTCTCCAATCACTACTGCATCATCTATGGTCATTCCCTTTGGCCACATTAGGACTTGGCCATCCACAAATGCAACCCTCATACCTTTTGCATCCAATGCAGAGATGGAGAGTAAGTTCTTCTTGAGTCCAGGTACATAAAGTACTTCTTTCATCTTCAATGATTTTCCAGAATCTAGGTTGTAGGAGGATTCACCACTTCCTTTGATTGGGTATTGATAATCATCCCCAAGTTTCACCTTATGGGGTGATTCATGTTCAGATAGGTTCACAAAGGATTCTTTAAACCCAGTCATGTGTTTGGAAGCCCCACTATCAATCAACCAATCATTACATCCATGGGAGATGGTACCTGTAAGAGCAGAAATTAGAACATATTCTTCTTCACTCGATGAATCATCATCACTACTACTTTCTGCCCTAGCCTTCTTCTTTGGAGGTTCATCATCTTCGGCAGCATGAGCATGAAACCTTCTTTTGCTGCCCTTCTTCTTCTTACTGGAGTTGTTGTTATTATCCCTTTTGTTCTTGGGCCAATCTGAAGCAAATTGACCTTTCTCATTGCATGTGAAGCATCTTAGGTCCTTCTTACTCTTTTGATGGAATCTTTTGTGGTGAGAGTGATCCTTCTTGGTTTTGCTTCTCTTGGTGTGAGCTGCAAGAGCTTGATCTTCTCCTCCCATCTTTTCCTCACGAGCTATGAGTCTAGCTTCTTCTTGAGAGCATTCTTCCCTCAATCTGTTGAAGGAGATCAATTTCTTCCTTGCACAAATTCCTTGAATAAAGGAATCCCATGACCTGGGTAGGCCATTTAGAGTGGTCATCACTACTTCACCATTCTCCACCATTTCATCTACTGCTTATAATTGTTCCTTGATTTGGGAGACCCTTGAAAAGTAAGATTGAATGGTTTCTCCATTCTAAAACTTCACTGCTTTCAATTGGTTCCACAGGGTCATCTTCCGATTTATGTTCTTTCCTTCAAATAGCTTGGTCAAGGATTCAAACATCTCTTTGGGTGTCTTAAGAGAAGACACATGAGGTATGAGATGGTCTTTGATAGAATCAGCAATCATTCTCTTTTCCTTGACCAAGTTCTTCTTGTGCAATGCCTTGGCTTCTTCATCCTCTGGGATAGGGATGTCTTCTTTCACATATGAGTCCAACTCATTCTCTTCCAGGATTAACCCAATCCTATACTTCCAGGCTCAGAAGTTGTCAGCCCCTTCAAGCTTATCCTCAAGCTTAGTGTGGAGAGACATCTTTAAGAGTACTTCAAATGGAAATAGAAAAGATTTAGTACTTACCACTTGAAGTGTTGAAAACTAGATCTGGTCCCGGATTAGGGTTTGTCAGAGAAACCCTAAAAATTCAAAATGTGAATTTCAAAATTCCGAAAGGATAGAAAGATGCGCCTTGGAGAGCTGATCAGCCTAGTACATTCAGAATTTGAGATTAGCAAAGTCTTGCCCTTCAAAATTTCCTTTTTGTCCTCCCGGGTTCACTAGGGAGAGCCCTGAATTAGGGTTTGAGTTTCCCGGAGATCTACCTAGCCAAAAATCTCGATCCAAAGCTCTAACCTTCGATTTTTGAAAGGAACTTCCAGCTGTGCCTTCAGTTTCCAGAAATTCCTATTTTTGTGGAAACCCTAATTTTTAGGGCCAAATCTGAAAATGCTCGGAACTGAATTCTGATTGGACAGATAGATGCGCCTTGATGAGTAGATCCAATCTACTATACTGAATTTCAAAAATCTATGGAGAGAAACCCAATAAACGAGGAATACAAGCTTCCGTCACTGCAAAATGTCTTCTTCTCAGTTAAGCTCTGATACCATGTTAAATTTTTAGTATTAAATCACAATACTATAGGATCTTTGCTGAGAGAATAACATCTACAGTATATCATTGCATGACAATCATAATATGACAAGCATCACAAGCATCACAAGAATCAAAAGCATAGAGACAAGAGACACAGAGTTTCCGTGGGGAAAACCCTAAGATGAAAAACCCCACAACTTCCTCAGAGATAGAGAGAGCAATGGCTCAACCAAAATACAACCAAATAACACTGAGATAGTCTCCTAGCAGATGATCCTCCTCCTCCTCACTAGTGCGCCACTTTTCAGAGAGAGAGATTGTTACTTTTCCGAGTGAGTAAAATAGAGATCTCCTATCTCTATTTATACTCACCTTTTTTCCCAGTGGCCTACTGGGGCTGACTTGTCTACTTAGATACATCCACATTATATTATATATAATTCCGGGCCGACCCCAAATGGTGGTCTAATAACCCATCAGCAAGTACACACACTTGCGACACTTGTCAATCCACATGACGACACTTCCTTATAGAGGAATAACACATCTCTTATAAGGGTACAATAAATATATATAAAATATACAAATGAAATACATTCCGAAGTTACATATACATCAACAATCATCAGTTCACATCGCATGGAAAAAATCCTCAAGAAGAATTCACATGGTGTCATCGCTCAGATCCATTCCATCCAGATGCAACCATCAGCGGTCTCCACTACTCCTTTGGATCTACAACAAATTCTAGATCGATATACAGGTGTCTTTGTTGAACCAGTGGGATCGCCACCTTTCAGGTCAGAAGACCATCGTATTCAGCTCCTTCCTGGCAACGTTCCTCCCAACATCAGGCCCTATCGCTACCCATTTCACCAAAAAACGGAGATTGAATGCTCGTTTGGGACTTATTGAAGCAAGGTATTATTCTCCCAAGCACTAGTTCCTTTTCTTCTCCAGTCATTCTTGTCCGCAAAAAAGATGCGTCATGGCGCCTCTGCATTGACTTCCGAGCACTTAATCACCTCACCATCAAGGATAAGTTTCCAATTCTTGTTGTTGATGAGCTTCTTAATGAGCTTCATGGGGCCCACTTTTTCTCCAAGCTGGATCTTCGTTCTAGGTATGATCAAATTCGGGTTCATGAGGATGATATCCCTAAAACAGCTTTCCGCACACATGATGTCCATAATGAGTTTTTGGTCATGCCCTTTGGCCTCACTAATGCTCCTTCCACATTCTAGGCCTTAATGAATAAAATATTTCGACCCTACTTGAAGAAACTCATTCTGGTATTCTTTGATGATATCCTCATCTACAGTAAAACATGGAATGAATATCTCCAGCATTTGGATCTTGTCATGCAACTTTTCTCTGACCATCATCTCCATGCCAAGCAGTCTAAATGTGTTTTTGGACAGAAGGAAGTTGAGTATCTCGGGCACATTATCTCAGCACAAGGGGTTCGCGTGGATCCTGCCAAAATCGATGCCATGAACAATTGGCCGCATCCTCAGACACTCAAGAGCCTTCGTGGTTTTTTGGGGTTGACTGGCTACTACCGCAAGTTTGTCAAAGATTATGGGAAGATTGCAGCTCCATTAACTGCTCTATTGAAAAAGGATGCCTTCACATGGAAACCTGCTGCTCAGTGTGCATTTGACAAACTAAAACAAGCTATGTGTACTACACCTGTGCTAGCTATGCCCGATTTTTTCAAGCCCTTCACTATTGAGAGTGATGCTTGCGGCAATGGACTTGGTGTTGTTCTCCTTCAAGATGAACACCCCATTGCATTCATCAGCAAAGTCCTTTCAGGTAAGAATCTAGCTGCCTCTACCTATGAGAAGGAAATGATGGCTATTTTGCATGCAGTACAGAAGTGGCACCCATACCTATTAGGGAATCATTTCTGCATCAAGATTGATCACCAGAGTCTGAAATATTTCTTGGACCAGTGTGTCTCCTCCCCGGCACAACAGAAATGGGTTAGCAAACTCATGGGTTATGACTATGAGATCACTTACAAGAAGGGTAAAGACAATATTGTGGCAGATTCTCTTTCTCGCACATTTGAGGCCCAAGGTTCTCTTTCAGCTATTTCTATGCCTATTCCAAATTGGTTGCAATCTGTTCAACAGGGTTATGTCAATGACTCCTCCTTATCTCAAATCATCCAGCGCTTTACCAACAACCCTTCTGTTGTACCACATTACTCTTGGGATGGTGCTTCTCTGCGATACAAGGGTCGTCTGGTGCTTCCCCAGAACACAGATCTTCAACAGGCTGTCTTCTATGAACTCCATGATTCTCCATCGGTAGGGCACTCTGGGTTCCTCAAAACGTATGAACGAGCATGGCGTAACTTCTTTTGGCAGGGCATGAAAAGGACAATTCAACAGATGGTGGCCGAATGTGATACCTGCCAACGCAATAAGGGTGAAACAACACTCCTTCCAGGATTGCTTGAACCCTTGCCCATACCTACACGGATTTGGACAGATATTTCTATGGATTTCATTGAAGGGCTCCCTAAATCTCGCGGGAAGACAGTGATTCTCGCTGTGGTTGATCGCCTCTCCAAATATAGTCATTTTTGTGCTCTCAGCCATCCCTATACAACCTCCTCCGTCGCTCAAATTTTTCTGGACCAGATCTTTCGTCTTCATGGCATCCCTTCTTCCATTGTCTCGGATCATGATGTGACTTTCACCAATCATTTTTGGACAAAACTATTTCGCCACACTGGCACCAAACTGAAGATGAGTTCAGGGTATCACCCACAAACAGATGGTCAGACTGAAATTGTCAATAAATGCTTGGAAACTTATCTTCGTTGCTTCACCTCAGAACAACAACATCAGTGGGCAAAATGGCTCCCTCTCGCTGAATGGTGGTACAATACCTCTTACCACACTGCCTCTAAAATGACCCCATATGAAGCAGTCTATGGTCAGGCACCTCTAGCTCTTCTTCCATACACCCCCACCAGTTCACCAGTTTAGGAAGTTGACACGGTCCTTCGAAACCGCGATCACATTCTTCGCATTTTGCGGGACAATCTTCACATGGCAAAAAATCGCATGAATCAACAAGCTGATCAGCACCGTTCTGAGTGCACTTTTCAAGTCAACGATATGGTTTTTCTTCGTCTCCATCCGTACAAACAATCATCCTTGAAACTCAAAGGGCGTTATAAGCTCGCTCCAATGTTCTATGGGCCATATCGGATTCTTCAGAAGATTGGGTCCGTTGCTTATAAATTGGAACTTCCTCCTTCTTCCCGCATTCATCCAGTCTTTCATGTCTCTTGTCTGAAGAAATTTCTTGGCACCAACATCAGTGGACAAACGATTTTACCCGAACTGGATAATGAAGGATCCATCCTTTTGGAGCCAGAGGCCATCCTCAATCGGCGCACGTGTCAGCTTCGCTCTCGCTCTATCACAGAGTTCTTAATTCAGTGGCACGGCATGCAACCAGAGGATGCTACATGGGAACCACTCCTTCAGATTCAACAACAATTTCCACATCTACAGCTTTGAGGACAAAGATTTTTTTAAGGGGGAGGGGATGTTAGGAACCCATGTCTTTACTTTGTTAGTATGTTGTTGTGGACGCATATTCTTTGTAAGTCGTCCCGTAGTATTTGTTGATCAATAGTTTATGTTATTGTTGTTGGCACATATGCTTTGTAAGTCGCTCGTAGTATTGTTGATCCATAGTTTGTAACGGCCCATGGTTTCGACCCATAGTATTGGCGCCTAGAATTAGTATATAAGTGTGTGTTGAGACCTATGAAGGCACCGTGAAGTTAATTGTATTGAGCTTGCTGAAAGGAGGTTGCCCCCTCGAAGTGGCTTGTGATCAATATAAAAGTGATTCTGAGTTTTGTCATTTCTGCTATTTCGCATATTCTTGTTAATTAATTGTTGCAGGTGCATCACACATTCATGTGTCTCATGAATAGTGTCTTCAGCAAATACTTGGGTAAATTTGTGATTGTGTTCTTGGATGACATTCTTGTCTACTCAAGGAATGAAGAAGAACATGAGGAACATCTAAGGATGGTGTTGCAAGTCCTTAGACAACATCAATTGTATGCCAAATTAAGCAAGTGTGAATTTTACCAAAAGAGTGTTCAGTATTTGGGTCATGTCATTTCTGAAGAAGGAATTGAAGTTGATCCAGAGAAGATTAATGCCATCATGGATTGGTCTACTCCAAAGAATGTTTCAGATGTTAGATATTTTATGGGCCTTGCTGGTTACTACAGAAGGTTTATTGGAGGCTTCTCCAAGATAGCTCACCCAATAACTTCATTGCAAAGGAAGAATATCAAGTTTGTATGGTCTGAAAAATGTCAGAAACGTTTTCAGCAGTTAAAGGAATTACTTACCAGCGCTCTTGTTTTGAAGATAGCAGATCCAAAGAAGGATTTTGTAGTGTGCACAGATGCTTGCATTGAAGGGCTAGGTGGAGTGCTCATGCAAGAAGGATTTGTGATATGTTATGAGTCAAAGAAGTTAAAAGAACATGAAAAGAATTATGCCACACATGATTTAGGATTAGCATCCATAATACATGCCCTCAAGATGTGGAGAAATTATCTAATGGAAATAAGATTCGAGCTTAGAACAGACCACATGAGCTTGAAGTATTTGTTTGATCATCAAAACTTGAATGCTAGGCAAGCTAGATGGATGGAGTTTCTTTGTGAATTTGATTTTGAAATTAAGCATGTAAAAGGGAAAGAGAATAAGGTTGCAAATTCCCTTAGCAGAAAATTTCATGTTGCAGCATTAAGTATGTGCAAATCAAATTTGAAGACAAGAGTTCTTGAAGCCCAAAACATTGATGAGACTTGCCTTCAAATTAAAGAAAAGTTGCAGCCGGGTAATGTGGACGAAAAGTGTGCGGGATATCAACTTGGTGAATACAATATCCTCATCTACAAAGATAGACTGTACATTCCAAATAGTGCAGATTTGAAGAAGCTAGTAATGGATGAAATACATCAAATGCCATACTCTAGACACCTAGGATATCAGAAAACTATAACAGCAGCAAGAAAACAATACTTTTGGCATGACATGAATAAGGACATAGCTGAGTACATTACTAGGTGTCAAAAGTGCCAGCAGGTCAAGGCAAAGCACCAACATCCAGTAGGATTGTTCCAGTCCTTACCCATTCCAAAATGGAAGTGGGAAGTGATCTCTATGTATTTTATAACAGGTCTGCCCATGACAGTGAAGAAGCATGATTCAATCATGGTTGTGGTGGACAAGCTATCAAAGGTAGCTCACTTTATTCCAGTCAAGTCCACTCACAAGGCTAATGACATTGCAAATATCTTCATGAGAGAGATATTCAGATTGCATGGATTTCCTAAGGCAATAGTTTCTTATCATGATACTAAGTTCACTTCCAATTTCTGGAAAGGATTGTTCCAAGAATTGGGAACTAAATTGAATTTCAGTACAACATATCATCCTTAAACAGATGGCCAAACTGAGAGGGTGAATCAGGTTCTTGAAGACATGTTGAGAATGTATATGATGGATAAACCATCCAAGTGGGAGGATTACCTACACTTGGTAGAATTTTCATACAATAACGGACATCATGCATCATTGGGAATGAGTCCATTTGAGGCATTGTATGGCAAGGGATGCATGACTCTAGTGAATTGGGATAGCCCGGTGAACAGGGTAGTACTTGGACCAGAGATGATCAAGGAAATGGAACAGGAAGTTGCTAAGATCAGGAAGAACTTAAAGGCAGCTCAGGATAGGCAAAAGAGTTATGCAGATTTGAAAAGAGTGCATAAGGAATTTCATATTGGGGATCATGTTTATTTGAGAGTGAAACCGAGGAAAATTTCTCTCAAGTTGGGGAGTTGTCACCAAGATATTCTGGGCCATTTGAAGTCCTAGATAGGATAGGGCCAGTTGCATATAGAATTTCATTTTCTGCTAACATAAGAGCTCATAATGTTTTCCATGTATCTTTGCTTAAAAAGTATGTACATGATCCTAATCATATGATTGATTGGAATGTGATACAGGTGGAACCCAAGGGAGAATTCTAAGTAGAGCCTATGCGCATCCTCGACAAGAAGGTCACTTTGCTCTGGAACAGAGCCATCGGGCAGGTAAAGGTCCAATGGAAGCACCTTAGTCCCGATGAGGCTACATGGGAGCTGGAGGTTTCCATGAGAGAGGCATTCCCATTTTTGTTCAGTTTTGAGAACACCGAGGACGGTGTTGTTCTAAGGGGGAGGGGAATGTAATACGCCAATTTTGACCCTTATGGAATATTGGTTTTTAATGTAAATATTGTATACATGCGATGTATGTTTCCCTAGCATGGAGCTCAAGGCCAAGGCCCCTCTAGTGTATGTTCGTATTTTATCTAAAATGGACAAGCATTTGATATTTTGTTACCCATGTGCTATTAAGCCATGGAATATTGTAAATGGATGTAAATATTAGTATTTCAATAAAATACCAAAACTGGCTATGGGAGAAACGAATGAGAAGGGGCCATGTGTATTCCACTAGGGAGTGGTGAGGGGGTGTGGGGATGAACCATATACTTCCAAATGTCATCTTGTGAACCCATTTGGCTTTCCTTGTTGACTATTAATTCTGTTGTAAGGAAGTTGTTGAAGAATTCAGTCCATGGCTTCAATGGAGCATGGGCAGCCTAGAAATTCGTATGGCAGGGCATGGGCTCTGTTTTCTTGTACCACAAGTCACTCTACCTCATGGTAAGGGGTTATTCCTCATTCCCATTCCATTGTTGAACACCCCAGCATCAATTTTCATCCATTACGAATTCCCAGTAGTGAGAAAAACTAGAAATCGAAACTTTGCAAGAACCCACGTTTTGAAGAGCCATAAACGTCCATAATTGGTATTTGACAGTAAAATCCAATGGGGGATCCATAGATATGAACCTTGGAACGAAATTCAGAGTATTATATACCTAAAAATTCATAGAAAAACCCAGTTTTTATAGCCCAGAAATCCAGTGACGGGATTGGGTTATTTGATGACAGAGTTGTGACAAATTCCAGTGTGAATGATTGAACAGAGGTTGGGTTTTCTTGATAAACCCAGTGAAGGATAGAATCTCAAGGAATTAGCAGCTGGACCTTTCTATGCCCACCCTGAAGATCACTAGAGGGAAGGGATTCCTGAGGTACTGTGCAGCAGAGAAGGGGACATTCCTTGTATTGGGTGAGGTAGGTATTGTGAGTGCCATACTGTTGAATTCATTTGAGATGCTTGTAGCTCTGTGGTTGAGCTCACTGGATTAGCATTTCCCTCATTTGTCTTTGTATGCTTGATAAACCCAACTGTGTGTTGGCTTAGCATAGTTGTTTAGTGAAAACCATGGCTGTGACCGAGCCCATCTAGTTCCTCCTTAGTGGATACACAACCCAACTCGGGGGTGATCTCTCAGCTGAAAGAATATAGGATGGATAGATATCTATGGTTGGGTGGAACGTTGCTCTCACATAACCAGTTGTTTGGACAACTTCATCTCAAAGATAAGTATTCTATGTGGATTAATTTATATGCATTATGTGTTATGCAATGTGTTAATTATTCAAGTCAATGGAATTGATATGAAGTCTGTGCATAGCATGAGAAGGGGATTGATTCTCTGCATATTGAATCATCATCTCCTTGTGATAGATATGCTAATGCATTATTGTTTGTGTGTGTGCAAATATGATTAATTCTGTTGTGTTTATATTGAGTATGAATTTGTATACACAAGTTTTTGTTTATTGCAAATTTTTGAGTAATGTATGGGGCTGAGATTGTCAAATAAGCCCGATAAGTTTGGTCATGTTTCCTTCCTGCCATCAGATTGATGGAAGGGTACGTAACAAGATTGACCTACGAATGATGCGCCACAGGTAGTATCATAGGAAATGGATCGGAGGACTCTAGAATCACACAGATTTACCACTTGAGAAGTGGATTTGGAGGGTATTTTGAGGTTGAAGCCATTATTTGCGCAGCTTCACGTCTAAATATTTTCGTCGCTGCTTTCTCATGAGGTAGACTAACCATTTATACTCGTATGGATTCCATGATGTCATGGCCTGAAGGGAGATCGGGGGAAGGCATTCCGAATGATCTATTGCTAGAAGATACGACTTCGTAGCTTCGTGTAACCGAGGGAGAAGATATGACAGATAGGGTTACCAACTGTACAAAGGGTTGGTTAAAGTTCGCTGCGAACTGGATTGTCGAAGGGGGTGTTGGGTCGGATTCCTCAATAACCTCGACATATCCTTCAGGGAGATCAAATTGTGATGGCATAACTGGAGTGGTGATAGCTTCCGGAATGATAATAAATTCTAGCATAACGTCGGCTTGAGGTGAGACACTAGCCTCGGCTGCTAGATTGGTTTCCATTGTGGTGCTAACTTCTGGTGCAACAATGGATTGTGGTACTACACTAGTCTCAGGTAATACACTAGTCTCTGGGATAGTACTTGTCTATGGAACTGTGCTATCATTTTGGCATACTGTAGAACATGGTGGTGTTGTGCTAAGTGATTGTGGGACGGTCCCCTGACCATCTAGTCTGCTAATAGGGGGTGTAGTTATGTGTGAAGGTGGTGTACGACTAGTTCTAGGTATTGGTTCGGGACTCTTCCCTTATTGTCTTCGTGATTTCCATTGGTCTTCCATGGAACAAACTTAAATGTTATGGGGGAAGTCTCACTGAAGAAAGAACTCAAAAACCCTAGAGAAACAAAATGTGCAAAAGGGGAGCTAGGAAAAGAAGAGGTGCACAGGCCAAACAAGAAATCTCAAAAAACTACACTGAGACCATTGTCACAGTAAGTGAGCTACAACAAAAATGGCCAGAAATCCAACAAGCAGCACTAAAAGTAAAAAGACCCTCTATAAGGTACGATATCAGGAAATATTCCTATCTAAGGTCCGGAGACCTCAACAGATCATATCCTTCTCAAGGTGATGAGATCCAAGTCGAACAATACGAAGTGAGAGACCAAAAGTTGAAAGGATATCCATCTACCAAAAGGGATCCTGAGTTAAAGAGACCTAGAAGGAAGGTCACTAAGATACCTGTTAGATTTTCTTAATTTACTTCAATATGATCTAGGATCTTAACTGAGAGAACAACATGTACAGCATATCTACAACATATCAATCATGGAGACAATAATGCAAGCACACAAGAGACACAAAGATTTACTTGGGGAAAACCATAAAGGTGAAAAACCCCAATAACTTCCTCAGAGATAGATAGAGCAATGATACAACCAACCAAGAGAGATAGCCATAACCTAGCAGCAGATCCTCCTCCTCCATAAGTGCGCCACTCCTCCTTGAGTGCATGTGTGAGAAGTGAGTGAGCAAATAGAGTGCCTCCCGCACTCTATTTATACTTGACTTGACTTGCCTTTTTACCTAACTCATGTAGGCTCGAACTTTACCACATAACATAATGCTGAGTGGGCCGACCCCCAATAGGGTGGTCTAATAACCCTTTGACCCACATGACTTATACAGGGCCGACCCCAAATAAGGTGGTCTAATAACCCATCAAGTATAAGTTACGACACTTACAATATAAATGACGACACTTCCTTATAGAGGAATAATACCATCTCTATAGGAATACAATATACATATATCTGAAATACATTCCGAAGTTACATATACATCAACACTCCCTCTTAACTAGGAAGGTATTTCTCAGCACAGTTCTTCTAGCACAAGTCATCTTCTCTGGATCATCGTCACTGGATAATCATCATCGTCACTGTTGCTGCTATCTCAATCAATCTCTGAATCTACTCGTCATAGGAAGTTCTACAGAGCCAGTCCTTTTTCATACTAGATGTAGGCCCACCACCTGCAAGTCTTCGTCATCACTGGCCATACTGTGGAATCCTCAGGACTTTTATGTGCGTCACAAAACCTCGAAAGAGCATCCCAGGCTGTTACGAGCACACAGCTCTACCTATAGGATCTCCCAGGGCAACGAATTACATGTGACCTCACCACAAAACCTCGCAAGAGCATCCCAGGCTGTTACGAGCACACAGCTCTACCTATAGGATCTCCCAGGGCAACGAATTACATGTGGTCATGGCAAAACCTCGCAAGAGCATCCCAGGACTGATTACGGGCACACAGCCCAACCTATCGGATCTCCCAGGGAAACGAATTACATGCCATAAGAAAAAAACCTCGCAAGAGCATCTGCCAGATATCCCAGGGTGCTATTATATGCCATAGGCAAAACCTCGAAAGACTATCTGCAGATCTCCCAGGGCAACGAATTACATGTCCTCCCAGAGCAAAACCTTGAAAGAGCATTTGCCAGATGTCCCAGGGCACCGAATTACATGCCATAGGCAAAACCTCGAAAGACCATCTGCAAATATCCCAGGGCAACGAATTACATGCTCATCTGCACAACTTGATCCACGGCCATAGAGTATCAACCTGATACTCACCATACATCATCCTGATGTATCCATGATCATCCTGATCATCATCACTGCAACGTCCTGCTGCATGTCATCTGGAGCAACATCCTGAAGCTCGTCATCTATGATCATCCTGATCATCACTGCAACATCCTGCTGCATGTCATCTGGAGCAACATCGTGAAGCTCGTCATCTATGATCATCCTGATCATCACTGCAACATCCTGCTGCATGTCATCTGGAGCAACATCCTGAAGCTCGTCATCTATGATCATCCTGATCACCACTTGCAACATCCTGCTGCATGATCCACCTGATCATCAATGCATCTACCTGATGCATACCAAGTATCATACATGATCCTCCTGATCATCAATGTATCCACCTGATACAAATACATGATACATATCATCATACATGATCCTCCTGATCATCAATGCATCTACCTGATGCATACCAAGTATCTACCTGATACATATCATCATACATGATCCTCCTGATCATCAATGTATCCACCTGATACAAATACAAATACATGATACATATCACCATACATGATCCACCTGATCATACAATGTATCCACCTGATACATATACAGATACATGGTCCAAGCATTCAACATGATGCATACATACATACATAAAATGATCCAACTGATCATATCCAGCATCCACATGATGCGTACATACATACATAAAATGATCCAACTGATCATATCCAGCATCCACATGATGCGTACATACATACATAAAATGATCCAACTGATCATATCCAAGCAGAAACCAGAACATCATCCTGATGCTCATCATCCAGTGCTTACATCCACAGCCATGTGAAGGATCCTCCTTCCAACATGTTTGGAATGGCTTCAGCAAATGTGTCCATCACTTCTTCCTCGAATTATCCTCGATCTGAAGCATGCCAAGCCTCTCTCTGAAGTACTCGAACTTCACCCTGGCTAGTGGCTTCGTCAGCACATCTGCAATCTGCTCGTCCGTCGCAACATACAGGAGATTCACAGCTCCTCTCTGCACCATATCCCTGATATAGTGATATTTGATCTCTATGTGTTTCGACCTGTCATGAAACACTGGGTTCTCGGACAGCTTCACACAACTCTGGTTATCACAGAAGATACCAGTAGCCTCCAACGGGAGATCAAATAACTCAGACAGTAGCTTTCGTAGCCATACTGCCTCACAACTAGCTGAACAGGATGCAACATACTCTGCCTCAGCTGTACTCAGTGCTACGCAGGACTGCTTCCTGCTAAACCAAGAGATCACACCTGATCCCATACTGAAGCAACACCCAGATGTGCTCTTCCTGTCTGCAGCACTGCCAGCCCAGTCTGAATCAACATAACCCTGCAGGTTAAACTTTTGATTCACCTCATACCTGAGCCCATAATCCACTATACCCTTTAGGTACCTCAGAACATGCTTTACAGCAACCAGGTGAACACTTCTTGGATCTGTCAGGAACTGGCTCAATGTGTTCACAACAAAGCAAATGTCTGGTCTCGTGTTCGTCAGGTACATCAAGGACCCAATCATCTGGCGATCAACCGGCTCAGATGAAGCGTCACATAGAAGCTTCAGATTCGATGCCATAGGTGTGGCCATATCCTTGCAGTCCATCATCCCGAACCTCTTCAGGATATCTACTACATACTTCCCTTGTCCAAGGAAGATTCCATATGCACTTTGCCACACCTCCATGCCAAAAAGAAATAGTGCATCATCCCCAAGTTCTTCATCTCGAACTTGGAAGAAAGCTTCCGCTGCGTGTCGGCAATCAATCTATCTTTACCTGTAACAACCAGGTTATCTGCATACAAAAAGTAGTATCACTGGATTGCCTTCTTCAACCTTGTAGAAAAGGTTGGAATCTGCTTTACTCTTGGTAACGCCCAAACTGGATAGAAAGATGTCTATCCTACCATACCAAGTTCTGCACACATATATGAATACACCATGCTGTCTTGAGATCCATCTGGTGCATCTTCTATTTCATCACTTTTATATTTCTCAATGCTGCCATCTGCAACATGCTTGATCTGATAGTTCCATTTGGAAGTCATAACAAACTTCCCTCCGCATCTTGGGACTACATCCAAAACATCATTCTTCATGATCGACGGATCATGGCATTCCATTTCTTCATCCCAGATCCTGGGAACTTCAATATCTTCAATAAATAAATTTGTTGCTGAACAAATGTTGTAGTTCTTCTTTTTGTAGGAGATGGCATACGATCTTTCCTACACAACAATTTAAATTGCATGATTAGAAAACATCTCATATTTTTCAGAACAAATTCTTACACATAAATAAATATGTCATACAGTCATGCAATTATCTTAGCCACTGCTTCAATACAACATTTATCCATATCCCGTAACTTTCTAGATGCCTTCCAATCTCTACCAGAACATTGTTAAGAGTGTGCACAACTCCCAACATGTCAACAAAGAGGTTTCATTCTAGATAAGTAGCAATGGAATGTTGTACAGTGCCATAGGCTACTTACCCATGCATATTAGTAGTATATTATTCATTAATGTAATTATTCTAATATGCACAATACATATCCTAAGTCTAAGACCGTGAGTATATACATCATTGAACAATTTTATGTAAGAAATGATAATTAAAATACTTATCTTTGTTTGTTCGTTGGGTGGACTCCCTCTGAGTCTTCGCTTCCTTGCAGGAGCTGCTGGAGTCCTAATCTGAAGTAGCTTCTTCTACACCTTTCTGTTGTGGAATGTAGAGAGATGGACAACTCCCTTTGAATATCTGCATCCTTGCATAAACCACTAGAGTGTACTCCCTCTTGATCTTTGCTTCCTGGATTACCTGTTCTTGAACTCATATTCATCCTTGGTCCCTATGCATGCTTTATTAGTATCATGAATGTGTTATCCTTGTGATCTCATATAAAATCATACATTCATTAGTATACTATTAAAACACAATAATCTCAAGCATGTATAGTCATGATCATTTCAAACAGAAATAATAAGCATTAGCATTCAAGGTTTATGTAGGATTCTTATGGTTAGTCAAATCATAAGAAACATAACATGTCTAAAACTGTAATTACTCAAACCTATAACTCTTCAGGTTAGTTGAATCATTAATCAAGATAAGAGATATAATATGCATAAAACCTGTGATTATTCAAACCTATACCTTCATGATTCTTCTGGTGAGTCATATCATCAATTATGGTAAGAAATATAATATGCATACAACCATGATTATTCAAACCTATGACTTCATGAATAATCATTATCAACAACAGTATAAGATCCTAACACTAGGTAGGATTCTAACTTGATATAGGAAAAACATACCTGGATTAGCATGCTAGCTATTTATGTCTAACATACTCACATGATGTCTTCTTGTTTTTCTTCAATGACTTGTGCTAGTAACCTGTATATCTCATAGGTTAACTATTACAAAACCAAGTTATACATACCTTGTAAATGGATTTTCATTGAGATCCATGACAATGGATGAATCTTTGTCCTCATGTCATCATGATCATATGTTCTTGGACTAGAACATGATTTGTCTTTCTTGGTGTACCTTTCATGTTAGTAGACAACATAAACCTCATACAACACCATAATGCATTAGTACAATCATAAGTGTCAACACCCTAACTAATGAATATCTTCTATCATGCATTCATAATTTTGTTAAGGTGATACGACAAATCTAAAATCAAAATTGTACTAACCGTAATAACATGAAGACAAACATACCATAAACTTAATCATGGACAAATATAGAAACATACCTCGATGAGTCATACCTGTCGAGATCGCTTGAAATCTTCTTATGTAAGGCCTTAGCCTCATCTCCCTCTGAAACAGGAACTTCTTCACTTATGCAGGTGACCAATCCATCTTCTTCTAGGATTAACCCAATCCACTTGATTTGTAAGAACTGGACCTAGAGCTGGATATGGGTTTGTCAGAGAAACCCCAAAAATTCAAACTTTGAATTTCAAACTTCCGACATGATAGAAATATGCGCCTTGATGAGTTGATCAAACTGGTATATTCAGAATTTGAAAACTGCAAAGTTTCACTCCTCAATTTTGCTTTTGAAACTTCTGGATTCACTGGACGTGACCCTGAACTAGGGTTTGATGAAGCCCACTCTTCTTCCCAATCAAAATGTTTTATCCAAATCTCTAAGCTTCTATTTTTCTGAGGAGCTTCCAGCCGTAGTCACAGATTTCAAAAATTCTCATTTTTACAGAAGCCCTAATTTTCCACTTTTCTGATCAAAGTCCCTAACTAGGGTCTAATCAAGCCCGGCCTTCTGCCCAACCAAAAATTCTGATCTTGGTCTCTAAATTTCTATTTTGATGAGTAGCATCCAGCCGTGGTCTCCGATTACAAAAATTCCAACTTTTTCCAAAGCCCTAAATTCCGGAAGCCATGAATGAAGGTACCAAAAAATAATTCTGTTTTGACAGAAATATGTACCTGATTGTTTCTAGTGTAACTCCAAAATTTTTGATCCACAGGGTCTGAAAACGTTTCTTGAGATATCCTGACCTGTTATCTTTCCATCCTGATAGGTATGACCTCAATTGGATTCTCTGAGAGAGAGTTATGCCAAATGTCGCAACGTGACCTGTTTTGGGATAAAACAGGAGAGCGAACTTGTACGGCGTGCCACATGTCACTGTTTTAACTTCGGCCTCTGAAAACGTTTCCTGAGATATCTCGGCCTGTTACCTTTCCATATTGACAGGTCTGACCTCAATTGGACTCTCTGAGAGAGAGTTATGCCAAATGTCTCAACGTGACCTGTTTATGGGATAATACCGGAGAGCGAACTTGTACGGCGTGCCACGTGTCACTGGTTCAACTTCGGCCTCTGAAAACGTTTTCTGAGATAGTACAGACTGTTTAATACCTGTCACGTTTTACTAAATTTCATTTGGAGCTTCCTAGCCCAAGATATGACCTTTTTCCCAAGGTCACCTGATTTTGACTCAGATCTGGAAGAGGCAGAAACCCTATATTGTACAGATCATAAATCACAAATTACAACGAATTAGAGGTTGTCCTTTGGACACAAGATACCTGGAGATCTTATCTTCGGCCTGTAACACTTTCAGATCTGAAAACTTCGCCAAAACGGATTTATATCGAAAGTTCTACGATGACTGGTTTTTGCTATATCAAGCCCTAGCATCGTAAGTGCAACAAGTGTCATACATGCCATATCATGCCTTCTTTCAGGCTAGCTCTGATACCATGTTAGATTTTCTGAATTTACTTCAATA
The DNA here is from genome assembly GCA_027924585.1 of Larix kaempferi. Classification (NCBI taxonomy): domain Eukaryota; kingdom Viridiplantae; phylum Streptophyta; class Pinopsida; order Pinales; family Pinaceae; genus Larix; species Larix kaempferi. Next base: position 13,766,118 of record BSBM01000196.1, read on the forward strand.
TGATCTAGGATCTTAACTGAGAGAACAACATGTACAACATATCTACAGCATATCAATCATGGAGACAATAATGCAAGCACACAAGAGACACAAAGATTTACTTGGGGAAAACCATAAAGGTGAAAAACCCCAATAACTTCCTCAAAGATAGATAGAGCAATGATACAACCAACCAAGAGAGATAGCCATAACCTAGCAGCAGATCCTCCTCCTCCATAAGTGCGCCACTCCTCCTTGAGTGCATGTGTGAGAAGTGAGTGAGCAAATAGAGTGCCTCCCGCACTCTATTTATACTTGACTTGACTTGCCTTTTTACCTAACTCATGTAGGCTCGAACTTTACCACATAACATAATGCTGAGTGGGCCGACCCCCAATAGGGTGGTCTAATAACCCTTTGACCCACATGGCCGACCCCCAATAGGGTGGTCTAATAACCCTTTGACCCACATGACTTATACAGGGCCGACCCCAAATAAGGTGGTCTAATAACCCATCAAGTATAAGTTACGACACTTACAATATAAATGACGACACTTCCTTATAGAGGAATAATACCATCTCTATAGGAATACAATATACATATATGTGAAATACATTCCGAAGTTACATATACATCAACTTCCGGTGCAACAATGGATTGTGGTACTACACTAGTCTCAGGTAATACACTAGTCTCTGGGATAGTACTTGTCTATGGAACTGTGCTATCATTTTGGCATACTGTAGAACATGGTGGTGTTGTGCTAAGTGATTGTGGGACGGTCCCCTGACCAGCTAATCTGCTAATAGGGGGTGTATTTATGTGTGAAGGTGGTGTACGACTAGTTCTAGGTATTGGTTCGGGACTCTTCCCTTATTGTCTTCGTGATTTACATTGGTCTTCCATGGAACAAACTTAAATGTTATGGGGGAAGTCTCACTGAAGAAAGAACTCAAAAACCCTAGAGAAACAAAATGTGCAAAAGGGGAGCTAGGAAAAGAAGAGGTGCACAGTCCAAACAAGAAATCTCAAAAAACTACACTGATACCATTGTCACAGTAAGTGAGCTACAACAAAAATGGCCAGAAATCCAACAAGCAGCACTAAAAGTAAAAAGACCCTCTATAAGGTACGATATCAGGAAATATTCCTATCTAAGGTCTGGAGACCTCAACAGATCATATCCTTCTCAAGGTGATGAGATCCAAGTCGAACAATACGAAGTGAGAGACCAAAAGTTGAAAGGATATCCATCTACCAAAAGGGATCCTGGGTTAAAGAGACCTAGAAGGAAGGTCACTAAGATACCTTGTTCATGACACGTCCGAGAAGTTTTACTAGAACTTCTGCCTTTGAGCCCTCGTACAACGAGTATGGAGGACGAAAAATACAAGGAATACAATGGATCGATGTCCTTAGGTGATAAGTGGAGTGTGGTATTCCACAAAGTCTATCTAGAACCAGTCCTCGTTGCTTACCCCTGTGAAACGGGAGGCCCTCCCAATAAATTAGTGTAAAACCGTGTCAAAAAATACAAGAGGATTTGAGCACCCTAAAGTAAAACAACTTTGTTTCAAATGTAAAATGACAGGGGGTATTATTTGGATTCCTATCCCTGATGTCATACCTAACTAAACAATTTTTTTGTATCCTCAAATGAGGTTAATGTGTGTTTAGTTAGGAGATTGATTTTAAGGGCTAGTTGTTAACTCAAAAGGTGACGGAAGTGCAACTCGATGGTGTGAAGACTCTACTCAAACCATGCATTTAGAATGAATAAATGCTACCTTTCTTTTCGATGAATGTATATCTATGGAAGGGAGAGAGTTCTTTTGTTCCCAATAACAAGCATAAACACAACTTTTTTCAAAAAGAGAGGAAAAAAAATCAGTCACTTTTATATTCCAAACAAAAAGTAAAGTACTATTTCAAGAAATCAATGGATCCAACTACTAATTGAAAACAAATTTTTTGTTTTCGTTTCTACTTCAGATGAGTATCTAAAGTATGACAAGTAAATGGAACAACATCTTATGATTGAAAAAAAGGAACTTGATCGTTTAAGCGAAGGAGGAATAGATCTTGAAGAAATATTATCCAAGCCAATTCAAAGAGTTATAAATGCAAAGAGTTTCTCTCAAGTAATAAAATTTCCACCAACTTCTTTCAAGGATGCAAACCAGTATATAAAATAAATTGCCTTGAATTTTAAAAAATGATCACTTTTGCAATGAAGAAGTCAAGGATCCAAGAAAACAAAATTCACTCTTGTCACTTTCACTCAAAAAATCCAAACCCAAAGGAGATCAAGCAAACCAAGCTAAACAAAGGTTCAAAATCCACTACAAGAAATGTAGGAGTCAGACTAGAATCACACAGGTTTGATCAAGATCAGAGAGGTGCACTCAAACCAAAAATTCATAAACCAAAAGATGAACAAGCAAAAACCAAATTTGAATGGGACATAGGGAATTTTCGTTCCCTTGAATGTTGAATGCGGTTCTCATCAATGTCAAAGGAGTTTAGTAATGACAAAAGGATAACTAAGGACATGATGGAATTGGCAGGGGAAACTCAGTAATGACAAATGAATAACAAAGGTAGTGATGTCATTATTACAATTTGACCTAATTATATAGAGATTTGTCAGTTTAGAGAAATCCTGGAAATTGACTAAGTGTTGGAAATTTTGTCCAAGTGGACTTGGAAAAATGTTTGTTGTACCTCATAAGAGAATGATAAAAAGTATCTGAAAGAATAATGTTGTATCTTGTTGATATGCCTACCTGACCATGGTCTCAGTTTGTCTTGAAAGTGTTCAAGGAGGAAGTTATAGGTCTACCAAAACAGGGTTTTAGGCATTTTTGCACCAGTCCAGTAAAATGTCCACCTAGGTCAGAGGAAGATGAGTCTGAAGGTGAAATTAGTATGGTTGTGCTCATTGGGATGTATTACATCATCTGGTATCATTGGTTCAAGATTTTGGTGAAATAAAAAATCCACCCTGGAGATTGCACAAATTGTCCAAGTAGAAAAATATTGGTAAAAATGCCTAAATGACCTCAGTAAAATGTCATCCATTGCCCGTGGTTGATGCCTTAAAGTATTTTGAGGATCTGGGTCTCTAGAATTTTGATTGTTTCATCCAACCATATCATTAATTTGTCCAAAAAGTATCTGTAGGTGAATATATTGATCTACCAAAAGTGCCTCCTAGCTTGATTTGCATTGCTCTAGAAAAATGCCCGCCGAGTTGAGAGAAAGAGGTCTCAAAGGATGAAATTGGTCTGGATGGAATCACTTTGTTGGACTCTATCAAGTGTATGTTTCATACTTCCAATTAGATGAAAATAAAAATCCCTTCAAGTTGACTTAGGGTTTGACAATTTTGTCTAAGTGTTGAATTGGTAGTTTAAAAAGCTAGTTTCAAATGTCCGCCAAATGATGTGTGTGTATCAACAAATTCAAAAGGTGGAATGTATTTGTTCCTTACTGAAGTGGTTATCCAGGCATGTTTTCATTTTTCCTTATGATGGTCACATGGGAAAGAAATCAATCTGCCAAAGTGAGAAAAATCTTGTTTTGCATATTAAGAACAAATGAAATTTTGCTAAGTGTTGAAATCAGAAGGTTGAAGAGGATTTTTGAAATGCCCTCCAGGTATTGTCCTTGTGATGATAAATTCACCAGATGACATGGGTATGTTCCTTTATGATCTGGCCATCTATTCATGGTTTCATATTTCTCTCTGGAGGTCACACGTGCGAGATACAAGCCTGCCAAAATGAGAAAAAAGATTGTATTTTTGTCTAAATAAAAGTTGAGAAGCATTTGGAATGCACACCAGAAATTGTGGGTGTGTAGATAAATTCAACCAAAGTTGTGGATCTGTTCTTTGGCAATTTTTCCATCTATCCATGGTGTCAGAATCTTCTTTGGTAGTCACACGTGTGAAAAATTGAGTTCCCAAGTTGAAGAAAAATTATGTTTTACACAGAAATCTGAATATGCCCAAATTAAGTATATGTTAAAATCAGTTTTTATTTTAAATTGCCCAGCTAAGTCAATTTAATAAGGAATAGTTAAGATGTTATAAAATGAAGGAAATTAACTACCAGCTATTTATCAAAGCAAATTAATTAAACCAAGAAGTATTTTTTATGAAGTGGTGCATTTGATAAAAAGGCAATCTCCAAATTTGAAGGACGTGATTGTGGAAAGGATGTGATGCTCAAAAGGCATGATGATAAGATAAAGGAATAAACTAATAATAAGGAAGAGTTTATTAAATAAAAACAGAGTTGATCTCTAATTAAAAACAGGGTTTGTTATTTATTTAATAAACTGAAAGTTAATCTTTTGAATAGATGCGAGTTTGAAAAGACACAAGTCTAGATTAAAGAGATACAATGTTTCAAAGAAGAGATAGATAATATATAAACAAGCATTTGAGATGGAAGGGAGATGTCTCAATAGTCTATCTCAAAGAAGAAGAAAGATTAGATAGAGACCAATGAAAATGAAGAAACATAATTGAAGAAAAGAAGTTCTGGAAATTTGAAAAAGACAGAAAAGGGTTGAAGGGTGGTGCTAGGGCAGGTTGCATCTTGCTAAGGGTGTTGTAGCATCATGTCAGTTGTAGCTTAAAAAACAGGGTGTTGGTGCATCCTTCAGTTGTAGCTAATAATTTGGGTGTTGGTTCATCCTTCAGTTGTAGCTGAGAATTTGGGTGTTGGTGCATCCAACAAGTTGGTGCTTGCAAACTACTTGTAAATATAATTTGTGCAGTAATAGAAAGTATTGGTGGTTTTCCTAATTGTGATTCCACGATAAAATTGTGTGGTCTATCTTCTTTATTGATTCAATTATTAATTGTGATTTAAAATTTAAAATTTAAAATTTAAAATTTGTGTAGTATTGCTTGATATTCCAACAATTGGTATTAGAGAAGGATCTTCATTAAAAGTTTAAACGCTTGAAGAGAAATATTTTATCACTATCGATCAGTCAGTAAAAGTGTCCTCCAAGGTTCCTTTATTCAATGGATAAGATTATTCTTTCTGGAGCATCAAGATGAGAAGCTATATAATGTCTCTTGGGTTGGAGGTTTGGATGTCTATAGAAACAGGGTACACATATCCCAAAGACCCTCCTACAGATCTCGGAGGTATTAAAAATTTTGGAAGCAATGCCAAAAATTTTAATGAAATCTTAGTAGGATTATCCAGAACAGTCTTTGCCAAAGTAATGAACTGTAAGACAACAAAGGAAATATGGGACAAATTGCAGACCATCTATGAAGGAGACACCAAGGTAAAAAGGGAAAAACTCCAAACTTTAAAACCCAATTTGAAAGTCTAAAAATGAAGGAAGAAGAAAAAATTTCAGAATAATTTGAGAGAATTGATGAAATTGTGAATGCAATTCAAGGGTTGGGAGAAGAAATGGAAGAAAAAGTACTCAGATCACTTCCAATGATTTACAATCTAAAGATTTCCACACTAGAAGATAGATAAAATATTGACAAACTCACCTTGGATGAGCTATATGGAATTCTTATAGCCTATGAAATGATTATTGGGAAAGACAATTCTCAAAAGAAGGAAGCAGCTTTTAAAGCATAAAAAATAGATAAGAAATCTAAAAAAAAACCTCAAGTAGAAGATTCTGATGATGAAGAAGCACTTCTAGTTAAAAATATTAAGAGAGGTATTGGCAAGTTCAAAGGGAAATTGCCTTTGAAATATTTTAACTGTGGGGGAATTGGTCACTTTGCTAACAAATGTCCTTATCACAAACAAGAAGAAGAAAGTGAGTGCCCTGATAACTTCAAGAAGAACAAAAAGTCTTTTAAGAAAAACCTTTTATTCCATGGATGACAGTTGTTCAGATGAGTCTAGTGAAGATGAAGAAGCATAAATATTATTCATGGGAATATAAAATAAAAGATTTTAAGAATAAGTAGAAGATGATTCAAATGTGGAAAGAAATATGGGCCTAAAGAAAGAAATTATAAGTGCCCTTGAAGAATTGAGAAAGAGCAGAATGAAGATCAATTTTTTGAAAGAAAATTTGTCAAAATACCAAGAAGAGCTGCACAATTCAAGACAACAAACAATGGACAGAATGAAAGATTCCAAGAGTTTAAAATAGGAATTTGATAACTTCAAGGAAGAAGTAAAGAGGCTAAAAGACCAACATACCATTAATGAGAAGCTTAAGGAGAAAATACAGGACTCTTAAAGACTTGACGCTGAATTTATTTTACTTAGAAAGATGCTTGATAAAGAATCTATTAAATCAAAATTGGAGAACAGCTCAAAGACTTTAGATGAAATCCTAAGTAGCCAAAGACCATCAAGTGATAAAACTGGATTAGGTTATGACAAAGAAAAGAATCCAGAATGTATGTCTCTTACACTCCAAGATAAGAATAAAACAAGCTATGTTGATGCACTCAAAATCCCGATTAAGAAGGATAGTCATAAATTTGTTCCCTCCTCTCATAATAAAGATAGAACTGATATGATACCTAAAATACCAATAACAAGCAGGTTCCAGCAGATCTTTTGCGGTCATTTCTACTCTTGTAATAAATTTGGACATATGGATAGAGCATGTAAGCTGAGAAAGAATGATTTAGTAAAAGTTCAGAAACAAAGGAAGGGATGGAAGAAGATGTAAGTTTTGAAGCAAGAAGATCAAAGATTCCTCAAATATAAAGGAAAGTTCTATGGATATTGTCACTGTTGTAACAAGTTTTGTCACAAAGCTGTTGTTTACAGAACCAAGGGAAAAGATCAAAGTACAAAATCCATGAAACAAAGAAATGAAAAATCAATGAGCAGAGTACCTCATGGAAAGATGTGGAAAATAAAGGCAAACTACAAAGGTTAAGAAGAAACACAAATTTCAAGCATCAATAAAGATTCCAAAGATGATGCTCAGCATAATAGTGATGTAGATAAGAATGACATCCATTATGATGGAAAGTTAGATGAAGATGTAAAATACACTGATGGAGAGAAGGATGATGAAATTCTCTTCTAAATTCTCTCGTGACCTAAAAGAGAACCTTGAAATTAGTATTAAGGAATCATATACTCAAGGGGAGTAAATATCAGAAAAATGCAATTGGTATTTGAAAGTAATTAATATCACTTGCTAAAAGGCTATCTTCATCAAGGATAAGAAGTAGAGGGGAGGTGAAAAAATTGAAGAAAACATTTTTGTCCAAGAAAACATCTATGTGACAAGCACACTTAATGGTTGAAGTGTAACAAAATCAGAAGCATGTTTATGAACCTGTAGCAAATATTGTTGTTACCTTAGACCAAGGAATTATGATGTAGGATATGAAAGAAGAATAGTATAGCAATCAAGCTAGTTAAACCTTGGTTAAAGTCTAAGGGAACAAGAACATATGGATAATAAATTGCTTCCATGGCATTGAAGACTCCTTAAGAAGAGAAAGATACATGATACATCTTTAAGAGCAGTTTATGGAAGAAAACTAATGGATAAACTAATCAAGTGTAAACCCTGTCACAAAATATAGAAAGTGTTGACAAAGGGGAGGAACACTGAAAGGGGGAGTCTATGAACTAATCATCCATATTTGTTTTCAAAGACTCGCTACAAGAAGGTAAATGAGGATGTTAACCAAAGTATTATAACACAATAATTAAGCACCAAGTCCAGTTAAAAAGGAGAAGAGAAGCAAAGATATAAATTTCTTAAAAGAGGAGATGTATTGGCAAGGGCAGTTGTCAAAAGGAAGAAAGATAGGAAATTCTCTATCAAGATGGTTACAGCAAGGGTATAATAGGTTATCCTTTGTCATTATTGTCAAAGGGGGAGAATGTTTAGATGTCGCCATCAATGAAAAAGGGGGATAATGTTGAGTGTGGTTTTCATTGATGTCAAAGGAGTTCAATAATGAAAAAGGATAACAAAGGACATGATGGCAGGGAAAACTCAGTAATGACAAAGGAATAACAAAGGTAGTGATCACATGGCATGTATGATTATGTGGCATGTGCAATGAGGCTGGAAAGACACATGATGATTTTCTAGTACCTTCATGATGTCATTATTACAATTTGACCTAATTATATAGATATTTGTCAGTTTAGAGAAATCCTGGAAATTGACCAAGTGTTGGAAATTTGGTCCAAGTGGCCTTGGGAAAATGTCTGTCGTACCTCATAGGAGAATGATAAAAAGTACATAAAAGCATCAGGCTGTATCTTGTTGATTTGTATACCTTACCATGGTCTCATTTTGTCTTGAGAGTGTCTAAGGAGGAAGTTATAGGTCTGCCAAAACAAGGTATTAGGAAGTTTTGCACCATTCAAGTCAAATGTCCACCTAGTTCAGAGGAAGATGAGTTTGAAGGTGAAATCAATATGGTTGTGCTCAGTGGGATGTATTAAATCATCTCGTATCATTGGTTCAGGATTTTGGTGAAATAAAAAATCCACCCCAAAGATTGCACAAATTATCTAAGTATAAAAATACTAGTAAAAATTCCTACGCGACCTCAATAAAATGTCTGCCATTGCATGTGGTTGATGTCTTAAAGTATTTTGAGGGTATGGTTCTCTATATTGTTGAGTGTTTCATCCAATCATATCATTGGTTTGTCAAAAAATTCTATATAGGTGAAGATATTGATCTGCCAAAAGTTCCTCCTAGCTTGATTTGCACTGCTCTAGAAAAATGCCTACCAAGGTGAGAGAAAGAGGTCCCAAAGGATGAAATTAGTCTGGATGGAATCACCTTATTGGCCTCTATCCAATGGATGTATCATACTTCCAATTAGATGAAAATAAAAATCTCTTCATGTTTTCTTAGGGTTTGACAATTTTGTCTGTGTTATGATTGGTAGTTTAAAAAGCTAGTTTCAAATGTCCGCCAAATGATGTGTGTGTATCAACAAATTCAAAAGGTGACATGGATATGTTCCTTGGTGAAGTGGTTATCCATTCATGTTTTCATTTTTCCTTATGATGGTCACATGTGCAAGAAATCAATCTTCCAAAGTGAGAAAAATCTTGTTTTGCATATTAAGAACAAATGAAATTTGCCTAAGTGTTGAAATCAGAAGGTTGAAGAGGCATTTGGAAATGCCCTCCAGGCACTATCCTTGTGATAATAACTTCACCAGATGACATGGGTATGTGCCTTTATGATCTGGCCATCACGGCATGGTTTCATATTTCTCTCTGGAGGTCACACGTGTGAGATACAAGCCTGCGAAAATGAGAAAAATATTGTATTTCTATCTAAATAAAGGTTGAGAGGCATTTGGAATGCACACAAGAAATTGTGGGTGTGTAGATAAATTCATCCAAAGGTGTAGATCTGTTCTTTGGAAATTTTTCCATCTATCCATGGTGTTAGAATATTCTTTGGTAGTCACACGTGTGAAAATTTGAGTTCCCAAGTTGAAGAAAAATGATGTTTTACACAGAAATCTGAATATGCCCAAATTAAGTATATGTTAAAATCAGTTTTTATTTTAAATTGCCCAGCTAAGTCAATTTAATAAGGAATAGTTAATATGTTGTAAAATGAAGGAAATTAACTACCATCTATTTATCAAAGCAAATTAATTAAACCAAGAAGTATTTTTTATGAAGTGGTGCATTTGGTAAAAAGGCAATTTCCAGATTTGAAGGACGTGATTGTGGAAAGGATGTGATGCTGAAAATGCATGATGATAAATAACATGAATAAAATAATAATAAGGCAGAGTTTATTAAATAAAAACAGAGTTGATCTCCAATTAAAAATAGGGTTTGTTATTTATTTAATAAACTGAAAGTTAATCTTTTGAAGAGGTGCAAGTTTGAAAAGACACAAGTCCAGATTAAAGAGATACAGCGTTTCAAAGAAGAGATAGATAATATATAAAAAAGCATTTGAGATGGAAGGGAGATGTCTCAATAGACCAGATCAAAGAAGAAGAAATATCAGATAGAGACCAATGAAAATGAAGAAAAGAAGTTATGGAAATCTGAAAAAGACAAAAAAGGGTGGAAGGGTGGTGCTAGGGCGGCCTGCATCCTACTAAGGGTTTTGTAGCATCCTGTCAATTGTAGCTAACAAAACAGGGTGTTGTTGCATCCTTCAGTTGTAGCTGAGAATTTGGGTGTTGGTGCATCCTTCAGTTGTAGCTAATAAGTTGGGTGTTGGTGCATCCAGCAAGTTGGTGCTTGCAAAATACTTGTAAATATAATTTTTGTAGAAATAGAAATTATTGGTGGTTTTCCCAATTGGGGTTCCACGATAAAATTATGTGTTCTATCTTCTTTATTGATTCAATTTTTAATTGTGATAAAATTTGAAAAATAGTGTAATACTGATTCACTCCCCCCCTCTAAGTATTGCTTGATATTCCAACATTGAAGACCACCCAGGCGTGATTTTTTGGGATTTTTGCACTCTGTTGCACTGCTGGGGCACGAAAATATCAGTATTTTCGCTCTATGGTGTATGGGGGGGCGTGAAATTTATCTGTAAGTGGATAAGGGCGAAGGTTTGAGAAATGTTTTTTGTTTTTCTCAGGTCTGCAGACCCAGAGAACTGATTTCTGAGGATCAAAGTGATAAACAGAGTTCAAGTTTTGATCAGATGTAGAGATGATGAATCAAATGGGTAAAAAATAGAGATTTAATAACCAAATGAATACTGGTATGTCCCCAGCGGAGTCGCCAGTTTCTGTATTGGTAAATTCGTCCTACGGATAGTTAAACTTACTCATAGATCGGACAAGATTCAAGCAAGCCTAATCTAAGACAGCTAAGTAACAAGTTGGACCTTAAAATACTATATCTAGTTCAATGTATGAATATCATAGCATTGAGAGAGAGAGAATAAGGTGTAACTTACTTCAGATCGGTCGGTTTTCCAAGCTCCAGCTCCAAGCTTGATGTCCAAGATGTGAACCTGTATGAGAAAGACAAGCATAATATCTCCAAATACCAAACACAAAGATCAAGATATAACTTCTAATGAAAACATATCATGAATCTAAGATAACAAGAATCATCATATGGGAGAATAAGCCAAGTTATATTAAGATAGCTCAAAGAAGAATAGTACAATGTTACCCTTGATGACCAAGCAGTAGAGTCTCCTTCCAATCCTTCCTCCTTACTATCTCTACAAAAGCTCCAAGAACATAGGTTTGATGCCTCCAATTTTCTCCCCTTAGCTCATGGATGGCCTCCTTCTTATAGGATTTGTGAGGCAAACCACTAAGAGAGGAAGGTGGATCTAGATAAGTGAATGGTGGATCAAGAGGTTGAACCAGGCCAAAGAGAGAGGGTGAGTTAGGATTGAAAGGAGCTTCAATCCAAAGAAAATATCCCGAAGGTAAGATCCAATTTCCAAGATAAGATATAGTTAAGGCAATTTTTCATGCCCCAGACATTGAGCAAGGCACGAAAATGATGTGATTTCGCACCCCCTACAGGTATGCAGAGCGTGAAAATGAGGAATTTCTGGGCCTTGCACCACTAGCAGGGTGCGGAAATCCTAGTAAAGGGTTCTCAATGATGTGGCATGTGGACTTCATGAGTTGGAATTTGGCTGAGGTAAGCTGGATTTATCTCCAAGAACTTCAAGGAAGGCCTGGGAGGGGACCAACTAGGTAGGAGTGAGGTCTGACACTCGTTAGGAGGTAGCGCCATTAGGTTCTGCATGGTGTTATGACATGAAGATGTGAAATGGCACTCAAAGTGGGACTTTGAGGTATAACAATAGGGAATTTCAAGCGGGTGATTTGGTGTTAAAATGGGACAAATATCATGAGGATAAGGGAGATCACATGAAGTTTCAGTGCCCCTGGTTAGGTCCCTATGTAGTAGCAGAAAAATTAGGTCCAAGTACATTTTGTCTATAGACATTGCAAGTGCAGCTCGATACCTTCTCGGTGAATGGGAAGGTCCTAAAGAAATACTTCCAATGATCTTGCATACAAGACCCATTCTCATTGTACATATCTGCTTTGTATATTCTATATGTATTAGTTTCCCTTTTTGGTAATTGTACAGTTTTCATCTTGCTTATTGTAGCTATAATATTGACATCTTACATTGCTGAATAAGTTAATTCCAATTCAGCCATCACCTTAATTCTTTTAAGAATTCTAACAGACTAATTTCATACGATAATTCACTATGTCTAGATCATTACAATTCAAGGTGATTTAGAACCTAATTTCTTATGTAATGAGAAACCATATTAATTCAGTTATCATACCTATACATTTTATGCTTTCTTGTTTCAAAATCAGTCTGGAATACTCATCTCTCGATTTTATCTCTGACGCTTTCATTTTTTATTTCAAAAGATGTAAATATTCTAATTCAGTTTCCCTGTACATAATCTGCATGTTTGATCCCACAAGTACTTTTCTCATTAGTTACTTTTCTGCACATTCGTTCAGGACCATTGAGGTAAATAAATAATACAACTTGATGTGTCGGTCAGTTGGAATGTATCTACAAACTAAATGTTTGAAATGCATATTAATATTAATATCATGAACAGTACCTGGTAGTATCTGGAATTTTCGTTTCTGCTTGATTGCGGCCCAAATTTATAATAACTATTTCAGACTTGCACAATTAGTTCAATAACCCTTGGTCATTATCTCCAGACTCCTATTTTGTAAATAAATTTCGGAGGTAATTAAATTTCTAGCCCTGGTGGTTTTTGAGGAATATGTGCTAATTTGAGACACTTAGTCATCATTAAGCTATTCACAAAACAAGAGGGTTTTTATCTAGTCCTGTACATCCATTAGAACAATACCTCTTTAATTAAGACTTAAGTAATAAAATATTGGTTGAAGAATATGAGGTCTCTACATAGATCTGACCTATCATGATCATCATCCCTATTGGAATGAAATCACCACACCTGGTCACCAAGCCATGGTGATGGCTCTTATTCGTAAGGGTAAGAGACAGGGGGTCTCATCACGATCCATCCTGTTCATTTTCAATAGTTCTCGTGAGTGATGTCGTCGACATTTGGTCACCAAGCCAGGGAAATAGTCTTGAACCAAATTCCTAATTAATGAAAATTGCTTTTGATAAATAAACATTAAAAGGGGTTAACTAGGGAAAAGAAGGTCTCATTATGAGTTGGTCTGCTTATGATCATGGGTCGGTCCTATTGGATTGAAATTTTCAACATCCGATTACCAAGCCCGGGCAGTGACTCTCAATTGAAAAATTGAGGAGAAGGGGGTCTCATCACGAGCCAGACTGTTCACATTATGGAAGGGTTTTTGAATGATGCTACCATCATTTAGTCACCAAGCTAAGGTAGTATTTGCTAGTTAATGTCTCTGAAAAAAATAAATAATAATAATAATAATAATAATAATAATAATAAAAGAAAATGGATGAAGTTAAATAAATGCCTTGTTCTTTTTGGAAGGGATAGATTATCTGATATTCTCGAAAAATAATTTTTACTAGCTATATCTTTCACTAGTGTCATCTAATCATCTTAAAATACTAAAGACTCTCACTGAACTGACTGTTTACTAAACACCTATCGAAAGTTATATTTTGATAAAGGAATCTCTAGATAACGGCCAAGGTCGTATACCTTATAAAATTGTTAAAGTCTGATTTTATCCTGAAATTGGGTATGAAAATGAGTCACATCATGAGACACCTGATATTTCAATCCACTGTGTTTGATCTTTGGTTTGTAAATATTTTCTGCAGAGATAACTAGTTCGTCCAAGTATGTCCCCATTTGTTGGCAGGAAACAACCCCCCGGATTAATCTTACCTCAATTCAAACTATTTTCTTCTAGAAGACAACGTTCCAATCAAGATTTTTTATTCATGTTTGTGTTCTTCAACTCATATTTATAAAAGATATATATTAGGAGTGCCTTCAGAATCTTCGATTCTGAAGGTACTCCTAATAAAGAAAATATCTTGATCAGAGCATCTAAAGTTAAACATTGAGAACATTGATTTCGTTTTATCATTTTACTTCTTCCTTGTATATGAGTTCTTGTTGTGGTCAAATGATTGTCGATGTATGTTGAGCTTTTTGTAGCTTCTAAAATCATTGGATTGAATTAATGATATAAATCTTGATCACACAAAGTGGTAAATCTATCGGTTGTTGTTATTTAGTTTATTGATCACGCTTTGTGTTATTCAGTAGTCCTCAAAGCTTCTTCCATTCTTAATACAGTCATATAGCCGAGGCATTTTGAAGGTAAAGTATGGGAAGTTGGTTATCATCATACAATGTGTTGGTATTCATGTAATATAATTTTAATTAGAAACCTATGACGATTACTTGTAATATTTACCCTGCTTTATTGACTTGGCTTATGATCATTTTGTATTGGAATACATTTCTAGATCAATGATCAAACAAACAACTATAGAGAAATATTGATATATGTTCGATACCCTAGCTTCAGCATCTTCGCAAAACTCACACGATGAGGTATTTTGATCTTGACATTTATTTGAACCTTGGTTTGGGCTAAGACATGCTAATCTAATCGAACCATGAAATATTATGCTTTGACATGGTTATCATTACACACTGCCACTTGACTTTGACAGAGACACAAGTGTCATGCATAAATATTGATATGTATTCCATAATATTTAAATAATTAATTATCTCCTTTATTGGTTTTGTGAATCAAGAAACCTCTCGCAGATCATGAAACTCATTACCCTAAGTGCATCAAGCATGTTTGAGTGTTCGATGTAGATGAACAATATGGAGTCGGTTATCATTTTGATTAAGGTTCAGCGTTTGAAGGAAAATCGGTTTCAATCTCCCACTGAGATTTTGGTCCTGTATACATCATGTAAAATTATCTTCTATCCAATGGCCCCTGTTACACGGTTTGAACTCTGTGGGATTTAATATTTAGATATTTTTCAAGAATGCGTTGAGCCCATAATGAAGGCATGTTGGTTTCCCTTTCTACGAAAATTTTAAGGGTTTAGTGTAGTGGTCACCCTGGCATTTTCTACGTCTTTCGATGGCACAAATGCTTGTGTGGGTGATGTTGATCTCCACCTGATAGAGGATTTTGTTTCTCAAGGAACATAGCTACCTATGGCTGGTGAAAAATGGTTCAAAGGGAAGCACATGAAAACTCTTGCATGGAAGGAATTCCTAGTTAAATCAAACCAATAAGTTGAGTCCAAATATGGGTTCCCTTCACGCATGGTGAAGAAGAAGTGGCGATCTCTTATGGAACTGATAATGAGGTACATTACTTGTGAAGGACATTACTCTCAAACCCACTACTATAATCTTAGGTTACTGCTTAATTTCAAAGGCCATGCCATCAATATACCCTTCTAGCTTCTCAATAGCCTCGCAGAACAACCAGGAGTATGACTGATGCCCTTCTAGATGGTAGAAACTTGCATGGTGATAACGCCCTTGTTATTGAGCTTAGCAATTCTTCTGAGCATCAGCGGAATAATGATTTAGTTGACCAGGTAGATCCAAAATTTCTATACGAATCTACCTCTGAAACAAGGGCTAGAAACGCTCAAGTTGCAAATCATTCAATTCAGTCAAACCAAGAAATCGACTAGAAACCTATTAAAACCGAAGATATAGTTTGGGATCCAAGTAAGAGAGGGATGGAAGAATCCACCATAGTAACTCAAGAACAACGAATTTATTCCTTATAAATCGACCTTAAAGAGGCTGAACTGATCAATACAATAGATAGAGAAGAATTTGCAAATATCAAGGGTGAGTTAGTTGCATGGATTGATCAATGGACCACTATGAAATGTAAAAATGACAAGTATAAAGCCATCAGGAAAACCTTGTTTATGAAGAAGTAAAAGTTGCTTAAAAATAATAGGATTAGTAATAAAATGGTTCTTAAATTTAAAGCCAAATTGACTGAGGCAAGAAGGAATGATCCAGTCCAAGTGTCCTTCGAACCGTCACGTAGGACCTGATTTTCACAAACAGTAAAATGCTTGATTTTGGCTCATTTTTGTTTTATTTCCGGGGCTTTAAACATCGATGGTTACAAGTAATACCAGTCACTTCATTTGATTATTTTTAATTAAGTATGTTGTTATGAGGATACCTACAGAATCAAAGATTCTATAGGCATCCTTAAAATTATTATATTTCTTTTCACAACATCTTAATTATTAATTTTGACCTTGAATTGTCACAGGTTTCATTTTTGGTCTTCGTTAGGGGTTATTCGTTGCCTCCGGGAAAACTTAGCATATATCTTGATCCTTTCCGATGATTTATATCGTGATCGAGGTTGAATCCCTGTTCCTTTTACCATACTCCAGCTTACTCTCTTATATTTTTGTCGAGGCAGTTGCTATAATCTCGAGTACAACAATGAATTCAATCAAAGTGGCACATTGCTGGCATTATCCAATAAGTTTGTTGCTACTTTCCCCTTCGTCAATTGGGAGCTGTCCCTGGAATTATTGAGTTCAAAGATGTTTTTAATGTCAAGTATTGACATCTGTTAAGAGTCGATACTCCAGATCTTGTTGATTTTGCTCTAACATCTCATGTTTAGTCTACTTGGTCATAGTAGCTTGGGTGACATTTAATGATAGCTACTTTGGGGATTACTATATAGTAGAAGTTTGGTCATAATATGAGTGGTTTGAATCCTGGATACTGGAAGAGGATATTTGAAACAGTTATAGTTTTAGACTCCTTGAACTTGTTTTTCTAAATTGATCTGAAGACAATTTTAACTCACTATTTGAAGACTCCTATGCTATTAGAGATTTTCTCTCTCTCTCTCTCTCTCTCTCTCTCTCTCTCTCTCTCTCACACACACACACACACACACACACATATACTATGCCTTTCTTTGATCCTTCTCTCTATTTACTTTATCATCTATGTATTTATACTGAGCTATCATATGTAGATATGATCTTTAAAGAAATTGAACTTACATGTTGTTTTAGATCTTGTGAATTTATTTAAATACTATTATAATAGGTTGTCATTTCCTGTTATTTTATTATTTGTTCAAGTTTATATTTTCATTACCCTTGAATGTATGTTTATTGTGTTAAATACATGACAAGGTGTAATTATCTTTTACACAAGTCTGAGTTTGCATGACAGTTAATCTTAATTGATTTTGGGTTTGAACTTTTAAGTATTATTCATTTTATGGAAATTGTTGTTTTCTTATGAAATGCAAAAGGTTGTATTTTAGTATTAGAATATTTCTATAATCCGAAATTTAGCCTTAACATTATTATTCAGGCTCTGAATTATATTTTCATTTATGCTCCTGGCCAAGATAGGGAAGGTAGGTGTTAGGAGAATAGGTTTAGTTTATTTTTACTTTAAATTTAGCAGCTACTAAATTTCCAATCATAGTTAGAATTGGCACTAGATTTAGGTTTTGGTTAAATTAATATTTTGTTATTTAGTTTTAGTAGTAGGTAAAATAGACATTCACAACCACTAAAGAGACTCTCTAGTTAGAGAGAAAATCACAAAGGCAAAAGGGCCTTAATCCTGTGAAAAACAATTATTCCAAACATACACAGGGTTGTGTTAAGCTCTTTGTGTGGGTTGTTTTTCCTTAAGATGGACACCGAAATTAAATCTGACCAACAAGGTTGGGCAGAGACCTATGGTTGAGTTGGAACGTTGCAGTCCATAGCTAGTTTCTTTGATATTTCAATGAAAAGATAAGTGTTCTATGTGATTTATAACATGTTCATTATGTGTTCTAAATGCTTAATTGTTCATGTTAATGGGAATGAAATGATTATCTTAAGTTAGTCAGCATAATCCTGTGCATAGCATGAGAAGAGGACTAATTCCTTGTAGGTTGTTTCATCATTATTCCTGGGAGAAATGTGTTGATGCACTCCCTTATATGGGTGTGGACAATGTTTCATTCCACTGTGTTTAATTGAGTATGCATATGCACACATGTGTTTGTATTTATATGAATATGTTCATTGATGAATAGGGCTAAGTCTTGTGAAGGCCCAGAAATCCCATACTGCTAGTCATGACCTTGGGGGAGAAATAGACACCCCCATGTTGTGTCCATGTTCCCGCTATGGGTCAGATGAAGAGAGGGGCCATGACAGAGTGGATCAAAGCTCTTTACAGAGTGGCAAAGAGGCATGGATGAGGTTTGGGGAAACATTTTGGTTGTATGAAGGACAAAGACAGATTTCTCAGGTGTGGCATAGGATCACACCGTTGCATAGAGCTCACCAAGATTTTTCCAACTGTACCAGGTTTGCCAAAAATGGACTTAGACTGAGGAATTTATCAGCCTAAGAATTTGGCAATAATAGTGGTATGTGTCTGACTTCTGACTTGCCGAACCCGCATTGGAGATTGTGGATTGCGGGAGTCGAAGGCATAAATATTTGGAGTTGCACATTTTGATTCCAACTTGACAAATCCCGTAAGGAGGATTGCGTATTTCGGAAGTCATAAGCATATTCATTCGATGCAGTATATTTGGAGTTCTGAATTTCCGACTCCCGCAAGGTAGATTGCGGATTGTGGAAGTCGAAGGCATATTCCTTTGACGTTGTATATTTCAAGTTCCAAATTTCTGACTCCCGCAAGGCAGACTGCGGATTGCAGAATTGAGAGGTGTATTTTTTCGACATTGTATATTTGGTGTTTCAACATCTTATTCTCGCACTACGGATTGCGGATTGCGGAAGTTGGAGGCGTATTTCGTCGACGTTGTATATTTGGTGTTCCGACTTCCGAATCCCACACTGCGGATTGCGGAAGTTGAAGGCGTATTCTTTGACTCTGTGTATTTGGAGTTCCGATTTCCGACTTGCACCTTGCGGATTGCGGATTGCGAACTGAAGTTGCTGTAGCTGTGTAAAAGTGCATAGTTGCAGATTCTTTGAAAAAAAAATTAGTAGGTTGTTTCTAAGGAGCTCCCCCATCACCTATAAAGGGCATCGATGGGATCGAAGACATTACATAGGTATCTAGAATAAAATTTCCTTCCAATATAGGGTATCCAAATTGGGCATCCAAAAACAATATTTCCAATTATCTTCATATTGCAATCTCTATCTTTTGTTTCTTTGCCTTTGACGTCAATGACAATAATATTTTCAACATATATTTCCATGTCAAAATTGGATGTGGATCCTTTGGGTTAAGAGGGACATATTTCCATTGTTACACATGTCCAAAATTTTCACATTCATCAAGCTCACATCCATTTGCATCAATGCAAAACTCACGAAAGCATGCATACTTGCTTGTTCCTATGGAAAATATGTTTCCCATGTATTTACTCCAAATGGATTGTAATTCCTATGTGCCATGTATAGTCTCACAATACCAAGGCATAGATCTATTCACATCGCTAAGGGCAACATTCCAAAAAAAATGGCGTTGAAATAAATGTATCAAATATATAATTTTTCAACTAAGCTTATGTTTTAAAGTACATTCAAAATTTGAGCTTCAACTACACACCAGAGTCTCTTACCTACACACTGACCTTGCATATTCATTACCTTCATGTCCCAAATGCAGTGTGCACCATTCAACTACTTATGTAGATTATTTGAGTCAAGTTGCACCATGACTCATGTTATGCCTCCTAAGTGCTCGTTTCACGCAAGCACTTGCACTATCATGCTCATCCTTTTCATTCCTTGTTTCAAAAAATCCAAGTATGTCAAATTCTTATCTCTTTATGAAGGTGACTCAACTAGTAATCGATTTGAACTACCACACACACCCATTTGACCAAATCCAATGTTCTGTAAATGAAAACCCATTCTTTCTAAATGAGTCAAAAAACAACCCAAAGCAATGTTGAACGAACAATGTGTCATGGTCACGATCATCACTAACATAAAAATGGTACTCCTTAATCACATTGTGTGACTAAAGAGAACTATTCCTACCATCAATGCTCTCCTGAGCATGTTTGTACAAAACATGTATGAATACTCACTTGGTCAGAGCGATAGTACTCACTCTATATCTCAGTCTAGGTAGCAAATGTGTAGTTGTCAACAAAGTCTACCACTGATAAGATTGTGCACGGCTGGAATACCTCACATAAATGCTTAAATTTAGAAGCTTGCCACCTGGACCTGTGAGAGTGTTTAATGTATTTATAAATATGATTTTGAAACTTCTCCATGAACTATGGAATATGATTTTTTTCCTCAAGCAAGCTGATCCTCTTAGCTAGCGTAGTTGAAGAAGATAATGAATCCATGGTAACATACTTATATATATTCCACATAACTATTATATCTAACAATACTGAGTGTGCTAGATCGATGGGAAAATTCCTATGGAACAATGGCAAATTACCACATTCATGGCATATTCTTCCACCTACACATCTTTTGTTGAAAAACGCATTCATAGGATTCCTTTTTGCATAGTATCATAGAAACAAAATCTCGCACCATGGGAGGAGCTAGTTGTTATACCTCAATATTACACATTATATATTAGTGTCGCATCCTTGTACTAGCGACCTAAACGACAGTTTCCTTTAAAGATCATCTGAACATCCAGAGTGAAAACCATTGACTGAATACTGAAAGCAAAACCTTTTTCTACCATCTACCAGCCCAACTTAGCCCTGTTTGTGAGCACTACCGCTTTCTGCGCATCTACAGGGGCGCGGTAGTCATCACTACCGCGCGTTGCTCCTTCTCTGGGGCGCGGTACTACCGCGTTATGCTCAGTTATAGGGGAGCGGTAGTCTGAATTTAGCCTTTTTGCCTTGGATTTTGGGATTTCGACCTTCGAGGATATTTTGTTGGGATTACCATCTTTGGTTCGATCCTAACTCCTTCTTTGTTTAGCTGGCCTGATCCACTAAACCCTCCATAGATCCACACTTCTCTCTTGTTGGTTAGCCTTCCCATGTGCTATAAGAGAGAAGCTTTCCATGGGCCAAAGGGAGGACTTTTGGGGCATCAAACCTATGATCTTCATACTTCTGCAGAGATAGCTAGAGGAAGCACTTGGAGCTGGAAGTTGGCTTGGACATCAAGCAACTATTGTACATGACTTCAAGTTGGTAATGGAATAACTTGTCTTGTTTTCCCAAATCATTTGTGTTAATTCTGTTTTAATGATATGATTTGTATCTTTCATAGATTTAGATTCCAACTCATGTTTCAAGTTGCTAGAGAATAGTGCATTCTTGTGTCTTGGTTCCATTTTGACAGGTTCATTCGTGAGGGCTTGGAGCTTGGAGCAAATACCAAAGACAAGCGTTTGGATAGAAGGTCAGTTAAACTCCTTCTACTCTCTTCAGCATTTTAATCCTGAAATATTTGTTAGATCTAGGGATTCAAGGTAGCATTTGTTTTGTTTTGTTCTTAGCCTAGAGTTAGTTAAAGTCTACTTTAGCTTAAGGGAATTTTGACTTATCCGTAGGGCAGAATTCCACATAACAAGAATGGCGACTCCGCTGGTTTTGATTACTGCTTGATTGATTCAATTCACAGTCATTTATCTTTGAATTGTGAGTTTTTGTTGCACTTCAAACCAGTTTGAATCTTGGTCCTTTTTGACCCTTATTCACCCCTCCTCGCAGTATTTATCTCCCTGTTTAATTACTGAGTCCCCTGGGTTAGCAACAACCCTGAAATTTGTATCTTTTCTTCTCAAGTTGCGCTTTTTCTTTCCCTTGCCACAGTACCGCGCCCTCATAGCTGATTCCAGCGCGGTAGTACCGCGTCCCAGGACTTAGTACCAGAGCGGTACTGTCACAGTGCCGCGCTTCAGCCAGACTATCACCCGCGGTAGTGTCTGCAAGTGTTTAAATTTTTTTTATTTTTGCTTGGTTTCCTGAGTTTCTCTCTGCCTCAGATAGTCTAAACTGTCGCCTGTTAGCATCCTGGTTAATTTCCAGTCCGTATGGTGCGCTTATTACCTAGTTTGTGAGCTTGATTAATTGATTGAATTAAGTGGCATTTTTGGCATATTGGTCATTTTTCAATTTGATTGCATTGACTTGATTTTTTCCCACAACCAACTCAACACCACTGTCTTCTGTTACTGAATACTGTAGTTTTTACAGTCATATTGTCATTATCATTTTCAGTAAATTAAAAGATCATTGGTTGAGAGCAAATTTTGTTGTTTAAATTGAAAAAGTCTAGTGGTATTTTGCATAGGGAAATGAACCATTAATTTTGCCATAGAAATTCTAATTATAGAAGCATTGTAGATTGTAAAATCAGTGCATTGAAAAGAGTGTTTACTTCAGTTTGGCTTTGTTTATAAATCGAAAAGAAAAGAAAAATCTTTTACTATTGATTGCTTGTGAAAATTTTTATGCATATTTGATCGAAGAACCCCTATCTTTACCTTAGCTAGATTTCATCGAAGACAAAGGCTTATTTATGATTCATTCTCATTTGCATGGTTTGAGTCGTCATAACACCATCAAGTTTCACGTCCACTACCTGATTGAGTAAGACAGCCACTAAAATTAATCACCCTAATTCAACCAACTTTAACCTCACTTGAGGAAATCAAAAGAACTTGGTAGTTAGGTAGGACACCGGGGATAGGCATCAAAATAATTCCCCCTTGTCATTTTCATCTGAGACATAGTCGTTGTCTTTAGGGAACTAAAATCCTCTAGTACTTATTGACACGGTCACAGCTAGTTTGTGGAGGGGCCTCCTGACTGTTTCCAACTTTCAGGGGTTAAATGGCCGCGAGATTGAGAACCGGACGGACTCTGTGGAATACCGCACTCCACTTAGCCCTAAGGCAACATCGATCGCTGTCTTCTTCGGAAGGCTGAAGTGCCCAAAACCTTTTCCGACGTGTCATGAACGAGGTAGCTTAGTATCTATTCTACTAGGGCTCTTTTACCCAGGATCCCTTTCGGTAGAGGGATATCCTTCTTATATCGGTCTCTCATGTTGTATTGTTCGACTTGGATTTCATCACCTTGCGAAGGATACAGCCTGTTGAGGTCTCCATCTTTTAGTTAGGAGTTTGCTTGGCGTCTCATCTTTGTAGAGGGTCATTTTTTCTTTGTAGGGATTGCTTGTTGGCATTCTGGCCATTTTTTGTTGATCAGCTCGCTTATTGAGACACCGGTCTCAGTATAGATTTTAGAGCTTGCTTTTTTGGCCTGTGAGCCTTGCTTTTTCTAGCTCCTCTTTTGCACACTCGGCTGCATCAGAGTTTTTTGAGTTCTTTGTTTACGGTACTGCCCCCGATTTTCATTTTCCTGTCATCATGTCAGATCAACCACGAAGATCACGAAGACAACAGGGCCTAAGCCCTCCACCACCACCACCGCCACGGACTTCTGGTCCACCTGCATCACGCATCCCTGCTCCTCCTGGCCGCGGTGCTGGTCGAGGCAACATTCCACCGCCGATACGTACAACATCTTCAGTTACGCCCGTAACTGCCACACACAGCACAATCTCAGAATCTATTCCAGCTTCTGCAACCACTAGCATGTCTGAGACTTCCACTGTCATTCCAGATTTATCTGTTACAGTGGACACAGTTACAGCAGCTGAACCTAGCACAACCCAGAGTACTAGACCAGAGGTCATCCTTCTACCGGATGCCAACACTTCCTGTCCATCAGACACTTTTCACGATGATATAGACGGATCTATTGGCACCACAGAAGGGTCCGACCAGGACATACCTGGCCTAATTTCAGTCCCAGGCGGATACGTTGAAATCGTTGAAGACACTTGTCTACCTGACACACCTTTTGAACCTGATTATGGCTTCATTACTTCCCAGGCGGAACTTCCGCCTGTTATTACTACGTCACCCAGTGTTCATCCTCAGGAAACAGGTTCTTCTAGCAACATACCTCGTACTTTACATTTACCGAACCTCCCACCGGGACATGAAATTATGGCTTCCATCCAGTCTAGTATGGTCATCCTAGCGAACTCTCCGTTAGCATCGGCACAATTTAGACGCAGCACAGAGCAAATGCTTTCGACAGCGTCTAGATACCCCCCCCGTTTCTCGACCTTCTGACTATAGGGATCCCAACGTCCCGTCTAACACAGAATTTCATCATTCCTTTGCAGACGGCTCAGGACCTTCGGACTTTACTATACCTAGGTTCCTGCCGGATCCCCAAAATCTCTTTCAGGATGTGAACTCGGACCCAGTACTCGTTGGTCCTCTTATCATTGAACACGTTATGGACGACACCGATACCCCTGGGCTAAATTCCCCACATTTGCTGTCATCACCAATGTTTGGTGCACATTCTATGAGGGATAACCCAGTTTTTTCTCCGTCCTCACCTGTCCAATATGGACGACCTCCTCCGCAAATTGGTACTTTTGGCGCCGTTGGCCAATCCATGCTATCATATTTGGCTAGCGGCGGAAGAACACCTAGTCATACTGCTGGATCTTCCGTTTCAACCGGAGGATCACCTTCAGCCACCATTTATACTATTTCAGGAGGTGGACAACCGACTGCAATGGTCCCTAACTCCAACATACAAACCCTCCCTGGTGGGCCATCAACCCAACCAGCTGGGGGACAGCCTTTTGTTGGGAACCCCATTGTTAGTCAACAACCTCCAACTGGTGGGCCATCAACCCAACCAGTCGAAGGACAACCTTTTGCTGGGAACCCAGTTCCCAGTCTACAGCCTCCTCATATAGGGCCATCCAACCTAACTGCCGGCGGACAACCCATTGGCTCGATCCAGCAAGCTTCCCAACCAGCAGTGTCTACTCAGTTTGGTATGTACAATCCACCTGGCAGTGGGCAACCTTATTCCGGTGTTGCAACCGGGCCTCACTCTCAACAACCCCCGTCAGGCATGCTTCCTTCTTGGGATCATCAAATCCCACAGAGTGGGGGGTACTCACTTTTTGGAAACTGGAACCAAGCCGGGGGGCAATCTCAGATTTCCCCCAACCTGAATTCTGGCTTCCCTTACCCTTCAGCTGCTACAACTCCATGGAACCCATCACTTCAATTTCCACTCGTCCCTCAAGTAGGAACGAGTCTTCCATGGACACCACCGTCGCAGCCACCCCCCAACCCTGCTATGGGAAATCTGCCACTTACACAATATAGTGGCAACATCCCTGGAACACAACAATTCCAAGGAACTTTTCCCCAACAAGGGACAGCAACCATTCCTGGGTATCAACAACCTCAGGGTACCATACCCACTCAGCAGAACACTTACCAACCGGCTGCTTACAATCAACCGGTTAACCAGATAGCTTACTATCCGCAGAACTTCCAGCAGTATCCCGCGAGAAACACATATGGGTATAACACACAGCAGCATGCTATGCAGGGCCCTCCAGGGTTCTCTGCACCACATGGTTATTACTCATACCCGCAGACCAACCGTCAACTTCCCTTCTTGGCCACACTTGACTTACCAGATTTGTCGAGGCTTATCAACGATCCTATATGGCATGAACCTCATTGGCCACCTATTCCAGCCAAACTACCATCGGACATTCCCAAGTTCGATGCAAAGCCCGGGGAAGACCCCAAGAACCACGTGATGACCTTCCATCTTTGGTGTTCATCCAACTCCTTGATTGATGATTCCATCCGACTTCGGCTCTTCCAACGTACGCTTACCGGAACGGCAGCAAAATGGTACATCGAGCTGCCACAACACTCTTTTCTTGATTTCAATACTTTGGCTATGCAGTTTCTGACACATTTCCAGCTTCCCATCCGGTATGAGACTGGAACAGAACTGCTAACTTCACTACGTCAAACCACTTCCACACACATTTCGGATCACATCCACGAGTGGCGAAGACGCCGTAGGCTGATAAAGGCACCTATTCCGGATCAGCTACTTGTTGATTGGTTTACAAAATCCTTTTTGCCTCCCATAGCCAGAGATATTGCTATGCGCGGACCGGTTACAGAAGAACAAGCCATCTCGGCAGCACAATACATGGATTTGGTATATACTCAATCCGGTACTTTACATGAACTTCTGCCACATGCCTCCCGCGTTCACACTGATCCTACAAAGCCTACCACTGAACCACCCATTGACGGTATTGTTGGTTCAGTCAAGACTCAGCCTACTTCCAACTCGACGGGACAACAAGCTTCTACTTCTCCCGCTTTTACCCAGGCTGCTTCAAAAGCTTCCACTTCTCCTGCGGTCTCCTCCGAAGTGAATGCAGTCCAATCTACATCACAACCATCCGGAGGAAAGAAGAAAAACAATCATGGCAAACCCAAGAACAACCAGCAGGAGAACCCCAAGCCACAACCTACCCAGAATGACCAGAAACCACGTCGGAAAGCTAAGTTTCCCTGCCTGATTTGTCAAGATGATCATTATACGCGTGACTGTCCCTACAAGGACGAGGTCCACAAGTTCGTTAAAGGATCCTCTCGCCCGGCAGTGCTAACTGACCCTTTCCCCCAACAGCAACAGCAAATGGTTGCCCAAGAATCCCCGCAAGGGGGCAACCCGACCAATCCTTCCCGTGGAGAGACGTCCACAAACCGCGAAATCCTAATGACAAGTAATGAGGAGATTAATATCACCACTCGTTCAAAGACGTATGACAATCCTCCAAGTTCAAACAAACAATCGGAGATAGCCAAAGGCAAATCTCTTGTTGAAGATCCGATTCCTATTCCCCCTCCTAACGGTCATCTCCATATCTAGAGACCACTGATGGATACAATGCTACGCCCACCCAAGGGCACCATACGAAAGGCGACATTCAATCCGAATGCGCGAGCTGCCCAAAACTACAACATTGTTGAGGATTTGGCTCAAGCACCTTGCGCTATGTCGACTCTCGAGGTTCTCCAACACTGCCCCACGCAGCGTAGAACTCTACTTTCAGCATTGGGGGCACTGGACCCAGATACTTCAAACTCCATCATGTTTAACTTGGAGCACGCTAAACCTAGGCTTTCTCACCAGTTAGCCTTCCAGGTGCATACAAAAATCCGTGGAAATGTCATCCACCGCACTGTGTTAGATGAGGGTGCTTCCACGTCGATTATGTCTTTGAACTGCTGGAGAGCCTTGGGCTCACCCGAGGTCACAAGTTCTCCCACTACTCTTAGGGAGTTTGATGGACATGGTTTTCAACCACATGGACTCATTCCCTCAATCGGTGTTGAACTGGGGGGCAAAACAGTATCCGTACACATCGAAGTCGTAGATGCACCTTTGGATTACAATCTCCTACTTGGTCGGAACTGGTTCTACGCCATGACCGCCATAGCATCTACAGTCTTTCGGATTGTACAATTTCCTCATGAAGGGAAAATTGTCACTATTGATCAACTGGATTACTGTATCCCAGACTCCCATCCGAACTCCACCAATACCGTCCCGTTATTGGATCAACCTCGGTACCGGTTCCAAGATATAGGTGTTGGTCTCATGAAGGATTCGTCCCTCATTGGAGTTTTTCCAGAGCTGGGAACCCATCTTCAACCAGTCAACATGATTTCATCACATGTCACCCCTTCCGATGATTCATGGGTGATTCCGAGTCCTACTCAGATCCAAGGCTATGGCAATTCCATGCCTTTGAACATAAACCTTGCAGCATATGACGCGATCCAATCAGCCACAGATTGGGTCGACTGTTCTACTGATCACACAGTGGCACAGCTCTCGACTGAAACTCACCCACCATTTTTTGATCCTCTCAACTTGATTTTTCCCACTGACGAATCAATCATAGAGGTTATGTGTGGTGATGAGCCACCTTGGGGAGATTTTCATCATCGATCTTCATTCCCCACCATTCAGTCAATTGAGCCTGATACCAAATCCAATCCTTCACTTGGGATGGTGCAAACCAGGTTCCCCACTTCCCTCGACGAAGTATTTTCAGAAGGAAACTTGGCCAATCTTATGGCAACCACTCCCATCGATATTTCAGTGAAGCCTGGTGTTGACACCAGGTCTGAAGAAAATTGAAATTTTTGCTAAAAGACCCTAAGAGAAAGAATCATCACTAAAAGGGTTAAGTTGAAGATTTTTTATATAAAAAATAAGAGAAAAACCCATATGTATAAAGTCCGCTAGAAAAATATAATATAAAGGTTAAGCCCCGGTCAGGTTTCGTCGGCGGAGATAGCATAGATCCAAATCAACGGTTCATATTAACCCCGCGTCGCCAAAGTGATCGCCAACAAACGATGGAGGGTGGTAGCGGACATAATACCACCAAGGCACGTGTCCCACATTCATTCATCCGCGCTTGGAGAAAGTGGTATCAGAAACCACCATAACACCGCGCGGAACCACCCATTACAGAAAGGTGGAAAGATCTCTTACGTGGCAAGGTGGGACCTAACAGGTGGCGAGCGAGGAATGGATTGATGAGACCGTGGCACGTGGCACTATACTTTGCAAGGATCGGAAGGCCAATACATGTTTCAATCAAATCAACGGCCAGCATTTCATCCGCGGCCAGGAACATGCGCACAGGATATAAAGGAAAGCGGTCGCGGAGAATAAACCGCCTAGACAGGTGTCAGCAGATGATGCATCCGCGCGGATACCAAACCGGAAAAGGAAACCACCTTTTCGATCGCGGATACCGCCGGTGCAATAAAGATGGAAAAGATCTGACGGTTCAAAATGATGGTTCAAAGATCAACGGATGAAAACGACCCACGTTCGTAAAGGTGCAAGGAGGTTAGTCTAAAAAGGCTTATATAAAAAGAAAGGGCTCCACATAACGGCATTTTGTATGTGTCGTTATCCTGGAGAGCTCCGAAGACTGGTGGAAGCCGGCGATTGCGACAGAAGGCGAAAAGCAAGCAATTACAGGTAGGGTCTGGTGACCTGTCACTCTCTTTAAACGGAAATTTGTTTAAAAGAAGCATTTAGATGGAGACTGTACAAGATATAGACGTTTGTAGGTCGAAAGATGCCCTAGAAGACAGAGATGAAGACGTCTTCGATACCCTTATTAGGTTCCCAGTTTCCGATGTAAAAGTGAAGTTATCTGAGCTGTTAAAAGAGGGTATAGACCCGCATAGAGTTCACCAGTCATCTTTAATAGCTTTTTGCCCTGATCAATTTCCTGCTTTCCCAGAATTCGTCTCCTGGTGTGCTGAAAACTATTCACGGGAAGAAAAGGTTGTTTTAAACAGTCAAAAAACTAGAGCCATCTGTAAAATTGAGCCAGCCGAAGTGATTAGAGCCCTAGAAATAGATTTGCCCAAAACCCTCGACCCTGAAGTTTTCTCTGATGTATCAATTATTGAAAATTTTCACCATGCCTCTCAGAGTGATAGGGAAGTGTTTCTGTCGACGTGTCTCAGACCAGAAACTAGGCTTTCTGAACTCCCTTACCCTTTAGATATCAACCTTTTTAATGAGAATACCCAATTGGTCTTGACACTGTTAGCCGTAGTCTTAGGGTTAGATTCGGATTTGTATATAACTGAGTTCCAATTGAGTTTATTGTACAGAATAAGTATAGTTCAGTCGGGAATTGACGAAAGTCAAATTCCCCGACTAAATTTTGAAGCTTTCATAGCCGAAAGGATGCATGACCAGATGGTCAATTTTTCCACACACAGACATTTCAGGTTTCAAGCATTTTTAATGAAAATGATTATGGTATCCAGCCAAGAAGAATTACAGTTCCCAGAAATCGTTTTTGCAACTCCACTGGAAAACAATATTTTCAATTTCATCAATTACATGCTCTCAACGATCTTTAAGATGATTTTCGGAAAAAGTCTGCCTAGAGTATTGCCGGAAATGCAGGTATCAATGCAACTGAATACAGAGTATGCTACAGGAGACTGGTTTTTATCAAAAGATAGTACAGTGATCAGATTGTATGGGTTCAAGCATAAACCCTATGTGCTACCAGCATTCCTCACCTTGAGGATTTTTGCCTTGGAGTTTTTGAGACAGAAATTGATTGTAGAAGATAACAATTTTTTAGTCCACAGACAAGCAACGGACATTAAGTACCCTTTCACATTAGGTCCGTTTACAATAAAGAATAAGAACGCTGCTGTATATATAGAAAAATTGTTAAAAGACATGAATTTCGAGACAGATGCAGCATTGGAATATGACCCATTAAATATCATATCCAAAAGAAGAATTGAACACCGTATTAAGGCTCTGAATCATCAAACTGTTGAAGGGATGGCAGACAGAGCCAACTGGCTCGAATACAAAGAAGAAATTATCCCAGACAAGGCCGACATAGAAAGGTCATTGGAGGAAGCAATGGCAGAAACAGAAAGCGAAATCAATACTGCATTAGTGGGGTCCAAAAGACCTATACAGGACATTATGATTATTGACGATGAAGAGACAGAAAAAGGAAAACGATTGAAGACTGATGAGTCACAGGAATTGACAAGCATTTCAGAAGAAGCAGAAGCTACAGAAAATAAAATACCAGAGGTTACAGTGAGGGAATACAAAATTGAAGAAACCCCTGTAGAGGATGATGTAAATAGACCTAAAAATTTCATGGATGTATTTAATGAACATAGTAAAAACAAACAGGAATCTGCGAAACAAACAAGTTTATTGTTTCCGAAGGTCAGAAATATATCAAACAATGAAGTGAGCTTGTTCACCAGCAGGAACATCAAAGAAAATTCTTTAAAATTTTCAGTTGTGACCAAAGACAAGATCTCAGAGATGAGTGTAGATTTGTCGAAGATAAATGCCCCTGACAAAATTTTGTTACATAGACAAGCTGGAGAGGTTATATACTCAGACTATTTGGGGGCCACATTGAGAGCAAACAAACTAAAAAATTCAGTAGAAAAATTAAATAATCAGTTGAGGCAAGAAAAGGCAGAAAATAAGTCTCGACAACATCAAATTAAGAAGTTGCAAATGGACTTAATTAATAAAGATGGAGCTGCAGCTACCAAACTGTTACAGGAGAAGGAAGAAATGATTTTAACATTGAGACGAAAGTTAAAAATCCCAGATGCTATACTCATTCAAGGTGCAGAATTGACTATATTAGAAAAAGAGAAAGAAGAGTTAGCTAACGAAGTCAATGATGTCACAGCTAAATGGTTAAAGCTGTCAGATGAAAAGGACTACTGGGAAAAAGAAAGGTTCCTTTTGGAAGAACAATTGGCAACAGTGAGAAAACAACTAGCAGAAAACAGTCAACAACAAGTACAGGCAGGCCCCGAAGAAGATAAGAATGATGTAGATGGGATTTTGCAGGCAATGTCTCAAATAAGTTTAAAAGATAATGAAATTAAATTGTTGAAGGCAGAAATACAGAAATTAAAAGAAGAAAATGAAGCAAAAGAAAAAGAAATAAAAACCTTGCAGGCAAATAATCAGGAATTGAGCAGTAATAATAAAGGATTGGCTGCTCATGCAACAGGACAAGCTGCCATGCAGGGATGTAAACATATGGTATGGGACCAGATCATTAAAGAAGTTGAAAAACTTAGGCCGTATCTGGATTATATAAGAGTTAAGGAAAAAGTAGCCAAAGATGCCTTCAACAGTTGCCAGGCAGTCAAGGAAAGCCTAAACAGAAAGCCTAAAGAAATCGCCCAGAGAGCAATTACATTTTTAAACAGTCTATCCGAGGCAGACCTAACAGCCATGAGTATAACTAACAGAATTTCTGTCATCACTTGGGCCAGAAGGATCTTGGGAAAATACTCCCATATCGAAAACATCGAAGCCAAAGCAGGAGAAATAAGGAAAGAAGTAATCCAGTTTAAAAAGCAATTTGACAAGTTAGTGAACAAGGGATTCCCATCTTTCTGGAACGAAGATAATGAATTAATTCCTCAGAATGATTATAAAAGATTATTGTTTGATATCAGGATGGATCACCGAAAATTCCAGCAGATAGATCACATGCTCACAGGAAAAATCTTAATGGAGAAAATGTCAGGGGAATTTGAAATTTTAAATATGTTGATTTCAACTTGCGCAAACCTTCTTCCTATTTCTTATGCAGGTCATATCGAGATGCGAGTCTTGGTAAAAGAAATGACCAGTTATGACCTACCCACGGCTGACCAATGGAATTATGTAGAGAAGTACGGGAAGACCAGATATTCTGTTCATACTTAAATGCCTTTGAAATTCTTGCCATGTGGCAAAAAGACTTTTTATTTTAAATTTGTAATATTATTTGAAAGACAGTTATGGGTTACTCGAAGACAGTTATTTTTAGTTAAATATTTTTAATTATTAGTTAGAAGAAGCAGTTATGTGGAGCTTCTTCTGAAAATTTTGTATAAAAGACAATGGAGGTCATTGTTGAAAAGGTTGGAAAATTTTTGAGAAACAAGTATGTTTTGAAGTTCATTTTTGAAATAAAGGCAGTACAGTGATGATACCTATCCTTTGATACAGAGATTCATGAGTTAATCAGTCTTGCAGTCTGTTATTTTCCTTATCTTTATATGTGCATGTTATCTTCTTCGTTATATCTCCCATGGTGTTTTTCTTCTATGTTTAAATGAACATTTGAAATAACTTGAGATTCATACTGGTTATGCCTCATTTTATCTGCATTTAAATATCCATTTTATTCTCCAAAATTGACAATAGATTTATCCTGGATAGATACCTGTTGTTAATGGAATGTCTTTACTTCTTTCTATGTCGCTTGAAAAATCAAATTGACTGTAACATGATTACTATCTTGCCTCTGTGAAAATCTTTATGGTGAATATCTCTTGCTGGTTTATTATACATTCTGAAAGCTTTGACTCCATACCCAATGTTTCTTGTTTACCTTTTCGACCAGAAAATATCTTTTGAGAAGTTTTAAGGAAGCCTTTATATATTTTAGCCTTCATATATATATCCTGAGAGAGCCCTCTCTGGTAGAGAAAATGGCTAGTTCTTCTACCTAAAGATTGGTTTGAAATAGGTTACCTTAGGTCTTATTTTCTTACAACCGGAATAAAATCTAAGTGCTAACATTTTGGCGCCGTTGCCGGGGACGAAAGTGAAATTTTCCCTGGGAGAAACGACAAAGAAAGCTCAAATTTCTTGGGCAAAGAAGTTTGAAACAAGTTGGTTGTAGATATTGCCCTGGCGACTTCACTTGTGACAGTTTTTAGAAGTTTTGAGATTAAGTTGAGAAAGACATTGTGGCTACAAGAAGGAATCCCGGTTCGCAGTTCTTTTCGGGCGTAGATAATCCAGAAAAACTCCTCAAGACGGAGAAAATCAAAGGCAAGACGAAAGAAGGTATTTCCCAGTTTTCAAATATATTTCCTTCTTTGCAAGAACATTTGTTTGAAGAAGAAAATATTGGTTCCAGTGAAAAGATTTTGTTTAGAACTAAGTCAGATTCTGATTTGAGAGAAACAAAAGTTGATCCACAAAGTTTGTGGGACTATTCTTTAAAATCTGTTTGGGAAAATTTACAAAGATCTGAGAGGAAAGCACCTGAAATATCCAAAGCCCAAAGAATACCTGTACCGGGTAATAGACAACAGACGACTGTAGTTGCACCTTATAATCCACCACCCATGGTTGCCAGATTTGCTCCTTTGGTTTTGCCAGCAGTTTTACATGATTTGCCTCAAAATTATGCACAGAGGATATTTACTTTTGATAATGAGGGAAATTATACAGCACAGCAACATGTTGATAATTTCAGCGATTTTATTGATTTAGAAGAAGTAGATTTTGATGATGCTAAAATGAGGTTGTTTGCCCAAAGTTTGAGAGGTGAAGTGAAAAAATGGTTTAGAGCTTTGGCCGCTGGATCTATTGCAAATTATGATGCCTTTACAACCCTTTTTATAGAAAGATGGGAAGATCAGAAGAATCCTTCACAGGTATTGACCCAATACAACAATTTGAAAAAGGGAGGGTTTGAGTCAGTTCAAGAGTTTTCTGCCAGATTTATGAAAGTCTACAATTCCATCCCTACAGATATAAAACCTCCAGTAGGAGCCGCCAAGTTACATTATGCTGATGCTTTTGAAGGTGATTTTTCATGCACATTAAGAGAAAGAAGGTCTACTACTTTGGCAATAATGATGAAAGATGCGGTAGAAGTTGAGGCTAATATGATGGCTTCTGGGAAAATGAGACATAGAGATATGGATAGAAAGAAAATTAGAGAAGATAATCAAAATGTGGCTTCTTCTTCTGCCTCTTCTTCCTCTACTGATATAAAGTTTGAAGCGATGATGAAAACTATGGAAAAATTGCTAGAAAGATTAGTAGTGGACAATAAAACTCCAAATAAAGAACCAGCAGAACCTCAAATCAGAAACCCTAACTTCAGGAGACCTTTTGTTCCAGCTGTAAGACCTAGAGGACAGCCAAACCCAAGGAATGCAGAAGATGATCAGATCCGACCTCCTTTTCCTGAAAATTATATTGCTGGAGAAGCTGAAGCCGAAATGCCTGAAGGAGATATTCATCATTGTGGTAGTTCTGATCCAGAAGTATATTTGACTAAACAGGAGCATGATATGTTCATGGCAGAAGGAGAATGTTGTAGTTTGGAGATGGGGAGTGATCAATACCAGATTGGTTATCAAAACGCCATAAATGATCTTCAAAGAAAGATGAATCTGAGGAACCGAGATGTTGTAATTGACAAAGGGAAAGAACCAATAGGCAAGTCAAAAAGAAATGTTGATAAAGCTTCTACAAGTCAGTCTGAACCACAAACTAAGAGAAATGAAGATGTACCCAAGATGACTCCAGATATCAAGAAAGATCCAATGAAAGAAAATGATAAAAGTTTGGTTCCTTTCAACATACAGAATGAAATGTCAAAAGTCAAGATTTCAGTACCCTTTAATGAAATACTGAAGAACAAGGAATACAAGGAACAAATTTTCAAGATGATGCAGGTAGAAAATCGGGTGGAAGTAGACACTTTGGAGTTAGATGATGATAATCCTAATATCTGTTTAGGATCAAGAATGGAAGACAATAGTTTGGAAGAAGTTTCTCCTTTCTATGTGAATTTGGATATTCATGATAAAGTGGTACATAACTGTATGTTGGATTCCGGAGCTTCTCATAATTTGATGCCTAAACTTGTAGTAGATTCTCTAGGATTGGAGATCACAAGACCATATGATGACTTATTTTCTTTTGATTCAAGGAAAGTTAAATGTTTAGGGTTGATTAAAGATTTGACAGTCAATCTCAGTAAAATACCAGCCAAAGGTATTCTCATGGATGTGGTGGTTGCTGATATCCCTGCAAAGTTTGGTATGTTATTGTCTAGGTCGTGGGCTTCAAAGTTAAAGGGAACTCTACAAATGGATATGTCCTTCGCTACTATTCCAGTGTTGGGAGTACACAGAAGATTGTATACTGAAAAGAGAGCTTCTTATTTGGTAAGTGATCTAAAAGAACCTGAGAAACATGCCATTTATGCTTTAGACACCGATCTGGGGTCCTGCATTTTGTACAATGATGTTGAATCTGAAGAAAAGATTGATTTAATTGAACCTAAAGAAAATAAGGAAGAAAAATTGTTGAGAGAAAAGATCAGAAAAGAAGGTACTTGGACAATGCACTTTGATGGAGCTAGAAGCAGAGAAGGAGCCGGAGCAGGAGTATGGATAATTACACCTGACAGAGAATTTCTAATGTTTTCTTACCAATTGAATTTTGAATGTACCAATAATGTTGCAGAGTATGAGGCCTTAATTCTGGGATTGAATGTGTTGAAAGATTTGAAAGCAAAAAAGATTGAGGTATTCGGGGATTCTGAATTGGTTATAAATCAAGTAAAAGCTATTTATCAGACCAAACACCCGAAAATGAGGTCCTATAGGAATGAAGTGTGGGATTTATTAGAAAACTTCTTTGATGAACATGATGTTATCTCAATTCCCCGAGTTAGCAACACTGTAGCAGATTCTTTAGCTACTGCTGGAGCTGCATTCAAAACCCCCGCCTTTTCTAAAAAGGAATATAATATCGAAGTCATACATAGACCATCTATTCCAGACAATGTCAAGCATTGGCAGGTCTTTGAAGACGACCAACAGATCAAACGCTTTTTGGAAATGACAGATGAGTTCCACTACAGATCTATTGACGCAGAAGGTGGTGAGATGGGTCCAGACGAAGTGGATTCTCCGGAGGAAGCCGAAAAATTCAAACAGAAGATCGGAGGTAAGGATATTATTCAACTGAAGAATAATGTTATCCCTAGAGGTTTAATTCCTTTAGAAAAGTTATTTGATAAAAATGATGTGGTAAAAAATCCAAAGATTGAACCAAAGCCTGAAGATGTGAAGGATTATAATCTGGGTTCTGAAAAAGATCCCAAATTAGTAAAACTTTCAAAGAAATTACCAAGAAAAGAAGAAGATAAAAGTGTGGAAGTAATGAAAAGGTTTTCAGATGTTTTTGCTTGGAGCTATAAGGATTTAAAGGAATATGACATTTCTGTTATACAACATACAATTCCAATTAAACCAGGTGAAAAGCTTTTTAAGCAAAAATTGAGAAGAATAAATCCCAAACTACTGCCAGTGATAGAAAAAGAGGTGAGGAAGTTGTTTGATGCTAAGATAATTGTGTCTCTGAGGTTTTCCAAGTGGTTAGCAAATTTAGTACCTGTGAGGAAAAAGAATGGAGAAATAAGGCTGTGTGTGGATTTTAGAAACTTGAACAGAGCTTCGTTGAAAGATAATTATCCACTCCCTAAAATGGACCAGGTTTTACAACAGGTTGTGGGAGCTGAGAGAATTTCCATGCTAGATGGTTTTTCAGGTTATAATCAAATCAAAGTCCACCCAGAAGATCAAGAAAAAACTGCTTTTACTACACCTTGGGGAACGTTTATGTACGCCAAAATGCCATTTGGTCTAATGAATGCAGGAGCAACATTTCAGAGAGCTATGGATATTGCATTTGCAGACGAAAGGGACAAAATTGTGGTGGTATACATGGATGATATCACTGTTTATTCAAAGAACGCCGCTGATCACTGGAAACATTTGGAAAGAGTTTTCATAAAATGTAGAAGGTTTGGAATTTCGTTAAATCCTAAGAAATCACATTTTTGTATGGAAGAAGGAAGGTTATTGGGACACATCATATCCAAAGAAGGAATTAAGATTGATCCAGAGAGAGTATCTGCAATACAAAAGGTGGGAATTCCTAGAAGTAAGAAAGAAATTCAGTCATTCATAGGAAGGGTGAATTGGTTGAGGAGGTTCATCCCCAGTTTTGCTGAAATTTTAAGAAATATCACTGAAATGTTGAGAAAAGATAGAGAAATCAAATGGAATGAAGAAGCAAGAAAATCCTTTGAAAACATCAAGAAAGCTTTGACCGAAGCACCGGTATTAATTAGTCCAGATTATACAAGGGATTTCATTATGTTTACATATGCATCGGAGCACACAGTGGCTGGAGTACTGTTGCAGAAGAATCAAGAAGGTATAGAACAGCCTATTGCATTTTTTAGTAAAATTCTGAGAGATGCAGAATTAAAATACAACATCATGGAAAAACAAGCTTATGCTTTGGTGAAAGCATTGAAGGATTTCAGAATATATATTTTGCATTCTCATACAATAGCGCATGTTCCATCATCAGCAGTAAAAGATATTCTTACACAACCAGATCCTGAAGGGAAAAGAGCAAAATGGATAGCAGTATTGCTAGAATATGACCTGGACATTAAACCCACCAAATTAATAAAAGGTCAAGGTTTAGCTAAGATGATGACAGAAACAAATTTGGATTCCCTCAGTATAAATTTTATGGCTGAAACTTCATCCGAGGATGTTCCAAAGTCACCAATAATTGAATATTTTTCTTTATCTCCCTGGTACTCAGATATTGTATACGTCTTACAGAATCTCCAAGCACCTGCAGACATGGAAAAAACAAGGGCCAGGTCAGTAAAACTGAAAGCTGCAAAGTTTTGCATATTAAATGGAAATTTGTTTTGGAAAGATCCAGGAGGAATATTGTTAAATTGTCTTTTAGAGAATGAAGCACAGCATATTATGGTGGAATTTCATAAAGGTATGTGTGGAGGACATCATTCATGGAAGGCTACAGTGAACAAAATTCTTAGAGCTGGTTTTTACTGGCCTAGCATGTATTCCGATGTGTATAAAGAAATAACTAAATGTCATGAATGTCAAATTTTCGATGGAAAAAGAGAATTATTACCATTTCCACTGAAACCCATTTCAGTTGAAGCACCGTTCCAACAGTGGGGGTTAGATTTTATTGGTGAAATTAACCCGAATTCTTCAGGACAACACAAGTGGATTTTGACTGCTACTGATTATTTCACAAAATGGATTGAGGCCATACCAACCAGAAATGCTACAGAGACAGTGATTATGAACTTTTTGGAAGAAAATATTTTGTCCAGGTTTGGTTGCCCTAAAAGGATAGTGACAGATAATGCCCCAGCATTCAAGTCAAAAAAGATGATAAATTTCTGTCATAAATATCATATACATCTGAATCATTCAACCGCTTATTATCCACAAGGAAATGGATTAGCCGAATCTTCAAATAAAAGTTTGGTGAGAATCATAAAGAAGTTGTTAGAGGATAATAAGAGGGCTTGGCACACCAAACTGAAATATGCTCTATGGGCAGACAGAATCAGTACGAAAAGAGCAATTGGTACTTCTCCTTTTCAGTTGGTATATGGTACAGAAGTAGTTTTTCCTGTCTCTTTAGGATTGCCAGTCATGAAACTGTTACAAGAAGTTGGTGAAGAACCAAATCATATGCAAAGAAGAATAAATCAAATGATAGAATTGCACGAAGTCAGAGAAAAAGCATATAATAAGACCCAAATACATCAAGAAAAAATGAAAAAGACTTTCGACAGAAAAGTTAAGGAAAGAGATTTTCAAATAAATGATTTGGTTTTGAAATGGGATTCCAGGAAAGAAGAGCACCATGGAAAGTTTGAACATTTATGGAAAGGTCCATATATTATTGCAGGATGCCAAGGAGAAAATGCTTTTATCCTAAAAAATTGCAATGGAGAATTTTGTCCTGGAGGGCCAGTAAATGGGAGGCATCTCAAACATTATTTGTCCTAACAGATGGAAGTGGAAGAAAGTTCTTGTACAGTGTAAATATTTCAAAAAAAAAAAAAAAAAAAAAAAAAAAATTGAAATTTGAATTTGGCCCAATGGATCAGGCACTTGGTCTACGATGTTCTTTGCTACCTCGCAGGGAGGATAGCATCCCCAGTTGGAGCCAGTTGTTGACACCAGGTCTGAAGAAAATTGAAATTTTTGCTAAAAGACCCTAAGAGAAAGAATCATCACTAAAAGGGTTAAGTTGAATATTTTTTATATAAAAAATAAGAGAAAAACCCATATGTATAAAGTCCGCTAGCAAAATATAATATAAAGGTTAAGCCCCGGTCAGGTTTCGTCGGCGGAGATAGCATAGATCCAAATCAACGGTTCATATTAACCCCGCGTCGCCAAAGTGATCGCCAACAAACGATGGAGGGTGGTAGCGGACATAATACCACCAAGGCACGTGTCCCACATTCATTCATCCGCGCTTGGAGAAAGTGGTATCAGAAACCACCATAACACCGCGCGGAACCACCCATTACAGAAAGGTGGAAAGATCTCTTACGTGGCAAGGTGGGACCTAACAGGTGGCGAGCGAGGAATGGATTGATGAGACCGTGGCACGTGGCACTATACTTTGCAAGGATCGGAAGGCCAATACATGTTTCAATCAAATCAACGGCCAGCATTTCATCCGCGGCCAGGAACATGCGCACAGGATATAAAGGAAAGCGGTCGCGGAGAATAAACCGCCTAGACAGGTGTCAGCAGATGATGCATCCGCGCGGATACCAAACCGGAAAAGGAAACCACCTTTTCGATCGCGGATACCGCCGGTGCAATAAAGATGGACAAGATCTGACGGTTCAAAATGATGGTTCAAAGATCAACGGATGAAAACGACCCACGTTCGTAAAGGTGCAAGGAGGTTAGTCTAAAAAGGCTTATATAAAAAGAAAGGGCTCCACATAACGGCATTTTGTATGTGTCGTTATCCTGGAGAGCTCCGAAGACTGGTGGAAGCCGGCGATTGCGACAGAAGGCGAAAAGCAAGCAATTACAGGTAGGGTCTGGTGACCTGTCACTCTCTTTAAACGGAAATTTGTTTAAAAGAAGCATTTAGATGGAGACTGTACAAGATATAGACGTTTGTAGGTCGAAAGATGCCCTAGAAGACAGAGATGAAGACGTCTTCGATACCCTTATTAGGTTCCCAGTTTCCGATGTAAAAGTGAAGTTATCTGAGCTGTTAAAAGAGGGTATAGACCCGCATAGAGTTCACCAGTCATCTTTAATAGCTTTTTGCCCTGATCAATTTCCTGCTTTCCCAGAATTCGTCTCCTGGTGTGCTGAAAACTATTCACGGGAAGAAAAGGTTGTTTTAAACAGTCAAAAAACTAGAGCCATCTGTAAAATTGAGCCAGCCGAAGTGATTAGAGCCCTAGAAATAGATTTGCCCAAAACCCTCGACCCTGAAGTTTTCTCTGATGTATCAATTATTGAAAATTTTCACCATGCCTCTCAGAGTGATAGGGAAGTGTTTCTGTCGACGTGTCTCAGACCAGAAACTAGGCTTTCTGAACTCCCTTACCCTTTAGATATCAACCTTTTTAATGAGAATACCCAATTGGTCTTGACACTGTTAGCTGTAGTCTTAGGGTTAGATTCGGATTTGTATATAACTGAGTTCCAATTGAGTTTATTGTACAGAATAAGTATAGTTCAGTCGGGAATTGACGAAAGTCAAATTCCCCGACTAAATTTTGAAGCTTTCATAGCCGAAAGGATGCATGACCAGATGGTCAATTTTTCCACACACAGACATTTCAGGTTTCAAGCATTTTTAATGAAAATGATTATGGTATCCAGCCAAGAAGAATTACAGTTCCCAGAAATCGTTTTTGCAACTCCACTGGAAAACAATATTTTCAATTTCATCAATTACATGCTCTCAACGATCTTTAAGATGATTTTCGGAAAAAGTCTGCCTAGAGTATTGCCGGAAATGCAGGTATCAATGCAACTGAATACAGAGTATGCTACAGGAGACTGGTTTTTATCAAAAGATAGTACAGTGATCAGATTGTATGGGTTCAAGCATAAACCCTATGTGCTACCAGCATTCCTCACCTTGAGGATTTTTGCCTTGGAGTTTTTGAGACAGAAATTGATTGTAGAAGATAACAATTTTTTAGTCCACAGACAAGCAACGGACATTAAGTACCTTTTCACATTAGGTACGTTTACAATAAAGAATAAGAACGCTGCTGTATATATAGAAAAATTGTTAAAAGACATGAATTTCGAGACAGATGCAGCATTGGAATATGACCCATTAAATATCATATCCAAAAGAAGAATTGAACACCGTATTAAGGCTCTGAATCATCAAACTGTTGAAGGGATGGCAGACAGAGCCAACTGGCTCGAATACAAAGAAGAAATTATCCCAGACAAGGCCGACATAGAAAGGTCATTGGAGGAAGCAATGGCAGAAACAGAAAGCGAAATCAATACTGCATTAGTGGGGTCCAAAAGACCTATACAGGACATTATGATTATTGACGATGAAGAGACAGAAAAAGGAAAACGATTGAAGACTGATGAGTCACAGGAATTGACAAGCATTTCAGAAGAAGCAGAAGCTACAGAAAATAAAATACCAGAGGTTACAGTGAGGGAATACAAAATTGAAGAAACCCCTGTAGAGGATGATGTAAATAGACCTAAAAATTTCATGGATGTATTTAATGAACATAGTAAAAACAAACAGGAATCTGCGAAACAAACAAGTTTATTGTTTCCGAAGGTCAGAAATATATCAAACAATGAAGTGAGCTTGTTCACCAGCAGGAACATCAAAGAAAATTCTTTAAAATTTTCAGTTGTGACCAAAGACAAGATCTCAGAGATGAGTGTAGATTTGTCGAAGATAAATGCCCCTGACAAAATTTTGTTACATAGACAAGCTGGAGAGGTTATATACTCAGACTATTTGGGGGCCACATTGAGAGCAAACAAACTAAAAAATTCAGTAGAAAAATTAAATAATCAGTTGAGGCAAGAAAAGGCAGAAAATAAGTCTCGACAACATCAAATTAAGAAGTTGCAAATGGACTTAATTAATAAAGATGGAGCTGCAGCTACCAAACTGTTACAGGAGAAGGAAGAAATGATTTTAACATTGAGACGAAAGTTAAAAATCCCAGATGCTATACTCATTCAAGGTGCAGAATTGACTATATTAGAAAAAGAGAAAGAAGAGTTAGCTAACGAAGTCAATGATGTCACAGCTAAATGGTTAAAGCTGTCAGATGAAAAGGACTACTGGGAAAAAGAAAGGTTCCTTTTGGAAGAACAATTGGCAACAGTGAGAAAACAACTAGCAGAAAACAGTCAACAACAAGTACAGGCAGGCCCCGAAGAAGATAAGAATGATGTAGATGGGATTTTGCAGGCAATGTCTCAAATAAGTTTAAAAGATAATGAAATTAAATTGTTGAAGGCAGAAATACAGAAATTAAAAGAAGAAAATGAAGCAAAAGAAAAAGAAATAAAAACCTTGCAGGCAAATAATCAGGAATTGAGCAGTAATAATAAAGGATTGGCTGCTCATGCAACAGGACAAGCTGCCATGCAGGGATGTAAACATATGGTATGGGACCAGATCATTAAAGAAGTTGAAAAACTTAGGCCGTATCTGGATTATATAAGAGTTAAGGAAAAAGTAGCCAAAGATGCCTTCAACAGTTGCCAGGCAGTCAAGGAAAGCCTAAACAGAAAGCCTAAAGAAATCGCCCAGAGAGCAATTACATTTTTAAACAGTCTATCCGAGGCAGACCTAACAGCCATGAGTATAACTAACAGAATTTCTGTCATCACTTGGGCCAGAAGGATCTTGGGAAAATACTCCCATATCGAAAACATCGAAGCCAAAGCAGGAGAAATAAGGAAAGAAGTAATCCAGTTTAAAAAGCAATTTGACAAGTTAGTGAACAAGGGATTCCCATCTTTCTGGAACGAAGATAATGAATTAATTCCTCAGAATGATTATAAAAGATTATTGTTTGATATCAGGATGGATCACCGAAAATTCCAGCAGATAGATCACATGCTCACAGGAAAAATCTTAATGGAGAAAATGTCAGGGGAATTTGAAATTTTAAATATGTTGATTTCAACTTGCGCAAACCTTCTTCCTATTTCTTATGCAGGTCATATCGAGATGCGAGTCTTGGTAAAAGAAATGACCAGTTATGACCTACCCACGGCTGACCAATGGAATTATGTAGAGAAGTACGGGAAGACCAGATATTCTGTTCATACTTAAATGCCTTTGAAATTCTTGCCATGTGGCAAAAAGACTTTTTATTTTAAATTTGTAATATTATTTGAAAGACAGTTATGGGTTACTCGAAGACAGTTATTTTTAGTTAAATATTTTTAATTATTAGTTAGAAGAAGCAGTTATGTGGAGCTTCTTCTGAAAATTTTGTATAAAAGACAATGGAGGTCATTGTTGAAAAGGTTGGAAAATTTTTGAGAAACAAGTATGTTTTGAAGTTCATTTTTGAAATAAAGGCAGTACAGTGATGATACCTATCCTTTGATACAGAGATTCATGAGTTAATCAGTCTTGCAGTCTGTTATTTTCCTTATCTTTATATGTGCATGTTATCTTCTTCGTTATATCTCCCATGGTGTTTTTCTTCTATGTTTAAATGAACATTTGAAATAACTTGAGATTCATACTGGTTATGCCTCATTTTATCTGCATTTAAATATCCATTTTATTCTCCAAAATTGACAATAGATTTATCCTGGATAGATACCTGTTGTTAATGGAATGTCTTTACTTCTTTCTATGTCGCTTGAAAAATCAAATTGACTGTAACATGATTACTATCTTGCCTCTGTGAAAATCTTTATGGTGAATATCTCTTGCTGGTTTATTATACATTCTGAAAGCTTTGACTCCATACCCAATGTTTCTTGTTTACCTTTTCGACCAGAAAATATCTTTTGAGAAGTTTTAAGGAAGCCTTTATATATTTTAGCCTTCAT
This sequence comes from Larix kaempferi, assembly GCA_027924585.1. Classification (NCBI taxonomy): domain Eukaryota; kingdom Viridiplantae; phylum Streptophyta; class Pinopsida; order Pinales; family Pinaceae; genus Larix; species Larix kaempferi. Next base: position 13,810,218 of record BSBM01000196.1, read on the forward strand.
ATATATATCCTGAGAGAGCCCTCTCTGGTAGAGAAAATGGCTAGTTCTTCTACCTAAAGATTGGTTTGAAATAGGTTACCTTAGGTCTTATTTTCTTACAACCGGAATAAAATCTAAGTGCTAACACCTGGTATCGTGGAAAACGTACACATCGGCAAAACATGTACTCCCCTCGAAACGGAGTTCTATAATGCCCACTTTAAAACTTTCCGCGATGTTTTCGCTTGGAGTTATGAAGAAATGCCAGGGATAGACCCCTCGATCGTGGTCCACGAAATCCCAACTTTCCCTGGCGCCCGACCTGTTCGGCAAAAACTTCGACCCGTTCATCCTCGTAAGGCAGCCGCCATTAAAGCAAAAGTAGAGAAACTTTTGCGTGCCGGTTTTATCTATCCTGTCCCATTGACAGAATGGGTATCCAACATCGTTCCCATAGCCAAGAAACAGGGAACGATCAGAGTCTGTGTTGATTACCGTGATTTGAACAAAGCTTGTCCCAAGGACAACTACCCAACTCCGTTTATTGACCAGATCATCGATAACTGTGCCGGAAGTGTTATCTTTTCATTTATGGATGGCTTTTCTGGCTATAATCAGATCGATATCCTCCCAGCCGACCAGCACAAAACGGCCTTTATCTGCCCTTGGGGGATCTTTGCATATCGGAAGTTACCTTTTGGCCTCAAAAATGCCGGGGCAACTTTCCAACGGGCGATGTCCTACGCATTTCATGACATCAAACATATCGTAGAGCCATATCTTGATGACCTTCCCGCTCATTCTCGAACTCGGGAAGAACATCCAGACCACTTAACTGCCATTTTCGAAAGGTGCAGGCGCTACAATATACGTTTGAACCCGCATAAGTGCGTCTTCTGTGTAGAAGCCGGAAAACTATTGGGCTTCATAGTCTCCAAAAACGGGATACGTCTAGATCCCGCAAAGGTAGTAGCTATCTTAGCCCTGCCTTCACCTACCAATATTCCAGAACTTCAATGTTTGCAAGGGCATGCAAACTTTCTACGCCGTTTTATCTGCAATCTGTCCGAGATAACAAAAGGCTACATGCGGCTTCTCAAGAAGAATGTTCCCTTCATATGGGATGATGAAGCCCAACGCTCCTTTGACAATTTAAAAGCAGCCTTAACCAAAGATCCTGTGATTCAACCCCCCAATTACACACAGGACTACATTCTTTATCTCGCAGCCTCGATTTCCACCATTGGTATGGTGTTAGTCCAGGAAGACCACAACGGCATAAAACATGTGGTGTACTATCTCAGCAAGAGTCTTCTCGACCCTGAAACTCGCTACTCACATGTTGAAAAGCTGGCTCTGGCAACAGTATTTGCTGTCCAGAGATTCCGTCACTACATCTTACTCCGCCGGACCACCGTCATCGCCGATTTCAATCCAATGTACTATATCCTCACACGACAAGTGCTTGGGGGCAAGTACTCCCGTTGGATTGTCATCCTTCAAGAGTTTGACTTGGAATTTGTCAAAGCCAAGTCTAAGAAATCTCTGGTCTTTGCTGAGTTAATTTGTCACCTGCCCCGTGCTACTGAGCAATCCGAGCCCATTGATTCTCTTCCCGACGAATCATTGTTCCTCATTAGCACGTCTGATCCGTGGTATGGGGATATTCTCTTATATCTCCAAACCCAACGCTTCCGTCCCGATCTCACCCGCGATGAACGACGACGTGTCAGACATCACGCAAAACATTACCTTATCGTGAACGATACTTTGTATCGATGTGGTGTCGACATTGTCCTTCGACGCTGTTTGACCTTAGATGAGGCGGAACGCGTTCTCAATGACTGCCACGCTGGAGCATGTGGTGTTCATCTCTCTGGGATGGCTACGGCCCAGAAAATACTGCGAGCGGGATACTTCTGGCCCTCAATTTTCAAAGACTGCATTGAAACAGTCAAGAAGTGTCCGCCATGTCAATTATTTCATAGCAAAGCACGCTCGCATCCTGCTCCACTCCATCCTGTCATTGCTGTCGGCCCCTTCTCCAAATGGGGCATCGATTTTATGCACTGTAAGCCCACTTCAGCCGGGGGGCATAGCTATGTCATAGTAGCTGTCGACTATTTTACAAAATGGGCTGAAGCGATGCCTACATATGCTGAAGACGGCAAAACAGCAGCGCAGTTCATATTCAATCATATCATAGCTAGATTCGGTGTCCCACAGTCTATTGTGACCGATCATGGTTCCCATTTTAGGAACCATATGATCGAAGAACTAAGTGCCAAGCTGGGTTTTCGCCACGAAAACTCAACCCCGTATTACCCACAAGCTAATGGCCAAGTTGAAGCCATCAATAAGGTCCTGAAACGAATGATTCAGCGCATTGTGGGTACCCAAAAATCCAATTGGCACTCAGCTCTGTTCTCAGCACTGTGGGCATACCGAACCTCAGTGAAAAGTGCTACTGGGTTTACACCATTTCAACTGGTGTACGGCCTAGAAGCCATTCTCCCGATTGAATGTGAAATTCCATCACTCAAGATAGCCATAGAGCTACTTCCAGACACTACTTCCGAAGAGGAACGGTTTCTATACCTAGCCAAGCTAGATGAAACCCGCCGCGACGCCGTTTTGGCTAATGAACCCCACAAAAGACGCGTCAAAGCTCAATACGACAAATCCGTTCAACCTCGGATCTTCAATGAGGGTGACCTTGTACTTACATATGATCAGATGCATGATAAGCTTGGAAAAGGTAAACTTGAATCTATGTGGTACGGCCCCTTCATTGTAAAACGTGTCTTAGAAAAAGGAGCCTATGAACTAATCGATTGTGATGGTACGCCATTGGCACGGCCCCGCAACGGGCTATACCTCAAGCGTTTCTACGCGTGAGATTACCCTACGCGGGTTACTTCTTGTACATAATGTACTTAGTTTGCTTTTTGCTTTCTTTTTAGTATGCGCGTGAACCTCATGTGTCTACTCTTACTTTGACTCGTGCCTTTATGCGCAGATATCTACCTACTTTGGATTCGCCGACGGTGCAAGCCGACATACCCGGAATCTCGCTTCCGCAGCATGGGTGATCTATTCCCCCACTGGCGAGTTGATTTCTTCAGGAGCCAATTGTTTAGGTCCCGCAACCAACAATATCGCAGAGTACCATGCATTCATTGGTCTCTTAACAGAGGTTGCCTCACTCGGGATTGACTCCTTATCGGTCTTTTTAGACTCCCAACTCGTGGTTTCTCATCTAAACCGTGTTTACACAGTTCGCGATCCTACATTACTTCGTTTATTTCGAAGAGTACGCCTCTTGGAACGGTCATTTGATTTTATCACATATCAACACATACCGAGAGAATTCAATTGTATTGCCGATTCATTGGCTAATTACATTTTGGATTGGCATCTTGCCCATACATAAACACATCATAAAAAATTAAAATGCACAAGTCATTGTAAATATTTAGATCATAAATAGGTCCATATCACTGTATATAAAAGTGTTTTTTTTTTTCAAAAATACATAAAGTTTGTGTCAAAGACAAAATTGGGGATCAAATCCCATATACAAAAAATTGGCCCTCAAAGCCTACATATCGTGTACATGCCGCAAAAAGATCGAAAGACCATCTATGGAGATCTAGGAGACCTATCATGTCCCTCATCGGACTCCTCCCACTGCTGGTGGTAACACATCACAGCTCGAACCACCTTGCGAAGAAGTCGACTGATACGACCAGGTACACCTACAGTATGACGCTGGAGGGGGTAAGGGACTTCATCCATCCGCATAGCAGGGATACCATGAGTCAATCCCTGCAGGTTCCTCTCAATGTCCCGGACACCTCCTGCCTCGTCTTCATCTTCTTCTTCGACAGGATCAGCTGGACGATCGACACCACCACGACGCAGTGGAGAGTATCCAGCTGGCCTCTGTGGTCCACGGTCTGCAACATGCGTACGAATATACATTAGGCGTCTTTTACACATTCTAAAAAAGCAATAAAAATTAAATATTCAAAAAGAAAAAATACATATCCATGAAGGTCATACCAGAGTTGTCCCAGTCATCATCTTCTGGCAAAGCCAAGTCGATATCCTCACGAAAATCTACCCCTGAATAGGGATAGTCGTCAATCATGACTATCTGCTCCTCTAGCCAAGAGAAGAAGTCCTCTCCAAAGGCTAGACGCTGAGGTCCCCCGAGGCATCCAGCGTAGTCACTCCATCGAGCCATCCATGGCTCAGTAGGTGGACGAGGATGCATAGATATCTGTGGACGCAGTAATGGCACCCTAGCCAAGAAGAAAGTGACCAGGATGCTCCCATAGCCAAACTGGGTATTTTTCCCAGTTCTACATTTGTGCACCTGTTCCTTCATGTTGGACAACACTGCCTCACACCAGTTGAAAACTGTTCCTCCCATGCACTCTGCTGCGAGATTCACCTGTGTGCGGGATGCCTGATGTGGGCTCACGCTTCCTGCTGCACGTGTAATAGTGAATAGCAAGGTTTTAAAAGGAAGATTTGTGACCTCTTTTATGGCCACTTTCCCACTTTTCTTACTCGAACCTGCCTGGCAGTATCGAGCAATCAAATCATCCGTGCTTGATTCTGAAGCGGTGTACCCGGTAAAATTCGGCCGGGCCCCTCTTTTCGAGAGGCCCGTGAGGAAGTAGATGTCTTCGAGTTGGATTTCAAGCACATGCTCTCCCACTCGGAAAGCTCGGATATCGGGGTCCCACAGTTGAACAAGGTGAGTAAGGAGCTTAGGTTGTTGGCGGATCCCTTTGGTCTTGAAAAACTTTAGCAAACCACATTCTCGCAATGCGGTCACGGTTGGTAAGTCATTTTCGGCTGCAAAATCATCCGCTTCGTGCTCCCTCTCTTTCCAACTCACCATTTTGCTCCAAATAAGTTGTAAATCCCTGCAAAAGGGCAAACAAAGTAATTAGTAACTATTTAACAACTTACTTCCAGCAAAAAATTGAGGAAAATTTGATTTTTTGAACTTAAATTTCGCACGTGCCACGCCTGGAGGACACCCTACCGCGCGGCAGTCCACAGTGTCGCGCCTCATTTTGGGGTTACAGCGCGGCACTGTTCAACAGTACCGCGCCTTTCGATAGGGTCCCCGCGCGGTAGTACGGTGAGCGATTCTTGCCCAAAAGGGCTTGCCAAAAAGTTAATTTTTCCTTGGTGAAAGCAAAAATTTCTTACATGAAATGAAAGAGGGGCTCAAGCACTCTTACCTGGCACAGACGGCGGTCGAAATAGCGTCCCAGAACTCTCGGTATCGATCCTTGAAATTTTGCTCCAAAATGGGTAAAAAATGTCTCCTTTGGGTAAAAAGCACAAATGAATAGTAATTTCTATTTTTACTATGCCTTATATAGCATTTTTTCACATTTTTTAATTAGTTAATTACTATTTCAAATAAATGAACCCTTGTTCACATTGCTAATGCCCGGTTGTTGAGCATTTATTGACAGGATCTGCGGTACAAATGGGATGCATTCATACTGGTGATTATTCATAATTTGACCTTCATATTGAGCCCACTTTATCTTTTTCGTGCTCTGGATTTAAAACTTGAAAAAGATTCCAAGCGCTTTCACACCTGTGTCGTGCTTGTCAAACGCAAGTAAACGGTGTCGAGTACGGTCAGCTTTACTCATGCTCGTTAAACGATGAGGAAAGTATTATCCTGGTTGTATTTTATTCTTTTTTCGGACCAGAATAATTTAAAATTACGAAAAAGACCATAGGAGTCCATAGTTAAGCTCTTTTCAGACTCCTTAAAATTGAAAAGATTGCCAAGTGATCTTGACTCTTTCACACTTGTAAAAGTATTTGAAAGGTCGTCTATTCAGTGATAGGTTACCCCTTTTTCGGCCCGTCTAGACTATTTTACGAGAAAGGTATACCTCAGTCAATCTCGGCTGGGAGAGTTCTCTCGGGAATTGTTTTACACTTTTTCGGGATCGAGAGACTAAATTTTACGAAAAAGTACATTATGGAGCTTCCTTTAAGTTTTTTAGGCTCTCTAAATATGAAAAACTACCGAGTTTTCCTTCCTTGGACTCGTTAAAATATTAACATCGAAGGACCCACTTTGGGACGAACCCCTCCTTTCTCAGGTTCGTAAAACGTGTGAGATTGGACTCATCCACGAGATGAGCTACACCGAGCATCTGTTATCCTCTTCAAGCTCGTAAAACAAGAAAGAGGTACTCGTTCATCATGTCGGGGAAATATGGGGGAACAAGTCTAGTTTATCTATGGCAGCATTATCAGTCATTACCTTTGAACATGGCATGTGTCCATCTCTTGTCTATATTTGGGTATCCATCTTTCGTTGAGTCTTAGTCATCATCATGGGTCGTCTCCCTGGCCACGAGTCCGCTCATCCGGTGTCTATCCTCTATTTATCAATAATCCCTGCTGCCAAGTCTTGTTACATGCCGTTATATGTTCAAAGGGTTGCATTGTATCGAGTCGTTCATTGTGTCAGGCCTCCGCTGTGTCAGTACATACTCCATTGCTTCATCATCCTATCATATGTGCCGATTTCGTGTCGATGATGTGGGAATCATCATAGCCCACCTTCGACGAGTCTATTCCTGTCGACACCAAATCACTATCCGGGAATTAGACTTAGAGATCAACCATTAGTACCTTGGTACCTGCATGCCTCAATGGCAGGTTTCCTCGCGTTTGACAGTAGGTTCACATCATTGACCTGTGATCAAGCGATCTCTCGGATGCTCGACATCAACTCATTTATTCGCATTTCGTTGAGATGTACTATTGATACCTTGGGAATCATTGTCATTATTGGTGATCTCCCTCGCATTTGTTAACGGTCCACGTCATTGACCGGTAATCAAATGGTTTCTTCCATGTTCGACTTCAACACTTTGTAATCACATGGTTAGATTCGTATCTTTATGCGATCGGGTAGAAGACCCTGGACGCATCACTATATCTCGACTGCGTCCAGGCTGCGATGGAGATGTCTCTTGTATTGTCACACAGATCCACTTATTGTATTGGTCGTGGCTGTGTCATTATTGTTTCATGGATCTACGATTGTTCATAGTAGCCATGATCTGCCCACAGTTTACATTATCTCAGTACTCATGGATCTGCAATGTATTGGTCGGCAGCCATGCTTTGAGTCATCTGTTTCCGAGCATGGGAATGCCCGCCTCGGTGGTATATCTAACACTTTGTTTCTATTTCAGCTCCGTGTCGCTCTCCTCGATGCTATCTCTGCACGTTATATTCGTAAAGTCTTTCGGCCATCACTCCCTTCTGACCTCACACTTTAGGGGGCATCTGTTATACCTCAATATTACACATTATATATTAGTGTCGCATCCTTGTACTAGCGACCTAAATGACAGTTTCCTTTAAAGATCATCTGAACATCCAGAGTGAAAACCATTGACTGAATACTGAAAGCAAAACCTTTTTCTACCATCTACCAGCCCAACTTAGCCCTGTTTGTGAGCACTACCGCTTTCTGCGCATCTACAGGGGCGCGGTAGTCATCACTACCGCGTGTTGCTCCTTCTCTGGGGCGCGGTACTACCGCGTTATGCTCAGTTATAGGGGAGCGGTAGTCTGAATTTAGCCTTTTTGCCTTGGATTTTGGGATTTCGACCTTCGAGGATATTTTGTTGGGATTACCATCTTTGGTTCGATCCTAACTCCTTCTTTGTTTAGCTGGCCTGATCCACTAAACCCTCCATAGATCCACACTTCTCTCTTGTTGGTTAGCCTTCCCATGTGCTATAAGAGAGAAGCTTTCCATGGGCCAAAGGGAGGACTTTTGGGGCATCAAACCTATGATCTTCATACTTCTGCAGAGATAGCTAGAGGAAGCACTTGGAGCTGGAAGTTGGCTTGGACATCAAGCAACTATTGTACATGACTTCAAGTTGGTAATGGAATAACTTGTCTTGTTTTCCCAAATCATTTGTGTTAATTCTGTTTTAATGATATGATTTGTATCTTTCATAGATTTAGATTCCAACTCATGTTTCAAGTTGCTAGAGAATAGTGCATTCTTGTGTCTTGGTTCCATTTTGACAGGTTCATTCGTGAGGGCTTGGAGCTTGGAGCAAATACCAAAGACAAGCGTTTGGATAGAAGGTCAGTTAAACTCCTTCTACTCTCTTCAGCATTTTAATCCTGAAATATTTGTTAGATCTAGGGATTCAAGGTATCATTTGTTTTGTTTTGTTCTTAGCCTAGAGTTAGTTAAAGTCTACTTTAGCTTAAGGGAATTTTGACTTATCCGTAGGGCAGAATTGCACATAACACTAGTTCACCCTGTCGGTTCCTTTTGTAAAGATCTATAAATGTGTCATAATAGAGTTGGAATTCAACATAGTATCGAAAACAACAAGTGTCATGAATTGTGTTCGTCCTAATATACAATGGTTTCAATTTGTCAAACATGCTAATTGAGATCTTGACATCAAAATTGGTGTCTTGAAATTCCACAAACAATTCAACTCATGTCATCTCTATAACATGCTTACAATGCTCAACATAAATGCCTCTGGATAAACATTGCCACAGGACATGCTTTCGATCCGATATAGCACAAGAATGACTATCCCAAAACTCTACCACCTTCTCTCTAACACCTTTAGAAAGCTTGTCTCGATAACGTTTCCTACAAATAAGATCCCAACAAGCAGCTTCATTTTTTTCATCTATCCAGACCCTAAATTTAGTATATTGGTAAGGTTTTTCTTGAAACATGGAGCAGTTTTTACTTTGTTGCCACCATTCAACTTATTGAGGTTGTCGGTGCCACAACAATAGTTGTAATTTCCTTGCGAGCAACTCAGATATCAGGTTTTCTTGATTTTCCAAATGAAGGTAACACCTCCGTCGCATTTTTTGTCACAATGTCATGTGCCTTTTTTACTTTACACTGAAAATATCTTTATTACACACTAATTATCTGGTGGGGATTATTTAATAATAACAAGTATAATCCCCAGATGCGGGTGTCAACGTGCCCTTGGCATAGTTTCCCGTGCACACGGAACCATCCTCACGTGGCACCAGCCCCAGCTTGCATGCTCTTGACCACGTGAAGGCTAGTACTGGCCATCTGTCTGCTTGCTCCACTGGACAACACTCCAACTAGGGTGACGACGTTTATTTAAGGCAGGAGGACGAGCCCCCGGATCCCAACCTCATTCACGCGATTTTATGACAATGATCGTTCTCTGCTGGTGCGAGGCGCCATTAATTCTACCACCTTTTTCAAGGATGATGGCCTGCAACATTGATTACCTCCATGGGAGGGAAATGGCTTGGCTCGGCTCTTTAAATCCATCTGTCGACATGCATTACAGTTCTACTGCTGAGTTCTGGTTTTTCCCTGTGGCTCCTTCTGCTTGCCTCTGGAACGCTCTCGTCTCCATGACTCGCACCAGAGGCACCCCTCATTGCAGCAGTGGTAGAAAAGGCTCTGGTAGACGGCCTAAGGTGGCCACGGACTAGACTGTTATGGATGGATACGTAGAGCGTATCAGTCTCATTGATGGTTGGTAAGCTCATCAGGTGGCGGCTTTCCTGGCCTCGGGCAGTAATGGAGGAGCCATAAATCACTACTGCCTACTAAAAAACATGATGAGTACCTTGGTGGAAGAAATGGAAGCTAGCTGGGATGCCAGCACCAGCATAGTGTAGAATATCAAATTTAGCCTGACAGAGGCTTCTGAAGACCCTGGATGCCAATATGACCTGGGATATCTTCTCCCTTGGTGGCAATTCTGAACAGGCGACACAAGGAAATGCTGCGGAAGCTGATGAACCGGCCGCCCCGAATGAAGGGTCTGCAAAGAAAAAATCCACGGTTAGAAAAGACAAGGCTTTTGATCCAACAACGCTAGCCAACAACACCGAGCACGATGGTCATGGCGCCCCAAGTTCTTCTTCCCCTGCTCTCCCCCCTCCGAGGACTTTTGAAGACTTTTATGTTTCCTGCCCCATCCTTAAGGAGGAACCAGACGCACTGCCTACAAGTTGTTAGATGGGCTACCATTGCTTCGGGTTATCTTTGTGATTTCCATCTTTTTTGCTTTTATTTTCTTTACAGTCTAGTATATAGCACTCCTAGACAGTATGTAATATTTTTTTGGAAAAAGCCACAATCTTTTTCATGGGCAAACCTCATCCAGGGGGTCTTAATTTTGTATAATGACAGTACTTTCAGTATTTTTGAGCGACTAGGATGGTGGCTTCATCATCTAAGGCATCCCCAGTCTACTACAGACTCTTCGGCTCTCTATGTATTTCTCGCCACCTTCTTTGGCTTTGTTAATTAAATTTTAGTCTGCAACTTACAAAAAAAAAATAACAAGTATAATATGCCTAGTCCACTTTACACTGAATGGCCCCTATATAACTATTACTATAGTGTTCCCTTCACGCCCCCTAAACCCCAATTACACCCTTGGTGAGGATCTTGATAGCCCCCTCCTAATAGTCCTTTTGTTGTAAGGGATAATGCAAGAAATTTACAAGACAATGAATTTAGGTACATCTTTCCAAATCAAACTTAGCCATATTGAACCTATGTGACAAGGTGACGGTGATAGTTATACTTAGAATATACTAACAATTAACCTTTCATGATTAGTATATTCTTATCAGCTTAATGTACAATTTGATAGACACACTCAGCTTTATCAACTTTAATACCACTTGTGGATTTGGAGTTTCAATGTCATTACAATACTACAAGAGATTATTGCATGGGGGTAGGATTTGATCCCACTTATGTGTGCATGAGTCACAATTTCATTTAATAAAATCTTTCTAAATGCAACTCAATATTCAACCACTATCTCAAAGTAACATCATGACTTGATAAAAATCCTTCATAAAAAATAAACCGCATCTACTTATAAAAAAACTCCTCACTCTCACACCAATAAAACACTTTAAATTAAAAATTGAAAATTGAAAAACATAAAGTAGCATCACTCCTCCACAATAAAGTGTCTTTCAGTCCACAATACTACCACCCCAGTCAAAGTCAGCATAGACAAGTAGCATCACTCCTCCACTGGAAGCACATCTAATTCCATAAGAAATAGTACCTCGAAGGTATCTAAGCACATGCTTGACAGTAACCCAATGTCTATGTCTTGGCTTAGACAAGAATTGACTCAAGATACCCATTGCATAACATATGTCTGTTATACTATGTATCAAATACATCAAGGAACCAATGATTTGTCTATACATGGTAGGATCCACTAGATCCAATATGGAATCTGACTCATATAGTTTCTTCAAATTAGAAATCAGTGGTGTAGACATGGATTTACAATCCATCATATCAAACTTGTGCAACACATCAACTGCGTACTTTCCTTGAGAAAGAAATATCTCATCTTTCCTTTTCCAAACTTCCAGACAAAGAAAGTAGTGCATAAGACCTAATTCTTTAATTTCGAACTCAGAAGTGAGCTCCCTCTTACACCGATCTATCTGTTGTTCCTCTCTAGTAAGGAACAAGTCATCAACATAGATAACCAATATCATAGGTTGGTTTGTCACAATATTGAAGTATAGGTTGGGGTCAGCTTCACGTTTGGAGAAGCCCAAGCTATGAAGATAGTTGTCAATCCTTTAATATCAATCCCTCGGGGTTGTTTAATCCCATACAAGGATTTCTTAAGTTTGCATACATGGGACTCCTTCCCATGAACTAAAAACCCCTCAGGTTTTTGTATGTATACTTCTTCCTCAACTTCAACATTGAGAAATGAAGTCTTCACATCCATCTGGTGAAGTTTCCACCCCAGAATTGAAGCAAGTGAAATCATGGTTCGAATAGTAGTGTACCTATCCACATGAATGAATGTATCATCATAGTCTATTCCTTCTTTCTGTGAGAAACAACGAGCCATAAATATTGATTTATACCTTTAAATACTGCCATCAGCTGCATGTTTAATTTTATAAAATCACTTGGAATTTACTATTGACATCCCTTCATGTTTAGAAACCACTTCCCACACATCATTCTTCATGGTGGATTTGTATTCTTCCACCATGGCATCTTTCCATACTTGTTGCTTAGTAGCTTCTTCATATGAGGTGGGTTTTGAATCACTGATGTGACTGATATGAGCTACATATCCTGCATGTCTTCCAGGTCTCTTTCGCTCTCTAGATGTGCCATATGGTGCTCCATGTTTTTCTGCCTCTTGCAAAATGTCTCGACACCATGCAGATCTCTTAGCAGGAGGTTCATCGAGAGATATTCCTATCAGTTCTACTAGCTCTTCAGGATCAAGCGGATCTATAGGCTCTTCTATCTTCTCCCTCTCAACATATGAAAGGGTATAATCAGAAACCAGATCCTCCATCATGGGAGTATCATGCTCCTCCATATATGAGTCACACTAAAGTTATTTGGAGCACTTGAAGGCATCCTCTTCATGAAATGTTACATCTCTACTGACTTCAATGTTCCTTTGTCCTAGAGCATAGAATCTATAAGCTTTGGAGGATTCACTATATTCAAACAATGTTACTTTATTTCGAGATGGATCCATCTTTGTCCTCTTCTCTTTTGGTACATGGATGTAGACAGGACAATTGAAAATCTTCAAGTGTCCAACATCTAGTTTTTCACCAGTTAAAACTTCTTCAGGAGTGTTTTCTCCTAGGATAGCATGGAGGCTTATGTTCTGAATATTAACAACAGTGCTAGAGGATTGTACCCATAAGGAGGTGGGCATATCCTGATCATGTATCATATCTTTTGTAGCCTCACAGATTGTTCTGTTATTTCTTTTAGCAACCCCGTTATGATGGGAGTTGTAAGGTACCTTCAATTGTATTCGTATTCCTACATATCGACGGAGTTCATTAAATTCATGAGACTTGAAATCGTCGTTCACATGTTCTAGCATACTGGATTCACCTTAAACACATGCCACATCCATCGGTACAGGGCGGGAATAAGAGAATGGAAAAATGTGAGGCACTCAAGAGATAAGAAGTCTCCATTATCGTATCTCAAAGCAAGAATGTGATTTCTAGTCTAATTATTGTTGCCGCCTAAAACACATTTACCAAAGAAAAGTCTCCCAACCACGAGGTGTGTTCTTGAGGGGAAACTATGAGTTTAGATTCCACTGTCACCTCGATTCCCAACTCCTCTATTTAGACCCAACTCCCAAAGGTCAAGGGGGGTGGTCCCTATTTACTAAGTTTTCAAAGGTTTTATTTTAGGAGTTAAAATTTAATTAAACTTGACTAAGGTTATATCACAAGCAATCATGCAACGTGCAACAAAGTAATATAATGACAGTCAAACCTTTATGAAATTAACCAAATAACGCTATAAGAATTAAACAACTAATTATTTACAATACCAATGCCTTGTCTATTGGGCTTAGGACTTACAATAAACCAACACTTGTTTAATCAATTGTACAAGATATGCAATAAATTACAATGATTTGCTTTCCCAAATTTAAAACATTCAAATATTGCAAGAATTGAAATAAATGACTTGTTTGCAAAAATCACTTAACTAAGAATGAAATATACTTGAATTTGAAATAACTTGCTTTGAATGTAAATAACTTGAAACGAAATAAATGTGCTAAGAAAACAAGATGTTTAGCAAGTGGTCCTTTAAATTTTAAAAGGTTTTAGGTCTCACTTTAGCTTAGGGAATTAATGTGTGTTGATAGTGCAAAATAAAAAAGATTTTTCTAAACTAATGTGACTACCTCCAACAATTATCTTTCAAATTTTGAGAAACCATTGGGTGCTCAACAAGCGAACACAAGGTTCCCTTCTAGCTCCACAAACCAGTTCTGAAAGTTTCCTAGTGTTCAATAGAAGGACACAAAGTGCCACGAGGCTCCCAATAGCCTCTACCCCTCTAACTCCATGAATCAACCCTCTTTTTGTCAAATCCTAGATAAATTGTTAAATTTCTTATTATTCTAGCCAATTCAATCTCTTGCCCTTCCTTTTCACCTAGGAACGGATTAATCGGAAAGGGGAGTGAATACGAGGCAAAAGCGTGGAAAGGTTTATTTGATTTGCAAAGAAAATAAAAACAAAGCTACAAGAAACCACTATCCAACATGATTTTGCAAGAGGGAAAAGCCACTTCACATGCAAGGTGTGGGAAACAAATTGAATTAATGCAATAAGAAGTAAATTAAATCCTAGACCTTTCTTTTTGCTTAGAAGGGTGGGAGAACCCAACTTCCTTTGTAAGCAATGGATGGCAAATGAAAAGTAAATTAACAATTTATTTAGCCACTCAGTCCTCTTCCTAAGGAAGAGATGGGGCAAATGAATGAAGTAAAATGATGAAAATAAACTAAGTACAAAATCTATCCCCTCTTCACTTGCAATGCAAGGGTGGGAAAGCCCTACCTCCTTTGCATGCAAGGGATGGCTGAAAAAAAAAAGTCAAATATATCTTTGGAAACAAACAAGGAATCAAGTTAAAGAGACTCTCTTTACCTTGTTATAATGAAATAATTTTCAATGCTTAAGAAAAGATGGAAAAATGAGAGAGAAGAGAGATTTCAGACCCTTTTCTTGCAATGGACTTGAGATGGCTTCTTTTGGATGCCCTTTGCACCTAGTTGTGTCCAAATTTGAGCAGAATGTCCACTTGTATTGTCATAAACGTGCAAAAAACAGCAAGCAACAAATGACAGAAAATGCCCAAAACCACTCTTGGACACTATTAGTGTTATGGTACAAAAAATATGAAAAAAATTTGAAATTTGGACAAGTAAATTTACTCAATACTAGAACTTGTAAATGAAATCTAGAACAAGATTTTAATATGAGAAAACAAATATAAAATTTAGAAATTTGAATGTGATGGGAGGTGTTATGTCAGGAATTTGTTTCTACCTTTTAACAGCTTGATAATCTTTTTGATCAAATATGCTTATTTCTTTGACTTTATTTTCTTCAATTACTATAGGAAATTTTTTATATTTATTTCAATTTTGAGTTTTTCTTGTTTTTAAATTTATTTTGTTTTCTCATTTAGGCGTTGAAGGGTATTTAAAAGGTCATATTATTGAATAATGAGGTCATATTTAGCATCATGAGCAAGGTTCAGCTTTCAAACCACATGCAAAATGACCCAAAGCTGCTTAAAAGCACCAAAACAGTGTTAATGATATTCTTGTAGCGCTGGGGCTGAAAATCACCAAAGGCGCGCTACAAGAATATCGCGATTCCAAATTCTTCCGATTTTTTAGTAAATTTTGGCACGCTTGGGATAATGAATGATTGATTATGTGTTTTAGAGGATTCATGACGTGTTGATGCAGAAAACATCATGATTTCAAATGCTTGCACGTCGTGAGGAAATCGTGCTCATCATCAGCACAGGTGTAATTCATTTTGACAGATATCCACATGGTTTCAGGTAATGTGGCATGAATTTGTTATCTACAAGCATATTCAAACACGGAGGACTTAATGAGGTAACCATAGCCATTAAAAAAAACCGAGCATCGTTGCCAACTGAAAAAGCAAGAGGTGTTGAGGGCTTCACGGGAAATTAGGGCTTCCTAATTCCGTCGCTAACAGCTAAATTGAAGATTAGAGGACATCTGTACAACCAAGGTGACTCATCTGACAGTTTGGGTCGTGATTTCAAACAGCAACAGTGGAGCAATTTACAGGTATTCCTAAAAAAACCAATATAACAGTAAATTTGGGGCTTTTTCGCCGGAGCTTACTCTGTTCAAATTGATCAAAGGATAGGTTAAATTGTGCTTTTAAACACAATTTTAACCAGAAAAATAGATATTTGTTGATGATCTGCGACGCCAGGATGAATGAGGGTTGAAGATAACAGTTTCGTTTTTTATGAAATTTAACCCTGTCAGTGCTATGAACAACCTGTACATTCAATAGTGTTTTTAACTTCCAAAATTAATCTCCTGTTCACAAACAATACAAGAGGATACATTCAATTTGCAGTGATTGAAGAATAATGGGCAGGAGTGGTAAAATAAACAGAGATGGACCAACAGATGTAGAATGGGTTGAAAAACTACCTGAGTGTGTGGAGCTGTTCAAACAAGCTGGTTGGATGGATTTTTTCAGAAAGATTGATGGATATAATGCAAAGGTGACCTGTAAGTTTTCCCAGGGTTTCAAGAATGACATGGTGATTTTTGATACTCTGAAGTTCAAGCTGACAGTAAAACTAATTTCAGAAGCCACAGGGATTAAGGATGAGGGCGAAAAATGGTTTAAGAAGCTGCCCTTTGACTTTGATCCACAAAGATACCTCTTACCAAATGTCATACCTGATTGGAATAAAGGTGTCCTGATCCAAAATGTCAGAAAAGAATGGGTTGAACCAATCAGAATATTACAGAGTTATGTTACTTGTGAGGGCAGGTATGCTTTCGTATACAAATATCATTTTAGATTCCTTCAGCACATGGTGGGGGTATCCAAGATGAACCTGCCATTCTTCTTTCTGAAAAGTTTGCAGAAAATGTCCAACAAGGTGAAAGGGCCAATAGATCATTCCTCTCAGTCCAACTTTCATCATGGATTAATCAAGTTGATTATTAGTACTGTCTTGCATCATGAAGGAAAGACCTGGGACTTCTTCATTTTTTGGTCTGGTTTTGAAGATCAAAAATCTAAAAGACAAGCAGATAAGGGCAAGGTATTGCTCAGAAAATTAGGTCATAAGCCCAAACTTGAAGATAGGGAAAAATTCAAGGTTGAGGAAGCAGCAGAGCCTGTGGAGGAAGACAATGAACAAAAGACATTCTCAACCAGCTCTAAAGACAAGTATACACTGTTTGAAGATAAGAAGGAACAGCTTGAACAGAATTTGGCGCCTGTAGAAGATCCTCAGGAAGAGAAAAAGGTTGATATAAAAGTGGTTGTTGTACCTAAAGAGGAGATTCACACTCAGTCGAGAAGCCCTATCACCATTCTCTCAGATGATGAGGGATATCTATTGGAAGAAGAACAGCCCATCTCCAAAATAGAATTCAAAGCTGAAATAGAAGAAATTCATACTTCAGATAACAAAACCACAAGACCTAACAGGAAAAGGAACAAGCTGGAAGTAGTAGAATTGGCTGCTATTCAGCACCAAGGGAAAGAATTGAAGATGATGGGAGAAGCAACAGCATTTTGGAGACCTAAAACTAGGTCAAAGAACAAGTTGAGATTAAACATGAAGAAATTGTTGAATCCTAAATTAAATACAGATGAAGTGACTGTCTTAGATGAAGTGTCCATGGATGATGATAAACCAGAACTAGATAAATTGCAGCCATGTTTAAAAGAAGAAATTCATTCAGTCGAAGCAGCAAGTAAAGAAAATCAGAATCCTAGTATTGAAGACACAAAACTGTTGATTGAAGAGACAGAAATATTCAAGAAACTTGACATTCCTTGGAGACCTGATGAAGAACAAGATTCTACAATGGATAAATTAGCTAACTCTAACAGGGAAAATTTGTAGAAAATTGTCAAGCAATACAAACACCAGATGAATTATATGCAAGAATTCAATGATGGACTAATGATGGCCAACAGAAGGTTAAGATAAGATCTACAAGATGTAAATGATAATTTTCAGGAGCTGGTAGCTGATGCAAAAGAAGCACTTAAAAGAAAGAGAGTTGATGATCTTCATTGCACACAGTTGGAGAAGACAGTCCAGGACCTGCAGCAGAAAAACAAAGAACTAATCAAAAGGATAAGTGACATGGAGCAGGAGCAGAAGAAGGCTAAGAAGAAAGACCAAGCATCAGATGGTATCGCTCTGCTGGCTGAGGTGGCAAAAGACCTATAAGACAGTTGTACATGATGTTAGTTGTCATTAGTTAGCAAACAGATTTGTTAATGATATGCTATTTTTAGCATCTTTTGTAACTTTTTAAAGATTATGCATTTACTTGACCTCATCGAATAGGTGGAAGGCAGTTAGGGTTAGAGGCCTAAATGATTTTGTAAAAGGATAGTATTTAGAGATGTTGTGAAGTCATTGAGAGGGTTCTATTTTTGGGAGCTTCAAGAGGTCTCCAGATTATCTTTGTCTGCAGACTTGTTCAGAGCTAAGTACTATGACTCTTGTATGCACTTGATGACAGACTATGAAATATATGATACTTATTACCCTTCGGCATATGTTTTAGCTTTATTTTGAGTTTGTTTAACTACTGGACTGATATATTCGTTGTTGGTTCATGATTTCTTTACTTGTGATGCTTGTCAGCCCTGAATGAACTTTAAGATTATATGCTGATTGTTATTTGTGGATTATATGATGTATCTTTGTCTTTACTTGTTTATAATTCAGTTTCTTGCTTAGCTGATGAATGTAATCCCTGATTGGCTACCAAAATCATAACCAAGAAAACATTCCAGAAAACCCAAAACCTAGTTTACTTTGTTGATTTTTATTTGAGATTGTGTTGGCTTGTTTCTTTATCCTTGGAAACAATTTCTGGCACAAACAGGAGGAATTTGTGCTCATTGCTCTTTCAATGCTTGAAGAAGTGGGGCATCCAACCAAGGAATTCCACTCTCCAACTAAGACAACCTACAACTTGTCATATCTTTGATACACAACTAAAAAGAAGGTGAGATTCATGTGATGAGCCAAGAAATCATAAACTTCAACCAAGAAAAATATGAAGTTCTTAACTACTGTTACAGAGAAAAACTTCCTATGGCTCGGGGCAGACCACAACAGATAGCTAACTACCAGAAAATAACTCAATTCCCAATGCAATGTTATTATAATGAAAATGCTAAGATATGGAGAATAAAACCAACCTTCAACCGGATGTTCGAAGTAGATCCCCATTGATCTTTCAATCTCTACACTTGAACCTACAGATTAGTCTCAACAACAAATACAAGCAAGTGCATATAATATGTGAAAGACATTAGCATAATCAATAACATGATCCATGATATCATAAGAAAATGTAACCCAATGTGATTTAAACAACATTCACAACATCAATTGGACAAGAAAATGATTATTTTCATTAATAAATAACAAGAAGTACATGATACGAACTCTTGTCGGCAACCAATCTGAACCAAGAATTGGGTCTCTCCACTTGTGCCTCCACCACTTCAATCCCCCATGCAATGGAAAACTCAAACTATGAAAGTATTTTGGTAGGTGAACATAAGGAGTTCACAACAACAAGGATCAATGAGTGTAGACTCAAGTCACGGAAAAAATCCACTAGAGTTATGTTGCTCTCTCTTTCTCCTCCCTTCCATACACCATAAGATCTCAATATATAGCCTTCCAAAGGTAAGTGAAAGGTCGAATCGAGTCGTTTCGGGGTATATGGACGGCCAAAGGTCACCCTAAGATTGCTTTTTGGTAGTAAAAAGTAATTTTTCTATTTTTTTTACCATGTAACTTGATGTACGCGAGCTAATTAGGTGCAGCCTGCATGTACGCTGGCTATAATGAAACAGCAAGCGTACAGAAACAAAAATAGGGAAACTTGGTTCCTGAAGGGAAAATAATGGGTCTGAGTCAATAAAATGGATCCTGAAGGCCAATCAATGTTGATTCTCACAAGGTGGAAAATTACGCTGCAACAACTACAAAAATGAAAAACTCACAAAATCTATGGCAAAAATACCATAAATCTTACCAAGGAAAAGAAGTTTGCTTGTTTGGCCTCCCCAAACTTGAGAAGCTATGAATTATGGAATAATACCACCATAGAGCACCAAAGGACACAAGATTTCCTCCGATGAATTTTATTAACCAAGACAAATGGTTGAAAATTATAATGGCACAAAATGGGAGCAAATGGAAGCAAGAGAATGGAAAGAGAGAAAGAGCATGAGATATTGTAACCAAAATGAGGAGGAGGAGCCTCCTTAAATAGGAAAAGAGAGGGGAGGGACCCTCCTTGCATGCTTTCCATTTGTTATTTGAGAGAGGGAAGGGCCCATGCAGAGGGGGGCGCACTTCCTAGAGAGGGCGCCTCCTAGGGTGAGGAAACAAATGAATGAGGGGGAAAAATCCCCCTCTAATTTTTTATCCTTAACTACCAATATTAAACAGGGGGACCACCAAATTGGGACCCCCACTCTTTGACTTTTACCTACACTCCCCAATCTCATAAAAAGGAGGGTGCACCCCGTAGAGTGACAACTTGAAACTTGTGAAACACTTGCTTGGGGGGTATTTTGGCCTTTAAATTTACCTTAGGTACATAATATAACACTTGGAAGCATAATTTATCCTCCCCAAGTGACTATAGTCACCTTACAAAGTTTTTCCATCCTAATTAATGGCAAATTTTCCTGATTTTCTTGACTTACTTAGGAAAATGCATCCAAAACCTTGTCAAAACAAAACAGAATGAATTAAAACGTGGTCCAAGGGTGTAGGGGGTCTCATTCCATTTATATTGAGTACACATACCCCTTTACAACATCAATAAGGACCACATATCCCTCTTTTACATTACAACATTTTATGTTGAGGGACATTTTTTAAATACCAAAAATTAAAAAATCCTAAGTAAAACTTAATGAAATTCCACAAGACTCTGGATAATGTCTAGCATGGTAATATAGAACATTCCTAGGCCCCAATCACCCCATGAAATTGATAATTAGAACGACTTTCACCTCTTTGGAGGAATTTTTGAGTGAAAAACTCAGATAAATAAAATCACTAAAAAGGAATCTTAATTATCCAAGGGAAAAAACTATTGATGAAAGGACTTCCCTAATGATAAATTCCTAGGAAACTAAGTTTTACAAAAACTGAGCCTCATTCTGACATACTATTACAAAATCCCCCACAAGGGTGCAAAAATTTCATGGACAATAGCTAAGAAGAGAAAGAGGAAAGACTGCCTCACTTGAAAAACTTTACTAGGTACATCTTCTTGTCTTCTAGGTACATAAGGTGCACGTGGTTTTGTGAGAAATGGGTTTGGTTTTGTTCCCTAACAACAAACCAAAAGTGAGATTTGAACCTAGGTGGGGAAGGTAACAATCATTCCTCCCAACCACTCAATCCACACCATTTGTATTATCCTTCAACTCCAAAAACAATTATTATACTAATTAATAATTATTATTATCATTAATAATTATTATTATCATAATTATTATTATATTAGATTTATTAATAATATTATAATTATTAACTTTTAATAATTATTATTATTATTTGGAAAAAAAATGGAGTCTCGGTGTGACAAAAGAGAAAGATTCCAGAAGACCCACTCAAAGGTAGTCGTTGACATACTAAAACTTGAAGGGATTATTCAAAGAAAGCCTATTAGCATCGCTATTTGCCCAACCATCGAGGAAAATCATATTAACGTCAGCTTGGCAAATCAATTATTCGACCCAGAACTAAGTATAATCGAAAAGAAAGATAAATGGGGTGAGAAGAAATATGCAATTAGGGACTTACAACTGGAAATTGATGAATATAAGTTCACATCTCAATTCAATGTTACGACTATTTATCTAAATGAAGTTGACATCATTCTCGGCTTATCTTGGATGGAAACATTGGAGACAATTATCTTAAATATGAAGAAAAAGTTTTTAACATTTTTGTATAAGAAGAAGCAAGTCACACTACAAGATGTTAGAATGAAGTTAGATTCCAAGTCGTGGCATCTAAAGACTTCAAGGATATCGCCATGGTCATTTCGAAAGAAAATCAAAAGATGCAGTCAGATTTCAACAAAATCGTCATAGATAAAGAAGAAGAGATCTCTCGTTTAAGAGATCATAATCAGAAATTGCTTCTTCAAATAAAAAAGACGAAGGATAAAGTACAATGGAATCAAAAGCTAGAAGAGGAGAATCAAGATCTTCAGAAGAAACTATTAGAAAACATTGATGAGAATGGTCACCTCAAGATGCATAAACAATATCTAATGGATCAAATTCAGAAGCTTAAAGATGATAAGAAAGCACAAGAAGAAATGACCCGAAATCTTGAAAAGAAAAAGACTCGTTAGACAATAAGTTGGAGCAAATTCAAAAGAGGACATCAAAGCCCTTGGACTCAAAAAATCTACGTTGAGAAAGAAGAAGCAAATACAAATTCAGTCATCATCACATTTCAGAAAGAAGACAATCTAGTAAAAAAACAAACAACAATAACTCCCTATCGACACCCCAACCATATAAACCAGTATCCTAAAAAGTGGGAATTGTCGAAAGATAATGGTACTAATGTGCTCAAAGCTCCTGACGACATATCAATAGAGAATCCCAACAGACGGCAACAAATCAATTTTGGTTGGATTGATCCGTCAACATATCAAAAGTTATGCTTTACACTTAAAAGTTCGTATCGACATGTTTCGTTAGCTACAACGTCAAAAGGAATGATTCAACAACATTATAAGGCTTTGAGGACAAAGCCTTTCTAAGAGAGAGGCAATATAACAAATAAAAATATTAAAATAATATGAATAATATATATACTAATATAAATAATAAAATAAAACATAATGTTAATTATATGAACTAAGAGACATAACACTTGGTGAGTAGTCACCATATAAGCCCTATATATGCGGCTACATCCTCATTGTAAAATCATCTTATCAATCTATAAATTTATATATCATTTTTATATCTATGGATATGTGGGTTATTTCAGAAATTATGGGTTCATCCTGAGTTTATTGAGAATATCCAACTGTGGATATTACAGTACTGCCACAGGACCACATAGATCGGAATGTATCAAGTCTAGGATCCATTTGTATCTTTTGGTATTGCTTGGAAAAATCTTCTTGATATTATTTCCAATAGCGCAACCTATACAAACACTATCATGTTTAGATTTAAACACGGGCATACATTTTACCATCTTATGTAATCTAGGTAGCACTTTGAAATGGAGATGACCGAGATTCCTATGCCATAGTTCACAAGGACTGATTGTGTCATGGATCATGGCTTGAATGAGCTTTCCATGAACTTTTTAGAGACCCCCTATCTAAATCCAATTATAGATGTGGAGTTCAAGTCTGCATGCTTAGGCCACAGGAGTGCTTTATTGTCCATAAATATTACTCTTAATCCTTTATCTTCTAGAACCAAAACACATAGGAGGTTCTTCTTCAATCAGGGAACAAATAGGATTTCATCAACATGCAGTACATCTCCTAAATCCAATTGAAAAGAAGTGGATCCAAATCCTTGGATCGAATCGGTGGTATTATCTCCAAGCTCCACTAACAGGAGAACTTATTTTCCTTCATATCTGAGATAGCGCTCTTATATCCAGTCATGTGTTTGGATGCACCACTATCTACCATCCATGTCTTAGCACTAGTGGTAATGGATCTAGATAGGTTTGAGTCAAGATTGTACTCCTTCCTTGTCTCCTAATCCTTTAAAAAAATCTTTCTTGTAGGTTCATCTTCTGTAGCAGTAGAAGCATGAAACCTTCCCTTTAACTTTCCTCTTTACTTTGCATGGCATTCTCTTGAAAAGTGACCCTTCTTATTGAAATTGAAGCATTTGAATTGAGACTTATCAAAGTTCTTGTTGCAATCATTTTCCTTTTGATGAGAAAACTTCTTTTGAGAAAAGGATTTCTTTCCTCTCTTCATTCGTGCCGCAAGAGCAAGGTTCTCTTCTTTGGAGGAAGTATAGTTGCTCTGGATTTTCCCTTATTCTTGTAGGCAATCATGCCACGATCTTTCAAATTTTGGTTACACTTCTCAACCATTTACTACAACTAAGAATATCTCCCGTGAAAATGGAGGGCCATCGAAAACAGTCTATATGAGATCATCATCATCAACCATTACACCAATGATCATGAGTTGATCTCTTACTTGAAATATATTTGTGAAGAAAGAAGCAATAGCTTCGTACTTCTCCATCTTTAGATTACAAAGCTTATTCTTCAATGCTCTCTTTTGGTTGGGCGCCTTCTTCTCATAAAGATTGGTCAAAGTATTGAAGCATTCCTTAGCGGTGGTATTCAATGGAGTGATCACTGGCATCAAATTGTCTTTCACCGAATCATAAATGATCATCTTTGCTTTGGATTGATTCTTCTTGAATTTGGAGCACCTTGCATTAGTAATAGACTCTTCGATAACACTAAATAATCCTTTATCAACTTTAATACCACTTGAGGATTTGGAGTTTCAATGTCATTACAATACTACAAGAGATTATTGCATGGGGGTAAGATTTGATCCCACTTATGTGTGCATGAGTCACAATTTCATTTAATAAAATCTTTCTAAATGCAACCAAATGTTCAACCACTATCTCAAGGTAACATCATAACTTGATAAAAAGCCTTCATAAAAAATAAACTTTATCTACATATAAAAAAACTCCTCGCTCTCACACCAATAAAACACTTTAAATTATTAATTAAAAATTGAAAACCATAAAAATAAACTCACGAAAAATAACGTATGAGTATTGTACTACCCCTCTCTCTAATTTTATTAGACTTTTTCATGTCGCGAAATATATATATATATATATATATATATATTATTAGTCTTTTTCGTGTCGCGATTTCGGTTTGTGATCATTGAGCTACGGGATATATATATAAAATTTTATTAGACTTTTTCATGTCGCTATTTAGGTTTGTTATATTAATGTCAAGCTTGTCGTTTAGTTCTGTGAAAGCTTGTCATTTAGTCGAATTCAAACCTATGGCATTAAGTTATTCCACCTTTCTATAACTTGTAGAGTGACACTTGGTAAAGGGGTTAACGAAGCGTATAAAAATAATGGTACAATTAAAACTGTACATAACTTGTTGAAGGATGAAAATATTAAAAAGATTCTTGGACCCCATCTCTCAACCGTGGTCACATTTTTTTATTTTATTTTATGTATATACCTAATCATATTCCCAAGCAAGTTGGTATATTATATCCTTGCAATCACATTCTTTATATATTTGTGAGTTTGATGACTTTAGTAGTCAACAATTGCCCAATCTTGTATAAAGTCTTCTCTAAACGTTGAAGTGAAAGTTAAGGTAATTCTTCTAGAATATGATATGGATTTTTGTTTTCACGTTGAAGTCACTGGTTGTGTAGGGTGGAATTTTCTTTTGCTGTTTTAGATGGTGGTTTTAAAAATAAAATAATATTTTAAATTAGATTTACAAATAGTAAATTTGTTAAATTTTAGAGACAATATATATTTTTAAAGAAAAAATAGCTATTAATTTCATTTTTAACTATTTATTACAAATCACAAAATGGTGCTTATAAGTTTTTGAAACATGTTTTTTAAAGTTAGTTTTGATAGTTGTTTTCACTAAACATAAAATATGTCATATCAATGAAGGGAAAATGAGATAGAAATATATTGCAATTGTGAATATCATTATATGATTCTTGTTAAAAAAATCTTATCTTTGTTATTGATGAAAAATGTTTTTTCATTGATAGGATAGTAAACTTGAGAAATCAACATACTTTTTTATTAGCTTTACTAAACATTTGGAGATCTAGAAGGTCTTGTTTGAGTCCCTAAATAATATGAGTAGTATTGTGAACAATACTTTTTTACCACTTGAAAGCTCAAGTTCTAGATTTTGTTGTTCATGTGTTCTAAATTATCAAATGTTGTTTTTTCATGAGGGATTGTTGTTGTTGGAGCATTATATGTGCAAAATATTATCATAATTGAGATTCTATGTTGAGATTCACATTAAACCTAGATTTTTGATAGTCTTGGAAATGACAATACTATGATCATTCATGTTGTTGACAAAAGTCATTTGTTTCTTTAAATTAACAATCTCTTAGTGGATAGCTAATAGATGGTGGTGAGTTGCATGGAGAATATGTTCTAGGAGGGGTTGGAGATGAGGAAAAATTGTTAGGTATATTTGGAAAAAGTGGGATTTGTATAAGTGAACAAACTCCTTGAACCACTTGCATAGAGTAGCAACCTAGCATGGATCCTTTCACGATTCAACATAATTATTACTAATGCTTTTGAATTTTATTCCTTACAAGTTTTAAATTGTGCTAACACATTTCTAGTGAAACATTCACTTATCACCATGGAAAAAAACAACGAAGACAATAGAGTATCAACTTTTATAAATATCTGGATTTTGAGGGCATACTTTATGGTAGCTTGAAAGAGGGTTTTGTGGCAATTAAATGATTTAGGATCAAAGGGGTGAAAAGGAGGAACTCGTCTTGTTTTCAATAGGAACTCAATTCTCTTTCCTCTCTACCTCGGAGTTCAATTTCATTCATTAGGTCTCTAATATCCTCTTGGTGCCTCTTGGTGCAATAGTATGGTAATGGCTTCACACCTCAATGTAAGTGGACATAGGCTAGAACCACACAAGCTACTTAGCAACAAAGTATCTAGAGCATAAATAACCATGTCCACTAAGCTTACCCAAGATCATTAATAGCCTCACACCACAATGTAAGTGGACCTAGGCTAGAACCACACAAGCTACTTAAAAACAAAGTATCTAGAGCATAAATAACACCATGTCCATTAATCTTACCCAATATCAAACCACATGTGTTACTTAGAAGTGAATACTCTATAACATGAATACATTCACCAACATACAAGACAAAATGTAAGATACAAACTATAACAATGTATTTTTAGACAGGTCAACTCATTCTCATTATTTAATATCATAGGTTAGAATACATTCAATTTAATATATCTTAGCTTGAAAAATTGAATCCTTCTCTTGCAACCTTGGACCCAATCTCCCTTCTCTTTTAGCCAACAACTTGATTTCTTTTCAATCACATTGTTTGATCCTAATCTCCTTTGACCATTGGAATTTTGACTATTTTAACTACCTGGTCATAAAACTCTATCATTTGTTTATTCTTGACTTGACTTCATTGCAGCAGGCATTGAAAACTCAAAGGGGATTAAATGAATAAACAATAATATACCATGTGAAGAAATATAAGTAAACTAAACAATCCATGTATTTATTGATATCCCTCTCCTTCACGAGAAAGCCATTGTTCTTCCATGAAGGAAAGGATTATTTCATTCAATGATATCCATTCCTTTATTTCTCTACCATAATGCTATGCCCAACATCGATCCCTTGGTCTCCCACATGCAGTATCTTGGAATTTCTAATGCCTCCTCCTCTCAATTAGCCTCCAAAGTCCACCCAAGTAGGTTGGAATCTTCCTCCGATTTGGTCTGCATCTTTTCCTTGGATAACTTGTGCATCGTTTTGTGCATGTTTCATAGTCATATTTCTTTATCCTTGCTATCTCTTTCTACCTACTCATACTTTCTTGATAAGTCTCTCCTCTCTTATCTCTTATTTTTTCATGTACTTTGATCCTCCTTTCCTCTCACTTCTTCTCTTTCCCTTGTCCTTTGGATGCTTGGTAAACCTTGCCTTTTATTCCTAACCTTTTTGTCGATGGCTTGAGGTTTATACTAACCTCAAAAGGCTTCAATATTTTAATATGGTTTACCAAGTTGAATGAATCTTTATCCCATAATAGGAACATTGTTGCAACAACATGGGACTTCTATTTTTAATACACTTTAAGAAATCAACAATACTTTTTTACAACGTTTGCTATCTTTTATCATGTATCATTTTTCATTAATCCAATTATCCCTTTGATTAATATAACTAACTAAAATGCTTTTCTTTGTTAAATGTTGTTTTTTCTATTAGTTCTAATTTGTCACATTTATCTTTTTAATTCAAGGAAAAATTATGTGGCCAACTAATACAAATTCATTTCAATGGAAAATTTAAAAGTGAGACCATTTCATAGAAAAATATGAGCTACATAGACCAAAATTTGTCTAGCTCAAGTTAGTAAACATTGTTTAAATATGGGTTAATTGTATTTATATATGTGTATAATGGTTTTTTATTAATTATTTTCTTATTTTTTAATTAAAGGTGACTTTACAATTATTATTACAAATTTATAGTTCAATATATTTATTTTCTAACATTAAATGCAATTTCATCACGTAACCTTGAAAAAGTGAAATGGGAATGAAAATTAATGTCATGAGTTGTTTTTTTTCTCAAGGAAAGCCTCATGGGAAAACCCCTATGGATTTCCCGACATTTTACAAATGGTACCCAATATAAACCATTTAACATTGATTATGACATTTAACCGATAGGGACATCAAATGATGTCATGCATTGTTACTTGTGAAAAGTTGGTGTTATATTCAACTGGATGAATTTTGAATTAGTGAATTTATAGGTGAAAAATATAAACATGTTCATGTATTTTAATATATATTCTTATAGGTTGACAAGATGTATTAGGTGTTCTAAATCCAACAACTACCCATTGAAAATAATTTTAGTAAACTTATTGGGAAATAAATTTAAAATACATGAAAACATGTGACTCTATTTGTTCACTCCACTTTTTAATATGTTTAAATTGTTTAAATTTTTAATTATTTGTACAATATTTTTTTTATTCTCCTATTGATTTGATTTTTTTTAGCAAAGCAATGAAAACACAATCCCACAAATGAATTTTTTATATTATTTTTAACTCTTACATGGTAACTCTACAATAGCCTCAAGTTATTTGCCAAATTCCATTAATGAATCAATATAATTTTTTTTCCAATCGAAAACAAGTTTCTTTCTATTCATGGATTGAATCAAAGAAACTTACATATGTTTAACTATCCCATGGATAGTATATATAGTATCTTTCATTACAGTAACTTTCAGATCAGAGATCAATTAACTAGTCTCATACAATCTTTCAACATAGAATGTTGTTACCATATATAACATTTTCACATTGAGTATCCAAAATGACAGTGAAGTCATATATCTCTCTATATTCCCAAAATATTAGTCCAAAATATAACCAAAAAACTAAAAAAGATGAGATTAATAGATCTTGTATTGATCATCCTCACGAAGCAGCTTGTCTGCAAGATAGGAGAAATGTAGCATGCCTTCATCAAGTCTCAAGCCCTTCTTAGAAAGTGAATCTTCTCTTTGATTAAAATTCCGTGAAATATGTTGACAGATATAAGTGATCTATTGTAGAAGGGAGGAAATCCTCAATTTCCAGTGTTCTGGTGATGCCACCCAAAGTTGACACTTGCCATGAACCCAATCCAGGATAGCAGTAGAGTCGCCCAATATCTGTAAATTTGAGATATTTTTTAATAATGGAAATAAAGTAGATCCCAAAGATCCAGTAGTTCAGATTTGGCGTTACTACCCATGCCACAACTGAGGGAGATCTCGAAGTAATTGTCATGTGATATAACAAGAAAACACCCTGTGCCATAGATACCCCTCTGCTTTGCCCCATCAAAATATCCCACAGTGCGCATTCCATCAATTTTTGGGAAGAAAATACTCGTTGTCCTGTGAATAGGCATCCTATCTCTTGAACTTGAGAGAAAATTCATGATAATAGAATAAGATCGTGCATAGTTGAAGCATAAATCTTCAAAGAGTAAAAGATTCCTAAATTTCCATATACTCCAGATAAATAATAATGGATAAGAGGAGTGTTTTCTTCTCCCACAAAACCATCTTGCCAAATTCAATTCTAATGAGTCTTGATTCCAACTGAAATCTATGCCCCATCGCAAGGACAAGTCACTCCAGATCTGTTGTGTAATATGGCAATGTACAAACATATGTTCCACTGTCTCAACATCTTGATAGCAAAATGGACACCCATTTGGGCCCATACCCCCTCTGCAAATATAGTTATCTCTATTAAGAAATTTATTGCTCAATACCAACCAAGAGAAGCAAAGGATTTTAATGGGGGCATGCCAATTCCAGAGGCATTGAAACCACCATTGAGAATGTATAGGTCGGTAAATAGATGCAATGGCCTCATAAGCCCTACTAGTACTGAGCTCCCCAGTCGAGTCACCCCAAGACCGAACAATACAATATGGTTGAAGCCATAATATAATCCCACAATGATTGAGAATATCAATGTATACATCCCATGCCCGGGCTACCTCCCCCACCAAGCCAATATCAATCACAGTCCGCCAATATGCAAAGTGTGGATTAACTGGAAACTTGCATGCATTATTCAAATAGTAATACCCTTTCCTATGCAATGAATCCAACGTAGACTATGTCATAGAAAGATAGTTATATATGCACTAGATAACACTTTTCAATTTTTCTGGATGTGTTAAGCATTCTTATTATTTTAATATTTTCCTTAAGAGACCATTTTAGACCTAAAAATTCCTCCAATATCCAAAATGCAAAAGAAATAGGAACAATTGTTCAAATGTTGATACACATAATGTAGTTTCTCAAAAAATTCAAAATGTTAGGTTAACCTCACATAGTTTATCAAGAAAAGGATTATATTACAATTTTTTTATTGGACAAAACCATGTTTTACTCATTATGTGATTAACATTGATAATAATGCCTTGTTTTTGTTGATAATCTTAAACTTGTTTAGGGTGCATTTGGGGGTTAGCAATTTCTTATGGTTCATTTTTCTCCTCCACCTTTCAACTTGTATCTTCCTCACATGTCCTAATATGCTCAAGGAAATCCTCTCTCTTCTTTCTCTTCTCTTTTCTCTCCTTCCCTCTTTTTTGGTTTCTCTATCAATGGTTGTATTTCTCTAGGTCATTATCTCATGTAGGGACCAAATTGAGACAACATATTCCTAGCTAGGTCTAATCACCACTCTCATTCCCTAAGGTGCTGGCCTAGGTTGGTGCAACCCATATATTGTAGATATGGGGCTTCCCCATTAATGTCTTAACATCTCACCTCTTGCATTCACTAGTGGTTGTGACTAGCTCATTTCTTCTCTCCTCTTTCCTTCTTTAGTGTTTCCTTAGTGTTGTCATCTTATTCCTTCTTCATTCCTCACCTTTGGTTGCGTCTTTTCCTTTCCTAATAATTGGTGTCACCATCCTTCCTTGCTCAAGGTAAGATTCTAACATTTTTTCTACAAGTACATAACTTGTTTTGGCACCAGGATTACAATGCTCATGTATTTTGCATGCTTTAATAGGTTCTCACTTCACCAAGTGATTACATACACTTCTAACTCTTCTCTTCTTTCGTTTCTTCATTTTATTTATTTAGTTTATAATCCTTTTCATTACATTATTCACATCTAGTGTGATAGCACACCCAAGTGGGCTCTCTTCTCTCATATGGCATGCCAAAAAATGGGATTCTACATTGTATTAGTTGTACTTTGGTAAATACACATATTTATCTCTTACCCCACTCCTTCCTTCATATCACTACAAGAGTTTATTTTCATAATCCGATCTCTACTTTACTTTAATAGTTGTGAGATTTATTTGCATGGCATATATTTCATAGTGTGGTTGTTATTTTTCTTTCATTATAGTTAGATTTACTTACTTTCATTTCATAGTTTCGCTATTTTCTTGTCTCCCAGTCTGAACATTCTCTACTTGACATGCATCTTTGCTTCTCACTCTTGATTTTCTCGTTGTCTTATTCTTACTTGTTATCATGTCACTCATGATGAAGCCTTCTAGCTTTTCTTTAATTTGACTATTAGGATATGTGGATCTTTGTGACAACATTAGGTTTTATAACTAACTAGAATGGATATTCCCTTGTGATGATTGGGAATTAGCTCATGTTATATGTGCTAATAGACATGTTCCCCATGCATCATTTTTTTTTCTATGGTGGTCACCTTTACTTTCTTTTTGACTTGTATGGGCTTGTTAAGCTTTTATCCTTCCTTGCAACTTGCTGCTAATTTATCTTATGGATAACATCCCCTAAAAGGAGTGAGGGGGGGATGTATGTATCTTATGGATTTTGTACTTTAGTATTCATACATGTGGATTTTTCTCTATACATACTCCTACACACTATAGGAATCATATTTTCAACTACTTATGTCATGTGTCCATGTGTGACTCACCCATAGATGACTTGATTGCATCTCATCCTTCATTACAATTACTTTTTTGTGCTTAAACACTCTCTTTTGAGTTGGTTTTCCTTACTCTAGATGTACTACCTTTTAGGAATTCCAAGTTATTAAGTAAGGTTCCTTTGTTTTCCTCTCCCTTGGTCTTTGAGTTAATTATTCATGAAAGGATTTCATAGTAAGATTACCTTCCTTTGTTATTTTGATGTTATAATCTACTTGTTGTTGAGAACTAATTGAAATTACATTCATTAATCTACAACCCTACTTCACATATTTAAGTATAGTTAATCCTAGTTAACTTGGAAGAATTCCTCCCTTTTTCTCCCTTAGGGTTTCTTGATTTTTCATCTCCATTCTCTCCTTCCTCCTTGTGATAATGCCATGCCTCACTCTAAATATCACACTATGGGATAAAACACTCAACCTTTCAAGATTATAGACTTATCAACTCAATGTGCTCTCTTATAAACACACTCAATTGTGTCATATTTGGTACAATTTGAGGATTTTTGGACTCAATTATCATTTGAACACTACAAGAGATCAATGCATAATTTTCACAAAACACCGATTATTGTAACCAGTCACTAGTGTTTTAATCAACAACTTAATGTTAAAAATTACATCATTCACTAATTATGATATTAGTGTAATGCTCACATAAGATTACTTGATGCTTTTATAAATCCAAGCATTAGTAATTTAATCAATGAAAAATATTTATCAAATACAAGCAAAGAATTTACATATTACAAAAAGATAACTTGGTTAACTGAAAAACTATAGATTTATGAAAGTTGCAATAGAGTACCCTTTCGCTTGTATGGCATCTCAAGAACAATATATATGAATCAAATGGATAACATGCAACTATCACTATTCATATATCATGGGTGCTCACTACAAACTTACAACCCTCTTGCTAACTAACTAGATGATTACATCAATCATATATTGTGGTCGATTTGTCATCCTATGTTATACTCTTACTAATTCATCTCACTCAATCTAATTTCTGTCATACAAGCTAAGGTGTTAAATATTTATAAATATCTAGTGGATGATTAAGTACACTATGATAATGATCTTTTTAATTGGATCTTTTATAATGGATCCATGATATTTGGTAAATACTCAACTAATGGATGGATCAAGTTTGACTTGGTCTTGTCCCTCTCAACCTTAGATGCCACATCATTATTTGCATTTTTTAGTTACCCTTGTCCATCTCAACTTTAGATTTATCAAGTAATGATTGGTTAACTTGGTTGGATTTAGTTGCATCCTATGCTTTCCTGATCATTACCTTGATCAAGCCATGCTTCATCAAGTTTTCATACTCTAGTTTTCCAGTAGTGAGCTAGCACATGTGTTTCATAATGTGCACATGTTTTTTTTGTAAGTTAGATTCTAATTCACTATTAATATAAAAACTAAGTTGCATCATTACAGACTTGAATTTTTCCTTCTAGAGAGAATGTGTAAGATTTTCCGACAAATATATACATCCAGGACAAAAATATCATAGTAATCATAGTTATCATTGTTGCTAATGTTTGACAAAATTATCGGTAAATTGGATAAAAACCTAGGAATTATCCTATGTACTATGACTAACTTTCTTTTAAAAAGGTGGTAAACATAAGGGCTTGAAGGAAACCTCGTGACATAATTATTATAGTACAAAACCAGAAAAAACATGCATGTTTTGACAACAAAGTTAGTGCTCCTCCTAAGAATCATAGTCGATCATAATGAGGTCTAGTTGGGACTTTGGTTGAGAGAAAATTTCTTGTTAATATTCTAAATATTCATCCATTGCCACCACCTTCAACCCCCAACATACTTTTATTAGAGCACCATATTTTTTCCCCATGAATTCCAACTTGTCCATGATTTCTAAATGTTATTCATTGTCCTTGTCCTCTATGTATTTAGAAATGAGAGATTTTTTCAACTATTATATCTCCACCATTTTAAATAACTTGGTGTGCTTGCTCCTTGAAAATCTACTCTCTGGTATCCATTGCAGTGCTTCCACATTGATTGTTTCAATTGGGGTCTTCCCACTTTTTCATTGGATTTCTTCTGTAATTTCTCCACTTTAGTTTTAACTAATTCAAAAAATTTGTTGTGATACCTATGAGTAGCATCCATGGCATCCCATTAATTAGCTTGAGGTTTTTGTTAGCATCTTTCTTCTCTAGCTTGATTTTTCAAGTTCTAGGTCTAACTCTTCTAGTGTCTCTACCACTCTCCCATGCCTCATTCTAGATTGGCATTTCCCTTTTCCTATCCATGTTTTGAGAGTCACAATTGCAACATAATGTAGAGATACTAAGCAAATCTCCTTTGATTTGTTTTCCATACCCTTGCAAAGCATGTTGATATAACCAAATCTTGTACCTAGTGTACGGATGTAGTCAATCACTTTCCCTTACTGCCATGTCCTTGGGTTTCTATTCTCCTTTCCTCTCCATACACTATATAATGCAAAATGATCGGAATAACGAAGTGGAAGGAGACACCATATGATTTCAACAGGAGAAACCACGAAAATTAGAGCATCCTCGCACCCTCCTCATTTCCAAGATCAAGTTTACTCCATCATTCAATGGTTGATCTCATGGGAGCATGTATATTAGGGCTTCGTTGGAATGATATCCCCCATGTCCCCTATCCCATACATTACTCAAATATGCTGAAACTTACTTTTCCACGTATTAACATGATTGATAGGCATCATGGTCCATACATCCTCGGACCTTGTACTGCCCTCTACACCTTGCCACCCCATTCAGGTATTCATAATGTGCACATGTTATGTGGGAAATGTGCATGCATTATATTTCTTTGCCACCTTATCAAGAAGAAGGCTAAACGTTCTACGAATTTGAACTTTTATGTTTTTTCATTACCAAAATCCTACCATGTAATATTTTCTTAAACTGTAATTTTGGATTAATAAAATTCTCGTTTTGAGTAAAGAAATAGATTCAACATCCTCAATACCAGTATTGCAACAAAATTGTGCAATGTTAACATCTAATATTTACAATTCCATCAATTCAAAATGATTCTTTGTAATGTCCCTTTCACTCAATCCGACCAACGAGAGGGGACATTAACTAAATTTGGGCTGCTAAAATTCACCCCATGGCCATGTTAGGAATTCATAACAAATAAAATACATGTGTAGATGCATAATAACAATACACGACATAAATAAACTACATCCACACACAAAACACATGCATTTACAAGCTTAATTATCACATGCATAATAATAAAATCATTGCACACAGGATACAAGAGAATACTTATCTTTAAACAAAGAAGATCTAAGCAACTAGCTGTGTAAGAGTGATTTTTCACCCAATCGTAGGCACTCTATCCAACATATACTCTTTATGTTGAGAAGCCACCCCCAAGTTGGGCTAGGAGGCCACCAGGGCGAAGGAAACACCTGTAAGCTTCTCTCTCTCATCCCGCAACCCATTATGTTCTCTATGCTTCGCCAAATGCTCACCTAGAGATCTATAGAGATCTCACTTAGCCATCACAACCATGGCACTCCTTCCAACTACCCCATACAATAGAAGGAAGGCATTCCCATTCATTGATCCATAGTTCTCTCAAGAAATCCAACCCTTACAGTGCTTACTAGTGTGTGCAATAAGATTTCAATCTAGTGTATGTTGCTAGAAAATCTCCTGTAGCATAAATTATGGCTTCTCAAGCATCTATAAGTAGCAAAACTCAATGAGTAAGGGTTCCTAGCTTTCCCAATCTCTATGCTCACATATAATCATCTGTTTTCCCTTCAAATTTGCATCTCTCTCTAAATCTACAACTATCTCTCTAAATTGAGTAAAAGGAACATTACATTCTTGCCATATACCAAGTTAATTAATTGATTTCCCTTCAAAAAATAATGCATTCACATTTTGTGGTCCCGTAATAGGAGGGCGTTGTATGAATTTGTATTATTGATTTTTATAGCATCAATTTCTTCCACCCACTTATTAATTAATGTATAGTGATAACGTTAATGATTAAATATACTATTAATCAAACTTCATTATTTTTCTTATAATGTTGTGTTTGATTTTTTGGATGATTAATCTTTTGTATAGTTTATTACTAATTTTGATCGTATATCATTATCAAACTTGTCCTTCAATGAATTAGAACGTGTAGTTGACTTTAAAATTTGTAGATGTACCTTGAAGTTATTTGGCTTTTATGTCCATGATGTAAAGATTAATTCCTCAGGCATATGACCAGGCCAAAATGGCATGAAAACACATGTACAAATAAAAATGGCTAAAGTGTATGGAAGAATGAAAAGTTTGATTTTATTTATTAATTAATGTATAATGATAACATTAATTAGTAAATATACTATTAATTAAACTTCGTTATTTTTTCAATAAGGTTGTATTTGATTTTTTATAATTAATCTTTGGGGTAGTTTATTACTCATTTTGATCTTATAATATTATCAAACTTGTCCTTTAATGAATTGGAATTGGAATGTGTAGTTGACTCTAAAGTTTGTATATGCACCTTGAAGTTGTTTGGTTTTTAATGTCCATGATGTAAAGATTAATTCCTATGACATGACCAAAATGGCATGACAAAGTTTTGTAATCTATATGGTTTTCTATGGTAGATGACGAATTTTTTTGAAGAGGGAACTATGTCATAAACAATTCAATACAATGGGGTGGTAGAAAATGTCACAAATCAAACAACGGGGTGGTAGAAAATGTGAAACTTTATAGAACTTTGACTTTAACTATATATCTTCGAAACTTTGATTATAGATTTTTTTAGGATGGATACCCTCGTTATAGAAATAATTGGGAGGATTAAAACTATTTTTGGAATTCTTGTTTTTTCATACATTAAAGATAGCTATATTTTAATATTAAGTGTATAAAGAAAATTACACATACAACGCTATCTAATGGCAAAAGAAGAGTAAAAATAACACCAACCAATGACAAAGGAAAAGTCCAATTCCATGGGCCAAAGTGAAATACAACCCAAATGAGAACCTAAAGGAGAAAAAACAAAAAACGTCTACAATTAATAGACAAAGGCTCAAACAGCTACCGACCGCTACATAATTGGATTCCACATCCAAAAAACCAAAATAGAAAGCAAAACCAAAAGAACTATGAACTGCATTCATGGACCATACAAAAAAAAGCTACCAAACTCCCAGAATTCAAAAAATAAGTAATCTTCCAATGCAGATAATGCCCGTTTCGACAAAACATCTGCCTGAAAATTCTCTTCCCTGAACTTATATTTCAATGGTTCGGAGTTTATTTTATTTTATATTGTATGTATGCTAACAATGTTGCCATGCAAATTATAATATTAGATAGTTGAAATCGCATTTTAACTTTATATAAGTGTGGGTGAGTTTTAAACATGATCGTGACGCTACGTTATTAAAGTTAGCCTAAGGCACCTTTGTGGTTACTTTTAAGGTCCTCTATTTTGTGGAGCAAAGATTCCTCGTATGATTGATTAAATATTATAGCGTGACTATTGAATATGGGGTGTCGATTTATGTGGAAGTCATTAAATACATATTTATTATCAATAGTAATAATTATCTATTATCATGATTATAGATAAGAACATGTGGTATTTTTAGAAAGGTTATAGGTTCAATTTCAATAGGGGTTGGGTTGCACATATTGACTCTTTATATTGAAGTTGAAAGGGTAGGAATCTTCTTGATGATAAGTCTTGGGCCATGTTGACCTATGAGTTATTGGTATATGTGGCTTGTGGGTTGTTGCATATACTCTTGGGAGGTTGCTAAGTTCTCATGGTTAAAAAAAATCTAAGTTGCCAGGAAACGTGGAT
Source organism: Larix kaempferi (assembly GCA_027924585.1). Classification (NCBI taxonomy): domain Eukaryota; kingdom Viridiplantae; phylum Streptophyta; class Pinopsida; order Pinales; family Pinaceae; genus Larix; species Larix kaempferi. Next base: position 13,848,098 of record BSBM01000196.1, read on the forward strand.
TCGGAGATGGGTATGATACAAGTACGAGGATGGGGATGCTTTTTGAAAAAGGGTACTTGGGTATGTCGAAGGTATATATGTGTGTGTGTGTGTGTGTGAGTGTGTGTCATAGTCACATCATACATGCATATTTTAGATTTCTTCATAAATATAAATCATGATTCATAATTCTAAATTCAATGATTCATTGAACAATGAGCATTCACATTTTAATTTTTAATTCTAAGTCCACCATCCATCGTCACTGGTTGATTTTAATTCCATCGTCCACCGTCGTTGGTTGATTTTAATTTTTTCTCACAGTGCCTAGGCCACCGTGCCAGTGTGTTGTTGTCTGCCACTACTGAAACCCTCGTTGATATCTGCCCTTGAAGAGTCTGTGCACCGCCGTTGAAGTGTTTGTCCACCCGTCATTGAAGAGTGAGCAATGAAATGGTTAGGGGGTCGTTTACTTATGAATCGTGAAGGATAGTGTTTACGTAAGGGCCCACGTTTTAAGTTTTTACCTTTTTCTTATTAAATTATTTCATTAACATTGGAAATCGGTGGTTTTCCTCCCTAACAATGGCAAATTTGAGTCCTCAGTCGTACCCCCAGAGTACCCAAACATGGGGTACACCGTATCGATTAGCACACAAGTACCACTTTTTTTAATGGTGTCTTAGGTACATGGGGTCTGTATTGGGTATGTACCTTACATGTACCCAAGTACCTAGTATGTGTACCTGGTACGGGCACGTGTACCCTACCCTTGAGTATGGGTATGCCTGCTACATAGAAAAAAATTAATGATGATAATTATGGTTAATAACATGGTAAAATAATTTTGACATTAGAGGAAATTTTGACTTAAAAAGGCCTCCTAAGGAAAACTTAAGAAATTAATAAAATATTGCCATGTATACTTAAGAAATTAATAAAATAATGCCATGCTGACAATATTTTACTATATCTTTTTTATTATTTTACTTTTATCTAAGTTGCACAATATATGTCACTTTTATCAAAAAGACCCTATTTATCTATTTTATATTTAAATTATTTTTTAGCACAAGATTTATTAAAATTTTTCAACCCAATTTTTTTTATAAAATGACCTATTTATCTATTTTATATTTAAATTAATTTATTAGCACAAGTTTCAATAAAATTTGTTAACCTAATCATTTATCTATTTAATATTTAAATTAATTTATTATCACAAGTTTCAATAAAATTCGTTAACCCAATAATTTATCTATTTAATATTTAAATTAATTTATTACCACAAGATTTAATAGAAAAAATTAATGCAAATTTTAACATACTATTTCAAATTTCTTAAATAAATTCCTAAGTATAAGGGACTAAATTAATCATATAAATTTATCAGCACGTTAATTTGATTTTTAATATTTAAAATAATTTTGGGTCACTTGACTTTTATAGGGGCTAAAACATTAATTTTATTTTTACATTTAATATAATTTTGGGTCACTTGACCAACATTCATGTTTAGGGTAGGTACATTATATTATTAAAAAATTCCACCTATACTCAAATTAAAAATTAAAAATCGCCATGTAATATTAAAGTGCCTAGTCATACTGGCGCCCATTTTAAATTTTAAAGGATTTTGATTGGCTTACACATTATGACAAGGATTTCCTAAGGCCCATTTTAAGTTGAAATCTCCTCTAAAGAATGTTATTATAAAATTGCAAAAAATATGTACAAAACAAAAACAAAAATTTTAATTCTTTTTTATATTTTGAATGATAAATGAAGTAAGTAATAAATACCAAAGTAAAATCTCTAATATTAAGACCCCAAATTCCCAATTTTGCAAAGAAACTCAAAACTAGGCAATCAAATTCCCAATTTATAATAGCTTTTCTACTTTCCAAGAGGTGCATGTGGGTTTCCTCTAAGGGAACCTACAAGTTCCCATGCCATTTATAAAGGAAAGTCATGGGTGCTCACATAATCACATTTGTATGTTAAAACATGTGCAAAAGCCAAACAGATGAAAAAGCCATGGAAATGCTGGAAAATACAATTTTTGGTTTAATGGTAGACATAAAAGAGAAATGATAGAGGTAATACTAAGACCAGAGAAATGATAGAGGTAATACTAAGACCACACTTTATAAACTAGACAAAATGGAGGAGAGGGACCCTAAAAAGAGGAAGTCAAAGAGTTTTCCTTTGTGGAGTTGTCAATTCTATTTTAAGAACTAATCCCCAATGACTTAGGGTGGATCATTGACAAAGCAAAGGGGAGATAACTAACTTAATTTCAGAACAAATTAGTTACTAAATGTAACTACCTAGGGAAGGATGATAGAAAAATACTTTCAACTAGATGGTTGTCGCTTGTATGTGTTTTGTGTACAATTCCAAATACTTTTCTATTGTTCCAATCTTTTCTTTTGATCTCCACACAATACAAACAACCAACCTTCGTCAAATATCATTGGACATAAATATGTAAATCATGATAAACATGTAAATGTACTATGGGTTATTTCTAACTAATTATCTAGAAATTAGTTCAAACACAAATAATGTATTAAAAGAAAATCATTCAATTTACAATGCGATTTGGGGGAGGAGAGGAAGAGATATATCCATAGCATATTAATAACAAATAGCAAATAATGATTGTACTTGATGATTTCTTCTGACACCTTCATCATCCAAGTCGAGGTTCCTCTAGATTGGACTACTTATCTTCTTATATTCCAATTATGCTCGCTAACTTTACTCTAGCTAGGAAATAATGTGGTGTTTAGGCCCAACACAAAGCCAACAATTGATTCCGAACTAGGGTACTTTGTAAAAGGGAAAACGATGCAAATATAATGGTTTCACGAATTATTCCTACATAAATTTTATTACATTGGTCTCTTACCCATTTTCCAAACACACAACCATTATTTATATCAAGGAAAGGTCATTGAGACAATTGAGAATGGAGGTTAGGGTTTCACATGTTTCATCAAATCAGGAGCACACATTTAATGCACATTAAATTATTTTTTTCACTTTTATGAAATGCGGTTATTGATTTCATAAGGGAATGCCATGGATAGCCTGTGAGTTCACAAAATAAAAGTCATAATCATGTATTGGAGTAAGAAAAAACGTGCTCGAAGAGGAGAAAATTCAACAAAGGTACAAATATGTGGTCAATAAAGCATATTCATTCAAATGTGACCAAATAAAACTATAACACTTGGATATCTAATGCCTCTTCCTCCTCTCAATTGGCCTCCAAAGTCCACCTAAGTAGGTTGGACTCTTCCTCCAACTTACCTTGCCTATTTTCCTTGAACAAGTTGAGCATCCTTCTATGCATGTTACTAGGCCATTGCTCATCTTTATTCTCCATGTCTCCTTTCTACCTGCTCGTACTTTATTGGGTTAGTCTCTCCTCTCTACTCTCGTAGCTTTTCATGCCCTTTTATCCTTCTTTCTTGTCACTTTTTTTCTTCTTGTCCTTTAGATACTTAAGGAAAGTCTTTCATTTTGTTCCTATCCTTTTTCCAATGGCTTGAGGTTATACTAACTTTGATGTTTCCATATTTTAATATGGCTTACCAAGTTGAGTGAATCTTTGTCCCAAAATGGGATCTTTGTTGGGACATCTTGGGGCTTCTATATTTAGTATCCTTCAAGAAATCAGATAATTACCAATGCTAAGTTTTATTTTTCTCCTCTTTCCTTTGTTTGCCTTATATCTTCCTTGCATGTCCTAATATGCTCAAGGAAAACATCTCTCCTTTTTCTCTTCTCTTTTTGTCCTTCCCCATTTTTTGGTTTCCCCTCTTCTTGGTTTCCCTATCAAGGGTTAGATTTTGGCTCTCTAAGTTGTTGTCCTGCATAGGGCCCAAATCAAGACAACTTCCTAGGCGGGACTAATCACCACTCTCCTTCCCTAGGACATTGGACTAGGTTTGTGCATCCCATAGGTTTAAACTATGAGGTTTCCCCCTTAACTTCTCATCCATTCACCTATTGTCTTCACTAGTGGCTCAGTGGCATCATTCAATTACTTCTCTCCTCTCTCCTTTGCTAGTTATTCCCTAGTGTTTTCACCTCCTTCCTTCTTCTTTCCTCGCCCTCGCTTGCTTCATGTTGTTTCCTAAGAATTGGTGTCCCCGTTCTCTCCTGCTCAAGATAAGCTTCTAACATTTGTGTTGTAGGTGCATAACTTGCTTTGGAACCATGATCACAATTCCCATGTGTTTTGAATTCCTTAAAAAGTTTTGATTTCATTGATTCTAGTGCCTAGTTAAGTATAAGTATTACACTTGTAACTCTTCTCTGCTTTATTTTCTTCATTTGAATTGTTTCATTTATAGTCATTTTCACTCAATTAATCATGTCTAGCGTGATATCACACCCAAGTGGATTCTATTCTCTCATGATGCCCCAAAGTGGGATTCTATATTGTACCACTTAGACTTAGGTAAGTACATGTATCGATCTCTTGCTTTACTCCTTCCATCATTTTATTCTCTCATGATGCCCCAAAGTGGGATTCTATATTGTACCACTTACACTTAGGTAAGTACATGTATCGATCTCTTGCTTTACTCCTTCCATCATTTCATTTCAAGAGTTTACTTTCATAATCTTGTTTCTACTTCACTTTAATAATAGGGATCAAAATTACATGAATGGCACATATTTCAAAGTCTAGTTGTTATTTTTATTACATGTTATTTAGATTACTTTCTTTTCCTTTCATAGTTTAGTTTATTCTTTATTTTTATAGTAGTTATACTTGCTTGTGTCCCAAAGTCCTAACACTCTCTTCTTGACATCTATCTTTGATTCTTGCTCTTTATTTTCTCTATCTTCCTCTTGATTTCTATCACGTTTCCCATGATGAAGCCTTGTGGATTTTATTTACTTTAATTATTGGGGCATGCAGATCTCCACGGTAACATTAGGTTTTAGGCCTAACAAAACTTGATATTCCCTTGTGATGATGGGGCATTAGATTGTGCTAGATGTTCCAATAGGAAACTTACCTCATGCATCATTGTTTTTGTATTATTGTTACCTTTATTTTCTCATTGTCTTCTTAGGATTTTTCTAATGAAGATTTGTGTACTAATGAATGGGTTCAAGATATGATCAATTTTATAATTAATTAATATAAATAGTTAAATAAAAATTTAAAAGATTAGCATGGGAATAAAGAAAAATTAAACAGTATGAACAATATTATATTAAACAATATTATATTAAATAGAAGCATAATATTATATTAAATAGAAGCATAGATGGAATACATGAAGGGAATTGGAATGTGGAGTGAAAACCTTATTAGTAATAAAATAATGATTAATATTAATAAATATTTATTATTAATGATAAATATTTAATATAATAAAATGTTAAAGAGTTATTGGAATCCTTTCAAATTTTCAAGGAATTCATCAATTATATGGAATAGAATGGATTCATCAAGATATATCCTTGACTCAATATGTATCTATAATATTCCCTTTTCCAAGACACTTATTGGACTAGGTGTATTTCCCTTTTTTTGGGTTTGATGTCTATGAGGTCCCAAGTTTGGAGGAGAGCTTTGACTCGAGTTTTGAAGAAGTCATTTCCAATGATTCCTCCCTTTTTTCAGAATTGGTTAGGGTGATATTCTTGTTGCCGGCAAGAATGATGTTCTAAGGAGCATATGCATCCAGAAAGTCTTCGAGTAGATTCCAACAATCTTTTTTCCAAGGTAGAGGTTAGGTACATACATGTTAAAAAGAGCGATATGATTGTTGCTTTGTATGTGAGTGAGCTCAGTGTATATCCAGTGTTGCGTAGCGAAGGATCTTTGAAGGTGGAATTTTTCAGAGGACCATAAGGTTTCCAGGCCTTCGGAGGGCCCTCTGGCGCTGACTGCGTAACCTGTATTTTTCTTCCATTTATCTTTTCCAATAGCTAAGATTGCACTTTCATCGAGTTTGGTCTCTTGAAGTAGAAGTAGATCAAGCATATCAATTCTTTGGAGACCAGCTAGGATTGTCTAAACCTCTGCAATTCCAAGAGACCAGCTTCATCATTTACAATTGTAGATGGAGGAGGGGGTGCCTCCTACTGGGTATCCAGATTTATTTCCTGCTATTCTGGCTATTGTATTTCTGTTGAAGACCATATCTATTGTGGCTTGGGATCCTTGGACATTCTCTCGCTCAGCTTCTTCTTCTCTCAAGTCTTTGGTTGATTTTCGACTTAGCTTTTTGGAAGATTTATCAATGGGTTCTTCCAAGGAGGTAGGGGAGTTGGGAGGTCTAAATTTGGTGATTTCAGCATAGGAAGGAGTATTTTTGGTTAAGTTAGATCTGGTGGGGTTGGGGATGCTCTAAGGTAGGGGATTCTTTAGATCTTCATGAGCGAGAGGGGCTGCTTGAGGGTCCTGTTGTTCGCATATTTCTCCTTCTTCTTCAGCATCAGGGATGTCTTGGATGTCAGGTGCTTCTAGGGATTTGAATATGTTCCTGTTGTTCGAAGCCAACGGAACTTGGTGTTGATGATCTGCTTTCTTTATATTTATACTTTTTGAGTGGGGTTTCAATCCCGATTTGGTATGTTTTTTGACAGTCGTCCATTGTTCTTTTTTCCCATCTGATTCTGGATCCGTAGGATTCTTCTTGCATGATCTAGCGAAGTGTCCCTATTCATGGAAAAACCTACATTTAAAGAGGATTTTCTCATAGTCTAGTTCTTTTATATGAGACCAATCTTCCACGGTAAGGTTTATTGCTTCCGGGAGGCCATGTTCCAAATCTACTTCAACGCATATTCTCACGCATGAATATTGATCTTTTCGATCAACTTTGTCAATGTATTTTCCCAAGGCATTTCCAATGGCTTCTAGAGATTCAGAATTCCAGCAGTGAAGAGGTAGATGTGGGAGTCTCACCTAGACCAGGACTATAGGGGGATGTTAAGGGATGGATCGAAGTTCGAAGTCCATTTGTTCATATAGAGTCCTTGTGGTCCCATAAAGTAAGGCACGTTCCTGAAGATAAGTTCATAATCCTATTTGCTTTAAAAAACGAATGCAAAGAATCCTTTACCCAAGAAGAAGGATTTAACATCTTCCGAAATAAGGGGTCTCCAATATTTTTGCACCCAGTTTTCGATAGTTTTCGGAGAAGGCCATAGGCTTGTGAATTGGCCAATCAATCCACGTTCTGAAATGTTGAGGGTTGTCTTGCATGGTATCTCAACCGGTAATGCTATAGTCGGGATCTCGTTGATTTTCTTCACGAATTTATGTTGGGATGAGGAAAGAGGCTTCTTTCCATGAGAAACTAATAAATTTGAGAAGTTAACAAGGTTAAGGGGAAGGATTTGAGCTCCCAAAGCCATTGGAGGAAGAGGTAGAAAGCCCTGAGTGAGGGATAGCAGGTGGATAGGGAGGGATAGAGGGAATGAGATCCAGGATGGATCCCTTCGAAGATGAAGCGCAACCTGTTCAGGAGTGTGCGTCTAAGGAGGAGAAACGACCAGGAGGGTTTGCGACCTGCAGCCTAGGGATCCGAGGCTCAACTACTAGTTGATCGACGGAAAGGCTACATTGCAAAAATGGGTTGGCTGCGTGCATTTTGCTGTTGGGCATGAGCAAAAAAAAAAAACTCCACTAATGAAATTCTATGACTATGGAAGGGGCTACATATTTTTGTAGAAATAAAATGCAAAATACTTAATAATTATTTATTATCAATAAGTAAAAATTACATAAAAATAAAAGTTGAGCAACCTCATTCAGATGCAATGTAAAATAATTAGTTAAAATGTAATGAAATTGAATGATTTTTTTTTTTAAGAAAAAACATAAATTAATTAGAATGAAGTTAGAATAATGAGTTACTAGGAGGGATTCTTCATTAAAAAAAAATAAGGAGTTCACATTATATTATTAAGAGAAGTAACGATAAGAGGATTATAGAAATGAATCAAAGAGGAATATGGTTATTATAAGGATGAGGAATATGATTATAATAAGGATGATGAGGGATGTGGTCATTATGGTTATTATAAGGATGAGGAATATGATTATAATAAGGATGATGAGGGATGTGGTCATTGGTGAATATGATTAATGATGGGTTTCCAAGATTATTTGATTTTGTAATTTTCTTCCCTATTAAAGTTGTTAGGTCATTTCTCAATTTCAAGGGCTTTTCTAATGATTTGAAAAAAGTAATAGGGTGTGGGCGCAAGGATTTTGGTTTCATTAGAGAAAATCAGGTGTTTGGTGTTATGGGAGTACTCAGCAATATTAGATTTAGTAAGATGGTTATGATGAGTATTTTCTATGTGTTCATTGAGGCAAGATTCAATATCCCTTCCATTTTGGACAATATAGGTTTTATCACAAGAACTTGGAATCCGATAAATACCTATGTGCATGTTTCTTCATTCTCCTTTCTTGTAACTTTCTTTTAATCCTTATGATGGATAAAATCCTCTAGGAGGATCATTTTTGTATGTATCATATGGATTTTTCACTCTAGTACTCACACATATGGATATTGCACTATAGTACTAACATACTCCTAAACACTAGAGGTACCATACCATGGCCTACTTTTGTGATGTGTCCATGTGTGACTTATATTTTGATGACATGATTACCTTTCAACCTTCACTACAAAAACTCTTTTGCACTCAACCACTTTCTCTTATGAATGCCCAGTTCTTAGCTAAGGTTCCCTTCTTTACCTCTCTCTTGGTCTTCACCACTTAGTAGCTAGTTTGGGTATGTTAGATCCTTTGGTGCACTCACATACTCTATGGGAATATATTGGGGATTTGATTCCTTTATTTTCCTGACATTTTTTTGGATGCTTATTTTCAAGTCCTAACTCCTTAATAATCCAAATCCATTTTGGGTTTCTCAACTGGGGATCTACTTGGTCAAACATTCCTTAAACTTTCTTGGTTTTTTGGCACCAAATGAATCATGACTTAATCCTTGGAAAATACCATGACTGTAAGTTGTAATTCATGGAACATAGTGTTGATTTGGGAGGAAATACATAGGCAAGGAACAAAAAGTAGTGATATGCAGTAAAAAATTACAATACAAATGCAACGTTCTTTCCAATAGATAGTCTAACATTCACTTACATCTTTAGCTCATTTGATTTTCTATTTGCATTACTCCTCTCCTATTTTCAAAGCCCCTTCCATGCTTGAAAGTATATTGTAGGAACCCTACTAGAATGGTATCAAATCACGATCTAACTCTCTAACTCCCCTTCCATTCTCTTGGGTTCTTGTTGATGGGTGAAAATGTGCTGAGTCTGAAGGTCACTCCTGAGGGCCAATCGCCAGGCGAGTTTCTAAGAGTCATTATGGTTCAATCTCAAATGAATTTCAGACCGTAGTTGAAGACTATCTCATAACTCAACTATTAGTGTAGTGAAAGCCCCAACGCTATCATGAGGTTGGACTCAGGTGTATCGAACCAGCGATTTTTTTAACCCTGGCCATATCGCATTTCTCATGGCTCAGCAAATCAATTTTTTTTTCTGCATACACTCTGGAGTCAATCCCGTAGGCTCCAACTTTGACCAGTGTGCTCCCAACACTTCCAGGAATGAGGAACTTCACCTATTCATCAATCGAGGGTCCTCTAACTCTGTGTCTGCAACAATGGGAATACGCCGGTTCACTCCAACTCGACCACAGAGCACCACGATGAGGTATTCAGCTCGGTCCTGCACGTTGGAGTGTTCTCAGAACAATTTCAGGTGTAATCAAACCCGTATTTTCAACCTCCCAAACCGATGGCTCTCTCTCCTTCACCCACGAGGGTTCTAGGTTTTTTTTCTCTTTTCTTATGCGGCTGAGATAGAGGGAAAACACACTACTTCTACCAATTTCAGAGTTCAATCACAATGGGTAAATTTGCTCATTATCTGGTGATCTCAGTCTTCTTTCAATAAGGCTCGGATACATGCCAGTGATGGTTTGGGCTGCGAACTTATATGTAAAGCCCCCAATTTACTGAAACTAGAGACGAAATGAATGCCAGCAAGAAAATTTAGCTACCATCGTTTCTATATTTCGGAACCTACAATAAATTCAGGTCTAGAAGAAAAACGCCATTCCATTCACCAGTTATTCACCCAAAACAAAAGATTCCAGAGGTCTTTCCCAAATTTCGAATTCATACATTTTATTCATAACAGGCTATTGCCGATTTTCTTTCCTGAGCCCCAGGTTTCCTTCCTTCTTTTTCTTTTGTATGACAGCTACAAAAGCTCTTCAGCTTCCTCCCTGACCGAGAGTTACAAATTTGGTTCCCAAGATTCTACTTGCCCAAACTGAAGAGTTTTTTTCTAATTCTTTTAACTAACTGCTCCTAAAAAGCTGTAACGGCCCAGCCTCCACGCAGGGAGCTGTATGTAGCCACTTATTCCTACTTAGACTCTATAACTGACAACATATTGTTTCCACATAATTTCTCATTCAATAAGATATTCAAGTAAGTTTTCTCCTTTGATTTGCAGGTTCCCTCAGTCCAGTTGAGCCACAACATATGGAAAAACGACCACATTGCTATCTCTGCATTTGATGCTCCTGCATCACTTGTTCCTATCATCCCTAACACCTTTACATGTATCTCTCTAATTTGGTTTGGTCCCTCCTTTGAAGGCTTTCTATTTTTTTTCTGGGGCCTCTCCATTGGCTTATTCCCTTCCAACGCTTTGGATTATTCAACCCCACTAACTCAAGGGGGTTTCTAGCACAACTTAGCAAAGAGAGATACCACTATTCTAAGGCCACTTTCAATCACCATAAAAAAATTCTTTATTTGGTCATTTATATTGTAGATATGGGTGTTTTTGTTGCATTGTATCATAGATGGGAATCAATTTTGTTTTGTAGGAAGGTATAATAGGGTGTGTACATTCATTTGAGCATAATAAATCTCTCTTGAGTGTCTATGGAAATCTCATATTCATACCAAGTATCTTGAACACTTACATTATAAGCACTTTCGTGGGTGCGTTTATTTCTTTTCATCTAGGCTTTCATCTTCAACATTTAGTTTAATTATTCACGAAAGGAGATGGATAAATTAACCTGTTTGTTCCTTTGCTAATTTGATGTTATAATATATTTTTGTTGAGACTTAATTGAATTAAACTTATTAATATACAACCCTAGGTCACATATTCAACCCTAATTAATCCTAATTAACCTTATGGCATTTCATTCTTCCCTTTTCTTCCTCCCTTTCTCTCCCATAGAGTTTCTTGATCTGGTGACTCCACTCTCTCCTACCTCCTTGTGATAGCATGATGCCTCACTTAATATTAAAATTTGCATCATGCACTAGTTGTGCTAATAGTGTAATGCTCACATAAAAGGACTTTATACTTTTATCAGTCCAAGTTTTGGTAATTCAATCAAGGAATAAAATTAATCAATTACAAGCTAATAACTTACATATTGCAAAAAGATAACTTGGTTGATTAAAAACCCCAAATGTATAAAAGTTAAAAGTTAAAAGTTACAATAGCCTACCCCTAACCCCTTCCCTTGCATGGAATATCTAAGAACCATGTCTATGAATCAAAGGCTAACACACAACTATCACTATTTATCTAGCTCTTTCGTTCCGACAAGAGGGTGAAGGGGTGAACAAGAGGGTTGCAATCTTATAGCTCTTGTGTTCTCACTATAAGATTACAACCCTCTTGTTGACTAACTTGATTATATCAATCATACATTGTGGTCGATTTGACATCCTAAATTAAATTCTTACTAACTCATCTCACTCAATCTAATCTCTCTCATACAATCTAAGGTGTTACATATTTATAAATATCTAGTAGATAATAAAAAAAACTATATAGCTCTTGTGTTCTCACTATAAGATTACAACCCTCTTGTTGACTAACTTGATTATATCAATTATACCTTGTGGTCGATTTGACATCCTAAATTAAATTCTTACTAACTCATCTCACTCAATCTAATCTCTCTCATACAAACTAAGGTGTTACATATTTATAAATATCTAGTAGATAATCAAAATAAACTATATCAATGATAGTTTTTTATTAGGTTTTTTATAATAACTCTATAATGTCTTAATCAATATTCAATTAATTTAGCTTAATCTTAATTTCCAACTTCAATTCATCTAAATTAGTCTTGATTTCCAACTCCATATTAAATACCAACTCATCATTATCTTACCATATCATCATCCATACTTAAAATTACATTCATGATTTAAATTACATCACACTCTTTTTACCACATACTCATCTTATCTTAGTTACATCCCATGCTTTCCTAATGATCAACCCATGCTTCTGTGTCATGCTTTAGTTTTCCATTATTTAAATTACATCACACTCTTTTGCTACACTCATCTTAACTTAGTTACATCCCATGCTTTCCTAATGGGTACTCTAATCAACCCATGCTTCATCTTTGTCATGCTTTAGTTTTCCATTAGAGTGAGCTAGCGCGCGTGTTTCATAACATTCATATGTTATATGAAAAAGGTGCATGCATTTTATTTCTTTGCCACTTAAACAATGTCATGGAAGAGAAAACATGAGTGCGTTGAATATTCAAACACAATGCAATTACATTTCATAGTCACATAGTAAGAGCGCATTAAACGCAATTGCATTAATTATTGATTTTTAGGGTATCATTTTATTTTTGGGCTTGTTTATCACTAATTTTGCTTTAAACTTTAGGGAATTAAAATGCATAGTAGATTTTGATGATTTTCAATGCATTTTGAAGCAATGTAATTTTATGCATTTTGAAGCAATGTAATTTTTATGCCTTGGCATAAGGATTAATGTTCAATGAGGTATATGAGAGGGAAAAAAATTGACATGAGTTTTGCACTTTGTTATTGAGTTTTAAATTTTATATTGCATGAAGAAACTTTGGTTTACCATACTCACCATAAATCGTTCCTAATTCTTATAAATCTTACACGAAGATAGAAGAAAAAATAAAACCTTATAAAACTTTAACTATGCCTTTTATTATAATGAATATCCTCACTATAGAAATACTTATACAAATAAAAATGGTTACCCATTCAAACCTAATCTTTTAACCTTATCTTTCTGTCAATAATTATGAGAGATGTTTTCCTTCTTTGTGTTTATACCTAACCATTTTCCCATGCAAATTAGAACATTAAATCCTTTATATCGCATTTTAAATATATACAAGTATGTGGTAAGTTTTAAATAAGATTCTTCGTATTAAAATTTATTTTGGTTACGTTATTAAAGTTAGACTAAGGAATCTCTTTGGCTACTTTTAAAGCCTTAAATATTATTTTTTTTATGTAACGAATAGCTCTCCGTATCAAAAATTCCCTGTATGAATGAATACATATTATAATATATATGTAAAGAGAGGAATAGAGAGGTATTTTGGTTACGTTATTAAAGTCAGCCAAGTCTTCTAATTTTTATGTAACGTATAGCTCTCCGTAGCAAAGATTCGAATAAATATTATACAACATTGTTAGAAAATATGTAAAGGGAGAGGAATACAGAGGTATTGAAATGTTAGATTTATGTGAAAGTTTTCGAACGAGATAATTAAATAAATAAATGAAAATAACTTTTTCCTTACCATTAAAAATATAGTGTGTATGTGCCTACATAAGTGTATATATATTATGCTATGTACATAGTATAATTTTATGTTTCGAAAACCTTTTTAGAGGAGGTTAGGTGGCATCTGAGGAATGCATAACTTTTTTTTTTTAATGCTTTTAATAGTCTATAGTCTAAGTGGTGAGATGTGTAGTATATAATGGTGATGTTGCATATGTAAAATTCTAAAAAATAAATATATAAAAAGAATTATAAAACCAAGCATATGTTGTCTCCAAAATAAAAAAAATAAATATAAAACCAAAAAAATAAATATAATTTTTTTTTATAAAACCAAACATTCAACTCCAAGTTTAAAATAGCTACATTATAAAAACACATTTAAATAAATATATATCATATTTCAATTTCAAATTACATTGAGGCATTGCATCAAGAGGTACTTTTGACAATCAAGTGAGTGGAACATGTTGACTCTAAAACAATTTTTTTTTTTTTTTATAAAACCAAGCACATGTGGAATCCAAATTAAATTAGCTAAATTGTAAAACACACTTATATAAATATATATCAAATTTGAATTTAAAATTCCATTAATTCAAACCTAAAAAATTTCACATATTCCCATATATATAATCAAAATCAAACTTTAATAATTGAATGGATGCATGCATGTAGTTTTAAAGTTCTATTAATTTTGTGGATATTTATATACAACCTGAATATGTGTGTTCCTTGCCACACCAATATTCTTTTGTTAAATTATCATATTTGATTTGATAATAATCAAATTTACAAATTTATGAAGGGATATTTCTAATTTATTTATTCTTAAGACACACACAGACCCACACCTTTTACCATTTGATTAGTTGGCAATGAACAATTTAAAACATAACACTTTACATATGTATAAATTCATAAAGCAAATACAATCTTAAAACAAAAGTGGTAATCTTTATTGCACCAATCTGTGAAGAACCTGCAACAGTTAATTGATAAAATGCACAATATTTGAGATCACAGAATACTTTTATTGATCGCAGGCCACTTCGAGGGGGAAACCTCCTTTGAGCAAGCTCAATACAAAATAACTTCACGGTGCCTTTATAGGCCTCAACACACACTTATATACTAATTCTAGGTGCCAATACTATGGGTCAAAATTATGGGCCAATACAAACTATGGATCAACAATACTACGGGTGACTTACAAAGCATATGCGCCAAACAACAATAACACAAACTATGGATCAACAATTACTACGGGACAACTTACAAAGCATATGCGTCCAACAACAATATATTAACAAGTAAAGACATGGGTTCCTAACATCCCCTCCCCCTTAGAAAAATCTTTGTCCTCAAAGCTTTAGATGTGGAAATTGTTGTTGAATCTGAAGGATTGGTTCCTATGTAGCATCCTCTGGTTGCATGCCCTGTCACTGAATTAAGACCTCTATGATAGAGCGAGAGCGAAGCTGACGAGTGCGCTTATTGAGGACGGCCTCTGGCTCCAAAAGGATGGATCTTCATTATCCAGTTCGGGTAAAATAGTTTGTCCTCTGATGTTGGTGCCAAGAACTTTTTTCAGACAAGAGACATGAAATACTAGATGAATGCGGGAAGAAGGAGGAAGTTCCAATTTATAAGCAACGGACCCAATCTTCTGAAGAATCCGATATGGCCCATAGAGCTTTGGAGCGATCTTATGACGCCCTTTGAGTTTCAAGGAGGATTGCTTGTACGGATGGAGACGAAGAAAAACCGTATCACCTGCTTGAAAAGTGCGCTCAGAATGGTGCTGATCGGCTTGTTGCTTCATGCGATTTCTTGCCATGTGAAGATTGTCCCGCAAAATGCAAAGAATCTGATCACGATTGTGAAGGACTGTGTCAACTGCCTGAACTGGTGAACTGCTGGGGGTGTATGGAAGAAGAACTGGCGGTGCCTGACCATAGACTGATTCATATGGGGTCATTTTAGAGGCAGTGTGGTAAGAGGTATTGTACCACCATTCAGCGAGAGGGAGCCACTTTGCCCACTGATGTTGTTGTTCAGAGGTGAAGCAACGAAGATAAGTTTCCAAGCATTTATTGATAATTTCAGTCTGACCATCTGTTTGTGGGTGATACCCTGAACTCATCTTCAATTTGGTGCCAGTGTGGCGAAATAGTTTTGTCCAAAAATGACTGGTGAAAGTCGCATCACGATCCAAGACAATGGAAGAAGGGATGCCATGAAGACGAAAGATCTAGTCCAAGAAAATTTGAGCGACTAAGGAGGCTGTATAGGGATGGTTGAGAGCACAAAAATGACTATATTTGGAGAGGCAATCAACCACAACCAAAATCACTGTCTTCCCTCCAGACTTAGGGAGCCCTTCAATGAAATCCATAGAAATATCTATCCAAATATGTGTAGGTATGGGAAAGAGTTCGAGCAATCTCGGAAGGAGTGTCGTTTCACCCTTATTGCGCTGGCAGGTATCACATTCAGCCACCATCTATTGAATTGTCATTTTCATGCCCTGCCAAAAGAAGTTACGCCGTGCCTGCTCATATGTTTTGAGGAGCCCAGAGTGCCCTGCCGATGGAGAAGCATGGAGTTCATAGAAGACAACCTCTTGAATATTTGTGCTCTAGGGAAGCACTAGACGACCCTTATATCTTAGGGAAGCACCATCCCAAGAGTAATGTGGTACAGTAGAAGGGTTGTTGGCCAAGCGTTGGATGATTTGAGATAATGAAGAGTCATTGACATAGCCCCGTTGAACAGATTGCAACCAATTTGGAACATGCATAGAAATAGCTGAAAGAGAACCTTGGTCATCAAATGTGCGAGAAAGAGCATCCGCCACAATATTGTCCTTACCCTTCTTGTAAGTGATCTTAGAGTCATAACCCATGAGTTTGCTAACCCATTTTTGTTGTGTTGGGGAGGATACACGTTGTTCCAGGAAATATTTCAAACTCTGGTGACCAGTCTTGATGCAGAAATGATTCCCTAATAGGTATGGGTGCCACTTCTGTACTGCATGCAAAATAGCCATCATTTCCTTCTCATATTTAGAGGCAGTTAAATTCTTACCTGAAAGGGATTTTCTGGTGAATGCAATGGGGTATTCATCTTGAAGGAGAACAACACCAAGTCCATTACCGCAAGCATCACTCTCAATAGTGAAGGGCTTGGAAAAATTAGGCATAGCTAGAACGGGTGTAGTACACATAGCTTGTTTCAGTTTTTCAAATGTACACTCAGTAGCATGTGTCCATGTAAAAGCAGCCTTTTTCAATAGAGCAGTTAATGGAGCTGCAATCTTCCCATAATCCTTGACAAACTTGCGGTAGTAGCCAGTCAACCCCAAAAAACCATGAAGGTTCTTGAGTGTCTGAGGATGCGGCCAATTGTTCATGGCAACAATTTTGGCAGGATCCACGCGAACCCCTTCTGCTAAGATAATGTGCCTAAGATACTTGACTTCCTTCTGTCCAAAATACATTTAGACTATTTGGCATGGAGATGATGGTCAGAGAAAAGTTTCATTACAAGATCCAAATGCTAGAGATGTTCAGCCCAGGTTTTACTGTAGATGAGGATATCATCAAATAATACCAGAATGAATTTCCGCAAGTAGGGCCGGAATATTTTATTCATCAAGGCCTGGAATGTGGAAAGAGAATTAGTGAGGACAAAGGGCATGACCAAAAACTCATAGTGGCCATCATGTGTGCGGAAAGCTGTTTTAGGGATATCATCCTCATGAACCCGAATTTGATGATACCCAGAACGAAGATCCAACTTGGAGAAAAATTGAGCACCATGAAGCTCATTAAGAAGCTCATCAACAATAGGAATTGAAAACTTATCCTTGATAGTGAGGTGATTAAGTGCTCGGAAGTGAATGCAAAGACGCCATGACCCATCTTTTTTGCGGACAAGAAGAACTGGTGAAGAAAAGGAACTAGTGCTTGGGCGAATAATACCTTGTTTCAGTAAGTCCCGAACAAGCATTTCAATCTCTGTTTTTTGGTGAAATGGGTAGCGATAGGGCCTGATGTTGGGAGGAACGCTTCCAGGAAGGAGCTGAATACAATGGTCTTCTGGCCTTGAGAGTGGAAATCCCACTGGTTCAACAAAGACACCTATATATCGATCCATAATTTGTTGTAGATCCAGAGGAGTAGTGGAGACCGTTGATGGTTGCATCTAAATGGAATGGATCTAAGCAATGACACCATGTGAATTCTTCTTAAGGAGTTTTTCCATGCGATGTGAACTGATGATGCTGAGAGACCCTAGTTGTAATCCTATCAATGTGTGTTTTTTTCCATTGGAGAAAAACTGCATCCAAAGTTCAGCAAAATCCCATAAGATGGGTCCAAGTGTGCGTAGCCATTGAGCTCCCAAAACCACATCACATCCGCCTAAGGTTAAGGCAAACATGTTAGAGCACAGGTTATAATCTCCCATAGAGATACACACATTACGATGCTTCCCTTTGCAAGGTAAGGTGCCCCCATTAGAAACCATGACTTCAAAGTTTGAGCAAGGATGGATAAAACAATCAGCCTGTTTGGCAATCCGAGGGTCAATGAAATTATGAGTGCTACCATAATCAATGAGTATTGTAAGAGGAAGCTTCTTGAAATAACCCCTGACCCACATGGTTTGGGGGGTGGTGATTCCAGCTAAAGCATGGAGAGATATCTTTGGCTGGTCGTCTTGAGATAGAGGGTCAATAGGTAGCTCCAGAATGTCGACCTGAGCATTCATTGTATCTGGAACTTCTTCACCAATTTCAAAGGAAAGCGGAGAATCCATATCCAAGAGATAGAGCTTTTGCTGAACACATCTATGTCCTCGAGTGAATTTCTCATCACAATTATAACAAAGCCCTTTTTCTTTGCGTTCCTGCATCTCAGTTTCAGACAAATGCTTGATAGGAGTTGGGCGAGGAGCGGGCGGGACGGGAGGTCGTTGAGAACCCATATTTCGGCAGGGAACAAAAGTGGGTTTGGAGTGCTATTGGGCTACAATCTTGTCTTCTGCCAACTTAGTCAACCCCAGGGATTCCATCATTGTGTTGGGACAGAACATTTTGATCTCAAAGCGGATTGCATCCTTGAGACCACTGATAAAACAACTCCGGTAGAAGTCATCAGACAATCCTTCAGTGTGGTTGGCTAGTTTCTCAAATTCGGTTAGGTACCATCTCACAATGCCAATTTGGCGAAGTTTAGTGAGGGCTCCTGTGAAGTCATCAAAAGCATTAGGACCAAATCGTTGCAAAAGGAGCTAGCAAAAATTTGTCCATTTTGGCTCTTCATGGGCCTTGATGTACTAACGGTACCATTGAAGAGGTTCATGTTCCAAATGAAAGGATGCAAGTGGAACTTTGTTGACATCAAAAGTATTATGCAGACTGAAATACTGTTCTGCACGATAGATCCATCCAGTCGGATTAGTACCATTGAAGCGAGGAAAATCAATCTTCGGACCACGAAAATTGCTGGAAGAAGAGAACCCATTGTCTGATGAAGACTCAGACTGTCGTTTGTTGTTCATGGCTGCATGCTCAAGATGGAGGCCGAGAAAGTTTTCATCCAGATCCTAGAGTTTGGCTTGGATGGCTGCAAGTGCTTCTTCCATGGTTTTTGCTCCTGCACGGGTGACAACCATAACCAAGATTTTTTTTTTTTTTGAGTGGGTAGAAAAAAAATAGAAACTGTTTTAGTAAAGGAAAATATGGATTTGGGAAAAAATATGAAGGGTAATTTGGGTTTGACGAGGTACTGGACCTGTCGAATTGACACGGAAGCAGAAAATGAGGATTTCAGAAGCAGGGTGAAAGAATGGAAAAATTTGGCAGAGAGGGATAAAGAAGCAGAATTATGAAAGGAACTCTGTGGTAAAATTTGAACGTGATTGGGTGAAATCCGAAGAAGTTATGGCAAACCCTAAAAATAGACAAATGTGGGATTTCGGGCTTTGAGAAGTGGAATTTGGGATAGGGTCCTCAGGAATGAAATATGTAGAATGAGATTACAGGGGCTCCAAGGAAGTTTCAAGGGAAACAGAGTGAAAACAAGGGAGATATGGTGAAAAAACTGTTTTTTTTTTTTTTTTTTTTTTCCAGAATGGATCTGCTACGGCGTAGAAGGGATCGAAAACAGATGGATTTGCAATGGTGCTGAAGGGATCGGAAACAGATGGATCTGAAACGATGCTGAAGGGATCGGCAATAGATAGATCTGAAATGACGCGAAAGTGATCGGCAACAGTTCTAGACAGAGGAAATCTACGATTTATCAGCTGAAAATAGATATGGACCTCGTATGCTCGGCTTCCTAACAGTTCAGGGGATTCACTTGGCCACCAATGCTGTCTAACGGCTTGCTTATTGGGGTAGTACCCCTCACTCCACGGCTCAAGTAAAACTGAAAACCGATTTGCCACAAACGACAGCTCTTGGTTTACCTCACGGGTGGGAACTGGTCAATCACATAGGGGTCGTTTCCCTTTTCGCTGGTAGGTCCTCTCAATGGGCTAGCTACTTCGGGGTTCCTGTGCTACTCCTCACAATGAGTTTTAGGGCTTATGCCCAAGTACTTCCCACAGTTAAGCGAATATGGATTATTCCCAGATCCTAACTTGCAATAGATGCGAATATTTTTTTTTGGCAGAAATTTCACCCAACGAGCCCAAGAAAGTGCTCTGATACTAGATGTGAAGAACTTGCAATAGTTAATTGATAAAATGCACAATATTTGAGATCACATAATACTTTTATTGATCGCAGGCCACTTCGAGGGGGCAACCTCCTTTGAGCAAGCTCAATACAAAATAACTTCACGGTGCCTTCATAGGCCTCAGCACACACTTATATACTAATTCTAGGCACCAATACTATGGGTCAAAATTATGGGCCAATACAAACTATGGATCAACAATACTACGGGCGACTTACAAAGCATATGCGCCAAACAACAATAACACAAACTATGGATCAACAATTACTACGAGACGACTTACAAAGCTTATGTGTCTAACAACAATATACTAACAAGTAAAGACATGGGTTCCTAACACAATCCAATGCCGTTGTTGATTTTGCAATGAATATTTTTGTTTTTGTTTTAATTGTATTGTTAACTAGGCTATAAAGTGTAATATGAAGTAAATAAAAAATATATTTACTAAGAAGTAATAAGACTCATGTGAAATAATTTGTACAAAATAATACATGGAGGTGTATAATGAAGTCACTCACCATCCCTTTATCCTTTGTGAAATTCATTATTTTTGTTTTACACACACACATCTTAATTATGGCTCTACCAAGCATCCAAATGGATCAAATCTCTTGAGGTGCAAATATTTCCTCAAGTTTAGCACTCTAAAAATGGTTTGCACCTCAAAGGATTTGATTCCTCTAAGCACTTGGTAGAGTCATAGTTAATATGGATCTATGCTAATGTAATTAAAAATCAAATAAGAAAAAGTATAACTATTACTTTACAACATGTTAATTGAAGATCAATTTGTTGGCCAATTGAAAATGATGATGAATGAGTTGTTTAAAGCATAAATTTAACAAAGATTTATAAGTTAATTTAGTTAATAATAATTAATTTGATTAATGTGAAAACATGTTTATAAATATAACTAATTATTAATCATTAATAACAATAATGATGATGATTATAGTTAATCATTAATAAATTAAAGATTGATAATAATTATAATTAATTATGAATAAATTAAAAACTGATTATATTGATCATGATCAGATAATTATAATCATTATAACAAATATAAGTAATATGAACACTATTATTTATTATTATTATTATTTTTATAAATACCTTTATATCATATTGTAGTAAGCATGTGAATTCTCTAATATGAAAATATTATTATTATTATTATTAATTTATATATTCAATTTATTGAAAAACTCAACTTAAAAAGTGAGTGTCTCTCATCGCAATCACAAATGGCACACTTATTTATGATATTAAATCTTTAAAATTAAAGAGGTTTATATTAAGAAATTTCACCATTATTATTATTATTATATAAATATTGAAATGTATATAAAGATATGTGGATGATAATGTGGAATTCTCTCTAAACATTTAGAGGTATATTTTAAAGGATTTTTTAAGAGAATGTGTAATGTCTCTTCCATCCTACCAAGGCTATGGAGAGAACACTAATGATAATGCTGGACATCTAGTCCCATACTTAGTAAACAAACATTCATATAAGCTGAAGATGGACATATGCGAATGCATAAATATTTGAAACACAGCAGAATTAAATTCTATTACCCATCCATCATTCATTCAAGATATTCATGTCATTCATCAATTAAAACAATACAGAATTAACACATGAGAGTGCTTATTTTAAACAAAGTAGTCCCTGAGCAACCAGCTATGCATCTGCAACGTTCCACCCAAACATAGGCCAGTTGTGCTTATCAACCTCTTGATACAACTGCCACCCTCGAGCTGGGCATGATTTCTACAAGGAACTAGGGAACAACAGACTCACACATATCCAAGCATACACCAAAATGAGCCAAGCCAATCTACAATTGGGTTTATCAGGCTGCTAGGAAATGGAAAGGAAGAATTGCTAAGCTAGTGAGCTCAACCACAGAGCTATGGATACCTCTACAAGATCTGTCTAGCTTGGCACCCACAATGCCTACACACCCCACTCCAGGAAGTATTCCCTTCACCAATGCACAGTCCCTCAGGCCATACCTTCCAATCTAGAGTGTCCAAGGTGTGCATAGAAGAGTAGCCAGCCCTCTTGATCTTCTTGAGAGGTTATTTCCCCCACTAGGTTTATCAAGCCAATTCTGTCCACTACCACTCCAAATCTCTTGCTCACAGGTTCAAACCAAAACAGGGATGCACATAACAACAAAACCACAATTGTTGGGCATGAGAAAAGCGTTTCTTCAGTGGGATGTCCAAAATGGGGCTTCTACCAGTTCAAAAAAACGTGGAAAGCCCAAAACGAAAAATGGAAGATGGGGAACAACCCTGGAAAGCAGAAATCATTTTCAGAAAAACGTCCATGGGCATTTGGGGCAAAAACAACCTCCATCACAGTCCCAATTCGTGGCCCTCCTTTCCCAGCTACTGTACAATACAAAAACGAGCTCTCATGCATGGAAAATGCAGGAAATATGGTGAAAAACGTGATGGGGAAAGCTCACTAGCTCAGACTGCGTGAGAGGGAAAAGGCTATGGGTTCAGAATGGCTTTGGGCACCATTTTGTGGGTGTTTTCTTGCCCAATAAGCAAAAATACGATTTTCCAGATTGATGGCTTGCCCATACACAAAAATTGACTGCCATGCCTCTCCATTCCCAAGGCATTAACTGCCTCAACCAACTCTTGGAAGAATTAAATGATTGGGTGCATAACCCAAAATGGGTAGTTGGGATTTATGGGTTTTCTCAATGAAATGGATTAACACCATGGGCTCAAGGGTTTGAATAATTTCCCTCCCTCTTCCTTGTAGAATCATGCCCCATCTCTTTGTTGCATTGCATAGCTAGTTGTGGGTATTTCATTAAATTTCATATTTACATGATGTTTCCATTTACATTGTGCCTATCTAGCACAAGAGCCATATGCACCGATTTTAATTGCCGATACATAAAAATGCTAAACCAATGGCGGGGCCTTGGCCTTGAGCTCCTCACCATGATTAAATAACAATATTTACATCATTTACAATCTTAATGCAATAGGGTCAAGATGGGGACATTACAGAATGTAAGGTCGTTATGAATGGTGTATGAATGATGTTAAAGATGTAATTAAATTAAATTTTGATGTAGAAATGTATGAAATTAAAGTGATTGTTGGGAAGATGTATATTTTTTAATCCTCAAAAATATTATAATGATAAAAAATAATTATAAATAACATTAAAACTATATCTTATAATGTGGTATTGTGTTAATGTTTGCTAATTCTAGGAACTTTTAAAATAGATAAACAAATTAATATACAAGTATATATATATTATAATGAGAAACTAGTAAAGGAAACATATGTAGTAGCAAGAAATCCAACTCTTTTATGTCATTCTCACCAATACAAGATTGATTTATTTGATTTATATACTTTGAATTTATGAGATAGTTACTATAAATTAACTTGGTTGAGTTAATTAACAAGTAGTCAAGTGTTTTAATATCACACCAAATTGTTGCTTATTCAGACTACACATATTAACAAATATTTGGCTAATAAGAACGATTTGACCCGCATTCCCAACAGTTGACACTCCAATCAGTACCATCCAAGTTGTTCCTAATGGAAATGGATAAATACATCCCATACCGCAGGGGCAATTTGTAGTGACAAAGGGGGTCGAAGTGAGCAATGACTAGTGCAATGATCGACATATGACATACAACTATCAATTATTGAATTATGAAATATGATTAAGGGAGTTGATTAGGATTTAATTAGCCATAACAAGTCTCCTTATTCATCTACAAGACTTCGCCATCTCTCCCTATTATGTACCTTAGATTTAAAATTTATACCACACAAGATATCTAAGAATAAGATAGAAAATATTCTTTACCAGTGATTATATCAAAATACCCTTAAGGTAGGTCAATTTTGTAAAATGATCCTTTTATGGAAGGAAGATCCACTCTTGTTCACTTGTGTATTAAGGTAGGACGACCTATCAATGACCTAAGCTCCAAATATAATATAATCCAACACATGCTCTGTAAGAAGGAATCCATCCTTATTTATTACTATCTATGAAACTCTAATCATAACCACATCCTAGCTATCTAATGGACCTTCTTTAATTTGACTACATTACATTTATTCCATACTAACTAATTAATAAACCTTATTTAATAATAACAAACATAGCACATCTAGTCCATTTACATTAAATGACCACTATAACTATAATATTATTACTATAATAAACCCTTCAATCCCCTTCCTCAAAAAAACAATTATATACTTGGAAAGGATCGCAACACCCCCACTCAATAGTTCTTATGTTGCAAAGAATAATAGAAGAAATTTAATAATGAATATAGCTAATCTTTCCAAAATCAAACTTAACTGTGAGAAAGTAAAGGTAACACTACACGAGATTGGTGCATTGTTTTAGTAGTGTCCTAAAACTTTACAATCAACATTTAATGTTTAGCACCATATGATACTTTAGTTTTAGTTTTGCTAATAGTGATGTTAATGCCACGATAAGATAACTTGATGTTTTTATTAATCTAATTATCCGAATAAGAAAGATCACATCGAATCAAAGAACTTAAACTTAGATAGTGCAAGAAAAAGTAATTTGATTCAATAAAAAAACTCTAAATTATGTAATTTAATGTAGGGTATCTTGTGCCTTGTATGAGATCTTAATATATAGTTCAAAATGTTAACGTGTGGTGTTTTATTAGGTTTGCACATGAGTTTGTAGCTAATATAGTTTTTTATTTTTAAGGTAGGGTTTACCAATGATACATGCTCACGTTTTTTCCTTATGTTTATGGATGCATGTCAGTCTTCACTACAATAATTGGATAAGTGCAAGTTTTGGAAAACTTCAAGTAAAATAAATATCTTTTTACTCATAGCATTTTATTAAAAAATAATGGTTAAAAGTTACTATGATTATATTAACTAAACATAATAATATCTGACATACTTTTATCATTATTTATAACTCTGATAATGTCACAACAATATCACTGTACTACTTAATTTAACTAGAGGATTCTACCACATGTATATTGTGGTTGATTTAACACCCATTACTAAGCTCTTTCTAACTAATCTCATTCAATTTAATCTCCCTGGAATACAATTCTAGTTGTTATGTATTAATTATAAATAATTGGGAGTTATGTATTTATACAATTTTAGTTGTTATGTATTAATAATAAATAATGGGGTGTTATGTATTTATAAATAGTTGAGTCTTCATAAATTATATTATGTAAATGATTATTATTTTTACTGGGTTCTTATGGAACACAATCATAATTGGTGCTTATTAATTTAGCCATACTCAATTAGATTTGAATATTTTATATATAACCTTTTTTTGTTGACAATATGCTTGGTGTAGATAGTTCAAGTTATTGAACTAATTCTTGAGCCCTAAAATTGAAGGACATAGGCATGGGATTTGATCCCACTTCAATATGCACGAGTCACAATTTTAATATAATCTTTTTATATGCAACCATATGTTGAACTACTGCCCCATGGTAACTTCACGGATCCGTGAAAATCTCTCATGAAAATTAAGCCTTATCCACTTGTGAAAAACTCCTCTCTTTACCAATGGAACACTTTAAGCTTAAAATTGAAATTTTTATACATAAGTGTAGGCTTACAAAAGATTAGGCTATGATGATGATGGTTATTAAGGTTCACTGAGACTAACTTTGGTTTATACCTTAAAAAATGAAGGAAATCACTTGGTTTTTTTTAGAATTTCATTTCCATGCTTAAAAAGCTTTAAGAGAAGTGTTCCTACATCACGATAGTTGTGATGAGTTAAAAGGTTAGGAATGTCATAGTTGTAAAACATACACTTTAATGTGCCTGTAAGTAGGACAATTTATGAGAAAGAGATTTTCTTCTTCAACCTTTTTAGTGTCACAAAGATAATAAATTCTTTCATCCCATAATGTTTTAGAATTGTTTAACATACAGTTTCACTATAAAACTCATGAAAATGTATTTTTATTTTAAAAATGGTGATTTCTTCTTTAAGTTATTAAAATAAAAATATACTTTTGATTTCTAAATTAGGGTTTCACTTTCTTATAATATCTTAATTTTTTTTATATTATAATTCTTTTATATATATAATTCAATCATGTCGCAATTGAGTTTTGTGATGATTGAGCTAGGGGATACTTTATAACTAATTTTGATGTTATATCAATGTCAAACTTGTCTTATAGTGAATTAGAATTCAAACCTATGGCCGTAAGTTATTCCAACTTTAAATAACTTGTGGAGTGACAATTGGTAAAGGGGTTAACGAAGGGTATAAAATACTTGTACAATTAAAAGTGTACAGAACTTGCCGAAGAGTGAAAAGATTAATACGATTCTTGGACCCTCTCTCAACAGTTGTCATATTCTTTTAATTTATTTTATGTATATACCTAATCATATTCCCACGCAAATTACTATATTATATCTTTGCAATCACATTTATGTATATATAGGTATTTGATGACTTTTAGTAGTCAACACTGGCCTAATTTTGTATAAAGTCTCCTCTAACCGTTGAAGTGAAAGGTAAGCCAATTCTTCTGTAATTTAGTGGGTTGTTTTTGTTTTCACTTTGAAGTTATGTATTGGTGGTGTAGAGTGGAATTATATTTATATATATATATATATATATATATATATATATATATATATATAATAAAAATATTGCTAATTTTAATTAGTAATTTTATATATTAAAAAATGATTAAAAAAAAATTAGTTTAATATAATAATTATTTTCAACTTCCATTTAAATAAATTTATTGCAAACCACAAGACTTTATTTATAAGACTTTTACTTTTTTTTTTTTAAGTTAGTTTGGATAGTTGTTTCTACTAAACATAAAATATATCATAAAAATAATTGATAAAAATAATTGAGAAAAAGATAAATACAATGATCTCCATTGATAAGAAAGTTAATTAGAAAATTCAACATCCACTTAAAATATATCATAGAAATAATTGAAGGGAAGATAAGATTTAAAATATATCATTGAAATAATTGTGGGAAAATGAGATATGGTAATCTCCATTAATGAGATAGTGAATTATAGAATTCTAATTGAATAGACATGTATAGATGTAAATGATTTTGTTAGAAAATTAAAATCAATTTGACTAAACATTTACATATGTAAATGATTTTGTTTTGAGTTTAAATTAATACAAATAGTATTGTGAATAATGTCTTTTTATTATTTGAAAGTTTAAACATTACATTTTGTAAACTAATGTATATAATATGTTCAATTGTAGATTTTTTCATAAGGGGCATATGATCAAATGTAGATTTTTCCATAAGGGGTTTTGATCATCATGTACAAAATATTATTATATATATGATTTTATGTTGAGATTCACATTAGATCTATATTTTTCATAATCTTAATGTTTTCAACAAAGGTCATTGATAATGATGAGTTGGTTGAAAAATATCTTCTAAGAGTTGGAGATGAGGTAAGAGTTGGAGATGAGGTAAAATTGACAAATAT
The DNA here is from genome assembly GCA_027924585.1 of Larix kaempferi. Lineage (NCBI taxonomy): Eukaryota > Viridiplantae > Streptophyta > Pinopsida > Pinales > Pinaceae > Larix > Larix kaempferi. The sequence continues at coordinate 13,876,037 of BSBM01000196.1, forward strand.
ATTTAGTAGAAGTTGGCTTTGCATGACTGACAAACTCCTTGAACCGGTTGCATAGAGTAGTGACCTAGAATGGATTCTTTCATAGGTGAACATAATTAGTACTAATGCTTTTAGAAGATTTTATTCCTTGCAAATTTGAAATTGTGCTAAGACGTTTAGAGTGAACCATTCACTCATCACCATGAAAAAAATATAAAGGGAATAGAGTAAACTTTATACAACTTTGGATTTTGAGGGCCAACTTTATGCTAGCTTGGAAGAGGATTTTGTGACTATTAAATGATTTAGGATCATAGGGTGAAAAGGAGGGACTTTTCTAAGCAATTTATCAATTATCTTTGGATTTTGAAGGCCAACTTTATGCTAGCTCGGAAGAGGATTTTGCGACTATTAAATTATTTAGGATCATAGGGTGAAAAGGAGGGACTCCTCTAAGCAATTATTCAATTCTCTTTTCTTTTTGAGGGACAAAATTTATCTCATAGACTAATTTTCGAGGTTTTTTTTCCAAAAAATATTCGTCATTTTCCACTTTTTCCCAATATGGTTCACCCAAATTCCATAGAATTACATTTTTTTACTCTAAAATTGCCAAAATTATCCAAAAACTATATAATTTAAAACACTTAAAAATTTGAGTATTTTTTGAGAAATATGGCCAAACATTTTATGGTTGGAAATTTGATAATTACTAAGATTCGCCAAGATTTCTACACTTTAATAAAATTATTGATCCTTAAAATTTTCCCACCTCTCCTATAACAATCCACACCACAAGGTAAGTGTGCTGAGACTCAAACACGTTGCACATATTGATTGAAGTTGAAAGGGTAGACCTTCCTTAATGTGAAGTCTAAACCTAAGCTGACTTATGAATTATTGATATACGTGGCTTTCCAATTATTGCATATACTCTTGAAAAGTTGCTAAGTTTCCATGATTAAAAAAAAAAACAAATTATACAAAATATATAAATATGAGATCATATCTACTAAGTTTATCCAAGATCAAATCACACATGTTAAAGTATTAAAAAAAACATAAATACATTCACCAAAATACAAGACAAAATGTAAAATACACAATGCATTGTTAATATTTAACAATGCATATTTAGAAGGGTCAACCACGAATTTGATTTCCTTTGCATTGGATTGTTTTATCTTCATCTCCTTTGACTTTAAACTTTTGACTATTTCAACTCCATGTTCATACCAATCCATCATTTTTGACTTTAAACTTTTGACTATTTCAACTCCATGTTCATACCAATCCATCATTTGTCTATAATTATTGACTAACTTCATTGATGCTTGTATTGACAACTCAAAGGAGGACTAATAAAAAGAAAATAATATCCCATGTGAAGAAATAGAAGAAGCCTAAACCATGAATGTATTTAACTTGTGTGCAGGGTTGGAACTTGGGAGATAAGTGAAAGTTGTCCAAGGAACCTACCGCTTGGGCTACTTTAATGAGCCTTTAATTTGTATAGTATTATATAAGGAAGAGTCTGGATGAATGAGTAAAGATTTATAGAATAATGTAGTAAGTGAGTGAATATTGATTTATGTGGAAGATTCGATATTAAATGAGAACAACTCAGCCCCTTAAATGATATAGGTCAAAAACATAATGCAAATAGGAATCAAATATTGCGGATAAGGAGAAAAGGGATAACTATTGCGTTAAAGCGTGCTAAACAGTAGCCGTCGGTTGGTTAATGGAGTTGGGGATAACTGTTAGGGATTTGCTTGAAGCGTGAGAAGCGGGTAGCAGGATGACTCCTAAAACGACTGCAGTGCACGAGTAAGGCACGTAATCTCCTGTCAAAGTTTTGCGAGCTAAGCGATTCGAACTTGTGACGTACGTATTAACTGCGATGCGATCCATCTTTTCTCGTTCTGTGGCATATTTTATTGCGATACCCGTAATGGTGTGTAGAATATTGGTGTATTTTAGCTGCAAGAACAGCTCATTCTTCCTCATCTTCTGCGCCTTTTACTTGGAGGGGAATTATAACCGTCTTCTCATGGCTGCCAATTCATTCGCGAATGGAGGAGGTCCAGGGGTAGGATGAAGGAGAAGGGAGAAGGCAGTGAAAGAATTGAAGCTGGTAGACCCCAGCACTTTGGTCTACCGCAGCACCAGTCCGACTCAATGCTTCCTCAATTTCTCGCTTCTCTGACCAAAGAATCTCCTCATTTCCAAACTTCGGAACGATTTGAAAATGAGTCCCAGCAGTCCAGGGATCAAACCCCGCTTCCATCTACAATGGCACCGAACAAGCCGAAGGACATTGGTGAATTTTCTTCTGATTTGCCCCACCTGGTTGCCTCGCCCATTTCCAGCAGGCCGCCTGCTGTGAGCGTGAGCGATGGCGTCTTTAAACAGGCGGTACACGGCCCCGACGAGAACAACAACAACAATAACGCGGCGGACCTTGGAGACGATGACGCCTTTGGTGGATCCGGAGGCAGCCGATGGCCAAGGCAAGAAACCCTCGCCCTTCTCAAAATTCGATCAGAAATGGACGCCGTTTTTCGCGATGCATCTCTCAAAGCTCCTCTCTGGGACGAGGTTTCAAGGTAAGATTGTTCCTGATTTTTCTTTACCTTTTCCTTCAAAGCAAAAGAATCAAACCTCTGTAACTTTATTTTGCGGCCTCATGAATTACTGAAAGCAAAAATATAATTATTTGCCACGCCCGCCATTAATTGATTGCATTTTCAACAAAGCCAGCAATGCCTTTCCTTATTAGCTCAGATTTCAAGAAACGATTAATAACTAATTAGACCGGCCACAGATTCACTGTGTATTTCGTACACTAAAGGGGGTAAGAACCGTAAGATATGGACAAATGTATTAGAAGACTGTACCAGAGACGGTTAGGGACTATTGAAATGTAAAACCACAAATGATGAACAAAATTATAGTGATCTGTGATATCGAGGCCTAGAGTACATCTCGATAACGGCGGCGCCGTGTCCCAGAAATGTCGACATTCCTGTTTCTTGCGATCGAAGTCGAACTTTAACCAGATCAACGGCCCTTGTTCAAGGCCCTTCATAACTCAATCCCGTGAATAATTCTTCATAGAGCTCATAGATTTAAACATGTTTGATGCCTTATTTAGATTTTCATGCTTCACCAAACGAAAGAAATCCAGCGAGTAAAAACCTATATGGCTCTGCCGATCCCTTCAGAATCTATATTAATGTTTTTCATGCTTATCGTTACAAAATTGTAGGCTGTGCTTCCGAGTCGGTACGTTTTGTATTCTTCCGAGAAAATAATGCTTCATAATTTCATAATGTGATTCCGTGCTGTTGTTGTTGAATGTGTTGACAATCAGGAAACTCACGGAGTTAGGGTTTCATAGAGGTGCTAAAAAATGTAAAGAAAAATTCGAAAATGTGAACAAGTACTACAAGAGGACCAAGGCGGGAAGGTCTGGCCGACAAGACGGGAAAACCTACAAGTTCTTCAACCAGCTGGAGGCTTTATATGGCAACACCGAGGACATCGCCATTGTGTACAACAACCCAAGCATAAACAACACTATCATGGCTGCTTCCAATCGCGAGTTACAGGCCACGCTCAGTCCTCCTCCTGCGGCTGCTGCTACAAATAGATCGGAAGAGACGCAAGTTCCGGAAGAGATAAAACCTCCTGCTGCTGCAGAGCTGAGTCCCATGAGTTTTTCGACTGAGTCATCGGATGAAACGCATGATGATAATAATATTTCAGCGACTCGGAGCAGCAGAAAAAGAAAGCGGATTACCACCAAGAAAATGATGAGATTCGTCGAAAAACTGATGGAAAGAGTCATGGAGAAGCAAGAAATGATGCAGCAGAGATTTCTTGAAATGATCGATAAACGCGAACAGGAGAGAATGATCCGTGAAGAAGCCTGGAGGCGGCAAGAGATTGTCAGGTTGAGTAGAGAAAACGAACTAAGGTCGCAGGAACGAGCGCTCTCCGCTTCAAGAGATAGAACACTCGTTGCCTTTCTCCAAAAAATTACAGGTCAGACACTGAATCTTCCTGATCAGTTTCCTGTTTCGCAGCCTCTCTCCCCAACGCCCGCTCAGCAAATTAATCCGCAGCCGGAAGAGATCAATAAAGATAATAACGAAACAGACGGCTTGGATCCAAACAGCAAGCGGTGGCCTAAGCAAGAAGTGCACGGACTGATCAAAGTGAGGAGCGCACTGGAACCTAGGTTTCACGATTCTGGACCTAAAGCTCAGCTGTGGGACCAAATCTCCGCAGAAATGGCAGCCATGGGATATCATCGCAGCGCCAAAAGATGCAAGGAAAAGTGGGAAAATATCAATAAGTATTTTAGAAAGACCAAAGAGAGTAACAGAGAACGCCCCGGGAATAACAATACTTGTCCATATTTCCACCAATTGGACTCGCTGTACACCAAGGGGATTCTCAGATATTCAAATTCGGAAAAGCTCAACAGGACTCGAGACCAGGACCAGCAGCAAGAGGAGCTCCTAGAGCAAACCACCTGCGGGAGCAGCAGAGACGATCAGAGTCCCGGCCACGACGGTGACAACGAAATCCTGGCCATCATGCCGCTGCCAATCACCACCGCTCCGCCTCTGTCTAATTTTTTCTCTGCAGATCAGCCAGAAAATCACGTCAATGGCAGCCAAACAGCGGCTCCAATGAAGGCCATGCTTTCTTCGGTTTCGGAAGGATTATTAGGAAACAGCCCTTCCAAGCCAGATTCAACGACTATCATGATGTTTCAAAACGGCTCTCAATCAGCTCTGACGCTTTCGACAACCATAACAGTTGAAGATGGTAAGAACAAGCTCGAGAAACAGGCGGATCTGGATTTACCTAACGGTGTTTATGATGACAGGGCGGTTAATTCGGCCTCCAATGCACCTAGAGATTCTTCTGCGACATTCATGGCAATGGTCGTCGATCCACCACAGTTCCACATGCCTGGATCATCTCACGCCGACTAATTTTTTTAAATGATTTGTCGATTGATGAAATGTTTGTATGGAGGTTTTCCTGTACCATATGTATCAGTAGTCGTCTGGGGCCACTGGCGGGACTGAACCAGCTGGTTTATCCTGAATATAGACGGACATTTGTTCAGGCCGTCACAGTAATAATGGCTATATGTAATAAGCCATCTCATCTCATGCTTTATTATTGTTGGTGTCTGTCAAAGTCATTGTTTGTGTCTGAGAGTGGTAGAACAGATTAAATTAGGAAACCTGGCCCTTCATGCCTGCACTGGACTCTTGTTTATCAGGCCGGGCTGCGTCTAGTTTGTTTTTGGTTTATGTTTAATTCTTCGATTCTAAGCTTAGTGGTTATCTATAAGATTGACAGTGCAGGCGTGGGAGAGAGACCGGATTAAGGGTTTCCTTCAGATATGCCTGTTTGTATTTGTCGATGCAGGAAATTGATTGGTTATTTTTATTGCCCAGAATTCAGATTACTTGCAAGTTGCAGCTGTCCTCTCGTCTGCCAAGTGCAAATTCTTTCAGATTGCTTGCAAGTTGCAGCTGTCCTCTCGTCTGCCAAGTGCAAATTCTCTCAGTTGTTCTGTTTATGGAATCTGCAGAGAAACCTGACAAACGTCACATGGCTGATAACGTCTTCTTGTGCGGTATGATTAACATTTTCCCTTGAATGGTGGAATCTTGTGCAATTTGTCGCGTTGTTTAATTCTTCCATGGAGAAACGAACACGGATGACAGTTTGTTGGCATTTGCTTGGCCTTTCGAGAAAAGAAAAAGCATTGTCTATAAATAATAAATTCGAGGTGTTGAAATCGTGACATCTAAACATTTAAACTCAAATAATTGTTTTGACTTGGCTTGCCCCTCTCTTCTCATTTTGCGGGCTTCTATCGACTCCCACGCATCCCACGCGCATGCGTGCGGTGCATTCAGCACGCTATTCCGTCTGGAAAGGATTTAGACGCTGAATACTCGGATTCTGTAACATTGAACATCAAAAGCCTGCCATAAATCTGTGTGCCATTTTTTTACTGAAAACTCAATATTGAAACATTGGCAGAAGCCCGAACCTTCATCATCTAAACTCTTCACAACTTTAACTTATCGGAAAATTCAATACTCAGGCATTTGGAACTTTGCACATAGGGAAATCAACCAACGATTATAAGATCAGAAATTCAATACATAGGGAATCGATTTTATACATTGGCAGAAGCCAAAACCTTTTATAACCTTGGATATATGCTATCATATACATTATCAAATCTTCCATGCCTCCGTGTATATATATACATCTACTGATTTTTATCTTGTTGAACATTGTACTTTTAGGTGCATATTGTTTCTCTCTTTCCACCATATTTTTCCGATGGACTATATCCACAAAGTAAGTTTTTTTTTATTAAGTATTGCCTTTCATTCTTTCATCGTAATTTTGATGTTTCATTCTCTCTCAGATTTTTTTGATAAGTATTGTTTTTCATTCTTCATCGTAAATTTGATGTTACATTCATTTCATTCTCTCTCTTTCATCGTAAACTTGATGTTTCATTCACTTCATTCTCTCTAATATGAATATGTAGTGATTTCATAAATGTTTTGAGTTTCTTAGAAGAGAGTTTTAATATTGATTCATTATATTTTGGAAATTTAAGTATTTAGTATTTTGATTCTAAGAACTTTTTTGAGTAAAGTTTTATAGTTAAAAATTATGTTTGAGTAAAGTTTTATAGTTAAAAGTTATGTTTGAGTAAAGTTTTATAGTTAAAAGTTATGTTTGAGTAAAGTTTCATGGTTAAAAATTTTCATTAAATTTGAAAAAAATCTTTAAAAAAAAATAGATTTATCTATTTATTAAGTTACTCTATGTGAATATGTATCTTAAAGGAGCATTTCTCCATATACATTTGCAAACAATCTAATAATCCTAATCCTAATTTATTTTATTTTATTTTATTTATTATATTTGAAAAAAAATCTTTTAAAAAAGAAATAGATTTATTTATTTATTAAGTTACTCCATGTAAATATATATCTTAAAGGAGCATTTCTCCATATGCATTTGCAAACAATCCAGTAATCCTAATCCCCAACTCAAGGAAAGTTGAATGCCCTTCCTCTTGTTGGTGAAGTTCCATCTTTTCAACTTTTGTATACTTTAGCTCTTCTACACTCTCTTTTGTTGGGCATCCTATAATGAAGCAAGGATCTCGTGTAGTAGAGACATCTCGCTCATGGGAAAGACTCTAGGAGAGAATCAATTCTACAACCAATAATACTTATATTTTTTTTTTTTTTTTGAGATTTAGGCAAAACTTTCATTCATATCTAGGTAAGGCTATGAACTAAATCCAAACACTCATGAAAGATGTTTTGCAAATTGAATTTTTAATAAACAAATCCTTAATACATTCATTTTGTAAAAGTATATTTTAATCAATTTTTACAAAGTACAAAACACAAACTTTGTACTAAACATGAACACAACATATATATACGTTTTTGTATTGAACATGAATACAACATATATATACGTTTTTGTATTGAACATGAACACAACATATATATACGTTTTATGCACACTTAGAGACACTTTCAACTTCCAACATCATTCTTGCATAACTATAACAATGTAATATTCTTATTTCTAACCTCATTAACCTGCACATTTTTAAAAATGATGAACATAAAGCAATATTTAAGATGGATTTTTTTTATAGTTTTATATTTATATTTATATTTTTAACAATTTTATAAATTTATATCTTCACTAATCTGTACATTTATCATAACGAAGAAATTAATGGATTTTTTTTAATAAAGGAATATTTTTAATTGTATCATAATATGGACCATTGATTCATTACATTTACTGACCTAGTCATCAATCATGATCAAAGTTGATTAAAATTAAAATGTTAATAATCTATTACATTGAGAAGTTTTCTTATGCCAAGTATTCTTTTAGGTTTGTGTCTCAATAGTACATATCCCCTTCCTAAATGATGTATTTTTCTTCTATTCAACAAGATATTGTTTGGTGCAAGGATACAAACATTGAATTTGTTTTCTATAGAAGTTGCATAATAAGACAATAAATATTTCTCTTCCATGTTAATCATTGATTAAACATTCATGATGTTGGCATTGAAGTCCTTTTTAGAAGTATTAATGTAGAGTGCAAATACTAACCATAAGACAAAGAACAATTTGATTGCATGACATTATTACAATGGTAAGGTTGTATTCCAACACAGTGGCAGGGAAAGTCTTCCGTTTAAATGGAATCTTTATCTCTATTATTTATTAATGTAAATAATAGTTAAAGCACATTGCCTAAATTGGAAGATCTATAAAAGTATCAATTCCCTTGTTGTCAATGTTATTTTAATAGGGTGAATCTTGGAGTGAGCTAAAAGCACTAATTTTAGGTCACATGACCAATGAATTGAACAATCTGATATGGGCCGTAAAACTTTGGTGTGACCTTTTGATGGCCTTTAACTTTGAGAGATGTACTCTTACAAGGTTGGTTGTGAAGGAACACTTGCTTTCCTTCTACAAAGGAATACTCTGAGCGGTGTTAGTTTTCCTATTGCTTCATGCAATTTTGAGCCATTACCAAATTTTCCTTAAGTGTGCAAAGAGTGACATCATGATTATGGAGTGACATCATGATTATGTAGATAAGAAACCATGGAATATGGTTGTTGGCCATAGAATGCTTCATATGGTGTCATTTTTGTAGCCTCATGATAAGTGGTATTATTCGCACCATTCTGCCAAAGGTAACCACTATGCCCACTGGTGTTGCTTTTTGGATGCAAAACACTACAAATAGGTTTCAAGACACTTGTTGACTACTTCTATCTAGCCATCTATTTGTGGATGATAATATGTGCTCATTAACAATTGGGTGCCATGTACTTTAAAGAGTTCTTTCCAAAATTTGTTGGTGAATGTGGGATCACAATCTAACATAATGGAGGTAGGCATGCCATGAAGTTTGAAAATTTGGTTTAGTAAAATTTGGGCAACCATTGCCAGTGTAAATGGGTGATAGAGAGCATAATAATGAGCATAGTTGGAAAGTTGATCAACTACCATCATGATGATTGATTTGTTACTTGCTTTTTGAATACCATTAATAAAATCCATGGAGATGTTGGTCCAGATAGTGGTTGGTATTGGCAATGGTTGCAATGCCACGGGAATCCAATGTCTCACCCTCGTTCCTTTGGAAAGTGTCACAATCTACTACAAAAGTAAGGAAATCATTTTTCATGTCGTCCCAAAAGAAGGACTGTCTGGTGCACACATAATTTTTTTGAAAGCCTGAATGACCATCGAGAAGAGATGAATGCCATTATGTTAATATTGTTTGTTTTAAAGCAGAGTCAGGTACCAGAAAAAGTTGGCCTTTATACTGCAATGTATCTTGTTTCCAAGTGTAACCCTACGGGGGATTGGGATCCTCCTGGAATCACTTGATGATATAAAATGCAATAGCATTGGTTAGCCATTTTGTTATTTCTTCCTCTAGACATTCAGGTACCAGAGAGGGAAAGGAAAAGAGGGATCCCTATTCCTCATGTTCCCAAGTGACAATGCATCTACGACAACATTGTATTTTTCCTTTTTGTAGATGATCTTGTAATCATATCCATGCATATTGGTGACCCATTTATGTTTTTATGGGGATGACAACCTCTGTTCCAAAAATTACTTCAAGTTGTGGTGATCCATCTTGATTTGGAAGTACCTCCCTATGAGATATGATCACCATGTGTTAACTGCATGTAGGATGGCCATCAATTCTTTCTTATAGGTAGACTTGCCAAAATTCTTATCACACAACTACTTGCTAGTGAGTTCCAAGGGTTTTCCATCTTGCATTAAGACTGCACCTAAACCTTTTCTAGAAGCATCGTAGTCCAAATTATACAAAATTTTTAGTAAATTCAGGCATGACTAAGACTGGCCTGGTGCACATGGCTTGCTTTAAAACTGAGAATGCTTGTTTTGTTGCTCCATTCCATGCAAAGTCATTTTTCTTGACCAGGATTATCAATGGGGCTAGAATCTTACCATAGTTTTTCACAAACTTCCTATAGTAGCCCTTAAATCCTAAAAGCACACCTAAGATCTCCAAGGTTTTAGGGCAAGGCCATTCTTGCATTGTCACAATCTTCTTGGGGTCCACTTTCAACCCATCTTGTCCCATGATGTGACCCCAGTATTTGACCTCCAAGATTCCAAAAGCACATTTGGAGCATTTAATGAACAACTGATGTTCTTGAAGAAGTTTTAAGGATTTATCAACATGTTGTACATGGGCATCCCAAGTTTTATTGTAAATGAAGATGTCATCAAAGAAAACCAAATCAAAATCACAAAGATATGGCCTCAAAATATTATTCACGGGAATTTTAAAGGTATGAAGGGGCATTACAAAATCTAAAGGGCATTACCTAAAACCCATAATGACCTTCATGTGTGTAATGAGCCACAAGCCGAAATCAATAATATGTAATGAGCCACAATATAGGGGGTAATGTGGTAAAATTTAGGGCTTAACATGAACCTCCCCTTCATATAAGTGTTGTCCTCAACTCTTGATTACTTGTGGATGCTTTTGTATGAAGGACTCATCTTCCCATGTCAAATATTCAACTGGTAAGTTCTTCCACTTGATGTGGTACTCAATAATAGCTCGATTGCATAGTTGTTTGGTCCTTGTTTCCATGATTTGTTTAGGTTCTAATATGAATTTTATTTCTTCATCCAGTTCCGGAAAAATAGTTTGAATTGGGATCTTGTCTCCTATTACCTTGTTTAATCAAGAAACATGGAAAACTGGGCGTACCCTTGAAGATGAAGGGAGCTCTAATTTGTAATCCATACTACCAATCTTCTGCAAAAATTTATAAGGAGCATAGTACTTGGGTGCTAATTTATTGTCTTTATTTATTTGCTTGACGAACATTTGTTTGTAAGGTTGCAGCCTTAAAAATACCCAATCCCCTTCTTCTAAAATCCTTTCACTATGATGTTGATCTGCTTGTTGTTTCATCCTATTTTTTGCCATAGCCATGTTGTCCTTCAGTAACTAGAGATATTCTTGTTGTTGCTCTGAGTGATCTTCCACAACTTGAACTTTATATTTTCATTTTAAGGGAGATGTGATAGATGGAGGATGGTAATCATAAAGTGCCATAAATGGAGACATTTTTTATGACACATGGAAGGAATTATTGTACCACCATGCTGCCAAAGATAACCATTTCACCCAATGTGTCTGTTTCTCAGATGCAAAGCAGCAAAGATAGCCTTCCAAATATTTTTTCACTATCTTAGTTTGCCCATCGGATTGAGGATGATGGAATGAATTGTGAGCCAACTGGGTACCCAAACAAGAAACTAGTCCAGTCCAAAAATTTCCAGTCAAAATTGAATCTCGATCACTTACAATAATCTTTGGGTTTCCATGTAACTTCTGAATTGTTTCCATGAAGGCTGTAGCAATTGTACTTTTCGATTAAAAGGGTGGGGGAGTGCAAAAAAGTGTGCATACTTTGTGAGTCTATCAACAACCACCATAATAATATTCTTCCCTTCTGAATTGGGTAGACATGTGACAAAATCGATTGAGACTTCTTCCCAATGTGGATAAGGTATTTCTAATGGTTGTAAAATACCCCGGGTCTTAACTGTTTCAACCTTATTTTGTTGGAAAACCAAACATTCTTCCATGAATAGTTGAACATCATATTTAAGACTTTCCCCCCAAAAATCCTTCTTGACCTTATTGTTTTTAGGAATCTTGAGTGCCCACTAATAGGAGAGGTGTGTAATTCCAAAAGGATCTTTTGTTTGAGTTGGGAGTTCTTACATATATATAAGTGATCCTTATACCATAGTGAATCATTTTTCCACTTAAACGTATATGATACAATGGAATCCTTCTGTAGCTTTTGAATGGGATTCCACATATATTGGTCAGTCTTCCATTCTTCCCTTGCTTCTACTACCCAATCTGGTTGTATAATCAAAATCACACAAAGTAATGCCTCAACATCCTCATCTTTTCTAGAGAGTGCATCTGCCACCACATTATGTTTTCCTTTTTTATAGATGATTTCAAAGCCATAGCCCAAAATCTTGGTTTCCCATTTTTGTTGTTCTTTTGAAGATAGTCTCTATTCCAAGAAGTATTTAAGACTATCGTGATTTGTTTTGACCTTGAAGTGCCTACCTATTAGGTAAGGTTGCCATTGCTTAAGTACATGTAGTATTGCCATCATTTCCTTCTCAGAAATGGGTTTCTGTAAGTTCTTTCCTTTGATTGGTCAACTTTTGAAAGAAAGGGGCCATCCTTCTTGCATTAGAATAGCACCGATTCCATTTCTCGAGGCATCACTTTCCACAATGAAGGTTTTTGTGAAGTCCAATGTGGTTAAAATAAGATCTTTGAACATTGCCTATTTAAGTTTTTCAAAAGCTTGAGTTGTCTTTGGAGTCCAATAAAATGATTCCTTCTTCAATAATGCTATTAGAGGTGTTGCTATTCTTCCATAGTTCCGAACAAACTTGCAGTAGTACCCCATCAAACCTAAAAATCCTCTAAGATTCTTCAAGTTTTTGGGAATCGACCAGTCCATCATGGCTTAATTTTGTTAAGGTCTACCTTGACACCTTCATGAGATACAATATGGCCCAAATACTCTACCTCATTTACCTCCTTTGGAATCTATTTAATACTGAGAGGGGGGGTGAATTAGTATTAACGTAGTTATGATGAGTTTTTAACTTCTTTAACATATTAGTCTGAACTTAGTCTTGATATTCAATTATGCATCCAACATAAATAAAATATTCATCCACATATGCACCAAGACAAAGAACACAAAACATACAGAATTTTGACGTGGAAACCCAAACGGGAGAAAACCACAGAATACTCTTTTGTAACGAAAATATTACATTCAAGGAAGCACTGAATTCATGTGATTACCAGCACCAACTGGAAGGAGGCACCGAACCCCTGGTTTTACAGGCACCGAATTGAAGGAAGCACCAAATCCCTATGTTCTATAGCAGTAATTGGAATGAGGCTACGACCTCTTGCTCCTTGCCTCATCCCGTCGACCAAATATACAAAATAAGATGTTTCCTTCCTGAACTTCCAACACGCACACACTTATGATCTTTTTATGTTTGTTCTATTGTGCGCACCTTTTGTATGCAGTCATATTGTTGTCATTTCTGTGCATACATCACTTGACTTCTCATTCCACTCAACACTTCACTTCTGCTTATGAGTTACTTCATATACCGTGTGCTACTTCAACTTATCCTACAGTCTGTGCCAATGTTCACTCTGTCATTCTGTTGCTGCACAATTACACTCACCAACTAATATTGTGCTTCAATTGATAACTTGTTGTTCTAATATTGCTCACCAGTATCAGATGGAACTGCTCACTTTCAGATATGTCTGTTCGGTTTAAGTGCCACAGTCTTTCATACAATCTGTGATGTACTATGCATAATATGATTCATCCTTTCGGTTTAACGCACTTGTTTGAGATCATCCTCGTCATGACGCGCATTCTTGATTCTGTTGTTGTTCTCTCGTCGCACATATGATGGACTTCTTTACTTCACACACTTTACTTAAAACTTCTTGCATTAGCTATACTTATGTGCATCTTCTGATAAACTTTAGTTCTGTCTCTGCACTTATTTAAAACACCTATGACTGTCTGTGTGTTGTCTGCAATATGGTCATTCAATCCTCATGCTCTTGCACATCCTCTGCATTCTCCCTTTCTATCTTTGCACAATCGTCACAAATCTACAACATCATTCTGTGCACCATCAGCTATATCATCCTCTACTTGTGCGCACTCAACTTCTCTCTAGATCATATTGTTATGTACCTAGAGCCCTTGATTCCCAGAATCTAAATATGTATCTTCCACTTAGAAGTTCTTCATCCTTTCCATCAAGATTACCTCAAATATCCAACTTGCTTCCTTATTTATACATGTCCTGCATGGATTGTATGTCCATAAGTTGGTTGTGGCATTCCTTCTTCCTTGCTTCATGGATTATGCATATGCCACATGTCATGTTCGTACCGTTGATGTGTCCTTTCTTTGGGGGTTCTGCACATACATGGTCCTCGACTTGGTGGGACTTTCACCCTTACCATACCATCACTTGTGGGTCTTGCGCACTTGATGTTTCAATGCTTCGCGGAACTTGCACATGCATGACCTTCAACTTGGTGGGACTTTGAACCTTGCGGTACCATCACTTGTGGGACTTGCTCACTTGCTGTGTCATTGGCTCTTCAATTTGTGCATACGATAACTTCAACCACTACTCCCTTATTGGAGCTTGTGCGTGCTTCAACAACCGAAAGCTTCTTTTGATTGGTGATGACTTGTGTGCTTTCAGGACTGTTCAACTAGTTCAACCATTTATTATTCCATGCTTCTTTTGCACTCCACTTGAATTGCTTGCACACTCTAGAATATTCTCTGGACTTGTTTGCGGACACTAGAATTTGTCCCATGTATTCTTTGGCTTGCTTGTGCATGTGTACCTTTGTCCAACCAACTCCTTGGATTTTACCTTGAGGGAGTGTGATTGGTGGACTTATGTATGCGCATGTACCACATGTAGTAGGATACATTCCTTATGTACTTATTCAAACTAGATATGCATAATGTACCCTTGGACACACTTCTTCAGACTGGATGCTACTTCTAGATATACTTCTTCAAACTAGAATCCATATACTTCAACTTCTTACTTGAGCATATACTTCTTCAAAGTGGCTTTTTCTATACATCCTCAAACTTCCATAGGAATACTGCATCCACTTTGACATCAGTTGACATCAATGACTCGAACTAAATCAGTTGACATCCTCTTCGAAATTAGTTGACATAAATGACAACCAAATTTCAACAAAAGAAACATTTTGAAGGTTTTGCATATAGTTGTTTCTCCTTTAGTAGTTGTAGCATCCTGTCAACATGTTGAACATGTTCTTCCCAATACTTTCTATCAATTAGTATATTATCATCAAAAAACACTAACACACATTTTCTAAGGAAGGGCTTGAAAATGGAATTAATCAAACCTTGAAATGTGGAAGGTTCATTTGTAAGGCCAAAAGGCATGACCAAAAATTCATAATGACCTTCATGAGTTCTGAATGTTGCTTTAGGGATGTCTTCTTCCCTCATTCTAATTTTATGATACCCTGAACAAATATCCAACTTTGTGAAATAAGTTTCTCCATGATGTTCATCTAAAAATTCATCAATGACAGGAATGGGAAACTTATCTTCAATGGTGATCTTGTTGAGCTCTCTATAATCTAGACCCATATGGCAAGAGCCCTCCTCGTTGTGTATCATTACCACTGGTGTAGAGTAAGAAATTTGGCTAGGCATAATTATGCAGAGTAAGAACTAGGACTAATTATGCCAGCCTCTAACATTTCTGTAACCATACGCTCAATTTCACTCTTCTGGCCATAGGGTATCTATAAGGTCTGATGTTAGGAAGAACACTTCTTGGAATTAAGTGAATAGCATGATCATAGTCTCGAGTAGGTGGAATACCTTTTGGAATATATTCAAATAACTTGGAGTGCTTATAAATTACCCTTTGGAGATCCATGGGAATAGGAGGCTTAGATTTTTGAACATCTAGTGATCACAATTGTGCAATTATACCTTGATGTCCCCTTTTCAACAATTTTGTCATAACATTAGAGCTTATAACCTTGCTTGGATTCCCTTTGATATCCCTTAATTCAAATTCTTAAAATTTCATGAAAATTAAAAGCCATTGTTCCTAATGAATATAACCATTGAACCCCTAAGACAACATCAACACCACCTAATGGGATAGAAATCATTGGAATATTCAATACATATCCCCCCATAGTAGTATTGATATTATGGAATTTCCTTGAGCAATTGATAGTTCCTCCATCTGCAATCCCCCCATAGTAGTATTGATATTATGGAATTTCCCTGAGCACTTGATAGCTCCTCCATCTGTAATCATTACTTGAAACACTGGTGTTGGATATACAAAGCGATTGAGAGCTTTGGCTAGTTTACAATGAATGAAATTATGAGTACCGGAATCAATCAACATTGCTATATTTTTCTTTTTGATATATCCTTCGATCTTGAGAGTTTAGGGAATGCTAATTCTAGCCAATGCATGACACGATATGGCGGGAGTAATCTCTTCTATTTCTTCAGCTTGAGATGGTTCCTGTTCTTTTGCTTCCTCCTCTTCACAATCTATGTAGAATAATTTCTTTTCACCACACTTATGTCCCTTACTGTACTTGCTATCACAATTAAAGCATATACCTTTTTCTCTTATTTCATATAGTTTTTGAGGTGTCAACCTTTGAGGTGGGATAGAATGAGGAACATTATTCTCTCTATATGTGTTGGATGTGGTTCTTCTAGTAGACATAGCCATATTTTTACTTTTAACTTTCCTTCGCCAAGATGAAGGAATTCTCTAAGGATGTTGGTTCAAAGAGACATACTCATGTTGGATGTTATCCTTCAAGGTTCTATTGAAGCCTCAGATGAGTAGGTGCTGGAATGGGTTCTAAGACTAACAACAGAGGGGGAAAACCGAGACTGAAAGGCTTCAAAAGGTCCTACGCAAGAATAGTTCTATCCCCAGTCTGTTTGGAATAGAAATCTCCCATAGATACAAAGGCTTCCACTGGCACTTATGGGGTTTGATCGTAGAAGGATCTGTCTTCCTAAAATGGAAGTACAAAAGTGTTTTGATTCTAAAATGGATCTAAACCTAAAACAACTCTACCTTAAAAGAAATCTAAGCTAAGTCAGATCTAATCTAAAGGGAATGAAATGTTTGTATACAGAGTAACTTGGTTTGGGTTTCAATAAGTTATCTCATCAACTTGACAAAAATGTGCAATCGAATCATTAACTCATTACTTCAAAGTACAATCAGACAATGAAAATTACTGATAATAATTCAAAGTGTAAGCATATCCAAGATTATCCTGTTGTTCTTTTTTCTAATTGAAAAATTAACATGAACTTAATTAT
This sequence comes from Larix kaempferi, assembly GCA_027924585.1. Lineage (NCBI taxonomy): Eukaryota > Viridiplantae > Streptophyta > Pinopsida > Pinales > Pinaceae > Larix > Larix kaempferi. The sequence goes on from BSBM01000196.1 coordinate 13,893,171, forward strand.
TTCTGTGAATCATTTGCAGAAATAGATAAAGATTTTAATTAAATAAATTCAATTAAAACATAAATACAAAAAGTTCACGAATTAAGAGAAATCCAACTTAGAGATCAATGCATTAATGATTAGCTGCAAAATCAACAGTATTAATTGATAATTACGGTGAAGATATCATGTATTATCAAAGAAATTTGACAACTTACACAAAGATAATGCCGAAAGAAACTAACTTCGATTCATTGGTCTGCAAAAAATTACATGATCATAAGTGAACAATGTTTCTCTAGTCCTTCTCTGGCGATTATCTTCCCCCCCTTTCCCCATGAGACTTATATCCCTTTAAAAAATAATTACAAAGATGGTTACGAAGGATAGATTTCCCATGAAAACAAGGATTTACAAAATAAAAACTATTCTAATCATATCATTGTAGGGAATGGTTCATAGCAAATGTTTCACAAAATTTCATAAGATGTCCATCACATAATCGTGGGAAACATCCCGTGATAAACTGTAGAGATTAGCCACGGCCTGCTAGTTGTCTTTGACGGACAGTAAGGGAGCTGCAAAATATATCTTAGAAGATTTATGATGATAAAAAACATTCTCGAAAAATGAAAAGTCAGGAACTTGCTCCTCCTTCAAAGGAATCAATGGAGTGATAGGTTCTTCATTGATTATAATTAAATCTTGGATAATGGTATTGTCTAGATCAGCTTCCTTATTAGTGATCTTCCTTCTCTTCTTCCGAGAGAACTGTATGTAGATGGATTGAATATCAGGTTCTTCTTCACTACCGGTGCTTTCATCAGGAAAACCTGCATCAAAAGGTGGCGACATAGGCTCTTGATACCAAAGAGGCTGAAGTTCTTTCCCTTCACAAAACCTGACCAAAGACTTATGATCTCTCTACATATTTCTCACAATAAAATTGTCAGAAAGAAAAATTATGAAAACCAACCAAGAAAACTCTTCAATTGCAGTGTGGCGAACAACCAATTTCCCATGTTGAAACCTGTATTTAACTAGAGAATAATAAAGATTCTAGAAATGACTGAGCACAATGAATTGGCATGATTAAAATCTTACGGTCTGGAACTTACAATTATCACGTCTATATTGAAATCACTCACATCATGAGTCGACAGAGATTGAATTAAGACAGAATAAAATTGCAATAATTCACATATAATTCATGTCAAATCTTAACACTCAATTGATTTCAAGTTAGTTGAATCAATGATTATCAATCATACGAGGCCGCAGGTGAAAATCACAGTTTAAAAATCTGATTGCAAACCAAAAATGATGAAGGAATACGAAGAAGCGAAATGATCATTGAAAACACAGACACTTCAATATCAGCCGTAGGATCAAAACAAATCAACAGTCAAGATCAAAGCATGTAGGGTGTGGAATAAAAAATGTGGAAATTTTATTCGAGCACATGCACAAACCTTCCCGCAATCCTCAATACGCAAGTTGTGGGTTGCAGGATCTCGACTCTAAACTCTACCAAACGGGAAGTTCCCGCAATCCGCAATTTGCGAGTGCGGGTTGCGGGATCACAAAAATCCAAACTCATTAAAAAAGCGCTCCCACAATCCGCAATTTGAGGGTTGCGGGATAAAAGTGTTTCAAAAAAACTGGAAAACCAAGCTCCCACAATCCACAATTTGCGGGTTGCGGAAAGACATATTTTTTAGGGAAAACCCTGTGCTTTCCGCAAGCCTTAAAAACACACAAAATTAAAGAAATTTTCAAAAGGAAAAATCACTAACTTAATCAAATCAAAGCAAAGCAATGAAAGCATGATGAAAAAAACTTGAAATGACCAAAGAATTTTAATCATTTTCGTTGTATATAAAAAGTTGGGGCTCCCAAGTTTCATTGAAACATGGGATCTGTTGTACCTACAACAAATGGAGACTAACTGGGAAGAACCAGTTATCTCTGAAAATAAAATCCGTAATTGCAAGGAAAACATGTCAGTAAGCTTGATATTTTAACCTGTGATTCAGAAAATGTTCTCATAAAACACAGTCAACATAGCAAAGTTAGTCATATGATTGATATATCCCCTTCGAGAACCAATTAATGATGATGTTCATATGGTAAAGTAGTCTAAGAAGTAAACATAAATCCTTTACCATTATGCAGTCATAGGAAGGAAGTTTATGATGAGCCTTAGAACAAACTTAGAGCCATTCTAGGTTACCAAATATTAAATCACCTTGACTTTATTGATTATTTACTTAAGTACAAAAATATATCCATTTTCTTTCACCCTTTTTTCTTTTTCCTCTTTTTTTTTTATAAACAAAATGCAAATAAACCAACAAGACATCTGCTGATACAAGGCAATGCCATTCACAGAGCTAATCTAGAAACTGAACAAGCTAGCTTGGTAAGGAGACTCCCTGTATTTTAACCTTGACACTAAAAGCAATTACCATGGCTTGGTGACCATAAGTGGTAATTTTAGTCCAAAATCAGACCCATGATCATGGTAGGGATGGATTGCAATAAGACCCCCCATATCCTTATATACAACAAACTGTCTTACAAAGGAAAACAAAAATTTATAAATGCATAGATTACAAGACACTACCATGGCTTGGTGACCATATGACAACAATGTTACTCACCGATGTTTTGTAGATATGAATGGACCGACCTGTGATAGGATCTTCCACCTTTCAACAATGGCTGAAAGTCATCCCCCAAGTTTGGTGGCTTGATGTGGAGATGTCATTATACTCAAACATCTATGAACATAATGGGTTGGATTGTGATAAGACCCCCCATCTTGAAATCTATAATTATTAAAGTGAATTATGTTAAGGTGATCAGAATGATATCCATAATGGTTGAGGCTGACAAAGCTATAAATATATGCTTCCATTCACTAATGAAACATAAGGAAAGAAAACGAATTGCTTCCTCAACTTCAATTAACCATACAAAACATCCATAAAGATATTTGATTAAAGTGGGAAGGTATCAATCAAGGCTCTGCAAAAATTGACTGTTTTAATTTCATGGAAAACATTTTCAACTACAAGCTAAGAGGAATAAAAGCTGACACAATTTACCTTAAAAGCTTCAGACTTAAGTTATCCTGAGACATATTGATCAACCACCTTCACCAGAAGATGTAGTCATTTATTCAAAAATAAAACCAATGTATAAAAGAAATCAAAATGAAAATAAAGCAGAAAAAGCAAACAAACCACACTTTTTGTACAGTAAATGAATCTGATCCATCAAACAAAGTACTTCTTGAGCAATTGCACATTGACTAGGTAGGTGTCTATGATACCCTCTAGTGTCTACAACCGGACAGTACTAGGACCAACCTTTTCTGTAACAATGAATGGTCCTAGCCAAAGGCGTTGGAACTTAGTGTAATCATTCGTGTCCTTGTGTTGTTTATCCCACTTCAACACTAAGTCCCCCACAGTAAAATCCCTGTCAGATGAGGATTTCTCATCAAACCACCTCTTTACTAATTGCTGATGTTGATACAACTTGTTTTTGGACTTCTCCCTGTCTTCTTCCAACTTGAGCAACATATCAATCCTGTGCTGGAGTGGGGAAGAGTCATCGTCTTGTATGGACTGTGCCAATTGCAGTGAAGGAATCATGACGTTGGATGGAAAGATGGCCTCCTTACCATAAACTAAACAATAAGGATAATTTCCTATGGCTTCCTTTGGGGTGACCTAGTCTTCCCAAAGAGCATTGTATAACTAGGTATGCCAATCCTTATGGTGAGTAGAGACTGTCTTCTTTAAGATATTAATCAAGTTCTTATTGGAAGACTCCGCAAGTCCACTGCCTTGTGGATAATAATTGGAAAAAAACTTCAGCTTTATCCCTTTATCAAGGTCATACTGTGTAAGATCAATGGAAGAGAAATATGATGCATTGTCAAATACTAAAAATTTAGGGGCACCAAACCTAGTGACTATTTGGTTTTCAAGAAAGGGTATCACTTGGTTTGTATTGCATTATCTGAGGGGGACCACCTCTACCCATCTGGTAAAGTAGTCTGTGGCTGTTAAAATATACTTGTGCTGTAGGGAGGAAGCATGATTAATGGGTCCAACAAAATCCAGTCCCCATTGCTGAAATGGAAACTGAACAGTCACTAGCTGCAAAGGAAAAGCAGGTTTTTTTACTTTCCCAACACACTTCTGGCATGCTTCACATCTTTTGACATAGGCATAGACATCTTTAAACAAAGTAGGCCAGTAGTATCCTTCCCTAAGGATCTTTTGCGCATTGGTCTCTCCTGAGAAGTGCCCTCCCGCAGGTCCTGCATGAAATTGCAATAGGATATTATCAGTTTCTCCCTTTTATAAACATTTGAGAAAAATACCATCATAATTCTTCCTAAATAAAATGCCATCTATAAATTGATATGGTGTAGCTTTCAACCTTAAAGCTTTGCATTTTTTAAAGTCAAGGGTTTCAGGAGCAAATCCATGATTAAGGAAGAACTTAATGTCATCATACCATTAAGATGCTTGGGTTGTGATAACATTAACAAAACCTATTGTAGTATTCTCCTCTTGTTTCCACTCAACCTACTGGTGTACAGGGTCATTGGATTGAGTGGTTAGCAGACAAAAGCCTTGGCCTTTGACAATATTTACTGGTATGATATCTAAATCATATTCTTGCAGAGCTGTCATCCAGTGAGCTCTCTTTTCCCTTAGTTCTTTCTCAACCAGTACGTTTTTGATAGCTGCATAAGGAACTATGACTTTAGTCTGAGATTTCAATAAATACGGTCTAAAGTGTTTCATGGATTTATAGACTGCGTAAGCTTTTTTGTCAATCTGGGGGTAATTGAGTTCCGCTCCTTTTAAAGTAGAGCTCATGAAAGAAATAGGGATCTCAGCATCATTATCATGTTTCTGTGTCAGGACAACTGCATAGGAGAAATCAGTAGAAAACATATACAGAATAAAATATTTGTTGAAATATGGAGACATCAAAGCGGGGTCTTCTACAATGGCTCTTCGGATTACAACAAAGGCATTCCTTTGTTCCTCGGACCATTTAAACTGAACATCTTTCTTAACCAATTGCTGTAATGGTTTAACAATTTGAGCAAAATTCAGAACAAACCTACAAAAAAAATTAATCTTACCAAGAAAAGATTGCATGGCCTTACGTGAATTAGGTAGACCGATCTTTGAGATGGATTCTATGCGTTCTGGATCGATTATCATGCCTTCTTTCAAAACAATAAAACCTAACAACTTACCCTTGGTGACTGCAAATATCGATTTTTTCGGGTTCAACGAGATCCCAAATCTTCTGGAGCGTTCAAAAACCTGTGTCAAAGCAGTCAAATGTTCATGTCATTTTTTGGAATAAATAGTAACATCATCTAAATATACAATGATAGAATTGTGCAACAAACCCCTGAAAGTTATATCCATAGCTCTATGAAATGTAGCACCTGCATTAATCAACCCAAAAGACGTCCACCTGTAGGCAAAGGTTCCCCAAGGGGTATTGAAAGCTGTTTTTAGTTGATCGTCAGGGGCAACCAGGAATTGGTTATACCCTGAAAAGCCATCAAGGAGAGAAAAAATTTCAGACCCTGCTACCTTCTGTAGAATTTGCTCCATTGGTGGAACAAGGTAGTTGTCCTTCTCGGAAGCTCTATTTAAGTTTTTGAAATCAAAACAAAGTATGATCTCCCCATTCTTTTTACGAATAGGTACCAGATTGGAAATCCACTGCGTATTCCTGACAAGGAATATAATTCTTGCTACCAGTAGCTTTTCAAGCTCTTTCTTTACATAGGGTTCCAAACTTGAGTGCATCTTCCTCAACTTCTGTTGATAAGGTTTTACTTCTGGTTTCATTGGTATATTATGGTGCATGATACTGGTGTCAAAAGTCTTGAGTTCATCGTATGTCCATGCAAAGACATCTTTGAACTCCTTAAAGAGTTTGATAAAATCCCTCTTTTCCTTAGTAGAGCAATCAACCCCTAAATTGATGAAACAAGGGTTTTGTTCAGTTCCTAGGTTGATTGGTTCATAGTTGAGGGATGAACTCTGGGTCTTGCAGTTGGTCCTTTGCTTGAAATTGTCTTGTAGATCATAAAACTTCTCCAATTTGATGACTGATTTAGGGATAAGGTTGGAAGGATCAGACAGACTTCTCATGCTCAGCCTCATCAATTGAAATATCTTGAAAAGTGTCCTAGGATGAGAGAAAGTATAATATTTGTTGGTCATCGTCGAATACTTTCCAATTTGTTACATTATCAGGAATAGAAGGCTTGTACATAAGTTCAATTGAAAACGTTTTAGGGGACAAACCTTCTGGTGGGATCAACCCGGATGCATTATTAGCAATCAAATCTGCATCAAAATTCTGTGATCTTGGGACTGACTTGATATTAAATGTAGAAAAAGAGTTAGTGAGATCTCTTACCAATTTTTGACGGTTAACCAAATGAGGGGACAAACAATGAATCTTGTTCCTCACCCATTTCACTATGATATCAGAATATCCATAGCATTCGATAACTTGTGCACCCATATCAATGGCTTTCTTGAGTCCCTGGACCAGGGCCTCATATTCAACTATATTATTGGTACACTCAAACTCAAGCCTGCAGGAAATCATAGTTTTGGTCCCTTTTGGATCGATTAGGACACAACCTGCACCAGCTCCATCTTTAGATCTGGAGCCATAAAAAAAGAGTCCATGCATTTAAGTCTAACCTAAAATTTGTATTTACGTTATATACATTATGGACAATAGTACCTGAGAATGGAATAGAGGTGAGATTGACAATTTGGGACTGATTTGGTATATTCTCAGCTGGTGAAAAATTCGCAGGTAGGTCTCCAAAGAAAGTATCAAAAGTATAATGTTCCACATGTGAACTAAAGTATGCAGCAGGCTCACTGAGATCATTCAAATTTGTGACAATCTGCTTCATATAAGGCTCCCTGCTGATTTTAATTCTGTTTGGCCTTCCATTGTAGGGAAGCCATAAGTGAGACCAATCAGTAGCAAAGTAGCCTTTAAGCTTCTTTGACCAATCTCTACTCAGCCACATGCCATACATCTCTGGAATGTCAGCCCGAATGATATCCACTGTCTGGTGGATTCTGGGGTCATCAAATAATGTTAACAAGACATTTTTCAGTTCTCCCACTACCCTTACTTTGGATCTGTCCAATTGGACAATTTGTGTAGGGCATGGCTCCCAAGAGGCATTTAATTTCTTGCAGATAGACAGAGGCATCACATTTGATGAAGCCCCTGAATCAATCATACAATTATGGACATTTCTATTGAAGACTTCAAAAGTAAGCAAGAAAGGAGGTGTCTTTTTGCTATGTGGCTTATGATTTCCATTTTTAGAGTATATTTCCAAATTGTTGTTCTGAGTTTCCCTAGACTTGTTGACAATCATACTTTTGGGAAAACTATCTCATATTGTAGGGATTTTCAGAATATCAAAGAGGGAAATATTAGCTTTCATTCTTTTTAAGTCATCAATTAGATTGTATTCTATTTCAGGAATAAGAGTGTCCTTATGTACTGGTGCTTTACCTCTATTTGGTGTGGGTGATGAAGTGGAAGCTTCTTGTGTGGGTTGTCCTTTACTCCTTGTATTGTAAGGGTGTTGGACATTGAAGACAACCTCAGGCTCATCTTCCTCCTCAGCCGTAGGAAGCTCTGAGAAGAAGCTAATTGAGTTTATCTACTGATCTTCTTCTTCGTTTGGGGGTTCAGGATCTTGATTCTCTTGTATATTTTGATCTTGTTGATCAGGGGAATTATGTGATTCTGAAACCAAATCCTTAAAGATAGAAATAATTTCTTCGATGTTCAATCCTTCATCAGGGTTTGGTGGAACTTGGTTTTGTGGGGGCTGGTAAGGTCTTCTGAAAGGTTGTATGTTTAACCCCCTATTATTGTTTTGGTTTTCTGTGTTTCTTTTCTTCAGGTCTACAATTTCATTTGAGATATTCTGTAGGAACTTATTCATATCAGTCATCTCAAATGGGTCCTTGTTTTGCACTGTGGGTTTTGGAGTATTTTCTTGCTTTCTTTTGGAGGTTGAAGGTTGATTTGATGGGACATCAGGATTATATTTTAGATAGTATATGTCTTTCTCAACCTGGATAGCCTCAAAAAAGGCTTCCTGCAAAGTATCTTTTCGTGCTCTTTTCACCCACATAGTGATGGGAACAGGTAAACCCTTCACGTAATAAGAAACTAACAATTCTTCTGCAGGGAGAAGAGTAACAGGGATTCTATTTTTCAAATACGAAAACCTTTGATTATAATCCTTTACCCTCTCCTTACCTGTAATTTTCATTGAGGATAAGTCTAAAACCAAGTCTTCTGGAGTCTTATCATCTCCAAATTTATGGATAAACAATTTTTTGAAGTCATCATGAAGGAATGGATTGGGGTTGTAGGGAAAAGTACCATGTGGATGTTTTTCCCTCGAAAGTATATGGGAACAACCTACAAACTACATCCTCATGAACGACACTCCTAAGCCTAATGACCTACATGAAGGTTTTGATGTGATCGAGTGTAGGTGATTTGTCATCAGGGTTAAACTTGGGAAGCCATTTTTAAGGATTTTTGGGTAGTCTGTGTTGTTCACCAACAACGAACACAGCATCCTGGTCCATCCAGGGTCTGTTTGCACCTTCTTCCATGGGTAAGTCTTCGGAATTTGAACTGGATGATGAATCACTGCCAGATGATTTGTTGAATGAGGATGATGAAGATGAAGGAGGTGTTGGTGGTGGTCCACCTGTGGCAACGTTTGGTTGGTATTGATCTGTTTCATCGAATAATATATTGAGATTGAAATCGGGAAGAAGATTGTGGCAAGGTGAATTATGTGGTTCAGGGTTTGGATGATCTGAATCTTCATTATTCAAGTTATTAGCTTGCATATCAGTGTTCTGGTGATGAATTGCTGCTAGTGCTTGGTTACATTCTTCAACGACCCTTCGTTGTAACCTAGCAACACTATCAGAAGAAACTTTGAGCAATTGCTTGAGTGTAAGGGGTCCCCTAGTGGGTGATAGAAAAATAAATTTGTCGCCCCTTCTAGTTTCCTGCTCTGTCACAGGGATGGCAGGAATAACGGTTGGATCCTATACCGGTTTCTCTACAAAGGTAGATGCGTGTATATCACTACGGGTGACAATCGGTATTCTTGTTTGAGGAGGTTTGATGGTATTGCGTTTAGGCATAATTTGCACTTGGCCCTCCTTCTAGTGCCATTTGTTGAAGCCTCAGATGAGTAGGTGCTGGAATGGGTTCTAAGGCTAATAACAGAGGGGGAAAACCCAAACTGAAAGGATTCAAAAGGTCCTACGCAATAACAGTACTATCCCCAGCCTGTTTGGAATAGTAATCTCCCACGGATACAAAGGCCTCCGCTGGCACTTATGGGGTTTGATCCTAGAAGGATATGTCTTCCTGAAACGGAAGCACAAAAGTGTTCTGATTCTAAAATGGATCTAACCCTAAAACAACTCTACCTTAAAAGAAATCTAAAGCTAAGTAAGATATAATCTAAAGAGAGTGAAATGTTTGTATACATTGTAACTTGGTTTGGGTTTCAATAAGTTATCTCATCAACTTGACATAAATGTGAAATCGAATCATTAAATCATTACTTCAAAGTACAATCAGACAATGAAAATTACTGATAATAATTCAAAGTGTAAGCATATCCAAGATTATCCTGTTGTTCTTTTTGCTAATTGAAAAATTAACATGAACTTAATTATTTATGTGAATCATTTGCAGAAATAGATAAAGATTTTAATTAAATAAATTCAATTAAAACATAAATACACAAAGATCGTGAATAAAGAGAAATCCAACTTAGAGATCAATGCATTAATGATTAGTTGCAAAATCAACAGTATTAATTAATAATTACGGTGAAGATATTAGGCATTATCAAAGAAATTTGACAACTTACACAAAGAGGATGCTGAAAGAAACTAACTTTGATTCATTGGTCTGCAAAAAATTACATGATCACAAGTGAACAATGTTTCTCTAGTCTTTCTTTGGTGATTATCTTCCCCCCCTTTCCCCATGAGACTTCTATCCCTTCAAATAATAATTACAAAGATGGTTACAAAGGATAGATTTCCCATGAAAACAAGGATTTACAAAATCAAACTATTCTAATCATATCATCGTAGGGAATGGTTCATAGCAAATGTTTCACAAAATTTCATAAGATGTCCATCAAATAATCATGGGAAACATCCCGTGATAAACTGTAGAGGTTAACCACAGCCTGCTAGCTGTCTTTGAAGGATAGTAAGGGAGCTAAAAAATCTCTCTTAGAAGATTTATGATGATCAACAACGTTCTCGAAAACTGAAAAGTCGGGCACTTGCTCCTCCTTCAAAGGAATCAATGGAGTGATAGGTTCTTCATTGATTATAAAATCTCGGATAATGGTATTGTCTGGATTAGTTGCCTTCTCAGTGATCTTCCTTCTCTTATTCTGAGAGAATTGTATGTAGATGGATTGAATATCAGGTTCTTCTTCACTATCACTGCTTTCATCAGGAACACCTGCATCAAAAGGTGGCGACATAGGATCTTGATACCAAAGAGGCTGAAGTTCTTTCCCTTCACAAAACCTGACCAAAGACTTATGATCTCTCTACATATTTCTCACAATAAAATTGTCAGAAAGAAAACTTATGAAAACCAACCAAGAAAACTCTTCAATTGCAGTGTGGCGAACAACCAATTGCCCATGTTGAAGCCTGTATTTAACCAAATAATAATAAATATTCCAGAAATGATTGAGCGCAATGAATTGGCATGATTAAAATCTTACGGTCTGGAACTTACAATTATCATGCTTGTATTGAAATCATGCACAACATGCGTCGACAAAGATTGAATTAATACAAAATAAAATTGCAATAATTCACATATAATTCATGTCAAATATTAGCACTCAATTGATTTCAAGTTAGTTGAATCAATGATTATCAATCATATGAGGCCACAGGTGAAAATCACAATTTAAAAATCTGATTGCAAACCAAAAATGATGAAGGAAAACGAAGAAGCGAAATGATCATTGAAAACAAAGACACTTCAATATCAACCGTAGGATAAAAAAAAATCAACAGTCAATATCAAAGCATGCAAGGTGCGGAATAAAAAATGCGAAAATTTTCTTCGGGCACATGCACAAACCTTCCCGCAATCTGCAAGTTGCGGGTTGCAGGATCTCGACTCTAAACTCTACCAAACAGGAAGTTCCCGTACTCCGCAATTTTTAGGTGCGGGTTGTAGGATCGCAAAACTCCAAACTAATTTAAAAAGCGCCCCTGTAATCCGCAATTTGCGGGTTGAGGGTTGTGGGATAAAAGTGTTTAAAAAAAACCGAAAAACCAAGCTCCCGCAATTCGCACTTTGTGGGTTGCGGAATCGCGGGATTGCGGTGTTGTGGAAAGACAAATTTTTAAGGGAAAAACCTGTGCTTTCTGCAAGCCTTAAAAACACACAAAATTAAAGAAATTTTCAAAAGGAAAAATCAATAACTTAATCAAATCAAAGCAAAGCAATGAAAGCATGATGAAAAAAACTCGAAATGACCAAAGAATTTTAATAATTTTCGTCGTATATAAAAAATTGGGGCTCCCAAGTTTCATTGAAACATGGGATCTGTTGTACCTACAACAGGTTCCAATAAAGATATCCAACAATTTATCATCTAATATTCCCTCCACTATAAGACTCAACTTTTGAAATTGTTGAATGTGCTCGCTTACTTAACCCTTTTTCCTTATATTTATCAATTGGGTAAAGAAGGAATTGCTCTTAACATCATCATGATATGATATCAATTCTTATGTTAAAATGGATCAAGAGATAATGGAGTTATTTTTGCATTCACAAAGCCATTGGTACCACACAAACTGCTCAGGTTCTAAATATAAAGATACAATAGGTACCTTTTGGAGATTTGGCACTTGATGTATATAAAAAATTGCTCCATTTGGAATATCCATGTTATGGGGTCCTTTCCGTCAAACTTCCTCATGTCAATCTTGGGGTGTTGGATACCCCTTTGGGACCATCCATGGTTACTTCCATTACTAGAATCAATTCTTCTTGGAATATTCTTATCCATGGAAGGTTTCTCAACACGGAAATTAACTTTATCTTCCTGAGTACCTTGGAAAACATCATCACCTGTAGGGAGATTTTCCATTGAATTTTGTATGAGATTAGAAATATTTTTCATATTTTCCTCCATCATATTCTCCATACATACCATCCTTTCCTCTAAATTAAGTAAATCAACTGTTTTCACAGACCCTTTAATCATATCTTCCAAATTGGACATTAAAAAAGATAGGTCTTCACTTTCATCGTAGGTCAGGGATGAATCCTCTGGTGGTTTGAGTGGAGTGTGATTTTTTCCGCTACCTTTTGGTGGAATTTTGAACAATATAAATATATATCACACCTTGATTTCACCTAAAATATATCCTTCTACCAAAAGTCACTTCAAAAATTAAAATGGCGTACCTTTTTCCAACCCTGATTTGAACGTTGATTTGCAAGTAAGGAAATACAAAATTTTTGGCCCCTATGAGTCTAAAATCTTGACCTGTGGTATCCTAATATGTCATCTTTCCAATTCTACAGATCTTGTTGAATTTGGATGTGCCAAAAATTATTTGTGACAATTTTTCCAACACTTGTTATTTTTGGATTTTTTAGAAGAGAGAGAGTGTAGGGACTAACACGTGTCCAAATTTTTTAATATGATTATGAAATTGCTAAAGCAAATACTATGGTTTTTCTTCTTTCAGATACAGTTGGTCTCACTCAATTTGAATCTCACATGCTCCAGATAAACAATTTTCCCTAGAACACCTGTTTGAGACTATCTTTTGGGCTAGTTAGAAGCCCTAACTCCTCGAGGGTATAAATACAAACCTGTAATGATTTAGGATCTTCAAATTCTATCACAATTATTTAATCCCATTTTCTAGATGGGTTCCAAGTTTAACTGTTTGAAATCTCATAGAAAAAATATATAGTGAAAATTCCAATATGACTTGTTTTGGAAGTGTCCAAGCTATGATTCCAAATGTTAAGCAACAAATTCCCCAAAAGAGCATGAAAATAGCATTAATAGAGTAGAAAGAGTAATCTACACTGTGATAATGAAGAAAAGGAATGAATAGAAAGCCTCTTCGAGGGGAAACCTCCTTATACAATGTACTACGTACACAGGAAAAGACAAGTTGTGATGATTCAAATAAAAAGGTCTCCTTCTTATATATATGAGACAAAGAGGTACAATTACAACTAATGGACACAAGCCGAAAGAACTAATATAATAATACTAATGGAAATAACCACTAATATATGCAAGCCGACATATATGTAATGAGCCACAATATAGGGGGTAATGTGTCAACATTTAGGGCTTAACATAGGAGGAGTTTGGTCAGTAGCCTCAAAGTTTGGTGGGTTTCATAATTATGTCTTCAAAATGGGAAGGAGCAGTCACATCAATTTGAGATAACTTATGTCCATTACACTTATGACCTAGAGAATAATTTTCACCACAATCATAGAAGATTCCTCGCCTTTGTTGATCTACCATTTCTATTGGAGGCAACCTTTGTACTTTCAAGGTAAGAGAACAAATTTTACTCAAGGAATTAACACATGCAGGGTGTGAGCATGGAATGAACGAGGGTTTTTTGGTTTATTGTGATGAACAAAGTTTTTTTACTAAAGAAATATCCAAAAACATATGATAAATTACAAAAATCCATATAGGAATATATTTGAGTAATGAATAAGAGATAATTTAAGATACAATGAGAGTGTCGTATAAATACAAATCCTAAAGGCACTTATAACAACTGTTCATGAAGGGATGTGTCCCTTAGTTAACTATTAATTATTATTATTATTAATATTTATGTGATATTATGTATGTTACATTGCCTTCCCCTTAAAAATGATTTGTCCTCAAAGCATAATTATTAAAAGTATTTCCTTTAACTCTCATTTTGGCTTGCAATGTCTTTTCAAGATCTTTTGTGCTTGTAGTTGCAACTCTTGACAAAACAAGATGATATGATTTACGAATTCGAAAATGAAATTGTTGCATCGACTATGAATCGATCCACCCCAAGTTGATCTTTACTAGAACTTTTTGTTGATCAACTATTTGGATAGAACTTCTAATTTTCGGCCTCCACACAAGTTGTCAATTTTGTCTCTCTTATTTTTCACATTTGTAGTTGGTCTATATGAATGAAAATTATTGTTTATATATATTTTTATATTTCCATTGTCCATATCGATTCTTGTGTTTTGGATGATAATATGTACATCGGTCGTTTCCATAAGTGCTTCTGCGAATCTTTTTTCTTTGAGTTGTCACTATACACAAGTCGACTACTTCTTGAATGGTGTCCCTTTTCATTCCCTCGCTCTGGTTCTTCTTCCCAATTAACTCCCATGCTTGTTTCCGTGCACCTACTCTCCAAAAGAAATCCATGTCCTAGTGTTTTCTTTTTATACATTTTTGTAAGTTAGTTATGTAACTAATTTTTAGTTATAGTTATTAAATTTCCCTAATTCTATCAAAATTGGGACATGACATTCAACTAGTGATGATATAGTCACTAGTCAGCGTTGTACCTTCTTCAAAGTCAACAACATTTTAGTCGTGCCCCATTCACAACATTTTTGAATACATGAACTTGTAGGGTTTTTATTCTAATTGACCCATCGCTATTGAGTTATTCGACAATATATGGTCCTAACCATCCGGTCTGAAGATTTTTTGGTTTTCCTTTTATCCGAATGTTATATAATAGCGCTAAGTCACCAATGGATATGCATTTGATTTTAATATTTTGGTTATGCCAAGATTTTTGTTGCATCTTCTGAACTTCCTAGTGGTGTATAGAAATCATTCTTTCTTTTTCCAGCTTTTGTAAATCAGAAATTCTATGTTGAGTCACTTGAAGGGTGTTAATGTGAAAAAATTGAGCAATCATGGGTGCTTGTTGTTTGAAATTTAGAGGTACGTCTACTTCTTGATCATATACTAGCTTAAATGGAGTTTGACCCGTCGATATTTTGTATTCTTTTCTATATGTCCATAATATTGCGTGGATTTTTTTATCCCATTCATCTTTGCCAATGTTGAAAATATTTGTTAATCCTTTGGCCAATGTTTTGTTGAATGACTTGACTACTCCATTCGATTATGGATGGTAGGATGCACTTTTGTGATGATCTATCATGAATTATTTGGTTGACATATCGATAGTTTTATTTATAAAATGCGTTCCTTAATCACTAATGAGTGTTAGCGAGCACCCAAATCATGTAATGATATTTTTATATAAAAATCGGGCTCCGACTTCCATGGTGCATGCTTCAACTGGTTTCACCTTGCCCCATCTAGTCAGGTATTCTACTGCACTAATAAGGTATCACACTCATGTACAATGATCAAGCTTTGGAAATGGTCTGATGAAATCAATTGCCTAGATTTCGAATGTAAGGACGGGGTTTACAGATATTAATGGCATGTCATGTCATCTCAATGTTCAACCCATTCTTTGACATTTATTGCACTTATTTACATGTGATTTCCAATCCTTATGGAGTGATGGCCACCATAGTCCATATTGTAAGACTTTTATGGCGGTCGTGTTGGCATGGAAATGACCTCCTATAGGTCGTAAGTGTGCTTCTTCTACAACATATTGTCGTTCATGCTCAATTGTAGACCGACGTAGCATGTTTTTAGGTGCAAGATTGTATAAGTATCCGTTGATTAATGTGTATGGTGTTGCTTTCATTGCTAGGATATTTTTATTTTTCTATGATGTTCCTTGAGGGGCCTAACCTTCTTGAAGGAATTCTACAATACCTGCTAATTCTTTTGGTATAGCTTCCACACTAAAAATATGTGCATTGGGCAATTCATCATCTATGCCAACTGAGTCTTCTCTTGTTTCAATACGCGACAAGTGGTTGGGGCCAACATTTGACTTACCTGGTCGGACTAAAATTTCAAATTCAAATTCTTGAAATAGTAGGAGCCATCAACATATACGACCATGGTGGAGAGGTTTATTCACTAAATTTTTGAGGGTTTGATGATCTGTATAAAATACAAATGGGTTAGCCAATAAATAATGCCGATATTTTTGCAATGCAAATATCATTCCCAGTGATTCATGTTCAGTTTTTGAATAGTTTCTTTCAACTTTATTCAATTTTCGACTTGCATATTCATTTGGGTAGTCAATTCCGTCATCTCTAGGTATTGATGTATATGTAACTTCGGAATGTATTTCATATATGTATATTGTACTCATATAGAGATGGTATT
This sequence comes from Larix kaempferi, assembly GCA_027924585.1. NCBI lineage: Eukaryota > Viridiplantae > Streptophyta > Pinopsida > Pinales > Pinaceae > Larix > Larix kaempferi. The sequence continues at coordinate 13,909,618 of BSBM01000196.1, forward strand.
ATTCCTCTATACGGAAGTGTTTGTATTCCTATAGAGATGTTATTATTCCTCTATACGGAAGTGTCGTCATTTATATTGTAAGTGTCGTAACTTATACTTGATGGGTGATTAGACCACCTTGTTGGGGTTGGCCTTGTATAAGTCATGTGGGTTGAAGGGTTATTAGACCACCCTATTGGGGGTCGGCCATGTGGGTCAAAGGGTTATTAGACCACCCTATTGGGGGTCGGCCATGTGGGTCAAAGGGTTATTAGACCACCCTATTGGGTGTCGGCCCAGTCAGCATTATGTTATGTGGTTAAGTTAAGTCCGACCTAGTAAAGGTTATTAAGCAAGTCAAGTCAAGTGTAAATAGAGTGCGGGAGGCACTCTATTTCATCATTCTATTCTCCCTCACACTCTTGGGAGAGTGGCGCACTTGTGGAGGAGGAGAATCTGCTGCTAGGAGATGTCTATTTCTTATGCTTGGGTTGTATCGTTGCTCTATCTATATCTAAGGAAGTTATTGGGGTTTTTCACCTTTATGGTTTTCCCCAAGTAAACTTTGTGTCTCTTGTGTGCTTGCATTATTGTGTCCATGATTGATATGCTGCAGATATCCTGTATATGTTGTTCTCTCAGTTAAGATCCTATATCATATTGAAGTAAATTCTGAAAAATTAACATGGTATCAGAGCTATCCTGAAAGAAGGCATGGTATGGCATGTATGACACTTGTTGCACTTACGATGCTAGGGCTTGATATAGAAAAAACCAGTCATCATATCACTTTCGCTATAAATAAATTTCAGCAAGGTCTCAGGCTTTGAAAATCGTACAAGAAAAAGATAAGATCCCCATGTACCTTGTGTCCAAAGGAAAACCTCTAATTCGTTGTATTTTGTGATTTATGATCTGTACAATATAGGGTTTCTGCCTCTTCCAGATCTCAGTCATAAACAGGTGACCTTGGAAAAAAGGTCATAACTTGGGATAGGAAGCTGCAAATGAAATTTAGTAAAAAGTGACAGATAGTGCACGGACTTAAATTTCTCAGGTAACTTTTTCATAGTCCGAAACTGAACCAGTGACACGTGGCACGTTGTACAAGTTCGCTCTCCTATTTTATCCCATAAACAGGTCACGTTGCAACACTTGGCATAATTCTCTCTTAGAGAATCCATTTGAGGTCAGACCTATGGGGTTGGAAAGACAACATGTCAGGATATCACAAGAAACATTTTCAGACCCTGTGGATCAAAATGTTTGGAGGTACACTATAAACAATTAGGTACATATTTCTGTCAAAACAGAATTATTTTTTAGCACCTTCATTCATGGCTTCCGAAATTTAGGGTTTCGGAGAAAGTTGGAATTTTTGTAATTGGAGACTATGAATGAATGCTACTCATAAAAATTGAAATTTAGAGACTAAGATCAGAATTTTTGGTTGGGCAGAAGGCCGGGCTTGATCAAACCCTAGTTCGGGACTTTGATCGGAAAAGTGGAAAATTAGGGCTTCTGCAAAAATGGAAATTTTTGAAATCTGTGACCATGGCTGGAAGATCCTTAGAAAAATAGAAGCTTAGAGATTTTAATTGAACCTTTTGATTGGGCAGAAGGGTGGGCTTTATCAAACCCTAGTTCAGGGTCATGTCCAGTGAATCTGGAAGTTTCAAAGGAAAATTTTGAGGGGTGAAACTTTGCAGTTTTCAAATTATGAGTATACCAGCTTGATCATCTCATCAAGGTACATATTTCTATCCTTTCAGAAGTTTGAAATTCAAAGTTTGAATTTTTAGGGTTTCTCTGACAAACCCTAATCCAACACCAGATCCAGTTCCTACCAATCTAGTGGATTGGGTTAATCCTATAAGAGAATGGATTGGTCACCTACATAAGTGAAGAAGTTCCTGTTTTAGAGGGAGATGAAGCTAAGGCCTTACATAAGAAGATTACAAGCAATCTCGACAGGTATGACTCATCTAGGTATATTTCGAGATTTGTTCATGATTAAGTTGATGGTATGTTTGTATTCATGTTATTACGGCTAGTACAATCTTGATTAAATTTAGACTTGTCGTATCACCTTAATACAATTATGAATGTATGATAGAAGATATTCATTGATTAGGGTGTTGACACTTATGATTGTACTAATGCATTATGGTGTTGTATGAGGTTTATGTTGCTCGCTAACATGAAAGGTACACCAAGAAAGACAAATCATGTTCTAGTTCAAGAACATATGATCATGATGAGATGAGGACAAAGATTCATCCATTGTCATGAATCACTTAGAAGATCTATTTGCGAGGTATGTATAACTTGGTTCTATAATGGTTAACCTCTGAGATATGCAGGTTACTAGCATAAGTCATTGAAGAGAACAAGAAGACATCATGTGGGTATATTTGACATAACTAGCTAACATACCAATCCACGTATGTTTTTTCCTATATCAAGTTAGAATCCTACCTTGTGTTAGGATCCCTTATATAAGTATACTTGGTATGATTGGTTATGTTTATTCATAAAGTTAGAAATGTAAATAATCAAGGGTTTATGCATTTTATGTCTCTTATCTTGATTAATGATTTAACTAACCGGAAGAGTCCTATGATCAAATAAGAATATGCATGAGTAAAAGAAGACTTCCCTGAAACCTTGAGTACTAATGTTTATTATCTGTGTTTGAAATGATCATGACTATACATGTTTAAGATTATTGTGTTTTGATAGTATTAAGATTATAGTAATGAATGTGTGATTATGTATGAGACCTCGAGGATAACACAATGATGATACTAATAAGCATGTATAGTGATGGATATAAGTTCAAGGATAGGTAATCCAGGAATCAAAGATCAAGAGGGAGCACACTCCAGTAGTTTCTACAAGGATGCAGATATTCAGAGGGAGTTGACCACTTCTCACAATCCACATTAGAATGGAGTTGCAAAGATTTAGAGGGAGTCCACCCGACAACCAAACAAAGATAAGTATTTGAATTGTCATTTCTTACATATTTATTTGTTTAAATAATGTTGTTCAATGATGTATGTGATTACGTTCCTAGACTTAGGTTGTGTATTATGCATTGCATTAATGAACAATATACTACTAATATGCATGTGATGGGTAAGTGGCCTATGGCACTGTACAACATTCCATTGCTACTTATCTAGAATCAAACCTCTTTGCTGACATGTTGGGAGTAGTGCAAACTCTTAACAATGTTCTGGTAGAGATTGGAAGGCATCTAGAAAGTAACAGGATATGGATGAATGTTGTATTGAAGTATTGGCTAAAATAATTGCATGACTGTATGAAATATTTCTTTATGTGTAAGAATTTGTTCTGATAATTATGAGATGGTTCTAATCATGCAGTTTAACTTGTTTTGTAGGAAAGATCGTATATCATCACCTACAAAAAAAGGACTACAACATTTGTTTCAACAACAAAGTTATCTATTGAAGATATTGAAGTTCCCAGGATTCGGGAAGAATGCCATGATCGAGGAGTACCAGTCGATCATGAAGAATGATGTGTGGGATGCAGTCCCAAGAACTGAAGGGAAGTCTGTTGTGACTTCCAAATGGATCTATAAAGACAAGCATGCTGCAGGTGGCAGCATAGAGACTTTTGCTCCGGTAAGCCAGATCCACTTCCATCAGATCAATACTTTCCCTGGCTGCAGTGATGAAATGGAAGATACACCAGATGGATGTCAAGACAACTTTCTTGAATGGTGTAGTCGAAGAGGAAGTGTATGTGGAGCAGCCACTTGGTTTTGAGACACATGACGGGAAGTCATATATGTGTAGAAATTGGTATGATAGGATAGACAACTTTCTATCCAGTTTGGGCTTTACCAAGAGTAAAGTGGATTCCAACCTTTACTACAAGGTTGAGGAAGGCAATCCAGTGATACTACTTTTGGATATGGATGACCTGTTTATTACAAGTGAAGATAGATTGATTTCCGACACATAGCCGAAGCTTGAAGAACTTGTGGATGATGCACTATTTTCTAGGTATGGAGGTGTGGCAGAGTGCAGATGGAATATTCCTTGGATAAGGGAAGTATGCAGTAGAGATCCTAAGAGGTTCGGGATGATGGATTGCAAGGCCATGGCCACACCTATGGCATCAAACCTGAAGCTTCTGTGTGATGCTTCATCTGAGCTGGTTGATGTCTCTATGTATCGTCAGATGATTGGGTCCTTGATGTACTTGATGAACACGAGACCAGATATTTGCTTTGCGGTGAACACATTGAGCCAGTTCCTAACGGATCCGAGGAGTGTTCACCTGATTGCTGTAATGCATATTCTGAGGTACCTAAAGGGTACAGTTGATTATGGGATCAAGTATGATGCGAATCAAAAGTTTAACCTGCAGGGTGATGTTGATTCAGATTGGGTAGGAAGTGCTGCAGATAGGAAGAGCACATCTGGGTGCTGCTTCAGTATGGGATCAGGTGTGATCTCTTGGCTTAGCAGGAAGTAGTCCCGCATAGCACTGAGTACAGTTGAGGCAGAGTATGTTGCAGCTTGTTCGGCTAGTTGTGAGGTAGTATGGCTTCGGAAGCTACTGTCTGAGCTATTTGATCTCCCGCTAGAGGCTACTGGTATCTTTTGTGACAACCAGAGTTGTGTGAAGCTGTCTGAGAACCCAGTGTTCCACGACAGGTCAAAACACATAGAGATCAAATATCACTATATCAGGGATATGGTGCAGAGAGGAGCAATGCAGCTCCTGTATGTTGCGATGTATGATCAGATTGTAGATGTACTAACGAAGCCATTAGCCAGAGTGAAGTTCAAATAATTTAGGGAGAGGCTTGGTGTTCTTTAGATCGATGACACTTCGAGGAAGAAGTGATGGAGACATTTGCTGAGGCTATTCCAAGCATGTTGGAAGGAGGATCCTTCACATGGCTGTGGATGTAAGCACTAGATGATGAGCATTAGGATGATGCTCCAGTTACTGCTCTGTATGCATCATGTTGGATGCTGGATATGATCAGTTGGATCATTTATATTTATGTATGTACGCATCATGTTGGATGATGGATATGTATCAGGTAGATACTTGTATGATCAGGTAGATTATGTACTTATGTATGTATCAGGTGGATACATTATGTATATCAGACGGATGCATTGCATGATTAGGTAGATCATATATGATATGTATCATGTAGATACTCTGTATGCATCAGATGGATATATTGTTTGATCAGGGTGATCACAGATGATGAGCTTCAGGATGTTGCTCCAGATGATATGCATCAGGTTGATGCTATGATGATCGGGATGATCACAGATGACGAGCTTTAGGATGTTGCTCCAGATGATATGCATCAGGTTGATGCTATGATGATTGGGATGATCACAGATGACGAGCTTCAGGATGTTGCTCCAGATGATATGCATCAGGTTGATGCTATGATGATTGGGATGATCTCAGATGACGAGCTTCAGGATGTCGCTCCAAATGATATGCATCAGGTTGATGCTATGATGATGATCAGGTTGATCATGTGATGATGTACATCAGGATGATGTATGGTGAGTATCGGTTTGATACTCTGTGGCCGTGGACAGGTTGTGCAGGTAGCATAGAAAAGATCCCGAGAGATCTTATAGTCTGCGCTAGGATGCTCTTTCGAGGTTTTTCTACATGTAGCATAGAAAAGATCCTTTAAAAACTGAACAGGTAGAGCAGTGTGCTCGTAACATCCTGGGTTTCTCTATCGAGATACTATAGTCTGCGCTAGGATGCTTTGAGTAGGTTTTGCTACAGTTTCGCATAGAAAAGATCCTTTAAAAACTGGACAGGTAGAGCGATGTGCTCATAACACCCAGGGTTTCTCTATCGAGATCCGAATAGGTAGAGTGGTGTGCTTGTAACATCCTGGGATGCTCTGAGTAGGTTTTGCAAAAGTTCACATAGAAAAGATCCTTTAAAATTCGGACAGGTAGAGCGATGTGCTCGTAACATCCTGGAATGCTCTATCGAGATCCAAACAGGTAGAGCGGTGTGCTTGTAACATCCTGGGATGCTCTGAGTAGGTTTTGTGAAGGTCAACATGTAAAAGAACCTATAGTTTGCGCTAGGTTTTGTTGATGCACGTAATTAGTCCTAAGATCCACAGTATGGCCATTGATGATGAAGACCTACAGGTGGCGGGCCTACATCCAGTATGAAAAAGGACTAGCTCTGTAGAACTTCCTATGACGAGTAGATTCAAAGATTGATTGAGATAGCAGTAGCAGTTATGATGACAATTATCTAGTGACGATGATCCAGAGAAGAATACTTGTGCTAGAAGACCTGTGTCGAGAAATACCTTCCTAGTTAAGAGGGAGTGTTGATGTATATGTAACTTCGGAATGTATTTCATATATGTATATTGTACTCCTATAGAGATGGTATTATTCCTCTATACGGAAGTGTTTGTATTCCTATAGAGATGTTATTATTCCTCTATACGGAAGTGTTTGTATTCCTATAGAGATGTTATTATTCCTCTATACGGAAGTGTCGTCATTTATATTGTAAGTGTCGTAACTTATACTTGATGGGTTATTAGACCACCTTGTTGGGGTCGACCCTGTATAAGTCATGTGGGTCGAAGGGTTATTAGACCACCCTATTGGAGGTTGGCCATGTGGGTCAAAGGGTTATTAGACCACCCTATTGGGTGTTGACCCAGTCAACATTATGTTATCTGGTTAAGTTAAGGCCGAACTAGTAAAGGTTATTAGGCAAGTCAAGTCAAGTATAAATAGAGTGCGGGAGGCACTCTATTTCATCATTATATTCTCTCTCACACTCTCGGGAGAGTGGCGCACTTGTGGAGGAGGAGAAGCTGCTGCTAGGAGATGTCTATCTCTTATGCTTGGGTTGTATCATTGCTCTATCTATCTCTGAGGAAGTTATTGGGGTTTTTCACCTTTATGGTTGTCCCCAAGTAAACTCTGTGTCTCTTGTGTGCTTACATTATTGTGTCCATGATTGATATGTTCTAGATATGTTGTACATGTTGTTCTCTCAGTTAATATACTAGATCATATTGAAGTAAATTCTGAAAAATTAACACTAGGTTGTGTTAGTATTGTGCCGAAAACGATGCCTAAGGCATCTATGTGTACATGGAACTTTTTTGGCTAGTCAGGAAATTTAAGTATTGGGGATTCAACTAGTTTTATTTTAAGAAATTCGAGGATTCTTCGCATTCTATAGTCCATAAGAATTCAACCTGTAGTATGAGTAAGTCTTCTAGGGGAAACCTAATGTTGAAATAGTGCTACATAAAGTTTCTGTAATATCCCGTATGGACTAGCAGAATTCTAACTTACTTGCGATTTACTAGAGGTGTTAAGTCAAGGATGACTTTGATTTTAGCTAGAGCCACTTTTATGCAATCTTTGTACACAACATGTCCCAATAGTACTCCTATTGGCATGACATATATACATTTATTTATATTTAAGGATAACTGTATTTGTCTACATCTTTCTAGCATTAGGCAAAGCCATTATACATGGTATTTGAGCATTGAATAGATAGTCTAGTCCTCGAAATAGACTACCATTTTTTTTATAAAAGTTCTTAGAAATATTTTATAACTATTATGGCGAAGAAAACTGGGGTGTTCTTTAAGCCAAACAACATGACCTTGTAGGCGAATGATCCAAATTTGCAAACAAATGTAGTTCTATGTTGGTCTTCTTTTGCTATGGGGACCTAGTTATAACCAAAAAACCTGTCGGTGAATGAGTAACATTAATCTCCAGTAACTTCATTGATTATTTCATCGGTGAAAGGAGTTAGGAATGGGTCTATAAGACTAAATTGATTAATACCTTTGAAGTCAACACAAACATGGGGTCTCTTTGGGTCATGCTTCTTTGGCTGGATGACCATTGGGATGGCCCATTTCGACTGATCTACTGGATATATTATTTTTTCTTTTAACATATTCTGAATTTCTTTCTTGATTATATCTTTATATGTATGTGCTAACTTGTATGGCCATTTTTTAACAAGTTTGGAATCAGATAATATGTTGATCTCCATCTCTTGCATTTGTTGTACGGGTCCTATTAAATATTTATAGTCCAATGCAAATACATATTGATATTATTTAAGAAAATTGGTTATTTTTGTAGTCTGTTGTTCTGACCAATAGTCGCCTATTTTTTCCATTTTTGGTATCTTGTCGACAAATATAGACTTCTATTGTCTTAAATTTAGCATCCATCCATTCCGAGACTTTTGCTTCATTGATTAGTTGTTCTCCTTCTTTAAATTCTATAAAATCCCAGGGAATCTCCTTGTGATCATCATCGTTCTCTTTTTCTTTAGTGGAGATTTTCATAATGGTCTTTATTGGGTGAATTACTCTTGGGCGATTTCTTTGCCATTAGAAGCTTTTCCCATAAGTATGTATGTTCATTTTCCATGTCCAGTCGAGTAGTCGATTGGTCCAATTGTTTCTATTTACAGAAATTGATTTATAGTCTGATACTGGTCAGCCACTCCAGTCGGCTTCTTGCTTTATCGATTTAATGAATTGGTGTAGTTCTTGTACTGCTTTTGGGAGGCATTCTTCTGCAGGTGAAAATGATTTTTTTTTTATATGAAGTTCTCCTTAAGTGTTTTCCAATTGAAAGTATCCCCTCTTTCTTATTCCATTTTATACCATTTGGTAGGTAATTCATCGAAAATATTTGGGAACAAATGTGGCAAGATTCTCTTGCTTCGGTATCCTGCTTTTTCCCATTCTTTTTCATAATTTTCAGTATGCACGATAGGATCTAGACCTTGGACAAATTTCTTGATTTCTACCTGATGTGTTATTTTTTCCCTCCAAACCTTTCAATAAAGCATGTTGAGCTGGTTTTCCATGTTTGTAGTTGTGACTAATGGGTATCCCACAATCAAGCTACTTGGCCAATAAATTTTTCGACTAGGATTTGCAATTGACCTTGCTCGCCGATGGTTTTAGATACTTCTTCTAAATGAACTACTAGTGACTCATGTTCTTTGAACCTCAAAGGGGGAAAGGTTGCTGGTTCAATTTTCATTGGTATAATGGTTGGGTATTCTTTTGTCCTTTTTTCAAAAATATTTGGTATCATGGTTATTGCAAAACATTTTCGTGTTGGTCATTGGGGATAACTTCAAATGTCCAACATTCTCTTGCATGTTTTTCATAAATTTCAATTTGTCAATCATATAATTTTGAATCAGAATTTTTCCCAGTTGACATAAGGATAACCCAAGTGATTTTTTCCAAATTCATTTGGTTCTATTGAATCTTCAGTATTTTGCATAACTTGGTATAGTTTCCTTATATCTCCATCATTATCAACTAGTTCTACCCAAGGTTTCTCTTGAGATGGATTAATAGGTACTGTGACCTTTTTTCCCTTCCCCTTTCAATTTTATTTTGTCTTTTCCTAAAGAAATAGAATCTTTCATTTTCTGACCCCAAGGATGACCAATAAATGTCGGAAAGGATTTGGATCCTTCTCTTGGGTCGATGATTTCAAAGTTGATATGAGTGATAATAGCCATAATTGTAGTATTAATGTTTTTCCAGACACTAATGGGTTCAATCAACCCTTGGTCGACAAGTTTAAGATAAATTCCTGAATCTACAAGTTGTGGTGGACCTGGGCTTTCCTAGGTAGCCCCTATCATTATGTTGGCCTGTGACCCAAAGTCAAGGATGACATGTGAAATGAAAAATCCTTCGACTTAGAGGCCAGCGAGAGGAAAGCCTCCTTTTAATTATCCACAACCATTATATCTTCCTCATCGGTTATTCCCATAATTTAACTGGTCATTAGTGCGTGAGTCTCAACCCTTCCACTCGACAGTCTGTGTCTGTTACACTATATGGTAGTTAGACTTAGTATTCAAGTTCTTTATACATTTTGTGGTCATGTGTTTCCTTGTCTAACATATGCCACTGCCACACCATTTTGGTTTTACATTGTCAGCATTGTGGGGAAATTTTGTCATTGAGTGGGGCTAAAACCTTTTGCATATGTCACATTAGTAGCTTGCCTAATTCATGTGGAAGTTCTTGTTAAGTTTATCATAAAATTCACAACAAGAGTATAATAAGGATCTCTGAAAGAAACACAATCACAAGATAGACATAGATTTATCTTGGGAAACCCTCATGGGGTAGAAAACCCATCAAATCTTTCCTCAATATAGATGACCAACAAATACAAAGATGTAATCCCCAAACAAAATCTCCTTCTTCTCCTTCACAGATCTCTCTCTCTCCTATGCGCAATTCAAAAGTGGGTGAATGAGTGAGTGAGTGTGTCAAATGAGGAACACACGTCCTCTATTTATACTTTACTTCACTTGAATTTTAACCCTAACTGGGCCGACTTCTCCTAGGAGAGTCTAATAACCCCTAAACACTTAACTCAGGGCTGATTCCACTAGGGAAGTCTAATAACCCTAGTTACAACATCCTGACAGAGGAATAAACATCTCCGGATATATAATAATGTCCTGATGGAGGAATGAAACATCTCTAGATAAAGTACAAATATAATATTCTTAGAAGTTACAATATTTCAACACTCCCCCTTAACGAGAAGGATATTCTAACAACATCTGTAGGAGCAAGGAGTCATCAACATCATACATGATACATCTATAAATCATTGGAATATTTCTTCAATCATCATCAGTAACTCAAATAGTTACTGGAACATAATCAAGACTGGAACATCAACATCTTCAGTATTGAGTCTTCATCTTTTGCAGCACTCGATTAGATACAACAACATCATCATCTGGATCTTCTGATCAACAACATCATCTGGATCTCTCGATCAACAACATCATCATCTAGATCTTTCGATCAACAACATCATATGGATCTCTCGATCAATAGCCTCATCGTCTGGATCTCCCGATCAACAACATCAACATCTGGATCTTCTGATCAACAACCTCATCGTCTGGATCTCTTGATCAACATCATCAACATCTGGATCTTCCGATCAACAACCTCATCGTCTGGATCTCTTGATCAACAACATCATAATCTGCAACAAACATAATCTAATTACAGGATGATCAATCCATCTCACTTTAGGACATAAGTCCAAGGATGATACAATCCTGATCCAATTACGGAATGATCAATCCCTATTGTTAGCACTCGGATTTTCCTTGGGATGTATCAAAGAAACCCGAGGTAACCTATTTCAAACCAATCTTTAGACTGAAAGTTGGCCTCCTTCAGCCAGAGAGGGCTCTCTCGGAAAATCTTCCATCCAATGTCACCACGACAGCAGTTTGACAATGAAACTCAAGGGCCAATTTGTAAAATAAATAAAAACTTAAGGATTTTTAATGAGGTGGCTAGATCAACATGAACAGGATACCATTGGGCAATGGAGTCGAGAAAACAGAAAAATATGGACCAGCAGTTAAACAAATATTTTCATACAAAGGCAAGATAGATGTCTTATTACAGTCAATAAGATTTTTCCAGGTGATAGGGAAAGAAATAAAGACAGTCCTTTAACAACGGGCATCAATTTTCAGATGAATCCACTGCTAATTTTAGAGAAATAAATGGATGCTCAGAAGCGAATAAATCGAGGCATAGAAACATGAATCTCAATCTATATGCACGTTCAACTAAGCATAGAAGAAAATGACATAATGAAAGGCATAACACGGAAAGCAAACTTGCACATGTAGAGAAAGGGAAAGGGTACAGACTGCAATTTTTAAACAACACATGAATCTTTTATGAAAAATCTGCTCAGTTCTGAGATCTTTATTAATTTCTGAAAACCCTGCAAAACACCCGAAATGGGTCTCTCCTTACAGAAAATCCAACCCTTTACATGTTTTTTACATATCAATATATAGAAGGACGGCCTATACCTAATCTTGAATTCAAAACCTAACTGAAACTCTAAAAATAGAAACAGTTACAACTTATTTTTTTTTATTTCAGGAAGTAAATTTGCTGAAAAATAGGCTTCAAATACCTGGCTGTATATCTCAAATGGAGATAGATGTGTACATTTTGAGAGAGGTTTTTGTAACTGGGCATGTTCTAAAGAAAAACCTCTTTCCGTTTCTGAAAATTCATCTTCATTTGGAAGAACCATCTCTTTGAAGTTGATGACTAAAACAGTAAACTGAAATTCTGGAAAATTGCCGCGTGAAGATGACTTCGATTCTCTTAAACCATAACACCTGTGTAAAAAATGAGAGAGGTTTTTGAAGATTGGCCCGTGCTGAAGAAAAAATCTCTTAGTTTCCTAAAATTCCTCTCGGTTTGGTGGAAAAAACTTCTATAAAATGGTGACTAAAACAAACATTTTCTCAAAAACGTGTTATACATATCTTATTTGATTTTCTTTATGGAATATATCCCACATTGGTTGAGCGGGAAATGATTGTGGTGTTTATATACCCCACCACGCACAACACTTGATAACACATAGCACGTGCTATTGTACTTCTCTTCTTCGGGAATGGTGGTTCCGCGTGGGCGGAAGGCGGTTTATAATACCACCGTCATATTGATGCGGATGAATAATAATGCGCCACGTGCTCCCGTGGTATTTCGTCCGCGGCCACTTTATAATTTTGAATTTCAAGCTATTGAGGGATGCGGAATTATCCCACATGCAATAAAAAAGCATGACCGCCACTCTTTATATAGTGCAAGTCTTTTAACATATAGCAAGTAATACAAATGAAAGGATAATCTTGGCCTTGGCGCTTGGAGTATGGAGGCTATGTGGGACCCCTTGGTTCGGCTCTTGGTCACTTGACAAGCCCTCGGTGTTGGGCGCTAATACCTTTTGCTCCTTTTTTAAATTAAATTTTTGGCATATTCACCGAAGTTATATTCATAAAATCTAGACTTTAGTCTAGAATATAAAATTAAAACCTCACTTTCATAAAATTTTAACTTTGGCCAAAAGTTAATCAAATACTCTCTTCCATACTTAGGCAAATCATTGAAAATTTAAAAGCCTTTTCTTCATAAAGCTTTTGGGTAGGCCATATTATAAAAATCAATGTTCTTTTCATAAAGATGAAAATCTTAAGCCAATCTTCTAGGTCTCTCAAAGGTTGAGTTCACAAACCTATAAAGATAGTAAAACCATTTTTTCTCTTTATGAAGATTTTGCTTCCCTTCTTTTCTCAAACATATTTCCTTTTGTAACTTTGATATCCACACTCGAGGACAAATGCGCTTTTCTCGACCAAGTTTGAGATCTCCTTTCATGAAACTTGATCTATTTTGCACTGCCAGTGTTGCCGGAAAATGATTAATGCCGTCATAAGGCATTTAAGCACAAAATTTTATGGAGTGCCAACAACTGGCTCCTACTGGGGATGCTGTCCTCCCAGCGAGGCAGCAAAGAACACCATAGACCATGTGCCTGACCATTGGGTGGCTCCCAACCTTGACAACTGCAACCTGTAACCTGTATCCTGTATCCTGTAACCAATCCTCCATCCAAAACTGTAACCGAAAACCATTTAACTATAGAAAACTGAAACATACATGCTGGAACTAAAATGAAAACAACGCTGTACATACTGAAAAAATGTTTGCTGGGCAAACTTATTCGTCCTACCTACCCTACTCTGTTGAAACGTGACTGCTGAATCAAATGACACAAAAGTGCCAATGAAGCCAATCTAACAACTGACCATTTCTTCCACTATGGCTTGCATTATTTTCGAGTGAGTAAAGAAAACATAAAACAAACCACTCCAAACATTCTTTGATAATGAGTTCATGTTCCACAAATGTAAGAAAACTCATTTTCCCCTCAGACTGTAGTAAATTAGCATAAGGATCTTCAACAGTTTGAAATATTATCACGTCTTGAGATTCAACGAGAATGCAAATATCTCTTTCAAGTTGATCCGCAAGACTATTCAACTGTGGATTGATGAAAGTGCATAGGGGAGCTTGATATTCTAATACCTGAGTGTTGACTGCATCTTCCTCAAGCATGAGCATCTCTGGTTCCCTTTTTGGTATGTCATCGATCCCATCTTTATACTTATCCACATCATTATCCAAAACATATTCAAACAACAAACATCCTTCAAGATCCTTAATCATATCAACCCTATCTTCTTGATGGAAATAAATGGTGTCTAACAGCTGATCCCTTGGCAGAGAATCATCATCATAAATAGGTTCCTTCAAAGGATCGTCATAACTGTCAATGTTTAAATTTAGATTTACATGCTTGAAAATGGGAGAAGTCTCACTTACATACCCTCGATTGTGTGAACAATGCAGATCCGACATTACTGGAACTGTAATATGACCTTTCAGGAGTTGATCTATTTCATCTTCAGATAGAGGAGAAATTTTGGAAATACTATGGAGACGTTCACCTTTCTTGTTTAAGGAAAAATCAGCAGCATTATCTGAGGCCTGTTCTGTTTCTTGTATTCCAAGAGAAGTACTGACGTATTGTTTTTTAAGTGAATCAAATAAGACAGAGTCCTCTAGACCGACAACTTCTGAAATAGTGTCACATGGAGAGAATCTTGTCTGACCTTCTTCTAAATCAAAAGACCACTGACAAAACTGAAGAAAATTCTTATTCGGCTCGGGAGAAAAGATACAAAGGCCATCACCAATTTCATTCAAAAATTCAGAATTTAAAACTTTCCCTTCTTCATCAAAAACAGCAGAACCATCATTAAATTTTTTAATAACATCAAGTGCAACAGACTCTTCTTGATACAAAATTTCTGAATGCGAAATAGAGACCTGATTTTCTGTTTGGTACTTCTCTTCTCTATGGAAAACCTCTGCTTCTTGAGAATGATGACAGACTTGTTCTTCTTCTTCTTTAATTCCACTTTCAAGAAAGTTTATGGAGCTCTCCATCATAGATTTCTGTTTTTGATTAGAAGCCTTAATTTTTTGTTTTATCAATTCGAACGAAGCATAACAGAGGGGTAGATAGTCACTTTCAGCATGTTGATTTTCAAATGTTTGATCATGGATAGTGATCAAATTTTCTTCACTAACTGCCCTGGGACTTATAAATTTTTTAGTCGGTGCCATACCCAAGCAATCTTCTTCATACTCATCAAATTTAGGTGGACTGAAATTTTCTTTAAAACCCTCACTAACAGAAATTTTAGCAGGCTGATTGTAATTGACATAAAACAAGTCAGAGTTACCTTCTTCTGGCACATCATCCAGCTGATCATCTCTTTGTTTGTTACGGGAACCACTGGAATGCCAGGCCATTTCTCCTTGTCTATACTTCTCTTCGAACACACATTCTTCTTCAATCCTCTCATCATTTTCTTTGCTTGATAATTTCCTGGACATTCTAAGATTATCTTCAACTTCTAAAGCATCAACAAACATATGTTGTAAGCTGGAGGGCTTTCTTTCCAAGAGAAGAAAAGAGAAATCAGAATGAAAAATAGATACGTAATGTAACTTGGCAGCATTCTCTAGGGGCTGAATTTCTTTCGGCATATCATAATAGGCGTTGGCGAACCTCCTGTTGAAACTGGATAAGGCTTCCCCTTCTTGCATTCTCATAGAGTAAAATTCTGAAAGGACTAGGTCCCATGACCTCCTCTTACCCCAAAACTTCAAGAAGACATCAGAAAACCCCTGCCATGTGTCTATAGACTCTGGCTGTAAATGGCGAAACCATTTCTTCACATCTCCCTGGAAAGTTTGGGCAAAAATCCTCATACAAACATCATCCTGATCTATTTCAAACAGATCCAGAAAATTTTCAAAACCTTGAAGATGTTTCTCAGCAGTAAGGCCTTTGATTTCTCCATCGAATTTAGGAAGGTATTTATGGTATTTAGGAGGATAATCATGGAGAACATGAGGTAGGTGAAGTGGCCGGTATCGGTTTTGGATATTGGAAGAAACTGAACTATGTAAAGAGGATGTATTATCAGCTTTAGTATCATGAGGTTCATAAGGCTGATCCTTACTGTCATGCGGTTCAAGTAAAATATCTTGATCAAAATCATATGTACAGAATGAAGACACATTTTCAGTTTCTAAAGAAGGGTATACAGGAGTAAATCTATGGTCTTTTTTCGAATATAGTAAACAATGAGAAATTCTTTTGCCAAGCTTTGGAAAAGACAGGAAAAGATTTACAAGAAAGGATAAGATGTCTTGCAGAAAACTGAAACTTGAGTACCTTGTCTTTTCATCATGCCTTTCCATGTCTTCACAATGAGCTCATTTCCCAGTGGAGTCTGTCGGTTCTCTTTAAAAGCTTGATTCTGGATCATGCCGCCAATGGAGTCACTAAAATTTGGATTCTTGAAGATGGAGTCGCCAGGTGAAAGATGTACAACCTTACTGATGTTTGACCGTTGTTCACCATCAACAATCAAAACTGAAAACTTTGTCGTTCATACCCAGGGAAAATGAAACCCTCGTTCCCCGGCAACGGCGCCAAAATGTTAGCACTCGGATTTTCCTTGGGCTGTATCAAAGAAACCCGATGTAACCTATTTCAAACCAATCTTTAGACTGAAAGTTGGCCTCCTTCAGCCAGAGAGGGCTCTCTCGGCAAATCTGCCATCCAATGTCACCATGACATCAGTTTGACAATGAAACTCAAGGGCCAATTTGTAAAATAAATAAAAACTTAAGGATTTTTAATGAGGTGGCTAGATCAACATGAACAGGATACCATTGGGCAATGGAGTCGAGAAAACAGAAAAATATGGACCAACAGTTAAACAAATATTTTCATACAAAGGCAAGATAGCTGTCTTATTACAGTCAATAAGATTTTTCCAGGTGATAGGGAAAGAAATAAAGACAGTCCATTAACAACGGGCATCAATTTTTAGATGAATCCACTGCTAATTTTAGAGAAATAAATGGATGCTCAGAAGCGAATAAATCGAGGCATAGAAACATGAATCTCAATCTATATGCACGTTCAAATAAGCATAGAAGAAAATGACATAATGAAAGGCATAACACGGAAAGCAAACTTGCACATGTAGAGAAAGGGAAAGGGTACATACTGCAATTTTTAAACAACACATGAATCTTTTATGAAAAATCTGCTCAGTTCTGAGATCTTTATTAATTTATGAAAACCCTGCAAAACACCCGAAATGGGTCTCTCCTTACAGAAAATCCAACCCTTTACATGTTTTTTACATATCAATATATAGAAGGACGGCCTATACCTAATCTTGAATTCAAAACCTAACTGAAACTCTAAAAATAGAAACAGTTACAACTTATTTTTTTTTATTTCAGGAAGTAAATTTGCTGAAAACTAGGCTTCAAAGACCTGGCTGTATATCTCAAATGGAGATATATGTGTACATTTTGAGAGAGGTTTTTGTAACTGGGCATGTTCTAAAGAAAAAACTCTTTCAGTTTCTGAAAATTCATCTTCATTTGGAAGAACCAGCTCTTTGAAGTTGATGACAAAAACAGTAAACTGAAATTCTGGAAAATTGCCCCGTGAAGATGACTTTGATTCTCTTAAACCGTAACACCTGTGTAAAAATTGAGAGAGGTTTTTGAATATTGGCCCGTGCGGAAGAAAAACCTCTCTTAGTTTCCTAAAATTCCTCTCGGTTTGGCGGAAACAACTTCTAGAAAATGGTGACTAAAACAGACATTTTCTCAAAAACGTGTTATACTTATTTGATTTGATTTTCTTTATGGAATATATCCCACATTGGTTGAGCGGGAAATGATTGTGGTGTTTATATACCCCACCGCGCACAACACTTGATAACACATAGCACGTGCTATTGTACTTCTCTTCTTCGGGAATGGTGGTTCCGCGTGGGCGGAAGGCGGTTTATAATACCACCGTCACGTTGATGTGGATGAATAATAACGCGCCACGTGCTCCCGTGGTATTTCATCCGCGACCACTTTATAATTTTGAATTTCGAGCTATTGAGGGATGCGGAATTATCCCACATGCAATAAAAAAGCATGACCGCCACTCTTTATATAGTGCAAGTCTTTTAACATATAGCAAGTAATACAAATGAAAGGATAATCTTGGCCTTGGCGCTTGGAGTATGGAGGCTATGTGGGACCCCTTGGTTCGGCTCTTGGTCACTTGACAAGCCCTCGGTGTTGGGTGCTAATACCTTTTGCTCCTTTTTTAAATTAAATTTTTGGCATATTCACCGAAGTTATATTCATAAAATCTAGACTTTAGTCTAGAATATAAAATTAAAACCTCACTTTCATAAAATTTTAACTTTGGCCAAAAGTTAATCAAATACTCTCTTCCATACTTAGGCAAATCATTGAAAATTTAAAAGCCTTTTCTTCATAAAGCTTTTGGGTAGGCCATATTATAAAAATCAATGTTCTTTTCATAAAGATGAAAATCTTAAGCCAATCTTCTAGGTCTCTCAAAGGTTGAGTTCACAAACCTATAAAGATAGTAAAACCATTTTTTCTCTTTATGAAGATTTTGCTTCCCTTCTTTTCTCAAACATATTTCCTTTTGTAACTTTGATATCCACACTTGAGGACAAATGCGCTTTTCTCGACCAAGTTTGAGATCTCCTTTCATGAAACTTGATCTATTTTGCACTGCCAGTGTTGCCGGAAAATGATTAATGCCATCATAAGGCATTTAAGCACAAAATTTTATGGAGTGCCAACACCTATCAATTTAAGACACCTCAACATGTATAAGGACGATGCAATATAGACCTACTTACATGATGATCAATCCTTATCTATTTAAGACAGCACAACATGTCCAGGGATGATGCAATCCAGATCTATTTACAGGATGATCAATCCTTATCAATTTAAGACACCAAAACATGTCTAGGGACGACACAATCCGGATCTATTTACATGATGATCAATCCTTATCAATTTAAGACACCATAACATGTCTAGGGACGATGCAATCCAGATCTATTTACAGGATTATCAATCCTTATCACTTTAGGACAAAAGTCCAAGGACGATGCAATCCTAATCTACTTATGGGATGATCAATCCCTATCACTTTAGGACATAAGTCCAAGGACAATGCAATCCCGATCCACTTACGGGATGATCAATCCCTATCACTTTAGGACATAAGTCCAAGGACGATGCAAACCCACTAGTCCTCTTAGAAAAAGTCTAAGTACCACTTCATCGACCTCATTGTCGGTACAGGTATCCTCATCATCGACCTCATTGTCGGAACATGTAACCTCATCATTGATACATGTATCCTCATCAATGATACAAGTATCCACATCATCAATATAGGTATACTCATCATCGACCTTACCGTCGGTATAGGCAACCTCATCATCAATACATGTATCCACATCGATACCAGTATCCAAATATAATAATCGACCACATCACTCCCCCTTTCGAGGAGGGTCCTTCTGAACTACACCAAGCTTGTCTCGGAAATACTCAAACTTTACTTGAGACAGAGGTTTGGTCAATACATTAGCAACTTGCTCATCAGTGCTCACATACTTGAGATTTATAGCTCCTTTCTGCACCATATCCCGTATATAAAAACATCGGATCTCTATGTTCTTTGACTTATCATGGAACACTAGATTCTCCGTCATCTTGATACAACTTTGGTTGTCACACAGGATCATAGTGGGGTCCATCTCTAAGTCAAATAGTATTGATAACAAATTCTAAAGCCATATGGCTTCACAACTAGCAGAGCAAGCTGCTATATATTCCGCTTCAGCTGTGCTGAGAGCCACACTAGACTTCTTCCTGCTAAACCACGAGATCATAGCAAATCCTAGACAATAATATCCACTCGATGTGCTCTTTCTGTCTGAAACACTTCCAGCCCAATCTACATCTGTATAACCATACAATCTGAAATTATTATCTCCAAGATAAAATATACCAAAGTCTATCGTACCTTTTAGGTACCTCATCACATGCTTTGCAGCTATCAGGTGAACACGTCTAGGCTCAACTAGATACTGACTTAGGCTGTTCACAGCAAAGCATATATCTGGCCTAGTATTCGCCAGATACGTCAACGACCCAATAATCTATCTGTACTAAGTCATATCCACTAATTCTGACGATTTATCAACCAACAACTTTAAGTTGGTATCCATGGGAGTGACCATGTATTTACATTCCAACATATCAAATATTTTCAAGATTTCCACAGCATACTTTCCTTAGTTGAGAAATATTCCTTCTGGTCCTTGCCATACTTCCAGACCTAGGAAGTAATGCATCAATCCGAGATCTTTCATCTCAAATTCTGTTGCTAGCTTCTTCTTACTTTCCATGATCTGTTTCTCATTTCCTGTCAGAAAGAGATCATCCACATACAATAATAGTATGACTGGTTCATCATCCATAACCTTAAGGTAAAGGTTAGGATCAACTTTACTTTTGGTAAATCCCAAGCTTGTCAAGAAGCTATCAATTCTTCCTTACCAATCTCTAGGAGCTTGTTTCAACCTGTACAGAGATTTCTTCAACTTACATACATGAGTTCTTCTATATTCAACCTCAAATCCTTGTGGTTTTTCTATGTACACTTCTTCCTCAATCACACCATTAAGGAAGGCTGTATTCACATCCATCTAGTGTAATCTCCACTTCATCAGGGATGCAAGTGCCATGATGGTTCTAATGGAAGTGTACCGTGCAACTGGTGCAAATGTTTCTTCATAGTCAATTCCCTCTTTTTGAGAGAATCCTATGGCCACAAACCTTGCCTTATAATTTTCAATGCTACCATCCGCATCATGCTTTATCTTATATATCCACTTGGAGGACACCACACTCTTGTCTTTTGGTTTGGGAACTACATCCCAAACATCATTCTTCATTATTGACTGGTATTCCTCCGTCATTGCTTCTACCCATTCTTTCTTATGAACTGCTTCTTCATAACTGGTAGGTTCTTGATCTACAAGATTACACATCAAAGCCGCATAGCTGGAAAATGGCTTTGGTTTCTTGCTTGCTCTAGTGGATCCTTCTGGAGCTCCATATCTTTCTGCTTCTTATATAATTTATCTTTCCCATGCTTGCTTTCTCTTCCGTGATATGTTCATAGGTGGGGGTTCTTGAGGTTCTATCATATCATGGTCTTCTAGTGTTTCTTCTTCAGGGAAGGAAACATCTTCTGAATTTCTAGGAGGTATATATTCTTCATATACTTATTCACACTAGCTCTTCCTAGATATTGTGAGAGCAACTTCTTCATCAAATGTTACATCTCTACTAATTTCCATGTGATGGAATCCTGGGATGTATATTCTGAATGCTTTGGATGCTTCACAATACCCAACAAATATTCCCTTCTTTATGGACGGGTCCAGCTTAGTTCTCTTCTCTTTTGGTATGTGGACATATACGGGGCACCCAAATATCTTGAGGTGGCTTACCTTAGGCTTCTTCCATGGGAACATTTCTTATGGAGTCTTAAATAGTTGAACCATTGTCACTTGTTCTATGGAACAAGTCTCATCATTCTTCATTTCTAGGTGATCGTTGTACGATACTTCCTACAAGTCAAATTCAATAGTATGGTTAGAAACATATCATAGTTTCAAAATAAATGCATAAAAACATAAGTCATACTATCTTGGCCAATGCTACAACATTCATATGGTAACTTTCTAGATGCCTTCCATCTCTACCAGGACATTATTAAGAGCGTGCACTAATCCCAATATGTCAGCAAACAGGTTTCACTCTAGATAAGTAGCAATGGAATGTTGTATAGCACCATAGGCTACTTACTCATCGCATGCATAACACTGCAAACATCCTAATACATATGTATACAACTGGATACTATCATTTAAACAAAAATGACAATTCAAAAACTTATCTTTGTTTGTTTGGTAGGATCTCTTTTTGATCCTAGTCTTCTGGTCATCATCAATATTGTATGTTGCTTCTCCTATTCTCCTAGAGAGCTTTTGCGAGGGGAATCCTTTTCTTCTAAATTGGAGAGAGTCTTCTTCTGTCTTGTCATGTGCTTTGCAACACCACTGTCACAGGACATATTCTTCAATTTCTTCCTTTGCTTGCTTCCTGGGAGGTTCTTCATCCTCTTCTTCTTCACTATCATCTTTTGCTAGATGTGCTTGATGTCTTCTGTGGTGGAAACCCTTCTTCTTCACTATCATCTTTTGCTAGATGTGCTTGATGTCTTCTGTGGTGGAAACCCTTCTTCTTCTTTGAAGGACAATCCTTAGCAATGTGTCCTATTTTGTGACAATTGAAACATAGGAATGAAGAGTAATTCCTTTCTGGAATGGTTCTTCTTTTCTTTTGAAACCTTTTGTTGATGTACATGTAACTTCGGAATGTATTTCACCCATGTATTTCATCTATGTATATTGTACTCCTATAGAGATGTTATTATTTCTGTATACGGAAGTGTTTGTATTCCTATAGAGATGTTATTATTCCTCTATACAGAAGTGTCGTCATTTATATTGTAAGTGTCGTAACTTATACTTGATGGGTGATTAGACCACCTTGTTGGGGTCGGCCATGTGGGTCGAAGGGTTATTAGACCACCCTATTGGGTGTCGTCCATGTGGGTCAAAGTGTTATTAGACCACCCTATTGGGTGTCGGCCTAGTCATCATTATGTTATGTGGTTCAGTTAAGGCTGACCTAGTAAAGGTTATTAGGCAAGTCAAGTCAAGTATAAATAGAGTGCGGGAGGCACTCTATTTGATTATTCTATTCTCTCTCACACTCTCGGGAGAGTGGCGCACTTGTGGAGGAGGAGAAGCTATTGCTAGGAGATGTCTATCTCTTATGCTTGGGTTGTATCATTTCTCTATCTATCTCTGAGGAAGTTATTGGGGTTTTTCACCTTTATGGTTTTCCCCAAGTAAACTCTGTGTCTCTTGTGTGCTTGCATTATTGTGTCCATGATTGATATGCTGTAGATATGCTGTACATGTTGTTCTCTCAGTTAAGATCCTATATCAGATTGAATTAAATTCTGAAAAATTAACATGGTATCAAATCTAGCTTGAAAGAAGGCATGGTATGGCATGTATGACACTTGTTGCAATTGTGAAGCTAGGGCTTGATATAGCAAAAACCAGTCATCATAGCACTTTCGCTATAAATAAATTTCAGCAATGTTTCAAGGTTTGAAAATCGTATAGGGAAAAGCTAAGATCCCCATGTACCTTGTGTCCAAAGGAAAACCTCTAATTCGTTTTACTTTGGGATTTATGATCTGTACAATATATTGTTTCTGCCTCTTCCAGATCTCAGTCATAAACAGGTGACCTTGGAAAAAAGGTCATAACTTGGGATAGGGAGCTCCAAATGAAATTTAGTAAACAGTGACAGGTAGTGCATGGACAATACTCTCTCAAGTAACATTTTCAGAGGCCGAAACTGAACTAGGGACACATGGCACGCTGTACAAGTTCGCTCTCTGGTTTTATCCCATAAACAAGTCATGTTGCGACACGTGGCATACCTCTCTCTCTCTCAGAGAATCCATTTGAGGTCAAACCTGTGGGGTTGGAAATATGACAAGATGGGATATCACAAGAAAATGTTTCAGACCCTATTGATCGAAAAGTTCAGAGCTACACCAGAAACAATCAGGTACATATTTATGTCAAAACATAATTATTTTTGAGCACCTTCATTCATGGCTTCCGGAATTTAGGGTTTCATAGAAAGTTGGAATTTTTGTAATCGAAGACTACGGCTGAATTCCACTCATCAAAATAGAAATTTAGAGACCAAGATTAGAATTTTTGGTTGGGCAGAAGGCTGGGCTTGATTAGACCCCAGTTCGGGACTTTGATCAGAAAAGTGGAAAATTAGGGCTTCTGCAAAAATGAAAATTTTTGAAATCTGTGACCATGGCTAGAAGCTCCTCAGAAAAATAGAAGCTTAGAGCTTTGGATAGAAACTTTTGATTGGGTAGAAGGGTGGGCTTTATCAAACCCTAGTTCGTGGTCATTTCTAGTGAATCCAGAAGTTTCAAAGGCAAATTTGAGGGGTGAAACTTTGCAGTTTTCAAATTATGAGTATACCAGCTTGATTAGCTCATCAAGGCGCATATTTCTATCATTTCGAAAGTTTGAAATTCAAAGTTTGAATTTTTAGGGTTTCTCTGACAAACCCTAATCCAGTTCCAAATCCAGTTCCTGCAAATCAAGTGGATTGGGTTAATCCTAGAAGAGAATGGATTGGTCACCTGCATAAGTGAAGAAATTCTTGTTTCAGAGGGAGATGAGGCTAAGGCCTTACATAAGAAGATTACAAGCAATTTCGACAGGTATGACTCATCCAGGTATGTTTCGAGATTTGTTCATGATTAAGTTTATGGTATGTTTGTCTTCATGTTATTACGGTTAGTATAATCTTGATTAAATTTAGACTTGTTGTATCACCTTAATAAAATTATGAATGCATGATAGAAGATATTCATTGATTAGGATGTTGACACTTATGATTGTACTAATGCATTATGGTGTTGTATGAGGTTTATGTTGTCCGCTAACATGAAAGGTACACCAAGAAAGACAAATCATGTTCTAGTTCAAGAACATATGATCATGATAACATGAGGACAAAGATTCATCCATTGTCATGAATCACTTAGAAGATCTATTTGCAAGGTATGTATAACTTGGTTCTATAATGGTTAACCTATGAGATATGTAGGTTACTAGCACAAGTCATTGAAGAGAACAAGAAGACATCATGTGGGTATGTTAGACATAACTAGCTAACATATAAATCCAGGTATGTTTTTCCTATATCAAGTTAGAATCCTACCTTGTGTTAGGATCCCTTATATAAGTATATGCGGTGAACGAATCCATTCACTAAGTTAATAGTCGAATCCGACTCTCATATTGAGTAATAGATAATAATAATATATTTGATTATATAAAGATGATGTCTTTACAAGATAGACTTTCCCGTATTTATAATTGTTTAAAGGGTGTCTAATGCAACTCTTCATAAAGAGTTACACCATTTCACTAATTAATTATATTATTATATTATTCTTGTTTGTTGTTATTATTATATATATATATATATATATATGTTGATGTTTATTTTATTATTATTTTATTCATAGCATTGCCTCTCTCTTAGAAAGGCTTTGTCCTCAAAGCCTTATAATTTTGTTGCATTGTTCTTTGCGATGCCATGGCTGATGAAACATGTCGATACGAACTGCTAAGTGTAGAGTATAACTTCCGATACATCGACGGATCAATCCATCCCAAATTGATTTGTTGTGGACTGATGGGATTTCCTACTGATATGTCGTCAGGAGATTTGATCACATTAGTACCATTATTTTTCGACATTTCCCACTTTTTCAAATATCGGTTTTTATGGTTGGGGTGTCGATAAGGAACTTTCACGATGTTATTTTCATTTACGAATGTCGCCTTTAGATCATTGATTTGAGTTGGAAGTTGTATTTTCGTCTCTTGAGGATTTAAGTTTTTGTTCTGTATCTTTTCCAACTTGTTTTCTAACTACCTATTATCATTTTGAAACTTCTTAATCAATTCGACTTGCGATTTTCTGTCATCTTCAGATGTCTTAAGTTGTTCCTTAAGATCTTCATTATGAATTCTGATACAACTATTTTCTTCCTGTTTGTCTAGAAGTTTCCCTTCAATGTCGTCCATAGATTGTTCTATCTTTCGGCTATTTTTTAACTTCTTAATTTTTGTGACTAGTATCTTGTTATTATTTCTTAGTCTAAAAATTTCTTCATCATTGTTAGATAATGCTTTATTACTCTTCGCGATCTCTGATTTATGTGTCTTTTTAGAGTCGTCATTTTGTTGTTGAAGAACTTTTACCTGTTGTCGACACTGGCCGACCTCTGATTCTTGACTTTCTAATTTATGTCGTAACTGCATTAGTTCTTCATCTTTGTCGCTAACGATTTTGTTCAAGCGTATTATTTATGCTTCGTAATTATTTATTTCCTTCTTTATATCTTGATTTTTCAATCTCTGATTGAAATCGCTTTCATCTTTTAATTCCTTGATTTGCGCACATAATTTTTCTATGTGATTTTTCTGGTTGGACATTATTTGTTCATTGAACTGTTCTTGTATCTTATGTAGTTCAATCTTTATTTCTGATTGTCTATTAATGTCTCGTAATTCTTCATTGTCTTTTTGATAACGCTTTAACTTGGCTTCTAATTTCTCTCGCAAATCGGCTTCCATGGTGTCTGTCTTCTTCAACGGTGGAATGATTTCCTTTGATTTCTTTGGTGATAACCGATCTTCAAATTTTTTTATTTTTTTAAACAATAATTGCTTTGCCCTTATAATAATTATTATTATTTAAATGTAATAATAATATTATTTTAATATTATATATTTCCCAAACAATTGTAATATTTTACAATTATGGACTAATATTAATTAATCTCCACGTTGGTTAACCTTTTGATTTAGATTAATTTCTTTGTGGATTGTGTGTAGATTAGGTGGTTGGGAAGAATGATTGTTACCTTCCCCACCCAAGTTCGAATCTCACTTTTGGTTTGCTCTTAGGGAATAAAACCAAACCCACTTCTCACAAAACCATGTGCGCCTTGAAACCATGTGCGGTTTCACTTCTTACTTTTACTTTTTACTTCTACTCACTTCTAAACTTTACTTTTACTTCTTTTTTTTTCCTTTTCACTTCTTCTCACTTCTTTTTTATTTATTTCTATATTCTATTTTCTTCTTTTTTACTTGTCTTTCTTTTCTTCTTTTTGTTTTGTTTTACTTTTTCTTTTTTGTTTTTTGTTTTTTTTTTGTTTTTTCTTTTTTACTTCTTTGGGCCACGGGCCTGGTTTTGGACAAGGTCCTAGATTGGTGGCTACAAGCCTAGCTCTGATACCAAATGCGGTGAACAAATCCGTTCACTAAGTTAATAGTCGAATCCGACTCTCATATTGAGTAATAGATAATAATAATATATTTGATTATATAAAGATGATGTCTTTACAAGATAGACTTTCCCGTATTTATAATTGTTTAAAGGGTGTCTAATGCAACTCTTCATAAAGAGTTACACCATTTCACTAATTAATTATATTATTATATTATTCTTGTTTGTTGTTATTATTATTATTATTTATATATATATATATGTTGATGTTTATTTTATTATTATTTTATTCATAGTAGTATACTTGGTATGATTGGTTATGTTTATTCATAAAGTTAGAAATGTAAGTAATCAAGGGTTTATGCATTTTATGTCTCTTATATTGATTGATGATTTAACTAACTAGAAGAGTCCTATGATCAAATAAGAATATGCATGAGTAAAAGAAGACTTCCCTGAAACCTTGAATACTAATGTTTATTATCT
Source organism: Larix kaempferi (assembly GCA_027924585.1). NCBI lineage: Eukaryota > Viridiplantae > Streptophyta > Pinopsida > Pinales > Pinaceae > Larix > Larix kaempferi. The sequence goes on from BSBM01000196.1 coordinate 13,937,015, forward strand.
GTGTTTGAAATGATCATGACTATACATGTTTAAGATTATTGTGTTTTGATAGTATTAAGATTATGCTAATGAATGTGTGATTATGTATGAGACCTCGAGGATAACACAATGATGATACTAATAAGCATGCATGGTGATGGATATAAGTTCAAGGACAGGTAATCCAGGAAGCAAAGATCAAGAGGGAGCACACTCCAGTTGTTCCTGCAAGGAAGCAAAGATCAAGAGGGAGCACACTCCAGTTGTTCCTGCAAGGAAGCAAAGATCAAGAGGGAGCACACTCCAGTTGTTCTTGCAAGGAAGCAAAGATCAAGAAGGAGCACACTTCAATAGTTTCTGCAAGGATGCAGATATTCAGAGGGAGTTGACCAATTCAGAATGGAGTTACAGAAAAGAAGCAAAGACTGTGAGGGAGTCAACCCAACAAACAAACAAAGATAAGTATTTGAATATTTTATTGTTTAAATAATACTGTTCAATAATGTATACACTCATGTTCCTAGAATTAGGTTGTGTATTATGCATATTAGAATAGTTGCATTGATGAACAATATACTACTAATATACATGGGTAAGTGGCCTATGGCACTGTACAACATTCCATTTCTACTTATCTAGAATGAAACCTCTTTTCTGACATGCTGGGAGTTGTGCGCACTCTTAAGAATGTTCTGGTAGAGATTGGAAGGCATCTAGAAAGTTACGTGATATGGATAAATGTTGTATTGAAGCATTGGCTAAGATAATTGCATGACTGTATGACATATTTCTTTATGTGTAAGAATTTGTTCTAAAAACTATGAGATGTTTTCTAATCATGCAATTTAACTTGTTGTGTAGGAAAGATCGTATACCATCACCTACAAAAGAAGGACTACAACATTTGTTCAACAACAAAGTTATCTATTGAAAATATTTAAGATATTGAAGTTCCCAGGATCTGGGAAGAATGCCATGATTGAGGAGTACTAGTTGATCATGAAGATGTTTGGGATGCAGTCCCAAGACCTGAAGGGGAGTCTGTAGTGAATTCCAAGAGGATCTACAAGATCAAGCATGTTGCATGTGGTAGCATAGATACTTTTTCTCCTGTAGCCAGATACACTTCCATTAGATCCATACTTACTCTGGCTGCAGTGATGAAATGGAAGATACACCAGATGGATTTCAAGACAACTTTCTTGAATGGTGTAGCTGAAGAAGAAGTGTATGTGAGGCAGCCACTTGGTTCTGAGACACATGACAAGGAGTCATGTACGTGTAGAACTTTGTATGGTAGGATAGACAACTTTATATTCAGTTTGGGCTTTACCAAGAGTAAAGTGGATTCCAATACTACAAGGTTGAGGAAGGCAATCCAGTGATACTACTTTTGTATATGGATGATCTGTTTATTACAGGTGAAGATAGATTGATTGCCGACATGCAGTGGAAGCTTGAAGAACTTGTGGATGATGCACTATTTTCTAGGTATGGAGGTGTGGCAGAGTGCAGATGGAATCTTCCTTGGACAAGGGAAGTATGTAGTAGAGATCCTGAAGAGGTTCAGGATGATGGACTGCAAGGCCATGGCCACACCTATGGCATCAAACCTGAAGCTTTTGTGTGATGCTTCATCTGAGCCAGTTGATATCACTATGTATCGTCAGATGATTGGGTCCTTGATGTACGTGACGAACACCAGACCAGATATTTTCTTTGCGGTGAACACATTGAGCCAGTTCCTGACAGATCCGAGGAGTGTTCACCTGGTTGCTGTAAAGCATATTCTGAGGCACCTGAAGGGTACAGTTGATTATGGGCTCAAGTATGATGTGAATCAAAAGTTTAACCTGCAGGGTTATGTTGATTTAGATTGGGCAGGCAGTGATGCAGATAGGAAGAGCACTTCTGGGTGCTGCTTCAGTATGGGATCAAGTGTGATCTCTTGGTTTAGCAGGAAGCAATCCTGCGCAGCACTGAGTATAGCTGAAGCAGAGTATGTTGCAACTTGTTCAGCTAGTTGTGAGGCAGTATGGCTTCGGAAGCCATTGTCTGAGTTATTTGATCTCCCGCTGGAGGCTACTGGTATCTTTTGTGACAACCAGAGTTGTGTGAAGCTATCTGAGAATCCGATGTTCCATGACAGGTCGAAACACATTGAGATCAAATATCACTATATTAGGGATATGGTACAGAGAGGAGCAGTGAAGCTACTGTATGTTGCAACAGATGAGCAGGTTGCAGATGTATTGACAAAGCCACTAGCTAGAGTGAAGTTCGAGTACTTCAGAGAGAGGCTTGGTGTTCTTCAGAATGACGACACTTCGAGGAAGAAGTGATGGAGACATTTGTTGTAGCCATTCCTAGCATGGTGGAAGAGGGATCCTTCACATGCCCATGGATGTAAGCGCTAGATGATGAGCATCAAGACGATACTCCAGTTACTGCTCTGTATATGCATTAGGATGATGCAGGATATGATCAGTTGGATCATTTATATGTATATGTATGTAAGCATCATGTTGGATGCTGGATATGGTCAGTTGGATCATGTGCATGTATCTGTAGATGTATCAGGTGAATGCATTTAATGATCAGGTAGATCATGAAAGTTGATATGTATCAGGTATGATCAGGTGGATCATGTATTTGTATATGTATCAGGTAGATACATTTTATGATAAAGTAGATCATGTATGATATGTATCAGGCAACTACTATGTATGCATCAGGTTGATTCTATAATGATCAGGATGATCACAGATGATGAGATTCAGGATGTTGCTCCAGATGATATGCTTCGGGTTGATGCTATGATGATGATCAGGTTGATCATGTGATGATGTACATCAGGATGATGTATGGTGAGTATCAGTATGATATTCTGTGGCCGTGGACAAGTTGTGTAGGTAGCATAGAAAAGATCCTTTAAAAATCGAACAGGTAGAGTGGTGTGCTCGTAACAGCCTGGGTTTCTCTATCGAGATCCAGACAGGTAGAGCGGTGTGCTTGTAACATCCTGGGATGCTCTGAGTAGGTTTTGCTACAGGTAGCATAGAAAAGATCCTTTAAAATAGGGACAGGTAGAGCGGTGTGCTCATAACATCCTAGGATGCTCTGAGTAGGTTTTGCTACAGTTTCACATAGAAAAGATCCTTTAAAATTAGGACAGGTAGAGCGGTGTGCTCGTAACATCCTGGGATGATCTATCAAGATCCAGATAGGTAGAGTGGTTTGTTTGTAACATCCTGGGATGCTCTGAGTAGGTTTTACGAAAGTTCACATAGAAAAGATCCTTTAAAATCCGGACAGGTAGAGCGGTGTGCTCGTAATAGCATGGGATGCTCTATCGAGATTTAGACAGGTAGAGCAGTTTGCTCGTAACATCCTGGGATGCTCTGAGTAGGTTTTGTGAAGGTCAACATGTAAAAGAACCTATAGTCTGCGCTAGGTTTTGTTGACGCACGTAATCAGTCCTAGGATCCACAGTTTGGCCATTGATGATGAAGACTTGCAGGTGGTGGGCCTACATCTAGTATGAAAAAGGACTGGCTCTGTAGAACTTCCTATGACAAGTAGATTCAAATATTGATTTAGATAGTAGCAGCAGTGATGATGACGATGACTCGATGACGATTATCCAGTGACGATGATCCAGCGAAGAAGACTTGTGCTAGAAGACCTCTGTCAAGAAATACCTTCATAGTTAAGAGGGAGTGTTGATGTATATGTAACTTCAGAATGTATTTCACCCATGTATTTCATCTATGTATATTGTACTCCTATAGAGATGTTATTATTCCTCTATACGGAAGTGTTTGTATTCCTATAGAGATGTTATTATTCCTCTATACCGAAGTGTCGTCATTTATATTGTAAGTGTCGTAACTTATACTTGATGGGTTATTAGACCACCTTGTTTGGGTCGGCCCTATATAAGTCATGTGGGTCGAAGGGTTATTAGACCACCCTATTGGGGGTCGGCCATGTGGGTCGAAGGGTTATTAGACCACCCTATTGGGGGTTGGCCATGTGGATCAAAGGGTTATTAGACCACCCTATTGGGTCAAGGGTTACAAAGGAGGTGAAAAAATCCATTAAATAATCTGACATAGAAGACATAATTAAGAAATGTCTCATGCCATGCAATGAGATCACACCCAAGATTTATGGCCTACCTAAAATTCACAAGGACGGGGTTTCTCTCAGACCAATTGTGAATACAATTGGTTCCCCAACTTATCAGCTCGCCAAGTATGTAGCCAACCTATTAAGCCCTCTGGTGGGGGGAACAGACTCGTTCATCAAAGACTCTAGGGATTTCATTAATATCATCAAGGAGGAAAAATTAGATGCTCATGACTTACTAATAAGCTTTGACGTTGTGGGCCTGTTCACCAAAATCCCCCTCAACGAAGCTGTGCAGATATTATTTGAATTAGCGGACCCAGGAACTGCGAAGCTCACAGAAGTATGCCTCCGATCCACTTTCTTCAGCTTTAGAGGTGATTTATATGAGCAAACCAGTGGAGTAGCAATGGGGCCCCCCTTGTCCCCAATTGTGGCTAATCTCTTCATGGAGCATTTTAAAAAGAAGGCCCTCCACTCGTTCCCCCTAAAACCCTCTAGATGGAAAAGGTATGTAGATGATACAAATGTGAGATGGCCCCATGGGATCGATGAGTTAAAAAAATTTCATGAGCATCTCAACAATCTTTCGGAAGACATAAAGTTCACCATGGAAATTGAAGAGAATGGGAGCATCCCTTTACTTGATGTGCTTATAAATAAAAAGAATGATGGAACCCTCAGCCATGGTGTCTACAGAAAGACAACTCACTCGAAAAACTACCTTCACGCTCATTCACACCACCACCCTTCTCATAAATTTGGGGTAATCAACACCTTAGCCATGAGAGCCTTCCGCATATCTGACAAGGAACATATAGAAAAAGAAAAGAACCATTTGGTCTCTATCTTTAATAGCCTAGGTTACAAGAATAAAGACATATATAAAGCTTGGAAAAAAGCAGAAAACTGGACTCAGCATACAAAGGAGAGAAAGATACGTAAGGCTTTCCTCCCATACATACAGGGAGTAACAGACAAAATTGCAAGGGTATTAGGGAGGAAAGAAGTTTGGACATCCTTCAGACCAATGGAAACCATTAGACAGAAAATGAGGTCAGTGAAAGACAAGATTGATTGGCATCAGTATAAGGGGTTGTACAAGATAGGTTGCTCTTGTGGTATGAGCTACATAGGGGAAACAAGTCAGTCCTTTCAAACAAGGTTGAAAGAACATGGGGCAGACATAAGGAAGGATAGGACGAATACCTCCGCGCTCGCAGAACATTCTCACAGAACAAAGCACCATGTCTTCCTAGAGAACACGGAGATGCTCGCGATTGAGGATCACTACTACAAAAGAAGGGTGAGAGAGGCCCTGGAAATCATAAAGCACCCAAGAAACCCGAATAGAGACGGGGGGCTTGAAATAAGTGAGAGATGGTTTCCTCTAATCAATAAAGAAGGTAATGGTTAGATCTAGGTTTTCTTGGATTTCATTGGGAAGATGAAAGGTTGGAAGAGGAAAGAACGAGGCATCTCAAACTATTTATTGACGTGATGAACAACTCCTCTACACATTCTCTGTCCTGAAGATGAATCCAGCTAAGGATTCGAAACATCGACAAAACTAAAATGCCGACCGTGGTTTATCCAAAAAACCACTCAAATTATGTTATGTGGTTAAGTTAAGGCCGACCTATTAAAGGTTATTAGGCAAGTCAAGTCAAGTATAAATAGAGCGCGGGAGGCACTCTATTTGATTATTCTATTCTCTCTCACACTCTCGGGAGAGTGGCGCACTTGTGGAGGAGGAGAAGCTGCTGCTAGGAGATGTCTATCTCTTATTGTCATGTCCCACATTTGGAATTGGGTCACAATGGCCTAATCACATTGGCCATATTCATTAGAGTTTGTAAAATTGATGTTAAAGGTCAAATAATTGTCAAGGAGGAAAATTACTAGTTTCCTAGGTTTGGGGTGGAAGCTTTGGGATTGGAATAATGGGGATAATAAATGATGTTTGAACATTAGAGTGGCATAAATATTTAATAAAGGAACTAAATAAATATATACAAGTGAAAATCAAAGTGGCATTTGATCATGAAGACACATGGAGGAAGTGGGACCCACATATGGCTAGATTTCCCCACTACACTTGGCATCATTCTCTCATCAATTCGAATTCAAGGTGAATGGTAACATACTTGGGGGATTCCAAAAGGTATTATTCATGGCATGACTCATCCAATGTCTAAATATAGAGGAAGAGTAACTCCCATGGAAGAGGAAGAGGCAATTTGGAGCTAGTGAGACACTTGGGCTAGATTCCCTAGCTCTATGACAACAATGATGAAGATGCTATGACACCTATGACACAAATCAGACCTGAAGGCTGACATATGACATATTTACATGTTAGGGCTAAACATAGACTCCAAGAGGGTGCTCAAGGGTGTTAGGGCAGCTAATATGCTTCCACATGTGATTTGGTGGAAGTGGAAGACTAGGAATTGTTGTAGAAGTGGCGTTCTTTGGAATCTCTTCCCAACTTGAGTTGGCATGAGTATCTTGGAAGGAATTCGACCCATGGAGGACATTATAACTTTATAAATGTCAATAAAAAATAATTAAACCAGCTTTTGATCATTTGTAGAATTTGCAATTGCATTTTTGAAGAGGGAGAGCTAGCGGATGACTAGTTGCTTGCCTTAGCCAATTTCGAGGGTGAAATATTCCCATCCAAGTTGGAAATTGGAAAGGCCATTCAGACCTTTCATTTGGATCTTTAATGGAGTCTTTATTTTCAGGTGTAAGCTACAGGTCAGCTCATGGTTTCTTCTATTGCAGCTCACTCTTTCAATCATTTCCAGTTTTGATGGCATATCCTTGATCCTTGAGGGAGGGTGTTTTTGGTGAGCTATTTTACTCTTTGGGGGAGCTTATAATGCCCCATTTATGCTTTAATATGAATTAAATACTCTATTATTCATCTCCAGAAAGTTTCAGGTCGAAATTCCAAGTAGAAATGTATAAATCTCAATTTTAATGAAAGGACAGTGCCATTTCCCCACTACCTTGTTGTGAATCAATGTAATGCTAATGATTTCGAATGAATGGATGATTATCTGATGCATTTGTGATTAATGGACTTCCATGGATGTATTTTACAAGTTTTATGTACTGTACTTGAGCATTTGAAGTATTTTTACTCAGTTTAATTGCATTGGGAGAAGAAATAGTGCCATTTCCCCAAGGGTCGAATTGGTGATTTTTGCAATTGAATGGGAGAGGGTTGGAAAAGATATAATAATCAATTAATGGTGCAAATGAGACATTAATAACATCATTAATACATTCCCTACCTCTGTTCATAAATTTGAGTGGGTTTGGAGGCATTTGGGAAGCCATTTTCAGTACTTACCCCAGGGGGATTTGAACCCCAAATTACTAGTAAAATTGCATACTTGGTCCAAAATCTTAAGAGAGTTTTCAGAGGTATTTTGGTGGTCATATTTCATCCCTGAAAATCATATTCAAGTCCTAATATCATTAATACACCTTCCTTGAAGATTTGAAGGCATTTGGAGTCAATTTGGGACCTAGAGACCAATACTAGTCAAAGGAAAATCACTAGTAAAGTTACCTACATTGACCAGAATTGAAAGAGGATTTGAAGAAGTATTTTAAAGGTCCAAAGGAATCCTTGAAACACATATTTATGTTCTAATATCATTCATATACCTTCTCAGAATATTTGGGATCATTTGGGGCAAATTTGGGACCTAGAGATCAAAACTAGTCAAAGGTCTAACTAGGGAAAAAAGTGAAAAATTGTCATTTTAATAAAATTCCTAACAAGGGACATTACAGTGGTATCAGAGCATGGTCTTGGCACCTGATGTGGGAGAACATTAATGAATACTAGGAGTCAAATAAATAAGCCACCACCCTTAGAAACTGAAACTGGATGTGCTTTGGTGAAAGGGAAGAAGTAGGAGAAGAAGTGCATTCATTGGTCACCATGAGTAAGGATGAGAAAGGAACCTTGAGGAGAATGAGGAGTTTAGAAAATTACTTAAACCATCCTTTGAATACAAGTGGAGGCAATACTTTCAAGAGTTCAAATTGTTGCTTAGTGAACTTGGAAGCAACTCGGAAAAAATAATGAGCAATGGTTCTCTTTTCAAGGAAAAGGATGAAACAATTTATGCCACAAAAGAGGAACCTAATGTAATTGTGGAACATGAGGTACATGCTGATATGCAGGTTCTTGAAGATGCTACACTAAAACAAGAAGAAGGACAAGCACTTGTCCTTGTTCAAAGGGATTATGAGTTGCCTCATGGAGAGAGTTGCAAAGCCTTGGAAGAGGTACATGATCTCACAATAGTTGGACCAGCCAATTATGGAGAAGATGAATTAAATATTTCAATGGGTAAGAGTTGTAAGGAATTAAAGTTGGTTCACAATTCCTCACCCCACACTTCTTTTCCAGCCACATCACTTTGGGATGAAAATTGGGTGAAAGGTTTTTTTCTAGTGGTGCCACATGAGGGGTATGAAACTCCTACCTCTCCTTTTGATGATGGCATGAATAGAGCACCTCATTATTTATAATTTCAGTAGCATATTGCTTTACATTATGATTATACATATCCTCATGGATGTATGGATGAGACTTCTTTGAGTCCTTTGAAGTCTCTTTGTTTTTCCTACTCATTATTTGGTTCAGATTTTAGTGGAGATTCTTCATTCACTTCTTGGATGAAAGGATGCATGGATGAATATTTTGATGCATATCACGTTCTTTTGGAGCAGCACTATCGGACATGGGATCCTCACCTATGTCATTGGAGTAGATTTGATTGGTCACTTGAAGATTGTATGCACCTAGCAAATGGTGGTCGACTTACTTGGAGGTATAAACACTTTCATGATTCTTTGATGAAGCATCTTATTGATGCACATTTTCATTATGTTGTTATGTACTTTCATGATATATATTTTGTACAAATGATGTTTGGAAGAATGCATACAAGAAAATGGGATCCAGGAATCCTCTTATCTGATGGTATGGGTTGGAGAGCACTTTTAATTGTTGGGGTGCAATACAAGCAATGGGACCCTGGAATAATTTTTGTCTCATTGGTTTGAATTTTTTTTGGGGAAACAAGCAGTATGGGAGATGGATTTCCCACTTAATAAAGTGAATTTTATCAGAGTAGTGCAGCAACAAGCATGGTGGTTCCTCTCTAAAATCTTCAAGGAAACTCAAAGACTCAAGGTTGGGCAATTCAATGGCAACTTCAAAGAATTATACAGGAAGCAGGTTCTTCAACACCCATGTTTGAAATTGCTTGAGGACAAGAAATATTGGGAAGGGAGGATTTTTCATGTCCCAAATTTGGAATTGGGTCACAATGGCCTAATCACATTGGCCATATTCATTAGAGTTTGTAAAATTGATGTTAAAGGACAAATAATTGCCAAGGAGGAAAATTACTAGTTTCCTAGGTCTGGGGTGGATGCTTTGGGATTTGGAATAATGGGGATAATAAATGATGTTTGAACATTAGAGTGGCATAAATATTTAATAAAGGAGCTAAATAAATATATACAAGTTAAAATCAAAGTGGCATTTGATCATGAAGACACATGGAGGAAGTGGGACCCACATATGGCTAGATTTCCCCACTACACTTGGCATCATTCTCTCACCAATTCGAATTCAAGGTGAATGGTAACATACTTGGGGGAGTCCAAAAGGTATTATTCATGGCATGAATCATACAATGTCTAAATATAGAGGAAGAGTAACTCCCATGGAAGAGGAAGAGGCAATTTGGAGCTAGTGAGACACTTGGGCTAGATTCCCTAGCTCTATGACAACAATGATGAAGATGCTATGACACCTATGACACAAATCAGACCTGAAGGCTGACATATGACATATTTACATGTTAGGGCTAAACATAGACTCCAAGAGGGTGCTCAAGGGTGTTAGGGCAGCTAATATGCTTCCACATGTGATTTGGTGGAAGTGGAAGACTAGGAATTGTTGTAGAAGTGGCGTTCTTTGGAATCTCTTCCCAACTTGAGTTGGCATGAGTATCTTGGAAGGAATTCGACCCATGGAGGACATTATAACTTTATAAATGTCAATAAAAAATAATTAAACCAGCTTTTGATCATTTGTAGAATTTGCAATTGCATTTGTGAAGAGGGAGAGCTAGCGGATGACTAGTTGCTTGCCTTAGCCAATTTCGAGGGTGAAATATTCCCATCCAAGTTGGAAATTGGAAAGGCCATTCAGAACTTTCATTTGGATCTTTAATGGAGTCTTTATTTTCAGGTGTAAGCTACAGGGCAGCTCATGGTTTCTTCTATTGCAGCTCACTCTTTCAATCATTTCCAGTTTTGATGGCATATTCTTGATCCTTGAGCGAGGGTGTTTTTGGTGAGATATTTTACTCTTTGGGGGAGCTTATAATGCCCCATTTATGCTTTAATATGAATTAAATACTCTATTATTCATCTCCATAAAGTTTCAGGTCGAAATTCCAAGTAGAAATGTATAAATCTCAATTTTAATGAAAGGACAGTGCCATTTCCCCACTACCTTGTTGTGAATCAATGTAATGCTAATTATTTCGAATGAATGGATGATTCTATGATGCATTTGTGATTAATTTAATTCCATGGATGTATTTTACAAGTTTCATGTACTGTACTTGAGCATTTGAAGTATTTTTACTCAGTTTAATTGCATTGGGAGAAGAAATAGTGCCATTTTCCCAAGGGTCGAATTGGTGATTTTTGCAATTGAATGGGAGAGGGTTGGAACAGATATAATAATCAATTAATGGTGCACATGATACCTTAATAAAATCATTAATACATTCCCTACCTTGTTTCATAAATTTGAGTGGGTTTGGAGGCATTTGGGAAGCCATTTTCAGTACTTACCCCAGGGGGATTTGAACCCCAAATTACTAGTAAAATTGCATACTTGGTCCATAATATTAAGAGAGTTTGCAGAGGTATTTTGGTGGTCATATGTCATCCCTGAACATAATATTCAAGTCCTAATATCATTCATACACCTTCCTTGAATATTTGAAGGCATTTGGAGTCAATTTGGGACCTAGAGACCAATACTAGTCAAAGGGAAATCACTAGTAAAGTTACCTACATTGACCAGAATTGAAAGAGGATTTGCAGAAGTATTTTAAAGGTCCAAAGGCATCCCTGAAACACATATTTATGTTCTAATATCATTCATATACCTTCTCAAAAGATTTGGGACCTAGAGATCAAAACTAGTCAAAGGTCTAACTAGGGAAAAAACTGAAAAATTGCCATTTTAATAAAATTCCTAACAAGGGACATTACACTTATGCTTGGGTTGTATCATTGCTCTATCTATCTCTGAGGAAGTTATTGGGGTTTTTCACCTTTATGGTTTTCCCCAAGTAAACTCTGTGTCTCTTGTGTGCTTGCATTATTGTGTCCATGATTGATATGCTGTAGATAGGCTGTACATGTTGTTCTCTCAGTTAAGATCCTAGATCAGATTGAAGTAAATTCTGAAAAATTAACACCTTTGTGGAGTGTTGGCCCAATCTACAGTGTTAAATTAGAGCTTAAATTATAATTGTCAAGCCGGAATCGTAAGACTTAGAAGCACATCCAAAGTATATGGATTTAGATATAGACTAGTTTAAAACACACTTTGCTTTGGAAATGAAACTAGAATTATTTGAATGTTGTAAACTAAGAAATGCAAAACTCCCGTATAGAAAGTGTATTCATTCGATTTATTAAACTTATCAGCACTTAACTTATGAAATATTCTAAAACTGAAACATCAAAACCATGAAAATAAATTACACCATTGATACTTCATTGTTGAAAGAAGGAAGACAATGAATTCTTTTACAAGAAATCAGTTCACATTGTGTTTGAATACTTCAACAATTCAGTGAATATTCTAATGAAAAGTAAAGCTGGAAACAATCTATAGAAAACGATCAATCAAACATAGACGCATACTACTGTCAATCAATGAAAACCTAATTGCATGCTTGCATCACACATAAAGAAATTTGATTGTAGAAAGTAGTTTGAAATCATTAATGGAACACTACACAAAACAATAAAACATACCATTGCGTGTTAATGAAGGAAATAGGTACGCAAGCTTAGCAGAGGGGGCCCTCCACTGCTTTGCTTACACACACAGGTTGGTTCACAAAACTCTTAACACTTAATTCGATCCCACAACATATAGAAATGAACACATAGAACTATTTGAAATCTGAAGTCTTTATTTCAATCGCATATATTCACCATTCGCTGGATGGCAATTACATTCAAGGTTCAAGTATTTATACAAAAATGTTTAAAACTAGAAATGCTATAATCCTGGTAAACTATTAATGATATCTCGCCATTATCTTCATTATTCTTGAGATCGTTCTCCAGATCCATGAAGATAGGAAGAATCCATTGCAAAATCGAAACGACCCTATTTTTGTGCTTGATGGCAGCGTGGGTGGTTTGCTTTGACCAGTGTTGACTCGACATCTGTAAAACTTGTTTCCTGAAGTTGTTAGCAATTAATCCATACTTGGACAACAAGGATTCTTCTGATTATTTCAAACTGTACCCAGCTATCCTACAAATATCCAGAGCTAGGAGCATTTACAGGAAGTTATTCAATTCTACAATTTTATTTGAAATTTAAATTTAAATATTTTAAAAATTACAAAATTCAATTCATTTAAGAGCAACAACAATTATACCTTAGTTGATTGAATTTCAAGGCTTTATGGATGAAACATGAGGGTTTATGGATGAAATATAAAGGGTAAAAGAGATATCTGAGGGATTTATAGGGTAAAATAGGCATCACAATAGTGTCCAACATCTCTCCCAAGAGGAAGCTATTGCATGTCCTCATGCACAAAAAGTGTTTCCAAAACTGAACTTGCATATCCCCTTGCACAAAATTGTTGTTGTACTGTTACTACTGGTCCTCTTCCTCTGACATCTCTCCTGTTTGTGATGATGCATGTACACTAGCCTGAGATGTATGAAGGATCCTCAATCTTTGATATTTTGTTTTGAATGTTCTCTTTTGATGATACCATTTATATGCTTGTTTAGAGATTTGAATGTTTTGAACTTTAAGACTTCTATTCTTCTTCCTCATTTTCTCAATTTCTAAGTCTAATTCCTTCATTTCCAGTTCTAACTTCTCAATATTTTTTCCGTTCTTGGAAGATTTCTTCTTTTTCATCTCTATTGTAGGCTGCTTAGAAACAATGTCCATCCCAAATTCCTCTTCTTCATTCTCCTGCTTTGAATACTTTTTCCCTTCCTTTTCTGTGCTACTCAAAGACAGGAGAAATGATGGTTGTATCCTCATTATTTTGCTCCTTTCTGTCAGTTGGAGCCTTTTCAATTTTGTGAATGTCTATTTCCATTAGCTCTTCTGCAGTTTGTTGTTTAAATATGATATTATTTTCTTCATCATTTCGACCAATCTCATCTGTTAGACTTTCTTCTTGACTTTCCAAGGATTGAATGTATGCATAATGCTTTTGTTGTGCCTCATCATCATTTTTTGGTGCTTGTTTCTTTTGAACTTGCTTGCATTTCCTTGATTTTCTTTCATAAGTGGTGAAGATCTTATCTTTTTCTTCTTTTACCATGCTCCTTGTTCTTATTCTTCTCTTAGGCCATTTTGAGCTTGTTGGAGTCTTGTATTTCATCTTCATTGTCTGCTATCATCAATAATTCATTTTCCTTCATTCCTCTCCTAGGATGTTTTGAACTTGTTTCCTTAGAGCTATGTATTTCAACTTCAATGTCTACTATCTTTAACACTTCATTTTCCTTCAATCCCTCTTCTGGTCCTTCAAATTCATTATGAATGACAAATTGTTTCCATGTCAAATCTTATTTTTTTATTTCATGTGTGATGATCATCTTCATGAGTCCACAGTGAAAAAGGCTTGTTGTAATGTCTTCAGCATATTTTTGAACAACTCTAGCCATCTTAGAAAGGATCTCTAACAGAAAATAGGGTATGTTAATCTCACAATCACCCCTCAAATGATGCATTAACTTGATGTGATAGAGATATATGACACTGAATCTTCCTTCACAAGTGATAAATTTCTGGTTGATATATGCTATTTCATCCCAAGTATGAATCAACCAACTCCTTGGTACTCCTTTCCTCCATTTTACTGAGCTTGCCCTTGATCTGCACAAGAAAGGTGTCTATGCCTTCTATTCAAACTATTTTGTATTAAAGAACCTCTCTCCTTGTTGAGGTAATCCAATGATTTGTGCCATAATATCCTCAGACAATCTGAAAGTGAATTTACCTACTGTATCCCTCTCACCATCAAATGAATAGGCAAATTCTAGGCTAACTTTTTCATTTTACCCATCAAACTTCGCAAAGAAAGGAACTCACTGTTTCTTCTCAAACATTTCCAAGCATTTTTCATGAATGGTAGAGGGATCAAATTTCAATGGTTCTATCCTAGACACCATTCTTCTAATTTCAATAGAAAGAATTCCTCTATGCAAAGAAATATTCAAGCAAAACTTAACCCTAGCTTGCAATATCGTTCTGATACTTTGTTTCTATTTCAATTTTCAACTCTGTAGAAAATTTTGTTCTCAAGATGTTCCTCTGGAAGTCGAATTTATCTAGCAAAACTTTTGATAAGAATTTCAAGCTTACCTTCCCTCAGGCGACTCCTGTCTGAGCACATTCTGAATGAGATATGCACTTCTATGTCTGCATTCTCCTTTAGCAATTCACCTCTGTGGCATACCACGTGAAAATTCTTGCTGTCAATTGGAGAAAAATATTTGATTTTCTTGGTTAATAGGTTGTGTTTCTTCTGCCGTTAACACTTCCTTATCCCTGCTTACTCAAAATTCATTCACCCTTTCATCAGCGTGAGAGTGAAGTCTGTGACTGAGCGAAATGTTGATGAAAACACATGTTTTAACAATACAACCATGCAACATTTCCATAATTTCAAAACTAAGAGGACGCCTCACTATGTATGGGCATATTTCGTGGGGGTAAGGAAATGGACCAATGATTCCCCACTTTGTTTTGTAATCATGTTTTTAACTTGCCACTAATCCTTCACCCACGTTTATGACCCATATATACTTTTTTTTTTTAAATGTATCATATGCAATAGAGACTTTAGGGTATATATGAAAGCTTGAAATCCTATAGGTCAAGGAACCCTTCCTAATGACTCCTTTTGAAAAATGAAATTGAAGCTTGCATGTAGGATGTAGTTTAGGCATGAGATCCAAATACCTATGAAATTACTCTTGATCATTTATTTTTTATGCCTAGGGTAATGGAATGAATGGATAGATGAACAGGGTTGTGAAGGTAATAGGTATTTTGTCACTACTAAAAAATGAAGAATATTGCAAAATTTTAAAACATAAAAATCAAATTCTTATAGACTTGATTGCTGCTCCTTTATGCTCTTCATGCTACTTTGATGTAGCTTCTTTTGGATTCCTAAGACTTGCTTGCTGCTTCTTTGCTCTGCTGAAGATGGTCTGATTAAAATGTTGAAAAATGTTTGCTTTCCACTATGTTTGTAGTGTTGCTTATTGAAGCTGATATGGATTGATGTGTCTTTACTGATATTACTACAATTCTTCTCAGGTCCCTCTTCTAATTCATTTGATAATTCTTTTCAGGCCACTCCGCTGGATGCTCTTGTTCAGGTTATTCTGCTAATCTTTTGATGCTTTGTCTCAGGTCCCTCTGCAAGGCTGAAAGTCAGGTCCCTCTGTAAGGATGGGAACTCACTTGAGATCTTCTGTAATGAAACTTATGTTGGAATGACATTATGGCATCTGTAGGAGGCTTGGAGGGTTTCCAAACCTTGAAAAGAAAACTTGATATGCTCTTCCCTCTCAGCCCTATTTATTGACTTGTCCTCAAGTCATTCATACCAACAAAACTTTACTTGCTTTGAAATAATTGAAACTAGGAATTGAAAAAAAATGTTTTTGAGAATTTTCAATGGACAAGTAAACTTGGTTTTCCAATGAAAATTCGAGTTTATGTTGTGTCAGTTGCCTATTTTTCACAACTAAAATTCCTTTTTTTTCAATATATATATATATATATATATATATATATATATATATATATATATATATATTTTTTTTTTTTTTTCTTTCTTTTCTTTTCTTTCTATTTTGTTGTGTTTGTTGTTGTTTTTTTTATCATTCATTTTTTTTATATATCAAAATATTTTAAGAAGAATGTGAAGGAGAAACACCAATGTGTTTGTTAGGATATTCTTATACTCCATCCTAGTCCTAACAACATTTTCCATTTTTTCATTTTCAGTCATAAATGCAGTCATGCAATTGCATGCATCCCAGTCATCAGTCCCAGCACCTAGCCCTCAGTTAGCTAACCCCGGGAGCTTCTTTCCACTCAGTTTTATCCGTCCTAGTGCTTAGTGCGCCCTCCTTTCACCTACAACTTGTGAAAGGCGCCCTCTCTCACCTACCACTCAGTTGCACTTCAGTTAGTTGAGTTATCTTTAGATCTCTCCTTGATTTAAGGCTAGATTGACTCCTCAACTGACTGTATCACTCCGATGGACCTCCAGTGAGACTAGAATGCCTATTCTGAATCCAATTAGCTCCTCATGCGCCCTCCACTGAGCCTCCTTCATTCAGTTAGCGCCTCCATGTGCTAGTTACACCTACCAAACTTAATTAGACTCAGTTTGACACCTAGTTGGCAATTACTTGCGCATTGATGACTCCACTGATGATGATGAATCCTAGTGCAGTTTAGCCATTCCCATGCAGGCTAATTCAAATTTCCACCTTGGCATTCGAATCCTCGCCATTTTATTATTTATTTGTCGATATTGTGATTAATGAATTAGTGTGTGATGTTATTCTACTTCTATGCGAGTTCTATTGTATCATATTTTGTTGCTTCTTTACACTGCATGACCACTCTTCTTCTATTTTCCTGCTTAATCTTAATCTTTCTTGTGAGGTATACATCAGCTCTTAGATCTGCTGTGAGGATTTTCACAGTGTTTTTCCAACACCCCCATCTCCTTCTGTTGAGAAATATGTTGTAGGAAATCTTCCTTGTTGACAGGATTGTTGTAAAGTCTTAGCCGATGTCCATTGACTATGAATGTACTTGCATCATCATCTATTGTGTGTAATTTGACTGAGCCACTGTCATATACCTTTGCAATCTCATATGGACTAAGCCAATGAGTTGTGAACTTGGAATCAAATAATAAGGCCTAGTCACCTATGTTAAATTGTTTCTTTTTTATGAACTTATCATGCCATTGTGCTCTTTGTTGTTGTGCCAAAATATTTTGTTCTATTGCAGCTTGTATCATCTCATCTAATTGATTTAACTGCATTACCCTTTATTTTTGTGCTTCAGAAAGATCCATCCCTAAATCAATTGCTAATTTAAAAGTATGAATTTGGAATTCAATTGGTAACAGTACTTGCTTACCATAGACTAGATGATAGTGGGAAAAACTAGTACTGTTTTTCCAAGTAATTCTGTAAGGCCATAAAGCTTTTTTTTTTTAACAGTAACAGAGAAAGGAATATATTTATAAAGCTGTGCACAGCTATTCATTACAGTCAAGCAAACAGAGTTTTTAACAGTGCTGAGATGTCTGGGCTAACTAACACCACCATAACTATCTGCATTACATTATAATCTCAGAGTTTGGTCTTCCTAAAATTGTCCAGCATAGAGCTGGCGTAAACTTTTACAAACTGGCTACAGAGGAGTTTACAAAAATACATTAACCAGAAACAAAAATTTTGAAACCTGGGCTGGGCTAGCCTTTCTTCCTAAGCTTGACGGACGAAGCGTCCACCATCACCATGTTTATTTCCTGATTCACCGTTTGATTTTCGTGTACCCAGCTTCCCTGCGTCGCTCTGAAGAAATCGGCCATATCTTCCTGCATTCTGTCAATTTTTCCCATTAATTCTATAATGTTTCGTTCCAGATCATCTATTCTGGAATCCTGGCAGGATAACTGATTGCAAACGTGCGTTATAACCGACGCCATTTCAGCATTTTGGTTCACGCTGGAACAGACCGCTTCGTAAGTTCTCCGGGCTGCAAACTTAATATCAACCAAGGTTCTGCTTAAAGCAACGATGGCTTCCCTGATGGACGGCATGGTTTCCCAATTATCCACCTGCGAGAGACGAGGAGCAGAAGGAACGAGCTCCCCGAGGGATAAACGGCTCAGGGTTTCGGGGAGATGGGGAAGGAGAGCCATCGCGAAGGGAGGAATAAGGGGGGTGGATGGGGGAGTTAAGGAGGCGCGTGGGAGCTGACACCGGGGGAGAGAACGAGGAGACAGGTGGTGAGTCGGTCGGGGAGGCAGATGGAGGAGCGTGTGGGAGGGTACGCGTAGGGAGAGTTCAAGTGTGAGCTTAAAAAGAGGGGGAGGCCAAAGTTTAGAGGGAGTGGATGGTCCCTTAAGGCCAAGACCCTAACCAACATCCACAATAATAAATCTAAGGGCCAAGACATTGTTAAATTAAGGGATAAAATGAAATCCCAAGACTCCTTTGTGGTCCTTAGTTTGCCCGACTACAAGTGTAGTTCCTTGATTTGCCGCATGGTCCGCCACCCTGTTGTTCTCTCGGAGGATATGAAAGAAGGAGGCCTTTGTAAATAAAGAATTGGTTTTGATTCTTTGCATGTATCTATCTGCTTTTGAGCCAGGCGAGGCATATCCTCTTCGCATGATTTGGATGACGTGCCTGGAGTCTCCATAAATTTTGAGATTGGCAATGCTGAAATTGGTAGCTATTTCTAATGAGAGGAAGAGAGCTAACCATTCTGCCTCATTATTAGTTTTCCTGCCTAATCCCCAGGCAAATTCTGCGATTCTTTTTCCGCCGGGATCGAAAAGAATCCCACCCGCACCTGCCACCCCGTGTAAGGCCATAAAGCTTCATTAAGCTTGTCTGACCAATATTTTCTGTGCATTTGAACTATCTTGGTCATGATTGTTGCCAAAGTTTTATTGGTTGACTCCACCTGGCCATTGGCTTGTGGATGGTAGGGTGTAGACTTCCTATGCTTGATTTTGTACTTGTTTGCTATCTCTTGCACCAGTTTAGAAGTAAACTGTGCTCCCTGATCAGTAAAAATCTCTCTAGGAACTCCAGATCTAACAAATATTACTTCAAAGAGAAAGTTGAATACTGTTTGTTCTGTCGCTGTTGGTGATGCCTTGGATTCCACCCATTTTGTAACATAGTCAGTACATACCAAAATGTACCTCTTTCCTTTTGATCGTGGATTGATTGGACCGATGAAATCAAGAGCCCATTTTTCAAATGGCTCTATGAGAACTTGTGGCTGGAGTGGCATCTCATCAGATGGTATTGCTCGTCCCATCCTTTGAAAAATACCACAACTTCTAGCATATTTCTTGGAATCTTTGAAGATAGATGGCTAGTAATACCCCAACTTGAGTATTTTGTATGTTGTTCATTTATCTGCAAAATGGCCACCACACGGTTCATCATGACAAGCTTTTAAAATTTCTAAAATCTCATCTTGTCTTACACATCTTCTAATGATAAGATCATATCCTATATAGAAAATATCTCCGTTCACCCATATGTGTCTAGCACTTTGCTTAATGATTCATTTCTTTTCTTTTGATGACATAGATGGAGGTAGATTTCCTCATGATAAGTAGTTAGCTATATCAGCATACCATGGAGTTATAACAGAAATAGCAAATAAGTGTTCATCAGGAAAACTATATGAAACAGGAACAGCCTCACCTAAATGATTTAATCGAGACAAAAAATCTACCACTTGATTTTCCCTTCCAACCCTATCTAGGATAGTAATGTTGAATTCCTGCATCAATAAAATCCACCTTGTTATCCTGCAATTGGTAATAGGCTTTTTCATTAAATATCTTAAGGCAGAGTGGTATGTATGGACAAAGATTTGATAACCAGTAATGTAATGATGAAATTTGTTCACATCATGTACTATTGCCAACATATCCTTCTCAGTAACTGTGTAATTCAATTCTGCAGGGGTTGGATTTTTTCTAATAAAGTATATAGCATAAGTCATGACATTCTCTTTTTGACCCAAAGAGGCCCCTATTGCAGCATCTGATGCATCTGTAGAGATGTGAAATGGAAATGTCCAATTTGGTCCTCTTAAGCTAGGTGCAGTTGATAGCTTTTCTTTAAGTTTCTGAAAGGAAACTTGACAATTAGTATCCCAATGAAAATATACATCTTTGGAAAGAAATTTGAATAATGGAAAAGCTATTTTACTAAAATTTTCAATAAACCTTTGGTAATAGCATGCATATCCAAGAAAACTCCTCACATCCTTTTGATTTTTTGGTTATGATAAATTCACAATGAGTTGTATTTTTGCAGGATCCACATTTATTCCAGATGATGAAATATGATGAACTAACACTATCCCTTTAGTTAACATCATAAAACATTTTTCATTGCTAAGGGAAAGATTTGATTCGATGCATATTTTTAGGATTTTCTCTAAATTTTCCAAGGAGTCATCAAAAGTATTGCCATACACAGAAAAATCATCCATACATACTTCAACACATTCATGAATTAAGTCAGCAAAAATAACTAGGATTGCTCTTTGAAAAGTAGCTGGAGCATTACATAGACCAAAAGGTAAAACCTTATAGGCATATGTACGCTAGGGACATGTAAAAGTAGTTTTGTCCTTGTATTCTGATGCAATTTTGATTTGATTGTATCCACTGAATCCGTCTAAGAAGGAAAAAGACCTTTTTCCAGCTAATGCATCTAATACTTGATCAATGAATGGTAATGGAAAGTAATCTTTAAGTGTTGCTTTGTTTAACTCCCTATAATCTACGCAAATTCTCCATTTTCCATTTTTATTAGGAACAACAACTAATGGAGAAACCCATTGACTATCAGAGATAGGGTAGATAAATCCCACCTTTAATAACTTTTGCAATTCTTCTTTAACTATTTCTTTCACTATGGGTTTCATTATTCATTGAGGTTTCCTTAGAGGTCTTATATTATCATCTGTGTAAATATGATGAGTACAGGTTTCCTGATGAATTCCTGGCATGTCAGTGTATTCCCAAGCAAATGCGTTGTGATATTTATTCAATAATGCAATCAACTGTTCTTCTTGCGATAAAGTAAGATGTGCACCAATATTCAAGTGTTTCCTAGGACTAATCTCGATGGTTTTGCTTTGTGCATTTGTTATTGAATGAACATAAAAATATCATTAAATGACGATTCCAAAGAATTAACTGTGCAATTTTCCTGAAAGTTTTGGCCTAAGACCTGATCTACAACAATATACTGCATGTTCCTCAATTGTTCAGAGATATCTGGCTCATAAATAAAATAATCTAGCAAATCTTCATTATTTTCCTCTCGAAAATAAAAAAAAACTTGATTAATACTTAAGATGGGATGAATTACTTCTTCCTATTGCTCTTTTGTTTCATTAATCCAAGATAAATGATCTGTCATAGAAGGTCTTTGAGCAGGAGGATAAAGTGTAATCTATTTCCTTTCTGTTCCAAGTGAAATGATCATATTTCCTGCTCCACAACCAATAGAGCATTAGCTGTAGCCAACCAAGGACTTCCGAGAATCAATGGATGCCCTCCTACATTAGATTTTGGTTGAAGAACTAAGAAATCCACTAGATACTCCCAGGAATCCAAAGAAACTATGATATCTTCAAGTATGCCTTTTGGTGTTATTTTAGATCAATCAACTAGCTCTAAGATTGTAGTGGTTGGTCTAAGATTTTGCAAGTCCAGATATTTCATTGTTTCCAATGTAATTACAATAATAGCTGCACCTAAGTCAATTAATGTTTTCGAAATTGAAAAGTTGTTGATAGTGACTGTTACCATTGGAATTCCTGCATCAACACATTTTAAAAAAAAACCAGTATTTGACATTAAGCCTGGTAAATTTCCAATTACATGAATTGATGGTGGATCATTCTTTCTTTTATTTAGACATAACTCCTTAATTGCCTTTGTATAGATTGGAATATCTTTAATAGCTTGCAATAAAGGAATTTTTACACAGAAATTCATTAATTCATTTAAGACATCAAAATCAGGAAGAGTAATTGACAATTTTTCCTTAACTAACCTTTCTGGAAAAGGAGGTGTTTGAGGAATTAATGTTTTACCTTTATGATTTTGGTTATCTAGCTGCAAATTTTCTGTGTTAGATTTTTTTGGAATTTTCTCTTCTTCTATGTGTTCTTCTATAATAACAGGAGATTCTTTTTTCCAGAATTTTTCCAGGCCTTAAGTGGATGTTTTGAATAGGAAGGATTGAGTATGAAAATGTTGTTCCTTCATCAATATTATACATGGGTTTCTCCACTCTGTTATTAGGATTTGCTATTGGCTGGGATGGTAACTATGTTGGTCGAGGTGGAGGTTGATTCGATGGTAGATAAAGTTGTTGAGGTTGGGTTAGTTGGGAGGAAAGATTTTTCTGTGGAGGAAATGAAGGGTGATTCTACTGGTATTCTGGGTAAGGAAAAGATTGTTGGTAAGGCTGTGGATAGGCCTGTTGGTATGTTTGAATTCCATGAGCATATCCTCGCCAACCTTGAGTGGGTTGGTTTTGGTTTTTCTCAGGAATCCAAGTTTTCCAAGGCATAGGAGCATTCCATGAATTCTAAACATGATATTGATAACTCTGAGAAAATTGTTGCATAGGGTTGGTGAGCTCTCAGAATGGATGCCTATTGAGGGCAGCTAGACTAAGAGACTACTTTAATTATCAACCTGGGGGACATACAAACTTCAGAGGTGCAGGCACTATATGTGCTCTTATAGGATAATCTTGGTTGCGGTTGGGTGTTGGTATCAATGGTTAAGCGTTTTCTTAAGAGAAATCGACTAAACTGGGAAAGGATTGCTTAATCTACGGATGAAAAATACCTATGCTAAGAACTTCAAGTACTGAAGACAATAAATCTATATCAAAGAATCTAAATGCTGAAAAAAATCAATATATTTGATGGAAGTGAATACTAAAAACATAGCAGATCTATTCTAAAATAATGAAAGATGGATCTTTTATCTGAGAAACAATTACTGTAAATCAAATGCATAAACTAGAAGTCTGGTCTAACCTATTTAATTGCTGAAACCAAGTTTAGGATACCATTATCTAATGCTATGAAATAATCATAATTTCAAGAAGTAAATATAATTAATTAACCTCAGTATTAAAAGTAAGCAGTCTTGACGAGCAACTATAGTAATGAGAGAGAGCATAAACTTTAAGATTTGAATCACTGTTCAAAAGCAATGCGAACACATAGGGCAATAGATGCTGAAAATATGCCTTGGAAGAATGCTGCTACAGGACTATTGAAACAGTATTACTGAACTACAGAATGCGTTATAAATTACTATGGAATCAAATGGTTGCTTTACTACAGAAATCAAATCATACTAACTAACACCATTCAAATGCTTCCATATGCAATATAGATTTCAGTCAATGTAAAACACATAACGAAGAAATACCTGAACAGTAAGATCTCCTAACTTATGTGTTGGAGGGGCCCTCCCCAACTCGTACTCAGGAGTGGAGAAAACGTATATACGCTGAATCAAAAGAAACATCAAGTCTTTTATTCAAAATAGTAGCTCCATAGTTTAACAAAAGTCTGTAACTCAAAGTAGCTTAACAGTATAAAAACGTAAAGCAATGGTTCTAAAAAATGTCAATAGGATCCCCTCGCTAGCCGAGAGGCCCGTATATATATATATATATATATATATATATATATATATATATATATATCTAATGCTTAACCTAACCCTAACTTCTATGTCTAATTGCCAATTCTCTTTGAACAGGTGTTCTCCCTAGAAATAAGGAAAAAGGCACTGAGTTTTGCATGAGCTTTCCAGTCCTCTGCTTGATCTGTGTGGGTGTCCTTTAGTGTACCTGGACCTGCTCAATCATACTCGATTTTCACATAATTAGTTCATTGAACACGCATTTAAACATACAAGAATAATCTTTAAAACAACTTCATTAAATAATCAAGGTAAATCATTTCTCCCACAAAACAAGTGTATTTCTTCACCCTTGTGTTTTTGCTGTGGGAAAGGGCTATGAGATACCTGTATCTTGGACTCATCGTTCTCCCCCATAGTTGAAGGATTCACCCATCCTTGGGTGACAGATTCAGCTTGTCGATGACCTCTCTGATGTCCCATGCTACTACCCTGGGGGTCCCTGCCTGCCTGTGATAGCCCAAGGTCTAATCCTCTTTGACCCATGCTCTCTTCTCTTCTTCTTCACTGATCTGTTCCTTAATAACCAGGGGAAGGAAGAATGGGGGATTCAACCTCATTCCAATCCATCTAAGTTGGTTCTTTATCCGGGATTCCCTATAGAGCTTGCATTTGAAAAGAGCACCTTCAAGTCTGAGAGGGGAGTGGAGCTCTCTTCTTTTTAGGTCGTTTGCTACTCTGCGCCATCTTTCCTTAATGGATTCATGAACCTCTTTGTGTGTGCCTTGGAGAGTAACATCAAAATGAGCCACAACCTCCTGCTGCTTTGTAAGGAGAATGGGGATCGGCTCCTCATCCTGGGTGAGGATCCTATGGTTGTAAATAATTCTTTCAGGGTGAGTTGCCTCTGTCCTGACCATTAATGGGGTTTTCCATTTTGTTGCAACGTAAATATGGTAGTCCTGAGCTCGCTCAATTTTATGATTCATCCATGAACATAGCGCCCTCAACTAGAAATCTCCCATGTAAGGGTTTGGCAACTAGTTGGGCGAGCTAGGGACTACAAAATTGTGCAAGAAAAATTCGCTTAACTGGTCCTTCTCCAACTCTGTGGCATTTAGAGATGCATCCATAAATTCTTTAGGGTTGCTGATCTCTATCAGGAGTCTTTGTTTTAACCTTTGGAGCTGGAATTTGCCCCACTTCTCCTGTAGATAAACTGCATAAATTGCTGATGGCGGCCTGAGGTCCAGTAGTGTATCATATATTTTAGTGATAGTATCCAAAACATCCCTTAGTTGAACAATTTCCTGGTCCTTTTTGGCTAGCTCCCCTTGTGCCTCAGCCAATTTCTCTTTAAGTGCTGAATTTCTCTGTTCCGCCAGTCCCCTACATGATGCATTTTCAGAATTTGTGTCTTTTTAGATGAAAATGGGGGTGATGTGGGCTGGCTTCCTGATTCAATTCTCAATGTTTCCATCTCCTTTCTGAGCTTTTCTAATTCCACCCGTTCCTCAGCGAGTTGGTTGATGACCCTAGGGTTTTTATTGTGCTCAGGAGGGTCCCCCTGTAGGTTGTCTTGCTCTTGTTGTTCATTCTATTCTTCTTCCGCCTCTTGTTCTTATTGTTCATCCTGCATTTCTTGTTCATCCTGCTCCTCTTCTGCATCCTTCTCTTCTTGTTAATCCTACTCTTATGGTGTAGTGGGATCCTACTGATCTACCCAAAGATCATCGTCCTCATCAGACATGTTTTGAACTACGGGACTGGGTTCCCTACTCTATTCCTTGGTAATTTGGATTATGGATGCTTGTGTGAATATTTTACTTCGTCTCTTCGGCCCTTGATTACTGGCAGGAATTATGGGTTCGCTTTGGGGGAGTCATCTCGTGAATGCTTTATCTTTACCAGGGTATCAACCACATTGTCCAGGTCAATTTTCCTCTTCATCCCTGCTGTAGAGGTGGTTTTGTTCATTGATCCTGGTGGTAGGGGTACGTTAGATGTGGGTGTACCCTTCATTCTTTTAACATCTTCAGCAGATACCAACACGAATTTTTCCCAAGAAAGCTCCAGGATCTGTGCTTTTAATTCCTCACAAACGATTAATTTGATCAGCCCGTGATGGGCTAAGGCATCCTCCTTTCCTTTAATCACTTTCTTGCTCATTTCTGCTAGACATTGGAGCAGGTAGTATGGAATACTAATGTTGTTGTTTGGTGGATGATGGGCCCTGTGCCTCAATAGTTCTAGAATTCGAAAATGAAAAATGGGGACATAACTTATCCTACCAGTGCATGTAATGTACTTCTGGATGATTGCAACCATTTCCTCCCATGGTGCTGGCATGGAGAGTCTTTTGAACCCATTTTTGTCTTCGTCGTAGACCTCTCCTCGCTTGAAAAATGCTTCCTTTGATTCATGGTTTGCCTCCCGATTGTCCCTACTCCAATGCAGGCCCATTGGTGTTAGGATATTTAGACACTTAGGAGTTAGTTAAGATCAACTTGTGTAATATATCCGTTAGGGATAGTGTGTTTCTTTAGTATGCATTAGTATGCATTTGTAAATACTTAATCTGACGGTCATGATATGTTTTCGACATAGAGTGATCCGACGGCTCAACTTCTCTTAGATCAAACCTAACCTTGATCCGTGGCTTAACACCCGATTGGTCCATGATCTCTATTTAAAGAGCATGGAGGGTCATTGTTTAGTTGATCGATTATGAGAAGCTCATTTGTAACTTTCTTTCTTTGCATAATAAATTGTCCCGTAGAAGCTATTTGGCCGGGGCCGTGGAGTGTTTCCCTCAAGAGGGTTTAAACCACGTCAAAACATCGGTGTGTTGATCTGTGATCTGTTTGTGTGAAGTGGTTGCTCTTGGTGTTCGGTCCTTTGGTAGTACCTTGTGTACCTGAACATGGTATCAGAGCTTTTATGAAGTGCCGCTTCCGGTTATGATCTAGATCTTGAAGTGTTGTTGCCGAAACTCGAAAGGGTTTCTAGTTCTGGTATTTTTGTGCATTTATGGGCTATGAGAGGTGTTCCATTGCGTCCGGAGCGTCGTTTGCATTGGGAAATAGTTTTCGTTTGATCGAAAACGGTTCCCGGTTGCTCCAGAAACGCGTATTTCATCAGATCTGAAGGAAAAATGGCAAGCGCGCAAACCGAGCGAAAAAAAAAAGTGCATGCAATTTCTTGGTTCAGAGTTGTTTTATTCCTTAATAGGTCTTGAGTTCAAGTCTTAGGAAGTTACTTTTAAAAGAAAAAGTGCATGCAATTTCTAATTTCAAGTTACTTTATTGTAAAAGTGCATCTCACTTAAATAATAAAAAATAAAAATACAAGTGAGTCACTTAAGTTTTTTTTATTGTTGCACTATTTAAAAGTAATATCATTGTAAAAGTGAAATCACTTATTTTACAAAAGTGGTTCACTTAAAGAAACTTTCTTGTAAAGTGATTGTCAAAAGGTTCATCTTGGGAAGAGGGGGGTTCTTTTTTTTGCTGGACATTCTCTAGCTGCCACGTCACTATTGGGGACATCTTCAACAGTTTCTTTGTTCAAGCATAACTTCATCATACAGAGTCAGTTTTCAGTGCCATTTTTTTTTAAACCGCCTATTTTTTCGAGTTCTTCACATCCAAACTATTGGTGTCTTCTTTTACAGCCATTAATTTACAAATATGGCCACCCCTTGTGATATTCTACTTAACAGTTCCAACTATTTCTCATGGAAATCTCGTATGGAGGATGTTCTACGAAGTAGGGGACTTTTTAGAATTACCACAGGGAAATAAAAAGAACCCACTGATGATGATAAGAAAATAAAATGGGAAAATAGATGTGATGAAGCTCGTGGATTGATTGGAATGTCAATCTCTACTGATTTGCGATTCCACATATCTGGAATTGATGAACTTAATGCTGCTTGGGACAAGTTGGAATCTGTGTTTGGTAAACACAATGAAATTCGAGGTCACCAACTCGAAAATGAGTTGATTTCTTTAAATCTAAGTGACTTTTCATGCATTCAATATTATTTATCTAAGTACAAAACTCTTAAACTCTTATGTGCAGAATGTAAGATTGAGAGGGAAGACAAACAATGCATTTATCATATTCTTTCCAAACTTGGACCTGCATATTCTGTTTTTGTATCTACATTTTACTCCATGAAAGCATCCTTGAATGCAGCTAGCTATCAAGAGCCTAGTCTTGAATCCTTTTGTGATTCCTTGATTAGAGAACAAGATAAACTCATTCACCTTGGAATAATCAACAATGCAGATACATCTGGGAAAGCCTTATTGTCCCAACATAAAGAAAAGTCCAAGCCTCCCAAGAAACAAAATTTTCGCAATAATAAGTCAAACAAGGGTCCCAAACCCTCTCAGTCAGCTCCTTCTTTAAAAAATGACAAAGGATCCAAGACAAAAGGCAAGAAGACTGAGCGTCATTGCAACTATTGCGGGAAAGATAATCATGATGAATCTAAGTGTTTCAAGAAGATGGAAGCCTTGGAAGCAACAATGAAGAAGCACCACATCAGCCTAGATTTGCCTTCAGAATCTGCCTCTCATGGACATGCACTTTGTGCTTCTGGTTATTCTTATAATGCATCTTCTTCTTCTACTTCAAATGAATGGCTCATTGATTCTGGAGCATCTTATCATATGGCTAAGGATCAAGCCATATTTTCTACTATGCATGAATGTAACACCAAACAAATATTTGTTGGTGATGATAGATCTCTAAGTGTTGTAGGAGCTGGAACAGTTCCAGTAGATAATGGTCATTTTAGTGATGTACTATGTGTTCCAAGAATTTCCTGCAATTTGTTATCAGTCTGTCAGATCACTCATTCTGGTGAAGGTAAAACTGTGACCTTTACACCTCACCAAGTTGTAATCAAAGATTTTAAAGATCCTCAACAGGTCCTAGCTACCGGAATTGTTGATGATATTACCAGGTTGTACAAGTTTAACAACTTTGGGTCATCACCTTTCCCTTCAATTTTTGTTTCTCATAGTGATAACTTGAGCAAACTTTGGCATGAGCGATTTGGTCACTTAAATTATCGCTCATTGCAACAACTATGTAAAGAAAATATGGTGACAGGTCTTCCGATGGTATCTTGCAGGGATGGTGTTTGCTCCGGTTGTGTACTCGGAAAACATCACCGGGACAGTGTTGACAAACGTGCCTCTTGGCACGCCTCGGTTCTCTTGGAGCTTGTGCATAGTGACTTGTGTGGTCCTCTTCCATCTGCTTCCTTTTCTGGTTTCAAATATTTCTTAACTTTCATTGATGATTACACCAGACGCACTTGGGTTTATTTCCTAAAACTTAAGAGCGAAGTATTTAACATGTTCTTGGCCTACAAGGCCCTTGTTGAAAAACAATCTGGTCATCAAATTATTAAGTTAAGATCTGACAATGGAGGAGAATATGTTAACAAACAGTTCACTACTTTCTGCACTGAACAAGGCATCCAACAACAACACACTGTTCCATATACACCACAACAAAATGGTAGTTGAGCAGAAGAACCGCACTTTAAAAGAAATGGCTAATTGTATTATCCAATTTAAGGGACTAAGTCTTCAATTTTGGGCTGAAGCCATAAATTGTGCAAATTACATAGTTAATCGCACCCCCACAAAAGCATTACAAGGTATGACACCGGAAGAAGCATGGAGTAAAATTAAACCTGATGTAAGTCACTTTTGTGTGTTTGGTAGTGAAGCGTGGGCTCACATTCCAGATGAAAAATGGAAAGCATTGCAGCCTAAAAGTGAAAAGTGCATATTTGTTGGATATTCTGAAGATGTAAAAGGTTATAGACTTCTTCAACCACATTCTCATGCTATAATCATTAGAAGAGATGTTAAATTTGATCAAAATCTCTTGGACTACGAGCCTAACTCAGCGACTGTGCCATCTTTGGCCTGCGAGCCTGATTCGGCGTTTGTGCCTCCTTCTTCTTCTTCCAACTTCCTTGACAGGTTTCCAACTCCAGTTTCTGATAATGACAGTGAGGATGAAAATCCACCTCCGCATGCTCATGTTCCTCCAGTTGCATCAGCACAAGTGCTTCCTCGATGGGTCCGTTCAACATGTGAAGCAGCTGGTGATCTTGCCGGTGATCCTAGAGATCAACGTCGAACACGTTCTCAGTTTCAGCGAGCCTCTTCTCTTTTGGCTCAAGTTTCCGAGAATCATGATCCAAAAACTTTTGCAGAAGCTTCAGGGAATCCAGATTGGGATGCAGCCATGGATGAAGAATATCGTTCCTTAATGGCGAACGATACTTGGGATCTTGTACCTCTTCCAAAAGGAAGAAAACTTGTCAGATGTAAATGGGTCTACAGAACTAAGTATGCATCAGATGGAAGTGTTGAAAGACTTAAGGCAAGGTTAGTTGCCAAAGGTTTTTCCTAAGTTGAAGGGATTGACTACAATGAAACCTTTGCTCCTGTCGCAAAAATGAACTCCATCCGCCTTGTTCTTTCCCTTGCAGCCTTACACAACTGGGAAGTCCATCAAATGGATGTCAAGTCTGCCTTCTTACATGGTGATTTACAGGAGGAAATTTACATGGAACAACCTCCTGTATATGTTTAGAATAACTCTAGCCTTGTCTGTCGCCTTAAGAAATCCTTATATGGCCTTAGGCAAGCTCCTAGAGCTTGGTATGCCAAAATGGATAACTTTCTCCTTGACACTGGTTTTTCTAGATGCCATTCTGACCCCAATGTCTATACCAAGAAAGTAGGAAACCATCTCATCATACTTGTTCTATATGTTGATGACCTTATTCTTACTGGTAGTGACCCTAAGCTTATAACCCATGTGAAATCCAGTCTTTAACAAAATTTTGAAATGTTAGACTTAGGACATTTGCATTATTTTCTTGGTCTCCAAGTCCTGCAAACCAAAGAAGGAATCTTTCTTTCTCAGTCTAAGTATGCTTGTGACCTTCTTCGTCGCTTTCACATGGAAGATTGTACACTAGCCCCTTCTCCCTTCCAGTCTGGAGTCAAACTTTCTGCCACTTGTACTTCACCTGAAGTCGATGCCACCTTATATCATCAGCTTGTTGGTAGTCTCTTATACTTGACTCATTCCCGTCCTGACCTTTCCTTTGCCATTGGTCGAGTTGCCCGTTATATGCAGACACCTCATGAAAGTCACTGGAAAGCAGCTAAAAGAATACTTCGATATATTCGAGGTATAGTTCAGTTTGGGATTCATTACAGTACAGGGGGGAAACCTTTGTTGGTTGGTTTCACTGATTCAGATTGGGCCAGCGATCCTGATGATTGAAAGTCTACTGCAGGTTATGTTTTCAGTCTGGGATCTGGACCTATTACTTGGGCTTGTAAGAAACAACAAGCTCTTGCTCTTTCTTCAGTAGAGGCAGAATATCGAGCAGCCGTCAATGCCAGTCAGGAAGCTTTATGGCTTCGACAGATCCTTTCAGAGTTTGGATTCGAGCAACAGCAGCCTACTCCACTTTGGTGCGAAAATCAAAGTGCCATCAAGCTTGCCAAAGATCTAGTTCTACATCAACGCAGCAAACACATTGAGCTACATATGCACTTCATCAGAAATCTTGTTCATGATCGGGTTCTTGAAGTGCTCTTTTGCCCTACAGATGATAAAGGTTCATGGTCGAGGTTGATTACCGGTTCGATGGCTGGATTGTCATCTGTGTGACCACACTAGCTTCCAGTTTCTTGCTTCTGGAGAGTTCTGAGAGGTTTCATATATGCAAAACTGGACTTTCGGAATATCATGCAGCCTTACTTAACTGTCTTTCCGCACTTGTCCTTATTAACATTTGTTGTACCCTCTGCTTGATCGAGCCCTGCTTTTCCTTTCATGATTTCATCTTGCCCCATTTTCTCTGATTATTTGGAAGTATGGCAGCTAGATGTGGGTTTATCATTTGCTGACACGACAAAGGGAGTAATCATGATTTATTGAGGCTGATATGACTTAGGAAGCACTCATGATTTATTGAGTCCTTCTGAACTAAACCGTGCTGCCGAATGAAGATTGAAGCTGTCCTCGGCTTCAGAAAACAAATGTCTTGCGGGATAATGATTTGGCCTTAAAAATAAAACAAAGATGTTTAGAGATTACCTTGTAATGTTTTAGCGTACTTGATTTGATGATTTGGCCTGATTTTTATGCGTGGCGGATTCTGTAGTAGATTTGGAAATTTATGTATTAAATTTTGGCATGTCAGTAGTTACGTGCACTTGCTTCTTTTTCCTTGTGTTCATTTGATTATTCTGTATTGGTTGCTTTTGAATTTTGTGTCTTCTTTTGATTCGACTTTGTGATAATGCTTTTGCATTGGGTTTCATATTGTTCATTGTATTGTTGTAATCTATGCTGGCTCGCTTGAATTGATGGTAGGCTCGCATGAAATAATATATGCGATTGGATATCATGTTTGCTGGAAGTAAATTCTGTAGTTTAGTTGATACCTTTGCTCTCTTCGTTTGTAGACGTGGCTGGCTCGCTTGATTGCTTTAATGGTTGAAAATAATCGGGCTCACTTGATTAGATTTATGTCTTGCTTGAATTTTGATGACAGGCTCGCTTGAATAGTAGCAGGTATTGAATAATAGCAGGCTCGCTTGATTGAATTCTGTAGTATGATATCTTTGTTGCTGACTGTAATATAAGAATGATTTGCTTGATTGTTGATTGTCTACATTTTGCATGGTGTTCCTTCATGGGGATGTATGATGCCCTGCAGTTTACCTTGCCATTTTTTAGTGTGTTATTTGGCATTTTCCCCATCCCCCTTTCTTATGTTTGTTTTCTTATTCTTTTCTTGTTTTTTTTTCTTTTTTTTCTTTTCTTTTCTTTTTCATTCCTTTTTTCTATTTTGCTTCCCTTTTTAACAAATATTTGTTTTTTCATTTTTCTCTCTCTCTCTATATATATACATATAGTTTTTTTTGAATTGAATTTCACTTATTTTCGATGCTCTCTATCAGCATCTGTTGTTGCTGGTAGATTACTTGTGTAAACTCCTCCTTTGATTGTGGCTTTTTGTAAATTTTGAGCCGATGTCCATTTACTATCATAGGAAACTCTTCTTCATCAATTGTGATGATCCTTACAGCTCCATTGTCATAGATCTTTTGAATTATGTAAGGTCCCAACCATCTTGTTGTTAGTTTTCCCTTGAATGTGTGAAACTTGGAGTCATAGAGTAGTGCCCAGTCACCTTCCTTGAACTTTTTATCCTTCAGGTGTTTGTCATGCCACTTCTTTCTTTGCTGCTAGATGATTTCAGTGTGGGCAAGTGCTTGCTGGCATTGCTCATCCAGTTGATTCAATTGTAGCATTCATTCTTGTTGTATTTCTGATAGTTCCATATTCAACTCTGTTGCAATTCTTAATGTTTTTATTTCAAATTCAATTGGAAGCATGACTTTCTTTCTATATACTAGTTCATAAGATGTGAATCCTGTTGTTGTCTTCCATGTAGTATTATAGGCCCAAACCGCCTCACTCAGTCAATCAACCCAATCTCTTTTGTGGAGTTGGACTGTCTTTGTCAGAATCCTCTCTAATTATCTGTTGGTGACCTCATCTTGACCATTTTCTTGAGGGTGATAGGAGGAGGACTGTCTATGCTTGACATTGTTTCTTTTAAGCAATTTTTCTATTAAATTTGATGTAAATTGTGGGTCTTGATCAGAAACTAGTTCTCTTGGTACTCCAAACTTGTGAAATATTTGCTCAGTGAAGAATTTTGCCACGTTGTTTTTATTGGCTGCAGCAAGTGCTGCTACCTCAGTCCACTTTGTGAGGTAGTCATTGCATACTAGGATGTAGCTCTTCTGATTTGACTGTGGGTTGATTGGACCAACGAAATAAAATCCCCATTTTTCGAATGCCTCCAAGGAGATCTATGGATGGAGTGGAATTTCTTCCTTTTGTGTTGGTTTTCCCATCCTTTGGCAGTCATCGCAGTGTGAAACATATTCATAAGCATCTTTGTGGAGTGTTGGCCAATAGTATCCTATTTGCAAAATCTTATAGGCTGTCCTCTTTGCAGCATAGTGTCCTTCACATGGTTTATTGTGAGTGGCATGCATTATGTCATGCACTTCATATTCTCTGATGCACCTTCTGAGTATTTGATCAGGTCCTTGTTTGAAGAGCATTCCTTCTATCCACGAGTATGTGGCACTTTGCCTTATTAATTTTGTCTTTTCTTTATAACTGTAATGTTCTGGAAACTTACCAAACACTAAATAGTTTGCTATGTCAGCAAACCATGGGCTTCTTGTGGATATGGAAAAAAGGTGTTCATCTGGAAAACTGTCATTGATTACTTCACTATCTTGTCCATGTGTCAGCCTAGATAGAACTTCAGCCACTACATTGTGTTTACCTGGCTTGTCTAAATTCGTGATGTCAAACTCTTGGAGTAGTAGCAACCATCTAATTACTCGAGCACTTGTGTTGGGTTTGTTCATTAGATATCTTATGGATGAATGGTCTGTATGAATAAAGACTTGGTAGCCAGTGATATAGTGCTTGAATTTATTAATGGCATGTATGACAGCCAAGAATTCCTTCTCTGTGACAGTATAATTTAATTCTGCCCCTGCTAGATTTTTACTGATATAATATATTGCATAGGGATTCTTCTCTTTTTCTTGTCCAAGGACAGACCTGATTGCCTTATCTGATGCATTAGAGTGGATGTAGAATGGAAGTGCCCAGTCTGGTCCTTGGAGTACTGGAGCTGTAATTGTTTTCTTCTTAAGGTTATTAAATGCTTTCATGCAATTGTTTGTCCATATGAACTCAATGTCTTTTGTGAGAAGTGCAAACATTGGGGCAGCAATCCTACTATAATTTTCAATAAACCTCCTGTAGTACCCTATTTTCCCAAGGAAACTTCTCACATCCCTTTGTTTAACAGGTGGTAGAAGCATTTTGATTACTAAGACTTTTGCTTGATCAACCTCTATCCCCCTCTGTGATATATGATGTCCTAGAACGATTCCTTCTTCCATTAACATTCTGCATTTGTCATTGCTAAGGCATAGGCTCATCTCAATACATTTTTTTAATACCAATTCAAGATGGCTCAATGCTTGATCAAAGTTTTGTCCATAGGGTGTGAAGTCATCCATGAAGACTTCCATTTGATCATTTATGAAATTAGAGAATATCCTTAGTATGGCCCTTTGGAATGTTGCTGGAGCATTACATAACCCAAAGGGTAGTACTCTGTATGCGTAAGTACCCCAGGGGCATGTAAATGTTGTCTTATCTTGGTCAGTTGGGTGTATTAAAATTTGGTTGTACCTACTGAAGCCATCTAAAAATGAAAAATACTTGTTCCCAGCTAATGTGTCCAGCACCTGATCTATAAATGGCAGTGGAAAGTGATCTTCTTGGTTTCTTTTTTAGCTCTTTGTAGTCCACACAAATTCTCCATTTGCCTCCTTTTTTTGGGACTATAACCAGTGGTGAGACCCATTCGCTGTCAGAGATGGGATATATGAACCCTGCATCTAATAACTTCTGTAGTTCTACTTTGACAATGTCCTTTAATGTTGGGTTCAACCTCCTCTATGGCTGCCTGATGGGGATAGAACCTTCTTTGATGTAAATATAATGTTTGCATATATCAGGATGTATACCTTTCATGTCTGCATATGTCCATGCAAAGCTTTATTTTGTTCTGATAATACTTTCATTAACTGCTTTTCTTGCTCCGGCTTGAGATTGGAATTAATGTTGACTGTCTTTCCAGGCATAATTTCCACTGTCTTTGCTTTTTTTGATTGTTCTTCTAGATGTAGTACTTCTACCCACATTTTATTTAAGTTCTGGTTTGAACTTTCGCCTTCTTGTTGCTGTTCCGTGGCAAAAAATCTTTCAAGACCAACATTGTTAGAATATGCATTCTGTATAAGGCTATCTATATGGCCATCTTCATCTATTGATTTCAATGATAGTGCAACATCAATTGTTAGGATAGGTCGTAGGTTTTGATTTGGTGTGTCGTTATAATGATCAGTCCAATTTTGATATTCTAAATCTGAAGATTTCCTTGCTGGTGGGTAGATTGTGATTTTATTCCTGGCATGTCCACTGGTGATAGTCATGTTTCCTCATCGGCAACCTATGTAAGTGTCTACAGTTTCTAACCAAGGTCTTCCTAGTATGATTGGATAACCACTAAGTTTACTTTTGACCTCAATTACTATGAAATCAGCTGGATATTCCCAGGATTCAATATTGATCATTAATGTCTTTGAGCATCCCTTCAGGTTTCACAGTGGATGTGTCAGCTAGATGGAGTACTATTGTTTTTGGTCTGAACATTGATTGGAGTCCTAGGTATATCATGGTTTCCTTAGTCATGACGTTGATAGCAGCTCCCAAATCTATTAAGCTTTTATTTATTTGCTTGCTATTGATGGTGACATTCACTACAGGACTACCTGGATCAAGATACTTAGGGTTAATAATAATACCCAACATTAAATCAGCGAATTGTCCTACTACATTTATGGTTGGTGGGTCACGCTTCCTCCTCCCAGGTTTCTTTAGACAATTTTCTCTAATAAATTTGGTACAGATGGGCACATTCCTTATGGCTTGCAAAATCGGGATTTGGATGTTTAAGTGTTTGAATTCATTTAAAATTGCATTTTCTTCTTCCTCTTTTGTACTTCGTATAAGTTTCTCTAGAAATGGAGGGTTTCTGTTTTGTGGGAGGGGTTGGGTTTCTTCCTCTGGAGGATTTGGTTCATCCGGATGCTGAACATAGGGTTCTGTTATTTGTTCTTGAGCTTCAGGTTGTTGAATATTCTGTGTGGATGTATTTTTCAACGTTTTTCTAGATCGAAGGTTTATTTCATTTATTTCTATGGTGTCTACGACATAGGTAGGGAATTGTGTGATATCAGCGTTATAAGTCTGTTGTTGTTGTGGAGGTATGTTATTATTAGGGTTTGGGATGGGTTGGGATGGAATTGGTGGGGGTCTGGGGGGTGGTTGAGTCTGTGGGGGAGGCATAATAAGTGGCTATTGTAATGGGGCCCTCCAATTTGATGGATGGGGGTATTTATTTGCATAATTTGTGGTTGATGGAGGAAAAGGTGGGGGTTATCAAGGGTAAGACGGTGGGTAATCATATTTTTGATAGGGTGATTGATAAGTTTGTTGATTCTGCTGCCATTGATTTGGATTTGGCTGTGCTTGCCATGGAGTTGGTGCAGAGTTCCAATTTTGTTGGCCCTGATTATAGTAGGCTTGATTGCTAGGTTGATATGGTCTAACAAAATTACACCTCCTTTGATTTATAAAACAGAGTTGTTCTATTGCTCCTTCAACTGTGGGATCTTGAATAGTAGCCTTACATGAGGGTAAGAGGGGACATTTATCAGTGGAGTGGTCATCAGTGCAGAGACCACATATTTCTATGGTGTTTAAAGTGCATTGCCCCTTCTCATCTTTCTTTCTACAACGAGGACAGAATACTGCCAAGGCTTGGTTAATTTCATCATGCTTCTCTTTTATCTGAAGTGCATCAAGTTGCATGGCC
Organism: Larix kaempferi; assembly: GCA_027924585.1. NCBI lineage: Eukaryota > Viridiplantae > Streptophyta > Pinopsida > Pinales > Pinaceae > Larix > Larix kaempferi. The sequence goes on from BSBM01000196.1 coordinate 13,974,566, forward strand.
AGAGATTGTAAGATGTCAGTCTTCATGTCATCTAATAGGTTTCCTAAATCAGATTTTGTAAGATTGGGTCCTGAAGATGATGAGGATCCTATGGGTAGATGTGTATCTCTTGTCCCATTCTTTCTTTTCCTAGACCTAGAATGGTTCTTGAATATCTGGAGTATCTGGTCATAACTCTCTTGAAATATGTCGCCATCTCCTAAGAGGTTTAAGATCTCAAAATTCTCTTCTTTGATCCCTCTAAGAAGGACAAGTTTCAGTGATTCAGGGTCTAGGGTGCAATGGTTAGCTTGTTTGTAGCTGAGCTGAAAATGCTGGGCATAGTCTTCTAAGGATTCACGGTCTCCTTGCTGCATCCTAAATATTTCATCCCTTGTATCCTTTGCTTTGCAGTAGTCCCTATATTTTTCTAGGAATGCCTGTTTCATCTGATCCCAATTGAAAATACTATTTCCTTCTAAACTCATGAACCACCTAAGTGATAAATCTTTCAGTGTGGAGGGAAAAAGTCTAAGTTTTTGTGCATCCGTAGTGTAATCAAAAGATCTACAAACTACCTCAAATTCAAACAGGAATGTGTCGGGATCTTCTGAAGTCAATCCATGGAAGTTTGGAAAATTGTTAGTGTTGATATTCTTCATCCTAGCATCTCTAAGAGGTATGCTAATGGGGAAGGTGAACAACTCCCTAGTTTCCTCTTCTTCGTCTGCCATAGTGGTGTTTGAGATATAACTAGTAGAGAAGTTGTCTCTGTTTGGATCGTATGTGGAGTCAGTTTCGTTTTCAGAGTTTAGAAATTCAAACTAAGAATGTTCAGAACTGTTGTTACCGTTGTTGCTCATGGGATGCTTAGGTAGAAAGCATCGAAACCTATCCCTTTGCTGACGAGGAATTCATTGGTAAAAATATTTATGTTTATTTTTTTATGTGATTTTTCTTTTCTTTTTGTGTTGTTTTTGAAGATGTCTCCTAAAAGATTTAGCACCTCCCAGGAAACGGCGCCAAAAAGTGGTGAGCTCTCAGAATGGATGCCTAATGAGGGTAGCTAGACTAAGAGCATACTTTAATTATCAACCCGGAGGATGTACAAACTTCAGAGGTGCAGGAACTATATGTGCTCTTATAGGATAATCTTGGTCGCGGTTGGGTGTTGGTATCAATGGTTAAGAGTTTTCCTAAGAGAAATTGACTAAACTGGGAAAGGATTGCTTAATATACAGATGAAAAATACATATGCTAATGCTATGAATATTATATGTATTAAAAAAACATATTGATTGTTTTCAGCATTTAGATTCTTTGATATAGATTTACTATCTTAAGTACTTGAACTTCTTAGCTGCTATATCCGTGTCCGGATATACTCAATGATTATTCAAGCGAATAATCCTCCAATGGAAAATAACTCCATTTGATAATAATATATAATTGATGATGATAAAGATGATTTAATAATTTACAATGAGGCTCGCTTTTATAAGCTTGAGCATGTATAGTGAGGGGTTACACCCTTTCACTTAATAATTAATAACTTTAATTAACTTACATATAATATTCATAGCATTGCCACTCTCTTAGAAAGGCTTTATCCTCAAAGCCTTATAATTTTGTCGCATTGTTCTTTGCGATGTCATGGCTGATGAAACATGTCGATACGAACTGTTAAGTGTAGAGCATAACTTCCGATACGTCAACGGATGAATCCATCCCAAATTGATTTGTTGTGGACTGATGGGATTCCCTACCGATGTGTCGTCAGGAAATTTGATCACATTAGTACCATTATCTTTCGACATTTCCCACTTTTTCAAATATCGATTTTTATGGTTGGGGTGTCGATAAGGAACTTTCACGATGTCATTTTCGTTTTTGGATGTCGCCTTTAGAGCATTGATCTGAGTTGGAAGTTGTATTTTCGTCTCTTGAGGATTTAAGTTTTTGTTCTGTATTTTTTCCAACTTGTTTTCTAACTGCCTATTATCATTTTGAAACTTCTTAATCAATTCGACTTGCGATTTTCTGTCATCTTCAGATGTCTTAAGTTGTTCCTTAAGATCTTCATTATGAATTCTGATACAACTATTTTCTTCCTGTTTGTCTAGAAGTTTCCCTTCAATGTCGTCCAAAGATTGTTCTATCTTCCGACTATTTTTCAACTTCTTAATTTTTGTGACTAGTATCTTGTTATGATTTCTTAGTCTAAGAATTTCTTCAACATTGTTAGATAATGCTTTATTACTCTTCGCGATCTCTGACTTATGTGTCTTTTTAGAGTCGTCATTTTGTTGTTGAAGAACTTTTATCTGATGTCGACACTGGCTGACCTCTGATTCTTGACTTTCTAATTTATGTCGTAACTGCATTAGTTCTTCATCTTTGTCGCTAACGATTTTGTTCAAGCGTATTATTTCTGCTTCGTAATTATTTATTTCCTCCTTTATATCTTGATTTTTGGCAAGTGCTTCATGTGTGAAAATATGAGATGAGGCATCTAGCACATTTGGACTACCGACTTGGTCCTTTTTTTGCATTAGTCTTTGTAACACCTCCATTAACATATTATGGTTCTGCGTCATTTTTTGGTCTAACATTTTTTGTTCCTTGCTCATAATGTCGAACTTGGTCATCCTTGTCGTTAACGTGTCTCGACTTCTTGATGATTGCTTTGAATTCTTCTTAATTTGTTCTTCTCTTTTCTTCAATAATTATCACAAAATCTTGACTTCTTTCTTATTAAGTCAAATAACCCCTTTTTTTTCCAAAAATAATTATTATTTCAATAATAATTATTATTTCTTTTGAATAATAACAATTATTAATTAGTTAATTAATAATATTATTATTTATGTCTTATATAAACTATTTATAGTTTAATATATATATCTATTTTTTTCAAAAATTAAAATATTTAAACAAATATAATAATATATTATAATGTTTAATATTTAAATTTTTGTTTGTTTTAGGTTAGGGTTTCAATGGCCCGTGGAGGAGGAGCGGCCGGAGCAGATGAGTGGGAGGAGGAGGAGCGGAAGTTGGAAGGGGAGGCGGAGACGGCGTGGAGGGAAAGGTGGACACGCAGTAAGGAGGCAGTGTGATGGGAGGTGGCGGAAGATGGAACACTGGCGCAGAACGGAGGCAGAGGTGGAAGAGAGCAGGGTTTTGAGGCTGTAGGATGGGGCGAAGGGCGAGCAAGTGGAAGAAGGTGGGGGAGGGTGCACGCGAAAGGAGGAGGGTTGCTGGAATGAGGAGCAGAAAGGAGTGGCGGCAAGTGGATGGGGGAGCGCGTAGGAGGAATGGGGCGCAGGTGGATGGAGTGGGGCGCAGTGGAGAGCAGGAGTGGAGGCGCAGCCGCGAGAAGTAGGTGGATGGGGGGGAACGCAATAGGATGGCCGAGGGCGCGGTGGACGTGGGCATGGGCACGTGAGGCCACAGCAGCAGCGTGAAGGGCGCATCAGGATCGGGGGGATGACGAGGGAGTATGGTGGAGGGAGTATGGCGCGGAAGAGAAGAGGAGATGGGGAGATGAGTGAGAGGAATGGGAGGAGCGCGGAAGAAGTAGAATGCGGAAGGGAGATGAGCACGAGAGGGAGGACGTGGAGGAGATGAGGAGAGATAGCATGAGGTAGATGAGACGCGGAGGAGCTGGAGCGACGAAGGGCAGGCGATTGGGGATGAGGTGACGGCGGCGGAAGGAAGAAGGAGCAGGAATGAGCGTGGGGGTAATGCGCGAGTGTAGAGCAATGCGGAAGAAAAAAGGGAGGAAGATGGGGAGGCGTGGGACAGACGGAATGATGGAAATATGCTGCGGATGGATGGCTAAAAGCCTAGATCACAGATCCGGGTTCAAGGAATCCTTGAAAGTTTGGCTACAAGCCAAAAATATGGCCAAGGGCCAGAATTAATAAGTGTCCAAGAATCGGAGCGCTCTGATACCAATGCTATATCCGTGTCCGGATATACTCAATGATTATTCAAGCGAATAATCCTCCAATGGAAAATAACTCCATTTGATAATAATATATAATTGATGATGATAAAGATGATTTAGTAATTTACAATGAGGCTCGCTTTTATAAGCTTGAGCATGTATAGTGAGGGGTTACACCCTTTCACTTAATAATTAATAACTTTAATTAACTTACATATAATATTCATAGCATTGCCACTCTCTTAGAAAGGCTTTGTCCTCAAAGCCTTATAATTACGAAGCAGAAATAATACGCTTAAACAAAATCGTTAGCGACAAAGATGAAGAACTAATGCAGTTACGACATAAATTAGAAAGTCAAGAATCAGAGGTCAGCCAGTGTCGACAACAGATAAAAGTTCTTCAACAACAAAATGACGACTCTAAAAAGACACATAAGTCAGAGATCGCGAAGAGTAATAAAGCATTATCTAACAATGTTGAAGAAATTCTTAGACTAAGAAATCATAACAAGATACTAGTCACAAAAATTAAGAAGTTGAAAAATAGTCGGAAGATAGAACAATCTTTGGACGACATTGAAGGGAAACTTCTAGACAAACAGGAAGAAAATAGTTGTACCAGAATTCATAATGAAGATCTTAAGGAACAACTTAAGACATCTGAAGATGACAGAAAATCGCAAGTCGAATTGATTAAGAAGTTTCAAAATGATAATAGGCAGTTAGAAAACAAGTTGGAAAAAATACAGAACAAAAACTTAAATCCTCAAGAGACGAAAATACAACTTCCAACTCAGATCAATGCTCTAAAGGCGACATCCAAAAACGAAAATGACATCGTGAAAGTTCCTTATCGACACCCCAACCATAAAAATCGATATTTGAAAAAGTGGGAAATGTCGAAAGATAATGGTACTAATGTGATCAAATTTCCTGACGACACATCGGTAGGGAATCCCATCAGTCCACAACAAATCAATTTGGGATGGATTCATCCGTTGACGTATCGGAAGTTATGCTCTACACTTAACAGTTCGTATCGACATGTTTCATCAGCCATGACATCGCAAAGAACAATGCGACAAAATTATAAGGCTTTGAGGAAAAAGCCTTTCTAAGAGAGTGGCAACGCTATGAATATTATATGTAAGTTAATTAAAGTTATTAATTATTAAGTGAAAGGGTGTAACCCCTCACTATACATGCTCAAGCTTATAAAAGCGAGCCTCATTGTAAATTATTAAATCATCTTTATCATCATCAATTATATATTATTATCAAATGGAGTTATTTTCCATTGGAGGATTATTCGCTTGAATAATCATTGAGTATATCCGGACACGGATATAGCAGCTAAGAAGTTCAAGTACTTAAGATAGTAAATCTATATCAAAGAATCTAAATGCTGAAAACAATCAATATGTTCTATGGAAGTGAATACTAAAAACATAGCAGATCTATTCTAAAATAATGAAAGCTGGATCTTTTATCTAAGAAACAATTACTGTAAATCAAATGCATAAACTAGAAGTCTGGTCTAACCTATTTAATTTCCAAAACCAAGTTTAGGATACCATTATCTAATGAAATAATCATAATTTCAAGAAGTAAATATCATTAATTAACCATAGTATTAAAAGTAAGTAGTCTTGACGAACAACCATAGTAATGAGAGAGAGGATAAGCTTTAAGATTTGAATCACTGTTCAAAGGCAATGCGAGCACATACAGAAATAGATGCTGAAAATATGCCTTGGAATAATGCTACTACAGGACTACTGAAACAATATTACCGAACTACATAATGCGTTAGAAATTACTACGGAATCAACTGGTTGCTTTACTACAGAAATCAAATCATACTAACTAACACCATTCAAATGCTTCCATATGCAATATAGATTTCAGTCAATGTAAAGCACATAATGAAGAAATACTTGACCAATAAGATCTCCTGACTTACGTGTTGGAGGGGCCCTCCCCAACCTGTACTTAGGAGTGGAGAAAACTTATATACGCTGAATTGAAAGAAACATCAAGTCTTTTATTCAAAATAGAAGCTCCATAGTTTAACAAAAGTCTGTAACTCAAAGTATCTTAACAGTATAAAAACGTAAAGCAATGGTTCTCAAAAATGTCAACAGGATCCCCTCACTAGCCGAGAGGCCTGTATATATATATATCTCTAATTCTTAACCTAACTTCTATGTCTAATTGCCGATTCTGTTTGAACAGGTGTTCTCCCTAGAAATCAGGAAAAAGGCGCTGAGTTTTCTGGCTTCCAATATCCTTTCAATATCGGCCTGCACTCTCTCCTTGTTCCTTGGGTTCAATCGGTAGGGTCGCTACTTGATTGGCTTCGCATCAGGTTTCAGGGGAATCTTCATTTCACCTAAGTCCCCGGAAATTCCTTTCATCTCTGAGAATTTCATTGGGAACGGATCCTGAAACTCATGTAGCAGATCCGTCATCTTCGCAATGGTGGAATCATCCCAATAATCCCCAATGCTTGAAAACTTTGGGTTCTCCTCCGACCCAATGTTTACTTTCTTGATCTTCAGTGGTTGCTGGAATTTGTCAGAAGAAATTTTTGGTGCCTCGACATTGTGACTACCTTATGATTCCGGCACATGTGTAGCCCTCGGATCATCCTCATCATCTGGCTCTCCTGTGATGTTATAGCACTTCATCATCATTTATGGTGTCGCAGTCCACTGAAGTTCTAATGGTTTCTCCGTCGGTACTGCTTCAAATATCTTGTCGTGGATCACTTGTAGCGCACTATGGATGAAGGGGTTCTCATCTGACAAACACAATGTTTGGTTGAAGCCAAGTGTTAGCTTCTCCCAAGAATTCGTCCCATGTCACAATTCTACTACATCATACCAACTCCACGGTACTTCATCCCATTTGTGAACGAATGAATGGACCCACTCCTCTTTTACTCATAATCCCCATTTTCTTTCGCACTCAGCCAAGTGTACCTTCGGGTCGTTTCTGCCATCAAAATTCCTTCCGCTATATCCTTCCACATCACCGAACCTAACCATCATTAGGTGGTGACATAGTGGCCATGTTGTGATATTAGACTTGTGAGCTACCCACCAGCACGCAGGAGTATCCTTCAATGCTTCCTCCGAGGCCAATAAACATTGTGGTTCCACCACTTTTTCCTCGAATTCAATGAGAAAGGTGCTCAAATTGGGAAAACCTTCATATGTTGGTAATGCACACTCCTTTGTGGCTACCCATCGCAGTGACTATGTGATCCTTGCGCATCTCCTAAATGATACTTCATGCATCCAGTTCTGCCGATTATTGAGCACCTCATTTGAATCAGACGACGCGGAACTGACACTACGCCTGTTGGCATGGGATAAGTCTGCAGGAAGTGCGGAATTCGACAGGTGCGAAAGGGTCAATCGGTGAAAGAAGGACCATTCGTGGAGTTCACCGAAGCGCAAGAATAGTTAAATTAGTTAGCATTGGTCATATGGACCGTTTTGTAACCGAATAGAAGCATATAAATAGAGTAGGATTGCAAGCCTAACGGCATCCAGTTTTGGAGGATTGATTCCATCTTTTGATTTGTTTTGTATCCGCGATATGGTGTATTGACTGTTTCTACGAGGTTCTTTCCACAGGGTTTAATGAATGCATGAAGATGTTCGATTATGGTGCAATCTCTGTCTCTATCTTTATGCAATGATAAATGTGAATTTTTTAGAGTATATTTGATGCGAATATGCTATGGGTTTAAGGATTACTTGATATGATTAAGTAGATTGAATATGTTGTTCTGAATATTTGTTATCTATTGAGATCTGCGAATGACTTAATGTGCAAATGATGAATTGATAATATGCTGTGGAAGTTATAATATTTGGTTACTACAAGGGTAATGTGTGTTGAAAGCATATCCTCAACTCCACTGCGGAAACATGGTTCCTACAGCCCCCTTATCCATCTCGGTTGAGAGTGCACTTGCTCCGCAAGTGTTGCTGGAAATGGTTACACCTTTTCGAGCCGATGTGTAAGGGAGTTTGGGTTGGTATTTTGTTGGCAACAGTACGAAGTGAACCCCTATCGATAGACGTTGCATCAACAAATGGTTCCATTTCCGGGACCTTGAGGAAGAAAAGAAGAGGATATGTTGTGGCATCTGATGAAACCAGAGATCCAAGACTGGTTTGATAAGAAAGCAGAGGAATTCGCATAAAGCAAGAAGCAAGACCCTAAACAGACAACAACTAGTTGGCTGTAGAAACACATTTATTCATATATTCACGAGATATTCTTCTATGAATTCCCAGTGTTGCTGCATGAGTGGCTAGCACAGTTGACGTTCCGGAAGAATCACTGCCAGAAGATTGAACCTGATTGTTGGACCCCAGAGTTGATCCGACAGCTGAAGCAAGTCGATAACAAGGTATCACGGGTTGTTGATTTTTGGGTGGATAGTATCCTCGACGGATACATGACTGAGTTCGCAGTAGAAACTATCAAGTCGTATAGTGATGCCGAGAGTGAGAGGAAGGTTCTTTTCATTGTTAAAACTGTGGATTAAGATGCTTGTATGCGAAAAGGGAATATTGAGGATGTCTTCCGACAAGTAGAAAAATTAGTGTGTGAAGGTTGAGGGTATCGCGTGAATGTGGATCTGACAGAAAGTTGTGGGGTATATGGACATAAGCGACGAAGAGTATCTAAGGGAGGCTTACGAAGAGTGTGATACCTTAAGGAGTGGAGCAATATTCCGGTGTCCTGAGAAGAAGAGGAGGACTGAGAGAGAGTCTCCTGAGAGGACCGGAATGGAGGACTGTGAAATAGGACCACAAGGGAGGAAGCGAACTTATTGAAAATGAGACGTTGACCAGGATGCCCCAGAAACCGGAGAGGGACAGTTCATAAGTTACAACATACCTTCAACCACATGCACTACTCAAAATGGTATAGAAAGAAATACAAACTACTCGCAGAGTTTCCCTATGTGCATCGGTAAGAGTATAAATTCAGTAAACAATAATAGTAGCAACTTTAGGATGGAAAATGAGGCGAAGATGCCTACTTTTCAGGGGAACGAGACCAAGGATCCCGAACAGTATTGGTTCATATGTGAAGCAATTTGGACTATAAAGCAGGTCCAAGACAAAGCCATAAAGATGGGACAAATAGCGACAACCCTTAGGGGCCGGGCGTTAGACTGGTACATGAATTTTTTAAAGGTTCCGATGGGAACACCATCCGAGACATTGGCGTAGGTTAGAATGAAGATCATTGATGAATTTAAAAAGCAAAAATCAGATTCGCAGTATGTTACTGAGCTCAAGGAGATTAAGTAATTCCCGAATGAGTCGGTTTGGGAATTCGATCAGCGGTACAAGACATTGATAGACAAAGTGAGCTTTCTGATAAACGAGCCGCAACACAAAGAGTGGTTCATCGCAGGACTAGTACCGCATATCCGTGGACCACTGATGCAACAAAAGGTAGAGACGCAGGTGGAAGCATTAGACATTGCAATGAAGCTGTAGGATTCACCAATCGGTGAAGCAGGGATAGGAATGGATAGATTCCAGGCGCAATTGGCCAATATAACACTTCAATTGGAGGATATCAAGAAGAGGAAGGAAACCCACAGAGACATATGGTGCACTAGGTGTAAAGCTGAGGGACAGCATAAGGACAATTTCCCAGAGTTTCGCGAGTATTTGCAGTCGGGGGGGCCAAACCCCCTTCGTCAAGGAGGCATGTCGTGGTGTCCTATCTGTCAGACCAGAGGACATCGATAGGAGGAATGTGTATATCTGCAAAAGATGGTGTCGAATCCAGCAAACTTGTACTGCAAATTCTATCGATCGGTTGGCCATGATGAGAAGGACTGCAAGGCCTATGACCTGCTGCAAGATTAGATAGCTGACACATATTTTATGAAGGGAGAAGAGCCATCGACGGTACAGTAGCAACCGCAGTACATCCAACCGCAGCCGCAGTTCAACCAACCGCATCAATACGATCAGGGGCAATACGGGTAGCCACAGTACGGGCACTTGTAGTATCCGCCACCACCGTATGGGCAGCCACAGTATGGGAAACCATAGTATCAGCAACAATAGTATGGGAAACCGCAGTATCAACCATATGGGCCACCACACGAAGTTTTCAGGGGAGGATTTTGTGGAGGCTGAGGCGTCGATATGGGACGTGGAGGAGTTGCTGGACGGGGAAGAGGGTCGATCATCTGTTACAATTGTGGACAATAGGGAGACTACCAAAGGGATTGTCCAAAACCCAGCGTCGTAGTGAAGTTATTGCAGTGTTGTAGATCACATTGTAGAGGACTTCCCTCGGCTCAGTGCGAAATGGCAGACTTAGAATCCACCCTAGAACTAGAACCAAAATAATCATAACACACCATCGGTCGTGCAGATGATATCGACGGAGGCTAGAAGCAGCCACGTGACGGTTGGAATAGTAACACTAGGAGGAGCGGTGATAGGAGGTGATAGGTCACACACCAATGTTTGACCAACACAAACACAGTGGAAGCAGGTCACCTTTGACGTGGAAGCTGAAAGGGACGTCTTCTTGGAGGCACAGAAAGCAATGAGGAATAGGAGGAAGCTACCACTTCAAGAAGAAATCTACGACATGCCACTGACGTTCGACTCGATGAAGTCGTGGAGGAAGGAAAACACTCTAAAGGCCTTCTTGGAAAGTTTCCTGGAGTTGGCGAAGGACCCAGATGCACTAGAAGAAATAACTAGTCTACTGTATCGACGGGAAGGTGCACGTCAGGACCAGAAGGTTAATCGCATACATAAGAAGAATACATGAAGGGAGATGCATATATCGACACAAATTGGAGAATTTGATGTCGACTCCATCATTCTGGATTTGGGTTCGGATGTGAATATTTTGACTAAGCAGACGTGTGAGACAATGGGGAAGCCGTAGATGACCTGGTCACCAGTACAATTGCGACTGGAAAATTAGAGTAAGGTCACTTCGCTTGGTCATGTATGTCAACTTCCATTCGAAATTGAGGGCTCAGGATGTATGATAATTTCGACGTCAGTGAAATCATGGATAACACCGGTCCCTATTTGGTACTACTGGGGATAGACTGGGTCATGGAAAACCAAGTGATTATCAATTTTAAGAAGAGGACGATGACATTTGAGAATCGTGAGATGAGAGTCATCGCACTATTGGATCCTGCGGAAGGGTTGCACTATGTGGAACCAGATAGAGACAAGTTTGCGGAAGGGTGGGACAGTTTGTACAACATATCTGAGGATTATGTTAATCCCACTGTGGATGGGTAATTAGGATGGCGCCGCGCCAGCTCGGCATCATCAGATTCCAATGAGGCCCTCGAGAATTGGCATAACCGGTTACATGAAGTATCCTTTAGAAGATGCGCATGGGTAATGCAGTCAATGCGAAGGGTAGCCACGAAGGAATACGTGTTACCTACATATGAGGGATTTCCCAACTTGGGAAATTTTCTCACGGAGTTTGAGGAAAAAGTGGTAGAACTTCAACGTCTACTGGCCCTGGAGGAAACCTTGAAGGCTACTCCTGCGTGATGGTGGGAAGCGCACAAGTCAAACATCACAACGTGGGCACTATGTCGACGCCTCATGGAGGTGAGGTTCGGTGAAGCTACGGGGTATGACCAAATGAGATATGACAGACGATGCGACCCGAAGGAGCATCTGAATGCTTGTCAACATCAATGGGGATCGAGAGCAAAGCAGGAGTGGGTACATGCATTCGTACACACGTTGGATGAAGTACCACAGAGCTGGTATGTCGCAGTAGAACTGTGACGCAGGACGACTTCTTGGGAATAGCTTACCATTGGCTTCAGCCAATCATTCTCTTTCTCAGATGACAACCCCTTCATCCACACTGCACTACAGGCGATCCGCAGAAAGATATTTGAGGCGGTGGTACCGATAGGACAACCAATGGGACTTCAATGGACTGCGACACCAGATATGTTGATGGAGTGTTACAATGTCACCAGAGAGCCCGACGATGAGGATGATCCCAGGGATTTATATGTGCGAGAATTAGAAGGTATTCATAGTGTTGAGGCACCATAAATACCATCGGACAAATTCATCCAACCATTGAAGATCAAGAAGGTTAACATTGGATAAGAGGAGAACTCAAAGTTCGCAAGAATTGGTGACTACTAGGACAAGTCGACCATTGCGAAGATGACTGACTTGCTGCATGAGTTTCAGGATTTGTTTCCAATTAAATTTTCAGAGATGAAGGGAATTTCTGGAGACTTAGGGGAAATGAAGATCCCCCTGAAACCTGATGCGAATCCAGTCAAGAATCAGCCGCATCGATTGAATCCAACATACAAGGAATGTGTGCAAGATGAAATTGAAAGAATGCTCGAGGTCGGCATTATAGAACCAGTGGAAGAATTAGAATGGATCAGCCCAATGGTTGTCCAGGATAAGAAAACTGGTGAGGTATGAATATGCGTCGACTTGAGGAAGATGAATGATTCCTGCCTACATGATTCATTCCCGACCCCATTCACGGATGAGGTGCTCAAAGGAGTAGGAGGTCAAGAGATATATTCATTTACGGACGGATTTTTTGGCTAACACCAAATCAAGATTTTGAAAGAAGATCGACACAAGAGTACATTCGTCACGGAGTGGGGATGCTTTCAGTACATGGTGATGCCGTTTGGATTGAAGAATGCTCCAACGATTTTTCCCAGATTAGTGGTTGCAGCATTTAAAGACTATATTCATAAGTTTCTTTCCGTCTATATGGATGACTGGACAATATATGGATTAGTCAAGGATCATCTGGCGAACTTAATACTAATGTTGGAGCGATGTTAATAGCACCAAATTTCCTTGAACCTCAAGAAGTGCATATTTTGTGTTTCATTCGGCATCTTGTTAGGACACATTCTCTGCAGAGAAGGAATCTTGGTAGACCCAGCGAAGATTTCCATCATCGTCGACCTCCCATCATTGACGACGGTCAAACAACTGCGGGCGACGTTGGGACACACGGTCTACTACCGAAAATTCATTAGAGGATATGCAGCCATTACAGCACCCATGGAGAAGTTATTAAAGAGGGATGCTAAGTTTGAATGGAACAAGTAATGTCAGAACATCTTGGACATATTGAAAGGGAATATGGTCACAGCACCCATCCTTGCATTTCTAGATTGGACAAAGCAATTTCATGTACACGTTGATGCGTCATCGGTCGCACTAAGTGTCATTTTGTCCCAACCAGGAACAGGCGACATCGACCACCCGATAGCCTTCACAAGTAGAAAGTTGTCTACTACGGAGAAGAACTATACGACCACCGAGCGGGAAGGGTTGGCGATGGTCTATACCTTGCAGAAATTCTGGCATTACCTCTTAGGGGGCCACTTCAGGATGTTCACAGATCATTCCGTGCTGAAATACTTGGTGAACAAGCCTGTGTTGGGGGGGAATTTGTCGCTAGTTTTTACTATTTCAGGAGCTTGATTTTGAGATCATCATAAATCCGGGATGATTGAATGCGGGACCTGATCACCTTTCACGGATAGAGTCAAGGGAAGAACCAAGGAGCATCGACGAAGGATTACTGGATGCTCAGTTGTTCAGGGTTTGCATGGTCAATAACCACTATGAGCAAATCATTCAATTTTTAGCAACATGGAAGGCGCCGACTGAGTTCACTACCAATCAAAAGAAGAAGCTAGTTGTCCGAGCTGCATACTTCCAGTTAATTGTAGGGGAATTATACAAAATGGGCACAGATGAGATTCTGTGACGATACGTCCTTCCGCACGAACAAGAGAAGATTTTTTTGGAAGCTCATGACGGGATTGTTGGGGGACATTATGGTGGGTGAGCAACTGCTAGGAAGATACTTTGAGCAGGGTTGTAGTTCCCAACATTGCATGGGGATGTTGTGGACTATGCCAATAGCTGTGATGTATGTCAACGAACCGGGAAGTCCTCCTGATGGGACGAAGTGCCACTAGTACCACAAGTGACACTGCAGGCCTTCGACAAATGGGCCATTGATTTCATGGGACCCATCAACCCACCTAGGAAGAGAACATGGTCGTGTTACATCATCACTGCAACAGACTACTTGACCCGTTGGGTGGAAGCTCTACCAGTAAGATATTTTTCTATTGCGACTGCAGCAGGGTTCCTATTCGACAATGTGGGCACCAAGTTTGGGTGCCCAAAAGTGTTGTTGAGTGACCAAGGGACGCACTTTGTTAACCAAATGATTTCAGCAATTACGGAAGAGTTTCAGATCTAGCACAAGAAGAGTACTCCTTACCACCCTCAGGAAAACGGGACAATTGAGGCATTTAATAAGGTATTGGAGCATGCACTCACCAAGTTGTGCAACATGAACCACGACGACTAGGACTTAAAAATTCCAACAGTCCTTTGGGCGTATCACACCACATGCAAACGACTGACTGGCCAGACTCCATTTAAGCTCATTTAAGGCCAGGAATCAATTATGCCGATGGAATACATTGTACCAAGCTTGCGCATCGCAGCAGCGACAGGGATGAGCGAAGATGGCACAATGGAGGAACAGTTGGCATAACTGATACAGCTCGATGAAGATCGATTCATTGCAGGGTTCCATCGAAAAGTGGAAAAAGCTCGACAGAAGGCATGGCACGACTGCCATGTCAAATCCAAGCACTTTCAGAATGGGGATATAGTTTTGCTATTTGACAATAAGTTTGCGAAACACACGAGTAAGTTGCAAATGCATTCGTTAGGACCATACATCATAACTTTTGTCACCGACGGAGGTGTGATGCAGTTACAAAGTTTGGATGGAGTATTGTTACCTAAATTAGTAAATGGGAATAGGCTGAAGCCCTATCGCCATGATTCAACACAGAGCGGCTGAGCACCAGAGGTGCATAAAAAAAATGGTCATAATGACAAATAGTGGAAGCATGCTAGATGCTTCGCACGATTGGCACACGGAAAGGGAAGCATGGTCATCCGGACTACGGTCGATGCTTCCCATGATTGGCACGTGAGGAGTCAAGTCCGACCATGAGTGCTGCGGATCAGCCCCACCAGAAGACGATGAAAAGTTATGATGACGGGATCAGAATATTACGAGAAAGGATTTGTCAATGATTATAGAGTCAGGCGTCAAGGACACAACGGACAAGCATAAAAGAAGGCACAGGAGGCTAGATGAGCAAGGAAGTATCTATTAGTCGAGAGGAACCCATGCTGCAAATTGGTGTGGAAGAGAGTTAAGTTAGGAATTCCAAGGAAGCTATGGAAATGATCCATTTCATTTCGTGTGGCAGCACCCTAGGGGCATTGAGGGCCAGAACGACGAGTGTGCATGAACAACCAGAGAATGGAGTGGCACAGATACTTGGGAGGAACAAAGATGAGGTATCAACTGAGATGTCTAAGTGCGTGGTGGTAGTTAGAAGATTCGAGGTCCCTATGACCACCAGAATGCCAAGGGTAGCAGCCCCCTGGCCCCGGTTGGAGGAAATCCAGGGTGCGAAACAGATGTGCCCGAGCAGTCGGCCTATTTCCCACCTTGGCAACGTTGATGAATTTCTTCCCATCCTGGAACGAGTGTGGACTAAGCCAACAGATGTCGAAGAGGTAAATGATCAAGGTTTCCAGATATTGGAGGATGAGTTCAAGAAGTACATGACAACGAACCAAAGATCGACGAGTGAAGATGAGAAGTACCAAATAGCGAGGTCTAGATGGAAAGAACAGTTTCAGAAGCATAGCACAGTGATGGATGAGTACCAACTAGCAGTGTCTAGTTGAGGTGGCTCGAGGTGAGCCACAAGTTTGTGTTGGGGGCTTGTTGGTACGGGATAAGTTTGCAGGAAATGTGGAAATTGACAGGTTTGAAAGGTGCGAAAGAAAGACCATTCACAGAGTTCACGGAAGCACAAGAATAGTTAAATTAGTTAGAATTGGTCATATGGACCGTTTTGTAACCGAATAAAATCATATAAATAGAGTAGGATTGTAAGCCTGAGGGAATCCAGTTTTGGAGGATTGATTCCATCTTTTGATCTGTTTTGTATCCGTGATATGGTGTATTGATTGTTTCTGTGAGGTTCATTCCAGAGGGTTTAATGAATGCATGAAGATGTTCGATTATGGTGCAATCTATGTCTCTATCTTTATGCGATGATGAATGTGAATGTTTTAGAGTATCTTTGATGCAAATATGATATGGGTTTATGGATTACTGTTGATATGAATAATTAGATTGAATATGTGATTCCGAATATTTGTTATCTGTTGAAATATGCGAATGACTTAATGTGCGAATGATGAATTGATAATATGCCATGGAAGTTATAATCTATGGTTACTACAAGGGTAATGCGTGTTGAAAGCATATCCTCAACTCCACTGTGGAAACTTGGTTCCTGTAGCCCCCTTATCCATCTCGGTTGAGACTGCACTTGCTCCGCAAGTGTTGCTGGAAAGCGTTACACCTTTTCGGTCCAGTGTGTAAGGGAGTTTGGGTTGGTAGTTTGTTGGTGACAGTGCGAAGTGAACCCCTGTCGATAGACGCTGCGTCAATAGTTCCATCCCAATTATCCGTCTGCGGTAGGATTAATGTAATCCTCAGATATATTGTATATACTATCCCATCCCTCTGTAAATTCATCTTGTGTCGGTTCAACGTATCGTTGCCCTTCCGCAGGATCAAGAGGTGCGACGACCCTCATTTCGCGATTCTCAAATGACATAGTTCACTTCTTAAAATTGATAACTGCCAGGTTATCGATTTCCCAGTCAATCCCTAGCAACACTGGGTAGGGACTGGTGTTGTCCATGATTTCAATTACATTGAAATCTGCATAAGTCCTGAGGCCTTCAATTTCAACGGGAATTTGGCACACCTGACCAAGTGGAGTAACCTTACTCTGGTTTTCTAATCGCAATTGTACTAGTGACCATGCCATCTACGGCTTCCACATGGTTTCCCATGTCTGCTTGGTCAGAATGTTGACATCCGACCCCAGGTCCAAGATAATTGAGTCAACATCAAATGCTCTGATTTGTGCCGACATTCGCATCTCGCGTCCTGTCTTCCTTTTGTGTATGCGATTAACCTTTTGTTCCTGGTGTACACCCTCCCGTCAATTCAAAAAAATGGATATCTCCTTCAACGCATCTTGATCCTTTTCCAACTCTAGACAACTCTTGAAGAAGGCTTTTAAGTTATTAACCTTTCCATGCGATTTCGTCCTGTCGAACGTTGGTGGCATATCGTAAGTAACTTATTCCTGAAGAGGTAACTTCCTCCTTTGTTTCATCGCCTCCTGCACTTCCAATAAGATATCCCTTTATAACTCCTCATCAAAAGTGACATGTTTCTGCACTGTTGGTCAAATAGTAGCTCGTGGCCCATCGGCTCCTATCACCGCTCCTCCTCGTGTCACTACCCCAACAGTTGCATGTTGTCTTCAAGCCTCCATTGATATCATCTGTACAGCCGATGGATTCTAAATCTGGTTTTTTGGAGGTGGTGGCAGATTCTTGGTTTTCCATTTCGCGATAAGCTGCAGACAGTCTTCAACGCCATGATCCACAACGCTACAATAAGTGCATTGTTGTGGTGCCAGATTTGGGAAATCCTTCTGATAGTTACCCTGCTGCCCACAATTATAACATATAATCGGTCCTCGTCCTCGTCCACCAACTCCTCCTTGCCCTGCGCCAGCACCACAATCTCCACAGAATCCTCCTCTAGCCCCTCCACGTGGTGGGCCATATGGTTGGTATTGTGGTTTCCCATATTGTGGTCGTTGCGGTGGTCCATATGGTGGGTACTTTCTAAATATGAATAACATAAAATATAATGATATTACAATCATAAATATATTATATCAATCTCTCCCAATGAGTACAAGTGCTCACCCAAAGCACAATCCCTCAAGGAGCATGAATATGCCTTCAAAACTGGAAATGGTGGAGAGAAAGTGCTGCACTAAAATAAACAATTAAACTTCCTGTAGCTGCTACCTGCAAATACAAAATCCATTAAAGCACCATGAAATACCTAAGTGGCCTCTCGAAACACCAACTTGGATGGGAATCTTTCACCCTCGAAATTGGCTAAGGTAAGAAACTAGTCATCCACTAGCTCTCTCTTCAAAAATGAAATTTTTCTCAAATCATCAAAATCCATTCTCATACTTGATTACTACATTTTATAACCAACATTAGCCTTCTAATGGTCTAAATCCTCTCATTATCTTCTATAGATTTCCACTTAGGAAATATTCCACATTTGCCAGTTGTTGTAAGGCACCTGCAACAATTAATTAACAAGAATACACGAAATAGCAGAAATGATAGAACTCAGAATCACTTTTGTATTGATCACAGGCCACTTCGAGGGGGCAACCTCCTTTGAGCAAGCTCAATACAAATAACTTCACGGTTCCTTCATAGGTCTCAACACACACTTATATACTAATTCTAGGCGCCAATACTATGGGTCGAAACCATGGGCCGTTACAAACTATGGATTAACAATACTACGGGCGGCTTACAAAACATATGCGCCAACAACAATAACATAAACTATTGATTAACAAATACTACGGGATGACTTACAAAGCATATGCGTCCAACAACAACATACTAACAAAGTAAAGACATGGGTTCCTAACATCCCCTCCCCCTTAAAAAAAGCTTTGTCCTCAAACCTTTAGATGTGGAAATTGTTGTTGAATCTGAAGGAGTGGTTCCCATGTAGCATCCTCTGGTTGCATGCCGTGCCACTGAATTAAGACCTCTGTGATAGAACGAGAGCGAAGCTGACGCGTGCGCCGATTGAGGATGGCCTCTGGCTCCAAAAGGATGGATCCTTCATTATCTAGTTCGGGTAAAATCGTTTGGCCACTGATGTTGGTGCCAAGAACTTTCTTCAGACCAGAGACATGAAAGACTGGATGAATGCGGGAAGAAGGAGGAAGTTCCAATTTATAAGCAACGGACCCAATCCTCTGAAGGATCCGATATGGCCCATAGAACTTTGGAGCGAGCTTATGACGCCCTTTGAGTTTCAAGGAGGATTGTTTGTACGGATGGAGACGAAGAAAAACCATATCGCCGACTTGAAAAGTGCGCTCCGAACGGTGCTGATCAGCTTGTTGCTTCATGCGATTTCTTGCCATGTGAAGATTGTCCCGCAAAATGTGAAGAATCTGATCGCGGTTGCGAAGGACCTTGTCAACTTCCTGAACTGGTGAACTGGTGGGGGTGTATGGAAGAAGAGCTGGAGGTGCCTGACCGTAGACTGCTTCATATGGGGTCATTTTAGAGGCAGTATGGTAAGAGGTATTGTACCACCATTCAGCGAGAGGGAGCCACTTTGCCCACTGATGTTGTTGTTCTGAGGTGAAGCAACAAAGATAAGTTTCCAAGCATTTATTGACAATTTTAGTCTGACCATCTGTTTGTGGGTGATACCCTGAACTCATCTTCAGTTTGGTGCCAGTGTGGTGAAATAGTTCTGTCCAAAAATGACTAGTGAAAGTCGCATCACGATCCGAGACAATGGAAGAAGGGATGCCATGAAGACGAAAGATCTGGTCCATCAAAATTTGAGCGACAGAGGAGGCTGTATAGGGATGGCCGAGAGCGCAAAAATGACTATATTTGGAGAGACGATCAACCACAACGAGAATCACTGTCTTCCCGCCAGATTTAGGGAGCCCTTCAATGAAATCCATAGAAATATCTGTCCAAATCCGTGTAGGTATGGGCAAGGGTTCAAGCAATCCTGGAAGGAGTGTTGTTTCACCCTTATTGCGCTGACAGGTATCACATTCGGCCACCATCTGTTGAATTGTCCTTTTCATGCCCTGCCAAAAGAAGTTACGCCGTGCTCGTTCATATGTTTTGAGGAACCCAGATTGCCCGGCCGATGGAGAAGCATGGAGTTCATAGAAGACAGCCTGTTGAAGATCTGTGTTTTGGGGAAGCACCAGACGACCCTTGTATCGCAGAGAAGCACCATCCCAAGAGTAATGTGGGACAGCCGAAGGATTGTTGGTCAAGCGTTGGATGATATGAGATAAGGAAGAGTCATTGACGTAACCCTGTTGAACAGATTGCAACCAATTTGGAACAGGCATAGAAATAGCTGAAAGAGAACCTTGGGCATCAAATGTGCGAGAAAGAGCATCTGCCACAATATTGTCTTTACCCTTCTTGTAAGTGATCTCATAGTCATAACCCATGAGTTTGCTAACCCATTTCTGTTGTGCCGGGGAGGAGACACGCTAGTCCAAGAAATATTTCAGACTCTGGTGATCAGTCTTGATGCAGAAATGATTCCCTAATAGGTATGGACGCCACTTCTGTACTGCATGCAAAATAGCCATCATTTCCTTCTCATAGGTAGAGGCAGCTAAATTCTTACTTGAAAGGGCTTTGCTGGTGAACGCGATGGGGTGTTCATTTTGAAGGAGAACAGCACCAAGTCCATTGCCGCAAGCGTCACTCTCAATAGTGAAGGGCTTGGAAAAATCGGGCATAGCTAGCACAGGTGTAGTACACATAGCTTGTTTTAGTTTGTCAAATGCACACTGAGCATCAGGTGTCCATGTAAAAGCATCTTTTTTTAATAGAGCAGTTAATGGAGCTGCAATCTTCCCATAATCCTTGACAAACTTACGGTAGTAGCCAGTCAACCCCAAAAAACCACGAAGGCTCTTGAGTGTCTGAGGATGTGGCCAATTGTTCATGGCCTCGATTTTGGCAGGATCCACGCGAACCCCTTGTGTTGAGATAATGTGCCCGAGATACTCAACTTCCTTTTGTCCAAAAACACATTTAGACTGCTTGGCATGGAGATGATGGTCAGAGAAAAGTTGCATGACAAGATCCAAATGCTGGAGATGTTCATCCCATGTTTTACTGTAGATGAGGATATCATCAAAGAATACCAGAATGAATTTCCGCAAGTAGGGTCGAAATATTTTATTCATTAAGGCCTGGAATGTGGAAGGAGCATTAGTGAGGCCAAAGGGCATGACCAAAAACTCATAATGGCCATCATGTGTGCGAAACGCTGTTTTAGGAATATCATCCTCATGAACCCGAATTTGATGATACCCAGAACGAAGATCCAACTTGGAGAAAAAGTGAGCCCCATGAAGCTCATCAAGAAGCTCATCAACAACGGGAATTGGAAACTTATCCTTGATGGTGAGGTGATTAAGTGCTCGGAAGTCAATGCAGAGGCGCCATGACCCATCTTTTTTGCGGACAAGAATAACTGGAGAAGAAAAGGAACTAGTGCTTGGGCGAATAATACCGTGCTTCAATAAGTCCCGAACGAGCATTTCAATCTCCGTTTTTTGGTGAAATGGGTAGCGATAGGGCCTGATGTTGGGAGGAATGCTGCCAGGAAGGAGCTGAATACGATGGTCTTCTGGCCTGGAAGGTGGTAATCCCACTGGTTCAGCAAAGACACCTGTATATCGATCCAGAATTTGTTGTAGATCCGAAGGAGTAGTGGAGACCGCTGATGGTTGCATCTGGATGGAATGGATCTGAGCGATGACACCATGTGAACTCTTCTTGAGGAGTTTTTCCATGCGATGTGAACTGATGATGCTGAGAGAACCTGGTCGTAATCCTGTCAATGTGTGTTTGTGTCCATTGAGGGAAAACTGCATCCAAAGTTCGGCAAAATCCCATAAGATAGGGCCGAGTGTGCGTAGCCATTGAGCACCCTAAACCACATCACATCCGCCTAAGGGCAAGGCAAACATGTCCGAGCGCAAGATATAATCTCCCATAGAGATACGCACATTTCGACACTTCCCTTTGCAAGGTAAGGTGCCCCCATTGGCAATCATGACTTCAAAGTTGGAGCAAGGATGGATAAAACAATCAGCTTGTTTGGCGATCCGAGGGTCAATGAAATTATGAGTGCTACCAGAATCAATGAGGATTGTAAGAGGAAGCTTCTTGAAGTAACCCCTGACCCGCATTGTTTGGGGGGTGGTGATTCCACCTAAAGCATGGAGAGATATCTCTGGCTGGTCATCCTGAGACGGAGGGTCAATAGGCGGTTCCTGACTGTCGACTGGAGCATCCAAGGTTTCTGGATCTTCGTCACCCATTTCCGAGGCAGGCGGAGACTCCACATCCAGGAGATAGAGCTTTTGTTGAACACATCTATGTCCCCGAGTGAATTTCTCATCACAATTATAGCAAAGCCCCTTTTCTCTGCGTGCTTGCATCTCTGTTTCAGACAAACGCTTGATAGGAGTCGGTCGAGGAGCCTGCGGTATAGGTGGTCGCTGAGAACCCATATTTCGGAAGGGAACAAAAGTGGGCTTGGAGCGTTGTTGGGCTGCAAGCTTGTCTTCTGCCAACTTAGCCAACCCGAGTGCTTCCATCATTGTGTTGGGGCAGAACATTTTGACCTCAGAGCGAATGGCATCCTTTAGACCACTGATAAAACAACTCCGGTAAAATTCATCAGACAATCCTTCGGTGTGGTTGGCTAGATTCTCAAATTCTGTTTGATACTCTCTCACAGTGCCAGTTTGGCGAAGTTTAGTGAGGGCTCCTGTGAAGTCATCAAAAGCACTAGGACCAAATCGTTGCAAAAGGAGCTGGCAAAAGTCTGGCCAGTTGGGCTCTGGATGAGCCTTGATGTACCAGCGGTGCCATTGAAGAGCTTCCTGTTCCAAATGAAAGGATGCCAGTGGAACTTTGTTTGCATCAAAAGTATTATGCAGACTGAAATACTGTTCTGCACGATAGATCCATCCAGTTGGATCGGTACCATTGAAGCGAGGAAAATCAAGCTTCGCACCACGGAAATTGCTGGAAGCAGAGAACCCATTGTCTACTGAAGACTCGGACTGCCGTTTGTTGTTCATAGCTGAATGTTCAAGATGGAGACCGAGAAATTTTTCATCCAGATCCTGGAGTTTGGCTTGGATGGCTGCAAGTGCTTCCTCCATGGTTTTTGCTCCTGCACGGGTGACAACCATAACCAGGATTGATTTTTTTTTTATTTTTTTTTTTGATAGATGGGGAAGCAAAAATGAGGATTTCAGAAGCGGGGTGAAAGAATGGGAAAATTTGGCAGAAGGGAACAAAGAAGTAGAATTCAGAAAGGAACTTTGTGGTAAAATTTGAAGGTGATTGGGTGAAATCTGAGGAAGTTATGGCAAACCCTAGAAATAGACAAATGTGGGATTTCGGGCTTTGGGAAGGGGAATTGAGGATAGGGTCCTCAGGACAGAAATATGCAGAATGGGATGACAGGGGTTCCCCAAAAATTTCAAGGGAAACAGAGTTTTTTTTTTTTTTTGTTTCCAGACTAGAGCAGCTACGGCTCGAAAGAAATCTGGAACAGCGCCGAATGGACTGAAAACGGCTGAATCTGGAACGACTTGCAAAATAGATCTGAAACGGTGCAGCAGTGATCGACAATAGTTCAGCTGAAAGTAGATACGGACCCCAGGTATGTGCGGCTTCCTAACAGTTCAGGGGTTTCACTCGGCCACCAATGCTGTCTGACGACTTGCGTATTGGGGCAATACCCCTCACTCCACGGCTCAGGTAAAACTGATAACCGCTTTGCCACAAACGACAGCTCTTGGTTTACCTCACGGGTGGAAATTAGTCAATCAGGTAGGGGTCGTTGCCCTTTTCGCCGGCAGGTCCTCTCAATGGGCCAGCTACTTCGGGGTTCCTGTGGTACTCCTCACAATGAGTTTTAGGGCTTATGCCCAAGTACTTCCCACAGTTAAGCGGATGGGGATTATTCCCAAATCCGAACCTGCAACAGATGTGAAAAAAAAAAAATTGGCAGAAATTTCACCCAGCGAGCCCAAGAAAGTGCTCTGATACCAGATGTAAGGCACCTGCAACAATTAATTAACAAGAATACACGAAATAGCAGAAATGATAGAACTCAGAATCACTTTTGTATTGATCACAGGCCACTTCGAGGGGGCAACCTCCTTTGAGCAAGCTCAATACAAATAACTTCACGGTGCCTTCATAGGTCTCAACACACACTTATATACTAATTCTAGGCGCCAATACTATGGGTCGAAACCATGGGCCGTTACAAACTATGGATTAACAATACTACGGGCGGCTTACAAAGCATATGCGCCAACAACAATAACATAAACTATTGATTAACAAATACTACGGGACGACTTACAAAGCATATGCGTCCAAGAACAACATACTAACAAAGTAAAGACATGGGTTCCTAACAGTTGTCTCCTAGTTTCCAACCCTCCATCTTCTCCCAAATTCGAGTAGGAGTCTCTTTAGCTTCCCCCAACTCCATGAGCGACTTCTTGAGCCTATTTTTGGGGCTGACATGTCATAATGGTTAGGTGTAAGAATTCATATCTGAAGTTTGTCATAGATGTCATAGATGCTTCATCATTGTTGTCATAAGACTATGGAATCTAGCCCAAGTGTCCACTAGTCTCCAATTTGACTCTTCCTTTTCCATAGAGGTTACTATTGCATCCCATTTCGACCTAAGATTCTCCATGCCATGTGTATGCCTTACCAACTCACCCAATAATGCTTTCCTCCCCATGGATTCGAAATTCCAAGTGAGATTTTCCATGTGGCAGTGAGAAACCAAGCTAGTGTGGGTCCCACATCCTCCAAATGTCCTCAAAACCATTTGCCACCTATAATTCCTCTTGGATTCATTTATTCAACTTATTTATTAAATACTTGGACTATTCTAATGTGTAAACATTATTCCTTTTCTCCCTTATTACAATTCCCAATGTACCCATTCAACCTAGGGAACTTGGTAGGATTGATGGGGATTGTCTGCTATACAATTATTTGAATGGGGACATTACAGTCCTCCCCACCCAATATTGCTTGTCCTCGAGAAATTGCAAATTAGGATGCTGCAAAATATTCTCCTCTTCCCATGTGGCATATTCATTTGGTAGGTCCTTCCATGGTACTAAATATTCATTGATAATTCTACTCCTCAACCTCCTTTCTCGTGTCTTCAAAATATTTTCAGGAACAAGTGTGAGCTGACCTTCATCATCCAAGGGAGGAAGTATTTCTGAAGTGATGATTTGCTGACCAAGGGATTTCTTGAGACAAGAAACATGGAATACATTATGGATTTTACTCCCTTCCGTAATTTCTAGTTCATATGCTACTTCTCCAATCTTCCGCACTACCCTGTATGGCCCATAGTACCTTGGTTTTAATTTTTCTGCTCCATTATTTTTAAGAGTTTTTTTCTTATATGGATGTAACCTTAAATATACTAAATCATTGACCTGAAAGGTTCTTTCTTCCCTATTTCTATCAGCATATTGTTTTTGTTGATTTTGAGCAACCTGCAAATTGTCTTTCAAGAGCTTTAAAATGTCTTGGCTCTCTTCCACCCAATATTTAGCCTTTGGGACTCTACTATCACCAAATATGATTTCAGAAAATGTAAGTGCATCATAACCATATAATGATTTGAAAGGAGACATCCCTATTGACATATGATAAGTGGTGTTGTAGCAAAACTCACCCAAGTGTAGCCATTTTTCACATGCTTTTTGCTGCTCTCCCACATAGTTTCTTAGGTACCCTTCCAACCACTGATTTACCCTCTCTGTTTGTCCATCAATTTGTGGATGATAGTTGGTACTTGGATTCAATTGAGTTCCCACCAATCTAAAAATTTCTTGCCAAAAGGAATCCATGCATCTACTATCTCTGTCACTGACAATGCTCTTGGGGAGCCCATGCAATCTGAAGATGCAATCCTTACCCACTACCACATAGATGCAATCCTTACCCAAATATTTAGTCAAACCGGTGATGAAATCCATGGAGATACTGTCCCATTTTTTCTCCGGAATGGGCAATGGTTGTAATAGCCCAGCTGGACATGTGAGTTCTGATTTGTTTTTTTACATACTTTACATTCATTCACATATTTCTGAACATCTTCCTTCAACCCTTTTCAAAAAAACATTTTCCTCAACTGTCTATAAGTTTTGAAGATCTCCGGATGGCCTGCTAGTGGAGAATCATGTGCTTCTTGCAAAATTCGGTACTTGAGCTTTGAATTCTGAACTAAATAAATTCTACCCTTATAATATATCATCTCATTCAAAATCATGTAGTTATCATCCCCTTTGATTCCATCCAACACATCACAAGCAAATTTGTCTTTAGCATATTCAACTAGTAGCATGTTTTTCCAATCCTTGGCAATGTCCATGAGAGAAAAAGAAGGTCTTCTTGACAAAGCATCTGCTATTATATTATTCTTTCCCTTGACATATTCAATATCAAAATCATAAGCTTGGATTTTTCTTACCCACTTTTGTTGCCTTTCATTTAGATCTTTTTGGGTGAGAAAGTGTCTTAGACTATTGTGGTCAGTTTTCACCACAAACTTGCTTCCCACAAAGTATTGTCTGAATTTGGCTAATGCATGCATAATGGCCAACATTTCTTTATCATATATGGAGTAAAGTTTTCATGAGGCTGCAACTTTCTACTCTCAAAGGCTATGGGGTGTTGGCCTTGCTTTAGGACAGCCCCTATTCCTCCACCTGAAGCATCACATTCCACAACAAAAAGGTTTAGTAAAATCAGGAAGTGCAAGTATGGGACAACTACTCATTACCTCTTTCATTTTTTGGGAGGCCTTTTCAACCTCTTCATCCCACTTAAAAGCATCCTTCTTAGTCAAATCAGTGAGTGGAGAAGTCAACTTGGAGAATCCCTTCACAAATTTTCTGTAGTATGTGCATATGCCAATAAAACCCCTCAATTCGGTGATGGTCATTCTAAGATAGCCCTGATTTTTTCCATGTATACCTTCACTCCTTCTTGCTGAATAATGGGCCCAAGATACAACAATTCTTTCATCCAAAATTCACACTTTGACAACTTAGCAAATAAGGACTCTTCTTACAAAACCTTCAACACAATCTCTAACTGCTGCAAATACTCTTCCCATGTTTTACTGTAAATGAGAATGTCATCAAAGAAAACCCAAAAAGACCTTCTTAGTTTCTTGCAAAAGATCCTATTCATGCATGCTTGAAATGTGGTTGGAGAATTAGTTAACCCAAAAGGCATGATAAGAAATTCAAAGTGACCATAATGACATCAAAAAGCAGTCTTTTGCACATCTTTATCTTTCATTCGAATTTGATGATACCATGATCTAAGGTCAATTTTGTAGAAGTATTTGGACCCATGTAGCTCATCCATGAGCTCAACAATTCTAGAAATATGATACCTATTCTTGATAGTATTTTTGTTCAAGGCTCTTAAATCTATGCACATTCTCAATGTTTCATCTTTTTTTTTCACTAGCACTACTGAAGAAGCATAAGGGCTAGAGCTTGGTATAATGAGTCCCAACTCTAGGAGTTCTTGGATGGATTTTTCAATCTCATCTTTGAACTTTTTAGGATGTCTATAAGGTGGTATCTGAATGGGTGAAGTACCCTCCTCCAAAATGGTGCTATGCTCAACCCCCCTATCCAGTGGTCTACCATGTGGAAGGTCTCTAAATTTTTTTTCATATTTTTGCAAAAGTCTCTCTATCTCCTTTGGGTGTTCAACAATCTTTATATTTGGCTTGGGAGATGTAATATGACATTCATCATCCCATTCTATGTCCCCATGTCTCAATATAGATCTCATACTATTGCAAGTCACTACTTGATTTGGATAATTGTGTTGTCTTCTCACAACTCTTTGTACCCCTTTTGAATCTTGGAATTTCATTTCAGGAATTTGATAATTTACTGTATGCTCTCCTATTGAATACAACCATTTCACTCCCAAAACCACATTAGTATCAGCAACATCAACCACATAAAAACTATCAACAAAAGTATAGTTAACTACGGTGACTTGCAGCTTTGGAACCCATGTTTTGCATTGCATTGTGTTGTGACCGGGAATGACCACCGTGAAGCCATCAAATGGTTCAATAGGTATCTTTATTTTCTCAACCATATCTACATCAATGAATTTATGGGCGGCTCCTCCATCTACCAAAACTGAAGTCCTTTTTCCTTGTACCACACCCTTGCATCGGATAGTATGATAGCGAGGAACTACTGAAAGTACTGCCATTCTTGCTTTGTCTGGTGAAGGATGATTTTCTTCTTGTCTTTCCTCTTCTAATACTATCTCATATGCCTCTTCTTGATCTAAAATATGTCCATATTCATCCATTCCCCCATCATACCCCTCATTATCAGAAAATACTTCTATGTATTGATCCTTTCCTTTAGTACATTTGTGCCTCGGTGTCCATGGTTGGAAGCATGTAAAGCACAGTTTCTTTTTTCGAAGTTCATCCCCGTTTAGTGATTCTTTTTTATTCCTTTCAAATGAATCTCTTTTCCAAGGTTTCTTATCATATACATCCCTTTTACAAGGTTTCTTTTCAAATTTGTAGCTAGGCTTGGGAGGAAATATTGTTCTAGGAAGCACATTTTGGAGATCCCTAGTCAAGCTCATTGCATATTTTAATGTAGTTGGCTTGTGGGCTTTGACCAAACCTTTTAAGGGTTCTGCAAAACCTTTAGTGAACAACAATACTAACCTTCCCATAGAGACATTATCCACCTTAACTGATAGTTTTTGAAATTCCAACATATATTCAGTAGGGGTCCCAGTTTGCTTCAATTGAGCTAGTTCTTTGAAAGGCAATTATGGATCCTTTTGTTCAAATCTCTTTAGTACCCTGTCAACAAATTCTTCATATGTTTTAACCTGATTATGACCCAGGGTTTTCAGACCATGAAAGCACCATTCATTGGCATCTCCTTCCAAATTCAAAATGGCCATTTTTAATGCATCCTCTTCCAGCATAGGATTCAACTGAAAATACACATCCAATTTTTGCACCCAAGTGTTAGCAGAATTTTGAGAAGAACCATCAAAAGTAGGAAGTGACATTATTCCAATAGCACTATTCAATTCTTTTTTTTGGAATGGACTCCTATTGTCTTCCCTCCTTTTCATTTTATGTATAGCATCAATATAGTCACTGCATGGTAAACCTCTTTTACACTCTTCGCTCAATCCATTCCAGTCAGTTGCTAGTTTAATACTATCCATCTGAATGTCAGGCTATTCTTTGGGTGTGATAAATTTAGGTGCAGTATGCCTTTGTTTGCTTTGGAATTCATCAGGTTTATTATGTGGTCCTGTGCTTGAAAAAATATGCTCACTCATTTTTATCTTTTCCCCGGAGTGTGAACCACTATTATCTCCTATCACCCCCTTTGCTTCCAAGTTGGCTGATCAACAATTCCAATCCTTGCATAATTTTGTTACCCATTCTTTCCATGCTAGTGGAAAGTTTAGAGAAACATGGTTCTAAGGTTGCAATAAGTTTCTCCTGCTGTCTTAATTCTTCATCCTCCTCTCTACCCATTATTTTAGAAAAAAACTCTTTTTCTCCTACTATCTCTTCTTCAACCAAAACTTCTTCAACTACTGGTTCAAAGGGTGGTGGTTTATTTGTTTGGATTCTTGTTAGTACCATCAGGTGCCAAGACCATGCTCTGATACCACTAGTAATGACCCTTTTTTAAAAATTTATGAAAATGCCCAATTTTCCAAATTTTTCCCAAATTCGACCTTTGACTAGTTTTGCTGTTTTAGCCTCCAAATTAACCCAAATGATCCCAAATATTCTGTAAGGGTATATGAATGATATTTAGACTTGAATATTAGGTTCAGGGATGATTTATAACCCCCAAAATACTTCTGAAAATTTGATTTATATTCTGGTCAATGTATGGTATTTTAACTAGCAATTTATGCATCAAATCCCCCATAGGTAAACACTGAAATGGCCTCCCAAATGCTTCCAAAAAACCTCGAATTTCTTAAATAGGTAGGGTATGTATTAAGGATTTCATTAAGGTCTCATGTGCATCATTAATTAATTATTATCTCTGTTCCAACCCTCTTCCATTCAGCTGCAAAACCCATCAATTCGACCCTTGGGGAAATGACACTATTTCTTCTCCCAATGCAATTAAACTGAGTAAAAATACTTTAAATGCTCAAGTACAGTACATTAAACTTGTAAAAAACATCCATGGTAGTATATTAATCATAAATTTATTAGATAATCATCCATTCATTCGAAATCATCAACATTATCATGCTATACATCAATGTAGTGGAGAAATGGACATTGTTTGCTCATTAATCAACATTTTTGCATACAATCAGTGGGTATTTCGACCTGATACTTTCTAAATATGAATAACATAAAATATAATGATATTACAATCAGAAATATATTATATAAATCTCTCCCAATGAGTACAAGTGCTCACCCAAAGCGCAATCCCTCAAGGAGCATGAATATGCCTTCAAAACTGGAAATGGTGGAGAGAAAGTGTTGCACTAAACCAAACCATGAAAATTTCTGCAAATACAAACTCCATTAAAGCACCATGAAATACCTGAGTGGCCTCTCCAAACACCAACTTGTATGGGAATCTTTCACCCTCGAAATTGGCTAAGGCAAGAAACTAGTCATCCACTAGCTCTCTCTTCACAATTGCAATTGTTCTCAAATCATCAAAATCCATTCTCATACTTGATTTCTACATTTTATAACCAACATTAGCCTTCTAAGGGTAGAGATCCTCTCATTAGCTTCTAGATATTTCTACTTAGGAAATATTCCACATTTGCCAGTTGTCTCCTAGTTTCCAACCCTCCATCTTCTCCCAAATTTGAGTAGGGGTCTCTTTAGCTTCCCCCAACTCCATGAGAGCCTTCTTGAGCCTATTTTTGGGGCTGACATGTCATAATGGTAAGGTGTAAGAATTCAGATCTGAATTTTGTCATATATGTCATAGATGCTTCATCATTGTTGTCATAAGACTAAGGAATCTAGCCCAAGTGTCCACTAGTCTCCAATTTGACTCTTCCTCTTCCATGGAGGTTAATATTCCATCCCATTTTGATCTAAGATTCTCCATGCCATGTGTATGCCTTACCAACTCACCTAATAATGTTTTCCATCCCATGGATTCGAAATTCCAAGTGAGATTTTCCATGTAGCAATGAGAAACCAAGCTAGTGTGGGTCCCACATCCTCCAAATGTCCTCAAAACCATTTGCCACCTATAATTTATCTTGGACTCATTTATTCAACTTTTTTATTAAATACTTGGACTATTCTAATGTGTAAACATTATTCATTTTCTCCCTTATTACAATTCCCAATGTACCCTTTCAACCTAGGGAACTTGGTAGGATTGATGGGGATTGTTTGCTATACAATTATTTGAATGGGGACATTACATCTTCTCCTGCCATGAAATATGCAGCTACGATTCTCTCCTGGAGTAGGAAATAATCTCTGCAGTTGTTGTCATCATGGCCAACCGATTTACAGAACTTACAATACAAGTTCTCTTGTTTTGACACCATATTTTGTAGATATACACACTCTTCTGGTCGATGGCCTCTCATTTGGCAGATACGACACCAAGGACACCCTCCCTGACTGAGTTCGGTGACATACTGCGATTCTAAATTTGGATTCCTGAATTCATAGATCATTCCTCCTTTGATTTGTGCCAACGTCTTGGATGGTGTTCCCGTCGGAACCCTTGTAAACTTCATAAACCAATCCAGCGCGCGGCCCCTAAGGGTCGTCGCTAGCTCTCCTTGTTTAATAGCTTCATCCTGTACCTGCTTCACGGTCCATACTACTTCACACAGAAACCAAAACTGCTCGGGATCCTCGGTCCCGTTTCCCTGGAAAGTAGGATTCTAATGTTCCTACTATTATTGTTTACTGATGCACTACTTTTACCGTTGCATGTTGGGAAACTTTGAGAATAGCTTGGGTTTCCTCCTATGAAATTATGGGTAGTGCGTGGGGTTGCAGGTATGTTGTCACTTATGATCTGTGTCTCTTCTGCTTCTGGGGTAGCCTGGTCACCTTCATCATCACAATAGGGTCTCTTTCTCCCTTGTGTTCCTGTTTCACAGCCTTTTGTTCTGGTCCTCTCAGGAGATTCTCTCTTAGTCCTCCTCTTCTTCTCAGGACTAGAATATCGCTGCACTCCTCAAGGTACCACACACTTTGTCAGCTTCCCATACAAAATCGTCGTCGTTCATGTTCATCTACCCCGCATATTTCTATCGGATCCACATTCACGCGACACCTACAACATCCATACACTGATCTTTCTACTTGTCAAAAGTCATCTTCAAAATTCCCTTTTCGCACACACGCATCTTAATCCATAGTTTTAGCAACAAAAAGAACCTTCCCCTTGGTCCCCTGAAGAAATTCCTCTCAGTGTCACTGTATGAATTGATTGTGTCTACTGCAAACTCAGTAATATATCCCTCTAGGATACTATCCATCCAGAAATTGACAGCCCTTGATACTGTTTTGTCGACACATTTCAGTTGTCGAATCAGTTCTAGCGTCCAATGCTCAGGCTCAGTCTCTTGGAAATGGTGCTTCTGGAATGTTAGTTGCGCTAACCACTTGTGCAACAATACTGGGAATTTGCAAAAACATCTTTCATGGATATCTGAATAAATGTGCTTCTGTAACCAAATGCTTATCGTCTGTCTGGGGTTTTGCTTTTCTCCTTCCACAAACTCCTCTATATTCTTGTCAAACCACTCTTGAATCTCAGGTTTCGTCGGGTTCCACAGCATATCCTCTTCTTTTCCTCTTCAAGGTCCCGACAACGGAACCATTTGTTGACACATCGACTGCTGACAGGGGTTCACTACGCACTGTCGTCAACAAACCATCAACTGAAATCCCTTACACACCATCCTAGAAAGGTGTTAACCCTTCCAGCAACACTCGCAGAGCAAACGAAGTCTCACCCGGGATGCACAAGGGGGCTGCAGGAACCAAGCTTCTGTAGTGGATTCAAGGACATGCACCAAACATATATTGCACTCACAGAAACCAAATATTATGTCATTCGCACTATACTAACATTTCATTATTTGCAGATTCATCAACTGCAACATCAACACGTTACAGATATTCACATTAACATGATATGATTACTTATTAGCATAAACAACGATTACTAAACTCACAAAGTATATTTAAACATCTCATCCAACATTCACATTCATCATTCAACAGGAACAAAGACAGAGATAAAACCATAATCGAACATCTTCATGCATTCATTAAAACTTGCGGAATGACCTTCGCAGAGACAGTCAATAGATCATATTGCGGATACAAAACAGATCAAAACTCACAAAGTCGATTGCTCTATTCATCATTCGATTCTTGGATGCCCTTAGGCTTACAATCATACTTCTATTTATACCAAACTAAGTGGTTACAAAATGGTCCACATGACCCTTATCTAACAAACTAACTACTTCCGCGTTCTCCGTGGATTCTTCCTTTCACATATGTCGGCTTCCGCACTTCCTACGGACTAATCCCCTGCCAACAGTATATTTTATAAGAAAAAAATGAATAGATCCAGATTTTGTTTCGTGTGTAATGTAGATCCATGAGTTTTCAAATACTAATAGACTGAAATTTAAAAAAAAAAAAAAAAATCAACAAGTAGCGATATGTTATGTTGGCAAGGGATAAGTGTGCAGGAAGTGTGGAAGCCGACAGATGTGAAAGGGTCATTCCGCGAAAGAAGGACTATTCGCGAAGTTCACAAAAGCGCAAGAATTGTTTAATTAGTTAATTTGGTCATGTGGAGCATTTTGTAACCAAATAGAAGCATATAAATAGAGTAGGATTGTAAGCCTAAGGGAAACTAGTTTTTGTGATTGATCCTATCTTTCGGGTCTATTTTGTATCCGCAACATGGTGTATTGACTGTTTCTGCAAGGTTCATTCCGCAGGGTTAGTGAATGAATGAAGATGTTCGATTATGGTGCAATTTTTGTCTCTAGTTTTATGTGATGATGAATGTGAATGTTTTTAGAGTATCTTTGATGCAAATATGCTATGGGTTTAAGAAGTACTGTTAATCTGAATAAGTAGGTTGAATATGTTGTTCCGAATGTTTGTTATCCGTTGAACTCTCTGAATGACTTAATGTGAGAATGATGAATTGATGGCATGTTGCATGTTAAAAAACAGGATCGCAGAGCAATAATAATAAACATAAATGCAAATATAATCACACATACACATTACAAGAGAGACACGGTTGGGATCCGAAATTGTCTTTTATAATGATGTTATTTACATTAATTTCCCATCCTATCTACCATGATTTAATACATCTATGTTCAATAAGGCTATATTTTATTTTGTTTTATTAATTAAAATCTCGTAAATGTAAAGTGAGCCTAATATGTTATTTTTAATGTATTAAATGCAATATTGTGCAAATCATAAGCATTTCGGTACTCCATCCGGTCCTTCATCTGACCCTTCTTTAAATACTAAGTTCTGTAACCGAGCTTAATGAAACGATTCACCAGCTTAACTGAGCTTGCTTCTTGTTATTTCGATTTAAATAGCTCATTTACTATTCTGCTTGCACCATAGACTAGTATGCATAAACCAGCTGGCGTTAGAATCATTTAGTTTGCTTATTTTCATAGTTTATATCATTTTTTTTGTCATCCGAACTGTCATTCAAACTTTAATATTTTCACCAAACGATTCACCAGCTTGAATACCTTCGTCTTCTGGTTTTTAATAATCATGTCATACCTGCATGTGCAAATCAAAAACTATGATGATGAGCTTTGGGATATTTCAAATTTCAAACAAATAGATAATTGAAGAATTAATATATTGAAATAATCATTGTTTTAAGATATTCATAAATTTGTTTGAATTTAAAAATCATAATACATTGCCACTTAAAAACTTTAAACCCATAAATTATAACTACATTGGTTTACATGCCACCTAATAAGATAAAATGAATGATTAAATGGTAATTATAATTCCAAAAACAAACGTGACATCCATTAAAAAGAGCCACCATATGAAATTATTTTTAAAGTCATATTCATTAAAAAGCTACCATATGTAATTATTTTAAACCATATCCATCCAATGTTTCATACCATATGAATTAAATAAATAATTTGTTTGGTTTGTTCGATATATTAAAAAAACTAATGGACTCTTTTATGCAAGTTCGCGTGAGGATGAAGAGGGCACACATAATATGGATGAAAAGGCATAGAATCTAGAACCCAACCAATCAAACTCAGCCACAACATGAAGCTAGCACCCAACATTCAATTTGGAAAACCACTCAGTAGAAATTCTGCTCAGAAATTAGGTTTATAAACAAATTTCCATTATGGGTCATTCGGACGCCCATTCGGACTGTCGTTCGCACCTCTGAAATCATTGATTCGGGTACTTAGAGGCAATTATGGCAGAAACGAAAACATGGGTTTTTTCCGTGGCAGTCCTCTCATGCTTCTCCACCTCCAAGATTCTACCCAGGCCATTTGTTCATCTACGAAAATCATGGGGATTTGTTTCCCAAATGAAGGAATCCGTTTTGTACACGATTTGGGGAAAAACGCCCTCTCTTCCATATGTAAATTTTTATATATAGAGAGGCTTTTGGCCATGTAAAAAAGGAGTGGTAGCTATTGTCATTGTTGTTGTGGCTCACACTTGAGCTGAATTCTTTAATTTCGAAATTGATTGCAATAAGAAGTTGGTTTTATTTGTTATGTTCATCTAAGGAAGTAGATAGTCTCAGGTTGTGACTCTGGGGGGCCCACCAAAGGTTGCAAGATGTTCCTGTGTGTGTAAGATCGATCTCATCCATCTCTGTATATACTGTCAGCTAAGTGGTTTCAATTCTTCATTTCAAATTATCAATTTCAGTTTAGTAGATGTTCAGTTGTGTGTGTGCTTTCAATTAAATTCATTTTAGCTTGGTAGACTAGGAAGTTTTCCTTAGTTGCAGAGCTCTGCCCAGTTGTCCCTTTCCTTTGCATTTCTGATATTTATACTATGCCCATGCATCTTTCTTTTCACGTTTATGTTTTGTTGCATTTACAATCACATTCCCGTCATCATTCCAGGAGGAAAATTTAGGGGGCATCATTTGAGCAAATCGTAAGGAATCTGGGGAAACGATTCAAAACCCACCTCCCAAATAGGCCCATTTACTCCTACTTGAGGACAGTTTCCAGAAATTCTTAACAAATAGGAAGAAAAATGTTTCCAAACAGACCTCTGTGTTTTTCCGTCACGTTTTCAAATCCATGTTGCTTTCCACGCCTTCTGCCATTTTCTCATTGATTTTGTGTTTTTGTTTGTCTATAACGTTTTCCAAATTGTTGTAGGGTTTAGTTTCATTTCCCAACATTGTGTTATTCCTTTGTTGATTGATTGCATTTGTTTTTGTCACCGTAGACCTACATTTCATCTTCATATTTCTATCAGTAGACAGAGATAATATTAGATGTTAGAATTTGAGTAGTAAAACGCCTTTGATTTGTTTTGTTTGCCATTGATAGGAGATAGGATTAATTTTACAATCATTTCATTCTTAGTTGTCATAGCTTATTTGCTTTGAAGATTGAAGTTGTAGAAGAATTGCTTAGGGTTAGTTTAAAGGATAGATTGTTGATTTAGATAGCATTTCAATTCCGTTTTGTAGATTAAATTTCCATTTCTAGCAATATAGAAAGCATTCCAAATTTGTTAGATAGAAGCTAGTTAGTTTTTTTTAATTTGTTGTTTAATAGAGATAGTTTATTGCTTTGTAGTTAGTCTCTAGGACAATATTTCATCTTGCATTCATAGTTAATTTTTGAATTGAATCTTAGTTAGTTTGCTTTCTCAGCATAATGTAATTTCCTTCTTCCAAATAGTTAAGTTACAATTGAATTATTTTCATAGTTTAGATCTTTAACTTTGCACAAGTAAAATAGCTTTTTGATTCATAAGAATAGGATAGGTAGTTTGCTTACAGTTTGAATGATTATATAAAAATAGTTTTTCTTTTGTAGCTTAGACGTAACAATAGTATTCCTTTAAAATTTCGTAATCAACAAATTTCATTTATCTTGTTGTAGTTTTAAATACAAGTTTAAATTAGAATAGTTTCAATTATAGTAGTAATTCACCTTAAGATTGGATTGAACCCTGAACTCTATGCTAATATCAAACTTCTTAAAACTCATGCTAAGGAAATCCATTAATTTGATAAAAGCATTGAAATATTAAATGAGAAATCAATTGCCAAGTTCACTTTCTGTCACATGTTATGTTTTCTGTGTCATTACATAATTTTCTGTTCATTTAATTTAGTTTTTGAGTTATATTAGCGTACTTTGATTTCTGTGTCCATATCATAGGATTTATTTTCTTTTCAAACATAGGACACATTTCAATTTGTTAAATAGACATTAAATAGATTTGCTAACAAATTATTTAGTTAGTCTTTAGACTAGTTATTTGTCTTTTTTTTGTCAATTAATAATCGGTTATTGAAATTAAGTTGCATAGATTAATTAGATAGTTTGATTTTGATTAAATTCATATTTTAAAGCATTGTATTTATTTACACTTGGTATTTAGAATAGAATTTTATCTTGCTTTCATGAATTCGTAGTTAGTCATTTGATTGTATTTCATAGAATAGTTAGCTTGTTCTCTTAGAAATAACATAATTTCCCGCTCTTTTGATAGTTAGTTGCAAGTGAATTCTTAGATATATCTTTAATTTCGCATAAGTAGATCGCTTTTCAAATTCATAGATTAGGTAGTTAATTTTTTTTTTCCATTAGTTAGTTTGCTTTCAGACCAAGCGCTGCTTTCTAGATTAGTCATTTCTTTTCTTGCAATTTCAATTCTCGTTCATAAGTTGAGATAATATAGAGTTGGCTTTGAATTAATCGATTAACTTTACATTTGAAATCCTAGTTAGAGTTTGAATGTGATGTCGTATGTGGTGTCTGAATGTAGTTCCATTTGAAGGTTTGCTTGACAAGTCAATTGACAGTTCAGAACCCTTATCCAATTTTAGATAGATTACCAGCTTTAGGTTAGCCTAGATTACTTTAGGCCTTCAATCCTGCACATATAGTGTTTGCATCTCACAAGCTACCTTCCCGGGTTGACAATTAAGTGTTGAATTAGATAGTGCATATTTTACCCAACAGACACCAATATATCGTGGTTCACCCAAGATGGGCTACATCCACACTGAAATTGCCAGTCCTTATTATTATACCATCCAACAAAGTGAAGGGATACAACCTACAACACAACCGCTGCACTTCCTCTTCACTGTCTCATAGTCTCTCTTACGATTGCAGAGGTATTTACAATGCATAATACCTAATACATCAACCCTAGCCATGTTACAATGTCATTCTTTTATAGGAGAAATACAATGGGAAAATACCATGGATTACCCAAAACCATGGGCCTGTAAACTATTGGCGAACCCCCTTCTCGGGGACGCTACCCCTGAACCCCCGTAAGTCAGGGGTACTGACCCCGAACTCCCAACAGGGGCCCACTGGCCCCCCAGTCGGGGGAGTGTAGAGCACTCCCCCAGACCCCTTGGGGATCGTGTCGGGATCATAATCAAACCTGGGGTACAAACACGGCTGAATCATCATCTATGAGATTGGAAGATCAGGCTCCATAACCAACAATCTCCCACTATGAGACTGATCACAGCAACTCCACCGCTGCTGTACTTGCTGGACCTTGGACTTGGAAAAATTCTCATTTTCACCTTCATGCTAGAAGGCCAACTGAAACCAAGCAGGAACTTAGTTTCTCTCCGGTCACTAGCTTTCTGAACACGTCTGCAGGATTCTAGCTAGTATGTATCTTTTCCAGCTTCAACAGTTCATCTTCCATAACAGAGCGTATGAAATGGTACTTGAGTTGTATATGTTTAGTCCTGGAATGGAATGCTGAGTTATTTGCAAGATGAATGGCACTTTGGCTATCACTATACAACCTATTATCCTTCTGCTTCTTACCCAATTCCTCCATAAACCTCTGTAACCAAATCATCTCTTTACTTGCCTCTATAAAAACAACATACTCTGCTTCCGTTGTTGAAAGTGCAACAACTTTCTGCAGTTTCGAAATCTAACTTACTGCTGTTCCACCTACAGTAAACACATACCCTGTGGTGCTCCTCCTACTATCCTTATCACCTACCATATCTGCATCAACATGTCCATGTAGAACAGTGTCTGAACCTCCAAAAGATAATTCATGAGTGATAGTACCTCTCATATACTTGAGAATCCCTTGTATTGCCTTCCAATGTTCTTTACCTGGATTGTTCATATATTTGCTCACAACTCCCACTGTTTGTGCAATATCTGGTCTTATGCACACCATGGCATACATCAAGCTTCCAACTGCTGATTGATAGGGAATCTTGGACATGTAATCTATCTCTTCATGTGTCATGGGACACATTTCCTTACTTAGATTAAAATGGTTGGCCAAAGGTGTACTTACTGGTTTTGCATTCTACATTCTAAACCTCTCCAACACATTTTGTATGTACTCACCCTGAGACAATGTCAATTTGCAATTTTTTCTGTCTCTTGTTATTCTCATACCAAGGATTTGCTTTGCAGCAACCAAATCCTTCATCGCAAATGAATGATCTAACTTCCTTTTGAGCACATTTATATCATTCATGTTAGACCCTACAACAAGCGTGTCATCCACATACAATAACAAGATAATATAACTTGCATTATCTAGCCTCTAGAAATAAACACAATGGTCATAATGACATCTACTATAACCTTGTTCTATCATAAACCTATCAAATTTTAGATACCACTGCCTTGGAGCTTGCTTCAATCCATACAAGCTCTTTTTCAACCTGCACACCAAATTCTCCTTCCCTTTGACCTCATAGCCTTGTGGCTACTGCATATATATCTCTTCCTCCAATCCCCATGGAGAAAGGTTGTTTTTACATCTAACTGTTCAAGATGCAAATCTTCTACCACCACTAGACTTAAAATAGTCTTAATTGAAGTCATCTTAACAACAGGAGAAAATATTTCATCAAAATCTATACCTTTCTTCTGTGCAAACCCCTTTACAACAAGTATGGCCTTGTACTGCTTCTTACCTCCTTCTTCTTCCTTCAACCTGTAAATCCATTTGTTCTGCAATGCTCTTTTTCCAACAAGCAACTGAACAAAATCCCAAGTATGGTTTCCTACCAATGAGTCCATCTCCTCGTGATCTCCTCATTCATTCCTTGCTCCCACTTCTTTCTAGTTTCCACCTGCATTGCTTCTTCATAACATTCTGGTTCACCAGCATTAGTCATCAGTAAATAATACATTGAAGGAGAGTATCGTTCAGAGATTCTACTTAACCTGGTATATCTTCTTACACTTGCAGGAGTTTCAGGTACTTGGTACTATTCTTGATTTTCTGGCACCTTTGGAAATTCATTTTCTTCAATTTCATCAAGTACTGTGTACTCTGTGTTTTCCTTTTCCTATTTCTTTCCCTGCAATTGATCTTTATACATGACCTTTTCATTGAATATCACATCTCTACTCCTAATGATTTTTTATTTTCATAATCCTATAAGCGATAACCAAAACCATCAACCCCATATCCAATAAAGGTGCATTTCTTGGATTTAGCGTCAAGCTTTGTTCTATTTTCTTTATCAATATGGACAAATGCTTCACAACCAAACATTCTCAGAAATGAGTAGTTTACCTTTTTACCTGTCCATGCCTCCTCTAGAATACCACCATCCAAAGCACTTGAAGGCCCTTTGTTTATTAAATAAACAACAGTATTTACAGCATCTACCCAAAACTGTAAGGGCAACCCTGCATGCAATCTCATACACCTTGCATGCTCCATGATCATTCTATTCATCCTTTCTGACACACCATTTTCTTGTGGTGTTCCTGGGACTGTCTTCTATCTATGAATCCCATGGTATGAACAATAACTATCAAAATCCTTGCTGCAGTACTCAGCTCCATTATCAAATCTAAGACACTTCAACCTTTTTCCTATCTCATTCTCAACTAAAGCTTTCCACTTCTTAAAAGTAGCAAACACATCAGATTTCTGTCTAATGCAATAAACCAAATTTTTCCTAGTTGTGTCATCAATAAATGTAACATAATAATGAGAGCCACCAAGAGATTGTACCTGAGCTAGTCCCCATACATATGTATGCACAAGCTCTAACTTTTCATTCTTATTCGGTTTCTCAACCCTGAGAAATATGATTGTCTTTTGTTTTCCATAAACACACTTTTCACAGAATTCCAAACTTACCTGCTTCAAATCTGGAAGCAACTTCCTTGAGTGGAGAACCTACATCCCCTTCTCACTCATGTGGCCAAGCCTATGACGCCACAATGTTGTATCTGTTTCTGTAGAAGCTAAAGAGATAGAATGGTTCGTATTATGAGGACATAAATATAACGTACCTACCCTGTCTCCTTTTGCTATCACCATTGATCCTTTAGTGATCTTCCACCGCGTTTCTCCAAATGTAGATAGACAGTTGCCATCTCCCAACTGCCCTGTTGAGATTATATTTATTTTCATAGCATGAATATGCCTAACATTAGCAGCCAATCAGTTCCATTCTTAAATTTTATCCATACCTTACCCATTCCAACAATTTTACATGGCTCATCATCACCCAATAAAACATGTCCCAAATTGTCTAGAACATAATCATGAAAATATTTCCTATGGGGTGTAGCATGACATGAAACCCCTAAATCTACTACCCAGTAATCACGTTTATGATCTAATGCAAGAATCAAAGCATCTTGTAACGCATCACCTACTACATTTGCTTCCTGAGCAGTTTCCTGCTATGCATCTCCTTTCTTCTTTAGAGATCTGCAGTCTTTCTTCAAATGTCCTTTCTTTCTATAGTTCCAGGACTCTATTTTTCCCAGTCTAGACTTGGATCTACCTATTTTAGAGTTGCCACGATTACCTTAGCTCTTTCCTCTCTCCTTTTTTCTTCCCATGCTCTCCATGGTCAACGCATTACCTGATGTCTCACCTGTGATTTTTCTTCGCATTTCCTCGCTAAGAATAACACCAATAACATCATCAAATTTCAAGGTGTTTGAACTAGAGACAAAGTTACTTACATCCATGACCAAGCTATTCCAT
Organism: Larix kaempferi; assembly: GCA_027924585.1. Taxonomy (NCBI): domain Eukaryota; kingdom Viridiplantae; phylum Streptophyta; class Pinopsida; order Pinales; family Pinaceae; genus Larix; species Larix kaempferi. The sequence goes on from BSBM01000196.1 coordinate 14,016,722, forward strand.
CTTTCTGGCAATGAACACAAGATTAGAAAAGCCCTAACCTCATCATCGAAGTTCACACTTACAGAACTTAGTTGATTTGTAACCATATTAAATTCATTTAAATGATCAGTAACATATCCACCTTCAAACATCTTCATATTAAATAAACGCTTCATTAGAAATACCTTGTTGGAGGCCGAGTGTTTTTCATACAGCTTACCCAATGCGCTCATCAAATCCTCCATTGTATTTTCTTTTTTATTGAAAGCCACCAACCAAGCCAGGGACAGTCGTATTGTCCCCAATTCCTTTCTGTCAAGAACCTCCCATTCTTTGTCCTTCATAGTCGTCGGTTTCTTTGCTTTTCCCCCTAATGGTAGGAATAGATCCTTCTAGTACAGATAGTCCTCCATTTGCATCTTCCATAAATAGTAGTTTTGACCATTAAACTTCTCGACCTTAAACTTTTCTTCTTCCGCCAATGCTCCCACTCGAACTAGAAACCCTAGTTTCCTACGGGTTTATCTTCCAAATAGACCTTTGGCTATGATACCAATTGTTAGAAAAACAGGATTGCAGAGCAATAACAATAAACAGAAATGCAAATATAATCACACACACACATTACAAGAGAGACACCAATATATCATGGTTCACCCAAGATGGGCTATGTCCACACTAAAATTGCCAGTCCTTATTATTATACCATCCAACAAAGTGAAGGGATACAATCTACAACACAACCGCTGCACTTCCTCTTTACTATCTCACAATCTCTCTTACGATCACAAATATCTTTACAATGCATAATACCTAATACATAAACCCTAGCCATGTTCTAATGCCATTCTTTTATAGGGGAAATACAATGGAAAAATACCACGGATTACCCAAAACCATGGGCCCGTAAACTGTTGGCGAACCCCCATCTCGGGGGCGATGCCCTCGGACCCCCAATGGGGGCCCGCTGACCCCTGGACCCCCTGGGGATCGTGCCAGGATCATAACCAAACCTGGGGTACAAACACGGCTGAATCGTCATCTATGAGACTAGAAGATCGGGCTCCACAACCAACACTGCGAATGTTATAATCTCTGGTTATTACAAGGGTAATGTGTGTTGAAAGCATATCCTCAACTCCACTGCGGAAACTTGGTTCCAGCATTCCCCTTATCCATCTCGAGTGAGACTGCACTTGCTCTGCAAGTGTTGCTAGAAAGGGTTACACCTTTTTGGGCCATTGTGTAAGGGAGTTTGGGTTGGTAGTTTGTTGACGATAGTGCGAAGTGAACCCCTGTCGATAGATGCTCTGTCAACAAATGGTTCCATTGTCGGGACCTTGAGGAAGAAAAGAAGAGGATATGTTGTGGAATCCGACGAAACCAGAGATCCAAGAGTGGTTCGATAAGAAGGCGGAGGAATTTGTAGAAGGAGAGAAGCGAGATTCTAAACAAACAACAACTAGTTGGCTACAAAAATACATCTACTCAGATATCCATGAAATATTCTTCTGTGAACTCCCAGTGTTGCTGCATGAGTGGCTAGCACAGTTGACATTCCGAAAGAATCACTACCAGAAGAGTGAACCTGATTGTTGGACCCCAGAGTTGGTTCAACAGTTGAAGCAAGTCAATAACAAGGTATTGCAAGCTGTTGATTTCTGGGTGGATAGTATCCTCGAGGGATACGTGACTGAGTTCGCGGTAGGCACTATCAAGTCATACAGTGATGCCGATAGGAACTTCTTCAGGGGGGCAAGAGGAAGGTTCTTTTCATTGTTAAAACTGTGGATTAAGATGCTTGTCTATGAAAAAAGAATATTAAGGATCTCCGCCGACGAGTAGAAAAGTTGGTGTGTGGAGGTTGAAGGTATCGCGTGAATGCAAATTTGACAGAAAGATGTGGGGTAGATGGACATGACCGATGGAGAATTTCTAAGGGAAGCTGACAAAGAGTGTGGTACCTTGAGGATTGGAGTGATATTCCGGCATCCTGAGAATAATAGGTGGATTGAGAGAGAGTCTCCTAAGAGGACTGTAACAGAGAACTACGAAACAAGACCATAAGGGAGGAAGAAACCTTATTGCGAAGGAGACGTTGACAAGGCTACCCCAGAAGCAGAAAGAGGAAAATTGGGAAGTTACAACATACCTTCAACCCCACGCACTACTTGGAATTTTATAGGAAGAAATCCAAACTATTTGCAGAGTTTCCCTCCGTGCAGCGGTAAGAGTAGCACTTCAGTAAACAACAATAGTAGCAACGTTAGGATGGAAGACGAGGCGAAGATGCCTACCTTTCAAGGGAACGAGACCGAGGATCCCGAACAGTATTGGTTCATATGCTAAGCAGTCTATACTATAAAGCAAGTCTAGGATGATGCTATAAAGATGGGACAGCTAGCGACGACCCTTAGGGGCCGGGCATTAGATTGGTACATGAAGTTTGTAAAGGTTCCAACGGGAATACCAACCAAGAAGTTGGTGCAGGTCAGAACGGTGATAATTGATGAATTTAAAAAACCAAAATCCGAGTCGCAGTATGTCACTGAACTTAAGGAGATTAAGCAATTTCCGAATGAGTCGGTTTGGGAATTCGATCAGTGGTACATGACGTTGATAGAAAAAGTGAGTTTCCGGATAAATGAGCTGCAACACAAAGAATGGTTCATCGCAAGACTGGTACCGCATATCAAAGGACCACTGATGCAACAAAAAGTCGTGACATAGGCGGAAGCATTAGAGATTGCTATGAAGCTGTAGGCTTCACCAATCGGCGAAGCATGGATAGGAATGGACAGAGTTCAGGCATATTTGGCCAATTTAACACTTCAATTGGAGGATATCAAGAAGGGAAAGGAAACCTGTGGAGACATATGGTGCACAAGATGCAGAGCTCTGGCGCACCATAAGGACAATTGCCCAGAATTCCATGAGTATTTGCAGTCGGGGCACCAAACCCCCTTTGTCAAGGAGGCATGCCATGGTGTCCTATCTATCATACCAGAGGGCATCAGCCAGAGGAATGTGTATATCTACAAAAGATGGTGTCAAAGATGACAAACTTATACTGCAAGTTCTACCAATCGATTGGCCATGATGAGAAGGACTACAGGGCCTATGACCTACTACAAGATCGGACAACTGAAACATATTTTATGAAGGGAGAAGGGTTGTTGGCAGTGTAGGAGCAACCGCAGTACAGTCAGCCACCACAGTTTAACCAACCGCAGTAATATGACCAAGGGCAATATGGGTAGCCACAATACGGACACCTGCAGTATCCATCACCGCCGTATGGCCAGCCGTAGTATGGGAAACAACAATATCAACAACTGCAGTATCAACCATATGGGCCACCACACGGAGGTTTGAGGGGAGGATTCTACGGAGGCCGAGGCATCGGTATGGGACGTGGAGGAGCTGTTGGATGGGGAAGAGGACCGATCATCTACTACAATTGTGGACAGCAAGGGCACTACCAGAGAGATTTTCCAAACCCAGCACCGCAGTGTACATACTGCAGTGTTGTAGATCATAGTGCAGAGGAATTCCCTCAGCTCATTGCGAAATGGAAGACTAAGAATCCACCCCAGAACCAGAACCAAAATAATCAAAACGCGCCATCAGCTATGTAGATGATATCGACAGCAGCTAGAAGTAGCCATGTGACGGTTGGAATAATGACACGAGGAGGGGTGGTGACAAGTGGCGACAGGTCACACACCAAAGTTAGACCAGCACAAACACAACGGAAGCAGGTCACCTTTGACGTAGAAGCAGAAAGGGATGTCTTCTTGAAGGCATAGGAGGCAATTGTTCGGATATCCATCATCTATTTCGGGATACATATCTATTTTAGGATCATCTATTTCGGGATACATATCTACTTCAGGATCTTGCATGATCTATTTCAGGATATGTAGTCCAGTCACCAGTTTGATGCCTCCAGCACCTTATCCACCTTCTTCTAGCACCCGGGAGCCACTTTCCACAGAGTTTTAGCCCTCCTAAGCTGAAAGGCGCCCTCTTCTCACCTACTGACTGAGAAGGGCGCACTTGCTCACCTACCACTGCAGATTCACTCCAGTTACATTCAGTTAGCTCCGATTCTGATTGATTTCACTCCGATTTCACTCCTGACTGACTGTTTCACCTCCGATTGACCTCCAGTTCGATTAGGTGACTTGCTCTGACTCCAGTTAGCCTCCCATGCGCCCCCACTGAGCCTCCAGATCCTATATCAGTGCTACACACTTCAGTTACATTTATTATGATCAGTTAGACTCAGCTTGACACCTGGATGACTGTTTGTTGTGATTGATGAGCAACACCGATGATTGATGAGGACTCCTAGATTGAGTCAAGCTACTCCATTTCAGTGATTCGAATGCCTACTTAGTCAATTCGAATTGCCATTGACATGGTTGGATTGTATTGTAATCTATTGTAATTCATTCACCCTTTCTGGGATAGAGAGCACTGCTGCATGTTTTTGCACAGTTTTGCACCATATCTTCTTATTCATCTGTTGTGACTGATTTATTTGTTCATTAGATCTGCTGTGACTAACTTTACATGGTATCAGAGCCATTGCAGGGACAAGATCTCTTTTCTACAGGTGTTTATACAAGAAGATTTGACTGAATTGCTAAAAATTGCAAAAAGTTTGGCATGAGATATCTCAAGGGCATTCGCTCATGTGCATGCAAAGCTTGAAAATTATTCCAATACCACTCCAGAAGCTTGAGTTACCACATAATTCCTGGATTTGATACATTGGACCCATTCAACATTGCTTGAAATCCAATCCCAGGTGTGATGCAACTCTCAAAGGGTGGATTGTTCGACCTTATTGTGATTGTTCTTATGTGATTTGCAGGTTAATTATCTCCTCCAAGTGCACTCGCTACATTCTGCATGCAAGCTTCCCTACAGCATTTCCATTCGCTATAGTTTGCAAGCAAGCTTCTTCTTCATCATTTGACTCGCTCCTAGCAATGGAATACTCTTCTTCAAAGCCTATCCTCACCCCATTCAATTATTTTGATTGGAAAGATGATATGGAGATCATATTACGTTCAAAAGGATACTACCGAGTCACTCTTGGTCTTGAATTGGAGCCAAACAATGTGGCAGAAAGAACCAAACACTACAATAAGCTTGATGAAGCTTACGGTCTACTTTGTCTCTCCATCTCCAAAGATCTTCACTTCCATCTCAGCGGATTGAAGACTCCAAAGGCCATATGGGAGCAACTTGAGACACTATTCGGCAAGCAGGATGAGCTTAGGGCTTTTCAATTAGAGAATGAATTGATTGGCCTTAATCCTAAAAATTTCGAGACCATCAATGAATTCTTCACAAAATTCAAGAACTTGAACTTGCAATTGAAGAACAGTGGTGTTATCAAAGAGGATAAGCAGTTGATCCTCTCCATTCTAAGCAAGCTTGGGAAAGATTATTCGGTATTTGTCTCCACTTTCAATTCCGGTCGGCTAACTACCCCGAATTGGAAGATGCCTACCTTGAATGCCTTCATTGAGTCCGTTACGAAAGAGCATGACAAGTTGATTCAAATGGGGTCCATAAGCTCCAAAGATTCAGCCCTATTTGTTCAAGGACCCAAGATTTCGAATGGTAAAGGAAAGCTAAAGAAGGAGAAGCCCAAATTCGAGCCTCACAAGCAAAAAGACAAAGGCAAGCAAACGGATGCACCATCCAGTTCGAAATCCAAGCAAAAGGGCAAAGAAGGTAACCAAAAATCTAAATGTACTTATTGTAACCGTGGCTTTCATCCCGAAAGTTCATGTATGAAGAAGACTATAGATCAAATGGCCCTCCTTTTGGAAAAGAACAACATAACCCTTCCTGACGGTGCAAGGAAGAAGGATCGGAATGACGATCATGAAAGAGGACAAGCACTCATGGCAACGGTTTCGAAGCCCACTCTCTTGATAGATTCGGGTGCATCAAATCATATGGCTGCAAATATTGATTCTTTTTCCTCATTCGATCCAAACAGCTCCATCCCCATCCATTTGGGAGATGACTCAAAAATTTCTTCAAAGGGCAAAGGTACGATTCATGTAGATCATGGATGCTTTCAGAATGTTCTCTATGTGCCTTCCTTAGCTTCGAATCTCCTTTCTGTTTATCAAATGACACATACTGGTGATCCAAAGAAAGTCACATTCAGCCCTAATACAGTTGAAATTTCTGATATCAAAAGTGGAAGACTAGTTGCGGTTGGAAAGGCAAACCACACTGCAAAATGTTATGAGTTTTCGCACTTTATTCCGCTTGCAAAGCCCACTGCTCTTCGCACACATGGTAATGAGGTTAGTAGGCTTTGGCATGAAAGATTTGGACATCTAAATTATAAGTATTTGCTGCTGCTATCAAATAAATCCATGGTTGATGGGCTGCCACAACTCCGTTCCTCGAAGGGAATATGCACCGGTTGCATTATTGGGAAGCACCCCGAGCACAGATTCGACCGCGGCAAGGCTAGCAGAGCCTCTACTATTTTGGGATTGATCCATTCTGATATCAGCGGTCCGCTGCCCCATATGTCATTAAATGGTTCAAGGTATGTTTTGACATTTATTGATGATTATTCTCGCTTTACATGGGTATTCTTTCTCAAAAACAAGTCAGAAGTGCTTGGAAAGTTCAAGGATTTTAAGGCTTCTGTTGAGACCACCACTGAGAGCAAGATCAAAGCTCTTAGATCTGATAATGGTGGGGAATATATCAAGTCCGAGTTGCTGCAACTTTGTGCCCAAAGCGGAATCAAGATCCAACATACAGTTCCCTACACACCCCAGCAGAACGGTGTAGCGGAAAGGAAAAACCGGTCACTGAAAGAGATGGCTACATGCATGATTGAATCAAAAGGTTTGGCTGCAAATCTTTGGGCTGAAGCAATCAATGTTGCTGCATATATACAGAACCGAGTTCCACATTCATCCGTGAAAGGTATGACTCCTTTCGAAGCATTCTTTGGTCACAAACCGGATGTGTCAAATTTGAGAGTTTTTGGCTCTACTGCATGGGCTAGAATTCCTTCTGAGAAGAGACGAGCTTTGGATCCACAAAGTATCGAGTGCATATTGATAGGATATGGGGAAGAATCAAAAGCATATAAACTCATGGATATCAGATCTAAAAAGATATTCATAGAGCGCAGTGTGCAGTTTGAAGAACCGCTTCAAGAATTGCAACTAGTTGAGGAGAAAACTGCCGATTCACCGCCTTCACCAGAAGAAGATTCGAGCAGCGATAATGAAGGTATGAGTTCTGATATTTCTGATATTGTAGCAGCATATGATGATAATGACATATCAGGTTCGGAATCCGACCATTCAGATCTCCCTCAGTTACCAAAGTGGGCCCAAAATACTCTACAATCTGCTGGTTCTAGTCTTGGAAATCCTGCTGATCCGAGACGAACAAGAGGAGACTTTCAAAGGGCAGGTATGGCTCTTTCTATTGCTGATCCATTTCTTCCTGAGATTTGTTATTTGATGGCTGGTTCAGATCCCCAATCATATTATTCAGCCCATCGAGATCCGAGATGGAAAGATGCCATGGATGAAGAGTACAGTTCTCTTCAAAAGAACAATACATGGGAGCTAGTTTCTCTTCCACCTGGAAGAAAATTAGTGAAGTGTAAATGGGTCTACCGTACTAAAGTTGCTGCTGATGGCACTATCAGCAAATATAAAGCAAGGTTGGTGGCAAAAGGTTTTTCCCAAGTCCAAGGAGTGGACTACACAGAGACCTTTGCACCGGTTGCAAAGATGGATTCCATCCGCCTTGTTTTAGCTATTGCCGCATCCAAGCACTGGGAGGTGCATCACATGGATGTGAAGAGTGCATTTTTACATGGAGACCTTGCTGAAGAGGTCTATATGCAGCAGCCAGAGGGTTATACATCAGATCCATCATTGGTTTGCAGATTGAAGAAGTCTTTGTACGGGTTAAAACAGGCCCCAAGAGCTTGGTACGCAAAGATGGACTTCTTCCTTCTTTCTCAGAATTTCCAAAGATGCAAATCTGATCCGAATGTCTATCTTCAGCGAGTTAAAGGTAATTTGTTGGTTATTGTACTTTATGTTGATGATCTGCTTATTACTGGTAGCACACTTACTTCAATAAACAAGCTAAAAACTGCCTTAAATCTAGCTTTTGACATGAGCGATTTGGGCTTGCTGAGTCACTTTTTGGGCTTGGAGATAGCTCAAAATTTCGATGGGATCACTATATCTCAGCAAAAATATGCTTCCGACCTGTTATTGAAGTTTAATATGGCTGAATGTAAGGCAGCCCCGTTCCCATTCCTCTCAGGAATCAGTCTTGAGGAGGGAGATTCCACACCGCTTGCAGATTGCAGTATGTATCGACAGTTGATTGGTTCACTACTTTATTTGACACACTCTAGGCCTGACATATCATATGCCGTGAGTGCCGTGTCAAGATATATGCAGCAGCCACATGAGCTTCATTGGCGAGCAGCCAAGCGGATCTTGCAGTATGTGCAAGGTACGAGACAGTTTGGCATACATTATGCTGCAGATTCTGAGCTAGATTTCATTGGTTTTACTGATTCAGATTGGGCAGGTGATAGCATTGATCGGAAGTCCACTTCCGGTTATGTTTTCATGATTGGTCATGGTGCTATTTGCTGGTCCAGCAAAAAGCAAGCAGCCATTGCACTTTCTTCAGCAGAGGCAGAGTATCGAGGGGCAGTCAATGCCTGCATTCAGGCAGTTTGGTTGCAGGGTATTCTTTCCGAGTTTGGTTTTGGTGGCACTACTTCGACTGTCCTATTTTGTGACAATCAAAGTGCTATCAAGATCTCCACAGATCCAGTTCAGCGGCAGAGGACCAAGCACATTGAGATTCATATGCATTACATTCGACAGTTGGTGCATGACCGCACCATCATTCTGCAATATTGCCCTACCGATGAGCAAATTGCAGACATCTTCACCAAGAGCTTCACTGAGAAGAAGTTCTCTTACCTCCGTTCACTGTTGGGGGTGAGTTCCATCATGGTGGAGACAGATTGATTCATTATTATGCTTTAGACTTGAGGGGGGGCTTTCTTCCCACTGGGTTTTCCCTCTTTCCTCACTTAGTTTATTTTTCAGCATTTTTTGGATTATTGTATTGGGGTGACCTTTGGTCTTAGTTACCAGGGCCCCACATTATTTTAGTTGGCACATCATAGTCTAGCTTGAGGGGGGGTGTTCGGATATCCATCATCTATTTCGGGATACATATCTATTTTAGGATCATCTATTTCGGGATACATATCTACTTCAGGATCTTGCATGATCTATTTCAGGATATGTAGTCCAGTCACCAGTTTGATGCCTCCAGCACCTTATCCACCTTCTTCTAGCACCCGGGAGCCACTTTCCACAGAGTTTTAGCCCTCCTAAGCTGAAAGGCGCCCTCTTCTCACCTACTGACTGAGAAGGGCGCACTTGCTCACCTACCACTGCAGATTCACTCCAGTTACATTCAGTTAGCTCCGATTCTGATTGATTTCACTCCGATTTCACTCCTGACTGACTGTTTCACCTCCGATTGACCTCCAGTTCGATTAGGTGACTTGCTCTGACTCCAGTTAGCCTCCCATGCGCCCCCACTGAGCCTCCAGATCCTATATCAGTGCTACACACTTCAGTTACATTTATTATGATCAGTTAGACTCAGCTTGACACCTGGATGACTGTTTGTTGTGATTGATGAGCAACACCGATGATTGATGAGGACTCCTAGATTGAGTCAAGCTACTCCATTTCAGTGATTCGAATGCCTACTTAGTCAATTCGAATTGCCATTGACATGGTTGGATTGTATTGTAATCTATTGTAATTCATTCACCCTTTCTGGGATAGAGAGCACTGCTGCATGTTTTTGCACAGTTTTGCACCATATCTTCTTATTCATCTGTTGTGACTGATTTATTTGTTCATTAGATCTGCTGTGACTAACTTTACAGCAATGAGGAATAGGAGGCAGCTACCTCTTCAAGAAGAAATCTATGACATGCCACCGACGTTCAACTCTATGAAGTCATGATGGAAGGCAAGCACTCTAAAGGCCTTCTTGGAAATTTTCCTGGACTTGGAAAAGGACCCAGATGTACTGGAAGAAATAGTTGGTCTACTGCGTCGATGGGGAGGTACACGACTGTTAGGATATTCCTATACTCCATCCTAGTCCTACCAGCATTTTCATTATTTGCATTTACAATCTTGCATGCATTTCTGCATGCATGCATGCAATTGCATGCATCCCAGTCATCAGTCCCTGCACTTAGCCTCAGTTAGCCATCCCCCGGAAGCTTCTCTCAGATTAGTTTTAGCCCTCCTGGAGCTTAGTGCACCCTTCCTCCTTGATTTAAGGAAGCCACTCTTCCTCTCTCACGTACCACTCAATTGCACTTCAATTAATTGAGTTATCATCAGTTCTTTCCTTGATTTAAGGCTAGACTGACTCTCAACTGACTGTATCACTCCGATGGACCTCCAGTGAGACTAGACTGCCCATTCTAACTCTAGTTAGATCCTCATGCACCCCCACTGAGCATCCTTCATTTAGTTAGTTCCAATTACACTCAGTTACACCTACCACACTCAGTTAGACTCAGTTTGACTGATGGTTGACAGTTACTTGAGCATTGATGACTCCACTGATGATGAGATAGACTTCTAGTTGTGCTCCGATGACACTCCAGTGATCTTTTGATCACTCCATGAAGGCTAATTCGAACTTCCACCATGGCATTCGAATCCTCATGCATTGTACTACTTATTTGTTCATATTGTGATTAATGAATTAGTGTGTGTGAAGTTATTTTGCTTCTATCTGAGTTCTACTGTATTATTATTATGTTTCTCATCTTACTGCATTGACCACTCTTAATCTTATTCCTAAATTCTTTCTTGTGAGGTATACATCAGCTCTTAGATCTATTGTGAGGATTTTCACAATGACTGGAATATAAAGTTAATTGCATACATAAAAGGAAGACAGGAAGGGAGATGCGGATGTCAGCACAAATCAGAGCATTTGATGTCGACTCCATCATTTTGGATTTGGGTTCGGATGTGAATATTTTGACCAAACAGGTGTGGGAGATAATGGGAAATCCATGGATGACCTGGTCACCAGTATAGCTGTGACTGGTGAATCAGAGAAAGGTCACTCCGCTCGGTCGGGTATGTCAATTTCCAGTTGAAATTGAAGGGCTCGGGACATATGTTGATTTCGACATCATCGAAATTATGGATAACACCAGTCCCTATCCGGTACTGCTGGGGATAGACTGGGCCATGGAGAATCAAGCGATTATCAACTTTAAGAAAAGGATAATGTCATTTGAGAATCAAGAGATGAGAGTCATCACACCACTAGATCCTGCAGAAGGGATGTGCTATACGGAACCAGCTAGAGACGAGTTTACGGAAGGGTGGAACAGTTTGTATAACATTTATGAGGATTATGTTAATCCCACCGCAGATGGAGAATTAGGATGGCGCAGCGCTAGCTCGGCATCCTCAGATTCAGACGAGGCCCTCGAGAATTGGCAGAACCGGTTACATGAAGTGTCCTTTAGAAGATGTGCACATGTAACGTAGTCCTTGCGAAGGGTAGCCACGGAGGAGTACGTGTTACCTACATATGAGGGATTTCCCAACTTGGGCAAGTTTCTCACAGAATTTGAGGAAAAAGTGGCAGAATCGCAACGCCTACTAGCCCTAGAGGAAGCCTTGAAGGCTACTCCTGTGCGATGGTGGGCGGTGCACAAATCAAACATCACAACTTGGCCACTATGTCGACGCCTCATGGAGATTCGGTTCAGCAAAGCTGCGGAGTATGAACAAATGAGATATGAAGGACGAGGCGACCTGAAGGAGCATCTGAATGCTTGTCAACATCAATGGGGATTGAGGAACAAACAAGAGTGGGTACATGCATTCATACACACGTTGGATGAAGTATCGCGGAGCTGGTATGTCGCAGCAGAACTGCGACGCAGGACAACTTCTTGGGAATAGCTTACCATTGGTTTCTGCTAATCATTTTCATTCTCAGACAAAAATCCCTTGATCCACACCACGCTACAGGCGATCCGCGGAAAGATATTTCAGGTGGTACTGACAGGACAATCGATGGCACTTCAATGGACTGCAACACCAGAAATGTTGATGGAGTGTTACGTCACCGAAGATCCCGACGATGAGGATAATCCCAGGGCTATATGCGTGCCAGAATCAGAGGGTAGTCGCAGTGTTGTTGCACTAGACACACCGTCGAATAAATTTCAGCAACCATTGAGGATCAAGAAGGTGAACTTTGGGTCGGAGGAGAACCCAAAGTTTGCAAGCATTGGCGACTACTGGGATGATTCGACCATTGCGAAGATGACTGACTTGCTGCATGAGTTTCAGGATTTGTTTCCAACGAAATTCTCATAGATGAAGGGAATCTCTGGAGACTCAAGGGAGATGAAGACCCCCCTGAAACCCAATGCGAATCAGTTCAAACAGCAGCCGCATCGACCGAATCTAAGATACCAGCAACAAATGCGAGCTGCAATTGACCGAGTGATCAAGGTAGAATCACCGACGGATGAAGTTGAGAAGTACACAACAACGACCCATAGGAATTAGCATAGATCAGGAAACAATAGAGAAGCCGACGATACGACAAGGTCTTGACACAGTGGAGCTTGTTTTTCCGATTAGGTGCAGGAAAAAAAAAATCGTCGACACATTGAACACAAGTCGAAATCTACCACGAGACGCGGAGGTCCAATCCGACAATAAATGCAGCCATTATACCACACCGGACAACAGCAAAACTGAGACCAATGACAGTTAATAAACAACGCATGCGATAGATTCGGCAAATCCCAGCTAGATTTGGTAATTATGGCCCATAGTTGGTTGTATACTAGCAACTAGTGCTATAAATATCGGAGGAGGAGAAGCAGAAACACATTAGCTAATTCAGTATCCATAGAGCCAAATGGAAGTGTATGTTTCCAACACTAGCACTGAAAGATCATATCCCACACCAATTATGCAGGAACAACTAGAATTTATTTCTACCATTCCACACAAGAAGAAGAGGAGCATGACTTGACCCCCAGACACTAATCGGGAGAAAAAGAAAGGCAACCGAACATCAGCAAGGTTTACGAATGACGTTGCAGGCCCTTCAGCTGCTGATGCTGTGCAAGATGGATATGATGGTCCAATGCTCTCACCATACGTTCCAGCACGTCGGGAAAGGGTTCCCATGCTGTAGATCAACAAGAATGAAAAATACCCCATCGAGGTCGCACCAGTACCACTAGGGGTTGTTGAAGTTGGGGATATTACAGCTAGGTTGCAGAGGCTGCAGTATACCGACCATGTCCTAGCGAAATTCAAAGAATACACCGAGGCTTATGAGGATGTCCCTCATGCAGGAGGCTCAATGACAAAGGAACCCAAAAAGTGGGCATTGGGACTGGAATGTTCGGGGCTATCAGGTATCACCCTCCTTCCGCACTTTGGGCATTTTGCACAAACAAACGCATGTGTCAAGCAACTTATTGCATGTTTCCATGACGGTTGTCTTTGGATGCATGAGAAGATCCCGATCACCATTGACCTAATTGGAAGAATCACTGGATTTCCCCAGGAAGGAGCCGACCCTTCCCAGTTTTTACAGGGGAAGGACAATGACAAGAAATTCGTGGAACAATTGACGACAAAGTATGGCATGCAGAAATACTTCCGAGGGTACCTGATTAACACAATCAATAACCAGGCAGTCAGAGTAGGGGAAAAGATATTGGCCATCAAAATAACCAGGAAGAACCGACCCCTGCAATGTAACTTAGGGGTCATCGTTGTTGCGGAAAGGTGCGCCACAGGAGAGCAGATAAACTAGTCCCACTTCCTGCTACACGAATTAACTGAGGATGTATACGATGCCCAGGAGTACGGGAAACCATTTACATATTCATGGATACTCTTGTTGATTGCCTTAAAAGGATGGAGGGAACCAGATGATTACCATGGGGTGGATGCCATGGGACAACGAGTCTGCGAAGGTGTGCGGTGCTAGAATCTGTGGGCGACCACCGATAAGGAACGACATAAAGAAAACACCCTACAATTTTATATATGGTTGGAAAGGATGCGGATGGATGCACGGATGATCCCGTAAAGTATCACTCCATTGCAAAGATATCCGTCGAAGCACACAAGATTTACCTCCAGGCCCGAGCAGATCCAACGAAGCAATGGTTGCGGACACAGTACAAATTGACTGACGTTGAGCTCGATGATATCATCGCCAAGTGGTTAGAGGACTAGATGGTCCCCGCCGATTCGAAGGAATTAGAAAATGGGCAGGAAATCGGGTGACAAGACCAGGCCAGGGAAGACATAGCTTCAACCAGCTGAAAGGAGGATGCAAGACAAGAGGAGGATGCGCAAGACCAGACAGTAGAATCCAACCATGACGGGGCTTCCACAGCTAATACCGTGACAGATTCAAAATTGGAGATCCAATAGGAAGAGTTGAGGACAAAGAAAAGGATGGACCATGCCGGCAGTAGCAAATGGGAAGGGCTCACTGTGCAACATTCTGATAGATCTCTAGACAACATTGCAAAAATAGTGGAAAGGAACCGCAAAAAGGCTACACAAAATTCCGCTGAACAATTCCATTACATAGCGGAGCTGCTAAACACAATGCTAGGAAAGATAATCAACATAAGCATACCACATGGGGACATCCAGCAACATCTGTCGACTCCCAGATTTGAGGTAGAAGTTGGGACCCAACAGCGAATAGTCCAACTCGAATCCCATGCCATTTTGATAGGAGATAAGAACATGGACCCCAAGAGCCAGAAGGGCGACCAGATGATGGTTGATTTCAATTTGCTCCCAATGTTAACACTACATAGAGTCCAAGCTGCAACAAGTGCAGAGATCCATGACCGTGAGGCTGCGATGCACAATAAGATAGCCGAATACAAGAAGCAACTACAAACCAGCGAGATGGAGGAATAGCACCTTCCAGATGAACAAGCCGCAGCATTGGCTGTGAAAGTATAGGCTATAGAGCAAATGGCTAGATTAGAAGAAGATCTGGCCACAAAAGAGAGGGTCATAGAGGAGCAGATTACAACATTGGCTGCGAAGGAGAGGGCTATAGAGGAATGAAAATTTTTGGAAAAAGCACTTGCGAAGGCATGCGAAACGGTGAAACTAGATCTGGATGTTTCCCCGGAGGCACAAGTTGTTATGTTAGAGGTAGCCATCACCAAGCTTAGGAAGGAAAA
Organism: Larix kaempferi; assembly: GCA_027924585.1. Lineage (NCBI taxonomy): Eukaryota > Viridiplantae > Streptophyta > Pinopsida > Pinales > Pinaceae > Larix > Larix kaempferi. Next base: position 14,032,071 of record BSBM01000196.1, read on the forward strand.
TGTGGAACTCCAGAACCAAGTGACACCCAGCACACCGGTAGCACAAATTCAGAGTCGACATACTGCGATAGAGGAAGCAGTGGTAGAGATTCAGGAAATGGAACAGGCATCACAGCAAGTTGCGATAAGCCTCACAGAGTTTTGGGACAGGTTGGTCGAGGATGACCAGTTGGCCATGCTGAAGAGAAAGCTCTGCGAAGCATAAGAGCAGTTAGAAACCTTTAAGGGAACTCTCAAAACGATGCCCACAATGATGCGAATGATAAAGGCCGCAGAACTGCAAATTATGAAGCAGCGGGTTACAAAGGCCCACGAAAGGAAGCAACGACGAGCCGCACATTTGGATGAGCTTCAAACAAAGGCCGAAGCCCTCATAGCAGGAGTAGTACCAGTGATGAAATAGGTACAAGAGCAAGTGTAGGAGGTACAACACAAAGTATGCGACCACCCAACGGAGCAGTAGGTGACAGAGAGTGCACAGCTCTGAGCATCAGTAAGAGAGATAGTCGACTAGATCCAAACCACCTATGATGACTTCCTATAGCAGTTTAACAAACCATCCGTATCCAGCTGAGGTGGCTCAGGACGAGCCACAAGTTTGTGTTGGGGTCCTGTTGGCACGGGATAAGTCCACAGGAAGTGCGGAAGCCAACAGGTGCGAAAGGGTCATTCCGCAAAAGAAGGACTATTCACGTAGTTCGCGGAAGCGCAAGAAGTGTTTAATTAGTTAATTTGGTCATGTGGACCGTTTTGTAACCAAATAGAAGCATATAAATAGAGTAGTATTGTAATCCTAAGGGCATCCAGTTTTTAATGATTGATCCTATCTTTCGGGTCTGTTTTGTATCTGCAACATGGTGTATTGACTGTTTCTGCAAGGTTGTTTCTGCAGGGTTAGTGAATGAATGAAGATGTTCGATTATGGTACAATTTCTGTCTCTAGTTTTATGTGATGATGAATGTGAATGTTATAGAGTATATTTGATGTGAATATGCTATGGGTTTAAGAAGTACTATTAATCTGAATAAGTAGGTTGAATATGTTGTTCCGAATGTTTGTTATCCTTTGAACTTTGTGAATGACTTAATGTGCGAATGATGAATTGATGTCATGATGTGAATGTTATAATCTCTGGTTATTACAAGGGTAATGTGTGTTGAAAGCATATCCTCAACTCCACTATGAAAACTTGGTTCTAGTAGCCCCCTTATCCATCTCGGGTGAGACTGCACTTGCTCCGCAAGTGTTGCTGGAAAGGGTTACACCTTTCCAGGCCGGTGTGTAAGGGAGTTTGGGTTGGTAGTTTGTTGGCGACAGTGCGAAGTGAACCCCTATTGATAGATGCTACGCCAACATGTTAATATAAGTAAATCGAACCTTTTTCCCATCGATTGAACTTGCATATATGTATATAAATTTAAGTAAGTTATAGTAGCATGGGTCATGGAACCATGCTCATATTAAATGATTGTAAATATTGTTTGTTGGGACAGTTCTCCCATGCACAGTGTACAACGAGTATACGAGTATCATTATTAAAACACTATAATGCTTTTAAATCTAAAAAAAAGGATTCTTTTTAATAACAAACTTTAGATTCCTGTTTACAGTGATTCATTTACTCAACTGAATTTAATAAGAAATTATAGATTTCCTGTTTATGTTCTCAGCTCTAATATGATTGAATGGGGACCTTGTCCAGAATCAGATCATCTGAGGTTGATCGCTGAAAGCGATTCAGTATTTTGTGTGGACTGATACTATTTATGCAAGCTCCCCATGAGCGCATTGATCCTATAGAGATTCATTATGAATCTCATTTGTCCATGCCTGACAGCTCTTTCAATGCATTAGCTTTGGAAATCCGCTTACAGTACCCCCGATCTATGATCAAATTACAAAGCACACAAACAGGAGCAAATGCGACTATTTTGTTTTTGCAGAGTCTCTGTATTTGTCTATACTTTCTTCCTTATCCTTGCATGGAAACTCTTCCTCATAATTTCTTGCAGAGTTTGAAGGTACCAATGCAGCAGATTACAATCGTTTCCGATAAAGGGAAATCATGAAGGACACGCTCTCAGATGTAGCTCCAGTATTTGATCATTTCGAAGCCGCTTATGATCTGTTAACATCATATCCAGGTCTGTGGATGCCATCAAGCCCCACAAATAATATATTAGGAGTAATTATGGTGACAATTTGCACCAGAACTTTCCTTCTACTAAATAATTATGTGTATGTCCTCTATGTTCGGATATCCACATCATCTATTTCGGGATACATCATCTATTTCAGGATCTTGCATGATCTATTTCAGGATATTATCTATTTCAGGATTCCTATTTCAGGATATGATCTATTTCAGGATTCTGCATGCACAGGCATGCATCCCAGTCACCAGTTTGATGCCTCCAGCACCTTATCCACCTTCTTCTAGCACCCGGGAGCCACCTACCACAGAGTTTTAGCCCTCCTAAGCTGAAAGGCGCCCACTTCTCACCTACTGCCAGAGAAGGGCGCACTTGTTCACCTACCACTGCAGTTCCACTTCAGTTACATTCAGTTAGCTCCTATTCTCCCTGATTTGAGGCTAGTTTCACTCCCGACTGACTGTATCACTTCCGTTTGACCTCCAGTTCGATTAGGTGACTTGTTCTGACTTCAGTTAGCCTCCCATGCGCCCCCACTGAGCCTCCAGATCCTATATCAGTGCTACACACTTCAGTTACATTTATTATGCTCAGTTAGACTCAGATTGACACCTGGATGACTGGTTGTTGTGATTGATGAGTACCACCGATGATTTATGAGGACTCCTAGATAGAGTCAAGCTACTCCATTCAGTGATTCGAATGGCCTACTTAGTCAATTCGAATTGCTCATTGACAGAATTGGGATTGTAACAGTTTGTATTGTAATTCATTCACCCTTTCTGGGATAGAGAGCACTGCTGCATGTTTTGCACAGTTTTGCACCATATTTTCTATGTTCATCTGTTGTGATTGATTTACTTGTTCATTAGATCTGCTGTGACTAACTTTACATGGTATCAGAGCCATTGCAGGGACAAGATCTCTTTTCTGCAGGTGTTTATACAAGAAGATTTGACTGAATTGCTAAAAATTGCAAAAAGTTTGGCATGAGATATCTCAAGGGCATTCACTCCTGTGCATGCAAAGCTTGAAAAATACTCCAATACCACTCCAGAAGCTTGAGTTACCACATAATTCCTGGATCTGATACATTGGACCCATTCAACATTGCTTGAAATCCAATCCCAGGTGTGATGCAACTCTCAAAGGGTGGATTGTTCGACCTTATTGTGGTTGTTTTGATGTGATTTGCAGGTTTCTTACTTCCTCCATGTGCATTCGCTAATGCGAAGATGGAGACTTCTTCTTCACAAAATATTCTTACTCCATTCAACTATGATGAATGGAAACCAAAGATGATTGCATTCTTGAAGAGACAATGTCTTTTTGATATGTGCATTGGTAATACAAGAGATTTTGATTCCGATGAAGAGGAGAATGATTGGCTCAATGATTGTGATAGAGCTTTTGGAGCAATATGTCTTGCTATGTCTCCTTGTATGCGCTACCTCATTAAGACTGCTGAAAATCCAAGTGATCTATGGGTCCAACTTGACAGAGAATTTGGAAAGCAGGAAGAAGAGGATCATGCTAGCCTTTTGGAGAACAAGCCCAGTGAGATCTCCTTATGTGTTCTTTCCGATCATGTGTTGGCCTCAACAATTGTTCAAGATGAAGAAGAAATTGTAGATTCAACACTCATTCTCTCAAAGTCTTCTATTTCGAATTCTGAGCAAGATAAACAAGCTCATACTCTAGATTCCAAAGAGGTTCTTGAATCCTCTCTTTCACATGAGTTTGTCGGCATGCGGAATAATGATCTACTTGATGTTTTGGAGGTAAAATCTGATTTTGGAGGTGAAGCATTCGCCCTCCTTGATTGCATGCCTTCTATAAACTTATGTTCTATCATTTGCAAAGTTTCTCAGAGTTTTAATGAAGATGAAGAGCACTACCATTCGCTTGAGTTCAATTCTCATGCACTTTTTGCTGATTTTGGTTTTGATCTCACCCTTGTTGGTTCAAAGGAGATCTCAAGAAACCATTCATCTATTTTTGGAGCTGATTTAACTTCTATTGACAAGAAGTTCAAGTTTCAAGATCTATTTGATCCGATTGGAGCTATTCCTACCTCACTTGGTTCGAATCACAGGTTCCAGGATCATCCTCATATTTTCAGATTTGTTCTCACCATTTTCGGTATGAAGAGCAAGTTAATAAAGTCTCCACATTCGCTTGCATCCACTGATGGAGAATTCAAGCACATGTTTTTGGAGCATGATCCATTTACTCCCAAGAGTAAGATACCTCCAGACATATCTACTTGATTTTGGAGCAGTTAAATCTTTTGGTGTACTACAGTCTATTTTGAGGGGGGGTATTTTTCCCATGAGGTTTTCCCCATTTCCTCGGTTTATTGACTGTTATTAGTTTTTGGATTATTGTATTGGGGTGACCTTTGGTCTTAGTTACCAGGGCCCCACATTATTTTAGTTGGCACATCATAGTCTAGCTTGAGGGGGGGTGTTCGGATATCCACATCATCTATTTCGGGATACATCATCTATTTCAGGATCTTGCATGATCTATTTCAGGATATTATCTATTTTAGGATTCCTATTTCAGGATATGATCTATTTCAGGATTCTGCATGCACAGGCATGCATCCCAGTCACCAGTTTGATGCCTCCAGCACCTTATCCACCTTCTTCTAGCACCCGGGAGCCACCTACCACAGAGTTTTAGCCCTCCTAAGCTGAAAGGCGCCCACTTCTCACCTACTGCCAGAGAAGGGCGCACTTGTTCACCTACCACTGCAGTTCCACTTCAGTTACATTCAGTTAGCTCCGATTCTCCCTGATTTGAGGCTAGTTTCACTCCCGACTGACTGTATCACTTCCGTTTGACCTCCAGTTCGATTAGGTGACTTGTTCTGACTTCAGTTAGCCTCCCATGCGCCCCCACTGAGCCTCCAGATCCTATATCAGTGCTACACACTTCAGTTACATTTATTATGCTCAGTTAGACTCAGATTGACACCTGGATGACTGGTTGTTGTGATTGATGAGTACCACCGATGATTTATGAGGACTCCTAGACAGAGTCAAGCTACTCCATTCAGTGATTCGAATGGCCTACTTAGTCAATTCGAATTGCTCATTGACAGAATTGGGATTGTAACAGTTTGTATTGTAATTCATTCACCCTTTCTGGGATAGAGAGCACTGCTGCATGTTTTGCACAGTTTTGCACCATATTTTCTATGTTCATCTGTTGTGATTGATTTACTTGTTCATTAGATCTGCTGTGACTAATTTTACACTCTATGAATGGATACCTTGTTCCATTTATATTTTATTATTTTTTTTTTTTTTTCTTTTCCTTCTGTCTTTATTGGGGTACCAAACCATTCGTTTGACTAAGATCCAGTAATGAGGTTGCTTCTTATGTTGTCTAGTCGTTTGTTTTACTTATTCAAATTGTGTGGTTGGGTGTAAATGAAGTGACTGTACTTCCTAATTCTTCTCCTTATTCTTAGTAGTTTGGAATTGAACTCAGCAAGAGACCCGCGCCAAATATGCCTTGTTAATATTGGCAAATCTTACCAGATTTTGTTTGTAACTTAACTTTTGCTAGCAGAAAAATAAATTTATATCCACCTCGCAATAATCGTAATTAAGGGAAAAATGAGACCGAGAAATCATTCATCGGATTTGATTTTGTGTCTCAGTAAAACCCTGGACTAGCTGGGATCGAGTAGTGAGGGATATATAGGCTTAACTAGCTGGGATCGAGGGGGGTGAAATGAACATAGAAATTGGAAAACAAGATATCAATGTTATGAGCATGAGGAGCTGAGCCGAACGAAAATAATTTTTTAGCATGACAATGTTGTTAAAAAGAATGAAATTTTACAAACTTGACGTGACCATGATAATGGTAAATGAAGAATTCTTATTCGGAAAAGTCCACCGAAAGGGCCAAGTGAAGACGATTTTAGTAAAACAAAGCACAAAGACAATCGGCATAATTAATGAAATCAATGAAGCTAACCTCAAGACATGGTCAAACCTTGATGAAAATACGACTAGCCCAAGATGGAACTCGATGAGGTGGAGAAAACACACTTAGTGTGACTTGATGAGTTGTCGAAGTGGTCCTATAACAACAAAAATAACGAAATGAGATAAGGTTGTGATAAGCTCTGCATTGACCTGGACATGATGTTACTGATGAAAGGACTAGGAATTAAAGTTTAGTATGTTCGACTAAGTCGCTAAGTTACGAAACTTTCGTATTGAGTTGAGAATCAATTTTATTAAAAATCACGAAATTGGAAGAAGTATTATGAGGTTACTGAATTATTTGTAAGGATGGATAGTCTCCCTTGCACCATTAATTCATAACTATAACTATCGATCAGTATCTTACTTAGAGATGTTTGATGTTTATCTTTTTGGAAGAGGATAACCGAATAGATTGAAATTCTTAATTAGAAATTGATAGGGTACATATTGTGTGACTATTGATGCATTGAGATTATAGTTTAACTGGATATCATGGACCTTCACGGATGACTAGAAGGTGTACGAAATCTAAGTTGAGACTGTCAGTTATTGAAAGTATTATTGAATTTACATTTCCTGAAATTACAATTGAATTCCTGAGGATGTATTGGGACCATAGTAGATGATCTAGAAAACTAATGACTAGAACCACTAGTGCATATGGCCATGATTGTTTGAAGAAAATAGAAGGGAATGGAAAGAATATGAGAATGGGAAATTAATGTAAGCATCGAAAGTACGAGAACAAAAATGAACATCGGGACAAATTTTTAATGAGAGGGGGTGTATGTTAATTTTACTGCTTATATGTTGATTTAGAATAAATTGTTGACTAATTAGTGATATATGTGATAAACGAATACTGATGAAATGAATGATACTTGTGGAAATGTATACTTTACTTAAATTGATGGATAAATGCATGCTTTGCTTAATGATTAGTTGTCTTATGAAATATATGATGTGAATAAATGAATTTGCATGTGTTGCTTAAAGATGAGCTATGTTATGGAATATATGATATGAATGAACAAATTACATGCATTTCTTAATGATTAGTAGAGTTATGAAACCTAATTATTATTTTGGACTGATTGACATGATGTATATTGATGAGTTATGATGAGCAGTACTACTAATGAGTACTTTGAGAAGATGTGCAGCAACAGGTAATTTATCATAACCAACTGACTCACAAAGGAAATATATGGGCCGTAGAGTACGAATAAATCACACATGGAAGAACGACGATGGTGTCGAATTCCACGCACAAGTTGAAAAGCACTTATCCACTTACTCGGGGGAGCATGAAGTCATGCAAAGTGGACCATGACGGAATTGTTCACGTACGAGGTTGGGGGGAGCACAGTAAGAATGGAGTGTAGACGGAGGATTGAAGGTAATGAATCCTAAATCCCCACATGAAGTTCCTGCAAATCAAATGCAACGAAGAAGTATTAACGAAAGGACGTGGGCATGTTGTACCTTGTCGATAAACAAAAATGATGGAAAAATGGACCCGACGATGTGGTACCATGTTGATAAAAATAAAATTAGGGAAGGATGGACCCGACAATGTGGTACTTAGACCCAAGACGAAAACAATTGATGAATACTATGCATTAAGCATGTAGGTTTTCATTTAGGCTATTTGCACATAAAATGATTATTAGTAATTAAAATAATGAAGAATATTTGTTTAGGAGCAAATAGTATACTAAACATTAGCATATAGCCAACTCCACTTGCACCCACAAAAATAGAAACTAGATAGAAGCATCATGGGGGACAGACTTGAGTAAATCTAGGAATGTAGGTGCACTCTCCTAGGAGTTAGACACATGGCTGGGTGAGGAAATTATATTTGAATAATTAGAAAATTAAGCACTTTTGCATGAAGTGACATGTGTCGTAGAGAATTTTCCTATATAAGGAAAGCAAGAGGATCTTGGTGGGGGGGAAGCCCACTAATGAGTGTAATTCATTAATTTGTTTCTATTGGAGTTTGGAAAGGGATCTTGGTGGGGGGGAATCCCACTTCTGGTTTCCAGGTTTTTGTGTGTGAGCTCTACGTCCCTATTGGTCGGGGGTTTGGGAAGAAGAATAGTATTCCCGGAATTGGTAGGGTGGTCAACTGAGTGGTTAGTTGGACTTGGTCTTTCAAATAGGGGATTATGACAACAACGACTCCTCCTTCGAAAACGGAATCGACCTATGACTGACAGGTATATTATTCCATTTGTATTTGCTAAGTTATATTTTTGAGTTAATTTTTGAGTTTTCTATCAGTGGTAATATCGAAATTGTTTTATATTATTTTGTAAATTATTTAGATAGTCTTTTGGGAGGGCCCCAGAAACAGGTGTCCCTACAGTGCCAACATTTTCCATGTGGTCTGCAAATTTGTTTCCTTCTCTTCTGACATGGTTGGGTATCATCATGAGGATGTCTTTGATTAGGTTCACCATTGTCCTCATGTCCTCTTCAAGTCTCCATTTTTTGGCTAAGGGATTTAACGGAAGTTCCATTCATAATTTTCCCCATATTGTTGATAAGGATTTGTGAATCTCCTTCCACTATGAGTTTCCTGTAATGATTCATACCCACAATTTTGAGTCCTTTAGTGAGGGATTCTAGTTCCTCTGCATTGTTGTTGTTAATTCCCATGTAGCCTACATAGAGTCTAAGGATTTCTCCTGCTGCATTTCTAAAGAATCCTCCAAAACCGGCTTGGCCGGGATTATTTTTAGAGGCCCCGTCAAAGTTGATTTTGATGAGCCCTTTAGGAGGGGACTCCAAACAGTGGGACTGGAAGTGTAGGGAGTGCGAGGATTGGAAGTGGTTACCCCAAGCAAAATCATTCCAAATGAGAAAGATAGGTTCTGAAAGTCCCATTATCATATTTATCATATTGGAAAAGTGCAAAACCGAGTTTCAAAGGTGGCAATATCAAAGAAAAAAGTACACTTTTGGAACCAAATTTTGCACTTTGAAACCTTGATTTCAGGGTTTAAAAAGGTTGTTTTTTACCTGTCTTTGAATAGACTTGGGCTAGAATAAATCCAAGTTTAAAGAAATAAGTGTTATAGACTCTCTCTCTCTCTTCACATGTTACATGAATTTGAAAAGTTATACAAATTCATATAAATAAAATTTTACTAAATAATAGCAATTCAAATATGAATTTATTAAAGTGTATCAATTTATATAATAAAATTTTGTTGAACTGAGATACAATAAATTCTTAATGATTGATTTTCCTGAAAAAATTGTTTAGAGTTTTCACTTATTTTAGAGGTCGCATTTAATAGCATACATCTTTTAAACGTTGTTTTATATAAATCATGTTTATTTAAGATGTTTTTTATGATGTTTTTCAAATTTTTAATAAAAAAACAAAATACATTTTTATCCTCTTTAAGCTTTTTGAGCATAGGAATAATATTTTAAAACAAATCAAATAATACATATCTTGGATTTTCTCTTAAGGTCCGATAAACCAAATTTGGTCTCAGTGGACATTAAAGACAATCATCATCATTAAATGTTGTTTTAAAAAAAACATGTTTATTTAAAATGTTTTTTATGATGTTTTTTTCAATTTTATTTTTCAAAATTTTAGTAAAAAAACAAAATATATTTTTATCCTCTTTAATATTTTTGAGCATAGGAATAATATTTTCCAACAAATCAAATAATCTCTATCTTTCCTTTTCTCTTAAGGTCTGATAGACCAAATTTGGTCTCAGTGGGCATTAAAGACCATCATCATCATCATTTTGTCTCAGTGGACATTAAAGACCATCATCATCATCATCATCATCATCATCATCATCATCATCATCATCAAATGTTGTTTTAGAAAAAACATGTTTATTTAAAATGTTTTTTATGATGTTTTTTGAAACATTATTTTCAATTTTTAAATAAAAAACAAAATATATTTTTATCCTCTTTACGCTTTTTGAGCATACGAATAATATTTTAAAACAAATCAATAATATCTATCTTTCATTTTCTCTTAAGGTCTGATAAACCAAATTTGGTCTCGGTGGACATTAAATACCATCATCATCATCATCATCATCACCACCACCACCACCACCACCACCACCACCATCATCATCATCATCACCACCACCACCACCATCATCATCATCATCCAATGTTGTTTTAAAAAAATCATGTGTATTTAAAATGTTTAAATATGATTTTTTTTCAATTTTTAATTAAAAAAACAAAATATATTTTTATCCTCTTTAATCTTTTTTAGCATAGGAATAATATTTTAAAACAAATCAAATAATCTCTATCTTTTATTTTCTCTTTAGGTCCAATAGACCAAATTTGGACTCGGTGGATGTTAAAGACCATCATCATCATCATCAAATGTTGTTTTAAAAAATCATGTTTATTTAAAATGTTTCTATGTTATTTTTCAAAATTTTAATTAAAAAACCAAAATATTTTTTAATCCTCTTTAAGATTTTTGAGCATAGTAATAATATTTTAAAACAAATCAAATAATCTCTATCTTGCATTTTCTCTTAAGGTCTGATAGACCAAATTTGGTCTCGGCGGACGTTAAAGACCACCACCACCACCACCACCACCACCACCACCACCACCACCATCATCATCATCATCCAATGTTGTTTTAAAAAAAATCATGTTTATTTAAAATGTTTTTTATGTATTTTTTCCAGTTTTATTTTATCAAATTTTTAATAAAAAAATATTTTTATCCTCTTTAATATTTTTAAGCATAGAAATAATATTTTAAAACAAATCAAATGATCTCTATCTTTCATTTTCTCTTAAGGCTCGATAAACCAAATTTGTCCTCTATGGACGTTAAAAATCATTAGCATTGTCGTCGTCGTCGTCATCATCATCATCATCAAATTCATCAAATGTTGTTTTAAAAAAAACATGTTTATTTAGATTATTTTAATGATGTTTTTTCAATTTTATTTTTCAAATTTTTAATTAAAAATATATATATGTTTTTATCCTCTTTAAACATTTTGAGCATATGAATAATATTTTAAAACAAATCAAATAATCTCTATCTTGTCTTTTCTCTTAAGGTTTGATAGACCAAATTTGGTTTCACTGGACATTAAAGACCATCATCATCATCATCATCATCATCATCAACTGTTGTTCTAAAACCAACGTAGATCCATCTTAAACTTGGATATATTAAGCACCAAGTGGGATCCAATTTTCTCTTAAGGTATGATCCAAATTTGGTCTCAATGGACGTTGAAGACAAACATCATCACCATCATCATCATCATCATCATCAAATGTTGTTTTAAAAAAAACATGTTTATTTAAAATGTTTTTTTATGATATTTTCTCAATTTTATTTTTCAAAATTTTAATTAAAAAAAGACAATATATTTTTTATTGTCTTTAAGTTTTTAGAGCATAGGAATAATATTTTGAAACAAATCAAATAATCTGTATCTTTCATTTTCTCTTAAGGTTTTATAGACCAAATTGGTCTTACTGGATTTTAAAAACCATCATCATTATCTTCATTAAATATTGTTTTAAAAAATCATAATTATTTAAAATGTTTTTAATTATGCTTTTTGAATTTTATTTTTCAATTCTTTATTAAAAAAACAAAATATATTTGTATCCGCTCTCACCCTTTATATATATATTAAAATAAAAAACATTACTTTAGAGATTGAAAAAATAAACATTTAAAAGAGTATCGATAAAAATAATATAAAATAAAATAAAGATGAAAATAATAATAACAAAATTTAAAAATAAAAGAAAGGGGAGAAGAAAACAAATAAAATTTAAAAGTTTTGCTCATGTTTTTTTATAATATTTTTTGGTGATTTCTTTATTTTTTAAGTTTCTAATCTTGTCAAATGTTGTTTTTAATAAGTGAGGATTATAAAATTCCATTTTTATGTTTTTTTTTCTTAAACTGAGGTGAGAAAGTATCCTCGGTGGATTTAAGGGATGATTTTACAATTTTCGGTGTAATATTGTTGATTATTAAGGTCATATTTCAAAAATTGTTACAATTTTAAACCAAAAAAACGGGTTTTGTAGACCTAGCATCACTTTTTAGATTTGTGGGTTGATTTTAGGGTTGTTATTAGCAACAATGTGAGATTTTAAGGTCATGATTGCAAAACCTTGTGATTTTAAACCCCCAAAAAGGAGGCACTCTATGTAGCATGAGTTTTTTATTTGGGGGTTCATTTTGGTGTTTTCAATGCAAATATGGTTTTTTAGGGTCATAGTTCTCGTTTTGAGGTCACACTTCTCATCAAGTCAATAACTATGTTTTCCCAGGGAAATATAAAAAGAGGGGATCCCATTGGTCAAGTGGAAGACAATTGCTAAGCCAAAAGAGGATTGTAGATGATGATTGAATAGTATTCATTATTTTGGGAAATACTTGGAAGCCAAAAGTATATGGAGATGTACCTCTCAAAAATGTTTGTGGAAAGACATAATAGCTCATATGTAAAGCTATGGTCAATAGTAGACTAGATAAGGAATCGAAGGAAGCCCATGAATAATTTTTCCACCCATTGGAATGCTTTAGTACAGTGATTTCATTTTATGTTGGCATGGAAGGTAGGGTTTGAGGAGCAAGTGACGGTGTGTGTGGATCCTTGGGTTGAATGTAAGGATGAGTACATGTTGCCTAATAGATTGAGAGAGTTGGTTCAAGAGAAAATAGTTTATACACTTAATCAGGTAGTATATCAAGAGAAGACTAACTTATGACAACATGGGTGGAAAAGGGAAGAGGTTTTAAGGTTAGAAGTTGAGAATGCCATTAAATGGAATTGATATGTTGGGAGTTTGGTTAAAATTCATGTCGACTAACTTGGGATATCAATCCAATTTCTCCTTGAAGCCATAACACAATACTAGTTGTGGGAAAAGTTGTGGAAGGTAAGAGCTCCCCCCAAAAAAGTTATCTATGTGGTTATAAATAATGAATAAGGTGATAACATGGGAAATCATGCAAAACCGAGCTAGATAGGGGGGGCCAAGATTTGCATACCATCTAGAGAATATGAAGAAACTATAACTCATTTTCTTATATGATGCTCTTATGTCAAGTTTAGTTGTGTATATAGGTTGATTAGTACACTAGTGTGAAGGATGGATGGGTTAGTGCCTCTCTAGAACATTGTTTAAATTATTTTTGGGATAAGAAGGATTGAAGGAATGGTCAATTGTACCCTTCTTGACTAGTTAGGGATTCTAGCTAGCTCAAAACACATTACTCTTTTAAAATAAATGGATTCCCTCCTTTAAATTGGCATACCAGATAGAGTAGTGGCTATTTCTTATACAATGTTAGTGATCCAAAACTAGAGACACATGTATCAAAATTAGTAATTAAAAAGGGGTAGGTTTAGTTTGTTTTGGATGGATCAAACCAAGAGGTAAAGGATAGTGACAGTGCTGGTTGCATATTATAGGGTGAATCCATGAATATAGGTAACACTTTTTTTCCAAATGTGGCAATGGAAAATTGATATTTTACTCATTTATTAAATTGAAGCCCTCAAAATTCATCTAATCCTTGTGATTTTTGACATGTAATAAAAATCAAATTGTAGGGAATTATGTTTTCTTTCCAATGATTTAAAAAAAATTACTAATCTCATTTAATGTGTCAAATTTGCATTTAATGAAATGTCTATCCTTGAAAATTTGAGGAAAATTTAACAAGCGGATTGTGTGCACGTAAAATAATTTAATGATAAACATATAATTTTCAATATATATATAGATATATAGATATATACGAACATGATCTACACGTAATGCACCGGGGCATACATATATATTTTTTAAATTAATTTTGAAATATATATATATATATATATATATATATATATATAATATAAATTAATTTTGAATATATATATATATATATATGATCTACACATAATGCACTGAGGCATACATATATATATTTTTAACTTAATTTTGAAAATTATAAATTTTTATTGTTTTTTAAACTAACCACTGAATATTTGAATAACATTTTGTACACATTTATGTGGATGTAAACTTTTTCTTTGTTGTTTACATAAATTGAAAAACTAAAACTACCCTTTTGAAGAGGACGTGTCGATGTGGGGTGTGTATCTTTTTTTTTTAAATTTTGGTTCTGTAATTTTATATTGTTGTTTTTTCTTTGAGTTCCTTCCATGTTGTGGACAATGTTTTTAAGTGTAAGTTTCAAAAGAAAATTTTAAAAAACAAACATACAAACTAAAAAATGCATAAATTATATGTCCATGGATAGATGAATCGTGATGAATCCACTAGTATCAAGTACTCCACCTAAGGTGCAATTAATGATAGGGTTTATTCCTTTCAAAGAGGCCAATAGAATTAAATGTGCAGAAAAAGGGGCTAGAAGCATGTTTTTAAAGCCCTCGAATGATCTATTTATTAGCTTGATTGAGGTATTAAAATTCCTCGATTGAAGGTTTTAGCAATTTTTGAAACAACTGTATCAAAGGTTGATAAAACCCTCGATTGAGGGATCACTCGATTTAATAAAATAGCCCGATCGAGCTATTTCCTACATCAATTTTTTTCAAAAAATTTCCTAGCTAGTAGATCAATCAAACTAATACCTCATCCAAGCTTTTTCCTGTATAGAAAAACCATGAAATTCCTTACCATCAACCCAACATTTAATATTCCCACCAACCAACACCAATTTTATAAAACTTAAAAGCATAATTTACGGTTCATTTACTAATACAAGCCTGTTAATTGTTGAACGATATACATTGTTGTTAAAATTTGACACATATGGATATATATATATATATATATATAATGTTTTCAAAGGAAATTGGACATTTTCATTTGTTATTAACCCATCAACATTGGAATAAGAAACGTCAAAGCATGACACATGATCATGATCAAATTAATGAAGATGAAATACAACAAAAGACTAAAGAAAAGATAAGGCAATGACGGGTAACGTTGAGAAAACAATAAGAAGAATATGCAGGTCAACCTTCGGTGCATCCATCTCCAATTGAGGGTGATATCGTTAAATGTTACCTCATTCTACATATCCATTATCCATATAAAAACTTATCTACCACATATTCATCACAAAGAAAAGTACATATGCATGGTTTGGAATTTTGAATTTAAGTGTGATTTGGGGAATTAATAATATATTTCATATTTAAGTCAATTCTCACTAACTCATTCGGTTAAGGTGTGGGTCTTGTCAGAATGGCGACCCAGGTTCAATTCCCCTTAAGGGTGAACTAGTTGGGAGGAGACACCCAAAATACAACCAGTTGAGGGTTGGTGTGGTCCAGGTCAGGTGCAATCCCTGGGTGATTTTGATGGATTAGATGCCCCTGGGTCATGGTTTCTTAGACCAAAGGCCACTCACGCAAGTCAGGGAGATTCTAGAAAATAATATATATATATATATATATATATATATATATATATATATATAGATGTATATATATATATATATATATATATATATATATATATATATATATATATATTCAAACATTCATTATAGAGAAAATTTCTTTAAATAACTTTATAAGTACTTTAAGAGTACTAAGTACATATATATTATATTCAAAAACAATTTATGAGTAATTTTTCCATTACAAGTATGGTTAACTATGGGTTTTCATCCACCATTTAAAATTTGACAAGTAAGCATATTTAACTCAAACAATGCCACCTCAACCATTATTGATGATGGCATTCTCTATATTGTGATTGGTTTTTTTTAAGTTGATTTTGATAGTATATTTTTTGTTTTGAGGCCCATTTAGAACTCAAAATTCCTCTAATGTTCTTTGTATAGGTTTCTTTCATGTTTATTATATGAAAATTTCATATTGAGTTAATTGGTTTCTATTATTTGTATATGATGATTTTATGATTAGTTAACTATTTTTTCTTATATATATATATTCAAAGAAAAAATTATCATTTTTATTAATAGTTGAATGGAAATTACATTATTCATTCGCAGTTTCACTTACAAACAATGAAATTCAGCATATAATATGCCTCAAAAATTTCAAAAGAACACAACTTAGTTTCAAAATCTCAAAAGACATACTTTACGCCTTTTGTCAATCTAGGAACTAATTAGCACAAAAAAATAATTAGGATTATGATTATGATCATAGATTATGATTTTATAAGAACTCCTTTGTCAATCTATGAATTGATTTGCACAAAGTATTGAATATCAATCTTCAAGTATTTGAGCTTTCATATTAGTACAGTTCCTTTTGGTAATTGTAAGATTAATTCAATTTTTACAAGCCATTACGCAGTCTAATTTATTTTTTCAAGTTTCCAAAACACACTTGTTGAAACACACATAGTAAGGGATCTTCCTGTGTCACTCCACTAAGCAAAGAAAGCTCTTAAAAAATCAACCACAACAAGTTAATTCAACCCACAAAATTTCTCCAAAGGAGGGCATAAAATAATTTGTTAGTATAAGGTAGGATTGTTGGGCTAAGCATCCAAATAATTCCCCTCAATCATTTCTCACCTAAAACATAGCTATTGTCTATAGGGAGATTTTAAAAACCCTTTATCATCAATTGGAACCAAATTACCCGATAAAGAGGCATTGTTCCAAGAGGAGGTTAAAGCTAAGGTAACATGTTTTTGTTCTCTCAAAGAGGCTACCCACCACCTATTTAAAAGAGATAACACAATACCGTTCAAGGGAAAACTTATTTACATGCACTTGATGGAGGTTATTAATGGACAAAACATAGGATATATACCCTATAAGTGATCGTTGTGGGAACTTGAAAGTACTTGGATCAGATTTCATTGGTTGTTGGTACCTCTCCCAATTTCCCTCATTATAATTGATCCTTTGTTACCTTCATGGTCCACCTATGGCAGGTTCACAACCGTTGACGCGAGAGCCTTTGGAAGGCCCATTTACAATTTGAGTGGAAGGGAACTAGGTGATAGGGAGATATTTACATTTTATGTTGTGAATGTGTTATGCATTCAACATTATTTCTTGCACATTATATTGACACTTAATTGGAAACCATTATATTGACACTTAATTTCAATTTTGTTCCTTGTTTGGAGATTCTACATTCGATAGGATTCTTTCTTCAATTATTATTTTTTCTTAATTCAAAAGTCTCGTATATGGGTAGTGTTGAAAGTTCAAATTTTCAATTGGACTATGTAGGGATAGATTATGATAAGTCATCACAAGACCTTGTTCCCTCTCACATTTCAAGAATAATTTAGAGATGCAGTGGGTTTTAAAGGGGTGGAAATTGTTTAGAAGGTTTGAATGATGTCACACAAGAAGAGTTTGGGAACCCAATCCCTAATCATACAATTAGAGATCATGTTAGTAGCATAATTAATTCATATTTTGAACAACATTCAACAATTACACAAGATCAAATCCTACATGGATTGATAAAACATAAAACATAAACATGCCACAAAGTTGTTTGGATTTCAATATGCTAAAAGTAAAAAGGCATGTGAGATTGCAACAAAAAATATATCAAAGGAATTATCTTCATTTTGAAAATCAAGAAAACTTGATATTTGAGTTGCTCACAAGAAAATTATAACTATTGTTGTGGCACCAAGAACCTTAATAATGGTGGAAACAATGTAAAAATTAATCCATTTTTCAATAATAACCTTGCACAAATATTTGAAATTCAGGCTTTGGATAGATGAAAACAATGAAGCTACTCATTGGGACCTTATTTGAAGGAAACCCTACCAAGACAGGATTCAAGAAGGCATTACAGAGAAGGTGGTAGAGTTTTGGGACAACCATTCTTGTGCTATACCAAATCAAAAGCATGTCTTGCAACAATGTTTATCTAGATGCATTTATGCTAAGCATTGTAAGCATGTTATGCAGATGATAGGAGTTGCATTGTTTGAGAAATTGCAAGAAATCAATATCAGTGTTGAGATTTCAATTAGCATGTTTCATAAATTGAAACCATGGTATATTAGGATGAACACAATTTGTGACATTTGTTGTAGTTGATACCATGTTGAATTCCAACTTTATTATGACACATTTATAGATTTTTGAAAAAGGAACTGGCAAGGTGAACTAGCTCGTCCCATGGTGTGAGATTGTATTTCTATGATATTGTGAAAAGGAATCTTGAAGAGGTATTTTTCAGTAAAAGATGTGTGGGTGGAAGAAGATGCCATGAATGTGGTAACTGGCATTGTTCCATGGGAATTTTCCTATAGAACCATCAGACCTAGATTGTCAGATATCATAGTCACATGGAAGAGATATGAGCATTTTACCATGAATCCATCATCTTCTTCATTTGTATCATCTAAGGGGATCAACTTGCTTGAGGACAAATTCCTATTTCAGAATTCACGGAGAATTTTCAAAATCAGATTTATAAATACATTAAACACTATCACGGGTATAGGTGGAAAGCTTCTGAATTCAAACATTCTTGTGATGTATTCAAGTCGGGCACAATCTTAACAATGGTAGAATTTACTGATATTTACACATTTTCTCCCCAGAGAGAGATACAGAGTGAGTATTATCACTTTGACCAGGTGTCTATATTCGTAAATGTATTGTATAGGCATGCTCAGGTAAATATTAATGGTATGGATAACACTCTTCAGTCACACAATATGATTAAAGAGTAACATTTTTATGTCAGTGATGATCATGGGCACAACACATTGTTCATTCAACAATTATTTGGGATAATTTATGATTCATTCAAAAGGAATGGGGTATCATTTACAAAACACTGGATTTGGTTAGATGGGTGTGTAGGGAAGTTCAAATTGGCACACTATTTTTACCGGTTGAGTCACATTCATAAAGAGACAAGAGTTCAACATACTTCGAGATTTTTTGAAATGGGACATGAAAAGGGTGAACATGATGGTGTAGGTTCTTGTGGGAAATGATCATGTAGGAGGTACCAGATGAATTATGGTGCAACCCAACTCAAATAATCTACAAAATTAGTTGACTGGTGCACATTTCATTTGGAACATGAAGGTCACAAACAAGAAAGGCCAATGCATAGGTAAGATACTATAGTGTGGAATTGAAACTCACAATTTGAACATACTTCGGAACAATGTCTTAGTTAAAAAATTATATATTTGATATTTAATTTGATGCAATTTCTTTTCGAATATTTCCCTTGGTGATGTGAATAAATCCATGCCACAGTATTGTGAGACTATACCTGGCACGAGGGAATTACACTATGTTTAGAGTAAATACATGGGAAACATATTTTCCAATGAAATGATAAAGTATGTGCACTTTTTTGAGTTTTTCATTGATGCATATGGATGCGCTGGTGAGCTTGATCAATGTGAAAATTATGGATATGTGAAACAGCGAAAATATGTCCCTCTTGATCCGAAGGGTCCACATCCAATTCCAACATGCAAGAGATGAAGACTGAAGAGGCTATGATCTTACTAGATCATGATTGGGTATCTAATGTGGTTAGGGAAGGTACACGACTTCATTAATGGATTCATTGTATATTACAAGTTTTTATTTTGAATCTTTGATTAAATGTTCAAAATTTCAAACTTGTTCAATGTATACATTTGATTAATATATGTAATTTTGGATGTAGGTGATATATTTATTGTCGCTGCACCCCTAGGAAATGAAGAGAATGTGGCATATTATTTGTACACAAATTAAAAGCAAGTTGGTGCAACCCTATCAAGATGGAGAGTTCATGTGGTTGTGATGGGCCACTTTTTTTTAAAAAGTGAAAAAATAGGGTGATTATATTATTTACATAGATTTTATGCATGAATATATATCTTGCGAGTGAAATCATTTAGTGTTGTCCTCCCATATACATCTCATGGAAATCAAGGCGAGGGGAGGTGAACTAAAGAGATGCAAGATGGAAGAACATGACCATGACCATATTATGGAGACTTGCATTCCTATAACCCATTTGCGAAAATAATGAACTACACAAGCTACTTTTTAGGTTAACCTACTTGGAACACTAAATTGTTTTGCAGTGATTTGTATGATATGAGAATTCGATTTTGACAATCTAATTTTATATCTATATAACATGGTAACTCATACATATAATATGGCAATCCGATTTTGTATCAATATAACAAGAATGTATCTATTTATTTCATTAATTTCATTTATTTCTATGGTAATTTTTATCAATATGGTAACTCATGTATGATATGACAATCTGATTTTGTATCAAGATAACAATCTAATAGTATCTAGGTATGTTAGTAGTTTCATTTATCTAGGTAATTTTGCAATAACAAACTACATATCGAGCCAAGGATATCCTTCCAAGATACCATCTATAGCCATGGCCAAAGGCCTCATACACTTTTATAACAGATGACAAAAAACCATGTGTTAAATTCCCAAATTTTCAAATTTTCAATGGATCCACAAAAGCAATGCTTCGTGACTAGATTATGACTAGTTTTGATAGGTTTTACAAGGAATTTTGAAAGTTATAAACCTCCAAAATTGACAATTTCTAGTGTTTGACATTTTTTTTACATTTGTGGTCTTGTTGATTTTATAAAATATTTAAACATTGTAATTTTAAGATCCATGTAATGGAAGATACTAGAAAAAATATGCATCCCTCCAAATCTCAAGATTGTTGTTAATGGATTTGATAAAAAGTTATATTTATAAGAGGAATACACTATCATCGAGAAATTTGTTGATAATGCATTCAATCATGATTTTCCTATGTGTACCTCATCATCTACCCCATTATTAGTGTGAAACTCTTACAACTTTACAATCCTATAATACTTATAACAATCATACCATAATTGGATCTTCCAATTCATATTAATCCAAACTTTAGCACATTTATTCTTTTTAACCAAGTCATTTGATAAAACAAGGAAACACATGCATAACAAGGTTATAAAAATATTTCACGATGTCGAAGTAGGTCACTTTCCTGCACATGTCAAGTATTGAACACATTTGAGCAATTTTGACATAAGTTTCATCACTTGGTAGAAAATGCTCTAAATTATTCCCCCCCAAAATCCAATTTCTACCATTATAGGGAATGGCACTTCTACCTGTAACAAAATGGTTAACATTTATTCTTGGAGAAATCTTGATATATGTCTTAACACCTTCTATTCCTTAACACCTTTTTGGATAATGATAGGCCTCTCTTAATTCTTAATTCTTAATAGATGTACAATTGAGTAAATTACTTGTGTTTAATTTGTTATCATTTTGGGGTTGTCTTAGAATTAATTTCTTGTTTTTATAATGTGTGAATGTGTTTTATTTATTTTTTAAGTAATATTAACACACAAGATAATTAGACTTCATTCTACTAATTTACATAATATTAATTCCTTCACTAATTACAAAACCGCTTTCAAACTCTAACAATGTAGTTGCATTAAGGTTTTGCTAAATCAAGTTATTTATAACAATTCACCAACTCATTGTCACTAGCATGATTAATTATGTATCATGGCATGAGGGATATTCATGACCAATATCCTTTCATATTGAAGGGAAGTGTGTACCTAGATCCATGACCTTAATATACACCCATATTGTAGTATATCCTAGGAAAACTCTTTATTGGATTTCTACATGGAAAAGATATTCAAATTTATTCATCTTGTCAACCTTAATTCATGTTTGGAATTTATTCCCACAAGAACACATTCACTCTCCAAACTGTTCCTTCATGACAATTTGATGCATAATAGACTTGAACCCAAGAAGAGTATACATCCATGTAACTACTAAGTGATCTCTCCATTCTAGCTATAAAATGATACATGCCTTGTATCATTTTGACAACAAAATTTGGCCATAATGACATCATTGTTTTCTTGAAATAATAATATACTTCTTAAATCCTCATATAAATTTTAAATGTAATAATCAATGTCCAAGTGCACATTAATTGTAATATATGCATTAAGCAATGGTACCCTATCTATAGCATCTTCTTTGACATATATGTCAATAAAATTGAGCAAGGTTTAAAAGAGGATGGGTACATTGAAATTAGCATGGTTAGACTTATTGTCATCTTGCATATTTAAACTATTAAATCTCTTCATGAGTAAGAAACTTAACCTTCTCAATCATTTTACAATTTTTATAAACTTAACATTGAGATGGGTAAAATCAAGATTATGATAATTAAACCTAAACAAAAAAAATATAATCTTATTTTCTATGGTGGTAACACCCTACATAGGCATCAATTTAAATTGTCATTTAAAATAGTATTGGCAACACCCTACTTATCATTCAAATTGAATTTTTTTAATTTGCAAGTTTGTAATATTTAATTGTAATTTTGCAATTTCGTAAATTATTTTGCAAGTTCTAATTGTAATTGTAAATGCAATTTGTGAATGTAAATTTGTAGCTATAATTTCCCAATTTGCAAATTGTAATTTGTAAAACTAATTAGTAATTTCTTATTGTAATTGTAATTTTAATTGTGAAATTGTAATCATAATTGTAAATTGTAATTATAGTTGATATTTGTAGCTTGCAATTATAACTGAGATTGTGGACAATTTGTAATTATATTATAGCTAATATAAAATACATCGGCGTAATTAAATAAATAAATAAAATTACATCACACACATAAATCATACTCATTGTCATAAAAAAGGACATCATACACATGAAGATCAATATGATATAAAATAATTTGGCAGTCCATTTAGTTCATACAAAAATAATTCTATATACATAACAATAAAAAATAGTACAGTGTATGTGTCATCAAATCAATGGCCACCACCAGCATCACCTATACCAGGCCCCTAATTGGATGTGTGACAATCATGACTGACACCATCACCTACACTAGGCCCTTGGCCAAGGCATGCTATAAAAATGTTGTCTAGTTCATCGAACTACAAAAGTTAAATTTTTGAACTTTGAAAATTAGTTAGATTTTAGTACAAAATTTATAAGATGACAATATTTAAAATTTTTAAGTGGATGGATCAACTCACTTGGCTCAAATTGATGTTGGACTATGCCATCTCCATCTGCATGGCATCTCCTGTTAAGATTCAATATGCTAAGAGAGAAAATGTCGGTATTACATTCCATTTCACAACAATAACATATACAGTATCACTGAAAGAACAACAAGCACATCATAAACACAAGAGACACAGATTTATCCTAGGAAACCCTCATGGGGTAGTAATTTCTTATTGTAATTGTAATTTTAATTGTGAAATTGTAATCATAATTGTAAATTGTAATTATAGTTGATATTGTAGCTTGCAATTATAACCAAGATTGTGAACAATTTGTAATTATATTATAGCTAATATAAAATACATCGACGTAATTAAATAAATAAATAAAATTACATCACACACATAAATCATACTCATCGACATAAAAAAGGACATCATACACATGAAGATCAATATGATATAAAATAATTTGTCAATCCATTCAGTTCATAAAAAAATAATTCTATATACATAACAATAAAAAATAGTACAGTGTATGTGTCATCAAATCAATGGCCACCACCAGCATCACCTATACCAGGCCCCTAATCGGATGTGTGACAATCATGACTGACACCATCACCTACACTAGGCCCTTGGCCAAGGCATGCTATAAAAATGCTGTCTAGTTCATCGAACTACAAAAGTTAAATTTTTGAACTTTGAAAATTAGTTAGATTTTAGTACAAAATTTTTAAGATGACAATATTTAAAATTTTTAAGTGGATGGATCAACTCACTTGGCTCAAATTGATGGTGTACTATGCCATCTCCATCTGCATGGAATCTCCTATTAAGATTCAATATGCTAAGAGAGAAAATATTAGTATTACGTTCCATTTCACAACAATAGCATATACAGGATCACTGAACGAACAACAAGCACAACATAAACACAAGAGACATAGATTTATCCTAGGAAACCCTCATGGGGTAGAAAACCCAGCAAAGCTTCCTCAATATAGATGACCAACAAATACAAAGATGTAATCCCCAAACATGAGCTCCTTCTCCTCCATAGCAGATCTCTCTCTCTCTTCTATGCGCCAATCACAAGTGAGTTAATGTGTGTTAAATGAGGAATACAGCTCCTCTATTTATACACAACTCTGACTTGACTTTTACACTAACTAGGTCGGCCCCAACTTAACTACTTAACATAATGTGTCAGGGCCGACCCCACTAGGGTGGTCTAATAACCCTTTAACCCACATGACTCATACAGGTTCGACCCCACTAGGGAAGTCTAATAACCCAAGCTAACACATTTTCAACGGAGGAATAAAACATCTCCAAATATACAATAGGGTCTCCATGGAGGAATGAAACATCTCCGAAATAATAAAGTACAAATATAATATTCTTAGAAGTTACAATATCTCAACACTCCCCCTTAATGAGAAGGTAGTATAACAACATTTGCAGGAGCAAGGAGTCATCAATTACATGATACATGATACATCTATAAATCATTGGAAGCTTTCTTCATACATCACCAGTAACTCAAATAGTTACTAGAAAATATTCAAGATCCTCAATACTGGAACATCAACATCGTCAGTATTGAGTCTTCATCTTCTCCAGCACTCGATCAGCTACAACATCATCATCATCTGGATCACTTGATCAACAACCTCATCGTCTGGATCTACCTATCAACATCATCATCTGGATCTCTTGATCAACAGCCTCATCATCTGGATCTACCAATCAACATCATCATTTGGATCTCTTGATCAAAAGCCTCATCATCTGGATATACCGATCAACATCATCATCTAGATCTCTTGATCAACAACCTCATCATCTGGATCTACCAATCAACATCATCATCTGAATCTCTTGATCAACAACCTCATCGTCTGGATTTACCGATCAATAGTATCATCATCTAGATCTCTCAATCAACAACCTCATCGTCTGGATCTACCGATCAATAGTATCATCATCTGGATCCTCTCGATCAACAGTATCATCATAGCAACATACTCTCCAATACACAAGATCCTATTACGGGATGTTCAATCCCTTTCACTTTAGGACATAGGTCCAAGTATGATACAATCCTGATCCACTTACAGGATGATCAATCCCTCTCAATTTAAGACATCATCTTCAACCTTGTATCAAACGTTGAAATCCGCATCACTTATGGTGATCATTAAGCTCATCAAATGACTATCGATCCTGGGTACTCGTATAGAGCTTTCTTCAATTGAATCCTGGGAGTTTTCTCGATTCACACTTCTTCTTCAATTACACCATTAAGATAACGGTATTATCTAGCTACATGGAGCAAACATCTTGTCATGATCCTCTTCCTCTTTCTAAGAGAATCTTCTAGCCACGATCCTTCTATAGTATGTTTGATTTGTAATTCTTCTTGTTGATCATCCATCACTTGTTCGGTGTTCATCATTCTTCATGATCTTTCCTATAAATCAAAGTTAATTACATGATTAGTAATACTTCATAATCATCAAATCATGTTGACATTTCAATGATAACCTACTATGCATATTGATATGATTCACATAGTCATGCAACTATCTTGACCAATACTTTGGCACAACACTTTTCCATATCCTGTATGCATATAGTGGTTATCTAGATGCCTTCCATCTCTACCAGAACATACTATCGAGAGCGTGCACAGCTCTCAGCATGTCAGCAAAGAGGTTTCATTCTAGACAAGCAACAATGGAATATTTGTCCAACTTACCCATCATATGCATATTAGTAGAATACTGTTCAATGCTATATGAATTCTTACACTATGCATGATATATTCTAGGAATACAAATATGCATACAAGCAATATCATTTACTATTTCAGAGATTCAAATAACAACTCAAATACTTATCTTTTATGTTTGTGTGGTTTCCTTCTGCTTGATATATATGGTAGCATCATGATTATAAGTCTGTGAACTTCTATCCATCATGGACCACTATGCATGCTCAAGTGTGCACTAGTGTCATCCTCATGATCTCATACATAATCATACATTCATTAGTATAATCTCAATACTATCAAAACAATATGATTCTAAATAATCTTAAGTATGTATGGTCATGATAATTTCATACATAGGTATACTTACCTAAGATCCTAACACAAATTAGGATTCTAACTTGATAAAGGAAAATATACCTCGATTATCATGCTTGGTTATGTCTTAACATACCCAAACAATATCTTCTTTCTTCTCTTCAATGATTTAGAGACCTTGTGCTAGAACCTGCATATCTCATAGCAAAACAAAGTCATACATACCTCGTAAGTAGAGCTTCTATGTGATCAAAGACTATGGATGAGTCTTTTCCTTTATGTCATCATGGTCATAGAACCTGATTTGTCTTTCTTGATGTACCTGTATCTTGTTAGCAGACAACATCATCCTCATACAACACCACAAGTGCATTAGTACAATCATAAGTGCCATAACCCTAATCAATGAATGTCTTCTATCATTCACATGAATTCATTATCAAACAATCATAATTGTACTAACCTCAATAACATGAAGACAAACATATTATGAACTTAATCAAGAATCAGATTTCAAAACATACTTGTATTTCCTCAAGTCATACCTTACGAGTAGTCTTCTCTATATGGGTAAAACCCTAACCATACAAGGTAGATCACTTGTAAACATCTTATATATGTTCACGGTGCTAGGATTATATAATATTAGCACCATTTAAACCTTCTTCATCGCTTCCCTATGAGTCTCCCAACTTTACTAGAGTTTCTTCTTACTTGGAAACCCTAATTTTCAATCTCCTTCCTCCCACAACATTTTGATGGAGGATGAATATCTATGATGAATGGATTCCAAATCCATTATCAAATATTCCAATGTTTTATCAGGTTTCTCCAACATTGTATCAAGTCCTTCCATACCTAAGAACTAAAATCCCCAAGTGAGAGCTTCTTCATCCTCATCTTATATTTCCTCCGTTTAGCCATTTCAGATGTGCCGTATTGTTTCTGGTGCATCTCTGAAATTTAGGATCTGCAGGCTATGAAACTTTGTCCTGTGGTAGCTTGACCTATCATATTTCCAAACCCATAGGTTTGACCTCAAATGGATTCTCTAAGAGAGATATATGCCAAATGTCGCAACGTGACCTGTTTATGGGATTAAATAGTATAGCGAACTTGTACGGAGTGCCACGTTTCACTCTTTAAACTTCGGCCTCTGAAACCTGGACCTATGAAACTACATTCCATGATATTACTATCAATTTTTACAGAATTTAATTTGGAGCTTCCTATCCCAAGTTGTGATATTTTTTCCTAGGTCACCTGTTTATGACCGAGATCTGGAAGAGGCAGAAACCCTAACTTGTACGGATCATAAATCACAAATTATAGTGAATTAGATGTTGTGTTGTAGACACAAGGTACATGGGGATGTTATCTACGTCCTGTAAAAGTTTTAGATCCAAAACCTTCGCCAAAATGGATTTATAGCGAAAGTTCCACGATGACTGGTTTTTTCTATATAAAACCCTAACTTTCAAATTGTCGCAAGTGA
Organism: Larix kaempferi; assembly: GCA_027924585.1. Classification (NCBI taxonomy): domain Eukaryota; kingdom Viridiplantae; phylum Streptophyta; class Pinopsida; order Pinales; family Pinaceae; genus Larix; species Larix kaempferi. Next base: position 14,059,888 of record BSBM01000196.1, read on the forward strand.
GACAAGTGTCGTAAGTGCCATACATTTCCTTCCTTCAGGCTAGCTCTGATACCATGTTAATATTCAATATGCTAAGAGAGAAAATATCAGTATTACATTCCATTTCACAACAATAGCATATACAGGATCACTGAAAGAACAACAAGCACAACATAAACACAAGAGACACAGATTTATCCTCGGAAACCCTCATGGGGTAGAAAACCCAGCAAAGCTTCCTCAATATAGATGACCAACAAATACAAAGATGTAATCCCCAAACATGAGCTCCTTCTCCTCCATAGAAGATCTCTCTCTCTCCTATGCGCCAATCACAAGTGAGTGAATGTGTGTTAAATCAGGAACACACCTCCTCTATTTATACACAACTCTGACTTGAATTTTACACTAACTAAGTCGGCCCCAACTTAACTACTTAACATAATGTGACAGGACCGACCCCACTAGGGTGGTCTAATAACCCTTTAACCCACATGAATCATACAGGGTCGACCCCACTAGGGAAGTCTAATAACCCAAGTTACCACATTCTCCACGGAGGAATAAAATATCTCCAGATATACAATAGGGTCTCCATGGAGGAATGAAACATCTCCGGAATAATAAAGCACAAACATAATATTCTTAGAAGTTACAATATATCAACATCTCCTGGGACCATCAATGGGCCCTCATCAGGACCCCACTGAATTGATGCATCCTAGTCATGTGTCCACATGATTCCAACATCAACAACCCCTACACATGTGCTTGTGTATGTTGAAATTACATGTAGTTAGTTAGATTAATAAATGCACATTATAAATTGATCATTAACTTGGATTATGTTGCATTGAATCATATATTACAATACATCATCAAGTGGTAGTGGATGGTCAAAGTTGGAGGGATATTGTGTCTCTTGCACAGTGGCAGGATGACCTACAGGTGGAGGACCATGGCCAAGAAACTTGCCTCTACCCTGTACAATTTGAATGAGGGACATCAAGAAAGTTATGATAAAATAATTCCAATTGTACATATATGAAATAGATAGTTGGGATGAGAGTTAGCATATATCACAGAGACATTAGTGGATGGAATACTTGGATAAGCAATCGATGATTCAGTGGCATTGGGATCATCCATAAATGTGGTCCCCAGCACAGAGCAATAAAAAACAACAAAGTATTACTTGATTGATTCATTTATATACATGTATTCAAGATGATCAATTAATGACGTATAATGATAAAACTTAAGTACATACATAATTGTACAAAAATATGCATGCTCTATCAATCACGACCTTCATCTCTCATATAGTCGAAGCTATGCATCCTGGGATGTCCTATCATACTACAGTAAAATTTTGCGGTCAATGATATCGAGTATAGCACCTTCCACCCATTTTAGCTTGGGCTCTATGGGTCTGGGGGGTGATTTTGATATCTCCCCATGCATAGAAAGTACAACAATGTTTAATGCAATGCACATGGTTCCTTCTGTCATATCCCTCATCTCTTCTATGAGATGTGATGGCTTGGATACATACTCCAAACTAAAAATACACCTAGGTATGGGAACCAACCTCGTTGGGGGTGGTCCAATAGCAGGGTAGATCCAGGACGCTCGTAACTAGATCCCCTATCAACACCATATACAGTTGATGGTGTGCTCATGTAGTCATTATGCATGCCTAACACAAGCTATGCATATATCTACTTTACAAAATACAATGGGACTGGTCATGGTGAGGGAACATGCCCCATGCTCCAATAAATATATCATATATATAAGGCACTGTAGTCTCAAGCTTAAACTCTTTGATTCGAAGCGATTGTCCATTCACATGGCCAAGAGGGATATAAAATAGTGTATTCCTCACATCCTTTCTTTTTGTCACATATTTCACCATCGCATCTTTCAGTTGGGCCTTCCTTATCATGCATGCAGTATGCCAAATGTCTCTAAGTGGTCTTTCCCTCCAATAGAGGCCCAACAACTCATCAATGGCCTCTAACATCATCCACATTGATCATCTTTTGGGATAATCATGTGGAATGGGGTGAATCTGGGTGCACATCTTCTTGCGATAAGATATGATATCATTGATGGTGATCCATGTGATCTCATCCTCCCACAGAGTAGAAGGTGGAGTCACAAGACCATGTCCACTACTAGTATCTACAATTTAGATTAACAACAAATATCAGCCAAAATATGTGTTTGTAGGTGAATTCAAGGATTCTAAATTAAATATACTGATAATTGAACAAGAAAAAAAATGCATTTAATGTACCGAGGTTGTGAGGCACCTCCTCACTATGATCTGAAGAGGCGTGGGTACCCTGACCATCGAGGAAGATACTGGAAATCTTACTACTAGTACCAAAACCACTAGACGGTGGTGTCGCCTTGCACCTAGAAGGAATGGTGCCTATGAAAGTAGAAACAAACATTAATTATTACACACACAATAATTTACTTATATCTAACTCAATGAAAGAAAAATTATATGTACAACACATATGAATCCTCTTGTGATATGGGGGTGATGCAACAATAGGGGACCATCTAGATTTGTGCCTCTCGCAGAGTGGACAACCCCACTCCAGAGAATGATCTGCATCAATAATTAAGAGAAATCAGATAGAGTGATAGATTTAAATATTTTCAAGTTGTTTATGAATTTAAATATTTAAGTATATGAAAGTGAATTATGTTATTTACAAATGTCATTAAGAGTATTCATATCACAAATGTCAATAATCCATTCATATTCTAGTGCTCCACCATGCAATCCCATTTATACAATTGGTAGTATCATGTTAGTGTCATCTCTATCTAGTTTGACTTTAAGACAGAAATAATAAAAGTTGGAATAAAGAATATTTAACCAAGTACGCATTGGATTTCGAGCTAAATTATGCATCCAACATGTACCCACTTGGCATACTTTTGATAGACCCTTGGTATGAAAAAATCTCAAAATACATTAAATTGTGTATTTCCTTCAACACAATCCTTTTTAGTGTATTTCAAGTCTTTTCCTATTGGGAGTTTTCCAAAAGTATGCTGAGTGTGTATTCATTGGATGAAACATTTAATTATGCATCCAATAGGTGCTCACACTTGAAATTTGAGTAAACCTACAAGGAGATAAGTTGAAAATATGATAGAAAAAATTAGTCTTTCCCTTCCTTCCAAAATTATATACCCTTATGGATCACATCATCAGCTTGATCCTATTGGTTCTTATAAAATTGAATTTGATAGTACATATTTTTGTTCGGAGGCCCAATTTTTACCTCAAAATTCCTCTAATGCACCTTATAGGTTTTAGATTAACCTTGACTCAGTGAATGATTCATGGAGCTAATCTAAGTTTAGGTCAAAGTAGATGGTTTTTGGGCCCATGGTATTGGCCCAAGGAATTGCATGTAATGAATCCTATAAAAAGTCTTGACATAATCCATTGTAATGTGGCATGGAGGTGAGCAGGTGAGCTCTCTTGACCCAGGCCATTTTTGTCCAAGGTTAATGAAGATCTTAATTGATGCTGTATTTTCCCCTCATGGGGTTTTCTAGGGTTAAAAGTGTCTTCATTATTGCTTTGATTATTCGCCTTATAGTTCTTTTTTTATAATGATTATTGTTTTTCTCTCATTAAATGTATGCTCGTTTAAATCCTAACAACTAGTATTAGATATGGAGTTGGAAATCATGAATATTTTATCAATTTTAAAATTTATTGTGATGAGAGAATTCTTGGACAACATGAAGGGTTGGATTGTCTTTACTGGAGATATCCATTCTCATAATGGTGGCAAAATCTGTTTTTGGCCTTAAACATGTTGAACTATGTTTATGGATTTGCATATCGATAATGCGAGGGATAAAATCTATGAATCCATGATGTTAAGATCATGGAATTGCATGGATTGAGTGGAGCAAATGATCAATTGGTTGGATCTTCCAAAAAGAGAGAAGTACTCAGTAAAGGGAGCAATAAAAATATCAATGGCAGTGATGGTGGAGTCACCATGAAAAAAAATATAAATATTACTTTGAAGTTGAAAATATTTATTATATGTAAATGAGAATATGGATATAAGACCTCGTTAGGCATGTGTACCCCTAATAACTCACAGGTAAAGTTCATATGTAGACCTAGGTGATATGGGGGGCATGCAAGATTCCCCAGTTCAAATTTTGAGGGAGGTTGTTGATTTACTCCAAGTCAAGTTTAAAAGGGGTATTGTTAGGTTAACCTTGATTCCGTGAATGACTCATTGAGCTCGTCTAAGTTTAGGTCAAAGTATATGGTTTTTGGGCCCATGGTATTTTGTATCCCATAGTATTGGCCCAAGGTATTGCATGTAATGAATCCTATAAAAAGGATTGACATACTCCATTGTAATGTGGAATGGAGGTGAGCGGGTGAGCTCACCTGGCCTAGGTTAGCCAATTTTGTCCAAGGTTAATGAAGATCTTCATTGATGTTGGTTTTATCCCTCATGGGGCTTTCAAGGGTAAATAGTGTGTTCATTGTTGCTATGATTATTTGCATTATTTTTATCTTGTTATAATGATTATTATTGTTCTCTCATTAAATATATGCACATTTAAACGTAACAGTAGGACATGGGTGAAGATAATTCTCTCAAATTTCTACACTAGTTCCCAATTCTCTAGATTATTTTGGAAATCGAAGGTGAGGATATACCTCCTTTTATTTCGATGGAATTAATTATAAGAGACAACTCCTCTATCACTATAATAATATCATGAGTGAGTTTAGATACAATCTTGAAGCCTTGATATGCTACTAGTGACTCAATTTTCATTGTTTCTTATTGTTCCTATTCCCCATGCATATTTTAAATCATGTTTCACATCAGGGTCAAATATAACACGCACACCCCCACCAAAAACTACCACCCTTAGTAATAAGAAAAAGAATATATTAGTGCTTAAATATAGTCTATTTTTTCTACATTGCAATTATTATATTTTTTCTTTCAAAAGCAAGAAAATCCCTACAATACTCATGGCTACTAGCCTAGCCTCTGTTGACATAATATTAAGATGCCAATGTACAATAACATTATTGTGTACAAACAAAACCTAGCCACTTGAAATAACCAATTAACATCTCCTAGAATTAATCTATGCTACACTTTGCACTGGTATGCCTTATTTTACACACATATTAGGTCCACATCAACTCGTTACAAAAAGAAAAATAGACATGTCTCACTTTTGAAAAACAACTTCAACCGCTTAATTTAGACCAAGACACCACGGTTCATACCATATTAATTTTATAATGGTGAAATTAATCCTTAATATAAATGCATCCACATGGCTTGACTTTAGTTATTTTTATTTTTTATTTTTCATTATAATGATAGTAATATAATTATTTTCTTTATCATAGAAGGTCCAACAAGTTCATTATAAACAAATACTATACCTTAAGGAAATGAAGGGTTTTTCTCTCTCAAATTTTGATTGCAATATCCCCACTCGTAGATTTCAACGTGCCTCTATTCCAACCTTAGATCGCACTCACCTTGGATTTGCACACAACCTCTCTTTCTTAATTCATTGTGAGTCGATGTTAGAATTGTGGCTCTCCACACCAATAGTCTTATTCATTGTTTCTGCATGGATCTTTCTCAAAATAAATGTTCCTCCTAGGAATATGGTGCTCGAATCTCCTTCTTTTTGGTCTACAAATGACCTCCTTCACAGCATCATCACTTCTTCAGATAATGACACTCTTCTCTTATTACCCTACTGATGACTCCTATGATTTCCACAATCAATGCATGCAAATTATTATTCAAAATGTGAGACATAGCAGTTGGGTATATGGGAAACTTCATTCTAACACTTATCTTTCTCCAAATGGTAATTCCGCCTTTTGTTGGCTCTCACCAATCACATATCCTCTCAAGGTGGCTTGAACTAATATACAGTCTAAGTAAGTGGGAAAGGAGTTGCTTCTAATGTGTTGGTGTCTCCTTCATGCACATAGTTTAATATTTAGCACTAGCTCCCTTGTATTTTCTAGTGGCTCTCTAATCAACAAACCCAATATCATATCTTTCTTATAGATGAGAAAATATATCTTTCCATCCAGTTCAGGTCTCTTCTCGTAACAATTTTCCTTTCACAATCACATACTTTCTGGCACCAGTCTGTAGCAACAATTGCTCCTTGGCAACATGTCTTTAAGCTAGCTCAGAAAATACCTTGTATTGAGATAATATGCATGCAAGTTGTGTTCTTCTTTAGCCTTTACAACCTATTTACATTGAACCTATTGAATCCCTAATCACCATCTCTATCTAATAGATGGGAATATTATTTTACCTACATATTCCAACTAGGTGATACATGTTTCTCGATATGTTTTCAACCCCTTTTGGACCAAATATAGGGACAAAAGCATTAGATCTAAATATCTTAGGTTTGAGCAACAACAAGTGTATATATGAGATGAAAATTGTTATCTCAACAAGTATCTTTTATGACTTAACGAAATTCTCTATGACAAATCCACTATGATGATCCAACTCTTCTCCTCTCCGTCTGAGCTTCTTTGATGAATCCAATGGAGTGACTTTCTTATCTCTCTCACTTACATAGCAGTAACATTCCAACATATTGGTAGAAAACCCTCATAGCCTCTCACACACTTCTAAATTCTATACAGAGCAACACATTAGCATCATATTGCACTCTTACATAGGAACATAATAGAAAAAACACTCTACAAGATACTCTCCTTACATCAGCTTTTGGTATGCTATCCTCTACTATTCAAAGGATCACAAATGGTTGGAACTTATCTCCTTGGGAACTCCTATGAGGAAATGAATCCCATACTAGCTATGATACCATAACAAGAAATGAGAGACAACAAAACAATAGAACAACACCCCCATATAGAAACATATATGTATGTTGCTTTTAACATAAATAATACATTCATAAATATGCTTATGTAGGCTCAATGTTACCCCTCATATTTTATGAGGGTTAAACTTGTGATTTTAATTGAAAAGATCGAGCTTGTAGGATGATTCATTGGATGAACCGAGTTACATATGAACTTTGACTTATTGTTGTTTCTCTCCTTTGATTGATTGGATGTTGGGTTGTTAATTGTAGCTATTGGATGATATCTCTTCATGGTGTTTTGATGGATGAAATAATATGTTCCTAATGGGTGATAACTCGATGATGATATATTCCACTTCTTGGTGATATTGTCATGCTTGGAGTATTTTTGCTTATCATTGTTGCAATTATTTAACACTTTTATGCATGGAGTGGTAACCTATCAACTTAGGGTCTCCCTAAGTTCTAAAGTGATACTATTTTTTCCTTGATGAAGTGTTTCCTATGGTTTGTACTTCGGGTGTTTGAAATTACTCATTTGGAGGGCACCTTCCATGGTTTTAACAAGATTATTAGTATACTTCTATGGGTTTAAGGTCTCGTAGCTAGAACAACCTATGATAAATAGGGGTTACCCACACACATGCCACCTTCTCATGATACATTGATCACCATTGGATAGAATGTTAGGCTTGTATGCATGTTCATGATGATATTTGGAGGATTTTCTAATGGAGTTCCCTATCTCATTGAATTTTTTTCATACCTGGAGAGGGTTTATTTCACGATAAACTTGGTTTTCCTTGGAGAACTCTCTCTCCTAACACATATCTCAAGGAATGCACACATATTTGCTTCAACACCCTTTCTTTTTGGTACTTGGATGGAATCTTGGAATGGTTGACCATAATTTCTAGTAGAGAGATCCATTGATTTTCTCTTAATGACACATATGTTAAGGCATGATCATGTGATATTGCATCCTTGATTGCATCGTCTCCTTATTGCATGGATATAATGGATTACCTTAGTGATTTTGGCACATGGATTGATGTTAAACTACTAAGGATTGATATCCTCATTCATGGATCTATCCAGTGGCCCTCGATTTGATGGTTTGTCACACCTTGGTGATCCACATCGCAGTTGGAATTGCTGTCAGATGTTAACATCGACTGCGACAATTCATTGATGTCAATACAACTTCAACAAGTTTCGACTCGACATGACTTTGACAAACTCAACAACTCCGACAGGTTCCTATTTCGACACAACTCCGACGAGTCTCGACTTCGACATACTATGACACACTCCGCACCTTCGACATGTTCAACAACCTAACAATTTCACAACACCAACATGCAGCATTGACATGCGACCAACGACTGTCAAAATTTGATAGACTGTCTCTCTGTCTTCTAGTCAACTGTAACGGTTGAACTGTTGAACCGTTCTAAATTCTTATTTGTAACTAAATGTAATGGGCAGGCACCCAAGCATCTCGAAATTCTATATAAGCATGTATAATATTGTAACATCAACCAATTAATATATCTGTTTGCAAGTAATAGAGAAGAACAGTTCGCATTCCTGCATATTGTCTGTGCATATTTGTGTTTATCTGTGTAGTGTAATCCTTCTTTTGCTCATTCTGATTCTTATAGCTTCTTCCATAACAAAACCGACTTATTCAATCGAACTGTTTTCCCCCTCGTGCTTCCTAGACACGACCTGGATCATTGGTATCAGAGCAAGACTCAATCAGAGCAATTAGTTTTCGTGCTTAAGATCTGCGTATACACTTCTCTCAAAGTTACTTGACTTATGCCGGTTCAAACTTGCTCGCAACATCAGCAATCCAAGAAGACACTACCTCCAGAAATGACAGAAGAAACAGACGATAGACATGCAACCGACGAGACAACACAACTTATTGAGCAAGATCTAGCTCGATAATGGACTGAAATGTTCACCCAGTTCAACGAAATTCTCACACGATTTGCTTCGACATCTAGAGGATTTTCGACGAGAACTTACTCCGATAAAATCATCCCCTTCAAAGTGTAAATGAATATGGACATACCAAATATTGAACGTAAGATTGACGCGGAATCCGTCGACAATTGGGTACAACAATTCAAATCCTATTACGGTGTGAATCAACTCTTAGAAGCTGGAAATATCACCATTGCATCCTTAAAGATGTCAACATTTGTGCACTACTGGTGGGAGAACCTCTCGACAAAGATCGATAAAAGAGGAGACCCCATCGACACATGGGATAAATTCGTCAAACACATCTGAAAAGAATTATACCCGCTGAAATACCTCGAGCAGCAGTATAAGAAGTGGTTGTAGCTAAGGCAATGGAAATATCAATCAATACAGAGTTACACTGACGAGTTCTACTGACTCATGGCTAGACTTGGCGTCCAAGAAGAAGATAAATTGCTTGTTCTGAAGTGCGTTAGCGGATTGTCCTAGTACATTCAGCAAGAGATGGAATTTTTAACTATCAATACGCTTGCGGATGCATTCCACTACACCAACAAACTAGAAACCAAGCAGAAAGGGAAATCACGCTTCGCGACAAAGCTGACATCAGGACAACCACCCAACAAGAAGATACTAGCCGACTTCAACAAGTCAAAATCTTCTTAGCCGACACCACCAAAGCTAGACCATGGAAAGAATCCTTTTCACAAGACGGAATGTAGCAAACAATCGCCTACCAAAATATGGTGTGATTACCACCACTCATCATGGCATGATACATCTGAATGCAAAGATCGGAAGACATTTTTGACAAAAGTGTCGACCTCTGAAGTGTTTGACAAGATGGTGGAAGAATCCGATCTAGACCCAACGACCCTTTTAACATCGACCACTCCAGCCGCCTCGACTATCGTCGACGAGGAAGAACGAGAATTCCTATTCCATACATGGATATGGGTCCAAAGCAACCCATTGCATTTGATTATGGACAACGCTAGCCAGAAGAAATTCGTTTATGAAGATATCGTAAAGAAATTAGGTCTTGTTACCACTCCGCATGCTCAGCCTTACAACATCGGTCAAGGATGAAGGATGGAAAAGAACTATGGCTCACTCAACAATGCAAGCTCACCTACTTCATAAAACATTTTGAATATGAAGTACTCTATGACGTGGCACCACTCTCCATATCCGATGCCCTATTTGGGAAACCTTACCTCTGGGATAGACATGGAATTTATCAGTCACAACCTCAGAAGGTGATTGTCAGAATCCAAAATCGATGTTTCAGCATACCAGAGCATCAACCTACACCAACGGTTGCACTGATATCTTCCAAACCAACAAAGAAGCTCATAAATCATGCTAAGAAATCCACAATAATCATGATAAAGCCGCAACATTCTAAGAATACTGTAGCGACGAGTCGAGTCACCGAACAATACAGCTCCCAACAGAAGTAGCAAGTCGATCATATTCTCAATGAGTACTAGAACCTCTTTCAATCTCTCGAAGGAGTACCTCAACATTGTCAGGTAAAACACTCCATTGAAATTGTTCTTGGTTCTTCTTTTCCTAACGCATCTGTTTACATAAGATCCATTCTAAAAAATGAAGAGATTCGCAGACAGATAGAAGAATTAATCGGCAAAGGTAATATCCGCCCGAGGTCCTCTCCTTGTGGAAGTCCAGTCATCCTAGTTCCAAAAAAATACATGACTTGGTGCATGTGCATCGACTACAGAGCTCTCAACAAAATTTCGGTAAAGAATCGCTACCCTCTGCCGCAGATAGTTGAGCTCATCGACTGTATGAAAGGTGATAAATTCTTTACTAAACGCGACCTCAAGTTGGGTTACCATCAGATTCCAATCAAGCTCTCAGATGTGTGGAAAATTGCTTTCAAGACCAAGGAAGGATTGTTTGAATGGTTAGTCATGCCTTTCGGCTTAACCGATGCACCTACGACCTTCATGCGACATATGGATAACCTTCTTCGACCTTTCATCGGAAAATGGGTCATTGTCTATCTCGACGATATATTGATTCAGATGAGTTCATATGGATAGCCTGTGTGGGGTTTTTGTACTCTACGTACGTTTCCGAAACGTACGTAGAGTACAAAAACCCCACACAGGCTATCCATATGAACTCATCTGAAACATCTTCCTGTGAAAACCTGAACAACAGATATATTGATTTTCAGTCGATCATGAGAAAAACATGTCGGACATCTTCGACAAGTCCTCGACACTCTCCAGTAACATCGGCTCTATATGAACATGGACAAGTGCTCTTTTGCGATAACCAGTATCAAATATTTTGGGTATGTAATTGACTCTGCAGGCATTCACGTCGAAACAGACAAAGTATAGATCCTCAAATATTGGCCCATTCCTCGAAGCATTCAAGAACTAAGAAGTTTTCTTGGTTTGGCAAATTTCTATCGACGATTCATACTCGGCTTCAGTCACATAGCCTGGCCCTTGAATCAGTTAACAAAGGGAAGTGGGAAAATTGTCTTCCAATGGAGAACAACACATCAAGTAGCTTTTGAATAGTACCAGCACAAGCTCTGCACTGCACTACATCAACCCTTTGAAATTGAGACAGATGCATCGGACTATGCCTTGGGCGCAGAGATCACTAAGTCTGGTCACCGAGTCACTTTCCATTCCAATGCTTTTAACGACACAGTTAGAAGATACTTGACGTACAAAAAAGAACTATATTCCATTGTGCAAGCTCTCAAGCAATGGAGGCATTACATCCTTGGCAAGGAAACGCTCATTCTCACTGATCACAAGCCTCTACAGTTCGCTCTGACACAATCAAAGTTGCAGACAAATTGACAACTCAAGTGGATTAATTACCTACAACAATTCCAGTTGGTGATTAAGTATCGAAAAGGTAAAGCTAACGCCGCCGCTGATTTCCTCAGTCAACCACCAATTACTCTCCTTTTGACAGTGATGAGTATGCAGGGATATGAGACGACCACTTGGACACAGTTGTATGAGGACAACAATGACTTCTCAGTAGTCTACCAATAGTTACAGACTAACAAGTTGTCGACCTCCGACTACTTCCTGAAAGTCACCTTGCTATACAAGCTTGGAAAACTTTGTGTACCGAACGGTGAGCACCGACAACAGCTCATTTGGGACGTGCACTACAACAAGAATGCAGGACACTTTGGAGTAGAAAAGACACTTTCTATTATCCGTAAGTATTTATTTTGGCCTACACTTAAATCCGACGTCAACAAGTACATTCGATCATGCGTGGTTTGTTCCATTGCTAAACTACCTAATCGACGACAGGGATTGTACACACCTTTGCTAGTTCCTAGTCGACCATGGGAATCTGTTTCTATGGACTACTTGACGGGTTATCCTACTACTAGACATTAGCATGATGTGATATTAGTAGTAGTTGACCTATTTTCCAAGATGGTCATTCTCATACCATGTAAGAAGACCACGACAGTGCAGCAAACCACTCAGCTCTTCTTTACACATGTTTGGAAACACGTTGGTTTACCAATGACCATTATTTCCGACCGAGATGCCAGATTAATCAGCATCTTTTGGAAGACCCTTTGGGAACTGCTAGATGCACGACTCTCATTGTCGATAACTTTCCATCCTCAGATCGACGAAGAGAAGGAAGTTGTGAATCGCTTGGTAGTACAACTGCTTCGCATGTACAACCAAAAGCATCGATGCACATGGGATGAAAGTATTCCATACATCTAGCACAACTACAATCGAGCTCAACACATCTCTACAGGAAAGCATCCATTTGAGATATGTTATGGATTTCAACCCTTGGCACCTATCGACTTGATCATCTCCTCGACACAGCAGAGTGACATTGACTACAGCCAACGAGAAGTTGATAAAGCAATCAAGTTCAGAGATCAGATATGCGACATGTAGAAGTAAGCATAGGAAATGTTGCAAAGAGCAAGCGAGAAAGCTAAGGCCCGACACGACAAGCATCATATTCCTAATTCATTCCAAATTGGGGATAAGGTCTGGTTACATCCCAAGAAGGAGCGCTTCACAGGTCCTTTCAAGAAGTTAAAACCTTTGCGATATGGTCTGTACAATATTCTTTGACGGATTGGTAACAACGCTTTCCAGCTCAACATTCCTGCATGCCTAGGTCTGCATCCAGTATTTAATGTGGTTCTGCTTCGACCATAGCATGCACCACTGTTGGAACATAACAAATTAACAACAGCAGAACCCAAAGACATCCATCCAAATGTTCAGGAGCCTCTTCCTTGTGACACCATCGTGGGACAACAAGTACGCCTTACAAGGACGAACACAATTCCCTTGTTTCAAGTTTCCAAAGCTAGCCAGCTCCCATCTCAAGGAAAGTGGTACTCTATTACTAAAATTACCGACAAGCTTCCTCACCTTTGCGAGCAAATAATGGGGACCATTGTTTCTTAAGGAAGGAGGTATTATCCACATCATAGTTGGCATTGTTTTCGGATGATAACATCAACTGTGACAAGTCATCGATGTTGATACAACTTCGACAAGTTTCAACCTGACATGACTTCCACAAACTCAGCAACTCCGACATGTTCCTATTTTGACACAACTCCTACGAGTATTGACTTCGACATATCGTGACACACTCCACAGCTTCAACATGTTCAGCAACCTCACAATTTCGCAACATCGACATGCAGTGTCGACATGCGATTAGTGACTGTCGAACTTTGACAGAATGTCTCTCTGTCTTCCAGTCGACTATAACGGTTGAACTGTTGAACCGTTCTAACTTCTTCTTTGTAACTGAACGTAATGGGAAAGCACCCAAGCGTCTCAGAATTCTATATAAGCATGTATAATATTGTAACATAAACCAATCAATCTATCTGTTTGCAAGTAATAGAGAAGAACAATTCGCATTCCTGCATATTGTCTATGCGTATTTGTGTTTATCTGTGTAGTGTAATCCTGCTTTTTCTCATTCTTCTTCTTATAGCTTCCTCCATAATAGAACTGACTCATTCAGTCGAACTGTTTTCCCCCTCATGCTTCCTGGACACGACCTGGATCACTTGGATACCAAGTTGTTGAGCCATCTAAGAGGATGTCCTAGCTTTCGGGACCTTTGTTCTAGAATGCGTATGAGTCATCACTTCATCTCCTAGTGGGTTTCTATATGACTTAGGATTTTATTGTAAATTTTTTGAGGATCATATAGAAGAGTGAACTAACATTTGATGCTTTGACTAGGTTCATACCCTATATGAGGGTTGAATTCCACTTATGGAGGCCACATTGCACACTTCTTCACACATTTGGAAGGTACATCTAACTTATGGAGGCTAGACGTGCCACTCTTGGAGGATTTATTGCATATATATTTCTTGATTATTGATGGGATGTCCACCTTGTAGAGCCATGTCTGCCTTTTGAGGAGCATATTTCTTCAAGGCATCGACCTTGGAGAAAGACACATTACATAACAACTACATTATTTTATTCATTTTTTACATCACAACATGAGTTGGTTATGTACTAGCATATTTTATTGTGTTGCTTGGAGAGAAAAATGGATGTAACCCTTTTTGGCTATTATTGGAGAGTTTGTTGAGTAAATTATGGATCTAAGAGAGAATTATTATTTTATTGTAAAGAAAGTTGACCTACACTCTCCATATGAAGAGTAGCCCTTCCTTATTCATTTTTTTTAATCATTGATTTATGAGGATTTCTCTCCTCTTGGAGCTTTATTGAATATCTAATAGAAGGTTTGCAGAAGTTCTTGGGTTTTCTCTTTGATGTGAAACACAAATATTTGGGGTTTCTAATTATTGTTGGTGCATGCTAGAGTACTTTGCAAAAAACATGCTTGAGAGGGCAAGTTTCAAGGGTTTATCTACCATCTTAGAAGGGGTTTATGTGAGGAATTCTTCCACTTTTCTCCCTTTGATATCTTATTTTTTAATGTGTATTCTCACATATATCATCTTTTCAATAGTTTCTTAACATTGCACTGTAGGACACACTCTCATACTGTGATTGGTTGTGACACCCTTTAGGGTCCCTCAAATTTATTTCAGCATTATTTAGCAACAAGTCAAGGTGAATTGTGAAATTTATATAAGTTTTGTTTACCTTAACCATTGATCAAATAGCTCTCCTAGATTGATGACCCTTGAATCCATTTTCCCTACATTCAAAAGGCATTAGCCCTTTGTCTTCCACAACCCATTTTCTATATACTACAAAATACAAAACAAATGTTTTTCTAAACCATCTCTTCATATCACCTTGAACCTTCCTTGTGATGGTCTTATCAATCCTATATTAGGGACAATCCCCTTGTATTGGAGAATAGCCCACCTAAATTATAGAGAGGGAGTTATTGAGGGGACAATGAGTAGTCCTTGTTAGTTTCCTTGGGTTACATCCATGGATTGAGACTTTTTCCACTCATGTAAGTTGAAAATGTAAGATTCAACAAATCGCTAAAAACCTAGAACTTGAATAGCCACCTATCAGTTGAATTGAGGATAAAAATCACTATCACTTATGTTTCCAACACTCCTAACAAACTACCAACCCTTCATTTTTCTATTAGTGTCGCTAATATCTATTACCAAAATCATTGTTGGTAATCAAGTAGCTATGCAAGTCCACGATTTGGTTTCTGTGAGTTTAGATTCACTAAGTTTATAACTAATTTTACATTAGGTAACATACTTGGAAATTGGAAATGCATAACCTTCACAATTGAATATTTAAAGGAATAATTTGAATGATCCTTAAACATAAAAAAATTAGATATTAGAAAGTAATATCTTAGAGTTGAATAAAATTATAAATAAATATAAATAAATTTGGTTGATTTATATTTAAAGATGCATTCTACATTAATGAATGTTGATTGTTCCCTATTATGTAACTTTGTAGGATGGATATAAACTCATTTAATAAAATATTTAATTTATTAATTTATTAAAATTATAAAAAAATAAAAATAATTTTTTTCTTCTTTCTATTTTTTTAATCATACAAAATTTAAAACAAATCAATTAAATCATAAAAATAAAATAACCTAAGGTTGATGTCAATAACAACAACAATCATCATCTTATTATCATAAAAAAACAAATTTCTAATCATACAAAATTTAAAACAAATCAATTAATTCATGAAAAAATTAAATACCCTAAAGTTAATGTGAATAATAACAACCAGCATCATCTTATTATCATAAAAAATTAAATGATTGATAACCTAAAGTTGATGTGAATAATAACAACCATCACCATCTTATTATCATAAAAAAATTAAAAAATTAAATGATTGATATCTAGTATCTCAAGGAAAAAATCTTTTATCCTTTTATTTTCCAAGTGAACTTAAAAAAACACTTTTTTAATCTTACAAAATTTAAACCAAATCAATTAAATCATAAAAAAAAATAGATAACCTAAGGTTGATGTGAATAATAACAACCATTTTATTATAAAAATAATTAAATAACTTAAGGTTGACGTGAATAATAACAACCAGCATCTTATTATAAACAAAAACAAAAACAAAATATTGATATCTAATATCTGAAGGAAAAAATCTTTTATCCTTTTCATTTTCACATGAAATATTTTAATAAAAACAAAATATAACTCAGTAGTTTTCCTGGATTTTAAATTGTATTTGAATACTTTGTTAAACATATGGAGTATAATAATTTTGGATGATTCTCGTGATATATTTTTTTAAAATATGTTTGGTTTTACTTAAAGAGTGAATAATCATTTTCATTTAAATAAAAAAATGTGACAATATTAAGCACATACTCCTATGAACGTTAGGTTTATAATTATGGGGATTCTTGGATGGTCAAAATCATAAATATAATAAGAAGAATGAAATCATAAATATATAATTATAATTTAATTAAAAACACACACAACCTTAGAAAATCACATGCATGATGCACTTTCGTTTTACTCGGCCAAATAAACGACTTTCACATCTAAAACTTTTGGCGTTTTGCGTTTGGCGTAGAAGAATGAGATTCTCGCCACGTCACTCGTCCCCACAACTCCATTATTGCCTTGCAAACAATATTTGACAAAGATAAGCATAAAGAATAAAGAATGGCATTATTGAAATATATATATGAAAAAATGTTTATATATATATATATATATATATATATAATTTTAAATTTTGATAAAATATTTTAATAAGATGAATAGATCACTTTTCAGAAATTTTTAAATTTAAATGACCATTAATTATAATTTGTTAAAAAGTTGGATTTTTATTCGATTTACAAATAATATAGAAATAGGTACATTTTATTTTTCTTAAAAGAATTCATTAAACTTAACAAAGTATTTTTTCCAATATCTCATTTTTTTTTTAAGCTGAAATAAAACGTAACTTGTTATTCATAAAGTGAATCAAAGTTATAGCATCATTGATAGGATAATCTAGCTTTAGCATGAAGCTTTCCCCAAATCATATTCAAGCAAAATATCCACATACTAGACAATCATATACTCCTAATAACTAGGTAGAGCTATCTGTCCTAGAAATCAGATGGCTATCATCTATCAAGAGATTCTAGATATCAATCTTTAGTACAAAACTTGGAAAAGAGCATACTACAATACCAAAAAGCAAGAGAACACTAAAAAAGAGGGGCATGTCCTTTATCAATCACTGTAACCTCCACTAATTCTTCATAATGAACAACTCCATCCATGGGCCCAACAGTTTCCTCTGAAAGATTATCAACGTCAGTGTTGAACTCCATATAGATGTGTGAGAAAGAAAAAACTGGAAAAACCTCTATCAGCGCCTTTATCCTGCTCATCCACTATAACAGTTGAAGGACACATATGCTTGATATTCCTTTTTCCCATTCAATGACAGTCCTTGAATTACCAACAATTTGAATGTGGGAGACTCCCCTCTTTTTAGCAAACCATAAAGTCCCCATAAAGCTAGTAACTTTGGCTTTGTATTGGTACTTGAACCTGTGCCAAATTTTAATCTGACTATATGGTCCTTTTTTATTTTGAGAATCATACCTGCCTCACATAAGCCTTTGTTATGTGCCCCCTCAAAATAACCCACTGAAATTGAATTATCCGACTGTGGCTGAATAAGATTTCTATGTCTTTGGCGCATCTTATATTTGTGATATTCAAGGACTAAACTGATGGATCTGGAGCAAGTCAAGGAAATGGAAGGCTTTTTATCATCAAAAATACATTTTTTTTTATGATTTTCCAGACTTCCCATATGATGAAAAGAGGTATTTATTTTAAATTTTCCTTCTTATTGCACTCCTCTGTGAACTCGTCTAATTGTTTTGGGGAAAATATCCTAATGACTAAGGGTTATAGTAATCACAGAGCGATGCCCATAAAGAGACTTAATCAATTCCTAAACAAGCAATCAAAACAAATATTTATAACCAACTATAAACCAAAACAAGGAAATAAGATACCTACTTGTAGTCCAATGTTTGAAGTAGATCCCTTGCTCAAATATTTTGTCTCGTAGAACTCTTGAATACATGTAATCAAAGAGGAAACAAAATAACAACAGAAAATGAGTGCCAATATAAAAAGATTTGACTACAAATGAATGTATTAAATGATCAAGATAAAATAAACATGAATTTAACACATAAATTGGACATGGAAGAAAGTTCTTTATAAATAGGAATAATTTCACATGTTCTTCGCTGCGACACTGTTCCGGAATTGGAGTTCGATTTCCTCCACTCGGGTCATACACATGCAATACTTCTCCGTGCTCCACTCAAAGCAAGCTCAAGAAAGCATGATGATGGCTT
Source organism: Larix kaempferi (assembly GCA_027924585.1). Classification (NCBI taxonomy): domain Eukaryota; kingdom Viridiplantae; phylum Streptophyta; class Pinopsida; order Pinales; family Pinaceae; genus Larix; species Larix kaempferi. The sequence continues at coordinate 14,078,635 of BSBM01000196.1, forward strand.
TCTAACTAGATCAAAAATGAAGACTGCTAGAAATGTAGATTTCTAAAAAAGGGAAAAATATTGCAGACTCAAGATTAAGGTTGTGGATTCTATGCATAAAATGTTAGCTTGATCTAGCTATTAAAAAGCTTGATCTAGCTATTAAAAAACTCGATCTAGCTATGCAAAAAAGCTATATATATCTATTTAAAAGCTAGATCTAACTTTTTTAAATAGCTAGATCAAGCTTTTTAAAATAGCTAGATCGAGCTATTGAACTATATGAATATTATATTCTCATAATATGCATTATATTATTGTTTAATTTCAAAATAATGCAAAAAATAGCTCGATCAAGCTATTTTCTTAACCGCGGTTAAACCCTCGATCGAGATATTTAAAAAGCTTTTCAAATAGTCAATAGAGGGATTTTAAGACCTCAATCGATCTAATAGATTGATCGAGGGCTTTAAAATAGGATTTTAGCTCTCTTTTCTACAAATTTAATTTTATTGGCCTCTTTTCTAGGCCTAAACCCTATCCTAAGATGCACCTTAGGTGGCAGACTTCATATTGATGGATTCGTCAATGAATCATCAATCCACTGGGACAACAAATTATTCATCCCATTAATTCCAAAGTGGAATTTGTGAGAGGGAGCTGTAGAAGGAGGGACTTCTTGCATATGGGTGTCAAAGGCCGGAGGAGGCGGACCGGTAACAGATGACTGGGCTTCTTCTTGGTTTGGCCTCTGATAGGATGACATCATGGCCAGGTACTTTGGAGCAAGGGTAGAAGGCATAAGGTGGAACTGGGCTACAGTATGTTGAATATCCTTGAACTCTTGTTCATCTTGACCAAAAGTAAACTCAAGTCTACAGTCATCCTCGTTTAAACTTAACATTCCAAAAGATACACTCCTGGAGTGGGAATGTTTTCTTTGGTGACCTTTGGATGCAAGGGAAAGGGCAGATGCACTGACTGGCGTTACATTTTTCTTAAGTTCTTGGGTTTGTTTCAGAAGTTATCCCAAGACAGTCAGTCTATTTTCTACTTTTATAGCAACCGTTTCCACAGCCAATTTGATCTCTGCTGTGTCACGAAGGAAATGATTCAAAAGATCTATTTTGGCTAAAATCAAAGAGATCTTCTCTTTTTCTTCTGACATATCTTTTTTGAGCTGGATGATATCAGCAGCCATGTCATCCAGGTTTTGGGCAGTAAGCCTATGCTACAAATTTCCATAGTTTGCAAGCTTTATTTCTTCAGAAACGGTCTCCTCAGGCGTAGAACACTTATAAGGAAGGAATTCCTTTTTTATTTGGCCATCTGTGGAAAACTGTCTAAACGAAGAATCAGGAAGATTTCTTCCTGGAACATAGGACCTTTGTCCTTGAAAGACAATTTCCATGCCACCGCCGCTTCTAGGAAAATTTGAGAACATACCAAGGGTAGGTGGATTGTTTTCCTTATGATGTTGTAATCTCTATACAATTTTCTTGCAGGTTGGGCAATCAGAATGTTGGCCACGGTGCTCTGTGTCATGAAGACCAGAATATGAGGGTTGAGAGGAAGAAACTGAACTAGAAGAAGATGTGGATGTTTCATTTAAAAAAGATGATCGGCGATCAGCTAGAGACACTTCTGTGTCATTTTCAGTTTGACAATCTAATGTGTTGAGCGAAACTGCATCCATTCAAGGATCCATGGAACACTTACATGTATCGGGCAGTAAAGGGATTAAAATCTCAGACTTGGGTTTCCTACCAAAACTCACTCAGAGTTACTCACAGAGGATTTACGGTGCCTATCTTGTGGCTATGACCTCAAACTCAACTCGGATAACCCTTTCAATCCCACACAGTCCTTCAATAAACCTCAATTGAGTGTTAATCAATTTACCAGAGCAACTTCAGATTGTAAAACTTGTCACTACACAGAAATATATAGCAGATAACGATATAAAGCAAAATAAAAGATCACGTATAGAAAGAACGAATGTTCTGGCTCTGATACCAAATACCCAATGATCGTTTTCTTTCAATATCTTGCAAATCTCCAAATTCTCATTAAGCAGCAACACACATATTACAGACACATTACATTATTTCAGATCGTCTTCGGAGGGCGAAGATCATCTCTGAACAAATCACACAGACGTATACCATTGCACAATGTACTGAGTCCGTTTATGTTTCACACACCAGCAATGTTGATGGCTAATCCAAAGCTCCTGGGAGTCTCAGCATATACAGTCTATTATGAGACACTTAGGGAACTCAAAGGAGTCGAAGCTACCTTTTGCTCATTTCCCACACTCAGACTCAAACTTTACAAAATGACTTGGACTTGCAAAGTGTTCAACACATGAACTCATAAAATGACCAAATGCATTACAATGGCCTTGAGGGGTTTATTTATACAAACTCAACTCGTATCCCGATGACCAAAAACTGACAACTATAAGTCATAAAGTAAGATTCGAGGTGACAGGTGAGGAAAACCACCGCCATTATCTTGTCCCTTGGAGTCAACCAACATGTTGGGACCCTAATATTACACCAGACCGACATTGACAAAAGCAAAAGTAAACAGTGTACAAAGTGGAGCATAAAGCGACCCACCATGCCTTTCAATTAGTCATATGGATCCCATCCTTGCAAGCATATGCACCTATCTTGACCGTCGCCGCGATTGACCCCACCGCACGAACATCTGAAAATTGGGAATTCATCATCTGATTCTGGGTAATCTTCAGCAAGCTCGGGATCAGTATCACTGAAATCTAACGGCAGATAGAGGTTGAAGTCAAAACACTGCTCAACATCAGACCCGAACAGTACCTGGTTTGGAGCACAAATGAAGTCTCCTTGAAACAAAGATTCAACCCTGTAATTTAGCAGAATCCGCTTTGTATGAATCCTAGCATCTATCCTGTTGCCATGCTGATCTCTTTTGACGAACTTTTGTGAGGTATAAATAGTCTGACCCAAAGGAGTATAACGACCACCAAGATGCTGCAACTTGAATTTGAACCACATATGGTTCTGGTCAGCAACTTGCATGTCTGCCTGTAAATGGAGGATGAAATTTTCCCTTTTTTGAACCCAATCTTTGCGTGGGAAAAACCTGTCTAAAAGAATTTCAGTCCAACCGGACCACTTATTAGTTAACAAATTAGAAGGATCGACACATATCACGATGGACCTTTCCTCCCTGCAAAACTGAAGGATCAAGTTGTAAGTTGACCATGTAAGATTGCCATGACCAATATCAACATACCAAACTCGACCTTCATCTTCTTCATTGCATTCAACCCAAATTTCTCTACAACTTCTTAGCTTGTCTTGGGCACGTTCGAATCCTCTGAAAGCATCTTTTTCCCAACGCTCCAAAATTTGCAATTTTAGCGGGGAATCAAGGATCTATTTGATAAGGGTAACAGAAAGAAACTTCTCTGCATCCCTTCTATTTGCATGCTCCAAAGTAAGCTATCTTTCTTCTGGAGTCAGAGACTCATCCCAAGGTTCAAGAAATAACCCTACTTGCTGATTTTTGGAGTAATTAGCCCTCACTGAAGCCTTTTCTTTACCTTTCTTAGACTGCTGAGAGCTTGAAGCACCTGTTGTAAACATATTCAACTGAGGAGGTGATGGCTGCTCTCCGGTTAACATGTCAGCCACACAATTTAGATAGCCGGGTTTATAAACAATGGAAAAATCAAAATTTCCTAACCAAATAAACTACTTTAAATATCTACTACTATTTTCTGCCATCAGGTTCTCATTCTTAAAGATACCTGGCATTATTTTTAAATCTGTTCCAATTACAAATTTAACAGGCTTAAGAAATAATCTAAAATGATTGACTATTTTCTTAACATCTAGAATCTCCTTGTGGCTAGATGGATAGTTTAGCTCAGCTGCTTTGAAGGAACCAGATCCATAACCACATATGCATTCCTTGCCGTCTATGATTTCAATGAGTACACCACCCCAAGCATTTGATCAAGCATCAGTTTCAATCACAAGTTGACTTGTTCCTTGCGGGAGTGATAAGGCAGGAAGCTCTTGGACTTTGGCTTTAATTTTCTGCACAGATGAAGTCATTGCTGGAGACCATTTAGGCAGATTCTTTTTCAATCTCTACTGTAAGACATGAATGTCTTCAGCTTGGCCTTTGTAGAATGGTCTTATGTAATTTAGACTACCCAAGAATCTCTATAGTTGAAATTTTTCTAAGATCTGATCTGGGAACTTGGCAAAAACACTAAGGACATGTTGATGCAGAATGACTTGTCCTTTATTCAGTTTAAAACCGAGAAATTCAATTTCGGTTTTACCACATTCCATCTTGCTCTTGGAGAGAACAAGACCATGCTTAAACACCAGATTGTAAAACTCCTGAAGATGTTTTAGATGTTCCTGCAAATTCCTGGAACATATCAAGATATCATCTATGAACACTAATGCCCATTTCTTGTCATGAAAGATATCTTCCATGCATTTCTAAAATTCTGATGCAGCATTATTAATTCCGAAGGGTAGCACTTTCCACTGGTATTGACCATGTGGAACAACAAATGTTGTCTTGTATCTATCTTTAGCATCAATCCCTATTTGATAAAAACCAGATTTCAAGTTGAACTTGCTAAAGATTATGCATCCAACTATTTTTTGCAATAAGCTAGCTTTGTTAGGCAAGGGATACCTAACCTTTCGCAATATAGCATTGAGTGGTTTATAGTTTACCACTAACCTTGGTTTCCTCTCTTGATCTCAGAATGTTTATTTTCCACAAAGGCTCTACAAGCCCATGAACTCTTTGAGGGTTCAATCAATCCTTTTGATCTGAATTTTAGGGGGCATATGGTCTAAATTCGGATGTATAAGCTATAAAAGTACTAAATAGAGAGGCCACCCTCTCTCATCCATGGTATTTAGTAGCACATAGTTTTGGCCCATGGTATAGCCTCAAAACACATTGTAATAATGCTATATAAAGGCCTAGCAAGCCTTCTCATGATATCAAGTTACTCATTTGGTTTCTCTCATATTTTCTATAGTTCATTGTGAGATTATTTATATCTGAGTGAGTTATTGGTAACTAGTTTTAGAGGTGGGGCTCCTCTTTGAGCCTTACCTCCCATTCACTTCATGTGTTTTTGTTCATGCTTATTCTTATGCAACATTAGGTTTTCATGTGAATTTTATGACAGATTTGCATGCTTAATCTCCTCCTCTCTCGGCATTCAAGCCTTCCGGTTCTCAGCTCCCAAGATCTAGATCAGTGGTATCAGAGCGGATACGCTCTCCATTGGGACAATATTTTGAAGGATTATGCGGGTTCAACGGAGGTTCCACAACCTCTACAACAACCCATGCTTCTCTACAAACCCTTGGCATCTCTATACTCAACACTTTCACATTCAGCAAACTTTGAACAGGTTCCATGGACTGCACAGGAGGTTTCAGAGGCTCTACCATAGCTCATCGTAAAGGTATTTCTGTCAGATCAAATGGGTATTTCATGGAATTTCATTTTGTTTCCCAGTTTGTGAGATATGCTTGTTTGAAGTAGCATATGTTTGTGCATAATGCGGCCGGACGTACAACAACTTTAAAAAAGTTCTACTAACTCCATAGAATGTCTCAGAGGCTCTACCATAGCTTATTGGAAAGCTCTTTCTGTCTGCTAAAATGGATATTTTACGGAATTTCATTTCGTTTCCTGGTTTGTGAGATATGCTTGTTTGAAGTAACACATGTTTGTACACAATGCGGCCGGACGTACATACACTTTAAACAAGTGCTGCAGACTCCATATAACGTTTCAGAGGCTCTACCATAGCTCATTGGAAATTTATTTTTGTCATCTAAAATGGGTATTTCACGGTTTTTTATTTGGCTTTCTGGTTTGAGAGATATCATCGATTGAAGCAACAGATGTCTGCAAAATAGTGTGCGCGCGTTTCTTGAGCTTCAACAAACATTTTCTCAATCTCTGGGCCACCCCAGAGCAAGTATGTTATATGGATGGAAAGGTCTCTTTGAGATCTCAAATGGGTCTTCAATGGAATTCAATTTCAGTACATGCATCAGAAGCTATGAATGGATTTGCAGCAAGACATCAACTGCACCAAAGATCATGAATTTTTTATTTTTAAAAAAATCTTAATGTAATCATGGTTATGGGTCAACCACACAAAACCCATGGTTATGGGTTAACCACACAAAACCTATGGTTATGGGTCAACCACACAAAACCCATAGTTATGTATTGTAATCATGGTTGTGGGTCAACCACACAAAACCCACGGTTATGGGTTAACCACACAAAACCCTTCTCTTCAGTGGAAACAAGCTTGTCATTGCCAACATGGTTATGGGTCAACTACATAAAACCCACGGTTATGGGCCAACCACACAAAACCCATGGTTTTGAGTCAACCACACAAAACTCTTCTCTTCATTGGAATCAAGCTTGTCATTGCCATCATGGTTATGGGTCACCCTTGCAAAACCCACGGTTATGGGTCAACCTCACAAAACCCACGGTTATGGGTCAACCACACAAAACCCTTCTCTTCATTAGTAGCTAGCACATTGTAATCATGGGTCTCTTTTTAGCATGAAATGATGGGGACCATCATTTTCTAAGGGGGGAGGAATGATCCGAATTTTAGGGGGCATATGGTCTAAATTCGGATGTATAAGCTATAAAAGTACTAAATAGAGAGGCCACCCTCTCTCATCCATGGTATTTAGTAGCACATAGTTTTGGCCCATGGTATAGCCTCAAAACACATTGTAATAATGTTATATAAAGGCCTAGCAAGCCTTCTCATGATATCAAGTTACTCATTTGGTTTCTCTCATATTTTCTATAGTTCATTGTGAGATTATTTAGATCTGAGTGAGTTATTTGTAACTAGTTTTAGAGGTGGGGCTCCTCTTTGAGCCTCACCTCCCATTCACTTCATGTGTTTTTGTTCATGCTTATTCTTATGCAACATTAGGTTTTCATGTGAATTTTATGACAGATTTGCATGCTTAATCTCCTCCTCTCTCGGCATTCAAGCCTTCCGGTTCTCAGCTCCCAAGATCCAGATCACCTTTAGAGAGGAGCTCTTTTATCTTTGAAGCACAAAATTCACGTTCTGAAGGTGACATAAGCCGGGAAAAGGCTTTCATTGTTTTTTGCTTCTGAAGTGGATCAAAAGGCAGAGAGACAAAGTACTTCTCTCTGGTCCAGAAAGCATTTGGGCTTTCTGAACAACAGTCTTTTTCTAGCTTCACTGATATTTCTGCAAGGGCTTTATCTTTATGCATCTCTGTGTACGCTATGCATCTTTCCATTTTAAACAATTCTGAAACCTTTGGTTTAGACTCAGGCTTCACTGCAGGATTGGGACACTTGGTTTTTGCTTCTAAGGAAAGGGGACAGGTAACAAGTTTTCCATCCAATACACAGGAAAATAACAACTTCTGGGTATCAATGGAAAAAGGACTAACTCTAGTAAAAAACTCATAACCTAATATATAGTCTTTTTTATATTATCAAGCCTATACAAAGATAAGGAATTCAAACAAGAATTAATCTGGATAGGGAAATCAACAGCTTTGCCTAATAACTGTACAGGGGTACCTTCTATGGCTTTGCAAAAATGATCAGACTTTTCCCAGTAAAAAGATGGAATTGCACCACCCTTAGATAGGTTTAACTGGCATCCAGAATCTATCATACAATGAATTGAATATGGCTTAAACTCACTGGGGAAAAACATAATTTCTATAAACAACTTAGGACCAGTGAAATCTCCTAAGAAAGGATCAGGGGAAATGTCAAAGGAGGCAGGCTCTTTGTTATCTAGGCTTTTAAGAGCTTCTTCATATTGCCAACTCATTTCCTCATGAGACGATTGGTCTCTTTCTGAAATCAGAACTTTTACCATGTTCTTGAGATCATCTATTTCTTTGACCAATTTCTTAAGACTTTGTTGCTTTTCTTTGATTTTCATTCTAAGCAGCTTCTCTTTATCTTTCTGGAACTCCTGTCTATCTCTGTGCTCACCTGGATAGTTTTTATACAATTTTGCGGGATTATATTTTACAGGAATGTCCTCTTTAGCTTTTTCTTTGCCTTTGTCCAAAAGTGAAAGTAACTTTTTTTTCTCTTCTTTTAAATCTCTCCTAAGAATATATTGGAAAGGTGGAGTTTCTGAAAGTTGTAAATCAATTGCAGCTAATTGTTTCTGCAATGACTGTTTTGGAGAGGTGGAAAACATGTATAAAGAAAAGTCAAAGTCTGGAGGTGCCTCACACCCCCCTAAATTTGCATCCATCTCCGAATCAGAAGAGGAGGAGGGATCAAATTTATCAAGTTGATTATATGAGTTAGAATAAGATTCTAGACCAGAAGAGTCATCAAAAGGCATATAGATAATTTCTCCAAAGGGAGAAGTATTGGGAGTACAGGAACAGAGATCCCACCAACCGGGATCAAGATGAGCACACAAGGATGCTAGCCTTGGTTTACTCTTTCTTTGAGGACACTTGCTTGCCCAATGACCTTTTTGTCCATAGATAAAGCATGATTCTTTATCGGTTCTTTCTGATCATCTCCTTAAAACCTTTTCTAGAAAGGTTTCTTGAATTTCTTTGAATATTTCTTGGAGACAAATTTCTCTCTATGCTTATACTGTTTAGAAGGATGATATCTCAGACCACTGGTGTAGAATCCCTTTTTTTCCTTTTTGCAGTGGTAGGATTCTTTCCCAAAGTGACCTCTATTGTAGGCACCACATCCCCAATCAGGCATCTGTGCAACATTTTTGCAAAATGACGAGGAATACATGGCTTGGTGTCGCTTGAAGTCTTTACTCACTCTTTTCTCTAGGCAATGCTCTTGCCAGGTTTCCATGATATGGCCATGTAGTTGTGCTAATGATAGTCCTCTTAGATCTATCCTTTTATACTTCATATATTGTTCAACTGCATCAGATACATGACTTGGAAAACTACACAGGTAATGTTTCAGATAAGCAGGCTCGCCTGCTTTTCCTGATGAGATGAGTAACTTTTCCATATAGCAGAAATATTGTTCACTTTGGCTTAGGTCACAAAGACAGGCTGATATAAATAAGGAAGCTAAATGATCATAGTCTTCCGAATCTTCAGGGCAATAGAACTCTTTACCTAATGCTGGTATAATATGTTGATCAGCATCATTAGCTTGAAGCATTTCATTTCTAGACTCTTAAGGAAGCCATCGCCACCATTCATGGGCGAGTCCTGAGAGACCAGCAATTAATTGGGTACCTAATTGTTGTCCTGTTATTGTTGAGTCTTGAGTTCTTTTATATAAGATCCATTGTCCGAGCAATTGAATAGCATTTTTTACTTCAGCTCTGGGCTGACACTGGATGTTCAGAACTGGTTGCTCAGGCATTTACAGGTTTATGAGTTCATACAATAATTGTTTTTATTTTTTTTTCAAAATTACACTTACAAAACCATGTCAACAACTTTGAATTAGTGCAAAGAAAAATCAACAACATAAAAAGTACACAACCAAAAAATTTCAAAAAATAAATACGCCTATATCAATGTGTCCTCTTCAAAATGGTATTTTTGTTTCTTTTCGATTTTTGTAACCAGTTAAAAAAAGTCTACATGCACACGTGTATGAAATGTGAATAAAATTTTCAATGGTCAGTTTCAAAAATTAATAAAAATATATTTTTCTAACATAAATTTTAAAAAAATATGTACACCCTAGTGCATTTTGTGTAGATTATGTATATATATATTTTCAAAATTTATGCATTTATCAGTAAATTATTTTACGTGCACACAAGCCACTTGTTAACTTTTCCTTAAATTTAGAAGAATAAGCGTATCAATGAATACAATTTTGGCATATTAAATAATAATATCTTTTTTTAAATATATGTGGAAATACGTTACCTACAATTTGTCTTTTTGTTGTATGCCATAATTCATAAGGCATATATGAGTTTCGAGAGCTTTGATTTAATAAATGAGTAAAAAAACCAAATTTTCATCATCACTTTTGGCCAAAAGGATTAGAGAAATTTTAAGGTAAAAAATGGGCCTCAAAACAAACAAAATGTACTATAAAAATAAACCAATCACATGCTAGTAGATGACATCATCTCTCCCATGGTTGAAGTGACATTGCATGAGTTAAGAATGCTTATTTGTCAAATTTTCTATGGTGGATGAAAACCCATAGTTAATCAATGTAGTGGTATAAGTACTTTTAAGTCATAAAGTAAAGTACTCATAATTCATAAATGTTATTTCACATTTTTTTATAAAATAATATTTTTATCATTTTCATATTTTTATATTTTTAATTTTTAACTATATATTCACTCCATTTTATTTAATATTATAATGCCAAACTAATATATATATATATATCCTTGTACTTTTAAAATAAATTAAATTCATGAATGTTATTAATACCAACATAGATCCATCTTAGACCCGTATCTATCAAGCACTGAGAGGGATCCAATTTCTTGAGGTGTGTATTTTTTTAAAATTTAAACTCAAGCAATTTGATCTCTCTTGATTGATAGATACAGATTTAACTTTTAACTTTTTATTTTATAAACGAACATCTATTTTTTAATTACTTTTCATAATATTTTATTTTATGAACCAACATGGATTTTTTTTTAAATACTTTCCATAATTTTTTATTTTATGAACCGACATGAATTTTTTTAATTATTTTGTTACAAATGTTACATCATGTTACAACATCTCCCCCATACTGGGCTATAGAGCACCTCGTTTCACTCGGTGCAATGAAAACGGTATGTTAGTTATGCATGAATTATAATGTCGTTAGTTATGCATGAGTTATAATGTGGTATATATATATATATATATATATATATATATATATATATATATATATATATATATATATATATATATATATATATACACGCACTTTTAGAATAAGTTAAATTTATGAATGATATGAATATGAAAGATGTATGTTAGTTATGTATGAGGTATAGTGTCATATATATATATATATATATATATATAAGTTGAATCATACACATTCATTAATATTTAGGTTGAATGTATAAAATATCATGTTAATGTGATAAATGTTTATATTGAATTTTTACATTTATATTTTGTATTTATAATTTTTTTAGTTGTAAGGAGTGAAAATAATTTCTTAGATAAGTATTTATATTATAAAAATATTTTCAAAATGTATAAATACTTTTTTTATTAATATTTTTTGTTTTCTTGTATAAAAAAATATTAGTTAGTAAAATAATTTATGCTTCAACTAATAAATTAAAATAATTTATGCACCACCATTAACTTATTAAGTTAATACTACTAAATTTTTACTAAATTTGTAAGAATAAGCATGGTCGCTAAGTCAAGTACACTGCGGATCCAGGAGATACATAAGTAGTGATCATGGACATGGAAAATGAATACACTATGGATCCATGCCAAAAATATATCACAGCCACAAAACAATACATAGTGGATCTATGTCTCAAAATCAAGTGAATATATTTGTAAAAAAGTACTGAACAAATCTATCTTCACAAGTATTAGGGCGGGCACACAAAGATGGTCCCCAAATCCATTGCAATGGTGACGCGCTAGCGAAAAACAAATGACACGTACGCACCTAAGGCAGTGCACATGCGCCGCTAGGTTCGATACCAAACCGAGGTGCATGTGCATTGCTAGAGTATGCGCGTGGCTGACGCGTGCGTGCAACGGTGGCGTGCACACGCCTCTGTTAAAAAAAAAAGCACAATTTCCCCATTTTGAATTTTGGCCGAGCGCGACATCCACCCCTACATGCATGTCGATTCAGCCACCAAAGGAGGCAAAATCCACTCCAAAACCACCCAAGAACACCCACAAACTCATCAACACATCGATTGATTGGTAAATATCAAGTTTTTTTTTTCATTTTATTCATTCTTTGTGTCATTTTTTTTTTTTTTTTTTTTATTTAATTGTTAATAATTCCCAAATTTTGAAAACAATGAACTAATTTTCAATTGCAGATTGTAAACTAAGACAATGAGTGAACAAGATGTTAACCTCGAGTCTGGTGGAACACAAGAAAAACCAAACCTTGGACCCAATGTCGAAGAAAACCGTGAACAAAATCCAAATGCCGAACAAAACCAAAATCCCCAACCAAATTTTGAACAAGATGACCTTAACCATTATGTAAATGAAATGTGAGTGCACACTCACGAACTATGAAACTCGGGGGAACCATGTCGATTGTCTCTTGCCACGTCAATTGAGAACTCAATTGACTCCCTCATCCATGAACACCAGTAATTGACTGACATGACTGAATTTAGAGCTAGGATGGGGGAGTATTACTCCACGGGAATCTCCAAGGAACAAATAAAAGATTTGAACATTACAAAATCCCAATTAAACAGTATGTTCATCGATCCGAAAACAAACCAACCACCGAACACTACAAAGCCACGTGTCTGCATGGATTGGTGTCATTACCAACCGTGGAGGGAGAATTGGATGCAAAGGTGGTTCATGGTGTACGATAAACCTCCTTGCAATAATATGGAGGTTCCACAGTACTTCCTCCGCCAACTGCGAGCTGAGTTTTGCCTTGGTTTCCATGTCAACTATTTTGACATAACCGAGTTCCAGGGTGTTGGGCATGGCTCTGCCCAAGATCGACCTGTTGCTAGGAGGAACCCACTGAGAGGGCCCCCAGCTCCCAGGCGCGATCCCAAACCCTCTCCCCAGCCACCTCAATTACCCCACAAGCTTTATCAGATCAAGGTGGCAATGAGGAATGTTGCACGTGGACTCCTCAGACACACCTCCTTTGTAGCAGCGACTACAGTGGAGAGGTCGATTGACCTTGATAGAGATCCAGGTGCAAGGCCTTCACGACAGGGCCAGGATATACCCGTGACTGGTGGTAGCCATGTTGGGAATTCTAGTTCGATGGGGAAAATTCCACATATTTGTCCCATTGCGGGCACACTTTCCCTGACCTGATCGAGGGCTGTTATATGGATCAGGTCAGCAATTGTTTTAATGTATTTTCAATCATCACTTGGTAACTTGTAAAGTATTTTTGTTTGACTTAAACTATTATTTCAATGTACAGTTACTCAGAGCTGACACACCAACATGGAAGAACGTAGGATCTCCCAACCTGGATGCAACAATGGCAGCTACAACTGAAATTGCGGCACCCCACACAGAGGTATTTTTTAGTACCTGACACAATATTATTATTACTTATGTCATTTATATTACTCAAGTATTTATATTTATGGCATATACGTTGATAGTTCGTACAATGTTTTTGAATATCTTGATTGCCTAAATAATGACTTGTTTAACATGTTCATAACATGCATGCATTTTGGTGTCCACAAGTGTTCCCCAACTACGGTGCTCAACCACCCCCACCAGGGATTGGCAGGTCACGATCTACACAGGTACAATGTGTAGTTATAAGCATGCTTTTAATTTGAATTGTTACGACTTACTATGGTTTAATTTATTATTTGTTTACTAAATTGTGATATTACAAATGTATATGTAGGTGCCACCAACAACTGTGGCTCCCCATTTTAGTCCTATGTATCCACCCTCTCCCATGAGTCCCCCCCCTCGCTTCCATCTAGACCCCTCCCTACGTCTATCCCCTCCCTTCCATCCAGCCTCCCCTCTCTAGCCATACTCCCCCCTCCATCCATCCTCCCCCACTTGCCCCCCCCCATCCATACATCCTCCCCAATTTATCAACGCTCCCATTTCTATCCATCCTCCCCTGTAACAATAAAATAATAATAAGTTAATATTAAATATAATTAATATTAATTTATTATTATAATCATGCCCTTTGGTGAAAAGGTGCAAGACAGGCTTATTTAAGCCCATCCAATTGTATTCATTTATCATCCTACATTACATTTTTTATACATTTTTCTACATTACGTTCTCCTTCAACAACCTTGCTCTTCCGTTGGTATCAGAGCCTCTCAGTTCTCGGCACCAACCCACCAGCTTACATCCTCCACCACTCCCACCTCCGCTGCACCCACCTCCTCCTTACCTTCCCCACGCTCACGCTGTTGTCCACCACTAGCTGCCACCTCCCTCACGTCATCCATTCTGCAACTTCTCCACTTCGCTGCTCCTCTACCCATCACTCCACACCACTACCACACCACACTACCTCCATCGCCTCACTGCTCCATCCTCTCCAACGCTGCTCTCCATCTGCCTACTCCATCCTCCATCCTCCCCTTCCTCGTCATCTCCACTGTCACCCGCCATCTAGCCGTCACTCCCCACGCACCCACGCCACACCTTCGTAGCCCCCACACCCCTGTCATCCCCTACGCATCTCCTTGGTTGCTCGCACCCCCCCCCCCCCCCCCCCCCCCGCTTCCCTCTCTCTGCCTGCAACTCTTCCCACATCCCTCCCTTCTGCTCCAACACCCACGTCACTCATCCTCCTACTCCCGCCCATCGTTTTTCCACCCACCATTCACCCACCTTCCTCCCTTCCGCCACCGTTCCACCTCCCTAACACCACCTCCATTACTCCAACGCGGTCGGCTGTCAAGATTTTTTTTTTAATATTAATACCTTAATATTATTGTTATTTAATATTATTATTAAAAAAGAAAACTATACGATAATAATAATAATAATTATTATAATTAGTTAAAAAATAAAAAATAAAAAAAATCGTGGCGAGCTAGCTTCTTACAGCAAATAAAAATAAATCCACGTTCAGGGCCAAGAAGATTCCACCAATCATCAGATCAATGAGTGAAGTAAATACTCAGTTCAATTCAATCAATGAGAAGATTAACAAGAACTACGAGGACCTCCATGCAAATATCAAACAAACCGGTGACGACTTGACAGCAACTTGGACACAAATCACAACACGAATAGAGAATACCATTCTCACTCTACAAGGTAACCAAAAGAAAAATGAGGTAGTTTTAAACGCCATCTTGGAAAGATTACCATTACCAAAAAATCCGCAACCAAACTCTCCCAGAACACTGGAGCAATCGGATCCCTTCAACATGTCGTCATCATACTCATATACACAAGGACTCCAAATACGGGTGAAAGTCGATCTACCCAAATACGACGGTGACGAACGACAATGCATAGCGTGGATTAACAAAGCCAAGGAATACTTAGACATCCACAATATTCATTCTGAAGAGGAGAAAGTTAAATATGCCTCCATGCATCTAGAAGGAAACGCTTACAACTGGTACTTATGGTGGAAGAAAACTACAAGAATTTGTTCTCACAACTGGGTTAGTTTCAAGAATGACCTCATTAAAATATTCCAAGGTGTTGAAGAAAAAGACTTCTTTGCCAAAATCACAAAGTTACAACAAAAAAATAGTGTCGATGAGTACACCTGTGAGTGGGAAGCACTATCAACTAGAGTCCCAGAGTTAACCGATGACCAATGACTACAAACCTACATACAGGGCCGAAAACAACACATTCATGATGAACTAGAGTTACATAACATCTCTACCATGGAGGAAGCACAACGAAAATCCAGGACTATTGAAAGCAAATCTGTTCATACAAATTTCGACCAAGATGACTCCAAAGAGAACCCCGTCCAATCAACATACATAGGAAATCCAAGATATACACTTCCTCAACATAGGGAAGGAGCGAAGCCCGGTTTAGAGGCCCAAAGAATAAAGGAAGGGAAATGTAAGTTCTGTGGAGACAAATGGGATCCTAAGCACAGATGCTTACAAAAGAAATTGTATGCATGTGAAGCAGAGTTGGAAGTCAAGGAACCAGTCGAGAACGATGCGAAGATTCAACAAGACTACCACATAGAAATTGAGGATTAAACCCCACAAATATCATTAGCTTCTATTACCGGAATCTCCCAACCGCAAACATTGAAGCTTAGAGGACATATAAAAAATAATAGCATCACAGTTCTCATCGACTCTGGCAGCACCCATAACTTCATTAATGTCAACCTTGCTAAGGAATTTAACTTAATTGTTTTTCCAGTACCTAACATGAAGGGTATGGTAGAAGATGGCAAGAAGATTGATAACGTAGGGAAATGCCACCAAGTCAAGTTACAAATACAAGAGTATAACTTAGAATCAGATTTCTTTGCAGTGCCGATGGGAGAAGTCGACATAGTATTAGGAATACAATGGTTACAAAGCTTGTGTACATACTCCGCAAATCACCAAGAACATTTTATTGAATTCCATGCGTTCGAGAAAACACACAAATTATATGGGTTCCAACCACCTCTAACACAACTGGTTACATCACATCAGATAGAAAAGCTACTTCAGAAGGATGCACCAACGTACATACTTCAATGTCAAGAAATGAAGCTTCTAACAAGTAAAGGAGATAGGGACAAACAACCAAAGATACAAAATCTGATTCAAAAACATTGCAAGGTGTTTCAAGAGCTACCTATGGAGATCCCATCAAACAGAAAAATCGAACACATAATCAAAATGGAACCAGGGACAAAACCTGCCAGTAGAAAACCATACAGGTGTCCACATCAGAGACAATGTGGCAGTTCACGTAATCATTGTCATCAAATAAGCTTTGAGGACAAAGCTTCCCTGAAGGGGAAGGCAATGTAACAATAAAATAATAATAATTTAATATTAAATATAATTAATATTAATTTATTATTATAGTCATGCCCTTTGGTGAAAAGGTGCAAGACAGGCTTATTTAAGCCCATCCAACTATATTCATTTATCATCCTACATTACATTTTTCTACATTACGTTCGCCTTCAGCAACCATGCTCTTCCATCCCCCACTCACCCCCCCCATCCATACATCCTCCCCAATTTATCAACGCCCCCATTTCTATCCATCCTCCCCCATTCGTCCACGCCCCCCCCCTTCCTTCCACCTTCCCCTCTTCATCCACAACCCCCCTTTATCCCATCATCCTCCCTCCATTCAGGACAACCCTCCAATGCACCATCCCTCAACACCCCCCCTACTCCTTTTCATTTGATACCCTCTATTGTACAACCGAAACGGGTTCATCATCCACGACCTCCTCCTCCAACCCATACCACCATGTCTTCTCCCACCATATCATCCCCACTTCCTGCCACTATTGTGGAATTTACTCTTCCAGTATCCTCATCAGTATCTCCAGTGGTTGCACCTGTAGTGGCTGCCACTACATCTGTGCCCCTCCCCCCCCATCACTGCATGAGAGCTGGTTGTCTGGCCATCTGCTCCACCTGCTAGCCCAAAAGCCCAGCCGGAGGTGTTCACGGTGAGAATCAAGCTAATTTATGAAAATATTTTGATGCATTAACAAAAATTAATTTAAGCAATTATGACTTTTCAATGAAATGATTGTTGTAAATGTTGTAGGCTAGAATTGTTGAGACGCTCCACAGATCCAGGACACCTTCCCCACATTTCCCACCCACATCAGAGGTGATTTATTTAAGATTTGAATTCTACATTTGTTTTATAAATGTGGTAAATGTTGCAAATGCTTGAAAATGACGGTATCTTATATCATTTGTTCCAGAGCCCGCATAGATGGTCTACTCCTAGAGGGAAGAAGACCCAAGATACCAGTAGCTCGAAGAGAAATAAGATCTACTTTGGATATCCACCTGGGAGTGACGGGGGTGGTCATAATGCTTGACACACCATGTGTTCTGTACATTAACCACAATGTGGCACGTTTGTGCATTAGTTTTGATGTACTTTGTATCTACAGCACGATTTTCCATGTATTTTGGATCTACGACATCAGTTGTCGCATTTTATATAGGGCACGAGTTGCCATTGTATGTACATTGGGAACCATGTTCCACTATTTGCCAGAAATTGTATATGTTTGGATGAGTTTTGTAGCCTCGATGTACATGGATTTTCAGTTATGTGATTTATATATCTCGTTGTCTCATGTTGTGTGTATCATGATGTGATGTTGTCTAAATTTGGGTTTTACCTAGATCTTAGAAGAGAAGTTGGATATCATAGTTCAGCGTGTTTTATCTTTCCACATGTAAAAGCTTCTAATGGTATCTATGTTAAGAAAACATTGTAAACATAGGCTAACTCAAACAAAATCATGTGTGAGAATTAATCTAAAAACAAATAGAATAAATGGATGGACAAATCACACCTCATGGCACATAAGATATATATTGGGAACTTGATTACTAGGAAAAGAATACTTAAAAATAGAAAATGTCCATTGTCGTCAAAAGTTTAAAATGAGATCCAACATGATTTTTAATAGCTCTACATAATGAGATACAAAATGTCCATACTCTACATAATGAAATGTCATCACTAGTATTTATTTTGACCATTTTGTCCACTTAATATCATGCAACAAATTAATAACCAAGTTATGGAGTCATTTCTTAATCAATTGTCACCATACAAATAGGACAACCTTGAGCACAATGTATATCTAGCTCATTAATTCTCACTCACAGATATAGCCACCTTTGATTTGATGACCATGACATCCACTACCATTTACAATTAGGACTTCCTTAATTTATCATTATGTGATAGCAATCTAATTTTATGTAGACACATTGACTTAAACACATGTATAGTTGACATTACAATAAATGACTACTATGAGGTGTATTTTTGAGGCTATATCCACCTCAACACACCAACTTGTTACCCCAATACGCCAAATGCTGTCGAATTTTGTTTGGAAGGGATTGAGGGGTATTAGGACATCATAATTCATCTATTGGACACTCAGACACTTGTTAAAGACATTTAGGACAATTGCATTACATCAATGGAGTCACAAATACACCCTCATCAAGTTGCATGCATCCATTAGTGAGTCATCAACACTAGAACATGTAAGCATTACTACATGTTGGACTAAGCTTTACTAATGTTATGATAATATTAGGTTTTGCATCCATTGAGAAGGTTTCCATAGGTGTGCATATCCACCATATAAACATCTTCATGGTACAACCAATTTCAAACCATTAGGTTTCTAAATTAGGTATCCGGTGCTCGGTACAATGGTTTTCTAGTTGTATGCACCCTTGCTATATAGATGAGAAACTATGCATATATGTGTATAGTGATTTGGATTCAAATGTATGCACATAAACATATATGTACAACGAAAATGATTTAATCTTTATATGTATTATAATTTAGGGCTAGATCTTAGGCTGCATAATAGGGTTTCATTGTGATTAGAATACAAAATAGGGTTTATGCTACCAACTACGGTTACGAGCCTAGGCTCTCATGTTTCTAGGATAGGATCCAAGCTCTAGGGTCACCATCTTAATGTTTAATTCCACTATAATGACATCATTCTCATGAATACCATGCCCACTACTATAATCACCATCAAGCCTCTCAATCCCACTTTGATACCTACCGACCACTTCTCTCATTTTGTATGAAAGAAATTGCTTTAGACCTACCTCACCCATGACTCATGTCAATGCTTGAGTTTTTGGAGGCCGACCTCCCACCCCACATGTCCTCTTCAACATTTTTTGTTCTCTTGGTTTTGTGGCCACCCAAACTTCATCATCTTCATCATCATCAACATCATCTTCATCATCTTCATCACCATCAATATCATCATCATCTTCATCATCATCAACATCTCCATCATCATCATCATCTTGATCATCATCATCATCATCTTCATCGCCATCACCATCATCATCAACACCTTCATCATCATCACCATCTTCATCATCATGACCATCTTCATCATCATGGTCATCTCTAGGTCCTTCATCACCATCTCCATCATCATCATCTACATCACCATCACCATCATCATCAACGTCACCATCTTCATCATCATCACCATCTTCATCATCATCATGGTCATCTCTAGGTTCCTCATCAACATCTCCATCATCACATCTTCTTCGTCATCATCATTACCATCTTCATCGCCATCACCATCATCATCAAGGTCTTCGTCATCATCACCATATTTATCATCATCATTAACTCTAACTCTAACCCTAATTCAATTTCCTTCTATAACTCCAACCCTAACCCTCACCCAAACCCTAGCACTAAACCATCTTCTTCATCATCACCATCACCATCAACACCACCATCAACATCATCATCAATGTCATCATCATCATCATCACCATCATCATCATCTTCATCGCCATCACCATCATCATCAATGTCTTCATCATCATCACCATCTTCATCGCCATCACCATCATCATCAACCTCTTCATCATCATCACCATCTTCATCATCATCATTAACTCTAACTATAACCCTAATTCAATTTCCTCCTATAACTCTAACCCTAACCCTCACCCAAACCCTAGCACTAAACCATCTTCTTCATCATCACCATCACCATCAACACCACCATCACCATCATCATCAGTGTCTTCACGAACATCACTATCATCATCATCATCTTCATCACCATCACCATCATCATCAACGTCTTCATCATCATCACCATCTTCATCATTATCATTAACTCTAACTCTAACCCTAATTCAATTTCCTTCTATAACTCTAACCCTAACCCTCACCCAAACCCTAGCACTAAACCATCTTCTTCATCATCACCATCACCATCAACACCACCATCACCATCATCATCAACGTCTTCATCATCATCACCACCATCATCATCATCTTCATCGCCATCACCATCATCATCAACGTCTTCATCATCATCACCATCTTCATCGTGCTATGAATATTTAATTAATATTATTAATTATAAATTAATAGTTTATTAGGTTACTAGTGAAAGGGCGTAACCCTTCACTATGCTTCCTCAAGCCCTATAAAGGCCATCTTATTGTAATTTTATATCATAATCTAATATATTATTCATATTTATCATTCAATATGAGAGTCGGATTCGACTATTAACATCCAACTGGATATGGTTGCAGCATTTGGTATCAGAGCGGAACGCTCCTCCATTTGAGCTTGGATTTGGCTCACACTCAGAGCAGACTCGCTCCTCCTCAGGTGAGCTCGGACTTGGCTCACTCCTCTCCTTCGTTGCTTCCACGTTATTCTTCCCTTTCATTTCCTCTCATGTCCTACCCCCCTCCATCCTGGTCTACGCCCTCACCTTGCTCACTCACACCCCTCATCATCCACGCCTCCTCCACACTGTCTCTCTCATCCACCATTGATCTTGCCCCAAACATCTATTCCCTCTCTCAACCGCCGCCTGTCGCTACTGAACTGCATCCACATCCACCACCGTCAATCCTCTCCACCTCCCTACTCCTCTCGCAGTCCTCCCTACCCCGACCCATCTCCATCCGCCACCTATCCCTTCCTCAAACTCCTCGCTCCTTACCTGCAACCTCTCATCTCCTCCTGCGTCGACTCCCAATCCACTGGCTTCCCATCTGCACATACATATGCCCACGCCCCCTCCACTCTCCACCTGCTCGCTTTCCCTCCTCCCCACTATCTCCAGACCATGACTCCTCCCACAGTCTCTCCACCTCATATCCCCCGCAACCCCCATCTCCTACACTACTCTCGCAGGTCTCCCGAGCTCCCTCCGTCGCCTGCTGCGTGTTCTTCCTTCTGCGCCATCCTTCCCATCCGTCTATTCTCCTGCCTCTGCAAATATCCCTCAACATCCCTCCACCTCCGTCCACCTACACCACCATTCCCTCCTCACGATGACCTCCTCCATGATTTCCGCGGCTCCACTTCCCTTCCCCCAACCTGCTCCCTCAACTACATCGCTAACACCCTAAAAACCTGATTCCTTCATAAAAATTAAATATTACTTAATTATTATTATGTTAATATTTATTTTTATAAAAAAAAATTACTATTCAAATTATAATTTTTAATAAAAATAATAATTATAATAGTTATTATTTTATAATAATTATTAATAATTGACTCTCAACCTTAACATCAACCATTAAGTGATTTCAAGATGAATGGGATGAGATCTCGAATCGATTTCATAGGAAAATGGATGAAATGTTTGATCGGATGGAACAATCAATTGTAAAAGCGGCTCAAAAAGCTATTGATGACACCTTCAATAAAATAAGCCAACAAAGCAACCCGAGGGCCTCTGAAGACAAAGACTCTGAAACTAAATCTAAATATCATTTTCAAAGTCCGTAAGAAAAACCAGATAAAGAACATGAAACTGATAAAGATGAAGATACAAAAACCTATTATGTCAACCAAGATGAGAGTAAGGATATTGATCAAAATTGCAGCGAGAATCAAGCAATTTATGCTATTAACTATCCGACTAAAGTGGTATGTACCAAACGTAATGAATAGTTTATGATAGAGACTAAAGAAAAAGATAGTAATGAAGATCAATACATCAACAAGAATCTCACAATAACAACCACACGAAGAGATGTCATCACAAGGACCGCTATGAAGAACATTAATAAGAACAATTATAGTGTTATTCATAATAACACCACGAAAAAAGTTATCATGGGCAAGTTGATCGAGTCTGTTCAGTTGACAACAAAAGTAGTTAAAATCAACCATCAAGCAAGCGGAAAAAACATAAATGAAACTTCATCAAAAATTGATTCAATAGAGACTCTGAAGCAAAAGAAAAAAAATGAAATAATTGACATAATCAAAATTGCATGTCTCACGTCATTAGTTCAACATAGAGCCAAAATAAAAGACAACAACAATAATCTAAGCTTTGAGGACAAAGCTTTCCTAAGGGGAAGGCAATGCTGTGAATATTTATTTAATATTATTATTTATAAATTAATAGATTATTAGGTTATTAGTGAAAGGGCGTAACCCTTCACTATGCTTGATCAAGCCCTATAAAAGGCGATCTTATTGTAATTTATCATCATCATCTAATATATTATTCCTATTTACCATTCAATATGAGAGTCAGATTCGACTATTAACATCCAACCGGATATAGTTGCTGCATTTGGTATCAGAGCGGATTCGCTCCTGCACTCTGAGCTCGGACTCGGCTCATCAACTCCTCGGGTGAGCTCGGATTCGGCTACTTCCACCTTTGAGTTCGATTTTAGATCATATCAACCACACATTCTTCCACTGCTCCATTTCACCGCCTATCACTCCTCACATCGTTTCTCTTTCCACACCTGCATCTCCCCATCCTTCTCCTCCCGCATGCCTCCTTCTCGCACCACCTCGCGCCTCCATTCCAGCTCCCTGCCACCACTATGACGCCTCCCCACTTCCCCCTTCTGCGTGCTCCATACACACTCCCCACCTCCATTATCCTCACCGGGTGCACCCATTCCTTCGCTTCCCACCCTACCTCCCCGCTAAACCACTTCCTGCCTCCCTGCCAACTCCTGCCTATGCAGCCCTCTCACTCCACGAAGCCACCCCCGTCGCTGCCTGCAACATCCCAGGCCACGCCCTCTTCCCCTACTCCCACGCCCCTTCCCTCCTGCTCTATTCTCACCTACGCACTCCGACGTCCACCTGCACCCTCCCTCTATGCCCTCGCCATCTCCTTTGGCTCCCTCCTACTCCGCGCTGCGTGCTCTCCCGTCTCCCTTCCAGCATTTCCATTCCCGCACAACTCCAATCCATACCCATCATGCCTCCCTACATTTCAATTCACACCTCCTTTTCCCCAAACTTCCAGCACACTAGTGCTACCTCCTCCCATCGTTTGCCTCTTCCAACGCCTCCATCTCCTTCCATTCACCCTCATCCATTCCCATCGTTCGCATCAATGCCTCCATCTCCTTCCATTCGGCCTTATCCATTCCCATCAACCCTCCATATATTCCACATCATTCTTCATCCACATACTCCCTCCTCACGATAGGGCTTGAAACCCTAATTCCCTCCACGGGATTTCAAAAAAATATTATAATTATTATAATTATTATTATATTAAAAAAAAACTATTGAAAACTATATATGTGTATAATAATATTATTATTTTTAAAATAATAATTATTATTATCATCTATTATTGATCTAATATTGATTCTCTCTTGAAAACTTTTAAAATTAGCCATGAAGTCAATATGGGAAGAATTGGATGAGATTTCCAATCAATTTCATAGGAAAATGGATGAAATGTTTGATCGGATGGAACAATCAGTTGTAAGAGCTGCTCAAAAAGCTATTGACGACACCTTCAATAAAATAATCCAACAAAGCAACCCGAAGGCCTCTGAAGACAAGGACTCTGAAACTAAATCTAAATATGATTTTCAAAGCCTAGAAGAAAAACCAGTTAAAGAACATAAAAATGATAAAGAGGAAGGTACAAAAAACTATTATGTCAACCAAGAAGAGAGTATGGATCTTGATCAAAATTGCAGCAAGAAGCAAGACAATTATGCAGTAAAGTATCTGATGGAAGTTGTATGCACAAAGGAAGAAAATACAAAGGAAATTTTGATAAAGACTAAAGAAAAGGGCATTAATGAAGATCAATACGTCAACAAGAATGTCACAAACATAAACACACAAAGAGAAGATGTCATCATAAGGACTGCTATAAAGAACATCAATAAGAACAACTATAAGGTTAATCGGAATAACAACATGAAAATAGTTATCATGGGAAAGTTGATCGAGTCTGTTTAATCAAGAACAAAAATAGTTAAAAGTAACAACCAAGCAAGCGGTAAAAACATAAATGAAACTTCACCAAATATAGATTTAATATAGATTCTGAAGCAAAAGAAACAAAAGGAAGCAATCGTAGTAATCAAAATCAAACCTCTCAAGTCATCAGTGCGATATGGAGCCAGAATAAAAGACGACACTAGGAAAATATTCAAGCTTTGAGGACAAAGCTTTCCTAAGGGAAAGGCAATGATGCCAATATTTAACTAATATTATTAATTATAAATTAATAGTTTATTAGGTTACTAGTGAAAGGGCGTAACCCTTCACTATGCTTCCTCAAGCCCTATAAAGGCCATCTTATTGTAATTTTATATCATCATCTAATATATTATTCCTATTTATCATTCAATATGAGAGTCATATTAGACTATTAACATCCAACCGGATACGGTTGCAGCACATCGCCATCACCATCATCATCAATGTCTTCATCATCATCACCATCTTCATCATCATCATTAACTCTAACTCTAACCCTAATTCAATTTCCTTCTATAACTCTAACCCTAACCCTCACCCAAACCCTAGCACTAAACCATCTTCTTCATCATCACCATCACCATCAACACCACCATCACCATCATCATCAACGTCTTCATCATCATCATCACCACCATCATCATCATCTTCATCACCATCACCATCATCATCATCACCATCTTCATTGCCATCACCATCATCATCAATGTCTTCATCATCATCACCATCTTCATCATCATCATTAACTCTAACTCTAACCCTAATTCAATTTCCTTCTATAACTGTAACCCTAACCCTCGCCCAAACCATAGCACTAAACCATCTTCTTCATCATCACCATCACCATCAACACCACCATCACCATCATCATCAACGTCTTCATCATCGTCACCATCATCATCATCATCTTCTTCGCTATCACCATCACCATCAACGTCTTCATCATCATCACCATCTTCATCACCATCACCATCATCATCAATGTCTTCATCATCATCATCATTAACTCTAACTCTAACCCTAATTCAATTTCCTTCTATAACTCTAACCCTAACCCTCACCCAAACCCTAGAAATAAACCATCTTCTCCATCATCACCATCACCATCAACACCACCATCACCATCATCATCAATGTCTTCATCATCATCACCATCATCATCATCATCTTCATTGCCATCACCATCATCATCACCATCTTCATCATCATCACCATCTTTATCGCCATCACCATCATCATCAACGTCTTCATCATCATCATTAACTCTAACTTTAACCCTAATTCAATTTCCTTCTATAAATCTAACCCTAACCCCCACCCAAACCATACCACTAAACCATCTTATTCATCATCACCATCACCATCAACACCACCATCACCATCATCATCGACGTCTTCATCATCATCACCATCATCATCATCATCTTCATCGCCATCACCATCATCATCAATGCATTCATCATCATCACCATCTTCATCGCCATCACCATCTTCATCAACGTCTTCATCATCATCCCCATATTCATCATCATCATTAACTCTAACTCTAATCCTAATTCAATTTCCTTCTATAACTCTAACCCTAACCCTCACCCAAACCCTAGCACTAAACCATCTTCTCCATCAACACCATCACCATCAACACCACCATCACCATCATCATCAACATCTTCATTGCCATCACCATCATCATCAACATCTTCATCATCATCACCATCTTCATCTCCATCACCATCATCATCAATGTCTTCATCATCATCACCATCTTCATCATCATCATTAACTCTAACTCTCACCCTAATTCAATTTCCTTCTATAACTCTAACCCTAATCCTCACCCAAACCATAGCACTAAACCATCTTATTCATCATCACCATCACCATCAACACCACCATCACCATCATCATCAACGTCTTCATCATCATCACCATCATCATCATCATCTTCATCGCCATCACCATCATCATCAATGCCTTCATCATCATCACCATCTTCATTGCCATCACCATCATCATCAACGTCTTCATCATCATCACCATCTTCATCATCATCATTAAATCTAACTCTAACACTAATTCAATTTCCTTCTATAAATCTAACCCTAACCTCACCCAAACCCTAGCACTAAACCATCTTCTTCATCATCACCGTCACCATCAACACCACCATCACCATCACCATCAATGTCTTCATCATCATCACCATCATCATCATCATCTTCATCGCCATCACCATCATCATCAACGTCTTCATCATCATCACCATCTTCATAATTATCACCATCTTCATCATCATCATTAACTCTAACTATAACCCTAATTCAATTTCCTTCTATAACTCTAACCCTAACCCTCACCCAAACCCTGGCACTAAACCATCTTCTGCATCATCACCATCACCATCACCACCACCATCACCACCACCATCACCATCATCATCAACGTCTTCATCATCATCACCATCATCATCTTCATCACCATCACCATCATCATTTCCATCTCTATGTTCCTCATCAACAACTCCATCATCACATCTTCTCAGTCATCATCATCATCATCTTCATCGCCATCACCAACATCATCAATGTCATCATCATCATCACCATCTTCATCATCATCATCACCATCTTCATCATCATCATCACCATCTTCATCATCATCATCAACTCTAACTCTAACCCTAATTCAATTTCCTTCTATAACTCTAACCCTAACCCTCACCCAAACCCTAGCACTAAACCATCTTCTTCATCATCACCACCACCATCCGGACACCCTTAGCTCTATCTAGACGTCCTGAATCCAATAGAGTCGACAGTTTGTCGATCGAAGCCACGATCGTCATTCTATAGCTCATTTTGTCTCGCATCCAAAAGGCCTTCAGGGACACCTGCTGGGGGCACAAAACTCCAACCGTGCAACAAAACCGGGTTCCAGGGAGTCCTGCAAGTGTGCCTAGGGAGGTTCCACCTGGGAATGATAGCCATACCTACCCGGTCGATGATTTTGCAAATTTGACCCCAATGTGCAAAAATTGCACACTCCCTCACTGAGCAAAACCCTAGTTTCCAAGATGGAACTACAAGGTGACACCCGAGCCACTGGACCAGAGGGGAGGGGCACCCCTAGAACTATTTAGACGTCCTGAATCCAACGGAGTAAACAGTTCGTCGATCGGAGCCACGGTCGTCATTCTATGGCTCATTCCATCTCGCATCCAAAAGGCTTTCAGGGACACCTATTGGATACCTACCGGGGGCATAGAACTCCAACTGTGCAGCAAAACCTAGTTCTCGGATTCCTGCAAATGTGCCTAGGGAAGTTCAAGTGGGGAACGCTAGCCATACCTGCTCGGTCGACGATTTTGCAAATTTGACCCCAATGTGCAAAAAGTGCACACTCCCTCACTGAGCAAAACCCTAGTTTCCAAGATGGACCTACAAGGTGACACCCGGGGCACTGGACCGGAGGAGAGGGGCACCCCTAGTACTATTCAGGCGTCTTGAATCCAACAGAGTCAACGGTTCGTCGATCCGATCCACGGTTGTCATTCTATGGCTCGTTCTATCTCGCATCCAAAAGGCCTTCAGGGACACCTGCTGGATACCTACCGGGGGCATAGAACTCCAGCTGTGCACCAAAACCGGGTTCCGCGGAGTCCTACAAGTGTGCCTATGGAGGTTCCACCTGGGAACGCTAGCCATACCTGCCCGGTCGATGATTTTGCAAATTTGGCCCCAATGTGCAAAAATTGCACACTCCCTCACTGAGCAAAACCTTAGTTTCCAATATGGACCTACAAGGTGACACCCAGGCCACCGGCCTGGAGGGGTGGGGCACCCCTAGCACTATCCATATGTCTTGAATCCAACGGAGTCGATGGTTCGTCGACCGGAGCCACGGTTGTCATTCTATGGCTCATTCCGTCTCGCATCCAAAAGGCCCTCAGGGACACCAACTGGATACCTTCTGGGGGCATAGAACTCCAACCGTGCAGCAAAACCTGGTTCCGGGGAGTCTTGCAAATGTGCCTAGGGAGGTTCCAGCTGGGAACGCTAGCCATATTTTCCCAGTCGACGATTTTGGAAATTTGACCCCAATGTGCAAAAATTGCATGCTCCCTCACTGAGGAAAACCCTAGTTTCCATGATGTACCTACAAGGTGACACCTGGGCCACTAGATCAGAGGAGATGGGCACCCCTAGCACTATCCGGACGTCCTGAATCCAATGGAGTCGACAGTTCGTCGATCCGAACCACGGTCGTCATTATATGGCTCATTTTGTCTTGCATCCAAAAGGCCTTTAGGGACACCTGCTTGATACCTTCCAGGGGCATAGAACTCCAACCGTGCAACAAAACCGGGTTCCGAGGATTCCTACAAGTGTGCCTAGGGAGGTTCCAGCTGGGAACGCTAGCCATACCTACCCAGTCGATGATTTTGCAAATATGACCCCAATGTGAAGGGCATGCCAATTCGCTCCAAGGGGCCATTTCTTGTCTAGAGGCCCCCCGACCTGCGTGGCCACCGTGGCAGGTCCACAATGTCCATGTGAACCTGTGGGAGGCAACGGAATCCAAGTTCGCTCATCGGTTTGGGTTCCGTGGCCCCGGAGCAAATCCTCCAAGTGTCCCTGAATGGCCCCGGGGTGCCAACTAGAATGCTCGTAGCACCCAAATCATTGCTCGGTTCGTGAATATGTTGATTCCAGTGGGTCCGGGATGCGAGGTTTCAGTAAGGGAACC
The DNA here is from genome assembly GCA_027924585.1 of Larix kaempferi. Taxonomy (NCBI): domain Eukaryota; kingdom Viridiplantae; phylum Streptophyta; class Pinopsida; order Pinales; family Pinaceae; genus Larix; species Larix kaempferi. The sequence continues at coordinate 14,108,070 of BSBM01000196.1, forward strand.
CCCACAGCGTCCCTCGAAGACTCGGAAGCGGTGGCAATGGGCCATCTCTTGATCTAGGGTTTTGCTTAGTGAGGGCCATTCCAAATTCGATTAATGGGGGCATTTCTCGTCCGGAGGGCCCTGAGCATGCGTGGCCAATATGTACAGGTCCACAATGGGCACATGGACCTATGGGAGGCTACGGAATCCAAGTTCGCTTGTTGGTTTGGGTTCCGTGGCCCCGGAGCACATCCTCCAAGTGTCCCTAAATGGCCCGAGGGTGCCCGATTAGAATGCCCATAGCACCCAAACCGTGGCTCGGTTTGTGAATCCGTCGATTTTGGTTGGTCCGAGACATTGGGTTTCAGCTACGGGACCCCCCACAGCATCCCTCGAAGACCCGAAAGCAGGTCCAATGGGCCATCTCCGCAACTAGGGTTTTGCTTAGTGAGGGCCATTCCAAATTCGCTCGAGGGGGCAATTTCTCGTCTGGAGGCACCCGGGCGTTCATGGCCACTATGGACAGGTCCAAAATGGCCACGTGGACTTGTGGGAGGCGATGGAATCCAAGTCCACTCGCCGGTTTGGGTTCCGTAGCCTTAGAGCAAATCCTCCAAGTGTCCCTGAATGGCCCTAGGATAGCCCTCACTAAGCAAAACCCTAGCTCCGGAGATGGCCCATTGGCACCACTTTCGGGTCTTCGAGGGATGATGTGGGGGGTCCCCTCAGTGAAACCTGACGTCCCAAACCCACCAGAATCGATGGATTCAAGAACCAAACCATGGTTCGGGTGCTACAGGCATTCTAGTCGGGCATCTCGGGCCATTCAGGGACACTTGGAGGATTTTCTTTGGGGCCATGGAACCGAAACCGACGAGTGGAATTGGATATTGTCTCCTCCAATAGGTCCACATGGACATTCTAGACCTTTCCACGGTGGCCACACACACCCGAGGGCCTCTGGATGAGAAATGGCCCCCTTGAGCGAATTTGGAATGGCCCTCACTGAGAAAAACCCTAGCTCCGGAGATGGCCCATTGGCATCGCTTCCAGGTCTTCGAGGGATGTTGGGTCCCCTAGTTGAAACCCAGCATCTCAGACCCACTGGAATTGATGGATTCACAAACCAAGCCACGGTTCAGGTGCTACGGGCATTCTAGTCGAGCACCACGAGGCAATTTAGGGACACTTGGAGGATTTTCTATGGGGCCATGGAACCCAAACCGGTGAGCGAACTTGGATTCCGTCACCTCGCATAGGTCCATGTGGCCATTGTGGACTTTTCCATGGTGGCCATGTATGCCCCAGGGCCTCCGAACAAGAAATGGCCCCCTTGAGCGAATTTGGAATGGCCCTCACTGAGCAAAACCCTAGCTCCGGAGATGGCCCATTGGCACTGCTTCCAGGTCTTCGAGGGACGCTGTGGGGGTTCCCCTAGATGAAACCCAGTGTCCCAGACCCATTGGAATCGACGGATTCATGAACCGAGCCACGGTTCGGGTGCTACAGGCATTCTAGTTGGGAACCCCAGGGCCATTCAGGGACACTTGGAGGATTTGCTCCGGGGCCACGAAACCCAAACCAACGAGCGGACTTGGATTTCGTCGCCTCCCACAGGTCCATGTGACCATTGTGGACCTGTCCACGGTGGCCACGCATGCCCGGGGGCCTACAGATGAGAAATGGACCCCTTGAGTGAATTTGGAATGGCCCTCACTGAGGAAAACCCTAGCTTCGAAGATGGCCCATTGGCACTCCTTCCGGGTCTTCGAGGGACGCTGTGGGGGGGTGGCCAAGCTGAAAATCGACATCCTAGACCCACCGAAATCAACAGACTTGTGAACCGAGCCACGGTTCGGGTGCTACAGGCATTCTAGTCGGGCATCCCGGGGCCATTCAGGGACACCTTGGCCCAATTAACTTGGCCCAATTACTCATGGATGCAGGATGGAGAAACTTCAGAGAGCCTTGTAACCTAATGATTTTACCACCTTCATCTACTAGGGGAATATTCTTGCAAAGATGGGTAAGCTCTTCAAGCCAGATGTATCTATTTCCCCCAAGGAGCGTTTTGTAGGTGACTTGAAATCCCTTCCAATTTTCAGCAATAAAACAACGAAGTTCAACATACAGATTTTTAGGCAAGCTTGCCAACCAATCAGACAACCGAATACAAGGAGATAACCACGCCCAAAAAATTCAAGCTAATATAAAACTCTTGTTTATCAAGATAAGGATGGAGTATGTGTACATTATGAGAATATAGATGAAGGAAGTCGCTTTGATGAACTTGTCCTCTTGCTTTCTCTAGAATGCGTTTAAAAGTAGGGAGTATTGTCCAAGCTTCTGTTGGTTTGCATAAACGTTTATTCCCAAAGCTGAAGTCACATAAAATCACTTCCTTAGCTTTTAATTGGGTGTGAATGGCTTCTCTAACTTGTGTTAGCTGTGAATAACGAGGAATATGAAAGGGAATGTACCTATAGACCCAAGTTTTCGATGATATAGGTGAATTGCCACTTATCAGATCCTGAAATGATGAACAGAAGGCTAATGGAACACAACAAAGGATTCCCTAGTTCCACTTGTTATTGAAAATGATACTTTCTCTTGACGAAACCAGTAAAAAATTTGCCTGTATTATAAATGGAAATCCTGTTACGATTTTCGTCGGAAGAAAAGCATAGATACCTACAGCCGCCATATTTCCTTCTGTAAGTCCCTCGCCCATCAAAAAAGCTAATGTAATAGCCCATTTCCCATCATCTTTCCTCTGCTCAACCCTACACTCGTTTTCCACGGGAAACCGCTACCTCCACATGTAATAACTACAGTGATTTGTCAAAAATTGATCTTCTTCTGCTAACAAATGCAAAATGAAGGATTCATTGTCATTGCTACAAGATGTTCTAAGGTCAGTTTCTCGTAACACAAAGATTGTATAAATCCTGTTAAGATTGATATGTTCCAGCTCACGAATTGAGAGCTTCTTTATCTTAGACATAAACAAAAGTGCTTTAGGATGAATATTAGAGATTTGTTTCTTTACAGCTTCAACCTTCTCAGGACGAAGGATTATAAAACGAGGCATAGATTGATGACCGTGGCTCGGATCGATGAACCGTCAACTCCATTGGATTCAGGATTTCCAGATAGTGCTAAGGGTGCCCCTCTCCTCCGGTCCAATGGCCCAGGATTCACCTTGCATGTCCATTTTGGAAATTAGGGTTTTGATCAGTGAGGGAGTGTGCAATTTTTGCACATTGGGGTCAAATTTGCAAAATCCTCCGCCGGGCACTTATGGCTAGCATTCCTAGCTGGAACCTCCTTAGGCACACTTGCAGGACTCCCCGGAACCAAGTTTTGCTGTACGGTTGGATTTCTATGCCCCTGGCAGGTATCCAGTAGGTGTCCCTGAAGGCCTTTTGGATGCGAGACGAAACAAGCCATAGAATGACGACCGTGGCTCTGATCAACGAACCATCGAATCCGTTGGATTCAGGACGTCCGGATAGTGCTAGGGGTGCCCCTCTCCTACAGTCCAGTGGCCTTGGTGTCACCTTGTAGGTACATCTTGGAAACTAGGGTTTTGCTCAGTGAGGGAGTGGAATTTTTTCACATTGGGGTCAAATTTGCAAAATCCTCCGCTAGGCACTTGTGGTGATGATGATGAAGATGGTGATGATGATTAAGAGGGTGACGTTGATGATGATGGTGATGGTGATGAAGACGATGATGATGGAGATGTTGATGAGGGACCTAGAGATGACCATGATGATGAATATGGTGATGATGATGAAGGCGCTGATGATGATGGTGATGGTGATGAAGATGATGATGATGATGATCCAGATGGTGATGATGATGGAGATGGTGATGAGGGACCTACAGATGACAATGACGATGAAGACGGTGATGATGATGATGATGATGGTTATGATGAATATGATGATGATATTGATGATGATGATGGTGATGGTGATGAAGACGATGATGATGATGATGATGATGAAGATGATGATGATGGAGATGTTGATGAGGAACCTAGAGATGACAATGATGATGAAGATGGTGATGATGATGAAGACTTTGATGATGATGGTGATAGTGATGAATATGATGTTGATGACGATGAAGAAGATGATGATGATGGAGATGTTGATGAGGAACCTAGAGATGACAATGATGATGAAGACGGTGATGATGATGAAGACGTTGATGATGATGAAGACGTTGATGATGATGGTGATGGTGATGAAGATGATGATGATGATGATGAAGAAGATGATGATGATGGAGATGTTGATGAGGAACCTAGAGATGACAATGATGATGAAGATGGTGATGATGATGAAGATGTTGATGATGATGGTGAGGATGATGAAGATGATGAGGAGGAGGAGGAAGAAGATGATGATGATGAAGAATATGATGATGATGATGATGATGTTGATGATGATGATGGTGAAGTTTGGGTGGGCCCAAAACCAAGAGAATGATTTTTTTTTAAGAGGACATGTGGGGTGGGAGGTCGAGCTCCAAAAACTCAAGCATTGACATGGGTGAGGTAGGTCTAAAGCCTCCCTCAAGGAAATTTCCAACCATTAGGTGACAATGATGAACATGTTAGTGCTACTCAATTAGATGATGAAGTAGCTCAAGACAATATGGAAGTATTCTAGCTTAGTTTTCTAGTGTTAAATTAGTGTTTTTAGGGTTAGTTTAGCTTTTTAGAATTTCTAGGGCTAGATTATGTTTGTAGGGTTATATTAGTGCTTCTAGGGTTAATCATGCATGAATAAACAATCACATGGATATAAATCATAACTTAATCATAACTTAGACATCAAATAAACAATATGAGATAACAATATCAATTAAACTATCTAAAATGAATAACATTAATTGTGCATGAATAAACAATCACATGGCTATACTATGTACCTCAGTCAATTAGGCCTTTTGGATCCTCTCGGTTTTTTATTGTCTCGAACAACCTCTCATGCTCCGCATGAGGTAGTAGGTAGCGTACCTTGTTTGATGACTTCGTTGACATTTTCTGTAGTTGGATGTTTGTACCCACTATCAAGTGTGTAAAGTGATACACCCGTGACCCTAGTCTATAATCCATGGATGTGTAGCCATTGCTCTTTGGTCCCTTTCCATCCACTGTAAGATATTCCCCCTGAAAAACCATCAAGCCAATCGGAAAGGTAATGCCTTCAATGTCCGTTAATGATGCGAGGAGGGTTTGCTTCCCCTGGATGCATCGTGCCAACCAATAATTTGTCCCAATTGCACTGTCTGTCAAAGAGAAAACTACATAGATGTGTCCTGCAAAAATGCATTTTAAGGTCATATTCCAACAAGTAGTGGTTTGATAACTTGGATAATTACAAAAACAAGGAGGGAACCGGGATATGCATGCATACATGTTTACCTGGCTGTACAAGATCAGATATATGATCATATTCATTCGAAATAGAGGACTGGCCTTCCTCTAACTGGATTGTTTCAACAACTGAACATGGGTCCACTGCAAGTGATACATGATCCCATTCATCAACCCAATCCATTGATTCGCACTCATCCCACTCACAACTACTGCAAGACCCACAAAAGTAAGGAAGTTTTCACGTACATATTTCAAATAAGGGGTTGTTTGAGCTTCGAACCGAATGAAATCTACGAGTGCCTTGCACAGTACTACAACTATAAGAACACGATCGATCTATATCAACTACATTCCAGACATTTCTGACAACATGTCCTCTACCTATTGGTATGTGTTGCTCTACGGTTCAATCTGACATTTTTTCTTTGCACCATCGAACTATGGATTCGGCATTCCGAATATGAGGGCCTCCCATTCACCTCATCTCCACCCTTCGTAGGGAAGTTTTGAGACATGCTCCAGCCCCGTTGTGCTCTCCCTTTCCATGCCTGGCCTCAAAATAGTTCCATACATGCAGTACATCATAAGTCTTGTGCAAAATACTCAACCACTGGAAAACACGTGCATTTTTGAACTGGCCTGCACAACCATATGACCATATCCAATGCTGATCCATATATATACCTCTCTCCTTCAGCTGATCATATAAAATTTTGAAGCAATGCTGCACATAATGCAGGTCGTGGCACTTGTCGTCACTGATGTAGAAGTTGGCCTCTTTCAATATTATCCTCATGTCGTTGCTGCTCTCTGGCACGTGCCTGTATGTGATATGGACCATTATGCTAACTTGGTCTAAATGGTAGTATTGACTTTGAATCTCATTATGTGGCTATAGGGTGTAGTTTTCCGCAAAGTCCACAACCGACAATATTGTGCCCTTGGGAAAGGTGTCCCTACACTGTCTGTACTATTCATCCTGCCATTGTGCTACATGGACGTGCTGTACATAATGCTCGGTGTTTTGGTATAATTCCTTCATGGATTTACAAAATTGTACCTGGTGCCACAAAACCAAGGGCATTAATACAACGTGACATTTTCAATCTGAATATATATGTACAAATTCCACATGTACAATATGAAAGTATGCAAACTTAGATTACATGTGACTTCACCAATGCAATTTTTTTGCTTTCCTTCAAACTATCTACTTGATATGTTAGGTACTGGAAGTTCTGCATTTTTACTGACATCCTCCCAAATTCGTGCTCTGCGGTTGTGTGGATGCAGCGGCTCAATAATGCAAATCCACTGCAACTGGAACATGTCCCATATAAACATGATCTTTTATAATATTTTTGTCCTTCAGGTCTTGGACACATTATGCTATGTATAAATTCTTTGGATGCATTAGGTGGTTGTAACGATGGACAGTCCTGCACAATGTTAGTATGCAAACCACAAAATATATGTCTATATGTATCATAATAGTACTCAAATTCTACATGGTATCTACAACAACATGTATTGCGATCAGTGCAAATTCTAACATACCAGGGTTTGCATTTTTCAAAGGACCTTTGGCCCAAGTTCAATTGTGTGTGCTCATTCTTGAACCTCTCATAGAGTTTTGTTTGTGTCGTGTCAAGGAAGTGCTTGAAATGGGGTTCACCCCCCCTAACACATTTTCTCAAATTTAAGACATCTCTTTGATTTGATGACGGTCTAGTGTTATCATGCCAAAACGTTTGCACTAGTTCTTTAACAACATCAATGAGCTTTATGTCTGAACGAGGTAACCTACCAACAAAGGCCCAACAATCTTTTTGGCCTAGGGTCTCAAGTTTTTCTCTAACGGAAGAATACTTTTGAAGAGTCTTTCTATCTACTTTAAAGATTTTACATGTGTATGATAGTAGGTGACGTTGCCTTGTGGATTTGTCTACAATCGATTCCGACAGTACACGACGGGCTGCATTAAAATCTTTTGTACAAGAAGTTTTTCCAATCAAATTAAATGCAGATTGTAGATTTCTAACTACATGATTGTTGGCCTTTGAACTTCTAACTACCTTTATGCCCAAAATTCTCCTAACATGAGCTAGACAATGTGATTTTAACAAAGCAAGAAACAATTGACATTTTGCTGCATCGATTTTGGATTCAAAAAAATCTTTGATTATCTGGCTACAATGGAAATCAATAGTGCATTTGGGCATCTTAACTTCAAGTCCTGAAAATGAAATTTCATCCACATGAATACATCTGGGAGTTCTTCGTCGTCCGGTTGATAGTCGAGGCAAGGGAATCAGCAAGGAAGTACGAGTCTCGTCAATGATTTGTTGTGGCCCTTCGTTCACAAATTGGTCCTGCAAGGGAGTTTGTTCGCCATGTGTGTGCTCTTCTTGGGGAGGTTGCTAGTTAAGAACTTGTTCAACATCCATCCCTTCATACTCGACATCAGGCAAGATTTGATTGACTTCAACCACTTAGTCATTGCTTGTTGATGGATCTAAGGCACTAACATTTTGATTTCTGTGGTTTTGCATGTACAACCTGGCATTTTCTCTTATCTCATGGGCCTTTTCAGGGGGCAGCCGCGTCCTTCTAGACTTTATTTTATTATTACGTCTATTGCCCATATTCAATGCATTTTTTGGAAAAAACAAAAATATGACCCCTGCAAGAATGAACAACAAACAAGATATTAAAACTCGAAGCATTCATGATTATTAAAGCTCAATGTAGCAATTGATTATGTACAACAACATCTAGGGGGAGATGACAATGAAGATGAGGAGGAGGATGCATATGATGATGATGGTGATGATGATGAATATGTCAAGACTATGATGACAATGGTGATGATGATGATGATGATGATGATGATGATGATGATGGAGATGTTGATGAGTAAGGGGGAGATGCAATGAAGATGAGGAGGATGATGCAGATGATGATGATGATGGCGAAGATGATGATGAATATGTCAAGATGATGATGCTGATTGTGATGAGGACATGGTGATGACGATGATGAACATGATGATGATGAGGAAGGGGGAGATGAAAATGAAGATGAGGAGGATGATGTAGATGATGTGGATGATGGTGAAGATGATGATGTTGATGATGATGCAGATGATGATGATGATTGTGAAGATGATGATGAATATGTCAAGATCATGATGACGATAGTGATGAGGACATGGTGATGATGATGATGAAGATGATGATGATGAGGAAGGGGGAGATGACAATGAAGATGAGGAGGATGATGCAGATGATGAGGATGATGATGAAGATGATGATGAAGATGATGATGATGTTGTTGATGATGATGATGATGATGATGATGATGATGATGATGACAAGATGATGATGACGATGTTGATGAGGACATGGTGATGATGATGATGATGGAGATGTTGATGAGGAAGGGAGAGATGACAATGATGATGAAGAGGAGAATGATGACGATGATGAGGAGGATGATGATGATGATGGTGAGGATGATGATAATGACGGTGATGATGAAGAAGAGGACAATGATGATGATGATGATGAGGATGATGGTGATGAGGATGATGATGGTGATGGTAATGGTGATGATGATGATGATGATGAAGATGTTGATGATGATGATCGTGATCATCATCATCAACATCTTCATCATCATCATCATAATCACCATTACCATCACCATCATCATCCTCATCACCATCATCCTCATCTCCATCATCATCATCTTGTTCATCATCATCGCCATCATGATCGTGATCATCAACATCACCATCTTCATCACCATCATCATCATCATCCTCATCACCATCATCCTCATCTCCATCATCATAATAATCCTCATGACGTTGATGATGATGATGATGAATATGGTGATGATGATGATGATGAAGATGAATATGGTGATGATGATGATCACGACGCTGATGACACTGATAATGATGATGAAAATATGGTGATGATGATGATGATGATGGTGATGATGATGAAGATCATGATTATGAATATCATGATGATGATGATGATGATGATGATGATGAATATGGTGATAATGATCATGATGATGAATATGATGATGAAGAGGAGGACGATGATGATGATGAGGATGATGGTGATGATGATGATGGTGATGAAGATGATGATGATGATGATGAATATGATCATCATCAGAACCATCATCATCATCATCATAATCATCATCATCGTCATCATCATCATCTGATTCATCATCATGATCATCAACATCTTCGTCATCATCATCATCATTAAAATCATCTTCGCGTCATCATCATCTTCATTAAAGTCATCATCATCACCATCATCATCATCACCATATTCATCATCATCATCATTATCATATGATCATGGTCACGATCATCATCATCATCATCAAGATCATGATGAAGATGGTGATGATGATGATGGTGATGGTGATGATGACGAAGATGATGATGATGATGATGATGATGACGATGATGATGAATATGATCAGGATGATGATGACTAATGGAGATGATGATGATGATGATGATGAATATGCAACGCATCATCCTCATCATCATCCACAACATGATCATCATCACCATCATCATCGTCATCATCATCATCCTCATCATCATGATCATCTTCATCATCATCTTCATCATCATCCACAACATGATCATCATCACCATCTTCATCATCGTCATCATCGTCATCATCATCATCATCATCCTCATCATCATCCACAACATGATCATCATCACCATCTTCATCGTCATCATCATCATCATCATTGTGAGGACGAGGATGATGATGACTAATGGAGATGATGACATGATGATGATGATGTTGATGATGAAGATGATGATGAATATGCAGCACATCATCCTCATGATCATGATCATCTTCATCATCATCAACACCATGATCATCATCATCAACTTCATCATCATCATCATCATCATGATTGTGAGTACGAGGATGATGATGATGATGGTGGTGATGATGATGATGATGATGATGATGATGATGATGACAATGGTGGATAATGATGACTATGAGTACGATGATGAAGATGATGATGATGAAGATGAATATGATCATCATCATATTCATCATCATCATCTTCATTAGTCATCATCATCATATGATCATGGACACGATCATCACTATCTTCGTTATCATAATAGTCATCTTCATCTTCGTCATCATACTCGTCATCACCGTCTTCCTCATAATCATCATCATCATTGACATATTCATCATCATCTTCGTATCATCATCATCATCATCATCTTCATCATCATCATTGATGATGAGGATGATGATGACGATGACGAAGATGTTGTTCATGATGAGGAGGAGGAGGAAGAGGGTGATGATGATGATGATGATGATGTTCATGTTGATGATAAAGATGATGATGAATATGCAGCACATCATCATCATCATCATCATCATCATCATCGTCTTCGTCTTCGTCTTCATCTTCATCATCATCATCATCGTCATCATCTTCTTCTTCATGATGATATGATGATGAGGATGGTGGTGGATGATGATGAATATGAGTACGATGATGATGATGACTAGTGGAGATGATGATGATGATGATGTTGATGATGAAGATGATGAGGAATATGCAACACATCATCATCATCAACAACATGACCATCATCATCAACTTCACCATCATCATCATTGTGAGGACGAGGATGATGATGAGGATGTTGAAGATGATGATATTATGATGATGATGATGATGGTGGTGGTGGTGGATGATGATGAATATGAGTACGATGATGAAGATGATGATGTTGATGATGATTATGATGATCATCATCATCATCAAAATCATCATATTCATCATCATACTCATCTTCATTAGTCATCATCATCACCATCTTCATCTTCATCATACTCGTCATCCTCATCATCATCATCATGTGATCATGGTCGTGATCATCGTTGTCTACATCATCATAATAGTCATCTTCATCATCCTCATCATACTTGTCATCCTCATCATCATTATCATCATCGTCATCATCGTCTTCGTCATGATGATGATGATGATCATGATCGTGATCATGATGATGATGAAGATGGTGATGATGATGATGATGATGATGACGATGATGATGATGATGACTAATGGAGATGATGATGATGATGAAGAATATACAGCACATCATCATCATCTTCATCATCATCCACAACATGATCATCACCATCTTCTTCATCATCATCGTCATCATCATCATTGTGAGGACGAGCATGAGGATGATGATGATGATGATGATGATGACGATGATGATGAAGATGATGATAATGATGATGATTAATGGAGATGATGATGATGATTATGATGATGATGATGATGATGATGATTAATGGAGATGATGATGATGATGATTATGATGATTATGATGATGTTGATGATGAAGATGATGACAAATATGCATCACGTCATCCTCATCATCATCATCATCTTCATCATCATCAACAACGTGATCATCATTATCATCTTCATCATCATCATCGTCATCATTGTGAGGACAAGGAGGATGATGTTGATAATGATGATATGATGATGATGGTGGTGGTGGTGGTGGATGATGATGAATATGAGTACGATGATGAAAATGATGACGATGATGACGAATATGATCATCATCATCATCATCATCAACATCATCATATTCATCATCATCATCATATGATCATGGTCACGATCATCATTGTCTTCGTCATCATAATCGTCGTCTTCATCATCCTCATCATACTCGTCATCGCCATCTTCTTCATCATCATCATCATCATCATCATCATCTTCATATCGTCATCATCATCATCATTGATGATGATGATGATGATGATGATGATGACGAAGATGTTGTTGATGATGATGACGATGAGGAAGAGTGTGATGACGAAGATGATGACGATGATGATTATGATGGTGGTGGATGATGATGAATATGATGATGATATTGATGATAATCGTACTCATCATCAACATCATCATCATCATCACCATCAATGGTGATGATGAGGATGATAATGATGATGATGATGACGTTGACGATGAAGATGATGATGTTGACGATGACAATGATGATGAGGAAGAAGAGGGTGGTGACAATGAATATGATGGTGTTGATGATGATGATGATGATGATGATGATGAAGATGATGATGACGATGATGATGATGATGAAGATGATGGTGATGATGGTGATGAGGATGAAGAAGATGATGATGATGGAGATGAAGATGTTGATGATGATGACAATGGTGATGAAGATTATGATGATGATGATGAAGAAGATGGTGATGATGAAGAAGATGTTGATGAGGAAGGGGGAGATGACAATGATGATGAAGATGTTGATGATGATGGTGATGGTGATGATGATGATGATTAGATGATGATCATGAAGATTATGATCATGAATATCATGATGATGATTATCATCAGTATCTTTATCATCATCATCATCATCATCTTCATCACCATCATGATCACCATCCTCATCACCATCATCCTCATCACCATCATCATCATCATCATCATCATCATCACCATCATCCTCATCATCCTCATCATCATCTTCATCACCATTGTAATCATCATCAAAATCTTCATCATCATCACCATCACCATCATCTCATCATCATCATCATCATTGTCATCTCCCCCTTCCTCATCAACATCTCCATCATCATCATCTTCTTCATCATCACATCTTCATCAACTTTATGTATCCCCTTGACAAAGAAAATTAAATAAACCATATAAAGGGCTACAATAATGCGTATGCGCACCTATGCGTGAGTGTGATTATGTACGTGTGCGTGCATTTGCGCGTGCGAGTATGTTCGTGCACACGTGTTGGAATCCAAATTGTTTTTGGCGCCCTTGCAGGATTGGAATTAGCTTCGGATTGCACCTTTAGGATCGCTCTGATTTATCTATGATTTATGGCAGAACACATCAAATGCTGTAACTTTCTGTTTTTCACAACTAGTTCCGCATGTGCTCCATGAGTGCACTGTAGATGAAATTGCAAAAACTTGTCGAGCTCTGTGTGCAGATTCTAAATATATAATTTTTTAATAGATATGTTGTTGTTTTCTATTTTTAATTCATTTTTAACTGCACTCATGTCAAATTTGTAAAAAACATAGGTCATTTATTTCGCCTATAAATTTTGATTGGCTTACCTATTTCGAAAACGGAAAAGAACCCGCACAACAGCACGAAAATACCTACAACCTAAAAAAATAAGTGTTTTGATTATTTTTAGACATGATATGGTGGCTCAACACTTGACCATGTCATTTTAAGGCTTCACTGACTTCGGTAATTTAAAAAAAATATAAAATTGGCTTTTAAAATTTTGGAAAAATAGCCCCGCACAAGATTCGCCTGTTGCCTACGCCTCTACATATTTTTTTCTTGTAAATTGAAAATTTACATAGCAAATAGGTGGCTCAACAAAAACATGTGCATTATGTTTGAGAAAAAAAAAACATACCAATCTTCGAATAATGACATTTTTGGGTGGTTATACCACTTTTCCATAAATAAAAGTTATATATTCCGGAAGGCCATCCGTTTTTCTACGTTTCATCTTTTTACACCGAATCCGAAAACGTTGTGTAGGTACCTCTAATAATTCATTTTAATGATAATATTTTTGTTTTTCCAGAATGTCATTGCAACTAACGTGTCATAATTGGGTATCATTACCTTGCACCAACCCATTAGTGTTACAAAATGAGTAAATGACAATCCATTGCAACTCAGGTCATAACAAAATATTTGTTGATTCTATAATGGACCCGAGGCATTCAAACTAAACCTTCGTGGGTACGAGTCTAAACCATGTGAATAAATGGCTTGAAGTTGAACACAATAAGACACTATTGATTATCAATCATTGGTGTAGACCATTAACAAACATGAGCCAACTCACCGATAATGATAATGAGCAACAATGTACCTAGTACAATATAACAAGTATCAATAAATGAGTTGATGTCAATCACCTATAAACTCTAAGGATCAAGGAACATTGATGTATTCCCACTATCAGTAGCAAGGAAATCAACCACTAATGACTGTAAGTTCCAAAGTATGAAAAATAACTCTAGATCCCTATCCCAAAATATATGAGCTATAGTCAAAGATAAGTGATCCGCTAGAAGGAGGGAATTAAGGCATACCCTATCATCCAACATGAGGTATAGTATAAGGCCAAAGATTTGGAAAAGAAAACTCGTTGATTTTGAAAGGTACTTGACATACGGGAAGGCCCACATGCAAAGTCAATAATTTTGAGGAGTGGTTGACACATGTAAAAAACATCCCTTGAACAAGAGCACAATACAATAAGTGACTAAGGCGGCATAGACTCAAGAATGAAAATAATATAAGTTTGTGACATATGAGACATCGACATACTTCTCCATAATGACTAGAAGAATAACTAACCGAGAGAGATAATATATAAACAAGTTCGGTTTCCTAAATCCATACTAAAAATCCAAATTGTTGAGATAAATACTAAAAAACAATCTTCTTTGCTCAATGGCGACATGAATACTGCTAGATATAAGTAATAATTGACTCTTTCCCATTTGTCTTTTTGGAATATTTGAATTTTTTCTCTTTTTCATATTATATAAAAGACTAAAAAAAAATAATAAAAGAATGTTAAAATACATAGGAGAAAATGGGTGTCATAGACAACGAACTAGTTCCAAGTGCAAGGAACAAACCTATTCTTAATGAAAGGAGCATGAGCAGGATAAGGACACTTAGGGTGTGTTTCCTCCAAGTAAATAGGTGTCATGTCGCAAAGGCAAAAGTAATGCAAGGCTCAATAGTTTAAGAGAATGCAATTGAGGATTATTATCAATATTAAGCTCGAAGGAAACATTAGGCTTGAAAGTGCAAGCAAGAAAGATGCAATGCATTTACAACTTAAACACAAAAAATATGGTGATATTCCCTATAGGAAAATGGCCAACAAATAAGAGGGAGAATAAAAATGAGTCTTCAACGCAAAGTCAAGAAACACTACCAAATGACTCTTGATCCTAACATACATCAACACAAGTACCACAAGTTGGAAAGGGTCTAAACTATGATACCCATGTAAAGGGAAGGCTCTATTGTGGAAGAAACAACATATAAATGTGGAAAATGGTTAATGTTGCAACTCCGCAAAACAAATCCCAAGGTTTTTCAAAACTGATCAAGATAATTCAAAATGCAATGAAAGGATGACATATCCTATATGCCAGTTAATGAAAACAATACTTGTCGATATAACATTATGTCCAAAAAAAATCATCATCCTGTATAAAAATCCAATAGAATATGCCATCTAAACCTTAAAATAGAACCACAATTAGTCCCCAAAACAAATAAATATCCAAACTATAGAAAAATGGGTAAAATAAAATATATAATTAGCGAAAATTTTCATGTTTAACCATTTCATTTGCAATTTGGGAAATTTTGAGTTTTGAGAGTGGAAAGAAACTCAATCTTCAGTGGGTGATTTTTCGATTTGTGAGAGACTAATCGACTTGCTGTCAGATCTAGGTAAAAGGTATTCACCTCTCCTTTCATTTAATTCCATTTTTATTATTTTTCACTTCAATTTTCATTTTACAAAAAATACTTAGAAAAAGTGGCATACACGGGCTACTATGGTGCATAGGGAATATGACCTACTTCATGCATGCCTAAATATACTACAAGGAACATATATACATGCCTATCTACAAATCAGGATGCATATGAGTGTGTAAGGGTTGAAATTTGAGTTTTGAAGTAAAAAAAGTGCTTCTTTGTGGTGGTAAGGTGATTGAGTGGAGGGAGAGGGAGCATGAGGACATTGACAATGAAATTATTGAAGAAACCAAAGCGATGAAAGTGCTTCAAAATTGTGGTTTGAAAACACTATTAGAGGTAAACAATATGTGCACAAAAAATGCTTCCTACAACTACTGATGGGGTATTGGGATCGTAAAGCCAATGCCTTTATGTTAGATGGACAACCTATACAAATATAGTTTGAGGACATTAATATCTTTTCATTAATAGAGTTACTATTTATTTTCATTAATAGTCTTATTTTACTCTTTGGATTGAAGAGCATCCAATATTGCATTTAGTTGACACACTTGCTGGAGATTTTTTAACCCTACATCCTCATATCGAATGGGTGAATTGATACCTTCATTTGGTTCCTTTTCATTTGGGTAATTCACGCTTGATTCTTCCTTTTCATTTTCATCATCATTTATTGAGAGGATAATTTTTTTGCCAAAAAGGTTGTTTGACCCTTGCGACTCCACTAGTTGATTAGAATAGGACTCCACTAGTTGATTAGAATAGGAGCTCCCATACACTTCTAGTAGCCCATTGTTAACCTCTAATTGAATTGATGCTACTTTGTCCGACATCCTTCCCAATACCTTTCTATTAATTTTTTTTTGAAAGATCCATGTAAATATACTTTAAAACAATATTTCGTAATCATTTAAGATCGTTTATATTAATTTTGCTTCATAAATTGAGCGAGATGCACTAAATAAATTGGTTTCGAGATCCTTATTCACAATTTGTCAAATAGAAAATATCCAAGTAAATCCATGGACAAAAGGCTAAGAAACGTATCCTAGGGTTCTTAGAATCTTGTACCGAGGCAAAATCCCATGGTTGGAGCCGATGTTATAACATGTTAGTTTTATTAGGAAATGGGTTTTTGTTTTATATTTATATATACTCGTATGGAAAAACCTTATATTAAAAGGCCACTTGGTAAGTTTCCAATGGATAAATCTAGCCATCACTTCTAAACTTTGATCATTGATGCACATTGTATTGTAGAGCCCTTTCACAACACATTTTAATGATGTACTATTCCTCTGAAAAGAACACGATGGTGACACTTGTCACCGATCCAACTATTTGGAGCTATAGAAAAAGGTTGCAAATATTATTTTCTAGCCTCAGAAACCACTTTTGAAACCAACTGGTAAAGAGAGATGGTGCAATAAAAATGACGGGTAATGGTCTCATTGTTTATTAAATCCCACACTATTCTTGAAATGAAAAACAGAAACATGGAAAGGTTTGGTAAGAGGTTTTAATTTTGAATTCAAATTTTTTATTAGCCTATCTATGTTGTTTCTAATACATTTCTTCTATTTCGGTGGTGAATATCAAAGCTCCATTTGTGTCAAGAAAGCAAACCACCCTAGTAATTCACTAAATTTCTTTAAAATATCATTGTGTTAGCACTAGTAAGCATAATCTCTACCTTATACTCATTTGTTTCTGAAAATAAATGAAACATTGAGGGTTTAAATTTGAGTTGCAATAGTTAAATTGTCTGGTAAAATTCACCCAGAATAAGTTTGGGATAGTCCAGAGGGCCTGGTAACATGTCCGTAGATACTGATATTTTTATCAATATTTTAGAGAATGTTTTCAACCCCAGTTATTCTCTTCCCACATTAAATCCTCTGCGGATTGCTTTTGATAAACATGTACAAGGTTTTTATGTCTTGGGGGCCTCTTGGGAGTGTGGTTTAAACCAATGTATTCTTCCTCCTATATTTTCCATGCTAGATTTCATTATGTGTTCTGAATGCTACAATTATGTAACTCATTATTTCTTTTTCTGTGAGGGAACATGCGATGTTTTTTCCATATCTCCTACTACCTTTGTTGATATGTTAAACCTACCTAAGTATCAGCTATACAAATCAGACAAAGAGTTGATTCATCTATTCAAGGCTTTATCTCCTAAAGACCAGAACAATTTGATACTTCAGTGGAATCCTAAATTGATAGAGAACAAAGATCCTAAATTGCCCCTACAGTGGCATGTCTTCCCAAAATATTTCCAGTGCCTTGTTACTATTCTTTCTTTGGTTTTGGGGGTATGATGACGACTTGATTATGTTTGAATTCATCATTAGCCTGATTAGCCAAATCTTTGTTTTGGCAAAAAATCAAGTTTTGAGGTTTGACTTTGCTTCATTCATATCAAATGATATTTGTGAGAAGTTCTCTGGTTTTTCCTCTTTCAATTTTTATAGATATCAATCATATTTGATTTACTTGATATTGTAATTTCAATATCCTCAATTTGAGCACCTCTCATTAAGAATATTAGGTAATGTGTTTACTGTCACTAAATGGACTCAAATAATGGCTCCTTCTGCTCATGGTTTTAAGCCATTTATGGATACTTTTATACTTGATGTCCATAAGATTGTTCACAATGTTTATGTAGTTATAATGCCAAAGGAATTTTGAGGCTTGCTGCAACTTAGTCTTGGTCTTGAATGGAGAGTGGGAGATTGGTTCTTATATCTTGATTGCCCTATATTGAGAATTTATGGGTTTGAACGATGACCTTATAATTTATTTGTTTATCTATTACTCAAATTATTTTCTCTAGCATATGCTAGTTAGTGATGCAACTCATTTTTCAGTCAAGAAACAAAAGGCCACTTATTCCCTACCTCAATAGATTACTTCTTTTATGATTAAGAATAAGTATTCTTTAGAAACCATAGATCAGGTTCTACAATCATTAAAGTTATAAGTAGTAGAATCTTTTCCTTATTATCTACATAAGATTATTTAAAATTTGGGTTTTATTCAGATCTACAGAGTATGTATCAAATAATGATCTAGTACTACCTTGCATTGTTAGCAAATCAAGATGATTGTGGAAATTACTTACATGAGAAATAAATTCTCGAAGAAGGTTAGGTTATAAGAGAAGTATATGGCTCCCAAATAGTTACTAATTGTAGGGAGGAAATTATCATTTCTAAGGACACAAGAAATGAAAAGGATGTATCATATGAAGAAAGTGAAAGAGGTAAGAGGAAAATTGATGAAGTGTTGGGGTTGATGGAAAACAAAAAAGCCCAAATTTGTGGAATCCCTAAATATGGATGATAATAACGAAGAGGAAAAAATTTCGACAAATTACTCAAACATGCAATCCATGTGGTATAATAAACCACCAAAGAAGTATTACAGGATCCCTTTTTGGAATTCATTTATCCATCTTCTACCGAAATGAAAACCATGGTAGAAAGAAGCTTGGATATGGAGTTTTCTTTTGTAGAAAATAATTATGCCAAATTTCTGGTCAATGAAATATTGAAAATTACAGAGCTTAGTCCTAGGTTAATAACAACCATGGACAAATAAAATAAGTATATTAATTTGATGTTCATGCATACAAATAGGACCAAGGAGATTCAACAATGACAGAAAGTTGAGTTAAAGAAAACCATGGTGCAGGTTTATTTGGATCAAATGAATGCAATTGATATGGTCAGGACAAATTACAAGCTTTACAAATATGTGATAGGACATAAGTGATTATGTAGGAAGAAAGAATATACACTATGAAAAATATTATTTTTTCAACACAGGAAAAATGTTGCACTATGAAATCGTAAGCAAAGTAATTCAAAGAAAATTTTAATCCCCTTGTAGAGATAGGTATCCCATCCCTATGGAAAAAGGATGGTCTTTCATATTCATTCAATGTTTATGAAGATACATTTAAAAATAAGAAAATTATGTTCTAGATTTAGTCCAACATTTTCCATCTCTAGATGGAAGGATTATTAGAGAAATTTTGTTCAATGATTTTGAGTTGTTAATTTCTTTGAAAATTTTACATATGCAAGAAGAGTATTTAAGTTTTAAAATTTTCATTGAAATAGATATTTCCTATAGGAAAATGCGACAATTCAATTATTTGAAAGGGGAGGATTGGAATCTAATTTATCGACTCATACCACATTAGCAATATACCATGCTTATGCAACAATCCATGTCAACAATGTTGGAATCGATTCAATACTAAGAGGACGGGGTGAATCAATATTAGCACAGGGATCATCATTTTTTACCATCTTTAACATATTAGTCTTAAATTAAACTTGATGTTTAGCGATGCATCCAACATAAAAAAAATCATTCATCCATATATGCACCAACACAAAGAACGCATAACACATGAATTTTGACATGGAAACCCAAATGGGAGAAAAACACAGAATTCTCTTTCGTAATGAAAAGAATACCTTCAAGGAAGCACCAAATTCCTATATTTACCAACAACAACGAAAAGGAGGCACCAACCCCCTGGTTTTACATGCACCAACCTAAAGGAAGCACCAACTCCCTATGTTATTCAGCACCAACTAGAAGGAGTATACAACCCCCTTTCTCCTTGTCCCGTCCTACCACCTAGATATCCAATATATGATTCTGACTTGCTGAACATCCAACTCACGCACGCTTCTGATCTTCTGATATTAATTCTGTTGTGTGCAACCTTCGTATGCATATGATTCACTGTCACTGTGCTGCATACATCACTTGAATTCTCATACCTCTCAATTCTATACTTCTGTTGATGTATCACTTCATGTATTGTGTGCTTGATGATCCTGCAATTTGTGCTAAGGTATTCTCTATCGATCTGCTACTATGCAACTACACTCACCAACTAATATTGTGCTTTCAATTGATAGTTTGTTGTTATGAAATAATGCACTAGTAATAGATGGAACTGTGCAATTACTAATGTGTATGTTCTATTTAAGTGCCACACTATTTTCGACAATCCGCAATATTCCCTGCATCAATTGATTTGTCCTTTCATTTTAACACACTTGTCTCAAATCATACTCATCTTGACGTGCTCACTAGATCCTACTACTGCTCTATTGTCGCGAATTTCATTTCATTTCAGGAATTTGATAATTTACTGTATGATCTCCTATTGAATACAACCATTTCACTCCCAAAACCACATTAGCATTAGCAACATCAACCACATAAAAACTATCAACAAAAGTATAGTTACCTACGGTGATTTGCAGCTTTGGAACCCATGTTTTGCATTGCATTGCGTTGTGACCGGGAATGACAACTGTGAAGCCATCAAATGGTTCAATAGGTATCTTTCTTTTCTCCACCATCTCTGCATCAATGAAGTTATGGGTGGCTCCTCCCTCTACCAAAATTGAAGTTCTTTATCCTTGTACCACACCTTTGCATCAGATAGTATGATAACGAGGTACTGCTGAAAGTACTTCCATTCTTGCTTTATCCGGTGAAGGCTGATTTTCTTCTTGTCTTTCCTCTTCTACTGCTATCTCATATGATTCTTATTGATATGAAATATGTCCATCTTCATCCATGCCCCCATCATACCCCTCATTATCAGAAAATACTTCAGGTATTGAGCCTTTCCTTTAGTACATTTGTGCCCTGGTGTCCATGGTTGGAAGCATGTGAAGCACAGTTTCTTTTTTCGAAGTTCATCCCAGTTTAGTCCTTCTTTTTTACTCCTTTCAAATGAATCTCTTTGCCAAGGTTTCTTATCATATCCATCCCTTTTCCAAGGTTTCTTTTCAAACTTGTATCTAGGCTTGGGAGGAAATCTTGTTCTAGGAAGCACATTTTGGAGATCCCTAGTCAAGCTCATTGCATCTTTTAATGTTTGGCTTGTGGGATTTGACCAAACCTCTTAAGGGTTCATCCAAACCTTCAATGAAAAGTAATACTAATCTTCCCATAGATACATCAACCACCTTGACTGATAATTTTTGAAAGTCCAACATATATTCAGTAGGGGACCCAGTTTGCTTCAATTGAGCTAGTTTTTTGAAAGGCAATTTTGGATCTTTTTGTTCAAATCTTTCTAGTACCCTGTCAACAAATTCTCCATATGTTTTAACCTGATTATGACCCAAGGTTTTCATCCCATGAAACCACCATTCATTGGCATCTCCTTCCAAATGCAAAATGGCCATTGTTTATGCATCCTCTTCCAACATAGGATTTAGCTGAAAATATACATCCAATTTTCGCACCCAAGTGTTAGCAGAATTTTGAGAAGAACCATCAAAAGTAGGAAGTGACATTTTTCCAATAGAACTATTTAATTCTTTTTTTTGGAATGGACTCCTATTCTCCTCCCTCCTTTTAATTTTTTGTATAGCATCAATGTAGTCACTGAGTGGTACACCTCTTTTCCACCCCTCATTCAAATCATTCCAATCGTTTACTAGTTTCTTATAATCCACCTCAATATTGGGTTGTTCTTTGGGTGTGAGAAATTTAGGTGCAGTATGCCTTTGTGTGCTTTGAAATTCATCATGTCTATTATGTGGTCCTGTGCTTGAAAGAATATGTTCACTCCTTTTTATCTTTTCCCCTGAATGTGAACCACTGTTATCTCCTATCATCCCTTTACCTGAAAGTTGGCTACCCAACAATTCGAAACTTTTCATCATTTGTTTATTCATCTCTAGCATAACCATTTTAATTCCATCAAAACATTGTTTTAAAGCTTCAATAAATTCCTCCTTATGTCTTAATTTTTCCTCCTCCTCTCTACCCATTGTTTTAGAAAAAAGCTCTTTTTCAGCTACTATCTCTTCTTCAACCAATACTTCTTCAACTACTGATTCAAAGGGTGGGGGTTTATTTGTTTGGATTCTTGTTAATACCATAAGGTGCCAATACCATGCTATGATACCACTTGTAATATCCCTTTTTCAAAATTTTAAGAAAATGCCCAATTTTCCACTTTTTCCCCAATTTCGACCTTTGACTAGTTTTGATGCCTAGGTCTCAATTTTGGTCGAAATGGTCCCAAATCTTCAGGGAAGGTGTATTAATGATATTAGGAATTAAATATGATGTTCAATGATGATATATTTCCACCAAAAGACCTCTGAAAACTCTCTTAAGATTCTGGTTCAAGTATGCAATTTTACTAGTAATTTGGGGTTCAAATCCCCCGGGGGTAAGTACTGAAAATAGCTTCCCAAATACCTCCAAAACCACTCGAATTTATGAAAATAGGGAGGGGATGTTTCAGTTATTTTATTAAGGTACCAAATTCATCATTAATTAGTTATAATATCTGTTCCAACCCTCTCCCAAACAACAGTAAAAACCACTAATTCGACCCTTGGGGAAATGGCACCAAATCTTCTTCAAATGCAAATAAACTGAGTATAATGGATTCAAATTCTCAAGTACTGAATATGAAACTTGTAATACACATAAATGTCAGTCCATTAATCACAAATATATCAGAGAAACGTTCATTTATTCAAAATCATCATCATTATAATGGCATACATCAATGTAGTGGGGAAATGGACATTGTTTGCTCATTAATCTTCATTTTTACATAAAACCACATGGTATTTCGACCTGAGACTTTATTAAGGTGAATAAAAGAGTATATAATGCTATTACAATAATAAATACATCAATAGAAGCTCTCCCAAGAAGCACAAGGGCTCACCAAAAACGCCCTCCCTCAAGGAGCATGAATATGCCTTCAAAATTGGAAATGGTTGAGAGATGGTGTTGCACTAAAAAAAACCACGAGCTGCCCTATAGATGATACCTTCAAATAAAACTCCATTAAATTTCCATGAATTACCTGAGTGGCCTCTCTAAACACCAACTTGGATGGGAATCTTTCACCCTTGAAATTGGCTAAGGCAAGAAACTAGTCATCCACTAGCTCTCTCTTCACAAATGCAATTTTTCTCAAATCATCAAAAGCCAGTCTCATACTTGATTTCTACATTTTATAACTAACATTAGCCTTATAAGGGTCTAAATCCTCTCAATAGCTTCAAGATATTTCCACTTAGGAAATATTCCACATTTGCCACTTGTCTCCTAGTTCCAACCTTCCATCTTCTCCCAAATTCGAATTTGAGTCTCTTTGGCTTCTTCCACTCCTATGAGTGCCTTCCTTGAGCCTATTTTTGGGGCTGACATGTCATAATGGTCAGATGTCAGAGGTCAGGTCTGCAATTTGTCATAGTTGTCATAGATTCTCCATCATTGGTGTCATAGGTGCTAGGGAATCTTGCCCAAGTGTCCACAAACTTCCAATTTGACTCTTTATCTTCCATGGAGGTTAACAATCCATCCCAATTAGACCTAACATGATCAATTCCATGTGTTATGATTTACCAACTCACCCAAGAGTGTTCACCTTCCCATGAATTCGAATTGGCAAGAGAGAGATACCATGTGTCATTGAAAAATCAAGCTAGTGTGGGTCCCACACCCTTCATATGTCTCCAAAACCACTTGCCACCTAGAATTTCTCTTGAATTTATTTATTCACCATATTTATTAAATACTTGAACCCTTATAATGGCTAAAAATCATTTATTAGCTTCCCTATTACAATTCCACATGTGCCCATCCAACCTAGGAAAGTAGTAGGATTGATGGGATTGTCTTACTATGCAATTATTTGAATGGGACATTACAGTCCTCCCCACCCAAGATTGCTTGTCCTCAAGCAATTTCAAATTTGGATGCTACAAAATCTTCTCCTCTTCCCTTGTGGAATCTTCATTTGGTAAGTCCTTCCATTGCACTAAATATTCTTTGATAATTCTACTCCTCAACCTTCTTTCCCGTGTCTTCAAAATATTTTCCGGAGCAAGTGTGAGCTGACCTTCATCATCCAAAGGAGGAAGTATTTCTAAAGTGATGATTTGCTGACCAAGGGATTTCTTGAGACAGGAAACATGAAATACATTGTGGATTTTACTCCCTTCCGGAAGTTCTAGATCAGTGACAATTGTGAAAATACTGAATGGAAGAACTGCTGAAGTATGCGCAACTGCGTGAAGATTAAATGACAGGATTGCAGAAACCATGCAAAGCAGGTTGTAGTCGAGTTGAGGATCGAAAAATTCAATGTTAATCAAGACATTTTTTCCAGCTAATTGGTTTGGAACATTAGCAGAAGGCCTTGCGGCTGAGATGAGCGACTATCATAAGCTCGTAGGTCAGTTGTGGATGGATGTAGGGGAGGGGATCCTAGATTCTTCCACACAAATGTAGACATGACGCATGTGGAGGCACCCTCATCGTTAATGCATCAATGGATAACAAGGTTCCGTATCGAAACGGAAACCTGAAACGCTAGGGCGGATGGCATGTAGAGTTCAGATTGGTCTAAGTCAAATGCAATCATTTGTGAGTCAGTAGGGTCGATCGCACCTATAGCAGACAACAGTGTTTTAAGTTGTGCTGGGAAGTTCTTTAAAACTTCTAAGGATTCCATGGCAGCGGGGGATTGGGCTAAATCATCCACGATATTGTAGTTGGGGGCAACACGAGCATTGGGGTTGTTATTGATGCGATGTAGAGGAAATCAAGGAGCTTTGGGGCCCCCCTCGAGCGGTTGTGGGGGTAGGAGTAACGAATGATCTATGGGAGTGGTAGAATCCTTATCCATGGGAATGGTCTCAATGGTTGAACCATACTAGTTATGGCATGTCTGAAGGTTAATATCAGCCGAAGACATCATTAAGACGTGGTGAGTACCTGATTCAATGGGTTGAATAACAAGATCAATGTAAATAACTGGATATTACGGTTCGGAAACCCCTTGAGGGGGAGCCAAAGGTTGGGTTGATACTACCCCTTGCATAAGTAGGGGGTTTTGTAACACCATAGGTTGTGTACGGGGTTACGATGGGTTTGGTGGTGCCAAAGGTGTAGCATGTCCTTGACGTTGGGAATCCTCACTCCAAAGTTGGAGAGCGCACGTCAAATGGGGACAATTGTGCATGTAATGGCCATAGACCCCAAAAATAGAACATGGGTGGTTTGTGCGTAAGTTGGGGGTTTTACCTTTCCGAGGTGGTCGATCAGGATTTTGGTTAGCCAGCACGACACCATTATTATTAGGGGGGTTCTATGGTGAACCGCCTCTACCAGGAGGTTGGTTATTTCCTTGATTACATCTGTGTCCCCTATTTTTTTGTCCTTGTTGATTCCGTTGGGAAGGTTGGTTCTATTGGGCATAATATTTCCCTTGGGGAAAAGGGGGGGTTTGTGGTTGAGCGGGTGGGGGGGCAGCTAGCGGTGGATAATAAGCAGGAGGGGATTGAGGTTGTGCGGGTGCAGCCGGTGGATGGTAGTAGGTCGGTGGTGCAGCAGGCGGGATGTATGTTGGTGGAGTATGAACGTAACAATGAGCTGGAAAAGAAGGTCCATGTATATGAGGTACATGGGTCATGGGAACATACGAAGGTGTTTCCCTAGAATGGGTTGTGGCGCGTAAAAGGTTAGGACCACTATTCCTGGTGAGTGGCGCGGAACTAGGCATAGGATTATAAGCAGGGGTGGGGGCGGGATGCATATGTACATATGGATGAATGGTAGATACCACATGTCCAATGATGTCGTTAAAGGCCTAGGATTCCCTTGGTGCTTTTTTTCGGGAGGAATCACTACGAGGAGCATCGGGTAAAATGTTGTAAAGGTAGCCCGACTATGCGTAGATAAGGTAGAACTATTGGGATCAGTTTGAGTTCATTTATATGCCACATCCTTGGCAATAGCGGGTATGAGAGACTTCAAGAACCAATCTAAAAATATATGGTCATCTAACTTGATCTTGCACAAACAATGACAACGATGCCATTCATGGATATGGTTAGCGATGTGGGTAGACGTGTTCTGTCTACAAGATAGGAGTATCTCAACACCAACGTCATAACGGATAGGGAGCTGGAAGAACTATAGGAAATTCAAAGTGAGGGATGTAAAATTACAGTGCGTCCCATGTGGCTGTTTAGTATACCACTTGGATGCAGCGCCAATTAGTGTCCGTTGTAAAAGGCATAGGCGGGTCGAGTCATCCACTATGGAGTTGGAGGAACACCATAAGTGGAAGGACATGATATGGTTTTGGGGGTTCTCACCACCCTTCCCTTTGAATTTTGGGATGTACAAAGGGATTTTGGTAGGCATGGAAGTCCACATAGGGTCATGTTGGATTAGATCGTTAGTCAATCGGGCGGGCAGATCAAGTAGGTTGAGACTAGCCATGAATGGAAAACTAGTAGAAGGATGTGACATGGTCAAAGGGGCCTACATGATAGGCATGGTGGTGATCGTGGGGCCACCTCCACCAAGAGGTGGTGCATTGGAATGAGTCATGACTTGGATTGAGGGACCGCCAATAAGGGGCAGAGGGATATGAAAATAGGGGACTAAAGACCTGTACATGCCAATGTTAGGAAGTGGTGCATCCTGCTGTAAGAGAATCTCATGTTGGATTTCTCTTTTTGGAGGCAATCATTTAGGTTCTTGAACCAAGACATCATAATCAATTACAAATTTAAAGTTAAGCCTTTCTTGAGTCTTGGATCACATCCTTTAAAAGATTCACTTTGACCAACATCCTTTGCTTTAACAATCATAAGAACAAAATTCTTACTAGCATTTACTAGCCTCTTCATTTGACTTGCAGAAACTAACGAAAGATTAGTTTTTATGTGATGTGCACAAACAACATATTCAATACCATCTTTAGTGAGTTGATACCTATTATATTCCCTGTAAAATATAGCCTTCCTATCATAAAGATAAGGAATTCCCAAAGCAATACCACAGATATCCAATGGAACCACATCCATATCTACTTCATCAATGAATCCAGAAGTAATAGCAAACCTAAGTCTACACTGTTTTGTCACTTGTAATTGTGCATTATCACATACCCATCTGAGAGGATATGGTTTTGGGTGTAACTTAGTTTCCAAATGAAGTTTCTTAACTATCTCTTCTGAAATGAGATTGTCTTGTGATCCACTATCAAAAAGAGTATCCATTTTTGTATGTTGGATATTACTCTTATATGAAATAACATACTTCTCTTTCTTTCATCAACAAGAGATTCATCCTTTGTATTAGAAGTAGAAGGATTTTTACCTTGTATGCCCGTAAAAACAATCTTAGTCTCATCCCCTGAGTCAGATCCCAAATCATGTTGGATGGTTGTAGTAGTGGTCTTCTTGTCCTCCTTTTTCTGAAACTTGTCAAGCTTAAGCTCTGGATGAAGCCTCCAACATTTGGATGCATCATGACCCTTTTTCGGGCAATGTGAACATGTAGGTTTATCTCCTTATTTATTTATTGTAGTTGTATTCTTACCTTTCCCCTTACCTTTGAATTTGTTTCCTTCAGTTTTGTAAGGTTTCTTGGAGAAGTTCTCAATTGTATTCTTACCCTTTGAATCCATATGAGTCGCTTGAACGCATACCTCATCAAGGTTAGTTGGATTAAACATAAGTATCATATGACGTAAATAGCTATGTAATCCACCTATGAACTTGAGAATAATTTCTTGAGTGTAGAGAGGTATACCGAGTATTAAAGCTCTCTTTCTAAATTCTTGTGTGTACTCTTGTACATTTTGTCCCTTACCTTGCCTCAATTTTTTCCAATCCATCATGGCTTGCTGCATGTATCCCAATGGATATACTTGCTTCTTTAGTGCTGACTTGAACTCATGCCAAGAGGATATGATCTTTCCTTTTGAGGTCAAATCCTTTTGAGTTCTACTCTCCCACCATATGAGAGCAGTCCCTTCAAGTCAGAGAGATGCCAACTGAATATTCAAGCTATCTTTAGTGAAATTTTGAATCCTGCAATAAACCTCTATTTGACGGATCCAATTATCCAACTTTTCAGCATTAAGTTCTCCATTATAAACAGGGAAATCAAATTTAATATCAATATTTAATTGAGGCATATTGAGATCAATTTTTTGTTTTTCAGGTGAGGAATTTAAATACCCATCAAGAAAAGATGGTGAATATGGAGGAGTTTTAGGAGGTTCCTCACCACCTCCTTCTTCTTTACCTTTTACATGAGAAGAACCACCTTGTTCTCCCTTCTTTCGATCTTGATAAAGCTCTTCCACCATACTTTGCATCTTCATGAAAGCTTTAAGGAAATATCCTCAGAAGGAATTGAAGAAGTCCCATCTTCTCCTTTTTCTAAAGCCATTCTTCCTCTTCTTGAACCAATCTCTCAATCAAACTCTTCAATCTCTCATTCACCTCTCTGAAGCCTTGCTCTTGTTAACGTAAACAATCTCACAATGCAATGGTTAAGCTGCTATGATACCAAACTTGATATGAAAATCTTCCAGGATCTTTTTAACCATAAAATAGTATTTGAAATTTGCATGCTAATCCTTATAAAATGGATTTAAAGATGAATTTTAAATGATAAAATCAAACACATAAGCAAATAAAATAGATATGCAAACCAAAAAATGAAGACAACATATGATAACAGAGTTCATCCTTCTTGGGCTACGTCTCCAGGCCACTTCCAATGAGAAGGTCAATCTTCTTAATTCTTCAAAGCTTACAAATATGAGTTTATGGAAACATTTCTGAGATATGTCAGTCAAACTCAAAACAGATTGCACCACTGCGTTCCTCTTAAAATTCTGAGAAAAATGAGTACAAAGTCGACTATATATGCCCGAAAAATCCTCTAGCATGCAAATCGAGACAACCTCTGCTTGCAACTGTACGGACTGTACAAATTCCCACCTCGAGAAGCATGCCCATTAATGGTTGTATAGACCTCGGGAATTGTTCCAAAAATTCCTCGGGAACCATGCCAAAACAACCTTGGGATTTGTGTCGAAACCACCTTGGGATTTGTGTCGAAACCACCTTGAGATTTGTGCTCATACTGCGCCTCGAACGCTGTGCAAATTGTGTCTATACCTCTGTCTCAAACTTTGTTCCTATTATCACCAATCTTGTAGCTGCCCCTAAAGGTAAATCCAAGGTGGATGTTAGAGGGGATAGGAAACTAAAGTGGTGAACCCAAGAGAGCCCTAGTTCCCAAATGGATGGTTGTCACACCAACCAAGGCACTCTTCGCTTTTGCTACCAAATCCAAGATAGCAAGGGGGAGACCCAGATCTACTCCCGATAGGAGAGATAAATCCAATCACTATATCAAATCAATCAGATGAAGTACATAGGGTGACAGGTATGGAACCCTAGATTTAAGGAATACAAGACCACTGTGGAGGCTTACGAAAGATGTGGACAAATAGAGACAGATAACAAACAGTGACTTAATGATTATGTATGATTCCATGATTCAAGTGCTAATGTAGAATGATCAAATTCAGTTGCCTTGGGAAACGTAACCCTTAAAACAGGGAAAGTGACCCAGAGAAAGAATTTGAGGCTAGGGATTTCTAGCATGGCTTGTGAGATAGATCTGACAGTGTTCAAACCAACAAGCTCACCAAACAGGATCAAACCACAAGAAAAATAGGCAACCCAGGAAAGTCATGATGGTAGAGGAGAGGCCAGTGCCTTGGAAAATGGGCCAATGGAGTCCCCAAGGGTGACACGCTTGAGAACCCACCTTGGGATTTACACTAAGCCAAAAACCCAGAAATGATTTGCCAATTGATCAAGGGGTTTGATCAAGAGAATATTCTGAAAGATTTTAATTAGGGTTTGAAGTACAATTGACAGATGGGTAGTTTAGAGAAATAGAGATCTTACCTGATTGATGGAGATGGTTGCTATGATACCGAGGACAATCCTCGCAAAGATCAAATGCGAAGATGTGATGAAATCCAATGCCAAACTTGAAGCCCTAGCCCACACGTGCGCCCTTCTCTCTCTTGCAAAACCAAGGAGCAAAGCATCAATCAGTTCTACAAAAGCAAAGGCAAATGCAAATGACAAAAAGATACAGAAAGTAAAAGGTCATAGACAGTAATACTCCCTGAACCAAACCGATTTGACGAAGAAAGAGACAGGGAGAGTCTTCCCCAACCAATGCGTCCTCCTTGAGCAATTCGGCCTCCTCACCTGCAGATGAACATCATGTGGAAAAATATAACATATCGCAATCACCAATAATCCCAGTGCAATGGAAATATATTTTCAATCGGACATCAAAATCATTCACCACTACAACACAAGTATCTCTAAGAAGTTTTTCTATTCTAGAAATCCAGAGCCAAAAGTCCTTTACAATGAGAAGCTCTCTCCTTTAAATAGGATGGAGAGATACCAAAACCCTAACCACCTTTTGAATGGATGGCTAAGATCGAAATATCAAAATGTTCTAATCTACGGTTGAGATGAGCTCAACATAAGGTACATGGATCAATATAAAAATATAACATATCAATGGACCAAATCTCCCTAGGAGAGGTGCTCCCACTCAACATGATAAAATAAACATGAATAAATCTCATGGTGGGTCTAGGGGGCAATTTCTAACACCCCTACTGTGTCCCCATGGCACAATATCATCAAATGACCAACACATGCACTAAATCGTGCCTCTCTAGGAAAGTCGTGCGCCTCCAAAGGCTCCAGAAAACCATAAAAGATGCTGGAGAGATGGGTGTGGGCCCCACTGAAAGTTAAAACTGCTGGAGAAGGGGTGGAAGGCATCGCACTCATCATCAAAACTAATACCATGCCATTTCCTTGCCTCAGTATCCCAAATCAAATTCTTCAGTAGCCATTTTCACCATTTTTAATCTGCCTCGGGAAATGTGAAACTACCCAAACTGATGCCTGGAGTGCCTATGCTATCCAACTAATCACACCATGCTCTCTAGGAAGGGGTTATAATGGTAAAAACAAGTGGATAGACCATCCCCTCCTCATATAGTTCCCTAGGTGAACTGACCATATCATCTCATTGCTATGACATGCCATTTATCATGGCAAAATTGCACCAGAATGGAAAACTGAGGAAAACCATCACTGTAACTGCCCGGAACTAAAAACAAACTGTCTCATTGGACTCATAGAGAACAAATCCATCTAAGGTGTGTACTCATACACCCTATGGATCTTTGCATGATCATATAAAATATCCAATATGTCCAGACAGATAAATAATAATAACCTGTAAATGATCAAATAATGTTGAAAACCACAAATCATCATCATAAACCTGTAAGCACTGCATAGAACCATTTGGTGACCTGTAATAGACCACATATCATCTATCTGTGTCATCCGAGGTCTATCCACCTCATGTCATGTAGTTGACTTTGGTCAAACTAGGTTTGACCAAGTCAACATGACCAAAAATATGACCCAGGCTAACATCAAACTGCTGCAAGTGTCAGATGTTAAAACATGCTTTAAAAATCATTCAAGTAACAATAATAACAAATAGTAATCAAGTCACTGGTGATCTACCAACCAAATATATAGAGTTTTTAACTATTATTATGACTAGACCAGACTTTCAAGACCATACTCACTTCATAGTTGTGACCAATTTGCTAGTGAAGGGTGAAGGCTAAAAATCAAAAGGCTAGCCTAAGGGATGACTACTAACCTGACACGGTGACACTTTGGATATGGAAAGGGGATACACACTCTAGTGTATGTTAGACAAGCAACAACATAGGGGATGGTCGTGTCTCACAAATGGGTAAGTTACTTTCAGAGGTGCTTATTCACCTTGACAAATGCTCACAATCCATATCAAATACACGTGAGGCCAGCAATCATTTAGATATAACTTTTAAGAACAATTTCTTTTTGGGCCTTTGAATTTCCATAGCCTTTGATCTATGTGTGTTTAGAAACACATTGCATAGATTTACATTTAGATAAGGCTTTATGCTCCACGTGTGTTCAAAACACTTGTTACATGGGCTTTACATTTCACATTTCACATTTAATTTCAGAGCCAGTTTCATTAGGATTTCCTTGCATTCACATGTGCTCAGAAACACTTGTTACATGAATGGGATTTCATAAGATATACATTTCATTTCCATATACATTGGATTGATGGAAGCGCTATTTGTTTCAAGTTTAGCCAACACACTTAGGAAACTCAAAGCCGAGACACAATACACAGGGGGATGCTCATCCAACAAAGAGGCTATAGCGGGGGAAAGTCCTCCATGCCAGTCAAGTAGTAAGTTAGAATAATTAACAAAATGGAAGGTAATGGATGGGTGGAGACAGTGAATAATGAGACCAACACTAGCAAGCCAAAGTATGGTGGGAATGATCACCTCTATTCTCCCTAAGGAGGGTAAAACCAATGAGTATAGGTCAAGAACTTCTAAGTCTGAGTGAGGACAATATATATAATATAAAGATACAACCAGGTATACATATGTATATGATCTCCAGATCATGATACTAAATACTAATACATGTCACAAGAATGAGTATAAAAGCAATATAACCAAAACACACAATAATACCCGTTGGGTCATAAACCTGTGCATAACAATCTGAACCATCATATGTCCACTGAGAACCTGCTGTTGCAACTCTGGGAAATACTGACTGCTCTGTAAATGGCTAAATGGCTACATCAGTCTTCAAATTTGAGTGTCCTGAGACTTAGTCATGGCATGGGAATATACTGGTGTCCATCATAAAATAATGATCCATCATAGATGCTCATCTCAGCATCTCATATGTAAGGGAACTACCTACAAAGTGTACTGGAATTTGAAAAATAGAGTATGGTAGCCTGGCTACTATATATGTGATAACATTTGGCTCCAGCTGGGACAAGTGCTCTGCTGAAAAGAGCGCTTGAGAACCTCAGAATCTTTGGTCCTTGCACTCTGCTACTCGTATCCTCGATCCAGCACTCTTTCTCTGCATCAGTTACCAAAATGACACCTGCTATCTGCAAAATGTCCAGAGCTATACCAAACTCACAGACCGGTCGTTAGAACAATGCATGTATATACATAAATCTCAAAATAATACTGAAACTTAAATGAATGTAACTAAAAATAAAGAAACTAAATCTAATATACTAACATATCTTTGAAAAAGTTTCATTATTATTGTGTGGGAAAAGAAAAATGGCAAGTACTCAGGACTACACTAAGAGCTTCAAAAGTGAGCTTAGGGAAAAGACAAAAAGTGCCAGACTCAATGGCTTGAAAAACTAACTACTTCCCAAGCGGGCTTATTCAGTTCCTACCTACTCTAACCTACGAGGCAAGTCATTCAAAGTTGATAGGAGGGAATTAATGTTTCAACATCCTACCATTTACAGGCAATTCAAATTCATCACCATCCAATGTTTCAAGAATAAAAGACCCTTTTCCATCCAACCTATTTATTTTGTATGGCCCCATCCACAAACTTTCAAACTTTGTATGGTTTCCTGGTTTTTATTTATGCTTATCCCATAATAATACCACATCTCCAACACCAAAAGTATCGTTTCGATTACTTTGGTCAAAAGTGCCTTTTATCCTTTCTTGCTCAATGAGCATCTTATAAAGTGCATCCCTTCTTTTTTCATTAAGTTCCACCAATTTATCAATTCTACCTTGAATTGCTTCTTTATTTGTAGTACACTATTGTAATAAATCATAAATTGGTATTTGCAAATTTATTGAAAACCTACAATCTTTCCCATACACTAGCTCGAAAGGAGATTTTCCTGTAATCCTCTTAACTGTTGTCCTATCAACCCATAAAGCATACTTCAACTTTGTGTCCCAAATTCTCTTATTTTCACCAACCATCCTCTTCAGTAATCTGATCAAATTTTTATTACTGGATTCTGCAAGACCATTTCCCTGAGGATAATAGTTTGAAGAATGAGACAACGTAATTCCATGATTCATGCAAAAAGTTGGCATTTACAACTAACTGAAAGCTTTAGCATTATCTTTGGTTAACTTTAAAGGACAACCATACCTTGACACAATGTTTTCTTCCAGAAATTTTATTACTACCTCTGTTGTAGCCTTTTTAGTCAGAACAGCCTCAACCCAACGAGTGAAATAATCAGTGCAAGTTAACATGTATTTGAATCCATTGCTTGAGTTTTCATTCAAAAGGCCCTACAAAATCCATGCCCCACTACTGAAAGGGTGCCTCAACCACAATTGGGGTTAAAGGAAAAGTAGGTAATCTTGGTTTTCCAGAAAAGAATTGGAATTCTTGGCAAATCCTAACATAGGAATGCACATCCTTGAACAACGTTGGCCAATAATATCCTGCCCTCATAATTTTTGCAGCAATTGTTCTTGGAGCATAATGTCCACGACATAACCCTGAATGCATTTCCTTTATGATGTATTTTTATTCTTCAAGATTAACACACTTCAAAATTATCCCATCAGGGTTTCTCCATCCCAAACCATCTCGAGTTAAAAAATATTTTTCTATTTTTAATCTTAATGCTCTCCTTTGATGATCTACTAGGTATTCAGGGCAGGACAAATTTCTCAGAAAATACACAATTTATTTATACCATTCATGCTCTCAATCAATGTTTAAAATACAAGGCCTTTGTTCACTTACAATGTTAACTACATTGCTACCTCCCTTCTCAGTTAAAATTTGAGCCAAACCTTGTCCTTTCACAATCTTGGTGGGTTTAATTTCCAAATCATATTCTTGGATTCATGAAATCCAGTTCCCTCTAACACCTATACCATCTGTTTGTGACAAGACATCCTTCACTGCTTGGTATAGCACATATGCTTTGATCCTGGAATATCCCACATTGGTTCTAAAATGCTTTAGGGCCTTGACTAAGGTGTAGGCTTGTTTTTCGGTAGTAGTGTATTTTAACTCAGCATCTCGGAAATTTTTACTCATAAAGGCTATAGTGTGTTCATGATTATTGTTGTTCTTTTGTATAAAATATCCAGTGATGGTGTCTTCAGAAGCATATGAATCAATCATAAATTACTTACTATAATCAGGACAAGCTAAGACAAGAGCAGTTGAGATGGATTTCTTTAGTTTAGTAAATGAAATCTCACAGGCTTTATCCCAGACAAATTTTACATCCTTCTTCAAGAGAGCATTTAAAGGTTTGGCTAACTCTGCTAAATTTGGAATGAATATTCGGACAAAGTTTATTTTTCCAAAGAAAGATTGAAGCGAGGTAACATTATGGGGTGCAACAATGGCATTAATGGCTTGGACACGTTCAGGATCAATTCTAATGCCTTACTTAGACACAATATTCCCCAACAATTTACCTTCATCAATTCCAAAGGTGGAATATTTTTGGTTCAGAGATACACCAAATTTCCTACATCGATAAAAAAAATTCCTTAAATGTTTCACATGATCATCCTGCTCTTTGGAGAAAACTGTCAGGTCATATTGATAAATGGCGATGATCTTTCCAATGAGATCATTAAAATCCTAATCCATAGCTGTTTGAAAAGTTGAACCAACATTTAATAATCCAAAAGGCATTCTTATATATTCAAATGTTCCCCATGGAGTTGTAAAAGTTGTCTTTTCTTTATCCTCCTTTTTAATACGCACTTGATTGTATCCTGAAAAACCATCCAGCATCGACAACATCCTAGCCCCAGTGACACTTTGAAAAAGGTTTTCCATATTCGGCAAAGGGTAATTATCTTTAAGTCATGCCTGATTTAGATTTCGAAAATCTATGCATATCCTTGTTTCACCACTTTTCTTTCTCACAATTACCTGATTGGATACCCATGTAGTGTGTTGAACTGGTCGGATGATTCCAACAACCAACATTTTCTCAATCTCTTTCTTGATTAAGGGAGCTAGTTTAGGATTAACATTTCACAAATTTTTCCTATAAGGTTTTGATCCTTCATTCAATGGGATAGTATGCTCAATAATTGCATGATCAAAAGTTTTGAGGTTGTTAACACCTAAAAAGTGCTCACTAGCTCATTCCCTTACTCACATGACCCATTTGTCCACTTTTCCACCATCTGAGCCTCTGAAACCAACAAAAGGTCACCAAAAGACCTTAGTACACCCCTTTTTCCATTAAAAAAAGATTATTTTTCCAAGAAAATCATAAAAAACCCTCAAAAAGGGTCCAAATTCCCAAAAATATTAAAAAGGGAATTAAAATATTATTTTTATTCAAAAAAGGAAAAAGGAGAGAAAATTACCTAAACTATGTTGGTCAATACCATTGGTTTCCACAAAACCACAAATGGTATTCCTCACCACCAAAACCTATAAAAAGGTGGTACGGGCTCCACATTTCACATCCTTCCATTATCTCATCCTTATGCTGCTGAAATCTCCCCTGAGCACTTTTAGCCATTGAAGCAACCTTGGAGAAAGAGACCTATTGGAGTTTGGAGCTACTCATCTTGGGAGTTGCTCAACATCAACCTTCACCATTGAAGGTAATATCGCAAGCACTTGCTTGCCCCCCCACTTTTCAATACAAAAATTATTTCTTATGTTTCTTGTTCTTGATTTTTGAAATATTTAAATTATTTGCTTAGATTCTTGCTTAGATCCATGAAAAGTATTGTTTATTTAGTTTATTGTTTTTATTTCTATTGAAACTGCTACTACTAGTTAGTAGGTGCCCATAGCACTAAGCTTGGTTGCAAAACCGAGCCAACAGTTTTTGGCGACTCCGCTTTGGTTTGAACTTTAGATCTCTAGCTTTGCCATTAAATCTTAGTTTTTATGAGTTTTTAACCATTAGATCCATAGATCTGCCATCTTAGACAGCAGATCCATTGCTGTTCTAAGATTTGGCCCCAAAAAATAGCCCTAAATTTTAAATTTTCGAGTTCGTTTCTCGTTTTCCGTGCACGGCTTCCGCCTCGCGGCTTTTTGTCAGACAGTCGCGCGGTCCATCGCGACTTTTCTGCATTTTTCCGCGCGGTCCATCGCGGCCTTTTTCCAGACAGTCGCGCGGTCCATCGCGACTCTTCTGTGTTTTTCCGCGCTGCACACCGCGGCTTCGCGGCCTTTTTCCGCGCTGTCCATCGCGACTGTGCGCCCAAAACCTGCGCGGTCCATCGTGACTGTGCGTCCAAAACCCGCGCGGTCCATCGCGACTGATCGGCCAAAACCCGCGCGGCCCATCGCGGCTGTTCGTCCAAAACCCGCGCGGCTGAATTTTTTCATTCGGCCATCCCGATTTTGAAAAATATTTTTTACTGTACTTTCTGCCCATAGCATATTTTTTACAGTATAAAATCCTGCATATTTTCCAGATTTAGAAATTTTTTTTACTATTTAAAAGTGCATACATATATCTTTTTAAAAATTTTCAAGAAAGTGAAAGAAAGATTCATTTTGCATTCTTTATCTAGATTCAAATTTTTTCTTGTTTACTTCTTTAGAATCTTGCCCTTAGCAAATTTTATTGAAACGAAGAAATCCATTTATTTCTTTTAGAAGTTTATTATTTGCTTTCATAAATCCAAAAAATCCATTATTTTTTGAGTTATTTTTGAAAAAACAAATTAATTTCTTTTTAGTGAAAAAAGTCTTAAATATTTGCTCGTTATTTTTCGAAAAGTCCTTTATTTTTTGAAAAATTTCCCTTAAAGCATTTAATTTTTTCAAGTTCAGTTTATAACACCTCACGTGCACTCACACGATCACTTAATTGAACTAAGACTTAAAACTTACCCTAATTTGAACACAATCTTAACCCCACTTGGGGAACACGAAAAGAATTCTTGTAGCTAGGTAGTATTGGGGGGATAGGTGTTCCAATAACACCCCTCAGTTCATACATCTGAGACATAGAAGTTCTCCAATTAGGGAGCTAAAATCTCTTAGTACTTTTTGGCGCGGTCACAACCGGTTTTTGGGAAGGCCTCTCCCCTAGGAGGGTTGAAGTCGCGAGGATGGTTCCGGAAGCCTGAGTGGGATACCGAAACCCATTCAGTAACCGAAGGGCTACCATTCGCAGTTCTCGGGATATCCCTGTATTGGGATATTGCGATCAAAGGACCAAACGGCAGATTTACCTTTTCTCGACGCGTCATGAACGGAGTATCCTAGTAGCCTGTCTTTTAGGATTGATTACCCGGTGTCCCTCCCGGTAGGGGGATATCTAGCCGTTGTCTCTACATTCATATTGTCTGACTTGGATTTCATCACCTTGCAGAGGATATCGTCTGTTTGAGTCACAATACTTTTAGATTAGGTGTTTGCATGATCTTTACCACCTTTTGAGTCTAGTTACACCTATTTTTTCTAGGAGCCGCTTGCATGTTGGTATTATGACCGGTTGTTGCATTCCTCCACTTATTGTAGCACAGCTGCTGGGATAAGTGCATTTTTTGAGGATTGATTTTTTTGGCCTGTGAGCCTTATTTTTTCACTCCCCTTCTTGCACCCTTGGTTGCATTAGGGTTTTGAGTCTTTTACATATATATCACCACCTGATACTTAAAACAATTTTTTACATAAAAAAAAAAAATATATAAAACATATTCTCACCATTGAGAATTCTAGACGTTCTCGTCGTCTACAGGGCGAACTCCCAGAGTTTAGTCCACTTGGCTCTCCACGTCACGGACGCAGAGCACTATCCCTTGATTCGACACATCGTCAATCAATTAGACGGTCATCCGATTCTGACATACCCCACTTCACCTTTGATTTGGAGGTAGAATCCGAAAACCCCACCGAGTTACCACCAACCACAGTTATGTCTGGAACACCAGATGATCCACAATTTACATTAACCATAGGTCAGACATCCGCAAACCCTTCTGCGGTAGTACCATCCATGGCAACAGCCACCCCCTTGGGAATGCCCAATATGGATACCACTCCACATTCAGGAATGCCTAGCACAGGACCACCACCTATCATGGGCATACCCAACATGGGGGTCATACCCCCTTCGGGTTCCACAAACCCTATCCCAGGAATCCCTAGTGCGATTCCTAACGCTCAAGGGCATGTGTACGCACAACAACATCAGCCCCAATACCAAAACAACCAGCGCAACCAAGGTGCGCAACAGAACCGTGGTAGAGGTCATAACCATGGTAATAACCAACAACATCAGCAAGGTCCTCCACCTCCCAATCCTCCGCAAAATAACAATGCTGCTCCTCCCAACCGCAATCCGGATCGGAATCCTAAGCAGCCTAGAAATAATAACCTCAGAACAAACCACCCTTGTTCTATTTGCGGGGTCTATGGTCATTACACGCATTCTTGCCCACATTTGGAGCGAGCTCGGCAACTCTGGACCAACGATGCCCGTCGTCAAGGGCAAGCGGTTCCTCAGCCACCACCCAATCCTCCACCACCTCAACATCAACCTTTGGTGCTGCAAAACCCCTTTCCAAACCAGGGTGTAGTGAACACTCAGCTGTTAGCCCCCCCTCAGGGCAACGTGCCACCACAGCAGATCACTTATGCAGCCCCTGATCAACCCATGTTCGATTCAGGCACTCACCATTTGTTGATGATGTCGACTGCCGCTGCCAACCTCCAAACCCGTCGGAACCAATATGGCTCCACCTCTGAAGCCCCTCCCGCCGACAAAAACACTAATGTTAATCCAACAGATCAAACGTTACGTCTACCTCCGGCTCCACTTGATGGCGCTTCCAAAGCACCTCGCTTCCCACTTCGTCGCATCAACAGTAATCCCAATGCTCGCGCTGCGTCAAATTACAACATTGTCGACGACATAGCCCAGTCTCCTGCAGCCATGTCTGCTTTAGAAGTTTTGAAAAACTGTCCTTCGCAGCGCAAAACTTTGCTCTCTGCCATTGGCGCCATTGACCCCAATGATTCGCAGTTGATCGCATTCGATTCAGA
Source organism: Larix kaempferi (assembly GCA_027924585.1). Taxonomy (NCBI): domain Eukaryota; kingdom Viridiplantae; phylum Streptophyta; class Pinopsida; order Pinales; family Pinaceae; genus Larix; species Larix kaempferi. The sequence goes on from BSBM01000196.1 coordinate 14,148,945, forward strand.
CCAGTCTGAACCCCGCCTGCCTTCCTCTTTAGCATTCCAAGTTTCTGTTTCTGTTCGGAATCTTGTCATCCATCGGTGCATTATCGATGAAGGGGCCTCCACATGCGTCATGTCCACATTTGTTTGGCAGAAGTTGGGATCCCCTACTCTCCAGCAGTCCACCACTGCATTACGAGCTTATGACGGTCGTTCGGCTCAACCCCTAGGTCTGTTAGCCAATGTCCCTGTCCAGCTGGCGGGTAAAACTGTGCTCATTGACATTGAGGTCATCAATGCCCCACTAGACTATAACCTTTTACTTGGTCGCAACTACATGTACGCCATGAAAGCGGTTGCCTCATCCGTTTTTCGTACCATGATGTTCCCCCATGAGGGACGCGTGGTCAAGGTCGACCAGCTCACCTATTACGATCCCAAGGCCCCTACCACACCTGAAAATGGTCTCACCATGGTTGAACAACCTGTTTGTGGTGCAACTACCTCATTCATTTCCTCAGTAGGACCCAGACTTTACTCCGAGGCGTCGATAACCTCTACATTCCAGGCCATTCCACCACCGTCACCGGAGACCCAGGTCGCTAACCTCTGCACTCTTTCACAAACACCCGGTAATCAACCCTCCTTGTTACCCAAACCACCATTGGTCCCTAGTCACATCGGTGTTACACCTATCCACACAATCCCCTTTCTATTTCCTCCTTCGGGTGTAGTAAGCGCCCCGTTTATGGCTACCCTTAGTCTCCCCGGGTTAACATTAGGATTACCCGTGTGGTATATTACGCCTCTCGTTCCTCCACCGACACCAAATGTCATCCTACAACCGGTGCAACCCATTGTTACTTCTACCCAACCACCTCCCGGTATCACGACTCCTTCGTCGTCGACGAATCCCCCTCCATTCGTCAGGCCCACTGGGGGCAGAGGCCCACAACCATACACTGCGGTTCCCCCACCCAAGGCAGTTAAACCTCCCCCCATATTTCGTGCTCCTCCAAAATGCTCGCTGTGTGATGAGTTAGGCCATCCAACCCATCAGTGCCCACAGTTACCTGCATTGCAGGAACACATGCAAATGTTGGACGACGACCCCAACATCCCGGTGGTCAAACTAGATCCAAACCCTATGCCTCGTGATAAATCACTGCGTACCAACCACCCATGTGCGATATGCGGTATTTATGGCCACTACTCGCATAACTGTCCTGACATCCCAGACTATAGAGCAGCTCTCTACGAGATGAACAATTTGGACCTAGAGACGGCACCCTCTACTATCGAGGAGATCTACCCTCCCGCATCATCCTCATCCGGAGAGATTAACACCATCTATATGATCTCTTCGACTACCACTACCTCATCACTCGATTTGACCACTCAAAGGTCCCGCAATGATGAAGAGGTTCTCGAGACTCCTACTACCTTTGATTATCCCGGGGAAGACATGCACCATCGTCCATACTTCCTCCTGGAAGAGACTTCGTCCACCACCGCTACCCAATCCGCGGTTGAGTCCAAGGATTTCCTTCCTACTAAAATCGATTGGTTAACGGATCCCATGGCCGATATCTCTCCCGTCATCCACATTGACATCTCTGACCCACTTGGTGCCCTTCATACCATCACATTAGGAACCTCCCACAGTGAGCATGAGATCGGAGAATACCAACAACTGTTCCAAGAATTCACTGATGTCTTTACTTGGTCAGATACCGAAATGCCTGGCCTTGACCCCGCCATTTATATGATCTCCACTGGATACCCCTCTGTCCGGTCGGCCCCTTCCATTGATCCCTTTGACACACAGGTTGAACCCTTTCAAATCAACCAGGAAACCACATGTCCACAACATGGGGGCATGCCCAAAACCTTGCCTACTCATCATCACCGTGATCCTCGTCGGAGATACTGGGGGCATCCACCCCACAACGGGAATCCCCCATCATCATATCATCACTTCAGTATGCCACCACGACCCACAGCCTCATGGTATAACACCCCGCCAGCAGTTGCTCAATGCCCTATTGATCTCTCTCTGAGACAACATTTGCACCACATTGACACCTCTGAGTTAGGGGGCATAATAGATTACCTCGACCCTGGGATAGGGGGCATGATCAATCATTTTGACCCTACCCCATCACATTTATCTCAGCATGTCGATGAACCCATCGTTCAAATCAACCCATATGTGACCCACAATCACAAACCCTATGCACATAGCATGGGGGCAGGTCATTAACCCTGCTCACCTTTTCACATTTGTGATCTCAACCATTTTTTAGGTCATGTGCCACATCGGTCGTTCTCCGTTTTAGACGTGCCTTATATCACCGGATTCAGTTTTCCGCGCTCGTGATGATGCTTGAGATCATTTCTCGCTCTCACCTTTAGATTTTTCGGGCATTTTTTCCACGCCCCCTCGTCACCTCGGTTTGCGTGCCACATCGGCCGTTCTCCATTTTTAGACGTGCCTTATATCACCGGATCCAGTTTTCCGCACCGATGATGATGCTTGAGATCATTTCTCACTCTCACCTTTAGATTTTTCGGCCATGTTTTCCACGCCCCCTCGTCACCTCGGTTTGCGTGCCACATCGGCCGTTCTCCGTTTTCGACAATCCTTATGTCACCGGATCCAGTTTTCCGCACAGATGACGGTGCTTGAAACCTTTTCTCGCCCTCATCAATCCATTTTTTGTTCGGTATAATTTTATCCCTTTTTCGGGTCGAGCAACCCCTTTTACGAAAAAGGCACTTAGGGAGTTTCGGTTAAAGCTCTTTTCTGACTCCTAAAACAATGAAAAGATCGCCGAGCAATCTTGCTTCCTTCCATGCTCGATAAACGTATCTGAAAGGGCGTCTACCTGGTATAAGTTTACCCCTTTTCCGGACCTCGTAGACTAATTACGAAAAAGGTATACTCTAGTCACATCGGCTAGAAGAGTTCTCCATCCGCATCATTTTATGCTTTTTCGGGCCTTGGAGACTAAACCTTACGAAAAAGAAACACCAATAGAGTTCACTTACCGCTTTCAGACTCTCTAAACATGAAAGAAACCATGAGCATGCGCCGTCCTGGGCTCAAAAAATCCACAGGACCGTACCATTTTAGAGCACACTTTTATCCCTTCTTGGAGCTCATTAAAACTACGAAGAAGGAAGAATGGTGCCTCTTGGCGCCACGACAGACCATGTCTACTCACATAGCAGCTTCCCCATTCTGGTCGCCTTTGTTCAGAGCATTCTGCAGTATGCCACCGGGAAACTCCCTCGACAGCTACCATCAGCTTCACCCACCCAGAGTTAGTACATACCCTTCAGTCCCTAAAAGATGATCCCCACACCTACAAGTCAGTTCCCTACGCTGCTAGGTCAACCACGTCATCATGCTCTGAACAAAGGAAGTTTGAGTCTACCCATTTTTGACCCAGTTATTTCCCATCCCCACAAGTATGTCAGTCCTACCAGCAGTACTACATCACTTCAATTCTACACCTCGTGCTCCTGTCAAGGAAACATCATTGCCTTGTTAGTTGCTGGTCTCCCTCTGTCGACGACAACCACATTGATTCCAGAGGATAGATCTAGAGGTCCCTGTGTCTTGGACTCATTACCATTTATGATGAGTGCCTACGAATCATTTCGAGAGGAATCCTCAGTGCCTCTCCGAATGGTTGTTTCTCACATGCTCGACTTCAACACCTTGATCGCATCGTTGAGACTCGCACAGGGTATTGGTCCGTTCAGTTATTAGTCGAAGACCCCGGATACCACCTGACTCCTCCACATTTGAGAGTCTACCTATGGATACAACCAGTTACATTTTTTCTATAGATATCCGGGTTGCGTATGGCGACAGTATTCAGATGTACCCCAGTTTTATACTCCCTTGAGTATACAGTTACATTATTTCTCAGAGATGACTCATAGTCTTTGAGTCCCTACAGATGTTGGACACCTTCAGTTTCAACAGTTCCACAGTTATTCCAGTGTATCAGTTATTGAGATCAGTCATGATCATGAGTATATCCCACAATAATGTCCCCTCTGGACCATTATGATGTAACAGTATATTTCTTTACGTATTAGATCCCCCTTCTTGGGACTAATTGTTTTGTATATGTCTTGATACGAGCATGGGAATGCCCGCCTCGTCCTTTATCAGAGATTATACCTCATTCATATTGAGGCAATGTAATATTTTTTGTTTTTGCAGCTTCCAAGGGCCGTGGCTCCAGTCTCCAACCGGTCTCTTCTCTCCCCTAAAACCCAGAAAAAGGACAAAAGAACTATGATGTCTATCGGCCATACGATGAGCTCCTGCCCTCACACATCAGGGGGCAATCTGTTAACACCTAAAAAGTGCTCACTAGCTCATTCCCTTACTCACATGACCCATTTGTCCACTTTTCCACCATCTGAGCCTCTGAAACCAACAAAAGGTCACCAAAAGACCTTAGTACACCCCTTTTTCCATTAAAAAAAGATTATTTTTCCAAGAAAATCATAAAAAACCCTCAAAAAGGGTCCAAATTCCCAAAAATATTAAAAAGGGAATTAAAATATTATTTTTATTCAAAAAAGGAAAAAGGAGAGAAAATTACCTAAACTATGTTGGTCAATACCATTGGTTTCCACAAAACCACAAATGGTATTCCTCACCACCAAAACCTATAAAAAGGTGGTACGGGCTCCACATTTCACATCCTTCCATTATCTCATCCTTATGCTGCTGAAATCTCCCCTGAGCACTTTTAGCCATTGAAGCAACCTTGGAGAAAGAGACCTATTGGAGTTTGGAGCTACTCATCTTGGGAGTTGCTCAACATCAACCTTCACCATTGAAGGTAATATCGCAAGCACTTGCTTGCCCCCCCACTTTTCAATACAAAAATTATTTCTTATGTTTCTTGTTCTTGATTTTTGAAATATTTAAATTATTTGCTTAGATTCTTGCTTAGATCCATGAAAAGTATTGTTTATTTAGTTTATTGTTTTTATTTCTATTGAAACTGCTACTACTAGTTAGTAGGTGCCCATAGCACTAAGCTTGGTTGCAAAACCGAGCCAACAGAGGTCATCAATATACATCCAAGCAAAGACATCCTTGTACTCTCTAATTATATTTTCAATGGATTTTCTTTCCTTTGGGGAAGCATTTTTTCCAATCTTAATCATTTTAGGAGAGACTGGAGTTCCGATGTTGATCTCTATGACCTCATCTACTGGTTCAACACTTTTACCAATTCTTCTCTAGAGGGATTGCTAACTTCATAACATCAACATCTTGCAAAGACACATTATTTACTCTATCTTCCAAATCAACATTGCAATTTTGAAAATCATTTGTGCATTGTAAGAATGAAATGATTTGAGAATCATCATCGAATATTTGCCAATGGTCTTGATTATCAGGAACTGATGGTCTGAACAATACTTCAACTTTACACTCCTTCTTTTTAAGGTGATCCGGGATTTCAAAAGTACATGATATTACCGATAATGCATCAGCCATAACATTTTCCTCCCTTAGAACTGCTCTAATTGTTAAAGCATCAAATGTTTCAATGGTATCCCAAACAACGTTTCTATAATCTCTAAGTCTATTGTTCTTGGCTGCAAATTGATTTTTAACTTGGGACACAATGAGATCTGAATCTCCTGTAACAGTTAAACATTTAATTTTTTTTATCTCGAGCAACTTCCAATCCTAAAAGCAATGCTTCATACTCAGCCACATTATTAGTGCATTCAAATTCAAGGCGAAAAGAGAATAATGTCTCTTTACTGGAAGGAGAGGTACGAAAAAACCCAGCTCCTGCACCATGCCAAGACTTTGGTCCATCAAAATGCATCTTCCAAACATGGCTAGGAGGGAAAATATGTTGTTGAGGTTCTTCGCAATAGTTTTTCAACACCATATAATTTCCAACTTCATTTGAGGGTCACATGGCTTCCTCAAACAGATACTCAGGAGTCTCTACATGTTCTTTCATAGGTTTTTCATTTACCAATTTATAAAAGGAATTCCCTCTGATTGGGATAGTTGCATATGACAAGTCCGTTTTGATGCTACCCCCTAACTTAGAAGCCAATTCCCTTGATAACAACATTCCCCATGCATCTGGTATATCTAGAACCAAAACAATCATGTTTACTTCAATTTCTAGATATGCTTCTAGTTTCATCTTTAAATTTTCAATTACCCCTTTTGACTGAACAGGTCTAGAGTCCATCCCACACACATTTTTAAACTACTGAGATGGCTTTAGCTCTAGTTGTTCCATTACCTTGAGTGGCATAATATTAACCTATGCCCCTGAGTCTAACATGCAATTGTGTAGAATCAACTAGTTTATTTCTAAAGCTTTATAGAAAGGAGGATGACCACTACCATTACCAGCTACGCTTTGGATCATAATTGGAGGGTCTTCTCCCATTGTCAACTATTTATGAGCTCTAGTTTTGGGTTTGATTCGTAGGAATTGAGTAGATTGGTTAAACAAGGAAGGTATCTTTAGTAAGTGATCAAGAGTTACTATAATATTAGGTTTGGAGAAAAAGCTACTTAGATCGACTTTTAAATCACAAGGCTTTCCCTGATCTTTAATATTTGCTTTTAATCCCAATAAATTCATTACTTGTGCTCTAACAGAAGGGATGACTATTAGTTCTTTCAAAGACAACATGATTGAAGATCCAGAGAGCTTTCCTAATATATTAGTATTTAGATTTTCTTGCACTATAGGAGAAACTTCTTTGTTAGGAAAACTTACTTGCTTTCTTTGCATTGGTTCTTTGTTTTGAAGCCTAATAGGATTTGGACTTATTGTCTTTTTAGTCTCTTGAGATATTATTTTCCGAGACTGATCACTATTTTTTAAAATACGCTTAAGAGGAGCATTGGGAGACTGCGAAGGAGCCTTATGAATGATTTTCTTTTGGTCAGGAGAAGCTTCTTTTAGAACAGGTTTGTTATTATCTTGATTTTTCAAATTATTTTTTGTTTGAGACCTCGTTACTACCTGACTATCTTATGGCTTCCTCATGGATCTAGTTTGAGGGTAATCATTAGTATACACATTCTCAGATAGTTTATGGAGAAGTTCGTCATGTATCATATTTTCTTTTTGCTGATTTAGAACCAAGCCATATAAATTTTGTATCAACTTGCCCATTTCAATCATCATTTTCATGATCATATCGTTTTCTGAGTCATTCTCTCTAATGCAAGGCATGACTCTATAAATTAAGATTAATACGTTGGGTTCAGTCCTCAGTAGAGTCGTGAGGTAGGGTCGCCAGGTGAACCACACAGGTAATTCGCCGAAATGAAATGAATGTCGTAGGATAGGTGAGATGAGTGAATTAAGATGGTGATTGGTAAAATTATGGAATAAGAAATGCAATCACCAAGGAAAAATAAGGGATGCAATAAGATGTGGATTAATGCACGGACACTCGCAGACACCGAAGGTAAGCCCCTACCTCCCCGACAATGACACCAAAATGTTATCACCAATCTTGTAGCTGCCCCTAAAGGTGGATCCAAGGTGGATGGTAGAGGGGATAAGAAACTAAAGTGGTGAACCAAGAGAGCTCTAGTTCCCAAATGGATGGTTGTCACGCCAACCAAGGCACACTTTGCTTTTGCTACCAAATCCAAGATAGCAAGGGGGAGACCCAGATGTACTCCCGACAAGAGAGATCAACCTAATCACCAGATCAAATAATTCATATGAAGTACGTAGGGTGACAAGTATGGAACCCTATATTTAAGGAATACAAGACCACTGTGGAGACTTAGGAAATATGTGGACAAATAGAGACAGATAACACACAGTGACTTAATGATTATGTATGATTCCAGAATTCAAGTGCTAGTGTAGAATGTTCAAATTCAGATTCCTTGGGAAACGTAACCCTTAAAACAGGGAAAGTGACCCAGAGAGAGAATTTGAGGTTAGGTATTTCTAGAATGGATTGTGAGATAGATCTTACAGTGTTTAAACCAACAAGCTCAACAAACAGGATCAAACCACAAGAAAAACAGGAAACCCAGGAAAGTTGTGAGGGTAGAGGAGAGGCCAGTGCCTTGGAAAATGGGCCAATGGAGTCCCAAGTGTGACGCCCTTGAGAACCCACCTTGGGATTTACACTAAGCCAAAAACTCAGAAATGATTTTCCAATTGATCAAGGGATTTGATCAGGAGAATTTTCGGAAATATTTTAATTAGGGTTTGAAGTACAATTGACATATGGGTAGTTTAGAGAAATAGAGATCTTACCTTCAAAGCATACCTGATTGATGGAGATGGTTGCTATGATGCCGATGAAAACCCCCGCAAAGATCAAATGGGAAGATGTGATGAAATCCAATGCCAAACTTGAAGCCCTATCCCACATGTGCGCCCTTCTCTCTCCTGCAAAACCAAGGAGAAAAGCATCAATCAGTTCTACATAAGCAAAGGCAAATGCAAATGATGAAAAGATACAGAAATTAAAAGGTCATAGACAGTAACACTCCCTGAAACAAACCGATTTGACGAAGAAAGAGGCAGGGAGATTCTTCCCCAACCAATGCGTCCTCCTTGAGCAATTCGACCTCATCACTTGCAAATGAACATCATATGGAAAAAATATAGCATATGGAAATCACCAATAATCCCAGTGCAATGGAAATATATTTTCAATCAGACATCAAAAAAATTCACCACCACAACAAAAGTATCTCCAAGAATTTTTTCTATTCCAGAAATCCAGAGCCAAAAGTCCTTTACAATGAGAAGCTCTCTCCTCTAAATAGGATGGAGAGATACCAAAACCCTAACCACCATTTGAATGGATGGCTAATATCAAAATATCAAAGTGTTCTATTCTATGGTTGATATGAGTTAACATAAGGTACATGGATCAATATAAAAATATAAGATATTAATGGACCAAATCGCCGTAGGAGAGGGGGTCCCACTCAACATGATAAAATAAACATGAATAAATCTCATGGTGGGTCTAGGGGGTAATGTCTAACACCCCTAGTGTGTCCCCATGGCACAATATCATAAAATGACCAACACAAGCACTAAATTGCGCCTCTCTGGGAAAGTTGTGAGCCTCCAAAGGCTCCAGAAAACGATAAAAAATGCCAGAGAGATGGGTGTGGGCCCCACTGAAAGCTGAAACTACTGGAGAAGGGTTGGAAAACATCACACTCATCATCAAAACACATCCCATGCCATTTCCTTGCCTCAGTATCCCAAATCGAATTCTTCAGTAGCCATTTTCACCATTTTTAATCTGCCTCGGGAAATGTGAAACTGATGCCTAGAGTGCCTGCGTTGTCCAACTGATCCCACCAAGCTCTCTGGGAGGGTGTCATAATGGTAAAAAAAAGTGGTTGGACCACCCCCTCCTCATACAACGCCCTAGGTGAACCGACCATATCATCTCACTGCTATGACAAGCCATTTATCATGGAAAAACTACACCAGAATGGCAAACTGAGGAAAACCATCACTGTAACTGCCCGGAATTGAAAAAAAAACTGTCTCATTGGACACAGAGAGCCCAAATCCATCTAAGGTGTGTACTCATACACCCTATGGATCTCTCAATGATCATATAAAATATCCAATATGTCCAGATAGATAAATAATAATAACCTGTAAATGATCAAATAATGCTAAAAACCACAAATCATCATCATAAACCTATAACCACTGCATAGAACCATCTGGTGACCTGTAATAGACCACATATCATCTATATTCATCATCCGAGGTCTATCCACCTCATGTCCCATAGCTGACTTTGGTCAAACTATGTTTGACCAAGTCAACATGACCAATAATATGACCCAAGCTAACATCAAACTGCTGCAAGTGTCAGAGGTTAAAACATGCTTTACAAATCATTCAAGTAAAAATAATAACAAATAGTAATCAAGTCATTGGTCATATACCAACCAAATATATAGAGTTTTTAACTATTATTAGGACTTAGACCAGACTTTCAAGACCATACTCACTTCATAGTTGTGACCAATTTGCTAGTGAAGGGTGAAGGCTAAAAATCAAAAGGCTAGGCTAAGGGATGAATACTAACCTGACACTATGACACTTTGGATATGGAAAGGGGATACACACTCTAGCGTATGCTAGACAAGCAACAACACAAGGGATGGCCATGTCTCACAAATGGGTAAGTTACTTTCAGAGGTGCTTATTCACCTTGACAAATGCTCACAGTCCATATCAAATACAAGCGAGGCCAGCAATCGTTTAGATATAAAATTTAAGAACCATTTATTTTTGGGCCTTTGAATTTCCATAGCCTTTGATCTATGTGTGTTTAGAAACACATTGCATAGATTTACATTTAGATAAGGCTTTATGGTCCACGTGTGTTCAAAAACACTTGTTACATGGGATTTACATTTCACATTTCACATTTCATTTCAAAGCCAGTTTCATTAGGATTTCCTTGCATTCACGTTGTTTAGAAACACTTGTTACATGAATGGGATTTCATAATATATACATTTCATTTCCATCTACATTGTATTGATGGCAGTGCTATCTGTTTCAAGTTTAGCCAACACACTTAGGAAACTCAGAGCCGAGACACAATAAATAGGGGGATGCTCATCCAACAAAGAGGCTATAGCGGGGGAAGGTCCTCCGTGCCACTAGTCAAGTAGTGAGTCAGGATAATCAACAAACTGGAAGGTAATGGATGGGTGGAGATAGTGAATAATGAGACCAACACTAGCAAGCCAAAGTATGGTGGGAATGATCACCTCTATTCTCCCTAAGGAGGGTAAAACCAATGAGTATAGGTCAAGAACTTCTAAGTCTGAGTGAGGACAATATATATAATATAAAGATACAACCAAGTCCACATATCTATATGATCGCTAGATCATGATACTAAATGCTAAGACATGTCACAAGAATGAGTATAAAAGCAATATAACAAAAACACACAATAATACCTGCTGGGTCATATACCTGTGCATAACAATCTGAACCATCATCTGTCCACTGAGAACCTGTTGTTGCAACTCTGGGAAATACTGATTGCTCTATAAATGGCTAAATGGCTACATCATTCCTCAAATCTGAGTGTCCCGAGACTCAATCATGGCATGGGAATATACTATTGTCCATCATCAAGTAATGATCCATCATAGATGCTCATCTCAGCATCTCATATGTAAGAGAACTTCCTGAAAAGTGTACTGGAATCTAAAAAAATAGAGTATTGTATCCCGTCTACTATATATGTGATAACAACTCCCAAACCATGGTTTTATAGTGTTTTTGGGTGGTTTTGGGTGCGCGGTTTGGTGGGCCATGCACCCATTGTTGGCCCAAAAATCCACCACAAACGTATAAACAATAAGTGACATTAACCATACAACGAGTGGTCGTTGGCGCAGTGGTAAACCATTGTGCTTTGGGTGCAGAGGTCTCGAGGTCAAACCTATGGGCCTCTCCCCACTTGACATAAATCTATTGTATTATTGTGGTAGCAAGTTTTGGTTGAACCGTGACTTGTCTTACGTTTTGGAAGTTCGTTGGTTGGTAATTTCTTTAGTTTAGTTGTGACAAGGCTCTGCATTGTGACTTGAATTCTAACTGGACTCTGCATTGGATCTTTCAACGGCCTCGGTGTTGGCCACAGGGTCAAGGGCCTAGCCCTTGATCCCACCCTTTTCCCCAATGCACCAAGTCTTTAACTTCATATACAAGTTGTGACCTTATACTATTAAGAACCAACACTTGGAGCCTTGGCTAGGCGGGCTCGGTGGAGACTCTGGAGGCCACTGGTTGGACGATTTACCAAAATATGTTGGAGACCATGGGAATCGAACCCGTGACCTCCCCTGATTGGTCCATGTATGTGACATGCTGTCCAACCCTATCTACGTGGCGCCATGTGGGGATGCCACATGTCTATAATGTTGAGTTGTCTATGCCACGTGGAACCCTATGGGTGTGCCACGTGGCCCCTTTTTTGTCCTTTTTAACATCAAAATTTATCTTTCTACCGAAACTTTGAAACTCAATAGCTTTTGCGTCTGGAGGTTGTTTCATGCCAAATGAGCATTGCCAGAAATCTGCTTACGAGCTCTATACGTCCATAAGATTATTTACATATTTTGAAGACTTTCATTTTGATCGAACTGTCAGATCGTCCTGGATCAAAAGGGCATGACGAGATAGGAAAAGGTACCCCATGAAGTGGTGAACGTTGTCTTACATTGATCTTGTTTGTGGATATGAATCTGATTGTAGCCGAATAAGCCATCCATAAAGGATAGAACCTAGTGTCCCTCACATGCATTGATGAGTTGATCAATGAAATGCGTAGGAAAGTTGTCTTTGGGGCAAGATAGATTCAAATCTCGAAAATCAATACAAATGCGAACGATGCATTGTTTTTTATTGACCCGGATAGGGTTGGAAACCCACATGGTGTATGCGATGGGGTAAATGAACCCGACTTGGTGCAATTTTTCAATTTCATCCTTTACTGTTGGCATTTTGGATGGGTGTATCGACCGTTACTTTTGGCAGACAGAGGTGACGTCGAGCCAAGTATCAATGCAGTTCTCAACGATAGTAGGGTCAAGGCCAAGCATCTCAGTGTATGACCAAGCAAAGACATCATGGAACTCTTGAAATATTTTCTTATAGGAAGCGATTTCTTTGGGAGTACATGATGTGCATAATGTGATGTTCTCAACTATACCAAGTTTGATGGATATATCAACTTGGATAGTGGGTGATATGTTATCCATGTTACCTTCCTCGAAGGCATCTGGGGATGGGATTGAGTTCTTGAACCAAACCACATTGTCGTGGATAAAATATTTTGACTCGACCGTGAATTGATCGGCCAAAAATGAGGTGGAATCCTCGGGAATAAAATAAGAGCGATGATGCAGGTCGTCCCAAGGAAAGTCATGTTTAGTTAGCGCTTCAAGTATTTCTTCGTCATTATGAAAGCATCGTGTGGATAGATGAGAAGAAGTAGAGTTGGTTGTCGATGGGATAAGGGAGTCTCCTGTGGAAACCATGTAAATGGTATTTACCTAGGTCAATGAGGAGGGTTCTAGTGGGTGGATCTCCTCAATTACAATTATCGAGGATTCTAAAGATGGTTATTGCAAATTGCATAAAACCAACCGATACTTGGGTAGTTTGGGGCAATGGTGAGAATAGTGATAGTAAGTGTCACAAAGCGCATGTGATTAGTTGGTGTGCAATGATTTGTTACATTGCGAAGGAGTGACGGGCAATTCAATGATAGGAATGTCCGGATTATCATCCAACGTTTGCATATGCAACATCTCGATATTTTCATAAAAATTTAAAAAAATTTAAATCGCCATAAAAGGCTAATATTGTAAAATGCGGAAATAATAATATTCATTAAGCAGCAATTGATAAATGTGTCGCTTGGTAGGAATAATTTAATGGTTGTGTATTTTTGTCTTCTGATGGCATCATGAAATCCAATTAATGATTATGTTCTTATTTAAATGCTGGAATGATTGAAAATTTGGATGCATTTGGAAAACAGAATTGTTCTCGACAAGTGCTGACAGTTTAATTTTTCTGGATGACGATGAAAGGGGTCTCACGAGGTGCCCCGAGGCTTACTTATCTATTCAGCTAAAGCATTGTACTCGTCCTCCATGTGCAGATTCGCGAGTAAGAGATAGCGATAAAAATTCAGAGGGTTTAATAACCATGTCATCAATAAAAACTGCATGTGAATTTTGATGCTACAGGTATGGTCTCCTTCCAATTTTGTAAGATGAACCTGTCTATCTCAAAGACTACAGATATCGTCTATCTTAGGGTGTGTTCGTTAGGAATGTTTCCCTTAAGTGTTGATGACTTTATGTATGGTCATTCCATAAATGTCTTGCGGCTGTTAAGTAATTCTTTTTATAAATGTTGACGGTGACAGGTTTAGGACAAGGGCTCATGGTCCTAAGCATACTATGGAATTGAGTGATAAGGTGATTCTAGTCTCTATTACCCAGGCAATTAAAGTAGTGGTGCTTTAGCATTAATTTCCTACCATGCAATGTATGCGATGGGTCCTTGGGTGCCAACCATACCCTAATGGTGTATTTATATAACTTATGGTCTGAACTAGCTTAAAGAATTCTACAATGATCCCGAAGATGAACTTTATAGTAGACTTTATGTGATGGGTGGAGTCAATCCATGCACTATGATTGCTCGTGACCTTAGTGGATATTCATGTGCTATGAGTGTGATCGAAAATGATTTTATGGAATCATATAAGACCTTTGTTATATGCCCCAATGGACATTATACCTTGATACATTTTACATGTCAATGCTATTAATGTTGATCCGTATGGTTGGCAGGTGAAATGATGGCACTGCAAAAGCCTGCATACGAAGTCGAGGGTGTATTAAATGATTGGGTTTGCAATTATTTTACCTGACCACCGTGTTAAGGGTATTGTTATGTGTAAGTTGTGATGGCTGATTCGGTGAGTGATGAGGTTTGGAAAATTGAGTTGTAACGGGCCTCCTACCCTGCTGTCAACAGATGTGGCAACCTCGTAGCTTGGGAGGTAGATGAGCAATTAATACTACTCCTACTACCCTCCAACGTGGTGTTTGGGTACACAGGGTACTACCAAAGGACCGAACACCAAGAGAAACCACTTCACACAAATAGATCATAGATCAAAACACCGATGTTTTGACGTGGTTTAAACCCTCTTGAGGGAAACACTCCACGGTCGAGGCCAAATAGATTCTACGGGACAATTTATTATGTAAAGAAAGAAAGTTACAAATGAGCTTCTCATAATCTATCAACTAAAAAATGACCCTCCATGCTCTTTAAATAGAGATCATGGACCAATCGGGTGTTAAGCCACGGATCAAGGTTAGGTTTAATCTAAGAGAAGTTGAGCCGTCGGATCACTCTATGTCGGGAACATATCGTGACCGTCGGATTAAGTATTTACAAATTCATACTAATGCATACTAAAGAAACACACTATCCCTAACGGATATATTACACAAGTTGATCTTAACTAACTCCTAAGTGTCTAAATATCCTAACATCCCCCCTTAAGAACAACTTGGGATAGGATTGAAGGATTTACAAAAGTGACACTATTAGGATAAGGAAGGAGGCATTAGAGCCTATCCCCTCTTAATGACAAGTTCCTGAACTCCTAACATAGATCAAAGTTTAGAAAACTTCGCTTCTATAAGAGACTTGGTGAAGATGTCTGCAACTTGATCATCTATAGGGCAAAAGAGCACTTCAAGAACACGATCATGAACAAGATTTATGATGAAGTGCATATGTAGCTCAATGTGTTTGCTGTGTTGATGTAGAACTGGATCTTTGGAAAGCTTGATGGCACTTTGATTGTCGCATCAAAGTGGAGTAGGTTGTTGCTGTTTGAATCCAAACTCTGAAAGGATCTGTCGAAGCCATAAAGCTTCCTGACTGGCATTAACTGCTGCTTGATTGTTGTGGGGAAAATGCACCTATAGTTCATGGGAGAAACTACCAACTTACGGTGATAAAGATAGACTTACAAGCATTCTTCAAGTACAACAAATAAATGAAGAGATTAGGGTTTAGAGATGTAGGCACCTCATTCAGAAGGTTGATCCTAGCTTTTCCTCCCTCGCTCTTCAATGCTTATCCAGTGTTGCAATGTCCAGACCTACAAAACAACTTGATACCTTTCTCAAACACATTTGACTACATATATAATACTGATATTCATAATAGAAGAAGACATCAAATTGTAAACAAACAGTAATCAAATCTAAGACACATTAATGGGTCATATTTGGAAAGAGAAGAACATTTGATCTTTATTGATGAATGAAAGCAAGAACATAAAGTTATACCTTCCTTCAAGCTTGTCACTTCATGAAACCTAGATTCAAGGTCTCCTGCTTCCATTCTCCAAAGATCCCAGCCTCTAAGCAATTGTACTAGGGTTTACCAAAACTGAAGCACAAGAGAGGGGGATGAGGGTCTCCATTCCTCCAACATAACTTTGTAATTGGGCTTAGTCCCTTCACATGGCCCTTCTACCCTCCTTATATAGTCAGTGACGGATAGGAAAAGAAGTTATAGCCGAGTAGGAGATTCCCCAACCAACTTAACTTACTCGAATTTCGAGATTTTGACCAAAACAGGGGTGTACGCTACTCTATAGTAGACAAATTCGTGTACACACGCTACTATTTCAATAGTGGAGTCGTGCTCAGTAGGGTATACACGCTACTATCATGCCTGTGTACCAGCGCTCATATTGAAAATGGCCAAAAACAAGCTTTTATGCTCATTTTCAGGAGATGGTTTGGTCTGGAAAAATGTTCCTAAGGGTCATATACATCAAATGGGTCAAGAATGAGGTAATTTCAACCATTTTTAGTGTCCCAAATGACTCCTACATCCAAAAATGTCTTGTTATGTGACTGAACTTGATCTCAAGAAATGTCGTCATGCGACCAAGGGAAGCAAGTGTCATCACAGACGGAGAGGTGTCATTTCAAACTATAACATCGATATTCTGCCTCTACTGAAGAAAGAGAAAGAGCTTGTTGTTTCCTACAAGCCCAAGTAATAGGTCCAGATCCCAGACTAAAAACATAACCTGCAGTAGACTTTCTATCATCAGGATCGTCGGCCCAATCTGAATCAGTGAAACCAACCAACAAAGGTTTCCCCCGTGTACTATAATGAATCCCAAACTGAAATGTACCTCGAATATATCGAAGTATTCTTTTAGTTGCTTTCTAGTGACTTTTATGAGGTGTCTGCATATAACGGGAAACATGAACAACGACAAAGGAAAGGTCAGGACGGGAATGAGTCAAGTATAAGAGACTACCAACAAGCTGACGATACAAGGTGGCATCGACTTCAGGTGAAGTACAGGTGGTAGAAATTTTGACTCCAGACTAGAAGGGAGAAGGGGCTGGTGTACAATCTTCCATGTGAAAGCAATGAAGAAGGTCACAAGCATACTTAGACTGAGAAAGAAAGATTCCTTCTTTGGTTTGCAGGACTTGGAGACCAAGAAAATAATGCAAATGTCCTAAGTCTGACATTTCAAATTTTTTTTTAAGACTGGATTTCACATGGGTTATAAGCTTAGGGTCACTACCAGTAAGAATAAGGTCATCAACATATAGAACAAGTATGATGAGATGGTTTCCTACTTTCTTGGTATAGACATTGGGGTCAGAATGGCATTTAGAAAAACCAGTGTCAAGGAGAAAGTTATCCATTTTGGAATACCAAGCTTTAGGAGCTTGCTTAAGGCCATATAAGGATTTCTTAAGGTGGCAGACAAGGCTAGAGTTATTCTGAACATAGCCAGGAGGTTGTTCCATGTAAATTTCCTCCTGTAAATCACCATGTAAGAAGGCAGACTTGACATCCATTTCATGGACTTCCCAGTTGTGTAAGGCTACAAGGGAAAGAACAAGGCGGATGGAGTTCATTTTTGCGACAGGAGCAAAGGTTTCATTGTATTCAATCCCTTCAACTTGGGAAAAACCTTTGGAAACTAACCTTGCCTTAAGTCTTTCAACACTTCCATCTGATGCATACTTAGTTTTGAGACCCATTTACATCTGACAAATTTTCTTCCTTTTGGAAGAGGTGCAAGATCCCAAGTATAGTTCGCCATTAAGGAACGATATTCTTCATCCATGGCTACATCCCAATCTGGATTCCCTGAAGGTTTTGCAAAAGTTTCTGGATCATGATTCTCGAAAACTTGAGCCAAAAGAGAAGAGGCTCTTTGAAACTAAGAATGTGTTCCACGTTGATCTCTAGGATCACCGGCAAGATCACCAGCTGCTTCACATGTTGAACGGACCCATCGAGGAAGCACTTGTGCTGGTGTAACTGGAGGAACATGAGCAGGCAGAGGTGGATTTTCATCCTCACTGTCATCATCAGAAACTGGAGTTGGAAACCTGTCAAGGAAGTTGGAAGAAGAAGAAGAAGGCACAAACGCCGAATTAGGCTCGTAGGCCAAAGATGGCACAATCGCCGAGTTAGGCTCGCAGGCCAAGATATTTTTATCAAATTTAACATCTCTTCTAATGATTATATCATGAGAATGTGGTTGAACAAGTCTATAACCTTTTACATATTCAGAATATCCAACAAATATGCACTTTTCACTTTTAGGCTGCAATGCTTTTCATTTTTCATCCGGAATGTAAGCCCATGCTTCACTACCAAACATACGGAAGTGACTTAGATCAGGTTTAGTTTTACTCCATGCTTCTTACAGTGTTATACCTTGTAATGCTTTAGTGGGGGTGCGATTAAATATGTAATTTGCACAATTAATGGCTTCAACCCAAAATTGAAGACTTAGTCCCTTAGATTGGATCATACAATTAGCCATTTCTTTTAAAGTGCGGTTCTTCCACTCAACTACACCATTTTGTTGTGGTGTATATGGAACAGTGTGCTGTTGTTGGATGCCTTGTTTAGTGTAGAAAGTAGTGAACTTATTGTTAACATATTCTCCTCCATTGTCAGATCTTAACTTAATAATTTGATGACCATATTGTTTTTCCACAAGGGCCTTGTAGGCCAAGAACATGTTAAATACATCGCTCTTAAGCTTTAGGAAATAAACCCAAGTGCGTTTGGTGTAATCATCAATTAAAGTTAAGAAATATTTGAAACTAGAAAAGGAAGCAGATGGAAGAGGACCACACAAGTCACTATGCACAAGCTCCAAGGGAACCGAGACGTGCCAAGAGGCACGTTTGTCAAAACTGTCCCGATGATGTTTTCTGAGTACACAATCGGAGCAAATACCATCCCTGCAAGATACCATCGGAAGACCTGTCACCATATTTTCTTTACATAGTTGTTGCAATGAGCGATAATTTAAGTGACCAAATCGCTCATGCCAAAGTTTGCTCAAGTTATCACTATGAGAAACAAAAACTAAAGGGAAAGGTGATGACCCAAAGTTGTTAAACTTGTACAACCTGGTAATATCATCAACAATTCCTGTAGCTAGGACCTGATGAGGATATTTAAAATCCTTGATTACAACTTGGTGAGGTGTAAAGGTCACAGTTTTACCTTCACCAGAATGAGTGATCTGATAGACTGATAACAAATTGCAAGAAATTCTTGGAACACATAGTACATCACTAAAATGACCATTATCTACTGGAACTGTTCCAGCTCCTACAACACTTAGAGATCTATCATCACCAACAAATATTTGTTTGTTGTTACATTCGTGCATAGTAGAAAAGATGGCTTGATCCTTAGCCATATGACAACATGCTCCAGAATCAATGAGCCATTCATTTGAAGTAGAAGAAGAAGATGCATTATAAGAATAACCAGAAGCACAAAGTGCATGTCCATGAGAGGAATATTTTGAAGGCGAATCTAGGCTGATGTGGTGCTTCTTCATTGCTGTTTCCAAGGCTGCCATCTTCTTGAAACACTTAGATTCATCATGATTATATTTCCCGCAATAGTTGCAATGATGCTCAGTCTTCTTGCCTTTTGGCTTGGATCCTTTGTCATTTTTTAAAGAAGGAGCTGACTGAGAGGGTTTTGGACCCATGTTTGACTTATTATTGCAAAAAATTTGTTTCTTGGGAGGCTTAGACTTTTCTTTCTGTTGGGACAATAAGGCTTTCCCAAATGTATCTGCATTGTTGATTATTCCAATATGAATGAGTTTATCTTGTTCTCTAATCAAGGAATCACAAAAGGATTCAAGACTAGGATTTTGATAGCTAGCTGCATTCAAGGATGCTTTCATGGAGTAAAATGTAGATACAAAAACAGAATACGCAGGTCCAAGTTTGGAAAGAATATGATAAATGTGTTGTTTATCTTCCCTCTCAATCTTACATTCTGCACGTAAGAGTTTAAGAGTTTTGTACTTAGATAAATAATCTTGAATGCATGAAAAGTCACTTGGATTTAAAGAAATCAACTCATTTTCAAGTTGGTGACCTCAAATTTCATTGTGTTTACCAAACACAGATTCCAACTTGTCCCAAGCAGCATTAGGTTCATCAATTCCAGATATGTGGAATCACAAATCAGTAGAGATTGATATCCCAATCAATCCACGAGCTTCATCACATCTATTTGCCCATTTTATTTTCTTATCATCATCAGTGGGTTCTTTTTCTTTCCCTGAGGTAATTCTAAAAAGTCCCCTACTTCGTAGAACATCCTCCATACGAGATTTCCATGAGAAATAGTTGGAACTGTTAAGTAGAATATCACAAGGGGCGGCCATATTTGTAAATTAATGGCTGTAAAAGCAGAAACCAATAATATGGATGTGAAGAGCTCAAAAAAATAGGCGGTTTAAAAAAAAAACGGCACTGAAAATTGACTCTGTATGATGAAGTTATGCTTGAACAAAGAAACTGTTGAAGATGTCCCCAATAGTGACGTGGCAGCTAGAGAATGTACAGCAAAAAAAAGAAC
The DNA here is from genome assembly GCA_027924585.1 of Larix kaempferi. Taxonomy (NCBI): domain Eukaryota; kingdom Viridiplantae; phylum Streptophyta; class Pinopsida; order Pinales; family Pinaceae; genus Larix; species Larix kaempferi. The sequence goes on from BSBM01000196.1 coordinate 14,169,485, forward strand.
CCCCCTCTTCCCAAGATGAACCTTTTGACAATCACTTTACAAGAAAGTTGCTTTAAGTGAACCACTTTTGTAAAATAAGTGATTTCACTTTTACAATGATATTACTTTTAAATAGTGCAACAATAAAAAAAAACTTAAGTGACTCACTTGTATTTTTATTTTTTATTATTTAAGTGAGATGCACTTTTACAATAAAATAACGTGAAAATAGAAATTGCATGTACTTTTTCTTTTAAAAGTAACTTCCTAAGACTTGAACTCAAGACCTATTAAGGAATAAAACAACTTTGAACCAAGTGAGCTAAATTAAAAGATATGTAAAATATGGGAATGAGGAAGGGGGATTTTTTTTTAACTCTTCTTGCTCGGTTTGCGTGCTTGCCCTTTTTCCTACAAAACAAACTACAAATCGAAACAAAAAAAAAATTTCCACACTTGTGGAGTTAGATCTTGTTAGCTTGCCCGAAAATTCTACGTTTTCTCTCTGTTTCTGATTTGCCGAGATCGTGCAAGGTGCACGGCAAAGAGCATACGCAGCCGAGAAAAACCCTTTCCCTTTCTGTTCCTGATTTGCCGAGATCGCTCAAGGTGCACGGCAAAGAGAATACGTAGACGGGAAAGCAACAATCCAAACCCAAAAAAAAATCTAACAGTAAAAAATGATGAAATATGAGATTTTTTCCTTTTAAAAAAAGAAAATAAAAAAATGTGTCATTGTAACATTATACCTTCATATCTAATGAAATACGCGTTTCTGGAGCAACTGGGAACCCTTTTCGATCAAACGAAAACTATTTCCTGATGGAAATGATACTCCGGACGCAATGGAACACCTCCCACAGCCCAGAAATGCACAGAAATACCAGAACTAGAAACCCTTTCGAGTTTCGGCAACAACAATTCAATATCTAGATCATAACCGAAAGCGGCACTTCATAAAAGCTCTGATACCATGTTCGGGTACACAGGGTACTACCAAAGGACCGAACACCAAGAGCAACCACTTCACACAAACAAATCACAGATCAACACACCGATGTTTTGACGTGGTTTAAACCCTCTTGAGGGAAACACTCCACGGCCCCGACCAAATATATTCTACGGGACAATTTATTATGCAAAGAAATAAAGTTACAAATGAGCTTCTCATAATCGATCAACTAAACAATGACCCTCCATGCTCTTTAAATAGAGATCATGGAACAATCAGGTGTTAAGCCACAGATCAAGGTTAGGTTTGATCTAAGAGAAGTTGAGCCGTCGGATCACTCTATGTCGGGAACATATCGTGACTGTCGGATTAAGTATTTACAAATGCATACTAATGCATACTAAAGAAACACACTATCCCTAACAGATATATTACACAAGTTGATCTTAACTAACTCCTAAGTGTCTAAATATCCTAACACGTGGCTTAATGAAAGTGTATCTCCAACTTTGATCATTGTGTATTGGGATTGAGCTAAACCCTAGTGTAACTTATGGATTCTTGTAACGTTTCTTGGTCATTGTTTGGTGGTAGGGTTTGGGAGGTGAGGCCAACCGGCCGAGAGGCACTTAGGGTTTCGATGTTTTTCTAGCCTCCCTCAGGCTCGATCTGAGACCAACAACAACCTTGGTATGTGAGTAATTGTTATCCATGGAAGCCAAGTCTGGAAATGATTTGTGTAGCAATCTATAGGTGGGATGAGTGCTTCTATTGTGGCGTTGCAGTAGCTTGCAAGTATGGGGTTTTCAATTGAGTTGTAAGTTTTTCGGGAGGTATCCCACACTGTGGCCTTCGAACTAAGTGCTTCTCCTTCATAGGGGATGGATGCTGGCTTCATCAAATCTGTGTTACGACTCAGGTATCGTAACATTGAAAGGGTTTTTAAATTATTCTTTGTTGCATGCATTACACCTCATGAGTTGATACTTAACTCAGTGTATGGTTGTTGGCAGGTAACCCTCGGCGAACAACAGGGTGTCGGAATGGTTGATGGGGAAAAGAAACTAAAGCGAACCCACCGGTAAGCTTCGGTGGTATCTCTCCTTAGTGGTTCTCCTGGAATCAGACTTGATGAGCAAGTGCTGGTAGCATGCCTTCACGACAGTGGCTTTTGTCTCGCCTGCAGCATTTGGGAAACGTTACAGTTTTAAGTTTTGTTGATAGTGTAGGTGATGTAATGTTTTAAAATATATGGCCGGCCATTCCTGGGATCGATGAGTTTGGTAGGGTTGAACCCTCGTGTTTGCAAGAGTCTTACAGCTTTACGTTTCACGTCTATCATTTTGGTACTTCTGGGTTGATGAAAGAAGAGATACGTTGATTGTAAGTTGCTTCGGCATTAGTTGTGTGTGTGAAAAGCAATGGGGTTTCGTATGGAACCTTTAGCAAAAGAATGCGGCAACTGTAGGGTGTAACCAATATTAATTTAAATGGAAGCGATAATTATTTAGGGTTTAATGTTTTCGTTTGGTGATTTGAACTCTCATTTTTGTATCTATATCTAAAAGCCTATTTAAGATATTTAGGGTTTCAAGTCTACATATGGTGTTTTCAAACTTCTCATTCTTGAACCCTGATCCAAGGAACGAAATGCATGTTTAAGTTGTTTAATTAAATTGTGGCTATAAGCTGAGAGCGATCTACCTGGCTTACTTTGCGTCTGTGCATGTATGGATTAAACCTAGAATAGAAAGAAATTGGTTTTGTTTTGAAAACATAAGTGATAATGTTAAACCCTATCCTGTCGATGTTTAATGAAGTCTGCTTGTCTATAATGATGTTTTAAAGGAACAAGAATAATAACTCTTAATTCTACAGTCAAATTGTCTATGGTAATGAAACCTTTCATTTGGCAGTTGTTTAAATGTTTGTAAATAATAATGTGATGAGGAAGGTCAACCCTAGTTGGGTGTAGAGATACTGTAACCTACTCTGTCCATTCAATACTGCTATGTTTGTCCTTGCTTTTAATAACTTGGTATTTGTGATGTAAATTCTATCACATGCAATTGATAATTCAAAAAAAGATAAAATGATAGTGCATTCGCCAGTTAATTTGATTGCTTATGAATATAACATTTTTTCTATTCTAATTATATATTCATGTATTCGTCCAATTTGGACCTCTGATGAAAAGGATAAAATAACACAGTAGCTTTCTTTCATTCTATACAAGATAATACAGTGAAGACAATATTTTCTATAAGATCGATCAAATTCTAAAAACCATAAGAAAATAGAAAAGTGGGAATATGGTTGAACAGAATGCATGGTATTATTTTATTTGAAGAAATTATTAAAGACCAGTAACCCTAGTTGTTAACATAATGTTCCCTTCAGAAATAAGAAAAGAACCTATTACTATGGCTAGTTTCTGGTAGGTTATTCAGCATACGGATTTGAACAGTAAAAAAAGATTGCATGCAAGGATCTAATCTACATCTGCTTAAAATATAAGATGCATGATGAACATAGGTCTGTGCATGGGTGGTCTTTGGTTTAGATATTTAGATGCATGCTAGGTTTCACTTTTAACTATCCAGATTTAATGGTACCTCTCTATACTGGAGTACGATGCAGCTCCACGCATGGGGAAAAATGCAGAGGAATCATTTTATCATTTCAGCAAATCCAAACTTATTAGGAGCTAACATTTTACTACTATTGATCATTAAGTAACAATACTAATCCATTTTCCGAGAGCATTCATATGATTGAAAAAGAAAACACAAAAGAATAGAACCTGAGTGTAATGGGAGGAACAAATCACTCAAGAAGCCTGTTCCACCAAACCTGCTCCTAAGTAGCCAAGTTGTCTGCCTTAGAACCCCCGAGCCTATCCACTGATCCACCAGGAGGAAGAAGGTTCTGCAGCTTAGGAATTCTACTTGCAGCAGCAAGAAAATATATAAATCCAGCTTTACAGGCTTAGTAACCAATGGGACCAACACCAGCACCTCTGGTCTGTCCTTCTCATAACATTTGCAAACTTATACTTGCACTCTCCACAACCTCCCCTATTCGAATCTCTCAGCCATCACCTGATGAGCATGAGGAATGTTTCTACAGAAAACATTGTAAGAGCTCCCTGCTCAATTCGAATTGCCCTTTATAGGATGCCTAGGTCTTTTTGTAATTAACTGGTCATTAGTGAGCTACCTACTCACCTCTCTCCACCTGGAGTGGGAAATGCCACAAAATTAGGGGGAGTTGTCACATACCAATAGCTAATGGTAGAGTGCAAATGCTGCCAGCTGTCCCAATCTTTCCAATAGCTTCCATTCCTCCTAGTGGGCCATTGGACACTCTTGTAACAGCTTTCTTAAGTGTTTGTCTCCCATTTTTATTTATTAAATAATAATAATGAGTCATTACATTCATTTTTGACCTACTTGGTCATAATTACAAAACTTGTAATTATAATTTAACACAAAGTATTTTTGCAAAAAGGAAAATAGTAGAAAATAATTATTCTAAAAAATTGGGTAGGTGACAGCATATGAGTGTGAAGGTCAAGCAAGTGCGGGCAATTATGGGTAGCGTGATGCGATGTATTGCACAAAGCACATTTCATAGGTGTTTGTACTATAGGAGGGGTTTCAGGGCTTTGTTCGTAGTTTCTGAAACATTGGTTTTCGGTGATTTCCCCATCCTTCTTGGAATACTACAAGTGGGGTTGGATGAATTTTCTACCGACTCACAAAGAGGTGGATGATTGACAATGTTGATGGGTTGAACCGGTTGAAGCACGACTTGTGGGGTTGGAGTGGGATTTGATGCAGGTAAATACCAGACAGAAAGCTCTAAAGTTAGTCTCGAAAGATTCAACATGGACATAACGGGCATGCTTACCACTCCTGATACTGGGAACAAAAAGGGGATCATATGGATCAAGGTAGCTCCCAAGTGCCTGGGTACCAACGATGGTTGAATTTGGGGTGGTTGTTGAGGTTGCAGTAGGAGCATCGGTTGAGCAATGAGTTGCGCATCAAGGACTGACATGTTGGATGAAATAGTTCACAAGTACGAGACTGCAATGGTTGGCATAGGTGGGGGTGGAGGTAATGCAATAAACATGGAGGTCATGGGGGCCTCAAAATAAAGACCCGACGCCACTATGAAAACCAAAGGCATAGATGCACCAAGAAGAGGTTTTTCGACCATGGGGAGGATGTTCTCCGGCGTGGTCGGTGACTTAGGGTCATAGTAAGTTAGTTGGTCTATTTTGACGACAAGTCTCTCATGGGGTAACATCATAAGCTGGAACATAGAGGAGTTAGCGAACTTCATTGTGTACATGTAGTTGCATCCTATAAGAAGGTTGTAGTCGATTTGAGTGTGGACGACTTCAATGCCAATCAGGACAGTTTTTATGACTAGTTGAACAGGAACATTGGCAAGAAGGCCTTGTGGTAGAGTTTCACGACCATCATAATCTCAGAGGGAGATCGTGGATGGTTGCAGAGGAGTTGATTTGATATTTTTCCACATGAATGTGGACATTATGCATGTGAAGGTGCCCTCATCGACTATGCATCGATGGATAAATAGGTTTTGGATCGAGACTGTGATTTGAAACATGAGGGACGAAGGTATGTGAGGTTTAGAATGGTTTAAGTCAAATTCCATTAATCGTGAGTCAGAAGGATTGATCGCACCTAAGGAAAAAAACAATGCTTTACGATGTGTTGGAATATTATTCAAAACTTTTAAGGTTGACATAGCAGCAGGGGACTGAGCTAAGTCATCCACGATATTACAATTGGGGGAAACACGAGCATTAGGGTTGTCGGTGATGCGACACAAAGGAAATTTGGGGTATTTGAGGGTCCCATACGGTGGTGGCAGAGGTGGTTGTAAAGACTAGTCTATAGGGGTAGATGTGGTAGCCTTGTCCGCAAGGATGGTCTTGGTGGTCGAACCATACTTAATACGACGCGTCTGAATATTTATATCTGAAGAGGACACCATTAAAAAATGGTGAAATCCTAAGTCAGGAGGATGACTAGTAGGTGTGGCGTAAGTAACTAGTTGTTGTTTCCCCGAAAACCCTTGAGGAAGTGTCGTGGGTTGGGCAGTGATAACCCATTACGTGGGTAAGGGGTTCTGCAACACCATTAGTTGTGTGGTAGGCTGCGGTGGGTTTGGCAGTGCTGGAGAGGCAGAATTCCCTTGAAGTTAGGAGTCCTCACTCCAGAGTTGTTGGGATCTCGCCAAGTGGGGACAATTGCGAGTGTAATGGCCATAGACCCCACATATAGAGAACGAGTGGTTCATACATAAGTTCAGGTTCTTATCTTTTCGGGGATGTCGATCGGGATTTTGGTTAGTCGGAGCGACGCCATTATTATCAGGGGGATTTGTTGGTTGGACGCCTCTACAGGGTTGTTGGTTTATTTCCCCGGTTATGACCTTGTCTCCTATTTTGTTGGCCTTGTTGGTTTCGTTGGGTAGGGGGGTTATGCGGCTGGTTTTGTTGTGCATAAACCTTCCCTTGTGGAATAGAAGGATTTTGGGGTTGGGCGGGTGTAGGGGCTTCAAACAGCGGATAGTAAGCGGGAGGAGCTTGAGGTTGGGAGGGAGAGAGTGTGGCCAGCGAATGGTAGTAAGTGGGTTGTGCGAAAGGGGGGGCATACGTTTGTGGGTTATGACCGTAACAGTGTGTCACACAAGTGCGTCCATGTGCATAAGGGGTTTGGATGGGTGGAACATACGAAGGTGTTACTCCAAAATGAGTCATTGCGCATGAAATATTGAGACTACAAATCATGGTGGGTGGTGCCAAACTAGGTGTAGGGTTATAAATAGGGGTTGGGGCTAGGGGAATATGGACTTATGGCCTACTGGTAGATGCAATGTGTCCAATGATTCCTTCGGCAACATGAGATGCCCCTGGCGCATATTTTCGAGAGGAATCGCCACAAGGAGCATCGGGTAGAATGGTGTAAAGGTATCTTGATTGGGCATAAATGAGGTCGAACTGTTGGGCCTTCAGTAAGGCCTCTTCTTCAGTTTGGGGTTGCTTGGATGCCACATATTTGGCAATGGATAGTATGAGAGACTTTAAAAACCAATATAAAACAACACAATCATCTAATTTGATCATGCACATACTATGGCGTTTATGCCACTCATGAATATGGTTAGTGATGTGGGTGGCCGTACTTTGTCTACAATATAGGAGAATCTCAACACCATCATCCTAACGAACTGGTAGGTGGAAGAATTGCAGGAAAGTAGAAGCGATTGATGCAAATGTGGAATGTGCCCCATGGGGCTGGTTAATATACCACTTGGTTGTAGCACTAGTGAGAGTCCATTGTAAGAGGCGTAAGCAGATTGAGCCATCCACTATGGAGTTGGAGGAACACCATAAGTGGAAGGACATGATATGGTTCTGGGGATCCCCACTGTTGTCACTCAGGAATTTGGTCTGGGTTGTCGCAGAACAAATCCTAAGGAAACTATTTCAAACCTACTTGTAAGACTGGAAGCTAGCCCTTCCAACCTCAGAGTGGAATCTCTCTGACAACTTAGTCACCCAAAGGTCATGTGCTGACAGGTTGTATACTTAATTCAATAGCTAGATCTTCTGTAAGGGGGAATTAGGGTTTTTTCTGTATTTTAAATGGTAAGATCAGAGAGAAAGGTTTCCATTGGGAATGGAGTCAACATTAGGGCTCATATAACTATCAATGACTTGTTGGTAAGTGATTCAGGGGACAAAGGAAATATAGATAAGATTTTTTCTGTCAATAAGATATTAGCGGTGTGATAGAAGAAAGGGGAAAACAATCCATTACATGTAGAGCATCTAGCTTGGGATGAATTCTAACAGTAACTTTAGAAGGAAAGTGAAATGCTTTGTCACATGAAATTCATAGAACCTATCACAGGATGAATTCTAAATCAACAATTCTTGATCAAACATTTTGAAGCAGAAAACATATTAAATGGAAAAAACAAAGAAAGGGACATAAGACAGGAAAAACAGACATCCGAACATCATCACATGAATCTCTGGCTCAATCAATGAGTAATTCTTCATTGATATTAAATTATTCTGGAAAAATAAGTACAATACCTAAAGTGGCTCTCTCTCAAGTTCGAACCCTTCAAAAATCTAAAAATCTGCTTTAAATAAACTTACAAATTGTGTATGAAAAAATCCAAAACCCTAATTTCCTTGACTAGTTCTAAAAATAGTAAATTTCTTAGATGTAAAAATTAAACTAAAGTCAAGTGATGGATCAGCTGACTGTCTATTTTAATAACTAGTGGTGAAATTGGATGTTATTGTTGTTGTAGTCCACATGTCCTTCTTATCTTGAGTAAATTCTGCTCCATGAGAGGTACCTGAACTCATAGTTGGAATTCATTGGTATTACGTCATGCGCCTTCTAGGTGCTTGAATCCTGTCATCCATCATAAATAATATCCAAAACAAGTATAATAAGTCGAGTTGGAATGAAACTGGGAACTTCTGTATCTTCCTGGACTCAGTCATGACCTTGGGTGTTGTAAAACTGTGTTTTCCAGAACTTGCGTAGCACATCTTTAAATTTTACACAGTCAGTGCTATGAGACTGCCTAAAAAGGATTTAGAACTTGTGTAATGCATGTAGCTACCTTTTTGAACCATGATAACCATGAGATTTATTGCCTAAGAAATATGTTTCATAATATCATCCTGATTTTATTATTATATCAAATGCATTAAAATGGGTGTGGTCCTTTCCACTACGTGTGAAATCTTAGTTCTGTTGACCTACAAAAATAGTGCAAAAATAGTACTCTTGTAGGAACTGGATCTGCTTGATGCTTGTTTCAAGATACTCATTAGCTCGACAATGATCTTTATAGAGTTACAAAACTATACTTTCCATACTTAGGAAACTATTCGTGATGGAAAAGAGTCTCCCAAAACTCTCGTAGCGTATCACCAAATCTGTAGTGTGTGGATTCTGCAGAAGTTACGGGAAATTTTGTAGCGCACCTTCTGTTTTTAGCTCAATGGTGCTACGAAAGTTCTGGAAAATGCCACATTTTTTAGGGTTTGACCACCTATCTTAAAAAATATGCTTTTAGGAACCTTGGGTGGTTACTCTGGCTTTTGCTAAGTCCGATATACTCCCATGTACCTTTGCTGGAGCATCTGACTAGTTCAGGACCATTAAAAATGAAACCCTAGCCATCAACTTTGGCTTTAGGAGTTGTAGACAGAGATATGTTTTTGCTAATTTTAGCTGCATTCCTTTAAGCTGAGGCCAAATTTATGATTAGGATAAATTTTAGGATTTAAATAGGAGAGACCATCATTCTCTCTGTACTGCTACATCAATGAGGAGCTCCAAATTTTCTCCTGACACCCTGCTTTTGTATTGATGCAGTTCTTCTTGGAGGGTCATGTTCTTTGCTTGTAGAAAATGGTTTCTTAGGTAAATATTTTGTACCTGCAGCCTTAGGGGATGCCATTTCTTTAGTATTCCCTTTTTTTCGCACAAGCTCTTTTCTATGCAGTATAGCTCTTTTTTCATTGCCCCCTATACTTTCTACTTTCCTCTTTGACCTGTAGGTTTTCCTCTTTGATCTGTAGGTTTTCCTCTTTGACCTTTTTTAGCTATGCTTTTAGCTAGTTAACCTCTGAGGCAACCTCATTTTGGTGTGGAGGAAGCAATTTTTCTAGGCTTTCATGAGCAGGTTGTATGGGAAACGAGGGGGAAACCTAAGGTAGTTCCTATTCCTCTATTTGGATGAGCGATTGAGAGACCCTAGGTGTATATTTAGATGCAAATGATTTTACATTTGTGGGAGCCATATCTCTCACATCTGACCTGGTGAGAGGTCTTATTGGTACTATTATTTGAGTTAGGTTTGGTGCATCTTCCACCCTTTTACCCTTTGGTTTCTTGTCCTTTCCCTGGGTTTTGGGCTCTCTTGTAGGTTCTACTTGCCTCTTCTTGATCCTGCATGGTGCTTCTTCTAAGGTTTCTTCCATTTTTAACTTCCTTTTAGCCCTCTGAGTGGTTGAGTTTTGGGCACTCTCAGCCATCCCCACCTTTATTTTGACTGGTTTCTTAGGGATTGTTGTTTCCCTCTTTTTATTTCCCATGCTTCCAGTGTGAGATGAGCTTCCTCCAGTTTTGGTCGTGACTTCTGCCTCTTTCTTATTTTCTCTGTCGGAAACATTCTTCTTAAGCGTAGGGGTCATGGCTTCTAGTTCATAGCCTGCTAGAAAGAGGAAAGAGTTCCACTCCCTGTTTATCTTCTGTAATTCCTCTATAACCAAAAGCTTAATTAAGCCAAAGTGGAATATATAGTGGTCAATTTTAGCCCTGTTTGACTGTGCTTAATCGACCATATTCCCTAAACCCCTATAGAGGAAGAAGGGTATGTCCATGGTTTTTTTCCCTATAAAATGTAACAACAGCCTGAAATGGTACTATTAAGTTGTGTCGTATCGACCTTCACATGTGAAGTATTTTTGGATGATCAACAGGAGATCCCCGTATTGCTTGGTTAACCATTCCCTGGGTACACCATTAGATAAGTTATCCCCTTTGTGGTCATCCATGAGGAAGTGGTTACATTATGCCATGTCAAACATTGTGACTTTGAACCATTCTTCCCCCACCCTAGGTATCTCTGTAGCAGTGGCTATCGAGTTGGCATTCACTTCCATATCTAGTGGTCCGACTCTAGTTTTCCTCCCATCAAAATTCAACACAAAATATCTGGCTACCTGTTTATGATATCCCTATAGATTTTCACATAACCTCGGGCAACCGATACAACTAAATAAATGGTGCATTCTGGGGTGAGCATCCAACATCCCTATGTCTGGGGGTTCATAGAGAACCACAACCCCACTCTTCTTCATCTTCTTCTTGGCTGCTTCAGGATTCATAATTATACTATAGTCTTTGAATTCAGCTTTTTTTTACGTCTGTGGGAATTATCAAAGTGGTAATTCCCCTTAATCGACAAACCGAGTCTTAACACCTTTGATCACTGGGAGTTATGATTGGGCTTCAGTGGGCGGCAGTTAAAATCAGATTTGACAGCTACGATGTACCGATTGGTTAGGAGAATGATAGTCTTGGTGGTGGTAAAAGGTGGAACTGAACATGATCCTATTATAATCTGGTTGGGCATATTGGTTGGGGAGATGTGATGGGATCCCATCATGATTCGGTCAATATTTTATGACCCACTGTCACTTTTTGTGGGTTTTGGTAGAGGCAGTGCTTTTGACTTGGTGATTGGACGTTGTAGGAATGATGAAAACGGTTAGAGCGCTGACATCTGGTGATGGGGTTTGGGCGTTATAGTATTTTCAAAGAATTTCGTAGCGGAGGAATTTTATGGAAGGGGACGTATGCTACGAGATCTTCAAATACTTTCATAGAGGCAATGCTTGGTAGTAGGGATCAAATGCTTCAAGAGTGTAGGATAATTTTGTAGCAGAGGACTTTTATGGAAGGGGACGATATGCTACGGGATCTTCAAAGACTTTCGTAGCGACAATGCTTGGTAGCAGGGATCAAACGCTTCGAGAGTGTAGGATACTTTTGCAGCGGAAACATTCATCTTTTTCTTTTTAAATTGAGGCTATAGGAATTTCAGCCTTTCCGTAGTGCTTATGGCCTATTTTATTTTTCTGGCGCTACAGAAGTGTATAAATTGGACTATCATAAGACAGGGATATTAGGTAAGTGAGGACTGATGAATTTAGACTTAATGGTACCAAGAGTAGTTCCCTGACCCCCTTGGATACCTGGAGACAAATGGAAGACAAACCTGACCTAGTTAAATAATCAAGATAGTTTAACTCAGGTGTAGGTTCAGGTGATAACACTCACCATCCTTCCCCTCAAACTTGGGGATGTCCAAAGGGAGTTTGGTGGGCATGGGAGGCCATGTCGTATTGGATTGTTAGTCAATCGGGATAGATCAGGGAGGTTGATATTGGCCATGAATGGTAAACTGGCAGGAGGATGTGACATGGTCAGGATGACCTACGTGCTAGCCATGGAGAAAATCGTGAGGTCGCCTCCGCCGAATGGTGGTGCGTTGGTGGTTGTCATAATGGGGATCAATGAACCACCCATAAGGGGTGGAGGGATCTGGAAGGAAGGTTTGGTGTCCACAAGTATACCACTAGTAACCAAAGGGACTATAGTCAAAATTGATCTGCTACCTGTGGTTATGGAGGTAGTAACTGGGTGCATTGTAGTGTCAGGGGTAGGTCCTGTACCAACAGGAATGGTGGGTCCCATGGATGTCATGTTGGGAATAGATGCTGAAGTGGTAGTGGGGCCAGTGGAAGTTCCACCATAAACAATACCTCCGTAAAATGGGTTGGGATTCATGCTGGCCCTGGGGCTAGATGAAGCTGTATGGATAGGTGACTCGGACTCAGAATTAGATGTAAAATATGGGGCATCAGGGTGAATATATGGGGATGAAGTGGTGCATCTCAAGGGAGTGCGATGAGGGTCCAATGGACCGTACTATGGGTACTGACCCTATAGATGACTAGAGTGTCTTACGGAATCAATGGTGACAAATGTGTAAGTGATAAGGGGTAGTGGTATAAAAACATGCTAAAAAATCCTAGTGCAACTGTGCTTGCAAAAGGAGAGTGCTCAATAAAAATGGCACTCGGGCCAACAACAAGCTCAAAAAACACATATTTCATTAAATTTAGAATTAAATAGTGGATCTGGAATTACAAAGTAACTAAAAAGCTCAATTTTGGTGATGTCCTTGGAATACAATAATTCCAATTTTAATTAGATATGTCTTAAAAAAAACTACTGCAACAACATTCTACAACAGGTGGAGAAGAAATAAAATGGTCAAAATACCAACAAGAAGCACTCCTAAAAAAGAAGGAGACTCACTAACGTATGGGGTATAAGAGCATGCAAACACCTAACTAAAAGATGTGGAAGCTCACACAAATCGTATCCCCTGCGGGGTGATGAAATACACAGTCAGGAAACACGAAATGGAGAACCAAATGGCTAATGTAAATCCCTCTACCGAGAGAGATCCCGGGTAAAAGAGACCTAGAAGAATGGAAACTAAGCTACCTCTTTCAAAGAACGTCTAAAAAGGTATCCTGCAATTTCAGTTCTTTGGTTTTTTCCCACCCAGTATGTTGTCCAGCATGTGTGACAAGAACAACAAGTTGGTGTCCTTCAGTATAGAGTGGAGAGCAACATTCCACCCAGACTTCTGGAACCATTCTTGCTACTTTCCCTCCTAAGAGAGAGTCCCCCCATTAAATCAATGTCAATCGTGCTAATCAAAGAGGATTTTGGCTCCCTAAAAGACAACAACTATGTCTCAAATGTATGTGACAAATGGGGTGTTATTTGGATGCATTACCCCAATGTCTTACCTAGCTATCAAGTTTTTTGTCGGTCTCCAAGTGGATTTAAATATGTGGAGTGAGTGGGTGCACAAGTGGTGTAAACAACCCAGATATACACCTAAAGTAAATGCTGAAATAAAGAACTAAAACTAAAATAAGCTTTTGCTTTTGCTTTTCAAATGAAGAGACTAACTGCTAGAAAATGCATACAAATGGTGCAGCGAAATAAACTTGCCAAAATGTAATGCGAGAGATAGCAATCCACTAAGAAAACATGTATGCTGGAAAACTAAAATGTCTCAAATGCTACAGCAAACAAAAAACAGAAAAGTACTAGCCGCAATGGGTGCAAGCAAAAGTGAGGTTGTAAGTGTAACTGATGTGAGTGGAAAAACCAAAAACAGGTGTAAGGCGCGTCTGTATGAGGAACAGTTGCGGTCTTGGCACTAGAGACTGTATAAAAGTCACACTGGGGTACACAAAAGCACCTTAGAAGGCAAAGCACGGTTCTGTGTGAGAAAGGTGCACATGGAGCACGGCTCTAGGTTGGGAAAACGCGCTTGGAGTGCACTTATTGGTTGATAAAGTGCACCAGAGTGTGCTTAACATGCTTGAAATCGCACTTGGAGCACACTTAAGAGGAAGAAAGGTGCGCTAGAGTGTGCTTAAAGGGATGAAATCCACACTTGGGGCGTGCTTTGCTAGGTGAAAGCTACGCTTGGGGTGCAGAGAGCAGAGCGCGCTTCACGAAGGAAAACCCGTGCTTCGAGGTACATAAACAACACCGGAAGTCGCGACCCGGGCCGTAAAAATGGAAAAATACAATGGTACTGCGATAGCAAGGGCCAATCTTGCAAGTACCTAATGCAAGGCTATGCCAGATCTACCCTAAAGAAGGAGGTGACTGTAAAGACTGAAATAAACTACAATGCAGGAAGAAAATAACAAATGCAAAAACTAAAAATAACTATTGATCATACCAAACCACATATCGATGGGAATCGACCCGGTTGGAGTCGCCAAAACTGTATCTAGGTTATTCACACTAGCTAGTACATAAATGTACTTACTAAGAGTTAAGGAACTCTTAGTAACAGTTTTTGAATGTGATGGGCATGAAAATAAAAATAAAAGTAAATATTCCAATGATTACTACATTAAAATGAAATCTAAACTAACATGCCAAACACAAATGAATTAAATAATGGTTTTGTATTATAGTAAATAGAGATTTAAAAAATGGGTTACCTGAATGGTGAGTAGATTGGGGGCCCTTGCAGCCGTATGAATGGTGGTGCTCCGGGTCTCCAATGTCCTTTACTCTCCTCCGAATGCTCAAATGGTTTCCAAAACTCAACTAAAATGAGGGAAACACAAGCTCAAATGCAGGCTAGCGTTCCAGTAGGAATTTGAACAGAGTGTTGGTAGGGAAGAGCGATTGAATCATGAAATGGGGGGCCTCCACCACCTTCTTATAGCAATTTTGGATGGTGGTATATTATCCCATGGTTTTAGGCAACCACTAGTATTGGACAATGGTATTTTATGTTTTCACTCATTTTTCTTTTATTTTGAATATTTTCCCCTTTTTTTGGGGGGGGGGGGATTTTGACCTTTCTTGGAGGAATTTCTTGAGGGAAATGATTTTTTTTTCCCTTTTGTTTACCAACTTAGGGATTTTGGGTTTTTGGAGGCCAATTATGTAGGAAAAAAGGGTAGATGGGTTATGTGACTAGGGAGATGAGCTAGGTGAACAATTTTTGGGTGTTAACAAAAACATTTTTAGAAAAATATTGCCAAATATTTTATAGTTGACATTTTAAGAATTGGTAAGATTCGTCAATGTTTATACACTTTTAAATAATTATGGATCCTTAGAATTTTCCCTACTTTTAAGGCTAATTGGTATGCCTCTTCCACGTGTGAACCCTATGCATGCTCAATTCATATTGAATATAAAATTTCAAGCAATTCACATACCTTGCAACCAGTTGCTCATCAATTTCATGGTGATCCACACGAATGGAAAATTTATAAAATTCATGTGTGAGTTCCTCCACGGTGGACATGTTTTGATTCAAATTATGAAATCTGTGAAAAAGGGTCTGTGCATAGTAAGGCAAAAAACAACTCTCATTTTTTTCTCCATATTATTCCAAGTATTAATTTTGTCTTTTCCCTTTTTTGTTCTTTCCTTCTACACATGATCCCAACAAATCATGGTGTGACCCTTCAACTTGGTGCATGCAAATTTCACCTTCTTTTCCTCTATCACGGGCTTCCATTCACAAAAAAAAATTCCATGGCATTCAACCAATCTATTAACTGCTATGGTTTAAGACTCCATTCATATTCTGAAACTTCTATTTCGATCCCATCATTCCTCCCTTCTAGAGGCATGAGCATCCTTTCTTCAAAAGGAAAGTTCTCTAATTTTTCTTCTTCATGTTCTATATGTTGATTTGAATTTCCTTAGTCTATCTCCTCATCAGACACTTCTATTCATATTATTCTCTGATTAGCCAGCACGTTTGTACGATCCGTCACTTGCCTTTGGAGGTTTTGAATATCTCTATACATTTGAGCAAGACCTATTCATCCCCTTCCTCTTTCAGTCATCTGCCTACTCTGATACCAGATGATGTAGCCAATAAAATTTAATTCATTCAAAATATATAAAAACCATGCAAACACATGAGATTGGAAAAATAACAATATTTTATCCCTTCTCTATTCTAACTATTGCAATGGAGGTTCAACCTCTTATAATTGATATCTAAGATTTTTGAAATTTCCTAACTTTAGAAAATTCTCACATGAATCTAAAACTGATCACTAACTTAAATATAACTAGAGTGACACTAGTTGTCAACTTGCATTTCTAATTATGTGCATAAATACAAATTTAAAAAATCCTGCAAAAACACTAAAACCCTAATTTGAGGCACTATATGAAAGAATTAGGACCCAAAAAAGTGTCAAAAAAGGCCCGATCAAAAGGATCTAATTGGTCACTACAGTGAAATCTTCAAAATGCAACTTCCTATTAAATTTGAGCTCAAACGGATAAACGAGTCAAAAGTTATGACCCTCGAAAATCCCTGCATTTTTCTTTTTTTTTTCGTTTTATTTATTTATTTTTAAATTTTGTCCCATGGAAATTGTCGCATCAATACTGATTGGTGAGTGTCCAACATATGAATGGGATCCCCTAGTGTTTTCTAAACACCTGGAAATAGTTGCAGAGGATCCAAGTCTTCATCAAAAGATGAGGAATCATCCCTAGTTAGTAATATGGCCAAAGAGGATGCGATATTGATGGTATCTAGTAGGGGGGAACAACTTTCTCAGTAGGTAAACCTTGAGAGGCTATGCTAATGTAGGTAAGTTGATAGTGGAGCCTCAATAGTTCAAGGCATGGTTCTCGTTCGATGCATAAAATGGGACACTAGAAGAAAAAGTGAGAAGTATCGTCATAGGATCGACATGGGCATAGTACTCAGGTGTAGAGAGGCATCTGTGCCAAAAAGGGGTTGAATTGCTCCAAAATGGATGTGACAACCTCTTGGCTGGATTTTCTAACTATGGCCAACACGGAGAGAAATCCCATACAAGGCACTTAACACAGCCCCCGCTGTGTTTGAAATAGCTAACTCTCGCGGGAGCAAAGGACTCTCGCGGGAGCAAAGGACCCGCTACCTTTGTGTATATACTCTCAAGAAGAGAGTTACACAATATAGTGATACAAATTCTCAAAATGCAATGGAGATCTCAAATATGTAATCTAACTAACAAGAAATGCATGACTAATCTAAGATAAAAATTTCAATAGCTGTAAAACACAACTGCTAAAACTAAAAAAAATAATTTTAGTTCCTGCTAACCTATAACTTTCAAGTATGAAATAAAAACAAAATTCTGAAATTAAAACTAATCTTATTTAATTAATCCACCTATCATGATCAAGAGCATGATCCAAAAGTTTTGATGTGTAAAAAGATAATTTCAGTTTCCCAGTTTATTTAAAACAAAGTTTAAACAAACAATTAAACATTTGAAGCAAAACAATATCATAAGATTAAATAATAACTTTGTACATATTTTTTGCACATCAAGTTTGCAGTAATCTAACATAATCAATTGAATAAAGAATATTGATTTATAAAAGAGCATAAAATCTCTTAATAAACTTCTATTCAACTAGGTTAAAAAAAAAAATCTTACGCTTCCTGCAACAATTACGCTTGCTGCAAGAATTACTATAACATAATTTTTAAATATTACGCTTCCTGCAAGAATTACCATGAACTGTGAAATAACAAAAAAAAATATACAGAATTCTTCTCGTTATACATGTTATAGAACTATCTGAATGAAAGAGTTACACCCAAATCCACTGATAAATAATGAATTTTACTCAGCAGCAATCTTGGCAGTTTGGCAATATGGTGGAACTACAAACACGTGCTTCTTTTCCATTTATAACCAGCTGGTAGATGCTCCCTCAATATTTGCATCATGATATGATATTAATAAATGTTGTAATTAAAATGATCTTTGATGGTAAACAAAGCATCCAAAGGTGACACCATGGCATTGGTTGTAGCTTTTATTTTGGCAGACCGGTGAATTTATCTTAAATATCTGGCATCTTTTTATAACTGTGATGGTTTGTTGTAATGTAGGTGTCAACTTAGAAAATGAAGCTATGCTTTATCCCTTGCTCCACGAATTAATGACCTGGACTATTCTTTACATGGTCGACAACCATATGACAAACCAGCCAAAACAGAACATCATTTTAGCATTAGTGTTATTAAATTATTCATTAAGATCAGTAACATGGCAGTCCATTTCAACTCAATATTTGAGAATTGTGATAGAATTCTTCTAAGTGGAAATATTAAATATGCTCCAATTTTAAAAAGAAAAACATATTTAAATATTTTTACATATTATTAAGAAGGTTTTACTTAGTTAAGCTTTATGGTTGAATGTGTTAGCAATAAGAGAGGTGATGCTATGGACTAAGCATACCAACCAATAAAGTTAACCCTGGCATCAAATCTCTTAAATGACAAATAGTGTCTTTTTATTTATGATATCAAGATATCAAAAGCCAATTACATAAATAAACCATTAATATTGTTTTTTAAAGATATATCCAATATAATTTATACAATATTAATCTGATCAACAAACAAAGTTAATTATTCTTTGTGAATTATAACACTTTGCTTAATGAATGAAAAACCATTGACTCTTGTTATGGTTTTGAAAGTAAGTTCTTTAGGATATAATTGAATTATACATAAAACAAGCCTTAACTAAATTACTTAAATCTGTCCTAAAATTATAGATTTTCACAACAAGACAAATTTTATCAAATATTCAAGGCTAGTAAAATTCAGTAATCCTTTCAAAATTGAGAACTAAAGGTGTGGTTCCATTTCTTAAAAATGGAAATTTGTAAGATGAGAATTGAAAGTATAAAATTGAGTCCTTAATTGAATTATTAAAATCCAATCAAATGCACAACCATTCATTGATGCATTGAAAGCCAAAAAATTTGTAAGGTCATCGAAAGATTAAAATAATGCAACCCCTTCAAACTGAGGCAAGCAATCAACCTAGAAGAGCTCAAAGAAGAACATGTAATCATCATTAAACCACCAAGAATCCAGAAGACTAATGCGGCAAGGATAAAACAAATCATCAAACCTCAATTTCATGAAAGGTAAGAATGTTAATCAAATGTTAAAGTCTTGCAAAAGTCAATGGACCATTCAAATTCAGAAGTAAGAGCATGGTCCTGTTATTTGATATACATTATTTCAAGACGTAAATCATAATTATTACAATTGAGCTTTGATTAATTAATCATGATCCGCCAAAGTATACATGAATTCAAAGATCCATTTGCAAACCAGATCCTCGTATGATTGTCGAAGGACCAAGTTAATCTACTTCAAGTAATTAGAGGTAGGGGATAGAATCTGATAAGCCCAAATGAGATCAAGCAAGCATTATCAAGGAACCAGGAAGTCAAAACAGCCAAACAACAGAGATCACCAAATTTCAAAAGCATAATCTCAAGGAATCAAAGATAAAAGTATGGCACATGTAACATCCCAAAGATAAAATCATCAAATCAGCCAAGTAAAATGAAAGCTAAGAGCAAACCAAAAGGTAAATATTTACAAAATTCTAAATAGGGGGTCCCTTTATTTTGTAAAAATCAAGGGGATTTGTTGGGGTTCCAACACGGCACTGGAGGGAATCATGTGCATATGATGTCCACGGGATGAGCATCCATCATGTGGTGATGTTGTCGTAAGATCTGTAGGTGGGGGGTCTTGCAGCGTCGTGGAATCCACAATGGGAATCGTCGTCGGGGCTGGTTCTAAGAGGCACAGCTAGTGTTGTCGTTGATGCAATGACAACATTGATGGAATTTGTTTCCTAGGTTTTCGGGGAAGGATTCTCAACATGTGGCTCAGTGAAGAGGATGGTCGCTAAGGCGTCCTGAAATCGAGGGAGATCAGGGAAATGGTGTGTATAATGCTCAAACTATGAACACATCGAAAATGTGTGGTTGGTACACAATGATTTAAACTTCAATGTTGGCACAGATGAGGTTCCCCCTACTACTATTGGTGGAGGATGGGTCACATTGACAGGGGTGTTGATCAAATTCCAGAGCTCCAACAATGTGGGGAATAGGTTGGTTGCATGGCATTATTTCCCGGAAAGCGCACATGGTGGCGTGACTCTCTGTGTGAGAGTATTAGTCATTACTGGGGATTTTAACCATTGTTGTTTATGCCCCATTCCATAGGCTTAGCAACCTCTGATGATTTGAGTACAGGGTTTGGTAGGAGGTATACTTTCAACTTAGGTTTTTTTATTCCTCCATTGGTGGTTTTGGTGACTACTGGCAATGGTTTAGTTGTGGATGTCGTAGGTCTAACTGTCGATATAGATGGTGCAACTGGCATAGAAGGAATAACAGTCGATACAGGGACAAACTCACAATGAGATACTGGCTTAAAAGAAATATCTGGGTATGGTGGTGTAAGAACCATATAGGTATACCCAAAGTGAGTGCAGCTAGCGTTAAATGAGCCATAACTGGCATCCCTTGCACTCATATGGGAGGGTACAAGAATGGTATTTGAAAAAAGGAGGAACTAATGTACTCAACGTTTGTTCAATTCCATGGCTTAGCGGCGGTGCTGATGATGGTGTTGAGGGATAGGTGGGCACATTTCGGAGGTGAAAATTGTACACATAAGGCCATTGGTGGATGTGGGGATCTCTAGTGGAGGTCCAAAGTACACTCCTAGAAAATTAGAGTTCTTGTACATGTCGAGGGAAATATCAACATAGGGGGGTTGATTTGTCGTAGCGATAGTGGGTAGGATATTATTAGGGTTGGTAGTGGCATTGGGATTGTAGTAATTGAGTTGGTAGAGGGTGAAAATATTCCCATTTAAGGGAAACTTCATGATATGGAAGTCCGAGGAGGCGACCGCCTTCATGGTGTACATGTAACTATGCCTCAAGAGGATGTTGTAGTCGAGTTGGGCATCGATTACCTTGATATTGATCATGACCATCTTGCCCCCTAGCTTGATGGGGACATTTTGGTACAATCCTCTATGCTAGGATGGCCTCCCATCATATGTGCAAAGAATGATATATGAGGGGATGAGCTCAGGTGATCCCAATTGTTTCCAAACATTGGAGGACATGACGCAAGTGGATGCGCTTTCATCAATGATACATCGCTGAATCATGATGTTTTTTTACCATGATGGGAACATAGAATGCAACTGAGGAGGGTATTCATGGTTCATCTTTTTCGAGATCAAAGGTCATGAGGCAGGATTCCGAAGGGTCAACTACGCCATGTGCGTTTAGTAATTCCTTTCATTGCATTGGGAAAGACTGCAACTCTTCTAATGTGGAAATTGCGGTAGGTAATTGAGCCATGTCATCCACAATACTGTAATTGTGGGTGGCTTTCATATGGGGGTAATTAGGCATGCGTCGAAGTGGGACTTTAGGGATCCGTGGGATCTGTTCTTTACTTGGGCGTGTTATTTACAAATGGACCCCCAAGGGGATAGGGATATCTTCCACTTGGGAGGCTTCAGGCCTATCATAACCTTTGGTTCGAGTTTGGAGGTTAAAATCCAACGTGTAGATATTTTGGAAGGAGCCATACCCGGAGGGGCGGGGATCCCGTTGTTGTGTAACAAGCCCTTCATTGGAAAAGGGATGTTGTAAGACAAATATTTTTGGTTGTGTAGGATTGGGTGCCTAAGGATATTTTACCATTGTCTTCTTCTTGGCTTCCACCAACTATTGGCATCAAGAATAAGGGGCAAATGGTGAGTGTAATGACCATGCTCTCAGTAAATGGAGCAAGAGTAATTGGTCCTTGGGTTGGAATTCTTACCTTATCTGGGGGGTTTGTTTGTCCCTGCATTCTAGTAACCTGGGTTTTGGTTATGTTGGGGAGGGGGGTTTCCCCCTTTCCCCTGCTGTTGATTTTGTTTGTTCTTACCCTTCTTCTTTGCATAATTTTGAGGATTATGAAGATTTGCACTATTCAACTACTCAAACTATTGAAATTGTTGTGTGAAAGAAGGTTGAACAAGATTTACCCCCATGTGAGGTGTGGGGGTCTGACCAATAGAACATAGAAATGGGTAGTATGGGTTATTTTCCAACAGTGGGATAAATGTAGTTTGTGCTCCATAAGATGTGGATGTAGGAATGGATTGTGCCATTTGTAGTGGAGGGACCCCTGTTGCCTATCTAAAATTTAGATAAGTAGGACTATAGGGTCCATATTGTAACTGACCAATTTTAGGAGTTGGTACAACAGCCGGAGGTGTCATCAAAAGAGGCATGGGTGGGTATTGTGGGGCGATATTGAATGGCGTCAGAGTAGGAGGAGGAACCTTTCCTTAGTGTGAAATGTAACCAATAATCTCATCCGTTGAGTGGGATGAACTCGCAGGGGCAGGATCCAACGATCGATGCTAGGGGGGATCAGGAAGGATGGTGTATATGTATCCAGATTGTGCATAGATAAGATCAAAATGTTAGGCCTTTAGGATGGCCTCTTCCTCATTTTTCAGCATAGATGTAGAGACATATTTTGCAATGGTTGGTTGGAGTGATTTAATGAACCAAACCAGAAAGAATGTTGGTTTTATTTCGATCTTACACATTGTCCAATGTCTATGACACTCACGGATATGGTCTGCAATGTGTGAGATGTGTTTTATAAAAAAATTGTGAGAATTTCAAGACCAAGGTCATGGCGGATTGGAAGCTAGAAGTATGTGAGAAATGCAGTGGCCAACGTTTCAAAAGGTGGCATGCGCCAATGTTGGTAATTTCACATACCATTTGGTTTTCGTTATGGTGAGGGTGTGCTAAAAGAGGCGAAGGCTCACTGTATCCTCCACTATGTTGTTGAAGGAGCACCATAGCTAGAAGGACATGACATGGTTGGCGGGATTGTCCCCTTGCTTTCCTTCAAATTTAGGAATGTCGGAGGCAATTTTATTAGGCATAGTTTGCCATGTTGGATCATGTGCAATAGGGTCATTGATAAATTTGACCAAATCTGGGAGATTTAGGCTAGTCATGAAATGTAGGTTAGGATTTGGTCCTACCATTGTATGTTGTGTGTCGTTTCCTCGAGGGGGGGACCGAGGTGATGTTGAAAATAATGAGTGAACTCCTATGAGAGATGAGGGATCAAAGTGGTCCAAAGGATCTCCAAGGGGAAAAGACAAAAGAGGGCCTCTTCCAAGAGGAGGGGAGGAAAAGGTATCTAGATTCCCTCTGAGGGGAGAAAATGAAGGAGAACCTCTTACAGCAGTGGATGAGGTAAAAGTATCAACATTATCTCTGAGGGGAGAAAACAAAATGATCAAGGAGCATCCTCACCCTAATGATCCTATCAACATGTCCTAGGAGCATTCCCAACTAGAGTATATCCCACGTGAACCATAGGGAGAAAGTGTAAAAGCACCCCTTGAGAGAGGGGATAGGACTTGCATCCTTAGGACTACCTTAGTGTCAAATGAGAGTGATGGTGGATTTTAACACAATTGAACAAATGAAAAAATATGCAAACCACAAATAGATGCAAATATGGTGCAACAAGTGAGTGATATGTGCAAAGTCAGTTTCGTGCAAGAGTCCCCACATGTAGGTTCTTTTCAATTTACAAGTTAGTGAACTTGTATTTAAAAATAAATTAAGTGTAAATTCCCTAAAATACCTAATGTCCTTCCTCTCAAATGTAACTAGGCCTTCCAAAACCACAATTGATGGTGACAATGGGGTCCACTCACCAATTGACTAGTGAAGGTAACAAAGAGCCAGTTATACCGGCAATGGGGGCAATGTCCTAATCAAGAATACTTGGAAACAATTCCCAATGACAATAGCTAACTCTAGGAGTCAATTGCAATCATAATTGCTCCTTGGTGATGTCCTAAGTTTGGCCACTGAGATACATTGTGTCAAGTGTGGATAAGTGGTTATGCCTGGGCGGTACAGTGTCACCTCCACAAAAATTTGAGTGGTTCTTTGGAGAGGGAAAGGAAACTATACCTCGGATTTGACCTCCTTGGGCATGGCACACTTCTTATCTAGGTTTTCTTATAACACTTGTTGATAGCGGGATTTTTATAGTACACTATACTCCAACAATGCTATGTTTCAAAATATCACTAATGAAACAAGATTGGTGGAAATTAACGGATGCCTATCCCAATCAATCCTACCTAACTAAAATATTGTTTTGTGACCTCCTGTGGAGGATTTTAGTTGGTTGGGAATTTACAAAGTTGATTTTAAGGGTATAGTTTTGATTAAGGTGTGTAAGGGAGGTATTTCACAATTCCCTTCTTTTATGATTCACCAAGCTCACAATAAGTGCGAGGTGAAGAGCATACTTGGAGTGAAAGAGATTTTAGGTCCTTTAGTGTGTGCTAGTGATGCAAACACATGTGAGGTAAGCATATTGATTGTTGCAAATTAACTAGAAGAGTGTAAAGTAAATGGAAAATGGAGATTAACTTTTAACTCGAAAAGATGCTAATGGTGCTTTGAAAAAACAAAGTGCTAATCAAGTAAAAGTGTGGAATGGAGGTACTTCACACTTCTCACCCCTTTCTAATTCACCAAGCTCATAAGAAGTGAAAGGTGGAGAGCATACTTGGGGAGATAAGAGTCTTTAGGTCCTTGCTTGTGTGCAAAAGGTGGATTCTACACTACTTTTGATCCTAAAAACATGTCAAGTAAATAGAAACACAAGATGTCTTGAATACTAGTGACAACAGTGAGGCTTGTTAAAATACTCAAGGTTGGTTACCTAAGTATGTTTCGAGAGAAAATGACTCTTTACTCCCTAATATTAGTCTAAGTGAGCTAATTACTATAGAAACATGTAACTATTGCAAGTTAATTAGTTCTGGTTCATTAGTGAGTAGCAATGGGGATGCAAAATTGTCAAAAATGGGTATAAAGCAAAGAAAGAGCATATCCACATGGAAAACAAAAAAATAGATGCACTGTAGTGCGTAAGAAAGACTCATTGGCATGTGGTAGTGTGATTACAACGTGAAGAAGTTGCGCAAACTTGTGGTTTTAGAAATCCAAGTGGGCGGAGACCTCCTAATATGTGCGGATATCCCGAATGTCGAGGGATCGTCCGTGTGTACAATGCGCCCAAGACACCAGGATCCACATGTCTGTTGAGGCCGATTTCCTGGAATGAAGGGTATGGACCTCTTCACTTACAAAGCACAAGATACCAGAAATTAGATACTCAACGAACAACAACCTAGTTTAAGAGAAATGAACTAAAATAAATGGAGTCACCATAAATACTATTGTGAAAAGGATTGAACAAGGGTGAATCCTTCCCACTTGGTGAGGGGAAAATCCTAGAAGGTTGCAACAAGGATTCAATATAAGGTGCCCCTGTTGTGTGGGGAGTGCTCCAAGTGATCCTACAAGTGGTTGTTAGTGAAAAGAAATAAAAACAAAGAAAATAAAAATAAAATGAAACAAAGAACAAAGGGGTAAGGATGCAAACTCCAACAACCAATAGCTTCCAAACCACTTTTATATTTCCCAATGGGAAAGCATATACAACACCTAGGGGATGTGAGCTCCAATGGAGGAAAATAATCCCTCTTAGGGAGGTCTATCTATTCCACACTTGATTTTAAGTAGCTTGAAGAAAAGATGAGAAGAACACTTGCCCCTTTAAGGAAGGTGGCAAGGGAGCTTGGTAGATGCTAAATAAGAGGGAAGAGGTTATCTATAAGGGAGCTCAAGCACAATTCCGACAACATAACCTTGCTCTTAGTTTCTCTCTCTCATAAGCATGCCCATGGATTCCTTTTATAGGCCAAGAGGTGGCCAAGAAATAACTAGATCCCAATGTGAACTCCTTGATCCTATGATCTAGCTCCAAAGTACACAAAAGAGTCCATTTAAGGAACCCAAGTGTGTGAGGGGCCAAATTCGAACTTGTGGAGGTAATGGAGCTTTCATGAGTCATTAATGCATCATTGGTGGTTGAGATTCTTCCATTTATGTTAGTCGCATGGATATCAAAGGATTATCCACTATGGTTGCATGGTTGTAGTTCTAGTAACATGTGCGGTAACACATATTAACATACATGCGGTCATGTGGTTGTGGTTTTAAATTTTTTTTGGGCGTTTATGGACTCACGTTGCTTCTTGGATCTGATGAGGATTCCTTCGGGGGGGTGAATGCTATATGTTGATGGTGCTTTACCATGCAAATTGCAAAAATGTCACATGTGTGGAAGATTTGAGTGTTAACAATGGTTAATTGGTGGATCAACTCACAAAGTATGCCCATTTTTTTCTCTTTCTCATCCTTCTAAAGAAAGTACAATATCTACAACATTCATGGAAACATTTCAGAAGATACATGGAACCTGCAAGATTATTGTAAGTGATAAAGATCCAATTTTCACTGGAAATTTTTGGAAGGATTTATTTTCTTGTTTGGGCACTCAGTTGGATCACAACTTCTCTTACCATCCTCAGTTTAATGGGAAAAATGATATCGTGAATAAATTATTAGAAGGGTATCTTCGGTGCTTTCCAGCTGATAAGAAAACACAATGGGTCAAGTGGTTTCCCTTAACAAAATGTACAACACATATTTCCATACTTCATAAAAAAATGTCACCATTTATGGTTGTCATCCTCCTTCCATCACATCATCCTTGAAAGAGAAAGTTAAGGTTCAAGCAGTGGAGGATCACATAGAGAATCAACAATAATTGCTCCAATTATTGAAGGATAACTTGGTTATAGCAAAAAATATGATGAAACAACGAGCATATCAACATCATAGTGAAAGGGAATTTGAAGTGGGATATTGGGTATTTTTGAGCCTACAACCATACAAATAGATGTCCCTCAAGTAGCAAAAGAAGGACAAAAAATTAGCATTGAAGTACTATGGTCCCTATAAGGTGTTGCAAAGGATTAGAAGTATGGCTTATAAATTGGAGTTATTGCCAACTTCCTGTGTACATCTAGTTTTCCATGTTTCTTGCCTAAAAAATGTAATTTGTGACAAGATTCCAATCCACACCATTTTGCTAGAGACTAATGAAGAAGGGAAATTGATACTACAACCTGAAACAATCATTGATAGAAGGATCATGAAACTACGAAATCAAGCAATTACAGAGTACCTTATCAAGTGGAAGAACTTACCAATAGAAGAGCCAAGGTGGGAAGATGAGTTCTTCATGCAAAAAATTCCATACTTAATCAAGTGTTGAGCACAACACTTGTTTGAAGAGGAGGGGCATGTTAATCCCTATATATTGTGACATTGCATTTCTATTATCATAGTAGGATTATCTTTACTAGTCGTCTAGGACCCTAATTATGTAGGCTTTAGATTGGTAATGGTACCCTTGATCTCATATATATATACCGAGGAGATATGGTTTGGAATCATCTCATATCATCTTGTTTTGTATTTGAAATATATTATAAAGGAGGTTTCCCCCTCAAAGAGGTTGGTTATTCATATTTTTATTGCATTCTTAAGGCATTGGTATACTATATCTTCTTGTTTTATGTTATTTTGGGGAATTTGGTGCATAACAACATTAGGTGATTTTTCTTTTGGGTGGGAATGAAAAAGGATATACTTACTTTTTTTTATTGAATGTGACACATGTCAAAAGAATAAGGGTCAAACAGTGAAGAATCTAGGGGATTTCATCCATTTCCAATCCTGGCTACTGTTTGGATGAACATCTCCATGGATCCTATAGTTGGTCTTACAAAAAAAGGAAACAAATCAGTCATCATGGTGGTAGTCGATCAAATTTCTAAATATGCTCACTTTTGTGCTCAAAAACACTCTTTTACTCTAGCAATTGTTGCCCATTTTTTTTTGGATCAAATTTTTAAGTTCCATGGTATTGCCACTTCCATTATGCTAGATAGGGATCCCACTTTCATTAGCAGAATTTTACAAGTGCTGTTCAAACTCTAGTACACCCAATTGCAAGTGAGTACATCTTATCATCCTGAAATGGATGGCAACATAGAAGCAGTCAACAAGTGCCTATAAACCTATTTGAGATGTTTTCCTTAAAAAAATCAGTAGTAGTGGGTGCAGGGTTACCTTTGGTTGAATGGTGGTATAATACCATTTATCATGATGCTATGAAAATGAATCTATATTGAGTAGTTTATGGCCAACAACCACCTACAATAGTCTCATATATCCTAGGGACCTCAATGGTTTAGGCAATGGATAGTATGCTTGACAATAACAAAGCCATTCTCTGCACACTTAAGGAAAATTTGGCTCTAGTTCATAATCACATGAAACAACAAGTTGACCAACGTCACTTTGAACGTTCCTTTGAAATCAGGGATCAAGTGTTCCTTCATCTCTAGCCTTATAAAAATACATCTCTCAAAACTAAGGGTCATAAACAGTTGGCACCAAAATTTTATGGCCCATATTAGATTATACAATGCATTGGATAGGTGGCTTAGAAATTAGCTCTTCCATCACACTCCAAGATCCACCCAACATTCCATGTTTCTTGTTTGTTTCTTGTTTGAAGAAGGTTATGGGGTAGAATTATTGTGTTCAAACTACCTTGATGAAAATTGATGAAGAAGGATCCATTTGGATCCATCCATAAGCATTTTTTGTCATAGAAGAGTGATGCCTCCAATAGTGTACTATCCAAGAGGTTCTCATTTAGTGGAAGGATAAGTAGCAAGAATATGCTATGTGGGAAAATATGTCATCGATTTTGCAATAATTTCCCCATGTCTATCCTTGAGGAAAATACTACTTTTGAGGGGGGGGGGGGGCATGTTAGGGTCCTACCCTAACCCCTCTATTTTATTGATGTACGAGGCCATCTCCTTTGAATAAGGACAATTAGATAGTTAGTTGGTAGTTACTCTAGGTATATTTATTACTTAAGACCCACTAAGTAGTTGACCCTATTTAATAGTGGGACCATAGGTAGTTAGGGTTTTTGCTATTGATGCACTATAGATAGAGTAGAAAGTTTTGTAATGGAATCAAGGATTTCTATTGTATTTGGAGCTCTTCTCATAGGAGTTTTCTCCCTTGAAGAAGCAAGTGAACATTGCTCTATCTTTTGCACATCATTAATACAAGGGTTCTCTTTCTCGTGATTTATGTTCAACTCTAGCATTTTATTGCATTATATTATTTTTCTCTATAATTCTGGAGTTAAGTACATTACATGGATACACACTTTGTTAAGATAACATCTTGTCAATGCACATTTTCTTGTTAATAGCTATCATGTTTCTTATAGCCTAAAGGTGTTGATCAAGTGATATATCGGAATGAGTGATTGGATGTAAATGTTAAAAGTGAGAGTTCATATTAAGTGATTCATTTTATTAATTCCATTCCCACATCATTATTTTAATATTAACTAAATTCATAAAAAATTTACTAATTTTGTTTTTACTTTTTATTTTAAACAAGATCGCATAGCAATGCATTACCTGTGGATTAGATTGCATAGCTTCGTGGATGGGTTGGAAATGAATACATTGATAATAATTTCATAAATTTTACATCATATATTTACATAAACTCAATGTTGTGTTTTGGTAGCAACGAACAGTTCATGTCAGTGACAGCTTTGCCTCTACTCTCATTGTGCAATCACATGACAAATGCAGACTAAGGGTATATGTAGAATGGCGGCTCTATTTAGTTACAGATGATGCATTGGTAGCTAATATTTTAGAGTTTCCAATTTACCTTATTCTTGTCATATAGATCATATGCATATGCCTAATTGAAATATATTGTGTATATGTTTGAAGGCTTTGATATTTAGACAATAGTGTGTCCGGTTTCGAAAGCAATTGTGTGCTAAATAGGAATAATTTATTATATATGTAAATACTCCAGCACTATAATCATAACAACAAAGGTTTAGAAAACATTCAACTTTTTCTTATTAAAAATAAGTTGGCACTATATTCAACACTTCTATTTAAATTCCTTTCTATTTTTTATAGTAAAATATATTTTGACATTATATTCAAGACCTCTATTTAAATTATTTTAACTAATTTCTTATTATTAGTGAATGAGTTGATTATAAATCCATACTACCTTACATCTAAATAACGTTGCTGAAAGATTTGGAAGTGATTTTCAAAATCGATGGACATTAAATCTTTAATTAAAAAGCCATGGAAATATTTTTCCAACGCTACATTATATTGAAACTAGTCTTGAAAAGCATGTCTTGAAGAGTGCGTTTAAATAAAGATATTGTTTTTAATGTTGCCAGCTCACTTGATATAAACTGATTTTATACATTTTGATTAAGGATCTTTAACAACGGGTGAAAGGGATATGGTTTGAATAGATCCCAATATTCATTTCATGGAAAATATGATGAATGTTCAATATGAAACTAGGTAAAAGTTGAAGCTGGATCCCACAAACAAAGTGGAGTGGGGCAGTAGTATCAAGGAAAATATGAAATCATATGGGACAAATTTTGTTTTCTTAGACCACATGGGATTAAACTAGTAGTAAGGTAAAAGTCGTAAACCGTGCTCTCAAAAATTTATCGGGGTCATCAACGTGTTGCCACCTTTTCAAGCTGTGCGTCTGTAGTATGTGCGTGCGTATCTCTATTCACGTCTCTCATAAAGTTGATGCCAATATGATCACGCCTCCTTTTCTGTGCATAAGAAGTATGTATAATTCATGACATTACAAATGCAAAGGGGTTCTATGGTGCAGAGTAGTGGTGGTCGTTGTTTTTGTTGGTTGTGGAGCCAGATCTGCTAGTCTCATAGATGATATTGTATCAGCCGTGTTTGTACCCCAGTTCTATATGATGTGTAGGTGGACTGTACACTTACCCCAGCAGGGGGGTGTGGGGGGCATCGCCCCCCACGGGGTTCCAGGGGGGCCCGGGGGCCAACGGTCCCCCGGCGGGGGTTTGGGGGCGTTGCCCCCGAAGAAAATTTTTGGGGCTGTTTTCGCCAGTGGTTTTGCGGGCCCATGGTTTTGGGTATCCCGTGGTATTTTCCCATTGTATTTCCCTTATAAAATAAAGACATTGTAATACGGCTAGGGTTGTTGATGTATTAGGTTTTATGCATTGTAAAGATCTTTGAGATCAGGAGAGAGACTGTGAAACAGAGAAGAGGAAGTGCAGCGGTTGTGCTGCAGGTTGTATCCCTTCGACTTGCTGGATGGTAATAATAATAAGGACTGGCAAATTCAGTGTGGACGTAGCCCAAGTTGGGTGAACCACGATATATCTGTGTCTCTCTTGTAATGTGTATGTGTGATTATATTTGCATTTCTGTTTATTGTTATTGCTCTGCGATCCTATTTTTCTAACAGTTTTTAGAATTGATATCAACAACATAACCCATTAATGATCAATGCTTTGTGATACAATAGGTGGATCTATAAAACTCTCACTTTAAAAATGTTTTGTCTAGGGTTCTGATCTCTTGCCTTTTCCATGCTAAACAAGTTGTGTAGTGAAAATTCTTCTTCATTTAGAAGGAGATGAAGGAGATGATAGAGTATTAGCAAAGAAAGAAGGGGATGTGGGACCCACCGGCAAATAATATCGGCATAGGTTGAGCTTCACTTTGCCCAAACGTTGAGCTTCATTTTGTCCTTTGGGCAAGTTATTTGCAAAAATTGAAATTGAGTTCATGTATTTGTTGGTTCGCTTGATTCGCAAAAGGAATTCTTCCAAGGAAAATCAAGCAAGATGAGGGGTCAATTCCATACACAAAAGGAACCCTTCCAAGGAACAACAAGGAAGATGAACAAGGAAAATTTTAGGGGCGAAATTTAACCCATGGGCTATTTTTCCATGTTTTTTTCCAAAAAATATTCGCCAATTTTCAGTTTTTGAAACCTTGTTTTGCCCACTTTTGATGGGGTCAATTTTTTCATTCTAAAAATCACCAAATTAATATTATATAAACTATATAAAATCCTTAGAAATTGAAATATTTTTAGAAAAATATCGCCAAATATTTTATAGTTGACATTTTTAAAAATTGGTAAGATTCACCAAGGTTTATACACTTTTAAATAAGAATGGATCCTTAAAATTTTTCATGAAGATGAAGGGTTGCCTCAAGAAAATTGGGGCAAGTTAGGCAAAACAAATTTTCAAGCTAAATTATTCGTTTCAGTTACAGTGTTAGGGTAAGCCATTCATTTTAGTCCTAGAGTATTTGTTATGTTAATTTAATGTGACCACCCATGTACCTCTGCTTACCATGGTGCCTCTTAGCTGTGAGTTGAACGTCTTAGTTTCTTAGTTTTTGCATTGTACTTGATAGTAGCATACACTAATCGTTATCTATCATAAAGCCCTGCTAACATGCAGAATTTGCAACTTCTGAGAATCTCTTGCATGTTACTTGCCTCATGAGTTTTTTTAAACACAGATATGACTTGTGAATATGGCTTTATGCAAAGACATCGAGACCTAATATGTATTTGTTTTTCTTGCTCTTTCTTTTGTTGAAGCCTACGGTCTTGATGGTTCATTACACCTCTGGATCTTATGGAGATAATGAGTCGTTATACAATAGGAAACTAGCGGAGGAGTCGACTGGAGTCCCAACTAGGCAAGTTGGCGGAGCGACTGTACAATTGGTTGAACAGATGAATGGATGGTCAAAACAACCATTGTCGGTGCATCTACAACAACCAATTAAACTTTGGGACGTTGTGGATTTTCTGGAAACAGTTAGGACCAACGACCCCTATTTGTGGACCAGATCTTCCTCATTTTCAGGGAGTTTGTTAGATCTAGAAGCTATAAAAGGACAACCCTATGGGTTGTGTTATATATCATTTTTGAGATGTATTTCATACTCAATATGCATTGTGATTTTCTTCTCATAATTCCCTATGCTTAAGTGTTATAATTGTGTCTTTAGAAACCACCTCTCTTCTTGGAATATCATTCCATTTGATTCTATATTTCTTGTTCTATGGTTCAAGGTTAAGAGGTTCCTCAACATGGTAACTATCACAGATGTTGGTTTTTACCTAACCCTATTGTCTACAAATCGTGTTGAGTCAGATATAGGGTTGATTGACTCTAGGCTAAATATTTGTTGATTGATACCTACTCTTGAACTTTGATCAGATTTGTTTGATTAGAAGGATGACTTCCAGGATAGAATCTATTATTCTTAATGGACATAATTATGCAATCTGGGCGACAAATATGGAGACCCTGTTGAAGAGAAAAGGAATGTGGTAGTTTTTCGAACACTGTTATTGCTAACCTGACGGATTCCAATGCCAAGTTTACCATCGATGTCAAAAAGGACGAAGTTGTGGGTGTTATCACGACCTACATTTTGAGAGAGAATTGCTTTCATACAAATGGGATCAACTGTCCTCATGCGATTTGGAATAATCTAAAGACTATGTTCAACAGGATAAATGAAGGTGAATTTATGCAGATAGAGAAAGAGTTGATCTATCCGGAACCTCTTTCCTTTGATCAGAACGAGGACTATTTGGCTCACATCAAGGAGCTACGACTGAAATTGGGAAAATGTGGCAAGGATTTTTCAAAGAAGGATGGAAAACTCATTGAGCTAGTTCTAATGAATTTGAAGACACCATATGATGTTTTGTGTTCATCATTTCATGCCAATTGGATGTCATCCAAACAAGATGATAATGATTTTACCTTTGATACTTTCTGTGATTTGTTGATCAAGGACCAACAAAAGTTTCTTAAAGAAGGGAAGTGTTGATGTATTTGTAACTTCGGAATGTATTTCATATATGTATATTGTATTCCTATAGAGATGTTATTATTCCTCTATATGGAAGTGTTTGTATTCCTATAGAGATGTTATTATTCCTCTATACAGAAGTGTCCTCATTTATATTGTAAGTTCCGTAACTTATACTTGAAGGGTTATTAGACCACCTTAATGGGGTCGGCTCTGTATAAGTCATGTGGGTAAAAGGGTTATTAGACCACCCTATTGGGGGTCAGCCCTGGCAGCATTAGGTTATGTGGTTAAGTTGAGGTCGACCTAGTAAAGGTTATTAGGCAAGTCAAGTCAAGTATAAATAGAGTGCAGGAGGCACTCGATTTGATCGTTCACTTTCTCACTCATACTCTCATTGGAGAGTGGCGCACTTGTGGAGGAGGAGAAGCTGCTTCTAGGAGAATACTATCTCTTATGCTTGGGTTGTATCATTGCTCTATCTATCTCTGAGGAAGTTGTGGGGTTTTTCACCTTTATGGTTTTCCCCAGTGATACTCTGTGTGTCTATTGTCTCTTCTGTGCTTGCATTATTATGTCAATGATTGATATGATGTAGATGTGTTGTACATATTGTTCTCTTAGTTAAGATCCTAGATCGGATTGAAGTAAATTCTGAAAAACTAACATGGTATCAGAGCTAGCCTGAAAGAAGGCATTGTATGGCATTTATGACACTTGTTGCACTTGCGAAGCTAGGGCTTGATATAGAAAAAACCAGTCATCATAGAACTTTCACTATAAATCCATTTTGGAGAAGTTTCAAGATCTGAAACTTCTATAGGTCGAATACAGTATCCCAATGTACCTTGTGTCCGAAGCACAACTTCTAATTTGTTGCACTTTGTGTTTTATGATCTGTACAATCTAGGGTTTTTGCCTCTTCCAGATCTTAGTCATAAACAAGTGACCTAGGAAAAAATGTCACAACTTGGGCTAGGAAGCTCCAAATGAAATTTTGTAAAAAGTGACAGGTAGGGAACAGACTGTAGTTTCTCAGGTAAGGTTTTAAGAGGCCGAAATTTAACCAATGACATGTGGCACTCCGTACAAGTTCGCTTTCCTGTTTTACCCCATAAATAGGTCATGTTGCGACACTTGGCATAACTCTCTCTCAGAGAATCCAATTGAGGTCAGACCTGTGGGGTTGGAAAGATAATAGGTCAGGCTACCACAAGAAGAATTTTCAAACCCTGTAGATCTGAAATTTCAGAGTTACACTAGAAACAATAAGGTGTATATTTCTGTCAAAACAGAATTGGATTTTGAGCACCTTCATTCATGGCTCCGGGAATTTAGGGTTTCGGAGAATGTTGGAATTTTTGTATGGGAGACCAAGGCTGGATTCTCCTCATCAAAATCGAAATTTAGATACCAAGATCAAATTTTTTGGATGGGCAGAAGGTCGGGCTTGATCAAACCCTAGTTCGGGATTTTGATCGGAAAGGTGGAAAATCGGGGCTTATGCAAAAGTTGGAATTTCTGAAGTCTGTGACCACGGATAGAAGCTCCTCAGAAAAATCAAAGTTTAGATCTTTGGATCGAACCTTTTGTTTGGGAAGAAGGGTGGGCTTTATCAAACCCTAGTTCAGGATCCTGTCGAGAAGATCTGGAAGTTTTAAAGACAATTTTGAGGGGTGAAACTTTGCAGTTTTCAAATTCTGAGTATACCAGCTTGATCAGCTAATCAAGGTGCATCTTTCTATCCTTTCAAAAGTTTGAAATTCAAAGTTTGAATTTTTAGGGTTTCTCTGGAAAACCCTAATCTAGCTCCAGATCCAGTTTCTAGAAATCAAAGTGGATTGGGTTAATCCTAGAAGAGAATGGATTAGTCACCTGCATAAGTGAAGAAGTTCCTGTTTCAGAGGGAAATGAGGCTAAGGCCTTACATAAGAAGATTACAGGCAATCTCGACAATATGACTTATCCAGGTATGTTTCGATATATGTTCATGATTAAGTTTATGGTATGTTTGTCTTCATTAAGGTTAGTACAATCTTGATTAACTTTAGACTTGTCGTATCACCTTAATAAAAATTATGAATGCAGATATTCATTGATTGGGGTTTTGACACTTATGATTGTACTAATGCTTTGTGGTGTTGTATGAGGTTGATGTTGTCCGCTAACATGAAAGGTACATCAAGAAAGACAAATCATGTTCTAGTTCAAGAACATATTACCATGGTGACATGAAGACAAAGATTCATCCATTGTCATGGATCACATAGAAGCTCTACTTACGAGGTATGTATACTTTGGTTCTACAATGCTTAACCTATGAGATATGCAGGTTACTAGCACAAGTCATTGAAGAGAACACGAAGACATTGCTAGACATAACTAGCAAATATGATAACCAGGCATGTTTTTCCTATATCAAGTTAGAATCCTACCTTGTGTTAGGATCTTATACTGTTGTATGGTTGATAATGATTGTTCATGAAGTTAGAAATGTAAGTAATCAAGGGTTTATGCATATTATGTCTCTTACATTGATTGATGATATGACTAACTAGAAAAGTCTTTTGGTCAAATAAAGAATATGCATGAGTAAAAGAAGTATTCCCTGAAACCTTGAATACTAATGTTTATTATCTGTGTTTGAAATGATCATGACTATACATGTTTAAGATTATTGTGTCTTGATAGTATTGACATTATACTAATGAATGTATATATGAGACCTCGAGGATAACACAATGATGATACTAGTAAGTATGCATAAGTGATCGAGGATGGATATAAGTTCAAGGATAGGTAATCCAGTAAGCAAAGATCAAGAGGGAGCACACTCCAGTAGTTCCTGCAACGAAGCAAATATTGAGAGGGAGTCCACCCTACAACCAAACAAAGATAAGTATTTGAATTGTCATTTCTTGCATACTTTTTTGTTTAAATAATATTGCTCAATGATGTATATGCTTATGTTCCTAAACTTAGGATGTGTATTATGCATATTAGAATAATTGCATTAATGAACAGTATACTACTAATACGCATGTAATGGGTAAGTGGCCTATGGCAGTGTACAACATTCCATTGTTACTTATCTAGAATGAAACCTCTTTGCTGACATGTTGGGAGTTGTGCACACTCTTAAACAATGTTTTGGTAGAGATTGGAAGGCATCTAGAAAGTTACGGGATATGGATAAATGTTGTATTGAAGCATTGGCTAAAATAATTGCATGATTGTATGACATATTTCTTTATGTGTAAGAATTTATTCTGAAAACTATGAGAAGTTTCTAATCATGCAATTTAACTTGTTTTTGTAGAAAAGATCGTATACGAGCACCTACAAAAGAAGGACTACAACATTTGTTCCAGCAACAAAGTTATCTGTTGAAGATATTGAAGTTCCCAGGATCTGGGAAGAATGCCATGATTCGTCGATCATGAAGAATGATGTTTGGGATGTGGTCCCAAGACCTGAAGGGAAGTCTGTTGTGACTTCCAAGTGGATCTATAAGATCAAGCATGCTGCAGAAGGCAGCATAGAGAAATACAAAGCAAGTGATGAAATGGAAGATACACCAGATCGATGTCAAGACAACTTTCTTGCTTAGTTTTCTTCAGATTGATGATGCTTTGAGGAAGAAGTGATGGGACACATTTGTAGGAGCCATTCCAAGCATGGTGAGAGGAGGATCCTTCCCATGGCTGTGGATGTAAGCGTTGTGTGATGAGCATCAGGACGATGCTCTAATTACTACTTTGTATATGCATCATGTTGGATGTTGGATAAGATCAGTTGGATCATGTATTTGTATATGCATCATGTTGGATGCTAGATATGATCAATTGGATCATGTATTTGTATATGCATCATGTTGGATGCTGGATATGATCAGTTCGGATCATGTATTTGTATATGTATTAGGTGGATACATTGTATGATGAGGTGGATCATGTACTTGTATATGTATCAAGTGAATACATTGTATGATCAGGTGGATCATGTATGATGACATGTATCAAGTAGATACTTTGTATGCATCAAGAGGATGCAGTGTATGATCAGGATGATCATGGATGATGATCTTTAGGGTGTTGCTCCAGATGATATGCATCAGGATGATGTTGTGATAATGATCAGGATGATCATGTGATGATGTATCGTTAGATGATTGGGTCCTTGATGTACCTGACGAATATGACACCAGATATCTGCTTTGTGGTGAACACCTTGAGCCAGTACTTAACAGATCCAAGACATGTTCACCTGATAGCTGCAAAGCATATTCTGAGGTACCTGAAGGGTACAGTTGACTATGGGCTCAAGTATGAGGCGAATTAAAAGTTTAACCTGGAGGGTTATGTTGATTCGGATTGGGAAAGCAGTACCATTGATCGGAAGAGCACTTTGGGGTGCTGCTTCAGTATGGGATCCAATATGATCTCTTGGTTTAGCACAAAGCAGTCCTGTGTGGCACTGAGTACAGCTGAAGCAGAGTATGTCGTAGCTTGTTCGGCTAGTTGTGAGGCAGTATGGATTAAGAAGCTACTATCTTATTTGTTTTGATCTCCAGTTGAGTGTTACTTGTATATATTGCAACAACCAGAGTTGTGTGAGAACCTGGTGCTCCATGACAAGTTGAAGCACATTGAGATCAAGTTCCACTATATCAGGGATAAGGTGCAGAGAGAAGCAGTGAAGCTCCTGTATGTTGCGGCAGACGAGCAGATAGCCGATGTGTTGACCAAGCCACTGGCCAGAGTGAAGTTTGAGTACTTCAGAGAGAGACTTGGTGTACTTCAAATCGAGATTCCTTCCAAGGGGAAGTGATGAGTCCAGATACATAGATGCACACGATCCATTCTCACATAGTGGTAGGTAGGTCCTCCTATGGTGCAGATGTAAAGGTTGGGGCCATTCTCACATGGTGGTAGGTAGGTCCTCCCATGGTGAGATGTAAGGGTTGTTGGGATTTTCTGAAATGATGGTAGGTAGTTCCTCCCATGGTGACATGGTGGTAGGAGAGTCCTCTCATGGTCGTTGATGTAATTGTCGTGCCTTTCTGGCATAATGGTAGGTAGGTCCTCCCATGGTGACATGGTGGTAGGTAAGTCCTCTCATGGTCGTGATGTAAGTGTTGTTCCTTTCCGACATGGTGGTAGGTAGTTCCTTCCATGGTGACATGGTGATAGGAGAGTCCTCCCATGGTCGTGATGTAAGTGCTGAGCCATTCCCAGATGGTGGTAGGTAGTTCCTCCCATGCTGGTGTATATAAGTGTTGTGTGTGTACATCTGGGTTGTGCTCCGTGGACGATGACGATGATGTGACAGTATGGTACATAGGTTTTGCAGAGGAATATGATCAGTCCTGAGATGATCTTGCAGGTTTTGCATAGGTAGTGTAATCAGTCCTGGGAGATCTTGCAGGTTTTGCAGAGGCAATGTAATCAGTCCTGAGGTGTACCTACTTGATGGTTTGCTCACTAAGATAACATGATCAGTATGATCATGAGTATTAGGATGATACTCTGTGGCTGTGGACAGGTTGTGCAGTTGCATGTAAAAGATCCTGGGAGATCCGATAGGTTTAGTAGTATGCTCGTAACCAGTCCTGGGATGCTCTTTTGAGGTTTTGACTTAACGCACGTAATCAGTCCTGAGGATTCCATAGTATGGCCAGTGATGATGAAGACCTACAGGTGGTGGGCCTACATCCAGTATGAAAAAGGACTAGCTCTGTAGAACTTCCTATGATGAGTAGATCGGAGATTGATTGAGATAGCAGCAGCAGTGACGATGACGATGATGATGATGATGACGATTCGATGGCGATGATCCAGTGACGATGATCCAAAGAAGAAGACTTGTGCTAGCATATCTGTGTCGAGAAATACCTTCCTAGTTAAGAGGGAGTGTTGATGTATTTGTAACTTCGGAATGTATTTCATATATGTATATTGTATTCCTATAGAGATGTTATTATTCCTCTATACGGAAGTGTTTGTATTCCTATAGAGATGTTATTATTCCTCTATACGGAAGTGTTGTCATTATATTGTAAGTGTTGTAACTTATACTTGATGGGTTATTAGACCACCTTGATGGGGTCGGCCCTGTATAAGTCATGTGGGTAAAAGGGTTATTAGACCACCCTATTGTGGGTTGGCCCTGTTAGCATTAGGTTATGTGGTTAAGTTGAGGCCGACGTAGTAAAGGTTATTAGGCAAGTCAAGTCAAGTATAAATAGAGTGCGGGAGGCACCCTATTTGATCATTCACTTTCTCACTCATACTCTCATTTGAGAGTGGCGCACTTGTGGAGGAGGAGAAGCTGCTGCTAGGAGAAGACTATCTCTTATGCTTGGGTTGTATTATTTCTCTATCTATCTCTAAGGAAGTTGTGGGGTTTTTCACTTTTATGGTTTTCCCCAGTGAAACTCTATGTGTCTATTGTCTCTTGTGTGCTTGCATTATTATGTCCATGATTGATATGATGTAGATATGATGTACATGTTGTTCTCTTAGTTAAGATCCTACATCAAATTGAAGTAAATTCTGAAAAACTAACAGGAAGCTTGGTAACAAACACCAAGCTCACTTGCTGAAAAGCAAGGTCAAGCCAAATCTTAAAGAACGTCATCGACAGGATCACCAACTAGAATGTAATGACCAACCTATTAAGGGGAAGAATAAAGAGTCATCATCGACAAAGAATGATCGAAACAAGAAGACCTTTCGGTATTGTGAAAAGGTGAGACATGTCGAGAGGAATTGTTGGAAGAAGATGAAGGATTTAGAAAGCAAGTTCAAGAACCTTAAGGATAGTGCATCGATTGGACAGTCAACCAATCAACCTGTTGAAAATTATACCTTCTATGTTAGAACTTCCCAAGCATGCACTAATATGAATCGAATGGATAGTCGACATTGGATGTACTCATCATATGGCTAAGGATGCTTCTTTTTTCTCATCCTTAAGTGGGGCTACTTAAAAAAATATCTATGTCATTGATAATTACACCCTCACTATTGTTGGAAATGGTGTTGTTGAATGTCAGCATGGTCGCATATCCAACATCTATCATGTACATAGTTTGAGTGCAAACTTGTTGTCGATTGCCCAATTGAAAAATACGAAGAAGACCGTTGAGTTTTGGTTAAATAACTTTATTGTAAAGGATATGAGGCTTGGGGGGGGGATTTTTTCTTCAGGATATTTGGATCCCAAAGACAGACTTTATAAGTTTTTTGCTCCTCCCATAACTGTTTCCCAGCCAACTGGACCGACTGTAGTCATTGCTTAGACCGACGACAAAAGTTGAATTTGGCATGAATGACTTAGACATCTAAACTTTCGAAGTTTGAAGATGATGGTAACTCATAATATGGTTATTGGTCTCCCAAATACCATTCCACCATGGATTTTTCAAAGGATGTATGCTTGGAAAGCATCATTAGGCACCCTTTGATTTGGGGAAAACCTCACAAGCACAGAATCGACTGGTGCTTGTTCACAGTGATATTTCTTGCATAACAAACCCTCATTATCAGGTGCGAAATATATTTTGACCTTTATTGATGATTTCTCTAGATTTAAATGCATATATTTCTTGAAAAATGAGAGTCAAGACTTTGAAAGACTCAAAGAATTTAGAGCACTGGCTGAGAATTAGTGTGGTCGACCCATTAAATGTTTGAGATCAGACAATGGTGGTGAATATGTGAGTTGACAGTTTGATTAATATCTCTTGCAAAATGGTATTTCTTGGCATAGATATATCGATCACACTCCTCAACATAATGGTGTTTTAGAGAGGAAGAATTGGAATTTGGTAGAAATGGTCAGGTGCCTACTACAGACGAAAGATCTTCTGATGAAGTTTTGGGCATAAGCTATTTATTGCTTCAATTAGCTCCTGAACCTCGTTCCAACCAGACAAGTCACTAGCATGACTCCTGTCGAGAAGTGGAATGGACAAAAAACCCTCTAAGAACATCTCATAACCTTTGGGTGTGTTTATTAGGTGCATATTAGTGATAACTGCAGAAAGAAGTTATATGCAAAGACTCGTGATTGCATCATAATGGGATACTCCAATGAGTCAAAAACCTATAGACTGTTTGATCCTGTAAAATAATAGATCATATTAAGCATAAGTGTGATCTTCAATGAGATTATTTTAGGTAATAAGCTATTGAAATCCTCCACTGGTCTATTAAACAGTGATCTGTTTGACCTTCTTGAAGAATCTAGATCAATTGTTCCCGTAATTGTAGTCACAACCAGAAAAATGAATTCTTCTCCTAAGTTAATTGGTAGTCAGTCTACTATGATAGCTAAATTTGATAGTCCTACTTCCTTGACTCACATGACTAAGGATAGTTGACCTGAATCATCATCGAGTAGGCTTACCTTGGTGGGATATTAAGATGACTAAAGTTGTTGGATCAGATGCTGGAGATGCTAGTATTGGTCGACAAACTCGCAGTGAAAAACAATGTGGTTGTGTTGCCTTGATGGCGCGTTTTCTTGATACATATGATCCTGATAAGTATGTTGATGCTCAGGGTGTGCTAGAATAGGAAACTACTATGATTTCTTAAATTGACTCCTTGAAGAAGAATCAAACGTGGCACCTTGTTCCTCG
The DNA here is from genome assembly GCA_027924585.1 of Larix kaempferi. Classification (NCBI taxonomy): domain Eukaryota; kingdom Viridiplantae; phylum Streptophyta; class Pinopsida; order Pinales; family Pinaceae; genus Larix; species Larix kaempferi. The sequence goes on from BSBM01000196.1 coordinate 14,211,883, forward strand.
ACTGCGAGGAAAGAATTTCGTGAAGTGTCGAAGGGTCTATAAGACCAAGTTTACCTCTGGTGGTGTTGTTGAGTGCCACAGGGCTCATTTGGTCACCAAGGTATTCTCTTAACAAGAAGGCATCCACTACACTAAAACCTTTTCACATGTTGCAAAGATGAATTATGTTCGACTGATCCTTTCTCTTGCTACTCGTTTTGGGTGGGAGCTTCATCAAATGGATGTTAAAAGTGCTTTTCTTCATGGTGATCTCACTGAATAAAATGGGTCCCTTCAAGCATAGTTATTTTCTGTTTCAACTTGTGTAAAAATGAAACAGGTCCTCCCAAGCATAGTTTACCTTTGGTTTCGAGCTTGCATAAAAATGAAACCATCCCCGTGAGCATAGTTCTATTCCTGTGTCAAGCTCATTAAAAAATGAAATAGTACCCCATGAGCACATATTGGTCTCTGTCTCCAAGCTCGTTAAAAAATGGAACAGACCCGTACAAGCACAATTTACCTTTGGTTTCGAGCTTGTGTAAAAATGAAACCATTCCAAGCACAATTTACCTTTGGTTTCAAGCTTGTGTGAAAATGAAACCATTCCCAAGCATAGTTTACCTTTGGTTTTGAGCTTGTGTAAAAATGAAACCATTCCCAAGCATAGTTTACCTTTGTTTTCAAGCTTGTGTAAAAATGAAACCATTCCCAAGCATATTTTACCTTTGGTTTCAAGCTTGCATAAAAGTGAAACCAACTTCACGAGCATGGTTCTTTTCCTGTGTTAAGCTGGTTAAAAATGAAATAGATCCCCTCCGTTTGAATTGAGTCTTTCACCAGATTTAATATCTGAACCTTCATTTCATTCGCCTATGCTATTTAATCCTCTTTCTTCTTCCTCCCCTGGTGAACATATTCCTATTAGTAGCCATGACTTTGATTGGATGAAGAAAAAGAGTAGGCAACTGAAACGAAGGTTGGGGGGCATGTCTCTAGCCTCTAGATATCATATTGGAGGTAAGTCATCAGCTTCTTATGCTAGGGGCAAACTTTCCAACCTCTAGACATCATGTCTAGAAGTAAATTACCAATGAGCATTATACCGAGAATAGATAATAAAAAAATTACAAGCTTGTTAAAAAATGAAGCAGACATCATGAGCATTATTTTCACCTGTCTTCGAGCTCGTTAAAAATAGTAAGATGGTATTGAGCTTACTTTTCACTTTTTCCATGCTCTGGTTGAAACATGAAAAGTGGTTTGAGCTTACATTTTACTTTTTTGTGCTCTGGTCAAATATGAAAAAGATTCCGAGTGCTTTTGATACCATTGTTGTGCTCGTTAAACAATGAGTAAAATGGTGTTTCTAACGAGTATAGTTTTATCACTTTATCCGACCTCACTAGACTACTTACAGAAAATGAACAGTGTCGAATTTACTTTTTCCTTTGTCGTACTCGGTCATCAACCAGTTGTATATGGAGTCCTCTTTAAGCTCTTTTTAGACTTCCAAAATAGGAAAAGATTGCTGAGCGAACTTGTTTCTTTCACACTCGTAAAAGGATTTGAAAGGACATCTATCCGGTTATAGTTTATTCCTTTTTCGGATTGTTTAGACTATTTACGAAAAATGAATACTCTAGTCAATCATGATTATAAGAGTTCTTTCTCACATTGTTTTATCCTGTTTCAGGTGAGGAGACTAACTTGTATAAAAAAGAACAATTATGAGTCTTCTTTTAACCATTTCAGACTCTCTAAATGTGAAATGTCACTGAGTTTACCTTCTTTGAACTTGTAAAATTATACATGGAAGGACCCTTTTTTGAGACCGAACCCCTCCTTTCTCAGGTTCATAAAACATGTGAGATTGGACTCATCATATGATGAGCTACATCCAGCGTTTTTTACCCTCTTCCAGCTCGTTAAAGAGAAAAGAGGCACTCATCCATCACGATGGGGAAATTAAGGGAATAGGAAGATGTGTTTGAGTCTGTATTAATGGCAGCTTACAGTAACCTTTGAACATGGCACCTATCTGCATTATAGTCAAACAGTTGGGTAGACATCTTGTCTTCGAGTCATACCATTTTCATGAGTTGTCCCGCTCCTTCAAAGTCATTTGAAGAATACCTCAGTCATTGTTGTGTTATATTTTGGTCTCCCCCTTGCTGAGTCAATGCTGCCAAGTTTTTTGTCGTGTCGTTAAATGTTCAAAGGAAGTCTTTGGACAAAATCAACCTTCGCAGTCATTAAACCTTCCGTTGTGTTGGTCGTCCCTGTTTACCATTATATCTTTGTGTCAATTCACACTCATTTGATCTACCATATTATATCACTTCTTGTGTTAGTATCATGTTGATGATGTGGGTCGCATCATGGCCCTCCTTCGACGAGTCTATTCCTGTCGACATTAGCTCATCATCTAGGAATTAGACTTAGAAACTAGTCAGTATCGTGGAGCCTGCATGCCTCAATGGCAGGTTTCCTCTCTTTCGACAGTAGGTTTACATCATTGACCCTTGATCGAATGATTCCACGAATGTTCAACTCCAACTCATTTATTCGCATTCATTGGGATGTACTAGTGATTCCTTGGGGATCATCATTATCATTAGTGATTTCCCTCGTACTTGCTAACGGTTCATATCATTGACTGGTAATCAAGTGGTTTCTACCATGTTTGACTTCAACACATTGTAATCACATGGTAATATTCGTATCATTTCGGGAATGGGTAGAAGACCCTAGGTTGTTCTGATGTCTTACTATTACACCCAGGTTGTGATGGAGATTTTTTAGTAGGTTCCACATAATGTTATAGTGGAGACCTCATTGATGTACTGTCACACAGATCCACGTTATATTTTGGTGGCCATATCATCGGTCAGTATCAACATGGATTTGCAATGTAATGGTCAGAAACTATGTTGTGAGTCATTGGGATGATAAAATTATTGTACTGCAAAAGATCCTTGGTTATTGTTGACATATTTCCAACCAGCAGTTCCTTGCCTTCATCCTTTATACTTTATCCATCAAAGTATTTCACCTATCCTGTTACTCTAGCTTCATACTTTGGGGCGCATTCTGTTACACGAAAATCTTGTATTTATCATGATTACGAACCATGTACATTTTATTCTTGCCTAAATCCCTTAAGTACTTGACCAAAATCCTTGGAAGATGAGTCATGAGGGTTTTTCCCTGAAAAAACCCTGGTTAGATAGGCCAACGCACCTTGCCTTCTAGCAAAGTGCGTCTTTCCTGATAGACACACCTTGCTCCATTACAAAGTGCATCACCGATGCATGTTGCTAGTGTCTAGGGTGTGTCGGTGCTTGTATGGAGGGAAAAAAGATAAGTTTCGAGAAGTCTCTTGATGGAGACCCTAGTGGATGCTTATCCCTTCCATATAGGGTGGATCTTACTCGCCTCCCAGCTTAGTAGGATCTCACCTCCTCCTTCTCCCTAATCCTCTCCTCTCCTCCTCATCTCTTTTGGCCTATAAATGAAGCTCCTCTTCATTGGATAAAGGGGGTTCAAATGGGAGTAGCCAAATGCTATACAAATTGAGCCAGGATTCCATTCTTCCATGAATGGCAAATTGAGGCAAGGTTCCATTGGGAAGGATCTTCAACACCAAGGCTTCATTGGTTGTAATTCTTTCCTCTGTTTTAATTAATACATCAATGTCTTCATTCCCGTAAATGATGTGTAATTTCATTTATAGTAGTTCTCCTTGGTCAATTGCTTAGATGTATCATGTTATTTTGTAGTCTTTTGTCCTTGTCCTTTTGTGTCTTTTGTAGGTAATCTCGTCATCAACAAGCTAGATTGTGAAATCTTCAAGCTACGAGGATGACCTTCGTAAATAAGGTATGGAATAGACTCTTTGTATTCAAGTAATTTGATAGATCCAGGGAAAGGTTTTTATTCTTGTTTTGCTTTGTTCTAGATCCAAACCATTCGTACTAGGGAGATCAGTTGGTGTCCGCACCGACAGATTTATCCGTTAACATTGAGGGATCATCAAAACCATCACTTCATCGAGGGATTACATCATGGAAACACCCCTTCATTCACATAGACCAGTCATTGTAATCATTATGGCCTAGGACCAAGAATTAATGTCAAATCGAGTTGCATATACTAACCTGTCATGTGCAAGATTCTTCACTACTACCTATGACCACTTCCCTATCACCCTATTCAAGGATTAGTTTCCCTTTTTATTCAAACAAATTTATAATACAATTTTAACCATTTTTTTTTTGTAATTTAGTATTTACATTATAGCACAAAAAACATTACAAGAGCTGAGTAACATGCAAGCCTCCCGATAAGAGAAAACAAGCTGATAATAGAGTTCTTTGGGCCTCTCCTGAAGAAAAACAACCCCGAGTACAAAAACATAATGTCTGAAAGCCTCTTAGATAGAGAAAATAACCATTGTTTACATGCCTTAAGATAGTAATGTAGTGAGGCAAAAACCATTCAAGGTCTAGAACTGAGCTAAGGCCTAGAACTGAGCCAATGGAAGTATATTGATAAAGATTTAGCATTCTGGGAGAGCCACCACAAAAAAAGAAAAAATGTAACCTTCAAACATAACCATAACAGGTGTCAAAAAAAGAGAAAGACTAGTGGAGAAGTTACGCCGCATGGTTGGATTGCATGCCTTCCGTCTTGACGTGGCCAGCTGCCTCATTCTGGGTGTCTCTTATGTTGGCCACTGCACTATCGTCCATTTGTTCCTTGCCTGCTTTGGTCTCCGCCAGTGGTTCTTCCTTAATAGTCGAGCACCTATGGGCCTTGGCTCCTTCTTGATGCATGTCGTTTCCTGCTTCTGATCCTTCTGATCGTATGTGGATATTGCCATTAGGACCAACAATAGCCAAGAATAGTGACGGGAGATGGTAGAGTTCTGTTATGTCCATCGTCTAGTTGATGACAATTTGGACCTTGTCACGAAGCTCCGGGATTCGAGCTTGAGTGTCCTCTTTGACATCCTAGATGTAATTTCGAATAACAAGTAGCGTATCGATCATGGTGGCTAGGTGGCGAGCAATGCTTCCCATATTGCTTTCCTAGAAGTAGTTGTGACTCCCACGCCTGCGCTTGCTAGGATCCCGGTGTCGTCACAATTGTTGTTGGTTGTGATGCTCAGTACTTGCGTCTGCGACCACCGTGAGAGAAGAGAGTGGTATGCACATGGAGCATAGAGGAGGAACCAATTTGCAATCCAAACATAATGAGCCGGGATGAGCCCGCGGTCCGGTTTATGCACCACGGAGGGCGTAGTACAACAACCATGACCCGCCATTAACGCAGAGAGATGGTGCATGTGCAAACTTGTCCTGGCGATCCATGGGGATGAGCACTAGAGTTAATAAGCACTGTGATTGATGTTGTCGCTAACTCCTGCCTGCTATCTAGCACACTCGCCACCTTGACCCTCGTTAAATCACCTTTAATGCTTCCATGCCACGCTATCACCCCATCCAAGGAATATAATTTTAACCATTAAAATATATAATTTTAATAATTATTCAAAAAAATTAAGTTTTAAAAAAATATCATAAATTTTTTAATTATCAATATTTAAGATCCCAAAATTTATTAATATTATTAAAGTTATAAATTTTATTAATTTATCAAATTTATAATTCTAATTGATAAAGAAAACCTATGACTCTTATGAAATGGATAAATTTTATTAATTAAAATTTATAATTTTAACCTCATCAAATTTTATTAAAAAATTTTGCAACTTAAAATTTGCCCATCAACATTATAATCCCAACAATTAGTTTGAAACTCCAATAGTTGGTGAAAAATTCTACCAAATTTGTGAAAGAAAATCTACCAATCCTACCAAATTTGTTGAAAAAAACCTGTTATATAAGAACACCATGTCGACACGGAATTGTTACCGTGAACGGCAAAGCTTCATTTCATCGTTCCCTAATTGCTCGTCGACTCTTAATTTGAACAGTGGAAAGCAAAAACAGTAGCAGAGCGAATCAATGAATCGAGGATTTGGGCAGAAACATGCCGTAAGCTGCGAACAGTGGGCACCCTCTTTGCGAGTTAGATCAACAGAATTAACCACTCTCACCCGACCATTCAATAGAATCCAAACATGGCGACCGATATCTGTAATTCCCGTGTTTTATTTGTTCGCTTTGCGTTTAAATTTCAACCATTGTGGCGTGAACGGCAGATTATTCCCATTCGTGATGGTCGTGAATGTCGCAGGTTCGAGTCTCTTTCAGCTTGGAAATCTGTGCATACTGAGATTACTTAAACAAAAATCGAGGGAGAGTAGATTCCTGCAATGAACAAGATAAGGGGTAAGGAGATTCAGCCATGATGGCCCGCAAGCATATTGTGAGGGAGGTGTTCGTCATCCTACTTTGCATTGCAGGCATTGGATTACCAGTATCGACTGTGTTGCATAGGCCCACAAATGCCTACACCCCCTTCTTTCCTCCTTCCATTTCGCAGGCGCTCACCAATTTCTTTACCGGAGGCTCTGAGTCTTCTATGGCTTCTGCACAAAAATTGCCTGTGGTAATTAATTACTACTCCTTGCCTTGGTCTGCTATTGCAGAGCGTATAAAATTCAACGGCTCACCATGATTTTTAATCTTTTGTTATTATTGTGTACAGAATATTGTAATGGCGCCTGCCCCAGCTCCAAGTCCTCGCCCTCAAGATGAATTAGATTTAGTTTTGGCGAAAACAGCTAACCAGAACAGGACAGTAATAATCACGGCCTTGAATTGGGCCTGGGCTGAGCCGAATACCATGATCGATCTCTTCCTGAAGAGCTTCCATGTGGGTGAAGGGACACAGGAATTGCTGAACAATCTGCTCATCGTTGCTTTGGATGGCAAGTCCTACAACCGCTGTCTCCAAATTCATCAGCACTGCTACTCTTTGAAGACAATGGGTGTTGATTTTTCTGCAGAGAAGCTGTTCATGACTGAAGATTACTTGAAGATGATGTGGAGGAGGCTGGGTTTCTTGGCAGAAATTCTGGAACGCGGTTACAGTATTGTTTTCTCGGTAAGTAGTTAAAGAATTCATGGAATTTTACATCCTTCTTTGAAGGTTTTTCTTTTGGGTTCGTCAGTACAAAGAGAGGCAAGACCATCTATCAAATTTTAGTCTTGAAAGCCATAATTTGATTCCATGGATAACATTGAAGAATTGAAAGCTTTTCATGCAGTCATTTATTTGTCAATCAACAGAGGGGTTCTTATATTTTGGACTCCCATATGGGCAGGCCTGCCAAATGGGTTTTTACCTTACTCCCAACCACAACAGTTACTGCAAATATTCCTACCTCTTCTTAACAGCAGCTGGTGCAAAAATTGTTAAAATTGTTACTGCAAATATTCCTACCTCTTCTTAACAGCAGCTGGTGCAAAAATTCCAATCTACAGAGTTTGGTCAATTTAAAATCAAAACAATTTTGTTTTGTTTGGTAAGTTTGGGTAGAACCTTGTATTGCCTTAATAAACATACTGTTACAAGCAACTTTCCGTTACCTGCTCATGGGGCCAAGTAAGACGAAAGGGAGTGGCTATCTGCTAAAAGTAGATCTTAAAACAATATCTTAAAACACTCAGCCGGATTGGCTAAACTGAAAACTAAAGCCAAGTCCGATAAAGGATCATGGCAGAGAGCAGCTGAAAGAAAGGTTGCGACAAGGACAGTACAAAGAAGGGAATTAAACTCTTGAACATGGGCTGAGTCTCAGGTTTTTCCTTTTTTGCCCTGTTTTTTTTTACTTGTATCCATCCACCTGAAGCTAGAGACACTAAGACCAATTGTCGCTAATCATTCGAGTCATAAAATCAAAACACTTTGATTCATAACTCTTTAATCATTCGAGTCATAAAATCAAAACACTTTGATTCATAACTCTTTATACAAAGTATCCAAGTAGCAATTTTATAGTGAGAAAAAAAGTTAAACCATTGATATTAAAGTAGATTCCAATCTGTTTGATTCATAACTCTTTATACAAATGTGTATCCAAGTATCAATTTCTTTTCAAAACAGTTTGATTCATAACTCTTTATACAAAAGTGTATCCAAGTAAAAATTTTATATTGAGAAAAAGTTAAACCATTCTTGTTAACGTAGATTCCAATCTCCTCTTTTTAACCCTTAAAGGTAAGTACCCAGATGATACTTGGACCTAAAGTTTCCATTCTAACAGATAAACAACAATTCCTCTAATTACTTTTTGCAGGTGCTCTTGCAATTCCTGTATGCATTTAGCATTCTAACTGAGTGTAAACCACCTTAGCAGCCTTATAATTTCAATAAGTTTTTGAGAATTAGCTTTAAATATTATTTAAAATTAGATATTCTTTTAAGTAATTGAATTTCCTTATTGTATAAGAGGATCTAGATGTTTTATAACTTTATATTCTTATTTAAGTAATTAAAATTCTGTTGTTTCTATTTAAGTAATTATTATAAGATGTTTTACAACTTAATATGACAAATATTAATATATATTTTAGATTTTTGGTGATTTTTTTTCCCCAAAAGAGATAAGATGCTTTACAATTTAATATGACAAATATTAATACACATTTTAGATTTTTGGTGAATTTTGATTGACAACATTATTTAAGAATATTTTAGGATGATGTTTATGAAGATATTGAGTTGAGTTTAGTAAGTTATTTAATTAGGAGAAAGGCACCCATCCTAGGAGTTAGATAAATTTGTTTAATTGTGAAATTTCTTCCATAATCAAACCTACTTTTATTGTCATTATTTGTGTGCCTGGTTTATTAAATCATTATGTTTATTATGTTTTTTTTGTTTATTATATTTGTAAACTTTTTTTTTGTATTATTTAAGCAAGATATGAGATCATATAATTATTATAAATATTATTTCAAAAAAATATCCAACTATAATTATATAATTTTGATAAGTAAAAGTAATGTCAAAATTTAAATGTCAAATAAAAAGCAATACCAAAATTTAAAATATAAGACATCAAATTTCAACCCTATCTTCAATCAACTTAAAACTTCATTTTAAATTTAATAAAATTAATTTAAAACTTTATTTTAACTTTACTAAAATTAATTTAAAAATATTCTTAAAAGTTCTTAGATTTTTCCCAACCACCCCAAATGTACTCCAAAACACCTACATTCTGATAACCATAAAATATAATTTGCAAAAAATAAACGCCTCCCTACCTCATACTTCACCATTTTCCTTTTTGTTTTTATCCTACCAAACACAACCATTTTCCTTTGTGTTTTTATCATACCAAACATAAGCACATGCAAATGTAATTGGAGGATTTAAAAAAGAAAAAGAAAAAGTGTTTGTTCATTGGATACCGTTCAAGTAAACACGGTTATTATTTTTTATTTACCTATCGTTAAGTCATAAATCTTAAAAATGAATCCTGATATAGCACAAAAATACACATCGTACCTACACATTTATATAAATTTAAATTAAAATTTATATAAATAAATTGGGCATCAAATTCATTTAAATCTGTTTTAACATAAAATTTGGAGATATTGTAAAATATTTGAGTAACTTAATATGTAAGCAGATTTTTTTTCAAGATTTTAATTTTTGCCAAGTTATTTTGAGGGACAGGGTTTCACTTTGTTTGCAAAACCTTTTTCATATGAGTTTTGATTTAATTAAATATTATTTAAAATTTTGAAATTTAAAAATAGAACGAAAGGATAAATAAATTTTATGAAAAATAATTGAATTTATGAATTTGATAATATAGATTTTATGAAAAACAATTAAATGTATGAATTTGATAATAGAGTTAAATATACATATTTTCAAAAAAGGGAAAAGCAAATACTATTAAGTATACAGAGTGGTTGGAAAATATTTGGAATGTATGAATTTGATAATAGAGTTCAATATACATATTTTTAAAAGTGGGAAAAGCAATTATTATTAAGTATAAGTGGTTGGAAAATATTTAATAGTAATTACTATTAAGTATATAAGTGTTTGGAAAATATTTAATAAACAAAGTGATTGGATTTTTTAATAGTAAAATGATTACTAGTTCCACCAACAGAATAATAAACTTATATTCTGGATAAATGTTGTTGGGTACATATAATATTTACCATAAATGGATAATAATTGAAGTTTTTATTGTATAGAAGATGCTTATTCTATAGCCTAGTAGGAGATGTGTAACTCCTTAGGTACTCACTCTGAAGCAGTTTACACCTGTCCTTTTAAAAAATATTATAACAAAATGTCTGCTCAAATTAGATTTAAGAGGGTATATATGTAGAAATACACAAATTAGATAAATTAAACCCATAAACATTGCATTACACACCTAAATAATGCCAAGAGTGCAAATATTGAGAAAGGGTTTGCACATAAAGAGATTTGATCCCTCTCGACACTTGGTAGATCTCCTTTAAAATAGATCTTTTAATAGTGTCATCCATCTTGTATTAACACAGACTTAAATTCAAAAACCCTAACTAAATATGAATATATGTGTCTTGTAAACCTAAAAAGTTAAAAAAATACACCGTTGTATCCCTAAAAAATACTTTGCAACCTTGAAGGAATATTAAACCTGGGTTTAGATAACTTTGCAAGTTATTTCTTCAACGGCCTTTTAGGGTTTGTATGTTTTTGTCTGGCTAGGGTTTGTATATTTTTGTCTGGCACAGATTGGCACAGATTGGCACAGATTTTATACTTGATTTCTTCAATGGCCTATTAGGGTTTGCATATCTTTGTGGGGCACAGACTATAATATCATAATTTGGTTTGCAGGACGCTGACATAATGTGGCTGCGAAATCCGTTGGCAAGGCTGGCGGAAGATGTAGATATCCAGATGACATGTGACAAATATAAAGGAAACCCTTTGGATGTGAAGAACGAAGCCAACACAGGGTTCATGTACGTCCGTTCCAATGAACGAACTATCAGTTTTTACAGATACTGGTATCAGTCAAGGCGCTTTTTCCCGGGCCATAAAGAGCAGGACGTCTTAAATCTTCTCAAGTTCAAAAGCAGCTTCGCTCGAAGGGGAATGAAATTTATTTTCCTGGACACCAAGTACTTTGGGGGATTCTGTGAGAGGAGCCTAGACTTGGACGATGTTTACACCATGCATGCAAACTGCTGCGTAGGGTTGAAGGCCAAGATTATTGATTTAAGAAATGTAATTGCTGACTGGGCAGAATACAGGAACCCCAGAATCAATTCATCATCTCCCAGTCTGGGAAAATGGAGACCTGCCAATGCTTGTGTGAGTTCCTGGTGGGGTTAAAGTATTTTGTTTTCTGTTTTTGTGAGATTCAAATGAGTATTTTGAAAGATATATTTAGTAAGCTATTTATGGGCACCTTTCTTTCACTCTTATCACATGAATAGTAATAAATGAGAAGTTGGTTTAAGGTATATTTCACTTTAGAAAAGAAAAGTGATTATTAAAAAAAAAACATAGTTTACTTAGAATTCAAATACAAAGTTCAAGTACTAGACATACTTAGAATTATATTTTGCATACTTCCATAACATCAAATCAAATCTTCATATCATTCATTTATAACAAATCTGTCTAATAGTTAATAGTTAAAATCTCATGATATCCAACTATTGTCTAATGTACATTAAGGAAAAGTTTTAGGCTTTTTGGATTTTTTCCAACTTACCATTATTTGATTTAATGACATAGTTTTTTTTTATGAGGGCATAATTTTTTATCAATCAACTTTAGGATCTTTCCCATCCAAATGGCATAAACTAAATTATGGATTTCACTTATTTAGCTTATTTAAACATAAACAATATTTCACCAATATAGGTCACAACATTTGTAAGTCACATCATTAGTCCTCTCACAATATGGCCTAGAGTATGGTACTTATAGGATGTGGAGGCAACACACAACACAACAAAACTCAATAGGCTTATAGATTAGCGAACACCATTGAACACAACATATAAACTCTACTAGTAACTGTCTAAATCTAATTTTGATCTACTAAGATTGTGCCATGCACAAAGCTGAGAGCATATACAATATGGACTTATAGACTCTTAAGAATGACACACAACTCGGATAGAAGGGAGCTTAGAAGAATCACTCAATCAAACTTCCTATTAGACTCTTCTTCTTAGTGCTCTCCCCGCCTAAGATCCAAATGAGAGCCCGAACCTCCTTATATAGAATATTGAGTAGATTTCCGGTTACTAGGCTTACAAATGCTAGTAGAAATAGAATATTTTCCTTATGAGGATGATGGGGTATCTAATGGACTCTTGGATATTATCTCATCGATTTAAATGCAAAGAATATAACACACTCAACCAGATTATTTGTTGGAATCCCTAGCATGGTAGCCAAAAAATGTTGATTATTTGTTGGAATCCCTAATATGGTAGCCAAAAATGGTTGATTAGGAGAATTGAATGCCTCAAAATCAATGCCCTTGACCTTTTGATTTGACCTTTTGATTGACTAGATCAACAGAAGCTATAGCCTAACAACATCGATTATCCTTAACCTTCATTGGTAAATCTAGTAGGCTTGGTGAATGAAAATAGTAAAATATCAATAGCTAAAGATCTAAATTTTAGAACTGTAAACAAAAAGAGTTGTACAAGTAAAAAAATAATTTTTATTTTCAAGTGTGCAAAAATGAGACCACAAATATGTAACAATCTATAAACAATTATTGATTAAACAAAGAACTAAAATGACTTTTGGTTTTCATTAGAAAATAAAAATAACATAAATTTAAAGAAATATTTAAAGGGCTAGAAACTAAGAAACATGGATGTCACAACTGAAGAAAGGAGTGATTTTATTGACAACTTTTTTCATTACATAAGGAACAAACCCCAATTTTTTTTATAGACTCTTGTGAAAGTCTAGACTAAGAATTGTCCACAACACAATGACTAGTGTTTACAAGATTGCTTATTGAAGGTGAGAGTAAAAGAAGCAAGAAATCCTAATGAACCAACAAGGATGCAAGAGGTTATATATATTTATTAGGACATTGTTGTTACTTTTGTAAATCAAGAGGCTAATAAAAATGAACTATTTAAACAAACACCTTCTAGCATGACGACTGAACAATAAATTTACCTATTAACTTAACAATAGGATCAAATCTTCAAACCTTTCACCCAATAGGAACTCCCGCTATCCACAAAAACTATTAGACTTAATTTTTTTAACAGTATGAAATGAAATAAGTACTTATAATTTCAAAGAAAATCAACATTTTACATACCCTTGCCAGTAATACTACCACCTTCCCAAGAGTCTCAATGTATTTATAAAGTAAGTAGTGGAGTGTTTTCTAACTATTTCATGTTTTCTTGACACATGGTAAAATATAAAATAAACTAGAAAAAAAGGACTTTATGTTATAGACATCTTAGTCTTTGGGAAACAAAAATGTGACTCATGGACAAAGGACAAACATAAACAAAGGGGTCCCTCCTTATCACTCTTGTTTCATCAAGTTGGGGATATAACCCAACGTCTTAAAAACCCCTTGTCACTCCCTTACTTTTCTTCTCACAAGCATCATACCTAACATCATCAAAGTGCATTACTCATGATAGGAATCATATTTCCCAACAACTCAAACCATTAATATATGCATTTTAATTCAAACATTTTTGTAAAACCATGATCAAAATAAGATGTTGCTTTCCAAATCAACCTTCAAAATGAGCCAATGATAATATAAAAAGAAAGTTTAACATGTAGAGTCTACAAAAATCATCACTATTGCTTTGAAATCTCGTTCACACAAAAATCTATGTTTATTTGAGGAAGATCGCTGGGTACCCATTGTTTCACTAGGTGTTTGTACTTCAAGGGCACCTTGATGTCGCCTATGGTCTCATCATTATAAGAACATGAACCCCCTTCAGTGAGAAAAAATTCCATGCATTTATCAAATTTTCTTCTAATATTTTGACATATATTTGATCTCCCTCTCGTAGACCTACTAGATGACTCATTTTCCTCTAGTCTTCCTAAACTTTCCTTGCTCGAGGAAGACAGATCTTACAAATACCTATCTCATTCTACCTGCACCATGGGATAAAAGTTTCAATGTTTTGGGTTTTGGGTTTCCAAGTTTCAAAGCCAACAAAGTGAGAAGTTCACTAAAAATCATAGCTCACACCTTTATGTTTTGAAAAGTAGTAATTTTTCCGCATGAAATATTTTTTTCATTAATTTACCTTGCAATGCAAAAATTGCCTACATGTTAATCCAACTATAAGTGTGATTATTGCAATTAGTATCCATCACCACCATTGTCAACCAATGGAGACTGCCATAAAACACAATTATGCATATAGGTAAGTCAATTATCCATAGCATTGTGCCATGACTTGAAAGGAATGGCAACACTTGCCACCATTTTCCACCAGTGGAGAGTACCATAAAACATAATTATGCATAGAGGGAATGCATTGTCCAAGTGTTTTTAGAGCGTTAAAAAATTTGCTTCATCATTTATAATTAAGATGACAATATTTGCTTCATCGTTTGTAATTAAGATGCCATGTGAGATTTCATTTCCATCCCAATATAGTTCTTAGTCCAATAGTCCAAGTTCCATATCTTACTCCATAATGAATTTGTTGTCCAAATTTGAAAGGTTTCCAATAGTTGTTTGTATTCATGTCTAACAATAAAGTTAGTTAATCCTATTTTCCCCATCAAGGAAATATGGTCTAAGTTAAGTTATTAACCTTACTTTTAGTTCTTGCCACATTGGGTAGTGACAGTGCTCCTATAGAAACCATATTGGCCAGGAATTCAAGTGCTTTCATTTTCTGAAAACCAATAGCATCGCATATTTAATTTGTTGTTGTTCTTCCACCCAAAACTGATGGAACTTAATCTCCACTAGTTTTGGGTTTATATTGAACTCCCCAAAGGGATCAATAGAATGTAGTAAGGAGGTCAACAATTGGCTCAAAGAGCCAGTGCAAAATAAAGTGTACTTCCTATCTTTAATTTCCCAAAAGTTTCATGAATTAAGGTGTCCAAGTCATTTTGAACATTCTTTAGATGTGGGAGCCTTGTGGACAAATCATGGTTTGAGAGATATTCTCCCATGAGAGGCATGGGGCATATTTCCTCTTCCAAAATACGCTTCAATATTTCAGATTTGATTAACCCACTAGCTCTATCTGGGTGTTACTTTTAACATTTTTGTCATTTCTTTATAATCAAATATTTTGAGGGAACATCTTGGCATTTTCATTGAAGAAATTTGCAAGTTTTGGGCACACTTGGATTTATTTTTTATTAATTTATACAACAACTTTATAATATAAATTAAATATAAACAAAATCATTTTGGAAGGATAAAATTTGTAGTTAGTTGGAGTGTGAATTGGGACCTTATGAAAAAAATGAGACAAAGTCAACAAGAGATGCAACCACAGTTCCTACCTATAAAAAACATAATAAAAAAGTACTCATGTTTATTGTAAATATGGGAAATGATAATGTGCTAGCCCACATCAAGGAGATGGAAATATCTTGTGATGTTTGGAAGAAAGTTAAAATTGCTTATGAGACAACATGGCACAACAATGTATTGCACTTTAAGAATCAATCGTATTAGCTGATCTATTTCTATATGCATAACCGAGTTAAAACAAATAAAACATCATCTAAGTGTTGTAAGGGAGACCTTAAATGAAATAATCTCCTATTAATCTCAATGCAATCAATGAAGTGATCATTTTGAAATAATCTTTTACTATTTTGTGTAACACTACAAGCATGCCAAGATAGTCTATTTTTTCCAATTATTTCTTGATTATTGTTGATTAGTCTTTTTAGGGCCCTTCTTAAATAATTTCCAATTACAAATATCTAATCTATGAGGTAGACAATATCCCATTGAGAAACAAGCATTTTAAAACAATAGTCGACATCACATATAAAAATCCAATGACTTTGAATAGTGTAGCATGGAACATCAAATCAACATGTTTGGTGATGATTATGGTGAAAAAGATTTTGATACAAAGACTAAGGGAAAAGGCAAGAAGTTTAAGAAGAAGAAAAATAAGAAGACTGAATAAAGCAAGAGTTAGAAGAATGAAACACATATGTTTTGGGTGGAAAAAGTGGACCACGTAGCCCCCCAAAAATGTATTAAAAAACAAACACATCCCAACAAAAAAGGGTGTAAACAAATATCGATGCAATGCTTCCAAAAATGAGAAGGAAACATTGTTGATGGCAAGAAAGATGAATACATGGTTACATGGAACCTTTATTAAGGGTGCTTAAGACACATGGATTCAAGTAAGTGGTTGTTCAATATTGGAGAAGGCAATGAGGAGAAAGTGGTTCATGGTGACAAAAAGGGCACAAGGTTGAAGTGCCATGCACTATAATGATCAAGATGGTTGATAGGAAAAAAATGTTGTGGATAATGTGATCTATGCACTAAGTCTTAGAATAAATTTAGTCCTAATTAGTCAAATAAAAAATGAAAATAAAATTTTGATGGTGGAGCTCAAGGCATGTAAGTGGTGAAATGTGTGACTAAAAAAATGTAAAGTTGTGGCACAAAGGGATGAAGAAAATGGAATGTACAAGTTTGATATTTAACCAAGGAATAAACACAATCTAAGCATAGATGTGGATACTTCACTAGGGAAGAAACACAATAAAAGGATAAGTGTGGTCGATGCACAATGTTGGCATGAGAGGTATGGAAAAGTAAATCAACATTACCTTGGCCTCATGGTCAAACTAAAAATGGTTGATGAACTTACTAATAGTAAGGGGAAAGGTTATTTGTGAGGTTTTCCTCATCGGAAAGCATCATAGATTTTTTTTGATAAGGAGCAAACTTGGAGAGCTAAGCATCCACTTGAGCAGGTGTGTATTCACATTTTTGGTCCAATGCAAACATTGTCCTTGCGAGGTTCGAGGTGCATACTAATTTTATGGTTGACTCATTGAATAAAAAAATAGTTGACTTCAACATTATACCATCAAGAAAATAGGGGTGTTGAAAGGAAGAACAAGGACATAGTTGGGATGGATTGAAACATGTTGAAGGTTAATGGTCTTGATGACATGATGAATACTCACCAAGGATCAAATACACCATACATCCACATCCGAAAAGAGATAACACAAAGGCTTAATAACAAGTCAATGAAGTTATTTTTCATTGGTTATTTTGCAATGTAGAAGGTTTATAGATTATATAATCTATAAAACAAAGTTGAATCTTGAAAGTTTTTAATATGTAGGGATGTTGTGTTTCATGACCATCCCAAAGATGATGAAGTCTAAGGACACAATTTCCTATGATGATAAAATATTGAGGATGGTGATGATAATGATTTAGAAGTAAAATGTGAATATAATAGTAACACAACATGGACAAGTCGACCAAGAAATAGGTCACTGTGGCTAAGGAAATTTATTGAAGATTCAAAGTTGAGTTGAAGTTCCTAGTGATCATGGGGGTGAAGGCTAGGAGCATGAAGCAACGTGGAAGCAACATGTAAAATTTTATTTCACTGTGGTCAGTGATGGGAAACTTTGGTATGGGAGGTATGGAAAAGTAAATAACATTACCTTGGACTCATGGCCAAACTAAAAATGGCTGATGAGCTTGCTAATAGTAAGGGGAAAGGTTATTTATGAGGTTTTCCTCATTGGGAAGCATCATAGAAACAATTTTGAAACACTTCATCATACGTTGAATCAATGTCAAAGAAGCTTATTTCATAAACAAATATTGAAACACTTCATATTACGTTGACTTGGCTAATGACTACAAATCTTACTCTAAGCAATAAGTGTATATTTAGTTTCTAATTTAGGACCACCCAATAAACATTTTTTAGGGGATTGCTACAATTTATTATAATGTGTTTGGGTGTAGTGAAAAAAATTGGGAGAAGAAAAAACTAAAATGATTTCATGTATGGATCTAAGAAGTGTTAGCTAATTACCCAAATAACTTTGTAGGGTTTTGAGACTTTTTTTTAAGGAACAATTGTATCATATTAAGAAAAGACCAAGATTGCAACTATCCAAAAAAACAAGTGATCCTTGAGATTTTCCAATCTCGAAACATGAGATGGGAGGTGGACTGTTATGTCCCCTAATTTCTTATTCTAACTACTAGTACAACTACCATTTCTTAAGACACTAGCATTTTAACAAGATAATATGAAAGAACATTTAACTTTGAGATGAACCTTGCAAGAAATATTCATATTCGACTAACGTTGATTGTCATTATATTACTTTGTTGTGCTCAAATACACTTTCTCTTTGATTCTCTAGATTCTTTCCTTGTCTTCCTTCCCCGAGTTGGAGGGAGGGAGTTGAGAAATTATTTGAGGACCCTGAAATATGAGAGGATTTAGAAGCCATTCTTTGGCTCCTCCCAAGGTTGGGGATTTTCCATTTATTCTTGATATTTTTCTTCATTTCCTTCTTTCTCTACCTTCTCAATTGTGTCCTCTTCCATGTGTTGGAACATTCTATCCATCTATACCTTGGTCATACCCTTAATTATGCACTCCTTGTGTTATTTATTGAGTCTCCTAGCACATAGACTATGTTTTTGACCCCCTAGTGCTTAATATTGGTCATCATTAGCCTCCTTATCCACTTAGAGCACCTTATCCACATGAATTGAGTGCTAATGCGACCTAATGCATGATTTTAGGAGTCAACACTACTAGTTCCATGAATTAAGGCACCTTGTCCCCTTGATTACCTTGTTAACTAACTGTTCTACCTAGTTTCACTAAGATTGAGTGTAGGAGCGCCCTTTTTTACCACTACAAGTCAGTAATGCACCTCTTTGGATTCTCCTTCCCTAATTTCTATCCCTAATGACTCAATCATGTGCCAACCAACTCCAGTTGACTAGCCATTCATCATTAGTGGCCACTAGACCTTGTTAGGTCATGGATCCAATGAAAACTAAGCCTGTCTCTTAAGTGGAATTTGAATTCCATCAGAGGCTCATAAATTATTTTGTATGTAATATTATTTGAATGGACACATCTCATGGATGAATAGCATGGAAAGTTTTTACACTTAAAAGTATCTTTTCCTTATGCTATTATTCTCAATATTTATGAAGATCTGTGTTAAACATTGTGAGGACTGTTTTACTATTGGTGATCCGCATCATAGGTGGAATTTGTGTCGAATGCTAACTTTATTACTACGAAAAGTCATCGACGTCAACACAACTTCGATGAGTCTCGACTTCAACATACTGCGACACACTCCGCACCTTCAACATGCTCAACAACCTCACAGCTCGCGACATCGACAAGCAGCGTTGACATGCGACCAGTGATTGTTGAACTTCGAAAGACTGTCTCTCTGTGTTCCGGTCGACTGTAACGGTTGAATTGTTGAACCGTTTTAACTTCTTTGTAACTAAACGTAACAAGAAGGCACCTAAGCATCTCAGAATTCTCTATAAGCATGTATAATATTGTAACATCATCATCTGATCGGTAGTTCACCCAGTAATAGAATCATTTCGCATTCTTGCATATTGTCTGTGCGTATTTGTGTTTATCTGTGTAGTGTAATCCTGCTTTTCTCATTCTTCTTATTCTTAATTGCTTCCACCATAACAAAGCCGACTCATTCAGTCGAACTGTTGTCCCCCTCGTGCTTCCTGGCCATGACCTGAATCATTGGTATTAGAGTAGACTCAAATTAGAGCATTCAGTTTTCGTGCTTAAGTTCTGCATATACACTTCTCTCGAAGTTACCTGACTTATTCTGGTTCAAACTTGCTCTCAATATTAGCAATCCAAGCAGACGCTACCTCCAGAAATGACAGAAGAAACATACGATAGACATGCAACCGACAAGACAACACAGATTATTGAGCAAGCTCTGGCTCGAAAACAGACTGAAATGTTCACCCAGTTCAACGAAATTCTCATGCAATTTACTTCGACATCTAGAGGATCTTCGATGCGAACTAACTCCAATAAAATCAACCCCTTCAAAGTGAAAATGAATTTGTACATATTGAATCATGAAGGTAAGATTGACGTGGAATCCGTCGACAATTGGGTGCAACAATTGGAATCCTATTACATTGTAAATCAACTCTCAAAAGATGAAAAAGTCACAATTGCATCCTTAAAGATGTCAACATCTGTGCACTGCTGGTGGGAGAACCTAGCTACAAAGATGGAGAAAAGCAGAAACCCCATCGACACATGGGATAAATTCGTCAAACACATCCAAAAATAATTTTACCCAGCCAAATACCTCGAGCAATAGTATAAGAAGTGGTAGCAGCTATGGAAATGGAAAGGCCAACTAGTACAGAGTTACACCGACGAGTTCTACTGACTCATGGCGAGACTTGTCATCCAAGAAGAAGAGAAATTGATTGTCCTGAAGTACATCAACGGATTGTCTCAGTACATTCAACATGAGATGGAATTTTTAACTGTCAACACGCTTGCTGATGCTTTCCACTATGCCAGTTAACTAGAAACCAAGCAGAAAGGAAAAGCACATTTCACGACAAATCCGAGATCAGGACGACCACTTGACTAGAAGGCACCAACCAACTTCGACAAGTCAAAATATCCACAGCCGACACTGCTAAATCTAGACCACGACAAGAAACCTTTTCACAAGAGGGAACGTAGCAAACAACCACCTACCGGAAAATGGTGCGATTACCATCACTCATCTTGGCATGATACGTCTGAATGTAAAGCTCGGAAGACATTTTTGGAAAAAATGTTGACCTCCGATGCGTTCAACAAGATGGTGGAAGATCTGATCCAGATGCAACGACTCTTTTGACCTCGACCACTCCAGCATCCTCTACTATCATCGACGAGGAGGAATGAGAGCTCCTATTCCATACATGTATATGGGTCCAGAGAAACCCATTGCATCTGATTGTGGACAATGAGAGCCAAAATAACTTCGTTTCTAAAGATCTCGTAAAGAAACTAGGTCTTGTTACCACTCTGCATCCTCAGCCTTACAACATCGGTTGGATGAAGTATGGACAAGAACTTCGGATCACTCGACAATGCAAACTCGCCTACTTCATAAATCCTTTTGAAGATGAAGTACTCTGCGACGTGGCACCACTCTCTGTAGCCGATGCCCTATTTTGGAAACCTTACCTTTGGGATAGACATGGAATTTATTAGTCACGGCCTCAGAAGGTGATTGTCAGAATCCGAAATCGATGGTTCAACATACCAGAGCGTCAACCTACACCCACAGTTGCATTGATATCTGCCAAACAGACAAAGAAGCTCATCAATCATGCTCAGAAGTTCACATTAATCATGATCAAGCCGCAACATTCTAAGAAGACGTTAGCGATGAGTCAAGTCACTGAACCATGTAGCTCTTGATAGAAGCAGCAAGTCGATCATATTCTCGATGAGTACCAAATCCTTTTTCAATCTCCAGATGGAGTACCTCAACATTGTCAGGTAAAACACTCCATTGAACTTGTTCCTGGTTCTTCTCCTAACGCATCTGTTTACAAAAGATCCATTCTCGAAAAATAAGAGATTCACAGACAATTCCAAGAATTAATTGACAAAGGTAATATCCGACCCGGCTCCTCTCCTTGTGGAATTCCAGTCGTCCTAGTTCCGAAGAAAGACAGGACTTGGCACATGTGCATCGACTACAAAGATCTCAACAAAATTTCAGTAAACAATCGCTATCCTCTGCCACGGATAGAAGAGCTCATCGACTATCTGAAAGGTGCTAAATTCTTTGCTAAGCTCGACCTCAAGTCGGGATACCATCAGATTCAAATCGAGCCCTCAGATGTGTGGAAAAATTCTTTCAAGACCAAGGAAGGATTGTTTGAATGATTAGTCATGCCTTTCGGCTAAACCAACGCACCTGCGACCTTCATGCGACATATGGATAACCTTCTTTGACCTTTCATTAGAAAATGGGTAATTGACTATCTCGACGATATATTGATTTTCAGTCGATTATGGGAAGAATATGTTGGACATCTTCGACAAGTCCTCAATACTCTCCAGTAACATCGGCTTTATCTGAACATGGACAAGTGCTCTTTTGCAATGACCAGTATCAAATATTTGGGGTATGTAATTGACTATGTCGGCATTCACGTCGATCCAAACAAAGTACAGATCCTAAAATATTGGCCCATTCCTATAATCATTCAAGAACTAAGAAATTTTCTTAGTTTGGCGAATTTCTATCAACGATTCATACTCGGCTTCAGTCACATAGCCTGACCCTTTAATCAATTGACAAAGGGAATTGGGAAAACTGTCTTCCAGTGGATAGCTACACATCAAGCAGCTTTTGAACAACTCAAACACAAGCTCTGCACTGCACCGTGTTACCTGATTTGCATCAGCCCTTTGAGATTGAGACGGACGCATTGGACTATGCCTTGGTCACAGTGATCACTCAGTCTAGTCACCCAATCTCTTTTCATTCCGATACTTTTAACGACACAGTTACAAGATACTCGACATACGAAAAAGAATTGTACGTCATTATGCAATCTCTCAAGCAATGGAGGCATTACATCCTGAGCAATGAAACGGTCATTCTCACTGATCACAAGCCTCTATAGTTCGCTCTGACACAATTAAAGTTGTAGAAAAATCGACAAATCAAGTGGATTAATTACCTACAACAATTTCAGTTGGTGATTAAGTATCAAAAAGGTAAAGCCAATGCCATCGCCGATTGCCTCAGCTGACCACCCATTACTCTCCTTTTGATAGTGATGAGTATGTAGGGATACGACATGACCACTTGGCCACAGTTGTATGAGGACGACAACGACTTCTCAGTACAGAAAGACTGCAGGACACTTTGGAGTAGCAAATACACTTGTTATTCTATAGAAGTATTTCTTTTGGCCTACACTTAAATCCGACGTCAACAAGTACATTCGATCATGTGTGGTTTGCTCCATTGATAAGCCACCTAATCGATGACAGGAATTGTACACACCTCTGCCAGTTCCTAGTAGACCATGGGAATCTATTTCTATGGACTACTTGACGGGTTATCCTACTACCAAACATCAACATGACACGATATTAGTAGTATTCAACCGATTTTCCAAGATGTCCATTATCATACCATGTAAGGAGACCACGACAGCGCAACAGACCGCTCAGCTCTTCTTTACACATGTTTGGAAACACTTTGGTTTACCCACAACCATTATTTCTGACTGAGATGCCATATTCGTCAACATATTTTGGAACAACCTCTGGAAACTGCTAGACACACGACTCTCCTTGTCGACATCTTTCCATCCTAAGAACGACGAACAGATGGAAGTTGTGAATCACTTTGTAGTACAACTTCTTCGCATGTACAATCACCAGCACTGACGCACATGGGATGCAAGCATTCCATACATCCAACACAACTACAATCGTGCTCAACACAACTCTATATGCAAGAATCCATTTGAGATCTGTTATGGATTTCAGCCCTCAGTGCCTATCGACTTGATCAGCTCCTCGATACAGCCAAACTCCGACACCGACCATAACCAGCGAGAATTTGATGCAGTCAAGTTCAGAGATCATATATGCGACATCCAAAAGCAAGCACAGGAAATGTTGCATAGAGCAAGCGATAAAGCTAAGGCTCAACATGACAAGCATTGTATTCTTCATTCATTCCAAATTGGGGATAAGGTCTAGTTACATCTCAAGAAGGAGCGCTTCACAAGTCCATTCAAGAAGTTGAAACCTTTGCGATATGGTCCGTATAGTATTCTTCGACAGATTGGAAAAAATGCTTTCCAGTTCGACATTACTGCATTCCTGGGTCCGCATCCAATATTCAATGTGGATCTAATTTGGCCATACCATGACCCTTGTTGGAACAAAATGACTTGCAGACAGCAGAACCCAAAGACATCCATCCAGATGTTCAGGATCCTCTTCCTTGTGACACTATTGTGGGACGATGAGTACGCCATAAACGTATGAACATAATTCCCTTGTTTCAGGTTGCCAAAATTGGCTAGATCCCCTCTTAAGGAAAGTGGTACTCTGTTACTGACTTGACCAACAAGTTTCCTCACCTTCACAAGGAAACAATGGGGACCATTGTTTCTTAAGGAAGGAGGTCTGATCTACATCATATTTGGCATTTGTGTCGAATGCTAGCTTTCCTACTGCGAAAAGTCATCGACGTCAACACAACTCCAACGAGTCTCTACTTCGACATACTGTGACACACTCCGCACCTCGACATACTGCGACACACTCCGCACCTATGACATGTTTAGCAACCTCACAGCTAGCGACATTGACAAGCAGCATCGACATGCGACCAATGACTGTCGAACGTCGACAGACTATCTCTCTGTCTTCTGGTCGACTGTAACAGTTGAATTGTTGAACCATTTTAACTTTTTTGTAACTGAACATAACAGGAAATCACCCAAGCGTCTCAAAATTCTATATAAGCATGTATAATATTGTAACATCATCATTTGATCGAGAATTTGTGAGTAACCTGCAACAATTAATTGATAAAATGCACAATATATGAGATGACATAATATTTTATTGATCGCAGGCCACTTCGAGGGGGCAACCTCCTTTGAGAAAGCTCAATACAAATAACTTCATAGTTCCTTCATTGGCCTCAACACACACTTATATACTAATTCTATGCCCAATACTATGGGTCAAAACCATGGGCCAATACAAACTATGGATCAAAACCATGGGCCAATACAAACTATGGATCAACAAATACTATTGGACGACTTACAAAGCATATGCGTCCAACAACAATAATACAAAATATGGATCAAAAAATACTATGGGATGACTTGCAAAGCATATGCGTCCAACAACAATATATTAACAAATTAAAGAGAAGGGTTGACACGGGTTCCTAACAGAATTCACCCAGTAATAGAATCATTTCGCATTCCTGCATATTGTTTGTGCGTATTTGTATTTATCTCCGTAGTTTAATCCTTCTTTTCTCATTCTGTTTATTCTTAATTGCTTTCGTCATAACAGAGCTGACTCATTCAGTCGAACTATTGTCCGCCTCGTGCTTCCTGGCCACGACTTGGATCAGATGGATATCCATCTGTGTGAGAGAATTTCACATGGTATCAGAACGGACTATGTATCTAGTTTATCTCAAATCCATTGATGCACCATAAGCTGCAAATTTTCCACATAATTCCTCGAGAAAATAACCTTGATATCCTTGGTTTTGCTAAGGAAATATTCCCAGGTGTGACAAACTCCCGAAAGTGTTCAGTTTCAAAGTAGAGATTGAGTGAGATGATATTAGAATTTCTTCCAAGAGTGTTTATTCTAGGTTACAGGTCCTGGGCTCATCAGGAGAACAATTGTTGAATATGGAGTAGTCCCAGCAAATTCTCCTTGCTCCTTTCAATTAATTAGATTGGAAAGCGGAGATGGTGATTCTTCTCAGAAGCAAAGGGATTTACAGAGTTTCCATGGGCACTGAAAATGAGCCAAACTCGACTATTGATAAGACCAAGTGGTACAACAGGGTGGATGAAGCGTATGGGATACTATGCCTCAGTACTTGCAGAGATATGGTTTTTCACCTTGATGGATTGACTACTCCAAATGAATTTTGGAGCAAACTTGAAAATCCATTTGAAAAGACAAAAGAGATGAGAGGCCATCAGGTAGAAAATGATCTGCTTATAATGAGCCATAGCAGTTTTGACTCCATCGAGGACTTCTTCACCAAATTCAAATCGCTGGTACTTTAGCTCAAGCAATGTGGAAATGTGAAGAAAGAGGAACGATTGGTTATGTCCATACTTTCAATGTTGGGCCTAGACTACTCAGTCTTTGTGTCTACTTTTCATGCAACCAAATTGACAGTAAAGAATTGGAGGATGCCTTCCCTGGAAAAATTCATGGATGCCCTCACACAGGAGCAAGACAAATTGGTCCAAATGGGCACCATCAAGCAAGCAAAGTATCAAGTGCTTGCTTCAGGTGATTCCAAGAAATTCAAAGGGAAGAAACAATCCAAAGACAGGAAAATGTCATATTCTAGAAAGGAGAAGCCTGAACCATCAGTCGAGAATTTGAATCCTCAAAAGGAAAAACATAAGATGCAGAAGCGGAAGAAGAAATGCACCTACTTTCAAAAAGGATGGAATCCAAAAATTTCTTGCATGAAGAATACCATTGACATGATGGCGCGACTTCTTGAAAAGAACAATATTCCTGTTCCAGAGAATGCAAAGAGAAGAGATGCAAGCTCTAGCTCAGAAGACAAAGAAAGGTGCCATGACCTAAAGGTTGGTATTGAAAGTACATCTTCATTCATCATTGAATTAGGTGCATCCAGAAATATGGCAGCCTCAAAAGAGTCATTTTCATCTCTCGAATCCTTTGGTGGTCCTCTGATTGTGATGGGAGACAACTTAGAAATTCCTTCAAAAGGAAGAAGAAGAATCGAGTTGGAGAATGGAAGCTTCAAAAATGTGTTGTATGTTCCATATCTCTCTACAAATATTCTCTTTGTGTACCAAATGACACATTCAGGAATTCCTAAAAGAGTCTCCTTCACATCCAATGGTGTGGATATTGCAAAGATATCTATCGGAAAAATAATAGAACTTGGTGCTGCAGATCACAGTTCAAAGGTATACAAGTTTACTCACTTTCTTCCCTACTCCTCTCTGAATTCTCTTCTGACTAATGCCAATGAGACCATCAAGTTGTGCCATGAGATATTTGTCCATTTGAACTTCATATATTTTCAATATCTACACAAGTTTTCAATGGTTGAAGGGATTCCTGAGATAAAGTTCTCAAAAGGTAACTGTCAGGGTTGTCTCCTTGGTAAATATCCAAAGTGTAGTTATGATAAGGGAAAATCTAAGAGAGAAGTTGCACCTCTCGAATTGATCCATTCAGACATCACAGGTCCTTTTCCAACCTTGTCAGTTAGTAATGCTAAGTATATTCTTACCTTCATAGATGGCTAATCTAGATTTTTCTGGGTATATTTTCTAAAAAATAAGTCAGAAGTTTATGATATTTTTCCAATTTTTAATGATTTTGTTGATAACGTTTCTAAGAGAAAGATCAATTCCCTCCAGACTAATAATGGAGGAGAATATTTAAAAAAGGAGCTACATAAATTTTGTGCTCATGCTGGCATTCAAATGCAACTTACCATTCCCTACACACCTCAGCAGAATGGTGTGGCAGAGAGGAAAAATAGAACATTGAAACAGACGGATACCTATATGATGGAATCCAAGTCTATTTCTCCAAGATTATGGGCTGAAGCCATAAATTGTGCATCCCATATTTAGAATAGTGTGTCCCACAAATCAGTAGAAGGAATGACACCATTCAAATCTTGGACCGGTCATAAGCTTGATGTGTCATATTTCAAGATTTTTTGTTCAAAAGGTTGGGCTGGAATTCCTCTGGAGAAGAGAAGTGTAATGTCCCCACTCAAATAAATTCCAAAAGGAGAAAATTCCACCAATCTACTAGTTTCCTAGGTTGGGTGGAGACATTAAATTTGGATTAAGGATACCAATAAACCCCAAATGGACTTTAGCTTTACATAAATACATTAAGAGAGGATAAATAAATATTTATGATGATAAAATAAGATGGCACTTGGTCATGGAGACACATGGATGGTGTGGGACCCACACAATGCTAGATCTCCCATGCCACATGGAATTCCACTCTCACCCATTCGAATCCAAGGTGGATTCGACTATTCTTGGGCAAGTTGGAAGGGAATAATACTTGGATTGACTCAATGAGGTCGAAATGTAGATGAAGAGTAACTCCCATGGAAGAGGAAGAGGCATTTTGGAGCTAGTGGGACACTTGGGATAGATTCCCTAGCTTCTATGACACCAATGATGAAGATTCCTATGACACTTATGACAAAATCAGACCTAATGGCTGAAATATAACATACATGACATGTCAGGGCTAAAAATAGCCTCCAAGAAGGTGCACAAGGGAGTTATGGCAGCCAAGGAGACACCTACTCGAATTGAGGGAAGGAGTAGACTAGAATTGGAAGGACAAGTGGCATACATGGGAATCTCTTCCCAAATGGATTTGGCATGAATATCATGGATGGAATTCGAGTTAGGGAAGCCTTAGGAATTTTATAAAAGTCAGGAACAAAGAATAATACTGTCTTTTGATCATTTTACATTTTGCATTTGTAGAGAAGAGCTAGTAGAGAGCTAGTCTACTTGCCTTAGCACCAATTTCGAGGGTGAAACATTACCATCCTAATTGGAAATTGGAGAGGACATTCATAAATTTCATTTGGAGATACAATGGAGTCTTTAGTTACAGGTTGAAGCTATAGGTCATCTCGTGGCTCATTCATCTACAACTTGTTCTTGCATCTCTTTCACATTTTCTTGCATATTTGGGCCCCTGGAGGAATTGCACCTTTGGTGAGATGCTGATATATTTGTGAGATTCCAAAAATATCCATTGTTTGTATTATGATATATATACTATATAATTACTTCTCAAAATACTCTTAGGTCGAAATTCCAAGTGAAACTATGTAAAAATACCAAACAATGCATAAATGATGTCATTTTCCCTATTTCTTGTTGTTGGATCTTGAAGAGACATTATTTTGAATTGTATCAGTCATTATTTGTTATTTTATTTATTTATGGAGTATAATTGATGTTCTTAAGAAGTTTCATTAACATGGCACAAGTATTTGGTACCTAAAATTTGAATTTCATAACATGTGAAATTTACTAACTTTCCCCCTATGTGAAGACTTGCATATAAATATATGATTTAATGGAGTTGAAGAAGGCCATAGGAACTAATTGAGGATACATTGAGGAGATAATTAAATCTATTTATCAGTACCATACCTATGTTCTTAAATTTGGAAGGGATTAACATCATTTGGAGAGCCATCTTTGACCACTACCCTTGGGGGTTTTTGAAGCTCAATTTGACTAGTACATTTCCCTACTTTTTCCAGATTGTAAATGAATGTTGCAGAAGTGTTTTAAGGGTTTTTAAGCATCCATAAGCCTAATTTATATGTATTAATACATTCCAAACTCATTCAGACCCCATTCGGAAGCATTTGGAGCCATTTGGAAGCAATTGAGTCATTACTTGTCTAAGGGTCGAATTGGCCAAAAATTGTATTTTTTCCTAGCTTTTACAAATTCTTAAAAAGAGGGACACTAAAAGTGGTATCAGAGCATGTTCCTTGAACTTGATGTGGATGACCATTTATGAAGACAAGAAGCCAAAGAAATCAGCTCACACCCTTACAATATGAAACTAAAAGTGTTTTTGTTGAAGAGGAAGAAGAAGGAGAAGAGGTGTATTCTATTGAAACTATGGCTAGGGCTGAGAAGGGAACCTCAGAGGATAAAGATGAATCTACTAAATTCATGAAACCATTATTTGAACACATGAAAAAATAGATCATGAAAGGGTTCGAATTGTTGGCTAGTCAACTTGGAAGCAAAGGAGCAATAGGAGGTAGCAGTAGTTCTTCTTTCGAGGAAAAGAAAGCAATGGGTAAATTTTTTTCTCGAGGATAGGAAATCATAATAGACCTAATGAATTTCAGAGTTCAGTAAGGCCTACTATACCTAAATTTATTTAGGTCAAAGAAGAACCTAACACCCAACTAGATATGTAGGAGATTGTAAAAGAATGGGAAAAGTTGAGTGAAGATTGTAGAAGGACTCTACCCTTTGAGCAATACTTTAATGTCGCAAGCAAACTCAAAATGAGGGAAGGTGATAGGAATACATTTCAGAATAAATAATTGAATTGTGACATTGGTAAAATGCCCCTTCCCACTTTTGATTGCTCACCCCAAAGTTTTGCAAATACTTGGGTACAAAAACTAGATGTTTATTTTCAGTTGAATCCAATGGTGGAAGATGATGCTTTAAAAATGGCTATTTTGCATCTTGAAGGAGAAGCCAATGATTGGTAGTTCCATGGTCTAAAAACCTTGGGACATGATCAGGTTTAAACATATGGAGAATTTGTTGACATGGTATTAGAAATATTTGAGCAAAAAGACACAAAATTTTCTTTCAAAGAACTAGCCCAATTGAAGCAAGTTGGAACCCCTGCTGAGTATATGTTGGAATTCCAAAAATTATTAGTTAATGTGGATGATATATCTATGGTCAGATTAGTATTTCTCTTTAATGAAGGCTTGGATAAACCCTTAAAATTTTTGGTTAAGTCCCACAAACCTAATTCATTGAAGGATGCCATGACCTTGACAAGAGACCTACAAAATGTGCTACCTAGGACAAAGTTTCCTCCCAAGCCTAAATTCCCTTACAAGTTCAGATTTGAAAATAAGACATGGAAAAGAGATACATTTGGAAATGATAAGAAAGAAGGACCAAATAGGGAAGAACTCAGAAGAAATAAGTTTTTCTACACATGCTTCCAACCATGGGTACCAGGGCACAAATGTTCTAAGGGGAAAGCACAATATATTGAAGTGTTTTCTGATAATGAGGAGTATGAAGGGGGTATGGAGGAAGAAGGAAATATATCAGACCAATATGAGCGATATGATATATAATAATGAGGGAAACAATAAGAAAATCATCCTTCACCTGAAAACGAAAGTATGGCAGTAATTTCAGCAGTCCCTCATTTTCACACTATTCGATGCAAGGGGGTCTTACAAGAGAAAAGGGTATCGGTATTGGTAGATGGAGGAGACACACATAATTTCATTGATGAAGACATGGTGGAGAGGAGGAAGCTACCTACTGAACCATTCGATGGCTTCACAGTCATCATTCCAGGTCACAACACTATGGAGTGCAAAACATGGATTCCAAAGCTAGAAATAACCATAGGTAATTACACTTTTTTGATAGCTTTTTATGTGGTTGATGTTGCTAATAATAATGTGGTATTGGGAGTGCAATGGATGTAATATATAGGGGATCATACAATGAACTATCAAATTCCTGAAATGAGATTCAAAGATTCAAAAGGAAAACAAAGGGTTGTGAGAGGGCAACACACCTATCTGAATAGAGTAGTGACTTCCCATAGTATGAGGTCTATATTGAGACATGGACATATTGAATGGGTTGCTGAATGTTGCATTACTTCACCCAAACCAAAAATAAAGATTTCCGAACATCCAAAGGATATAAGGCAGCTACTACACAAATATGCAAAGATTTTTGGAGACCTCCCTTTTGGAAGGCCACCTGATAAAGGGGTTGAGCACAACATTGTTTTGGAGGAGGGCACTTCACCAATACAAATTCCACCATATAGACATCCCAAAAAGTTCAAAGAATATATTGAAAAGGCTATTCAAGAACTCTTGGACTTGGGACTCATTAGACCAAGCTCTAGTCCCTATGCTTCTTAAGTGGTTTTGATGAAAAAGAAGGATGGGACCTTGAGAATGTGCATTGATTTTAGAGCCCTCAACAAGAAGACAATAAAAAATAGATATCCCATCCCAAGAATAGATGAGCTCATGGATGAGCTACATGGAGCAAAATTCTTCTCAAAAATTGATCTTAGATATGGTTACCATCGAATTCGAATGAAGGAGGAGGATGTGCCTAAAACAACTTTCTGATGTCACTATGGCCATTTTGAGTTTCTTGTCATACCTTTTAGTTTGACCAATGATCTAGCCACATTTCAATCATGCATGAATCAAATATTCAGCAAACAGCTCTGTAATTTTGTTTTGGTTTTCTTTGATGACATTCTAATTTACAACAAAACATGGGAGGAACACTTGCACCATCTAGAAGTTGTCTTGAACATTTTGCATGATCAATCTTTGTTTGCTAAGTTGTCTAAGTGTGAATTTGGGATGAAAGAATTTTTATATCTTGGACACATCATTGGGAAAGATGGAGTGAAGTTACACTTGGAAAAAATAAGAGCTATTCTTTAATGGCCATCACCCAAAAACATCACAACATTGAGAGGCTTCATTGGAATATGCACTTACTATAGAAAATTTGTGAAAGGGTTCTCTAAATTGACAACTCCACTTACTGATTTGACCAAGAAGGATGCATTCAAGTGGGATGAAGAGCCTGAAAAGTCTTTCCAAAAAATGAAAGATGTAATGAGTAGTTTTCTAGTACTTGCATTACCTGATTTTACTAAACCATTTGTCTTGGAATATGATGCATCAGGAGAAGGGATATGGGCTGTGCTAAAACAAAATCAACACCCTATAGCATTTGAGAGTAGAAAATTGCAGCCACATGAGAATCTCTATTCCATTTATGACAAATAAATGTTATCCATCATGCATGCCTTGGCCAAGTTTAGACAATACTTGGTGGGAAACAAGTTTGTAGTCAAAACTGACCATAATAGTTTGAAGTATTTTCTCACACAAAAGGACCTCAATGAAAGGCAACAAAAGTGGGTAAGCAAAGCAAAAGTTTTTTATTTTGACATTTAATGTGTTAAGGGAAAGAATAATATTGTAGAAGATGCATTATCTAGAAGGCCATCATTTTCTCTTATGGACATTTCAAAAGATTGGAAAAATATGCTAATAGTTGAATATGCCAAAGATGGTTTTGCTTGTGTTGTGTTAGATGGGGTCAAAGGTGATGATAGGTACAAGGCTTTGGATGGAATCATCTACTACAAGGATAGAATATATTTGGTTCATGGTTTGAATCTCAAGCACATTATTTTGAAGGAAGCTCGTGAGTCTCCTTTAGTAGGCCATCCTGGGTTTTTCAAAACATATAGGAAACTAAGTGAAATATTATTTTGGAAAGGGATGAAAGAGGATGTTATAAAATATGCGAATGAATTCAAGTCATGTCAGCAAAAAAAATCTAAACATACACATCCTGCTGGTCTATTGCAACCATTTCCCATTCCACAACAAAAATGGGAAAGTGTCTCCATGGATTTCATCACAGGTTTGCCCAAGGCTTTGGGTAAGGATTACATTTATGTTGTGGTGGAGAGACTCACTAAATTTGTTCATTTCTTTGCTATTACATCATCTTTTACTGCTGCACAAGTGGCTGATCTATTCTTTAGATAAATTTTCAGATTGCATGGACCCCCCAAGAACATTGTGAGTGATAGAGATAGCAAATTTATGAGTGCCTTTTGGAAAGAAATTTTCAAGTTGGTTGGCACTCAATTGACTCCAAGCACAAGATATCATCCCCAAATTGATGTCCAAACAGAAAGAGTGAATCAATGGTTGGAAGGGTACTTGAGAAACTATGTTGGTGAGCAGCAGAAATGACAAGTTGTTGACCAATAGCCTTCTTGAGACATGAAACATGAAATACATTATGGATTTTACTTCCTTCTGGAATTTCTAACTCATATGCTACCTCCCCAACCTTTCGAACTACCTTGTATGGGCCATAGTATCTTGGTTTTAGATTTTATGCTCCCTTCTTTTTCAAGGATGTTTGTTTATATGGCTGCAACCTCAAATATACCAAATCATTAACTTGAAAGGTCCTTTCTTCCCTATGTTGATCTACATATTGTTTTTGCTAATTTTGGGGAACCTGCAAGTTGTCTTTCAAAAGCTTTAAAATTTCTTGGCTCTCTTCCACCCAATCTTTAGCTTTTGGGGCTCTACTATCACCAAACATAAGCTCAACAAAAGTGAGTGCATCATAACCATATAATGATTTGAAAGGAGACATTCCTATTGACATATGAAATGTGGTGTTGTAACAAAACTCACCCAAGTGTAGCCATTTTTCCCATGCTTTTTGCTACTCTCCCACATAGTTCCTTAGGTACCCTTCCAACCATTGATTCACCCTTTCTATTTGGCCATCAGTCTGTGGATGATAGCTTGTGCTTGGAGCCAATTGAGTGCCCACCAATCTGAAAAATTTCTTTCCAAAAAGCACCGATGAATCTACTATCTCTATCACTTACAATGCTCTTGGGGAGCCCATGCAATCTGAAGATTTGTTTAAAGAAAATTCCAGCCACTTGTGTAGCACTAAAAGATGATGTAACAACAAATAAATGAGAAAATTTGGTCAACCTATCCACTACCACATATATGAAATCCTTTCCCAAATATTTGGGTAAACCTGTGATGAAGTCCATTGAAATACTTTCCCATTTTTATTCTAGAATGGGCAATGGTTGCAATAAACCAGCTGGGCATGTAAGTTCAGATTTGTTTTGCTAACATACCTTACATTCATTCACATATTTCAGAACATATTCCTTCATCCCCTTCCAAAAAAATCTTTTCCTTGAGCCTATAAGTTTTGAAGATCCCCGGATGGCCAGCTAGTGAGGAATCATGTGCTTCTTGCAAAATCTTGTACTTGAGTTTTGAATTTTGAACCAAATAAATTCTGCCCTTATAATATATCATCCCATTCAAAATATTGTAGTTATCATCCCCTTTGACCCCATTTAATACATCACAAGCAAATCTATCTTTGGCATATTCAACCATTAGAATGTTTTTATAATCCTTTGCAATGTCCATGAGAGAAAAAGAAGTTCTTCTAGATAATGCATCTGCTACAATGTTGTTCTCTCATTTCACATATTCAATATCAAAATCAAAATCTTGGATCTTTCTTACCCACTTTTGTTTCCTTTCATTGAGATCCTTTTGGGTGAGGAAGTTCCTTAGACTATTGTGATCAATTTTCACCACAAACTTGTTTCCCACCAAGGATTGTCTAAACTTGGACAATGCATCCATGATGGCCAACATTTCTTTTTCATAGATGGAGTAAAGCTTTTCATGTGGCTGCAACTTTATGCTATCAAAGGCTATGGGGTGTTGGCCTTGTTTTAAGACAACCCCTATCCCTTCACCTAAAGCATCACTTTCCAAAAAAAAAGGTTTAGTAAAATCAAGTAATGCAAGTATTGGACAACTAATCATTACCTCTTTCATTTTTTAGAAGACCTTTTCATCCTCCTCATCCCACTTGAAAGCATCTTTCTTTGTCAAATCAATGAGTGGAGAATTCAATGTGGAGAACCCTTTCATAAACTTCCTATAATAGGTGCATATTCCAATGAAGCCTCTTAATTATGTGATGTTTTTTGGTGATGGCCATTCATGGATATCCCTTATCTTTTCCATGTGCACTTTCACTCCTTCTTGTCCAATAATGTACCAAAGATACAAGAGTTCCTTCATCCCAAATTCACATTTAGACAACTTGGCAAACAAGGACTGTTCATGCAAAATTCTCAGCACAACCTCTAAATGATGCAAATGCTCTTCCCAAGTTTTGTTGTAAATGAGAATGTCATCAAAGAAAACCAAAACAATTTTTTTGATTTGCTTGCAAATAATATTATTCATGCATGCTTTGAATGTGGCAGGAGCATTAGTCAATACAAAAGGCATAACAAGAAACTGAAAGTGGCCATAGTGGCATCTAAAAGCAGTCTTTTGCACATCTTCTTTCTTCATTTGAATTTGATGGTAACCTGATCTAAGATCAATTTTGGAGAAATATTTTCCCCAAATAGCTCATCCATGAGCTCATCAATTCTAGGAATAGGATACCTATTCTTTATTGTCTTCTTGTTCAAATCTCTAAAGTCTATGCACATCCTCAAGATTCCATCTTTTGTCTTCACCAACACTATGAAGAAGCATAATGGCTAGAGCTTGGTCTAATGAGTCCCAACTCTAGGAGTTCTTGGATGGCCTTTTCAATTTCATCTCTGAATTTTTTTGGATGTCTATAGGGTGGTATTTGGATGGGTGAAGTACCCTCCTCCAAAACAATGTTGTGTTCAACCCCCCTATCAGGTGGTCTACCATGTGGAAGATCTCTAAAAATTTTTTCATATTTTCATAGGAGTGCTCTATCTCCTTTGGGTGTTCAACAACCTTTATGTTTGGCTTGGGAGAGGTGATGAAACATTCAATATCCCATTCAATATATCCATGCCTCAATATAGATCTCATACTATGGGAGGTCACTACTTGATTCGGATAGGTGTGTTGCCCTCTCACAACCCTTAGTATTCCTTTCAAATATTGGAATTTCATTTCAGGAATTTGATAGTTCACTGTATTCTCCCCTATAGAGTACAACCATTGAAATCCCAAAACCACATTAGTATCAGCAACATCAACCACATAAAATCTATCCGAAAAAGTATAGTTACCTATGGTGATTTGCAGCTTTGGAGCCCATGTTTTGCACTCCATAGTGTTGTGACCTGGAATGAAAACTGTGAAGCCATCAAATTGTTCAGTAGGTATCTTCCTTCTCTCCACCATGTCTACATCAATTAAGTTATGTGTGTCGTGCCCACTATATGCCATTTAATTAAAACTTTAACATGCAGAGTGCTAAACATAAATTTTCAACCCGAGGAAGTCTTTTATTTCAAAGCTATCATGCAAAATATATGCAAGTACAATTTCTACCTGACATTGTTATCTATTGGTATGCAATCGAAATTATTTGTAAACTAAGTCACAACTGCTTGAAAAGAAATCAATACTCAAACCTATTCATAAATCAAACTGTAAATCGAATACACTTCAAACAAGATATATTCCTATGAAACAAGATCCGATTACGTACATCTAAAGAATTGTTATGTTGGCCAACGATTTACCAAATGAATTATCAACACAACGATTATGACAGATCTAATGAATGAAATCATACAACTATCATAAACTTAATGAATGAAAGCATAAACAAAATAATAAGCATATCTAAGCAATAACACACTTACAATTAACACTACCAGCATCTGCTCAGGGAAGAGGGCCCTTCTTCCACTGAGCAGATCTGGATCTCCACAATGAAAGTCTACAACTCTAGAATTAAGAAACTGCCAGCATGTATTATCATAATGGAAAAATTACAACAGATCTGGATCAAATCCTACATCATAACATTGTGTTCTCTCCTATCTTGCATCTCCTATCATCCATCTCCTATCCTGCCTAATCTATCATGCTTAATCTCTATCAACCTTTATCTCAATGAGATTGATTACATATTTATACATAAAATTATCTCATGGAAATGAAGAACTGAGCCCCCAACTTGTGATCTGCAACAGCTGAAACACGGTCGTAACTGCTGGAAATTTCGGAACCGGCCGCAACACTAAATCTGTAAAATACCCTCTCAAAGAACCACCTGCATATCGCAAACCGTAGCTTTGTTTGGCTATTTCCTCACAAGTCAGGTAAATGAGGATGTTATGCACAAAACCCATATCTCGGATTGTCGAGATTCATTTCCGTCTGCCCGCAAATCAAGATGTGAATCAAGGTGTTCTTATGTGGCATGCGTTTTTTGTTAAGGTTGTAACAGCTGGCTATGAGCGTCCTGTACGTGACAACTCACTCCAAAAACCATCATTGGTAAAATTATGCATAATAGTC
Organism: Larix kaempferi; assembly: GCA_027924585.1. Taxonomy (NCBI): domain Eukaryota; kingdom Viridiplantae; phylum Streptophyta; class Pinopsida; order Pinales; family Pinaceae; genus Larix; species Larix kaempferi. The sequence continues at coordinate 14,249,377 of BSBM01000196.1, forward strand.
TTTAATTCATCAAAGATAAAGGAAAATAATCACTATTAACCACTTAAAACATCAATGGAAGTAGCAGGCTGTTCAACACACAGCTACAACAAATAAATGAAAAATGGAATGATAAATGAGAAATAATGGTAACAAAATGGATGAAAGGTATGTCAGTAAGTGATGGAAAAATGGACAATTCCAGGGCCCAACATCTCCCCCAAACTGAACTTGTTGCATGTCCTCATGCAACCCAATACTTGTGTAGCATCCAACTTGAAAAAAAACTCATTCACTTGTTCTTTTATTTTACCATTTGCACAGCTGCAGCTAGAAGAAATAGAGAGTTTAACACAAATTGGCAGAGTCACTTAGCAGAGGATTTAGCAGAAAATTTGGCGGATTTGCAGCTCTTTAATAGAAATTTGGCAAAGTCACAGCTTATTTTAGCAAAGAAATTGGCAAAGGTTTTAGCGAAGATTTTGGCAAAGCAGCGCTAAATGTAGCGGCAAATTTGGCGGAGTCAGCTTATTTTAGCAGAGAAGTTGGCGAAGGTTTTAGCAGCATTTTTGGCGGAACAACGCTAAATTTAGCGGCAAATTTTGCGGAGTCAACTTATTTTAGCAGAAAAGTTGGCGAAGGTTTTAGCGGCAAATTTGGTGGAACAGCGCTAACTTTAGCGGCAAATTTGGTGGACTTGCAGCTGTTGGAAAAGATGTCACAGCCGCCGGAAAAGATGTCGCAGCTGCCGGAAAATGGGAAGCTACCGGAAAGCGGTCGCTGAAAAATATGTTGCAGCTGCCGGAAAAGATGTCACAGCTGCCGGAAAAGATGTTGCAGCTGCCGGAAAGCGGTCGCCGGAAAATATGTCGCAGCTGCTGGAAAAGATGTCGCAGCTGCCGGAAAATGGGCAGCTGCCGGAAAGCGGTCGCTGGAAAATATGTCGCAGCTACCGAAAAAGATGTCACAGCTGCCGAAAAAGATGTCACAGCTGCCGGAAAGTGGTTGCCGGAAAATATGTTGTAGCTGCCGGAAAAGATGTCGCAGCTGCCGAAAAACGGGCAGCTACCGGAAAACGGGAAACGGCAATATTTTACGGCGTTTTAGCCTTTTTGAACGGGAAACTTCTGAAGCCATTTTCTCCCAAATGACGAACTGGGTTGGGCTGAAATTTTGCAAGCAGGTAGCTACCACTCTAATGCATCTCCACACCAAAAATTAGACAAACCCACATCACGGATTTCGAGAAAAATGCGAATTGGCTGTAGGTGATGATGGCCATTTTCTCGAAAACTGTGCACTGGATTGAGTTGAAACTTGCCACGGTTGTTCTTCATGATATTATGCATCCCGTCCAAATTTCATGACGATCCAACTTACCAATTGAAAGATATGCCCAAATCAAATTCTGCACTTTTGATCATGAATAAAAATGTATTGCAGCTGAACTTCCAGAGCCAATATTTCAAAAACTACAAACTGGGTTGGGCTGAAAATTTTCAAGCAGGTAAATACCATTATAGTGCATCTCCTCACCAAAAATTAGACAAACCCACATCACGGATTTTGAGAAAAATGTGAATTGGTTGTAGGTGATGATGGTCATTTTCTCGAAACCCATGCACTGGATTGAGCTGAAACTTGTCACGGTTGTTTATCATGCTGTTATGCATTCCCTGTCCAAATTTCATGAGGATCTAATTCGTGGTTTGTGATATATGCTCAATTCAAATTAGGCATTTTATGTGAAGAACAATATGCATCCAAATTATGAATGTGAATGAAAAAGCAGCAAGCATAGTAGCTCCTCCCCCAAACTGAATAATTTTTCATGTCCTCATGGAAAGTAGGAGTTTGTTTCTTAGTTGGAAAGTAGCCATCTCCCCCAAACTTAACATATGCAGCATTCAATGATTCTCAAATTCTCACAAACATTTCACTTGTAACAGCTGGCCCATTGCTCCATGCAGAAGAATATATCATAGATCTGTTTAGAATGTTGCTACATAAATGCATATATCAAATTTTTTATGGCTCTCAATCACTCAACAATACTCATGCATATAACTTTGTGATAACACCAAACATAATTCAAATCAGCTCATGGTATCAAAATGTCAATTTTACCATGTAATTAAGATGAAGTAGCAAAGATGTGGCTGCCCCAAGACAAAATATGGAAATTCCACTGAGTTTTGTAGCCCTCTAACCTTCATGTGGAGAAAGGAATGTCATAAAATTGTCTCATCTTTTACCTACAACACAATACTGTTAAAGATGTGCTGTAATTACTGATTTTGAAATATGCCCATAAAATATTAGAACCAGTCATAAATGCTATCATTCCTCTGCCTTGAATGTACAAGATAACGCTGGTATGCACTGCTACAGGAATGTTGTGATTTCCATCCCTCACAATTACAGTAATAAGACTTGATATTATTACTTTCAAACTTTCCTTCTATCTTGTATATACTGAAAATGATGATATGTGGTTTTTGATAGAAGAGCCATTCACGTAACTTGCAACTAAGCCCCCTATATTCTTCTTCAGCCACAACATCCATGCGTTTGAACTGATTTATGTATTAGGTGAAACAAGAAACACATACCTTTGAGATGCATCCTCTGTTGTAGGTTCGTGTGTCCAGCCTATCCTTCTCCTTCAAGATGTGTATCAGCTGCTTTATTTCTCCTTATTATTTTTTATATGGCAGCAGAGCACCATTTCTTACTGCTGGTTCTTGTGTGGCAGCAACAAGACTTATTTTCTTACTGTTGGTTCTTGTGTGGCAGCAGCAATGATTCGTTTCTTACTGTCGGTTCTTGTGTGGCAGCAGCAAGACTTTTTTCTTACTGCTGGTTCTTGTGTGACAACAATAAGGTATCCCTTTTTTGTATGCTTGGTCAGTTGGGTTGGTGAGATGTTGGGTTGGAATCTGAAGGGGATGTGCAGGAATGATGAAGTGTTAGAATTGAATGGGAAATGATGGGAATGGATGGACATATAAAATGCTATATAGAAAATGGAAATGGCTAATGCTTAGTGGTTCTTCATGACATTTCCCTAAATCTTTAATAAATAAATAAAACTCATGCTATTTTACCTCAAGTTTTACCTCCATGGAAGCATTGGTTGCCATTAATGGACTGGTGTATGCTGGAGCTATGTAGGCTGATCTGATGTTGAGACATATGTATATGAGAGCTGAAACTGGATGAGACTAAATTTGATCCATGATGTTGTGCTGGTTGCATGTAAGACTAACTGCTGAGACAATTGATGAGTAGAAATTCTACCATAGAAGCAGAAAGTCCTTTCTCTTATTCTGAAAATCAACTGCTGAACTGAAAATGGAAAGGAATTGCAAAACTACTAAACAAATGATACTGCAAATCATTGTTGAAACCATTAGATCACATAATCTTCAGCTGCTACAAACCCAAGGTACAATTCTTACCATGCGAATGAATGTGCTGAAGTCGAGCATGGAAAGAAATCATTGGATTACCGGCCATTAATGTATGCCGTTAACCAATGTGAAGAAACTCACCTTTGATGACAATGAGCTCTAAAGTACCTTAGTGCATCTTGACAGGTACGAATGGATGTGCTGGAGTCGAGTCACCTGCAAGATTTGTCAATCAAGAGGCATTGATGGATCCCCATGATTAACAACAAGGAAATCTGCCATTGATTCATGCAGATACCAGGGCACTATAAAAACTCTAATCTTGATCCCAGATGATGTGTCGGAGTCGATGGGACAAGACCATTGGAAGGTGGACCTTAATGCATTCCACATCATCCAATACGAGTAGAAAATAAATGATTGTGAAGAATCATAGTGAGAAATAGGACCAACATGAAACTCAGAAGCGGAAAGTATATGTGAAGTCATGATGTAGTAGTGATGGGAAATAAAATGGTTATGGTGACTACATAAGCAGTGGAAAATGGGACTTTGACATGAATGGATTTTTGGGGTTTTGAAATGAGGAGGGTGAATGAATCTACCATAGGGCAATTGGCTTCTTGAGGGGTTTCTTTCAGCAACAAGTGGGATGACAGGTGTCTAAAAAAAAATTCTTGGAATGTTGCAATGAGACTTGACTTTCGGAAACATTGGACTCTGTATGGTTTGCACATCAATTTATTCATTTTTTTATGTGCTCAATCTATTTGCAAATTGAGAGAAAGTCTTCAAGAGTCACTCGTGCATGCATTGACCTTCTTCTTCCAAGGACCTGCAAAAACCTAGCATTTGCTTGCAATAAAAAATGAGATGATGGAAGAAGAGAGATGATTGGTCTCTCTTCACCCAACACTTACGAAAAAAACAACAAGCAATTACTTATAAAACAAATCCAAAGAAAAATGAACAAAGCAAAATCCATTTTATACCTGCAGGAGAGCAATGTCCATCTAGACTCACCAACGGTATTCTGATCATAGCTTCTTCATTCCTTGTCCAAATTGAGTGATTCAAAATCCAAATGAAAGTAAATTCATAGGTCTATTTCCATTAGAAACGGGTTTTTAAAATTCTATGCAATGATGTTCCAAATCACTCAGTAACAACCTACATAACAAGGTGTTTTTTCGAATTCTGGACTAGACCAACAGTCACGGCTTTAGGCTTAACTTTTTCGTTTGATAACGGATTGATATGATTCCAATTGGATATGAAATTAGATTCATGTAGGTATCTCCATTAGAAACAGGTTTTTATAATTCTATGTAATGATGTTCCAAATCACTCAGCAACAGCCTGCATGACAAGGTGTTTTTTTTGAATTCTGGACTAGACCAACAATCACAGTTTTAGGCTTAACTTTTTCATTTGATAATGGATTGATGTGATTCCAATTGGAGATGAAAGTAGATTCATGTAGGTATCTCCAATAGAAACAGGTTTTGAATCCAACAAGAATTGATGAGTCAAATAAGCCAATGAACAATCTAGAAAATAAAGTTTTAGGAATGCAGATTTGGGACAGGCAGTTAGTATTTTGGTCATAAAATTTGCGTACGACATCGGAATGGAGTGATTCAAATTGCATTGTAAACTAGATTCATAGGGGAATATACTCATGAAACAGGTTTTCAAAATATGTCCAATAAGGGATCCAAAAATGGACTGTCCCAGTTCTGTTCCTAAGCTGCCAGCTTGACACCCTGTTAGTATTTTGGCTATAAAATTCTCGTTTGACACCCAATCGTAAAAAATCAAATTGTTTTGGAAACTAGATTCAAAGGGCTACTTGGGGTATAAACAGGTTTTAAAAATAAGTTCATTTGGTCTCCCAAAAATGGACTGTCCCGTCTATGTTTCAGTAAAAAATTTAAGCCAAAATGTCACAAAAATCCAATAAATTAAATTTAACCCCCCAAAAGTGATCGAAATAGGTGTGAATGATTTTATGATGTAAATTTAAATATAACACACATCCATACCAAAAATTTCAAGCATTGACCACCTATATTGACTTACATGGTTTGTTGCAGCCACAGCTGCAACTCTTAAAAAATGACATAATGTTGAAATAAAGCATGTGAATTTTTATGAAAAATAAAAACTAAAGACATAACATGATGTGCAACACCCACGTATCTCAAATTCATTAATTTTTACCTGTAGCACAGTCACAGCTGGGTGTTGCATCTCCTTGTCACAGCCAATGTTGCAGCTCACTGTTGTAGCTAAGAGTAATCACAACTGAGAGTAATCATTCGCAACTGGGTGTTGTAGCTAACAAATTCATGTCAAATTTCAAGCTTGAAGGGTTCCATAATCATGGGCTCATTTTCCTATGGATTCTTCATTCACTTTCCCTAATTACTGTAATTTTGTTTTCATGATATTTTTATTTTTATTTGTAACAAATAGAAACAAATTGAAATTGGGAAATTGATGACAAAAAGGACTTGAGCATTTTTGTTCAAATAGTCAACAATTCCAAAGCATTCATGAAAACATCTAGTACCCATTCCTCATATTTCTACTTTCTGATCTTCCAGATCACAACAAGGCGCAAGAAGAGAGCATACTTATTCAAAAATAAAAACTTAAAAAAAACAAAAGCATGGTTTTATTATGTTATTCTACCCTACCCTATTCTACTTGGAAGAAAAAATAAAAATAAAAAATTGTTCAAGTGTATGCATATTTCCAATGGAGCCATTTTCAAAAAAGTGACTCAAGTATGCTCATACTCCCAATAGAAAAATATAACTTTATGAATTCTAGGATATGAGAGATCAACTTCCCTTCAAATGATAGTGCCAAGAATTGGTGAAGTATGAAATGATGCTGCAAACCGATGACAGATTTAAACCAAGCTTCAATATAGTCTTTGTTCCCTTGATTGCTCATGGATGTTACACCATGAAGATCCTTATTAAACTGATCTTCCTCAATGCATAAGATTTTCGAATCTAATGATGTGAATGATGCTTCTGGTTCCAATGGCTGTTCTCCATCAAATATTACGTGTGTATTGTTGATCTTGTCTGCTTGCTTATGAGGACTAGAAGAAACTCCATCTGCAAAACTTGGATCTAAAACATGTCCAGGCCTCATATGGATTTGCTGCAACAACGCACAGCCTTTTTGCAGCGGTGTAGATGAGGTAGAATAAGAGGGAAGTGTAGGAACATTTTGCAGTTCATCACTGTAAGCATACTGTACTGCTTTATTATGGTTAGGGTGGAGGGTGGATTGGACAGGAAATTGTGTTGGATACCAAGGAGTTTGATGAGAAGATAGATGTGGCTGATGTAGATGATTGAGTTGTGAGGTTGATATTGAAGGACCAACTTGTGTTGCAGCATGAGGGAGAGTGACCATATGATCATAAAATAGGCCATTCCAACCTTGTGGGTAAGGTAGGTAAGAGTTAAATTGAGGCTGCAACAACTGCCATGGTGGAAGAGTATTCAATGACTAAGTATGAAAGTAAGGAAATGGAGGGATAGAATTTTGAACCATAGATGTAGGCGATGGTTGACATGACTGTTGCAACGAGTTGGCCACAACGCCTAGATCTCTTTGATATGTTTCTTTCATCCTTGGTAAGGAGGGGCAATGATCTGTGGAATGATTCAAGTCACATATACCACAACTTTCAAGACTATCCAAAGGGAAATCCCTTGCTTCTCTTATTTCCTCCTGTTTTTCCTTATCCTGCAAAACACCCAATTGTAAATCAGCTTTAGAAATGTCAAATAAATTGTTGATTTCAATTCGTAAAACTCTTGTTTTTGCACCAGATTTCAAAAATAGAGATAAAAGTTCCTTAGAATTCTTACCAGTCTTGAAGTTTCCTCTTGAATACCTTCTACATAACTCACAAATATCATCATATGATAACTGAAATACATTACCTGTTCCGATCATATTCAATATTTCTAAACATTCAGCTTGGATTCCCTTGAGTAGAAGTGTTTTTAAGATTTTCTTCCCCAGTTTCCTCTGTTTGGATCTTTGGAGGTTATATTGAAATCGTTCTATGTATTCCTCCAGACTCTCTTCTTCTCCTTGTGTCATTTCGAAGATGTCTTCATTGACCCTGCAATAATCTTGGTACCTTTTTAAGAACACATGTTTCATGTCTTCCCAAGTTTGTATACAATTCCCACCGAGGCTCATGAACCATCGGAGGGCTGTTCCTTTTAGAGTAAGGGGAAATACATTCAACTTTTGATCATTAGCACAATAACCATATCCTCTACAAAGTACTTCAAATTGAAATAAAAATACATCAGGGTCTTCGTTTTCCAAACCGTGAAAATTTGGTAGAACATGTGAGGGAATTCTTTTCGTTGGTGCCACTCCTCTCGAATCTCTGATGGGAAATTCGAAGGTAACAACTTCTCCATCTTTTTCACCTGCCATCTCTTCATTAGATTCTTTGTGCGCTATCTTGAGGCTCCTCCTTCAAATGTTCCTGTCAACTTGTTAGTAGAATGGGTGGTGCTTACAACACCACTAAGGGGAATGATAAGATTTATGCTGCCAAGATTGAAAATGAAATAAAACTGAATGTAAAGACAGAAAATTAACACTCAAAATAAATTCAATAAACTGAAATGTAATCATGCAACCTACATGCCCTATTTTAACAATGTATTTGCAAAACAATGTCAGATGTACTATTGCACAATTGATAAATTCCCCGGCAATGACGCCAAAATGTCGTGCCCACTATATGCCAGTTAATTAAAACTTTAACATGCAGAGTGCTAAACATAAATTATCAACCCGAGGAAGTCTTTTATTTCAAAGCTATCATGCAAAATATATGCAAGTACAATTTCTACCTGACATTGTTATCTATTGGTATGCAATCGAAACTATTTGTAAACTAAGTCACAACTGCTTGAAAAGAAATCAATACTCAAACCTATTCATAAATCAAACTGTAAATCGAATACACTTCAAACAAGATCTATTCCTATGAAACAAGATCTGATTACGTACATCTAAAGAATTGTTATGTTGGCCAACGATTTACCAAATGAATTATCAACACAACGATTATGACAGATCTAATGAATGAAATCATACAACTATCATAAACTTAATGAATGAAAGCATAAACAAAATAATAAGCATATCTAAGCAATAACACACTTACAATTAACACTACCAGCATCTTCTCAGGGAAGAGGGCCCTTCCTCCACTGAGCAGATCTGGATCTCCACAATGAAAGTCTACAACTCCAGAATTAAGAAACCGCCAGCATGTATTATCATAATGAAAAAATTACAACATATTTGGATCAAATCCTACATCATAACATTGTGTTCTCTCCTATCTTGCATCTCCTATCCTGCCTAATCTATCATGCTTAATCTCTATCAACCTTTATCTCAATGAGATTGATTACATATTTATACATAAAATTATCTCATGGAAATGAAGAACTGAGCCCCCAACTTGTGATCTGCAACCGCTGAAACACGGTCGTAACTGCTAGAAATTTCAGAACCGGCCGCAACACTAAATCTGGAAAATACCCTCTCAAAGAACCACTTGCATATCGCAAACCGTAGCTTTGTTTGGCTATTTCCTTGATTTTCAGGTAAATGAGGATGTTATGCACAAAACCCATATCTCGGATTTTTGAGATTCATTTCCATCTGCCCGCAAATCAAGATGCGAATCAAGGTGTTCTTATGTGGCATGCGTTTTTGGTTAAGGCTCTAACAGCTAGCTATGAGCGTCCTGTACGTGACAACTCACTCCACAAACCATCATTAGTAAAATTATGCATAATAGTATTTAATTCATCAAAGATAAAGGAAAATAATCACTATTAACCACTTAAAACATCAATGGAAGTAGCAGGCTGTTCAACACGCAGCTACAACAAATGAATGAAAAATGGAATGATAAATGAGAAATAATGGTAAGAAAATGGATGAAAGGTATGTTAGTAACTGATGGAAAAATGGACAATTCTAGGGCCCAACAACGTGTGGCTCCTCCATATACCAAAACGGAGGCCCTTTGTCCTAGTACCATACCCTTGCATCGAATAGTCTAATAACAAGGAACTGCTAAAAGTACTGCCATTCTTACTTTCTCAGGTGAGGGATGATTTTATTCTTGTTTCCCTTCTTTTGTTGTATCATATCCCTCTTCTTGATCTGAAATATGTCCTTCTTCCTCCATGCCCCCTTCATACTCATAATTATTAGAAAATACTTCAATGTATTGAGCTTTTCCCTTAGTACATTTATGCCCAGGTGCCCATGGTTGAAAGCATGTGTAGCACAATTTTTTTCTTCTAAGTTATTCCCTTTTTAGTCCCTCTTTCTTATTCTTTTCAAATGCATCCCTTTTCCAAGGCTTATTTTCAATTGTATCTCTTTTCCAAGGCTTCTTTTCAAATCTGAAGTTAGGCTTGGGAGGAAACCTTGTTCTAAGAAGCACATTTTGGATATCTCTAGTCAAGCTCATAGCATCCTTTAATGTAATTGGTTTGTGGGATTTAACTAAAAATTTTAAGGGTTGATCCAAAACTTCAGTGAAAAGAAATACTAACCTTCCCATAGATACATCAACCACCTTGATTGATAATTTTTGAAATTCCATCATATAATCAGCAGGGTTCCCACTTGCTTCAATTGGGCTAGTTCTTTGAAAGGTAATTCTGGGTCCTTTTGCTCAAATCTCTCTAATACCCTGTCAACAAATTCTCCATAGCTAGTAACCTGATCATGTCCCAAAGTTTTCAAACGATGAAACCACCATTCATTGGCATCTCCTTCTAGATGCAAAATAGCCATTTTTAAGGCATCCTCTTCCACCATTGGATTCAGCTGAAAATACACATCTAGTTTTAGCACCCAAGTGTTAGCAGAACTTTGAGAGGAACCATCAAAAGTGGGAAGTGGAATTTTACCAATAGAAAAATTTAATTCTTTGTTCTGGAATAGATCCCTATTATCTTTTTTTTTTTTTGAGTTTGTTGGAAATAGTAAAGTATTGATCAAATGGTAGAGTCCTTCTATAATCTTCACTCAATTTTCCCCATTCTGCCACCATTGCATTAAAATCAAATTGGGTGTTAGGTTTTTCTTTTGGAACAAGAAATTTAGGTGTAGTAGGCCTTGGTGTGCTCTAAAATTCATTAGGTCTATTATGGGGTCCTGTGCTTGAGAAAATATGCTCACCCATTGTCTTCTTTTCTTTTGAATGTGAACTACTGTTGCCTCCTATTACTCCTTTGCTTCCAAGTTGGCTAGCCAACAATTCGAATCCTTTCATCATATGTTTTTTCATGTCTTCAAAGAATGGTCTCATGAATTTATTAAATTCCTCCTTATCATCAGAGAGTCCCTCATCCTTAGTCATAGTTTCAACAAGATACTCTTCTTCTCCTACTTCTTCCTCTTCAACAACAACACCTTCAATTTCAGGTTCTAAGGGTGGTGGCTTATTTTTTTGACTCCTGGTATTCATGAATGGATAGCCACATCGGGTTCCAAGACCATGCTCCGATACCACTTGTGATGTCCCTTTTATGAATTTTATTAAAACGGTGAATTTTTCAACTTTTTCCACTAGTTCGACCTTTGACTAGTCTTGGGTTCTTGACCTCCAAATGGCTCCAAATGGATCCAAATGCTCCCAAATTGTCGCATAAGGTGTATGAAGGGTTTTAGTGCATAAATATGAGGTTCATGGATGATTAGAGTCATCAAAGATCTTCTGAAACTCTCCTTTAATTTTTGGCCCAAGTAGGGAACTTGACTAGCAATTTGGGGTTCGAATCCCCCTTAGGTAGGTTCTAAAGATGGCTCTCCAATTGCTATTGGAACCTATAGAATTCCATGAAAGAGGTAGGGGAAATCTAGGGTAAATTAATATGGACTCGTATGCATCTCTATTCATTCAATTAATTCTGCTACAACCCTCTCCAAATCAAAAGAAAAATACTAGTTTCGACCTTGGGGGAAATGATAGGCAATCTTCTCCAAATGATTTAAAAATGAACAATATGACTCCCAAATATTATGCACTGAACATGAAACTTGTATAATAGATAAATAACAGTCCATACATAATTAATCCATCAATATTTCACTGGTCCATTCAAATACATCAACATATTATTGGCATACATCAACATAGTGGGGAAATTGGCACCATTTGCTCATTAATTATCAGATTTACATCATTCCACTTGGATTATCAACTTGGTAAAGTTATGAACATGAATACCAGAGAATTTAAATTATATTAAAAAATAAATGGGGCATTAGAATCTCCCCCAAAGAGAACAATACCTCACCCAATGCGCCTCTCCTCAAGGATCATGAATATGCCAAGAAAACTAGAAATGGTTGGAGGAAGGAGATGCACTAAGAGAGACCACGAGCTGACCTATAGCTTACACCTACAACAAAAGACTCCTTTAAATCTCTCATGAAAGGTCTAAATGGCCTTTCCCACTACCAGCTAGGATGGGAATCTTTCACCCTCGAAATTGATTAAGGCAAGTAGAGAAGCACTCCACTATCTCTCTTCACAAATGAAAATACTGAAAATTATCAAAATCCTCTTTCTTACTTCATACCTGTATTTTATAAACATCCTTATTATTCTAAGGTTCCAATTCCATCCAAATATTCCAAGCTAATTCGAATTTGAGAGTGATTCAAGTTTTTCCACATGTCTCCCACTTCCTAGCCTTCCACCTTCCACCAATTCGAGTAGGCATCTCTTGGCCTTCTCTAACTCCCTTGAGCGCTCACTTAGATGTTATTTTTAGGTCTAGCATGTCATACTGGTCAGATTTCATCCCTCGCTTCTACAATTTTTCATAGGTGTTATAGCATCTTCATCAGTGTTGTCATAGAAGTTAGGGAATCTAGCCCAAGTGTCCAAGAACCTATCATTTGACTCTTCCTCTTCCATGGGAGTTACACTTCCATCCAAATTCGACCTATGATGCACATTTCCAAGTGTATGAGCCTTCCAACTCATCCCAAGAACATTATACTTCCCATGGATTCGATATTGCAAGAGGAGGATTCCATGTGGCATATAAGTTCTAGCTTGTGTGGGTCCCACAACCTCCATTTTTCTTCATGATCAATTGCCACATTGATTTTCCATTGTATTTATTTATTTATCTCCTTTATTAAATATTTATGCCATTCTAATGTCCAAACATCATTTATTAGACTCATTCCAAATGCCAATGTCTCCATCCACCTAGGGAACTAGTAGGATTGGTGGAATTTTCTGTGAAAATCCTCAGATCAAATCTAAGAGCTTATGTATACCTCACAATGAAAGAATTTAGGAATAAGATTAAGAGTGGTCAATGTAGTAAAATGAGCAACATAATAATAATATAGTAGAACTCGGATAGAAGCAAAATAACTTCACACACACTAATTCGTTAATCACAAATGGACAAATAAATAATACAATGCATGAGGATTTGAAATGCCAAGGTGGCAATTCGAATTAGCCTTCATGGAGTGATCAAAAGATCACTGGAGTGTCATCAAAGCACAACTAGCAGTCTATCTCATCATCTGTGTATTCATCAATTCTCAAGTAACTCTCAACCATCAGTCAAACTGAGTCTAACTGAGTGTGGTAGGTGTAACTAGAACTAACTGAATGAAGGAGGCTCAGTGGAGGGCATATGAGGAGATAACTGGAGTCAGAATGAGCAATCTAGTCACACTGGAGGTCCATCGGGGTGGTAAGGTCAGTTAAGAGTGATTCAAGCCTAAAATCAAGGAGAGAACTCAGTTAACTGAAGACAACTGGATTGGTAGGTGAAGAAGGGTGCCTTTGTCAAGTGGATGGTGAGATGTTGGCGCGTCACTGGCTAGGAGGGCTCAATCTAAGTGGAAATAAGCTCCTGAGTGCTGGAAGACTAGGGACTAGGTGCTGGAGGTGTCAACTTGATGACTGGGCAGCATGCATATGCATGCAAGACTGAAAATGCAAAGGATGAAAATGCTGGTAGGACTAGGATGGAGTATAGGAATATCCTAACACCCCCCCTTAATCCATCCTGGACCCTGGTAACTAAGACCAAATGTCACCCAATACAGTGAATAATAACAATCAACAAACCGAGGAAATGGGGAAAACCTCATGGGAAAAATACCCCCCCTCAAAATACACTGTAAGGCACACACAAAAATAAATGCTCCAAACTCAAGCAGGTGTGATGCTGGGTCATATGTTTGGAGGTATATTCTTCTTGGGAAGAAGTGGATCATGGTCAGAAAGCATGTGCTTGTACTTGCTCTTCAGATCGAATGTGATGAGAACAAATCCAAAAGTATGAGGATGATTCTTGAACTTGTGATTCAAATTAGCTGAGGTAGGATCAAATCTATGAATGTGCAGATAGTCTTTTGTCTTCTCCTTCAAACCATCATGGGTGAGATTATGCCAAAAAGAACCATCACATGATTGCTTGAAATCCAAATCAGATTTAAGACTTGAAGAATGGTTTCTTGAGATCTCCTTTGAACTAGCAGGGGTGAGATCAAAACCATCATATGCATGAGAAATTATCCCAAGTAGTGATTGCTTAGAATCCAAATTAGATCCAAAACTTGAATCATGGTTTCCTGAGATCTCCTTTGAACCATTAGAGGTGAGATCAAAACTAGTAAGTACATGAGAAATTATCCCAAGTGAATGGAAATGGTTTCTTGAGATCTCCTTTGAACGAGAAGAGGTGAGATCAAAACCATGATATGCATGAGAAATTATCCCAAGCAAATGGCAATGGCCATAATCTTCAATAACCTTCTGAAAGCATGAGATAATGATCATATAGTAGTACATAAGAGGTGAGTGATCAAGGAGAGTGAATGCATTACGTCCAATGGCTGATTTTACCTCTGAAACATTCAATAGATCATGATGCAAACCAATAGACTCTGGTGCAGGAGAGGATTTAGGACCTTCTGCAATTTCTAGAGTGTGAGCTGGCAAAAAATTCGAAATAGAAGAAATTTGGAGCATGAGTGTAGAATCTGCAAGTTCTTCTTCTTTGTGGACAACTTCAATATGAGATATGTTTAACACTGGTTCATGATCAATGAGATCATCAAGGAGGGCGAATGCATCACTCTGCTTGCTCTCGAAAGGGTTTGGACCAATCCCTTCATTCTGCTTGCTAAATATTTCATCCAGATGGACCCATAGCTCTTTTGGAGATTCAACATCATCAATGAATTGGTGTACCAAGCATCGAGACATAGCAAGCATCATGGTTCCCATGGCTTTGTAACCATTATTTAACCAATCAATCTATTCTTTAGAGGATTCAAACTCTCTTTCAAAACAATAATCAAAGAGACCATTTCTCTTCAAATGTGCTATCATCTTTGGTTTCCATTCATCATAGTTGAATGGAGAAAGAGGATCATATTTGAATAGAGGAGGATAGATTTCTTCTTAATACATGGAAGCTGTAGAAGACCTACAAAAACAATAGAAAATATCTACAACTGCTACTGCTGCACTCGAAATCTTGATAATAACCTGCAAAAAACTCTTAGAATGGAGATAAACAATACTCTCAACATGCTTTGATACCATGTGAAAATCCTCACAGCAGGTCTAAGAGGTGATGTATACCTCATAATGAAATAATTTAGGAATAAGATTAAGAGTGGTCAATGCAGTAAAATGAGCAACATAATAATAATACAGTAGAACTCAGATAGAAGCAAAATAACTTCACACACACTAATTCATTAATCACAAGTGGACAAATAAATAATACAATGCATGAGGATTCGAAATGCCAAGGTGGAAATTCGAATTAACCTTCATGGAGTGATCAAAAGATCACTGGAGTGTCATCGGAGCACAACTAGTAGTCTGTCTCATCATTAGTGTAGTCATCAATGATCAAGTAACTATCAACCATCAGTCAAACTGAGTCTAACTGAGTGTGGTAGGTGTAACTGGAACTAACTGAATGAAGGAGGCTCAGTGGAGGGCACATGAGGAGATAACTGGAGTCAGAATGAGTAGTCTAGTCACACTGGAGGTCCATCGGGGTGGTAAGGTCAGTTAAGAGTGATTCGAGCCTAAAATCAAGGAGAGAACTCAGTTAACTGAAGACAGCTGGATTGGTAGGTGAAGAAGGGCGCCTTTGTCATGTGGATGGTGAGATGTGGGTGCATCACTGGCTAGGAGGGCTCAATCTGAGTGGAAATAAGCTCCCGAGTGTTGGAAGAGTAGGGACTAGGTGTTGGAGGTGTCAACTTGATGACTGGACAGCATGCGGATGCATGCAGAATGCATGCTGCATGCAAGAATGCATGCAAGACTGAAAATGCAAAGGATGAAAATGCTGGTAGGACTAGGATGGAGTATAGGAATATCCTAACATTTTCTTGTCATGAATTTATTTGAATAGGGACATTACACTAGGTCAGCCAGAGTTTAGTTCATATCAATTTACACCTGGTATATTCATGACTAGTTCAAGAGACAAGTCAGGAGTTCCCCATACTCCTAATTCATCTATTGTATCGAGAGGTTTCTCTCCTTCATTCCCACACACAATGATACCTAGCTCTTTGAAAGCCACTTCTACTTCGAGCCCTTCGTTCGGTTTCAATACTGGTTCCTTAGGTATTCCAAGCTCTTCAGCTTCGACATCTGCTATTCCTTTTGGTTCCACCATTGGATCATCTAATATCCCTTTTCCAGGGATACCTTCAGTGTCGTTTACATTGTCTCCCTTTACACAATAGTATTAGGGTAATCCACAGTCTTCTCCTTCAAGTCATGGTTTTCCTTGGTTTGGATTACACATAGCTCCTTCCACACCCTTTGTGGGCTCGATGCCCGTTTCGTCTATTACATCTATACTTGGGTTTAACCCCTTCACAGGTTTTAGTGTACATTCATCGAATGCACAAACATCCAATGTACCTATAGGGAGTACCTCTTTTTTGTTGTTTGGTGGAGGGGGTGGTAACATTTTTAACCCACATTACGGAGGGGCTAACACCCAACCGCAATGGACAAACACCCAAGGAATAAACCGTCTAGCATTTGGCTGGAGCATCTTTAATAATGCTTACACTTCACAACCAATAGATGGGGGCATCCCCAACCACTAGTATAGGAACCAGGTTTCAGGAGGTTCCCCCTACCAGAATCCTGTTAATCAAATTCCATCGTTCCGACCTCGTTTTCCCTTTCTAGAAACTCTAAACTTGCAAGATCTTTCAAAACTGACCAATGATCTAGTGCGCCATAATCCGTCATGGCCACCAGTTCCAACCAAGTTTCCTTTCGACATCCCAAAGTTTGAAGGAAAGACTGGAGAAGATCCTAGTGATCACGGCACTACCTTTCATCTCTGGTGCTCTTCCAACTCTTTGAACGACGATTCCATTAGGTTGAGGCACTTTCAAAGGACCTTGACTAGTGTTGCGGCTAAGTGGTACATAGAAATACCTGTCCCAGCTTAAGACAAACATTTGGGATTTGGAAACAGTATTTTTGAACCACTTTCAACTTCCTGTTCGGTATGATGCCGGCACAGACCTTCTGTCAAATTTCAGGCAGAATAAGGCCACTCACTTATCTGACCACATTCAGGAGTGGCGAAGACAAAAAAGGCTCATCAAAGCTGAAATTCCCCCAGAGTTTCTATTAGAGTGGAACTTGAAATCACTCCTTCCTTATATTTCTAAGGATGTAAGAACTTCTAGGGTGTCTTCTAAGGAGGAAGCCATCCTTAGGACCCAACAACTTGATTTGGTATATGCTCAATGTGGGATCCTGTACAAGATTATATCGGACACACCGAGATCTAATATTGATATGGGTAAACCTAAGGCTAGACCACATGTCGATGGCATCGTTGGTTCAATAGACTCAGCAACACTCGAAGCTTTGACCAAGCAAGTTCATGCTTTGTTTGTAAAGTAGTCTGCTGTAGATGCAACTGTTGTTGTAGCCTCCCCTTCTACAACTAAATCTATACAACAAGTGAAAACTAATCAAAAGGGTTCTCGACAACCCAACAACAAAAAGAAGGGAAAGAAAGGGGAGGGGAACCATCTGAAGCCCAAAAACACTGAAAATGTCGAGGAGGGAAAGAATGATAAAAATAAATTCAAGTTTCCTTGCAAGTTATGTAAGGATGACCACATTCCCCACCAGTGCCCTCTTATGGAAGAAGCCCAGAAGCTCCTCTACGAGAAGAAACTAGCTGTTCTGAAGGACCCATTCCCTCACGGACAAGGTTCAGATTCTATAAACTCTAGTGCTGGGGGCACAACTCGTGTCTCCTCAGTTGATTAATAATTTATAAACATGGTTAACTCAAATATGCTTTTGCAAACCAAAGCCAAGAATTATTCCCCGGGATTGCAACAAAAAGATAAGGATGTTCCTAAAACATCTACATCTCTTCACAAAGAGAGACCTGTAGATCCTTTGTCGAATATCCCGACATGTGTCTTAAAATGGGATATGCACAACCCCAATTCACGGGTTGCTCCTAACTACAACGTCATAGAGGATCTGGCCCAAACACCCTGTTCTATGTCCACACTAGAATTCTTGCAGAGCTATCCATTACAGTGGAATGCACTTCTAGCGGCAATAGGGAGCATGGACTCATCTAGTATGCTTGCTGAGTTTGATATGTCTAATATCAAACTCGGGTTACAATATCACGTAGCCCTCCAGATTGAAGTAGTCCATGGTCCCAAAAACATTGGACGAACAGTTGTAGATGAGGGCGCATCTACGTGTGTAATGTCAATATCCTGCTGGAAGGCCCTTGGCTTGCCTGAGTTAGCGCCTTTCAACACTATACTTACGAATTTTGATGGGAGATCATTCCATCCACACAGAGTCCTGCCCGCATTTGAAGTTGAACTTGCCGATAAGTTAGTGTCTCTACAGGTTGAAGTGTTGGATGCTCCTCTTGACTACAATTTGTTGTTAGGAAGGAGTTGGATGTATGTGATGCAAGCTATCCCATCATCCATTTTTTGAGTACTTATGTTCCCGCATGAAGGAAAGATCATCAAAATTGATCAACTTTCATTCACTCGGAAAAAAAATAATACTTCATCAGATTCGACAATCCCTTTGATTGATCAGTCTCACCCACCCAGTGAGACTTTGGGAGTAGGAATGTATTCATCACTAATGGGCACATTCGACCTACCTACTCTCGTGAACTACATTGGTTCTGTGATTACTTCTGACATTTCATCTCGGGAAGTATTCATTGTCAATAGAATAACTGACCCTTGGATTCTTCCCACTCAACAAGAACCTACTATGCCCTTATCTGTTGTAGAGATAACTTACCAAGAAACACAAGATGTTGCAGTAGATTATATATTGACTCCATTTGTCTCCACAAATTTAGATATAAACTATGCACCTGCATGGTCAGTCAACTATATCCAATCTTTTGATTGTCTGGATACTATTTTTCCCTCTGATGAGGCCATTTTGGAAGCCATGGTAGGACTAGCTCATCCATGGGAACACATGCATCACGGGTCCTACTTCCTTCCTGATCTAGACATGATAGAGAATGGTGAGTTCTCAGTGAGACTTGGTGGTGATATCAATTTGTCCATTAATCCTTCTACACAAACGATCTATGCTGAAGGTAACATGGAAAATATATCGAGGACCATACCGATCGATATCTCCATCAAACCTGGTGTTGTGGATAACCTCTTTATTGGAGCAGACCTTTATCTTAATGAGATCACTATATATACCAACCTGTTTAAGGAATTCTGCGATGTATTCGCCTGGTATTACAAGGAGATGCTAGTTATCGACCCCACTATCATGGAGCATGTCATCACGACTTACCCCAATGCTAATCCAGTGAGACAAAAAATCCATCTAGTAAATCCATGGAAAGTAGCAGCCATTAAGGATGAAGTTGAAAAACTGTTAAAAGTTGGTTTCATCTATCTAATTGATATGACATAATGGGTCTCTAACCCAGTTCTGGTTGATAATAAGAAAGGAACCATATGATTTTGTACAGACTTCATAGACCTAAATAAATCTTGTCCTAAGCACAACTACCCCACACCATTCATTGATCAGATTATCGATGCATGTGCGGGCCATGAAATGTTTTCTTTCATGGATGGTTTTTCAGGATATAATCAAATTCAAATAAAACCTAAAGACCAACATAAAGCGGATTTTATTTTTCCTTGGGGTACCTTTTCTTATCGAAAGATGTCGTTCGGGCTGAAGAACGCTGGAGCCACTTTCTAGCGTGCCATGAATTTTTCTTTCCACGATATCAAGCATGCAGTTGAGCCATATTTGGATGATCTCCTAGCGTGATATCACAAGAGGCAAGATCATACTAATCACTTACGACTAGTGTTTGGGAGATGCAAATATTATAAGATTCATTTGAATCCTAATAAGTGTGTATTTTGGGTCAAGTCCGGATGCCTACTGGGCTTTATTGTTTCGAGTCATGGTATCATGGTCGATCCATTAAAAGTTGAGGCTATTGTAAATCTGCCTCCTCCTCGAACCCTACGACAACTTCATATTTTGCAGGGTATGTCCAATTTTCTACAACGTTTTATCATAAACTATGCCAAAATCACAAAAGGTTTCATGAGATTTCTCAATCAAGATACCTATTTTCTTTGGGATGAGGCTGCTCAAAATTCATTTGAGGCTTTGAAAAAAGAATTAATATCAACCCCCTTGCTGAGCCCACCAGATTACACCAAGGACTTCGTTCTATACCTGGCTGCATCTATATCTACAATTGGAATAGTACTTGTTCAGGAGGATGACAAGTTTCAAGAACATGTCATTTACTATCTTTCACATGCATTAATAGCTCTTGAGATTAAGTATTCTTACATTGATAAGTTGGCATTAGCTGACGTCCATGCAGTTCATAGACTGCGTCACTACATCCTACTGCGAACCACCGTGGTGATTGCAAAATTCAATCCCTTTCAATATGTCTTAACCTGATGTATCATCGGCGGGAAGTTCAATAAATGGATTGTCATATTGAAAGAGTTTGACCTAGTTATCCAATCTGCTAAGTCAAAGAAATCCCTGGTATTCGCCGAGCTAATTTCTGAATTTCCTAGTGTCGTAGTAAAGAATGAGGAAGATACATCATTCTCGAATGAACACATATTTCTTATTGCAACTTCTGATCCATGGTAGAGA
Organism: Larix kaempferi; assembly: GCA_027924585.1. NCBI lineage: Eukaryota > Viridiplantae > Streptophyta > Pinopsida > Pinales > Pinaceae > Larix > Larix kaempferi. Next base: position 14,270,086 of record BSBM01000196.1, read on the forward strand.
GATATTTTAGTATATCTCCAAACTTTGAGATGTCCTCCTACTTTCTCTAGGGATGAATGACGGAAATTGAAAAATCATGCAAGGAATTATCTCATTATTTCGAATAATTTGTATAGACGTGGGATATATTCCATTTTTCACCCGTTGCTTAACCTTAGAGGAAGTAGAAACAGTATTGAATGATGTTCACAATGGAGCCTGTGGGGGTCATCTTTCTGGGTTGGAAACAACCCAAAAAATACTGCATGCCGGTTATTTTTGGCCCACAATATTCAAAGATTGTGTGGAAGTTGTGAAACACTATCAGCCCTGTCATTTTTTTACCAAAAAGATGCGTTCACACCCGAATCCTCTCCATCCTGTGATCACAGCAGGCCCTTTCACTAAGTGGGGGATTGATTTCATGACGTGTAATCTAGCTTCGGCAAGAGGACACCACTATATCATTGTTTCCGTCGACCAATTTACAAAGTGGGCCGAGGCAATGCCTACTTTGAGGGAAGACGGAGAAATGGTTGCTTACTTCATATTTAACTAGATCATTGCTAGATTTGGTATCCCCAAAGAAATCATTATGGACCATGGTCGACATTTTCAAAACAACATGATGACTGAACTATATACGATGCTTGGTTTTCGACAGGAACATTCATCCTCATGCTATCCACAAGCGAATGGTCAGGTCGAAGCGGTCAACAAATCTTTGAAAACCATTCTTCAAAGCACCATCAATGCCAGTCGATCCAACTGGCACATCATGTTGTATCCATCTCTTTGGGCAAAATGGTCTAATGTTAAGGCCGCTACCGGTTTCTCACCCTTTCAACTCATTCATGGGGCAGAAGAGGTTATTCCGGTTGAATGCGAAATTCCTTCATTAAAGTTGGCTATCCAACTACTCCCTGATACTTCAATTCTAGAGGAATGTTTGTTGCACTTAGAACATATAGATGAACAGTGCCGCGACACTCTTACAATAAATGAGGATCATAAAAGTAGAGTCAAGCTTCAATACGATAAGTCTGTTAAACCAAGGGTGTTCTCTGAAGGAGACCTTGTTTTGCTTTACGACCAGGACAAAGAGCCCTTGGGGGAATGCAAGTTCAAATCTATGTGGCTTGGACCATATATTGTCTCGAAAGTTTTGAATAAAGGCCCCTATGAGATAACCGATTATGAAGGATGTAAGTTGCCTGAGCCCATAAATGGTCTCTACGTGAAAAATTATTATGCCTAGGCCTCTATGCTTTTTCTTGTATCATAGTTGTACATGTTTTGTATAGTTAGTAGTCTCTTTGGTTTTCTGTTATGTCTTATGTGTCTTATGGGTTGTATTTTCATATGACAACTGAATGCTTCATAGGATTCGCGGATGGTGCTAGTTTCCACACCCGCCAGTTGGCTTCAACAGCTTGGGTTATCTACTCACCGTCTGGTCAACTCGTGTCTTCGAGAGGTGCTTGTTTAGGCCCTACAACGAACAACATAGCTAAATATAGTGCAGTCATTGAGTTACTCCGAGATTCTATTCATCACAGCATTTCACAATTGGAGGTACGACTTGACTCTCAGTTAGTTGTATTACAATTAATGGGTGACTATAGAGTTCGGGATTCTGTTTTGCTTCGTCAGTTTTTGAGGGTCAATTTATTGGAAAGATATTTTGATTTTATGACATATAAACACATTCCAAGACATTTAAATTCATTAGCCGACTCATATGCAAATTACATTTTAGATTGGCATCTTCATCGCACACAAACATGTATATAAGCTCGGTACTGTATATATCTGTATCAAAAAATATGAGTTTTGGGTCATAGTATGTCGTAGTGTCATATCAATATACAAAATGGGATCAAAAGGCCTCAAAAATATACATATGTACTTCTCCCTATGGAGAAGTATGGGCCTCTTCCATCTATGCTACAGCCTCTCTATAACAGATGACGAGCCTAACTACTTTCCTAAGTATCCTGATCCATGCTGGGGGCACACCCACAACATCCTCCTGCATAGAGAGCGGCATCTGCTCTATCTTGTAAGTGGGAATGTCATGAGTCAATTGACTCATCTTTCCCTCTATGCTCACTAGCATGGTGTCAAATGCCCCAGCCTCGGTCAAACGTACATACACACAAGGATGCCCCTCGGGTCGCACAGGTCCCACATCTGCATAAATCATATGGTTAATACTCTAACTCATTATAAAAATTATATATAAAAAAAACTTAAAAATTGAATTATTTTTTTTCAAAAAGTAAAAAGTATGTCTTACCCATCTCTCCCTAGGTTGCCCCTGGAGGTAGAGCGAGCTAATGATCTCCATGGAAATCCATCCCTGCGTAGGGAAATTTCTCTAAAGCCGGCATCTGACGTCCCCACCATGACAAGTAGTCCTCATCAAAATAAGAAAGTATCGACTCGCCACCACCCTGGCGTAAGAAGACATCTCCCCATCGAGTCATCAGTGGCTCATGAGTATTGAGCTACGGTAGGGCCATTTCCGGACTCAAGGCAGGAACCCTCTCAAAGAAAAATCTACAGAGGATGGTACCATATCCGAAGTTCTTTTTCCTTCATCTTTTGCACTCGGTCAATTGGTGCTTCATAATCACCAGAAGGCCCGAGCACCAATCGAATACAACCCCCCAGAGGAATTCAACCCCTATATGCATGTAGTTCCTAGATGCTAAGTGTTGTGCGGAGCTTCCCCCAATCCTATTCAAAGTACTTAGGATAGCCTTCAACGGGAAGCTCGAGATCGAAGAAATTGGAACTTGACTGCCACTCTTCTCAGTGCCAGGAAGACAGTAGTCATTGATGTAATCCTGTACAGACAAGGCACCCACTCCTCGGAATGTACCTTTCAGGTTTACCATTTCCCCTCTTTGGGACAAACCTGTTAGAAATTATATGTCATCAAGTGTGAGTTCAAGGATCTCTCCCTGGAGATCAATTACCCTTTGGTTGGCATCCCAGTGGTTTACAAACATTCCCAACTGTTGTGTTTGTGCCCTCATATTGGTGGTTTGGAAAAGCTTGAGTAAACCACACCTTCTTAATGCACCCAGTGTTAATGGATCTCCTATGGCATGTTTGTCTATGTCCTCGTGTTCCCTCTCCCTCCATGTGAGTACCATCCCTGCATTCATCCAACCATTTTTTTCTTTAGTTTTAGTTTTTTAACTTTTAATCTGTGGTACCCGTGACTATCCTTACCAGACAATAGCATGGCCCCCTAGTTGACTTATGGAAAACCCACACACTTTTCTCATGCTCGTGCGTTTGCTATAGGGAAACCCACGAGTATGGTGCCCTAAATTTTAAAACACAATAAAAAACAAAATTAACCATTAAAAATAAAAAATTATGCATTGAACTAGAAGTAGAGGGAGAGTATACTTAATTGCAAGTGACGAAAATCGAATCGGTGGCCCGGTGTGATCACAATGAGCAGTTGAAGCAAGAGGATGTTTTCACCTTTTTGGTTCAACAAATAATTTGTGAGTTTTGTTTTTAGTTTTGGAACTATTTATAAAATCAGTTTTGATTTTTAACCACTTTTTAAAAGTTCTCTATAGTTTCATTTATGTTTTTAAAATTTTATTTAATCAACTAATGTACTTTCCAAGTCTTGGTGATTAGGTAGAGAACATGCAACGATCCTCACTATTTTTTGCAACCATGGTCTACACAAGGGGTGTCTTTCTTTATGACATGACAATTAGGTATAATGCTTCCTATCATTTCATGTCATTTTGAAATTTTATTATATCATGTTATATATCATTTGTCACTAATATGGTTGTCCCCATGATATCGACAATATTTCATCATTTGACAAGATCACGGAACTTAGTTTCTCTGATTCCTATAAAGTCTTTTTAAACCCTTGTTAGACTTTTCAAAAACAAACGAGATTGCCGAGCATACTTTTTCACTTCAAACTCATTAAAGGAATTGAAGGTACATCCACTTAGGTATAAGTTTACCCCTTTTTCGGACCTTCGTGGATTAATTATGAAAAAGGTATACTCTAGTCATACGTGGCTAGAATAGTTCTTCTCTCATTGTTTTACACTTTTTCGGGTGAGGAGACTAACTGTATGAAAAAGGACTTTTTGGAGTCTCCTTTAGGGTTTTCAGACTCTCGAAATATGAAAACACCAAGCGAGCATATACTAACTTGGGCTCAATGTGAAATCCACGAGTGAGTATATGAAGTTCTTGTTTAAGTTTTTCAGACTCCTTAAATATGAAAAAAACAGCGAGCACAAACCAAATCGGGCTCGATATTAAAATCCACGAGTAGGTGTATGGAGTTATTGTTTAAGTTTTTCAAACTCCTAAAAAAAAACACTGGAGAGCATGAACCGATCCAGGCTCGATATTAAAATACATGGATCAGTGTATCGAGTATTATTCTATCTCTTCTTCAAACTCGTTAAAACATGAAGAAGGTCCTTGATTTTCCCTCCCATGGACTCGTTAAATTACACATGGTTGGACTTCTATCAAGCAGTCTTCTTCCTATTTCTTCGAGCTTGTTTAAAAAATGAAGAAGGACTATTGAGTTTGCTTTCTTGGACTCATTAAAACCAACAAGAATGATATTCTTTAATAAAAAAAGAAAGGGAAGGGAAGGGTGTCCAATATATTTTCAGTTTCAAAGGCAGCAAGTCAGTCATATCCTTGAACAAAGCACCTTTTGAGTCTTTCAAACAATTGGGTTGTAGTTTTTTACTTTAGGATGAACCTGATCTCAGAGTGTTTACTCCTCCGATCGGTTACTCTTCCGATCATATGGAGAATTTGTTAATGTCTCCTACATCGCAGGTTTATGTCATGTTCTCGTTGTGTCAAAGCTGCCTAAGTCACTCTTATGTCATGATCACTGTTCAAGGATACTCCCTATGTCGGCCATTCTGCAATTACCTTGACCTCATGTGTCGGCCATCCCCTGGTGTCAATTTGTTTCATCTTATATTCAGTCCTATTCTAGATCAAATCAATCTTTTGATTGTTCCTCGTGTTGGATGATGGAGGATGCATTAAGACCTTCCTTTCAATGAACTTCTTCCCATCGAATTCAACTCATTTTTCTCTGGGAGTGAAGTTTAGAGTTTCGGATATTACCTTGGGGATTGCATTCATCAATGGCAATTTCCATCACTATTGAATAGTGGGAATACATCAATATCCTCTATTCCATATATTCTTCAAGTGTTCAACTTCAAGACCCTTTATTTCACACTTGTTAGAATGTACTAGGTACCTTGGGTCCCATTTTCATTATCGGTGGGAACCCTCGGGTTTGTTAACGGTATACATTAATGACCAGTAATCAAACGATATCCCCCATGTTCGACCTCATCTCATTTATTCACATGGTTAGTATTCGTACCTTGAGGTGTTTTGGATGAAGACCTTTGTCCTATGATAGCATTACCACATTGTGTTATTGCCCAAGTTGTAGAAGACTGAGCCACACTCATTTTTTGGTTCTTGATGAGACATAGATCTAGCTTGTTTTTATGGCTATGATCTCCTATTTTGACATGTATTCACGCTTGTATTTAAGTGACCATGCTATATACATATTTCAGTTATGTATTGGAGATTATGTTCTATCATGATGAACATCTCCTAATGTCAAGATTGTAATTGTTAGCTGACCTGGCCTTTTGTTTTCAGGTACTTTTGTGACTTCGTCCTGTGGTTTCCTTGTTCCTCCTATGACTTTGGGTTGTAATGTATTTTGGCCATCATTTCCCTCTAACCTCACACATTAGGGGCCATCTGTTATCAGTCAAATTAGCACTTCTCCTTCTGTGATCACATTACCATGTCGATCAGACAAAAGGACACTATGGGTGGAAGAGCTCACTTGACCTTGGATGATTTGGAGATGAATCCTTACTCTTTCAGCTTAAAACATTATTTTTTCTAACACCTTCACCATAAAGTTGCGATTCCTATACTTGACACCTCGCGATTCACTCATGGGTCTCTATATTGACAACCCACGGGTATCAATTAAAAGCCGCACCCGTGAGTTGTTGAATCCACATGCCGTGAGTCATTCACTAGCTGTTAGTTGTCATAGTCGTGGGTGTCTTAAGGAAAGTTTGAAAAATAAATTAAAACACAAATTGGGATTAGTTGAGTTAGGTATTCTAACTACCCCAACTTCCCAATTCAACTTCCTTTCGAAACCAACCCTCCTTGCCTTTCCATAAATACAAGAGGAGGTCATGAGAAAGGCAGAAAATTCATTAAGAGCTATTTTTATGTTGAAGAAATTCCAAGTCTAGAGAGAGGAGCAAGAGCCTAGGGCCTGGTTACGAAGGTGCCTCATACATAAGTCAGGTATAAATTGTTGTACTTGCTTCATTTATTTATGAATAAGATCGGACATTTTTCCTTTCCCAACATAATCTGTTTTATATGTTGTAAATTTGATTATTAATTGATGTTTCATGCTATTATAAATGTCAATTTATTTATATGTGATCGAATTGGTTTGAGGAAGGTCTAGGGCTGTTTTGCAGATTAATACATTGAAGAGCAAAGGAGGAGAAATCTAGGATCAAACTTCATAATAAGGTGCATGTCTTTCTAACCTCTAACTTATTTTCTTGATTAAATGTATGTGTAGAACTTTATATGTCCATCTTACACCCCTTGTATGTTGATAGTCTCCATCCCCGACTATAAGGTAAAATCCCTAACAACAATTTTGCTTATAAACAAAATTTTATATTCAATGAGAACCCATACTCCATGATGTTTTATTAATTTTTAATTTTACGTTGTATATCTTTCTTTGGAGGCTAGGAAGACTCACATGCTTGTCACGATGGTCCCTACCGCTACTTGTTTTCAACAAACTCCTTCAACTTCTGCATATGAAGCCATAATTATGGAGATAAGCTTCTTCCTCCTTTCAGGATTCTGAAATATTTATCCATCTCGGAGTGAGGGGTGTAATTGAATTCCCCAAAAATTTGAATCAAGTATTTTAACAGGGTTGGGGTTTCAATTGAGGGCTGGAGTTTATTCATAATTTTGGTAGCTGTGTGTATGACCACTTAATCTGCTACAAAGATGAGTCTAGGGATGGAACTATGAATGATATGACCATATGCATTTTTTAATACAACTTGAGCTTGTCATTACCTGGGCATGGGAGCCCATTATTCACCATTATGTTGATAGCCTTAATAAAGAGATTAATTAGGGACACAAATTTTGCCATCTTTCATTTAATAATTTCTAGGCATGTGAAATTACTGATGCAACTCCCAATGTCCATATGTGACCCTTTCCTATCATAGATTTTAAGTCATGTCAATAGGTGTAAATACAATTTTTTTAATAATGTCTTCACCACCTTGGCGACTTGATATCTCTCTTGTATGATTTCTTGGTTATTCTCCAGATTGGTTTGATCTTCCCTGAACACTATATGGAACTCCAAGAAGAATATGAGATTAGCTCTTATTTTAGGTAGATCATTAACTACCCATGTCCATAAAATATCATTGGTCACAAATAACCTTCTCACCATAATATATAATGTTAAATCTTCTTCATGGTTAGCTTGCTAGTCACTTATCTCTCCCTATAGACACCGGTTTTTTATTCAATTCATCTACTTTTTGTTCATTTTTGCTTAATTTTTCCCCTTGGGTTTTGACTTCATCTTTCCTCTTTTCTACCAACTCCTCCATTATAGCCGCTTTCCCTATATTGTTAGTTGTTATTGTCTTCCACTTGAAATGTTCCCCATCCAAGTATTCTATCCTTTGCTCCAAATCTGATATTTTCTCTTCATAAACTGTGAGTGGATTAATAGGAGGGGGTGATTCTTGCTCCTATGTTGAAATATTCATCTTAAGAGTTCCATTTTTGGCATTAGATTCATCTAGATGGTAGCTGAGATCTATTGCATTATCTTTTTTTTTCTTCTAGCTCCTTAATTCTCCCCTCATTTACACCTTTCTCAACAGTTAGGGAAGCATTTTCCCTCCTCAAAAAAATCATTTATTCACTGAGCCTTTGTTATTCTTCTTGCATTTTTTGTGTCACTAGGAAGGAATGAATAGACCAAGAATACTCTAGCTCCCTGATATTTCTATCTTTATCAGCTAATAAGGCCATTACTTGAGCGGACGTGGAGTTCCTTGTCCCAATTTTACTATTGACTATTGCAATATTCGATTCTCATTTTCCAAGCTCTTCACCCAGGCATTTAGAAACTAATTTTTGATAGTTAAGGATTTGTAATTCTCCTTATGTTCATCTACTATAGATGTTTCCTAGATGTATTTATTATACACAATACTATTGGTTCCATGGGCCATTGATATATCATCTTTAGGAGGTCTATTTTTGGTATCTAAAGCGACCTACAAAGTTTTCCATTCATGAGGCTGCAAATTCTTGTAGGAATTTTCTACCAAGGGATCCATAGTAGTTATTATGTACTAGTTGGTCACATGATCAAATTTAGGTATCATCCTGGACCAAGCTTTAGATTCTAAATATTCCAAGCCCTTAAAATCCTTTCTCGAAGTTGGCCTCTTCTTAGCTGTTATTGTTCTAGAATTTGCAGTGTGTTTGCAATTTATATTGGGAAAACCATTTTCTTCCCAAAGGCCCGTTACATCACCTTTGGAGCTAGGAAATTGGGGTAGATAGTGGTAATTTCTTTGGTCAATATAACATAAATGATATTAGTAGAATAAAAAATAAATGGAAAAGAATAAAGAGGAGTTTCACCTCCTTCTTGTTGAGTCTCTTGCTATTGATAAAAAATATGCTTCATATCTGGCATGAGTGGTAGGTTTTACTAATTTACTTCTTCATGTCTCACTTCATCTATCTTAGATTTCTTGTGGTTAAGCTCGTCTGGTTCACTTTTGTTGGATTTTCTCTTCCCATATTTTGACATTTTTCTAGTGGCCTTTAACCCTATTACATCCATTTCCATATCTCCTTCTTCTAATGTTTATTCCCTAACTAATGGCTTGGTATGTTTGTGTTCTCCCGCCACTACTTCTGTAGATAGAACCTCCTCCCTTATAGGATACTAGAATGTAATGTGGATCAGGGATGAAGGTATTGTCGTTGGTTTACCGAATTAAATGTCTGAAGTCTCACTAACTATCTTCTCCATCCATGATATATCTCATGTTTTAGGATCGTCAATAATATCAAGTTCATACTTTTTATGAGGCTTTATTTATTCAAAGCTAGGAGCACTTTAGAGTTGAGTGATTCGGTCATCGTGGAATATTGATAAGTTATATCAGGGGGAATTTGATGGCCAACCTCAAGGGGATTTTCCTCTTTTCTTACAGGTGCACTTGTATCCACTCCTACTCCCAGTTTACCAAGACTCCTCTCTAAATGAATGAACTATGTGTTTCCTTGGTTGTCCTTTCCAAGTACCTGCCTCGAATCATAACTTGTTAAATGCATGATAGTTTTTCCTTTTGATAGGGTACTGCTTATTTGGGAGGAAGAGGAAGGTGTATTTTAGGGGATAATTGTACTTCCCCCTCACCACCTTGCTTGAATTCTGACATAGGCATCATTTCCTGTATTCCTTCCTCACGTAGTGGTTTCTTGATAGGGGCATCTTTCTTTTCCAACACTATGCACTTCCTCAATAGCCTACCAAAATCCACATCTTCATGGATAGTTAGATAAGGGCACTCATATTTTTCCAGATATTTATGAATCCTCCAACATGCCCCTCTTCTATGTTTGTCAATGTGATGTTGGTTATACTTCTCGTATATTTTTTGTGTAGAGGCCTTGAACTCCATGTCCTCTTTGGTTAATCTAGCTCCCTCAGGTCTGTAGAAGGTATAATAAATAGGAACATTTAATCATTTAGGAGATAGACTTGGGAATGCCTAGCTAGATTCCCCCACACTATCTACCTCTCCTTGCAGGATTCCCTTGACCTCTTCATATGTCTCCTTATTTTCCAACCTTTCAATGGCTGGCCTAGAGTCATGATCCTGTGGATTTGGGACTTTCCTTCCCTTCTCTTGTCCAATCAATAAATACCGATCATACTTCCATGAGTAGTACATATGTAAGTATAAGGATTTCAGTCTCTCTATGATTTCCTCCAGGTCTGTTTTGTCATTTATTTCATATCCTCCCATGACTATGGGGAAAGGCATCTTGGATTTATTCATGGATTTGATGAAGTGTAAGTTATCCACTTCAATCCCTTTCCTAGTGTATTCCAACAAAAAAATTATGGGAGAAAGTAATATAGGTATCCTGTAGGGAGGCTGCTATGTCCCATACAATCTAATTACTGTAAAATCTCATGCCAAATACCAATCTCCTCTCCTCAGATATTCTCCCAATCGTAGATGACACCTAATTTTTCTAGGCATTTTGTTGTGTGCCTTCCCTGTTATCACTATGAATGCCCTATACATAAACTTGGAGACAACATGGGACCATTTAACATCCTTCTCCCATTTTCTCATCCATGGGACCCACTCATATATTATGTTCTTGGTTCCTTCTTTGTCCTTTTGTAAATTTTGTGCCTCAAACTGATGTGACTGATAGAATAACATGAGGTACACGGGGTACCTGAAAAATATCAATGTTTTGAAAATATACTAGCTAAGACCTTATTATGTCTGCCAATGCTTTAGTGAAATTGAACTGTGGTACAAAGCGAGAATTAAAATAACCAACAAGAGTCACCATCCCCTCGTCAATATCTGTATCTGATTCCTATCCTAAAATTAGTGCCAAAGACATAAAATATTCTTGAGCTCGGATGGTGAAATTCTTGAATTTCCATGACTTTGCAAGGATTTCCTGGACTTCTTGGTTATATTTGAGATGATAAAATATTTTTTCTCAATTAACCAGACTCATTCTCTTGTATTTGTCTTCTTGGGATTCAAGAGACAGGATTTCCTTACCAGGATTAGTGTCCAACATATGTTCAATATATGATTTGGATATATAAAAGGGAATGGTGTGGTCATCGCTAGTAGTAGCAGCAACTTTGGAAGGGTTAATGTTCAGTGCACACAATTGCACAAATTTAGGGAATGGAAAGGTGTCAAGAACTAGGTGCTAAGATAAACTTGAAGCCCATTGTTTGTATGAGTGTTTGTTAGCCTAGAATTTTCCGAGTGCGGCACCTATAACTGGTTTGGGGGTATTTTTGGTGATACAGGGAGTGGCCACCAAGGCCCATTCATCAACAAAAGGAGGTACTTGAGAAGATGTGAAACTAGAGGTATCAAAATTATTGGAGAGAGCTTGAGAAGAAGAAGAGTCGGAGACAAACACAATGAAGGAATGAATTGGCATCAGATTTATTCTAGAATCAAGGCTTCAACATGTTTAACAAAACTTCAGAAATAATGCACAGTGGGAGGTAATAGCTTAAATTACCCAGTTTATTGGAGATGAGACACGTTATCACTCATGGAGACAAAGGTAGAACTGAGATTCCCACCATTACACTTCTCATAGTGATCTTCTTCGATAGCTGGTATCAATGGAAATTGAACAATATACTTGTGCAACATTTTCAAGAGATGAATCATGAATTTTATATAAGGAAACCATTGAAGTTTTCCCACTGGGAGTTATAAATGTTGAATTCATGGAAATTTAAGTGGCATCATCCACTTTTCTGAGATGGAGGTACAAGAAAATATCTAGTGCAATTGGTGATGTGATTTTTGTTGAGAGCATACCAACCTCAAGCTTCGTTATTTTTGCTAGAAAAGGGAAGGAATCAAGAAATTGGGTAGTATCTCTCATAGCATCTCCCTTTTAACGTTGAATCCCATATTCTCTAATGAATCTTGAGGAATTCTACTTGGAAGCAGAGCAAACCCAATAGCGCGAACAACCAGGATCATTTTCCTCAGATACACATAGCTTCAATCTCTTCCATTGGTGCTAGCAACCCCTTTTTTATTTTTCAAAATACTATACATGCACGAACAATCTCAATGATGGGATGATCAACCTCCTCATTAAATCTAAACCATTGGCTCTCTCTCCCCTTTCATCATCTCCCATGCATATATCTAAGTGTAAATGGTATTGATGATGGAGTACTTAAAGGATTATTGAATCTCATCCATTGTTGTTCAACCCCCCTTCGTTATGTCCCTTGCAATTTAGTAAATGTGAACAACTGAGATTAAATGGAAATGATCATCACACTTAATCTCATATGTTGGCACAAACACCCTATAATACCCCTGGATGAGACCCCTGAATTGATCATATGTATGATGTAAATATTGATATGCAAATGCCTGATTGGCAGAACAAATGTATATTTTTGTTATTATTAATAATAGAAATTATAACTGGCTGTGGTTGAGGAAGAATGTTGAAAAGATCATGGACTTGTGTATTCACCAGATTCAGCAAGGGGGTTAAAGGCCTTAGGTGGGGGAAACCTTTGCTTCAACCCTTTTATAATTTTAAGTCCCTAAAAATATCCAAAGTTTTGGCTAAGTCATAATTACTTGTAAATGACTTTAGTTATGCTTTTAACATCATAATTATCAATTAATTATGAATATGTGGGATTAAGGAAAGTGTTTATGTGTTTTAATTAAAAGACAGAAACATGGGTCTCTTGGAGAGACCACATGGTTTAAACTTGTCATGCATTGCATGCAAAAAAGAGAAAATGAATGGGAAAGGGGGGAAGTGCACAAGCACATGAAAAAAATTGAGTCACGAGTAGAGGAGACTCTGGCGATTGAACCTACCTAAATTATCCCTCAACCGTTGATTATTTAAGATTGTTTTTTACTGTTATTTTGTGGTCAAGGAAATGGTGAATTGTACATAAACTGTTATGGTGGATTTCCTGTGCACTCGTGAAGCAGTGATGGTTTTCACTATGGTGTGATTGGAATGAAACCAGGATGGGAAGTGTTTGGTTTGGCATGGAATTGGCATAATCCTGTATTTCTTGGATGCCTGAAAGTGTTTGTGAACCTCTGAAAACTGTGAGGAATTACCCATGATAATCCTGTGTTGGAATTGTAGTGGGTGGAAGGAATGATTTTTTGGTGAATTCACAAGTTCCAGCTCGAGGGTGGTGTTCTGTTGAGAGATTAATGAGCAAAAATACCTATGGTTGGGTGGAGCATGGCTGCCACGAAGCCAATTGCCAGTGTTAATCCTTTTTGCAAATAATTTTAATACTTGGAAATTCTGTTTAAATTTATGAAAAGTTATTTAATTAATTACCAGTTAATGATTTGCATGATTTCCTTGTTAAATTTCTCGAGTTTGGAAATAAGATAGGAATTTACATTTTATTTGGTTTGATTCACGAGCATGAAATAAGTGCAAGTTTAATGATGTGATATTCTTGGAAATTTATGCAATCTTGTTCTTTAATTAAGTCGAAGAAAAATTTCATTTCCTGTAGAAATTGTTTATTTATGGGTTTGAAATTGTAATGTTTAATTAAACTCGGGAAGAGAACAAAGCTTGGAAAAAATAGAAGAATGGATAAATAAACTAGAATTTTATCCATTTCTATTCTTTTTCATTCATTTAAAACTTTATGGAAAAAAATATAATTTTATTGCCTATGATAATGGTAGTTTTATTGTTTTACTTTGTAGCTCCTAAGTTCAAGGAAATGATGTCATACATCAAGGATTATAGTCGCGGAGGAAATAGTTCATTAAAATAATGAACGTCGTAAAATTTCCTGACTAATTTTGAAATTATAAGTCTAAGAAAATTAGGAAAAGAGAATTCTATGGTTTTGTAAATTGAAAACCATAGACTGATTTGATTCATTAAAACCAAAGTTGTTTTGGGTTAATAAAAAACCATGGGCTGATTTGTTTAGTTGAAGAGATTAGATGTTTAAGTCTTAATTGTATTTATTAATTAAATGATAATGGAGTAATATTATTTAATATATTTAAAAAGAGGTGATGAAATTAGACACTTAATGGACTAAGTTATACTTGTGGGTAATTTTAATTATTATAGTTTTATAAGAGATTTGTTGATTTAATACAAATATTTATTTAAGTCGAAGTAGACTATATATTTATATTTAAAAGTTCACGATTTTCATAATTGTCAGGTTACAACCGACAAATATCTATTTAAGTCGAAGTAGACTATATATTTATATTTAAAAGCTCACTATTTTCATAATTGTCGGGTTAGTGGAAACCAGAAAATATTTGTTTGAGTCAAAGTTAACTCGACCATAGTGGGATCTCGACCGTACTTTATGATAAATGGTCGGAGTTCCTAAGAGAAAGTTTTTATAAGGAAACATTTAGAAATATTATTTCTAGGCCAAAAATCTATTATGGTCCAATAAACTTATTTAATAAAAATACCATAATTTTTTATTATTATGGGTGTATTAATATATGTCTTAATCTTTTTATTTTACATTAAAATTATGTACAGTATGTTTCGAAAGGAAAAGGATAGGCTATTTATTTTTACTTAATTAATGGGTAAAGAAATAAATAAATGCATGTTAATTTAAATAATTATAAATGCCTATGCCCTAAATTTGTGTAGTTTAAGTGTACTCCATAAGTTAGAGTTTTACTGCACAAATCTTACTGCACATGGAATTATTATTAACTCTGCAGGGGTGCATGAAACTATCTTTCATGAACATCATTAAATAAATATCTCATAGATTATTCTATGCCTCCGATATTATGAGTTTTATGCATTTGTTAAAAGATTTAATGGGTATTTTGAAAAAATGTATGCTTTAGCTATTTTATTTTATAGTTAATATGCATTATAAAATGCATTTGTCGAAGGGGTGTGTTACATGCCCCTTTCCTTATGTGTTGGGAAAGTATATGAGCGTGAACGGTCGAGATGAAAGGCCAATCTTACTCATAGTCAATCTAAGTCACCTACCCCTCTCCCCTTGTCCGTAACCATATATGTTTCCTACTACAAGAGTCACATAGAGCTCTATACAAATTGTGTAACCCTCTTGGATAATCCCTTTGGTGCATTGAGACAGTACGGTCTTTTAGAATAACAACATTCTCTTCTACTTCGAATATTTTGTTTTGCTTCCTCTCTCTAGATTTTATAATCTTCTTTTTTCTTTCGCTCTCGTTCTACCTTGGCCTCAATTGTTGCTTTCCTCTCGGACCTAACTAAGTCTTGGATAGTTAATCATTTATTATGAAGATCTATTATGAGAGCCATGTTGGGAATCCTACTACAAACCTCATCAAATTTGCTTGCTTCCTGAAAACAAAATTCTTGATAATCCTCTTCATGCTTGCAAGTGGGGTTCAATGTGAGTGACTTGAAACGACCTTCAATAACTCTTTTAGGGTCATGCTTCCTATGGGTTGTGCATATGAGCTTTAGATAATCTAGAGTGTTGGATTCTTTGCTAGCATGATGGGTGTTTTCTAGCATGAGTGGGATGACATTGATGGTGAAGCTTGGCCAATAATTCTTGCTTAAAAGGGACAATTGAGCCCCTATACTCTTTATGAAGTTCTGATATTAGGAAATTTCTTTGATGAAAGGCCTATCTCGGACATAAAATGGTAACAAATGTGGCGAAGCCATGACCCCAACAACTCGTATGAAAGTGGAAAATTCTAAGGAAAACCAATCTCCTAGTGGTAACAGGGTAGCTTTAGCTTGGTATGACAACCCGAGATCTAGCTTCTTAAAAATGAGGTAGTACAAGGGGGGAAATAAGTAATTACAGATTTCATAAAGGGGATCTTGTAGTTGGAAAACCAGAACTCCCGAGAGTAGACATCGACATGAAAGGAACCTGTTTTCCAATTCCAATTCAAAAGGGGGAAAGCATTAACAGAAAAAAACAACATCAAGGAGATAAGAAGTCATATAAAATCTATGATTCTTGGGTTTAGGTACCTATTTGATTGATTGTAGGAATCAAAGTATGTTGGCTAAATAGATATGCGCCCAAATGAAAATTTGCCATGTCTTCGATATATGCTAAACCAGAGGCATCCATTGCAATTGAAAATGTGCAACATTATCCTCCCCATATAGGTCATAGACCATTGTTATCAAAAACCTATACGGTCAGCTAAAATACCGCATAGGGTATATCCTATTTGACTTCTCCATGAATCCTCTGCTTCCTACTGCCCAATATTTGATCATCTTAACAAGGTTTGGAGTCTCATCAACAAAATTTCCCATGAAATCCTTATTAAATATTAATCTAGGTATTTAAACTTAAACATCAAATGTAAATATTGAGGCTTGAGGGAGGCAATGAAATCCCCCTCTTCATCGAGTATCTCTCCCGGTCTCGGGTCTGTATGATAAAAAATCCATTTGGCCATGTCATTATAAGGAATTATAGTTGGTGGGGTTGCAATGTCAAATGTACAACTTTTCCTTATATTATTGTAGACATTTGATTTGTCATCATCTACGGGATAATTTCCCATAGAGAAAATATGACACGTCTCATCCAAGTGGGATCCCCTTCAAAGCCAGTTGTGGAGCTTGTATCCGACAGGTTCAATCCTTCATATGGAGCTGGTTGAGGAATCTCATATGCATCCTTCTGTTCGAGGGCTTTACATGTTGATATTGTTGACATCTCAAAATCACAGAATATTAGAGTAAGTGATCAGATGAAATTGAAGCAGAGAGTTATTGCAAACAATAATAACAATAAAAATGAACTAACATCTTTCAAATCTTTGAATATATCCTTCTTAAATTTAAGAGCATTGATGTCATCATGACTACTTTCCATTTATGGCCAAATTCAAATTTCACGTGATGGATTAATGACGATTAGCCATAAAGGTGATGGACATATTCGTTTAGATCTACCAGGGCTCTTTTAAAATTCATTACCAATGGAAATACTATATGCATTTATAGCACAATCATGAGAAGGGATTTGAAATAAGCAAACTTTAATAGCATAAAGGTACACTACTCAACGAGTGGCATTTTTCAAGGAAAGCACCGATGTGGGCACGATGATGCAGATCTAGCAATCACAATTAGGGTATGCAAGAAATGAAAGTTTTTTTAGGCTGATTGTAAAGGAACGTAGTGCATGACACTAGGGTTAGGTCATGGTTAGGTATTCAACAGATAATCTTGGCACTTAAGTCCTCATTTCCATTTTGGCACACCTCATGACCGAGGTATTTGGTGAATCTATCGACGATGGAATGAAGTGGTTGAGAATGCAATGTCCTAAAATTAACTTCTCGTAGAGAAGTCCACAATGCACATCGACATTGCATAATCAACTCAAAATACAATGCTTCACTTGGGAGGTGCTGATGTAAAAGACTATGCTGCAGGTTTTTCCCGTGGCAATAGACAAGGAGGTTCTTCAAATTACACTAGCAAACTCCAACCACAATGGGATTTTCTCACGGAGACTAAAATAGAATATGATTCATGTAATCCCGTGACCAAAGGTTTGTGGTTCCTTAAAACATAATTCTCTCAATATATCTTGCTTTCAAGGGTCTCCTCCAAAATGTAATAACCTACTATGAGTATTTTATGCATTGTGGTGTCTCCTCCAAGATGTGCTCCAATTGGTCCATCATGTAGTTCTACAAGTACTTTATCCGCTTCTTATCTTTCAAGACATCTCAATAATATGTCCTCGTAGTTTCATCTAAATAATATGTTGTTGATCAATTGGTACTGTGTTAGTTTTTCAGAATTTACTTCAATCTGATCTAGGATCTTAACTAAGAGAACAACATGTACATCATATCAATCATGGACACAATAATGCAAGCACACAAGAGACACAGAGTTTCACCGGGGAAAAACAAGAAGGTGAAAAACCCTGCAACTTCCTCATAGATAGATAGAGCCATGATACAAAACCCAAGCATAAGAGATATACTCCTAGCAGCAACTTCTCCTCCTCCAATAGTGCGCCACTCTCCAATGAGTGTATGAGTGAGAAAGTGAATGATCAAATAAAGTGTCTCCCGCACTCTATTTATACTTGACTTGACTTGCCTAATAACCTTTACTAGGTTGGCCTCAACTTAACCACATAGCATAATGCTGACAGGGTCGACCCCCAATAGGGTGGTCGAATAACCCTTTAACCCACATGACTTATACAGGGCTGACCCCATCAAGGTGGTCTAATAACCCATCAAGTATAAGTTACGACACTTACAATATAAATGACGACACTTCCGTATAGAGGAATAATAACATCTCTATAGGAATACAATATACATATATGTGAAATACATTCCAAAGTTACAATTACATCAACAATCCCTCTTAACTAGGAAGGTATTTCTCGACACAGATCTGCTAGCACAAGTCTTCTTCTCTGGATCAACGTCACTGAATCATCGTCATCGCCATTGTTGCTGCTATCTTAATCAATCTCCGATCTACTCATCATAGGAAGTTCTACAGAGCTATCCCTTTTTCATGTTGGATGTAGGCCCACCACCTGCAGGTCTTCATCATCACTGGCCATACTGTGGAACCTCGGACTGATTATGTGCGTCAACAAAACCTAGCGTAGACTATAGGTTCTTTTACATGTTGACCTTCACAAAACCTACTCAGAGCATCCCAGGATGTTACGAGCACACCGCTCTACCTATCTGGATCTCGATAGAGCATCCCAGGCTATTACGAGCACACTGCTCTACATGTATGGATTTTAAAGGATCTTTTCTATGTGAACTTTTGCAAAACCTACTCAAATCATCCCAGGATGTTATGAGCACACCGCTCTACCTGTCTGGATCTCGATAGAGCATCCCAAGCTGTTACAAGCACACCGCTTTACCTGTCTGGATTTTAAAGGATCTTTTCTATGCAAAACTGTAGCAAAACCTACTCAAAACATCCTAGGATGTTATGAGCACACTGCTCTACCTATCTGGATCTCGATAGAGCATCCCAGGCTGTTACGAGCACACCGCTCTGCCAGTCTGGATTTTAAAGGACCTTTTCTATGCTACCTGCACAGCTTGTCCATGGCCAGAGAGTATCAACTTGATACTCAACATACATCATCCTGATGTATACATGATCAACCCGATCATAATCATTGCATCGTCCTGATGCATGTCATATGGAGCAACATCCTGAAGCTCGTCATCTACGATCATCCTGATCATCATCATAGTATCATCCTGACGCATGTCATCTGGAGCAACATCTTGAAGCTTATCATCTGTGATCATCCTAATCATCATCATAGCATCATCCTGATGCATGTCATATGGAGAAACTTCCTGAAGCTCTTCATCTATGATCATCCTTGTCATCATCATAGCATCATCCTGATGCATGTCATCCAGAGCATCATCCTGATACTCATCATCCATGATCAACCTGATCATACCATGCATCCAACTGATGCATACAATGTATCTGCCTAATACATATCATCATACATGATTCACCTGATCATACAATGTATCCACCTGATACATATCATCATACATGATCCTCCTTATAACATCCCCCTCCATCAATCCAATGCAAGGAAGGAAAAGTTAACCAAACTACCAGGCTTATTGGCAAAACTCAGACCCAGTCAATTTCTTTAGAAATGCATGGTTAAATAAAACTTGTGCATACCTATTCATACTCAACAAGCACAATGGAATTAATCACTATGTATGCACACAGTTTCATCATGCAATTAGCATGTAAACATCAGTCATTAATTAAGACATTGCAGAACATGGAATTAATACAACTCAATTAGTAAACACAGCAGAATAACCATATTGACACACACACGGACTGGAATGCATCAACATATTTCTTCCAGGCATAATGATGAAACAGTCATACAATAATCAATCTAATTCTCATGCTATGCACAGGCTTCATGCCAACTAGTTTGAGATAATCATTTCATTCAATTTACATGAATAATTAAACCTGCAGAACATAACACATAAGGATCATAATTTAAACCACAGAGACTACTTATCTTTGAGATGAAGCTGTCCAACAACTGGCTATGTGAGAGAAATGTTCCACCCAACCATATATCTCTATACAGCCTCTATTCTTTTAGCTGAGAGATCACCCACGAGCTGGGCTGTGCATCCACTAAGGAGGAACTAGACAGACTCACTCACAGCCATGGGTTCACTCAAATGGTCATGCTAAGCTAGCACATAGATGGGTTTATCAAGCATGCAGATAGAAGAGGAGGAGGGTGCTAAGCTAATGAACTCAACCACAAAGCTACAAAAATCTCAGGCTAAATCCAAGCAATCCAATCCTCTGTTCCAACATCCACACTTGGACTTCTCACCATTCTGTCAATGAATAACTCAAACCCGTCACTGGTTTTCTGGGCTGCAAAAACTGGGTTTTTCTATGGATTTCGGGGTAGCCAATACTCCCAATTTCACCCAAAGGTTCATATATATGGATTCCCCCATTGGTTTTCACTGTCCAATACCAAATCTGGGCATTTTTTGCTCTTCAAAACGTGGGTTCTTGCACAGTTGCGATTTTTGGTTTTTCTCACTGTTGGGAATTCGTTTTTGGATGGAAAATGATGCTGGTAACTTCCACAATGGAATGGGGATGAGGAAGAAGCAATACCCATGAGGTAGAGTGACTTGTGGTACAAGAAGACAAATCTCACACTCTGCCATACGAATTTCTGGGTTGCCCATGCTCCATTAAAGCCATGGACTATTTTCTTCAACCACTTCTTTACAACAGAATTAAATGTCAGCAAGGAAAGTCAAATGGGTTCTCAAGGTGACATATGGCAGCTTATGGTTCAATCCCACAGCCCCCTCACCACTCCCTGGTGGATACACATGGCCCCTTCTCATCCGTTGCCTCCATAGTCAGTTTTGGTATTTTATTGCTTGATGTTTATTTACATCATTTTTACAATGTTCCATGGCTAAATAGCACATGGGTAACATAATATCCAATGCTTTTCCATTTTAAATAAAATACAAACATACACTAGCGGGGCCTTGGCCTTGAGCTCCATGCTAGGTAAACATACATCACATGTATACAATATTTACATTGAAAACCAATATATCCTAAGGGTCAAAATGGGGTGTTACAATCCCCTCCCACTTAGAATAACACCATCCTCGGTGTTCCAAGACTTAGGAATACATATACAATTTATGCATCCAAAATTTTCAAAGTTTTTGGAAATATGCCCTGCATTCTAGCCTTTACTTTGAACTTTCAGGACCAAGTCCCTTGGCTTCCACGAGCTTCTCCTACTGGTTCTGATTTTTCATCCCATCCACAAGTCTGAAAAATTTAGGGCTGCTACCCTCTTAGTGTTCCCTTGTTGGGTAGTTGAGGAGGCAATGATGTCCTCCACATTTCCAACATTTCACTGGTTGCTTCATCTTTACCTGCTCAATTCCCTTTAAGTCGTCATGCCTGGAACATTTCTTAATGGACCGATTGGACGAATGCCTCCTCATTGATCCACTTTCCTTTCCCTTACCGATTACTCTCATAATGCTTTTTACCTCTTTTTGCAGGAAAATAGAGTTCTGCAAAACCTTGTGGTTCATCTCATTCTGTCTCTTCTGTATCTTGAGCATCTCTCCAAGATTTTCTTGGGTCTTGTAAATTGTTTGAAGAAGACTTTCAGCCAATTCCAACAGACTATGGTCTGCTGTCATGGTCACTGTGCACAGCTGGTTCTCACTTTGCTCACAAACAGTACTTGCTTGTAATAGCTGCAACCAATGGATTTAATTTTCACCTGTGAAATTCATCATTACACATCTTGTTAGGCCAAGCATAACCTAAACATTAAAAATCAGTCAATTCTTTTTCCCCAATTGACATGGAGAGCCCATGCTCCATTCATGAGACTTTCACACTTTCCATGCTTTCCCAACATACACATGAATTCTTTCATGTTCATCCATTCACAAGAAATTAACCACTTCGGCATTCACAATTTATTTCAAACAAATAAACACACTCTACTTTCAGCCATACATGCATTCAACAATTTTCTGTGTTTATAAATGCATCAATAAAAAGGAAAGAGAGAGCAGTAAGAGTTTTCTTCTCTTAGTCTTGTTCCATTCTAGAACCCACACCACCACGGTGGTTTTCATGCTCCTAGTCTCTTTCACCTCAACGTGAATGCTTGACCCACCCTTCTTGGCTATTACACTTAATGTCTATGGTCTATTTTAGACCTCTCAACCATGGAGTCCCTCCACATGGTTTGTCTACAACTCTTGGCTGCTAGGACTCACACAGTCCCACTAGCCCCTTCTTCCATTACTGCTCATGCTGAGCTCTGTAGAATGGTTACATGTCCACACGCATCCTTAATATGATTTCATAGTCATTGCTTCCAACAATACCTACACTCAAACATTGAATTAATTCACATGTTTAGTTTATTTTCATAGGAAATCATAACCAAATCATATACACATGTATATTCATAAGCAAGAAATTACAAGATAACCAAATACTTATCTGCATTGGATGTCTTCACTTTATTCCATATGGTCATTCTTTGCTTTACAAGCCTTGGAATCGCTTATGGATTTGGGTGTTTGGCCAGTGCACAGGCTGCCCCTCAATCATCAAATAATATTGTATGTTTGGCAAGCACACAGGCTGCTTCACAACATCAAATAATCTTGTATGTTTGGCTAGCACGCAGGCTGCTCCAATCATCAAATAATCTTGTATGTTTGGCCAGCACGCAGGCTGCTCCAATCACCAAATAATCTTGTATGTTTGGCCAGCATGCAGGCTGCTCCAATCACCAAATAATCTTGTATGTTTGGCCAACACGTAGGCTGCTCCAATCATCAAATAATCTATGCCCCACCAGTCACTCTCTGGATTTACCAAGCAATTTATAGTTCTTTCAGGGCCCTTGCTTCCTGTATGACCAAGGTTTCCAACAAAGAAACAATAGTGCATCAGCTTAACTGTTACAAGACTTATTCTTGAAATCTTCATTATTCCAAACAAGAATAAATGAAATTGAATACTTATCTGTATTGTGCATTTTCTCTCTAGTCCACAGGGTCCTGCTTTTACTTTATAAGCCTTGGGATCCTCCTGCGGACTGGGATGTTTGGCCAGCACGCGTGCTGCTCCAAAACATCAAATAATTAATGTCCAACTAGTACACCTTCACTATGACCATTTCTAGGTCAAGGCTCTACTATGGAGCCATAAGCATATAACAGCCTTTTCATCGACACCTTTACTACCCTTCATCAAAATACCCACAACCTCCATAACATCCTTTCATACACATTAACCCTTCCACCACAACCCCTCACAACAACCATTTTCTTTGTTCTTTTAGTGTATACCACCAAATTGTATCTGTTTAAGGTGACAACGCAAGTAGTATAGGCAAACTTGTCAGTGCTGTTATTCATGAATTATAACCATAATTCATAGCATTCACTATCAAGTATTGAAACACAAGGAATGTGTCCATTCCTTTAGGGCATAATCAATATTGGCACCCCTAACATAACTCATCATCAGAAAGGCGTGCACTCCTTACTGATGGGAGCTATGCAAGTTCTAATCATACTTCAAGCAGTCTGAATAATGTACATAAATAAAGTATGTTCTGCATAGTAATTCTAACAATTAGACTTGCACACATATATGTATATATCAGTCAAGGTTTACAGAACACTTATCCATTTGCAGGTGTAGTTCTTTCTTGATTAATGAGGAATGGGGGCTTCTTCTCTGAGTTGATAGTCCCTTTGTTTTCCATCCCAATTCCTTTTGATGTTACATAACCCCCATATGTCTTACTGACATAATCTTTATCATCTCACTCATATTGTTTACCAATCATGCAATGCAAATGAGACATTAATAATGTCTAATGGTGTTTCACCCGAAACCCATTTCCAAATCATGGAATCTCTTCCCACGAAGTTTGGCTTCTACAGGCCCTCTCTCATGGTCTTACTGCAATGTGTCTTCCTGGCACACTTATTAAATAGCCAAACAATCAGCAACGTTTAACATTACAATTCAATTCTGATTGTTCCATAACCAATCCATGGTACTAATAATTAAATTCAATATGAATTAGCAACTCTGTCTACTACAGAAATTGATTTCCTTAGCCATGAGGCTATCCTCATATTGCTTGGCTCTTGTAAGTGGTATCATTATGTCCATTATGGATTTATGTTTGCTGCCATACATGGGCATCCACCTACAACATGTCCTCTTGACACAAGTTTACATAAGCCGAACAGTCATTAGCAATTATAAGCAAAATTTCAAATCTGAAAATTTACAAATCTGAGATTTACAATTCTTCTTTCTAACAGAGCTTAGATTTCTCAACCATGAGATTCCTTCTCATAAGCTCTAAATCGAATTTTCAAATCTGCTCCTTACAGAAGTTAGATTTGCAACCATGATATTATTCTCATAAACTTAAGTGAGAATATTTTCAGATTTGTTTCATGCATAAGTCAAATTTCACACCCACGAAAATCTTCTCATAACCTTTGGCTTTTGCACATGGTAGATTTCAGCCTTCATCGTGGACTTACCCACATTGCCATGCCCAGAACAATCTACCAGAAATCTGAAACTTCAATAAGACAAACACTTGTAAGTCTCATTGCATATAATATTTCATTGCTGCAACAGTCACTGAAGCATTTCCAGAATTATAACATTCCATAATTCAAACACTTCTAGATGTTAACATATCAATATCACCAAACTCATTTATTTCACGTAAATCATTATCACACTAAAATTGCAGGGTACAATCACATTATTTATGCAACTTTGTCCTTCCAATAGAGCACTCTGGGAGCCTGTCAATCATGACTACCTTCATGCAATTCTTCCCCTGCATTCATAGCAAATCATGAAATGATCCCAGAATTATCATTAATTCATCATTTCATCTATTGTTCAATTGTAATGAAACATATACATATATCGCAATCATGCATGCACACAATACAACTCCTCAGGTGTAACTACCCACATGCAAGCATACTCAAAACATTTACTCAAGTTTTTCATATGCATTCACTCAATGCCACCTTGCATTGGTTCATGAATGTTCTACATTCAAACATATTATGACTTAATCATGACTATCTCGTATAATATACATTACCATAATCAGGACCACCCGTCCTCACTTGCTCTGGTTGTTAAACTCACAATTGACATACTCAAATGGCATGATATAATTTCATATGAATGCATTGAGATTTCTAAGCAATTATAGGGTGTAAGGATCATTGCCTTCACTTACCCACACCTCACCATACTCGGTAGGTTAACATTCCCATTCGGGCACTCAATACCACATGCAAACCAAATCAACATAGTTCAAACATAGTCGAAGGGATCTTACCAAATTCTCTTTCAACATTCATGCAATTATGCATCAATAACCATTACCTGCATAGTTTTCATTAACGTCACTTGATGTTACCTGATCGGTTGGCCTCTTACCAAGTCTACACAGTCATTTGCCAACCACATGATCACAGATTTGTTGCACCATCCTTTCTTCATAAGGTTGTTCGCTTTATGCAACAACATCATCATCTTTAGCCATGCTTCTGTTGTCTTTGGTCCTACAACCAAAACCAATCACCGACGGTGATTATCAACCACAATATTTATCATTAGTGGTTCATTGCATATGTGAAATCTCACTACTTTTACCAATATGTAATGTCATATGCATGCAAAACATATACTTATGCACTGTGCAATGTTTATTAATATGTCAATCAATGCATCTTCATGCCACTCATCTAATCTCTTACATTTTCAACATTCTCATGCCATAATTTTATACGCATAAAGCTTATAAAATATAAATGCAGTTAGCAAGATAGGGGTTAAGGAATTCTCCCTTTCCAATCCCTCATCTTTGCATGAACTTCATCTTCCACATCATAGTTGGTTCGATTTCATGGCATGCTACTTCCAGGCATGCAATTCTAGAATCTGCCCATATTGGCAACAATTTGCCAAACAACCACTAACACATTTCTGCTCCAATTATCTATGATGCATGATAACTCCATTCGAATTATGATTATGTGCCATTATTCCCTGCTGGACAAGCTTTCCAATGCCTGTCTCCTTACTCCATTCCGACATCGGGTGTGGAAACTACATCACTTCAAAAGTGACAACTTTCACCCCAATTCTGCACATTTTACACAGTTGTATTTGGTCCGGAATGCAACTTCAGCCACTTGTGGAAGAAAATCTATGAAGAATCACGAAAAAATTTCTATCGGGTGAAGTTAGCACATATAACAAGGAACGCTCAACATCTCGTGTATCTCTGTTCCAATGCACCATTCATCTTCTATGAATTTATGGGTTTTACTACTTCTCACTTTTCACTTTTTCCCCAAAATCTCAAAATTTGGCCGAAAATGGCTAACTCCCAAACTATGCATTTCTGGAAAATATTTGTCTAACGGAAACTGTCCGTCTTAATGAGAATATGAAATGTCTAGTTCAATAGAATTTTTGATTCCAACATCTAGGGTCACTTTTACTATCCACAAGCTTTTCAAAATCCTGAAAAAGTGGCCCGGAACAGTGCTTTTTGGCTTTCTGATTCACCCTGACTCCACATCCTTTGGAGTTCGGCTCCAAGATTCCAAACTTAAAACTGTGCCTGCTCCATGGTTGCGCCATATCGATTTAAGCCAAAACCGACCTTCCGTCGAGCCTCGGGATACCCTTTTGCAAAAGTCACTATTCCCCATTTTCTGTCAAATTGGAGCATACTGGGTTCAGAGCTCTCTCTAGTTTTTTTTTTTTCTTCCACTCCTCCCATCGCTGGTCGCAACTCAAATTCTGCGACCATCACCGGATTTGACCTTAACTTCCCCACCGCAGTGCAAGTTTTATCTTTAACTTCGCCGCCGCGCACCGCGCCTAGTGCAAAATTTCAAAAAGACGCTTAGATTTTTTTTTTTTTTTTCTTCCGCTCCTCCCATCGCTAGTCACGGCTCAACTTCTAGGTTCATCGTCAGATTTGACCTTAACTTCCCCGTCGTAGCACAAGTTTTATCTTTAACTCCGCCGCCGCACACCACACCTGGCACAAAATTTCAAAAAGACACTTAGAAATTTTTTTATTTTTATTTTTTTGAATCTCTCTTCCCTTTTAGCGTAGCATTATTGCTAATTTTGGCGCCGTGCGCATAGAGTTATGCTAAACTTTGCCGCTGCGCACGTCGCAAAAATTATCGTTGATTCTGCCGCCGCAGCGCGTTGCAAAAATTAACGCCAATTCTGCCGCCGCAGTGCGTCGCAAAACTTAGTGCTAACTCTATCACCAGTGCCGCGCAAAACTTAGCGCTAACTCTGCTGCCAGTGCCACGCAAAACTTAGCGCTAACTCTGCCACCAGCACCGCACGAAACTTAGCGCTAACTCTACCGCCAGTGCAGCGCAGACATTAACGCTAACTTTGCCACCAGCGCAGCGCATAAATTAACATTAACTCTGCCACCAGCTCAGCGCAGAAATTAACGCTAAAATCACCGACAGAGCCTTTAGCAAAACTCATAAATACTTAGAAAAATTGCAAATTTTCACAGACAGTTAGAAATTTTTCTGGAATGTGCCTTTCATTCTTTACAGAGGTGAGTTACTACAGATCAAACTTGCATAAAAATAGTAAGAGAATGCCAAGAACTTACATCTCTAAAAAGGGATTTTCTTTTCATTTCAAATTCAACAATCCAACCAATGGATTCACAATTAATCTGCAAGCATCCAACAAGCATGGGCAAGGAAAACTCATGAGCATAAGGGCATAATTCGCAAGCTTTCCTCACTTCCAAAAACCATTAATCGGCCACATAAATGTTGGTTCATTGCAATTAACAAACATCATTAAGATATGGGGTTGTAACAACCAACTGTTCAGGCTTTCAATCATGAAATTAACACACAGAAACTCCTTTCTAGCCATGCTAACATTCAATTTCATGCATTCAAAACATCATGGACATCCAAGGGACAAGGATTCATAATTAATCAAGGCCTCAAGCACATGATGCGTTATCTCATATGCACAACAATTAACTACAAACAATAACCAATACACAACAACATGCCCTCTGCACAACACACAAAATCATATTTTCCTGATCTGCTATGTGGATGTTGGCCCAACAGCCGTAGTGTTGAACCTTAAGCTCTGATACCACTCTGTAACGTCTCCTTCCATCAATCTGATGCAAGGAAGGAAACGTTGACCAAACTACCGGGCTTATTGGCAAAACTCAGACCCAGTCAATTTCTTTAGAAATGCATGGTTAAATAAAACTTGTGCATACCTATTCATACTCAACAAGCATAGCGGAATTAAACACTATGTATGCACACAATTTCATCATGCAATCAACATGTAAACAACAGTCATTAATTAAGACATTGCAGAACATGGAATTGATACAACTCAATTAGTAAACACAGCAAAATAACCATATTGACACACACACGGACTGGAATGCATCAATATATTTCTTCCAGGCATAATTATGAAACCGTCATACAATAATCAATCTCATTCTCATGCTATGCACAGGCTTCATGCCAATTAGTTTGAGATAATCGTTTCATTCAATTTACATGAATAATTAGACTTGCAGAACATAACACATAAGGATCATAATTTAAACCACAGAGACTACTTATCTTTGAGATGAAGCTGTCCAACAACTGGCTATGTGAGAGCAACGTTCCACCCAAACATAGATCTCTATCCAGCCTCTATTCTTTCAACTAAAAGATCACCCCCGAGATGGGCTATGCGTCCACTAAGGAGGAACTAGACAGGCTCACTCACGGCCATGGGTTCACTCAAATGGTCATTCTAAGCCAACACACAGCTAGGTTTATCAAGCATGCAAATAGAAGAGGAGGAGGGTGCTAAGCCAATGAACTCAACCAAAAATCTACAAAAATCTCAGGCTAAATCCAAGCAATCTAATCCTTTGTTCCAACATCCACACTTGGACTTCTCACCATTCTGTCAACGAATAACTCAAATCCGTCACTGGTTTTCTGGGCTGCAAAAACTGGGTTTTTCTATGGATTTCAGGGTATCCAATACTCCCAATTTCGCCCCAAGGTTCATATCTATGGATCCGACATTGGTTTTCACTGTCCAATACCAAATCTGAGCATTTTTGGCTCTTCAAAACATAGGTTCTTTCACAGTTGCGATTTATGGTTTTTCTCATTGCTGGGAATTCGTTTTTGGATGGAAAATGATGCTGGTAACTTCCAAAATGGAATGGGGATGAGGAAGAAGCAATACCCATGAGGTAGAGTGACTTATGGTACAAGAAAACAGAGCCCATACTCTGCCATATGAATTTCTAGGCTGCCCATGCTCCATTAAAGCCATGGACTGTTTTCTTCAATCACTTCCTTACAACAGAATTAAATGTCAGCAAGGAAAGTCAAATGGATTCTCAAGGTGACATATGACAGCTTATGGTTCAATCCCACAGCCCCCTCACCACTCCCTAGTGGATACACATGGCCCCTTCTCATTCGTTGCCTCCATGGCCAGTTTTGGTATTTTATTGCTTGATGTTTATTTACATCATTTTTACAATGTTCCATGGCTAAATAGCACATGGGTAACATAATATCCAATGCTTTGCCATTTTCAATAAAATACGAACATACACTAGCAGGGCCTTGGCCTTGAGCTCCACGATAGATAAACATACATCACATGTATACAATATTTACATTGAAAACCAATATATCCTAAGGGTCAAAATGGGGTATTACGCTCCTGATCATACAATGTATCTACCTAATACATACACAAATGCATGATCCACCTGATCATACAATGTATTCACATGATCCTCCTGGTCATACAATGTATTCACATGATCCTCCTGGTCATACAATGTATCTACCTGATACATACACAAATACATGATCCACATGATCATACAATGTATCCACCTGATACATATCGTCATACATGATCTACCTAATCATACAAGTATCCACCTGATAAGTACATGATCTACCTGATCATACAATGCATCCACCTAATACATACATAAATACATGATCCACCTGATCATATCAAGCATCCAACATGATGCATATACAAATGCATGATCCAACTGATCATATCAAGTATCCAACATGATGTATATACAAATGCATGATCCAACTGATCATAACAAGCATCCAACATGATGCATATACATATACATGATCCAACTGAGCAGCAACTGGAGCATCGTCCTGATACTC
This sequence comes from Larix kaempferi, assembly GCA_027924585.1. Classification (NCBI taxonomy): domain Eukaryota; kingdom Viridiplantae; phylum Streptophyta; class Pinopsida; order Pinales; family Pinaceae; genus Larix; species Larix kaempferi. The sequence continues at coordinate 14,300,445 of BSBM01000196.1, forward strand.
ATCACACAGCGCTTATATCCACAGCCATGGGAAGGATCCTCCTCTCACCATGTTTGGAATGGCTCCTGCAAATGTGTCCATCACTTCTTCCTCGAAGTGTCGTCAATCTGAAGAACACCAAGCCTCTCTCTGAAGTACTCAAACTTCACTCTGGGTAGTGGTTTCGTCAACACATCTGCAACCTGTTCATCCATCGCAACGTACAAGAGCTTCACTGCTCCACTCTGCACCATATCCTTGATATAGTGATATTTGATCTCAATGTGCTTCGACCTATCATGAAACACTAGGTTCTCAGAAAGCTTCGCACAACTATGGTTGTCACAAAAGATACCAGTAGCATCCAACGGGAGATCAAATAACTCTGACAATAGCTTCTGGAGCCATACTGCCTCACAACTAGTCGAACAAGCTGCAACATACTCTGCGTCGGCTGTACTCAGTGCTATGCAGGACTGCTTCCTGCTAAACCAAGAGATCACACCCGATCCCATATTGAAGCAGCACCCAGATGTGCTCTTCCTATTTGCAGCACTGCCTGCCCAGTCTGAATCAACATAACCCTGCAGGTTAAACTTTTGATTCGCATCATACTTGAGCCCATAATCAACCGTACCCTTCAGGTACCTCAGAATATGGTTTACAACAACTAGGTGAACACCTCTGGGATCCGTAAGGAACCGGCTCAATGTGTTCACTTCAAAGGAAATATCTTGTCTCGTGTTCGTCAGGTACATCAAGGACCCTATCATCTGATGATAGACAGTAACATCAACTGGATCAAATGAAGCATCACACAGAAGCTTCAGGTTCGATGCCATAGGTGTGGCCATGGCCTTGCAGTCCATCATCCCAAACCTCTTCAAGATCTCTACTTCATACTTCCCTTGTCCAAGGAAGATTCCATCTGCACTCTACCACACCTCCATGCCTAGAAAGTAGTGCATCATCCCCAAGTCCTTCATATCGAACTCGGCAGCAAGCTTCCTCTTGGTATCGACAATCAAGCCATCCTCACCTGTTACAAACAGGTCATCCACATATAAAAGTAGTATCACTGCATTGTCTTCCTCAACCTTGTATTAAAGGTTGGAATCCGCTTTACTGTTGGTAAAGCCCAAAATGGATAGAAATTTGTCTATCCTACCATACCAAGTCCTAGGAGCTTGCTTCAAGCCATACAAGACTTTCTTCAACCTGCACACATATGACTCCCTGTCATGTGTCTCAAAACCAAGTGGCTGCTCCACATACACTTCCTCCTCGACTACACCATTCAAGAAAGCTGTCTTGACATCCATCTAGTGTATCCTCCATTTCATCACTGCAGCTAGGGCAAGTACTGATTTGATGGAAGTGTACCTGGCTACAGGAGTAGAAGTCTCTTCATAGTCTATTCTCTCTTTCTGGGAGAAGCCACGAGCTACAAACCTCGCTTTGTATTTCTCCATGCTACCATCTGCAGCATGCTTGATCTTATAGATCCACTTGGAAGTCACAACAAACTTCCCTTCAGGTCTTGGGACCACATCCCAAACATGATCGATTGGTACTTCTCGACCATGGCATCCTTTTACTATATCCCATATCCTGGGAACTCCAGATTCTTCAATATCTTCAATAGATAGTTTGAACTTCGTTGTTGGAACAAATGTTGTATTCCTTCTTTTGTAGGTGATGGTATATGATCTTTCCTACAAAACAAGTTAAATTGCATGATTAGAAACATCTCATAGTTTCCAGAACAAATTCTTACACATAAAAAAATATGCCATACAGTCATGCAATTATTTTATCCAATGCTTCAATACAACATTTATCCATATCTCGTAACTTTCTAGATGCCTTCCAATCTCTACCAGAACATTGTTAAGAGTGTGCACAACTCCCAACATGTCAGCAAAGAGGTTTCATTCTAGATAAGTAGCAATGGAATGTTGTACGGTGCCATAGGCCACTTACCCATCACATGCATATTAGTAGTATACTGTTCATTAATGCAATTATTATAATATGCATAATACACACCCTAAGTCTAGGAACATAAGCATATACATCATTGAGCAATATTATTTAAACAAACAAGTATGCAAGAAATGACAATTCAAATACTTATCTTTGTTTAGTTGTAGGGTGGACTCCCTCTCAATATTTACTTCCTGGATTACCTATCTTTGAGCTTATATCCATCATTGACCACTATGCATGCTTAAGTGTACACTAGCATCATCATGGTGTCGTCCTCAAGATCTCATACATAATCATACATTCATTAGTATAATCTCAATACTATCAAAACAAAATAATCTTAAACATGTATAGTCATGATCATTTCAAACACAAATAATAAGCATTAGTATTCAAGGTTTCAGGGAAGACTTCTTTTCCTCATGCATATTCTTATTTGACCATAGGACTCTTCTGGTTAGTCATATCATCAATCAATGTAAGGGACATAATATGCATAAACCCTTGATTACTTAAATAATCATTATCAATCATGCCATGTATACTTATAAAAGAGATCCTAACCCAAGGTAGGATTCTAACTTGATATAGGAAAAACATACCTGGATTAGCATGCTAGCTAGTTATGTCTAACATACCCGCATAATGTCTTATTGTTCTCTCCAATGACTTGTGCTAGTAACCTGCATATCTCATAGGTTAACCATTATAGAACCAAGTTATACATACCTCATAAGTATATCTTCTATGTAATCCATGAAAATGGATGAATCTTTGTCTTCATGTCACCATGGTCATATGTTCTTGAACTAGAACATGATTTGTCTTTCTTGATGTACCTTTCATGTTGGTGGACAACATCAACCTCATACAACACCACAATGCATTAGCACAATCATGAGTGTCAAAACCCTAATCAATGAATATCTTCTATCATGCATTCATATTTTTATTAAGGTGATACGACAAGTCTAAAATTAATCAAGATTGTACTAATCTTAATGAAGACAAACATATCATAAACTTAATCATGAACAGATTTCGAAACATACCCATAAGTCATACCTGTCAAGTTTGCTTGTAATCTTCTTATGTCAGGCCTTAACCTCATCTCCCTCTGAAACTGGAACTTCCTCACTTATGCAGGTGACCAATCCATTCTCTTCTAGGATTAATCCAATCCACTTGATTTGCAGAAACTGGATCTGGAGTTGGATTAGGGTTTGTCAGGGAAACCCTAAAAATTAAAACTTTGAATTTCAAACTTCTGAAAGGATAGAAAGATACGCCTTGATGAGCTGATCAACCTGGTATACTCAGAATTTGAAAACTGCAAAGTTTCACCCCTCAAATTTGCTTTTCAATCTTTCGGATTCACTAGGGAGGACTCTGAATTAGGGTTTGAGTTTCCCGGAGCTTCACCCAACTAAGTAGTTTGATCCAATGCTCTAAAATTTGATTTTTCCAAGGAGCTTCCAACTATGGTCACAGATTTCAAAAATTCCCATTTTTGCAGAAGCCCTAATTTTTCACCTTTTTTATCAAACTCCCAAACTATGGTTTGATCAAGTCCGGCCTCTTCCCAACCAAAAAATTCGATCTTGGTCTCTAAATTTCGATTTTGATGAGGAGAATCTAGAGGTGGTCTCCGATTACAAAAATTCCAACATTCTCTGAAACCCTAAATTCCCGTAGCCATGAATGAAGGTGCTCAAAATCCAATTTTGTTTTGCCAGAAATATGCACCTGATTTTTTCTGGTGTAACTCCAAAATTTCAGATCTACAGGGTCTGGAATTTCTGCTTGTGGTAACCTAACCTGTTATATTTCTAACCCTAAAGGTCTAACCTCAAATGGATTCTCTGAAAGAGAGTTATTCCAAGTGTCGCAATGTGACCTGTTTATGGGATAAAACAGGAGAGATAACTTGTACGGAATTCCACGTGTCACTAGTTCAATTTCGGCCTCTAAAAATAGGACATGTGAAATTACAGTCTGTGCCCTACTCGCCACTTTTTACGAAATTTCATTTGGAGCTTCTTAGCCCAAGTTGTGACCTTTTTTCCTAGGTCACCTGTTTATGACTGAGATATGGAAGAGGCAGAAACCCTATATTGTACAGATCATAAATATGAAAGTACAATGCATTAGAGGCTCTCCTTCGGACACAAGGTACATGGGGATCTTATCTTCGACTTGTAATATTTTTAATCCTGAAACTTTTCCAAAATGAATTTATAGCGAAAGTGCTACGATGACTGGTTTTTGCTATATCAAGCCCTAACTTCGCAAGTGCAACAAGTGTCATAAATGCCATACCATGCCTTCTTTCAGGCTAGCTCTGATACCATGTCAGTTTTTCATAATTTACTTCAATCTGATCTAGGATCTTAACTGAGATAACAACATGTACAGCATATCTACAGCATATCAATCATGGACACAATAATGCAAGCACACAAGAGACACAGAGTTTCACCGGGGAAAACCAAGAAGGTGAAAAACTCCGCAGCTTCCTCAAAGATAGATATAGCCATGATACAAAACCCAAGCATAAGAGATATACTCCCAGCAGCAGCTTCTTGTCATGTCCCAAATTTGGTATTGGGTCACAATGGCCTAATCACATTGGTCCTATTCATTAGAGTTTGTCAAATTGATGCTAAAGGTCAAATAATTGCCAAGGAGGAAAATTACTAGTTTCCTAGGTTTGGGGTGGAAGCTTTGGGATTTGGAATAATGGGGATAATAAATGATGTTTGAACATTAGAATGGCATAAATATTTAATAAAGGAGCTAAATAAATATATACAAGTGAAAATCAAAGTGGCATTTCATCATGAAGACACATGGAGGAAGTGGGACCCACATATGGCTAGATTTCCCCACTACACTTGGCATCATTCTCTCACCAATTCGAATTCAAGGTGAATGGTAACATACTTGGGGGAGTCCAAAAGGTATTATTCATTGCATGACTCATCCAAGGTCGAAATATAGAGGAAGAGTAACTCCCATGGAAGAGGAAGAGGCAATTTGGAGCTAGTGAGACACTTGGGCTAGATTCCCTAGCTCTATGACAACAATGATGAAGATGCTATGACACCTATGACACAAATCAGACCTGAACGCTGACATATGACATATATGACATGTCAGGGCTAAAAATAGACTCCAAGAGGGCGCTCAAGGGTGTTAGGGCAGCTAAGATGCTTCCACATGTGATTTGGTGGAAGTGGGAGACTAGGAATTGTTGTACAAGTGGCGTTCTTTGGAATCTCTTCCCAACTTGAGTTGGCATGAGTCTCTTGGAAGGAATTCGACCCATGGAGGCCATTAGAACTTTATAAATGTCAATAACAAAGAATGAAACCAGCTTTTGATCATTTGTAGAATTTGCAATTGCATTTGTGAAGAGGGAGAGCTAGTGGATGACTAGTTTCTTGCCTTAGCCAATTTCGAGGGTGAAAGATTCCCATCCAAGTTGGTAATTGGAAAGGCCATTCAGACCTTTCATTTGGAGCTTTAATGGAGTCTTTATTTTCAGGTGTAAGCTACAGGGCAGCTCATGGTTTCTTCTATTGCATCTCACTCCTTCAACCATTTCCAGTTTTGATGGCATATTCTTGATCCTTGAGGGAGGGCGTTTTTGGTGAGCTATTGTACTCTTTGGGGAAGCTTTTAATGCCCAATTTCATTTTTAATATGAAGTAAATACTCTGTTCTTCATCTCCAAAAAGTTTCAGGTCGAAATTCCAAGTAGAAATGTATAAATCTCATTTTTAATGGAAGAACAATGCCATTTCCCCACTACCTTGTTGTGAACCAATGTATTGATGATGATTTCGAATGAATGGATGATTATCTGATATATTTGTGATCAATATACTGCCATTGATGTCTTATACAAGTTTCATGTACTGTACTTGAGCATTTGAAGCATTTTTACTCAGTTTAGTTGTATTGGGAGGTGAAATAGTGCCATTTCCCCAAGGGTTGAATTGGGGATTTTTGCAGTTGAATGGGAGAGGGTGAGAACAGTTGTAATAAACCATTAATGGTGCATATGAGACTTTAATAAAATAATTAACACATTACATACCTCTGTTCATAAATTTGAGTGTGTTTCGAGGCATTTGGGAAGCCATTTTCAGTACTTACCCCAGGGGGATTTGAACCCCAAATCACTAGTAAAATTGCATAATTGGTCCAGAATATAAAGAGAGTTTACAGAGGTATTTTGGTGGACATATGTCATCCATAAACATCATATTCTAGTTCTAATATCATTCATACACCTTCCTTGAAGATTTGAAGGCATTTGGAGTCAATTTGCGACCTAGAGGCCAATACTAGTCAAAGGAAAATTACTAGTAAAGTTACCTAGATTGATCAGAATTGAAAGAGGATTTGCAGAAATATTTTAAAGGTCCAAAGGCATCCCTAAAACACATATTTATGTTCTAATATCATTCATACACCTTCTCAGAAGATTTGGGATCATTTGGGGCAAATTTGGGACCTAGAGATCAAAACTAGTCAAAGGTCGAACTAGGGAAAAAAAGTGGAAAATTGCAATTTTAATAAAATTCCTAACAAGGGACATTACACTTCTCCTCCTCCAATAGTGCGCCACTCTCCAATGAGTGTATGAGTGAGAAAGTGAATGATCAAATAGAGTGCCCCCTGCACTCTATTTATACTTTACTTGACTTGCCTAATAACCTTTACTAGGTCGGCCTCAACTTAACCACATAGCATAATGCTGACAGGGTCGACCCCCAATAGGGTGGTCTAATAACCCTTTAACCCACATGACTTATACAGGGCCGACCCCATCAAGGTGGTCTAATAACCCATCAAGTATAAGTTACGACACTTCCGTATAGAGGAAAAATAACATCTCTATAGGAATACAATATACATATATGTGAAATGCATTCTGAAGTTACAATTACATCAACACTGTGCAAACCTTAACCTGAGACACTTATGAGGTTCCAAGTACTCCAGGTTATTTCCATGAGTGAGAAAATGTTTCAGTTCAAAATACCAAGAGTTGATGGGTGTAGGGATATATAAGACTTATGTATGTAGCATGGTTTCTTCCTCATCCCATTCATCTTCATGGTTTGTGTCTTGTGCTTCGATGGCCAGTTTGCACAACCCTTTTACTTTAACTATCTTTGCGAGTTTGATAGCTAAATCATACTCCTGGAGAATAGTAATCCAATGAGCTCATTTATCACCAAGGTATTTTTGAACTAGCAGATTCCTCACTACGGGATATGGGACTATTACCTTGGTTCAATATTTAAGCAAGTAAGGTCGAGAATGTTTAACATCTTTAAAAACATCATAAGCATGTTTATCAAATTGAAGGTATTTCAGCCCAGCTCCTTGAAAACTTTATCTCATGAAAGCGATATGCCCTTCTTTCTGCTCCAGGTCCTTTTGGGTAAGTACGACTGTGTATAAATTCTAAGATGCAAAGGTGTATATTATGAAATATTTGGACAAATCTAGTCTTGCCAAAGTAGGTGCTTCAACAATTGCTTTCTCAATTTGCGAAAAATATTCTTTTTTCATGGTACTCCATTTGAATCTCACATCCCTTTTAATCATATTTTGCATAGGCCTGGCCATTTCAAATAAACTGGGAACAAACATGCACACAAAATTGATCTTTCCGAGGAGAGATTGCATAGATTTCTTGTTGTGAGGAGGGGAAACCAACGCAATGGCCTTAGTCTTTTTGAGATCGATCCTTATCACTAATTGGGACACAATAAATCCTAGTAGCTCCTACATTCTACATGTGGAGAAAAATCCCGTGAGACTTACTCCCGCATTGACTCCCGTGAGACTTACTCTTATGAGACTTACTCCCGCATTGACTCCCATGAGACTTACTTCCGCATTGACTCCCATGAGACTTACTCCCATAAGACTTACTCCCGCATTGACTTATTTATTTTTCATTATGTTGTCTACATGCGAAGAAAAATCCCACGAGACTTACTCCTGCATTGACTCACTTCTTCCATACTCCACATTATGTATGTGAAGAAAACATCCCACGAGATTTACTTCGGCATTGATCCATTTCTTCCACACTCTGTGTTTTGCATGTGGAGAAAACTCCTGTTAGACTTATGACCACATTGACTCTCCTTTTGCACTCTGCATTCCACATGCAGATAAAACCTCCCATGAGACTTACTCATGCATTGAGTCATTTCTTCCATACTCTGGATTCCTCATGCATTTAAAACCTCCCACATGACATGCTTGTGGTGTTGTAGAAGAATCACTTAGTCCCTCTTACATGGATTCCACCCACATAGCTGACCTTTGTAAGGTGATTTCACCTGTACACTCATTATTCTATGTGGTTGATCCACATCATCACCCCTTGTCCATGTGGCACTTATGAGGCCCACCCCAAATTTTCCAAATTTTCAAATTTTCATAAATATGTAAAATTTCAATTTCAGAATAGGGGATTATTATGAAATTACACCTAATATTTCATCCATTCTAGAAATATCTCTATCACCTAACATAATCGAAAATTTTCACTGATAACTCTACAATTTCAAAAAAATCCCCAATTTTTTTTAAACCAATCTACCATTCCTACTAGTATACCACTAGATCTAACTCATGGCTTTATTAAAATACTCTCTAACAATTAAAACCACATATTTTCATAGAATCATTTTGTCAACATTTCCTATGCAACTCTGATTTCTTCCTATAACTTGGGATTCTGACCCATACAACTCCAATGCCTACAACCAAGAGCTCTGATACGACTATGTGACGTCGCCATTCATCATTTTGACCATAGGTGGGGATATTTATGAATTCCATGCTTATAATTTTTTCCTTATGGGTCCTAACACAAATTTATGAATAAGAAATGTAAATACAAATGAATAATTATAAAATGCGGTGGAAATACAACTCTATCCACACATATAGTATGCATAAACAAGCATAGTTATCACTGGAATAAAATACAATCATTCCACATTCATATACAAAGAGAATACTTATCATTTAACAAAGAAGATCGAAGCAATTGAATGTGTAAAAGCGATTTTCCATTGAATCGTAGGTATTGGTTGTAGATGCCACCCCAAGCTGAGCTATGAGGCCACCAAGGAAAAGGGAACACCTACAAGCCTCTCTCTCTTAGCCCAAAACACATTTTCTCTCATGCTTAGACAAACTACTCATCATTGTGCAATTACAGGGATCTCACTTAGCCATCCCAACCATGACACTCTTGTCTACTACCCCACACAACACAAAGAAGGCATTTTCCTTCATTGCTCCACAGTTCCCTTTAGAAATCCAACCCTTACAATGCCTACTAATGTGTGCCAAAAGAGTCCTATATGTTGTATGCTATTGGAGAATATTCTATAACATTAATCCATGCCTTCTCAAGCATTCAGGAATGACAAAAGCTCGGTGGGTAAAGGTTTCTATCTTTCCCAGCCTTTATGCTCACTTACGACCATTCTCTTCTCTCAATGTCTGCAATTTCCCTTTTCAATTCATATTTATGGTTATTTCAAAGTCTGCTATGGTAATGGAATGAACAACATGAGAGAAACTCTATGTAGTTTAAAAATATCCATGAGAAAATGGGTGATGGATTCTAAAGGAGATGGGAGGATGGTGAAAAAACAACTAACATAACTTCTGACCATAGAAGAAATGACTCTTACAACTATCATACAAGTATATTCATCCATGCTTCCATAACTACATGAGGAGAATTTTCCCATGAACCTCACACATGCATTCAGTTGTTGCATTTAATAGTCAAAATGAAGTAAATGAGGTCATTTAAGGCACATGTCAGCAAAATGATGAGTTTTAAGGTTGACACTTGGCAATATATAGAGGATTTAATCTCCTATAGGCCCCCTTTCCTCTTCCCCTCTAGTGGAATCATAGCCCCGCTAATGGTCTTTACACAACCATCTTGGACCATTTTATTATTTTTTCAACATAATATTTACATAGCTTTCAAGTTAGCCATGATAATCCAACCACATAGTCCATATAGAGATGTTTACTTTATATATACCTACCCTTTCACCAGTGGAGCCTTGGCCTTGAGTTGTGCACTAGGAATCCATGCTAGCATATTTACATCATTTACATAATTTGATTTAATACATTCAAAAGATCAAAACAAGGGGTATTACATAAATGTTTGGGAACTCCAAGTTTATGATAGGAGAATATTACTTTTACTCATATTTATGGTAAATACAATACCCAAGATGATGCTTTGTCAAAATACGCTTTGGTTGTGCATTAGGGAACTTGAAAGTAATGGAATTTAGAGGAGGCACACTCATATCATATTTAGAGTCATCTTTGTATTTGTTTTCTTTGTTTTGGATTTTTGGGATTATATAATGTAAATATTCTTATGTTTGAGTTCATTTGGTCTCTATATAAACATTTCAATGTATATTTGATTGAGTTCATTTGGTCTCTACATAAACACTTCAATGTATATTTGATTTCTCACTCAGAAATATCATTTTAAAGAAAATTTTCATATATATATTTTGCTTAAAAAAGTAGATGAAGTTTATAAATTGAGTCTTAGTTTCTCTTTTTATTGAAAGAGAGTTTATATTATATTTTTAACTATCAAAATTTTAATTTTAATATTATTTAAATTTTTTATTAAATTTATAAAAAATAATTTTAATATTATTTAATTTTTTTATTAAATTTATAAAAAATATCATTGTATAAATTGTATTTGTCAAAATTTATAATTTTAATAATTAATATAGAAAGCTATTGATTTTATTAAATTTATAAATTTTATAAATTAAAATTTATATAATTCTAACTTTATCAATTTTATCTAAATGTTTGATTCTCATAAATAACTATCACAACCACTTAATTTATGGGTGGTGAATTCTCTAATAGGTTACAAGTTAAGTGCTATCATTGGTGAATTTTCCAATAGACCACAAGTTAAGTGCCACCATAAGTTATGGGTTACATTCATGCATCAATCATTAATTGTTTTTTATATTATATTTTTTATCTCTCGCATTCTTCAAGTTATCTATGTGGTTGGTTATCCATTCATCAACTACGAGTTATGGGAGTTGTATAAGAGTCAACTAAAACGCCTCCAACTTGCTGAAATCCGACAGATCCCAATTTCGGCCATCTGGGTAGAACACGCAATTCCAATTATCCATTCATCACCTACCACTTATTTTATAAATTTTTTTTTTTAATAATTGTTTATTTCGAATTTTGAACAACCACGCAGTCCACTTGTCTCATCCTTGTACAATCCTAGAAAAACATAGATTGTAGTCTACCCGAAATTCTAAAATAAAAACCCCTATCAAGATAAAAAATAAAATCTATTAATTTTATTAAATTTATAAATTTGATCAATTGTTCAAACATTGTACTAATTTTTTTAGACAGAAATCTACCAATCTTACCAAATTTGTCAAATTTTGGGGGATTATATATATATTTTTTTCAACAGTGGGAACCTCTCTAAGCTTCTCTAAACTGCCCCAGTGCAGTCAAGTGAACCACACGAGCTTTTTCTGGAGTGCAGCTTGTATTACTACACCTCCCAACAAGAATCGAAACTGGACTTCCAACCCAACCATCAAACCCCAGAAACCCCAGGGCTGACTCCTGCCCTCAACCCCAATTATATACTAACACAATGACGGCAAGACGGGAGAGATACCGTGACCGATTGCTCGTCGACTCTTAGTTTGAATCATGGAAAGCAAAAGCCTTAGCAGAGCGAATGAATGACGAAACATGGCGTGAGCAGTAGGTACCCTTTTTGTGAGTTAGATCAACAGAATTAACAACCATTCTCACCCAACCGTACAATAGAATTCCAAACAAATTTGTAGTTCCCCTGCTTTATTTTTTCGTTTTGAGTTTAAACTTAAACCATTGTGGCATCAACGACAGATTATCTCATCCGTGAAGGTCGTGAATGTCTCAAGTTCGAGTCTCTTTCAGCTTGGAAATTAATTAGAAATTTGTGCATACTGAGATGTCTCAAGTTCGAATATCTTTCAGCTTGGAAATTAATTGGAAAACTGTTCTTACAGAGATTACTTGTGAATCCTGTTTGGGAGGTAATCCCATAAACAAAAATTGAGGGTAAGTGGATTCCTGCAATGAACAAGACTAGGTCGTGAGGAGAAGCCATGAAGGCCCGCCAGCATATTGTGAGGGAGGTGTTCCTCATCCTACTTTGTATTGCAGGCATCGGATTAGCATTATCGACTGTGTTGCATCGGCCTACAAATACCTACACCCCCTTCTTCCCTCTTTCCATTTCGCAGGCGCTCAACAATTTCTTTTCACGCACAGTTACTGGAGACTCTGACTCTTCAATGGGTTCTGCACAAAAATTGCGTGTGGTAATGAATTACTACTTCTTGACCTGGTCTGTTATTTCAGGACATATCAAATTCAACGCACCATGATTTTTCATCTTTTGTTATTATTGTGTACAGAAGATTTTAATGGCGCCTGCCCCAGCTCCAAGTCCTCGCCCTCCCCCTCGCCCTGAAGATGAATTAGATTTAGTTTTGGCGAAAATAGCTAACCGGAACAGGACAGTAATAATCACGGCCTTGAATTGGGCTTGGGCTGAGCCGAATACCATGATCGATCTCTTCCTCAAGAGCTTCCATGTGGGTGAAGGGACACAGGAATTGCTGAACAACCTGCTCATCGTTGCTTTGGATGGCAAGGCCTACAACCGCTGTCTCCAAATTCATTCGCACTGCTACTCTTTGAAGACAAGGGATGTTGATTTCTCTGCAGAGAAGCTGTTCATGACTGAAGATTACTTGAAGATGATGTGGAGGAGGCTGGGTTTCTTGGCAGAAATTCTGGAACGCGGTTATAGTATTATCTTTTCGGTAAGTAGTTAAAAAATTACTGGAATTTTGTATCCCTGTTTGTGGATTTTCTTTTGAGCTCTTCAATTTTAGAAGATCCGAACAGAGGCAAGACCATCTATCAAATTTTAATTTTGAAAGGCATAGTCTAATTCCAGGATAACATTGAAGATTCAAAGCCTTTCATGTGATAATTTATTTGTCATCCAACAGAGGGGTTCTTATATTTTGGACCCCAGCTTGCCAAATGGGTTTTTACCTCACTCCCACATAGCTGGTTCAAAAATTCTAATCTACACTGATTAGCTCAAGATCAAAACAAAACAATTTGAGTCATGATTTTTTTTTAACAGCATCTTCTACTGCATCAGATGGAGGGAACGAAACTTGGGTTGGGCTTCCATCCAGTCAACCTTAAGATCTCATTGCTGTCTCACACACTCAACCCCAGAGTCATGAACCTTTATACAAAATAACATTTTGTAATTGCTTTTAGTTTCAAGAAACATTGCTATTGAGATTAATTACTTTCCAAATAACTGTAAGGAAAAGTTAAACAATTTCTACTAGTGTCAATTTCTGGAATGAAACTGTGTTAAAGATTAAGAAGCTAGGGGTAAAAGCTATGAAGAAGCTTTGACAGAAGGAAATGAAGTAGTTGGCAACTTCAATTTTATCTTTCAAAGTTTTTTATGACTTTTATTTTGGAATAAAACTGTGTTAAAGATTAAGAAGCTAGGGGTAGAAGCTATGAAGAAGCTTTGACAGAAGGAAATGAAGTGGTTGGCAACTTCAATTTTATCTTTCAAAGTTTTTTTTATGACTTTTATTTTGAGAATAGGTGAAGTGTTCACTGGAAAAGTCCAACTTCTTAATCTCTAAAAACTTTTTCCAAAAATATACTACTTTTGTGATCGACCCAGTAGATTCCAAAATTCTCCTTTCTACCCTCAATACAGAGATGATCCTTGGACCTGAAGTTTCCATACTAATGGATAAACAATAATTCTTCTCAGCTGTTCATACAATTTCTGAATAGTTAGCAGTATATTTGAATGTAATTCATTTTTATCAGTTCTGCCATTCTGATAATTTTCCTGAAGCTAGCTTTAAATATCAATTAAAGTTATGTTCTTCTTCAAGTAATTGAGATTTTTTCATTGCAGTGATAAAAGAAGATATTTTGAATTATTTTACAATTTAATATGAGAAAAATGTTATACACTGTTTTGAAAATACTTAAATAATTTATTTAATAAAAATTGCAATTATTTATTTAATACATATTGTAAGAAGAGGACACAAGTGTACTTCCAAGATTTATTTTATGAACTTAGTTCCAAATTAGAAAAAACAATTATAATATATATCTATCTATATATATATCAGTTTACATGTGATAATTGAGAATAACACTTGTGGTCTATCGGCGTTCACTAAATATCTTTAGATTTGAAGGGTGTTTAAATTCTAAGAGAAATATTTCAATATTTTGTTGTTGGGTATACCATAAATTAGCACAACCATTTAACTTGTGGTAGGTGAACACCAATAGGTCACAAGTTAAATGCCATGAAAAAGTTATCTCTTACTTGTTCTCCATGCTTGGTTGTAATCACCGATTCTTCTTCATGCCTCATCTACCTGCTACTTGTTACCTTTTTTAGTTAAACGAGTTGTCTATTTGTTATTCATGCATGAGCTACCAGTTATCCATGCATCAACTACCAATTTTGTTTTATATTTCTTTTTATTATAATTGTTTATTTGGAATTTTGAAGGAGGACCATAAAATCAATCTACACTTGTCTCATCCTTTTTCAATCTAGCAAAAGCATAGATGATAGTCCACCCCAAATTCTAAGATATGTACACCTATCAATGTAACTAATAAAAATTAATACCATTATCTGATTGAAATCGGTGAAAACTTAAGTTCAAAGAACCTATATAAATATGAATATGAATGTAATTATAAAAATATTTTACACAATAAAATAAAAAATTAACACAGTACGTTTAAAAAATAATACAAAACTTATCAAGGAATATGAAACCTGGATTTTGTAGCAATTGATACCACTTATCCCAAAAAATAACTTTGCAACCTTGAAGGAATATTAAATCTGGGTCTAGATAACTTTGCAAGTTATTTCTTCAACGGTCTTTTGGGGTTTGTATATTTTGTTGGGCACAGAATATATCATTTTTTTGTTTGCAGGACGCTGACTTACTGTGGCTGCGAAATCCGTTGGCGAGGCTGGCAGAGGATGCAGACATCCAGATGACATGTGACAAATATAATGGAAACCCTTTGGATGTGAAGAATGATGCCAACACAGGGTTTGTGTACGTCCGCTCCAATGAACGAACCATCAGCTTTTACAGATACTGGTATCTCTCAAGACGCTTTTTCCCGGGCCAGAAAGATCAGGACGTGTTAAATATTCTCAAGTTGAAAAGTGGATTTGCTGGAAGGGGCATGAAATTTATTTTCCTGGACACCAAGTACTTCGGGGGATTCTGCGAGAGGAGCCTAGACTTGAACGATGTTTACACCATGCACGCAAACTGCTGCATAGGCTTGAATTCTAAGCTTATTGGATTAAGAAATGTAATCGATGACTGGGAAGAATTCAGGAACCCCACGATCAATTCGTCTCTCCCATTCTCGGAAAATGGAGACCTGCCAATGCTTGTGTGAGTTCCTGGAGGGGTTAAATTATTTGTTTTCATTCATCTTCTGTGTCAAAGCTATTGTAAATATGAGATTCATTCGTCAATTGAGTGTAGATTGGGTGGTTGGGAGGAATATCCTTGGAAGCCGACTTTCTATATAATGATTGTAAATCTGGCCATACCTTGATTCATTCTTCAGGGACTTGGTTTAATGCTCTGTTCTGGATACTTGCTAGAAGGCTGGTTGTAGCCTTGGAATATGTAGGCAGCTGATACTATTTACCTTTTATTAATAGTATGCTATTTTTTCTGTTGTGAAAAAAAACTGGTAAGTGAGACTAGTTGGTGACACTTAAAGTATAACTTTAAAAATAATTTTATATAAATCCTTTTTAAATCTAACTTAAATAATATTCAAATACTAAACTTAAGTACTAGACAGACTTATATAAAAAATACTTTACATCAAATCAAATCTCTATATTATTCATTTATAAAAAATGTTTCATACTTAAAAATCATGATAAATTCAATTAAATCTTTTATAATATTTTCTTAAACTATTGGTGATATATATTTGGTCAAATAGTAATTTCTAGTTAAAAATTTATTTTTCATTATATAAATTTCGTTTTCTAGTAACAGTGGGTTTTGATCAAAATTCTGTATTTTTATTTTTGATAAAATCTAAATTTTTACATATTTAAAAGATTGAAAACTTAGAATATTTAGACTACAATTTTACAATTTTAACATTTTTTTAATTTTTTAATTTAAAATATTCTTAGTGTTTTGGAAAATTCCCTAATCCAAAATCAACACACAATCAAATTTATATTGAAATCAAACTTAATTTGCTTTGTATTCAATTCAAAGTGGTTGGCACGAATTTCCCAATAAATCAATTTTTAAAGTGTTGAATTTAAAATACTTTAAATTTTAATGCTATATATCCTAATTTTAAATTTAGAGATGTATATCGTAATTTGTACATTATTTATTAAATTCAGAGGAATGAATATTGTTAGTTTTTTTTTTAAATTATTTAATCTCAAGATAACTTTAATCCACAAACATCATGATAAAATTTACATTGAAATCAAACTTGATTTGCTTTGTATTCAATTTAGAGTAGCTGGCATGGTATTTATGGTTATATTTATAGTGGATCAAGTAAAATTCATGGAGTTTCCCAATCAATCAATTTGTAAAGTATTGAATTTAAAATGACTTAAATTTAATGATGTATATTTTAATTTTACATTAATAAATAAAATTTTATGATGTATATTTTAATTTTACATTAATAAATAAAATTTTATGATGTATATTTTAATTTTTACATTATTTATTAAATTTTTATGAATATGTTGTTGACTTTTAAAAAAGATTCCCTAGTATCAAATGAACAAGAAAAATTAACCATACACCCATCTAGTAACACTATTTATAGTCATATTAGATTAAATAAAACTCATTTAATTATTTTTAAAGCATTGAATTTGAAATGCTTAATCATATATATCTTAATATATAGAATTTTATTGGATCACTAAGAATTTGAAAACAAAATCAAAACATAATGACCCGCAATAAGAAAAATCCCTCCACTTCTGAGCTCAGTCCTCCTGGAATGATTATATGCCAACGTCTTTTAGTGCAATACAACTCTAAATAAAACTCTAACGCCAATGGTTGAGTGTCATTTTACTGAACATTTTTGTCAAATAGCTGTCAATTTCCCCCACTGAACTACGCAGACAGACAGATAATAAAGAGAGGAGGACGAGGACATGTGAACAGAAAGTAAAACAAATCCAAAACAAAAAAATCCAATGAGTCCCACCATATTTTTGAGCGTGTTGATAGTTGCAGTCACGCCACTGATTAAAAGTATGAATGAATTTATGTACAAATCTGGGATAAGAGTCCCACCATATTTTTGAGCGTGTTGATAGTTGCAGTCACGCTACTGATTAAAAGTATGAATGAATTTATGTGCAAATCTGGGATCTTATCGTGATGATAGTCAAGTATACCAGGTTAGCAAAGAAGCATATCAGTACTAGATAAGTTAGCATAGATAAACTTCATGCTTAAAACATGAATTACTAGATTTGACACAATCCAAGGACTAATAGGGACAGTGCAAATATTTCCTCAAAGTTTTGCACTCGAAAAAAATGTTTGCAGCTGATTCCTCTCACAATTTGGATGGAGAGTTAAAATGAATCTATGTTACTTTATTTTATTGATCCAAAATGGATCAATATTTATTTTGCACAAATTTCTGGAACGTGGGTACGTTGGGTACAGTATCCGATACAGCTAGAAGCTTTGCCCAAATTTGCAGGAAACGTGGGGTTGGGAGGGACAATAATATATATTAATTTTTTACAAAAAATTAAAGAGTTAAAAGAAACATAATTGATTAATTTCATAGCTTAAACTATTTTAGCCTCTTAAGCCTCTAGTAGTGTCATGAAATTCAATCATTTTAAATTTGCTCACTCCTCTAGGTCCACATTATACAAAAATTGGGTTTGTGCGACATGAAGTAAACCCTAAATATTCATGACCCTAGTGCCAAAGTAAGTTTTGTAAATTTGACCTGCAACTTTATCTCAATGTACGAGTTTGTAAAGGAAAATTGCATATATATGTGTGTATGTGTGTGTGTGTACGAAGCACAAATAACTTCATAAATCATAAGATTCAATATTTTCTAATTCCGTGTTTCAACTCCATCTCTATTATTTCTCCTAAGAGTGCTTAGTATTTGGGTGCCTTTGTAAAGGAAAATTGCATGTGTGTGTGTGTACGAAGCACACATAACTTCATAAATCATAAGATTCAATATTTTCTAATTCCTTGTTTCAACTCCATCTCTATTATTGCTCCTAAGAGTGCTTAGTATTTGGGTGCCTTCGCATTTTTTTAATGGTAACTACTACTTACTTCTTATGTGAATGAAGGTTTGACTGTTTCAAGTTCAAGTAACAAACTTTCAAAGTCTTCAGTATTTTGAGTTTGGTGTGGTTTATGATACTAAATTGTTATATCAATCAATATGAATAACATAAGCTAGCTATAAACATTTGAGACATGAATTAAAGTTGTTCAATATCTTGGTATTGTAGAAAGATCCATGTTTATTCACTTAAGTACATTAGCAGCTTATATTTTGAGTGTGAATGGATCTAAACATTTAATAGGTGTGAGCCCTCTTAATTTATAGAACCTTGAAAATTTTAAAAATGGCATTATTGATAGATTCAATTGGAATTTTATTAATATTGGTGATTTCTTGGAACAATAAACAACAATCATTCAATTGATTTTCGATACTTTTCTTATGATTTTGGGTTCCACATGGTTGGGAGCTTGTAGAAGCTACCTATCTGTTTAGGAGCTTCCAGAAGCTCCTAAACAGACATAGAGCTTCTACAAGTTCCCCAAAAAAAGGGAGCTCCCAGAGAAGCTCCCAACAAAAAGGGGACGTTTCGTACCAGCTCCCAAGCTTTCAGGAGCGGGGAAACGTCGGGTACGGGTTGCCAAATCCCCGGGCGCGATACGCGTGCAACTATGATCAATATATTTGTCGTCTATTTTGGTGCGGGTGGAAATATTGGATGAATTGGCTTGTAAGACCCATTTTAAGTGCATGCCTTTGTAAATTTGGGGTCTAGAGCTTTCCGAAGCCTATTTGATGTTTTTTGGGCTCAATTTTTTACAATCACAGTTTGTACCATGTTGGTGCTATTCTACACCTTGAGAGCTTTCCAGTTGATACCATGTTGGTGTTATTCTACACTCAGAAAGCTTTCCAACGGTGCAAAGTTCATCTCAATCGGAGTTCATATTAGGAAGTTATGTCTCCCGCAAGTTGACCTATGCCAAGTGGATTCCACATTGACTTTCGTTACCCACACATTTGGAGCTAGTCATGTGTGGACTTTCAAGAACATTTGTTAGGAACCCATGTCAACCCTTCTAGTTACTTTGTTAGTATATTGTTGTTGGACGCATATGCTTTGTAAGTCGTCCCATAGTATTTGTTGATCCATAGTTTGTATTATTGTTGTTGGACGCATATGCTTTGTAAGTCGTCCCGTAGTAATTGTTGATCCATATTTTGTATTGACCCATGGTTTGTATTGACACATGGTATTGGCACCTAGACTTAGTATATAAGTTTGTGTTGAGACCAATGAAGGTACGGTGAAGTTATTTGTATTGAGCTTGCTCAAAGGAGGTTGCCCCCTCGAAGTGGCCCGTGATCAATATAAAAGTGATTCTGAGTTCTGTTATTTCTGTTATCTCGTGTGTTTTCATTAATTAATTATTGCAGGTTTTTCACATCTGGTTTCAGAGCACTTTCTTGGGCTCGCTGGGTGAAATTTTTGCCAAAAACAAATTTCGCATCTGTTGTAGCTTCGGATCTGGGAATAATCCCTATCCCC
The DNA here is from genome assembly GCA_027924585.1 of Larix kaempferi. NCBI lineage: Eukaryota > Viridiplantae > Streptophyta > Pinopsida > Pinales > Pinaceae > Larix > Larix kaempferi. The sequence goes on from BSBM01000196.1 coordinate 14,320,507, forward strand.
TTAACTGTGGGAAGTACTTAGGCATAAGCCCTAAAACTCATTGTGAGGAGTACCACAGGAACCCCAAAGTAGCTAGCCCATTAAGAGGACCTGCCAGCGAAAAGGGCAACGACCCCTACCTGATTGACTAGTTCCCACCCGTGAGGTAAACCAAGAGTTGTCATTTGTGGAAAAGTGGTTATCAGTTTTACCTGACCCGTGGAGTGAGGGGTACTGCCCCAATACGCAAGTCATCAGACAGCATTGGTGGCCAAGTGAAACCCCCCGCACATACCTGGGGTCCATATCTATTTTCAGTTGAACTGTTGTTGATCACTGCCGCGTCGTTTCAAATCCATTCTGAAAGCCATTCTAGATCCATCCATTTCAGATCTATTTTAGATCCAACCATTTTTGATCCAGTCAACGCCGTTTCAGATCCGTTCCGCGCCATTGCAAATCCATTCCTGGGAAAAAAAAACATAAAAATTTGTTTTTTGGCCATATCTCCCTTGTTTTCACTCTGTTTCCATTGAAACTTCCCTGACACCCCCGGTAATCCCATTCTGCATATTTCATTCCTGAGGACCCTATCCCAAATTCTACTTCCCAAAGCCCGAAATCTCACATTTGTCTATTTTTAGGGTTTTCCATAACTTCTTCGGATTTCACCCAATCGCCTTCAAATTTTACCACCGACTTCCTTTCCTAATTCTGCTTCATTGTCCCTCTCTGCCAAATTTTCTCATTCTTTCACCCCGCTTCTGAAATCCCCATATTTTGTTTCGTCCATCAGAAAGTGTACAAAACCTAGTCAAACCCCAATTACCCCTCCAAGTTTTACCCAAATCCAAATTTCCCTTTACTAAATAAGCTTTTGTTTGTGTTTTTCTATCTATTCCCCCCCCCTCCAAAAAAAAAAAGAAAAAAAACCCTGGTTATGGTTTTCACCCGCGTAGGAGCAAGAACCATGGAGGAAGCACTTGCAGCCATCCAAATTAAACTCCAAGATCTGGATGAAACATTTCTCAGCCTCCATCTTCAGCATTCAGCCATGAACAATAACCGACAACACGAATCTTCGGTAGCCAATGGGTTCTCTTCTTCTAGTAATTTCCATGGTCCGAAGCTTGAATTTCCTTGCTTTAATGGTACTGATCCAAATGGATGGATCTATCGTGCAGAACAATATTTCAGTCTACATAATACTTTTGATGTCCAAAAAGTTCCACTTGCATCCTTTCATTTGGAACAGGAAGCCCTTCAATGGTACCATTGGTACATCAAGGCTCATGGCGAGCCAAAATGGATAGATTTTTTGCCAACTCCTTTTGCAACGATTTGGTCCTAGTGCTTTTGATGACTTCACCGGAGCACTCACTAAACTTCATCAAAGTGGCACTGTGAGAGAGTATCAGACATAATTTGAGAAACTAGCCAATCACACAGAAGGATTATCTGATGAATTCTACAGGAGTTGTTTTATCAGTGGTTTTAAGGATGAAATCCGGTCAAAGGTTAAAATGTTCTGTCCCAACACAATGATGGAAGTCCTAGGGTTGGCTAAGTTGGCAGAAGACAAGATTGCAGCCCAACAACGCTCCAAACCCACTTTTGTTCCCTTCCGAAATATGGGTTCTCAACGACCTCCCATCCCGCCAGCTCCTCGACCAACTCCTATCAAGCATTTGTTTGAAATAGCGATGCACGCATGCAAAGAAAAAGGACTTTGTTATAATTGTCATTAGAAATTCACTCGGGGACATAGATGTGTTCAACAAAATCTCTATCTCTTGGATATGGATTCTCTACTTGCCTCTACAATTGGTCAAGAAACTCCAACTACAATGGATGATCAGGTCGACATTCAGCAGTCGCCTATTGACCCCCCATCTCAGGATGAACAACCAGCGATATCTCTCCATACTTTATCCGACATCACCACCCCTGAAACAATGCGGGTCATGGGTTACTTCAAGAAGCTTCCTCTCACAATCTTCATTGCTTCTGGTAGCACTCATAACTTCATTGAACCTCGGATCTCCAAACATGTTGATTGTTTTGTCCATCCTTGCTCTAACTTTGAAGTCATGGTTGCCAATGGGGGCACCTTACCTTGCAAGGAGAAGTGTCACAATCTGTGTATCTCTCTGGAAGATTATAACCTGCGCTCTGACATGTTTGCCTTATCCCTAGGCGGATGTGATGTGGTTTTGGGCGTTCAATGGTTATGCACACTTGGCCCCATCTTGTGGGATTTTGCTGAACTTTGGATGCATTTTTCGGTCAATGGGAAACAACACAAATTTAAGGGCTTACAACAAGGGTCTCTCCGCATCATCAATTCATATCGCCTGGAAAAGATCCTTAAGAAGAATTCACATGGTGTCATCGCTCATCTCCATTCCATTCAGATGCACCCATCAATGGTCTCCCCTACTTCCTTGGATAGATATGCAGGTGTCCTTGTTGAACCAGTGGGCTTGTCGCCTTCAAGAGACCTTTCTGGTATGAATTTAGCCGCATCTACATCTCAACAGGAATGTTAGGAACCCATGTCAACCCTTCTATTTACTTTGTTAATATATTGATGTTGGATGCATATGCTTTGTAAGTCCTACCGTAGTATTTGTTGATCCATAGTTTGTATTATTGTTGTTGGACGCATATGCTTTGTAAGTCGTCTCATAGTAATTGTTGATCCATATTTTGTATTGACACATGGTATTGACCCATGGTATTGGTGCCTAGACTTATCATATAAGTTTGTGTTGAGACCAATGAAGGTACGATAAAGTTATTTGTATTGAACTTGCTCAAAGGAGGTTGCCCCCTCGAAGTGGCCTGTGATCAATATAAAAGTGATTATGAGTTCTATTATTTCTGCTATCTCGTGTGTTTTCATTAATCAATTATTGCAGGTTCTTCACATCTGGTATCAAAGCACTTTCTTGGGCTCGTTGGGTGAAATTTCCGCCAAAAACTTTTTTTGCATCTGTTGCAGCTTCGGATCTAGGAATAATTCCTATCCGCTTAATTGTGGGAATTACTTGGGCATAAGCCCTAAAACTCATTGTGAGGAGTACCACAGGAACCCCAAAGTAGCTGGCCCATTGAGAGGACTTGCCAGCGAAAAGGGAAACGAACCCTACCTAATTGACTAGTTCCCACCCATGAGGTAAACCAAGAGCTATCGTTTGTGGCAAAGAGGTTATCAGTTTTACCTGAGCCAAGGAGTGAGGTGTAGTGCCCCAATACGCAAGCCGTCAGACAACATTGGTGGCCGAGTGAAACCCCTGAACTGTTAGGAAGCCGCACATACCTGGGGTCCATATCTATTTTCAGCTGAATTGTTTCCGATCACTGTCGCGCCGTTTCATATCCATTCTGAAAGCCGTTCTAGATCCATCCGTTTTAGATCCATCCGTTTTCGATCCAGTCGGGGCCATTTCAGATCCCTCTATTTCCGATCACTTCCACACCGTTGCAGATCTATCTATTTGAGATCCCTTCCACGCAATTGCAGATCTATTCCTGGAAAAAAAAAAGTTTCCATTGTTTTCACTCTGTTTCCCTTGAAACTTCCATGACACCTCGGTAATCCCATTCTGCATATTTCATTCCTGAGGACCCTATCCCAAATTCCACTTCCCAAAGCTCGAAATCCAACAATTGTTTATTTTTAGGGTTTTCCATAACTTCTTCGGATTTCACCCAATCGCCTTCAAATTTTACCATCGGGTTCCTTTCCCAATTCTGTTTCATTGTCCCTCTGTACCAAATTTTCTCATTCTTTCACCACGCTTCCTAAATCCCCATTTTTTGTTTCCCTGTCCATCAAAAAGTGTCCAAAACCTAGTCAAACCCCAATTACCTCTTCGAGTTTTTCCCAAATCCAAATTTCCCTTTACTAAATAAGCTTTTGTCTGTGTTTTTCTATCCATTCCCAAAAAATAAATAATAATAATAAAAACTCTTGGTTATGGTTGTCACCCGCACAGGAGCAACAACCATGGAGGAAGCACTTGCAGCCATCCAAACCAAACTCCAAGATCTAGATGAGAAATTTCTCAGCCTCCATCTTCAGCATTCAGCCATGAACAATAACCGATAGCACGAACCTTCGGCAGCCAATGGGTTCTCTTCTTCTAGCAATTTTCGTGGTCCGAAGCTTGAATTTCCTTGCTTTAATGGTACTAATCCAACTGGATGGATCTATCGTGCAGAACAATATTTCAGTCTGCATAATACTTTTGATGTCCAAAAAGTTCCACTTGCATCCTTTCATTTGGAACAGGAAGCCCTTCAATGGTACCGTTGGTACATCAAGGCTCATGACGAGCCAAATGGATAGATTTTTGCCAACTCCTTTTGCAACGATTTGGTCTTAGAGCTTTTGATGACTTCACCGAAGCACTCACTAAACTTCATCAAAGTGGCACTGTGAGAAAGTATAAGACAAAATTTGAGAAACTAGCCAATCACATAGAAGGATTGTCTGATGAATTCTACAGGAGTTGTTTTATCAGTGGTCTTAAGGATGAAATCCGGTCAGAGGTTAAAATGTTATGTCCCAACACAATGATGGAAGTCCTAGGGTTGGCTAAGTTGGCAGAAGACAAGATTGCATCCCAACAACACTCCAAACCCACTTTTGTTCCCTTCCGAAATATGGGTTTTCAATGACCTCCCATCCTACCAGATCCTCGACCAACTCCTATCAAGCATTTGTCTAAAACAGAGATGCAAGCATGTAGAGAAAAAGGGCTTTGTTATAATTGTGATGAGAAATTCACTCAGGGACATAGATGTGTTCTACAAAAGCTCTATCTCTTGGATATGGATTCTCCGCATGCCTCTACAATTGGTCAAGAAACTCTAGATACAATGGATGATCAGGTCGACATTCCAGAGCCGCCTATTGACCCCCCATCTCAGGATGAACAACCAGATATATCTCTCCATGCTTTATCAAGCGTCACCACCCCCCAAATAATGCGGGTCAGGGGTTACTTCAAGAAGCTTCCTCTTACAATTCTCATTGATTCTGGTAGCACTCATAACTTCAGTTGAACCATGGAGGAAGCACTTGCAGCCATCCAAATTAAACTCCAAGATCTGGATGAAACATTTCTCAGCCTCCATCTTCAGCATTCAGCCATGAACAATAACCGACAACACGAATCTTTGGTAGCCAATGGGTTCTCTTCTTCTAGTAATTTCCGTGGTCCAAAGCTTGAATTTCCTTTCTTTAATGGTACTGATCCAAATGGATGGAATTATCGTGCAGAACAATATTTCAGTCTGCATAATACTTTTGATGTCCAAAAAGTTCCACTTGCATCCTTTCATTTGAAACAGGAAGCCCTTCAATGGTACCATTGGTACATCAAGGCTCATGGCGAGCCAAAATGGATATATTTTTTGCCAACTCCTTTTGCAACGATTTGGTCCTAGTGCTTTTGATGACTTCACCGGAGCACTCACTAAACTTCATCAAAGTGGCACTGTGAGAGAGTATCAGACATAATTTAAGAAACTAGCCAATCACATAGAAGGATTATCTGATGAATTCTACAGGAGTTGTTTTATCAGTGGTTTTAAGGATGAAATCCGGTCAAAGGTTAAAATGTTCTGTCCCAACACAATGATGGAAGTCCTAGGGTTGGCTAAGTTGGCAGAAGACAAGATTGCATCCCAACAACGCTCCAAACCCACTTTTGTTCCCTTTCGAAATATGGGTTCTCAACGACCTCCCATCCCACCAGCTCCTCGACCAACTCCTATCAAGCATTTGTTTGAAACAGCGATGCACGCACGCAAAGAAAAAGGACTTTGTTATAATTGTTATTAGAAATTCACTCGGGGACATAGATGTGTTCAACAAAATCTCTATCTCTTGGATATGGATTCTCCGCTTGCCTCTACAATTGGTCAAGAAACTCCAGCTACAATGGATGATCAGGTCGACATTCAGCAGCCGCCTATTGACCCCCCATCTCAGGATGAACAACCAGAGATATCTCTCCATACTTTATCCGACATCACCACCCCTGAAACAATGCGGGTCATGGGTTACTTCAAGAAGCTTCCTCTTACAATCTTCATTGCTTCTGGTAGCACTCATAACTTCATTGACCCTTGGATCGCCAAACATGTTGATTGGTTTGTCCATCCTTGCTCCAACTTTGAAGTCATGGTTGCCAATGGGGGCACCTTACCTTGCAAGGAGAAGTGTCACAATCTGTGTATCTCTCTGGAAGATTATAACCTGCGCTCTGACATGTTTTCCTTGTCCCTAGGCGGATGTGATGTGGTTTTGGGAATTCAATGGTTATGCACACTTGGCCCCATCTTGTGGGATTTTGCTGCACTTTGGATGCATTTTTCGGTCAATGGGAAACAACACAAATTTAAGGGCTTACAACAAGGGTCTCTCCGCATCATCAATTCATATCGCCTGGAAAAGATCCTTAAGAAGAATTCACATGGTGTCATCTCTCAACTCCATTCCATTCAGATGCACCCATCAATGGTCTCCCCTACTTCCTTGGATAGATATGCAGGTGTCCTTGCTGAACCAGTGGGCTTGTCGCCTTCAAGAGACCTTTCTGGTATGAATTTAGCCACATCTACATCTCAACAGGAATGTTAGCAACCCATGTCAACCCTTCTATTTACTTTGTTAGTATATTGATGTTGGACGCATATGCTTTGTAAGTCGTACCGTAGTATTTGTTGATCCATAGTTTGTATTATTGTTGTTGGACGCATATGCTTTGTAAGTCGTCTCATAGTAATTGTTGATCCATATTTTGTATTGGCCCATGGTTTGTATTGACACATGGTATTGACCCATGGTATTGGTGCCTAGACTTAGCATATAAGTTTGTGTTGTGACCAATGAAGGTACGATAAAGTTATTTGTATTGAACTTGCTCAAAGGAGGTTGCCCCCTCGAAGTGGCCTGCGATCAATATAAAAGTGATTATGAGTTCTATTATTTCTGCTATCTCGTGTGTTTTCAGTAATCAATTATTGCAGGTTCTTCACATCTGGTATCGAAGCACTTTCTTGGGCTCGTTGGGTGAAATTTCCGCCAAAAACTTTTTTTGCATCTGTTGCAGCTTCGGATCCGGGAATAATTCCTATCCGCTTAACTGTGGGAAGTACTTGGGCATAATCCCTAAAACTCATTGTGAGGAGTACCACAGGAACCCCAAAGTAGCTGGCCCATTGAGAGGACTTGCCAGCGAAAAGGGAAACGAACCCTACCTAATTGACTAGCTCCCAACCATGAGGTAAACCAAGAGCTGTCATTTGTGGCAAAGAGGTTATCAGTTTTACCTGAGCCAAGGAGTGAGGTATAGTGCCCCAATACGCAAGTCGTCAGACAGCATTGGTGGCCGAGTGAAACCCCTGAACTGTTAGGAAGCCGCACATACCTGGGGTCCATATCTATTTCCAGCTGAATTGTTTCCGATCACTGTCACGCCGTTTCATATCCATTCTGAAAGTCGTTCTAGATCCATCCGTTTCAGATCCATCCGTTTTCGATCCAGTCGGGGCCATTTCAGATCCCTCTATTTCCAATCACTTCCACGCCGTTGCAGATCTATCTATTTCAGATCCCTTCCGCGCCGTTGCAGATCTATTCCTGAAAAAAAAAAATTTCCCTTGTTTTCACTCTGTTTCCCTTGAAACTTCCATGACACCTCGGTAATCCCATTCTGCATATTTCATTCATAAGGACCCTATCCCAAATTCCACTTCCCAAACCTCGAAATCCAACATTTGTTTATTTTTAGGGTTTGCCATAACTTCTTCGGATTTCACCCAATCGCCTTCAAATTTTACCATCGAGTTCCTTTCCCAATTCTGTTTCATTGTCCCTCTGTACCAAATTTTCTCATTCTTTCACCACGCTTCCTAAATCCCCATTTTTTGTTCCCCTGTCCATCAAAAAGTGTCCAAAACCTAGTCAAACCCCAATTACCTCTTCGATTTTTTCCCAAATCCAAATTTCCCTTTACTAAATAAGCTTTTGTCTGTGTTTTTCTATCCATTCCCAAAAAATAAATAATAATAAAAAAAACTCTTGGTTATGGTTGTCACCCGCACAGGAGCAACAACCATGGAGGAAGCACTTGCAGCCATTCAAACCAAACTCCAAGATCTAGATGAGAAATTTCTCAGCCTCCATCTTCAGCATTCAACCATGAACAATAATCGACAGCACGAACCTTCGGTAGCCAATGGGTTCTCTTCTTCTAGCAATTTCCGTGGTCCGAAGCTTGAATTTCCTTGCTTTAATGGTACTGATCCAACTGGATGGATCTATCGTGCAGAACAATATTTCAGTGTGCATAATACTTTTGATGTCCAAAAAGTTCCACTTGTATCCTTTCATTTGGAACAGGAAGCCCTTCAATGGTACCGTTGGTACATCAAGGCTCATGACGAGCCAAATGGATAGATTTTTGCCAACTCCTTTTGCAACGATTTGGTCTTAGAGCTTTTGATGACTTCAGCGGAGCACTCACTAAACTTCATCAAAGTGGCACTGTGAGAAAGTATAAGACAAAATTTGAGAAACTAGCCAATCACATAGAAGGATTGTCTGATGAATTCTACAGGAGTTGTTTTATCAGTGGTCTTAAGGATGAAATCCGGTTAGAGGTTAAAATGTTATGTCCCAACACAATGATGGAAGTCCTAGGGTTGGCTAAGTTGGCAGAAGACAAGATTGTAGCCCAACAACACTCCAAACCCACTTTTGTTCCCTTCCGAAATATGAGTTTTCAATGACCTCCCATCCTGCCAGATCCTCGACCAACTCCTATCAAGCATTTGTCTAAAACAGAGATGCAAGCACGTAGAGAAAAAGGGCTTTGTTATAATTGTGATGAGAAATTCACTCGGGGACATAGATGTGTTCAACAAAAGCTCTATCTCTTGGATATGGATTCTCCGCATGCCTCTACAGTTGGTCAAGAAACTCCAGATACAATGGATGATCAGGTCGACATTCCAGAGCTGCCTATTGACCCCCCATCTCAGGATGAACAACCATAGATATCTCTCCATGCTTTATCAGGCGTCACCACCCCCCAAATAATGCGGGTCAGGGGTTACTTCAAGAAGCTTCCTCTTACAATTCTCATTGATTCTGGTAGCACTCATAACTTCATTGACCCTCAGATCGCCAAACATGCTGATTGTTTTGTCCATCCTTGCTCCAACTTTGAAGTCATGGTTGCCAATGGGGGCACCTTACCTTGCAAGGGGAAGTGTCCCAATGTGCGTATCTCTCTGGAAGATTATAACCTGCGCTATGACATGTTTGTTTTGTCCCTAGGTGGATGTGATGTGGTTTTGGACGTTCAATGGTTACGCACACTTGGCCCCGTCTTATGGGATTTTGCTGAACTTTGGATATAGTTTTCAGTCAATGGGAAACAACACAAATTTAAGGGCTTATAACAAGGGTCTCTCCGCATCATTAGTTCATATCGCCTGGAAAAGATCCTTAAGAAGAATTCACATGGTGTCATTGATCAACTCCATTCCATTCAGATGCACCCATCAACGGTCTCCCCTACTTCCTTGGATAGATATGCAGGTGTCCTTGCTGAACCAATGGGCTTGTCGCCTTCAAGAGACCTTTCTGATACGAATTTAGCCGCATCTACGTCTCAGCAAGAAATGATGGCTATTTTGCATGCAGTACAGAAGTGGCATCCATACCTATTAGGGAATTATTTCTACATAAAGACTGCTCTCCAGGGTATGGACAATTTCCTAGAACAATGGGTCTCCTCCCCAGCACACCTAAAATGGGTTATCCAACTCATGGGTTATGCCTCTGCGATGACTTACAAGAAGGGTAAGGACAATATGATAGCAAATGCTCCTTCTCGCACATTTGATGACCCAGTTTCTCTTACAGTTATTTCTCTGCTTGTTCCAAATTGGTTGCAATCTATTCAACAGGGCTATCTCTTCTATGAACTCCATGCTTCTTCATTAGCAGGGCACTCTAAGTTCCTCAAAATGTATGACTGGGAACAATGTAACTTCTTTTGGAAAGGACTGAAAATGACAATTGAACAGATGGTGGCTTACTGTGATACTTTCTAGGTCAACAAGGGTGAAACGACACTCCTTTTGGGACTGCTCGAACCCTTTCCCATCCCTACACAGATGTGGACAGGTATTTCTATGGATTTTCTAGAAGCGCTCTAGTGGTACAATACCACATCTAAAAGGACACCATATGAAGCAGTTTATGGACAGGCACCGCCAATTCTTCTTCCATACATGCTCAACAGCTCCCCAGTTCAGGAAATTGACTCAGTTCTTCGAAACCGCTATCAGATTCTTCTCATTCTATAGGACAATATTCACATGGAAAGAATTTGACTGAAACAACAAGCCGATCAACACCGTTCTGAGCGCACTTTTCACGCAGCTGATATGGTCCTTCTTCGTCTACACCCTTCCAAGCAATCCTCCCTAAAAATCAAAATGCATCAGTGGGCCGGAATGCAACCCAAGGATGCTACAGGGGAACCACTCCAGATTCTGCATCAATTTCCACATCTAAAGCTTTGAGGACAAAGCTTTTTCTAAGGGAGAGGGGATGTTAGGAACCCATGTCAACCCTTCTATTTACTTTGTTAGTATATTGATGTTGGACGCATATGCTTTGTAAGTCGTCCCGTAGTATTTGTTGATCCATAGTTTGTATTATTGTTGTTGGATGCATATGCTTTGTAAGTCGTCTCGTAGTAATTGTTGATCCATATTTTGTATTGGCCCATCGTTTGTATTGACACATGGTATTGACCCATGGTATTAGTGCCTAGACTTAGTATATAAGTTTGTGTTGAGACCAATGAAGGTACGGTGAAGTTATTTGTATTGAGCTTGCTCAAAGGAGGTTGCCCCCTCGAAGTGGCCTGCGATCAATATAAAAGTGATTCTGAGTTCTGTTATTTCTGCTATCTCGTGTGTTTTCATTAATCAATTATTACAGGTTATTCACAAGGAAATGATGGCTATTTTGCATGCAGTACAGAAGTGGCAGCCATACCTATTAGGGAATTATTTCTACATCGAGACTGATCTCCAGAGTCTGGAAAATTTCCTGGAACAATGGATCTCCTCCCAGCACACCTGAAATGGGTTATCCAACTCATGGGTTATTCCTATGCGATCACTTACATGAAGGGTAAGGACAATATGGTGGCAGATGCCCCTTCTCGCACATTTGATGACCCAGTTTCTCTTACAGTTATTTCTCTGCTTCTTCCAAATTGGTTGCAATCTGTTCAACAAAGCTATCTCTTCTATGAAATCCATGCTTCTTCATCAGCAAGGCACTCTGGGTTCCTCGAAATGTATGACCGGGAACAATGTAACTTCTTTTGGTAGGGACTGAAAATGACAATTCAACAAATGGTGGCTAACTGTGATACTTTCCAGGTCAACAAGGGTGAAACGACACTCCTTTCGGGATTGCTAGAACCCTTTCCCTTCCCTACACAAATGTGGACAGCTATTTCTATGGATTTTTTAGCAGCACTCCAATGGTACAATACCACATCTAAAAGGACACCATATGAAGTAGTTTATGGATAAGCACCGTCAGTTCTTCTTCCATACATGCTCACCAGCTCCCTAGTTCAGGAAATTGACTCGGTTCTTCGAAACCGCGATCAAATTCTTCTCATTCCGTAGAACAATCTTCACATGGAAAGAATTCGACTGAAACAACAATTCAATTAGCACCATTCTGAGTGCACTTTTCACGCAGCTGATATGGTCCTTCTTTGTCTACAGCCTTCCAAGCAATCCTCCCTACAACTAAAAAGGCGTCAGTGGGCCGGAATGCAACCCGAGGATGCTACAGGGGAACCACTCCTTCAGATTCTGCATCAATTTCCACATCTAAAGCTTTGAGAACAAAGCTTTTTCTAAGGGAGAGGGGATGTTAGGAACCCATGTCAACCCTTTTATTTACTTTGTTAGTATATTGTTGTTGGATGCATATGCTTTGTAAGTCGTCCCGTAGTATTTGTTGATCCATAGTTTGTATTATTGTTGTTGGACGCATATGCTTTGTAAGTCGTCCCGTAGTAATTGTTGATCCATATTTTGTATTGGCCCATGGTTTGTATTGACACATGGTATTGACCCATGGTATTGGCTCCTAAACTTAGTATATAAGTTTGTGTTGAGACCAATGAAGGTACCGTGAAGTTATTTGTATTGAGCTTGCTCAAATGAGGTTGCCCCCTCGAAGTGGCCTGTGATCAATATAAAAGTGATTCTGAGTTCTGTTATTTCTGTTATCTTGTGTGTTTTCATTAATTAATTATTGCAGATTCTTCACAACATTCCATAGGGTCTAAGAGTTGAGGCATATGAAAACCCTAAAGCTAACTCTAGATGGCTATCGGGACATTGTTAAATATTGAGCTACTAGGATAAGAAGAGAGTTCCTTTTTGTTCGACTATTATAGGATACTTCCAAAAGATCGAACACCTTGAACAATCGCTCACACAAATAGATCACAGATCAACACACCGACATTTTTGTTTTAACGTGGTTTAAACCCTCGAAAGGGAAACAATCCACAACTTAGCCAAATAGCTACTTGAGGCAATATTATTATGCAAAGAAAGTAATATTACAAACGAGCTTCTCATAATCGATCAACTAGCAAATCACCCTCCATGCTCTTTAAATATAGATCATGGACCAGTCGGGTGTTAAGCCACGAATCAATGGCTATTAAGATCGAGGAGAAGTTGAACCATCAGATCACTCTATGTCAAGAAAATACCGTGACCGTTGGATTACATATATACAAATGCATACTAAATAAAGACACTTTTCCTAATGGATATATTAGAACAAGTTGATCGTAACAAACTCCTAAGTTTCTAAATATCCTAATATCTCCCCTCAAGAACAACTTGGGATATGATTGAAGGATTTACAAAAGTGACACTTATAGGAGAAGGAATGAAGCATTAGAGCCTATCCCCCCTTAATGACAAATTCTTGAACTCCTAACATAGATCGAATTTTAGAAAACTTTGGTTTTGTAAGAGACTTTGTGAAGATGTATGTAGCTTGATCATTTGTAGGGTAAAAGAGCACTTTAAGAATGCGGTCATGAACAAGCATTCAGATGAAGTGCATATGTAGTTCAATGTGTTTGTTGTGCTAATGTTGAACTAGGTCTTTGGAGATCTTGATGGCGCTTTGATTGTCGCACCAAAGGGTAGTTAGATGTTGTTGCTTGAATCCAAACTCTGAAGGGATTTATCGAAGCCATAAAGCTTCCTAATTGGCATTAGGTACGACTTGATACTATGCTTCTACTGAAGAAAGAACAAGAGCTTGTTGTTTCTTAGAAGCCCAAGTGATGGGTCCATAACCAAGACTGAAAACATATCCTGCAAAAGACTTCAAATCATCATGATCACTAGTCCAATTTGAATCAGTGAAACCAACAAACAAAGGAGTCCCCATTGAATTGTAATGAATCTCAAACAGAACTGTACCCTGAATATATCGAAGTATCATTTTTGTTCCTTTCCAATGGTTTTCATGGCACGTTTGCATATAGCAGGCAACAAGACCAACAAAAAAGGAAAGATCATGCCGGGTATGATTCAAGTATAAGAGAGTACCAACAAGCTAACAATACAAGCTGGCATCTGCTTCTGGTGAAGTGCAAGTGGTAGAAAGTTTGACTATAGGCTGGAAGAGAGACGAGGTTGGTTTACAATATTCCATGTGAAAGTGATGAAGAAGGTCACAAGCATACTTTGACTGAGAAAGAAAGGTTCTTTCTTTGGTTTGTAAGACTTGGAGGCTAAGAAAATAATGCAGATGTCCTAAGTCGGTCATTTCAAATTTATGCTTAAGACTGGATTTCACATGGGTTAAAATTTTATGGTCACTACCAATAAGAATAATATCATCAACATAAAAAACTTTGGCTAGCGATCAAAAGATGCTCGAAGAAGTGATTATCTTTAACGACATCATTCTTGTAGTCCGAAGTTAGGGTGCGGTGCAGGGGCAGAGGGTTTGTGGGGTAGTATGGCTCAGAACCAGGGAAGGGGCCCTTCCCCTCCTCCTCGTCCTAATAAGGATCCAACGAGTGAGATTTCGCAGGTGCAACGGGAGGTGGAAGGAATAGGAGGAGAGGGTTCCAGTAATAGAACGCAGATTTTGACATCGGGGACAGGGAAAACGGGGCAGGGATTCTATATTCCGAAGTCACTTAGTATGCCTGCCATCTCGGTGAATCCGACAAGGGTTAAAGAGAGAATTCAGCACATGATAGATCACACGCTAATCGGTAAATTCATGGGCATATGGCCATCTGAGTGTTAAATTTTCAGAATTTACTTCAATCTGATCTAGGATCTTAACTGAGAGAACAACATGTACAACAAATCTACAGCATATCAATCATCGACACAATAATGCAAGCACACAAGAGACACAAAGTTTACTTGGGGAAAACCATAAAGGTGAAAAACCCCAATAACTTCCTCAGAGATAGATAGAGCAATGATACAACCAGAATACAAGAGATAGTCTTCTCCTAGCAGCAGAGCCTCCTCCTGATAAGTGCACCACTTTCCAAATGAGAGAAGTGTGTGAATGAATGATCAAATAGAGATCTCTCGATCTCTATTTATACTTTTTATGTCCTGCCCAATAAACTAATGGGGCCTACATGTCTAGCTTAACCCATGGTTAACTTAATCCGGGGTGACCCCACACTTGGTGGTCTAATAACCCTTTGACCCACATGGCTGACCCCCCAATAGGGTGGTCTAATAACCCTTCGACCCACATGACTTATACAGGGCCAACCCCGACAAGGTGGTCTAATAACCCATCAAGTATAAGTTACGACACTTACAATATAAATGAAGACACTTCCGTATAGAGGACTAATAACATCTCTATAGGAATACAAACACTTTCATATAGAGGAATAATAAAATCTCTATAGGAATACAATATACATATATGAAATACATTCCGAAGTTACATATACATCAACATTCCCTCTTAACTAGGAAGTTATTTCTCGACACAGGTCTGCTAGCACAAGTCTTCTTCTCTGGATCATCATCAGTGAATCATCATCCTCGAATCATCGTCATCATCACTGCTACTGCTATCTCAATCAATCTCTGAATCTACTCGTCATAGGAAGTTCTATAGAGCCAGTCCTTTTTCATACTAGATGTAGGCCCACCACCTGCAGGTCTTCGTCGTCACTGACCATATTGTGGAATCCTCAGGACTTATTACGTGCGTCACAAAACATTTAAAGAGTCTCTTGCCTAGAAAGAACCCTAAAGAGTATCTGAGGCCTTTTTCATCCTGTCCAGATCTCCAAGACTTATTACATGTGACCCCACCACAAAACCTAGTAAGAGCATCTCAAGATGTTACGGGTACACAACTCCAACTTGAAATCTCCCCAGGGCACAAATTACATGTGGTCACCACAAAACCTAGAAAGAGCATCTCAGGATGTTACGGGTACACAACTCCGACCTAAAATCTCCCCAGGGCACAAAGTACATGTTTTCATGGCAAAACCTCGAAAGAGCATCTCAGGATGTTACGGGTACACAACTCTGACCTGAAATCTCCCAAGGCACAAATTACATGCCATAGGACAAAACCTCACAAGATCATCTTAGGATGTTACGAGTACACAACTCTGACCTAAAATCTCCCAAGGCACAAATTACATGTCCTACCAGAGCAATGTCTCGAAAGAGCATCCCAGGCTGTTACGGGTACACAAATCCGACCTATAGGATCTCCCAGACATGCTCATCTGCACAACCTGATCCATGGCCACAAAGTATCATCCTAATACTCACCATACATCATCCTGATGTACACATGATCATCCTGATCATCATCACTGCAACATCCTGCTGCATGTCATCTGAAGCAACATCCTGAAGCTCGTAATCTATGATCATCCTGATCATACACTGCATCCACCTGATGCATACCAAGTATCTACCTAATACATATCATCATACATTATCTACCTGATCATACAATGTATCCACCTGATACATACACAGATACATGATCCACACAATGTATCCACCTGATACATATCAACATACATGATCTCAGTATCCACCTGATACATATACAGATACATGGTCCAAGCATCCAACATGATGCATACATACATAAATGATTCAACTAATCATATCCAGCATCCAACATGATGCATATATACATAAATGATCCAACTGATCATAACAAGCATCCAACATGATGCATATACATATACAGAGTAGTAACTGGAGCATCATCCTGATGCTCATCATCCATGATCCTCCTGGTCATCATAGCATTGTCCTCTTCAGATCATCTCATCGTCCACGAAGCACAGCCCAGATGCACATCATCCAGCACTTACACCACCGACATGGGAGAACACATCTACCACCATTCGGGGAAGGCTCCAGCCCTTACTTTTTCACCATGGGAGAACACATCTACCACCATGTGAAAAATGGCTCAGCAATTACATCACGACCAAGGGAGAACACATCAACCATGTCAGAAAAGCTCATGTGCATCTGCATCTTCTGGACTCATTACTTCCCTTTGGAAGGAACCTCGATCTGAAGTGCACCAAGCCTCTCTCTGAAGTACTCAAACTGAACTCTGGCCAACGGCTTGCTCAATACATCTACAACCTGCTCATCCGTCGCAACATACTCTGCTTTGGCTGTACTCAGTGCTACGTAGGACTGCTTCCTGCTAAACCAAGAGATCACACCTAATCCCTATCTGCAACACTGCCTGCCCAATATGAATCAACATAACCCTGTAGGTTAAACTTTTGATTCGCATCATACTTGAGCCCATAATCAACTGTACCCTTCAGGTACCTCCGAATATGATTTACAACAACCAGGTGAACACTCCTCGGATCTGTCAGGAACTCGCTCAATGTGTTTACTGCAAAGCAAATATCTGGTCTCGTGTTCGTCAGGTACATCAAGGACCCAATCATCTGACAATACATAGTGATATCAACCGGCTCAGATGAAGCATCACACAGAAGCTTCAGGTTCGATGCCATAGGTGTGGCCATAGCCTTGTTGTCCATCATCCCGAACCTCTTCAGGATCTCTACTGCATACTTCCCTTGTCCAAGGAAGATTCCATCTGCACTCTGCCACACCTTCATGCCAAAAACAAATAGTGCATCATCCCCAAGTTCTTCAACTCGAACTCGGGAACAAGCTTCCGCTGCATGTCGGCAATCAATCTATCCCCACCTGTTACAAACAGGTCATCCATATACAAAACTAGTATCACTGGATTGCCTTCCTCAACCTTGTAGTAAAGGTTGGAATCTGGTTTACTCTTGGTAAAGCCCAAACTAGATAGAAAGCTGTCTATCCTACCATACCAAGTTTTGCACATATATGACTCCCTGTCATGTGTCTCAAAACCAAGTAGTTGCACCACATACACTTCTTCTTCAACTACACCATTCAAGAAAGTGTATCTTCCTCTTCATCACTGCAGCCAAAGCATGTACTGATTTAATGGAAGTGTGTCTGGCTACAGGAGCAAAAGTCTCTATGCTACCACCTGCAGCATGCTTGATCTTGTAGATCCTCTTGGAAGTCACTACAGACTCCCCTTTAGGTCTTGGGACTGCATCCCAAACATCTTCATGATTGACTGGAACTCCTCGATCATGGCATTCTTCCCAGATCCTAGGAACTTCAATATCTTCAATATTTTCAATAGATAACTTTGTTGTTGAACAAATGTTGTAGTCCTTCTTTTGTAGGTGATGGTATACGATCTTTCCTACACAACAAGTTAAATTGCATGATTAGAAAACATCTCATAATTTTCAGAACAAATTCTTACACATAAAGAAATATGTCATATAGTCATGCAATTATCTTAGCCAATGCTTCAATACAACATTTATCCATATTCCGTAACTTTCTAGATGCATTCCAATCTCTACCAAAACATTGTTAAGAGTGTGCACAACTCCTAACATGTCAGCAAAGAGGTTTCATTCTAGATAAGTAGCAATGGAATGTTGTATAGTTCCATAGGCCACTTACCCATGTATATTAGTAGTATACTATTCATCAATGCAACTATTATAATATGCATAATACACAACCTAATTCTAGGAACATAAGCATATACATCATTCAATAACATTATGTAAGAAATGACAATTCAAATACTTATCTTTGTTTGGTTGCTGGGTGGACTCCCTCTGAATCTTTGCAACTCCATTCTGATGTGGATTGTGAGAAGTGGTCAACTCCCTCTGAATATCTGCATCCTTGCAGAAACTACTGAAGTGTGCTCCTTTGCTTTCTTGCAAGAACAACTGGAGTGTGCTCCCTCTTGATCTTTGCTTCCTGGATTACCTGTCCTTGAACTTATATCCATCCTTAATCACTATGCATGCTTATTATTATCATCATTGTGTTATCCTGGATTAGCATGCTAGTTAGTTATGTCTAACATACCCGCATAATATGTTATGATTCTCTTCAGTGACTTGTGCTAGTAACCTTGATGAGTCATACCTATCGAGATCGCTTGTAATCTTCTTATGTAAGGCCTTAGCCTAATCTCCCTCTGAAACAGGAACTTCTTCACTTATGAAGGTGATCAATCCATCTTCTTCTAGGATTAACCCAATCCACTTGATTTGCAAGAACTGGACCTGGAGCTGGATTAGGGTTTGTCAGAGAAACCCCAAAAATTCAAACTTTGAATTTCAAACTTCCGAAAGGATAGAAATATGTGCCTTGATGAGCTGATCAAGCTGGTATATTCAGAATTTGAAAACTGCAAAGTTTCATTCCTCAATTTTTCCTTTGAAACTTTTGGATTCACTGGACATGACCCCGAACTAGGGTTTGATGAAGCCCACTCTTCTTCCCAATCAAAAGGTTTGATCCAAATCTCTAAGCTTCTATTTTTCTGAGGAGCTTCCAGTCGTGGCCACAGATTTCAAAAATTCCCATTTTTGCAGAAGCCCTAATTCTCCACTTTTCCAATCAAAGTCCCGAACTAGGGTCTGATCAAGCCCGATCTTCTGCCCAACCAAAAATTCTGAACTTGGTCTCTAAATTTCTATTTTGATGAGTGGCATTCGGCTGTAGTCTCCGATTACAAAAATTCCAACTTTCTTCGAAACCCTAAATTCCGGAAGCCATGAATGAAGGTGCTCAAAAATAATTCTGTTATGACAAAAATATGTACTTGATTGTTTCTGGTGTAACTCCAAACTTTTCGATCCACAGGGTCTGAAAACTTTTCCTGAGATAGACTAACCTGTCATCTTTCCATCCCAATAGGTCTGACCTCAATTGGATTCTCTGAGAGAGAGTTATGCCAAGTTTCGCAACGTGACCTGTTTATGGGATAAAACAGGAGAGCGAATTTGTATGGCATGCCACGTGTCACTGGTTCAACTTCGGCCTCTGAAAACATTTCCTGAGATAGTGCAGTCTATGTACTACCTGTCACATTTTACACAATTTCATTTGTAGCTTCCTAGCGCAAGTTATGACCTTTTTTCCAAGGTCACCTGTTTATGACTACAATCTGGAAGAGGTAGAAACCCTATATTGTACATATCATAAATCACAAAGTACAACGAATTAGAAGTTTTCCTTTGGCCAAAAGGTACATGGGGATCTTATCTTCGACCTGTAAAATTTTTAGATCTGAAAACTTTGCCAAAATGGATTTATAGCAAAAGTTCTACGATGACTGGTGTTTGCTATAGCAAGCCCTAGCATCGTAAGTGCAACAAGTGTCATACGTGCCATATCATGCCTTCTTTCAGGCTAGCTCTAATACCATGTTGAATTTTCAGAATTTACTTCTATCTGATCTAGGATCTTAACTCAGAGAACAACATGTATAGCAAATCTACAGCATATCAATCATGGACACAATAATGCAAGCACACAAGAGACACAGAGTTTACTTGGGCAAAACCATAAAGGTGAAAAATCCCAATAACTTCCTTAGAGATAGATAGAGCAATGATACAACCAGAATACAAGAGATTGTCTTCTCCTAGCAGCAGAGCCTCCTCCTCATAAGTGTGCCACTTTCCGAATGAGATAAGTGTGTGAATGAATGATCAAATAGAGATCTCCCGATCTCTATTTATACTTGTTCTATCCTACCCAATAAACTAATGGGGTCTACATGTCTAGCTTAACCCATGGTTAACTTAATCCGGGCTGACCCCACACTTGGTGGTCTAATAACCCTTTGACCCACATGGCCGACTCCCAATAGGGTGGTCTAATAACCCTTCGACCCACGTGACTTATACAGGGCCGACCCCAACAAGGTGGTCTAATAACCCATCAAGTATAAGTTACGACACTTACAATATAAATGACGACACTTCTGTATAGAGGAATAATAACATCTCTATAGGAATACAAACACTTCTGTATAGAGGAATAATAACATCTCTATAGGAATACAATATACATATATGAAATACATTCTGAAGTTACATATACATCAACACTGAGAAAGCACTAACATGGTGGATTCACTCAACCTAGAAACCTAAAGGACATTTTGATCTCCTACTGGGGTCGAAGGGTTTCTTCACTGTGGTTTTTATCAATGTGGAAGACAAGGATAGGGTATTCGAGGGAGGACCTTATTTCTACTACTCAGCAGGGTTATTTTTACGAATGTGGAAGGATCATTTTAACCCTGACAAGGAGGATCTGTCTATAGCCCTGGTCTGGATCAGACTCTATTCATTACTGACTGAATACTGGGACCCTGACATACTGAAGGCGATTGGAGGCGCGCTAGGGAATTTTGTTAAAATCTCTGATCAAACAAAGCAAGGAAGGTATGTGTCATATGCTCGTTTATGTGTTTATATGAATATCTCTAAAACCCTACCGAAGGGGATCACCCTAAATTGGGAAGAATCTGTGTGGTTTCAAACCCTAGATTATGAACACATTCATTTTCATTGTCGTTGATGTCATACTCGTGGACATCTAGCCCATGACTGTCAGTTGAACCTCCCTTTGGAAATACCAGGAAGCAAAACTCAGGACTAGCCAGATGCGGAAGGTTTTACCAAAATCACCAATAGAAGAAAAGCGGGAAGGAGGCATAATGGGGCTAAGCCAAAGAGTAAAGGACCCAGCTCAAACTGCTTTGCTGTGTTGGATCTCAATCCGCTAGACCCTCCTAATCCTAAGGAAACTCAGAAATCCCCTGCTACTGAGGTGGATAATACAGACGTGATATATGAGATCAGAAACAAGGGTAAACCTGTTAGGAAAAATCCTTTGGCAGCTGATCCAATGGAGGAGGAAATAGAGGAAATGGAACTTGGAGACCTGGATCTTGACAGTATTGAAGAAGCCTATAAGAACATTGAGGTGCACTCCATTCTGGACAATCAACTTAAATTATTGAAGGACGCCATTCTTAAAACGAAACCCATTCCCAGTTTGGGAATTGGTCCCCTAAAGTTGAAGGAGAGCAAAAGGAAATTTAAAGAAGGAGGCTCAAAGAGAGGACGGAGATCCAATAGGGAGCGAATTGGGGAAATTGGGGCTCGATTGGTTGACTCTGGCCAGTATCCAACGATCTAGGAAGCTCTCTTATCTGTGAGATACAGTGCTTGATGAAAATCATTTCATGGAATATTCGAGGGATTAATGGTCCCCGTAAAAAAAAGACTCTGAAAAGTAAGATAATGAAGGAAAAACCTGTTGTGGTTCTGTTACAAGAAACCAAGTGTTCGGGAGCTCACTTAGAACTAAATGCACGTAGCATTTGGAAAAATTGTAAGTTTATGATGTTGGATTCTATTGGGCACTCTGGAGGATTAGCAATCCTGTGGGACCTGCAGATTGTGGCCCTCACTGACTTTCCCTCCACCAAGTTCAGTCTCTCTGCTGCATTTCATCTTTTAGGATTTAATGCAAAGGGGACAATTACCAATGTGTATGGGCCGAGTGGCTATCTAGAGAAGCATAATTTCATTACCAGTTTATCCATGCTTAGAAGTATGTTTGAAGGGACCCACTGGATTGTTGGAGGATATTTCAACTTGATCAGGTCATTGGAGGAGAAGAAAGGGAGCAAAAGAATCCTAACTCCGGAGAACACTCTGTTTGACGAATTCATTGAGAACAGTAACCTGATTGATATCAATATGGGGAGCAATGGTTTCACCTGGAACAACAAACATGGAGGGGAGTATTTGGTGGCAGTGAGGTTGGATAGATTTCTTCTGTCTGAAACCATTATGCTCTTAGGGGGTACTCTGTCATCATGCCCGATCGCTTCTTCAGGCTCTGACCATTGATTGGTTTCCCTCATATGGAATAATATCGGAACGAGAATGATGAGGCCTTTCAGGTTCGAACGTTTCTGGCTAACCCATAAAGAATTCCATACTAATGTGGAGGATTGGTGGAGGAATACTCCCACCCCTTAGGGCACTAAAATTTATTGTTTTCAACAGAAACTGAAGATGTTGAAACATAACATCAAAAGATGGAATAAAGAAGTCTTCAGGGACATTTTGGTTGATATAGCCAAGACTGAGAGACAAATGGAACATGTCCAGGAAAGCATCATGAGGAATGGTCTGAATGTTGAGTTGGCTCTGGAGGAAAAAAACCTTTATGAACAGCTTTATCAGAGACAAAATTAGGAGGAACTTTTATGGAAGCAAAAGTCTCGAAACCAATGGCTGAAGGATGGGGATAAGAAAACAAAGTTCTTTCATAGAGAAACCATTCAACATAGAAACCTGAATCAAATTTGCAATCTCTGTACTAATGAGGGAGTTTTAGTTGATTCTCATGAGGATATCAAACGAGAACTCCTGTCTCATTTTAAGGAAGTGACTACGGAACCTTAGGTTGACTGGTCCACAGCTTGTAGGGAGATCAAGGTGTTATTCCTCGGCTTATTACTAATGAGCAAAATGAGATGCTCATTCGTCCCATTGAAGTCCAGGAGGTTGAGTTATCCATTAACCAAATGGAGGATGGTAAATCCCCAAGGCCTGATGGTTTTACAACCAACTTCTTTCACCACTTCTGGGATTTGATTAAAACTGAAGTTGGCAGGTCGTGGAAGAATCTCAGAGAATGAAAGGGGTGCTCCCTACTCTAAATTCTACCTTTATCACCCTGATTCCGAAAACTCTGGGGCCAGAGAGAGCTGACTTGTTCAGACCTATCTCTCTGTTTAACATCATCTATAAACTCATAATGAAAGTCATGGCTAATAGACTAAAACCCCTTCTTCCTACTTTGATCTCTTTGGAATAGACGGGTTTTGTGGAAGGAAGACAGATTCTCGATGGTATTATCCTTACTAAGGAAGTCCTACATTCCCTTAAGAGTACTAAGAAGGTTGGGATGCTATTGAAGTTAGACTTATCTAAAGCATATGATAAACTTAACTGGAATTACATGAAAGAGATTATGGCATCTTTTGGTTTCAGTGAGCTATGGATCAAGTGGATCGCTAATCTTACTTCCACTGCATTCTTTTCTCTCCCAATCAATGGGCACCCGTCAGATGTCTTCAAGCCAATGCGGGGCATCCACCAAGGGGATCCTCTCTTGCCTTTTCTCTTTGTGATCATGACTGAATGTCTTGGAAGGCTTATTTTGCATTTTGTTGATCAGGAGAAAATCAAAGGTCTCAAATTCCCTCCTTATGAAAAGTCTATAACACATCAACAATTTGTTGATGACACTCTCCTGATGGGTCATTCTTCTGTTCAGGAAGCTATACAAATAAAGAAGGCTTTAAATATCTTCTTAAGAGCTTCGGGGCTTACTCTGAATATGTACAAATCCTTGATTTTCTTCTTTAATACTCCTCCTGCTAGTCAAAGGAACATTGTAAGGATTTTAGGTTTCAGAGAGAGCTCCCTTCCAACCAAATACTTGGGTACTCCCCTATCTGATGTTGACCTTAAGAAGGCTTCTTGGGAAGAACTCTTAAGTAAAATGCAGGAGAAACTCTCTAATTGGACACTCTGTGCTTTAAACCTTCCGGGAAGAGTTATTCTTGTTAAAACAGTGCTTCAAGCGATGCCTCTTTACCTCTTTTCTATGTTATAGGCCCCTAAATCAGTCTTGAAGGACATCAGAAATATCCAACGTTCCTCCCTTTGGGGAGGCACTACGGAACACAAAACATGGCCCTTGGTGGCTTGGGAGACTCTATGTAAGTCTAAACCTGAAGGGGGGCTTAGGCTACGGGATCCTGAGATGATGAGCATTGTGTGTGGCGCCAAGATTTGGTGGAGGCGGCTCAATCATACTAACGAGCAATGGGCCAGTTTCTGGGGAAAGAAGTATGCTCTTGATTTTGAAAAGTAGGACTGGGTCAGGATGGATGGGCCGGAACATGGGTCATCTATTTAGAATATGGCTAGAAAAGAACGTGACCTGATAAGACAACACAGTTTTCGGGAGGTCAGACAAGGATCATCAGCTAATATGTGGTCTGATGCGTGGCAACAAGAACCACCCATTCTCACTTTGCTGAATGAAATCCCTCTGGAATCGCTGGCTTTTAACCATGATTGGCAGATGATTGAGCATTATTGGTAGAAGGAACCAAATGACAGAGGGTTTCAGGTGTGGAAGACTCTGAATTGGTGGATGGAGACCTATGGGGAGGAGATTGGTAAACACATCCATGAAACTTTGCAATAGTGTCAGATCAAATTTCAGTTGGGATTGGAGCTATTGCATTGGGTGCATCGGCCGAAAGGTATGTTTACCATGAAAGAGGCTTATTACATTCAGGGTGGTCATGATAAGCCTATTGTTGACAGTGTTTGGAAGTGCCTTTGGGATGCTAAACGTTGGCCTAAAATTACACTCTTCCTCTGGTTGGTGCTTAAAAGGAAAATTTTGACTTGGGACAACCTTATGAAACAAGGCTTTGAGGGCCCCTCTTATTGCATTCTTTGTGGGAATCATGGGGAAACGTTTTCCCATCTTCTTGATGAGTGCATATTCTCCTCCAAACTCTGGGATAAGGGAGCTACGATCTTCCGTATGTCGGATAGACTTCGAACTGACCCTGCGGGTTCGATTAAGTGTTGGAGGAAGGATCCATTCCAAGGGAGAATCCTTAATAGAATCTGGGAACTATTCCCTGGTTTTCTATTGTGGGCTGTATGGAAGGAACGTAATCAAAGAATTTTTACCTGAAAACTTCAAAATTGTGCTGCTACTTGGAGTCAAATTCAACGAGGCATTATAGAAACTGTGCAATTAACTTTGTGGAATGAGAAGGAGTTGAACTTACCGTTGAATGAAGTAAGTATTTTGAAACTTTGGGGCATTGAGGTGCTACCTAACCATATCAGTAACAGTCGTCCTCGGGGCACGTCCATGGAGAGTCCGATGGTATGGTCTGCACCTTTACCCGACTGGCTTAAGCTCAACTTCGATGGAGCGTCAAAGGGTAATCTTGGGAATGTTGGGTATGGTGGTGTCGTGCGAGATGACAAAGGGAGTGTTATGTTTAGTTACTATAGACCTCTGGGCCTAGAAACCAATAATGTGGCCGAATGCGAGGTGATGATATAGGGTTTAAGCATGGTCGCTCGGCGTGGCATTACTTGTCCCCACGTGGAAGGGGACTCCAAATTAATTATTCTACTAGCCACCAGGTTGGTTAATGGGACTCGGGCGGCCAAGTTGGCCCCTGCGTGGAGGATAGCGTGGTGGTTGGCTTGATTAGAAAATATTATAATAG
Organism: Larix kaempferi; assembly: GCA_027924585.1. Taxonomy (NCBI): domain Eukaryota; kingdom Viridiplantae; phylum Streptophyta; class Pinopsida; order Pinales; family Pinaceae; genus Larix; species Larix kaempferi. The sequence continues at coordinate 14,346,377 of BSBM01000196.1, forward strand.
CAATGACCTCTTTCACCTTTTACCACGTAATGCGTAGTGCAAACTGCTTGGATTACGTGCTCGCAAACTAGGGTGCCAACTGCCGTGATGAGGGATGGGTTGGAGATGCCCTCAACATGCCTACGAGCATGTGTCGGGATAGATGTCTATGAATTGGTGAAAGTGACATTTTTGCAATGGGTGATGTTGCTGGCATTCATTTGAAGTAATGTGAAATGATGGTTTCGAATAAATGGGATTATAGTGCTTGCAGGAGTTATGAAAGACCTTATGTGAATAATTCGGCGGGCAATTTAACGACCTGTCCTTCACTCTATTATTTTACCAGGAGGACAATGATGATGCGAGATCTGAAGTGTGGGATGGAGAATGGTAATCGATTCCCCACGATTCGGATGGAGGTTATTGATCAGGGATATGATCTTATGATGTCTTCCAAGAACGCAGGTCATTATCATAGAGCCCGTATCATTATGGGTAATTTAATGGTTGTAAGTGGCGCCTGGCCTTTAAATTATCCCTACAAGGTCGGTTCTCGACACTTCTGTGATCAGTCTGAGAAGGTTGGTGCTTTGTTGAGTTCAATTGTGGTTTCCTGCGGGGGTGAGTGTGGGAAGTTTGTTGTTAAGAGAATGCCTCCGAGGGGTCGCTCTGCTCGTTGTGGCCATCATGGCCAGGGTGAACCAAGTAATTTGTACTGGGACCTGAAGCCCAGACTGCTCCTAGCCAGGAATAGTGGAGAGCGGATTTGACTGCAGTGTTCTTCCGTCGTCTTTTTCCTGAGCCGTTACAAAGGGAGTTAGAGGAGATGGAATGAAACTAATGGAGAATGGTAAGAGAATATGAATTGTCGTCAGAAGCAGTGCCTATGGCAGACTGTATCCATGATCCAGGTAACACCAGAGGTCTTATGGCTCTTTATAACAGAGTGATGGTCATGCTTTGGGTCATGAAAACTCTCATTGATCAAACCCTGGAGGCTTGGGTTAACATTCTAGAGGACTCGCATCGTCTGAAAAAGATGGAGGAGAACTGCAAAGATCGGGCTGAGGAAACCCACTGGATACATATGAAACTACATGCCATTGCGGCGGATTTGGGTATTTCTTACTTAAATCGTCCTAAGAAAGTGGACAACCCGAAGGTTATTGATCTCCGTGGCAAGGCTACTGAGACGAAAGATATGCTGATTATTAACATTGATGATGAGACGGGACCAGCGGGATGAATCTCTAGACATGCCGTCGAGTTGGTTCGGCTCTCCCCTTCTTTTGTTCATGGGGACTTTATTTTTGTTTGGTGCATACGGTGGCTCTTGTAATGACTGAGGGGTATAGACCTCTGTCTGGATTTGGGATGCAGACTTTCGGCTGGATTCTGCTTCGGCTCTATCCTTTTTAGTTTGTTTTGGTTATAGCGGATTGTCTTTTGGCTCGTGGTTGTTGGATTGTATCTTGATAATGCATGTTCTATCGGCTTACTTCTATGTTTTGAGGAATCGTAATGCCTGTTCTCCCGGCTTACTCTGTTTTCTATTTGATAGTAGTTTCTTGACTGCTGATAGTAAGTGGTTTATCCCTAATAGCTCTATTCAGGATGGTAATACTACTGATCTCTGTTTTTGTTCATGGGTGTATGGTGCTCAAAAGAGTTTTGATCCCTGTGGTTGCTACTTAAGTGCCCAACTTATTGTAAATATGCTTATTGTAATTTTGATCCAACTTTTAATAGAATGATGCTCTTTTTTGCTTTAAAAAAATTTCATCGACATAAAGAACATGGATGATGAGATGGTTTCCTACTTTCTTAGTATAGACAATGGGGTCAGAATGACATCTAGAAAAACCAGTGTCAAGGAGAAAGCTATCCATTTTGGCATACCAAGCTCGACGAGCTTGCTTGAGGCCAAATAAAGATTTCTTATGGCGATAGACAAGACAAGAGTCATTACGAACATTACCAGGAGGTTGTTCCATGTAAATTTCTTCCTAAAATTCCCCATGCAAGAAGGCGGACTTGACATCCATTTGATGGAACTCCCATTTATCTAAGGCTACAAGGGAAAGAACAAAGTGGGTGGAGTTCATTTCATGGATAGGGGCAAAGATTTCATTGTAGCCAATTCCTTTAACTTGGGAAAATCCTTTAGAAATTAACCTTGATTTCAATCTTTCAACACTTCCATCTGATGCATACTTAGTTCTATAGGCCCGTTTACATCTGACAAGTTTTCTTCCTTTAGGAAGAGGTACAAGGTTTCAAGTATCGTTTTTCATAAGGAATGATATTCTTCATACATAGTTGCATCCCAATCTAGATTCCCTGAAGATTCTGCAAATGTCTATGGATCATGATTATTTGAAACTCGAGCCAAAAGAGAAGTGTCTCAATGGAACTGAGAATGTGTTTGCCACTAATCTCTGGGATCATCGACAAGATCACCAGTCGCTTCACGTGTTGAACAATCCCATCGAGGAAGTGATTGTACTGGTGCAACTAGAGGGAAATGAGTAGGAAGAGGTCGATTTTCATCTCCCTTCACCCATTCCCCTCCCCCTCCCCGTGCCCCTCCCCCTTCACACCCTCCCCCCACCCATCCCACTTCACGATCAACACCTGGGCGGCGGCATCACTCCCTTGTGCGCCCAAAGAGTCGCCCTTGTCCTTTGGGCGCACAGGGGAGCGACGACACTGCCCAGGTGTTGGCCGCAAAGGGGGATGGGTGGGGGGAGGGCGCAGAGGGGGAGGGGGAGGGGAATGGGGGAGGGGAGAGGGAGGAGGATGGGGTATGGGGAGGGAGAGGGGGGCAGAGGGGAGGAGGATGGGGGGGGGGATGGTTGCAAAGGGGAGAGGGGAAGGGGGATGGAGGAGAATTGGGGGGGGGGGGGGAGGCATTGGAGTTTTTTTGTTATATATATATATATTAAATTTTAGTATTTTTTTTAAATGTTTCTGTTTTACATTTTTATAATTTGTTTTTTTATATAATTTGTTTTTTTATAATTTTTATTTTTTTAAATGTTTTTTCTAAAGTTTTTATAATATTATTTTTTATAATTTTTTATATTTTTTTTAAAATGATTCTTTTTTAAGTTTTCATAAAAAACAATTTATAAGTTAAAAAAAATACTTTTTTTTGAAGATTTTTTAATTTTTTTTATTATGAATATTATTAGAAATTCTTTTATTTTATATAGAAAGAGTGATAAAATAATTTCTTGAATAATTTGTGTTAAACAAAGTGCAAGTTTTATATAATGTTACTAAGAGATTTAATAAATACAATTTTAAATTATGATTAAATGATATAATAATTCCATTTTTTGAAAAAGTGTGCTACCGGTAGCATTAGTTTTCAACTCGGGGCTTGATTTTAAGGTTTTTGTAAACAACAATAAGGATTGTTTTGGTCTGTGTCTATATTTTTAACTACAAAAAGAAAGTGGTGCTATGCGGTTGTTTTTTGGTGTTTTTATGCAAAAATATGAGTTGTTATGGCTAGAGTTCACGCTTTGAGTATAAAGTTCTTGTCAAGTTGTATAACATGTTTAATAATATTTACTTTACACCTGGCCTTATCCAATTTTTATATATTGTGTAATTCTAAATCATCTTTAATGTATGGTTTAAGCCCATGTACATACGTCTGGATTCGTTGATCGTTTGTTAACTCTATTACTCGTGTTGCTAAGGCTTCTCATTCGTAAGTGTACTCCTCCACATCCTCCTTTTGATGTAGTCTAGTGATTTTTGCAAAAAAATATTTCTTGATCACATCTTGAAATATTTTAAAAAATACATTTTTGAATTTGTTCTACCTGTAGGAGCACACTTTAGTGTCAAATTTCCACCACATATACCAGTTATATGTGTGGCCTTCAAGTTTCATGGAGGCATATTTTATGATTTTGTCATTGGATTAGATTTTATGTATGCAAAAATATTCTTTCACCTAATTGATCCAAGCCACACTCTATTGTGTCTCACCATTGAAATTCGGTAACTCTAGCTTTGGCCTCATTGGATATCCACTCATTGGTTGCATTGAACCTAGGTGCGGATGGTTGAGATTAAGGATTGAAAATTTATTATGATATTTATGGTTTTGTGGAATTTCAACTTCGAAAAAATTTGTTTGAGGATTAATTATATCTGCAAAACTAGGGGGTGGTTGGCTTATTTTTGGTGAATCGATATTGACAACTACTTCTCTATCCCCAATGAACTTCATGATTTTATCAAACCCCTCACCTATGCTTGTGTTTAATTATGCTCTTAACTTAATTTCCCATGATACAACGTTGGCGACCTCATTTCTTATATTCCTTTTTTTTGTATTCCCATAGCTCAGCTTCAATTTTATCTAATCTCGAGTTTAGACTTTCGAGAACCTTCAAATCCCGAGCTTGATCCTTTTCTACTTTCTCCACTTGGTCATTCAACTCCGATGGGGATCCGGTACATAAATATAATAATAAATATTATTATATTTAATAATAATTTTATTTTTAATAATAATAATATTATGATTAATAATATTTATTATTAAAAATATAATTTGGTCGGAATGAATGGCTACAGAAGGGGGAAGAATGTGAGTATGGACTTGGCAGAGGGAGAGCGAAATGGAGTGTGTGAGATATGGGAGTGGAGTGTGTGCACATAGAGCAAGGAGAGGGAAAGAATGTGGCATGAAGAGCGAATGGAGTGCACTAGGGGTGGAGTCAGTGTTAAAACTTGGAAGTATGGGGAGTGAACAGTGCGTGGAGTGAAGTGTGTGCAAGGGAAAGGAATGAGGTGCTTGTGGGTATGGAGGTAGGCCGTGGAGTGAAGTGGATTGCATGAGGACTTAGGGAGATTCATGAGGGTGCGAGGACTGAGTGAAATGGAATGTGTGAAGTATATCAGGAATGGACTACGTGATGATTGAGGAAGAGGCACGAGGGAGAGGGAATGAAGGACGGTGTCGTGAGTGTTGGAGTGGGGGTTAAGGTGGAGTTCAATGGAGTGTAGTAGCATTGGGAAGTGGATTTGAGTGTGCAAAGGATGGAGAGGATGCATGTATGGAATGGGAATATCAGAGAGGGAGGAGATTGCATGTGGTAAGGAGTGTTGCGTAGGGAGAGTGCCGGTGAGATGGTGGCGTGGGGAGTCTAGGAGGGGGAATGAGGAGCGGGTGATATGGTAGCATGGGTAGTGCGTGTTGATGAGTGTAGAGGTAATCCTAAGAGAAATGGGGAATGATAGAGTGGGTGAGGGAGAGGTCTACATGGGAGAGGAGGAAAAGAGAATGATAAGACTCAGAATTGAGAGAACCAAATGCTCTGATACCACTTGGTATAAGAACAATTCCTATTTTATTGACAATTATGTCTTAAATATATAACTGAATAAAATGATAATGCGATGGTATTTTACAAATAATGTCCCGTTCTTTATATGGCTGGTTGCCTATTTTGAGGAGCTACATCCTCTTTATTTTAATTTTAATTATTATTTATTAATGATTATTAATTTGTATTATTTATTATTTATGTTCGTAACATTATCTAGGAAGAATGGGACTTGGAGGATGTGTATTGACTACAAATATATAAATAAGATCACCCTTGAGAATTGATATCCTCTACTCGGTATCGATGATTTTCTACATTAGTTGTAGCATTCCAGGTACTTCACTAATTTAGATCTCAATTCAGGATACTTCTAGATAGGAGTGAAGGAAGAAGACTTCTAGAAGACTACCTTCAAGAATAGGAAAGGTCTATATGAATGGTTGGTAATTAATTTTGTTTTGTGTAATGCACCAGCTATATTTATGTGTTTGGTGAATGATGAATCGCAACATTTTATAGATTCATTTCTAATAGTGTGTTTGGATTATATATCAGTTTATAGTGCTACATGGGAAGAGAATATTGCACATCTCAAGCATGTGTTAGAGACCCTAAACAAACATAAACTACTGGAAAACCTTAAGAGATGTGAATTTTTTCAATAGTGTTTGGGTATTTGGGGTATGTGATTGGTGGAGGAGAACTTATGTTGATCCTAAAAAGATGGAGGCCATCACTAAGTGGCCACCTCCTACAAATTCTATTGAATTTAGGTGACTTTTGGGGGTAGGACAATACATTCATAAGTCCATATCTTCCTTTTCAAATGTGGTTTCATCTTTCCATGCCATCATAACCAGTAGTAAGGGTTTCCACTGAGAAAATAATCAACATAAATATTTGAAGAGCTCAAATAAAAGATCATTTAGGCACCAATGCTTGCATCGCCCAACTTGCCTAGGCCTTTCGAATTTGATACATATGCAAGTGGATATGATATGGGATTGGTTTTGATGCAAGGAGGAAGGATACTATGCTATGATTTTGATATATGTTCCATGGTGGAGCTTTGAACTACTCTACATATGAAAAGGAAATCTATACCTTGGTTCAAGCTATTAAGAAATGGAAACATGATCTAATGGGTAAGGAGACCATCATTCACACTAATCACCAACCACTACAATATTTGTAGGCTCTATGTCAACTATAGAAAAATAAACACCAAAAGCGGATGGTATTTTTACAACAATTCCATCTAATCATCAAATACAAGAAGGGTAGTATAAACAAGCTAGCAGGCATGCTCTCAAAGTCACCCACAACCAATATCACAACTTTGGGTACTCTTATGCATATGAAGTCTTTCACCCATGATGCATATACGGAGGAATACATCGAAGATGAGGAATTCAAGGAGGTATTTTAGTAACTACAAGGTCGATTCCATGTAGAATAGCATGACATCAAGGCTGACTACAATCTCCATGATGAGTTACTCTACAAGTTGGACAAGCTCTGCATTTGTAAAGGTGAGATATTGCAACTTATTAGAGAGGCTCACACCTCCAATGCTGCAAGGAATATATCTTTGTTTATTAGAGGATGCATACTCCATTATACAATCAAGCCCAACAAAAGGAAGCAAGGTCTATAACATCACATACCTATACCCACTAGACGATGGGAGAGCATCTCCATGCATTTTGTAGGTGGTATTCCAAGAACTAGGAAGGTACATTACAATATATTAGTGGTAGTTGATAGGTTTAGTAAGATGTGCATTTTCATGGCTTGTATAAAGACCATCAAAAAACAAGAAGCAACAATATTCTTCTTTGAAAATTTCTAGATGCATTTTTGGATACCATGATGCACATATCAGATAGAGATACTAGATTTCTCAATTCCTTTTGGACTACATTTTGGGAGAGAATGGACACTAAGTTGAAGAATTATACAACTTTCCAACCACAAACATATGGGAAAATAGAAGTGGTGAACAAGACATTGGTTCATCTTTTTGAGGGGTTATAATTAGAAGCATACAAATACTTATGATGATAACTTCATATATATCCAAAAATATTATAATATATAAGTCCAAAATTCCATTGGTAAGTCCCCTTTTAAAACCTTTTTTGGATATATCCCACTTTCACCTCTAGATGTTGTATATGGACAACAAGGGGGAGTGAGTGAAGACACTACAGGTAAAGCATTAAGAGCTGAAAATTTCATTGATAAGATTAACCAAATCCATTTACAAGTATAGGAGACATTGAAGAAGTCATAGGAAAAGTAAAAGGCCATACATGACTAACATAGGGTTGAGAAAAAATTCAAGGTGAGAGACAGAATTTGGTCACACTTGAATAAGAAAAGACTGCAAGGTCTTGGTAAGAAGATTAAGGCACTACAGTCTATTTCTTTAGAAGTGTTGGAGAAGGTAGGATATAGTGCCTACATACTCAATCTAACCCCATATATGTGCATTTAATCAGTAATGAATGTGGAAACTATGGAACTCTTTAAGTCGTCCATGTCGGACCAGGAACCTGAGAAGGTCTTACCTTCTGTAGAGAAATTAGCACTAGAAACTTAGGCATAGTTAGTAGAAGATATAATTTTGCAGACGAGATCTAGAAAAAACTAGATGAGAACAATATGAACTCTGACAGGTCGTGTTGAAGGGACAACTTCTAGGAAAGGCTAAATGGTACTCCAAGTGGAAGTTAGAGGAAAAATTTCCTCACCATATTTAGTACAAACTTATGGGAAGCAAAATCTAGCTAAAATGGGGAGGCATGATTTGGAATGGATAAATATATGATTTGTCATCTATTTTGGTGTTTTTTGGGTGGAAATATTGGATGAATTGGATTATAGGGTCCATTTTAGGGCAGGTCTTACTTTCTTGATTTGGGGTCCATAGCCTTCAAACTAAAGCTTGTTTGAGGGCTTAAATGGTGTTTTTTCGGGACACAAGTTTTGAAACATAGTTCATACCCTATTGATGTTATTCTATACATTGAGAAATTATCAACAACGCAAAAATCACCTCAATCAAAGTTCAAATGAGGAATGTATGCCTCCTGCAAGTTGATCTATATCCTATTGACCGCCATGGTACTGATTGAATTCAACGTCAACTCTAGTTACCCACACATTTGGGACTAGTCACATATGTACTTTTAAGAACATTCTCTATGTTCTAAACCCTAATCCTACACTAGTACAAAATGAGAGATTAGTGACTACTTGACTACAAAAGTTAGTGATCCAGGTGGATATTGGTGGCCACCCACCTTTCCAACTGGCTCAAAACGGTTTTATGGCAATTTTGGTATTGTACTATTTTTAGCAGTTTTTCGGGTCCTAAACTTCCGGGGCCATTTTGAGGCCTTAAACGACCTTTTTTGGCCATTTGGAGGGCCAAATGGTTGCCTTTGGCATGCATTTGGCCCCAGTCGAAAGTTGTAAATCTCGGATAGACCTTTCCAACGAGCTACCGAGCGCCCCAAGCGGAGATCGTATGCAAAAGTTACGACCCCGGGAAGTTGATGTACTAACTTACCCAAACGGGGCCCACATGACTTTTGGCGCTTCATCTCCTAGGGTTAGGTTTTTGGATGTCTAGGGTTTTTGACATTCCTGTTTATTGTAAAAGGCCTTGAGAGCCTCATTGTAACCATCTTCTTGCGAAATGAGCGCAGCCGTCACATCTCTTCTCAGAGATAAGCCGTCACCATTCCAGCAAGCTTGTTTTCCGCTGCATTTTACAGTTCTAGCTTATTTCCTTATTGAATAGAAAACCAGTTTTACTGTATCTCTATTATTTTGTGTTAAGCATCTGATAATAATCTGTATTCATTTCGTTCTGCTCATAAAATCCGGATCAGTTAGCCACCACATCTTTTTTCAAGTGAAATACTACCAAGTTTGAGCAATCTTAAGTCACCCAACTAAAAATGACTAACTTAAACAATTAATTTAGTCCAGGGATAAAACATACGACTAGATAATAAGTTACGCAATAAAAAATGACTAACGTAAACAACTAATTTAGTCCAGGAATAAAAATATGACTAGCTAACTACAAGAATATGAATTAGTCATTTACATTAGCCATTTTTAATTGTGTCACTCTGATAATGGAAAATTGCAATTTTGACAATGAATTTTTGCAGACCAAGATATTTTTCATAATTAAAATGAAAATATAATGATTCACAATCATGTGTAATGAGTAAATATATTATTTCCAAGTGGAATCACTAAAAAAGAGCCAAATATGAAACCTCTGTGTGTATTTTTCTATGATAGGGAATTTAATGTAAAAATACTAAAATTGCCAACTTGGCAGGTTTAATACAGACACTATACATTGAATCCTAGAAATACGAAAGAGGTTTTTTGTCAAACATAGAGATACTTCTAAGAATGTACTCTTACTTTCATATATGGTCATGTGTATGTACTATGAAATATGACAGGCATTTAATTATGCTTAATTTTGAAAAATATGATGGTTTTATACTGCATACTTAACTTTACATCCAATAACTACAAGTATGACATAGATTAAGATAAATAAGAGTATTTAAAATATTAATCCAACAAACTTAAGAGTGGTATTTTCAATTATTTACATCATGGGAAAGAACAATTTCATTTCATTATGAAGCATATAAGCATGCATTTTCAAAAATCTAGGCAACTTTGAAATTTTAGCACACGAGATATTTTTAGACTTAAATGAAAAAACAATGATTTAAAATGATCTGAAAATAAGGAAATAAATCATTTCCAAGTGGAATCACTCAAAATGACCCAAATATGAAGCCCCTACATGCATTTTTTTGTGCTGGAGAATTTAATGTAAAAATACTAAAATTGTCAACTTGGTAGGTTTAATACATACACTATACATTGAATCTTATAAATATGAGAGAGATTTTTGTCAACCATACATCTATCTACAAGAATGTGCTCGTAATTTCATAAAAAATCATGTGTATGGAATATGGTAGGTGTTTTATTATGCCTAATTTTGAAAACAAATATGACTATTTTATGATGCATACTTAGCTTTACAACCAATAATTACAAGTATGAAATAGATTAATCTCAATAAGTGTATTTCCAAAATTAATCCAACAAACCTAAGAGTGATATTTTCAATGATTTACATCATTGGAAAGAACAATTTCACTTCATTATGAAGCATATGTGTGCATTTTAAAAAATCTAGGTAAATTTGAGATTTTTGCACACCAAGATATTTTTAGAATGAAAATGAAAATCTGATGAAAGTTTTCAATGAGTTTACATATTTTGAGAGCACAATTCTTTGTAATATGCTTTATCAAAGGAAGGCCTACTTTCCCCGGTGGGGTAGGTTTTCATTCTAGAAATTTTAGATGGACAAGACATTGTCAACAACTTGGGTTTGACTCTTAGCTAGATGAAATATTTTTTTTTGGTTTAATTATAGTTAGTGATGGTATAGTTTTAGTATCAATGTTTCCTTTTGGAACGATTAAAACTTCTATTGCATGTTTATGTAAGCTTTATTTTATACATGTATGCTTTATTGTGCAGGCCATATGCAGACTGATGAGATTATTAAAGGAGGAATTTCTATGTACACTTTGTTAATGATTCCAGAGAGCTCTAGTTCTCTCTATCACTATTATAGTTCCTGGAACACCTTTAGAATGTATTTTTTGTTCTCTACTAGAATAGAACATATGTTTATTCCTTGGAAAAAAATGTATACCCATAATAGATATCATGCATAAAGAAGTTTATGGTCATTATACTAGATGGGGACTTATATTATATTTATAACATTGATATCAACTTTTAGTATAGAATTCAATCTTCTTCATGAGCTAGAGTGTGTCACATAATAGAGAAATCCAAAAATAATGGAATTCCCTATTCTAATTTAGTTGCAACTTCGAGTAGCTTATATCCACTTGCTAAGAAATAAATAAAAACATGACATCCAATGTCCATGTAGACTAGAAATAAACTTGATAGGACCAACAATTAATAAACAAGAGTTGAGGTGGTTATCGTGAAATACATTCAATGCAACAATATGATCTAAATTTGTTGTGTTTGATGGATGTAACACCAACGGAAAAATTTATCAGCTAGTATTGGTCGAATATGGCTCATGCAACTACCAATTTTCCAAATGGTGCATCTTATCCACAGAAAAAAAATAATTAAAAAGACATTCTCCATTCAGTTCTATTAATGAAAATTTTGAAGTTACCCGCCAAATTGCATGGCCACTAAATTGATTTATTCCTCCTTGAATTCATGCATCCACGTAGATCTAGTGCCACTATTATCATAATTACACCACCCTAATATTAACTATGCAGACCTTCAAAACACATTAAATTCCAGGTTTCAATCTTGAAAAAGGTTGGATTTTAACTACATAGACATTAAAGAAACATTTAATTGCAGATTTCACTCTTGAAAACGGTTGATATTTAATGAAATTATAGAATCTCTAGATAGTCCACCTATGTTAAACCCACCATTGGTTAAAAATTTTAGATAGATCACTCATGTTGAACCATAAACATGACTAATTTACCCACCTTTTTGCTTGGAAAATGCCTTAATTTTCTAGTATCCAGCTAAATTATTTATCGATAGTTGACCCTCGAACCTTCTTTACAATAAAAAAAATGATATTTCCAAAACCATGTGGCCAATTCTAGCCAATCAAGCTTCTTTTGACAAAGAAAAGAATGTTTTAACATGCCTTGATTAATTTTCTTAATGAAATAGGATAAATCATGGATGTGGGTAAAACGTTATGATATAGTCAAATGTGTGATGCCACCTCATAAAGAGATTTTCTCTAGATCCTAACACCTTGCATGGTGACTATGCTAGGAAATCCCAACTAAATATTGTAGTCATCATTTGAGGATAAATCACTATTATCCTAAATGAATAATACAAATAATGGTGAAAATAAGACATTGTGATTGATAAGGTAATCCATTGGATAAAATTCCCCCCCAATAACAAGTCTAATATGTATCAGCTAAGCAATACATACTAATGAAAAAATTGATATGATGTATCTTTCATAAGACTTGGTATGTGCTTCAATAAAAAATATGCCTAAAAAATCATCAAAACTGGGTGTCTGAAGTGAATTGGAAGAGAGATGAAATTTGAAAGTTGGTAACTGCAATGTCTAAAAATTCCCTATTTGCTTGACAAACTTATCGTTTTCCAAGTATTTGGGCTAGGAGAAGTTGATAGCTTTTGCTAATTGGTGAACATGTAGTATCACCACCTTACTCTTAGTAAATGACTGAAGTGTTATTCGAATATTGAAATTGTTATGTGTTAAACAAAATCCCAATGTATCCCTCTTGGATAAAGATGAACCCAAATTGCAATGTTGAACTTCCATGATTTGATAGTACTTCGAAGCTTGAAGCCTAACTATCATCAATTTTCCCCCATAATAGGTGCAAGGACGTGAGAAGAATGAAGGGTTTATAATGATACCCTATATCTGGTGGTTTATGGTTGACCCCTAATCATTTTATCTGATCAATTTTATCTTCATTAGAGTACTCCCCCCTTAAGATGCAAAAGAGTTTTGAAAGGATATCTACCACAAGATGTGTCTTTAATTGGGAATTGATTTTGCAGCAAGAATAATATAATTTTTTGTATGTTGATGACCATTGCCAAAAATTAAGCCACCCATATTGTACTTTTAATCTTGCAGGTTTATTCAATGTCCACCATATGTTCGATGAATAATTTGATTTTCTACAATGATGACAAGGACTGGGCAATCAAAATACTAATCTTCCATATGGCCAACTTGATGAAAATGTTGGTATTTTGCATTCTGATGTTGAATTGGAATAGGTGAAGTTGAATCTTATTGAAGGAATCAATCTTTTAATACACATATATTTTTTCTTATTGTAAAGGATTATCGTCAGTAGACTAACCTTCCTCGGAACCTTTGCTTCTCTCGACTTCTTTCAACTTACAATATTGATTATAGTTTCCAACCTTACCGCATTACCAACATCTTCTTGTCATCGAACCAAGAGATTTAGATATATTATTATATCTACCCCTTCACTTTGATCTTCTACTGGAGGTTTTTTCCTTTCCTCTGTCTACTAGTCGACCTCTTACCATCAACATATCATAGGTTGAACCTTCCATGTTCTTTCATCTCATATATTTTGACAGTAGATATGTGACCACATCATCAATACTCATTTTGGTATTATTACTTCCAATAGCCAAGGCCAGGGTATCCCATGATTCTGGAAAAGAACAAAACAAACTAATACATTTTCCTCATTGGTGATTTTAATATCTATCAACAAAAATTGACTAATCACAACGTTGAACACATTAGGTGCTTTGTAACCAAGTCACCCTCACTCATAGTCAAAATATATAACTTCTTTTGAAGAAACAACTTGTTAACCATATATTTCAATTGGTATAAGTTCCCCAAATTTTCCTATAGCTTCTTTGTAGTTTCTTCTCCTTAGACATTCAACAATACCGAATCTACTAAAGAAATTCATATTGTACTCCTTGATTTCTATCGATTTTCTACCAATATTTCGATGACACACCTATCAAAGTTGTACCAGTGTTTAAAATGACCCATTGCTCTTGATCTACAAGGAGATCCTCCATTTTGAGCTTCCAAATATCAAAATTGTGCCCATTGAACTTTTCAATTTCTATCCTCGAAGTGTTAGCCATTCTAACTATGAATCAACTATTTCAGAAATTTCCACTGAAACATGTATTCACCAAATACAAGACCAAGACAAACCCTCAACAAGAATGGCATCCCCTATTAACAATAAAATTAACACTCTTAATCAAGTGACGGAAGAAGCACATTTTTACCATGCACCTGCAGCAGGAAGACATGACACAAGTTCATGCAAAGATAAACCCTCTCTAAGAAATGCATTAAAATGCATTAATTGTGCTTAAAATCATTCTAAATGGTGCAAAAATCCTTATAACTATGAAAAGTGGGTTTTCAAGATTAAATAATCTAAAATGGATTATCCCACACTCAAAAGAGAAACCTAAGGTAGATTTCCCAATGCTATATAAGAAAGGCTTTGGGGCATGGTAAAGAGACACAAAGAGAGAGAAAAGGCATGCTGAAGAGATTTTGAAGGAGGAGAAAGAGCTCAAATTCTTAAAAAGCAAGGGTGAAGGAAAGGAAGTGTTAAATTTTCAGAATTTACTTCAATTTTATCTAGGATCTTAACTGAGAGAACAACATGTACAGCAAATCTACAGCATATCAATCATGGACACAATAATGCAAGCAGACAAGAGACACAGAGTTTACTGGGCGAAAACCATAAAGGTGAAAAACCCCAATAACTTCCTCAGAGATAGATAGAGGAATGATACAACCAGAATACAAGAGATAGTCTTCTCCTAGCAGCAGAGCCTCCTCCTCATAAGCGCGCCACTTTCCAAATGAGAGAAGTGTGTGAATGAATGATCAAATAGAGATCTCCCGATCTCTATTTATACTTGTTCTGTCCTGCCCAATAAACTAATGGGGCCTACATGTCTATCTTAACCCATGGTTAACTTAATCCAGGCCGACCCCACACTTGGTGGTCTAATAAACCTTTGACCCACATGGCCGACCCCCAATATGGTGGTCTAATAACCCTTCGACCCACATGACTTATACAGAGCCGACCCCAACAAGGTGATCTAATAACCCATCAAGTATAAGTTACGACACTTACAATATAAATGACGACACTTCCGTATAGAGGAATAATAACATCTCTATAGGAATACAAACACTTCCGTATAGAAGAATAATGCCATCTCTATAGGAGTACAAAATACATATATGAAATACATGGGTGAAATACATTCCGAAGTTACATATACATCAACACTCCCTCTTAACTAGGAAGGTATTTCTTGACATAGGTCTGCTAGCACAAATCTTCTTCTCTGGATCATCATCAACAAATCATCATCCTCGAATCATCGTCATCATCACTACTACTGCTATCTCAATCAATCTCTAAATCTACTCATCATAGGAAGTTCTACAGAGCCAGTCCTTTTTCATACTAGATGTAGTCCCACCACTTGCAAGTCTTCATCGTCACTGGCCATACTGTGGAATTCTCAGGACTTATTACGTGCATCACAAAACATCGCAAGACCATCCCAGGCTGTTACGAGCACACGACTCTACCTGTAGGATCTCCCAGGGCCATATTATATGTGACCTCACCACAAAACCTCGCAAGAGCATCCCAGGCTGTTACGAGCACACAACTCTACCTATAGGATCTCCCAGGGACAGATTACATGTGGTCACCACAAAACCTCACAAGAGCATCCCAGGCTGTTACGAACACACAGCTCTACCTATAGGATCTCCCAGGGACAGATTATATGTGGTCATGGCAAAACCTCGCAAGAGCATCCCAGGCTGTTACGAGCACACAGCTCTACCTATAGGATCTCCCAGGGACAGATTATATGCCATAGGACAAAACCTCGAAAGAGCATCTCCAGATATCCCAGGGCCAGATTATATGCCATAGGCAAAAACTCAAAAGACTATCTGCAGATCTCCCAGGGCCAAATTATATGTCCTCCCGGAGCAAAACCTTGAAAGAGCATTTGCCAGATATCCCAAGGCCAGATTACATGCCATAGGCAAAACCTCGAAAGACTATCTGCAAATCTCCCAAGGCCAAATTATATGCTCATCTACACAACCTGTTCCACGGCCATAGAGTATCATCCTGATACTCACCATACATCATCCTGATGTATACATGATCATCCTGATCATCATCACTGCAACATCCTGTTGCAAGTCATCTGGAGCAACATCCTGAATCTCATCATCCATGATCATCCTGATCATATCATGCATCTACCTGATGCATACCAAGTATCTACCTGATACATATCATCATACATGATCCACCTGATCATACAATGTATCCACCTGATACAAATACAAATACATGATCCACCTGATCATACATGATACATATCAACATACATGATCTACCTGATCATACATGTATCCACCTGATACATATACAGATACATGGTCCAAGCATCCAACATGATGCATATACAAAATACATACAAATGATCCAACTGATCATATCCAGCATCCAACGTGATGCGTACATACATATACATATAAATGATCCAATTGATCATATCCAGAATCCAACATGATGCGTACATACATATACATATAAATGATCCAACTGATCATATACAACATCTTCCTGATGCATATACAGAGCAATAACTGGAGCATCGTCCTGATGCTCATCATCGAGCACTTACATCCACAACCATGTGAAGGATCCTCCTTCCAACATGCTTGGAATGGCTTCTGCAAATGTGTCCATCACTTCTTCCTCGAAGTGTCATCAATCTGAAGAACACCAAGCCTCTCTCTGAAGTACTCGAACTTCACTCTGGCTAGTGGTTTCGTCAGCACATCTGCAATGTGCTCGTCTGTCGCAACATACAGGAGCTTCACTGCTCCTCTCTGCACCATATCCCTAATATAGTGATATTTGATCTCTATGTGTTTCGACCTATCGTGAAACACTGGATTCTTAGACAGCTTCACACAACTCTGGTTATCACAGAAGATAACAGTAGCATCCAACGGGAGATCAAATAACTCAGACAGTAGCTTTCGAAGCCATACTGCTTCATAACTAGCCGAACAGGCTGCAATCATACTCTGCCTCGGCTGTACTCAGTGCTACACAGGACTGCTTCCTGCTAAACCAAGAGATCACACCTGATCCCATACTGAAGCAGCACCCAGATGTGATCTTCCTATCTACAGCACTGCCTGCCCAATCTGAATCAACATAACCCTGCAGGTTAAACTTTTGATTCGCTTCATACTTGAGCCCATAATCAACTGTACCCTTTAGGTACCTCAGAATATGCTTTACAGCAACCAGGTGAACACTTCCTGGATCCGTCAAGAACTGGCTCAATGTGTTCACCACAAAGAAAATATTTGGTCTCGTGTTCATCAGGTACATCAAGGATCCAATCATCTGATGAAACACAGTGACATCAACCAGTTCAGATGAAGCATCACACAAAAACTTCAGATTCGATGCCATAGGTGTGGCCATAGCCTTGCAGTCCATCATCCCGAACCTCTTCAGGATCTCTACTGCATACTTCCCTTGTCCAAGGAAGATTCCATCTGCACTCTGCCACACCTCCATACCTAGAAAGTAGTGCATCATACCATATTTCTTCATCTCTAACTCGGCAGCAAGCTTCCGATGCGTGTCGGCAATCAATCTATCCTCACCTGTAACAAACAAGTCATCCACATACAAAAGTAGTATCACTAGATTGCCTTCCTCAACCTTGTAGTAAAGGTTGGAATCCGCTTTACTCTTGGTAAAGCCCAAACTGGATAGAAAGCTGTCTATCCTACCATACCAAGTTCTGCACATATATGACTCCCTGTCTGTAATATCCCTTTTTCAAATTTTATTAAAATGCCCAATTTTCCACTTTTTTTCCCAATTTCGACCTTTGACTAGTTTTACTGTTTTGACCTCCAAATCAACCCAAATGCTCCCAAATATTCTGTAGGAGTGTATGAATGGTATTTAGACTTGAATATAAGGTTCAGGGATGTTTTATGGCCCTCCAAATACTGCTGCAAACTTGATTTGTATTCTGATCAATATATGTAATTTTGACTAGTAATTTGTGCATCAAATCCCCCTCGGGTAACACTGCAAATGGCCTTCCAAATGCCTCCAAACTCCCACAAATTTATGAACAGAGGTATATAATGTGTTAAGTATGTGATTAAGGTCTCATATGCACCATTAATTGATTTTTAATACTGTTCTAACTCTCTCACATTCAACAGCAAAAACCCCCAATTCGACCCTTGGAGAAATGGCACTATTTCACCTCCCAATACAACTAAACTGAGTAAAAATGCTTCAAATGCTCAAGTACAGTACATGAAACTTGTAGAATACATCCATGGTAGTATATCTATCACAAATATATCAGAGAATCATCCATCCATTCGAAATAATCAACATTATAGTGTCATACATCAATGCATTGGGGAAATGGACATTGTTTGCTCATTAATCAATAGTTTTGCATACAACCAGTGGGTATTTCGACCTGATACTTTCTGAATATTAATAACAGAGTATATGAAGCTATTACAATCATAAATATATAATGAGAATCTCTCTCAAGAAGCACAAGTGCTCACCAAAAACGCCCTCCCTCAAGGAGCACGAATATGCCTTCAAAACTGGAAACGGTGGAGAGAAAGTGCTGCACTAAACCAAACCATGAAACTTCCTGTAGCTGCTACCTGCAAATACAAACTCCATTAAAGCACCATGAAAGACCTGAGTGGCCTCTCCAAACACCAACTTGGATGGGAATCTTTCACCCTCGAAATTGGCTAAGGCAAGAAACTAGTCATCCACTAGCTCTCTCTTCACAAATGCAATTTTTCTCAAATCATCAAAAGACATTCTCATACTTGATTTCTACATTTTATAACCAACATTAGCCTTCAAGGGGTCGAAATCCTCTCAATAGATTCAATCATTTTCCATTTAGAAAATATTCCTCATTTGCCACTTGTCTCCTAGTTCTAACCTTCCATCTTCTCCCAAATTCGAATTTGAGTCTCTTTAGATTCCTCCAACTCCATGAGCGCCTTCTTGAGCCTATTTTGGGGGATGACATGTCATAATGGTCAGGTGTAAGAAGTCAGGTCTGAATTTTGTCATAAAATGTCATAGATGCTTCATTATTGTTGTCATAAAACTAGGGAATCTAGCCCATGTGTCCACTAGTCTCCAATTTGACTCTTCCTCTCCCATGGAGGTTACTATTCCTTCCCATTTCGACCTAATATGCTCAATGCCATGTGTTATGACTTACCAACTTACCCAAGAGTGTTCACCTTCCCATGAATTCGAATTGGCAAGAGAGAGCTGCCATGTGTCATTGAAAAATCAAGCTAGTGTGGGTCCCACCACCTCCATATGTCTCCAAAACCACTTGCCACCTAGAATTTCTCTTGAATTTATTTATTCATCATATTTATTAAATGCTTGAACCCTTCTAATGTCTAAATATCATTTATTAGTTTCCTTATTACCATCCCACATGTGCCCATCCAACCTAGGAAACTAGTAGGATTGATGGGATTGTCTTACTATGCACTTATTTGAATGGGGACATTACAGTCCTCCCCACCCAAGATTGCTTGTCCTCAAGCAATTTCAAATTTGGATGCTGCAAAATCTTCTCCTCTTCCCATGTAGCATCTTCATTTGGTAAGTCCTTCCATTGCACTAAATATTCTTTGATGATTCTACTTCTCAACCTTCTTTCCCGTGTCTTCAAAATCTTTTTCGGAACAAGTGTGAGCTGACCTTCATCATCCAAAGGAGGAAGTATTTCTGAAGTGATGATTTGCTGACCAAGATCTTTCTTAAGACAAGAAACATGAAATACATTGTGGATTTTACTCCCTTCCGGAAGTTCTAGTTCATATGCTACTTCTCCAACCTTCCACACTACCTTGTATGGCCCATAGTACCTTGGTTTTAATTTTTCTGCTCCATTCTTTTTGAGAGATGTTTGTTTATAGGGCTGCAACCTTAAATATACTAAATCATTTACTTTAAAGGTTCTCTCTTCTCTATGTCTATCAGCATATTGTTTTTGCTGATTTTGAGCAACCTGCAAATTGTCTTTCAAGAGCTTTAAATTTCTTGGCTCTCTTCCACCCAATCTTTAGCCTTTGGGGCTCTACTATCACCAAATATAATGTCAGCAAATGTAAGTGCATCATAACCATATAATGCTTTGAAAGGAGACATCCCTATTGACATATGATAAGTGGTGTTGTAGCAAAACTCACCCAAGTGTAGCCATTTTGCCCATGCTTTTTGCTGCCATCCCACATAGTTTATTAGGTATCCTTCCAACCATTGGTTTACCCTCTCTGTTGTCCATCAGTTTGTGGATGATAGCTGGTACTTGGAGTCAATTGAGTGCCCACCAATCTAAAATTTCTTGCCGAAAAGCACCGTGAATCTACTATCTCTATCACTGACAATGCTCTTGGGGAGCCCATGCAATCTGAAGATTTCTTTGAAAAAAATATCAGCCACTTGTGCAGCACTAAAAGATGATGTAACAGCAAAGAAATGAGCAAATTTTGTCAACCTATCAACTACCACATAGATGCAATCCTTACCTAAGGATTTAGGCAATCCGGTGATGAAATCCATGGAAATACTGTCCCATTTTTGCTCCGGAATGGGCAATGGTTGTAATAGGCCAGCTGGACATGTAAGTTCTGATTTGTTTTGTTGACATGCTTTACATTCAATCACATACTTCTAAACATCTTCCTTCAGCCCCTTCCAAAAAATCTTTTCCTCAACTGTCTATAAGTTTTGAAGATCCCTGGATGGCCCGCTAGTGGGGAATCATGTGCTTCTTGCAAAATTCGGTACTTGAGCTTGGAGTTATGAACTAAATAAATTATTCCCTTATAATATATCATCCCATTCAAAATCCTATAATTATCATCCCCTTTGATTCCATCCAACACATCACAAGCAAATTTGTCTTTGGCATATTCAACTAGTAGCATGTTTTTCCAATCCTTGGCAATATCCATGAGAGAAAAGGAAGGCCTTCTTGACAAAGCATCTGCTACTATATTATTCTTTCCTTTGACATATTCAATATCAAAATCATAAGCTTGAATCTTTCTTACCCACTTTTGTTGCCTTTCATTTAGATCTTTTGGGTGAGAAAGTGTCTTAGACTATTATGGTCAGTTTTCACCACAAACTTGCTGCCCACCAAGTATTGTCTGAATTTGGCCAATGCATGCATAATGGCCAGCATTTCTTTATCATAGATGGAGTAAATTTTTTCATGAGGCTGCAACTTTCTGCTCTCAAAGGCTATGGGGTGTTGGCCTTGCTTTAGGACAGCCCCTATTCCTCCACCTGAAGCATCACATTCCACAACAAAAGGTTTAGTAAAATCAGGAAGTGCAAGTATGGGACAACTACTCATTACCTCTTTCATTTTTTGGAATGCTTTTTCAGCCTCTTCATCCCACTTGAAAGCATCCTTCTTAGTCAAATCAGTGAGTGGAGAAGTCAACTTGGAGAACCCTTTCACAAATTTTCTGTAGTAGGTGCATATGCCAATAAAGCCTCTCAATTCGGTAATATTTTTTTGGTGATGGCCATTCCAAGATAGCCCTGATTTTTTCCATGTGTACCTTCACTCCTTCTTTCCCAATAATGTGCCCAAGATACAGTAGTTCTTTCATCCCAAACTCACATTTTGATAATTTAGCAAATAAGGACTCTTCTTGCAAGATTTTCAACACAATCTCTAACTGTTGCAAATGCTCTTCCCATGTTTTACTGTAAATGAGAATATCTTCAAAGAAAACCAAAACAAACCTTCTTAGTTGCTTGCAAAATATCCTATTCATACATGCTTGAAAGGTGGCTGGAGCATTAGTTAACCCAAAAGGCATGACAAGAAATTCAAAGTGGCCAAAATGACATCGAAAAGCGGTCTTTTGCACATCTTCATCTTTCATTCGAATTTGGTGATACCCTGATCTAAGGTCAATTTTTGAGAAGTATTTGGCCCCATGTAGCTCATCCATGAGCTCATCAATCCTAGGAATAGGATACCTATTCTTGATAGTCTTTTTGTTCAAGGCTCTAAAATCTATGCACATTCTCAATGTTCCATCTTTTTTCTTCACTAGCACTACTGAAGAAGCATAAGGGCTAGAGCTTGGTCTAATGAGCCCCAACTCTAGGAGTTCTTGGATAGCTTTTTCAATCTCATCTTTAAACCTTTTAGGATGTCTATAAGGTGGTATCTGAATGGGTGAAGTACCCTCATCCAAAATAATACTGTGCTCAACCCCCCTATCTGGTGGCCTACCATGTGGAAGGTCTCTAAAAACCTTTTCATATTTTTGCAAAACTCTCTCTACCTCCTTTGGGTGTTTGACAATATTTATAGTTGGCTTGGGAGATGTAATATGACATTCAGCAGCCCATTCTATATCCCCATGCCTCAAATATAGATCTCATGCTATTGCAAGTCACTACTTGATTTGGATAAGTGTGTTTCCCTCTCACAACTCTTTGTACTCCTTTTGAATCTTGGAATTTCATTTTGGGAATTTGATAATTTACTGTATGCTCTCCTATTGAATACAACCATTGAACTCCCAAAACCACATTAGTATCAGCAACATCAACCACATAAAAACTATCAACAAAAGTATAGTTACCTACGGTGACTTGTAGCTTTGGAACCCATGTTTTGCATTGCATTGTGTTGTGACCGGGAATGACAACTGTGAAGCCATCAAATGGTTCAATAGGTATCTTTATTTTCTCTACCATCTCTGCATCAATGAAGTTATGAGTGGCTCCTCCATCTACCAAAACTGAAGTTCTTTGTCCTTGTACCACACCTTTGCATCGGATAGTATGATAGCGAGGTACTGCTGAAAGCACTGCCATTCTTGCTTTGTCCGGTGAAGGATGATTTTCTTCTTGTCTTTCCTCTTCTACTGCTGTCTCATATGCCTCTTCTTGATCTGACATATATCCATCTTCATCCATGCCCCCATCATACCCCTCATTATAAGAAAATACTTCTATGTATTGAGCCTTTCCTTTGGTACATTTGTGCCCCGGTGTCCATGGTTGGAAGCATGTGAAGCATAGTTTCTTTTTTCTAAGTTCATCCCTGTTTAGTCCCTTTTTTTATTCCTCTCAAATGACTCTCTTTGCCAAGGTTTCTTATCATATCCATCCCTTTGCCAAGGTTTCTTTTCAAATTTATAGCTAGGCTTAGGAGGAAATCTCGTTCTATGAAGCACATTTTGGAGATCCCTAGTCAAGCTCATTGCATCTTTTAATGTAGTTGGCTTGTGGGCTTTGACCAAACCTCTTAAGGGTTCAGCCAAACCTTCAGTGAACAGCAATACTAATCTTCCCATAGATACATCAACCACCTTGACTGATAATTTTTGAAAGTCCAACATATATTCGGTAGGGGACCCAGTTTGCTTCAATTGAGCTAGTTCTTTGAAAGGCAATTCTGGATCTTTTTGTTCAAATCTTTCTAGTACCCTGTCAACAAATTCACCATATGTTTTAACCTAATTATGACCCAAGGTTTTCATCCCATGAAACCACCATTCATTGGCATCTCCTTCCAAATGCAAAATGGCCATTTTTAATGCATCCTCTTCCAACATAGGATTCAGCTGAAAATATACATCCAATTTTTGCACGCAAGTGTTAGCAGAATTTTGAGAAGAACCATCAAAAGTAGGAAGTGACATTTTTCTAATAGCACTATTCAATTCTTTGTTTTGGAATGGACTCCTATTGTCTCCCTTCATTTTAATCTTTTGCATAGCATCAATGTAGTCACTGAGTGGTACACCTCTTTTACACTCTTCATTCAAATCATTCCAATCATTTACTAGTTTCTTGCAATCCAATTCAAGATTGGGCTCTTCTTTGGGTGTGATAAATTTAGGTGCAGTATGCCTTTGTGTGCTTTGAAATTCATCAAGTCTATTATGAGGTCCTGTACTTGAGAAAATATGTTCATTCCCTTTCATCTTTTCCCCTGAGTGTTAACCACTATTATCTCCTATCATCCCTTTGCCTGAAAGTTGGCTACCCAACAATTCGAAACCTTTCATCATTTGTTTATTCATATCTAGCATAACCATGGTAAGTCCTTCAAAACATGGTTTTAAGGCTTCAATAAATTCCTCCTTATGTCTTAATTTTTCCTCCTCCTCTCTACCCATTGTTTTAGAAAAAAACTCTTTTTCTGCTACTATCTCTTCTTCAACCAAAACTTCTTCAACTACTGATTCAAAGGGTGGTGTTTTATTTGTTTGGATTTTTGTTAATACCAACAGGTGCCAAGACCATGCTCTGATACCACTTGTAATATCCCTTTTTCAAATTTTATTAAAATGCCCAATTTTCCACTTTTTTTCCCAATTTCGACCTTTGACTAGTTTTACTGTTTTGACCTCCAAATCAACCCAAATGCTCCCAAATATTCTGTAGGAGTGTATGAATGGTATTTAGACTTGAATATAAGGTTCAGGGATGTTTTATGTCCCTCCAAATACTGCTGCAAACTTGATTTGTATTCTGATCAATATATGTAATTTTGACTAGTAATTTGTGCATCAAATCCCCCTCGGGTAACACTGCAAATGGCCTTCCAAATGCCTCCAAACTCCCACAAATTTATGAACAGAGGTATATAATGTGTTAATTATGTGATTAAGGTCTCATATGCACCATTAATTGATTTTTAATACTGTTCTAACTCTCTCACATTCAACAGCAAAAACCCCCAATTCGACCCTTGGGGAAATGGCACTATTTCACCTCCCAATACAACTAAACTGAGTAAAAATGCTTCAAATGCTCAAGTACAGTACATGAAACTTGTAGAAGACATCCATGGCAGTATATTTATCACAAATATATCAGATAATCATCCATCCATTCGAAATAATCAACATTATAGTGTCATACATCAATGCATTGGGGAAATGGGCATTGTTTGCTCATTAATCAATAGTTTTGCATACAACCAGTGGGTATTTCGACCTGAGACTTTCTGAATATGAATAACAGAGGATATGAAGCTATTACAATCATAAATATATAATTAGAATCTCTCTCAAGAAGCACAAGTGCTCACCAAAAACGCCCTCCCTCAAGGAGCACGAATATGCCTTCAAAACTGGAAACGGTGGAGAGAAAGTGCTGCACTAAACCAAACCATGAAACTTCCTGTAGCTGATACCTGCAAATACAAACTCCATTAAAGCACCATGAAATACCTGAGTGGCCTCTCCAAACACCAACTTGGATGGGAATCTTTCACCCTCGAAATTGGCTAAGGCAAGAAACTAGTCATCCACTAGCTCTCTCTTCACAAATGCAATTTTTCTCAAATCATCAAAAGCCATTCTCATACTTGATTTCTACATTTTATAGCCAACATTAGCCTTCAAGGGGTCGAAATCCTCTCAATAGATTCAATAATTTTCCATTTAGAAAATATTCCTCATTTGCCACTTGTCTCCTAGTTCTAACCTTCCATCTTCTCCCAAATTCGAATTTGAGTCTCTTTAGATTCCTCCAACTCCATGAGCGCCTTCTTGAGCCTATTTTTGGGGCTGACATGTCATAATGTTCAGGTGTAAGAAATCAGGTCTGAATTTTGTCATAAAATGTCATAGATACTTCATTATTGTTGTCATAAAACTAGGGAATCTAGCCCATGTGTCCACTAGTCTCCAATTTGACTCTTCCTCTCCCATGGAGGTTACTATTCCTTCCCATTTCGACCTAATATGCTCAATGCCATGTGTTATGACTTACCAAATCACCCAAGAGTGTTCACCTTCCCATGAATTCGAATTGGCAAGAGAGAGCTGCCATGTGTCATTGAAAAATCAAGCTAGTGTGGGTCCCACCACCTCCATATGTCTCCAAAACCACTTGCCACCTAGAATTTCTCTTGAATTTATTTATTCATCATATTTATTAAATTCTTGAACCCTTCTAATGTCTAAATATCATTTATTAGTTTCCTTATTACCATCCCACATGTGCCAATCCAACCTAGGAAACTAGTAGGATTGATGGGATTGTCTTACTATGCACTTATTTGAATGGGGACATTACATTGTCATGTGTCTTAGAACCAAGTGGCTACTCCACATACACTTCTTCTTCAACCACACCATTCAAGAAAGCTGTCTTGAAATCCATCTGGTGTATCTTCCACTTTATCATTGCAGCCAGAGCAAGTACTGATCTAATGGAAATGAATCTGGATACAGGAGCAAAAGTCTCTATGCTACTATCTGCAGCATACTTGATCTTGTAGATCCTCTTGGAAGTCACTACAGACTCCCCTTCAGGTCTTGGGACTGCATCCCAAACATCTTCATGATCGACTGGTACTCCTCGATCATGGCATTCTTCCCAGATCCTAGGAACTTCAATATCTTCAATATTTTCAATAGATAACTTTGTTG
Source organism: Larix kaempferi (assembly GCA_027924585.1). NCBI lineage: Eukaryota > Viridiplantae > Streptophyta > Pinopsida > Pinales > Pinaceae > Larix > Larix kaempferi. Next base: position 14,372,978 of record BSBM01000196.1, read on the forward strand.
CTGAACAAATGTTGTAGTCCTTCTTTTGTAGGTGATGGTATACGATCTTTCCTACACAACAAGTTAAATTGCATGATTAGAAAACATCTCATAGTTTTCAGAACAAATTCTTACACATAAATAAATATGTCATACAGTGATGCAATTATCTTAGACAATGCTTCAATACAACATTTATCCATATCCCATAACTTTCTAGATGCCTTCCAATCTCTACCAGAACATTGTTAAGAGTGTGCACAACTCCCAACATGTCAGCAAAGAGGTTTCATTCTAGATAAGTAGCAATGGAATGTTGTACAGTGCCATAGGCCACTTACCCATGTATATTAGTAGTATACTGTTCATCAATGCAACTATTCTAATATGCATAATACACAACCTAATTCTAGGAACATCAGTATATACATTATTGAACAGTGTTATTTAAACAATAAATATGCAAGTAATGACAATTCAAATACTTATCTTTGTTTGTTTGTTGGGTTGACTCCCTCTCAGTCTTTGCTTCTTTTCTGCAACTCCATTTTGATGTGGATTGTGAGAAGTGGTCAACTCCCTCTAAATATCTACATCCTTGCAGAAACTACTGAAGTGTGCTCCTTCTTGATCTTTGCTTCCCTGCAGGAACAACTAGAGTGTCCTCCCTCTTGATCTTTGCTTCCTGGATTTCCTGTCCTTGAACTTATATCCATCCTTAATCACTATGCATGCTTATTAGTATCATCATTGTGTTATCATTGAGGTCTCATACATAATCATACATTCATTAGTATATTCTTAACACAATAATCTTAAGCATGTATAGTCATGATCATTTCAAACAGAAATAATAAACATTTCAAGGTTTATATAGGACTCTTATGGTTAGTCATATCCTAAATTAAAGTAAGAAACATAATATGCCTAAACTTGTGATTACTCAAACCTACACCTTCATGATTCTTCTGGTTAGTCATATCATCAATTATGGTAAGAAGCATAATATGCACACAACCATGACTATTCAAACCTATGACTTCATGAATAATCATTATCAACAACACAAGAGTATAAGATCCTAACACAAGGTAGGATTCTAGCTTGATATAGGAAAAACATACCTGGATTAGCATGCTTGGCTAGTTATGTCTAACATACCCACATAATGTCTTCTGGTTCTCTTCAGTGACTTGTGCTAGTAACCTGCATGTCTCATAAGTTAACCATTGTAGAACCAAGTTATACATACCTCGTAAGTAGATCTTCTATGTGATCCATGACAATGGATGAATCTTTGTCTTCATGTCACCATGATCATATGTTCTTGAAGTAGAACATGATTTGTCTTTCTTGGTGTACCTTTTATGTTAGCTGACAACATAAACCTCATACAACACCATAATGCATTAGTACAATCATAAGTGTCAACACCCTAACCAATGAATATCTTTTATCATGCATTCATAATTTTGTTAAGGTGATATGACAAATCTAAAATCAAGATTGTACTAACCGTAATAACATGAAGACAAACATACCATAAACTTAATCATGAACAAATCTCGAAACATACCTCGATGAGTCATACCGATCGAGATCGCTTGTAATCTTCTTATGTAAGGCCTTAGCCTCATCTCCCTCTGAAACAGGAACTTCTTCACTTATGCAGGTGACCAATCTATCTTCTTCTAGGATTAACCCAATCCACTTGATTTGCAAGAACTAGACTTGGAGCTGGATTAGGGTTTGTCAGAGAAACCCCAAAAATTCAAACTTTGAATTTCAAACTTCCGAAAGGATAGAAATATGCGCCTTGATGAGCTGATCAAGCTGGTATATTTGAAAACTGCAAAGTTTCATTCCTCAATTTTGCCTTTGAAACTTTCGGATTCACTGGACGTGACCCCGAACTAGGGTTTGATGAATCCCACTCTTCTGCCCAATAAAAATGTTTGATCCAAAGCTCTAAGCTTCTATTTTTCTGAGGAGCTTCCAGTCGTGGTCACAGATTTCAAAAATTCCCATTTTTGCAGAAGCCCTAATTTTCCACTTTTCCAATCAAAGTCCCGAATTAGGGTCTGATCAATCCCAGTCTTTTGCCCAACCAAAAATTCTGAACTTGGTCTCTAAATTTCTATTTTGATGAGTGGCATTCAGCCGTAGTCTTCGATTACAAAAATTCCAACTTTCTCTGAAACCCTAAATTCCGGAAGCCATGAATGAAGGTGCTCAAAAATAATTTTGTTATGACATAAATATGTACCTGATTGTTTCTGGTGTAACTCCGAACTTTTCGATTCACAGGGTCTGAAAATTTTTTCTGAGATAGCCCAACCTGTCATCTTTCCATCCCGACAGGTCTGACCTCAATTGGATTCTCTGAGAGAGATTTATGCCAAGTGTTGCAACGTGACCTGTTTATGGGATAAACCAGGAGAGCAAACTTGTATGGCATTCCACATGTCACTGGTTCAACTTTGGACTCTGAAAACTTTTTGTGAGATAGTACAGTCTGTGTACTACCTGTCACTTTTTACGAAATTTCATTTGGAGCTTCCTAGCCCAAGTTATGACCTTTTTTCCAAGGTCACCTGTTTATGACTGAGATCTGGAAGAGGCAGAAACCCTATATTGTACAGATCATAAATCACAAAGTACAACGAATTAGAAGTTTTCCTTTGGATACAAGGTACATGGGGATCTGATCTTCGATCAATAAAAATTTCAGATCCGAAAAATTCGTCAAAATGGATTTATAGCGAAAGTGCTATGATGACGGGTTTTTGCTATATCAAGCCCTAGCATCGTAAGTGCAACAAGTGTCATACATGCCATATCATGCCTTCTTTCAAGCTAGCTCTGATACCATGTTAAATTTTCAGAATTTACTTCAATCTAATCTAGGATCTTAACTGAGAGAACAACATGTACAGCAAATCTACAGCATATCAATCATGGACACAATAATGCAAGCACACCAGAGACACAGAGTTTACTTGGGGAAAACCATAATGATGAAAAACCCCAATAACTTCCTCAGAGATAGACAGAGCAATGATACAACCAGAATACAAGAGATAGTCTTCTCCTAGCAACAGAGCCTCCTCCTCATAAGTGCGCCACTTTCCGAATGAGAGAAGTGTGTGAATGAATGATCAAATAGAGATCGGGAGATCTCTATTTATACTTGTTATGTCCTGCCCAATAAACTAATGGGGCTAATGGGGCCTACATGTCTAGCTTAACCCATGGTTAACTTAATCCGAGCTGAACCCACACTTGGTGGTCTAATAACCCTTTGACCCACATGGCTGACCCCCAATAGGGTGGTCTAATAACCCTTCGACCCACATGACTTATACAGGGCCGACCCCAACAAAGTGATCTAATAACCCATCAAGTATAAGTTACGACACTTACAATATAAATGACGACACTTCCGTATAGAGGAATAATAACATCTCTATAGGAATACAAACACTTCCGTATAGAGGAATAATGCCATCTCTATAGGTGTACAAAATACATATATGAAATACATGGGTGAAATACATTCCGAAGTTACATATACATCAACAGGAAGCTCATATCAATGGAGGAAGGATTCACATCTAATGCCAGGGTAAGGATGTATTTATCCATTGTTCTACTATGAATATATTCAAGTTTCTACCATCTATGAGTTTAAATCTAGTTTATCTTCTATGAATTTAATTCTTGGATGGATTTAGATCTTAAGTGTGTTTGTCTTGATTGATGAATAGATATAGATCTTTTGGAAATTTGTGATAATCTTTTCAAGTTACTGACGTAGGAACTCACCATTCCTTAGGAAGATAGTTAAATTACTGTAGACACAACCCTGCACTAAACACTGTTATCATCCCCTTGAAGCGAAATCTAGCTTTGATACCAACTATTGCATTAACATACCTATTACAGTGGATATGCATATGATTCATATAGTTAAATGCAATTATACATAAAGCAATGACACACAACACATTCACTCAGTACACCAAAATTACCTTGGAAAATCCTCTACCAGGGAAAACTAGTAGACTAGTGAGCTAATCGCTCATATATTAGAAACACTCTTAACCAGTGTTTTAAAATAACGATTTACTAGACATCAATCACACTTCACTTCTTCTTCTCTCTCTCTCGCAATTACATAGACAATACATCTTATTTATAGATGCAATATATACATTGGCTTGTGGTACCCGGCTTAGTTACAACCAACTGGTCATTAATGGAAATCCATCATTTCCTAACCATTTTTAGTTATTCTGTTACAATCAATTGACTCAGTTGACCTTTCGTTGATTTCCTTTTTACTTTCTAGTCCTTCCAATGTTCATCGACTTCTCATTGACCAGTCATTGTCTTCGACCAAACAACTATTCTTTTCAGCCAGTCGAACAAACTTCCATTATCTGTCGACCTCTGACTCTAGTTGACCTATAGGCCAATCAAATATTGACTTCAACCATCGATTTCATGCAAATAATATAACATTCCCAACACTCTTTGTCCATCTTCTACATCATATGCTCGTTCTATAGCAAGTATTCTTCCTGTAGCTTTTGCAACAAAACCTTATAGCTTAAATATGCAACCACTCATGGTGAGAGTCAAATGATACAATATAGTTCTACTTATGCATTCAAATATTCAACAAAGTATAAAAAATGTAGCTAAAAATACCTAGTGTCAAGACTCAGCATATTCCATCAAAAGGACTTGCTTTGTGGGAAAAGGATAAGCAAAATGTGGCAAGGAATGGACACAATGAATAATAAAATAACGACATATATGAAGGCTCGAAAATGATCTTCGTGCAATCTTCAAGCATTTAGTGTCAGGGTCTACATGAGAATAATGGAGGGAGATCATGGATCGCTGAGGAAATCCTGCCTAGACAGCATTAACCATAAATTGCAATGTGTCCGCTTGAATAGGAACTAATTGATTTGAATTTGAATGAAGCAAATAAAAAATGGGAATTCAGGGGTTAACCAATTGCTGGGAGATTTCTCTAGGATTCATAGTAAGTTCTCAAATCTGATTAAGTTCTTAGATGGAAAATCGGTAGATAAACATTTGTGAAATTGCTAAAGGAAATCATTTGAAGCAAATCGTTGAGGGAAAATTACTAAGGACGCATTGTTGATCACTTTCTCTTCACATGGGTGGACCACTTCAACTTAACTCTACTTTAAAAAATGGTTTGTCTCCTTTCTAGTTGAAGGATGGGTGTGGGTTGTGATTTAAAAGTATGCACAACATATCTATCCTCCTCTGAGCTGATTTTGAAAATGAAAATGGATCAACGTGTCCTTCTTTCTTGTTGGCATTCGCATAGAATTGGAACGAAGCTAGTAAAAAATATCATAGATGCAATTTATTTTGTAGACAATACTTATTTATATTTGGGTATTTTCTTCCTCGGATGATCATTTTTAGCAGAATTCAAAAGCAATCCACATGCTCATGGATCTATATGTCAGCAATGACACCTTACTTTCCTTGATGAGGTAGCTCATTTGGATACTCCTCTAATGGTGTTAAACTAGGAAGCTATGGAAAACTACCACAACTCTTTCAAACCTCAAACCTTTCATGGAAAAATACCATGGATCTCAATACTACTAGGCCCTTAAGAACTATAAGAGTTTTGATACTGTTAAGTCAATATTTTGTTTCTTCAGTTTGGTTTGATTTGCACTTTTTTGGTTTGATTTGCACTTTATTTTAAATTATTTATTTTCTTTAATTTGATTTTTTCCTCCTTAGTAAGTTTTCCTTAGGCTTTATATAAGATTTTGGGCTTGCTTTTGACCTTTTCAGATTTTAAAGCTTTATATTTGTTTTTGATGAGGGGTTTTAAAAAGTTCATTATATCAAATAAGAGGCTCATAAATCTTATTCTAAGTGAGGACATATACATTCCCAACCCTGATAGCCTTAAAATCCCATGCAAAATGATATAAAGTTGTTTAAAAACAACAAAACAGTGTAAAAGTTTTTCTTGTAGCGCTGGAGCCGAAATTCATCAAAGAAGCGCTACAAGAATATCGCGTTTTTCCTGTTTTGGGTTAATGAAATCAAATGAAGACCACGAGCTGATGGAGAGGAATTTTTGAAAACCAAAGGAGGTTTTTGTTCCGAAGATACTCATATACAAAAACCTCTCTCAGTTTTGCAACAGCTGTCAAGGATTGAAAGATTCAGTTCAATCTTTGCAGCCTATTTTCCAGGGATTTTAAATATTTAATATTTTCCTGTTTTAGTGTTCATTTTGCGGGGCCGATTCTGATTGACTGGAGATAAATTTTTAAAAAACAAGAGAGTTTTTTGTCCATCACGGACCCATTAACAAAAACCTCTCTCAGTTTTTACACAGGTGTCACCAATTGAGAGATATGGAAGCTTCTTTGACACCTATTTTTCCAGAAATTCGCCATATTTGCCAGGAATCCGATTTGCTATTTTTAGTTAATTAGTTGAGCTAGTTAGTTAATGTAACTGCTAGGAAGTTTGAATTTCGACCTAATGAGGGGGAGATAGAATGAATTCTTTGTAAATATAAAAGAGGGATAGAGGGACTGAAAAAAGGGTTCTGATTTTTGGGGGCAGCAGGAGGTCTGCAGACTGTATTGTACCTTCAGACTTGTTCAAGAGATAAGTACTGTGACTCTTATGAGCATTAGCTGATGAAATAATGAAACATATGACTTTTTCTCCTTCATTTTTGTTTGTGATTGGCTTTGTTGTTAAGCTTGTTTAGCTTCTTAAATGGTAAATTCATTGCTAGTTGATGTATATTTTCTGGTGATGCTTATCTTTTATGTATGAACCTCAGCACATTCTTTTTGTGGGATCTTTTGTGATATGTTATGCATCTTTATCAGTTTATGTTTATGATTTAGTTGTTACTTTTCTATTGGATGTATTCCCTGACTGTGCCTAGAGCTTACAACCATTTAAATCATATTCAAAAACCCTAAAAACTTTGTCTTATTTATTGAGTTTACTCTTGAGATTGTGTTAGCTTGTTTCCTTAGCCTTAGAAACAATTTCTGGCACAAACAGATACCATGATAAAATATTCCCAAGAACAATAATATGACAAAAAAGGGTCATAATCCAACTCTTATATTCATTATAGAATTCACAACAAATATACATATATATAGTGCAATGTGTGATGCCACCTCAAAGAGATATTTGCTCTAGATCCTAACACCTTGAACGGTGAATAGGCTAGGCAATCCTTACTAAATCTCTTAGTCATGTTTGGAGGATAAAACACAATAAGACAAATAACTATGATAATAAGACATTGTGATTGCTAAGGTAAGTCATTGGCTAACAATAGTAATTTGAGAAATTTGAATTCAATATCTAAATCATATGTAAATCTCAACTACATTAACAAGGTCGATAATTGAAAATAATATAAAATTAGAGACTTATCAAATTCAATATTACTTTTTCCTTTCCTAAATTTGGCAATCCCAATTTTGATGAGTCTACCAATTGACCATCCTACCAACTCTCAATGGGTAGTATTTTTCCCCAAAGACCCAAAGCTATGATAGGGTTGTATGAAAGAGTACCGAACTAAAACAAAATCCAATTTATCCCACTTATGAATTTTCCCACTTCCAACAAGTAGCATGCAGAAAACCAAATTCTTGAAAATCACCAATAAAACAATCTAGTATTAGGATTATCATCGAATATCAGGGTGAAAGTTGTTTTTCTCCCCTTGCTCAGGCTTACCTTCTCTAGGATTTGTGTCTCAAGATTTCCTTTTTCTAAGGACTCTCTGCCTCACTTTCTTAATTAAATACAATAATACACTAACTAATATTATAAACATGCCTATAATCATGACAAAAACAAATAATAGAAGTATAACCTGAATTTAAGCACTAACAAATCGAAAAGTACATATTTGAAAGCCAAATTTGTGCATAAATGTAGTAGTATTTCCACAAAAACAGGCCTTCACCTTCCTTGATTGACCAGAATGGAATTATACATCCTTGCCAACTAGGAGCCTAGTCGAATTCCTAGCTCCAAGAAACCTTTCCATTTCTTGGCCCTCTGTGCCCATGAATCTAAGAACAATAATACACAATATCTCAAAGAAGATTCTTCCATGAAAATTGTTGAACTTTGGTTGTCATTGATGTGAACTAATGTCAAAGAGGATGTCAACTGATTCAATTTGAGTCTTTGATGTCAATTGAATTCAAGTGGATTCAATATTCCCATGCCATCTTGAAGAAGTATAGAAAATCCACATTGAAGAGGCATATGCACAAGCGAGATGGCGAAGAATATGGATGCTAGTCTGAAGAAGTATATCTAGAATTTGCATCCAGTTTGAAGAAGTATGTTCAGGTGTGTCATCATGCATATCTAGTTTGAAGAAGTACATAAGGCACACGTACCTAAACAGGTCTCAAGTCCATCCAATCATTGTCCTTCAAGGTACAAGCTAAAGGGTTGGCTGGACAGAAGGTTGAAGAGCATGCAAGCAAGTGTAAGAATACATGAGACAAAGTCTAATGTGCACAAGAAATTCAAGAGAATACTATAGAATTCATAGGAAAGTCAAGCGGAGTGCACAACTAACATGAAACAAGAAATGGTTGAACACTTATGCAAGTCATGAAAGCACGCAAGTCTCACCAATCAGAAGAAGCTTTCAGTTGTTGAAGCATGCACAAGATCCAAGAAGGGTGTAGTGGTTGAAGTTAGCATATGTGAAAATTCCATAGCCGGTGAAACATCAAGTGCGAAAGACCCTTAAGTGATGGTACCGCAAGGGTCAAAGTCCCACCAAGTCGAAGATCATGTATGCGCAAGTTTCGCAAAGCATTGAAACATCAAGTGCGCAAGACCCACAAGTGATGGTACAACAAGGGTGAAAGTCCCACTAAGTTGTGGACCATGTATGTGCAGAACCCACAAAGAAAGGACACATTAGAAGCTTAGAACATGACATGTGGAAGAAACACAATTTGTGAAGCAAGGAAGAAGGAATGCCACACCCAACTTGTGGAGATACAATCCATGCAGGACATGTATAACTAGCGAAGCAAGTTGGAGATTTGAAGTAAGCTTGATTGCAAGGATGAAGAGATTCTAAGTGGAAAATACATTTTGGGGCATCAAAGGCTTGAGGTACAGAAAAGTAATATCTAGCGACGAGCCAAATGTGCACAAACAGAGGAATGATTAAACTGATGGTGTGCATAATGATGATGTAGATATGTGATAGTTGCGATAAGACATAAAGGTAGAATGCAGAGGATGCACAAGTGCGTGATGACCGAATGATCATATTGCAGACATCACGCAGTCAGTCACAGATGTTCTAAGGTGGATCCGTGCAGATACAGACATGAAGTGTATCAGAAGATGCGTGAAGTGAAGAAGTTTGACCGATGTACGAAGACTGAGTTGAAGTGTGCTAAGTAAACAAGGCCATTAGATGCACAAAGACCGAGTTGCAGCAGAATCAAGTATGCATGTCACGATGAGGATGATCTGAGACAAGTGAATTAAACCGAAAGGATGAATCATATGATGCACAACATGTCGCAAATTGTTTGAAAGACTGTGGCACTTAAACAGAATAGACACATTTCAATAAGTGCACATTTCCTTTTGATACCGGTTCTCAATCTCAGAACAACAAGATATCAATTGAAGCACAATATTAGTTGGTGAGTGCAGTTGCATAGCAGCAAAACGACAGAGTCAACCCTGGTGCAGACAATAGGATCAGTTGAAGTAGCACACAGTACATGAAGTGCAACATCAGTTAAAGTGAAGAGTTGAGTGAAATGAAAATTCAAGTGATGTATGCAGGGAAGTGATAGTAATACGACTGCATACGAAGGTTGCGCACAATAGAAAGAACATATGAATATCAGTGGTGTGCGCATGTTGGAAGTTCAGAAAGGCAACATCTTATTTTTTATATCTAGGCGGCAGGACGGAGTAAGGAACAGGAGGTCGTTGCCTCCTTCCAGTTGGTGTTGGAGAACACAGGGAGTTGGTGCTTCCTTTAGGTTGGTTCGTATAAAACCAGGGGGTTGGTGCATCCTTCCATTTGGTGCTGGTAAACAAAGGAAGGCAGTGCTTCCTTGAATGTATTCTTTTCATTACAAAAGAGCATTCTATGGTTTTCTCTCGTTTGGGTTTCCACGTCAAAATCATGTGTGTTATGTGTTCTTTTTATTGGTGCATATGTGGATGAATGTTTTATTTATATTGGATGCATAATTAAAGATCAATATTAAGTTCAGACTAATCTGTTAAAGAAGTTAAAAATTGTTGAAAACTACGCTAATATTGATTCAGCCCCCCTCTTAGTATTAAATCAATTCCAACAAAAAATATATCTTGCAATAATTCTTCCACCTCTAAATAAGCTCAAACCTCTCCACAACTCCCAAAAGAAATTAACCGAGTCTCCAAAAAGAACTATCCAAAAAAAACCTCAACACCTCTTCACCCTCTCTATTTATCAAATTTCCATACATATCTTCCCAAGTCTTCTCAACCATCCTCATTTATGGGCCGGCCACCCATTCTAGGTTTTAGGGAAAATATATCTAAACTAAAATACTAATGACTTGCATAACAATAAAATAAAATGGAAAGTCTCTCTTTACATGCTATATTATAAATGATTTTGACATTTTCCCCCAAAATTTATGGCACCCCACCATACCTATTTAATTCATCAGACCAACAAATAATGAAATTCAGGAAGGGCATTTAATGCTACTAGATATTTATGTGTATTCAATATACTCCCTACAATCATAATCATTCATTTGGTAATTAATACATCAAATAATTATACTAGTGTACATGCACAATGTAGATATAAGTAGCTAGTGTATATCATTGCCTCTAATGCATAGTTCTTCTATGTTTTCTTTCTCATCCAAGTATGCAAGATAAAAATTAAATCTCAAGATATAACAATCACACTTCCTTACAATAATTCAATACAAATGACACTACATACTCGCATCATCACACGTGTAAAACAATACTTTTAGCACATAAAAGTAACCAATTTGTTAAATAACTAACTCACAACAACATTCTAAATTAATTCGAACTATCCTTCCTCCCTAACCTACCTCCATCTACCACATCCTATCCTTTCCTCTATTGGAATATGTTGGAGTGTCAAATGTATTGACCTAACCCCAGATAGAACTCATAAGTGGAAGTGTTGACTATATTGACCAAGCTTCCCCAATAGGAAGTGATCATCACACAACTTGGAGAGGGCCCTCTCCGCATAACCCTCCCATGAATCCAGGTTTTGGAGGATAATCGGTGGACAATAACTCTACGCCTCTTGATATAACTAGAGTCAACACCTTATACTAAGTCATATTGTGAAATTATTGTTCTTATAGTCACATACTCATTGAACAACTATTTCGGACAAGCTATGCATCTTGTCAAAACCATACTTACCCACAAATCATAGTATTGTTTTAAATTCAAAACTAATATCATATGAAAATTGATATTACCTAATTATCCTCTTGATGTCTATGACATCTTGTGCCCCTTGGCACCTTAGGAATCTAACTATTTCATAGCCAATAAACATGTGGGTTAACTCACCACTAACATAAATCTCATGTATAAACATGTCTAACTATTTCATATGATGATCTATATCTCTCAAATTATATCTAAATAACTATGTAAGTTCCTTCGCAGTATATATATTGTACTTCTTCTAAATCCAAATTACAAACTAAATTAGCATCCATGTATTGATATTCCGCATGCAATTTGCATGTTCAAAGGAAATAACATATTCACCGACATTAATAAAACGATACGATAAATTGCATTTTTACACATCTAGGGAGTCCACATGTCCACATAACAACACTCTTAATCAATCTAATTGAGTCCGACAAATAATAAGCAAATAAATGCTAAGCTAGTTCACATTAGAGTTTTAATTATTGAATGTCAAAATATGGGGTGTTACACTTTTATAGACTTTGTGACTTGAGCATACTTTTCTCATTCATGCAAAAATACATGTTTTTAACTATATATTTACATAATATTCACCCACCCATGTGTTACTAAATGCACTATTTTCTCTTCTTTTCCCTAGAATTGTTCTTTTATCTTTTCCCTCTTTCCTCATTTAGTGGGTGCACAAAAAATTATTATTTTCTATTTTAAATAAAACTATTTTTCTTAAACTTAATTTACCCACTTTCAATTATCCTCCTATATTTGCTCCTAAATGTTTCCTAAGTTTCTCTTTCTTCTCCTTATGATGTGGGTGCACTTGAATTTCTCATATATATTTATTTAAAAGTATTTTTATTTTCTTATTTCATGTTTAATTCTAATTTACGCTTATTTCTTGTTTATAATTTAACTACTCTAACATAAATTGTGTATCATGTATATGATAATTAATTATGCATTCTTATTTTCTTTATCTTTATTTTTTATGTTCAATAACACACATATATTTAAATATATTTTCTCATATATCCAATAATCATGCTTAATACTAAGAGTGCCATGTCTCTTCATGTTCTTCAAGTATTAGTTTTACATGGTGTCAGAATGACGATTACTATCTTGTTCAAAGATTAATGGTCATTGAGAAATAAAGATAACTCCTTATTATGTGCCCCTCAAGTAGACTTCCTGAGTGACCAAATTTGTTACCCACCCCATGACAACATGAAATTTTTAAGTAAAAGTAACTTACTATCATCAATCTATTTCATGAAAATGAGTTCTAGTAAGCAGAAGCCTGAATGTTGTTTCTCCTCTCCAAATGGTACCATGTACAACCTTATCATTCATGTTTCCTATCTCTAAACAAATTAAGACCAACATGTCAAATAACCTAATAAAATAATTTAACATAGTTAATGCTCTTTATAAAACAATTAATAATATATAGACTCATTATAGATTCCACACAATCAACGCTCTTATGCATATATGACCTTTCCTTAGCACACTTACTAAAACAATAGTAGCACTTTACTTGTGGCATGATATAATTAACATATTATCATCATAAACATCAATGCTAAATGTATTTTATTCATATCATCATTCAATGTCAAATAAAAATAGATAAAGTACATTAATGGTATTAATTAAAATCAATTATTAAATATCCAAGTATATGATTTAACTGATTTAACTAAAATATATCTATTTATTTAACTGAGCCACCACCAAAATGCCCTCAAATAATAAGTGTTGATGTATAATCATGTATAATAAAAGAGGGCATTACATAGATGCAACTAAAGAATGAAGACTTGGACAAAATAAGAAGAATAAAACACCTTTCTAACAAGAACAAAACACCAAAAACAATGTTATTTCCAAGGGGGTGAGAAGTCTAATAACCCAGTCTTAACCCTTTGAACTTGATCTTGTTTATATTGCAATTATTATTTTAATGTCTATGTTTTGGTTCATGCCATGAGTTATACTTACCTTGGTAATTTTAAAGACGTCTAAACATGATCATTTTGAATTTAAGGAAATGATACAAGGTTTATTGGTGGAAGAACACCTAAAGGGCTATGAGTCCACTAGAGGGGAAAGGTAAGGAGTTCTAAATATGGAATTGATCTATGTATCATAGTTATTCCTATAACATATATATAATCGTTTTCATGCAGTTTCCCTATTAGTATTTCATCTGAATGTTTATGATATTACAATTAGAAGACTAGTGAAAGTATCAATTACTTTAAGTAATTATTTCCTACCCTCAAATACCTACCTTCTATTTTGAAACATCTAATTCCTATCTTCTTGTAATCAATGAGAGTTCAATTAGGATTCTTGGTTCCTATCATTAAGGAAGTGAGAGAGTTGTATTAGGAATCTTCCTTTCCCTAACCTTTTCATCATGCAAAAGAGAGAATTTGAATTAGGAAGATAAGCTCAAGAAAAAAGTGAGTTCTTGAGGAGAGAATAGAATTCTTGATGAAAAAAAGAGCAGCCAAACTATCATAGGATCCATGGAGTGATGAAAGAGGAAATGTTTTGTGGAATTAGACACCAATATTGAGTATGGAAGTAGGTTATTCAACATTTGTACTTGTTTTGGCTTTCTTTGTTAGTTTGGAATCCTTTGGTATAAAAAAACATTGTTACAATATTTTCTTACTGTTTGGAGGAAAATGGTTCACCCAAATTCAGTTGCCTTGGAACTCAATTTATAAAAAGGTAAGTTGTTTTAATCTCCTCATTTGTTATAAATTCAATCTTGCATGATGAAGAATATAATTTCATTATTTGTTATGAGGATTTTCATTGAAACTTCCTATAGGTACGTTTGATAAACAAATTAATCTAAATTTATATTATATGAATTGTTTGTGGAAGTGCATTGTGCATACATGTCTAAAAATTGGTTTTGTATTTTTAGTGTATAGGTGTCATATGAATTTGAAAGGATACTACATTTGGAGTGGGGATAGCTGGAACAAATCCCCATGTGTCCACAAAAAGAGTCAGGTTTAGAAATTTGTTATAAATTGGCCATATGGTGTCCATTGGCATTCAAATTTTGTACAGTAGGTAGTTCGAATTGATATACACATCATGATCTTTTAAGATTAACTTCAAATATGCTTGTATGACCCTAACAAATGTAAAATAGTTGTAGATGAAATTTGCTATAACTTGGCCATATGGTGTCCATTGGAATTCAAGTTTGTACAGTGGGTAGTTGGCATCGATATACACATCATGACCTAAAATTAACTTCAAATATTCATGTATGACCCTTAAATAAAAAATGATTGCAACTGAAATATTTCTATAATTTCTCCATATGGTGTCAAATTTTTACAATAGGTAGTTGGCATCAATATTCACATGCTTGCTAAATTTCAGAGTTAAAGTCATCCATTTCATTTCCCAAAAGGTGAGAATATAGCAAAATAAAAAAGAGTTGTTCAAATCCCCCATACCCTTGTCAAATGGTGTTTGATGTTCATACAAACTTTTGGAATTTCTTATGGATACTTTTAAGGGATTGAATTAGGTATTTTTTAATATATGACAATAAAACATTAATTAAAAAAACATAAATTTATAAATAATTTTCATTTTCATTTAAAATAAATTATGTTAATTTTTTTATTTATTTGCGAGTGGTGTGACAAAATTTCAATATATATATATATACTACAAATAAAATCATAATTTTATTTAAGTTATAAACAAAATTGCATGCATTATATATCCTTAGGTATTCAAAATGAAAACCTTCACTACTTCTCAAAAAGAGCATTGTCATCCATGAATGTCCAATGCATCTAAGCATTTAGTTTCATAGCCAAAAATAAAACAAAGGTCATTCACCTTGCATATATAATAAGGATATCAATAATAAGTTGCATGTATCAAAGAAAAAATAGCTTTAGAGAAAGGGAGAATAGACCAAGTCCCCCATTGAAGTAGCAAGGATTCTTCGAATAAAGAGTTCTAGATTCCTCTTTTTTCTCCCTGTATACATGATTGATAGGAGCAATTTGAATTGTGTTAAACAAAGTGATAGTCTGATCCGATAATACTTGCAGGTTGACTATATTCACCTTGTATTCCCCCCTTATACAATTTACTACAAACTAAGAATCGCAAAATATTTGCAGCAAATTCAATCCATTTTCTATTACTAATATCAAAACAAGCTTCAAAGCCTAAATATTTGCTACATTACATTAACCCTGGCTAAATCTAGATTTGAACCTAAGAGAGTGAAACTAAGAAAAGTGAAGAATACCCCCACACTTGAAATAAGAGAATTTTGTTGGGAAGCCTCATCAAAGTAGGCCTAAGTATTACTAGTGTCAGTTTCCATAGCTCCTAATCCCTCGGCATTTTGGAATATGGTTGGAACAATTATTCAATGATGATGTTAATACTATTAATTTACACAATCAATGGGGACATCAACTTGTCTTCAAAGATTGTAGAATTTTGGTCCAGCCAAACACCCCAAGCTATAGTTAAAGAGAGAGAACAAAAACATTTTGGTTCATCATGTTCAAACCAATTTTTAAGAAAATTTTCAATGGAATTACCTTCTCAAATACCTTGCAAGTTAATGAGACCTGCGATCTCATTCCAAACCAAATGGTCAAATGGGAAAGAAACTACCAAGTTTAATTTTGATTCCTCTTCAAATTGACATAGGCTACATATGCTAGAGCCACAAATGAACACTTTTGTAGATTGTCCCATGTGGGAACCTTGTTATTGAAAAGGGGAAACATCAAAATGTGGGTCTTTGGCGGATAGTGAAACTTCCAAACACTTTTCCACCACCATCTACATGACTAGTGTAGCACCTGATCATTGAGAACATTGTAGCCATGTTTAGAGGTGTTCTCACCATGCAAATTCCTTGTCTAGAGGATAGTATCATCCTCATCCTTGATTCTAACATGACTAGTTTGAAAATTGGTTGTATACCTTTCCCAAATGCCATTATATTCTTTGTTAAATCCCATCATCAGGTTGTGCAAGAAGTTATAACACTAGATAATGGAATTTGGGTGGTCTACCACTTGAGAGACGATAAATATCCCATGAGCACACAAGCGGGGTATCATTTTGTTTGGTATCTGAAAGGCCTCATTATATCCTAGTACCCACTGGTCTATAACAACTTGGATCATGGTTCCTTTCCCAACCTTCCAACTAAACCAATCCTGAATTAGAGAGAGGGTGTCAACCATAAATTTCCAGAGAGGAGGCATTTTGGAGAGAGTTGTTGGGCCTCCTCATCCATTCAATAATTGAATCCAATAGTATATATTTTATGTGTATGGTTTTGGACCAAAGACCATCTAATTCAAGAAACTGTAGCACACTTTTTGCTACCAAGGATTTTGTAAACAAGAAAATATTTTTTAACCACCATCACCCCTGGGATTTAGTGAGAACTAACTTCTTCCATTTTACCAATGGAAATCCCTATTTATATCAACATCCATATGAAATGAATTTAAAGCATAAATAATTAATATTTTCAAGGACTCCTTTCATAATCCAAGAAAGGATTTCTCAGTAAAATGGTTGAGCCTCCAACACCAAGTTCACAAGGACTAGTGAAGGACATCCAATGGTTGCACCAGTGATGGATTATGTCCTCCACCTTTTTAATGAGACATTGCCAATCACATTTTTTGTAGTCAATTTCTTTTAGGAAAAAACCAAGATACTTGACCTCAATGTCAATCTGCAATTGTGGATAGGATAAAATCAATTGGAGGAAATATCGACCATGATTCTTGAACCCTTGAAGCAGAATGTATGATTTTTCAATATTAAACTGCATACTTTTAGTTGCATGGAAAAGGTTGAGAATAGCTTTAATATTTTTAATATCACCCCTATCCACAAAAGTGTATAGCAGAATATCATCAACAAATAATAAATGTGTCAAGGAGTAGTAATTAACAATATTGATTCCTTTGAACAAACCGTTCCTATGTGAAACCTTCAACATATGACTAAGACATTCCATAACTAACAAGAACAAGAGGGGGGATAAAGGACATCACTTCCTTAGACCTCTTTCAACATTGAAGAATTAAATGGATGACCACCCATTGATAAGGGTGGACTCATAGGTAGAAGAGATGCATCCTATAGCCCAGGCCACAAAGGCAACATAGAACACCAAATGGATCGACAAGAGATGAAGATATATTCAATTCACGTGGTTAAAATTCTTAGAGAGGTCAATTTTAATGTCCATAGCTTTGTGTTTTTATATTTTGATGGTTTGCAACCCCTCCTATGCCACCTCGATAGAATCATGGATTTGTCTTCCTTCCAAGAAGCCAAATTGTTCTTAAGATATATTGAGGGAGAGGGTGGGATTTAAAATTCAAGCTATGACCTTGGAAATTATCTTGTATATACAATTGCAAAGGGAAATGGGTCTTAGTTGATCAAATGAGACAAGGTTATCAGTCTTTGGATTAGAGAAAGAAAAGTAGTTGAAAGTGGGAAGGACATTGCCTGTTAGATTATTTTCTTCTATAACCCTTCTAAGTTCCTTGCCAATGAAATCAAAACAATGCAAGAAAAATTTGATAGGCAACTCATCCAACCCTAAGATCTTGTTGTTTTGAAAGTTGTGAAGAACAACTTCCAACTCATTCAAGCTAACTTCATCCATCAAATATACATTGGTCTATTCATCTATAAAATGGGAAAGTATGAAATCACTTTAAGGATCTCAACAAAAGTGGTTATGTCACTAACCTTAAATATCCTATGAAATTGCTCCACTCCTTCAGAAGAAATTCCTTTGAAACCAATTACTTGCTCTCCATTTGTCTTGTTAATCTTCCATATTTCCATAATGATGAAAGAAATATGTATTTTCATCCCCAACCTTTAGCCAAATGGCTCTACTTTTAATTCTCCATTATTTTTCATGATCCAATAGATTGGCCTTCTTTTTTTCCTCCAAGTATTGCATCTTCTATTTGGATTGAATAATGAGGCATCCAAAACCCTCGTTTTTAAAAACTTAGTTCAACCTATTCTCAATTTCAAAGAGGAGCCTTTCCTCCTTGGACCAAGTGATAGAGACCTACTTTTCCCTTTTCAAATTAAACAAAAATTGAACTGAAGCAGAGTCAACAGATACACCATTTTAAGAAATCCAAGCCTCCTTGATAGTTGCAATATATCCATCATATTTTGACCATTCTGGTTTCATTTTGAAAGGAATAGGAGGTTTGGATTCCTCAACAACCAATTCAAGTTACACTAACAAGGGGCTAGAGCCTCTCCTTGTGCAACCCATTGACAAAATTTGACTTTTTCATCAAGTAGGGCTTTAGAAGCTAGAAACATGTCCATCCTCTTTGCAACTCTACAATCCCCCACTCTATTGCTTCAATAGGTAGTGTCTAGGACGAAGGGAGCTACATAAACCAAGCCTACTTCGTTCCACTCGTGGAGAAAATAGTTTGATAAACCATCCACCTCAAAGACTGGACCCTAGACTTCCAAAGCTCTTATGGATAGATTTAGCTCTCCTCCCATTATGAGAAGTCCACTAAAAATCCACTTCTTTTTGGAAAAAAATGTTCAAGAAAAGCTTTTAGTGTAAATAGATTCCATATATGTTGAGGAAAATTATATATTTACCAATCTTCCTTGAGAATAACACTATTCCAAGACCCAAAAGGATAGACCACAAGTTGGATAAATAAAAGATCTATATCTTCCAATCCATCAATAATCCACCCAAGTAATCATTTAAATCAATACACAAGAAGTCCCATCCATGAAACATCTTCTTAAAATCACCAATATTAAAGTGATTTTATTTTTATTTTTTTTATTATAAATAAATTTATTTTACTAATATTATAATTCATTTTTAAAATAATATCACTTATACAATATTACTACCCATCCATGAAACATCTTTCTAAGATCATCAATATTAGAGTGACATTTTTTAGTTTATTTTTATTACGATAGATTTATTTTACTAATACTATGATCTATTTTTTTTAAACATCACTTATATAATATTAATACTTATCCGTGAAACATCTTCCTAAGATCACCAATATTGGAGTGACTTTTTTTAATTTAATTTAATTATGATAGATTTATTTTACTAATATTATGATTCATTTAAAAAACAATTATTCAATATTAATATATTATCAAATTAAATTATATTGAAAATTACTATACCAAATTTTACCAGTTAACTTTTATCAAATTAAATTATATTAATTTTTAAAAGATTAACAATTTACTAGTTAACTTTTAAATTATATTGAAAACCACCCCACCAAGTTTCTAAAAGATTATCAATTTATTAGTTAACTTTTTTTTCATATAGAAAAAGACTATAACTTACTATTCATGCTTTAATAAAAATTATAATTACAATATAAAAAAATTCTAAAACCATATGATATTTATGTAACAAATTTAATTAACTATTTTTCTATATAAAATAATTATTGAAAATACATTTTATTTTATTATTATGAATATAAATCAGTTTTCAATCCATATCTAATAATATTTTTCTATTTTTTTTTAAACAAGTACTTATGTAAATTTGAACTTGTGATTTTCTATTTATAAGTTATCATCTCAATTACTCATTACCAATTGCTCTATCCCCATGGACTCATAATATTTTTCTATATAAAATATTATTGAAAATGCACTTTATTTTGTTATTATGAATATGGATCAGTTTTCAATCCAGATCTATCAATATCTAAAAGGATCAAATTTATTAATTATTTAATTTTATATCATATAATTACGCCAAAGACATTTATTCAAGAGCATAGTGTTTATTTACTATAGAATATTCCTCACTTCTTCTTTGAATGAGATGACAGCACATTTCTTCGAATAGAATGTTTCCACGCTTGGTTTGTCACATGGTGATGTTGAATTCGGTTGCTCTGCGATCTTTCTGGTGTGTTCAGTAAGTTTTGTTCACTTCATTGGATGCCCCCCCAAAGAAACGTGTTATGTCAAACTCTCATATGCCTCTGTCTTATAGGATCAAAATAATTTTGCACCCTAAATTGAAGTTGTCTGGAACTTTCTTTGCAGAAAAAAACAGTGAAGGGAAATTAGCCTAGGATGGTAATCTGCACTGTCCTGAAGAATTTCATGAAAGTCGATAAGAGATGCATCTCCAGCTAGTGTTTTCGAGGGCCCGAATTGTAGCCCATCCTCTTTATCTGGTCTTATGTCTTACTGCAGTAGGAAGCCATTGCCTTCATCTTATGTCTTACTGCAGTAGGAAGCCATTGCCTTCATCTTAAAATAGGCATGGCTATGTTTCTGCCTTGATTGCAAATCATCTCATTCTTGTTGTGGAAATACTCCATGCAGTTCCTGTAGAGAATTCAAGTTAAGTCTCCCAGACTATTCTACCTTATCCAATCATGTCTAAGAATGTCCATATATAAGATATAATTAGAGATTCTATTCCAGAACTAATTGACTCAAATGGAGGAGATCGTTAGAAACTTGACTGAGTCCAATCTTTCAAAGGGAGAAGATGCTTGAATACGTTGAACATAGGAGTTCCATCAATGGTAGTGAAGACTGCAAGGAAGAATTCGTGCAGGTATGTATCTTGGGGAGGCATGGAGTCTATAAGCGGGGAGGAGTTTATGCAACCCACCAAAATGCTGGCAGTTGAAAAACTGGTGAAACAAGAAGATTGTAAACCATTTCACGTGGATAAGAAAGTTTCAGATCATGTTTTTGCACCTGTTCCACCGGTTTCAACCTATTTGGATAGAGTTAATGCATCTAAGTCTTCTACTTGTCTATCTTATGGAACATTGGGCTCCTCTGGAAGCAGTGATTCCTATATTAAATCTGGTCAACCGAGTTCCAGAAGGCACTCTATTGGCTTCCAACTCATTCCAGAACTAACCAGACACTCAGAAAAAAGAGGGATTTGCACGATTCAATTATGGAAGAAAAAGGGTGAAGAACGTTAATAAAAAACCATTGAAATATTTCCCATAGGGTGAAAGTTCGACTGAAAAGATGGCTTCTATTCATGGTAGATTTCTACTAGAACATAGATTGTATAATCTGTTATGTGGCTAAAATAGACATTATATATATATATATATATATATATAAGAAACCGGATTCGTTGGAAACCCTCCTTGTGTCCCGTGGGGATCGAATCGGACGCGATTCGATCTCAATTCATGTCCGATTCGACTTTCAGTCGAATCCGAAATCGGGACACGACCTAAGTTCGAATCGGACACGAACTGAGATCGAATCCTCGACTGTCAATCACGAGTCCTGAAAACAGGACATGTAAAGTGCACTAAAGTCCAGAAAAGTGCAGCCGGTTTTGTTTTAAAAGAAAATTTTGAGTTTGTTTTGTCATTTGCAAGGAAGGAGTTGGCTGAGAGTGAGTTGTATGTGCAGGTGAAGGAGATTTGAAGGAGATTTGAAGGAGATTTGAAGGCTATCCATTGTTTCCAAGCGATTCCAAGTGCATTCCGGTGGATTTGTGGAGAGGATTGCAAGCTCAACCATAACACAAGAAAAGGAATGTCTCAATTAGCTAAGGCAAGAGGTAGGGGGCAGAGGAGAGGGAGAAATGCACCATCTAGTGCCTCCCCTCCTATTCCACCAAGCACAAGCGGTTCTCTTCCTCCGTCAAGTGCTCCATCGGCTGCTAGTGGAGCTCATTCTATGGCTCCATTTAACCCTGTTTTAGCAAGACAACAAGCCCAAGAAAAAAAATACCCTTTGTGGAAGTATGTGACAAGGAATGATGGGCCTGGGGCAAAGCTTGGTGGGGGAGGCAATGTGTCTTGGAGATGCAATTTTTGCAAGCATGAGTTCAAGATACGGGACACGAAGGACACGAAAATACGAGAGTCATGGACCCATATTAAACTAGGGTTAGTCATGCGCTGAGAGGTTTTAATAATCCTTAGAGGTTCCAATCCCCAATTTGGGAAATTAGATTATGTCACTGCACAAAACTAGGGACTAGGGATTAGCAGTGGGAACCTCAAGGGTTTTTAAAACCTCTTGGCCCATGGCGCATGGATGGCCAAGGTTTAATTTGAATTAGTTACTAGTGCATTGTATTTATATTCTACATTATGATTGCTCTTTGAATCTTAATTATTTCCAATTATGCTCTTCAAATAAGTAGTCATTAAGTTTTTTTCATCCAAATGTAGAATAAATACACACTCATAAAAACAAATGTATGTTGTAACAACAACAGAGAAAGAAGATGTCTGGATATTGCACTCCTAGTGCAAGCAAAACTGTCAATTGTTGTTCTTCCAGAAATGGAACTCATACAATCAATCACAACAGATATAGAGATAAAAGGACCTCTCTTATACAGGTAACTTTCTACTTTCCTCGAAGCAAACGGATTCTTAGTAGTAAAAACCTAATTGGAATAAGTGAAAGTAATTTTATATAATTGTTGGAGTCTCAATACACAACTGAGCACAGGGATTCTTATGGACGGTATTCTTAACTTGTCGTGTCCCAGTGTATGGTAGTGACTAAGAATTTCCTATCCCTATTTTCTAAATGATAGATGTGGACTGAGAGAGGTTGTTGGAGTATTGAATCCACACCTGGTAACATGTGATTTCCCTAACCATGTTTTAGGTGTGGATTGACACTCCAACGATCTAAATTCTATACTAATTATAGTTTTTCTGCGAATCTTTATTTTTCAAACTAGATGTGCATTAGAGTTTTGAGCTATGAAGCCTATTATATGGACCGTGCAATAAAATTTTGCATCCCTTTTTGAGATGAGACATATTAGGAAAGTTGAGGTTACTCATGTTACATTCTCTTGCATTACTATAAAATTTGTAGTTTACATGTGTGTATTGCAATTTTATATTGTGTGTCCTTTCTTGGGCATTTGTGTAGAGGCCTTTGAATTAAGATCTATATCAATACCTAACAATTCACTATTTAACTTAGCCAATGGGATTTAGTTTGCATCAATTGACTTCTGCATAGTTGGAAAATTTTATTTTCATTGTTTTATGTATCTGTAGCTTGTAGTAAGTGGAATTGTCCACATTCCTAGAGATTGATGGATGGACAATGACATTGATAAGACGTCAAGTGAGTATTTACTTTACTAACATTTAAGAAATGTTAACAACATGTGTATAAAGAGTGTCAAAGTTCTTGAAGGAGCAACATAAAAGTAAAAACTATTTTCTAAGATATCTGCATGTAGAAGATGTTACAATGTATGTTGTAATGGGGTCAAATCTGAGGCAGGAGAGTATGCTATACTGCATGAATTGTAGTCCCCCATGGCATTGTTACTGAATGCGGGCACTTGCGACGAGCTCATTCATTAAGAAGTTCAAAATTTGAAATGGTATTCTAGTGTTGAACTATTATGGTTTGGATGGTAGGGTTTCCTAACGTTTTATGGATTTGATCTTTTTGAGCATTCTAATGAAATTTGTAATCATATGAACAACTTAAATTTTCAGCATATGTTGGATTGAGCGCTTTTTTTTTTTTTGCATATGTTTTAATTTTACATTTATCAGAATATGAATGCTTTTTTTGAGTATATTGTGCCAAGTTGATCATATTTATGTGTTTCTTCCTGCCAACTTAAAAGTGTATGACATTTAGATCAGATTAATTTGCATCTTTCTGTTTTCTGAATCTCGAAACCAAAAGTACAACATGCCATGATAGAACCTAGGAATCTAAGTAGATGCAGGAGAACCAAGTCTAACCAACTTAAAATCAAAATGAAAGATATATGAATTTTGAGAAGGGAATTTTCCGTGGCACTTTGTGAACACCACTTTGTATGACCATTTATCCAATCTTCTTAAAATGGTGCTTGGTCTTCTTCTTCAGCTTCAACCACACAAATCTCATTTCCTTCCCATACCCACTTTCTTCAAGCTCCTCAAGGGGTAGCAATCCCTTGGGAAGACTTAACTCTGCGTGCAGATTTTTCTCCCATGATAGATTTCTACCCTGACTCTCTAATCATTGAAAAATTGAAGAGCCATCCTCTTTATTTTGTTCTACAATAGCTCTATAGTGCTCTTAATCTATTGAGAAATCTGCATGGATCAGATCCATAAAAAGTTGAAAATTGGGTCAATTAGACATTTGGAAACATCCCCATGATGAAAACACATGAAGTGGGTTATCAGTGCAATTCAATTGGAAAATCGTGAGGCGGACAGATAGGATAATCAATAAGGTCAGTTTCCCAGTAATTCCCTTTCCTTGGTCTATGCGCTCTAAAGCCTCCCTATTCCGGGGGCTTAAAATGGTGTATGCTTCCTTCCCACTCTTAAGCTTAAACACAGTGTTACAAGTACTTTGAATAATATCCTTTTGCTTCTTTTCAATTTATTATGTAGGAATTTTTAATGTTCATAACTCTATGTCCCAAAGTGGAATTTAAATCTTTTGGAAATATAACCTCTTATCTTATGAAAGATTTTTTTTTACGGGTTTCCTTGACACCTCAGGATCATGCATGTTCTGTGGGGATCCTAATATGAAGAGTTTTATGGATGTATGCTCTGAGCATTATTTAGAGAAAGGACAAGGGGTCCCCGGGAAATCATTTGAACCAAACCAACCATACTCTTCAAATGATATGAATAATTATAATGTAATTCATTTTTAACTTTAGTTCTGTTGTCATTGTCCGTTTACAAAGCACTAACACTGTGAATGATGACCATGTTTTAGAGTGTTTCTTTCCAACAAATGGTAAAGACAGTTATGAGAAGCAACTCTTGTTGAATAGTTGGTCAATTACATTGCATCGAGTATCTAGAAGTTTGAGAATAGTAAGTGATGACGAAATGAAGAAAGCGGAAATAAGGATCATGATTATGTACAGAATGACTGTACACATTTTCCATCAATTGGTATGCTTCTGAGGAGATATGGACCAGTTTAAAGAGATCCTAATGTAGTTTCATTTTCCAGCAGTCAGGTTTTTCAGGAAAAATACCTCAAGGACGGTCACAACTTGCATTAACAACACAAAATCTTAAATTCAGATAGCATGAACTATTACACCAACACATGCATAATGGATGATGTTAGCACTCAAATTTCCTGACTAAAGTCTCCACATTCCTGATCCAAAATATTTGATTTCATAGACTATTAGAGATGTTTTGTTATGCTATGATCAAACGCAGAGTGATTATACCAAAGCTAGCTTTGTTCTTCTAGTTTGCAAGAATTTCGTAATTCTGCAGTGAAACTCTAAAGTTTTCAATATATCAGCGCTGCAAAATGAGGTTCCATTCTTCAACAAAAGCTCAGTTCTTCTAATACACAAGTGTTGCAGAATGAGTCGTGATTCTGTAGCGGAAGTTTGCTTTCTATGTCCCGTAGGTGCTACAAAATGAGCTTCAATTCTGCAGCAAAAAATTATTTTTGAAGAATCACACTTGATTCTGTAGCAAAATTTCAATTCCATTGGTGTGAAGTCGCTACAGAATCTCCTGTAGCTGCATGTTTTAGTGACCAATGTCGGGCTCCATTTTCGATCAAACCATAAAGAATATTTTTAAACCATTAAAAGCCCACTTCCAGAACGGGTCCATTTATCTTGAATGCAAGCGGTTTTCAGACTTTCTCAATGGTTTGGGAGAAATCTTCGTCTAATCAGAACATAATTTTTCATAATATTGTTGTGGCCAGTTTTCAAATGCCCAGTCAACTGCCACTTCATTCATTAGACCTAGAGTTCTGATCCTAATTTTGTGGATCTAGAAAATTAGGATCAGATCCATTTGTTTAGGATTTAAGTTTGAGTTGGTTGCTTGAAATTAAGAATTGTAATTTGTATTTAAAGAAGCATTATGAAAGGAAGTATGGGGGGAGCTCTTCCTCTTAGAAGGAATCGTAAGGTCACATAGGGAAAAGTTGTATTGTGTTATTTCCTTCGGAACCTAATATATCAGCAGTATTCTCATGTTCAACGATCTATCAACTTATGGTTTAGGTTTTGTTCTCTTTTTCCCATGCAAATCTTCTTATATGAATGCAGAGATTAGTTATTTGCAGTGCATTAATAATCACTCAAGTTTCAGATCTAATAGCAGACTTTGTTGTTTATTCCTGTAGCTCGTAATCTGCCTTACCTTATTATACATGATACTAAATTGAAATAGTGTTTTAATTTAGCATATCCTCCTATGAATGTATGGTTTCCTTCGCATATATTGATTATCTTCTTCTGCTATTTATTTATGTTCATTGTTTGTTTAGTATTTCAAGTTGTATGCCAATGACCAGTGGAATACAGTCCCTTCTGTTAGACATTCTTATTTTAATCTCGGAAAATTTGAACCCATTTCATAAAAAACAATCTTATCAACCTCCTTACCTTCTTATCAACCTCCTTACCAAGCTATCCCAAGCTCAATATGGGCTAGACATGTTCCTTTTGTAGTCATTGGACTTCTAGCTCTGACATATTTTGGCGTCGTTGCTGGGACGAAATCGAAAATGACAATGATCAATTCTAGCTCTTGATGGTGAAGAAGAGTTAGACACATAGAATCCACTGCATAATATTTCAGATGGTGACTCCATTGGTTAAAAATGTCAAATATTTCTCAGATGGATTCCATTTTGGCTGCAAGGTTTGCTCCTTTTAATTTTTCCAATGTTCCTAGTTTTCCAAATGTTGTTGTTCCTGCAAATGAATGGAAAGGTCGCCTTCCCAAATTCAAACAAGTTGAAGATGATAATCCTGCAGAGAATCTATTAGAATTTCACGAGCACATGCATCACATGAAAATTCAACATGAGGACGTGTTGATGAAGTTGTTCATGTATTCAGTTGAAGGATATGGTCGAGATTGGTACCGATCTCTTCCTCCTTCTAACGTATCTTCTCTGAAATATTTTCATGCAGCATTTAGTAATCATTGTAAAAAATTGTATTCAATTAAGCTTCCATTTGAACAATGTTGTGAAGAGTTTGAATCCAATATTTAACAGTCAATTATTAATTCTTCTAATAGTTAAAATGGAAGAGTATTTTTTGTTGAAAAAATATAGAAGAAATCACATGAATCATTCTCTAGTTCTTCGATCTTGACGGAAGATTTCGCTGCTTGCTTTAATGATAAGGATGCTCGTAGCGATACACTAGATGCATTTGTCATTGTACCAGATGTTTCTAGTAATCATTTCTATTATGAGATTTTTGTTCCAAGTTCTTATGAAGATCAGACTGCCAATATTCAGTCATTATTGCCAAAGCATCTGAAACGAATATTTTTGAATGTCAAGATTCAGAAATTTTGTATGAGCAACTTATATATGATGAGTACCCATAAGATTTGGAATAGAATGAACCTTCCAGCAGTCCTCCTCTATTTTATGACTATGACGAAAATGATATTGAAATTGAGGAGCAACAATTTCACGGATTGAGTGTACCCACATGCGACAACTATGAGACCAATCCTCTGGAGAACAAGGAAGTAGGCATTTTGGTTGATGTACAAAATGAAGTGTTGCTGCCAACAAATATTGAGAGTGAAGGATTTCCTTATTTAGATCATGAATTTGATACATCAGAGCTGAAATTGTGTTCCTTCATAAATAAAATGGACAACAGACAAGAACAATTCAACCATGAAAACCAAGTGGAAGAATGCATTATAGATCATCAATCAAGGTATGGTTTTCATGTTTTTGAAGATCATGTGGCCTTATATATGGATAATTTTCTTAGCTTAAAGTTTCAACCATTATTTCTCAGTAAAGATCCAGATGATGATGAATTTCCATTTCATTTTTCAATCTATAATTGTGTGAGTAACCTCCAACACTTAAATGATCATCCCACTTCGAAGGGAAACCTTCTTTGAGCAAGATCAATACAAATAACTCATGGATGCCTTCATTGGCCTCAACACGTACATATATACTAATTCTAAGCTAACCAAATATTACTCCCCATGAATGTGGGATAATACAATATACTCACGGGACGACTTACAAATCATATGCGTACAAAAACAATATACTAACAATATGCGATAATACGATATACTCACGGGACGACTTACAAAGCATATGCGTCCAACAACAATATACTAACAAAGTAAAGAGAAGGATTGACACGGGTTCTGAACAAATTGGTTAAAGCATATTCAAGCAATCTCATCAGCAAATCAGTTACTTGAATGGTTCTATTGGAAGTTTGGTATTACTTGATTAATCAATTTAGCTAGTCAGGAGTAGGGAATGTACATAAATAATCTTGTTTCCCAAGCATATGGTTTTCTGCTTTTCAGTTCATTTTGGCATGTAGTAGGTCAGTAATAATGACTTCATATCCCAATGAAGGAACTGGTATAAATCGATTTTAATTTGCAGCATGGTTGTTTTCAGTCTTCTTTAGTTTGCAGAGGCAGTTTTGGTTTGTAGATTGGTTTTCTAGTATGGGCTTTTTAAGATCAAGAGCATAACAAGCTGCATATCACAAGTTGATGAAATGGAAAATGCATTGGTCTACGGTTCTTAGCACCTCACGGGGAAGTGATATCCCCAAATGGAACCAATGTTAGCACTCAAATTTCCTGACTAAAGTTTCCACATTCCTAATCCAAAATATTTTATTTCATAGTCTGTTAGAGATATTCTGTTATGTTATGATCACACATAGGGTGATTCTGCCAAGCCAACTTTCTTCTTCCACTTTGCAAGAATTTCGTAATTCTGCAGTGAAACTCTGAAGTTTTAAATATATCAGTGTTGCAGAATGAGGTTCCCGTTTTAGAGAATTCCTCCTGTAGATAGTTAAACTCTCCAGTGGGCATAACTAAGCCCCTAAATACTTAATCCATGACAAAATAAAAATAAAAATGGTGATCTATTTTCCTAGATCGAGCACAATACATAAGTTATTGAACATAGAAGAAGAAAGGAAGAAGTAAAACTTACCTCCAACCCGTAGGTTGTCTTAGCTCCAGCTCCAAGTTTGATCTTCAAGGCTTGAACCTGTTAAACAAGACAAAGGACCAAAACTTCCAAGAAATAGATGTATTGATTCTATGTCTAATCTATAACATATCATGCATCAAAATGATAAGAGACAGGATATGGGAGAATAAGCCAAGCTATCATTACGAAAGATAGAGAAGATAATTACAATGTTATACCTTGATGTCCAAGATGATAGCACCTCCTTCCAAGCTCTCCTTTGCTACCTCCACAAGACTTCTGAGATCATAAGTTTGATTCCTCCAAAATTTCTCCCCTAGCTCATGGATGGCCTTATTCGTATAAGATTTGGGAGGCCAACCACTAAGAGAGAATGATGGATCTAGATGAGCAAAAGATGGATCAAGGAGCTGAATCGTACCAAGGAAGGAGGGTGAGATGAGATTCGAGAGGAATCCCTATCCCATAAAAATATCATCGAGATTTAAGATCTTAAAATCAAGGGATATGTTTGTTGACGGATTTCCGCGCCCCCAGGACTGAGCATAGCACGAAAAGGTTGTAATTTCTGCACCCCTGCGGGTATGCAAAGCGCAAAAATGTTGTATTTTCGTGCCTTGCACTACTAGCAGGGCGCGAAAATATTGGCAAGATGAGCTTGGTGAAGTGTCATTCGACCCTTAAAGGTTGGATTTGCCTCCAAGTAAGACTAGGGATGGGACCAACATGGTGAGGATGGGTCTCGACACATCTCAGGAGATATGAACATCATGTTCTTCATGGTGGTATGGCATGAAATCTCTCAATGGTGTACAGAGTGACAATTTGAGGTATAACAGTTCCAGTTAATGAGGGGACCAAGGATTGTGTATCCTACAGTCCCTTTGACCCATATTAAGGTTTTTTCAAACTTTTGGGATCTTTTTGTGTTGTTTGGATTGCTTTGATTGGCTTTGAAAAACTTAGGACATCCTTGTATCTGTAAAGCATCTTTCTTGGGTTTTGCACATTGTTTCCTTTGCATATTTATCTATTTATTGGTGATTGGAGTAGATCGATTCTTTGTTTCCATTTTTGTTCAAAGAAAAACTTCTTTTTGTCTCTCTTTTTCAATATTTACAAGCTTGAAAAACAAAAGTTTCCTTCTTGCATTAGTTTGATCATTTGACATTCTTGGTCTTGCATTCATAAGAAGAAGAAAATATTGTTTCATGTTCTTGTGAATTTGAGTTACAAAAAGATATTGAATTTTTTTCTTTGCATTGCATTTGATTGGAAAAACTTATGAAATCTTTCTTTCCCATAGCTTAGATGTGTCATTTTTAAGTGTAAAAATATAGTGAATGAGTTAGAATTTTTGCATTTATTATTGATAGAAATATCTCTTTTTGTCACTTTAGGGTAGTTTGGGTATGGTTTTACGTGATTGATTATCATTCATTTAAAAATATAAAATTGCATTTGGATAGGGTTGTACATTTGGGAATGAAAAGAACTCTTCCTTACTTACCTAGAAGTTCATTGAAGGAAAAAGACTTGCATAATTGTAACGGTAAGAATCCGTTTACTGGAACTTCTCGAACTTCCACTTTCGAAAGTACAAATAATCCATGAATATATATAAAAGTTGATAAAAGAGATATGGTCTTTTACAAGATAGACTTTCCCGTATTTATAATTTTTTAAAGGGTGTCTAATGCAATTCTTCATAAAGAGTTACACCATTTCACTAATTAATTATATTATTATATTATTCTTGTTTGTTGTTATTATATATATATATATATATATATATATATATATGTTGATGTTTATTTTATTATTATTTTATTCATAACATTGTCTCTCTCTTAGAAAGGATTTGTCCTCAAAGCTTTATTACAATGTCGCACCGTTCCTTGTGACGTCGTAGCTGACGAACATGTCGATACGAACTTCTAAGTGCATAACATAACTTCCGATATGTTGACGGATCAATCCAGCCAAAATTGATTTGTTGATGACTGTTAGGATTCTCTATTGATATGTCGCCAGGAGCTTTGAGCACATTAGTACCATTATATTTCGACAATTCCCACTTTTTAGGATACTGGTTTATATGGTTGGGGTGTCAATAGGGAGTTATTGTTGTTTGTTTTTCTGTTGGTTTGAATTCTTTTTGAATTGCGGTGAAGACTGGATTTGAATTTTTTTCTTCTTCCTCAACTTGATTTTGTTTTCCGGAGAGTCTGGATGCTTCCTTCTGTATTTGTGCTACTTTGTTCTCTAGTAGATTATTATTACTCTGAATTTTCTCAAACCTTTCGTTTTGTGACTTTTTATCCTCTTTTAACTTCTTGACTTGTTCCTCTAGTTCTTGTTTAAACTTTCTGGGGTGTTGGTTTTCTTCTTGCTTTTCTAGTATTCTTCCTTCAAGGTCTTCATTTGAATGCTCCGTCTTCCGACTATGCTTCAGCTTCTTGGTTTTCGTAAGTAATGTCTTGTTATGACTTCTTAGTCGAAATAGTTCTTCGGTATTGCTTGCTAATTCATCCTTAATTTTCTTAATTTCCAGCTTATGTCTTCTTAATGTCGTCATACTCTTGTTGAAGTTTTTCCCTCTGTTGTTGATGTTGACATCTCTTTGATTTTTGATTTTCTAGCTTTCTCTGGGTTTGCATTAATTCCGTATTTTTATCCATGACAAGCTTGTTTAAGCGCTTTATGTCATCTTCTAAATCGTTATTATTTCCATACGAATATTTTTCGACATTTTTGAAGTTTCTGATTTTATCTTCCAGGTTTCAATTGTGGATTTTTAGATGTGAATTTTCCTTATCCTTATCTAATAACCTATTCTGGAGATCTCGTTTTTAATTTGTTAATCTTTGATTCTCGTGTTCTGCTAAGCGATTTCGGATTTCTAGCTTTATAATTTCGAATTGAAAATCAATATTGGTTTTAGATTTCTTTAATTCGTTCATTGCTGCTTGTAACTGTGATGTCATTTCCGATTTTGAATTCGCCATAATTCGTGACTTGGTCTTTGCTTCAAATTATTCTTTGACTTGGTCTTCTTTGATATGGGGGTCTTCCTTGATTTTGTCTTCTTCCATTTCGAATTTTGGAAAGAATCCTCCTTGATTTTTTTTATTTTTTATTTAATAACAATGTTCAATATGATTCTTCTTGTAAAAATTATTTGTGTTGATGCTCTTCTAATTTAATTTCCCCTTAATTTTTGTAAAATGGTGTAGAATGGTTGGTTGGGAGGAATGATTGTAACCTTCCCCACCTAAGTTCAAATCTCACTTTTGGTTTGTTGTTAGGGAATAAAACCAAACTCACTTCTCACAAAACCACGTGCACTTTAAAACCATGTGCGGTTTTACTTCTTCTTTCTTTTTCTTTTTTTTTACTTACTTTCTTTTTTTTTTCTTGTTTTTGTTTACTTCTTTTTTACTCTTTTGTTTTTTGTTTTTACTTTTTGTTTTCTTTAGTTGCTAATAGCTAGATCGGCAACTAAGCTCTGATATCTGTAACGGTAAGAATCCGTTTACTAAAACTTCTTGAACTTCCACTTTCGAAAATACAAATAATCCATGAATATATATAAAAGTTGATAAAAGAGATATGGTTTATACAAGATAGACTTTCCCGTATTTATAATTGTTTAAAGGGTGTATAATGCAACTCTTCATAAAGAGTTACACCATTTCACTAATTAATTATATTATTATATTATTCTTGTTTGTTGCTATTATTATTATTATTATGTGTGTGTGTGTGTGTGTGTGTGTTGATGTTTAATTTATTATTATTTTATTCATAACAATAATTCATCCAAATTTGCATGGTTTGAGTCAAATCTACACACCATTGAGTTTCACTTCTGCTCCCCTTGAGTAAACACCAAGCCTTTAAAATTAACACCCTAACTAAACACACATTAACATCATTTGAGGACATAAAAGAATAGTGTAGTTAGGTAGGTCATCGGGGATATGAATCCAAATAATTCTCCTTTGTCATTTTACATTTGAGACATAGTTGTTTTCTTTTAGGGTGCTAAAATACTCTTGTATTTGTTGACATAGTTATACACCGATTTGTTGGGGGAGCTCCCGTTCCACGAGGGTAAGCAACGAGAACCGGTTCCAAATGGAATTTGTGGAATACCGCACTCCACTTAGCACCTAAGGACATCAATCCATTGTCTTCCTTATATTTTATGGCCTCCATATTGGTTGTAGAAGGGACAAAAGGAAGAAGATCCAGCAAACCTTCCCAAACGTGCCATGAGTGATGTATCCTAGTGACCATCCTTCTAGCGCTCTTTTACCCGGGATCCTTTTCGGTACAAAGATATCCCTTCATCTATATTGGTCTCTCATTTCGTATTGTCTGACTTGGATTTCATAACCTTGCGGGGGATACAATCTGTTGAGGTATCTGAATCTTAGATACGAGGATTTATTTCTCTTATACCTTGTAGAGGGTATTTTGTTTTTTTTAGTGTTGTTTGTTGGATTTCTGGCCTCTCTGTTATTACTCGCTTGCTATGGCATTGGTCACGGTAAATTATTTTGAGCTTTTTTTGGCCTATGTGCCTATTTTTTCTTCTAGTTTAGATATGGAAGCTTCTTCTAGGACTACCAATCAAGAGACTCCTTTTCAAGGGGTACCTTTTGCTTTTCCTCCATTTGGAGATATTGGTCCTCCCTTTATTTCTACTTTGAATCTTCTCGAATTGTCTATAGGATTACCACTATGGTTATTCTCCAATCCGGTGATGCCAAATGCACCTAATGCTTCAAATGTTAACTCTCCATCACAAGAGCATCAATCCCAAATTAATCATTCACCTTCTTCGTTGGATATATCTTCTTATGTTTCTTCTCCCTCGCCTGATAAAAGCAGTGGTGCTAGTAATCAAGAAGATAAGAAGAAGAAGAAAAGGGAGGTTAAGAATAAGAAAATAAGAAAGAGACAAAGCATCAACCAGATACCCCTAATGATTCTCTTTCTATTCCAACAACTCGAAAACCCAAGTTCGCTTGCAATATTTCACCTTCTTAAGGATTGTCCTGGTCTTTCCAAAGTATTTGAAGAGTGGTATAAAGATTCCAAACAACCTATATCATCAACCTATGGAAATCATACTAATGATACCCCATCGACCAGTGACTCTATGGTTAATGGTCAAAAAAGTAAAGTCAAGAATCCTTGTTTGTTATGCAAGGACATGCACCTTACCTACCTTTGTCCTCGCATGGATGAAGCTTCACAATTGTTGGAAGGAATTACTGTATTCCAGAATCACCTTCCAACTGGATATCGTAAGCTGTCCCTTGACCCCTAATTGGTTGATAAAGTGGCCGATCTAGTTAAATCATCGGTCGATCTTACTCTTCCCTTGAAGAGTGAATCCAAAGTAGTTGATCCTTCTCCACCCTCAGTCGATCCCACTCTTTCCTCAAAGAGTGGAGAAAAAGTTGTTCATCTCGCTTTTCCTTTGAGGAGTGAAGTTTAAGTAGTTGACTCAACGTCATCTCCACTCGATCCCACTCTTTCATTGGAGAATTCTGATACTGAAGTAGTCACCATGAAACAATCTTCGTCTCATCCTGCTCTTCCAGTTGAGAGTGAACCGAAAACCATTGATGTTTTCTTTATTAGTTCAGATTGTTCTGGACAAGGGAGCATTTTACCCATTTCAACAGACCCCCCCCAAGTACTGAGGTCATTTCCTTTGATTGGAATAATCTAACAGAGTCTTGTCTTCCTTCAGGTGTTCCTTTCCAGATATCTGTAGAAGTTACCAGTAGGAACGTACTTCACACTATTGTTGACGAAGGAGCTTCTGTTAGTATTTTATCCTCAACTACTTGGAAAGCTATAGGATCTCCTCATCAGATATTGGATTTTGTGCCAGCCACTGATCAGATATTGGATTTTAATAGAATACCTATTGGACCTTTGGGATCCTTCCTTAGTTACCTATTAGCTTAGGAGGGAAAATTGTCTGCATTGATGTTATGGTAGTCCAAGGTACCTTAGACTTTAATTTGCTTCTTGGGAGAGATTATGTCTATGCCATGAAAGTTGTCGTTTCCACACTCTTTCGAGTGATGTATTTTCCTCATGATGGAAACATAGTGACCATTGATCAGCTTTCCTTTGTTACGCCTAATCATTGTATGACTTCCAGCCACCAGACTTCCCTGAATGTTCCACATTTCTTAGTGGTTTCTCCCCCATCGTCAATCATGTCTCTTGGCTCTAGACATCACGTCGGATTTGAGTCATTAGCAAATCGATAACTTCTTCCCATCATGGAAGAAGCTTATAGGGCCATGTTTCTAGCATCTAGACATCATGCTGGAGTCAAGACCACTAGCTTCCTATGATGAGGGAAAACTACCAACCTCTGGACATCATGTTGTGTAGGAACCAACTTCGAGCATAGTTTTATTTTCTTTTAAGCTCGTTAGAAAATGAAACAGGCCATCACGAGCATAGTTTGATTCCTTTTTCAATCTCGTTAAAAAATGAAATATATGGTTGCGATCATAGTTCCCTTTCTATGTCAAGCTTGTTAAAAAATGAAATACATTCCTCTCCCATTGAGTCAAGTCTCCCACCAGATTTAGGACTTGAACCTTCATTTCATCTGCTTGTGTCACTTGATCCTCATGCTTTCTATCCCTCTAGTGAACCTTTTCCTATTAGTAGCCAATAATTTAATTGGGTGAGAAAGAAGAGTAGACAGATGAAACGAAGCTTGGGTGGCATGTCTCTAGCCTCTGGACATCATACTGGAGTTAAGCCGCTAGTTTTTCCGGATAATGTTGGGGGCAAGTTTCAACCTAGGGACATCATGTTGGGGGGGAACTTGGTAATGGGTATCACCCTGAGTACCAACCTCTGGACATCATGTTGGGAGGGAAATCATCAATGAACCTCATTCCGAGCATAGTTTAGTTTCAACTTCAAGCTCGTTAAAAAAAGAAACCATCGTCCTAAGCATAGTTCATTTTCTGTTGCAAGCTCATTAAAAAATGAAGCAGATACCACGAGCATTCTTCCAAACTTTCTTTGAGCTCATTAAAAAACGTACGAGGTGTCGAGCTTACTTTTCACCTTTTCGTGCTCTGGTTAAAAACATGAAAATTGGTTTGATCTTACTTTTTCCTTTTTCATGCTCTCGATCCAAACATGAAAAATATTCTGAGTGCTTTTGATACCATTATCTTGCTCATTAAAAATTGAGTAAAAATGTGTGTCTAACGAGTATAGGTTTATTTCTTTATCCAGCCTTGCTAGACTATTTACGGAAAAGGAACTGTGCTGAGTTTACTTCTACCTTTGTCATACTCGGTTATCAACCATGAAGTTGTCTTTCAAGTGACAATTTATCCCTTTTTCAACCTCGTAAGACTAGTTATACAAAAAAGGAACTCCTGGAGTTTCCTTTAGGATCTTTTCAGACTCTCGAAATAAGAAATGGCCACCAAGTGAACTTGTCTCTTTCACACTTGTATAAGTATTTGAAAGGACATCTATTCGATGGTAGTTTATCCCTTTTTTGGACTGCTTAGACTCTTTACAAAAAAGGTACACCTTATTCAACCATTGACTAAGAGAGTTCTTCCAAACATTATTTTATGCTTTTCTCGGGTCTGGGGACTAACTTTACGAAAAAGGTCAAATCTTGGAGTCCTCTTTAGGTTATTTCAGACTCCCTAAACATGAAAAATCATCGAGTTTTCCTTCCTTGGACTCGTGAAATTAAACATCGAAGGATCCTTATGGAACCGAACCTATCCTTCCTTGGTTTCATAAAATGTACAAGGTTGGACTCATCTAAACAGTGAGCTATATCGAGAATCTGTTATCCTCCTCAAGCTCGTTAAAAAAAAGGGTACTCGTCAAACATGATGGGGAAAATGGGGAGAAATAAGCCAAGTTTGTTTTAGAAATATTTATGGCAGTTTGTGTATCCCTTGAACATGGAACCAGTTTGTGTCTCGTCATACAGTTGGATAATCTGCTTGTCTCTGAGTGATGCCAATTCTATGATTCATCCCAATCCTTCAAGTCACCTAAAGAATGCATCAATCATCGTTGCATTATGTCTTGGTCTCTACCTCGTTGATTCAATGTTGCCAAGTCATTATTTTTGTGCCATTCAATGTTCAAGGGAAGTTTACCTTAGTCCGCCTCTGCAATATTGTCAGCCTTCACATCCTTGTATCAATCCATACTCGTATGATTCATTACTTCACATTAATTTCCTATGTCGGTTTCGTGTCTTTGATGTGGGATTCATTATGGCCCTCCTTCGACGAGTCTATTCTTGTTGACTTCAACTCATTATCCAGGACCTGGACTTAGAAACCAACTTTAGTACCTTGGTACCTGCATGCCTCAATGGCAGGTTTCCTCGCATTCGAGAATAGGTTTTCATCATTGACCTCTAATCAAATGATTCCATGAGTGTTCGATGTCAAGACATCTATTCACATTCGTTGGACTGTACTAGTGATACCTTGGGGATCATTGTAATCATTGGTGATTTTCCTCACACTTGTTAACGATTTACATCATTGATCGGTAATCAAGTAGTTTATACCATGTTCGACTTCAACACCTTGTAATCACATGGTTAGATTCGTGTCGATTTGGGATCGAGTAGAAGGCCCTGAATGGTTCTGATGTCTATTTCACGTCTAGGTTGCGATGGTGATTTTTTGGTAGGTTCCCACATAGCATTATGTTGGTGACCTCATTTATGTATTGTCACATAGATCCACTTTTGTATTGGTCGTGGCTATGTCATTATCTTTTCATGGATCTACACTTGTAGTCTAGTATACATGATTTGTCTTCAGTCATTATTGAGTCAATACTATCATGTATCTGCGTTGTATTGGTTGGAAACCATGCTTTGAGTCTGTTGTTCCGAGCAAGGGTATGCCCACCTCAGGGTTATTAGACATGTTGTTGTTGTTGTTTTCTTGCAGCTCCACTCTAGTTTCCTTCCAATTATCTCTGTAGAATCCATTTTGGTAAAGTGTTTCGGCCATCATATTCCTTCTGACCTCGCACTTTAGGGGGCATCTGTTATACCTCAAATTGTCACTCTGTACACCATTGAGAGCTTTCATGCCATACCACCATGAAGAACATGATGTTCATATCTCTTAAGATGTGTTGAGACCCATCCTTATCATGTTGGTCCCCTCCTCAATATTACTTGGAGGAAAATCCAACCTTTAAGGGTCAAATGCCACTTCACCAAGCCCATCTTGCCAATATTTTGCACCCTTCTAGTGGTGCAAGGCGCGAAAATACAATATTTTCGCGCTCTGCATACCTACAGGGACGCAAAAATTAAAACTTTTTCACGCTATGCTCAGTCCTGGGGGCACGAAAATCCCCTAGCAACCATATCCCTTGATTTTAGGATCTTGAATCTCAAGGATATTTTTAGGGGATAGGGATTCCTCTCGAATCTCATCTCACCCTCCTTCCTTGGTATGATTCAACTCCTTGATCCATCTTTTGCTCATCTAAATCCATCATTCTCTCTTAGTGGTTAGCCTCCCAAATCCTATAAGAAGAAGGCCATCCCTGAGCTAGGGGAGAAATTTTGGAGGTATCAAAGTTATGATCTCAGAAGTCTTGTAGAGGTAGCAAAGGAGATCTTGGAAGGTGGTGCTATCATCTTGGACATCAAGGTATAACATTGTAATTATCTTCTCTAGATTTCTTAATGATAACTTGGATTATTCTTCCATATCTTGTCTCTTATCATTTTGATGCATGATATGTTATATATTAGATCTAGAATCAATACATCTATTGCTTGGAAGTTTTGGTCCTTTGTCTTATTTAACAGGGTCAATCCTTGAAGATCAATCTTGGAGCTGGAGCTAGGACAACCTACAAGTTGGAGGTAAGTTTTACTTCTTCCTTTCTTCTTACATGTTCAGTAGCTTATGTATTGTGCTAGGTCTAGGAGAATAGATCACCATTTGTTTTGTTTCTGTCATGGATTAAGTATCCAGGGGCTTATGTTTTTCCATGTGAGAGTTTAACTATCCGTAGGACGAATTATCTAAAACAGAAACCTCATTCTGCAACACCGATGTGCTAGACATGTCCCTTTTGCAATCATTGGACATCTTCTAGCGCTAACAGACGCATGTTTTATTATATGAGAAGTAATATTACTATTATTAACAAACTACTTATCTTGATCCCTATAAATTATGGATTGGATTATGATGACAATCTATATTGTTTTTACTTTTTACAGGTAGCTCCATATGAAAACTTGCACGTAGCAAGGCTTATCTCTTTCTAGAAGGTATGATATTTCAATTGAACTCGCACAGAGTTAGATGAAATTCATTTTGGTCGCATATTTTGAGTAGCTCAACATTTTGCTAACAAAAACAATAAAGGAGAGTTCCACTCATTGTTATGGCCTCAATGATTTAGATCCTCCAGTCCAATTAAAGGATATATAATTGAGCCCAGAGGAAATACCTAGGGTTGCTCACCAGCAAGATAAGTAGTTTAATTTGACTCAAGAAACAACTCTAAACATCTCTATGATTTTTTTCATGGTACATAGAGCTTGCTTTCCTCCTTAAGTTCACCCAATTGGTTGGAGATCGCAACATGTACTAAGAGGAAATGATGGCTAAAAATATTTACCACTGAGAATTTCATTGTCTATATAAATATTTGTAGCATCACTGTTGTGAATTCAATCACACCCATCTCACATAACCTATGGATCATTGTGATACATTTTTAAAATATACGTATTCATGTTTTTGTATGTAGGCACATGGCAGTTATGGAGTTGCAATTGTATTTTTTTTCCCTTCATGGAAACCAAACCTTTAGACATTTCGTCGTCTTCATATTCCACAGACGACATTTGGGTGTCTGCAGAATATATTTATAGTAGCAGAATGAGTTTTGGAATGGAGGACTCTTCAGGATGGAATAGCAAGAAAATCATAGTGATGATATGGTGGAGGAACTAATGATGAGGAATGGAGAGATCAAATATTTGTGTAGGGGATACCACTGTTTTGGGTTCTTCCTAAAAAAACCCATCAATTTGAAACAAACAACTATAGAAGCAAAAACGTCGCACAATCCATAAATAAATGTCAATAGTGAAAATGTTGGAGGGTCCAAAAACCGAATGCTTAAGAATATGACATAGTTGTAACCTTGAAATCAGCTCCTAGAAAAGCTTATCAGCAATGTTAGGAAGAATTTTGATTTAATGTCTTTTTAGGTGATGCTATGATCTTTCATTGTTTTTAGTGAATTTTAGATTCCAAGATTAGATTAAATGTATTAATGGGGAGATCATTGTTTTTAGTGAATTTTAGATTCCAAGAATGGATTAAATTTATTAACGAGGAGATCAAATGATTGAGCTAAGCTAGAGGCATTCTAGTGTAATGCTAATTTGGCGTTTGCCCATCATTATATATTAATTAAGGTCATTTTGAAGTTAAAAATTAGTAGTTTCTAGGTTTTTATTGTTGTAATGATTGAGAGTCATTGAAGGGTTTTTATAATTTCCATGTTATTTCTAGTATTCATGGAGTTAGTTAATCATTTTAAATTTTGGTTTTTCTAGTCACTTTTATGAGAATCTGGCTACAAAATATTTTTTGAAACCATGGTTTTTCATTGTTCAAATTGCACTTTTGATTATAGATGGATTCAGTTCCCTCAAAAATATCTAGGCACCAAGATTATTCAATTCCAACAATCTTATATATGCAATTTCAACAATCTCAACTAGATTCTAACCCAAAAACCTCGGAAAAGAAAGACCAAAATGTAGAATGTTTAACTTACACCTCTTATCAATTTTAACTTGTTTTAAATGGGATTTGTTTTTATTTTTACTTTCAATGATATTTTATGAAAGCTAAAATGTTGGTTCTTTACACTACTTTCTTATGTATAATGTTAGTTGCTTTTTGTTTGTTTGTTTTGTTTTGTTTTGTTTTTAATCTTCTTCCTGCGATACTTTGTGAAAGATAAAATGTTAGTTATTTATCCTAATTCCTTATGCATAATTTCAGACTGTATTATGTTCATGTCATACATTCACACTTTGGCCATCTAAAATCTTGGTTTATTTAATTTTAGTAGTAGTTAGTATTTAATTTATTTCCAAGTGTATACAATTTTTTTGGTAAGGTTATGCAGTTGTGTTATTTATAAAAAATGTTAAAACATATATGTATTGTATCTAAAGAACTTAGATGTATTTAACAACCTTTTTTACGAGATGTGAATTAATAAATTAAAATTAAAGAAAAATTGAAATATATAAAAGTAAAAAATATCATAATAACACAAAAATAAACTATTATAATATAGATCTATATGCAATTTATAAGTATTTAAAGCTTTGCACCTTTATTTACCTTTCATCCCCTAAATACTTAATAAATCCAAGTACTATCTACAATAGAATAAACACAAGGTGAAACACTTATTGGTCATTTTAAGAGCCCTCTATAAATATTAAGGAACATTACTATAAATGAATTTGGAAAGTAGTACACACAATCAGAAAAGTCCAAAGCTTAATAAACATAAGTAATATTGCTAAGCAAATTAAACTTACATTGGATGGCAATGTGTCAAAATATTTGAAGCATGGCTCCATCTAATCTGTGTGGGTTTAGGGTTTGCGATAATAAACTTCTATCCATCAATTCATTGCTCAAGCTTGTGGGGATTCATAGCTTAAGAAATCACTAATAGTTAATTGGGGATACTTTAGATTTTGTTGTTGTATGTAGGAGAGAGGTGAACTAGGGTGGCTTTCTCTTCTTTTTATAACTACCCAATGAACACCATGATAGGGAATGCGTCCATTGCATTAATATTAATGGGAATCTACTAAGGGGTCAAGGAGTTAGCAAATGGTTTTTTACTCATGGTACAAGGTGCATCCATCACAAATCCATCAATTGGAGCAAATGTACCATGTCTATATTAAATTTCTAGTCTTGAATTGTTATGTACAAATATATCACCTTTCACATTTTTAAGGGTTGTGGTATTTCTTTATTTTCAGTGAATTTGATATTAAGAGATCAAATTTCCTAACAAATGGGATAAATTAACATACATAGAAGATGAAGATAACTGCATTCTACATTTTAGGGTGATTTTGGAGCTCTTTCTTAATCATTTTACATTGATTATGGTCATTTTTGGTAATTAAGATTTTCTATTGTTGTAATGGAGAAATAATTTATTGAGATTGCACAATGACAATGACAAATTTTTTATGATACTCATGCTATTTTCAATGCCAAAATTTATCAATTTCAATGTGTTTTAAGTGGGATTTGGCTCTCAAATCCAATAATGTTTTGTAAATCTTAAAAGTTTGGTTCGTTATCCTACTTGGTTATGTATAATGTTCTTTTAGACTCAATTATATCCAGATTGACATTTATACTTTAAGCAACAACAAAATCTATTTAGGGTCATTAATAACTTGTGTGTAATTATTGCCAAATGCATACAATTGTGTAATTTAATGTACTTGTGTTATTCTCATTTGTATTGGTGAATGCAAGAAAATGT
This sequence comes from Larix kaempferi, assembly GCA_027924585.1. Classification (NCBI taxonomy): domain Eukaryota; kingdom Viridiplantae; phylum Streptophyta; class Pinopsida; order Pinales; family Pinaceae; genus Larix; species Larix kaempferi. The sequence continues at coordinate 14,416,196 of BSBM01000196.1, forward strand.
CATAGAAGTGAACTTAAACAAAAAAAAAAAATTGCATTGAGAAAAGTAAGATGCATTTTACAACCCATTTTGGATGAGATGCTTAACCTAATAATAATAAACTAAAATGAAAGAAAAGTAAAACTACTTGATGTTAAAGTGAAAAAATGGTCATAATAATAATAATAATAATAAAATAAAGTTATAAATCCATCTTAACCTACATCTTATAAGAACTTAAAAATTTACACTTTGGTTTCTCTTTGCATCTATATGAATAGAATTCCTTTTTATTGGCTGGAGAGAGACCTTAATGTAATTATTATATATTCATAATACTTTGTATATTAAGCATAAGACCAACCTCTATGTATGCATAAAACCAAGCATAAGTATGTATTGAAAATGGAAATGTTAAGTGTTGCAAAACCAATCTCTAATATCTCTTGTTGCACCTATCATAAGATTCACACAAGATCTATAGGTATTTTGGGGAGTTTTTTGAAGTTGGTTTTCTAGTCTCCTAGAGTATTACTCTTATGAGTGAACACTGTGTAAGTATTGTTGATGTGTGGCATGTGATAGTTAAAATCAGAGTTTAGGATTACAAATGATGTCACAATAGCATTTCTCATAACATTTGTTAATCTTAAAATTAATTTATAATCACATTCAAATTGTACGAAACATAAAGTTTAATGGTGTATAATTCTAACCACATTATTATTAAACCAATATATGTTAGAAAGATCTAATAAATCAAATGCATAGAATAAAAGCAAACAACAAATTGATTATACAAAAAATGAGCACAATACATATAATTGTGGTGGAAACCTTTAGCAAGGAAAACAACTATTGGTTTTTTTTTGGGTTAGCCATTTGGGTAATTCAAATGGAATTTGAACAATTGCTCAATGCATTCATGTAGCGAATTGATATATTTTCCTATTTGAAAAATGCCATTATTCAAACAACAGTTTGGAGTTTGTTTGTTTTCTGCTTGAGTACTATTGAAAATTTGTTTTACGTTTTTATTTATTTATTTATGGGTTATTGAGACATTAGTGTATATGTAAACCCATCGACATAGTGTCGATGGATTCATGTTTTTCTGATGCAGTGATATTATTTAGGGTCGACTAGTCCTTCAAGTTTTTGCATATTGAAGAGGCATAGTGCCTTATGTGAGAAATGTTTGTTCCACATAGCATTTTGACCCCTATTTTGTCTTCATTTTAAATACACAAGAATTTCATTCTATGTTTCTTGTTGTAACCTTTATCATGTTTCCTCTTGTACCCTTCTCATGTTCTTAGAGAACTTTTTGAACCTTTCCTCAAAAATTCCCTTGGTTGCAAGTTCATACTAGCAATTTTCAACATCACCATCTTGACTGATAGCTAGAATCTCAAAGCAATGCTATATCATCAACTTGTAGTGTGTGTGTATTTAGTATGACACTACCACCACAACCAAAAAAGTAATTGGAAAGAACAACGAGAAAATATACTAGCAAAGCTCAAAATAACATAAATAACTAAGAAAGCAAAAAAGAATGGGGGAACAATAAAGATGGAAGTATACAAACATTTAAATATTCAATCCTTGACGAGTAAAACATTATTACAAAATTATGATCTTATATATAAAATAGATCATGTATATAGAGTCAAGGATCACAATAAAGATGGCGTGCCTAACTACACATCATACATATTTATCCAAGAATGCAACCTTATTTAATGTGCAGACAAAAGGTTCATAACAAAGGAAATGTAGCTATCATTGAAGCAAACAAAGGGTCATCCCTAGGAAGAGAGCTTACTTGGATTTTTTAAAAATCACTCATTAGAAATGTAATATTGAATTCTAGAGACTAGAAGAAACATGTGCATTACATGGATCATTCTATAATAGAGGGTTGCATCTTTATTTTGTTGGGAGAAATAAAATGGGAACAATTTCAAGGTCGCAATCTAAAATATTCCCATCGGGCTTAGGAGTGTTGGATACTTATACTTATGGATTCAGTCTATTGTAGATTCCTACTTTCAACCACAATAATCTATATCACAACATATTGACCACATATCTCTCAATTGTAGGAAAAATCATGGATGTTTATATAACATACCTTCATAGCATCCCTTCTTTTATTTGACGAAAACTATGTTTAAAAATATGTCATAGCAAAGTAGCATTCAGATGGATTTTAAAGCATTTGCTCCAAAAATGTGAGAATTGTGATGAAATTCTATCCATGGATTTATCCCCCATTTTTATATGACATAGTAATATACTTAATAAATTCCAACATTGCCAAGTCGAACTATGAGATCTTTTTGAAAGTAAAATGCTTTTTTTTGACAAGATTTTGGTTCTATCTACAATGACCAACTCCCAATAGTTCCCATCTAGTTTCCCTTTCACTCTCATTCTTTTCACCCTCTCTTTTCCATAAACATTGTACACTTTTGGAATCGTAGTATTTTACAATTTTCAAATTATTCATTCACTTCTCCTAGGTACTTTGAAAATATCACTTCACTTTTCCTTTCCCCATTTATGTTTTGTTCAACATAATTGTAAATTAATAGAGAAAATGCAAATTATGGCATTTATGATATAACACTAGTGATTTTTCATGTATAATATAACCTAGCTTGAATACTTAGTGAAGTAACATAAGTGAATATGGCATAATAACTTTCATAAAATGATGCCAATGAGCCTCTAGTTCTTTAACCTTATTTCCTCCCTTGGAATAAATCATTTGGACCTCTATTGAATTTATTTTTCCCTTTGAACATTGAATAACTTTGTTTTTGCACTATTTGACACATTTTCAAAGAGCTTATTTTGTTGGCCTAGGTTTCTTTGAAATATCACTTTGCATTGCATTATCCCACTTCACTTCCCTCCATCTATGTTTTGTATTACTCTTGATGTCAACCAGGATGTCACTGTGCAACAACAAATAACCAAAGCAATGAAACAATCCTATGTCATTTAGTTAACGAGGTCATTTAGTGATTTCCCATTTCTTATATAACCCACAACTCTCTGCTATATATGTCTCTCTCCCTCAATTCTTATAGGAGATTGACCCATCCTTCTCTATATTGTTAGTTTCAGGTCACATAACAATCCCTTTGCTTTGAAAGGTATACTAGTTTTCCACAATGATGGATTAATGTGTGCAGTTTCACAACTCTGGAATACATGTATTTCAACAAAAGTCAAAGTATCTCCACATTAACATTAAGATCTAGAATAAAAAAATATTGTGCTATATCTTTTAGAGAATGGACATATGTATGGATATATCACAACTACACACTTACCAAATAACAAGGAATCATTGAGCCTCTAAGTCAAAATGAGATATAAGTTATTTATAAGGTGGAGAGTTTGAAGAGAAAAGATAAGATTTTTCTAGAGTCAAAATCCCCACATATGGTTGCCAAGCAAAGGGGATCAAAATACAAATTTATTTTTCCAAACAACCATGAAAAATTAGAATTGTAATAGAATGTCCTTCGTTTTAAAGGAAAAATTTAGAGTCAAACCAAGAGATTGCAAATGAGTTAACACCATACTCCATGAAAAACTTTAAATAAACCACCCTTAAACAACTAAAAAAACCACACATCAAGCTCTTCATAACATTTCTATTACTATTCTCTTTTTTACGTCATCTCATCCACTCTAGTTCCCATTCTTTCCTTTCAACCTTACTTTGCACTTTCTTTGAGCAATTGCTAATTTTAATTTCTTCATAATAACTAATTTTAAATAACTTTATCTAGATTTTTATTATCATGTATATACATTGTATTACATTAGGGGAGGGAGGCCAAAAGTATTGTGGGGCCACTTTGAACACCTGGGACGCCATGTGGACACCACCCGGAGAGGTCCGGAGGTGCCCAGGTGGCTGCTACACCTCGGGAACCGTGCCAGGTGGCCATTTCCCCGCAGCTGCTCCAGATGCCTGTGTATTCTTGCTCGGGGCCGGAGTGTGAACGTTTGGCCACCCCATTACCTGTCCGCCATGGCGTCGTTGCTGCTCCGATGCCACCTCCTGCTCCTGTTCGAACTGGCCGCTGCTTGGAGGCTTCGTTGTCGTGTTGTGGTCCACGTCTGGTTGTTGTTCGAGCGGAGGTGTTTGTTGTTCAAGCGGAGGTGTTTGCTGCTGTTAACCTGGTTGGATTTCATGGTGGAGCGGCCTGCCTCCATGGTCGTCGCCGTGGGTTGGAGAACTGTTGTGTTGTTGTTTTTATATTCGTGGTACGTGGCGCAGGTCCCCAGGTGGGAATCTCCTGTTCCTGCTTGTTTGCGGGCTGCTCCTGGTGTTGGTGTTCCTGCTTCGTCCTCGACTCCTGGTTCGTCCTTGGCTCCTGCTTCGTCCTTGGCTCCTGGTTCTTGCTTCGCTTCTGGTTCATGCTCAGCGGTGGCCATCTATCCAGAAAATGTGGTAGGATTTCGATCCTATCAGCTTCTCTTGCATTGTGTTTTTCAACACAACCACTCTCTCGGTGTGACTTGCTTGCTTTCTCTGTCTGTGTTTGGTCTGGTTGGGTCTGGTTGCGTCTGTGTTCTTTGTCAAATCCAAACAACGTCGTAGGTTATGGTTTTTGGTTTTTAATGGAGCACTATTATGGTTTTTGGTTTTTAATGGAGCATTTTTAGGGTTGAATTCGTTTACGACTGGAACAGTGTTATGGTATTTGGTTTTTAATGGAGCACTGTAATGGTTTTTATTTTTTAATGGAGCACTGTTGTGGTTTTTAGTTCTCAATGAAGCACTGTTATGGTTTTTGGTTTTTAATGGAGCATTGTTATGGTTTTTGGGTTTTAATGGAGCACTGGTATGGTTTTGGGGTTTTAATGGAGCACTGCCTTCATTTCAAGGCTATGGTTTCTAGGGTTTCATGGTTTCGGCTTTAGGATAAGACGTTTTGGTTTTTAATGGAGCGTTGTTAATGGAGCACTGTTATGGTAATTGGTTTTTAATGGAGCACTGTTATGGTATTGGGTTTTTAATGGAGCACTGTTATGGTAATTGGTTTTTAATGGAGCACTGTTATGGTATTGGGTTTTTAATGGAGCACTGTAATGGTTTTTGGTTTTTAATGGAGCACTATTATGGTAATTGGTTTTTAATGGAGCATAGTAATGGTTTTTGGTTTTTAATGGAGCACTGTTATGATATTTGGTTTTTAATGGAGCACTGTTATGATATTTGGTTTTTAATGGAGCACTGTAATGGTTTTTGGTTTTTAATGGAGCACTGTTATGGTATTTGGTTTTTAATGGAGCATTGTTATGGTATTTGGTTTTTAATGGAGCACTGTAATAGTTTTTGGTTTTTAATGGAGCACTGTTAGGATATTTGGTTTTTAATGGAGCACTATTATGGTATTTGGTTTTTAATGGAGCACTGTAATGGTTTTTGGTTTTTAATGGAGAACTGTTATGGTATTTGGTTTTTAATGGAGCACTGTTATGGTATTTGGTTTTTAATGGAGCACTGTTATGGTATTTGGTTTTTAATGGAGCACTGTAATGGTATTTGGTTTTTAGTGGAGCACTGTTATGGTTTTTGGTTTTTAATGGAGCATTGTTATGGTCGAAATTGATTATTAATGGCACACTGTTAGGGTCAAAATTTATTATTAATGATTGTATGAATTAGCAATGAATGGCTGTTAATTTGTTAATGGAGTTGATTATAGGATTAGGGTTTGAACGTTACGGGAAATTCTCACATAAAAAAACACCATAAAAGTGCTCCATTAAACCCTTCAGTGATTATATTGCTTTCAATGATTGCTTGAATTCATAAGGAATGGTTGTTAATTTCTTATTGGAGTTGATTATAGGATTGATGCATGCTTGAGATGCAAGATGACGCTCTCAAATAATTTGGGCATGCCAATTAGATGAATAACTTGGACTGTGAATTGAAGGCATGAAACCTTTTAACAAATTAGGGTTTGCTATGGTTCATTGATTGTTTCAGTGATTGTATGAATTTGCAATTAGGGTTTGGAGGCATGAAACCTTTTAAGAAATTAACAACCATTCATGCTAATTAGGGTTTCCTATGGTTCAGTGATTGTTTCAGTGATTGTATGAATTCGCAATGAATGGTTGTTAATTTGTTAATGGAGTTCATTATAGGATTAGGGTTTGATATGGTTTCATTGTTTCATTGGTTGATAACTTGGTATATTTTAAAATTGAGAGAAGGTTTCATGGTTATGGAAAATTCAGATATGGTTTAATGGTATGAAGGTTATGGAAAATTCTGACATAAAAAAAACACCATAACAGTGCTCCATTAAACCCTTCAATGATTATATTGCTTTCAGTGATTGCTTGAATTCTTAAGGAATGGTTGTTAATTTCTTATTGGAGTTGATTATAGGATTGATGCATGCTTGAGATGCAAGATGATGCTCTGAAATGAATTTGGGCATGCCAATTAGATGAATAATTTGGACTGTGAATTGAAAGCATGAAACCTTTTAACAAATTAGGGTTTGCTATGGTTCATTGATTGTTTCAGTGATTGTATGAATTTGCAATTGGTGTTTGGAGGCATGAAACCTTTTAACAAATTAACAACCATTCATGCTATTTAGGGTTTGCTATGGTTCAGTGACTGTTTCAGTGATTGTATGAATTCGCAATGAATGGTTGTTAATTTGTTAATGGAGTTGATTATAGGATTAGGGTTTGATATGGTTTAATTGTTTCATTGGTTGATAACTTAGTATATTTTAAAATTGAGAGAAGGTTTCATGGTTATGGAAAATTCAGATATGGTTTAATGGTATGAAGGTTACGGGAAATTCTGACATAAAAAAAACACCATAACAGTACTCCATTAAACCCTTCTTATATTGCTTTCAGTGATTGCTTGAATTCTGAAGGAATGGTTGTTAATTTCTTATTGGAGTTTATTATAGGATTGATGCATGCTTGAGATACAAGATGATACTCTGAAATGGATTTGGGCATGCCAATTAGATGAATAATTTGGACTGTGAATTGGAGGCATGAAACCTTTTACAATTCTAGTATCCCTTTATTGGATGAATATGTGAAATAAGCATTGATTTCTAATGAGAGTATGAGAGAATATGAAAGAGTATTTGAATGTTGGACATGCATATGTGTTTGTCCCATCTACAGTTAGTCCTCATTTTGTATTTTTCTATAATTTTGGTTCTCATTTAAAAATTTGTCATTACTCTTCCAGCAGTAATGCAATATGCAACATGGAAATAGTGATACCACTTGCTTTCATTCTTGCTGTGTGCTCTAACCTAAGTAATCTTTAACTATGTGCTCGACGGTTGTTTGCAATGCTTACTATCAATCCAGTTCAAGTTGATTTGCATTCAAGTCAGTATTGCATTCAGGAAAAACTTGCATTCAATTTAAATTTTCAATCAGGTTGGTCTACCATCCAATTTAGTTTAACATTCAAATTAGTTTGCCAACCAAGAAATCTAGCAATCAATTTTAGTAAGGAATGTAGTCCAGTAAATAGACAGAGCCATGAAGAAAACAATACTTGACATAAAGGGAATATTCTTGTTCAACATAGTAGCAATTCGAGATTTATACATATGGTTGGTCCTTGGTGGGTTGGGACTTTATACATTTACTGTGGTTATGCCTAACATATATCGACTGTCAGATTGGAATCAAACAAAAACTTAGGAAACCACCCAAAATTCCTCCTGCAACAAAACCTTAGGAAACTACCCAAAATTCCTCCTACAACAAAATCTAGCTTTCACATGTGTATCCCAAAGAAAACACATCTTCCATCTATCAAACAAAAAATTTGGAACCACCCAAAATTCCCCCCAGCAACAAAATATTCCTTTCATATGTGTATGCCAAACACAAAACATCTATCATCCGCCAAACAAAAAACCCTATGTGTGAGGAGGTTGACTGCCTTCATTACCCAAACTAGTTGGGTTAGATACTGATGCTTGACCTGGTTGTGTTGAGATGCAAACATTTGGCAAGGGCCAGGTTGCTCCTTGTAGCCAAGGAGGAATTGAGTAACCATAGTTATGACTTGAGCCTAATTGCCTTGGGTTCACTGGAGGTGTTTGGAAGGCATACACAGTATTTCCCTCTGCCTGGTGGTATTGGGGTATCTGTATGTTAATAAGGTCCTGAAATAATCTTTTGTTCTCTGAAAATTGATCCAATGGGTTGTCAACCACCTCTGTCCTCTCCAGACCATTTGGATTCCTCTAATCTGCCTTTCTTTGCTCCCTTTCCTCCCTTGCCAATTGTTTATGTCACTCTCTTTCCTCCCTTTGTTTCACTCTTACAAGACTTTCCTTCCTTCGATTTTCTGCTGCAACAATCTTTGCTTCCTTCTTCTCCTTTGCCAAGGCCTTCTTCTTCTCTTTTATTTCATTCATCTCCTTTTTCTTGTGCTCAGTCTCAATCAGTAGGGTGATGTAGTCCTCTAATGTTAGTAGTTGTGAGCTCCTGCTTAATCTAAGATGCTCAGCAGTGGGATTAGATAGTTGAGCTGCAACTTTCTCCACTGGCAACTTAAGGAACTGGCCAAGTAGTGGCTCATTTGGTGGGAGTGCCTCATCATCATTTTCTTGGTCCACTGTATCTTCATTTTGTTCAATCTCATCTCCAACACCCCCAAGTGGCACATAATAATATACAGCTTCATTGTTAAGGACTGCTGGCATCGAAGGCAGGTTAAGGCTTTCATCGTTGGTGGGGGTGACAATGTGTCTATTCATATTTGTCATCGCCTTTGCCAACCACTCGGGTTGTTCTGGCTGGATTGGAAATGTCAACTCCTCACTGTTGTTTACCACTGCTTGGTCACCTCCATTCACACTCAAATCGGCAACGTTGTTATGAACAATCCCTTGGCCATCTAATTCTATTTATGTCCTTCCAACAGCTTCTATATTCTCTCCAACAGGTTCGGTGCCATACTGAATTTCACTTACGTGTTCATTGTCGTCATCCAGTGGTTGGAAATGACCTTGAGAGAGTGATATGATGTTATTTGTAGCATCTGCATCCTCTTGCCCCTGAACATCAAAAGCCTGACTACATCCCGTGTCATGTTGAAGAGCATCAGAATTGAAAGGCCATATTCCTGTCCGCCTAAAACCAGCCCTGATATTTGATGTTGTGAGCGCCCTAGCAAAAGCTTTGCTTGCAAGTTCTGCTAATTCGAACCTCTTGACCTCTACCCCCAGGTTCTTTGCCATCCAGGATGCTCTCCCAGACCTGAAGTAACACTTGAAAGGACCAAACACACTCACATCTAGAGGTTGCAGCATGTGGGTGGTATGTGCAGGCAGTGTCAACAGATCAATGCCTAGCCTGTTTGCCTCCTCAATGGTTTGTATAGCAACGTGGCTGCCATGGCCATAAAAAATCAACAGGTGTCTGTTTTCAAGTGAAACACCGCCAGAAACAGAGGAAGCAAAGTGGCAAAGCCAGCTCAAGAACAATTCTTTTGTCATCCAAGCATGGGGGTGTGCAGCCATGCATGCGCCAGGTTCACAGTTTTTAATGTAATTTTTGAGTTGATTCTTTCCATTGAACAGATAAAAACCTAGAATTGATGCTCCAACTGCGTTGACACAACAAAGAATAGTTATCCACTCCCTACTTTTTTGGCAGAATTTTGGGCACATTCCTCCTCCCTCTCTTGGCAATTACCCACATGCCACAATTCCTCCCTGCCTGCAATTCAGTCTCATCACAGTTCCATATATGGTCTCCTCTGTATGAGTGTTTCTCATATGCATCAGAGAGTGTCTGATAGAACTTGGTCACAACTGTAGGGCGTAGATTGAAAGCCCTATCCCTGTTAAGCCCCTCTGCTGTGCGTAACACTTCCTTTGTTTAAATCCTCTCCACCATGATTTCCCTGGAAATCCATCTTTGAAGGGGTTTGGCCTCCCTTGACAGATTTGGGCAACAATGTATTTGAGTTGAAGCAACTCCAGACCATGGCCTAGTTGAGCCATCTCTTCACACCAAACCACAACTTCTTCTTCCTCTTCTGCACTCAACACTGTAAGAGGTCCTTTTCGCTTGGTATGGGTCAGGCCATTTATCCAGTAATGGATTGATGTTGGTGGAATCCCATTTTTTTAGCAACTGCCCTGATAGAAAAACCATTGAACTCTATATCATCTATGGTAGCCTTCATGTCTTCTTGTGTCCATCCTCTGATGGCACTAATCTTCTTACTGGCAGTTGCACCTTGAACTGCGGTTGATTGTGGAATAACACCTCCAGGATCTGCATCATTTGCCTCTTCAACTGTGGTTGATGGTGGAATAACACCACTACGCTCTACATCATTTGCCTCTTCAGCATCTCTGTGTGCATTGTTATTATCAGCATCATGTGCTATGTCCTCATCGGACGAGGTGCATCGTAGTTGGGCACCCCTGCTGAGTCTCCTACTTGACCTCCTTGCACGAGTAGTGTTGACTCTTTCCATGACTACAATCACCCACAGAATTAAAACAAACAGAGCCAAGGATAGGGCTAGGGACAATGCTCCATTAAAAACCAAAAACCATAACAATGCTTCCACCCACGGATTTAGAACTAGCTGTGTATCTTCACAGGGATCTGGAATATTAAAATAGCTATGTTAAAACAAAGTGTTAAAACAATCCTAGGATCTGGAGTATTCAAAAGAATCTCTTGATGTGATTTACATGTTCAATGCAGGTTCTTGCATAAAACTAGATATAGTCTGGCTACTTGAAAACATTATTGAAAGACAAGTTTATCTTGAATGCAATACCTGAACTTTGAATGTTGTCTTGAATTAACTCTACACCTGGAAATCAATCTGCAACTGTGTTTTGCTTGAATGCAATGCCTGGACTCTGAAATTTGATGCTTGGAAATAGAGGTGAGTTTAACAAGGTTTGGGAATTTCGAATAGCAGAAAAAATGGAGTTTGTTTGAAGGTTATAGTGTCTTTATAGCATTTTGGTGTTTGATTTGAGTGGCAACTTTGAGAAGGCATGGATTGCAACTGGCTGGAGTAGGATGAGTGGCTCAAGATTGAGTTGGCCTCGATCCAATGGCCATCAATGGGGATTTGTCGATCTAGGTGCTATTCGAAATGCCTATGGACATGCTTCTGTTTGGTTTTATGGTTGATTTGATGATTTCTGTTTGGTTTTATGGTTGATTTGATGATTTTAATGGAATTGGCAGCATTAATTGCATTGATTGGGCTACTTTGTTGAACAGCAATGCACCTGGAGCTGACACTCATTTTCCATTTATTATGTAGGTGACATTTGATAAATGTGCAGGTGGGATGCCTTGGTGGTTAAGTGATTCTCGATGCTGGTCTGGGTGTACACTGAAGCTTGTTCGATGGGGTCCATGTGATGGACAATCCGTCCTTGTAGATTGGGATGCCTGGGGAGTGATGAGGTCCAATTAGATGTTTGTGTCAGTGCATATTGGGATTTGGAAGGGACATGATGGATTTGATTTTGGTTCTCTCAAGACTGCCCAGTTGTCAACCTTTTGTCCTATAATTGACAGCTCTGGGCCTACTGTACAAAATGACACTTAATGAACTTAAATAAGAAACTTTTTATATATTTATATAATTATATGTGTTTGACAATTGGCATTTTCTTGATCACTTTTTGAGTTGTAACAAATAACATTATCAAATAAATTTCTTTAAAATATAATAAAATTAATAAAATAATGTGGAAAAAGAATTCACTTAACATCATTCCAATCAATTCAATCAAGTGCGTTCCTTGTAAAACTGGAGATAGTAGACCGTACAAGATACTGGTATCTGTCAAGACGCTTTTGCACAGGCCAACTTTAAATATTCTCGAGTTCACTTGGAATTGCCGAATGCCCAAGGGGTATGAAATTTATTTTCCTGGAGACCAAGTACTCTGAGGGATTCTGCCAGTCTGCCAGAGGAGCCGAGACTGGGCTGGGCTGATGTTTAGACCATGCACGCAAATTGCTACAAAAGGCGTCAATGCCAAGCCTTTTGAATCTTGATATGAGAAATGCTTTTGCAGATTTTGATATCTGTATATGAACCATCAGTTTTTACAGATACTGGTATCTGTCAAGACCATTTTTCTCCGGTCAAAAAGAGCAGGAGGTCTTAAATATTCTCAAGTTACCAAGTACTTTATATTCGACAGTGGATTCCCAAACTATAAAGCATTAAATTATCTGTAGCCGTATGCTTAAACACATGCAGCTATGTTTATTGCTTCTCGTTAAGGCAAGCAATAAGCACCCAGCAAGTGTTGGATTTTGATGGACAAAATGTTTGTTATGGTTCATTTTGCTTATCAAATACTGTCTGTATTTTATAGAAACCTTCACAAAAAATAAAGAAATCAATAAAGTTTGAACTTTGGGTGAAATTTTTTCTAAATTCTTAATCTTGTTGGGAGGAGATGATGTGGAAGGTATTTGAAATTCAACCCTAAACAAAGTACTAACCGTAGCATTCAATGCTATTTGGTGGTCATTGAATTTCAAGCAATTTTGGATCAAATAGTCACCAAAACAATCCTCAACAACATTCAATGCTGAGCTGCAAAGTGTTTTTGTTTTTTCTTGAACACAGCTTTCTGCAAAAAAACCTAAACTTAAAAGCTTACACCATGCAGTCAAACTGCTGCAAAGACTCGAACAACATTCAATGCTGAGCTACAAAGTGTTTATTGCTTTTTCTTAAACACGGCTTTCTGCAAGAAAAACCTAAACAAGCTTACACCATGCCGTCAAACTGCTGCATAGGCTCGAACAACATTCAATGCTGAGCTACAAAGTGTTTATTGCTTTTTCTTAAACACAGCTTTCTGCAGAAAAAACCTAAACAAGCTCACACCGTGCAGTCAAACTGCTGCATAGGCTCGAACAACATTCAATGCTGAGTCGCAACCTGTTTATTGCTTTTTCTTAAACACAGCTTTTTGCAAGAAAAACCTAAACTTAAAAGCTTACACCATGCAGTCAAACTTCTGCATAGGCTCGAAAGAATCTTATTGGTTTGACAAATACAATTGATAACTGGAGGGAATATAGGGCCGAGGTCAGCCTTAGTTTCAATGAATATCAATTCATAATCTACCAATCTACCAATCTGGGAAAATGGAGACCTGCCAAAGCTTGTGTGAGTTCATGGTGGGCAGGCTTCAAATTTGAAGCCTTCAAGGCCCTTCAGAGGTCATTTTACACGTCATAGAAGGCCACTTCAAATTTTACCATGTAAAAAAAATTTAATTTCATGGTAAGCTCTTCAATAATTAAATTAACCACTACTGTTTAAAATTGCAACAGAAGGGTAGCTTCAAATTTCACCCATCAATAGTTTTTAGTGGGAAATTGGGAATGCGGCTACTAGCTAGGTGACTTGGGAGTGGGATTCGGTTACTCTCCAATATCCACGTGTTCGATCATCCATGGATCATGGACCATTGGGCCTCTAATAATATCATTGAGCAACTTACGTGGACGGGCTTACACTGAGCAGCCCATGGCTTGAACGCTTCGAAGTTCTCGTGTTTGTAGCGAGCGCTTACGTGTTTAACACATTTAATGGCATCAACAAAATTATTAAACTTGGTAGGTGGCTCATACGTGTTGTTGCTAGCGGGCTTACCAAGTTACAAGCTATCACATACCAATTCGTGAATGTTGACTCCGTGAGTTAATTGAGTATTCAATGTATAATATATTATGTTAATGTGCCCCTGCGAATTTGGCATTTCAAACAAAATCCACAATCCATAAACTTCTCGTAATGTTGTAGGTTGTTGCTCCTGCCCGTGGCCCCTACCTATAGCCCTGTTTTTTCTTTGTTGTATCAAGTTAATCCTACCGTCTACGGCTCCCAGCCTCACACCCTATGTTTTCTTTGTTGTATCAAGTCAATCCTGCAGCTCGCGAGTTCCACCTTTTGTTTTCTTTGTTGTATCAAGTCAATGCTCGAATTCCATGCTTCCATGGCTCCGACCATCAATATATAATATTGCATGAATAGAAACAAGCTTTTTCTTATACCCCTATTCCACTGTGGTTGAGCTACTTCCAAGTTCCACCTACCCTATCTCCTCCAGTCCTCCAGGATAGTTTGCGGAGCGAAGGTGGCAATGCCAGCCTGCCATAAACATATTTAAAGAAATTTGTTTTCTTTGAGGAGCTCAACTTCAAGGCTGACTAGATTTTTGACATCCTATGAATTTACAGGTCTGCTATATCCACTGAAAAATAAAGCCTCTCAACTTTACTATGTCAATAAACATTGAAATTTTGATGTACTATTACATTTTCAAATGAAAAGAATAACTTATTTTTACATGGCAGCATTGAAGGGTTCAATATCTCATAGCCCTTCATAGTGAAATGGGACCCCACCCTTCAAATTTGATCCCTGATGGTGGGGTTAATTTTTTTCATCTTTTTACTCTTCATCAACCCAGTCAATGCCAGTCTGACACTGTTCCCGCCAGTCTGACACTGAGCCTACTCATGTAGTTAAGTATTCATTAATTTAATTGGAAACGTGGATCCATTAATGAGAGTTGGGAGTTGGGAGTTGGTACTAGGATAAAAGTTTTGAATATATAGTTTTCTATTATTTAAATTGTATTTTTTTATTTTAAAAGTAAATTTAGCATGTTTTAATATTTTTTTTATTTAGAATAAAATATATATAAATATTATATCAGGGTTAATCAAAGTCAGGGATAGTTCATTGGTAAAGTTTGATGGATTTCATTCCATCCACTTAATTCAATTTAGTTGATTTAAGGACTGAGCTGTTACAGGGAGCCAAAAATCCATGAGTGTCCAACCAGTGTACGTTCAATTCAACACGAGCACAAGTTTAACAATTATAAACCCAACGCATTTTGTGTAGTAGAATAAACCACGTCAGACACAAATATCACGATCAAACTTGCATTGAAAGGAATCTAGCAAACAAATAAAACTTTACCTGACCTAAAAAACTCCAAGAAAATTAGAGTCTTTCAACGTATTAACTGTTCTCCTGAAAGTAGTTGGCTGTATCAGTGAAGCTATATTGGTTTGCATTTAACAAACTTCTTAATGAACGGGCTCGCGAGCGCGGTACAACTCCTGCTCTACCAGTCAGACAATCAAGTTGAATTCCAGTCAGCTTTAAATTTGAAGCCTTCAGGGCCCTTCAGAGGCCATTTTACATGTCATAGAAGGCCACTTCAAATTTTACCATGCAAAAAAAATTAATTTCATGGTAAGCCCTTCAATAATTAAATTAACCACTACTGATTAAAATTGCAACAGAAGGGTAGCTTCAAATTTCACCCATCAATAGTTTTCAGTGGGAAATTGGGAATGCGGCTACTAGCTAGGTGACTTGGGAGTGGGACTCGGTTAATATCCACGTGTTCGATCATCCATTGATCATGGACCATTGGGCCTCTAATAATATTATTGACCAACTTACGTGGATGGGCTTACACTGAGAATTGTCACCCGATCGAAGCTCTTGAGAATTTAGCTACCCTTTAACTTTCGTGAAATGGAGGGGACAAGGAATACCATTGTTTTCACTCTGAAACCGAGTGCTTCCCTGTTCAACTGCCACTGGAAACGGTTGCATCCCTACCCGAAACAGGTGTGCACAATGCGCCCCCCAACTTTACCAAAAAGCCCGAGAATTTGGTGAAGTTCCCACTCTGCCAACCTCCATGCATCTAGTTAATGAGTTAGATCAAGAATCCATACTTTGTATCTAAAATTTATAACATGAGCTATTTTCCCCAATTGCTCAGTCATCGAATCGACACCTTCCTCTAGTACATGGTTTAACATTCTTGGTATTTATTAATATGAAGACCACCGTTGCTACTACACTTACAATCCGCGTTCGACTTATGAACTGGGACAAAAATGTTTTTGTAATCTTGATTTTTAGAATGATAGTGTTACTTTACCTTTTGATTTTGTTGCCCTTATCGGTTGGTCTAGAATAAAACATGAACTTCAACCCTATAACAAGAACTTCAACCATCTATGCATATCCTCTCTACTTGGTCTACCTATGTTTTACTTATGCTTCACAACCCATCCTCTACTCCATCATACCACAGATTTAGTATGTATAACGAGATCTAGAGGGGGGTGCTATAAAGAAGAAGCATCCATGGTCCATAATTAGCTATTGAGAACAAAAGTTGCCTGGAGTCGGATAGTTCTCTTTGCTCAAACCATAACATAGCATGTAACATGTAAGGAGTTCTTAAACTTATTCTATCCCAAGTACGTGTGTCATTCATAGCGTTGAATGAAAAATTAAAACATATATTGTTGTCATTGGCATTCAATTCTGCCGTAGGGTACACAATTAGAGTGACAAAGAAACTTGCTATTAGTTTTCAATCCAATCCAACTTCTCTGTTGAATTGTTCTCTCTAATATACTTGCGTGAAGGAGGATTATAAATGGCAACGCAGTTGTTTGATAGAGGTGCATGAAAGTGAATTATGGTCATCAATTCAACAAAGTAAAAAAAGTCACCATTCAGATTTTTTCCCTTCACCTTTTTTACTGCCTTTCTACATACATCTCTATTGTTCACTAATTTAGCAACAAATACAGACCAAACTCAACATCTAATGTTTTTGGCTTATGAAACAATTTCTTCCTTTTTTTGCTTACATTATCATTTTTTCCATTGTTAAGTAGGCTAGAATTTATATTAGTTTGAAGAACGCTAGTGATTTACAAAGATTGAACTTTTCCAAAAATAAGCATCATGTTATTTTTTTAAGAGTTGAAAAACCCAGTTATTCATCCAGCTTGTACTGTTCGAAGCATTCTAGGAACCCATTTTAAGAGTTATTAAATATTATTATACTGGTTAAAAGTTGGATTGGAATTGGGCTAGCAAGCTAATTGTAGCTGATGCAGAAAAAAAAGATCTATAAAATTAGCTATGGCAATTCACACTGAACATCTAGAAAGTGGATTTTCTATGTGTCTCCTAAGTTATGTTTCACTAATAAATTCCTCATGTTCAAGCAGATCATGAAAGAGTAAAATAGTATTAATTTTGGCTGTAAGAATGAAAGTTGGATTGGAATCGGGTTAGCAAGATGCCGCTAGATCGGGGCAAAATATGGTTTTGTTATATGACATATGTAATGTTTAGTGCAAAATAAAGCCTCTTGACTTTACTACCTCATTAAACATTGAAATTTTGATGTACTAGTACATTTTCAAATGAAAAGAATAACTTATTTTTACATGGTAGCATTGAAGGGTTCAATATCTCATAGCCCTTCAAAGTGAAATGGGACCCCACCCTTCGAATTTGATCTCCAGTTTACAAATCAATTTTGTCAAATCGCTGTCAATTTCCGCACTGAACTACTCAGCCAGACGGAAAATAAAGGCAAAGAGAGGACATGTGAGCAGAAAAATACCAAACAGATTATTTATTAGATATCTATATGGCATTTAGTCGTAAACAAGCATTTGCTCGGACCCTTAAAATTGTTGGAAAAATGTAATTATGAGTTGATTGATTGGGCATATAGTCTGCGTCGCTGTGTCAATTATTCATTTTTGTTTTCCTGCACACTTGTATTTATTCAGCGAGTCAAAATTCTTAGGTATAAATTAATTACACTCTTTAATGTAACTAAGTAGCTTCTAGATGAAGCGATTTCAAGTCCGTGTCACTACTACAAAGAAGGGGTTATTAAGACAATATTTGTGTAAATTGTCTAAACTTAAGACAAAAAACAATTGTGTATTGTTTTAAATTTAAAGACAATACACAATTTTTGTTTTGTCTTAAGTTGAGACAATTTACACAAATATTATCTTAATACCTCATCTATGTAGTAGTGATAGAATGCAAATATTATGATAGGGAAAGGTGGAATTGGACCACCAATCTTCTACATTATAAAGCAAATGCTCTACCATTGAACTAATATCATGTAATTTCATATACAATAATAATATTTGTATTTTTTAGAGTTTTTTTAAAACAATGAGCACAAAAAAATGCAATACTCACTATATTTCACTCATTCATATATAGTTATCATAGAAATTGTAGCGATTTATTTGTGTTCCAATAATTCTTTATCTCATTAGAGTTTATGGAAAACTTGATAATTTTTTGAAAAAGGACTTGCAATTTCTGAAATGGTGGCAACTACAGCAGTGAATCTGCTCCCACTCCTTCCAAAGTAAAGCTTGCCCGAGGACTCATCTCTGGTTGTAAGTTGGATGAGGAATGAGATTTTCATACTTAATATAAATCTACAGGCCCTTGCTCAGCAAGTAAAGGACGTGTCATAGTACAGGTGCATTATCAACATATATATTGTGAGAATAATGAACAGGTACGATATGCTTTCAAATCTTCGCCATGTGTCCCGACGATCAGTAATTTCACATTTATTCTCCTTACTTCAATTGGCTTACCTCATCATTGGATCTGGCACAAATTCCCATGGGCCACATCTGTTAAATCAAAGGGAAAATCACGGGGACTTCGAATTGAAAACGAAAGCTGAGACCAAACTGATTTGGATTTTAGTACCCAACTTTGTGAGACAGAATGCTTTATTCGCAGCTTTGGTTAAAATCCGGTTATATAAGTTTCATGCTTCTGATAAATTCAAGTAGTTTTAAGTTTTTATGAAGTTACGGGTAGATTCAGAAACCTGTAAAACTATTGATTTCTCAATTATATGTTTTCATAGCTATATGATTCCAATTTCATTCTAATTGAAGAATTTTAATGTTTATTTTCATTCTGTAGAATTAGTAAAATGGTTTTGGTTTAGTAATTGGAACATGAAATTACTATAAATAAATAACTCAATTCAAGGTTCTATTGTGCATAGATACAAGTTACAACTCCATGGACAGTACAAGGTGAACTAGGTAAGTGAGTATGTATTTATATATAATTTAGTCCATTCCTGTATAACCCTTCAAGATGTTTTCAAAAGTACTATCCACGAAACTATTGGAGAACCATCATTATAGGGAACCAATGAAGGAATGCGAGCTCTGCAACAAATTTTCAGCCAGAATGCTTTGTGAGTCGGACCAGGCCAATCTCTGTTGGGCCTATGATGCCAAGATCCACTCTGTTAATTTTCTAGTGGCTCGCCATGTTTGAAAGCTTCTCTTCCATGTCTATCGATCTTCAACCGAATGGCAGGCCTCCGGAGTGAGTCCATGCCCAACTCTCTCTGTCTGTAAGAAGTGCTTCTCTGCCAAAATCTCAGCTAGAAAGCATCAGTCGGATGAAAATGATAACCAAGTGGTTCCTTTCACACCTCCTGTGCAAGAAACTGACTCTGCTCCATTTCCTAGTGGAGGAAGCAATGGTGATGCCATGGAAAACGTAGGAGCTTAAAAGGGCATCTACCAGTGATAATTGCAGTGAACAACATTGACCCTTGTTTGAATTGGACAAAAGGAGATCACCTGGTTAGTTTTGTAGGCAATAATATGAATGTTTTATGTGATGTGACTCCATTTGTAAATGGTTAGAGTTTAGACTATGATAATAAAAAATTCAGTATGGACCTTCCAAGCCATCATGAGCAAGTAGGTGCTTAATAAGCATGGAGTCACATTTAGATTTAGAAAGCTCATAGATAATTCTGATCTCACAATGGAAATACTGCATCAAGTGTTTTCAATATGAGAATTAAGGAATAATGGTAGTCTTCAAAAAAATTGTCTCCTCGAATTTGAGGACCTGACAGGCAGTTTTAGATATTTGGTTTTAAATTGGAATTTTTTAAAGTTTTGTCATCATATACATATATGAAGAATATACATACATGAATTTTTTAAAGATTGTTACCCTCTCTACCCAGGTTCAATTTTTGTAAGTGACATGATGCTCTTGTTGAGCCCTATTGTAATGATTGTATTTCAAGCTTTCCTTGATTCTTCGGAATAGCAGGAAAGTGATTTTTCCATTGAAAAAAAAAATACATGAAACCCGCTTAGCATCTGCACACGTGGTCTGCATGATAACTGTGAGTATGAGGGCTGGGAATGAGTTATGGGCCTAATTAACGCCCAATTGTACATCCACTGTGTAGTTCGGTGCACCAGGAGAGTGGAGTGTCTACAGAGCTGTCAAGTATGGAAAAATTATGCGAGTGAGATACTATACACACTGTTCACTCACAACTCCACAATGTGACCATTCTCCTCAAGCATAAGGCTCTGCGCCTAGCCTAACCAACGATGATCAGTAGGTTTGGATGTTTCAACATGTAATTTAAACATATGACACAACATATCAAAATCCCTGGAAATAACGCTTTAACCATTGTTTTACAGTAGCACGATGACTTGGGGGTCCCAATGGTGCAGAGCGAAATTAATACGATGGCTATATATATATTTCATCTAACAATTTCAGATCAGGCTACTCCTTCAATGACCAACGGTTTGATTTTAGACATTAACTAGACCTCAATCCAAAGGATTTCATGTCCTTGCGCTGCAGTTATTACTGATAGGCGTGTCAACGGGCAGGATGGAGGATTTTTTTTTTATGGGAGTGCATGCTGCAATTACCAGGAATTCTAACCAGAGGTTATAATCGCAAAAGATAATCTTACTAATTTAACAGGTCCGGTTTCTGGTTGAGCTAATCTATAGAATTTCTTCGACCCTCGAAAATACTGAGACATCTACCAATTATAATTATATTTGTAGTCATGAATTGGTATAACAGGTTTGCACCTAGCTTAAATTGGAGGCCAATGCACCGGATTAAAATACCTAACAATATTGCCTTTAGAATTTAATCAACAATATTTTATAACATTAAATCAGAGGTACCAAAACATCAAAGCTTAAGGGACATACCTAACTTATAAATTGGGATCCACAACCCCAGATCCGGGCACATATTTAAATGTAAATTCAGCAGGTCTAAAATGTGATTTTAGCAACGAGTTCGATGCACAACGTTCCAACAAGAAAAGTTCTGTTCGTTTTTTTTTTTTTCTTATAAATCGATTGAGATCCTGATTACTTGATTCAGAGTAGAAAATACACATGTGAAGGAAAATGTGAATGAACCTGTAAGATGATGGTTAATCTTATTGTCTCTCTGTGTTGCTCCAATATTCTGGTCTACGCTTTCATCATGGCGGATTCTTTCATCCTCGCTAGCTGTTGGCATGCACCAATCCCCCAAAAGGCTTGGAATAACAATACAAATGGATATTTGACGCCCCGCTCTGTAAGCTAACTCTTATTTTTATCTATAATTCCTTAAGAACTGACCCTTAGCAATTCTTGGAGACCTTTCTACTTTCCCATCAGAATTATAACTCTTCGATGACCTGTGTAAAGAATTGGAGAACATGAGGAAGGAGAAGGATGAATCATTGGGATACTTCACAATGAGATTCCAAATGAACACATGGCCGTTCCCTGACAGTGATAGATCTTCTCCAAAGATACTATTATAATGATTTCTTCATTGTAGCACTTTCGGGCGGACAGGATCAGGAAATTTATATGAATACTGATGAAAGTCCCACATGCTCATGTCCACCTAATATATATTCTATGGAAATTCCACCAGATACTGTTTAACCTTTGAATGTTGAACCTCATCTCAAGTCCCGTAAATCTACTGATATCACCAAGGGTAGTGCACTGGTACATACTATGGGATTCCTATTTAACTTGCCTGCACCCCTAGGTGAAGGAAGTTTTCCACTATTGCAGTAGGAGCGAGAGTTTGAAATGATTTTCCCGCCATTCCTCCCGACCGAGGATCGACAAGAGATGGAAAAGGATTAACCCAGACCGATACGGAGGCGATAACTGAACCCATGGAAAAGGGACTTCTGAACCCATAACTCTGAGATCCTGTGATCGGCGATAGGAAAGGGCGCCATCATGCATGGTCCCGAAGGGGAAGTATTCGGAAGTGTAAGCGCTGTAAGCGATCGTACTGAAGCAGAAAATAAAAATATTCGTTGCTGGCCCCAATCATGGCGGCTTCTTTCCACCGCGAGTCATAAAAGCTTATGGCCAACACAATAGCTAACTCTGTTCCTTCCTGTAATTAAATTTAACACCGGAGGTCGGAAGATAAAAATGGTAAGAAAAAACTCAGTAAAATATATTGCAAATGCAAGCAAAGATCTTGAAACAATCTCTAACATCGATTTCATCACAGGTGTCTGAAACCAATCACCTATAACATTGATTTCATCTGAAAGGTAGAAAGCACAAGAGGAAACCAATCACCTATAACATTGATTTCATCTCAAAGGTAGAAAGCACAAGAGGAAAATAAATCAGAGAACAACCTAAGATGCTTTTCCAAAGCTTCATGCAAAACCAATTTTTGTTTCCCCTCCCTAGTAAAATCATAAAATTACTTTCCAAGTAAGAAAATAGTAACTAAAAAAATAAAAGCAATATAACATAGATATTTGAGACGAAATGCTAATTCCGTCTTAAAAAATTGTCTTAAACATTCTTATAACATGTAAAATCAATCTAAACTAAAATTTTAAGATGCAATACTAGTTTTGTCTTTAAAAAATGTCTTAAACATCCCCACTGTGTAGTAGTGTGTATATGAAGAAGAAGAAATGAAAAACACACACATATGAACAGAGAGAGAGAGCGTGAAGAAAAGTGAAGAAGAGAAGAGAAATAGAGAAAGGAGAAGAAGAAAAGGTTTGTGATGTGTTTGTGAGCCCAAACTCATAGTTGTGAAATGTATTAAGAGCCCAAGCTCTGTAAAAGGTGGAAGATCGAAGTAAATTCCACCTCTTTGTAATGCGTCAAAGTTGCCCTATTTTACTGCGATAATATATAAGTCTATAGTTTTATGTATTCATTCTCAAGAATGTTGAATATTGCATGTCGCACATCTTCTCCATATTTACTTGTGTAAATGTTGTTTACATTTACAATTTGTAAAAGAAATCAAGATATAAAAGTTATATTTTAACGCCGAGTAACTTCGATCGTAAGCTTCATTTAAATGGTTTGGTTCTTCTGTCTCACAAATATTTTAATATAAAGTTTGCTTAAGAGTGGGCTTGTCGAAGTTGAATCTCCGCAAGTAAAGTATTTCGGGAAGTCAAGTTCCACGAAGTTAATTTCTCGGAAGTTAGTTTTTGCTGAAGTCGTTAATTTTTTAATTGAGTGCGGTGTGATTTCCCCTTGAAAAAAAGGGAAAAGTAATTAAAGTTAAGAATGGCTTCCACTTCCAGTAATTTGCAAACTCCAATATTTTCATGTAAAAATTATGAATATTGGTCTCTAACTATGAAAGATTTGTTCAAAGGTCAAGATGTATGGGAAATAGTCCAAAATGGCTATGCAGAACCATCTGGAAGCATACAACAGTCTCACACAAGCTAAGAAGGATGTCTTGAGGGAACAAAGGAAAAAAAATTGAAAGACATTATTCTACATACATCAAGCAACACATGAATCGATACTCCCAAGAGTAGCAACAGTAACGTCAGCTAACGAAGCACGGGACACACTGGAAAATTCCTATCAAAGCTTGAAGAAGGTAAAGACTGCCAAACTACAACTCCTTAGAAGAGATTTTGAATATCTGTCAATGAAAGATGCAGAGTTAGTAAGAATCTATACTAAGTCATGTTATTGGTCTGATTAATCAAATAAAGTCTCATGGAGAGAATCTAAGTGACCAAAGAGTTATTGAAAAAATTCTTAGAGTTCTTCCAAAGAAATTTGAATCTTTAGTTGTGACCTTAGAGGAAAACAAAGATCTGTCCAAATTTACTATTGATGAGTTGCAAGCCTCACTCCTCAATCATGAAAATAGAATCAGTAGATCAGATACATCATTAGAAGTGAATTTGCAGCATAGTCATCCATAAGTCATGGAAGAGGCAGGGGAAGATAAAACTCTAGAGGTAGAGGAAGAAGTTCTTTCAGAGGAAGTCGCAGTAGCAGCCCTGCACATGTCGCTGGTAGAGGTCAGAATCAAATCCCCAGTCAGCCAAGTGGACAAAGATCTGATAAATCAAAAATTCAATGTCATTACTGTAATAGGTTTGGACACTTCTCATATGAATGCAGAAAGAAGCAATATGACCAAGGAAAGCAAGGTCAATCACAGTCAGGCAACACCAACACTTTGACTAGCTCCATGTTTTTAGCATGTGCATATCCACTTGAATGCAATGTTGTCCAGGAAATTCCAAATGGCATATGGTATTTAGACTTAGGCTGTAGAAATGATATGACTGGCAATTTAAATTTATTTTCTAGTCTAGATAAACCAGTTCAAACTGATGTCACACTTGGAAATAATATTCAAGTCACTATTTTGGGTAAGGGTACTGTTGATATTCTAACCAAACAGGGGGAGCATAAATTTATGCCTGATGTTTATTATGTTCAAGGTTTGAAGCATAATTTGATGAGAATTGGACAACTGATAGAAAAATGTTACAGATTTCATATGACAAGAAAGCATTGTCTGATTAAGGACATATATCCAAGCAATCGCTTAATAGCCGAAGTGCATATGAAAAACAATCGCTTATTTCCTTTGATGATAAGACCAAACATAAAAGGAAAAAAACTCAAGATGTTCATGGAAGTCAGAATGGAAACTCGGAAGCTGCATTTAAGGAAGAAAGTAAAGAAGCAGACATTCACTGCAACAAGAAAGAAAAGGGTAGGGACAAAGAAATACAAGCAATGTTTCAAACAGAAATACAAGATGAATCATGGTTGTGGCACTTCATATTTGGACATCTAAATTTTGGTGGGCTGAAGCTACTGCACATGAAGGACATTGTGAAAGGATTTCCGTTGATTGAAAAACCAAAAAGAATTTGTGAAGGCTGTATTTTTGGCAAACAACACAAAGAGACTTTTCTAGTCGAAAATTCATACAAATCTCGAACACCACTTGAAATTGTGCACTCTGATATTTGTGGACCAATCCAAAAACCGTCCATAGAAGGCTACAATTATCTTCTCACATTTATTGATGATTTCACAGGAAAAAACTGGTAATATTTTCTAAGACATAAATTCGATGCATTTGGTTGTTTTCAGTAGTTCAAGGAACTTGTGGAGAAGCAAAGTGGTTACAACATCATCTTAAGAACAGATAGAGGTGGTGAGTTTTTTTCAAATGATTTATTAAAATTTTGTAAAAATCATGGCATACATAGAAAATTCACTGTGATACATCGCAGCAAAATGGTATCGCAAAGAGAAAGAACATAACCATTATGGAGATGGTACGCAGTATGTTGGAAGCCATCCATCTTTCAAATAAATAATGGGTTGAGGCAATGGAAACTGTTGTATACATCATGAATCGATGTACAACAAAGAGTGTGAAGAACAAAAGTTTTGCAGTAAGCGTGGATAGGTATGAAACATAGTGTTTCGCATTTAAAAGTTTTTCGTTGTGTCGCATACACACATGTTCCAGATCAGATGAGAAAGAAATTAGAAAATAAAGGACATAAGTGTATCTTTGTTCGGTATTCTGAAGACACAAAAGCATACAAGTTGTATGATCCCGTCGCAAGAAAATTTATTATCAGTCGAGATGTTCAATTTTTAGAAAATGAAGCATGGGATGGAACCATAGAGAAGAATGTTAAAATCGTGTCACATGTCAAACATGATGACATCGCAGAGGATGTGGTTTGAATCTCCACATATGAATCAGAATGTCGTAGCTCCGTCTACTCCTAGGACATCGTGACATGTTTCATCACAAGGAACTCCGACACAAGTCACAGTTCAAGCTACTCTAACAAGCACACCAAGAGCACAACAAACTCCGTCAAGCAGCTTGCGGAGTTCGACATCAACAACTCCAACAAAGACAAGAAGTCTGTGTGAGATATATGAGACTGGTGTTGGTGTCCATTTTTGTCACTATTTTTGAACATCAAACACACTCTGATTGGCATTACTTTTGCCATTTTTGATGTATTAAGTCATTATGCTTTCCATTCAGACCGTCAAATAGATCAGGTATGCATATATTCACATATCACATGAATTTTGGGTAAAAATCATCATTCTATGATTTATTGATGTTTATTTGATATTTCTTGGCTTGCTTGGAAAATATGTTTCATTCTACAGGTTGTGGCTCTCAAAAAAACCTCCATTTAGACGCATATTCACGTTGCAAATGATTAGCCGTATTCATCCCGTCATTCAAACTCGCATTCAACCTGCGAGATCGTTAGTTGAGATATTCTCGGGCCATTGGGAAGCAAACCATCACATGGGTTCTGTTTAGAACGTGGCCCCTATGGTGCTTGAGCTGGTGTTCTGGAAGATTCCCTCTCCAGGACCTGCATGCTCAGCTCGACAACACATTTCTCTACCACGTCAAAGGAAGATCAACGTCTTAACGCCTGCATGAAGGAAACCAATGCCTTGGAACCTTGTAGATGCTTGGTGCGTTGTCATAAACTATTATGGGGTCGTTCCTTGGTCATGAGCTATCAAAACCTGCTAAGCCGAGCCGTTTTGTGGCATTAAGACTGCCTATTATTAGAGCAGTCAACCACTAAAGGGTCGACTTGCTCTCCCAATTGTAACTCTGTATATATAGACGTCTTCGTTACTGAGACGAGTTAGTCAGTCAGTCAGTACTTTTCATCCTTAGTCTAGTTAGTCTTTTTAGCTACAAATAGACACATAAACGTGTAACTCGGTTTTAAATTAATATACCTCTGTCTAGTTTTATGAAATCTTGGTAGCATGCTTGATGACTGATTGATCAAGGCGCAACCTCTGATTGTTGTGAAGGGCCCCTCAACAACTAGTGGTCTTTCGTCTGTGTATATAATTTGTTTTTGTCTTCTACAGATAAGTTGTGTTACTTGTTTAATTTCTGTATTTATTTTGTATACGATATCTTTGTTTTGTAATGTATATGTTGTTTTGATGCTTATATAAATGATACCTCTGTTTTATGATGTGTATATTTTACTTACTGTTCATGTTAATGATATTTCCATAATGTAATAGTGACCGGTCATGCTTAGCACATTTAGTTTGCTTAGCTTACTTTAAGTTTTGTTATTTAAAAATACTTAGAGGTTAGTTAGTTTCACATTCCAAGTTCATTCGTAATTAGAATTAGATCTGTTAGTTTATTTCCTGTAGTTGTAGGTTAGCTTTATTCCTATTTCAGTTTTGATTGGTTAGGCCATATAAATAGTTTATTTACTTTAGATAATGATTAGTATAGGTTGCTTCTCGTTGCTTTAGCTTCTAAATAGTCGATATATTGCTTTCCCTTGCACTGTAGGATCACATACATCAGCCAGCTGGTATTTAAGATCATCCAATCTTATCTTCCCTTAGTTTAAATTGTTTTCTTCCATTCAGACTTTCATTCGGACAACCATTCGGATCGTCATTTGAACCTCAGTACTTTTTGCATTGTTTTTATGCTTATTTAGATTCCAGTTTCTTAGGATTTTAACTGTAATATTTCTTACTTTTAATTAGTAGTCTTCGATGTAATTAAGATTGTGTTTTACAATGCATAGAGTTTTTAATTAAGTTTCATCATCATCTTTAGTTTTCATTCTATTTTCCCTTACTTTGCTTCAGTTGTTTTACAAATTACGTTTCTTTTATATCTGGTTCATTGACACTTTACTGTTACAGAATTTATCAGTTTCATTCTTAGGGTTGTTTACTATATGTTCTTAATATTTATTTTGCATTAGAGTTAATAATTTCATTCTCCAAGTATCTTAGTTTTGATAGTTTCTTTGTTTAGGATCAGCTTTCCATTCACACAGATGATGAAGATGTTCATAGAATAGGGTTTGGTTCAGAAATAAATATCTTTACCAAGTTTTCTACTTGCTTCTATATAACACATCTTTATCAAGTTTCCTACTTGCTTCCAAATCAAATTCAATCCCAGTAAATATCTTTATTAAGTTTTCTAGTTGTTCATAAGCTACATTAGTTTCATCTCATTTTGCTTATAGGTAGCAAATAGATCGCAATGTTTAAAGTTAATTGTAGTTGGATAATCTTTAGTTTACATTTATTTGTAGAGTTTAAACTAGACTTGCTTCCATTTTGTTTCCTTGTTACATTTGAAAGTCACTTTGACACCTTCTCTCCCATCCCCATTACATTTGATACAGTTCCTTAGAATCCCCAAGGAGAATGGAATTAGGTAGTTCAGTATAGTCTTGAATATTAAATCATTGCTGAATTTATTAAGTAGTTTGTAGTCTTGTTATGAGTTAACATAGTTTCTTGTTTTCATAATTAATTTTCGATTGAATCAATCTCATAGATAGGTTTCTAAATTCACTTACAGTTATTCCTAATTCCTAGATTAGAGTTTTTAATTAGCAATTTCCAATTTCATCAAAGTAGTCTTGTTTTAGTTTAGTTTTGCTTTCCAGAATAATATTGTTGTTCTTATATCTTTCAGTCATTATCCATAGAGTAGAGTAGTATAGCTCGATACTATTCTGATCTGTTGGTTTAACTAGGTTTAATTAGTTCATTTGTTGTCTTTCTGAAGTTTGAACCAGTTTTTCATTTTGAAATCTCTTTCGATCTTTTCTTTATTAAATATTTCTAAGGTCTGACAAGCCGAAATATTAGGTACCATTCTACCTCAGCATATACTTTGCCACAACTCTAAGAATACCAACCCTGGTCGATAATTAAATATTAGGTGATTCTTTGAGATAGCTCACACACCCAACAATTGGTACACCCAACTCATTCTCGGTTTTTTCATTATTTTCTCCAAGTAATGATCCATTAACATTTGAAGAAGTTGTCGAAGATAAAGTTTGGGGACAAGCCATGGATGAAGAAATCAAATGCATTGAGAAGAATCGAACATGGGAATTAGTCGATGTTCCTAAGGACAAGGATGTTATAAGCGTCAAATGGCTTTATAAGACCAAGCAAGATGATGATGGAAATGTGCAAAATCACAAGGAAATATTGGTAGCAAAAGGGTTCACACAACAACCTGACATAGACTTTAATGAAACTTTTGCACTTGTAGCACGAATGGACATTGTCAGAATAGTTTTTACCATCACAACACATAAGAAATGGCCCTTTTATAAAATGGATGTTAAGTCTGCATTTTTAAATGGTTATTTGGAGGAGGAAGTATATGTGGAGTAGCCACAAGGCTACGAAGTCCCAGGACAAGGACACAAAGCATATAGGATGAAAAAGGCACTCTATGGTTTGAAGCAAGCTCCTAGATCTTGGTACAGTCGCATTGGAACTTACCTCATTCATAATGGATTTCACAGAAGTGAATGTGAACCAAAGTTGTACACAAAAATCAACAAGCAACGTAATAAGCTAATTGTCTTCCTGTATGTAGATGATTTAATATTTACTGGTGATTTTGGCATAGAGTATCTTAGATCAGTTATGGAAAGTGAATTTGAAATGACTAATTTGGGACTTATGAAGTATTTTCTGGGCATTGAAGTCCAACAGACTGAAAATGGTATATATTTATATCTCAGTCAAAGTATGCAAGTGATGTCTTAAACATATTTAAGATGTTAAACTGCAAGATAGCTCCAAAATGAGTTATAATAGGTTTGAAATTGAGCAATGATGATGATGGATCCAATGTAAATCCTACGCTATTCAAAAGGATTGTTGGACGCCTTATGTATCTTACAGGGACAAGGCCAGACATCATGTTTGGAGTTAGTTTAATCTCAAGATTCATGGAGTCACCAAAATAATATCATTGGCAAGTAGGTAAAAGAATTATGAGGTATGTAAATGGAACATAATATTTTGGTATTCTATATTCAACCTCGGAAACTTTTAAACTCACTCGATACACTGACAGCAAAAATAGAGGCAACATAGATGACAGAAAAAGAACACCTGGGAATACATTTCATTTAGGAACAGGTGTTGTATCACAGGCTTAAAAGAAACAACCCATTGTAACTCTTTACTTAGCAGAAGCAGAGTATGTCGCAGCTACAAGCGTTGCATGTCAAGCCATTTGGATGTGGAGGATGTTAAATGATCTGTCGCATAATCAACAAGAACCCACAACCATCTACAGCAACAAAAATTCAGCTATCGCATTGTCAAAGAATCATGTGTTTCACAAGAGAACCAAGCACATCGACACAAGGTATATTCATTTTATCAAAGAATTAATAAATAACAAAGAAATATGTTTAGAATTTTACAGATCTAAAGATCAAGTAGCAGACATCTTTGCAAAACCATTGGCAAAGGACAAATTTCAATATCTACGAAGTTGTTTAGGAGTAACAAGTTTTGCACAATGAACTTTGTCATGCATAGAGCATGTTTCAGCTCTGAAACATTTTGTAAAAAATTATTTTTGTTTAATGATCCCAATCTGCTCATAATTAAAGGGGAGTGCTGGAAAAATGTAATTACGAGCTAATTGCATATCTAGTCTGCGTCGACTCTGTTAGTCACTCAGTAAGTCATTTTTGTCAGTTCGCGGAGCCACAAAGATGTCAGACAGTCAACCAGTCTGTCAGAAGGCTTCGTGCACACTTCCTTGTATTTATTTAGCCACGTTTGTATTCCGCAAGTCAAAATTCTTAGGTAGAAATTAATTGCAGTCTTTAATGTAATTCAGTAGCTTCCAAGTGAAGCGATCTCAAGTCTGTGTATATAAAGAAGAAGAAGAAATTAAAACACACACACAGAGGAACAGAGAGAGATCGTGAAGAAAAGAGAAGAAGAGAAGAGCAATAGAGAAAGGAGAAGAAGAAAAGGTCCGCGATGTGTTTGTGATCCCAAGCTCATAGTTGCGAAATGTATTAAGATCCCAAGCTCTGTAAAAGGTGAAAGATCGAAGTAAATTCCACCTCTGTGTAATGCGGCCAAGTTGCCCTGTTTTACTGTGGTAATATACCTCTATGTAATGAGGCCAAGTTGCCCTGTTTTACTGCGGTAATATATAAGTATATAGTTTTATGTATTCATTCTCAAGAATGGTTAATATTGCATGTCGCACATCTTCTCCATATTTACTTGTGTAAATGTTGTTTACATTTATGGCCTGTAAAAGAAATCAAGATTTCCAAATATTTCACGGTGGTAAAAGTTCTATTTTAATGCGGAGTAACTTTGACGTAAGCTTCATTTAAATGTTTTGGTTCTTGTGTCTTAGTAAGAAATATTTTAATATAAAGTTTTCTTAAGAGTGGGCTTGTCGAAGTTGAATCTCCGCAAGTAAAGTATTTCACGAAGTTAAGAGCTTCGCATAAATGCGAAGTAAATTTATGCGAATTCAAGTTCCACAAATTTAATTTTTGCGAAGTTAATTTATGTGAAGTTAATTTCTGCGAAATTAATTTATCCGAAGTTAATGTTCCATGGAGTTAAAATTTTACTCCGCGAAGTATATGCTCGGTGAAGTGAAGTCCTTGACAAAGTAAAAGTTGGGGTTTCCTATTGTATGTTTGTCGAAGTCCCAATGCAAAGAAAATATACATTTACTATGCAGTTGATTTTTTAATTGACTACACGGTGTGCTTTTCCCTTGAAAAACAAAATACTACGAGTCCATACGATGAACCCGAGACAACAGATCTATTTCGCTCTTAATTTCTGAACCACCCTGCTTAGATTCTTGCTTCTCCCTATTCACATCCACCATTTTCCCTACTGCACATCAAGATTTTGTACAACTGCCAATAAATATAAAAGTGAGACTCATTTGGTGAAGATAAAGATGTTGAAAACATTTCGAGGACATCTTTCTCTCGAGTCCAGTATGAGCTTTAAGCTTAAATCATGTTTAAGAGCGGTGATATTTTCACTTACACAGAGTAGGACTTGGAACAAAATTCTACAATCAGTTCTATCAAATAGTCAGGTCACTCAGATTATGCAAGTTTAAACACTGTTGTTTGATATTTTAAAATTTTATTTACTTTACAAACTCATTTTAATATTTATTAATATTTTAATTGTTAATTTCTTGTATTATTTATGTTGAATCTGGATATAAATTTTAAAAAAGTTATTTTTAGAATAGCTGCAAGGACTTGGTTTGAAATACACATTGACATTTTGGTTGTAAATCTATTTAAAATATGAATAATTAAATTTGTTATGAATTAAAAATGACACAACAGAGAGAAGCCATAGGAAGCCACACATTGGCTTCACATTGAAGGTGGGACCATGCTCACTCAAACCTTACATTCATAAGAGAATTTATTACATATATAGGATTACAACCAAGCTTAACAAGCTCAACAAATTCTTGAAAATGCGGATATGATAAAAAAAACATGAACTAAGAATGCTCAAACAATTAACAACCTAGAACAAGATTTTAACAATATGCTAATTTAGTCATTTAGACAATATTTTTCCAACACTCCCCCTTAATGGAGAAATGAGTTCTCTCCAAGTCCTAATTCATTTCCACAAAATTCAAACTTGCAAACTCAATGAAACAACAAATTTCACACACCAACAAATTCCACACACAATATAATTTTATTTTCCATTATGGATTGTCTCAAAGGAAGCTTGGGAAGACGAGTTTCCAACCTATCCATCTTGGTCCCAAGAATGGTGATATTATGCCTATTCCCCGACACATGACGTTACATTTGAGTCCCTAATGATGGTAATGTATTGTGCTCCTTTGATATCACATAGATTTCAGCTATGAGCCTCATTCCTTCACCCATCCAACTGAGATACCTATTGCATTTAAGGAATCATGCATGTCGAAGAACATTTTCCGTCACAACGTCCAACCACAATTACATGCATGTTTCTTTGATATATTACAGCAAATATATGATCCACATTGTCACGATGGGTGTTGGAACAACTTGTAGAGCTAACAATGTAATCAATTTGATCTGGGTCGTGTACAAGAAGCACGAGGGGGACAACAGTTCGACTGAATGAGTCAGCTCTGTTATGGCGGAAGCTTAATAAACAGAATGAGCAAAAGAAGGATTATGCAACATAGATAAAAACAATATGCGCGGACAATATGCAGGAATGCGAACTGTTCTTCTATTACTTGTAAACAAATCAAAACTGATGTATGTTACAATATTATACATGCTTATATAGAATTCTAAGATGCTTGGGTGCCTTCCCGTTACATTCAGTTACAAGGAAGAAGTTAGAATGGTTTCAACAGTTCAACCGTTACAGTCGACTGGAAGACAGAGAGACAGTTTTCCCAAGTTCGACAATCGTTGGTCGCATGCCGACGCTACATGTCGATGTCGCGAACTATGAGGTTGTTGAACATGTAGAAGGTGCGGAGTGTGTCGCAGTATGTCGAAGTCAAGACTCGTCGTAGTTGTGTCAAAATCAAAACCTGACGAAGTTATCAAATTCATGTCGAGTTGAAACTTGTCGAAGTTGTATCGACATCGATGACTTGCCAACTATGATGCGGATCAGACCTCCTTCCTTAAGAAACAATGGACCCCATTGTTTTCTAGCGAAGGTGAGGAAACTTGTCGCTTATTTCAGTAACAGAGTACCACTTTCCTTGAGATGGGACCTGGCCAGCTTTGAAAACCTGAAACAAGGGAAATGTGTTTGTCCCTGTAAGGCATATTCGTTGTCCCACAATGGTGTCACAAGGAAGAGACTCCTGAACATATGGATGGATGTCTTCGGGTTATGTTGTTGATAAGTCGTTCTATTCCAACAATGGCGCATGGTATGGTCAAAGTAGATCCACATTGAAGACTAGATGCATACCTAGGCATGCAAGAATGTTGAGTTGGAAAGCATTTTCGCCAATCTGACAAAGAATACTATACGGACCATATTGCAAAGGTTTTAACTTCTTGAAAGGACCAGTGAAGCACTCCTTCTTGAGATGTAGCCAGACCTTATCCCCAATTTGGAATGTATGAGGAATATGATGCTTGTCGTGTCAGGCCTTAGATTTCTCGTTTTCTTTGTGCAACATATCCTATGCTTGCTTCTGGATGTCGCAAATCTGTTCTCGAAACTTGATTTCTTTATCAACTTCTCGCTAGTTGTAATCGGTGTCGAAGTTCGGCTGTGTCGAGGAGCTGATCAAGTCGATAAGCATTGAGGGTTGAAATCCATAACAGACTTCAAATGGACTCTTTCCTGTAGAACTGTGCTGAGCATGATTGTATTTATACTGAATGTATGGAAGACTATCATCCCATGTGCGTCGATGCTTACGATTGTACATGCGAAGCAGTGATACTACAAGGCGATTTACAACTTCTGTATGTCCATCAGTTTAAGGATGGAAAGCTGTCGCTAATGAGAGTCCTGTGTCCATCTATTTCCAGAGGTTCTTCCAAAAGATGCTGACGAATCTGGCATCTTGGTTGGAAATGATGGTTGTGGGTAAACCAAAGTGCTTCCAAACATGTGTAAAGAAGAGCTGAGCAGTCTACTGCGTTGTCGTGGTATTCTTACATGGTATGAGAATGGCCATCTTGGAAAATAGGTTGACTACTACTAATATCGCGTCATGCTAATGTTTGGTAGTAGGATAACCCGTCAAGTAGTCCATAGAAATATATTCCCATGGTCGAATAGGAACTGGTAGAGGTGTGTACAATCCCTGTCGTTGATTAGGTGGCTTACCAATGGCGTAAACCACGCATGATCGAATGTACTTGTTGATGTCGGATTTAAGTGTAGGCCAAAATAAATACTTATATATAATAGCAAGTCTTTTTTCTACTCCAAAGTTTCCTGCAGTCTTGCTGTAGTGCGCATCCCAAATGAGCTGCGCATCCCTAATGAGGGCAGCTAGACTAGGAGCCTACTTTAATTATCAACCCGGGGAATGTACAAACTTCAAAGGTGTAGGCACTATATGTGCTCTTATAGGATAGTCTTTGTCGTGGTTGGGTGTTGGTATCAATGTTTAAGGGTTTGCCTAAAAGAAATCAAATAAGCTGGGAAAGGATTGCCTAATCTATGCATGAAAAGTACCTATGCTAAGAAGTTCAAATACTAAAAATAGTAAATCTATATTAAGGAATTTAAATGCTGAAAACAATAAATATGTTCCTAAGAATTGACTTGCTGAAAATAGTGAATTTATACTACGAAATTGAATGCTGAAAACTTAGCAGACCTATTTTAAAATAATGAAAGATGGATCTTTAATCCAAGAAGCAATTACTGTAAATCAAATGCATAAAACTAGAAGTTTGCTCTAACCTAATCAATTTCCAAAACCAAGTTTAGAATGCCATTATCTAATGCTATGAAGTAATCAAAACTTTAAGAAGTGAATATCATTAATTAACCACAGTATTGAAAGTAAGCAATCTTTATGAGCAACCATAATAATGGGAGAGTGCCTAATCTTTAAGATCTGGATCATTGTTCAAAAGCGATGCGAGTACATAGGGAAATATATGCTTGAAATATGCCTTGGAAGAATGCTGCTACAGGCCTACTGGAACAGTGTTACCGAACCACAGAATGCGTTATAAACTAATACGGAATCAGACTGGTCGCATTACTACAGAAATCAAATCATACTATAGCAACTTCATAGTTTTAACAAAATTTTGTAACTCAAAGTATATCGATAGTATAAAAAATGTAAAATAATGGTTCTAAAAAATGGAAATAGGATCCTCTCGCTAGCCGACAGGCTCGTATATATATGCCTCTAATGCTTAACCTAAACTATATGTCTAATTCCCAATTCTG
The DNA here is from genome assembly GCA_027924585.1 of Larix kaempferi. Lineage (NCBI taxonomy): Eukaryota > Viridiplantae > Streptophyta > Pinopsida > Pinales > Pinaceae > Larix > Larix kaempferi. The sequence continues at coordinate 14,452,013 of BSBM01000196.1, forward strand.
TTTGAACAGGTGTTCTCTCTAGAAATCAGGAAAAAGGCGTTGAGCTTTGCATGATCTTTCAGTCCTCTGCTTGATCTGCATGTTTGTCCGTCAATGTACCTGGAGCTGCTCAATCATACTCGATTTTCACATAATTAGTTTATTGAACACGAATTCAAACATACAAGAATAATCTTTAAAACAACTTCATTAAATAATCAAGGTAAATCATTTCTCCCACAAAACAAGTGTATTTATTCACCCTTTCTTATGCTTTTGCTGTGGGGAAAAGGCTATCAGATACCTGTATCTTGGACTCATCATTCTCCCCCATACTTGAAGGATTCACCCATCCTTGGCTGACAGATTCAGCTCATCGATGACTTCTCTGATGTCCCATGCTACTACCCTGGGGGTCCCTGCTTGCTTGTGGTAGCCCATGGTCTGATCCTCCTTGAACCATGCTCTCCTCTCTTCTTCTTCATTAATATGTTCCTTAATAACCGGGGGAAGGAAGAATGGGGGTTCATCCTCATTCCAATCCATCTGAGTTGATTCCTTATCAGGGATTCCCTGTAGAGTTTGGCTTTTAAAAGAGCATCTTCAAGTCTGAGAGGGGAGTGGAGCTCTCTTCTTTTTAGATTATTTTCTACTCTGCGCCATATTTCCTTAATGGACTCATGAACCTCTTTGTGTGTGCTTTGGAGAGTAACATCAAAGTGAGCTACAACCTCCTGTTGCTTTGCAAGGAGAATGGAGATTGGCTCCCCATCCTGGGTGAGGATCCTATGGTTGTAAATTATTCTTTCAGGGTGATTTGCCTATGGCCTGACCATTAATGGAGTTTTCCATTTTGCTGCAATGTAAATGTGGTAGTCTTGAGCTTGCTCAATTTCGTGATTCATCCATGAACACAACGCCCTCAACTGGAAATCGCCCATGTAAGGGTTTGGCGACCAGTTGGGCAAGCTAGGAACTACAAAATTGTACAAGAAAAATTCACTTAGCTGGTCCTTCTCCAACTCTATGGAGCTTAGAGATGCATCCATAAATTCATTGGGTGAGTTTATCTCTATCGGGAGTCCCTGTTTTAACCTTTGGAGGTGGAATTTGTGTCACCTACCCAATTTTCTGAACATTATTATTTTATTTCAAAATACTTTATGTTAAATTTAAATACAAAGTTTTGTAATTATGATCAGTTTTGATCATGGATGAATGTAATTACTGAATATTATTATTTAAATCAATTAATTAGGAGACAAACACCCAAGAGGACTATTGAATGAGTGTTCACTGACCCACTAGGAGGAATGGAAGTTGTTGGAAGGTATGGGACACATGGCAACAGTTGCATCACACAACTAATTGTTGGTTATGGGAAAACTACCCATAAAAATAGGGAATTATCCCCTAGGTGGAGGGAGTGAGCAGGCAGCTCATTTAATGAACCAATAACATCTAAAAATTCCTAGGCAGCTTATAAAGGCAAATTCGAATTGGGCAGGCGGCTCTTAATCAATATTTCTGCAGAATATTTTCCTCTTGTGAATCAGGTGATTACAAGAGAGATTCGAATAGGGAGGTTAGTTGTGAGTGTAATCTTGAGTCTGCATTATTGCTGAGAGGAACCTGAAATACTGGTGCAAGTCTATTAGATTGCTATCCATTGAAGATTCAAAAGTGAATTGCTACAACAACAAGAAGTCCTCATTCCTGAGTTTGCTCCTCCTGGTGGTTCAGTGAACAGACTCGGGGGGTCCTAAGACAGTACTTAACTATTTTTAGGAATTGGTTGGGTGGAATAGTCTTCTTGGGATGTTTGTTTCCCTATAGATTTTCTCAGGTTCTACAAAATTTCTAACTTATTTCCAGTAAATGATTTTGTTCTGTTTAACTAGTATTTTCTGTTTTTCTGTTTTTCGAAAAAGAATCTAATCCTGGAATTGTTTTAAGTCTGAATGTTTAAATTTAATGCTGGATTTGAATTGATAAACCAATACCTCTATTTTTTCACATGTTGTTTTGAAGCACCGTACTCTAGTAGAGATATGCAAATTAAAAATAGATTAGAGGATAGGAAAATGCCATTGATTCAAATAGATAGAACAGTGATTGTGTTTGTTTTTCATCTCAGCCCTGTTAAAATTTAATATGCTAAGACAAAAAATAGCAGCATTACATTCCATTCACAATAATAGCATATACAGGATCACTGAAGAAACAACAAGCATAGCATAAACACAAGAGACACAGATTTATCCTGGGAAACCCTCATGGGGTAGAAAACCCAGTAAAGCTTCCTCAATATAGATGACCAGCAATATACAAAGATGCAAACCAAAGACATGATCTCCTCCTCCACCATAGTAGACCTCTGATCCACAAGTGTGCCTCTCTCAAGTGTGTGAGTGTATCAAACGAGGAACATACCTCCTCTATTTATAAACTACACTGACATGTATTTTACACAAGTACATGTAGGCTCGTATTTAACCATTAGGTTAAATACCCTATTATAACTGACTGGGACAACCCCCACATGGTGGGTCTAATAACCCTAGTTACCACAACCAATTCGGAGGAATAAACATCTCCGGATTCATAGTATAATCACATCGGAGGTATGGAACATCTCCGGAATAAATAATATACAAATATAATATTCTTAGAAGTTACAATATTCAACACTCCCCCTTAACGAGAAGGATATTATAACAACATCCGCAGGAGCAACGAGTCATACATCATACATGATACATCTATAAATCATTGGAAGCTTTCTCAACATCATCAGTAACTCAACCAGTTACTGGAACATCTTCAATACTGGAACATCAACATCTTCAGTACTGAGTCTTTATCTTCTACAGTACTCAAACAACTACAACAACATCAATATCTAAATCCTCACGATCGTCAACATCGTCATCACACGATCATCAGCATCATCATCACACGATCATCAGCATCGTCATCACATGATCATCAGCATCGTCATCATACGAATATCAGCATCGTCATCATACGATCAACAGCATCGTCATTAGCATCGTCATCACATGATCATCAGTATCGTCATCACACGATCATCAGCATCATCATCACACGATCATCAGCATCACCATCACATGATCAGCATCGTCATCACACGATCATCAGCATCGACATCACATGATCAACATCATCATCACACGATCATCAACATCGATCATCAGCATCGTCATCACACGATCATCAGCATCGATCATTAGCCTCGTCATCACATGATCAGCATCGTCATCACACGATCATCAACATCGACATCACACGATCAGCATCGTCATCACACGATCATCAGCATCATCATCACACGATCAGATTACAAGATGATCAATCCTGCTCTCTTTAGGACATAGGTCCATGGATGATACAATCCAGATCAAGTTCCAGGATGATCATGTTAAATTTTCAGTATTAAATCACAATACTATAGGATCTTTGCTGAGAGAATAACATCTACAGTATATCAATGCATGACAATCATAATATGACAAGCATCACAAGCATCACAAGAATCAAAAGCATAGAGACAAGAGACACAGAGTTTCCGTGGGGAAAACCCTAAGGTGAAAAACCCCACAAACTTCCTCAGAGATAGAGAGAGCAATGGCTCAACCAAAATACAACCAAATAATACAGAGATAGTCTCCTAGCAGATGATCCTCCTCCTCCTCACTAGTGCGCCACTTTCCAGAGAGAGAGATAGATACTTTTCCGAGTGAGTAAAATAGAGATCTCCTATCTCTATTTATACTCACCTTTTTTCCCAGTGACCTACTGGGGCCGACTTGTCTACTTGAGTACATCCACATTATATTATATATTAATTAGGGCCGACCCCATAAGGTGGTCTAATAACCCATCGGCAAGTACACACACTTGCGACACTTGTCAATCCACATGACGACACTTCCTTATAGAGGAATAACACATCTCTTATAAGGGTACAATAAATATACATATAATATACTGATGAAATACATTCCGAAGTTACATATACATCAACACTCCCTCTTAACAAGGAAGGTATTTCTCGACACAGATCTGCTAGACAAGTCTTCTTCTCTGGATCATCGTCATCGATGCATCGTCATCATCATCGTCACTGCTGCTGCTATCTCATCCAATCTCTGTCTCTACTCGTCATAGGAAGTTCTACAGAGCCAGTCCTTTTTCATACTGGATGTAGGCCCACCACCTGCAGGTCTTCGTCATCACTGGCCATACTGTGGAATCCTCAGGACTTTTACGTGCGTCACAAAACCTCGAAAGAGCATTTGCCAGATGTCCCAGGGTACAGATTACATGCCGTAGGCAAAACCTCGAAAGACCATCTGCAAATCTCCCAGGGCACAAATTATATGTGACCTCACCACAAAACCTCGCAAGAGCATCCCAGGACTGATTACGAGCACACAGCTCAACCTATCGGATCTCCCAGGGCACAAATTACATGTGGTCATGGAAAAACCTCGCAAGAGCATCCCAGGACTGATTACGAGCACACAGCTCAACCTATCGGATCTCCCAGGGCACAAATTACATGCCATAGGACAAAACCTCGAAAGAGCATCTGCCAGATATCCCAGGGCACAAATTACATGCCATAGGAAAAACCTCGAAAGACTATCTGCAGATCTCCCAGGGCACAAATTATATGTCCTCCCAAGCAAAACCTCGAAAGAGCATTTGCCAGATGTCCCAGGGCACAAATTACATGCCATAGGCAAAACCTCGAAAGACCATCTGCAAATCTCCCAGGGCACAAATTACATGCTTATCTGCACAACCTGATCCACGGCCACAGAGTATCATCCTGATACTCACCATACATCATCCTGATGTATCCATGATCATCCTGATCATCATCACTGCAACGTCCTGCTGCATGTCATCTGGAGCAACATCCTGAAGCTCGTCATCTATGATCATCCTGATCATCACTGCAACATCCTGCTGCATGTCATCTGGAGCAACATCCTGAAGCTCGTCATCTATGATCATCCTGATCATCAATGCATCTACCTGATGCATACCAAGTATCTACCTGATACATATAATCATACATGATCCTCCTGATCATCAATGTATCCACCTGATACAAATACAAATACATGATACATATCACCATACATGATCCACCTGATCATACAATGTATCCACCTGATACATATACAGATACATGGTCCAAGCATCCAACATGATGCATAAACAATACATACACATGATCCAACTGATCATATCCAGCATCCAACATGATGCGTACATACATAAAATGATCCAACTGATCATATCCAGCATCCAACATGATGCATACATACATACATAAAATGATCCAACTGATCATATCCAGCATCCAACATGATGCATACATACATACATAAAATGATCCAACTGATCATATCAAGCAGAAACTAGAACATCATCCTGATGCTCATCATCCAGCGCTTACATCCACAGCCATGTGAAGGATCCTCCTTCCAACATGCTTGGAATGGCTTCAGCAAATGTGTCCATCACTTCTTCCTCGAAGTGTCCTCGATCTGAAGAACGCCAAGCCTCTCTCTGAAGTACTCGAACTTCACCCTGGCTAGTGGCTTCGTCAACACATCTGCAATCTGCTCGTCCGTCGCAACATACAGGAGCTTCACAGCTCCTCTCTGCACCATATCCCTGATATAGTGATATTTGATCTCTATGTGTTTCGACCTGTCATGAAACACTGGGTTCTCGGACAGCTTCACACAACTCTGGTTATCACAGAAGATACCAGTAGCCTCCAACGGGAGATCAAATAACTCAGACAGTAGCTTTCGTAGCCATACTGCCTCACAACTAGCTGAACAGGCTGCAACATACTCTGCCTCAGCTGTACTCAGTGCTACGCAGGACTGCTTCCTGCTAAACCAAGAGATCACTCCTGATCCCATACTGAAGCAACACCCAGATGTGCTCTTCCTATCTGCAGCACTGCCTGCCCAATCTGAATCAACATAACCCAGCAGGTTAAACTTTTGATTCGTCTCATATCTGAGCCCATAATCCACTGTACCCTTTAGGTACCTCAGAACATGCTTTACAGCAACCAGGTGAACACTCCTCGGATCCGTCAGGAACTGGCTCAATGTGTTCACAGCAAAGCAAATATCTGGTCTGTGTTCGTCAGATACATCAAGGACCCAATCATCTGACGATACATAGAAACATCAATTGGCTCAGATGAAGCATCACAGAGAAGCTTCAGATTCGATGCCATAGGTGTGGCCATGGCTTTGCAATCCATCATCCCAAATCTCTTCAGGATATCTACTGTGTACTTCCCTTGACCAAGGAAGATCCCACCTGCATTCTGCCACACCTCCATACCTAGGAAATAGTGCATCTTTCCCAAATCTTTCATATCGAATTCTGCTGCAAGCTTCCTCTTGGTATCTGCAATCATTCTGTCATCTCCTGTCACAAATAGGTCATCCACATATAGTAGTAGAATCACAGGATTCCCTTCCTCAACCTTGTAGTAAAGGTTGGAATCCGCTTTACTCTTGGTAAAGCCCAAACTAGATAGGAAACTGTCCATCCTACCATACCAGGTTCTGGGAGCTTGCTTCAAGCCATACAAGGCTTTCTTCAATCTGCATACATAAGAATCCCTATCATGTATTTCAAAGCCGAGTGGCTGTTCCACATATACTTCCTCTTCTACTACACCGTTCAGGAAAGCAGTCTTGACATCCATCTGGTGTATCTTCCATTTCATTGCTGCAGCCAGGGCAAGTACTGTTCTGATGGAAGTATATCTGGCTACAGGTGCAAAGGTTTCTTCATAGTCTATTCCTTCCTTCTGAGAGAAACCGCGAGCTACGAATCTTGCTTTATATTTTTCCACACTGCCATCTGCAGCATGCTTGATTTTGTAGATCCACTTGGAAGTCACAACAGACTTCCCTTTTGGTCTTGGGACAACATCCCAAACATCATTCTTCATAATTGATTGGTATTCCTCAACCATAGCATCCTTCCATTCTTTCTTTTCTGCTGCCTCTTCATAACTGGAAGGCTCTTTGTTCATGATGTCATAGAGTAAAGCAACATAACTGGTGTGTGATCTGGTTCTCTTCTTTGCTCTGTGTTCTTCTTCTGGAATGCCAAATCTTTCTGCATCATGAATGAGCTCTCTAGCCCATACAGGTTTCCTCTTGTGAGAGTTATCCTCACGGGGTGGATCTACAGGTTCTTGTGGATCTTCAAACTCACGAGCAGTTTCTGGAACTGCATCAGTCATCGTAGTGTCCTGAAATCTTGTTTCCTTAGGTTCTTCATATACTTCGATAGGTGCCTTTCTTGATTTGATGAATGCTGAATTCTCATCAAATGTTACATCCCTGCTGACATCAATCTTCTTGAACCCTGGAAAATATATTCTGTAAGCCTTCGAGCTTTCACTATAACCCACGAAGATGCCCTTCCTTCCTGAAGGATCTAGTTTAGTCCTCTTCTCCTTTGGGACATGAGTGTATACTAGACAACCAAATATTCTGAGATGGCTGACTTCAGGTTTCTTACCAGAAAAGACTTCTTCTGGTGTCTTGTTGTCCAATATCTTGTGGGGTGTTCTATTCTGCACATATACAGCTGTTCTAGCTGCTTCTGCCCAAAGATGCATAGGAAGATCCTGGTCATGCAACATTGCCCTTGCTGCTTCCATGATAGTTCTGTTCTTCCTTTCTGCAACTCCATTCTGTTGAGGATTATATGGAGCAGTCAACTCCCTCTTAATCCCTGAATCACTGCAAAGCTTTTTGAAGTCATTTGAGGTGAATTCTCCACCATTGTCAGATCTGAATGTTTTGATTTTCTTGTCAGTTTGATTCTCCATCAAGTTTTTGAATTCCTTGAATTTACCAAACACCTCATCTTTGCCCTTCAAGAAGTATACCCAAGTCTTCCTAGAGAAGTCATCAATAAATGATACATAGTAAACATACCCACTCAGGGAGTTAGATGACATAGGACCACATACATCTGAGTGGATGATTTCCAGAATGTCTTTTGCCTTGCTTTCACTGCTTGGGAAAGCCTTCTTAGTGTTCTTTCCTTTTGCACATCCTTTGCAAACACCTTCATGTTTGGTCTTGATTTCAGGAAGACCTTCTATTGCCTTGCTTGCAATTGGAAGTGCCCTATAGTGCATGTGAGCAAGTCTTCTGTGCCAAAGTTCACTTGGCTCCATGGATTCATGTACCATGGCATGTTCAGGTTGTCCCTTCAATTTATACAAGCCTCCCTCTTGCTCTCCAATCACTACTGCATCATCCATGGTCTTTCCCTTTGGCCACATTAGTACTTGGCCATCAACAAATGCAACCCTCATACCTTTTGCATCTAAAGCAGAGATGGAGAGTAAGTTTTTCTTGAGTCCAGGTACATAGAGGACTTCCTTCATCTTCAGAGATTTTCCAGAATCTAGGTTGTAAGAAGCTTCACCACTTCCTTTGATTGGATATTGATAATCATCCCCAAGTTTCACCTTATGAGGTGATTCATGTTCAGAAAGGTTCATAAAAGATTCCTTGAACCCAGTCATGTGTTTGGAAGCCCCACTATCAATCAACCAATCATTACAACCATGGGAGATGGTACCAGTGAGTGCAGAGATTAAAACATACTCTTCTTCACTTGATGAGTCATCATCACTACTGCTTTCTGCCTTAGCCTTCTTCTTTGGGGGTTCATCATCTTCGGCAGCATGAGCATGAAATCTTCTTTTGCTGCCCTTCTTCTTCTTACTGAAGCTGTTGTTGTCTTTCTTCTTCTTGGGACAATCTGAAGCAAAATGTCCCTTCTCATTGCAAGTGAAGCATCTGAGTTCTTTCTTATCTTTATGATAATGATGATGGTGAGAGAATCTTCTATTATGAGATGATTCCTTCTTGGATTTACTTCTTTTAGTGTGAGCTGCAAGAGCTTGATCTTCTCCTCCCATCTTTTCCTCACGAGCTATAAGTCTAGCTTCTTCTTGAGAACATTCTTCCCGAAGTCTACTGAAGGAGATCAACTTCTTCCTTGCACAAATTCCTTGGATAAAGGAATCCCATGACCTAGGTAGGCCATTTAGAGTGGTCATCACCACTTCACCATTCTCCACCATTTCTTCTACTGCTTCCAATTGTTCCTTGATCTGAGAGACCCTTGAAAAATAGGATTGAATGGTTTCTCCATTCTGAAACTTTACTGCTTTCAATTGGTTCCGCAGGGTCATCTTCTGATTTATGTTCTTTCCTTCAAATAGCTTGGTCAAGGATTCAAACATCTCCTTGGGTGTCTTGAGAGAAGACACATGGGGTATGAGATGGTCTTTGATAGAATCAGCAATGATTCTCTTTGCCTTGACCAAGTTCTTCTTGTGCAATGCCTTGGCCTCTTCATCCTCTGGGATAGGGATGTCTTCTTTCACATATGAGTCCAACTCATTCTCTTCCAGGATTAGCCCAATCCTATACTTCCAGGCTCGGAAGTTATCAGCCCCTTCAAGCTTATCCTCAAGCTTGGTGTGAAGAGACATCTTTAAGAGTACTTCAAATGGAAATAGAAAAGATTTAGAACTTACCACTTGAAGTGCTGAAAACTGGATCTGGTCCCGGATTAGGGTTTGTCAGTGAAACCCTAAAAATTCAAAATGTGAATTTCAAAATTCCGGAAGGATAGAAAGATGCGCCTTGGAGAGCTGATCAGCCTAGTATATTCAGAATTTGAGATCAGCAAAGTCTTGCCTTTCAAAATTGCCTTTTTGTCCTCCCGGGTTCACTAGGGAGAGCCCTGAATTAGGGTTTGAGTTTCCCGGAGATCTACCCAGCCAAAAATCTCGATCCAAAGCTCAAACCTTCAATTTTTGCAAGGAGCTTCCAGCTGTACCTTCAGTTTCCAGAAATTCCTATTTTTGTGGAAACCCTAATTTTTAGGGCCAAATCTGAAAATGCTCGGAACTGAATTCTGATTGGACAGATAGATGCGCCTTGATGAGTAGATCCAATCTACTATACTGAATTTCAAAAATCTGTGGAGAGAAACCCAATAAACAAGCAATACAAGCTTCCGTCACTGCAAAATGTCTTCTTCTCAGTTAAGCTCTGATACCATGTTAAATTTTCAGTATTAAATCACAATACTATAGGATCTTTGCTGAGAGAATAACATCTACAGTATATCAATGCATGACAATCATAATATGACAAGCATCACAAGCATCACAAGAATCAAAAGCATAGAGACAAGAGACACAGAGTTTCCGTGGGGAAAACCCTAAGGTGAAAAACCCCACAAACTTCCTCAGAGATAGAGAGAGCAATGGCTCAACCAAAATACAACCAAATAATACAGAGATAGTCTCCTAGCAGATGATCCTCCTCCTCCTCACTAGTGCGCCACTTTCCAGAGAGAGAGATAGATACTTTTCCGAGTGAGTAAAATAGAGATCTCCTATCTCTATTTATACTCACCTTTTTGCCCAGTGACCTACTGGGGCCGACTTGTCTACTTGAGTACATCCACATTATATTATATATTAATTAGGGCCGACCCCATAAGGTGGTCTAATAACCCATCGGCAAGTACACACACTTGCGACACTTGTCAATCCACATGACGACACTTCCTTATAGAGGAATAACACATCTCTTATAAGGGTACAATAAATATACATATAATATACTGATGAAATACATTCCGAAGTTACATATACATCAACAGATCAATCCTTATCTCTTTAAGACAAGTCTCATGTCTAGGGACAATCTAATCCCAACCACAGTACCAGTCCTTTTTCATACTGGATGTGACCTAGATCAGATCTAGGATTTACCGCCACAGAGCCAGTCCTCTTTCATACTGGATGTGTCACGTCTACAGAGCCAGCCCTGTTTCATGTTGGATGTATCACATCTACAGAGCCAGCCCTGTTTCATGCTGGATGTATCACATCTACAGAGCCAGCCCTGTTTCATGCTGGATGTATCACATCTACAGAGCCAACCCTGTTTCATGCTAGATGTATCACATCTACAGAGCCAGCCCTGTTTCATCCTGGATGTATCACATCTACAGAGCTAGCCCTGTTTCATGCTGGATGTAACCTAGAACAATTCTAGGATTTGTCACGTACATTTTGAACCGAGGTCCAGGGACGATCCAGTCCTATCATGTACCTTTTGAATCGAAGTCCAAGGATGATCCAATCCTATCATGTACCTTTTGAACCGAAGTCCAGGGACGATCCAGTCCTATCATGTACCTTTTGAACCAAAGTCCAGGGACAATCCAGTCCTATCATGTACCTTTTGAACCGAAGTTCAGGGATGATCCAGTCCTATCATTCAATTCTCGAAGACCTCATGTCTACGGCTCAATTCAAATGACCATAGTCCGAGGACGATCCAATCCCCTTACCTGTTCATTCAGGATTTAGTTCTCGGAGACATCATGTCTACGGCTCAATTCAAAGGACTAATAGTCTGAGGATGATCCAATCCCCTTACCTATTCATTCGGGATTTTTTTCTCGGAGACATCATGTCTACGGCTCTCTTTAGGACTGAAGTCCAGGGATGATCCAATCCGCTCAAGTACACCAAGGACTTCATTCTCGAAGACATATGTCTACGGCTCTCTTTAGGACTGAAGTCCAGGGATGATCCAATCCCCTCAAGTCCACCAAGGACTTCATTCTCGAAGACATACGTCTACGAATCTCTTTAGGACTGAAGTCCAGGGATGATCCAATCCCCTCAAGTCCACCAAGGAATTCATTCTCGAAGACATACGTCTACGACTCTCTTTAGTACTGAAGTCCAGGGATGATCCAATCCCCTCAAGTCCACCGAGGACTTCATTCTCGAAGACATACGTCTACGGCTCTCTTTAGGACTGAAGTCCAGGGATGATCCAATCCCCTCAAGTCCACCAAGGACTTCATTCTCGAGTACATACGTCTACGGCTCTCTTTAGGATTGAAGTCCAGCGATGATCCAATCCCCTCAAGTCCACCAAGGACTTCATTCTTGAAGACATACGTCTACGGCTCTCTTTAGGACTGAAGTCCAGGGATGATCCAATCCCCACATCACTATGGGTACAAGTATCTTCATCCATACAAGTACAAACACGTATCAATACATCAAGGCATCATGTAACCTCATCATCAAAACATGTATATCAAAAGCATGTATTCTCACTAATACATCTATCATCAAAAGCATGTATTCTCACTAATACATCTATCATCAAAAGTAAAAAAATATAAGAGTCCTAAATCTAAATAATTCTAGGTAACTAAGTGTAGTGAATAGGTAACCTCATCACTGATGAGGCAGACTTGTTATCAGATACTATGCTACTCCCCCTTTCGAGGAGAGTTCTTTTGAACTATACCAAGCTTGTCTCGAAAGTATTCAAACTTCACTCGAGACAGAGGTTTAGTCAAGATATCAGCAATCTGATCCTTAGTGCTTATATATTTGAGCTTGATAACTCCTCTTTGCACCATATCTCGTATATAGAAGTATCGGATCTCTATGTGTTTTTCTTATCGTGGAACACAGGATTTTCAGTCATCTTAATGTAGCTTTGATTGTCACACATAATCACAGTGGGATCCATTTCTAAGTCAAACACTCCATATAAAAGCTTCTAAAGCCATACTGCTTCACAGCTGGCAGAGCAGACAACCATATATTATGCTTTAGCAGTACTGAGAGCCACACTAGATTGTTTCTTGCTGAACCATGAGATCATGGCAGATTCAGGACTATAACATCCACCTGATGTACTTTTTTTCTGTCTGAGACACTTCCTTCCCAATCAAAATCTGAGTAACCATGTAAACGGAGTTCATGACCTCCAAGATAATATAGAACAAAAATCTAATGTACCTTTTAGGTACCTCACTACATGCTTTGTAGCTATTAAGTGAACTTTTCTAGGTTCTACTAGATACTGACTTAGGGTATTTACAACAAAGCATATATCTAGCCTAGTATTTGTTAAATACATCAATGACCCAATGATTTGTCTATATAGGGTTAGGTCCACTAAATACGATGAGTCATTAACTAATAACTTCAAGTTGGAGTCCATGGGAGTGGTCATGGATTTATACTCCAACATATCAAATCTTTTTAGAAACTTCACAACAAACTTACCTTGATTTAAAAGATTCCTTTTGGATCTTGCCATACTTCTAGACCTAAGATGTAGTGCATTAATCCGAGATCTTTCATTGTCATTTCTGCAGCCATTTTCATGACCTGTTTCTCATTCCTTGTCAGAAAGAGATCATCATCATACAATAATGGTATGATAGGTTCATCATCCACAACCTTAAGGTAAAGGTTAGGAACAACTTTACTTCTGGTAAAGCCCGAGCTTTGTCATGAAGCTATCAATTGTCCATTATTCACACTCTGCATTGAGTGATCTTCTACATATCTATCTGTGCCATCTCTCATCAGATGGGTCTACTAATATGAGCCTCAAAATCATTCGAACTCTATGGTGAGTTCCTTCTTGCATCCATGTCATATGTGTATAGAAACCATATTCAACCTTGTAGCAAAGGTTGAGATCCACATCACCCATGATGATCATTAAGCTCATCAATTGACTACCGATCCTGGGTACCCATACAGAACCTGATTCACACTTCTTCTTTAATTACATCATTAAGAGAATGGTCTTATCTAGTCCCTTGGAGCAAAACATCTCATCATGATTCTCTTCCTACAAATCAAAATTAAGTACATGATTAGTAATACTTCATAATCATCAAATCTTATTGACATGATAACCTATTATGCATACAAATATCATTTACATAGTTATGCAACTATTTTGACCAATACTTTCGCACAACACTTTCCCATATCCTGTATGCATACAGTAGCTATCTAGATGCCTTCCATCTTTACCAGAACATACTATCGAGAGTGTGCACAGCTCTCAGCATGTCAGCAAAGAGGTTTCATTCTAGACAAGCAACAATGGAATGTTTGTCCAACTTACCAATCATATGCATATTAGTAGTATAATGTTCAATGCTTTATGAATGTTTACACTCAGCATGATATATTCTAGGAATACAAATATGCATACAAGCAATATCATTTACTATTTCTAATAACAACTCAAATACTTATCTTTTATGTTTGTGTGGTTGCCTCCGCTTGATCTTTTGTATGTCTCCTGAACTTTTATTCATTCTGTACCACTGTGCATGCTCAAGTGTACACTAGTGTCATCCTCATGATCTCATGCACAAACATACATTCATTAGTATATTCTCAATATTATCAAAACATTCTAATTCTAAATAATCTTGAATATGTACAGTCATGATCATTAGTATTCAGGGTTTCAAGGAAGTCTTCTTTTACTCATGCATATTCTTGTTTGATCTAGTTAGTTAAATCATCAACCAAGATAAGAGACATAATATGCATAAACCCTTGATTACTCACCAATCATACCAAGTATACTTATATAAGGGATCCTAACACAAGGTAAGATTCTAACATGACATAGGAAAACATACCTGGATTAGTATACCTACTTAGTTATGTACAACATACCTAAACAATCTCTTCAATGATTTAGAGATCCTGAGCTAGAACCTGCATGTCTCATAGGTTAAACATAATATAACAAAGTCATACATACCTCGTGAGTCTTTGTCTTCATGTTGTCATGGTCATGGAACTTGATGTACCTGTATCTTGTTAGCAGACAACATCAACCTCACACAACACCATAATGCATTAGTACAATCATATATCCCTAATCAATGAATGTCTTCATGCATTCATACTGTTACTAGGGTGATAAGACAATTCTAACATTAATCAAGATTGTACTAATAAATAATATGAAGACAAACACATCATGAACTTAATCAAGAATAAGATTTCAAGACATACCTGAACCTCCTTAAGTTATACCTGTCGAGACTTCTTGTAGTCTTCTTATGTAAGTCCTTAGCCTCAACTCCCCCTGAAACTTGATATGGAGCTTGATTAGGGTTTGCTAGAGAAACCCTAAAAATTCAATCTTTGACTTTCACACTTCCAAATGAATGGAAGGATGTGTCTTGCTGAGCTGATCAAACTAGCATACTTCAATTCCAAAATTTGACCCCTCAAAATTGCCTTTGAAACTTCTGGATCTTCTGGACAGGATCCTGAACTAGGGTTTGATGAGGCCCACCCTTCTTCTCAATCAAAAGGTTTGATCCAAGGCTCTAAACTCTTATTTTTCTGAGGAGCTTCCAGCCGTGGTTACAGACTTTAAAAATTCCAACTTTTGTTGAAGCCTAATTTTCCATCTTTCCGATCAAAATCCCAAGATAGGGTTTAATAAATCCCGGTCTTCTACCCAACCAAAAAATTCAATCTTTGTCTCTAAATTTCGATTTTCCTGAGTAGCATTCAGCCGTGGATTCCAATTCCAAAAATTCTAACTTTCTCTGAAACCCTAAATTCCGGAAGCCATGAATAAAGGTGCTCCAAAAATAATTCTGTTTTGACAGAAATATGTACCTGATTGTTTCTGCTATAACTCCGAAATCTTTGCTCCACAGGGTCTGAAATTTTTTTTTGCATTAGCCAGAACTGTCATCTTTCCACCCTGACAGGTCTGACCTCAATTGGATTTTCTGAGAGAGATTTATGCCAAATGTCGCAATGTAACCTGTTTTGGGATAATACAGGAGAGCAAACTTGTACGGCGTGCCACGTGTCACTATTTGAACTTCGGACTCTGAAAACTTTTCCTAAGATAGCTCGCCCTGTTATCTTTCCATCCTGATATTTTTGACCTCAATTGGACTCTCTGAGAGAGATTTATGCCAAATGTCGCAACATGACCTGTTTATGGGATAAAAAAGAAGAGCGAACTTGTACGGCGTGCCACGTGTCACTGGTTCAGCTTCAGCTTCTGAAAACGTTTCCTGAGATAGTACAATCTGTGTACTACCTGTCACATTTTACTAAATTTCATTTGGATCTTCCTAGCCCAAGTTATGACCTTTTTTCCTAGGTCACCTGATTTTGACTGAGATCTGGAAGAGGCAGAAACCCTAACTTGTACTGATCATAACTTACAAAGTACAACGAATCTGAGGGTGCCCTTTGGACACAAGATACCTGGAGATTTTATATACAACCTGTGGAGTTTTTAGATCCTGAACCTTTTCCAAAATGTATTTATAGCGAAAGTTCCATGATGACTGGTTTTTTCTATTTAAAACCCTAACCTTTAAATTGTCGTAAGTAAAGCAAGTGTCGTAAGTGCCATACCTTGCCTTCCTTCAGGTTAGCTCTGATACCATGTTAAAATTTAATATTCTAAGATAGAAAATAGCAGCATTACATTCCATTTCACAATAATAGCATATACAGGATCACTGAAGAAACAACAAGCATAGCATAAACACAAGAGACACAGATTTATCCTGGGAAACCCTCATGGGGTAGAAAACCCAGTAAAGCTTCCTCAATATAGATGACCAGCAATATACAAAGATGCAAACCAAAGACATGATCTCCTCCTCCACCATAGCAGACCTCTGATCCACAAGTGTGCCTCTCTCAAGTGTGTGAGTGTATCAAATGAGGAACATACCTCCTCTATTTATACACTACACTGACATGTATTTTACACAAGTACATGTAGGCTCGTATTTAACCATTAGGTTAAATACCCTATTTAAACTGACTGGGCCGACCCCCACATGGTGGGTCTAATAACCCTGGTTAACACAACCAATTCGGAGGAATAAACATCTCTGGATTCATAGTATAATCACATCGGAGGTATGGAACATCTCCAGAATAAATAATATACAAATATAATATTCTTAGAAGTTACAATATTCAACAAGCCCTATACTAAACAGTAATAGCATTTATTTGATAGAATCTAGAAGATCATAAATTACTATAGTGTTTCATATAATATATGTATTGTTCTCTTCTCTGTGTATACATATTATAGTTTGTTCATTTTATTAGTATGTGTAGTATTCGAATGAAAATAGACAAACCATGTTTATACTATAGCATCAAATTAAAACAGTATTATCATCATTATTTACATGCCGTAAACCAAAGCATTTCACAGTCATCCTATATTCCCTAGTTTTCACGTTACAAATACATACACATTTTTTTCATTTCTTATTCTATTTTATATATATATATATAAATTCTATCTAGTTTAAACAGATAATGGAGGTCATATAAATAATCTATTGCTGACAGTTATTGTATTATATAGATAGTAGAAACTTTAAGTATCATGTTTCTTTTTTATTTATTGCTCACAAACTTAGAACCAAACATTTATTATTGAAAGTTCTTTTTTAGAAACATACTTTATATAGCTTATAACTAAATAGGTTCACAAACCCTAGTTTAGAAACAAAACGAAAATCACATTATCCACTTGCGGCCATGAAGTTAAACTCAGACATTTTATACATAGATTTATAATAGAGACTTGACTTATACATTCACACCCTTATTTTCGGTTGATACATTGCAAGAAATCATATTTAGGGGTGTAGCCCGTTAATTATTTCTTTCCATAGTAAAACAAAACCTACTCTAATATTGCACAAAGAAAATTTAGACTTCCAATATAGTTTTCTTGTTTTTGCATTCAGTTTGACAGATACGATTTAGAAGATAAATTTTCAAACACTTTAACCCAGAGAATAGCATTGCGTTATCAATTTCAAAAGATAGAGATGTAATTATAATAATCAAGCCACAATTCCAGGTATCATTCGTATAACTTAAACAAAACAATCCATGGCTTAATGGCTAAAGCCATTACAAATTTCCATTTCAAGTAAACAAACGATATACCTAGAAAACGAAAATTACAGTATGTCATTATAATCAAGCTAAACAACTTTAAATTTCTAGTTGAGACGAAGCTGTTTGTCATGGTAGAAAACCCAAAACCATATAAACAAAACGAGAGCCACAGCTCGGGTAGTCATCTTTTGTTTCGAGAGTCTTCAAACATCAAACATTAATGATTCACAGCTTGAACCATTTCACCACAGTCAAGAGCACCTACGAGGGTTTGGAGAGACCCGGAACTTACCGGTTGAAAGCTCTCCAAACTCGTAGCATCGTTTCCCAATCCTCTACTGTACAACCTGCAACTGACATTAAGACGAAGGTTAAAAGACTGATATCTTTTTCAAAATGAGAATAGAATCACTTTAAATGAATTATTCTTTCATTACAGCATTTGTTCGCTTAAACAAACATTACCTTACTGCGAAACTACAAAATATTTTCACGCTCATCAGTTCTTTATTAACTCACACTAGAAACGATACAAGAAACCCTCAGTCCAATTACACCAGGGAAAAACTTCAACTCAATTTAAAAAAGACGACGAGTTCCAGAACTTCAACCTTTGACAGTAGAAACTAATTACATAGTCTATCGAATGACGTTGTTGCAGAAAGGAGAGCAATTGTAACCCTCTCCAGCTAGTGATCTCGAGGTCAAACCTCATACAAGTTTATGCTAAAAATTTGGAAGCCTGTCGGCCACAGGCCGAGAACAATGGAGACAATAACCCTCAACTACCAAACTCATAAACCAAAACCTCGACCCATTACTAGGGTTTGATTCAACGGACAACGTCAATACTGATCAATGATCGAAGTTATGCCAACACACTTTGCATTGGGTCGAGCAACTCATGCATTCAATACACCATCACTTCACACATTTGGGAATGCCACAGTGAAGCACATTGAAATGTCCAACTCGGAGGGAGACTAACTCAAAACAATGCCACAGAGGTCTCAAAGTTTACCTTTGCAATAATATTACCATACGTCGATTGACAACGAACCCTGTCACCCAACTTTCATATCAAGCTTTCAATGCAAATCCAAAGGGTAATCTCCATTACAGCTCGACGATCGTATAACTTTAATGAGCCAGCACGTCAACCTGACAATAGTTATTGCATGTCAGTGTTTTAATTTTAAACGTTACATTTAAACCCAAGACATGACATTATAACGTTATGCTTTGGTAAATTGAATCACAAGTTTCGTATGGTTCGAAGTTGTGTTTAAATATCATAGGTATGGTATCATTTGACCCACGACATTATCCAAACCCATTAGATCTACTTTCCATTTGTTATATAGTCCCAAGGTCTTGTTTCGTAGAATTAAATATAAATGTTAGAACTTAGATATTTAGTCAATAGGATAACTATGGTCACATTTTGACATAGTTTCTATTATGCCAACCAACAAATAAATAAATTCATGTATAGTTCAACATTATAAAATCATAATGGTTGTAGTCCTTACACACTAGACTTAACACTAAGTTTAGTCACATCATCGGCATACATATAAATCTTATCAGTATAAGTATAGGTAGTCTTTAGATTAGACATTTCTTGAAATCCTTTGACAAAAGGGTAACACAAAGATAACCAAAGATTATGTATGCTTGTTTTATCTTCTCACTACAAACTTGACAATGGCGTTGAAGGTACTTAGTTGCCTCAAGACAACAAAAAGATAGCCACCATAACATTGAAAATCTTAGTGATAAGACTGATAGCATAATGACGAACTTAGACGATACTGTTCTAAACACAATGAAGTCATAAAATGACATCTGAAAGTAACTATTACAGTGAAAACCATACCTGTATACTCTTGGTGGATCGCAAACAAATTTCTAATAGTTTATTTATTTACGACTTTGAAATTGAAAACTACTCGGACTTTGTTTTACTTAGCCATGAAATCTCTTACTTATCGACTGCACATAGGACATTCAAGATGCTTTAACATTACAGCTAAGTAAGCTCCATGGTACCTCGTAGGACACCCTTTCATCAAAACTCAAACTGTCAACATCTATGCAAAAGAAAACAGTGTCGCATCTAACTACCGATCTTTTAATACATTATCATCATAATCATGTTTATCAATTACACGTACAAGCTGTCATTATCATTATGCTGCTAAAACAGAAATTAAGCATGTTTAGTATTAATCACAACATATTTAATGCTGTTGCAATCTCAATTTATTATTTCCGTAACTATTATATTCAAATTAATGTTGTTATCAAAAGTTTTAAATTTTTATGAATTTTCGAGATGCTACATGTGGTATCAGAGCTCAGATTTGAACTCTAGGCCTGAATGATGTCCAAAACACGCAACAAAAGATTTTTTTTATATACAACAAAAAATTGCACTAACTTAAAAATTTAATTATTATGTTATCTTCAGAAATTATTTTCAATTACAGGTATGGAGAACTCAGCTGAACATTTAAGTGACAGATTTCAGCCAAACAGTCATAGTTCTGGACAGCACTATGTAGAGGAAGGTCACGGAGAATTAAATAGCGGATCGTCAGAACTGTTACGTGCCTTTCAATAATTACAGGCATAAATCAAATCTGTGAAACAAGATAATGAAAGGATTCTGCAAGCACAAGAACAACTAAATCAAGTGTTGTTTGAACACAACCAAACAAAAGAACAAGAGAGAAACAATGAAGACATTTCCAAAGTTGAGGACATGCCTCACACTGATAAAAATCAGAACATAAAAATCAGCGAAGTAAAAGACAGCTCAACCTCATCAAGAGATGCTATTGAAGTACGCAAAAGGAAGCGTAACTATGCCAGTGACAGCAGTGAAGGAGACTCCAAACCAAGAAGGAAAAATCATAAGGAATATGAGTAGATTTCTGGAGAATTCAAGAAGATAAGAACTCCAACTTTCAATGGAGAAACTGAGAAAGGTGAGACAGGTGAAGCTTGGCTGTTAGGGATGAAGAAATACTTCCATATCTATAACTATTCAGAGTTCTTAGAGGCAAAAATGGCTATATATAACTTGACTGGAAAAGCAGATATCTGGTGGTGGGATGTCAAAAGGGTAAAGGGAATCAAGGATAAAGATGTAAGATGGAGTCCTTTCAAACGATATTTCGAAAAGAAGTATCTATCTGAGCAGTACTACGAAGAAAAATCTAAAGAATTCTACGATTTGAATTTGGGAGGTATGAATATGAAGGAAATGAACAGTAAGTTTTTGAACTTACTGAGATATGTACGATACCTCATAGAAGAGAAACCAAAAATTCGAAGGTACTTAAGTTGTTTACCTTTCAGCATTAAAGACAGAATTGAGTACGACAGTCCTAAAACATTGGAGGAGGATATGAGAAAGGTAGTTTTCTGTTATGATACCAATCAGAAAAGAGAAGGAATGTCAAACTAGAAAAATCATAAGCCCAACAGTTTTGAACAGAAAAAAAGAAAAATTTCAGATTTAGTGGAAATTCCAGATTTCAAAGGAAAAATTTTCAGAACCGAAATTATCAAGGGAACAATTCCAGAAATAATTCACAGCAAAATTCTACAGCACCCAGAAATGCAACTAATACTGCCAAGAGCAGTGAGCCGAAGACACATATTAAATGTTTTGAATGTCAAGGTCCCCATTACGCATCAAAATGTCCTTTAAGGAAGCGGAAGACAAACAACATCAACTCTATACAGACTGAACCTACTGTTGGAGACGTAGCAAGGGAGATGCCAAGAATTAACGCAGCACTTGACAACAGGCAAGCAGATCGTCAAATCTCCATGGTAGAGATTGAAAGTATGATACATGACCATCCTGTTACTATTTTAATTGAGCCAGGTGCTACTTTAAGTTATATATCACCAGATATTGTGGAAAGTCTTACACTAAAAACTGAAAAAGTTTAGTAAATCATGGCTAGTTAGACTAGCAACTGGAACAAAGAGGAAAGTTTCATATTTTATAGAGAACTGTGTTTTATCCATGAATCATTTGCAAACACAAATCAAGCTGAATATTCTACCTTTAGGTTCGTATGATATTATAGTTGTGATGGACTGGTTAGAAGCCCATCATGTCATCTTGGACTGTTATGGAAAGAGTTTTACATGTATTAATGACGAAGGGAAAACTGTAGAAATAAAAGACATTCCAAGGAAGGTAACCCTTCGACAGATTTCAGCCATGCAAGTTAATAGGGAAGTTAGGAAGGGATGCCAAATGTTTGCAGTAAACATAGTAAATGATGAATTTATGGATAAAGAGGACAAACTGAAATTAGAGGACATACTTGTCCTAAAGGATTTTAAAGATGTATTTCCTGAGGAGATTCCAGAATTACGACCCAAAAGAGATTTAGATTTTACTATAGAGTTAATACCGGGAGCAGTACCCAATTCGAAAGCTCCATTAATAATGAATATACTGGATTTCAACGAATTAAAATCTCAATTGAAGGAACTTATTGACAAGAAGTATATTAGACCTAGTGTGTCTCCTTGGGGAGCACCTGTCATCTTTGTTAAGAAGAAAGATGGAACCTTAAGACTGTGCATATATTATTGCCAACTTAATAAGATGACGATCAAGAATAGGTACCCGTTGCCCCGCATAGATGATCTATTTGATCAGCTGCGTGGAGCAACAATATTTTCAAAGATCGATATAAGATCAAGGTATCATCAAGTAAGGGTTAAGGACGAAGATATTTTCAAGACAGCTTTCCAAAATCGGTATGGACATTACGAGTTTGTAGTCATGTCGTTTGGATTGACTAATGCCCCGGTTGTATTTATGTGTTTGATGAATAATATTTTACATAAATACTTAGACAAGTTTGTTGTTGTGTTTATAGACGATATTTTATTGTACTCAAAAAGAAAAGAAGAGCATGATGAACATTTAAGGATTATCTTACAAATATTAAGAGATCATCAACTATACGCCAAATTTAGTAAGTGTGACTTCCACAAAGACAAAATTCAGTATCTAGGACACATAATTTCAGCAGAAGGAATCTTGGTTGACCCCAACAAGATAAGGGCCATTAATGACTGGATGGTTCCTAAAGATGTGTCGGCTGTAAGGTCATTTATGGGCATTACAGGGTATTACAGAAAGTTTATAGAGAATTTTTCAAAAATTGCCAACCCCATAACTTCCTTATAGAAGAAACGGAAGAAATTTGTCTGGGATCAGAAGTGTGCTGACAGCTTTAAGAAATTAAAAGAACTATTGACGACAACACCTATATTGAGGATAGCTGACCCCAACAAGGATTTTGTAGTTTGTACAGACGCATGCAATGACGGACTTGGTGGAGTCTTGACACAAGAAGGACATGCGGTGGCATATGAATCTAGAAAACTGAAAGTATATGAAAATAACTACTCTACTTATGATTTAGAGTTATTAGCAGTTATTCATGCCTTAAAAATGTGGCATCATCGCCTTATTGGCAGAAAGTTTACATTATTAACGGATAACATGGGTCTGAAATATTTATTGGATCAGACAAACCTAAATGCTAGACAAGCTAGATGGTTGACATTCTTAAGTGAGTATGACTTTGAAATTCAGCATATTAAAGGGAAGGAGAATAAGGTTGCAGATGCCTTGAGTTGCAAGGAAAAACTAAATTTCATTTCAGCAATCACTAATTATTCAACTGATTTGGAAAATCAGATTTTGGAAAAAGGTGAAACTAATGAAGAATACAGAAAAATGAAGGAAAAGACAACAAACAACAGTTCTGAAAATTGTATGGCAGATTACAGAATGAAGGAAAACGGTTTATTACTGTTTAAAAACAGATTGTATGTACCAGATATACCCGAAATAAAATTTCTAATATTAAATGAGATGCATAAAAGTCACTATTCTGGTCATCCAGGTTATCAAAAGACCATTACCATGCTAAGAAAAGAATACTATTGGCCCAAAATGAAAGATGAAGTAGCAGAGTACATTACAAAATGCTTGGACTATCAAAAGGTGAAGGTTGAACATCAACATCCTGCGGGATTGTTGCAACCATTACCAATACCAAGCTGGAAATGGGAAGTGATCAGCATAGATTTCATTACTGGATTACCTAAAAATCAGAAACAACATGATTCTATCATGGTGGTGGTGGACAAACTCAGGAAGGCAACACACTTTATACCAGTGAATACCACGCAGAAAGCCCCAAATATTGCATAAATTTTTATGAAACATATTTTTAGACTTCATGGAATACCGAAAGTAATAATTTCAAATCGTGACTCAAAGTTTACAAGAAACTTCTGGAGGTCATTGTTTAAGGGATTGAATACAACTTTAAATTTCAGTACAACATTTCATCCACAGAAGAATGGGTAGACAAAAAGGGTAAATCAAGTGTTAGAATATTTATTAAGAATGTATGTTAAGGATCAGCCTGGTAAGTGGGAAGATTATCTGCACTTAGCAGAATTTGCTTATAATAATCATTATCAAGCATCGGCCAGACTTAGTACTTTTGAAATTCTTTATGGTAGGAAATGTAATACACATGTTTTGTGGAATGATCCAGTAAATAGCGTTGTTTTAGGACCTGAATTATTGCAAGAGTTAGAACTAATTGTGAAATAGGTGCCAGGACATTTAAAAGCTACCCAAGATAGGCATAAAAGTCAAGCAGATTCAAAAAGAACTCATAAGAGTTCCAGGTGGGTGAACATGTATTTCTCAAGGTAAGACCGAAAAAGAGTTCACTGAAATTGGGGAGTTGTGCCAAGTTAGCACCGAGGTATTGCGGTCCTTTGAAATATTATCTAAGGTTGGAGCAGTGGCATACCAATTGGCTTTGCCACCTAACCTGAAAATACATAATGTTTTTCATATATCATTTTTAAAGAAATATGTGCATGATACTACTCATGTTGTAAACTGGAATGATGTACAGGTGGGACAAGATGGAGATTTTCCGGTGGAACCGAATTGTATCCTCGGAAGGAGGGAAACTATTCTTCGGAATCGCAGCATTGGGCAAGTGAAGGTTCAATGGAATCACCTTAGCCCAGAAGAGGCAAACTGGGAGTTAGAGAGTAGTATGTAGGCAGCATACCCAACTCTATTTCAGGAACACTCAAGGAGTGATTAGCCAATATCAAGGATGATGTTGAGACTTAAGGGGGGGTGTATGTCACCTACCCAATTTTCTGAACATTATTATTTTATTTCAAAATACTTTATGTTAAATTTAATTACAAAGTTTTGTAATTATGATCAGTTTTGATCATGGATGAATGTAATTACTAAATATTATTATTTAAATAAATTAATTAGGAGACAAACACCCAAGAGGACTGTTGAATGAGTATTCACTGACCCACTAGGACGAACAGAAGCTATTGGAAGGTATGGGACACATGGCAGCAGTTGCATCACACCACTAACTGTTGGTTATGGGATAACTACCCCTAAAAATAGGGCATTATCCACCAGGTGGAGGGAGTGAGCAGGCAGCTCATTTAATGACCCAGTAACATCTGAAAAGGCCTAGGCATCCTATAAAGGAAAATTCGAATTGGGCAGGCGGCTCTTAATCAATATTTATGCAGAATATTTTCCTCTTGTGAATTAGGTGATTACAAGAGAGATTCGAATAGGGAGGTTAGTGGTGACTGTAATCTTGAGTCTGCATTATTGCTGAGAGGAACATGAAATGCTGGTGCAAGTCTATTGGATTGATATCCATTAAAGATTCAAAAGTGAATTGCTATAGCAAGAAGAAGTCCTCATTCCTGAGTTTGTTCCTACTGGTGGTTCAGTGAATAGGCTCGGGGGTCCTAAGACAGTACTTGACTATTTTTAGGAATTGGTTGGGTGGAACAGTCTTCTTGGGTTGTTTGTTGCCCTTCAGATTTTCTAAGGTTCTGCAAAATTTCTAACTTATTTCCAGTAAATGATTCTGTTCTGTTTAACTAGTATTTTCTGTTTTCGAAAAAGAATCTAATTCTGGAATTGTTTTAAGTCTGAATGTTTAAATTTAATGTTGAAGTTGAATTGATAAACAAATACCTCTATTTTTCCACATGTTGTTTTGAAGCTTTGTACTCTAGTAGAGATATGAAAATTAAAAATAGATTAGAGGATAGACAAATGCCATTGATTCGATAGATAGAACAATGATTGTGTTTGTTTTTCATCTCAGCCCTATACTAAACAGTAATAACATTTATTTGATAGAATCTAGAAGATCATAAATTACTGTAGTGTTTCATATAATATATGTATTGTTCTCTTCTTTGTGTATACTTATTATAGTTTGTTCATTTTATTAGTATGTGCAATATTTGAATGAAAATAGACAAACCATGTTTATACATGCCGTAAACAAAAGCATTTCACAGTCATCCTATATTCCCTAGTTTTCACGTTACACATACATACACATTGTTTTCATTTCTTATTCTATTTTATATATCTATATCTATATCTATATCTATATCTATATCTATATATATATATATATAAATTCTATCTAGTTTAAACAGATAATGGAGGTCATATAAATAATCTATTGCTGACAGTTATTGTATTCTATAGATAATAGAAACTTTAAGTATCATGTTTCTTTTTTATTTATTACTCATAGACTTAGAATCAAACCTTTATTATTGAAATTTTTTTTTAAAAACATACTTTATATAGCTTATAACTAAATAGGTTCACAAACCCTACTTTAGAAACACAACGAAAATCACATTATCCACTAACGGACAAGAAGTTAAACTCAGACTTTTTATATAGAGATTTATAATACAGACTTGACTTATACATTCACACCCTTATTTTCGGTTGATACATTGCAAGAAATCATATTTAGGGGTGTAGCCCGTTAATTATTTCTTTCCATAGTAAAACAAAACCTACTCTAATATTGTACAAAGACAATTTAGACTTCCAATATAGTTTTCTTGTTTTTGCATTCAGTTTGACAGATACGATTTAGAAGATAAATTTTCAAACACTTAAACCCAGACAATAGCATTGCGTTATCAATTTCAAAAGACAGAGATGTAATTATAATAATCGAGCCACGATTCCAGATATCATTCGTATAACTTAAACAAAACAATCCATGGCTTAATGGCTAAAGCCATTACAAATTTCCATTTCAAGTAAACAAACGATATACCCAGAAAATGGAAATTACAGTATGTCATTCCAAGACGATACATACAGGGTTTATAATCAAGCTAAATAGCTTTAAATTTCCAGTTGAGATGAAGTTGTTTGTCATGGTAGAAAAACCAAAACCATATAAACAAAACGAGAGCCATAGCTCGGGTAGTCATCTTTTGTTTCAAGAGTCTTCAAACATCAAACATTAACGAGTCACGACTTGAACCAATTCCCGTTATGAAACCCTTTCACCACATTCAAGAGCACCTACGAGGGTTTGGAGAGACCCAGAGCTTACCGGTAGAAAGCTCGCCAAACTCGCAGCATTGTTTCCCAATCCTCTACTGTACAACCTACAATTGACATTAAGATGAAGGTTAAAAGACTGATATCTTTTTCAAAATGAGAATAGAATCACTTTAAACGAATTACTCTTTCATTACAACATTTGTTGTTCGTTTAAACAAATGTTACCTTGCTGGGAAACTACCAAAGCTTTTCACGCTCATCATTTCTTTATTAACTCACACTGGAAACGATACAAGAAACCCTTGGTCCAGTTACACTAGGGAAAAACTTCAACTCAATTTAAAAAAAATGACGATTTCTAGAACTTCAACCTTTAACAGTAGAAACTAATTACACAGTTTATCAAACGACGCTGTTGTAGAAAGGAGAGCAACTGTAACCCTCTCCAGCCAGAGATATCGAGGTTGAACCTCATACAAGTTTATGCTAAAAATTTGGCAACTTGTCGGCCACAGGCAAAGAACAATGGAGACAATAACCCTCAACTACCAAACTCATAAACCAAAACCTTGACCCATTACTAGGGTTTGATCCAATGGACAACGTCAATACTATTCGATGATCGAAGTTATGCCAACACACTTTGCATTGGGTCGAGCAACTCATGCATTCAATACAGCATCACTTCACACATTTGGGAATGCCAAAGTGAAGCACGCTGAAATGTCCAAGTCGGAGGGAGACTAACTCAAAACAATGCCACGGAGGTCTCGAAGTTTACCTTTGCTATAATATTACCATACGTGAATTGACAACGAACCCTGTCACCTAAATTTCATATCAATCTTTCAATGAAAATCCAAAGGGTAATCTCCATTACAACTCGACGATCGTATAACTTTAATGAGCCAGCACGTCAACCTGACAATAGTTATTGCATGTCTGTGTTTTAATTTTAAACGTTACATTTAACCTCGAGACATGACATTATAACGTTATGCTTTGGTAAATCGAATCACAGGTTTCATATGGTTCTACATTGTGTTTAAATATCATAGGTATGGTATCATTTGACCCACGACATTATGCAAACCCATTAGATCTACTTTCCATTTGTTATATAGTCCCAAGGTCCTGTTTCGTAGAATTAAATGTAAATGTTAGAACTTAGATATTTAGTCAATAGGATAACTATGGTCACATTTGACATAGTTTCTATTATGCCAACCAACAAATAAATAAATTCATGTATAGTTCAACATTATAAAATCATAATGGTTTTAGTCCATACACACTAGACTTAACACTAAGTTTAGTGACATCGTCGGCATACATATAAATCTTATCAGTATAAGTATAGGTAGTCTTTAGATTAGACATTTCTTGAAATCCTTTGACAAAAGGGTAACACAAAGATAACCAAAGATTATGTATGCTTGTTTTATCTTCTCACTACAAACTTGACAATGGCGTTGAAGGTACTTAGTTGCCTCAAGATGACAAAAAGATAGCCACCATAACATTGAAAATCTTAGTGATAAGACTGATAGCATAATGACGAACTTAGACGATACTATTCTAAACACAATGAAGTCGTAAAATGACATCTGAAACAGTAACTATTACAGTGAAAACCATACTTGCATACTCTTGGTGGATCACAAACAAATTTCTAACAGTTTATTTATTTATGACTTTGAAATTGAAAACTACCCGAACTTTGTTTTACGCAGCCATGAAATCTCTTACCTGTCGACTGCACATAGGACATTCAAGATTCTTTAGTGTTATAGCTAAGTAAGCTCCAGCGTACCTCATGAGACACCCTTTCATCAAAAATAAAACTGTCAACATCTATGCAAAAGAAAGCAGTGTTGCATCTAACTACCGATCTTTTAATACATTATCATCATAATCATGTTTATCAATTACATGTACACGTTGTCATTATCATTATGCTGCTAAAACATAAATTAAGCATGTTTAGTATTAATCACAACATATTTAATGCTGTTGCAATCTCAATTTATTATTCCCGTAACTATTATATTCAAATTAATGTTGTTATCAAAAGTTTTAAATTTTTATGAATTTTCGAGATGTTACAATTTGCCCCACTTCTTCTGTTGATAAACTGCATAAATTTATGATGGCGGCCTGAGGTCTAGTAGTTTACCATATAATTTAGTGGTAGTATCCAAAACGTCCCTCAATTGAGAAATCTCCTGGTCCTTTTTGGCTAGCTCCCCTTTTGCCTCAACCAATTTCTCTTTAAGTGTTGAATTTTTCAGCTCAGCCAATCTTAGCTCCCATGCATGATGCATTTTCAGGATTTGTGTCTTTTCAGGTGAAAATGGTGGAGGTTGACGACCCCATGGTTTTCATTGTGCTCAGGAGGGTTCCCCTAGAAGTTTTCTTTCTCTTCTTGTGCCTTCTGTTCTTCTTCTGCATCATGTTCTTCTTGTACATCCTGCTTTTCTTGTTCATCCTGCTCTTCTTCTGCATCATGTTCCTTTTGTTCATCCTGCTCCTCTTCTGCATCCTTCTCTTCTTGTTCATCCAGCTCTTCTTGTGTAGTGGGATCCTCCTAATCTACCCAAAGATCATCGTCCTCATTAGACACATTTTGAACTAGGGGACTGGGTTCCCTTTTCTCTTCCTTGGTAATTCGGATTCTCGATGCTTGTGTGAATCTTTTAATTCATCTCTTTGGCCCTTGATTACTTGTAGAAATCCATGGGTTCATTTTGGGGGATTCATCTCATGAATGCTTTATCTTCACCAGGGTATCAGCCACACTGTCCAGGTCGATTTCCCTCTTCGTCCTTGATGTAGAGGTGGTCTTGCTCTTTGATCCAGGAGGCAGGGGCACACCAATTGTGGGTGTACCCTTCATTCTTTGAACATCCTCAACAAATGCCAACATGATTTCTTCCCAAGAAAGCTCTGGGATCTGTGCTTTTAATTCCTCACAAACGATTAATTTGATCAGCCCATGATGGGCTAAAGCATCCTCCTTTTTTTTAATCACTTTCTTTCTCATTTCTGCTAGAGATAGGAGCAGGTAGTATGGAACACTAATGTTGTTGTTCGGTGGAAGATGGGCCCTGTTCCTTAACAAATATAGAATTCGAAAATGGAAAATGGGGACATAACTTAACGATTGCAGCCATTTCATCCCATGGTGTTGGCATGGAGAGTCTTTTGAATCCATTTTTATCTTCGCCGTAGACCTCTCCTCACTCGAAAAATGTTTCCTTAGCTTCATGGTTTTCCTCCCAATCATCCCTACTCCAATGCAGGCCCATTAGTAGACCAGTGAATTTGGAAATCACTTCATCATCCAACTTTATACGTAACCCCTTCACTCGGGTGACAAACTGTTCATCCTTGATATGTTTTAAATTTCTTGCAAACTCCAGAGCCACCCTTGTATTGTATCCTCTCAATCCTAAGATGAAAGGCATCCAGCCCGTGCTGCAGATAATTGCTAGGATTCGTGGGTTCTGATAAATAGCACTATGTTCCTCTGGTTTGCTTTTCTTGAAACCTTTTGTCATCCTGAAATCCTTTACTATAACAATAAACCAACACTTGGAGCATGGCTATCTTTCCTCAAATGGTCGAGTTTGATTACTGGTTCGAGGGCTGGATTGCTGTCTACATGACCACACTAACTTCCAGTTTCTTGCTTCTGGAGAGTTCTGAGAGGTTTTGTATATGCAAACCTAGCTTTTTGGAAGATTATGCGGCCTTACTTAACTGCCTTTCCTCACTTATCCTCATTAATGTTTGTTGTACCTGCTACTTGATCGAGCCCTGCTTCTCGTTTTATGATTGTATCTTGCCCCATTTGCTCTGATTATTTGGAAGTATGGTGTCTAGATGCGGGTTTATCATTTGCTAACATGACAAATGTAGTAATCATGATTTATTGGGCTTGATATGACTTAGGTAGAAATCATGATTTATTGAGGTCATTCTGAACTGAACCGTGCCGCCGAATTAAGTTGTAAACTGTCCTCAGCTTCCGAAAACAAATGTTTTGGGGGATAATGATTTGGCCTCAAAAATAAAACAAAGATGTTTAGAGATTACCTCGTTATGTTTTAGCGTACCTGAGTTCATGATCTGGCCCGATTTTTATGTGTGGCGGATTCTATAGTAGATTTGGCAATATTTGTAGTAAATTTTGGCATGTCGGTAGTTACATGCGCTTGCTGTTTTTTCCTTGCGTTCATTTGAATTTGTTGTATTGGATGATTTTGAACTTTGTGCCATTTTCTGATTCAACTTTGTGATGATGCTTTTGCATTGGGTTTCAGATTCTTCATTGTATTGTTGTAATCTGTGCTGGCTCTCTTGAATAGATGGCAGGCTCGCGTGAAGAAATTGCAGATGTGAATAAATAGCTTGTTTGCTGGAAATGAATTTTGTAGTAGTTGATACCTTTGCTATCTTCCCTGGTATATGTGGTTGGCTCGCTTGAATAGTAGCATGTTTTGATTAATAGCAGGCTCTCTTGATTGAATTATGTAGTGTGATATATTTGCTACTGACTTGAATATATTACTGGCTCGCTTGATTGAATTCTGTAGTGTGATTTCTTTGCTGCTGACTTGAATATATTACTGGCTGGCTTGATTGAATTCTGTATTTTGAATTCTCTTTCTTCATGGGGATGTATGATGCCCTGTAATTTTACCTTATCATTTTTGTAGTTTGTTCTTTGATATTTTGCCCAATTTTTATTTTTTATTTTTTTTAGCAAATATTTTCACTTTTTTTTATCTTTTTTTTTCTATTTTTTAATTTTTTCTTTTATATCAACTGAATTTCAATTATTTTCGATGCTCTCTATCAACATCAGTTGTTGTTGGTAGAGTAATTATGTAAACTCCTCCTTGGATTATGGCTTCTTGTAAAATTTGAACCGATGTCCATTTACTATCATAGGAAACTCTTCTTCATCAATTGTAATGATCCTTACAGCTCCATTTTCATAGATCTTTTGAATTATGTAAGGTCCTATCCATATGGCTGTTAGCTTTCCCTTGAATGTGTGAAACCTAGAGTCACAGAGTAGTGCCCAGTCACCTTCCTTGAACTTTTTATCCTTTAGGTGTTCGTCATGCCACTTTTTTTTTGCTGTTGGAAGATTTCATTATGGGAAAGTGCTTGCTGGCATTGCTCATCCAGTTGATTCAATTATAGCATGCATTCTTGTTGTATATCTGTTAGTTCCATATTTAAGTCAGTTGCAATTCTTAATTTCTTTATTTCAAATTCAATTGGCAACATGAATTTATTTCCATATACTAATTCATAAGGTGTGAATCCTGTTGTTGTCTTCCATGTGGTATTATAGGCCCAAACTGCCTCATTCAGTCTGTCATCCCAATCTCTTTTGTGGAGTTGGACAGTCTTTGTCAAATTCTTTATAATTCTCTATTGGTTACCTTAGCTTGACCATTTGCTTGAGGGTGATAGGAGGAGGACTTCCTGTGCTTGACATTGTTTCTTTTAAGCAAGTCTTCTATTAAATTTGATGTAAATTGTGGGCCTTGATCAGATACTAGTTCTCTTGGTACTCCAAACCTGTGAAATATCTGCTCAATGAAGAATTTTGCCACGTTGGTTTCATTGGCTGTAGCAAGTGTCGCTACCTCAGTCCACTTTGTGAGTTAGTCAGTGCATAGTAGGGTGTAGCTCTTCTGATTTGACTGTGGGTTGATTGGACCAACGAAATCATATCCTCATTTTTCGAATGCCTACAAGGAGATCTGTGGATGGAATGGCATTTCTTCTTTTTGTGTTGGTTTCCCCATCCTTTGGAAGTCATCACAATGTAAAAAATATCCATAAGCATCTTTGTGGAGTGTTGGCCAATAGTACCATGTTTGTAAAATTTTATAGGTTGTCCTCTTTGCAGCGTAGTGTCCTCCACATGGTTCATTGTGAGTGGCATGCATTATGTCATGCACTTCATCTTCTCTAATGCACCTTCTAAGTATTTGATCTGGTCCTTGTTTGAAGAGCATGCCCTCTATCCATGTGTATGTGTCACTTTGCCTTATTACTTTAGTCTTTTCTTTGTAACTGTAATGTTCTAGAAACTTCCCAGACACTAAATAGTTTGCTATGTCAGCAAACCATGGGCTTCTTGTAGATATGGAAAAAAGGTGCTCATATGGAAAACTATGATCGATTACCTCACTGTCTTGTCCATGTGTGAGCCTAGATAGAAAGTCAGCCACCACATTGTGTTTACCTGGCTTATCTAAAATTGTGATGTCAAACTCTTGGAGGAGTAGCAGCCATCTAAATTCCCGAGCACTTGTGGTGGGTTTTTTCATTAGATACCTTATGGCTGAATGGTCTGTATGAACAAAATCTTGGTAGCCATTGATATAGTGTCTGAATTTATTAATGGCATGTATGACAACCAAAACTTTCTTCACGGTGATAGTATAATTTAATTTTTCCCCTGCTAAATTTTTACTGATATAATATATTGCATAGGGCTTCTTTTCTTTTTCTGGTCCAAGGACAAACCCAATTGCCTTATCTGATGCATCTGAGTGGATGTGGAATGGAAGTGCCTAGTCTAGTCCTTGGAGTACTGGAGCTGTAATTATTTTCTCCTTAAGGTTATCAAATGTTGTCATGCAATGGTTTGTCCATATGAACTCGGTGTCTTTTGTGAGAAGTGCAAACATTGGGACAGCAATCCTACTATAATTTTCAATAAATCTCCTATAGTACCCTGTTTGTCCAAGGAAACTTCTCACATCCCTTTGTTTAACAGGTGGTGGAAGCGTTTTGATTACTGAAACTTTTGCTTGATCAACCTCTATCCCCCTCTATGATATATAATCTCCTAAAACAATGCCTTCTTCCATTAGCATTCTACATTTGTCATTGCTCAGACATAGGTTCATCTCAATACATTTTTTCAATACCAATTCAAGATGGGTCAATGCTTGATCAAAGTTTTGTCCATAGGGTGTGAAGTCATCCATGAAGACTTCCATTTGATCATTTATCAATTCATAGAATATACTTAGTATGGCCCTTTGGAATGTTGTTGGAGCATTACATAACCCAAAGGGTAGTACTCTGTATGCATAAGTACCCCAGGGGCATGTAAACGTTGTCTTATCTTGATCAGTTGGGTGTATTAAATTTTGGTTGTACCCACTGAAACCATCTAAGAATGAAAAATACTTGTTCCCAGCTAATGTGTCTAGCACCTGATCTATAAATGGCAGTGGAAAGTGATTTTTCTTGGTTGCTTTATTTAGCTCTCTGTAGTCCACACAAATTCTCCATTTGACTCCTTTCTTAGGGACTATGACCAATGGTGAGACCCATTCGCTGTCAGAGATGGGATATATAAACCCAACATCTAATAACTTCTGTATTTCTACTTTGACAATGTCCTTTAATACTAGGTTCAACCTCCTTTGTGGTTGCCTGATAGGGATAGAACCTTCTTTGATGTAAATGTAATGTTTGCAAATATCAGGATGTATACCTTTCATGTCTACATATGTCCATGCAATAGCTTTATTTTGTTGTGATAATACTTTCATTAACCGTACTTCTTGGTTTGGATTGAGATAGGAATTAATGTTGATTGTCTTTCTAGGCATAATTTCCATTGTCTTTTATTTCTCTGATTTCTCTTGCAGAGATAGAACTTTTGCCCACATTTTATTTAAGTTCTAGTTTGAACTTTCGCCTTCTTGTTGTTGGTCTGTGTCAAAAAATCTTTCGAGACCAACATTGTTGGAATATGCATTTTGTATGAACCTATATATATGACCATCTTCATCTATTGCTTTTAATGATACTGCAACATCAATTGTTAGGACATGTCGTAGGATTTGATTTGGTGTGTCGGTATAATCATCAATCCAATTTTGATATTCTAAGTCTGAAGATTTCCTTGCTGGTGGGTAAATCGTGATTTTCTTCCTGGCATGTCCACTGGTGATAGTCATGTTTCCTGATCGGCAACCTATGTAAGCATCTGCAGTTTCCAACCACGATCTGCCTAGTATGATTGGATAACCACTAAGTTTACTTTTGACTTCAATGACTATGAAATCAGCTGGGTATTCCCAGGATTCAATATTGATCATAATGTCTTCGCGCATCCCTTCGGGTTTCACAGTGGATGTGTCAGATAGCTGGAGTACTGTAGTCGTTGGTCTGACCATTAATTGGAGTCCTAGGTATATCATGGTTTCCTTAGTCATCATGTTGATAGCAGCTCCCAAATCGATTAAGCTTCTATTTATTTGTTTGTTATTCATGGTGACGTTCACTACAGGATTACCTGGATCAAGATATTTAGGGTTAATAATGATACCCAGCATCAAATCAACCAATTGTCCCACTACATTTATGGTTGGCGAGTCACGCTTCCTCCTCCCTGGTTTCTTCAGACAAGTTTCTCTAATAAATTTGTTACATATGGGCACATCCCTTATGGCTTGTAAAATCAGAATCTGGATGTTTAAGTGCTTCAATTCATTTAAGATTGCATTTTCTTCTTCCTCTTTTGTACTGTGTATAAGTTTTTCTGGAAATGGAGGATCTCTGTTTTGTGGGAGTGGTTGAGTTTCTTCCTCTTGAGGATTTGGTTCATCCGGATGCTGAACATAGGGTTGTGTTGTTTGTTCTTGAGCTTCAGGTTCTTGGATATTCTGTGTGGATGTATTTTGCAACGTTTTCCTAGACCTGAGGTTTATTTCGTTTATTTCCATGGTGTCTACAACATAGGTAGGGAATTGTGTGATGTCAGCGTTATAAGTCTGTGGTTGTTGTGGAGGTATGTTATTATTAGGGTTTGGGATGGGTTGGGATGGAATTGGTGGGGGTCTAGGGGGTGGTTGAGTCTGTGGGGGAGACATAATAAGTGTTTGTTGTAATGGGGTTCTCCAATTTGATGGATGGGGGTATTGATTTGCATAATTTGTAGTTGATGGAGGAAAAGGTGGGGGGTATGGAGGGTAGGACGGTGGGTAATAAGATTGTTGATAGGGTGGTTGATAAGTTTGTTGATTATGTTGATAATTCTATTCATTTTGCTGCCATTGGTTTGGATTTGGCTGTGCTTGCCATGGATTTGGTGCAGAGTTCCAATTTTGCTGGACCTGATTATAGTAGGCTTGATTGCTAGATTGGTATGGTCTGACAAAATTAATCCTTCTTTGATTTATAAAACAGAGCTGTTCTATTGCTCCTTTAGTTGCAGGATCTTGAATAACAGCCTTACATGAGGGTAAGAGGGGACATTTATCAATTGAGTGATCGTCAGTGCAGAGACCACATATTTCTATGGTATTTAATGTGCACTGCCCCTTCTCATGTTTCTTTCTACAACGAGGACAGAATACTGCCAATGCTTGGTTAATTTCATCCTGCTTCTTCTTTATTTGGAGTGCATCAAGTTGCATGGCCAATGACTGTAGTATGTCAGTTTTCATGTCATCAAGGAGGTTCCCTAGATCATATTTTGTAAGGTTTGGTCCTGCAAATGATGATGATGATCCAATGGATAGATGTGTATCTCTTGTCCCATTTTTGCTTTTCCTAGACCTGGAATGGTTTTTGAAGATCTATAGTATCTAGTCATAAGTTTTCTGGAATATGTCTCCATATCCGAAGAGGTTTAAGATCTCAAAATTCTCTTCTTTGATCCCTCTAAGAAGGACAAGCTTCAGCGATTTAGTTTCTAGGGTAAAATGGTTAGCTCGTTTGTAGCTGAGCTGAAAACGCTGGGAATAGTCTTCTAAGGATTCACGGTCTCCCTGCTGCATCCTAAATATTTCATCCCTTGTATCCTTTGCTTTGCAGTAGTCCCTATATTTTTCTAGGAATGCTTGTTTCATTTGGTCCCAACTGAAAATACTATTTCATTCTAAACTCATGAACCACCTAAGTGATAAATATTTCAGTGTGGAGGGAAAAAGTCTCCGCTTTTGTGCATCCGTAGTGTAATCAAAGGATCTGTAAACTACCTCAAATTCAAACAGGAATGTGTCAAGATATTCTGAAGTCAATCCATGGAATTTTGGAAAATTGTTAGGGTTGATATTCTTCATCCTAGCATCTCCAAGAGGTATGCTAATGGGGAAGGTGAACAACTCCCTATGTTCCTCTTCTTTGTCTACCATATTGGTGTTTGAGTTGGAACTAGTAGAGAAGTTGTCTCTGTTTGGATCATATGTGGAGTCAGTTTCATTTTCAGAGTTTAGACTGAGAGTGGTTAGAAATATTGTTACCATTGTTGCTCATGGGACGCTTAGGCAGAAAGTGTCCAAACCTATCCCTTTTCCGACGAGGCATTCATTAGTAAAATCTTTATGTTGTTTTTTTTTATATGTGATTTTTTTTCTTTTTGTTTTGTTTGGTGAAGATGTCTCGTGAAATATTTATCACCTCCCCGACGATGGCACCAAAAAGTGGTGAGCTCTCAAAATGGATGCCTAATTAGGGAAGCTAGACTAGGAGCCTACTTTAATTATCAACCTGTGGAACACAAACTTCAGAGGTGCAGGCACTATATGTGCTCTTATAGGATAGTCTTTGTCGTGGTGGGGTGTTGGTATCAGTGTTTAAGGGTTTGCCTAAAAGAAATCAAATAAGTTGGGAAAGGATTTCCTAATATATGGATGAAAAGTACCTATGCTAAGAAGTTCAAATACTGAAAACAGTAAATATATATTAAGGAATTTAAATGTTGAAAACAGTAAATATGTTCCTAAGAATTGACTTGCTGAAAATAGTGAATTTATACTACGAAATTGAATGTTGAAAACTTAGCAGACCTATTCTAAAATAATGAAAGCTGGATCTTTAATCCAAGAAGCAATTACTGTCAATCAAATGCATAAAACTAGAAGTATGGTCTAAACTACTCAATTGCCAAAACCAAGTTCAAAATGCCATTATCTAATGCTATGAAGTAATCACAACTTTAAGAAGTGAATATCATTAATTAACCACAGTATTGAAAGTAAGCAATCTTTATGAGCAACCATAATAATGGGAGAGTGCCTAAGCTTTAAGATCTGGATCATTGTTCAAAAGCGATGCAAGTACATAGGGAAATAGATGCTTGAAATATGCCTTGGAGAATGCTGCTACAGGCTTACTAGAACAATGTTACCGAACTACAGAATGCGTTATAAACTACTACAGAATCAGACTGGTCGCATTACTATAGAAATGAAATTGTACTATTTAACACCATTCAAATGCTTTCATATGTAATATAGATTTCAGTCAATGTAAAACACATAATGAAAAATACCTGAACAGTAAGATCTCCTAACTTATGTGCTGGAGGGGCCCTCTCCAACCCGTACTCAGGAGTGGCGAAAACTTATATATGCTGAATCAAAAGCAACATCAAGTCTTTATTGAAAATAGCAACTTCATAGTTTTAACAAAAGTCTGTAACTCAAAGTATCTCGATAGTATAAAAAACATAAAACAATGGTTCTCAAAAATGGCAACAGGATCCTCTCACTAGCCGAGAGGCCCGTATATATATTCCTATAATGCTTAACCTAACTTATATGTCTAATTGTCGATTTTGTTTGAACAGGTGTTCTCTCTAGAAATCAAGAAAAAGGCGTTGAGCTTTACATGATCTTTCAGTCCTCTGCATGATTTGCGTGTTTGTCCTTTAGTGTATTTGGACTTGCTCAATCATACTTGATTTTCACATAATTAGTTTATTTAACACGAATTCAAACATACAAGAATAATCTTTAAAACAACTTCATTAATTAATCAAGGTAAATCATTTCTCCCACAAAACAAGTGTATTTCTTCACCCTTTCTTGTGCTTTTGCTATGGGGAAAAGGCTATCAGACACCTGTATCTTGGACTCATCATTCTCCCCCATACTTAAGGATTCACCAATCCTTGGGTCACAAATTCAGCTCGTTGACAACTTGTCTGATGTCCCATGTTACTATCCTGGGGGTCCCTGCCTACATGTGGTAGCCCATGGTATGATCCTCCTTGACCCATGCTCTCCTCTCTTCTTCTTCATTAATTTGTTCCTTAATAACCGGGCGAAGGAAGAATGGGGGATTCAACCTCATTCCAATCCATCTGAGTTGATTCCTTATCATGGATTCCTAGTAGAGTTTGGATTTTAAAAGAGCATCTTCAAGTCTGAGAGGGGAGTGGAGCTCTCTTCTTTTTATATCATTTGCTACTCTACACCATCTTTCCTTAATGGAATCATGAACCTCTTTGTGTGTGCTTTGGAGAGTAACATCAAAGTGAGTTATAGCCTCATGTTGCTTTGCAAGGAGAATGGGGATCAGCTCCTCATCCTTGGTGAGGATCCTATGGTTGTAAATTATTCTTTCAGGGTGAGTTGCCTCTACCCTGACCAATAATGGAGTTTTCCATTTTGATGCAACATAAATGTGGTATTCCTGAGCTCGCTCAATTTCGTGATTCATCCATGAACACAGTGCCCTCAACTGGAAATCGCCCATGTAAGGGTTTGGTGACCAGTTGGGCGAGCTACGAACTAAAAAATTGTGCAAGAAAAATTCACTTAGCTAGTCCTTCTCCAACTCTGTGGAGTTTAGAGATGCATCCATAAATTCTTTGGGTGAGTTTATCTCTATTGGGAGTCCCTATTTTAACCTTTGGAGCTGGAATTTGCCCCACTTCTCTTGTAGATAGGCTGCATAAATTGATGATGGCGGCTTGAGGTCAAGTAGTTTATTATATATTTTAGTGGTAGTATCAAAAACGTCCCTCAATTGAGCAATCTCCTGGTCGTTTTTGGCTAGCTCCCCTTGTGCCTCAGCCAATTTCTCTTTAAGTGCTGAATTTTTCTGCTCAGCCAGTCTTAGCTCCCCTGCATGATGCATTTTCAGGATTTGTGTCTTTTTAGGTGAAAACAGTGGAGATGTGGGCTGGCTTCCTGATTCAATTCTCAACGTTTCCAGCTCCTTTCTGAGCTTTTCCAATTCTGCATGTGCCTCAGCGAGTTGGTTGACGACCCCAAGGTTTTCATTGTGCTTAGGAGGGTTCCCCTAGAAGTTGTCTTTCTCTTCTTCTGTGTTCTATTATTCTTTTGCATCCTCTTCATCTTGTTCATCCTACTTTTCTTATTCATCCTGCTCTTCTTCTGCATCTTGTTCCTTTTGTTCATCCTGCTCCTCTTCTGCATCCTGCTCTTCTTGTTCATCCAGCTCTTCTAGTGTAGTAGGATCCTCCTGATCTACCCAAAGATCATCGTCCTCATCAGACACATTTTGAACTAGGGGACTGGGTTCCCTTTTCTCTTCCTTGGTAATTCAGATTCTAGATGATTGTGTGAATTTTTTACTTCATCCCTTCGGCCCTTTATTACTAGCAGAAATCTTTGGGTTCGTTTTGGGGGAGTCATCTCATGAATGCTTTATCTTCATCAGGGTATTAGCCACACTATCCAAGTCGATTTTCCTCTTCATCCCTAATGTAGATGCGGTCTTTCTCTTTGATCCAGAAAGAAGAGGTATGCCAACTGTGGGTGTACCCTTCATTCTTTGAACATCCTCAGCAAATACCAACATGAATTCTTCTCAAGAAAGCTTTGGGATATGAGCTTTTAATTCCTCACAAACGATTAATTCGATCATCCCATGATGGGCTAAAGCATCCTCCTTTCCTTT
Organism: Larix kaempferi; assembly: GCA_027924585.1. Classification (NCBI taxonomy): domain Eukaryota; kingdom Viridiplantae; phylum Streptophyta; class Pinopsida; order Pinales; family Pinaceae; genus Larix; species Larix kaempferi. Next base: position 14,493,064 of record BSBM01000196.1, read on the forward strand.
AATCACTTTATTACTCATTTCTGCTAGAGATAGGAGCAGGTAGTATGGAATACTAATGTTTATGTTCTGTGGAAGATGGGCCATGTGCTTTAACAGCTCTAGAATTCGAAAATGAAAAATGGCGACATAACTTAACCTACCAGTGCATGTAATGTACTTCTGGACGATTGCAGCCATTTTATCCCATGGTGCCGGCATGGAGAGTCTTTTGAATCCTTTTTTATCTTCGTTGTAGACCTCTCCTTGCTCGAAAAATGATGCCTTTGGTTCATGGTTTTCCTCCCGGTCATCCCTGCTCCAATGCAGGCCCATTGGTAGACCAGTGAATTTGGAAATCACTTCATCATCCAACTTTATACATAACCCCTTCACTCGGGTGACGAACTGTTCATCCTTGATATGTTCTAAATTTATTTCAAACTCTAGAGCCACCTCTGCATTGTATCATCTCAATCCTAAGATGAAAGGCATCCAGCCCATGCTGCGGATGATTGCCAGGATTCGCGGGTTCTGATAAATAGCATTGTGTTCCTCTGGTTCGCTTTTCTTGAAACCTTTTGTCATCCTGAAATCCTTTACTATAACAATAAACCAGCACTTGGAGCGTGGCTATCTTTCCTCAAATAGTCAAGTTTGATTACCGGTTCGAGGGCTAGATTGTTGTCTGCGTGACCACACTAACTTCCAGTTTCTTGCTTCTAGAGAGTTCTGAAAGGTTTCGTATTTGCAAAAATGGATTTTTGGAAGATTATGCAGCCTTACTTCACTGCCTTTCCACACTTATCCTCATTAACGTTTGTTGTACCTGCTGTTTGATCGAGCCATGCTTCTCGTTTTATGATTTTATCTTGCCCCATTGGCTCTGATTATTTGGAAGTATGGCAGCTAGATGTGGGTTTATCATTTGCTGACATGACAAAGGTAGTAATCATGATTTATTGAGACTGATATGACTTAGGTAGCAATCATGATTTATTGAGGTCATTCTGAACTTAACCGTGTTGCCGAATGAATTTGTAAGCTGTCCTCAACTTTCGAAAACAAATGTTTTGGTGGATAATGATTTGGCCTCAAAAATCAAACAAAGATGTCTAGAGATTACCTCGTTATGTTTTAGCATACCCGAGTTCATGATCTGGCCCAATTTTTATGCATGGCGGATTCTGTAGTAGATTTGGCAATATCTGTAGAAAATTTTGGCATGTCAATAGTTACGTGCGCTTGCTACTTTTTCCTTGCGTTCATTTGAATTTGCTGTATTGGTTGCTTTTGAACTTTGTGCCATTTTCTGATTTGACTTTATGATGATGCTTTTGCATTGGGTTTAGGATTCTTCATTGTATTGTTGTAATCTGTGCCGTCTCTCTTGAATAGATGGCAAAATCGCGTGAAGAAATTGCAGATGTGAATAAATAGCTTGTTTGCTGGAAATGAATTCTGTAGTAGTTGAAACCTTTGTTGTATTCCCTGGTATACGTGGTTGGATTGCTTGAATAGTAGCATGTTTTGATTAATAGCAGGCTCTCTTGATCGAACTCTGTAGTGTGATATATTTGCTGCTGACTTAAATATATTACTGGCTCGCTTGATTGAATTACGTAGTGTGATATCTTTGCTGCTGACTTGAATATATTATTGGCTGGCTTGATTGAATTCTATAGTTTGAATGCTCTTTCTTCATGGGGATGTATGATGCCCTGTAATTTAACGTTATCATTTTTGTAGTTTGTTCTTTGATATTTTGCCCATTTTTTATTTTTATTTTTTTTAGCAAATATTTTCACTGTTTTTTTTTATCTTTTTTTTTCTATTTTTTTATTTTTTCTTTTATATCAACTGAATTTCAATTATTTTCGATGCTCTCTATCAACATCAGTTATTCCTAGTAGAGTATCTGTGTAAACTCCTCCTTGGATTGTGGCTTCTTGTAAAATTTGAGTTGATGTCCATTTACTATCATAGGAAACTCTTCTTCATCAATTGTAATGATCCTTATAGCTCTATTTTCATAGATCTTTTGAATTATGTAAGGTCCTATCCATCTAGCTATTAGCTTTCCCTTGAATGTGTGAAACCTGGAGTCACAGAGTAGTGCCCAGACACCTTCCTTTAACTTTTTATCCTTTAGGTGTTTGTCATGCCACTTTTTTCTTTGTTGTTGGAAGATTTCATTATGGTCAAGTGCTTGCTGGCGTTTCTCATCCAGTTGATTCAATTGTAGCCTGCGCTCTTGTTGTATATCTGTTAGTTCCATATTTAAGTGAGTTGCAATTCTTAATGTCTTTATTTCAAATTCAATTGATAGCATGACTTTCTTTCCATATACTAATTCATAAGGTGTGAATCCTGTTGTTGTCTTCCAAGTGGTATTATAGGCCCAAACTGCCTCACTCAGTTTGTCAGCCCAATCTCTTTTGTAGAGTTGGATAGTCTTTGTCAAAATTCTTTCTAATTCTCTGTTGGTTAACTCAGCTTGACCATTTGCTTGAGGGTGAGAGGAGGAGGACTGTCTGTGCTTGACATTGTTTCTTTTAAGCAAGTCTTCTATTAAATTTGATGTAAATTGTGAGCCTTGATCAAATACTAGTTCTCTTGGTACTCCAAACCTGTGAAATATTTGCTCAATGAATAATTTTGCCACGTTGGTTTCATTGGCTGCAGTAAGTGCCTCTACCTCAGTCCACTTTGTGAGGTAGTCAGTGCATACTAGGATGTAGCTCTTCTGATTTGACTGTGGGTTGATTGGACCAATGAAATCAAATCCCCATTTTTCAAATGCTTCCAAGGAGATATGTGGATGGAGTGTCATTTATTCTTTTTGTGTTGGTTTCCCCATCCTTTGGTAGTCATCACAGTGTGAAACATATTCATAAGCATCTTTGTGGAGTGTTGGCCAATAGTAACTTGTTTGTAAAATTTTATAGGTTGTCCTCTTTGCAGCGTACAGTCCTCCACATGGTTCATTGTGAGTGGCATGCATTGTGTCATGCACTTCATCTTCTCTAATGCACCTTCTAAGTATTTGATCTGGTCCTTATTTGAAGAGCATGCCCTCTATCCATGTGTATGTGGCACTTTGCCTTATTACTTTAGTCTTTTCTTTGTAACTGTATTGTTCTGGAAACTTCCCAGGCACTAAATAGTTTGCTATGTCAGCAAACCATGGGCTTCTTGTATATATGGAAAAAAGGTGCTCATCTGGAAAACTGTCATTGATTACCTCACTGTCTTGTCCATGTGTGAGCCTAGACAGAAAGTCAACCACCACATTGTGTTTACATGGCTTATCTAAAATTGTGATGTCAAACTCTTGTAGGAGTAGAAGCCATCGAATGACTCGAGCACTTGTGTTTGGTTTGATCATTAGATACCTTATGGATGAATGGTCTGTATGAACAAAAACCTGGTAGCCAGTGATATAGTGTCTGAATTTATTAATGGCATGTATGACAGCCAAAAATTCCTTCTCGGTGATAGTATAATTTAATTCTACCCCTGCTAAATTTTTACTGATATAATATATTGCATAGCACTTCTTTTCTTTTTCTTGTCCAAGGACAGACCCGATTGCCTTATCTAATGCATCTGAGTGGATGTGGAATGGAAGTGCCCAGTCTGGTCCTTGGAGTACTGGAGTTGTATTGTTTTCTCCTTAAGGTTATCAAATGATGTCATGCAATGGTTTGTCGATATGAACTCAGTTTATTTTGTGAGAAGTGAAAACATTGGGGCAGCAATCCAGCTATAATTTTCAATAAATCTCCTATAGTACCCTGTTTGTCCAAGGAAACTTCTCATGTCCCTTTGTTTAACAGGTGGTGGCAGCATTTGATTACTGAAACTTTTGCTTGATCAACCTCTATCTCCCTCTTTGATATATGATGTCCTAGAACAATGCCTTCTTCCATTAACATTCTGCATTTGTCATTTCTCAAACATAGGCTCATCTCAATACATTGTTTCAATACCAATTCAAGATGGGTCAATGCTTGATCAAAGTTTTTTCCATAGGGTGTGAAGTCATCCATGAAGACTTCCATTTGATCATTAATGAATTCAGAGAATATACTTAGTATGGCCCTTTGGAATGTTGTTGGAGCATTACATAACCCAACGGGTAGTAATCTATATGCATAAGTACCCCAGGGGCATGTAAATCTTGTCTTATCTTGATCAGCTGGGTTTATTAAAATTTGGTTGTACCCACTGAAACCATCTAAGAATGAAAAAATACTTGTTCCCAGCTAATGTGTCTAGCACCAGATCTATAAATGACAGTGGAAAGTGATATTTCTTGGTTGCTTTATTTAGCTCTCTGTAGTCCACACAAATTATCCATTTGCCTCCTTTCTTAGGGACTATGACCAATGGTGAGACCCATTCGCTGTCAGAGATGGGATATATGAACCCAGCATCTAATAACTTTTGTAGTTCTACTTTGACAATGTCCTTTAATGCTGGGTTGAACCTACTTTGTGCTTTCCTGATAGGGATATAACCTTCTTTGATGTAAAGGTAATGTTTGCAAATATCAGGATGTATACCTTTCATGTTTGCATATGTCCATGCAATAGATTTATTTTGTTGTGATAATACTTTCATTAACTGTGCTTCTTTCTCTGGATGGATATTGGAATCAATGTTGATTGTCTTTCCAGGCATAATTTCCATTGTCTTTGATTTCTCTGATTATTCTTGTATAGATAGCACTTCTGCCCACATTTTATTTAAGTTTTGGTTTGAACTTTCTCCTTCTTGTTGCTGGTATGTGTCAAAAGATCTTTCAAGACCAACATTGTTAGAATATGCATTTTGTATGAACCTATCTATATGACCATCTTCATCTATTGCATTTAATGATAGTGCATCATCAATTGTTAGGACAGGTCGTAGGTTTTGATTTGGTGTGTCGTTATAATCATCAGCCCAATTTTGATATTCTAAGTTTGAAGATTCCCTTTCTAGTGGGTAAATCATGATTTTCTTCCTGGCATGTCCACTGGTGATAGTCATGTTTCCTGATCAGAACCCTATGTAAGCGTCTGCAGTTGCCAAGCACGATCTGCCTAGTATGATTGGATAACCACTAAGTTTACTTTTGACTTCAATGACTATGAAATCAGCAGGGTATTCCCAGGATTCAATATTGATCATAATGTCTTCGAGCATCCCTTCGGGTTTCACATTGGATGTGTCAGCTAGCTGGAGTACTGTAGTTGTTGGCCTGAACATTGATTGGAGTCCTAGGTATATCATGGTTTCCTTAGTCATCATGTTGATAGCAGCTCCCAAATCGATTAAGCTTCTATTTATTTGTTTGTTATTGATGGTGACGTTCACTACAGGACTACCTAGATCAAGATATTTACGATTAATAATGATACCCGGCATCAAATCAGCCAATTGTCCCACTACATTTATGGTTGGCGGGTCACGCTTCCTCCTCCCTGTTTTCTTCAGACAAGTTTCTCTAATAAATTTGTTGCATATGGGCACATCCCTTATGGCTTGTAAAATCGGAATATGGATGTTTAAGTGTTTCAATTCGTTTAAGATTTAATTTTCTTCTTCCTCTTTTGTACTGTGTATAAATTTTTCTAGAAATGGAGGATTTCTGTTTCGTGGGAGTGGTTGAGTTTCTTCCTTTTGAGGATTTTGTTCATCTGGATGTTGAACATAGGGTTGTGTTTCTTGTTCTTGAGCTTCAGGTTCTTGGATATTATGTGTGGATGTATTTTGCAACGTTTTCCCAGACCTGAGGTTTATTTCGTTTATTTCCATGGTGTCTATGACATATGTAGGGAATTGTGTGATGTCAGCATTATAAGTCTATTGTTGTTGTGGAGGTATGTTATTATTAGGTTTTGGGATGGGTTGGGCCGGAATTGGTGGGGGTCTGGGGGGTGGTTGAGTCTGTGGGGGCGGCATAATAAGTGTCTGTTTTAATGGGGCCCTCCAATTTTATGGATGGGGGTATTGATTTGCATGATTTGTGGTTGATGGAGGAAAAGGTGGGGGTCATGGAGGGTAAGACGGTGGGTAATAAGATTGTTGATAGGGTGGTTGATAAGTTTTTTTATTATGTTGATAAGTCTGTTGATTTTGCTGCCATTTCTTTGGATTTGGCTGTGCTTTCCATGGAGTTGGTGCAGAGTTCCAATTTTGCTGGCCCTGATTATAGTAGGCTTGATTGCTAGGTTGGTATGGTCTGAAAAAATTACTCCTTCTTTGATTTATAAAACAGAGCTGTTCTATTGCTCCTTCAGTTGCAGGATATTGAATAGCAGCCTTACATGAGGGTAAGAGGCGACATTTATTAGTGGAGTGATCGTCAGTGCAGAGACCACATATTTCTATGTTATTTAATGTGCACTACCCCTTCTCATGTTTCTTTCTACAATGAAGACAGAATACTGCCAATGCTTGGTTAATTTCATCCTGCTTCTTCTTTATTTGGAGTGCATAAAGTTGCTTGGACAATGACTATAGGATGTCAGTTTTCATGTCATCAAGGAGGTTCCCTAGATCAGATTTTGCAAGGTTTGGTCCCGCAGATGATGATGATGATCCTATGGATAGATGTGTATCTCTTGTCCAATTTTTGCTTTTCTTAGACCTAGAATGGTTTTTGAAGATCTGTAGTATCTGGTCATAAGTTTTCTGGAATATGTCTCCATCTCCCAAGACGTTTAAGATCTCAAAATTCTCTTCTTTGATCCCTCTAAGAAGGACAAGTTTCAGCGATTCAGGGTCTAGGGTGCAATGGTTAGCTCGTTTGTAGCTGAGCTAAAAACTATGGGCATAGTGTTCTAAGGATTCACGGTCTCCCTGCTGCATCCTAAATATTTCATCCCTTGTATCCTTTGCTTTGCAGTAGTCCCTATATTTTCTAGGAATGCTTGTTTCATTTGGTCCTAACTGAAAATACTATTTCCTTCTAAACTCATGAATCACCTAAGTGATAAATCTTTCAGTGTGGAGGGAAAAAGTCTCAGCTTTTGTGCATCTGTAGTGTAATCAAAGGATATGCAAACTACCTCAAATTCAAACAAGAATGTGTCAGGATATTCTGAAGTCAATCCATGGAAGTTTTGCAAATTGATGGGGTTGATATTCTTCATCCTAGCATCTCCAAGAGGTATGCTAATGGGGAAGGTGAATAGCTCCCTAGGTTCCTCTTCTTCGTCTACCATAGTGGTGTTTGAGCTAGAACTAATAGAAAAGTTGTCTCTATTTGGATCGTATGTGGAGTCAGTTTTGTTTTCAGAGTTTAGACTGATAGTGGTCAGAACTGTTGTTATCGTTGTTGTTCATGGGACGCTTAGGCAGAAAGTGTCCAAACCTATCCCTTCGCCGACGAGGCATTCATTGGTAAAATCTTTATGTTTTTTTTTATATGTGATTTTTTTTTCTTTTTGTTCTACTTGGTGAAGATGTCTCCTCAAAGATTTAGCACCTCCCTGACAACAGTGCCAAAAAGTGGTGAGCTCTCAAAATGGATGCCTAATCAGGGCAGCTAGACTAGGAGCCTACTTTAATTATCAACCTGAGGAACGTACAAACTTCATAGGTGCGGGCACTATATGTTCTCTTACAGGATAGTCTTTGTCATGGTTGGGTGTTGGTATCAGTGTTTAAGGGTTTTCCTAAAAGAAATCAAATAAGCTGGGAAAGGATTTCCTAATCTATGGATGAAAAGTACCTATGCTAAGAAGTTCAAATGCTGAAAACAATAAATCTATATTAAGGAATTTAAATGCTGAAAACAGTAAATATGTTCCTAAGAATTGACTTGCTGAAAATAGTGAATTTATACTACGAAATTGAATGCTGAAAAATTAGCAGACCTATTCTAAAATAATGAAAGTTGGATCTTTAATCCAAGATGCAATCACTGTAAATCAAATGCATAAAACTAGAAGTCTTGTCTAACCTACTCAATTGCCAAAACCAAGTTCAGAATGCCATTATCTAATGCTATGAAGTAATCATAACTCTAATAAGTGAATATCATTAATTAACCATAGTATTGAAAGTAAGCAATTTTTATGAGCAACCATAATAATGGGAGAGTGCCTAAGCTTTAAGATCTGGATCATTGTTCAAAAGCGATGCGAGTACATAGGGAAATAGATGCTTGAAATATGCCTTGGAAGAATGCTGCTACAGGCCTACTGGAACAGTGTTACAGAACTACAGAATGCATTATAAACTATTATGGAATCAAACTAGTCGCATTACTACAGAAATCAAGTCGTACTGTTTAACTCCATTCAAATGCTTTCATATGTAATATAGATTTCAGTCAATGTAAAACACATAAAGAAAAATAACTGAACAGTAAGATCTCCTGACTTACGTGTTGGAGGGGCCCTCTCCAACCCATACTCAGGAGTGGAGAAAACTTATATACGCTAAATCGAAAGCAACCTCAAGTCTTTATTCAAAATAGCAACTTGATAGTTTTAACAAAAGTCTGTAACTCAAAGTATCTCGATAGTATGAAAAAAGTAAAACAATGTTTCTCAAAAATGGCAACAGGATCCTCTTGCTAGCCGAGAGGCCTGTATATATATGCTTCTAATTCTTAACCTAACTTATATGTCTAATTGTCGATTCTGTTTGAACCGGTGTTCTCTCTAGAAATCAGGAAAAAGGCACTGAGATTTGCATGATCTTTCAGTCCTCTGCTTGATCTGTGTGTTTGTCATTAAGTGTACCTGGACCTGCTCAATCATACTCGATTTTCACATAATAAATTTATCAAACATGCATTCAAACATACAAGAATAATCTTTAAAACAACTTCATTAAATAATCAAGGTAATTCATTTCTCCCACAAAACAAGTGTATTTCTTCACCCTTTCTTGTGCTTTTGTTGTGGGGAAAAGGTTATCAGATACCTGTATATTGGACTCATCACTATGTCGCGTCTTTCTTCAGAACTAGGACGACTGGACTTCCACAAGGAGAGGAATTGGGTCGGATATGACATCTGTCGATGAATTCTTGGATTTGTCTGCGAATTTCTTCATTTTCCAGAATGGATATTTTGTAAACAGATGTGTTAGGCAAAGAAGAACTAGGAACAAGTTCAAAGGAGTGTTTTACCTAACAATGTTGAGGTACTCCGTCTGGAGCTTGAAAGAGGTTCTAATACTCATCAAGAATATGATTGACTTGCTGCTTCTATCAAGAGCTGCATTGGTTGGTGACTCGACTCATTGTTGCAGCCTTCTTAGAATGTTGTGGCTTGATCATGATTAATGCGAACTTCTGAGCATGATTGATGAGCTTCTTTGTCTATTTTACAGATATCAGTGCAACCATCAGTGTAGGTTGACGCTCTGGTATACTGAACCATCGATTTCGGATTTTGACAATCACCTTCTGAGGCCATGATTGATAACTTCCATGTCTATCCCAGAGGTAAGGTTTCCCAAACAGGTCTTCAGCTACGGAGAGTGGTGCCATGTCATAGAGTACTTCATCTTCAAAAGGTTTTATGAAGTAGGCGATTTTGCATTGTCGAGTGATCCAAGGTTCTTTTACATCCTTCATCCAACTGATGTTGTAAGGCTGAGGATGTGGAGTGGTAACAAGACCCATTTTCTTCACAAGTTCTTCATAAATGATTTTTTTCTAGCTCCCGTTGTCCACAATCAGATGTAATGGGTTGCTCTGGACCCATATCCGTGTATGGAACAGGCGCTCTCATTTCTCCTCGTCGACGACGTCGAGGCTGTTGGCGCGTTCGAGGTAAAAAGGGTCGTTGCGTTTGGATCAGATTCTTCCACCGTCTTGTCAACGGCGTCGGAGGTCGACACTTTTGTCAAAAATGTCTTTTGAGCTTTCCATTCAGACATATCATCCCAAGATGAGTGGTGGTAATTGCATAATTTTCCAGTCGGCAGTTGTGTGCTATGTTCCCTCTTGTGAAAAGGCTTCTTTCCGTGGTCTGGCTTTGGTGGTGTCGGCTAAGAAGATTTCGACTTGTCGAAGTCGGCTGGTGCCTTCTTTTTGGGTGGTCGTCCTGATGTTGGCTTTATCGTGAAACGTGCTTTTCCTTTCTGCTTGGTTTCCAATTTGATGGTGTAATGGAAAGCATCCGCAAGCGTATTGAAAGTCAAAAATTCCATCTCCTGCTGGATGTACTGGGAAAATCCGCTAACGTATTTTAGAACAAGCAATTTCTCTTCTTCTTGGACTCCAAGTCTAGCCATGAGTTGGTAGAACTTATCGATTTAACTCTGTACTGATTGGTCTTTCCATTTCTTAGTTGTTGCCACTTCTTATACTGCTGCTCGAGGTATTTCGGAAGGTACAATTCCTTTCGGATGTGTTAGATGAATTATCCCATGTGTCCATGGGTTCTTCACTTTTCTCCATCTTTGTTGAGAGGTTCTCCCACTAGCAGTGCACAGAGGTTGACATATTTAAGGACGCAATGGCGACTTTTTCAACTTCAGAGAGTTTATTTACAGTGTAATAGGATTCCGATTGTTGCACCCAATTGTCGACGGATTCCGCATCAATCTTACCTTCAAGATTCGATATGTCCAAATTCATTTTCACTTTGAAGGGGCTGATTTTATAGGAGTGAGTTCTCGTTGAGGATCCTCCGGATGTCGAAGCGAATCGCAAGAGCATCTCGTTGAACGGGGCGAACATTTTAGTCCGTTGTCGAGCCAAAGCTTTCTCAATAAGTTGTGTTGTCTTGTCGGCTGCATGTCTATCGTCTATTTCTTCTGTCATTTCTAGAGATCGTGTCTACTTGGATTGCTAAGATTGTGAGCGAGTTTGAGCCGGCATAAGTCAGGTAACTTCGAGAGAAGTGTATATGTAGAACTTAAGCACGAACAAAAATGAGTCGCTCTTATACCAATGATCCGGGTCATGTCCAGGAAGCACGAGGGGGAAAATAGTTCAACTGAATGAGTCGTATCTTCTTTGGCGGAAGCTTAATAAACAAAATGAGCAAAAGCAGGATTACACAACACAGATAAACACAACATGCCCAAACAATATGCAGGAATGCGAACTATTCTTCTATTACTTGTAAACAGATCAAAACTTATGTATGTTACAATATTATACATGCTTATATTGAATTCTGAGACGCTTGGGTGCCTTCCCGTTATGTTCAGTTACAAGGAAGAAGTTAGAATGGTTTCAACAATTCAACCGTTACAGTCGACTGGAAGATAGAGAGACAGTTTGTCGAACTTCGACAGTCGTTGGTCGCATGTCGACACTGCATGTCAATGTCACAAACTGTGAGGTTTTTGAACATGTCGAAGGTGCGGAGTGTGTCGCAGTATGTCGAAGTCGAGACTCGTCAGAGTTGTGTTGAAATCGGAACCTGTCGAAGTCGAGACTCGTCAGAGTTGTGTTGAAATCGGAACCTGTCGAAGTTTTCAAAGTCATGTCGAGTCGAAACTTGTCTACATTGTATCGACATCGATGACTTGCCAAATATGATGCCAATCACACGTCCTTGCACTTCACATGATCTTGTTCTCCTTCACACTGCAAAACCTTTGGTTTTGATTCATTTTTATTAACAACATATGCCTCCTCGACCTTAATTTTTGCAATGCTCTTGGATTCAATGGACTTATCCTCCATATCAGCCTTCTCACACTTTGTTTTGTGTAAAATTTCACCACATTTGAAAGTTAATTATTTACCTTCAATTGGTTGCTTGAGCACTAAAAGCAATACTTTCTCTTTGGAGGGAAGGTCTTTCTCATTTTGAACACTGAGATCAACTTCTAGGTTGTTCACAGTTTCCATGGGATTGACGATGCTTTGGGTATTAGTAACTACTACAAGTTTATCATCCAAGGAATTTACGTTCTCCATATCTTCAATATATTGTCCTTTCTCTAGAGGAATGAGCCCATCAAAATGTGTGTGGGATCGCAGGCTATCTACAAGGTCTCAGCTCGAGTATGGCACATTCACCATGTCTCCTTCCTCATTTATGGGACTCTGGCTACCTTAATCGTCTTCCTCCTCATATTCAAAGAGAGACATATGAAAGTTTCTCATAAAGCTCTCCATGTTCTAAAGAATAATTACGTTGTGCAACAAAAAGACTTATGGCGGTTGGTTTCTCCCTTAGGAAACACTATCACAAAGCACAAGGACTACCTTTTTTTCTTCTGTGTGTTGACATGGGAGACTATCTCCTTTCATTCAATGGTGGTGGAAGAATTCAAGGATACGGTGGGCGGTTTTAACACTCAGTGGCTACCATCTATAGGCACATGAGCTCCCTTGTGTAGCTTTAGTAGCCCCTCTATTTTGTTTTCACGTCAGCAACAAGTTCTTAACACAAAAAAATGATCTACACTCTAATCAATAAATCTAAAAAAAAATTCACAAGCTCCTACAACAAATCGCAGGTCACATCCTCTTTCTTTGGTGACTTCGTGACTCTCGGTCTCACCCAACACCTAACTTCCTTTCACACTCCTAACTTGAACTCTGAAACCAAATTAAAAATGACATGACAATAAAGAGAAGCCACACACTCGCTTCACATTGAAGTTGAGACCACTCTCACTCACACCTTACATTCATACGAGAATTGCTTACATATATAGGATTAAAACCAAGCTCAACAAATTTATGAAAATGTGGATATGAGAACAAACCACAAACTAAGAGTGCTCCTCTTAAACTAGCACTTAAGCTATAAAGTCCAAAAGTGGTGCTAACATAAGGATAACTCAAGAGGGTTATCAGTGTCACCTAAATAACACCTCTTTTCACTTAAGAGCAGCTCTCCTCCGCTACAAGGGGGTTGTCTCTAGGGTTAGGATTGCTAAGACATAAACAAATAAGGCTCAGGGTGATATGTTGGACGAGGCCCAAGTAAGTGCAGTTTTGGTGGAGCAAATTCCAGATTAGTGCAGTTTTGTTGAAGCATAGCTCAAGCGCAGCAGTTTTGAGGCAGAAGTACGAATTCGACGAGGCCTAGCATGGGCCTATTTTGGGGAGAAGCGACTCCATGATTCCCGAGAATAGGGTATTGAGCGATGCAGAGATAGCAGATAGGGGCCTACTTGTTGGTTTGGTTTTGCAACCAAGCTTAGTGCTATGGGCACCTGCTAACTAGTAGCAGCAGTTTCAAATATTAAAGCAAAAACAATTGTAAATTTAAAACTAAAACTAAACTAAACTAACATGTGCATATCATAATAAAATTTTGAATTGAAAACAAGAACAAGAAATAGAATAAAGAATAACTTTGTATTAAAAAGAAGAGCAAGCAAGTGCTTGCAATGATAATACTTCCAAGTGATGAAGATTGTTGAGTAGCTCCAAACTCCAAAGGTCCCTTCTCCAAGGTAGCTACAATGGCCAAAAGATCATGGGAGATTTTGGCAGCATGAGGATAGGAAGATGGATGGATGTGAAGTGAGGAGCCCCTACCACCTTTTTATAGTTTTTGGTGGTGGGGAATACCATTATGGTTTTGAGGAAACCAATGGTATTGACCAACATGGTTTAGGTACCTTTTCCCTCCTTTTTCCTTTTTTGAATATTTTTAATATTTTTATTCCCTTTTTAATACTTTTGGGAATTTTGGACCCTTTTTTAGGGTTTTTTATGCTTTCTGAGGAAAAATACTCATTTTGAGTGGAAAAAGGGGTGTATTAAGGTCTTTTGGCGACCTTTTGTTGGCTTTAGAGGCTCAAATGGTGAAAAAGTAGAAAAATTGGTCATGTGAATAAGGAAATGAGCTAGTGAGCACTTTTTGGGTGTTAACAGATTGCCCCCTGATGTGTGAGGGCAGGAGCTCATCGTATGGCCGATAGACATCATAGTTCTTTTGTCTTTTTTCTGGGGTTTGGGGAGGAGAAGAGACCGGTTGGAGACTGGATCCATGGCCTTGGAAGCTGCAAAATAAACAATATTACATGTCCTCAATATGAATGAGTAATGATCTCTGATAATGGATGAGATAGGCATACCCATGCTCGTATCAAGACATATACATAATAATTAGTCCCAAGAAGGGGGATCTGAAAAATAAAAAATATACAGGTACATCATAATGGTCCAGAGGGGACATTATTTTGGGATGTACTCATGATCATAACATGACTGATCTCAATAACTGATACACTGGAATAACTGATGAACTACTGAAACTGAAGGTGTCCAACATCTGTAGGGACTCAATGACTGTGAGCCATCTCTGGGGAGTATATGTAACTGTATACTCGAGGGAGTATAAAAATGGGGTACATCTGAATACTGTCTCCATGCGCAACCCGGATATCTATAGAAAAAATGTAACTGGTTGTATCCATTGGTAGACTCTCAAATGTGGAAGAGTCGGGAGGTATCCGGGGTCTTCGACCAATAACTGAACGGACCAATACCCTGTGCGAGTCTCAACGATGCGATTAAGGTGTTGAAGTCGAGCATGTGAGAAACAACCATTTGGAGAGGCACTGAGGACTCTTCTCGAAAATGATTCGTAGGCACTCATCGTAAATGGTGATGAGTCCAAGACACAGGGACCTCTAGGTCTATCCTATTGAATAAATTTGGTTGTCGTCGACAGAGGGAAAACAGCAACTAACAAGGCAATGATGTTTCCTTGATAGGAGCGCGAGGTGTAGAACTGAAGTGTGGTAGTACTGATGGTGGGACTGACATACTTGTGGGGATGGGAAGTAACTAGGGTCATATAGTGGGTAGACTCAAACTTCCTTTGTTCAGAGCATGATGACATGGTTGACCTAGCAGCGTAGGGAACTGACTTGTAGGTGCAGGGATCATAGCTTTTAGGGACTGGAGGATATGTATTGACTGTGGGGGGTCAAGCTGATGGGTGTCGTCGAGGGATTCTTAGGGTGACATACTGCAGAATACTCTGAACGAAGGCGACGAAAATGGGGAAGCTGCTATATGAGTAGACGTTATCTGTTCTGGCGCCGAGAAGCACCATTGGGTCCTTCTTCATAGTTTTAATGAGCTCGAACAAGGGATAAAAGTGTGCTCTGAAATGGTACTATCTTGTGGATTTTGTGAGCCCGGGACTGTTCGTGCTCATTGGTGCTTTCAATTTTAAGGAGTCTGAAAACGATAAGAAGACTCTGCAGTGGTTGTGAGTACTGTTTTGTTGGTTTTTACGAGCCCAGGATGGTGATTGCTCGTGGTCGCTTTCATGTTTAGAGAGTCTGAAAGTGGTAAGTGGACTCCATTGGTGTTCTTTTTCGTAAGTTAGTCTCCAAGGCCCGAAAAAGCATAAAATGATGCAAATGGAGAACTCTTCTAGCCGATGTGACTAGAGTATTCCTTTTTCGTAATTAGTCTACAAGGTCCGGAAAAGGGGTAAACGTATACCAGGTAGATGCCCTTTCAAATATGTTTAGCGAGCATGAAAGGAAGCAAGGTTGCTCGGCGATCTTTTCATTGTTTTAGGAGTCAGAAAAGAGATTAACAGAAACTCCCTAAGTGCCTTTTTCGTAAAAGGGATTGCTCGACCCGAAAAAGGGATAAAATTATACCAAACAAAAAGGGATTGATGAGAGCGAGAAGAGGTCTCAAGCATCATCATGAGTGCAGAAAACTAAATCTGGTGACATAAAGATTGTCAAAAAAGGGCAATGGCCAATGTGGCACGCAAATCGAGGCGACGAGGGGTCATGGGAAAAATGCCCAAGAAATCTGGAGGAGAGAGCGAGAAATGATCTCAAGCATCATCACGAGCACGGAAAATGGAATCCGACGATATAAGGTTCATAAAAAAATGGACGACGACCGATGTGGCACGCATACCGAGGCGACGAGGGGGCATGGGAAAAATGCCCAAAAAATCTGGAGGTGAGAGCGAGAAATGATCTCAAGCATCATCACAAGCACAAAAAACTGAATCCGGCGATATAAGACATGTAAAAAATGGACGACGGTCGATGTGGCACGCAAACCGAGGCGATGAGGGCGCATAGAAAAAATGCCCAAAAAATTTGGGCATGAGAGCGAGAAATGATCTCAAGCATCATTACGAGCACGAAAAACTGAATCCGGTGATATAAGGTTCATAAAAAATGGATGACGACTGATGTGGCACGCAAACCGAGGCAACGAGTGTGGGTAAAGAATGGTAAAAAAATGGACCTGGTGAAAACAGGAAAATGGAAGAACTGTCATGAAGTTCAGTCATGGACGGTGGTGTCCATCTGGTTTACTATGGGTAAAATCGCTTGAGGTACAACCCGTTGCGTGGGTTGCGGAGGGGGTTGCCTTCTGAATCGGTCAGAATGTATGCCCCCTGTCCGAGGCAAGTGTGTATAATATATGAACCTTTCCACATGGACACAAATTTTTCTTTCCCGATTTGTCATGAGCCTGATCATAGGCGAGGACAAGGTCCCCTTTAGAAAACGTTCTTGGGTGGACATGTTTATCATAATTTAATTTGGATCGGTTCTTGATTGCTTCCATGGTTTGGAGGGTTGTGCGCCGATCTTCATCGGCTTGCTCCAGGAGTAGTAAGCGTTGCTCAATTGGGGCAATGTCCAGTAGGAGTTCAATGGCCATATGTAAGGTTGGAATCTGGCACTCAATGGGGAGGACGGATTCGACACCGTGAACTAAGTGGAAAGGGGTAAAACCCGTGGAGGTTTTAGTTGATGTGTGATATGCCCATAGTGCCGGGAAGAGCATTTGGTGCCAATTTGATTTGTGTTTGTCTACAGTGCGCTGTAGGATGGTTTTCAAAATTTTGTTGATTGCTTCGACTTGGCTGTTTCCTTGGGGGTAGTAAGCAGAGGAGAAATGGTGTTCAAATTTCAATAAGGTTGATAGTTCTCTCCAGACAGCGTCTTCGAAGTGAGAGCCGTGGTCTGAGATGAGTTGCTTTGGCACTCCAAAACGAATGATAACATGGTTGAGAAAAAATCGTGATGCGGTGTCGACCTTGCAATTGTAAGTTGGCATGGCTTCCGCCCACTTGGTGAAATAATCGACGACCACAATAATGTGTTTGTGACCGCCGACTAACGTGGGATTGCAATCGAGGAAGTCAATGGCCCATTTGCAGAATGGTCCGGCAGTGACGACTGGATGAAGGGGGGTGGGTGGGGTTCTTGCTTTGGGGGAAAAAAGTTAGTAGTTTTGACAGTGTTTAACTGCGGTGATGCAATCAGTAAATAATGACGGCCAAAAGTAACCTGCGCGAATGATCTTTTGGGCGGTGGCCATGCCAGAGAAATGGCTTCCATAGGCACCGTTGTGGCAATCATTAAGGACATGTTCTGCCTCACTATGGGACAAGCAACGTCGTAAGATGGTGTCAATGACGCGTCGATAAAGTACATCCCCTAACAAGAGGTATTGGGGAGCGTGGTGTTGTATACGATGGCATCCGTCACGATCGATGTGGAGTCGAAATTTTTGCGTGCGGAGGTAAATTAAGATGTCACCGTACCATGGGTCGTCAGACGAAATGATGAAGATGTGATCGTCAATCAGATCCATTTGGATAGCGGGTGATGACGAAGAGGATAGGAGGTTTGTGATGAGATGGGAAAGCGCAAGGGCTTTGGTGCTCTTGGGAGTTTTGAAAGTGAGGTCATATTCCTGGAGGATAATGACCCATTTAGCAACGCGACCTTGTAGGAGCAACCGGTTTAGGAGATAGACCATAGGGTTGGAGTCGGTGACAACTGTGGTATGACTGAGCAGAATGTAGTGTCGCAATTTTTGGACGGCAAAGACTACAGCTAGGGCTAATATTTCTTCGTATGGGTAACGTAGGGGTGGGCCAAACAAGGTCTGGCTGACGTAATAAATGACATGCTCTTGGTGAGAGGCATCTTCTTGGACCAATACTTCGGACACGGCATGTTCGGATGCCGAGATGTAAAGGATGAAGTCCTGGGAGAAATCTGGAGGGGAGATCAAGGGGGCTTGTGTGGGAGCTTTCTTGAGGGCGTCGAATGCCGTGTCTTCTTGCTCATCCCAAACAAAGGGTATGTGGGTACAAAGTAGGCGTAAGAATCCATGAACTTTGGTGGCGTAATCAGGAACGAAGCGATGAAGGAAAGTGGACCGCCCCTCCAGACTCTAGAGTAGCCGAAGCGTGCGCAGAGAGGGAAGGTCTAAGATGGCTTTGAATTTCAAGGGATCAATAGTAATTCCATTCTGGGAAACAATGAAACCCAACAATCGGCCTGCCGAAACGCAAAAGACACACTTGTGTGGGTTCAAGCGGATTTTATACTTGCGACAACGCAGGAAAACTTGCCAGAGGTCGTTAAGGTGGTCTGATCGTTTCCAAGAATGAGCTGTAAGGTCATCAAGATAGACCAACAGGATATGGACCAAGTCGTGAAAACAATAGGTCATGGCCCACTGGAAGCTGGCACCAACATTTTTGAGGCCGAAAGGCATGACACGATAGGCAAAGGTGCCCCATGGGGTGGTAAAGGCAGTCTTGTACTGATCCTCCTTACAGATCTGAATCTGGTTGTATCCAGAAAAACCGTCCATGAAAGATAGGACTTCATCTCCTGCACACGCATCAATGAGTTGGTCAATGAATGGCGTGGGGAAATTTTCTTTGGGACAAGCACGGTTTAAATCACAGAAGTCATTGCATACTCTAAGGGTGCCTTGTTTTTTGTTAGTGGGAATGGGGTTTGAAACCCAGGTGGTATAAGCAATAGGATAAATGAATCCTGCTTTGCGAATTTCTCAACCTCGGCTTTAACAGCGGGGAGCCTGGAAGGATGAATGGGTTGTTGTTTCTGACGAACGGGGGGGACATCAAGACATGTGTCAATGTGGTGCTCTATAATGGCGGGTTCAAGACCAAGCATTTCGGTATAGGACCAGGCAAAGACATCACATAATTCTTGGAAAAGTTTTTTGTATGCCTGAGTTTCCGCTTGAGTGCAAGATGCGCCCAGCGAGATGAGCTCAGGTTTCCCAGGTGTGGTGAAAATATCGATTTGTATAATGGGGGAAATGTTTGACATGTTCCCTTCTTCGAAGGCATCCGGTGGTGGGATGGGGTCCTTGAACCAATCGACCTTAGTGGGTATGAAATCTTTCGATTCAACCGATAGTTGATTAGATGCAGTGGATGTGGATGCTTCTGGGAGGAAGTATGAGCGATGATGCATATCGTCCCAAGGGTAGTCGTGTGCAGTGAGTGTTTCCAAAATTTGCTCATCAGTATGGAAGTAGTCAGACCATAAATCAAGGGGTTCTGGTTTGAAATTGGTTGAAATCATATAGATGGTATTGATTTCTTCTGAAGCAGATGATTTCGGGGGGTAGATCTCCTCAATTGTAGGGGGTGCCGTCTCAAGGTCCAAATTATTCATCTTGTAGAGAGCTGCTCTGTAATCTGGGATATCAGGACACTGATGTGAGTAGTGTCCGTAAATACCGCATATCGCACAAGGGTGGTTGGTACGCAGTGATTTATCACGAGGCTTGGGGTTTGAGTCGATTTTGACAACCAGGATGTTGGGGTCGTCGTCAAGCATTTGCATGTGTTCCTGTAGTGCAGGTAACTGTGGGCATTGATGAGTTGGATGGCCTAACTCATCACATAACGAGCATTTAGGAGGAGCATGGAACATGGGGGGAGGTTTAACTGCTTTGGGTGGGGGTACCGCAGTGTATGGTTGTGGGCCTCTGCCCCCAGTGGGCCTGATGAGAGGAGGGGGATTCGCAAATGACGAAGGGGTAGTGATGCCGGGAGGTGGTTGAGTAGAAGTGACAATGGGTTGCACCGGTTGCAGGATGACATTTGGTGTCGGCAGGGGAACAGGAAGCGAAATATACCACACGGGTAATCCCAATGTTAACCCGGGGAGACTAAGGGTAGCTATAACTGGGGCGCTTACTACGCCTGAGGGAGGAAATAGAAAGGGGATTGTGTGGATGGGTGTAACACCAATGTGACTAGGGACCAATGGTGGTTTAGGTAACGAGGATGATTGATTATTAGGTGTTTGTGTATTGTGTGAAAGAGTACAGAGGTCAGCGACGTGGGTCTCCGGTGACAGTGGTGGAATAGATTGGAATGTAGAATTCATCGGCGCGTTGGAGTATAGTCCAGGTCCCACGGAGGAAACAAACAAGGTAGTTGCACCACAAACAGGTTGTTCAACCATAGGGAGAACATTTTCAGGTGCAGCGGGGGCCTTAGGATCGTAATAGGTGAGCTGGTCGACCTTGACCACGCGTCCGTCATGAGGGAACATCATGGTACGAAAAACAAAAGAGGCAACAGCCCGCATGGCATACATATAGCTGCGGCCAAGTAAGAGGTTATAGTCAAGTTGGGCATTAATGACCTCTATGTCAATCAGCACGGTTTTACCAGCCAGTTGGACGGGGACATTAGCTAAGAGACCTTGGGGTTGAGCCGAATGACCGTTGTAGGCTCACAACGCAGTGGTGGACTACTGGAGAGTAGGAGATCCCAACTTCTGCCAAACGAATGTGGACAGAACACATGTAGAGGCCCCTTCATCGATAATGCACCGATGGATGACAAGATTCCGAATGGAAACGGAAACTTGGAATGCTAAAGTGGAAGGCAAGCGTGGTTCGGACTGGCCTGAATCGAATGCCATTAGTTGTGAATCATTGGGGTCAATAGCGCCAATGGCAAAGAGCAAAGTCTTGCGCTGTGAAGGACAGTTTTTTAAGACTTCTAAAGCAGACATGGCTGCAGGAGACTAAGCTAAGTCATCTACAATGTTGTAATTCAACGCAGCACGAGCATTGGGATTATTGTTGATGCGACGAAGTGGGAAGCGAGGTGCTTTAGAAGCGCCATCGAGTGGAGCCGGAGGTATACGTAACGTCTGATCTGTGGGATGAATGTTAGTGTTATTTTCAGTGGGAGGGGCTTCAGGGGTGGAGCCATATTGGTTCCGGTGGGTTTGGAGGTTGGCATCTACGGATGACATCATCAACAAGTGGTGGGTATCTGAATCGAACATGGGTTGATTAGGAGCAGCATAAGTGATTTGTTGTGGTGGCACGTTGCCCTAAAGGGGAGCTAATGGCTGAGTGTTCACTACGCTTTGGGTTGGAAAGGGGTTTTGTAGTACCAAAGGTTGATGTTGAGGTGGTGGAGAGTTGGGTGGCGCCTGAGGGGCCGCTTGCCCTTGATGATGGGCATCGTCAGTCCAAAGTTTCCAAGCTCGCTCCAAATGTGGGAAAGCATGTGTGTAATCGCCATAGACCCTGCAAATAGAACAAGGATGGTTTGTTCTAAGGTTATTGTTTTTGGGCTTCCTGGGATGATGATCCGGATTCTGGTTGGGAGGAGCAGCATTGTTGTTATTTGGGGGATTGGGTGGTGGACCTCAATTTTGTTGTTGGTTGTTGCCGTGGTTACGTCCTCTTCCACGGTTTTGTTGTCTAGCCTGATTGCGCTGGTTGTTTTGATGTTGGGGCTGATTGTGTTATGTGTACACTTTCCCTTGAGCAGCGAGAGGATTTTGGTTTACCGCAGGTGCGGGAGCAGGTTGCGGTGGATAATAAGCTGGTGGGGCTGGAGGTGGTCCAGTTACCTGCTGGGGTTGTTGGTAACCCTGAGCTATTGGATGTGTTGGGTTAGCTGTTGCAGCTTGTTGTGGGTAATACATTGGTTGAGGTGTGGTTGGGGGGGCATATGCGGGTGGTGCATTACCAAAGCACTGAGGTGGACATGAGGGTCCGTGGGTATGGTGGTGATGTGCCATGGGAGCATATGAACTGGTTGCTCCAGATTGAGATGTAGCCCGCGAAAGGTCGGGGTCATGGCTAGGATGTGCAATGGAAAAGGGTTGGGGACGCGAGGCAATACGGCCAATGATGCCATCTGCGGCATGGGATGCCCCCGACGCCTCGTGTTGGGATAAATCGTCCCAAGGGGCGTGCGGTATAATGGTATATAGATAACCCGACTGGGCGTAAATGAGGTCAAATTGTTGGGCTTTGAGGATGGCCTCTTCTTCAGACTGGGGTCGTTCGGATGCCACATCCTTGGCAATGAGAGGGAGGAGGGATTTTAGAAACCAATCTAAGAAGATACAGTCGTCTAGCTTGATTTTGTAGAGGCTTCAGCGTCGATGCCACTCATGAATGTGGTCAGTGATGTGGGTGGTCGTGTTCTATCTGCAAGACAGTAGGATCTCGACTCCCACATCATAGCGGACAGGTAACTGAAAGAACTGCAGGAAGATCGAGTCAAGGGAGGTAAAGGTGGCATGGGTCCCATGGGGCTGCTCAATATACCACTTAGCTGCAGAGCCAGTGAAGGTGCGCTGTAACAGACGGAGGCGGACAAAGTCATCCACTATGGAGTTGGAGGAACACCATAGATGGAAGGACATAATATGGTTCTGGGGTCCTCACCTGCCTTGCCCTCAAACTTAGGGATGTCGGAGGGGAGTTTGGTGGGCATGTGAGGCCACACAGTGTCATGTCTGATAGGATCGTTGGTTAGCCTGGCTAAGTCTGGTAAGTTCAGACTTTCCATGTAAGGTAAACTAGCATATGGAAGTGGCGTAATGACTGGGACATGACTATTCATGGTGGTATGATGAAGTGGTCCAGTATCCCCTAAGGGTATGCTAGGTATTGAAGGTATGTGTCCTCCAATTGTTGTGGTTTGGTATGGTCCAGCATTTCCAAGTGCAACATGGGTTACACCGGGGTTAGGATATACTCAATGATTATTCAAGCTAATAATCGTCCAATGGAAAATAACTCCATTTGATAATAATATATAATTGATGATGATAAAGATAATCAATAATTACAATGAGGCTCGCTTTTATAGGCTTGAGCATGTATAGTGAAGGGTTACACCCTTTCACTTTAATAACTAATAACTTTAACTAACATACATATAATATTCATAGCATTGCCACTCTCTTAGAAAGGCTTTGTCCTCAAAGCCTTATAATTTTGTTGCATTGTTCTTTGCGATGCCATGGCTGATGAAACATGTCGATACGAACTGCTAAGTGTAGAACATAACTTCCGATACATCGACGGATCAATCCATCCCAAATTGATTTGTTGTGGACTGATGGGATTTCCTACTGATATGTCGTCAGGAGATTTGATCACATTAGTACCATTATTTTTCGACATTTCCCACTTTTTCAAATATCGGCTTTTATGGTTGGGGTGTCGATAAGGAACTTTCACAATGTCATTTTCGTTTACGAATGTCGCCTTTAGATCATTGATCTGAGTTGGAAGTTGTATTTTCATCTCTTGAGGATTTAAGTTTTTGTTCTGTATCTTTTCCAACTTGTTTTCTAACTGCCTATTATCATTTTGAAACTCCTTAATCAATTCGACTTGCAATTTTCTGTCATCTTCAGATGTCTTAAGTTGTTCCTTAAGATCTTCATTATGAATTCTGATACAACTATTTTCTTCCTGTTTGACTAGAAGTTTCCCTTCAATGTCGTCCATAGATTGTTCTATCTTTAGGCTATTTTTTAACTTCTTAATTTTTGTGACTAGTATCTTGTTATGATTTCTTATTCTAAAAATTTCTTCAGCATTGTTAGATAATGCTTTATTACTCTTCGCGATCTCTGACTTATGTGTCTTTTTAGACTCGTCATTTTTTTGTTGAAGAACTTTTATCTGTTGTCGACACTGGCCGACCTCTGATTCTTGACTTTCTAATTTATGTCGTAACTGCATTAGTTCTTCATCTTTGTCGCTAACGATTTTGTTCAAGCGTATTATTTCTGCTTCGTAATTATTTATTTCCTTCTTTATATCTTGATTTTTCAATCTCTAATTGAAATCACTTTCATCTTTTAATTCCTTGATTTGCGCACATAATTTTTCTATGTGATTTTTCTGGTTGGACATTATTTGTTCATTGAACCGTTCTTGTATCTTATGTAGT
This sequence comes from Larix kaempferi, assembly GCA_027924585.1. Taxonomy (NCBI): domain Eukaryota; kingdom Viridiplantae; phylum Streptophyta; class Pinopsida; order Pinales; family Pinaceae; genus Larix; species Larix kaempferi. Next base: position 14,516,982 of record BSBM01000196.1, read on the forward strand.
TCAATCTTTATTTCTGATTGTCTATTAATGTCTCGTAATTCTTCATTGCCTTTTTGATAGCGTTTTAACTTGGCTTCTAATTTTTCTCGCAAATCGGCTGCCATGGTTTCTGATTTCTTTGACGGTGGGATGATCTTCTTTGATTCTTCAGTGATAGATCGTCTTGACTTCGACAATAGATAGTCTCAAATTCTTTTGATTCCTTTGACTTTGACTTTGATTTTTTTGTTTTTTTGTTTTTTTGAGGAAATGCTGATCTTCTTTATTAGGTTAAATAAATTTCTTTTGATTCCTTTGACTTTTTTTTCTTTCTTTCTTCCTCTTTGCCTTTTTTTTTTTTTTGCTTTTTTTTTCTATCAAAAATATTGATAATAAGTATTATTAAAAATTAATAATAATATTATACAATATTATATAGTTTTTTTTTTTTTTTGAAATTTTTTGGAAATGTAATAACAATTATTATTGTATTTTTTTTTTCCAAAATATTAGCCTTTTTATTTTAAATAATTGTAATAATAATATGTATTGTTACATAAACAACAATAATAATATTATTTTGCTTTGAAATTGGGATTATTAGGAATATAATAATAGATAATATTATTATTATATATTTTGTTTTTGTAGGGCACGTGGAGCGGGATGGCGGCTTGGAGGAGCAACCGAAGTGGGGAGGGAGGCGCAGAGAGAGGAGGGGATGGACATGGAGTGGGAAGGGAGCCGTAGAAAGGGCGACCGGGGAGACGAATGGATTAGCAGCGAGTGCAAGCAGCACAGGGGTGGGGTTGCGATGGAGATGGCGGATGGGGAGGGTGCGATGGAAGGTAGGAGTTGTGGTGGAGTGCAGAGAGGGAGGCGCAGGTGGGGTGAGGGCGCAGAAGGGCGGAGAGGGATGGATGGGAGCGGAAATGCGTGGGGGTGGTGTGGGGAAACAGGTGGAAGTGTTGCGCGGGAGGGAGGTGATGGAGCGCGGTGGTGGAGGGCGCGGAGATGGAGATGGTCGCAGGGAGTAGCGGCGAGGGGGGGGAGGAAGTACGAGGGTGGCAGCTGTTGGAGTGTGGAGCTACGGAGGTAAGGGTGGGCTGCGGCCTTGAAGAGCTAAAGGGGATGGAGAGAGGAGCGTGCAGCTGACGGGGGCGGTGCTATGCGGTGGAGGAACCAGTCGATCAGGCTTGAGCAGCATGAGCTTGCTGGGCGTAGGAGTATGGAGAAGGGAGTTGAGGAAAATGGATGCCGCAGTGGGTGAACGTGGAGAGGAGAGCAGAATGGGCGTGGAGCGGTCCTATGTAGAGATGGGAGTGGCTGGAGGAGTGGTGCAGGTTAGAACGAGGCAGCGTGGAGAGCGTGAATGGATGGATATGGAGGTCAAAAAAAAAATCCGATTCAGAGAAACTTTGACACTTATGGCTAAAAGCCTGATTTGGAGAAGCTCCAAGATGTATGGCTGAAAGCCAAAATCAGCAGGGTCGAGAATGGTTGGCTCTGATACCAATGCTATATCCATGTCCGGATATACTCAATGATTATTCAAGCGAATAATCCTCCAATGGAAAATAACTCCATTTGATAATAATATATAATTGATGATGATAAAGATAATTAATAATTACAATGAGGCTCGCTTTTATAGGCTTGAGCGTGTATAGTGAAGGGTTACACCCTTTCACTTTAATAACTAATAACTTTAACTAACATACATATAACATTCATAGCAGTATTGAAGGTATCTCCAATTGCTGTGGTTTGGTATGGTCTAGCATTTCCAAGTGCAACATGGGTTACACCGGGGTTAGGAATAGTAGTAGGGATTGCTGGGATCTGGGTTGTGGTAATGAGAGGGGGTGTGACCCCTATGTTTGGCATACCCATAATAGGAGGTGGTCCTTTTTTCGGTATTCCTAAAAGAGGAGTGTCCCCCATATTAGGCATACCTAGGGGGGTGGTTGTTGCCATGGGTGGCACCGCAGTAGAAGGGTTTGTGGATGTATCTCCTATGGTACTGGTAAAAAGTGGGTCGAATTGTGTTCCAGCCATGAGGTTGGTTGGTAATAACTCTGTAGGGTTTTCAGATTCAGCTTCAGAATCAGATGTGAAGTGAGGCGTGTCAGAATCGGATGACTGTATGTTTGACCGATGATGTGTCGAGTCAAGGGATAATGCTTGACGTCGGTGACGTGGAGAGCCAAGTAGACTGAACTCTGGGGGTTCACCCTGAAGACGACGAGATCGTCTAAAATTCTCAATGGTGAGAAATATGTATTTTTGTGTAAAAAAAATTTTAGTGTAAGGTGGTAATGTATAAAAAACTCGAAACCCTAATGCAACCAAGGGTGCAAGAAGGGGAGTGAAAATGAAGGCTCTCATGCCAAAAAATAAACCTGAAAAAGCACTTATTATAGCAATTGTGCTATAATAAGTGGAGGGGTGCAACAAAAATGGTCAGAATACCAACAGTCAAACAACTTCTAGAAAAAAGAGGTGCTACTAGACCAAAGGTGGATTGTATCATGCAAACACCTAACTAAAAGTATTGTGAATCAACAAACGATATTCTTTGCAAGGTGATGAAATCCAAGTTAGACAATATTGAGTGTTGAATCAACGGCTAGATATCCCCCTACCGGGAGGGACACCGGGTAGTCAATCCTAAAGAATGGAAACTAGGATACTCCGTTCATGACACGTCCAGAAAAGGTAAATCTGCCGTTTGGTCCTTTTACTGCAATACCCTCATACAGGGATATCCCGAGCACTGCAAATGGTAGCCTTCGGTTACTGAATGGATTTCGGTATTCCACTCAGGCTTCCGGAACCATCCTCGCGACTTCAACCCTCCTAGGGGAGAGGCCTTCCAATAAACTGGTTGTGACCGTGCCAAAAAATACTAGGATATTTTGGTTCCCTAATGGACAACAGCTATGTCTCAAATGTAATAACTGAGGGGTGTTATTGAAACACCTATCCCATCAATTCTACCTAGCTACAAAGTTCTTTTAAGTGCTCCCCAAATGGGGTTAAAAGTTGGTTGAAGTTAGGGTAAATTTTAAGGCTCAGTTTAAATTATGTGTTTGAGTGGGTGCACATGTGGTATTTTAAACTGAAATTGAAAATGTAAATGCTTTGCAGAAAATATTCAAAAAACAAAGGATCTTTTGAAATAGGAAAGCAAATAATATGACTTCTTCAAGAAATAAATGGATTTCTTTTAAAATTTGCTATGGGCAAAATATCAAGGAAGTAAACAGTAAAAATTTTTATCTAGATAAAATGCAAATAAATCCTTCTTTCAATTTCTAAAAATTTTTAAAAAGACTTTTTTAAAGGAGCATTCTAAATAGTAAAATATTTCTATGGATGTAAAAAATGCAGCAATTTTAATACTGTAAAATGTGCTATGTGGGCAGAAAATACACTAAAAAATTAATTTTTTAAACGGATTGGCCGAATGGAAAAAACTTGCATCGCGGATTTTGGCAGAACAGCCGCGATGGACCGTGCGGGTTTCTGTCACACAGTCGCGATGGGCAGCGCGGGTTTCAGCCACGAAGTCGCGATGTGTAGCGCAGAATTTCGGCACACAGTCGCGATGTGCAGTGCGGAAAATGGCTGCGATGTGCAATGAGCAAATTGGCCGCGAAGCCGCAGTGAGCCGCGCAGAAAAGAGCTGCGCAGTCGCGATGAGCCACGTGACTGTTGGGAAAAAATCCACGAGGCAAAAGCCGTACGCCGACGCCTAAAAATGAACCCGAAAATTGAAAATTTTGGGTTGTTAATGGCAATAGAATGGGCCAAGATCTAGAACAACAATGGATCTGCTGTCTAGGGTGGCAGATCTATGAATTAAATTGACTACTACTAACAAAAACTAAGATCTAAAGCAAAATTTGAGATCTAAGAGTTCTAAGCCAGCGGAGTCGCCAAAAACTGTTGGCTTGGTTTTGCAACCAAGCTTAGTGCTATGGGCACCTGCTAACTAGTAGCAGCAGTTTTAAATATTAAAGCAAAAATAGTTGTAAATCTAAAACTAAAACTAAACTAAACTAACATGTGCATATCATAATAAACTTTTGAATTGAAAACAAGAACAAGAAATAGAATAAAGAATAACTTTGTATTAAAAAGAAGGGCAAGCAAGTGCTTGCAATGATAATACCTCCAAGTGATGAAGATCGTTGAGTAGCTCCAAGGGTGAGCAGCTCCAAACTCCAAAGGTCCCTTCTCCAAGGCAGCTACAATGGCCAAAAGCGCATGGGAGATTTTGGCAGCATGAGGATAGGAAGATGGATGGATGTGAAGTGAGGAGCCCCTACCACCTTTTTATAGTTTTTGGTGGTGGGGAATACCATTATGGTTTTGAGGAAACCAATGGTATTGACCAACATGGTTTAGGTACCTTTTCCCTCCTTTTTCTTTTTTTGAATATTTTTAATATTTTTATTCCCTTTTTAATACTTTTGGGAATTTTGGACCCTTTTTTAGGGGTTTTTATGCTTTTGGAGGAAAAATACTCATTTTGAGTGGAAAAAGGGGTGTATTAAGGTCTTTTGGTGACCTTTTGTTGGCTTTAGAGGCTCAAATGGTGAAAAAGTGGACAAATGGGTCATGTGAATAAGGAAATGAGCTAGTGAGCACTTTTTGGGTGTTAACACTACTTCCTTAGTAAAGGAAAAGGTACAAAGGACGACCAGTGTAGTTGGAGCAGTTATGAGAGAAGCAGCGGCCTGGAAGCTACAGAAACAATGTTGATGAGGCGAATAGTGCAAAGGATGCACCAGGGTACAGTTAGCGTCGTGCATTCAGAACAAGTTTCTTTCATAAGAGCGTCAGAGACAAGGAATCAGCTCAAAGAATGACCAAGGACAGGAAAAGTAGCTGATAAGTTATGGTGAAGTATGGTTAGTGAGGTGACCGTGCCATTTTGGGGGTTTAAGGTTATTATGGGGTTTTGGCCCATAACTATCATAAAGATGTGACCTTCGGGAAGAATCGATAAAAGGGGAAATTTTGTATAGGGAAGGTTTGGTCATAGTTGGTCGTTTTTGTTATTGATGTTTTGTAAGTTAGATCTAGGCCAAGACAAGAGAGAAAGAGGCTATGCAACTGTGTGTGCAGATACCCATTGTAGAGAGAAGAGTCTGCAGCTATGTGCGCAGGATGGAACTGTTGAACCTTCCCATTATTATAAACAACATTTCCTGTGAATGTATCTCCCATCTGGGGAGTGGACCACATAAATAATTTTGTTGTGTGATTGAATCTGTGAGATTGTTTCATGTTTATGTATGTTCATGCTTTTATATGTATTTTCACGTGTATGCTGATGAGAATAATATGTTAAGTGTTGCACACATATAACTGAATATGCAAGTAACTCTAAATATGATGAATGCGTAGTTGCATAGGTAACACCAATTCAGCATAGCCTGTAGTGTGTGCAACTACTCAGAAGTGCAGTCCCAGAGTCGTGTTGTTGTAGTGCAGTGTGGGTAATTCTCGCTATTGCGCAGTTCCAAAGTGCATTGTGGTATTAGAAGTGGATGCAAAGTAGGTGTGACTTCACTTAGTGGGACGATTCCATAGTTGTGCATCATCGGGTTACAAAAACATGCTTCTGTAGACACCCCAAACTTCGCCTCTAGTGATACCTCAGTTTGTTCGCAGGTTGTTGCCGAAAGGGCCAGTGAAAAGGGGTTTTTTGTTGGGTCTTTGAACTCATTTGAACTACGCAGAACCCAGGTCAATATAAGAACAAGTTAGTAATCCCAACAAATGGTTTTGTTTCCATGCTTGAACTGGTGATGTGCTCTGATAATTAGAATTCTAAGAGGACAGAGATACAGAACTGGGTGATCAAGGAAGAAAAGGATTTTGCGAAGGAAGAAAAGGATTTTGCGAAGAAAGAAAACATACATCCGCGCTAATATACAGAAGAGTGGTTACAGAAATACCTATTTGCTGACATACACGAAGTCTTCTTTGCATGTTTCGATAACGAGTTACATGAGTGGATATAAAGGCTTGCAAAACAAAAACAAAAAATTCAGGATGGAGAACCTACAAAGTGGAATCCAGAGCTTATTCAGAGGCTTAAAGACGTTGATAGCCCAATTTCAAGAGAATCAGACTTTTGGTTGGATAACGTACTAGAAGGATATGTTACAAAACAATTTGTGGACACTCTGAAGTCTTACATCACAGCAGAAGGAAATTTCTTCAAAGGATTCATAGGCAAGTACCCAAAAAATATCAGTTTATATATTAAAATGTTGTTAGAAGAAAAATGTGTTTTGAGAATGCAGTCAGAATCCTAGGGTGTGAGTCTGTAATATTCAATAACACAGATAGTGACACTGAGGAAAATATTTATACTTTGTGAAGTGGGAAAATATATAAGCCTAGCACTAGAAAGAGGTATCGTGAAGCCAAAAATTGTACACTCCCAGAAACTGAGTTAGGAAGTGATAGAAACTTATAGCAGGGTAAATCTGAGAGTGAAACATAGCTTAGACAGATTGGCTATCATCCTATCACTCCGCAGAAACCTCCAGCTAACGAAAGGAATACTACTAGTTCGCATAACACTAGTAGCAGTAAAACTGCAGGAGTCAATACTCAGAATCAACCAAGTTGTAGCATACCTAATCCATCTCAGAACATTAGACATCCTAGAATAAGGATGACAGACGACATTAATCTGCCTATTTTTAAAGGAACCGGTCTAGAAGACCCAGAGAAACATCGGTTTGTCTTTGAATTCGTCTGGAATGTTAAGCAAGTACAGGATGATGACATAAAACAAGCACAGTTAGTTACTACATTCAAAGATAGAGCCTTAACATGGTTCATGAAATATTCTGTGGGACAGAATAGAATATTAGTATAGATAAGAACTGCGTTGATAAGAGATTTTAAGAAACCTAAGTCAAAATCTCAATGTATTACGGAGCTAAAATAAATCAAACAAAATCCTAATGGGACTGTATGGGAATTTAATCAGAAATTTAAAGCACTTAGTAGACCAAGTAAGTTTCAACATAGCACCACAACAACATCAAAAATGGTTCATCGCTGCATTGTTGCCCCATATCAGACTACCACTTATGCAATAGAAGGTTGCTTCGCAAAGAGGCATTAGAGATTGCAATGAAGCTAGAGGCTTCGCCCATAGGAGAAACTAGCACAGGGATGTTACAGATACAGACCCAGCTAGAAAACTTGACATTACAGTTGCAAGATATGAAAAAGGGTAAAGAAACACGAGAAGAGTTTTGGTGTACTAAATGTAAATGAGAAGGACATTCTAAGGAACACTGCCCTATATTCATAGATTACATCGCTAGTGGAGCACCAAACCCATTGAACCAGCAGCAAGGCCCATGGTTTGATATTTTACGATGTAGAGGACATCACCCAGAAGACTGTTACATACTTCAAAAATATGTGCAAAAACCAAAGAATCTGTACTGTACATTTTGTAATTCAGTTTGCCATGATGATAACAAATGTAGAGCATATGATCTCATGATAGAAATGAAACATGATGTCTACAAAGTTCAAGAAGAAACGGAAAATAACAATGAAAATGCACAGTATGATCAAGGCACATATAGAGGACGTGATGGATTCAGAGGAAGAGGACGAAACACTAGCCAAGGACGATGTAGAGGTCAGATTGTATGTTATAATTGTACTCAACCTGTACATCTAGCCAGAGATTGTCAGAACCCTTGTACTACCTGTAAGTATTGTAAGTCATTTGACCATGTCATTGAAGCATGCCCTATTTTACAAGGGAAAATGCAAGAGAGAAGACTAGAAGTGCAAAATTAGAGCATACAGATGATTGCAGTTGAAGAACGAAATAAAGATCATAACATCCATGTTGTGACATGAAGCAGAGCTACGATAGGTAGAGATCAGAAAGCTAAAGCTTCGACTTTTGAAGGGGCTTGGATAAGAAAAGAGACTAGAAAAATGTCTTCCTTCAACGTTAAAAAAGAAAAAGAAGCCTTCATGGAAACCAGAAAAGTGTTACAGAGTTTGGAACCTATGACCCCAAGAATTCAGTTGTGAAGTGAACCAGCACCTGTGATGGATATGCCAATTTCATATGATGGATAACGTACTGCAACAGAATCCATAAGTCCTATTGCGCATTTCCTGTAGAGCTGCATGAAGTTTTTAAAGCATGGAAATGCCTTAGCATAATTACAAATCCTATTCAATCATTACGAGCAGCGTAATGCCATGAACGAAGCACATAGCGCAATTCACCATATCAAGAGTCATAGAAGGACCGAAAGAGATGAGATTAAATGCGTAGGTCAGGGACTTTGAAATGGACCAGGTCATTCTTGACTTAGGCTTAGAGGTGAATGTTTTGACAATTCAGAGTCAAAACAGACATGGGAACAGATGGGAAAGTGGAATTTACCATGGTCACCAATACAATTGAGACTAGCCAATCAACAAAAGGTTCTACCTTTTGGGATATTATCGAATGTCCTTGTTGACATTGATGGCGTGCAAAGTAAAGCAAACTTTGAGGTTATTGAAATCATAGATGATAGAAATCCATATCATGCACTATTGAGGATATATTGGGAAATCAATAACCTCGCGATTATCAACTTGAAGAAGAAGCATATGATATTCGAAGGACCAGATATCAGGGTCATCACACCCTTGGATCCTTTACAGGGACCTAGATATATTGAACCAATAAGAGAAGAATGCAGAGCTCAAGATCTGGATCACATCTACAAGATGAGAATGAATCAAGCATACTACATCAATCCTATTGACGATGGGACATTGAGCTGGAGATGTGACAACTCTTGCATATCAGAGTCAAACACAGGATTGGAGAATTGGAAGAGCCTAATGCAAGAAGTATCAACAAGCTGATGTGAGAAGCTCACTAAGTAACTACGTTGGATTGAAACAGAGGTAAGCACGATCCCTACTTATGATGGCTTAAGTAATGTCCACACATTTCTTCACGAATATCTTGTGTTTGTCTCATATGAACATACGTTAGCAGCATTATATACAACACTGTGGGCTACACCTGCTAGATGGTGGGTTGCGCATAAGCAGAATATGAACACATGGTAAGAATGTAAGCACATGATGGAGATCATATTTACAGAACAAATTGAGATTGTGCAAGTAAAATATAATGGACAAACTAATCCTAGAGATCACATAGAGCTTTGTTTGAAAGCATGGATACATAGACTGCAAATAGAGTGGGTTCATCTGTTTGTGCACACATTGGGGCAAATTCCAAAGAATTTGTACACAGAGACAAAACTTCATAGAGGAATGATAGAATGGTCCACTCTTACAAGGAATTTCCAAGTGACTTTTAGTTTTGAGGATGATTGTCCAAGTATTCATGAGGCTTTGTAGATAATCAAACAGAAGGTATTTAATAATGCACTGTTACCTGTGTATGAACAACCTGATTGGGAAATACAGTTAGAACATGCCTTGGAATGTTACAATGTCGCATTGGATGGAGACGAAGATGAAGATACATGCGATGTAAACATACCTAAGTCTGAAGGAAAGCGCAAAGTACAAGGACCTGATTTGGAGATTCCATATCTGAGTAATCCTATAAAAATCTGAAAATTCAAAATTAGTACGAGTGAAGAACCGAAGTTCGCTTATATTGGGGATTATTGGGATGAATAAACAGTGGAACAGCTAGAAGACCTACTACGCGAATATCAAGACCTATTTCCTACCAAGTTGTCTAAAATGAAAATCATTTTAGGTGACTTGGGAGTTATGAAAATACCTCTCAAGCCATATGCGAAGCCTATCAAGAAAAGACCCTACAGACTGAATCCCAGAGACAAAGAAAGAGTAAAGGTAGAGCTTTATAAGATGCTTGATGCAGGAATTATTGAGCCAGTAGAAGAATCAAAATCGATAAGTCCCATGGTTATCCAGGATAAGAAAGCTAAAGGTGAGATCAGGATCTGTGTAGATCTTAGGAATTTAAATGGCACCTTGTTGCATGACCCATTTCCTACTCCATTCACATACGAAGTGCTAGATAATGTTGGAGGAAACGAAGCATACTCCTTCACTGATGGATTTTCTGGATATCGCCATATAAGAATTGCTACAAAATACAGACACAAGACCACCTTTGCTACTGAATGGGGATCATTTCAGCAAACAGTTATGCCCTTTGGTTTGAAAAATGCACCTGCCATTTTTTCTAGAGTAGTTGTTGCTGCACTTAAATATTTTATCCACAAATGATTAGAAGTGTATTTTGACCATTGGACAGTATTTGGTTTACTGAAGAACCATTATGCGAACTTAAGAATGATGTTAGCAAATTGTAGACAACATCAGATCTCCCTGAACCTAGAGAAGAGTATTTTCTATGTTCATTATGGTACACTATTGGGACACACTGTATGTAGACATGGACTGATGGCTGATCCCGTGAAGATCGCAGTCATAGTGAACCTACCAGCACCTAATTCAGTAAAACAGTTGCGTACTACATTGGGACACACAGGATACTATAGAAAGTTCATCAAAGGTTATGCACAGATCACTACGCCTATGGAGAAATTACTGAAGAAAGAAGCGAAGTACACTTGGACTGAAGACTGTCAGAAAGGATTGGATACATTGAAAGAAAAAATGGTTGCTACGTCGATTCTAGTTTTCCCAGACTTCAGTAAACCATTCCATGTACATGTATATGCTTCATCCATAGCATTGGGCATTGTGCTAGCTAAACCAGGTGCGGGATGCATCGACCATCCCATCGCATTTTCAAGCAGCAAGCTATCTTCAGCAGAAAATAAATATACTACGATAGAAAGAGAAGGCTTAGATATGGTGTATGCATTGCATAAGTTCAGACACTATTTGCTAGGTTCACATTTTTGTATGTTTACTGACGATTCATTTTTTAAGTACCTGGTCAATAAAATAGTGTTAGGGGGAATAATATGCAGATGGCTATTACTCTTTCAGGAGTATGATTTTGAAATCATTTTTAAGCCAGGAATATTGAATTTAGGACCTGACCACCTCTCTAGAATTGAGTCAGGCGAATAACCTAGTAACTTGGAAGACAATCTACCAGATGCGTAGTTGTTTTCTATTCATATAGAAAATGACTACTACAAGGATATAATTGAATTCCTTACTACAGGACTAGCACCTACATATTTTACTATGAAGCAGAAGAAACAGCTGGTTGTAAAAGAAGTTGATTTCACTATAATTGCAGGACAATTATACAAGCTAGGACCAGATGAAGTATTGCAAATATGTGTACTAGAACATAAGAAACCGTCGATACTTGTTGAAGCACATTCAGGGGTATCTGGGGGCCACTACCCAGGAAGAGCTACTGCGCAGAAAATTTTAAGAGCAAGACTATGGTGTCCTACATTACACAAGGATTCAAAGGAATATTGTCGAAGTTGTGATGTCTTTCAAAGGACAGGGAAGCCATTTCGTAGAGATGAGATGCCGTTGATGCCACATCTGATCTTGCAAGCATTTGATAAGTGGGTTATTGATTTTGTGGGACCTATTAACCCACCAGGAAAGCAAACTGGTTTGAGATATATTATCACAACTACATATTATCTAACCAGATGGGCAGAAGCAAACCCAGTGAAGGAATGTAGCGTATTTACTTCCGTGCAATTCGTCTTTGAGAACATCTTGACAAGGTTTAGATATCGGAGAATCCTAATGAACAATCATGGAACTCATTTCTTGAACATGACCATTGAATCTCTGACCGAAGAATTTAAAATCTACCATCAGAAGAGCACACCATATCATCCACAAGCTAATGGCACTGTTGAAGCTTTTAACAAAGTGCTGGAAAATGCACTGACCAGGGTATGCAATACGAATAGGGATGATTGGGATCTGCAAATACTAGTGGTGTTATGGGAATATAGGACAACTTGCATGAAGTTAACAAGTTACACACCTTTCAGATTAGCATATGGAGAGGAAGTTGTTATGCCAATGGAATACATAGTCCCAAGCTTGTCCCAAGCTTGAGGATTGCAGCATTCACAGACATGGTTGATGATGAGGCAATGGGAGAAAGGACACTACACTTAGTTGGGCTGGAAGAAGATCTCTTCATCGCAGGATTTCACCAACAAGTGCAGAAAGACAGAGAAAAAGCATGGCATGATAGGCATGTTAAGTACAAATTCTTCTAGGTAGGAGACCTTGTCCTTGTTAGGATATTTAGACACTTAGGAGTTAGTTAAGATCAACTTGTGTAATATATCCATTAGGGATAGTGTGTTTCTTTAGTATGCATTAGTATGCATTTGTAAATACTTAATCCGACGATCACGATATGTTCCCAACATAGAGTGATCCGACGGCTCAACTTCTCTTAGATCAAACCTAACCTTGATCCGTGGCTTAGCACCCGATTGGTCCATGATCTCTATTTAAAGAGCATGGAGGTTCATTGTTTAGTTGATCGATTATGAGAAGCTCATTTGTAACCTTCTTTCTTTGCATAATAAATTGTCCCGTAGAAGATATTTGGCAAAGGCCGTGGAGTGTTTCCCTCAAAAGGGTTTAAACCACGTCAAAACATCAGTGTGTTTATTTGTGATCTGTTTGTGTGAAGTGGTTGCTCTTGGTGTTCGGTCCTTCGGTAGTACCCTGTGCACCCAAACATTCCTCCTATATGACAGTAAGTTCATAAAATTTCCTGGAAAATTTAAAATGCATTGGATAGGACCATATGTTGTTAAACATGATACTAATGGTGGCGCAGTTCAGCTAGCTACCTTACTAGGAGAAAACCTACCAGGACTCATTAATGGAAGTAGATTAAATACATGCAGGGATATTCCTACTCCTCTAGGCATCAGTTGATCAATAAGGAGAAAATTTTGAAGTGTCAAGTACAATCGAAATTGGACCCTAAAAATTGAGCAGAGTCTGTACACAGTTTTGACAAAAAGCGCAGTTCCATGAAACATAAGCATATGCTGCAAAGTACATGTCGCGAGCTAAGATGCGAAGTACAAGAAGGAAGAGAAGATGCGAAGCTCAGCATGGAAAGGATGAAATATGCAGTTATCTGCGCGGATTTTGTCTAAGCCGAGAGCGTAGTCCAAGGAAAACTAGTCATTACAGCTTTTGGGTCAAAAAGTAGCCATTATAAAGTGTTTTCGCAACTGGATGCCATCGCATTTAAGGAAAAATTAGCCATTACAGACGCATTCAATGAAGGAAAGGACCAAGATACTTGGGGGATTTGGCCAACGGAAATGGCATTTAATGCCTAGTTAGCCATCTTTGGGTGCGTCTCAGGCCAATTGTGCCTATAAATAGAACTAAGCGCATACTTACCAGATTTACCACAATGTTTTATTTTTACTGCCTGTAAATTCTGATTTTTTACTGGAAAGAGTACATCGAGTGATGTGCAAGTGAATGTTTGAGAAGTCAACCTTTGACGATATTTTGAGAGACTTCGACCAATTGGGGTTTGAGGGATTCCTGAAAATGCCCGTAAATAAGGTCATTCCAGAAAGAGGTACTTCATCACGAAGCTCACCACGCCACACAGTAGAAATGAAACAAAAGGATAAACAACCGGCTAAAGAACCAAAGAAGCAGAAGGCAGGGGGGATGACAAGGAAACCACCACAGGAACCACCTCGCGACAGGCCGATCTATCTCATTCCTGAGTAAATTTCTCCACGAAGATCTAATGCACCACCCATTCAGATCGTGAAGAATTCCCAGTACAAGATTCCATTGCCGCCAATCTCAAACCATGTGCGCATCCGGGATAATCTGCTCGACAGGATCCCAGATTGCAAGTTTTCATATCATGATTTGCTAGAGGGGAAGGACCCTTAGGTGCCTAAGTATCCCCAATTTCATCTCGACCAGTACATGTGTCGACGGGTTGATGAGCACACGAAGACACCATCTCTTCATGTACAGGAATGGATTACATAGCTAGTGCAATCCAGGTAACTCAATCTTCTGCACATCCTGCATTTTGATCAAAGTGTTGAGCTCATTGTAGTGGTGCGCTCTTTATTGTCGTGCATGCACCAAGGATACTTGTTGATAGACCGTAAGGTTGACATAAAAATTGACCGCATATACCGGATTACGCATCTCAGCAAGCGAGGCGCTGATCCCACAACGGAGTTCGTGGGAAAAAACAAGGATAAAGAACTTGCGAAGTGAATGAAGGAAGAGTTTGAACTGCAAAAGGGAAGCCATGGGTATATCACAACTGGGATCAAGGACCAAGCTATGCTCTTCATAGTCTAGCTGTTGGCAGAATATTTTTTAAGGAAGTGTAGACTAACAGAGGTGTCGACTGCTGCAGTTATGTTGGAGAAAACTCACTATGGCTTGGGAGACCACAACAGACAGATGACTACCAGAAATCAACTCAATTCTCGGAACTATGCTATTATAAACGACAATGCTAAGATAATGGAGAATGTAACCAACCTCAATCCAAACGTTTGATGTAGATCCCCGTTGGAGCTTTCCAATCCGTGCACTTGAATCTGCAAATTAGTCTTGACAGCCAATATACAACAAGTACATAATATATATAAACAACATCATAAATAGTAATGATGCATGATATAACAAGTAAATGCAACCCAATGTAAGATAAACAACATTTACAACATTAATGGATGAGAATATGAGTATTTCTATTAATAAACAAGAAGAAGTACAATGTGATACGACCTCTTGCCGGCAACCAATCTGAACCAAGATCTGGATCAATCCACTTGTGCCTCCACCACTTCAATCCTCCATGAATGGAAAACTCAAACTAGATAGGAGTTTAGAAGGTGAACATAAAGGGTTCACAACTACAAGGATTAATGAGTGTAGACTCAAGATAGGGAAAAAATCCAATAGAGTTCTCTTGCTCTTCTTTCTCCTCCCGTCCATAAGCCATATGTTATCAATATATAGTCCTCTCAAAGGTAGGTGAAAGGACACATCGAGACATTACTTGGCCAGATGGAGGGTCAAAGGTCACCCAATAACTACTTTTTGGGAGTAAAAAGTAATTAACTAGTGATTCTTACCATTTTACATGCTACCTGCGGGCTATAGTGATGCAAATCGCAGGTACGCTTGCTATAGTGATGCAACAAGCAGGTAAGAGGAAAAATGAGGAAATAGTATGTCTGAAGGATATAAAGTGTATCTGAGTCAATGAAATGGATCCTACAGGCCAAAGAATGTTGATGCTCACAAGGTGGAAGATTACATTGTAACAGATGCCCCCTATTGTGTGAGGTCAGAGACTAATGATACGATGGGTGAAATACATTATAAAACTCGGAAGTGGAGTGATGGAAACACAAGTTGAAAGAGCAGCTCACTCGTCATAGTACAATAGTATCTCTGAATACATGTCGGTATAGTACAACAATCTGATACAATGGCCATGAATAGGCAGTACATAATGAATATATGTCATAAGTGATCATATCCATGATCCCTCTACAGTAAGATATGGTCTCCTGCTGAAAAGGAAACAACTGTTGCAACCTGGAGGTACAAACTGCTGATATTTGAGAGGTGATATCTCAGATGTAAAGTCAAATTCCTAGGTAGCATACTGAATGCCGCCATCACCTAGGGTCTTCTACACAATTCTTCGACGATGCAAGTCCCATCAAGTGAATAAAGGATTTGGGGTCGAACCTGATGAGACATCGTCTGATTACCGGTTAATGATGTATACCGTTAACAGACGCGAGATGACCCACCAATAATGAAAATGGGCATCAAGGCACGGAGCACAATCATCGGCGTGTGAATAAATGAGTTGAAGTCGAACACTAGGATGAATCCATCGATCATAGGACATTGATGTATTCCCAAAACTGTCGATGGCAAGAGAACCTGCCACTAATGACTACAAGCCTCAAGGTACTCAACCAAACTCTAAGCCTCAAGTCCCAAAATAAATGGGTTGAAGTCAATGGAACGAGACTCGCTGGAAAGAGGGCATTAATGCATCCCCCATCAACCAGCATGAGGTACCAGTTATGTTGAAAGATTTGGAAGATCTCGGGTGAAACAGACTGACTCAATAAGGATGGCCGACATGCAATAGTTAATATATCTGAGGAGTGGCCAACACTAGTTTCAGGACTTCCTTTGAACAAGAGCATGAGAAGATGGATAGACGTACGTAGCATAGACTTGACATAAACAGTGCAATGCAGGAGGCATTACAAAGGGCTCCATAATGACTGGAAGCTTAACCAATCGGTGGAGAAACTGAGAAACAAGTACAGCTCCTAAGGTCCAACTATAGTCCCGACTCATAATGTATGGAGTGGAATGAATGCTCTGTTCAAAGGCAACACAACAACTTCCAACAAGAAGTAGTAACCATAATCCCGTCCGGCTTTTTGGAATATTTGATTTTTTTGGTCTTTTTCATATTTGGGGAAATCTTGAAAAAGAATAAAATTGCGTATAGTACAACAAGTGAGGGAACGAGTCTCAAATAGCAAGCAAACTAGTCCCAAGCAATGGAACGTACATATGATCAATGCAAGGAAGTGCATGCAGGATGTAGACACTCGGGGGAATGTTCCCTCAGGGTAAAGGGTCATCAAGCTGCGAAAGATAAATTAAGGCTCTGCTTGGCTTAGAAGGTAAAGTGCTCAGGTACATGGCTAATAAGTGAGTAAGCGGGAGCTGACACAAGGCTCAAGCGGCAAGCAGGATAATTCAATGCAATCACAACTCGACATAAAAGGGAAGTATTTTTCGCCAAGTTAGTCTCTTCACCCGAAAAAGTGTAAAACAATGAAAGAAGAACTCTTCTAGTCACGTATGACTAGAGTATACCTTTTTCGTAATTAATCCACAAAGGTCTGGAAAAGGGGTAACTTATACCTAAGTGAATGTCGCTTCAAATACTTTAACGAGTCTAAAATGACAAGTATACTCGGCAATCTTGTTTGATTTGAAAAAGTCTAACAAGGGCTTAAAAAATACTTTATAAAAATATTTTTCGTAAAGGTTTAACGAGCCCAAAAAAGTAAACTTGTGACCTCCTTACTGTTTTTAACAAGCTCAAAGGAGAGATGGAAGAATGCTCGTAATGAGAGCAGACGAGTGTCATGGACATGCGATACTAGTTCCAAGCGCATGGGACAAATCTGTGCATAATGCAAAGAACATGAGCAAGATAAGGACACTCAGGGGGTGTCCGCGAATTCAGATAGTAATAGGTTCAAATGCATCATAACAATGGGGAGGCCTAAACCTATATGCAAGGTTCCGAATATTCCTGCCATGGCCGAAGAAAATGTTGAAAAGGACCAGTAAACAAGTATAATTCTATCTAAGAATCTTGTCTCCAAGAAACATAAGTACCAAGATCATCTCTAAAACATACGTAAAGAAAAATCTGATATAGGTCACTATGGTAGAAAAATTTTCAACTTCACTATTATCACCCTTAGACATAATGCAGGGAGAGCCAACCACTGAAGGTGCCATAGTACCAACACCCAAGGGACCAAAATGATCAACTTTGGAATGAAGAGAAAAGATGAAGGATGTGGAGGAATCTATAGTGGCAAATTCATCATCACGAGAGTTGGAAATTCTAGAAGTAGAATCGAACTCATCAGGATCACCGATTTGTGGATCTATAGGAGAGTCTACATACTCATCACTAGGGAGATTAGACTTTAATGTAAAACCGGGGCTAGACAAAACTATGCCTGGATCAAAATCCAAATGCATGGCAGGTTGTACTTGAGGCTCATCTCGTTCAATAAGATCAAGGGTAGGAAGGAAATAAAATTGATGATGAGAATCCTCCCAAGGCTTGTCATTACCATTCATGGCCTCGATAAAAATTTCATTTGAAGGTAAAATACCATTGAGGCAATCATGTGAACAAGATGGGTCGACTGCACACATGGGCAGCATAACGGGATCTTCTTCGACTGTCTAGGAAGAGGAGAGATCTGGTTCTGCAGTGCCTTGTTGAATATGCTCGTAAGCAAGCTCAGCTACAGACAAGGGCACAGACATCCCGACGTGCATAATGTCTCCAGACGTAGGACTCGTGGACGGTAAAGTCCATGGATCAGTACAATAGGAAGTCCAAAATGGTATATTATGAAAAGGAGGAGACGCATTGTTGGAAATGGTTCCTAAAAAGTTCACAGGTGCAGAAAGAGTGTAAGTTCCCATCAATTAAGGGTACATACCAACACTTATGTTCCCAGTTGTCGGCTAAGAATCAGTAACTTGAGGGGATATGGATCCCATGGATGTTGTGGAAGGAGTATTAACAAAATCCAGCTGATCGATGGTCACAATATTTCCTTCATGGGGAAAGCAGATAACTCTGAATACAGTGGAAGCGACAGCCTTCATAGCATACATCCAATTCTGACCCAATTAAAGGTTGTAGTCAATGGGAGCATCAACCACCTCGACTTCAATAGGCACAGAATTACCTCCCAAGCAGACAACAAGGGAAGGGATAATTCCATGCGGCTTAAAACACCGACTGTCGAATGCAGTGAGAATGGTTCTAGACGCGAGTAGAGGAGGAGAGCCAAGATATTTCCAACAATTTAACAACATTACTGACGCGGAAGCACCTTTGTCAACCATAACACGTTTGAAAAAACTCTGAAGGCACACCTCCTGGATTTGAAAAGCCACATGGTAAGGTAAGCGAGGTTGTACATCAGTAGTATCGAACTTGATAACACTAGGATTTCCCCCATCCTGAACTCCTAACGCACTCAAAAGCGAATGCTTTTGAGAAGGACAGGCCTGCAAAACTTCAAGAGCTGACATGGCACACGGATTTTGGCCCAAATATTCTACAATGGAGTATTTCTGGGCGGCTCAAGCATTGGGATTATGCATAGAGCACTTGAGAACACCTTTCGGTATCTGTGACATATTAGAGGGCTTCTCAATATGCAAGGAATTGTCACAAGGAGGGGGAGGCTCACTCCCCATATTAGGTTGTGGTGCACCATAATCGCATTAATGAGTAGCAACACAAACCTCCGAATGAACCATGTTCACACATCCATAACCACTAGTATTGGAAGAAGCCGTTTCCATTTCATTAGGTCCATAACTAGTGGTGGGAGCATGCAAATCCATGTTTTGATGATGAGGAAGGGGATCCTTCAACATAGCTGGGCTCTGTTCCAAATGCTTCGATGCTTCTTCAATTCGAGGACATAAGTGAGTAAGATGATCTTCCTCACAGAGCTTGCAAGGGAATTTCACCTTACGCCTAGGTTTACGATCCTCGCTAGCATTTTTGCCTTCCCAAGGAGGGTTGACATTCTCTTTATGAGGGGTATTACGATTGCTATTATTGTTACTTCCATTGTTTCCACCCCTATGGTTGTTTCTCCCCTTTTTTTACCACCAGGTTGTTGGTTACCCGATGGCTTCGTTGATTGCACATTGTGTACATCAGACGACGGAGTGGAAGTGGATAAGGCGTGAACCTGTCCGAGAGTAGACTAGTTTAGCGACAAATTTTGCATTTGATTAGCTACCAAGTCTATAGGGCAAGCGCTTGTGGATCCCACGATGCCATCAACATGTGGTCCAGGAACTGACATGGGCTCATGTCGTGTTCTCGGTGCGTCAGGAATAATGTCATATAAAATGCCAGACTGAGAGTATAGTAGGTCTAACTGTTGGACTTTCAAGATAGCTTGTTCCTCGGTCACAATGCCAGACATCGAAACATCCTTAGCAATGTATGGGAGTAGAGACTTAAGGAACCATTCCAATAGAAAATCTAGAGGAATGTTGGCTTTCACTAATCTCTTCCATCAGCGCCACTCTTGAACGTGGTTAGAAATATGTGTGGCCTTATTCTGACGAAAAGTAGACAACAGTTCAGTACCAGTATCAAAACGAATTGGCAATTGGAAATGGTCCAATAAAAATAAAGCAATCTTGTTGAATCCCCTATAGGTGTTCCCAGGAAACTCCACATACCACTTCGCAGCTGCCCTCGTGAGGGTGCATTGAAATAGTCGTAATCTAACGAAATCATGATTCAATGAGTTGGAGGAGCACCAAAGTTGAAACATTGTGACATGATTTCCCGGATCCTCACCACCTTTCCCCTCAAACTTAGGAATGTCTGAGGGGAGCTTGGTAGGGACCGGGGGCCAACTAGGGTCATGACACACCATATCATTCATGAGCTTGAAAAGATCCGAAAGATTCAAATTTGCAAGGAACGGGAGTTGTGGCTAGAAAGCTTGATTATAAGCTCCCATAAAATGTTGGTTGAACGGAATCGTATTATAAGGTGGACCAAAAGCTTGACCATGAGCATTAAACGGCTGATAATGAGGACCTGACAGACCATAAGCTTGACCATGGCCATAAGTTTGATAACCTCCTCCAACCTGACCCATATGAGAGTAAGCAGGTATATGAGTGTTTTGGGTACCATATTGGGGTGGGTTGAACTGGTGGCCAGCACCGACTGTGTTGTAGTAAGGGTTGCCACCATAAGTAGGGGGCATATACGTACTATTCGTAGCGGGAACCGAGTTATAATGACCATAATGGTGAGGTATGTTCCCACCCCCAGCATTAGGGTTAGCGTGAGCAGTCGTGTGGTTACCCAAAGCATGAGAAATATTCCCACCCCAACGTTGGTGTTACTAGTAGCAGGAATGGTGGCGTTATAATCATGAGGATAAGATACATTCCCACCTCCTACATTAGCATTACTAGTAGCGGTGGTGGATGCAAAAGTGTGTGGTACTTGTCCACCTCCATAGTTAGGAGACCATTAACATTTGCGAAGGTGGTCCTGGGTTGACGGGTAGCGATATGTGTGTTAGGTGGTGGATGGTGAGTCGTGTTTCAAACAGTGTTCCTATTGGGTTGGGAAGTCCTAGGAGGTGGTCTTCTTCCAACATTAGCATTGTTAGGAGGATTATGACCAATCCTCATATTATGTGCGTGAGTGGACAACGTGGTTCCCCCGGCGAAGTTATTTCCCCCAGTGGGTGCAGTGTTGCTAACACCATGACTAGTGCCAACATGACTACCAAAAGCAGTGGGAGGATCAACTGTGTTGAAACCGGGCATACTATATGAGAACTAGTTAACGTTGGTCGCAGGATCTTCGTCTTCATCTTCAGGTAAGGTAAGCATCCCATAAAGATAATTATCCGAATTCGAAGGATCGAATGGATCGTTCTCAAGTGGATTCGACCAACTAGAACCAGGTTGAGTCTCAGGTGGATCAACCCCCCAGGCCTCACGAGGTGTGGGGGTGTCTGAAGTATGTTCGACTCCACCCAATGGAATCGTGGGGATGTTCTCGATGTTGAAATGTGAAACTGTCATAATTCCGGCTATGTATGTCTCATAAGAATTCAAAGACTCAGAGGGAGTCCGCTGGTGTCCCCGAGTAGCACAGCATGAAAACTCGATCGATTTCAAACCAACTAACCGATGGGAATGGCGGAGAGTAGGACTCCGTTCCATGATATCTCCAAAGAGAATATCAAATCACAACGTCTCCTACGGCCAACTATCGATCAAAAAATAGTAAATCAAAAGCACACACCTAAACAAAGTACAGCCAAGAGCAGACAAACAGAGTGGCTAAATGAGCTCCCAACACTAGAGCCGGTATGTCTCTCTTAGGAGAGGCTTGAGACTCCCAAACTATAGCCGGAGGTAATAGAATCAGTTATATAGACACCTAGGCTTCATTGCGTGCATAGGGTCAAGTCCACTGTACAAACACAACTGTGTTGTCCAATCCCTATCTGACTCAAGACACAAACAGCATAACCACTACAAGTACCCTATGCGATACCTAGGTAAGACAACTATGGTCACCGTAATATAACCAATGCTCAGGGGGACAGTCGCAGGTGGGATCCATCGTATGGGCAGGGTAGCTAATCCCGAAGCACAAGAGGACGAACCTCCGGTACCCACAAATACGAACAAACTCTAGAAATATCTCCCACGTTCAGCCGGTATCAGAGGGATATCCCTTCAACCAGCCTCCCGTGACCTTGTGCTTAACTCCGGTTTGAGTAGAGCTTCCTGAGAACACTGATATATACCATGGATTCCTCCACTCCCTGGTCAGACACCTAATGTTTCGTCTAGTAGTATTGGATTGTTAACTCACAATGATCTATTCCAAGACACTAAACCTATGCTAGTTGGTGTACCCTATAAATAAAATCGGTCTAATCAATTTTAATATTAAGCGTTAATTTTAGTGGCTGTGATTACTCAATGGATATGGTCATGAAACTAGTGATGTGTATGACTCAATAGTATGCAAAATCGTCCAATCCTAGACTCATCTATCCAATAAAACAATGTCACTAACATGCAAAATCAACCCAACAATTTCGAAATAAAAATGCAATCCTTTTATATTTTCGATGCACAATCAGAACCTAAATGAAATCAGCAAGCACTTAATGTAGGATGCAGTCAATGAAAGTAAAAAAAAAATTGTATTTTCTCTTATAAACAAAAGGAAAATGCAAAACTATATGTATTTTTTTTGTATTTTTCAATATAAAGAAATGAAAAATGCAAGCAAAATCCTACTATTTAGTCACCAAAGTGCTGAGAAGATCACTAAGACAACCCAACAGATTCCAAACAGTAAGACTCAGCCAAAGGAATGAGCTCAAAAGGAAAAAACCAACAAGG
This sequence comes from Larix kaempferi, assembly GCA_027924585.1. NCBI lineage: Eukaryota > Viridiplantae > Streptophyta > Pinopsida > Pinales > Pinaceae > Larix > Larix kaempferi. Next base: position 14,539,758 of record BSBM01000196.1, read on the forward strand.
CTAAATCCAAAGATGGGTAAAAAACCAGCAAGGCTCAACCAAGAGAAACAAAGAGTTCTGGTCACAACCAAGGCATGAAACAATCAAGAAATAGGCCAACAAAGACTCAGGATCATCCAAAGCCAACCCAGCAACAACCAATGGTCATAAACCAACAAAAGCTGGAGTTGTATGCTATTGTCGAAGGAATACCTGTGGGTACCCGCGAGAAGCAATGTAAACAGAGGCGGGTATACGCGAGCAAAGCTAAGCTAGCTCGCGGGTGAGGAAAGGAAAATGGGTAAACAAAGAGTCCAATGGCTCAGAAAAAACAAGTTTTCTATAGTGTATCTTAATGGCCAATCAGTGACACAGAGCTTCGACAAACAACAACTCTAATTATGGATTAATTCTCAAAACAAATTCCCAAACATGGATGTTTTCCCTAGCGGAGTCGCCATTTTAGTGTTGGAGAAAACTCACTATGGCTTGGGAGACCACAACAAACAGATGACTACCATAAATCAACTCAATTCTCAGAACTATGCTATTATAAAAGACAATGCTAAGATAATGGAGAATGTAACCAACCTCGATCCAAACGTTTGATGTAGATCCCCGTTGGAGCTTTCCAATCCGTGCACTTGAATCTGCAAATTAGTCTTGACAACCAATATACAACAATTACATAATATATATAAACGACATTAACATCATCAATAGCAATGGCCCATGATATAACAAGTAAATGCAACCCAATGTAAGATAAACAACATTTACAACATTAATGGACGAGAAAATGAGTATTTCGATTAATAAACAAGAAGAAGTACAATGTGATACGACCTCTTGCCGACAACCAATCTGAACCAAGATATGGATCAATCCACTTGTGCCTCCACCACTTCAATCCTCCATGAATGGAAAAATAAAACTAGATAGGAGTTTGGAAGGTGAACATAAAGGGTTCACAACTACAAGGATCAATGAGTATAGACTCAAGATAGGGCAAAAATCCACTAGAGTTATCTTGGTCTTCTTTCTCCTCCCGTCCATAAGCCATATGTGCTCAATATAAAGTCCTCTCAAAGGTAGGTGAAAGGACACATCGAGACATTACTTGGGCAGATGGAGGGTCAAAGGTCACCCAATAACCGCATTTTGGGAGTAAAAAGTAATTAACTAGTGATTTTTACCATTTTACATGCTACTCGCGGGCTATAGTGATGAAACTCATGGGTACGCTTGCTATAGTGATGCAACAAGTGAGTAAGAGAAAAAATGAGGAAATAGTATGTCTGAAGGATATAAAGTGGATCTGAGTCAGTGAAATGGATCCTACAGGCAAAAGAATGCTGATGCTCACAAGGTGGAAGATTATGTTGTAACAGTAGTCTCCTTAGCTGCGAAGGCTAAGGATGGCACTCTGTACAAGTGGTCCAGATATTTGTTGAACAAGTTCTTGGATGATGTCTGCAAGACTCAGGAAAGTGGAATCCATCTCCACTATAGTTGGTTTCTAGTGTTGATCGCATTTGTGGGATCGAGAGAGCCACTTTACTAGTAGAACGTCCCAGTTATTATAATATATTTCCAAGGGAATAGGTTTGCAAACATGTGGGAAAACGCGAGGCCAGAAAGACAATGAGTAAATAATGAACAGATGTTTACCTACTATGGGTAGTTGTGCAATGTGATTTAGCGCACTCCACGCATTACAAAGGAGATGACATCTGCGCATATCTGCGGGGTAACATTTAGAGCCGACCTCCACTTTATTACATTTAGCCAAGAGCTAAGAAGAAGAACCCACCATGGTTCGAGGGGTTGTATCAGTTAGATGCAGCGAAGATGGAGTTGATTATGGAAGACTGGCTACCGGAGTGGAAGTTTGACTAGCGAGTAACGATCAAGACCAAATCAGAGGAAAGCGAAGCTGGAGATCCACAGAATGGAGAAGAAACGACCAGCACGCAAGATAAATAGACAGGCCAGGAAGGAGCTCAACAAGACACTACTGAAGGGAAGTTAGGAGAGAAGAGGAAGGACCCTGAAAGCACAGTGCCGGAAAAAGGGAAAATGAAGAAGCACAAATCGACTAAACCATTAGGTGAAGCATAGTTACACGTCAATGACTATGAAAGCATCGCAGTGTGAGTCAGCAAGCACTTGGAAGAGGCACTCGCTCTAAAGGAAAGTAAAAGTGAAGAAATCCAAGTGAACCTAATTCAGAACCCCATAGAGCTGAAGAGCATGGTCGCAAATATTAAACAAGTTCAGCAGGACTTGGTGCGCGAGTCGGATTCTAAAGGCAAGTCATGCGAGTTAAGCCAAAGGAAGAGAAAGACGCCTTCCTTGATGATGCGACCTCACTTAGTCATGATTGAACCAATGATGAACTAGTTGAAGGTGCGAAGCGATTGGTGCACCTGTATATTAATGTCGGCATGCTATCCTTAGAAGAGTTACACAATATGCACCTACAAGTTGTGGAAGAGATAAGAGATAGAGACATTGTCTCTCATAACCAGCATCTACAACTAGAAGACAGCTACAAGGAGTTGAAGGGTGAATCTATGGAGAAGAGCAAAGAGATACTCAGTGTTTAAGAGAAACATCGCAGACTCAAAGAAACAGTCGCAGCAATCTGCGGGAAGACAAAGAAACCAGAAGTGAAGAATTGAGGATGTCAACAAAAGCATCTCAACAGAAGTGGCGAGATGTCAGAACTTGCTCGACGAAGCCACTAAAGTATGGGATACGCTACAAGAATATCCCAATTTGTAGAAGATACAAGATGAGATGTAGCAGTGACAACAAGAGCTTGACTCTGTGAACACGACTATGAATACTTTGCCTCCAAGGAAGAAGATCCAGAAGTTCACAGAGACCAAGGATTTGCATAAGGAGTTGAAAGTGTTGAGAGAAAAGGATGCTGACATTTCTACAAAGTTACAACCCATGCAGGAGGAAGCACTCGCTCTTTCGGAGCAGATTGAAGAGAAGTTACAAGAACTTCGCACAATGGAGTACACAGTAAAGGATCATGCTCAAGAGGCCATCTCACAAGAGATGTTGGAAACTATTAAAGAGTTTGAGCAGGAAACAAAGGAAACAATTTCGAGGCTAAGCGTAAATCTTCAGGAATTCACGGCGAAGTTGAGTACCACAGGGGACACGCAGTCAAATCCACGCAGTAGAAGTGGATCGGGGACAACCCACGAGTGAGTGTTAGGGGCTTGTTGGGAGAGGCCCAAGTTGGCGCAGTTTGGTGGAGCGAATTCTAGATTAGCGTAGTTTTTTTGAATCGTAGCTCAAGAGCAGCAGTTTTGGTGGAGCGAAGTCCAGATTGGCGCAATTTTTTTGAATCGTAGCTCAAGCGCAGGAGTTTTTAGGCATAAGTACGAATTCGATGAGGCCTAGTACTGGCCTATTTTGGGTAGAAGCGACTCCTCGATTCCTGGGAACAAGGTATGGATCGATGCGGAGATGGTAGATAGGGGCTTGCTTCCTTAGTAAAGGAAAAGGTACAAAGGATGACCAGGGTAATTAGGGAAGTTAAGAAAGAAGCGGCAGCCTGACAGCTACAGGAACATCATTGATGAGGCGAATAGTGTAAAGGACGCACCAGGGTACAGTCAGCGCCGCGCAGTCAAAACAAGCGGTTGTCACAAGAGCGTCAGAACCAAGGAAGCGATAGAAAGGATGACCAAGGACAAGCAAAGTAGCTGAGAAGTTATGGCGAAGTATGGTTAGCGAGGTAACCGTGCTATTTTGGGGGTTTAAGGGTATTATGGGGTTTTATCCCATAACTATTGTAAAGATGTGATCTTCTGGCACAATCTATAAAAGGGTCAATTTTGTATATGGAAGGGTTGGTCTTAGTTGTCATTTTTTTATTGATATTTTGTAACTTAGATATAGGTCAAAACAAGAGAGAAAGGATCTCTACAGATATGTGCGCAAAGACCCATTGTAGAGAGAAGAGTCTGCAGTTGTGTGCATAGACTAGAATTGTTGACCCTTCCCATTAATATAAACAACAATTCCCATGGACGCAGCTCCCATCCGGGGGGTGGACCATGTAAATACTTGTGTTGTGTGATTGCAGTTGTGAGATTGTTTCATGTTTGTGTATGTTCATGCTTTTATATGTATTTTCATGTGTATGTTGATGAGAATAATATGTTAAGTGTTGGACACATATAACTGAATATGTAAGTAACTCTAAATATGATGAATGAGTAGTTGCATAGGTAACACTAATTCAGCGTAGCCTGTAGTGTGTGCAACTGCTTAGAAGTGCAGTCCCAGAGTCGTGATGTTGTAGTGCAGTGTGGGTAATTATCGCTAGTGAGCAGTTCCAGAGTGCGTTGTGGTATTAGAAGTGGATGCGAAGTAGGTGTGACTTCACTTAGTGGACCGATTCCATAGTTGCGCATCACCAGGTTACATTAACTTGCTTCTGTAGCCACTGCATAACTTCTCCTCTAGTGAGACCTCAGTCTTTTCGCAGGCTATTTCCGAAAGGGCCGGTGAAAAGGGGTTTTTTGTTGGGTCTCTGAACTACGTAGAACCCGGATCAGTCTAAGAACACGTTAGTAATCCCAACATTATATGAAGAGTTGTCTTAGCAAAACATATTTTTATTGAGTTAATATTGAGTTTATTTTAAAGATGGTTGATGGGGAAAGACTAGTGCTAAATATCCAAGAGGGAATATGGTGTCATGAAGCAACAAAGAGGGCTTAATATGGGTGGTAAATTGGAGAGGCCACTTTTTAGCTCTAAATTCCCCATCTTGCTAGGTCGCGTTAGATTAAAACAAAGCTTAACAAGATCAACAAATTTATTAAAATGTGGATATGATAACAAACAACAAAGTAAGAATGCTCAAACAATTAACAACCTAGAACAAGATTCTAACAATTCACCCATTTTAATATTATTTTTCCAACATTATCTAATGTATTTTAAATTTTATATGAATTTGTTTTTTATTGGTTGCTAATATTCATTTTGAATTGATTGAATTATAGGTCTATCAAATATTAACATTGCATAATCCAAATTCAATATAGATATTGAATTACATTGAATCCATTTTTACATTAAAAACAAAAATTGAAAAACAACCATAAACAAAACATTGTATTTTTTTAAATATAACTTAAATAATTGCTTTATATAATTTGATTTACTTTTTTAAAAAAAGTAAAAGTTAATTATACATTTTACCAAGATAAGTGCCCCATTAGTACCTATTGATTCTCTTTGAAAACACTCCATTGATTTCTCCCTAGAGTTCCTATGTGCCTTCTTGTAACTCCTACTACATGTGCGATGCCTAGTTTTGTACACATTCTTGCATACATGACACACTACCAATATCACTAGCATATGCCAATATTTCCATCTCCTCTTCTCCATTTTGATCATGGGGCTCATGTCCACTGGTAAACACACTCTGACTCAATGGGATGGGGTGCACACAAGTGTACACTTCTCCATCCTATAAATCTCACATATGGTTTCCAAGTACTTTATTTCTCTCACAATCAACTTTATATTTTAGTTGTCTCTCTTCACCTCAATTCCTTACTAATATTGAATCTCACCTAAGTCTTTCATGTCAAAATCACATGAAAATTGATATTTGGTCCCTTTGATCAGTTGTTCAATGTCACTAATCAAAGTAATTCCATTATCAAATAAGGCTGAAATAATGAAATGATTTCTTTATTCCTTAAAGTAAACACAATGATTTGCATTACTTCTTATGAATCCTTGTCCCACAACATATTTGTAAATGCATTAGTACTATTTTTTTGGGAAATGTGACAATCCATACAATGGTCTCTTTCTTTGGAACACCATGTCTTTCTCCCTTCCACCACAAAAACTGATAGTTGCTTCATGAATACTTTTCCTTTCACTCACACTGGAGTTATATTCACCTCCATTTGTTTCATTCCCAAATCATAATCCACTTCTATTTCCAATAACAAACCAATAGAGCCCATTTTGGACATGAGAGAGAGTGTCCTCATAACCAATAGCCTCAACTTGAGAGAGTCCCTTGGTTACCAAATGAACTTTGTATTGCTCCACATAATCATCTACCTCATACTCCTTTTTAAACATCCATTCGCACCAATTTCCTTCCTTCATTGAAGAATTGTTGTGAATGCTAGGTATAGTTCTTTTCCAAGGCCTTTAGTTCTTTTTCTATGGCTTGATTCCAATGAGAATCTTGATCTCCACTAATAGCCTCTTTGACATTTCTTGTCTCAACACCCAAAAAATATAAATAAATATAGTTAAATTAATCAGATGAATCATGGCCACACTATCAGGACTCTTTCAATTACAAAGGCTCTTCCTCAAATTTTACCCCTGATCTTTCTAATCATGTTAGGGATGCACATTTTCACTTGCCTTTGATGGTAGAATTTTCTTAGCTAGAATGCACAACAAAGATGTTTTTTTCCTCCCATGTTTGTATTTTTTTATATTCAACCCCTATAACCACTATGCATATTGATCTTTAGCCATAGATTGAAAAATATGCTCGCATGGAAACACTATATGTTGTACCTTTTCTTGTGGAATATATTATTGATGTCAATCATCATGATATTTATCCCCCTAGAAGGGATTCCACAACTTGTTTCACTTGACTCCTTTTAAATAAAACAATAAATGCACTTGATTTATTTGTTGTCAAGCTTCTCCCTTTACACATTAAGCGTATGCATCTATGCTTCATGCTTAAAAACCCTAAGATGTGCAAAATAGGGCTTATTCCACTCAAATCCTCCTCTGATATATTATCACCCAAAAATGTTATTGGTGACCTAATATATGTGGAGGTTTGAGGACTTGTCAATGGAACTCAAGCTTTAGAAGCTTTGTTTAGGGCTTGAGGATAATGCTTCCCTCCCCAACCAATGTGAAGAGAATGATGATGTTGTTCCCATGCCATAACTATGGTTAATACCTCAATACCTATCCATGGTGCATGAAACATCTTAATGGTGTCCATACTCAATTCATAGGGAAAAGACTCCCTATTTAGGCCTTGTGTTTCAATGCTTAGGGTGTGTTCATGGAACTTACGGTCAACAAGGTTCAATTAGTACTTAAAGCCCTTGTTTAACTCCTTAACCATGTAGCACGGTCCAAACCTATTTACACTCATGTATCCAACTCAAAGGCCTATATAGAACGCCTATAATGGAGTAATGTGATGGTATGAAGGATCATTCAAGACTCTTAAGATAAGAATATTCAACCATATTCCAAGGTAAATGTTTTCCTTTCTCGACAATGTCCATGGCCTCACGACCCATCCTTGGTGTGAGAAAGCTTTTAATGGTATCCATAGCCAACATTGATGCCAAAGATCCCTAAGAGATGGTTTTTGTTGTGGTTTGTGGGTAAGTTTTTTATGTTGATTGTGCCCAAGAAGTGGCATTTAGGGAATAAGGCCAATTAGTCTCCTCTTATGACATTGGAATGAACTCTAGACACATTCCTGTTGCACAACTAACCTATTGATAGCATGCACATCAACCTTAGAGGCAATTGTTAACCCATAGAGGTCAAATGTGGATATTTGAGGACTCATCAATGGCGTTTGATCCTAAGAAGCTTTATTTAGGGATTGAGGATAATTCTTCCCTCCCTAACCAATGTCAAGGGAACAAGGATGTTGTTTCCCTACCACAACTATGGTTAAGTCCTCAAGGCCCATCCATAGCATGTGAATCATCTTAATGGAACCCATATCCAACTCATGGGTAAAATACCCACTATTGAGGGATTGTGTCACTATGTCTAGGGTTTATTTTTGGAATGTAAGCTCAATAATGTTCAATTAGTGCTTAAATACCTTATTTAACCCCTTCACCATGTGGCACAATACATACCCATTTTTGAAGCACAAACCCTACCCATGACACTTATATCCCACTCGAAGGCCTACATAGAACCCTACAAAGCTATCATGTGTTGGTACAAGGACTAATTCAAGGTTCTTAAGGCAAGAAGATTCAAAAATATCCCAAGTTGCTTCTTTCCTTCCTTAAGCATGTTCAATTCCCTGTGACCCATACTTGGTGTGCAAAATCTCTTACTAGCATCCATATCTAATCTCAATGCCAAATACCGCCAAGAGAAGAATTTTGTTGTGGTTTTTAGTTGTTGTTTGGTGATTGAGCCTAAGAAGACGCATTTATGGTACAAGGAACATTAGTATCCTCTTATGATATTGGATGGACCTCTAGACAAATTCCTGATGCACAACTAACTGTGATGCACCTGCAACGATTAATTAATAAAAATATGCGAAATAGCAGAAATAATAGAACTCAGAATCACTTTTATATTGATCAAATGCCACTTTGAGGAGGCAACCTCCTATGAGCAATCTCAATACAAATAACTTCATGGTGTCTTTATAGGTCTCAACACACACTTATATACTAAGTCTAGGCGCCAATACTATGGGTCAAAACCATGGGCCACTACAAACTATGGATCACAATACTACGGGCGACTTACAAAGCATATGCACCAACAACAATAACATAAACTATTGATCAACAAATACTAAGGGATGACTTACAAAGCATATGCGTCCAACAACAATACACTAACAAAGTAAAGACATGGGTTCCTAACATCCCCTCCCCCTTAAAAAAAGCTTTGTCCTCAAAGCTTTAGATCTCGAAATTGTTGTTGAATCTGAAGGAGTGGTTCCCATGTAGCATCCTTTGGTTGCATGCCATGCCACTGAATTAAGACCTCTGTGATAGAGCAAGAGCGAAGCTGACGAGTGCGCCGATTGAGGATGGCCTCCGGCTCCAAAAGGATGGATCCTTCATTATCCAGTTCGGGTAAAATCGTTTTTCCACTGATGTTGGTGCCAAGAAATTTCTTCAGACAAGAGACATGAAAGACTGGATGAATGCGGGAAGAAGGAGGAAGTTCCAATTTATAAGCAACGGACCCAATCTTCTGAAGAATCTGATATGGCCCATAGAACTTTGGAGCGAGCTTATGACACCCTTTGAGTTTTAGGGAAGACTGCTTGTACGGCTAAAGACAAAGAAAAACCATATCACCGACTTGAAAAGTGCGCTCAGAACGGTGCTGATCAGCTTGTTGCTTCATGCGATTTCTTGCCATGTGAAGATTGCCCCGCAAAATGTGAAGGATCTGATCACGGTTTCGAAGGACCGTGTCAACTTATCGAACTGGCGAACTGGTGGGGGTGTATGGAAGAAGAATAGGAGGTTCCTGACCATAGACTGCTTCATATGGGGTCATTTTAGAGGCAGTGTGGTAAGAGGTATTGTACCACCATTCAGTGAGAGGGAGCCACTTTTCCCACTGATGTTGTTGTTCAGAGGTGAAGCAACGAAGATAAGTTTCCAAGCATTTATTGATAATTTCAGTCTGACCATCTGTTTGTGGGTGATACCCTGAACTCATCTTTAGTTTGGTGCCAGTGTGGCGAAATAGGTCAGTCCAAAAATGACTGGTGAAAGTCGCATCACGATCCGAGACAATGGAAGAAGGGATGCCATGAAGATGAAAGATCTGGTCCAAGAAAATTTGAGCGACTGAAGAGGCTGTATAGGAATGGCTAAGAGCACAAAAATGACTATATTTGGAGAGGCGATCAACCACAACGAGAATCAGTGTCTTCCCGCCAGATTTAGGGAGCCCTTCAATGAAATCCATAGAAATATGTGTCCAAATCCGTGTAGGTATGGGAAAGGGTTCAAGCAATCCTGGAAGGAGTGTTGTTTCACCCTTATTGTGCTGGCAGGTATCAAATTCGGCCACCATCTGTTGAATTATCCTTTTCATCCCCTGCCAAAAGAAGTTACGCCGTGCCCGTTCATACGTTTTGAGGAACCTAGAGTACCCTGCCGATGGAGAAGCATGGAGTTCATAGAAGACATCCTGTTGAAGATCTGTGCTCTGGGGAAGCACCAAATGACCCTTATATCTCAGAGAAGCACCATCCCAAGAGTAATGTGGTACAGCAGAAGGGTTGTTGGTCAAGCATTGGATGATTTGAGATAAGGAAGATTCATTGACATAACCCTGTTGAACAGATTGCAACCAATTTGGAACAGGCATAGAAATAGATGAAAGAGAACCTTAGGCATCAAATGTGCAAGAAAGAGCATCTGCCACAATATTGTCTTTACCCTTCTTGTAAGTGATCTCATAGTCATAACCCATGAGTTTTCTAACCCATTTCTGTTGTGCCGGGGAGGAGACACGCTGTTCCAAGAAATATTTCAGACTCTAGTGATCAGTCTTGATGCAGAAATGATTCCCTAATAGGTATGGGTGCCACTTATGTACTGCATGCAGAATAGCCATCATTTCCTTCTCATAGGTAGAGGCAGCTAAATTATTACCTGAAAGGGATTTGCTGGTGAACGCAATGGGGTGTTCATCTTGAAGGAGAACAACACCAAGTCCATTGCCACAAGCATCACTCTCAATAGTGAAGGGCTTGGAAAAATCGGGCATAGCTAGAACAGGTGTAGTACACATAGCTTGTTTTAGTTTGTCAAATGCACACTGAGCAGCATGTGTCCATGTAAAAGCATCCTTTTTCAATAGAGTAGTTAATGGAGCTGCAATCTTCCCATAATCCTTGACAAACTTGCAGTAGTAGCCAGTCAATCCCAAAAAACCACGAAGGCTCTTGAGTGTCTGAGGATGCGGCCAATTGTTGATGGCATCGATTTTGGCAAGATCCACGTGAACCCCTTGTGCTGAGATAATGTGCCCGAGATACTCAACTTCCTTCTGTCCAAAAACACATTTAGACTGCTTGGCATGGAGATGATGGTCAGAGAAAAGTTGCATGACAAGATCCAGATGCTGGAGATGTTCATCCCATGTTTTACTGTAGATGAGGATATCATCAAAGAATACCAGAATGAATTTTCGCAAGTAGGGTCGAAATATTTTATTCATTAATGCCTGGAATGTGGAAGGAGCATTAGTGAGGCCAAAGGGCATGACCAAAAACTCATAATGGCCATCATGTGTGCAGAAAGCTATTTTAGGGATATCATCCTCATGAACCTGAATTTGATTATACCCAGAACGAAGATCCAACTTGGAGAAAAAGTGAGCCCCATGAAGCTCATCAAGAAGCTCATCAACAATAGGAATTGGAAACTTATCCTTGATGGTAAGGTGATTAAGTGCTCAGAAGTCAATGCAGAGGCGCCATGACCCATCTTTTTTGCGGACAAGAATAACTGGAGAAGAAAAGGAACTAGTGCTTGGGAGAATAATACATTGCTTTAATAAGTCCCGAACGAGCATTTCAATCTCCATTTTTTGGTGAAATGGGTAGCGATAGGGCCTGATGTTGGGAGGAACGCTGCCAACAAGGAGCTAAATACGATGGTCTTCTGGCCTAGAAGGTGGCAATCCCACTGGTTCAGCAAAAACACCTCTATATCGATCCAGAATTTGTTGTAGATCCAAAGGAGTAGTGGAGACCGCTGAAGGTTGCATCTGAATGGAATGGAGCTGAGCGATGACACCATGTGAATTCTTCTTGAGGAGTTTTTCCATGCGATGTGAACTGATGATGTTGAGAGAACCTGGTTGTAATCCTGTCAAGGTGTGTTTTTGGCCATTGAGGGAAAACTGCATCCAAAGTTCAGCAAAATCCCATAAGATAGGGCCAAGTGTGCATAGCCATTGAGCGCCCAAAACCACATCGCATCCGCCTAAGGTCAAGGAAAACATGTCAGAGCGCAAGGTGTAATCTCCCATAGAGATACGCACATTTCAACACTTCCCTTTGCAAGGTAAGGTGCCCCCATTGGAAACCATGACTTCAAAGTTGGATCAAGGATGGATAAAACAATTAGCTTGTTTGGAGATCCGAGGGTAAATGAAATTATAAGTGCTACCAGAATCAATGAGTATTGTAAGAGGAAGCTTCTTGAAGTAACCCCTGACCCGCATTGTTTGGAGGGTGGTGATTCCAACTAAAGCATGGAGAGATATCTCTGGTTGTTCATCTCGAGACGGAGGGTCAATAGGCAGTTCCTGAATGTCAACCGGAGGATCCAGTGTTTCTGGATCTTCATCACCAATTTCAGAGGCAAGCGGAGAATCCACATCCAAGAGATAGAGCTTTTGTTGAACACATCTATGTCCCTGAGTGAATTTCTCATCACAATTATAGCAAAGCCCCTTTTCTCTGTGTGCTTGCATCTATGTTTCAGACAAACGCTTGATAGGAGTTGGTTGAGGAGCCTGCGGTATAGGTGGTCGTTGAGAACCCATATTTCGGAAGGGAACAAAAGTGGGCTTGGATCGTTGTTGGGATGCAATCTTGTCTTCTGCCAACTTAGCCAACCCTAGGGCTTCCATCATTGTGTTGGGACATAACATTTTGACCTCAGAGCGGATGGCATCCTTTAGACCACTGATAAAACAACTCCGGTAAAAGTCATTAGACAATCCTTCGATGTGGTTGGCTAGATTCTCAAATTTGGTTTGATACTCTCTCACAGTGCCAATTTGGCAAAGTTTAGTGAGGGCTCTTGTGAAGTCATCAAAAGCACTAGGACCAAATCGTTGCAAAAGGAGATGGCAAAAGTCTGGCCATTTGGGCTCTGGATGAGCCTTGATGTACCAACGATACCATTGAAGAGCTTCATGTTCCAAATGAAAGGATGCCAGCGGAACTTTGTTGACATCAAAAGTATTATGCAGACTGAAATACTATTCTGCACAATAGATCCATCCAGTTGGATCGGTACCATTGAATCGAGAAAAATCAAGCTTCGGACCACGGAAATTTCTAGAAGAAGAGAACCCATTGTTTGATGAAGACTCGGACTGACGTTTGTTGTTCATAGCTGAAGACTCGGACTACCATTTTTTTTTTTTTTTTCTCGGTTGACTGGGTAGGAAAACAAAAACAAAAACTACTTTAGTAAAGGAAAATTTGGACTTGGGAAAAAATTTGAAGGGTAATTGGGGTTTGATTAGGTTTTGGACACTATTGAATAAATAGGGAAGCAAAAATGAGGATTTTAGAAGCGGGGTGAAAGAATGGGAAAATTTGGCAGAGGAGAACAAAGAAGCAAAATTCAGAAAGGAACTCTGTGGTAAAATTTGAACGTGATTGGGAGAAATCTGAGGAAGTTATGGCAAACCCTAAAAATAGACAAATGTGGGATTTCGAGCTTTAGAAAGGGGAAATGGGGGTAGGGTCCTCGGGAATGAAATATGCAGAATGGGATGACAGGGGTTCCCTGAAAATTTCACGGGAAACAGAGTGAAAACAAGGGAGATATGGAGAAAAAACTGAATTTTTTTTTCCAGACTGGAGCGGCTATGGCTCGGAAGGGATCTGAAACGACACCGAATGGATTGAAAATGGCTGGATCTGGAACAACTTGCAAAATGGATCTGAATGACTGGATCTAAAACGGCACAGCAACGATCAACAACAGTTCAGCTGAAAATAGATATGGACCCCAGGTATGTGCGGGTTCCTAACAATTCAAGGGTTTCACTCGGCTACCAATGTTGTCTGATGGCTTGCGTATTGGGGCAGTACCCCTCACTCCATGGCTCAGGTAAAACTGATAACCGCTTTGCCACAAACGACATCTCTTGGTTTACCTCAAGGGTGGGAACTATTCAATCAAGTAGGGGTCGTTTCCCTTTTCGCTGGCAGGTCCTCTCAATGGGCCAGCTACTTCGGGGTTCCTGTGGTACTCCTCACAATGAGTTTTAGGGCTTATTCCCGAGTACTTCCCACAGTTAAGCGGATAGGAATTATTCCCAAATCCGAACCTGCAACAGATGTGAAAAAAAAATTGGCAGATATTTCACCCAACGAGCCCAAGAAAGTGCTCTAATACCAGATGTGATTCACCTACAATGATTAATTAATAAAAATATGCGAAATAGCAGAAATGAGAGAACTCAGAATCACTTTTATATTGATCACAGGCCACTACGAGGGGGCAACCTCATATGAGCAAGCTCAATACAAATAACTTCACGGTGCCTTCATAGGTCTCAACACACACTTATATACTAAGTCTAGGCGCCAATACTATGGGTCAAAACCATGGGCCACTACAAACTATGGATCACAATACTACGGGTGACTTACAAAGCATATGCGCCAACAACAATAACATAAACTATTGATCAACAGAGACTACGGGACGACTTACAAAGCATATGCATCCAACAACAATATACTAACAAAGTAAAGACATGGGTTCCTAACACTAACCTATTGATGTCATGCATAACACACTTGGAGGTGAGTTTTAACCAACATAGGTTAGATGTGGAGGTATGATGACTCGTGAATAGAACTTGTGCTTTAGAGGCTATTTTTAGGATTGGAGGATACTGCTTCCCTCCCTAACAAATTTCAAGGGAAAAATTATTTTGTTCTTCTATCGCGACTATGGTTAAGTATTTAAGACCCATCCATGCTGGGTGAACCATACTAATTGCACCCATATCAAACTCATAGGGCAAAGACCTCCTATTGAGGGATCCTATTGTTGTGTGTAGAGTTTGTTCATGGCACTTGATCTTAACAAGGTTCAATTAGGTCTTAGAGCCTTTGTTTACCCCCTTAAATATGTAGCACGATCGAGACCTACTTCCAATGCACAAAACCCACCCACAACACTTATATCCCACTCAAAGGACTGCATAGAATCCCCACAAAGAACTATTGTACTAGTACGAGGAGTCGTTCAAGGATTTTGAGCCTAAAAAGATTCATCCATATCTTGAGGCACATGTTTTCCTTACTCAACCATGTGCATGGCTTTGCAACCCATCCTTAATTTACAAAATAGCATATTGGCATCCATAGCCAACCTTGATGCCAAAGACCCATAAGAGAGGGATTTTGTGTGATTTGAAGGTTTTATTTTTGTTGATTGAGACCGAGAAGTAGATTTTAGGGAAAAAGGCCCATTAACTTTCTCTTATGACACTGGATGGACCTCTATACACATTCTTGGTGCACAACTAACCTATTGATGGCACAAATAGCCCCCTTGCAGGCGATTATTATCCAACAGAGTTTAGATGTGGAGGTTTAAGGACTCATCAATGGAACTTGATCCTAATAAGCTATGTTTAGGACTTAAGAATGGTGCTTTCAACCCCAACTAATGTTAAGGGAACTAGGATGTTGTTCCCTACCATGACTATGGATACGGCTTCAAAACCCATCCATGATGCATGAAATATCTTAATGGAAACCATATGCAACTCATCAGGAAAATACCCCCTATCGAGGGCTCATGTCACTATGTCTACATTTTGTTCATTCATTTACCCCCTCCCACTCACTCTTTCCTCATCTCCATTTATTTCCCTCCTTATAGAACCTCTAAAGCTATATTATTCCCATCATTAACGCTCCTCACCCTCCCCTCCCCTACATTCCTACCACCAATCCAGCCCTACCCTTTATAGCCCACCCCTCTACTCTTGTTTCAACTCTATCCCATATGTTCCTTAACATCATATATTACCTACTATTCTTGTCACCTATCCCCCCTACCCATCCTTAAATACCCTTTACCAACCTTCTTCACTTGCATTCCCCTCTACACTTAACCTTCCTCATATCCATCTATTAGGATTATCATCACCTATCCACCCCTACCCCCCATCAATCATCTATGACGCTAGTCCTTATTCTCCCATGCACTTCCTCATATTCCTCCCATCCTACGACATCTCCACCCTTACACCTCCTCTCCCACCTCATATATTGTCACCATTGCTACCCCTAATATCTAACTCCTTGATCCATCCATCCTTTTGGTTTCTCTACCATCTCTTTCTCCTTCCACGTATCCATCTCCTCGCCCCTCAACTTTCCCTCTTCCCCAACTCATCTTGACTCTTTTCCCCATTTTCTCTCCACTCCATCCTTGGCCTAATAATTTATTCCTTAATGTAGTCAACCTTATGCTTTAGCTTTTCCAATCCTACCCTGTCCCAACTTAACCTTTCATATCCCAAGGCTACCTAATTTCCATACTTAACCCTAATCCACACTACTTCTTATCATATTCTAACCTACCTTAACCTACCCTTTAACCAATATTCCATAGATTATCATATCATATATTAGACTATATTAGCTTAATATTATCCTATCATACCCTACCTTAATAATGTGTTAGTTTATCCTACCCTTAACCTATTCTCAATAATCCACATTGTCTTAGAATATGCTAGCCTAACATACCCTACTCTAAGAAAACTTATGGTAATCTTTCTTAGCATAGTATACACTTAATTTTAATCTTGAGTGATGCTAACCAATAGACTTCAAATGTGGATGTTTGAGGACTCATCAATAACACTTGATTCTTAGAATCTATATCCAAGGCTTAAGGATAATGCTTCCCTCCCCCAACCAATGTTAAGGGCACAAGGATGTTGTTTCTCTTGTAACAACAATGTACACATGTTATGGGCTATGAACTACAATATTCACTAATATTTGGTTTTAGTGTGTTAGGTTTTAAGTGTTATAGGTGTTGGGGTTATAGTTGTTAAGAGTTGCATGGGTTAAGCATGATGATAAGGGTTAGGAATTATATGTATTTTGAGGTAAGGAGTATTAGAGTTGATTATTTAAAGTTGTATGGATGAGTATGAACTTGCTAGTGCACCCTCGGTGGGTGTAGAGTGCCCCATATAGCTGGTATGCTTTATATTTGGGACTCCTAGTTGGTTTTGCAAGGATTTGGATGCTTGCCGAATGATCCAATAGTGATTTTGATAGCAATTGGTAGATATGATACTTTGTATGAATTAATGGTTTTATATGGTATCTCTATACCCTCGGTGGGTGTAGAGTGCCCCATATAGCTGGTATGCTTTATATTTGGGACTCCTAGTTGGTTTTGCAAGGATTTGGATGCTTGCCGAATGATCCAATAGTGATTTTGATAGCAATTGGTAGATATGGTATTTTGTATGAATTAATGGTTGTATATGGTATCTCTATACATATCATTTTGTATTATTGATTGGATTTATGTGTTATATTCATATCTGATCCGATAAGCAATGCAAAATTGTTAATGAAAGTGTCTTAAATTGGATTTACGGATGTATAGTGATTGCCTAGTTTTATGTCGGAAAGTTCTGGTTGTAATTGTTTGCAAATAATTCTGTAAATTTGATCATAAATTATTATTGACTTGATTATGGTCACCTTTAATGTTTTAATAATGCTAAGGTTCAATTTTATTAAGCTTTTAAAACTAGTTTCATATTCATGCTTGCACGGTCTTGCATCTAGATGAGCAGTTGGGGATCTTTTAATTTGTTTTTAAAGTGTCACAATTTATTTTAATGGTTGAATGTTGTTTTAAATTTGCTTGATGGTATGTTATCCTAACCTTTGGTTGAACCTTTTCCAATGTACAATACCTTTATTCAATCTTCCTTTGGGTTTACATGTGCCTGTGACCTTGGTTTCAGGGTCGGGTACACTACATTTCCTTATATAGTACAATGGTTCTCTACAGTAATGGAAGAGGAAACAAGAATATGAGAGGAATAAACAAGAGAGGACACATGCAAATAAATTTCTAGGAGGTGATCAATGTATATCATTGCAATATAATAAATGGAACTTGTAAATTGTTTTCAATTCGAATCTCAGACAACCTTATATTTGAAATATGGACACGAAAACTTGTGTGCTTTTGTGGACCATGTAGTAGTGGGGAATGAGATGATTGTGAATCAAAGACTAGTTTGATGCATGGTATCAAGTATCACTTAGAATATAACCATGTGTAATTATTGAAACAACCTAGTTAAAGTTCAATGAATCATCTATTTCACCATATTATGATCATATCTCCAATCTTGTATGGCTAGGTACATTACTGTTGGCAAGACTTCAAAATATTGTGGTTGCAATCTATGATATTTTGTGGTACTTGTATCTTATCAAAGTCCTACACAGATGTATTTGACCATGCATTACATTTTTTTAGGACACATATATGTAGTGCTTTCCTTGAAAGGAAATGAATGGGGTACTGATTGTTGATTGGCACAATGCATCAAGGGAAATCGAACCCTCAATATATCGTGGATTGATTATGAATGCAATGAATTTCTGATTTCCCCGATGGTTGTTAAATGTGAATACCTTACATTGGATGAAAACTCAAGAAATACCAATGGTTACATATTCATGGATTATAGGCTAGGTGCATTGGTATATCACTTTACCAACCTAATCATCAGTACAAACATCCAACTATAAACAATTAATAGAAAGAGCTTGTGAAAGGCACGATATTTCCTACCTGATTCAGAGCATGAGAAATTGATGGAGACCATTAGTAACAAAGAGGATCTATATGGTGTACTTCAATTACATTAAGTAATTATACAAGACAGGTAAATGGCATGTTCAAGGTTATGTTCTATATTGAGGTATGTGGGTTGTATGTTATTTTCCAAATGCATTTACATATGACTAAATGTATTTTAGTGTATGATTCTAACACTATTGTCTATCTAGATTTGCCTAGGTTATATGAAAAACCACATGTACATGAAAGCCCATCAATAATAAAACTATGGTTTTCAACACCACCAAATACACTTTCAGAAAGAAAAAATTCCCTAATTCAAACATGATTTTATTACTTGTTTTAGCACTTTAAAATCTAAAGAGCCCATGCCAGACCTAATCCTCTAGCATACTTCTTCTTGAACTACATGGGATGACATATGCATGTGGAACAACACACACAATCCATATAGAAGCTTAAATAAAAAAGAATATCTCATACCTTGGTAATA
This sequence comes from Larix kaempferi, assembly GCA_027924585.1. NCBI lineage: Eukaryota > Viridiplantae > Streptophyta > Pinopsida > Pinales > Pinaceae > Larix > Larix kaempferi. Next base: position 14,558,643 of record BSBM01000196.1, read on the forward strand.
GTCTTGGACCAATCATTATTGCGTTGTACTCTCCATATATAAAAAATGACAAGCATAGTCCTTGATTTCTTGTTGGGTTTTTCCACATGTTGCCCCAAGCCACTACACAATCATTGCTTGAAAACCTCAATTGGAACTAGGTATTAAGCAATGTTTTGAATATGCGTAACTAATGTGTGACATGGGTACAACTTCAAGCATTTATGCATGATCTAGTGCCAAAAACTAGGAATGGAATCCCTAACAATTGCTTTTAGGTCTCTTGGATTGTGCACATGGCATCATACCATGGAATAGGGCCTACAAATGCTTTTAGGGATTTTACTTTTCTCATATATGTTTTACTAAAATATTAAGTGGATATTACGATGATCACCATCCATTAAACCACATTTAGTGCATAAATATTTAAAAAAACAACATGAAAATTAATTAATTTGTCTTAACATATTATTTGTATGATCCAAAATATTGGAAACAATTTTTCCAAGGTGGTTTTCATTTTCATTAATTAATACATTATGAAGAACAAGAGTGTTCTAAATGTTTTTAAAATGAGACCATTAATTTGTCTAGGTTGGGCATTATGAGAGAGGTTTTTCATCTTCCAGTTTCTTAGTATAATCCAAAAGTATATATATTATTTAGTCCCCTTATTCCCTTGGTTTTTGAGGTCTTCTCCAACTTCCACTTCACTAGTAGAAAAATGGGTGATAAATGACCAAGCGACCAAAAAAGTTGGTCACCATGCAAAATAAATTACTAAAGCATCAAAAACGTTGGTCACCATAGTGTTTTTAACTGAAATATGACCAAATTTGAGCAATTTTAAATTATTACAACTAAAAATGACTAAAATAAATGACTAATTTAGTCATGGGATAAAAATTATCACTAGAGAGTCTAAGTTAATAATTATATAAGATGTCCTAATTAATATCAAATATTTCTGTATACCTCACACACAAATTTTTAGATATAATATAATATAGGATTTTATAATTATATATAACATGTTTCTATACGTCTCTAGATATGTCAATATTGTAATTGACATAATAGACCTAATTAGTTTACATTAATGAATAGAAATGGAAGAATGCTCCATGATATCTAGCCTGCTCCATTTACTTGAAAGTATAATGTTGATACTCAACATCGACACGATTCCAAAAGGTCGAAACATGACGCCATAGGAAAAGCTATTGAACCTTTTTGCAAGATCATTCCATATGTATCATCACATATAGTTCGATGTGCTTATCATGTTCATATCTTATTTCACCATTTTTTCTTTTGTATTATCCCTTCGATACATCTACCAAGTTACATCATGTGCATCAACATAGTGTGGTTGGGTTGAGTCTTGGATATTTGTCGTCTTTCCCTCTGGGCATCATTATGTGGTGATGTTGTTGTCATTGTGTTCATATCATCATACTAGTCACGTTCATATTTAATTTGAACAAAAGCATTGTTCTTTGACCCTCTCGGTATTCTGTTAAAGTTTCGACAAGTTCATGTATTTTGCATTATGTTAGCTAAAAATTGTCAATTTCATAACCTTCATTAAATATCCATATTCATCCATTCGTCATGGTTCTCCTCGTGCCTGAGTTCAAAAAGGTCTAAAGTCCCCCTGGGTATCTCCCCTACAAAAAATCGCCAATATCCTCCATTTTGAAAAAAAACAAAAAATCCTCCCTTTTTTATAAAATTCCCTTTGTTCTCATCTCCTTGAATAATAATAATAATAATAATAATTTTTATGCCCTCATAATTCCTAAGGCCTTCGCTTTCCCTTTCCCATTTAAAATAAAGAAATTATAAAAACTATTCTTTCCTTTATATCCCAATTAAGATTCCCTTTTTCAACGATATTTAATATATATTAATATATTATATAGTTAATATATGTAACATATTAGTATTAGTATTAACAAGTTTTAAAAAACAAGAATATAAACCAAAAAAATATAATAAAGAGAGGGGAATTAAATAATAAAAAAAGGGAAAAGAGGGAAAATAGAGATAGGGAGGGAAAATAGAACATTAGAAAAAGATAGGGAGGGGAAAAAGGGAAAATAAATGATAGGGAATTTTTCAAAAGATACTTCAATAGATCTGATGGAGGAAGCATTATCATTAATCTGCTCACAGAGAGGAAGATTTCAGTTTCTTTAGTATGCTCTTTCATTAACCTCTTTCATTAATTGGTAAGCTATTTCTGAAGCTCATTCTTTTTTCTGAAGCTATTTTATGGGTTGGTTTGGTAGGTTATTTCCGCACAGAGATCTAGTTAGGGTTTGATGTTGTGCATTATCATTAATATACTCATGGAGAGGAAGAATTCAGCTCATTTACTCTGCTATTTCATTAATCGATAAGTTAATTCTGAAGCTCATTCTTTTTTATAAAGCTATTTTATGGGTTTTTTTGGTAGGTCATTGCCACACAGAGATCTAGTTAGGGTTTGATGCAGTGCTAATTGCTAATTGTATGACCCCAGAAGAGAAAAAAAAAAAATTGGCACCCAAAAGGTAGCACGATTGGGCATGGATGGTAATGGTATTCGTGAAATGAAATTTTGCACCCATCATGGAATCAATCTAATAGAGTCAACATAGTATAAGCTATGGTTTAATAATAAGTTGCAAAGTCCCTAGTTTCATTTACAGTCGTTGCAGACAACCTTGAGCAAATATTAACTTATGAATTGTGGATCTAGTTTCTATTTTACTAATAAATTATGCCAATGAATTTATTAACCAGAACTCATTGGAGTCCCTACATGTATTGTCCCCTTATTGATGTTTAGTGGAAGGAGTTCCTATCCCAACCAATCCCTTGGGTTGAGTAGAAGATTTCATGCACTTGGGGTTAATTCTGAAGTTAAGGCATGAATTAGTTAGGAAGCTTAATTTTATTTTTATCCTAAGTTTGAAATGCACTTGGTAGAAGTAATTTTCATTAATTAGATATTTTTATTTTGGAATAAAGTGTCATGTCCCCAATTAAATGGTTTTCAGATAAATAATTAAGTTGGCCTACACAATTCCTAAGGGTTATGTGGAAGAATTAAAATATTGACATTTAACCCCAAGGTATATAGTTTCTCATGAAAATTAAATATCCTAAATTGATGGTGAAAAAATAGGCCAATAAATTATGGAATAAATGTTAAATGCTCCAAACTGAAGTAGCATTAGGTCCTAGTTAGACTTGGGGCGCATAAGTGGACATGTGGGGTCCACATGAGAGAATATTCCTCCTTTAAACATGGATCCATCCCCAAATTCGAGTTGGAAGGTAAGAGGTAACATTCATGATGAAAGAGGAAGATTCATAGGGATAAAAATAGGCAATGACAGATTCTATGACAACTATGACAAGCATTATGACACTTATGACAGATTCTATGAAATCTATGACAATGTAAGAGATAAAAATAGACCGAGAGGGCACATGAGAGGAGTTACACATATCCAAATCATCCAAAGGATTCCCCAATTCGAATTCATGAAGAGTTGGAGACAAAAGATGAGCCAAGTGTCATGTGGGGCCAATGAAGGGTCATAACTCCCAGTAATTCAAATTTCATGAGTAATTAAGAGATAACTTGAGTTATAAGGAGGTAAATGAGTCAAATAAATTTATTAAAAGGATGCCAAGTCGAAATGGAGCAGTTTTTGGTCATTTTTAATTCGCATATTTGCAATTTTGGAGAGCTTCAAGCTTGTCCTTGCACGGTGGATGTTCATCCTCCCCGCCTTAGAACCAATTTCGAGGGTGAAAGATTCACATCCAAGTTGGTTGATGGAGAGGCCATTAATACCTATCAACAGAGATTCAGGGATATTTTTTGATGCAGGTTCAACCCCCGTCTGATTTCGAGTTCATATTCTCTCATTCTTTTGTATTCTCATTCTACTATCTTTCTCTCAATGTTCATGTAAAGTGAGATAACGCACTCTTTGTCACATATAGATAATGGAAGGATTTTGTTTCAACATTATGAAATTGTTAATGGATAGATCATGAGAGACACAACTCGAAATACTAACATTTCATGTACTATTTCTCCAAGTAACATTGATATTCGAGCTAGTTTCCTCTTTCTCTCAATGTCATGTAAAAGTGTGATGGCGCACTTCTTGTTGCATATAGATAATGGAGGATTTCTATTTCGACATTATAGACATGTTAGTTTCCGTAACTCTGTAATAAACATATCAGGAGATCCACAGCTCGAAATACCAAGTACTTCATGTGACATTTCCAATTAAAGCCGAGATTCGATCCATTTTCCTCATAGCATTTTCATGGTTATTTTGGGATGATGTTGTACATGTTTTATATCAGATATTTATAATATTTTTTTCCATGTTATGATATGCATATGAATTTAATTTTATGTCCCAAATAATGTTCGCAGACCAGTAAATTTTTACGATAGTTTGTGACCAAATTCGAGGCTCCTTGTCTACCATTTTCATCCCAAAATTTATAGTCTGGAAGTTGTTGTTATTTGGGAGACCTAATCGACCCTAAAACCTAATATAATGATGCACATATGTTTTCATTGATGTCCCCAAATATATCCAAGTCTCGTATTAAGAATTAGTGAAGTCCATTCAGTGTTTGGAAGGGAAAATAGTGGCAGACCTAGGGGGGATTTCCATTAATCCAATTGACTAGTCTTGTCCTAAAACTTCTCTGCATGAAAATTGAAGACCATGGATGGGTATAGAAAACGTTTGGGTGTTTGATAAATGTATTAATGTGTCCTATATCCTCCTAATTCCCTCCATATAGAATTTGAAACCATTTGGGATCATTTGGGACAGTTTGGGGTTTCACTAGTCCAAGGTTCGAAAATTGGCCAAATTGGGTAAACTTTCAAATTTGTTGGCAGGCGGTTTGGTAGAGTACTACCGCAGCATCTCTGATACTATGACAAGGCAGAAGATGACACGAATGGTGATGAGTGGAAGATTAGTTATGCATTTTGGGTCAATTGTACTGCGAAATGCGGGTTTTGGGTCATTTGGACCACATATTATGTACTATACCGCAGAATGCGGGTTTTTGGTCTTTTTTGGATAATTCAGTTAAATATTGGGTCATTTGTCCACAGTGTCAGTTAGAAAGTCGGCAATAAGTGGACAAGAGTTGTACTGCGGAAGCCTATATATAGATAAGAATTGTAGGTGTTAAAGGAGAACTAGGGAGAGCATAATTTGTGAGCGGAAGAATGTGAAGCTTGATGTTGGTTGTATGGTTCCTGGGTATGTTTTGATGTCAAGAGTCATTGTGGAGATCTAGTTTTTGTAGAGACGTTGTATCTGGGTTGACAATGATAATATGATGAAGCTATTTTGGTGCAATCCCTGTGTTCAATTTGTTCCAATTATGATAATGTGATATTGCACTACACGAATAATGTCATGCTTCTTTGATGCGATACTTGCTTTACAATTATTGTTGTTGCAATGATGAATGTTTGGGTTGAATATTGATTTACTACTATGTTTAATGCTTAAGGATATCTATCGCTGTGTTGCAATAAGTGTAAGTATCATAGCCGCAACCATCCTCCTTCATTCGGCGGAAACATGGTTCCCTCTGCTCTTCCTGGACGCCTCGGGTGAGACCTCATCTGCTCTGCAGGTGTTGCTGGGCGGGATAAACCCTGTCCAGGCCGGTGCTCAGGAAGATCGCGGTATGTGTCGACAGTGAGTGGGACCCCTGTCAATTGGCGTCGCGCTAACTACCCACACCTCCGCTCACTGTCTCTCAGATAGCAATAAATACCACTTCGACACCGCCAAGTTCGTCAACTCCACAGAATTTAATTGGTAGTAGTACAGTGAAAGGAGGAAGGAAGCCCAGAATGGCGGGCGATGATGCTAAGTTACCGTTGTTCCACGGGAGTGTGACAGACAACCCAAAACAGCATTGGTTTTTGTGTGAAGCAGCATAGACCATAAAGCAGATCACTGATGATGCTACTAAAAAATGACAGTTAGCAATGACTCTGCGAGGTCGTGCATTAGAATGGTATATGAAGTTTGTTCTAGTCCCTACAGGAGCCCCAGAGAAGTCACTGGATGAGATTCAGGATGGGTTGATTGCCGAATTTAGAAGGCCCAAGTCTGAGGCTCAATATATTACAAAATTGAAAGAAATTAAGCAGTATCCCCATGATACGGTATGGGATTTTGACCAACGATTCAAGACATTTATGGCTAAGGTTAGTTTTGATATAAGCGTTGTCCAACACAAAGAATGGTTAATTGCGGCACTGCTACCACATATTCAGCTACCATTGATGTCACATACCCCAATTTTGTAAAAATTATGTAATTATTTTATTATATTCCTGAGACATTATGTTAAATTTAATGCTAAGTAGGAATTGATGACTCAGCAGAGTCACTAGAAATGGAATGTAATTCAGAATATTTTATTATTAATAAATAAATTATGGAGACAACAGCATGGGAGAGCTGTTAAAAAGAGGTTACTGGTCAAACTGGTGGATGGAACTAGGTGGAAAGGCAAAAGACAAGTGGCAGCATCCTCAAACACTTCCTAAGTTGCAGGTGGCAACTTCCCTATATTTGGGGTCATGATTCCCCAAGGAAGTGGAATCAGAGCAGGTGGCTCATTAATGACAATTAACCCAACAAAGACCTAGGCAATCTTTTATATAGTACTCAATGAACAGAGCTGGGGGTTCGAATTGTTCTGGAGGGAGAATGCATTCAGGTGAATGTTATTCAGGAATCCCATTGAGGAAGAGGGAAAGACAGTAAGGAAGTTGTTTGAGAGGAATGATGTAGTAACTTGGTTCCATTATAGCTGTTTGGGCTGAGAGAATTACTTGCTGCACCTAGTTCCAGCCAGGGAGACCAGAGCAAGCTCAGGGGTCCTGAGAAGTGTTGTCTGGGCACTCTCCAGGAGTTGGTAGGGAGGAACAGCCTCCCATTGCTGTTGTTGTCCACAGATCAATATAGGTTCTGCCATTTATTCCTTATGTTTATTAAAGATGAATGAATGTATGTTATGATTATCTTCTTTATGTCTGAATAGTAATTAGTTTAGTAGAAGTTAGCATCCTTGAATATCAGTAGTAGAATTATTGTGATTTACTGTGTTTTCCGCATCCCTTAATATCATTATTACATTATTGATAAGGTATCTTTAATGCTTTCCATACAATAGTAATACTTTAAGTAATAGTTTATTATGGTAATTATAAACCTAGCATATTTATAAAGGTTGAATAGCTAGGTAAGGGTTATGTATAAACTATTTTTACTCTGTGTGAACAAAATTTAATAAACAGTCATAGGAAACAATAGAAACTACAAAATTTATATCCTGGTCAACCACCATTTCAGGAAAATCGTACTCACAGATAGGATACCCTGATGAGGGTACAAACCCTAGTTAAGAATTTATCTAGTCATAACCTGTTAATTAAATTTATATACAAACCCTAGTTAACAAGTTATTTAGTCATTACCTATCAAACAAAACATTGTGCAGAAACCCTAACAGAAAATCATCACAAAGAATTTATTCACAGTTAAATAAACTAGTTATTGTATTAAAAAAAGAAGAGTAACAGAACAATATCTAGCTCGATATCGAGCTTAAACGTTACAGCAATATCCTTCCTTAAACTTTCATTTACCCACAGAATCATAATCGGAATGACAGAACAAGCAATCAATTTGAATCACAACTGTAAATTTTGGATCGATCCCTATCATTTATTCAGCTCACAACATCAACATAATCATATTTTAATTGATAGCTTTAGCATTCGAATTTAGATCACAACTGTAAACTAGTTCGGGTCAAACCCCGTCAGCCCAGTTTAAACAAACGAGAGAAATTCTCAGTTTACAGGTTCACATCTCCATAACCTAAAGATTTTAACAGTTTTAAATAACCTAGTTATCGTTTTAGAAACAAAGGAACAGTAGATTAATAGTTAGCTCAATATTGAGCTTAAACACAATAGTAATATTTTTCACTTATCTCTCAACTACCAACAGAGGCATAATCATAACGACATAATCAGCATCTAAACAAAATCATCACTATAAGTTTCAGATTGAATCCTATCATTTCTAACTTTACAAGTAAAAATATTAAGAATTAAGACAACGATTTCACCCACGGCCGCAATTCATTTTTCACAACATAAGAGATTGTAAAAACGTAGAAACTATCTATGCATGCATTAAAACAACCCAAAGGTACAAGAACACGATATCATAAGTTATATTACATAACCCTGGGTGAAAACCCTGAACACTTGTTTAGAATACAGTAAAGAACACAGGTTTAAAAGGCCGTAACCTCATCTACAGAATAGGCTCACAGCCGTTGTTCTCTTCTATTTTTATACAATAATTCTTCTGTAAGAAAACCCTAAATACCTCAAGAAAAATGAATAAATTACATTTGACTGCAGCCATAACATTCCATACACATCACAGGGTTAAACCTATCAAGGAATTTGTGGTATCAAGATGTTACAAGACCAAACAAAACGGAGATAGCCACAAAGATGGATCTTTCAAGTCCAAACCCTAATCGCTCTAACCAACCAGCAAGGAGGAAAATTCCATGGTGAAAACTAGGATTACCCGGTAAAGCCATTCGTTGAAGCCTTGTGCCATCCACGCCTTTGAGAGGGACCAGAACCTGCAACAATAGAGTAATACCAGTTAAAAACTAAATTTTTGGATAAACCATTTCTATTAACTGAAAACAAAGGAGCAACCCGTAACTTACCAGCGATTTGAAAGAAGTTCCAAACACTGTAATTATCCTGTCAACCACGAGCAGAGGAGGTGCAAAACCCTGCCCTTGTCACTGAAAGAACGAGATGGTAGAAGCAACGGGTGCCTTCCACGATGGAAGCCATGACAAACACCAACTCAACAGATGCAGTCACGCCGTGACAAGGTTAAGATGGGTAGCAAAAGGATAAACCATGGACTCATAAAAAACTTATAGCTGCCAACAGCAAATTAAAATGATCCCCAGCAATACAATGGACAAGCCCGAGGGCCTGAAGCAACAAAGAAGCTGCTAGCACACAATGCACAGCAGAGACTGGACCAGGAGGGTTCGTAGGGCGACCAAGCCCAAAGGCAAAGGAGAAATGACCAAGTAGGGTTCATTCAACTATTTTATATCATCAAACACTTGGCTCTGAAACAACCACGTAGCATTTTAATATTTCCCATGCAGTGGGTCGAGTTTCCATAGTTCTACAACGAAGTTTCCCATCATTGGTTGCCAAATAAAAATCATAACCTGAATATCCATTAAGGTCACAATACCATAGTGTCACCTACCATATTTACAAAATCGAAGGGTTAGAACAATAACTTTGCACCTTGCATAATATTTAATGTAACCTTGTCTTACTTTCCAATTACACTACGCATTATGTTAACGTTCAAAACCAAGTCTTGAAGTGTTTAAAATATGGAGGATTTGATTCCTAACTATAAAAAATCCTAAGGATATAGGAATCAAGTAAGTGAGATGTTATTCATAAAATTTATCAAGACATTTCCATTCACCCTATTTTCTCATGTGTCAAGATGTAGATCCTCTCTTTAAGGCTATGCGATGATGTAATGATATTGGGTTTAGCGGTTTACAATTATGCTACTAAAATGCTAATTGAGATAGATTTACACGGATGGTATAGGACTTGCCATTTCTTCTTTAAGTAACTATGCTTGCAGGATTTAAATTCCATAACTCGTAACTTAGGATTAGGATTACTCTAGTCCATTTTCTTTTGTGGTTATAATTTGATAACCATCTCTTAACAGTTTCAGATTCTTGTGATAGCAAATAGACTCCTTATGTCTTTAAGGCTCATTGAGTTAAATCAAGATAGTTGTTAGTCTAGTTCTTATATCTATTAACATTCATAGAAATAGGAGTAGTGGTTCAATCATTACAAACCCTGAAAATGGTAAGAAGAAACACGTAACTGACAGAATAGCTTGCAAATGCTAGAAATAAGCAAATTTTATATTGACCACTCCAGATCCTGTATAAAGGAAATTGTAATCAAAAATATATATTCTAACTTAAAAATTTGACTCGATAAAATAATCATGGACGAGTAAAAACTGATCTGAGTATGGTCACACAATTGTATTCCACAGTGCTAATTATGAAGCATATTTGCAATACAGTAATATCATCAAAGAAAAAATATCCCACAGAGTTGTTTAATTCATTGATTCTCCAGAAACATAGCTATCATATTAATTAGTCATTTCTAACTTTCTATCAGTACGATTATAAGAAGATCACAGGAAAGGTTCTACCTTTAAACACTTGGTAACCTGGCTAGCATGCTTAGACTTTTTACTGAATGATTTGGTACAGCTAACTGATTTATAATACTTCAAATATTTAAATGTAGCGACCCACACATTACCTGTATATCTGTAAGAGGAAGACAATTTGATGCATTAGCTCGGAAGCTAAGTAAGCCCAGTCTGCTATGGCAACTCCCCCTTGTGGTTTAAAAAACAGAAAACAATCAGCAACGGTAAAGAAACTCATATCAAAATCTAAGTATAACAACAGATCATTCAGACACCTTTATGATCAATTAAGCTAATCAAACAAATAAATGAATGCATTTATTAATATTACTTGCTATTTTAAAAATTTTAAATTTTTCAGAAAATTTTGGGTTTTGACAATTGATGCAGCAAAACATCACGATGCCTAGTGAAGCTCTAGAGATTTCAATGCGATTGGAGGCGTCACCGATTGGAGAAAATGCAGCCGGAATGTCACAGATACAAACACAGCTTGCTAACCCATTGAAGATGTCTGGTGTACACGATGCCGAGGGGAAGAGCATACGAAGGACAATTTCCCGGATTTCCGCAATTATTTGGTGTAAGGTGCGCCAAACCCATTGAATGGCGGCAGCATGCCGTGGTGTCACATCTGCCAGGTGTATGGGCATAGTCACGACAATTACCCATATATGCAGAAAATGGTCACCACCTTGAGGAATCTTTATTGTACATTCTGCAAATCGGTGGGTCACAACGACAAGGATTGTTGTGCATACGGGTTGCTACAAGAAAGAATGTGCGAAACGTTCTATGTAAAGGACGACCAGCGTCCCGTACAACATCCGCAACCTCAGGTAGCCCAGCTGCTACCTCAACCACAGATGTAGTTTGCACCGCAGCAACAGCAACCGCCGTAGTTCATGCCGCAATATGCTGCGATGCAGATGGCTCCACAACAGCCACAGTATGTACAGCAACCGCAATATGCACCACAAGGACAACGAATGCAACCGACACCAGTACAGCAAGAGTTGAATCAACCACAGTACCAATAGTAAGGAGGATTCCGGGGAGGACGTGGCGGAGGATTTGGTCACGAAGGAGGACGAGGTAGTCGTGTACCGGTTCAATGTTATCACTATGCGATATGGGGACACTATCAGCGAGACTGCCCACTGCTGTAGAACTAGTGTACGTTTTGCTTTGTTAATGATAATACAGTTGATTGCACGATGGCAGGCAGGGAACACTCCCCAGTTGCAGACACAGCCCCAAGCATAGAAACCCACTCAGAACCAAGTACAACAACCAGTGTAGAACTAGAATCCATGGCCGAATCAAAACATAAATCAAAATATTAAATCAATCGGGGAACGTACCACCAAATCAGCAGCAGGGTGCAAACATTGCGACAATTTCTGCAAAACCAAGACCGCAAGATGCTTCTATTGCTGTGGTCACTCGAGGAGGAAAGACAACTGGAGAAGACAACTCAATGATCCAGTTAGCTGGACAAAAGAAGGTATCATTTGACATTGATACGAAACGGGAGACGTTTCTTCAGGCACGACGAGCATCAGGAAACGACCGAGGTAAAGCCGTAATGTATGACATGCCCTCTACTTTTGATTCTAATTCGGAGGTTAGCCTGTCACGGCAGTTCAGTACACTTCGCACATTTTTGGAACATTGTTTGTCCCTGGAAAGATCCCGATGCTCATGCTGCGATTGAAGCCTTGTTGCGACGACCGTTCTAGGATCGACAAGAGCTCACGGTTAATTCCTTGCAACAACGGAAGATGGGTAAGGAGATGCAGATGAATGTTCAAATTGGCGACTATGATGTTCATTCAGTTATTCTGGACCTTGTTTTGGATGTCAACATCTTGACCAGGTAGGCTTGGCAGAAGATGGGGAGCCCCCCATTGAGTTGGTCTCCTATACAGCTCCGATTGGCTAACCATGCGAAAGTAACACCCATTGGGAAAATTCCGTGGCTGGTGGTAGATATCGAGGGTATGAAAACCTATGTCGACTTTGATGTCATAGAAGTTGTTGAAGGTGGCAGCTCCTATCCTTTGTTGTTGGGGACTGGATGGGCTAATGATAGTGGGGCTGTAATCAACTTCAAGTGATGGATGATGACCTTTGAAAATCGAGATCTGAGAGTTATCGCCCCATTGGATACGGCTGAAGGATTCCGCTACATAGAGCCAGTGAAGGACGACGATCCCAGCGGATGGGACCATGCATTCAATATTTCTGAATATTATATACATCCGACTACCAATGGCGAGCTAGGATGGCGTAGTGATAGCTCTGCGTCTTCCGACTCTGATGATGCACTGGAATACTGGCAGAACCGCTTGCACGAAATATCGCTCCGTAAGTGTGGGTCGGTCACACAGTCATTATGCCATGTCGCAACTGAAACGGTTACACTACCAATATATGAAGGACTACCTGGCTTATCCGACTTTCTAATGGAGTTCGAAGAAAGAGTTTCCGAGTAACAACGCTTGCTGGCATTGAACGCAGCATTGAAGGCTGCTCTAGCACGTTGGTGGGCGACACACAAGGCATCAATTGACGGATGGTCGAAATGTCGAAGATTGATGATGGTACGTTTTGGTGATACTGAGGTTTACCACACTAGAAAGTATGATGGTCGGACTGATCTGGGTGGTCGCTTGATGGAATGTCAACGGCTATGGGTATCCCACCCAAAAGATGAGTGGGTCCATGCTTTTATCCATACTTTGGATGAGATTCCATGCTCATGGTATACTGCAGTTGAGTTGCGAGGGGAAATTTATACATGGCTATAGCTCACACTGTGTTTTACCCATACATTCAATTTTGCAGATGCCGATCCAGAGGTTAATAATGCATTACAGCTCATCCGCGATGTAATTCTACAGGTTGTCCCAATGGCCTATCCGGAGGATCCACATACGCATTGCCCAATGAAGTCTCTCTTGGAGTGTTTCAATATCAGTGGTGGGCTAGAAGATGGTGATGATCCATGGAATGTGAATATCCAGGAAACCGAAGGAAGTCATGCTGTGGTACCACCTGATGTGCCAAGCGACCCGATCAGTCAGCCGCTGAAGATCCGCAAGATTAACATTGGGATAGAGGACACTCTGAAGTTTGCAAATGTCAGGGAATACTGGGATGATGAACTGATAAGCAAGGTCACTGATATGCTCCATGAGTTTCAGGATGTATTTCCGACAAATTTTTCTAACATGAAGGGGATTCTGGGTGACTTAGGAGAAATGAAGATTCCATTAAAACCATATGCTAAGCTGGTCTAGAAGCGACCCTATCGACTAAATCCACAACATAAGGAGAGGGTCAAGGCAGAACTTGATTGCATGCTGGATGCTGGTATCATCGAACCAGTCAAGGAGTCGGAATGGATTAGTCCTATGGTGGTACAAGATAAGAAGACTGGTGAGGTACGCATTTGCGTTGACCTCGGGAAAATAAATGATGCATGTTTGCACGATCCGTTCCCAACTCCATTTACTGATGAAGTGCTAGAAGGTGTGGGTAGCCAGGAGATGTACTCCTTCACAGATGAGTTCTCTAGCTATCATCAGATCCGCATTTCCAAAGAACATCGCCATAAGACAACTTTTGTTACTGAATAGGGCTGCTTTCAATACACTGTAATGTCGTTTGGTTTGAAGAACGCACCTGCGATATTTTCGCAGGTTGTTGTTGCTGCATTTAAAGACTTCATTCAGAAATTTTTACAAGTATACATGGACGATTGGATGGTCGATGGTTTGGTCCATGATCATCCGGCAAATCTGTGGTTGATGCTCGAGCAATGCCGACAACACCAGATATCGTTGAATCTAAAGAAATGCATCTTTTGTGCACCGTTTTGGATATTGCTCGGCCATATTATGTGTAAGCAAGGGTTGTTGGTTGATCTGGCTAAGATTGCGCTCATTTTGAGTTTGCAACCACCAACCACTGTTAAACAGCTGTGGGTGACTCTGGGACACACAAGGTATTATCGCAAGTTCATCAGGGGATATGCTGCAATTTCTGCCCCTATGGAGAAGTTGTTGAAGAAGTATGTGGCATTCTAGTGGATCCCGCAATGTCAGGCTAGCTTTGAAACACTGAAGGCGAAGATGGAGTCGACGCCGATATTGGTATTTTCGGACTGGAGTAAGGTATTCCATGTCCATGTTGATGCCTCATCGGCATTGGGCATCGTACTGGATCAACCCGGAGAAGGCGACCTTGATCATCCTATTGCTTTTGCCAGTCAGAAGTTGTCATCTGCAGAAATAAATTACACTACCACTGAGAGGGAAGGTCTGGAAATGGTCTACGTGCTGCAGAAGTTCAAGCACTATTTGTTGGGTGGGCACTTTAAAATGTTCACCGACCATTCCGTGTTGAAATACCTAGTCAATAATCCTGTGTTGGGGGGAAAGATATGCCATTGGTTACTTGTTTTTCAGAAGTTCGATTTTGAAGTCATTGTCAAGCCAAGCTGGTTGAATGCCGGTCCTGATCATCTCTCGCGGATCGATATAGGAGAGGAGCCAACCAACATTGAAGATGGTTTACCAGATGCTCAACTATTTCGGATTGAGTTTGCAGATGGCTACTTTGTGGAAATCATCCAGCTTCTGACAATGGGTACTGCACCAAATGAGTTCACCACCAGTCAGAAGAAGCAGTTGGTAGTCAAAGCTACAGACTTCCAGCTAATTGCAGGAGAGTTATACAACATGGGTGCCGATGAAGTATTACGCAGATGTGTCTTCCCGCATGAGCAATCGCAGATCTTAGCAGAAGCGCATGGAGGAGTAGCAGGAGGACACTATGGAGATAGGGTGACTGCTAGGAAAGTTCTGCGTGCTGGGCTCTGGTGACCCACACTACATAATGATGTGATAGCCTATGCGCGGTCCTATGATGTGTGTCAACAAACTGGAAAACCATCCCGACGTGATGAGATGTCGTTGATGCCCCAGTTGACATTGCAGTCGTTCGACAAATGGGCGGTGGATTTTGTAGGACCAATCAATCCACCAGGGAAGCACACGGGTGCACGCTATATTATCACTATGACAGAGTATTTGACTCGATGGGAAGAAGCTACACCAGTCATTGATTGTTCCGTGGCCACAGCCGCGCGGTTTCTCTTTGACCACATTGTCACTCGCTTCGGTTGCCCCAAGATATTATTTGAGAGACCAGGGCAGCCACTTTCTCAATCGCACCATCAGTGCATTAATGGAGGCATTGTAGATCCAGCATAAGAAGAGTACACCCTATTATCCACAGTCGAATGGCACAGTGGAGGCTTTCAATAAGGTATTGGAGCATGCGCTGACAAAAGTGTGTAACGTGAACCGCGATGACTGGGATCTCAAAATCCTAGCAGTACTGTGGGCCTATTGCACCACATGTAAACGGCTGACAGGGCAGACACCATTTAAGCTAGTGTATGGACAAGAATCAATTATGCCCATGGAGTATATTGTCCCGAGTCTGCGCATCGCGGACACAACTAGCCTGGATGATGCAGCGTCACTAGATGATCGTCTAGAGCAATTGGTGCAGTTGGAGGAAGATCGTTTCATCACTAGGTTCCACCAGGGGGTAGAGAAGGATCGCCAGAAAGCATGGCATGATCGACACATTAAAAACAAACAGTTTCAGCAGGGTGACTTGGTGTTGTTGTACGACAGCAAGTTTATGAAACATCTAGGAAAGTTGCAGATGCATTGGCTTGGTCCGTATTGCATCAATAGTATTACTTCAGGGGGTGCAGTTCAGCTGCAGCAGCTAGATGGGGCGATGCTCCCAAAACTAGTGAATGGTCATAGGTTGAAGCCCTATCAGTCGGACTTGGAATACTGCGATGCCTAAGTCGCATGAAAAAAAAGAGAGAATGGTGCATGAATGGCAGATTGGTTGGTGGCAGGAAGGCACACCAGCAAGGATGGAATGGAATGCGGAAGCAGGATGGCTCCTGCTGTGAGATTGAAGCGGTTTACACCACTTAGTAGTGTTGCGCTTGGGTCACATCTGAAATCATTACGCAGATGGGAATTTTTCCTTTTTGACGGATATGATCGTTAGTTGATTTTGATCGTGTCAAAAGAATGCATGTTTAGGCATAGGGATACACCGAGGCAGCATGGCCAACGACACTCACCAGGATGGTCCACATGGTTGGCACAAAGCATCCACCACGCCAGCATGGCCAACGGCATGCGCTGCACATTTTTGCATGAAGGGAATCAGGCAGAGGTTTGATTCTTCCGCAGTCTTGACACTCGTTACATGGAACAGTGGGATATTATGATTACCCTGGAGCGTGAGCAGGTGCTGCAATGGATTGCCGAGGCAGATGGATGACAGGATGTGCTGTATAAATAGGGAACCTGAGGGGAGTAAGAACACAGAAGCTATTTTAGTTAAAGAGGGTTATGCTACGAAAGGCTCTGGCATTCTGTTAAGTCAGGAATTCCAAGGATGTTGTGGAAATGCTACATTTTATTTCGCAGGGTAGCACACTCGATGCATTGAGGGCCCGAACCACGGGTGTCCATGAACGAATAGAGCAAGCGGCGCTTCGGACACTCCGGCCCCACCAGCATGAAGGCTCATCCAGGATGTCTAGGCAGTTGGTGATGGTTGAAGTCTCGTGGTCCCTGCGACCACATCAAAGAGAGGGGTTGTCAGCCTTGATTCCCTGTAACATATGCTTACTGGTGCGAAACAGATGTGCCAGAATCACTGGCCTGTTTTACACCTTGGCGTTGCTTCCACAATTCCTCTCTGTCTCCAATTGGTCTCTCGAGACTGGAGGATGAGTTTGCAAGGCCCGCCACAATAAGGTGGGAAGAGTCCACTTTTGGGTAAGAAGTACATGACAGCAAGCAGACGATCAGTGCACCAGAAGGAGTAGAACAACATCACAAGATCCAGACAGCAAGAACAGTAGCCGAACTAAGAGTTCAGCCCTAGTAGAGTAGAGACGACGGAGTACACTGTATCTTGTTGACGTGGCTCGAGGGTGAGCCACAAGATTGTGTTGGGGGCCTGTTGGCAAGCGGTTTGGTAGAGTACTACCAGAGCATCTCCGATGCTATGACAAGGTAGAAGATGCGCGAATGGTGATGAGCGGAAGATTAGTTATGCATTTTGGGTCAATTGTACCGCGGAATGCGGGTTTTGGGTCATTTGGACCACATATTATGTACTATACCGCAGAATTTGGTCATTTTTGGATAAGTCAATTAGATATTGGGTCATTTGTCCACAGTGTCAGTTAGGAAGTCAGTAGTAAGTAGACAAGAGTTGTAAGGCGGAAGCCTATATATAGATAAGAATTGTAGGTGTTAAAGGAGAACTGGGGAGAGCATAATTTGTGAGTGGAAGAATGTGAAGCTTGATGTTGGTTGTATGGTTCCTGGGTATGTTTTGATGTCAAGAGTCATTACAGAGATCTAGTTTTTGCAAAGACGTTGTATCTAGGTTAACAATGATAATATGATGAAGCTATTTTGGTGCAATCCATGTGTTCAATTTGTTCCAGTTATGATAATGTGATATTGCACTACACGAATAATGTCATGATTCTTTGATGCGATACTTGCTTTACAATTACTGTTGTTGCAATGATGAATGTTTGGGTTGAATATTGCCTTACTACTATGTTTAATGCTTAAGGATCTCTGTCGTTGTGTTGCAATAAGTTTAAGTATCATAGCCGCAACCATCCTCCTTCATTCGATGGAAACATGGTTCCCTCTGCTCTTCCTGGATGCCTCGGGTGAGACCTCATCTACTCTGCAGGTGTTGTTGGGTGGGATAAACCCTGTCCGGGCCGGTGCTTAGGAAGACCGCGGTATATGTCGACAGTGAGTGGAACCCCTTTCAACTAGCATTGCGCTAACAAAATTAGGGACATTACATAAAGTGGATAATGCTCCACAAGAGTTTCTTAGAGGATAAGTTTGGCTAAGAAGTAAATTTAAAGACAAGAAAAGATAAATCAATCAAAGCAAGGAAAGTAGGAACAGGAGAAGAAAGCGGAATAAAGTAGAAAAGCGGGACAAAACATAAAAGCAGGACAAAGCATAAAAGCAGGATAAAGGCAGAAAAGCAAAATAAAGCATAAAGCAAGAAAAATCAGGACAAAAGCATAAAAGCAGGATAAGGTATAAAAGAAAGAAAAAGAAGGATAGAAAAAAAAGCAGGATAAAGAAAAACCAAAATCAAAAGAAAAAGTAGGATAAAGAAAAAGCAAAAGCAAAAGAAAAATTAGAAAGAAAAAGAAAAAGCAAAAAGAAAAGAAAAACAGAAATCAAGGCAAAAGCTAAAGCAGAAAGCAAGGCAAAAGAGAAAGCAAAAATCGAAGCAACCTTATCCACTCCATGAGGGCTCCTTATCCTATCTTACTTGCTCAAAAAATCACCTCAATCTATAAAAGAAGGATTACAACTCCATTTCACATCTTTTGATCATTTGTGATTTGAATTGAATGTAATTTTGCCTCTTTGACATGGGAAATGTGCCCCTAGTCCTAACTGGGAGATGTGCCCCATGCTTCTACTGAAAGGATGATGACATCCAGTATTCATAACTGATTCTATTGAAGATCCTGAATCTTTTCTACATGCAGTATCAGCTATATTTGAAGAATCAATCCATTCAGAAGTGGTTCCTAGTATCAATCCTATCAAAGAGAGATCCTGAGGAAGTTTTGATCAAAGGAGGAGATCCAGCTGTTTGAGTGCGCCCCCAGGAGCATTCTTTGAGCTTGGTGTGCCTTTCAGGAGCATCCATCTAATCCATATTCATCATCATATCATATCCAATGGAGGATCCTTATCTCCTTTCTGTTTAGAAGACATCCACATTCATGTACTATGAGATTTATTGTATTTGAGGTTCATTGAGAAAACTAAGGTTGTAATGCTAATATGTTGATGTATAAATATATTGAACCCGGTTATTAGTTCTCCTATATTCCATATTAATTCATATTGTGCTTCAAATGATAAATTCAAAATCATTGGAGGTTTTTTACATCTAGATCTCTCAAGACTAGCTCTTTGTGCAATTTTAATTGACTAGTTCTCCAGGAATTGTAATATTCAGAGCTATGTGAAACCATTTTACTTTATGAAGGCTGATGTAGGTTTTTAATGGTCAGTAGAATCCATCCCAAGTTCAAAATCAGATATTCGAGAGCCTTGGAGGCTGATTGTGTTTGTATATTTCAAGACTAGCTCGTTGGGCATGAATCCATGACCAGTTTTGCAGTAACTTTAATGAAATGACCTCTGATTATCTATTTTTTGTTCTAAAAGTAATTACAGGTCCTTAAGACATTAATGAATCCAACCCAGTCCTCAGACTAAGTTTTCGTGACCATCCCATCCTGTTTGCAAAAGCATGGAAACATACTAGTTGAGCAGTCCAACCTAGCGCTCTTTCTCCCCTTGACTCCAAACACTGCCAAAACCTCCCAAAACCTCTGTAAAACTTTTCCAATAGTGTATTAGGGGGTTATTACCTGTTATCCACCTCTTTTTTTATTTCAAGTGTAAGTTAAAGAGTTTAGTAGGCATATGCTGGTGTGCCCAGGTAGCCTTGGAGTAGACTTCAGCCTGGATGATGTCCGAAACATAAATGCCCCCAATACATTGTGCTTAGAACTCAGAATATGGACTTGATGCTGATTTCCTTGATGATGCACACTCCCTAGTACATTTGACAGATCTAAAAGTGTCCATCAGTCAAGCTCTGGGTGGATTAATCACTAACAAGTTCTAGTTCCTTCTTCACTAGTTTTGAGAACTAGTTACCGCTTGCAAAATTTCTGATTTGAAGTTTGAATTTTGAGATAATATAATCTGGTATCAATTCAAGGATATTAGACTGCATCAAATTCAGAAGCAGAGGTAGATGCAGTGACGAAGGTACTTACTTAGTTACTCCAGCACTACTATATCGCTCTCCATAAGCGTTCAGTTGCTACAAAAGTTATGATAACGACACAAATAAGATAAGTTTCACAAATATGGAGGAAATATGCTATTTATTTCTATTCCATTTATTTGTGTATTCAGTAAAAAGTGAACACATTCCTTTCCCATCAAAGGCATGGACAATACCTCTGGTCCTCTGCATTAACTCGGCTTCAGGGCGAGCTGGATGATTGTTTATCATTAGATCACAGCCTTCAAACCATGTTGGAGCCGTATCACTGATCGGTTCTCTTTCCAAATTCTGGATCATTGTAAAATCCCCCAAACTATCTATGGAGCCTTATGTGCCCATCTCCGCCTAACATGTAAAAAAAACATCCCTGTGAAGCATCTGAATAAATCAAGTTACATGTCTTTACGATCAATGGTCCAGAATGATCCCACGGGGTGAACTCCGGTAGAGGTTTTCAAATCTCAAATTATATCTTATCTCAAAAATCTATGGTTAAAAATAATCTTTCTGCTTGATGAGCTCCGGTAATGAGGAGGAGATAAATGGACCAACGATGGGCTCTGCATAAAAATTTGGCGTTGTATAATTAATTCACAGTTGTACTGCATTCCAAGTATCACTAAATTATGGAAACAAAACTAATGGACTGTGTGAAGGCAACAGGCGCGGGGGCAACATCCCCTGATCCAAATTCAGAAGTAGGAGCTTCAGTCGTTGATCGAATCGTTGAAGTATCACTAGCATCAGTAGCTTCAGTGTAAGTTTACCTCATTGAGCATGACGAGTCATTAATTAAGCTCCAAAAGCTGACCTGAATATCGTATTCAAATTTGAACCACCAATTTATTTACACCTATATCCACTCATATAAGAGCATAGCAGAGATATAATTGCTTTGTAGTGATCAAGGTCATGAAACCTTGATATTCCTCAGACGAGAGCTGAAAGCAAAGAAACCACAATTGTAAAGTCACAGTCCTACTCTTGACTACAGTACATTTTTCCCTTTTTATGAAGGAAAACACAGTACAAAAACTAGATTTCCTTGTAGTAAGATATCTGAGAGTTGTGACTGCTCACAAAATACCTGGAATCTAATGACATGCCATCTCTATGCCTCAACTCCATGAGAAAAGTAAAAAACACCTCAGAAACTAATCACTTATCACAACTTCTCTTGATTGATCAGGGAAAGTTCATGTTTGATGAGAAAAATTGGAAGAAAACAACCGACAGTGACCTGATAGATGAAATCTTCATCACAAACAGATCCACAAGATAACTCAATCAACAATCACTAGAACAACTATTGCTTCACAAGAATGTTGCTTCCTAATTAAAATGAATATTTTCTAAACTCTATCCATAATGGGTGTGTTTCTACTGGAATTTTTATTGAAAAAATCCAAATATGGCATCCCTATTGACACATAATGTATTGTTTGCACAAACTGCTCTTGCTTCTGCAGTTTATTGAAATCATCCAAATCTGGCATCCATGTTTACAAATCATGTTGTGTGCATAACTTTAACTCTGAGACTTTAGCCAGTTAACAAAATCTCATCAAAGCAGTCTTTCAAAGAAGAAGCTAATTTTCTTTGATAATATAGTTAGTTATGTAATATGTCCCTTGGCACCAACTTTATGTGAAAACCACTCACAATTTGCATGTAGATAGACATGAGTTTATTCAGAGGTAGGAAGTTCCATAGTAGAAGTGATATAGAAAATAAGAAAAATTTAGAAGTCATATAGCAACATAGAAGAGCATTAGCATTAACTTGATGTTATAGATGAGTTTATTCCGAGGTAGGAAGTTTCATAGTAGAAGTGATATAGAAAATAAGAAAAATTTAGAAGTCATACAGCAACATAGAAGAGCATTAGCATTAACTCAATGTTATAGATGAGTTTATTCAGAGGTAGGAAGTTTCATAGTAGAAGTGATATAGAAAATAAGAAAAATTTAGAAGCCATATAGCAACATAGAAGAGCATTAGCATTAACTCGATGTTATAGATAGATACATGACACAAACATAACATTGGATTCTGGATGGCGTTATCTATCAACTGGATATAATTTGGGTCATTTCTAGATTACTCAATAATCTTAGCAAGCATAAATGTATTTCTGGCATGAAGGGAAACTTGACAAAAACACCAATAGTTGTGAGACCACTTTAGTACCTATTCCGTAGAAATAATTTCCCAACTAGCTTTTCTTAAAGTTTTTTGAGCACATAAATAAAATTTTAAAGCAAACTAAGTGATTCCTTCCTTTTTTTTAGTTAAAACCAAAAATCGTCTCAATAGATATTAATAATAAATTGGAAAATAATACATATAATTATTTTCAAAAGAAATTGAAAATAATACATTATTGTTACATACATAAATACTAAGCTTCCCCACTTAATGTTATTTATTCCAAGCCCACTATTTAAAGAAACATCATCTTATATATATATTTTATCATTTCTCAAATAAATTGAATAAATAAAAAAACATAAGTTTCGTGCTCACCTTCATAATGAAAACTTTTGTGGGAGAGAACAAAAGTTATCATAAAGATTCCAATATAAAATAAAGCTAAATATAGTATACATGTTCAAGTAAATGCAATTCAATGCCTTTTTCAACCCAAAAACTAGAAATAAAAGCTACTCAAAATCTCACATAAGGTGGCACACATATAATAGGATGATCTATTTACATTGTCAAAATGTGATATCTGTGTAATAAGTCATTAAAACATGTTACTGTAAAGTGCAATCCATATATGTGAAATATAAAGATATTTGAATATATAAAACTAAACTTGGAAATGAATATTTCTATTGCTCAAGTAAAAGATTAGATAGCTTATGTTTAGGAAAATTTATAAATTTGGATTTCAAAATAAATAGGATGATGATATGGTATATACTTTTTTAAAATTTTATAATTGAATGCATTGATATAGCCTATTGATTGTATATGATTGTTTCTTAACTCTAGTTTATTGCATTACTGCAGAATGCCTAAAGTGGGGATTGTCTACTACAGCTCACATACCACAATGTCACAAATCTTAACAATCAACGATCAATTGAGCCAGGAAAATAGATACTTGCAACAAAGATAGTTTCCTTTTCCTATTTTCATTATCTCAGCATAATAGTTTCATTTCCCTATCGATCATGAGAAAATCCACATACATGGATATTTGTTCAATTGCATGGTCAAATTCCATTTGTGTAGGATTCACAGCTTCTATACACAAATTCTAGAATTGGATTACTAGCTCTTGGATCTAATGTAGTGCATAAATTATGGAAATGGAATGACAGTGAGTAGAATCTCAGTGGCAAGTTGTATAGTCAATGAAATACAATTGATCTTTTCTATGCCCTATATTTGAGTTTAACAGTGTTGTTATTCAAGAGATTTATGGACTAGTTTTCATTTATATCCAGGAAACTGCAAGTGTTCATCCAAAGCGCTGGCAACCAAGCAATGGTCTCCTTATGACTAAAGATATAACTGACATAAATCTAGAGGAGGTTGTTCATTACATAACTCTATCAAATAATGGCTCGTATATCATGTCAACATCGGGTGGAAAAGCATCTTTATTCAACATGATGACATTTAAGGAAAATGGAAGACTACTTCAAGAGTTTATTTAGACATTGAAACTCTTATTTCATTATTAATTGAATGATGAGCCTATAAAAAGCTATGTTCGTATCAATTCTTATTATATGAAAACAATTGAACTTGCCTATGCATTGAGCTCACCTTCTTTTGAAATTCTCAGGTTATGACTTTCATGCCCCCACCTCCAACATCAACAATATTCTTGGCATTCCATCCACAAGATAATAACATCATAGCTATTGGGATGGAAGATTCAACTATCCACATATATAATTTCAGAGTAGATGAGGTATGTAATCAATTTTATTTTTGTAGGACATCATGGGTTCAATTTTTATTGACGAAAGATAAATTGGAAACTTCACGTTTTCCATGCGGAGATAGTTTACAACTAGAGTGTCAACAAACAAAAAATTATTAACCTGGCTGCATTTTCTTGATTTCTTGATAATGGCACATCTACTCACTAATGGAGGCGACATCGTGTTTCCTTGGTTTAAAAATTTAGATGCAATAATTTGGGTTCATAATAGATTTTGTCAATAACTACATAATTGGTGGTAGGTTAAAACTAAATTGAAAGGACATCAAAAGAGAATTACAAGTCTTCCCTTTTCCAGTACTCAAAACATTCTAGTGTCTGCACGTACAGATGCACAGGTAAGCATGTTGACATTTTATAATCTTGTAAGTTCTTAGATGAAAACTTAATGTTTAAAGAAATTTTTATTTTCAGTTGTGCATATGGAACACATACACAAATTGAAGACTATCCAAATGCTAGTTGGAAAGATAGCTTCTGGTGACATGCAAGTTCAATTTCATTCTGACCAGTTGTGTATACTTGTTGTCCATGAAACACAAATTTCCCTATACGATGCATGTAAACTACAACTCCAATTCCATGTAAGAACAAAATATTTACTATTTAGTCATGGAATTTGGCTATATCATAATTGACTTAGAATGAAGAGAAATTGTGTCAATAGGAGCAAGTTACTTCATCAATAAGCTATCAAGTCTATCATAGTTTTCTATCGCTTTCATGTTCAATGCTTGGTAACAAGAGATACCTCCCCTTCTACTTATTCATCATGTTCAATATATATGTGCGAAATGTTTTTTCTTGATCATAACCCTTTTGTTGATTTTGGCTTGGATGATGTGTTTTGTGTTGACCTTCTTCCATGACAGTGCCTTGTGAGTTTGTAGTAGGAGTTACAAATGGGTGGGTCTAGTATGTCAAGTATGGCCTTTCTTTAGGGGATGGTCTTACTTGAGTGAGCTAGCAAGGTCTTGAAATGTCTACCCAATTCATTCATACACCATTCTTTCCATAGTTGCTATCCTCTATGTCAAATTTCTTGGGTTAGACTTGATACATAAATAAAGTTAAGCATAAATTCTCACACTATCAATAGTTAAGGAAATTATACTATAGTTATTTTGAAGTTATATGTCATATGTACTTGAATCAAATTATTCATGAATAATTATTTTTATGAATGCATTTTTTGTTACACATTTTTGTTGCAATTTTGGTTATATGTTTTTGTCTATATATTTTGACAAAAAATTCTTATATAGAAACTTTCTTATATAGTCTATCATGGGTACTAACTCAATGGAAGAGCACCTGCCTTATAGACATGAGCTTGGTGGTTCAATTCCTTTGTGCCTTATCTACACAAATCAATGACTAATTAAATGACCAGTTGATAGCAATCAATGACTAAATAAATGACCAATTAACAAATCAATGACTAAATAAATGACCAATTAACAAATCAATGACTAAATAAATGGCCAGTTAACAACAATCAATGACTACTTAACAACAATCAATGACTAAATAAATGATCATTTAACAACAATCAATGATTAAATAAATGTCTAAATGTACTAGAAAACAACGATAACTAATAACCAAATAAATGGCCAAATAAATAACCAAATAAAGACAATTAATGGCTAAATATATGACCAAGGCATGTAGCAATTCCATCAATTTATGACCAAGTGATAAATGGTCAATTTGGTTGTGTGATAAGTGATTACTAATTAATGACCAACGGTCACGTGACCAAATTTATTCATTTATCACCCATTTTTAGTCATTTTTTAGTCACTTATCACCCATTTTGTACTAGTGATTGATGCGTCCATACGAAGGGTGAGTTCATCCTGAAGTCAGAAGATAAAAATAGAAGCCGATGCATGTGAATAATATATAAATATGTTATACGGGATTGATGAATTCATTGTGAAGCAAGTTCTCTTCTCCCTTGAAGGCAATGCGCTTCTCTTTATATGGGATATTATTATGAGTCTCTCTTCTTTATCTTTCTCTTGCTCTATAATTGCATCGAGGGTGCTTGATGTAAAAGAAATTCTCTACTATTTATCAATATACTAAGGAATGTTTTGTTGGGGTTCTCTCCCTCAATTCATAGAGGGTTTCCCCAGGGTAAATTCATGTGTTGAATGCGATAGCTTATGTTTATGATTGTTATTTGATTTCAAGTACTATTGCATTTCCAAATTAAAGATAAAAAATTAACATCGTATCAGAGCTCAAGGCATGACAGAGCTAAGTTCAACAATCAAGCTTAAGCCTATGTATATCCTGAGTGTGCAAGGTACTTGAAGAATTATGGCTTCAATCTCAATAAGTTTAGAAGACCGTCTGAAAGGAACTTTGAACTTCAATTCTTGGAAGGCCAGGATCTTGAATATCCTGGAAGAGCATGATTTGGATGGATATGTATCCAGTGTTATTGAAGAGCCTACTTCTAGTGCAGGGTGCACTACCTTCAAGAAGAATAATTCCAAATCAAAGAGAATCATTTATGATTCCATGAAAGACAAGTTTATGCACGTGATCACTCCATTAAAGACTGTAAAGGAATGCTATGACACTTTGACTAATCTTTATGAGAAGAAGGCACCCAATCAAAAGAGAGCATTGAAGAACAAGCTTCCAAATATGAAGATGGAAAATGATGAATTTGTGGCTTCCTTCTTCACAAAGATCTCTCAAGTAAGATATCAACTCATGAGCATTGGTGTGACAATCGATGATGATGATCTCATCCAGACCATTGTCGATGGTATTCTATCTTCAGGGGAGACATTCTTGGCTACAATAAAAGGTCTAGAATTACAACCTAACTTTGAGAGACTGTGGCATGACTGCCTACAAGAAGAAGGGAAAATCCATAGCAAGTATACTGCCTCCAAACAAGAGAACCTCACTCTTGCAGCACATATGAAAAGAGGTAAGAAATCTCATAAGAAATTCTCTTGTCAAAAGGAGAATGATTTCAAGAACTTTGATCATTCTAAAGTTAAATGTTTCAATTGCAATAAGAAGGGATATTATGCAAGAGAATGGCATGCAAAGCAAAAGAGGAAAGTTCAAGGGTAGATTTCATACTTCTACCGCTACAAAAGATGAACCTACAAGAAATAATCCATTCGATGATCAAGAGACAAAGGAGTACTATCTTGTCTCACCCATTTCTGGATCCATTACTACTAGTGCTGAGACATGGCCGGTAGACAGTGGCGCATCCAAGAACATGACTAGATATAGGAGCGCTATCACATATCTGGAGGAAAAGAAGTTTTCCTGTAAAGTGGAGCTTGGAGATAATACCACCTATTCAATCCAAGGCATTGGATCCACTTCTTTTCAGTTGGATTCAGGAGATGTTCTGCATGTGGATGAAATTTTGTTTGTCCTGGGATTGAAGAAGAACCTCCTATCTATTTTGGTTCTAGAAAATAAAGGATCCATAGTTATCTTTATGGACAACAAAGTGCTCATGTGGCCTAAGCATGAATACTTGAACTCTGCATCAGTGATTGGAGTTATAGAGGGAGGTCTCTACAAAGTTCCTTGAAAAATCATTCAAGCCATGATCCATGACACAGTCAGTCCTTGTCAGATGTGGTGTAGAAGGCTTGGTCATCTCCATTTCAAAGTGCTACTCAGATTGAAAAATATGGTGAAAGGTATGCCCATGTTTAATTATGATTTTGATAGTGTTTGTAGAGGTTGCACTCTTGGCAACAACATTAAGAAGAGTTTTCCAAGTAGTAACAAAATATACAAGGGGGTCATTGAATTTATTCATTCTGATCTATGTGGTCCTATGTCTACACCCTCCTTGAGTGATTATTTGTATTATGTGCTTTTCATAGATGACTTCTCTCACAATTCATAGGTTTATTTTATGAAAGCAAAGAGGGAAACTTTCAAGAAGTTTTAATATTTTAAAGCATTGGTTGAGAATCAGACTAGGAAGCACATTCGTACTTTAAGATCTGATAATGGACGATATTTTGATTCCCATGAATTCAATGACTTATGTCTAGATGAAGGAATAAAAAGACAGTTGATTGTACCCTACAACCCCCACCAACATGGGGTTGCTGAAAGAAAGAACAGAACAATATGTGAGGTTGCAAAAGCCATGATGTGTGATCAAGATATACCCATATCCTTATGGGTAGAAGCCTCCAACATTGTTGTTTATATTCATAATAGAATCCCTCATGCTATCTTGGGAGAAAAAACTCCTGAAGAGGTTTTTACTAGTGAAAAACCAGTTATTGGACAGTTGAATATTTGCGTTTGTCTTGTTTACATTCACATACCAAAAGAGAATATGACAAATATGGAGCCATCTGAAAAGAAAGGAACATTTGTTGGATATAGTGAATCCTCCAAATCCTACAGAATCTATGTTCTAGGATAAAGAAACATTAAAGTCAACAGAGATGTAACATTTCATGAAGAGGTTGTCTTCAAGCACTCCAAATAACTTCAATGTGATTCAAATATGGAGGATCATGATACTCATAGGATATAGGATCCAGTTTTTGATTCTCCCCTTTCAGATGGTGAGAGGGAGAAGCCATACGAGTCTGTAGATCTGCTTGATCTTGAAGAGCTAGAAGATTTGATAGAAAGATCTCTTGATGAACCTCCTGGAAGTATTGAAAAATATAAAGCAATATTTGTAGCCTAGGATTTCTCATAGAAAGAAGCGATATACTATGATGAGACATTCACTCATGTGGCCAGGTATACTACTATCCAAACCAAAATTTTCCTTGCTTCAGTTTTGGGTTGAAAACTTCACCAGATGGATGTGAAAACTGTCTTCCTTAATGGTGAGGTTGAGGAAGAGGTTTACATATAGAAACTTGAGGGGTTTGTAATTCATGGGAAGGAGTCCCATGTATGCAAACTTAAGAAATCCTTGTATGGGCTTAAGCAGGTCTCGAGGGATTAATATTCAAGGATTAACAGCTTTCTTCTGAGCTTGGGCTTCTCCAAAGTGAAGCTGACCCTAGCCTGTACTTCAATGTTATGAAGAACAAACCATTGATCTTGGTTCTCTATGTTGATGATGTGTTCCTTACTAGAGAGGAGCAACAGATAGCTCGGTGCAAGAGGGAGCTCACTTATGAGTTCGAAATGAAAGACTTAGGTATTATGCACTATTTTCGGTCTAGAAGTGTGGCAAATGAAATATGAGATCTTTCTTTCTCAAGGAAAGTACATAGTTGATGTATTACAAATGTTTTGTATGATGGACTATAAGTCCATGTCTATTCCAATGGTGTCTAATCTAAAGAAGCTACATGAGTCAGATTCCAGATCGATCTAGTGGATCCTACCATGTATATACATCTCATTGGTTCCTTGATGTATTTGATACATAGTAGAGAAGACATATGTTATGTAGTGAGTATCTTGAGTCAATTCATGTCTAAGCCAAGACATAGACATTGGGTTGCTACCAAGCATGTGCTTAGATATGTTCAAGGTACTATTGCTTATGGACTCATATATGATTCCAGTGGTGGAGTGATGTTACTTGGATATTCCGACTCCAATTCGGGTGGTAGTATTGTGGGCCGAAAGAGTACATCCAGATTTTGTTTTAGCTTGGGCAGCTATGATCTCTTGGTTCAGTAGGAAGCATGGCTCCGTAGCCTAGAGTACTATAGAATTAGAGTATATTGTAGCTAGTACTACCTGTCGAGAAGTTGCGTGACTTAGGAAGATACTTGTTGGGTTGTTCGGTGAGAAGCGTGAGACTACAGTCATTCGCTCTGACAATCAAAGCTGCATTAAGCTCTCAAAAAACCTTGTGTTTTATGACAGATCGAAACACATTGAGATGAAGTATCACTACATCATATACATGGTCAAGAGAGGTGTTGTAAGACTTCAGTACATTGCTACCAGTGAGTAGATTGCAGATATGTTGACTAATCCTATGTTCATGGTGAAGTATAGGTACTTCCGAGACAAGCTTGGCATGGAAGATAATTCCTCCCTCACTGAGAGGGAGTGTTAGAGTTACAGCATCATGAGTCATTCTCCAAGTCAATCTTGTGTGTCAAGATTGATCCTCGTCTATCAAGGTAGTTCATTATAGGAGCCTAAGTTGGACTCAAGAATGGTTAAGCTTCATGTGTTGAAACAAGTGCTTTGTATGTCAAAGTGATGATGTTGTACAATATTGATAGTCAAAGCTAAGGTCTTGTGTGTCAAGACAGATCCTCATGTGTTTAGGTGGTGCCTCATGTGTTGAGGTGATGCTTTGCATGTTAAATCATGTATGGTGTGTGATGTGCTACTAACCATGGTTGAGCTATTAAGTCTTCCCTAGGGACTAGGCACCCCTAGAGTGAATTACTTTAATATATAACCACTTGGAACAATTGTAGGACAATATGATCACATCATTGGGAAGATATCCTTAGTATATTTGATATGATAACTAAGCCGGAAGATGTGGACCATGCATATATGACAAGAGATTAGATAAGATGTCATAATATATGAGAGAGTTCGAATTGCACATAAAATAATTCATTAAGAGAGAATTCGAATTGTTAAACTTCAGTGAAGAATTCACTTTATCAAAGGACAACTCGAATTAATCACTACAGTGATGTTAACAAGAAAGAATCAGTTAAGAGAGTTAACTAAGTGATAACAAAGAAGATCTAGTTAACTAAGTGTTATTGCATGACGACACTTATGTTAAACTAAAAGACGAAACTTGAGTCACGACACTTGCATGATGACACTTGAGTTGCGACACTTGCATGACAACACTTGAGTTAGCCACCTAACTAAGTGGGCAAGCTTTCAGTTAAGGGGTGAGTTCATCCTAAGAGTTAGTTCAGTGAGTTAATGCACTGCATGAGAAATGGGTCACAGATATTCATGCAAGATTGATCCATACAAATGGAGGGTGAGTTCATCCTGAATTCAGAAGATAAAAATAAAATTCGATGATGTCATGTCCCCAAATTTTGCATTGGGTCACAATGGCCTAAGCCACTTGGCCATACTCATGATAGTTTTTCAAATTGGTGCTAAGGGTCAAATAATTGCCAATAATGATGTCCAAGTTAGTGATAATGTAAAATTAGATCCAAATGGACAAGGTGGGTCACATTAAGAGAAAATTCTCAATTCAAATTTTGTGATATACCCATCCAAATGAACTATCATGGAGGAAAATTACCAGTTCCCTAGGTTGGGGGTGGAAGCATTAAAAGTTGGAATAAGGGAGCTACAAGACCCAAAATGACATTAGACTTACAAATTCACATTAAATGGGTCAAATAAATAATAATACAAATAAAATAAGGTGGCATTGGATCATGAGGGCACATAAGAGGTTGTGGTACCACGGGGGGTTCACTTAGTGAACTTGTTACATAGCACGATCGTTCGCATGATATTAAAGAATATCCCTAATTTCACTAACTATTGGAAAATTCCTCCTAAACTTTAATTGTTGAACCCCCCTACCAATATGCCTTTCCAATTAAGAAAACCCCCAGTTTCACCAAATATTGTATGTATCCATTTTTATCAACCCATTTTTAATACCCCCTTTATATCATATTATCAGGTTGTAACAAACAAGAGCCCTAACTCCCACCGGGATTGCAAGGGTGACTGATCAATTTGTAGCGTTGGATAGTGGAAGACCCAACGAAATAGTACTCGGAAGGAAAATGCGTAAAAGGAAACACGGTAAAGAGATCAACATAACAAAGAATGTAAAAGGATGATAGTCCTATAGTTAGTGCGACAATGCTTAGAAAATATGAGAATTGCAGATGTTTCACACCATAGTCTATCAATCTACCAATTTTATATCATGTAAATATAAGTATAGTCATTGAGAGCTCATGTTTTCTATAAGCTTAATAAATTAAATTCCATAAAAATTCAAAATTGAAACCCTTTCATGGATGGACTCCCCTACTTTCCTATCAAAACAAACATCATTTATGTTTGAACCCAAATGAACATAGAAAAATTTCTCTTACTTTCCAATAACACCATATGATCATGTGCATAGCTTGTATTTGGGTCACTCACAAGATGTAATGAATTTCCTCCACTTCCTCTACATTTATTCTTGCAATGAAGCGAATTAACAACATTTAGTTACCTTTTATTGGGTTATATCTAGTTTTTTAAAAATCTTTATTGGGGAGGGAAAAATCTCAATTGTTAGGTTTCAAGCATGGAATAGTTATAAAGATACACATATGGTGAAATGTATATGATACCATTTCATGGTAACGATAACACATAGGGTATGTAAATAAGGATTAATATTTTCACCTATGTTCATGTCAGTTTCAATAAAATATTAAGACAGATGCCTTGCATATAAGAATTGAAATTACAACTATGAATGTGCCAAATATAACTCAATCTAACAACTATTCCTAACTGGCAATGTGAAAATGTTAAAGAAGAATACAAAAAGTTGAAAGAAATAATCGGTCAAGAAAGATTGATCTCACTTTTCTTGGTTCCAATGAGCCAAGAAAGATTGATCTCACTTTTCTGAGTTGTCATGGAGCAAGGTTTGATTGAATCTCAATACCCACCTAAACCCCAACCGAAAAAATGAAGAGTTAGATCTTTTACTTGAATACCTACAATACAATTGTTCAACTCTGGAACTCCCAATTAGCTACATCTCTTAACTTAAAGATGAAAAAAAATATAACATCAATAACCAAGCCTAAATAATCTATTAAATGAGTATGGATCAAGGCCAGTAATTCGAAGAGACTTCCATCGATATTATCATTGGTGCACTATTATCATATTTATGCAACACTTAGGATCATAAGCAATATCAAATAAAAATGGAGGGTCCTTAAGTTTTTGGTGGTTATGAATTGATCCCATGATTTGGAAGTATGAATCCATCCCATGATTTGGAGGTTATTCCTCAGCCCACCCATATAAAATAACCCTCAATATTTATATTACTATGTCAAATTAAAAACTCCCCTTGACCCCTTAATATGGGGCAATATATTTTTTAGGTTTTTAAGAGTATTCAAACCCCCAATATGAATGAACGTGATATGATATTTCCTAGCTAGTGAACCCCCCGTGGGATAAATTCCCCATTACATATATTGATGAGAAATTAAGTGAGCTTTTGGGTTAGCTTACTTCATAAAGTTAGATCTCAAATCAAGAAGAAAACATAGACAAATCAATTCTTAAAACACATGCTAGACACTGTCGGTTCTTGGCCATGCCTTTTGGGATGAATATTTTGTTGGTCGTGGATCCAGATCTTCTAGTCTCATAGATGATATTGTCTTAGCCGTGCACCCCGGAGGACTGTACACCCATTCTGCATTTTTAGGGGTTCAGGGCAATGCCCCCAAGTCACGGGGGTGCAGGGATGGAGCCCCCGTGAACGGGGGTTCGGGGGCAATGCCCCTAAGAAATGGGGGTTCAGGGGAAACGACCCCGAGAAAAAAATTTGCAGCTGTTTTCGCCAGTTGTTTTGTGGACCCATGGTTTTGGTATCCCGTGGCATTTTCCCATTGTATTTCCCCTATAAAAAAAGGACATTGTAATACTGATGGTCAATACTGAGAGGGGGGGGTGAATCAGTATTGTTATTTTTTAATTAAACCACTTATTAAACTTTAATCAAAATATGGAATCAACAAGATACACTGAAACACTGATTTTATCGTGGAACCCCAATTGGGTAAACCACCAACACTTTTCTATTATCTGCAAAATTGATTTTTACACGTTACAATAGAATTCGATCAGCATCAACCAATCAGGATGCACCAACACCCTCAATTCACTAGCACCAACTGGTAGGAGATTACAGCCCCTGTTTAGTCAGCGAAAACTAATAAGGAAGCAACAACTCCCTTTCGCAGGCACCGACCTGCCCTAGCACCACCCTACCACCCTTAAGATATTAAGTCTCCACACACTTCTAGGACTGCATCGATCCCTTGGCCTTACTTCTTCTTCAAGTAGATGAGATGAAGAATCGAGAGACACTTCATCTTTAAACTGACTTGGGGTTTTTATATTACTCACATATCCAAACACAAAACAATGTGTCTTTTCACAATGAGTTGCACCCCAAAAAAAATGACTTTCATTTGAAATCATTTTTTTTATTTTTATAACTAATTATGTTTTATTTAATTAACCCTTAAAAATGATTTTGTATTTAGAATCATTTTTATTATTAAAACTAAACTCATTTATATTTAATTAATTAAATCTTATGTTTTTACGATTTCCCATTGAACCTTCATGTTCACAAATGCTTCACCCTTTGACTCATCTGCCACATCTGTTGACTTCTTAGCCACGTCATTAACCTTGCCAATAGTTAAGTTGTTGCCATGTCTGCTGATTTATTAGCCATGTCATTAACCTTGCCACGTGTACTGCCGCGCCATTATTCATTTAGTCATCGTCCATATCGAGGAAGCCACGCGCAACAAAAGATAGGGGCCACATAGGCATCCCGAGCTCCGGGCTGGTGTTCTTCTCGTGGAGAACCAAACACCCTAAGCTCCCCACTAACTTTGCACTACACGTCAATAAAACTAGTATTGATCGGCGTATATAAACCCATAAGACTTCAGTTTCAAGGCCAATGTGGGACTAGATCCCAAACCAAAAACCAATCGCAACCATTGATTGGCATGATAAAACGGTCCCTAAGTCACGATGGTGTGGTTCAGCTCTTTGCGCGATTCTTCATGTTCTCTGTGAGCTCCATCTTCCATCTGCGAACTCCAAAATGCTAGCATCATCTTCCATGGCAATCCCATATTTATCATCTCCACAGCTTAGATGAATCTCTGCTTCCTGAGACGAAGTGGGCATCAGGAGTCCTCGCGATAGAGTCAGTAAAAGGCCCAAAAACTAACATACCCCAGTAATCCTATCGGCCTCTACAAAATTCGCATTACATAGTAGATATATCCTCTAACTTAGAAATTAAAGAAAAATTAAGAGATGGGTATCCGACGTGGCCATTGAGGGGATTGTGGAGCCTCAGTCCATTGAAACGATGACCCTCAATTTGTGATGCATTCGATATCAGAGTTTGTTTATTCAATTCCAATCACTTATGATCTCTGCCAAACATTAGAACTTCAACTATACGCATACCAGGTTAACAACATCTAAAAATTCCACTGAGAATCATACTCGAAACCCATGATATTAGTGATTTGTGCATCAATGATTTTAACCTAGAGATTCATCCCTTTTCATTTTTCTTTCAAGCGAATATTCATTATCAATTCTTGGCCCTCTGCGACCTTAGATTCAACTCATTCTTATGCCAAGTCCCCAAACGATTCTTCTCTTCGATCCACACCTTATTCCATCTCTCAGTCACTTATCTCTATCATTGATTTACTTCATTGGAACTTTCAAAACAATCTTCTATCACAATTGTCATGCAACTTATTTCTTATTTATGCAATTCGAATACATATAGCATTGACTCATCTTGGACTCATCTTAGCAATTCGGATTCTAAGATTATCACTCCTTCAGAATACACTTCAGCAAATATTTTCACATAGATTCAAAACCTTGTGATCTCTGTAGTCTCATCATGAAGAAATAAAATGAAGATGCCCAACAATTTCTGCAATCTCATCATGAAACAAAATGAAAATACCCTACGATCTCAGCGTGAAGAAATCAAAAGATTTTACTCTATGATCATTCAAAAGATATGTCCTGCAATTTCATGAGTTTGTAGAGATTCATAGTTTTGATTTCCAGACACCTATGATCTCAGGGTAAAGGAGAATATGCTCTGCAATCTCTGCCATTTGAGAACCAAACAACTTCAAATATGCATCCATACAGTTTAGAACTCACGTACTAACCAGACTTGAAAACCATACTTGTGTTTGGTATGCCCAGAAAAATAAGTGAACTCGAATTGTGATTTCAAATAGATTCTTCTGCATTCTTGCCACCCTTGTCCTATCTAGCCATCCAATACCTTGCCAATTATGATTGTCATCAATGACAACAGTCTGTCATGTATCTTTGTTTCCCTGTCATATATCTGTGTTGCCCTGCCACTGCCATATTGCCAACAATCTCCCCCTTTGGCATTGATGGAAATATCATTTACATTTATCCCCCTTTGACATCAAGACAAAGGGATAATAACCTCCCCCTGACAGCAATCACTGTCTCCCCCTATCCAGATGCATCACTCTTTTTTTTATTTAATCTGGAGAGGGAATTACACCCAGCTTTTGCCTAAGATGCTCAAACACATCCCTGTTCAAAGGCTTAGTAAATATGTCTGCCACTTGGTCCTGTGTCGGAATATATTCAAGTCTGATATTCTTGCTTGCAGCTTGCTCTCTCAAATAGTGATATTTTATAGGAATATGTTTTTCCTTAGAGTGTTGGACAGGGTTTTTGGACAAACTTATGGCACTTGTGTTGTCACAATGGATGATAGTGGGTTCTTCAAACACAACCTTAATATCTTGTAGGGTTTGTTTCATCGATTCGACCTGTGTGCAACACTCTGCTGTTGCAATGTACTCTGCTTCAGTGGTGGATAGGGAGATTGAGGTCTGTTTTTTACTTATCCAAGAGACAAGAGATTCTCCCAAGAAAAATGATCCTCCACTTGTGCTCTTCCAATCATCTACACAGCCAGCCCAGTCTACATCTGAATAGGCTTTTAGGGAGAATGTGTTCTTGCTGGGATACCATAATCCAAGATCTATGGTTCCTTTTAAATACCTGAAGATTCTTTCTACAACTTGAACATGGCTCTCTTTTGGTGCAGCTTGAAATCTAGCCACCATTCCAACAGTTTTCTTGACATCTGGTCTGGAGGCTATTACATATAGTAGACTCCCAATCATGGATCTATAATGTTTTGGATCTACATCTTTGGATTCATCTTCTTTGCTTAATTTGCAACCTACTGTCATAGGTGTACAAACAGGCTTGCAGTCCTCTAGTTGAAATCCCTTCAACATATCTTTAATATACTTGGACTGATGAATAAAGATTCCCTTTTTGCACTGTACTATTTGCAATCCTAGAAAGAAATTCATTTCACCAAGCAGAGACATTTCAAATTCTTGCTGCATTCTCTTAGAAAAATCCTCACTTAACTTTTCATCATCACTCCCGAATATAATATCATCAACATACACTTCTACAATGATTAGGATATCATCAATAATTTTACAATAGAGATTACAATCTGTTGATCCTCTTTTAAAGCCTTGTGTTTGCAGATATGAGTCCAGCCTTGCATACCATGCTCTGGGTGCTTGTTTTAACCCATATAATGCTTTCTTTAGTTTACAGACATAGTCTCCTTTATCAAATAATTGAAATCCTTATGGATGTTCAATATACACTTCTTCTTCTAAGTTTCCATTGATAAACGCTGACTTGACATCCATCTGATATACCGTAAATTTTTTGTAACTGGCAAAAGCTAAGAACATCCTAATTGCCTCTAATCTGGCCACAGGTGCAAAGGTTTCTTCAAAATCTACTCCTTCAACTTGAGCATATCATTTGCATACTAATCTGGCTTTGTTCCTAATTACTTGCCCATCTTCATTCACTTTTTTTTTAAACACCCATTTAGTTCCAATAACATTCTTATTTTTTGGTCTTGGAACCAATTCCCAAGTTTGATTTTTTTCAATTTGGTTCAATTCTTCATTCATAGCTTTGACCCAATTCTCATCTTTGCATGCCTCTTTAATTGAGCTGGGCTCAATGTATGACAATAGTGCTATCTCTGTTTGATACAACAATTTTCTTCTTGTTTGTACTCCTGCATCTTTGTCTCCAATGATCTGGTCTTCAGGATGGTTCTTTTGGACTATTTTGGAGGGTGTCTTGGTGTTTTTTGTAGGAGATTCTTCTCTTTCTTCTCGAGTATCATCCTCCTCTTCTTTGGTACCTATTTCATCTCCTTGCATGCCTTCTTCATCTGTCTATGTATCAACTGGCTTCTCATCATCCTCGCTTTCACTTTCGAATGCACTTTCTTAATGTTTGAACTTCTTTGTCTTTGAATCATCCACCTTAACATCAGCACTTTCAATAATCTTATGTAATATGAAATTATAGAATCTGTATGCCCTTTTGGTAGAAGAATATCCAAGAAAGATGCCTTCATTAGATCTAGCATCAAATTTTCCAAGATCCTCATCAAGTCTTTTCCAAGATCCTCATCAAATTTTCCAAAGACTTTAAAATATTTTACAAAGGGAGTTCTTCCAAACCATAATTCATAGGGAGTCTTCTCATTATTTCTCCCGAGCTGTCCTCTATTTAGAATGTATACTGTTGTGCTTACAGCTTCCCTCCAGTATCCATCAGACAGTCTTGCTTCATTTAGCATGGTTCTTGCAGCCTCCTGGACTATTCTATTCTTCCTTTCAGCAACCCCATTTTGCTGAGGTGTTCTGGCAGCAGAGAATTGTCTTTTAATTCCATGAGTTTCACACAAGATATCAAACTCTTTTGAAGTAAACTCACCACCATTGTATGATCTAAGACATTTGATTTTTGCTTCCTTTTCATTTTCAACAAGAGTTTTAAAAGCTTTGAATTTTTTGAATGCTTCTGGTTTTTCTTTTAGAAAGAATACCCACGTCATTCTTGTAAAGTCATCGATGAATAGCATAAAATATGACTCTCCTCGCATACTTTTGGTCCTTGTAGGTCCACAGAGATCAGTGTGAACCAACTGTAACGATTTTGAGGTTGAGTGTTCTTTTGTTTTGAACCTTACTCTAGTTTGCTTCCCTAATTGACAATGTCTACATATAGGATTTGATGATTTTGTGATCTTCGGCAAGTTTCTAACTGCCCCAAGATTGCTGACTTTCACTAAATTTTCAAAGTTAATGTGTCCCAACCTCCTATGCCATGGCCAACTTTCATCTAATAAATTTATATGACATTCCTCATCTAGTTTTGTATTTAGTATGTATGCATTCTCAGGAGTTCTAGATGCAGTACCAACTAATTTTCCTGGGTCCTTTCTCCTAATCTCACATTTCTTGGAATCAAAAATGTAAATGTGTCCCTGGTCACAGGTTTGGCTGACACTTAGTAAGCTAGGTTTCAAATTTTCAACTAGCAATACATTATTGGCTTTGGCCTTTCCTAATTTCACAGTGCCTTTCCCAAGAATGTTACCTAAAGCATTGTCACCAAATGTAACCTTGCCTTTATGTTTCTTTAAGTTCAACAACTTGTCCTTATCTCCTGTCATGTTTTTTGAACACCCACTATCAGCATACCAGAGATCTCCTTTATCTTGGAATTTCATGGCAATAAGACATTTTTCTTCTGATGTTTTTCCTTTCCAGAGCTTCTTTGGTTCTCTAATGTCTTTTGATCTTTCTGATATTTTCATCAATCTGCAATTACTTTCCTTATGTCCATACTTATGACAATTGAAACATTCTAAATTCCTTTCCTGCAGAGGTGCGAAGGAGTTATAATTTCTGCTCTTAATTTGACCAGTTGATTGTTTGTCTTTGAAGTTTTTAACCTTCATATTTTTCCTTTTATATGCTCTACAGTTCATAGCTTTGTGTACAAAGTTAGAGCATGCATAACAATAACCAAGGAAAATGTGAGGATACCTATTTTGATAAGTCTTCTTTGGGGTTGTCTTGACTTTCGTCTTGATGGATGGAAGTGATCTCCTGGAGTTCTAAGAATTCCTTGTCTCCTCTTTCTTCTTGAATGTGTTGAGAAGAGCAGCTGCATAGGATTTTGATTGAAATTGATTTTCTCCTTGAAAATAACCTATTCCATTTTTCTTACTTGGATCTCTTTGAGCAGCTATAATCTCATCCAAAACTTTAGAACTATTTTCATATTTAGTTTGAATAAACTTTGTATCAAGCTCTTTCTTTAAGTGAGCCAATTCTGCTTCCATTCCTTCACAGATTAGTTGTTTTTCGTTAAGATATTTCTTCAGCCTTTCTTCTGTTTCATTTGCATCTTGAATTTCAAGTTTTAGATTCTTCATAATTTTCTTCATCTCCCTCTCTTTCTATTCATGCTCTTCTTGCTATTCAATTACATAACTTTTCAGCTGTCTGTATTTATCTTTTTATCTTTTCAATCCATTCCAAGCTCTATGTAGTTCTTCTTTCATATCATCCTCTACTTCATCTTCTGACTCTTTCTTATGCTCAATTTCTTCAAAATCATTAGATTCTTCAATGCCTAGAAAAAGTACTTCATCATCACTGTTACTAACATCAGATGAACCGCTGTCTTCTTCTTCTTCTTCTTTTGAATAGTAGTTCTTTTTGTACTTTTTCTTATAGTCGAATTTTCCTTTTTTCTTGTATTGTTTACTCTTGTCATCTTCATCCTTAGAATCTTTCTTGGGATAAGGACACTTGGATTGAAAGTGCCCAATTTTCCCACAATTGAAACACTTGAAGAGAAGCTTGCCTTTATACTTTCATGATCCCTTCTGAAGTTTCTTGATAAAATTGGCTTCTTCCACATCATGTTCTTCATTGTGGTCGATCTGAGTGTTTTGATTTTGATTCTTTATTTTCTTGGTCACTTTGAAGGCTGCTTCTCCTTTCGAAGTATTATTTTGTCCTGTTCTCATCTCATATGTAGTGAGAATTCCATGTAGTTGATCCATTGTCAAGAGATCAAGATCATCTCATTCCTCTAAGGTGGATATTTTTGAGTCATACTTCATGGGTAGTGTCCTTAGCACCTTTTTAACCACTTATTTTTCTTTTAATTTTCCTCCAAGTCCTCTAATAGCATTAACTACCTCATCTATTCTTAGAAAATATTCTCCAATATTCTCGTCCTCCTTCATTTTAAGACTC
Source organism: Larix kaempferi (assembly GCA_027924585.1). Lineage (NCBI taxonomy): Eukaryota > Viridiplantae > Streptophyta > Pinopsida > Pinales > Pinaceae > Larix > Larix kaempferi. The sequence continues at coordinate 14,599,904 of BSBM01000196.1, forward strand.
TCAAATTGTCCCCTATATGTCTGAAGCTTCGATTCTTTGACTTTAGATTCACCTTCATAGATAATTTTCAACTTATCCTAGGCTTTCTTGGCAGTGTTGCATCTCATAAATTTTGTAAAGATGGTGTTAGTCAGTCCACTCAAGATTGCATTTAAGGATTTGGCATTACTCTCATATTCGCTTAATTCCTTTGGATCTGTAGGTGCTGGGTCTCCTATCTTATACACTTCTTGAGTTGCTGCCCATACCTTCCATCCAAGAGACATCAGATGGCACCTCATCCTCACACTCCAGTATGCATAGTTTTCTCCTGTAAAGAGTGGGGGTTTGTTAGTGGCTAACCCATTTTGTTGATCCATAGTGGTCCATGAACAAGATCTTCCTTCCGGTGGCTAAACTGAGGTGAAGGACCCTCACTCTGATACCAATTGATGGTCAATACTGGGGGGGGGTGAATCAATATTGTTATTTTTTAATTAAACCACTTATTAAACTTTAACCAAAATATGGAATCAACAAGAGACACTGAAACACTGATTTTATCGTGGAACCCCAATTGGGTAAACCACCAATGCTTTTCTATTATCTGCAAAATTGCTTTTTACACGTTACATTAGAATTCGATAGACACCAACCAATCAGGATGCACCAACACCCTCAATTCACTAGCACCAACTGGTAGGAGATTACAACCCATGTTTAGTCAGCGACAACTGACAAGGAAGCAACAAATCCCTTTCGCAGGCACCGACCTGCCCTAGCACCACCCTGCCACCCTTAAGATATTAAGTCTCCACACACTTCCAGGACTGCATCGATCCCTTGGCCTTACTTCTTCTTCAAGTAGATGAGATGAAGAATCAAGAGACACTTCATCTTTGAACTGACTTGGGGTTTTTATATTACTCACATATCCAAACACAAAACAATGTGTCTTTTCACAATGAGTTGCACCCCAAAAAAATGACTTTCATTTGAAATCATTTTTTTATTTTTATAACTAATTATGTTTTATTTAATTAACCCTTAAAATGATTTTGTATTTAAAATCATTTTTATTACTAAAACTAAACTCATTTATATTTAATTAATTGAATCTTATGTTTTTACGATTTCCCATTGAACCTTCATGTTCACAAATGCTTCACCCTTTGACTCATTTGCCACTCTGTTGACTTCTTAGCCACATCATTAACCTTGCCAATAGTTAAGTTGCTGCAACGTCTGCTGATTTCTTAGCCACGTCATTAACCTTGCCACGTGTACTGCCGCATCATTATTCATTTAGTCATCGTCCATATCGAGGAAGCCACATGCAACAAAAGATAGGGGGCCACATAGGTGTCCCGAGCTCTGGGCTGGTGTTCTTCTCGTGGAGAACCAAACACCCTGAACTCCACACTAACTTTGCACTACGCATCAATAGAACTAGTATTGATCAGTGAATATAAACCCATAAGACTTCAGTTTCATGGCCAATGTAGGACTAGATCCCAAACCAAAAACCAATCGCAACCGTTGATTGGCATGATCAAACGGTCCCTAAGTCACGATGGTGTGGTTGAGCTCTTTGCGCGATTCTTCATGTTCTCTGCGAGCTCCATATTCCATTTGCGAACTCCAAAATGCTAGCATCATCTTCCATGGCCATCCCATACTTATCATCTCCACAACTTAGATGAATCTCTGCTTCCTGAGACGAAGTGGGCATTAGGAGTCCTCGCGTTAGAGCCAGTAAAAGGCCCAAAAACTAACATACCTCGGTAATCCTATCGGCCTCTACAAAATTCGCATTACACAATAGATATATGCTCTAACTTAGAAATTAAAGAAAAATTAAGAGATGGGTATCCGACGTGGCCATTGAGGGGATCGTGGAGCCTCAGTCCATTGAAAGGGTGACCCTCAATTTGTGATGCATTCGATATCAGAGTTTGTTTATTCAATTCCAATCACTTGTGATCTCTGCCAAACATTATAACTTCAACTATACGCATACCAGGTTAACAACATCTAAAAATTCCACTGAGAATCATACTCGAAACCCATGATATCAGTGATTTGTGCATCAATGATTTTAACCTAGAGATTCATCCCTTTTCATTTTTCTTTCAAGCGAATATTCATTATCAATTCTTGGCCCTCTGCGACCTCAGATTCAACTCATTCTTATGCCAAGTCCCCAAACGATTCTTCTCTTCAATCCACGCCTTAGTCAATCTCTCAGTCACTTATCTCTATCATTGATTTACTTCATTGGCACTTTCAAACAATATTCTATCACGATTCTCATGCAGCTTATTTCTTATTTATGCAATTCGAATACATATAGCATTGACTCATCTTGGACTCATCTTAGCAATTCGGATTCTGAGATTATCACTCCTTCAGAATACACCTCAACAAATATTTTCGCATAGATTCAAAACCTTGTGATCTCTATAGTCTCATCATGAAGAAATAAAATGAAGATGCCCAACAATTTATGCAATCTCATCATGAAACAAAATGAAAATACCCTGTGATCTCAGCGTGAAGAAATCAAAAGAGTTTACTCTATGATCAATCAAAAGATATGTCCTGCAATTTCACGAGTTTGTAGAGATTCATAGTTTTGATTTCCAGACACCTACGATATCAGGGTGAAGGAGAATATGCTCTGCAATCTCTTCCATTTGAGAACCAAACAACTTCAAATATGCATTCATACAGTTTAGAACTCACATACTAACCAGACTTGAAAACCATACTTGTGTTTGGTATGCCCAAAAAAATAAGTGAACTCGAATTGTGATTTCAAATAAATTCTTCTGCATTCTTGCCACCCTTGTCCTATCTTGCCATCCAATACCTTGCCAATTATGATTGCCATCAATTACAACAGTCTGTCATGTATCTTTGCTTCCCTATCATATATCTTTACTACCCTCCCACTGCCATATTGCCAACAAATACGGCTAGAGAAAGATGTATTAGGTTTTATGCATTGTAAAGATCTCTAAGATCAAGAGAGAGACTGTGAGATAGTGAAGAGGAAGTGAAGCGGTTGTGCTGTAGGTTGTATCCCTTCAACTTGCTGGACAATAATAATAATAAGGACTGGAAAAATTCAGTGTGGACGTAGCCCAAGTTGGGGTGAACCACAATATATCTATGTCTCTCTTGTAATGTGTGTGTGATTATATTTGCATTTATGTTTATTTTTATTGCTCTTCGATCCTGTTTTTCTAACAATTGGTATCAAAGCCAAAGGTCTATTTGGCAGATAAACCTGCATGAAGCTATGGTTTCTGGTTCGAGTGGGAGCAATGGCGGAAGAAGGAAAGTTTAAGGTCGAGAAGTTTACGGCCAAAACTTCCAGTTATGGAAGAGGCAAATGGAGGATTATCTATACCAGAAGGATCTATTCCTACCGTTGGGAGGAAGAGCAAAGCAGCCGGCGGCCATGAAGGATGAAGAATGGGAGGTTCTTGACAGAAAGGCTCTGGGAACGATACTACTGAGCATGGCTTCGTCGATGGCTTTCAATATCTCAGAAGAAACGACAACGGAGGGTTTGATGAGTGCACTGGGTAAGCTGTATGAAAAACCCTCGGCCTCCAACAAGGTATTTCTAATAAATCATTTATTTAATATGAAGATGTCTGAAGATGGATCTGTTACTAATCATTTAAATGAGTTTAATATGGTTACAAATCAGCTAAGTTCTGTAAGTGTGAACTTTGATGATGAGGTTAGGGATTTTCTAATATTGTGTTCATTGCTAAAAAGCTGGAATAGCTTGGTCATGGTTGTAAGTAACTCTGTCTCTAGTTCAAACACCTTGAAATTTGATGATGTTATTGGTGTTATTCTTAGCGAGGAAATGTGAAGAAAAAGCACAGATGAGACATCAGGTAATGCGGTTACCATGGAGAACAGGGGAAGACAAAAGGAGAGAGGAAAGAGCCAAAGTAATCGTGAGAAGTCTAAAATGGGCAGATCCAAGTCAGAACTGGGAAAAATAGAGTGCAGGAACTGTGGAAAGAAACGACATCTGAAAAAAAATACTGTAGATCTCTAAAGAAGAAAGGAGATGCAAAGAAGGAAACTACCCAGGAAGCAAATGTAGCAGGTGATGTGTTACAAGATGCTTTGATTCTTGCATTAGATAATACTAGTGATTATTGGGTAGTAGATTCAGGAGCTTCATGTCATGCTACACCCCATAGGAAATACTTTCATGAGTATGTTCCCGGCGATTTTGGACATGTTTTATTGGGTGATGATGAGCCATGTAAAATTGTTGGAATGGGTAAGGTATGGACAAAAATTAAGAATGGAACTGGCTAGCTGTTGAAATATTTTAGGCATATTCCTGCTATGAAAAGAAATATGATCTCAACAGGGCAGTTGGAAGATGGCGGTTGTCTATCTACATTTGGAGAAAAGTGGTGGAAGATCACTAAAGGGTCAATGGTGTTAGCAAAAGGAGACAGGATAGGTACGTTTTATTTATGTCCTCATAATACTGACCATTCTATCTCTTTAGCTTCCACAAGAACAGATACAACATTGTGGTATCATAGGCTTGGCCATATGAGTGAGAAGGGGATGCAGATTCTCCACTCAAGGAAGTTGCTACCAGATTTGAACCAGGTAAGTTTGGAATTATGTGAGAACTGTGTTTATGGAAAACAGAAGAGAGCCAAATTTCTCGGGGTTGGAAAACAGAAGAAGAATGAAAAGTTAGAGCTAGTGCATACAGATGTATGGAGACCAACTCAGGTACAATCTCTTGGTGGTTCTCATTATTATGTTACATTTATTGATGATGCAAATAGGAAAAATTGGATTTATTGCATTAAACAGAAATCTGATGTGTTTGCCACTTTTAAGAAGTGGAAAACTTTGGTTGAGAATGAGACAGGGAAAAGGTTGAAGTGTCTCAGATCTGATAATGGAGGTGAGCACTGCGGCAAGGAGTTTGATAGTTACTATTCATAACACGGGATTCGTAGAGAGAAGACAGTCCCAGGAACACCACAAGAAAATGGTGTGTCGGAAAGGATGAACAGAACGATCATCGAGCGTGCAAGCTGTATGAGACTGCATGTAGGGTTGCCCCTACAGTTTTGGGCGGATGCTGTAAATACGGTTGTTTATTTAAAAAACAGAGGACCTTCAAGTCCATTGGATGGTGGTATTCCAAAGGAGGCATGGACAGATAAAAAGGTAAACTACTCATTTCTGAAAACGTTTGGTTGTGAAGCATTTGTCCATATTGATAAAGAAAATAGAACAAAGCTTGAAGCTAAATCCAAGAAATGTACCTTTATTGGATATGGGGTTGATGAATTTGGTTATCGCTTATGGGATTATGAAAATAACAAAATCATCAGGAGTAAAGATGTGATATTCAATGAAAAGATCATGTATAAAGATCATTTGCAGGGAAAGAAACAGGAAAAGGAAACCATAGAGTACACAGTACTTGATGAATTTCAAGAAAATGAAGTTCCAAAGGTGCCAGAAAATCAAGAACATCAACAAGTACCTGAAACTCCTGCAACTACAAGAAGATCTACCAGGTTAAGTAGACTCCCTGAACAATACTCTCCTTCAATGTATTATTTGTTGATGACTGATGCTGGTGAACCAGAATGTTATGAAGAAGCAATGCAGGTGGAAACTAGAAAAAAGTGGGAGCAAGGCATGAATGAGGAGATGGACGCATTGGTAGGAAACCACACTTGGGATCTGGTTCAGTTGCATGCTGATAAAAGAGCATTGCAAAACAAATGGATTTATAGGCTGAAGGAAGAAGGAGGTAAGAAGCGGTACAAGGCCAAACTTGTTGTAAAGGGGTTTGCACAGAAGAAAGGTATTGATTTTAATTAAATATTTTCTCCTGTTGTTAAAATGACTTCAATTAGGACTATCTTAACTCTAGTGGAGGTAGAAGATTTGCATCTTGAACAGTTAGATGTAAAAACAACCTTTCTCCATGGGGATTTGGAGGAAGAGATATATATGCAGCAGCCACAAGGGTATGAGGTCAAAGCTAAGGAGAACTTGGTATGCAGGTTGAAAAAGAGTTTGTATGTCTTGAAGCAAGCTCCAAGGCAGTGGTATTTAAAATTTGACAGGTTTATGACAAAACAAGGTTATAGTAGATGTCATTCTGACCACTGTGTTTATTTCAAGAAGCTAGGAAATGAAAGATATATTATATTGTTATTATATGTGGATGACATGCTTGTTGCAGAGTCTAACATGCAGGATATAAATGTACTCAAAAGGAAGATAGCTAATTCATTTGCGATGAAGGATTTGGGTGCTGCAAAGCAAATCCTTGGTATGAGAATAACAAGAGACAGGAAAAATTGTAAATTGGCATTGTCTCAGGGTGAGTACATACAAAAGGTGTTGGAGAGGTTCAGAATGCAAAATGCAAAACCAGTTAGTACACCTTTGGCTAGCCATTTCAGTCTAAGTAAAAAAATGTGTCCCAAGACACAGGAAGAGACAGATTACATGTCCAAGATTCCCTATCAATCAGCAGTTGGCAGCTTGATGTATGCCATAGTGTGCACTAGACTAGATATTGCATAAGCAGTGGGAGTTGTAAGCAGATATATGAACAATCCAGGTAAAGAACATTGGAAGGAAGTACAGTGGATTCTTGGGTATTTGAGAGGTACCACCACTCAGGAATTATGTTTTGGAGGTTCAGACATTGTTCTACAGGGATATGTTGATGCAGATATGGCAGGTGATAAGGATAGCAAGAGGAGCACCACAGGCTATGTGTTTACTGTAGGTGGAACAGTAGTAAGTTGTATTTAGAAACTACAGAAGGTTGTTGCACTTTCAACAACAGAATCAGAGTATGTTTTTGTTACAGAGGCTAGTAAAGAGATGAGTTGGTTGCAGAGGTCTATGGAGAAAGTGAGTAAGAAGCAGAAGGATAGCAAGTTGTATAGTGACAACCAGAGTGCCATTCATCTTGCAAATAACTTAGCATTCCATTCCAGGACTAAACGTATATAGCTCAAGTACCATTTCATATGCTCTATTCTGGAAGATGAACTGTTGAAGCTGGAAAAGATACATACTAGCCAGAATCCTGCAGACATGTTCACAAAGGTAGTGACCAGAGAAAAACTGAGTTCTTGCTCGATTTCAGTTAGCCTTCTAGCATGAAGGTGAAGATGAGAAATTTGCTAAGTCCAAGTCCAGCAAGTGCAGCAGCGGTGGAGTTGTTGTGATCAGTCTCCAAGTGGGAGATTGTTGGTTATGGAGCCATATCTTCCAGTCTGATAGATGATATTGTCTTAGCTGTGCACCCCGGAGGACTGTACACCCATTCTGCATTCTTAGGGGTTTGGGGCTGTTTTTGCCAGTTGTTTTATGGGCCCATGGTTTTGGGTATCCCGTGGTATTTTTCCATTGTATTTCCCCTATAAAAGAAAGACATTGTAATACGGCTAGGGAAAGATGTATTAGGTTTTATGCATTGTAAAGATATCTAAGATCAGGAGAGAGACTGTGAGATAGTGAAGAGGAAGTGCAGCGGCTGTGCTGCAAATTGTATCCCTTCACCTTGCTGGACGGTAATAATAATAAGGACTGGAAAAATTCCGTGTGGATGTAGCCCAAGTTGGGGTGAACCACGATATATCTGTGTCTCTCTTGTAATGTGTGTGTGATTATATTTGCATTTCTGTTTATTTTTATTGCTCTTCGATCCTTTTTTTCTAACAATTGGTATTAGAGCCAAAGGTCTATTTGGCAAATAACCTGCATGAAGCTAGGGTTTCTGGTTCGAGTGGGAGCAATGGTGGAAGAAGGAAAGTTTAAGGTCAAGAAGTTTAGCGGCCAAAACTTCCAGTTATGGAAGATGCAAATGGAGGACTATCTATACCAGAAGGATCTATTCCTACTGTTGGGAGGAAGAGCAAAGCAGTCGACGGCCATGAAGGATGAAGAATGGGAGGTTCTTGACAGAAAGGCTCTGGGAACAATATGGCTGAGCCTCGCTTCGTCGATGGCTTTCAATATCTCAAAAGAAACGACAACGGAGGGTTTGATGAGCGCACTAGGTATGCTGTATGAAAAACCCTCGGCCTCCAACAAGGTATTTCTAATGAAGCGTTTATTTAATATGAAGATGTATGAAGGTGGATCTGTTACTGATCATTTAAATGAGTTTAATACGGTTACAAATCAGCTAAGTTCTGGAATTGTGAACTTTGATGATGAGGTTATGGCTCTTCTAATCTTGTGTTCATTGCCAGAAAGCTGGAATAGCTTGGTCATGGTTGTAAGTAACTCTGTCTCTAGTTCAAACACCTTAAAATTTGATGATGTTATTGGTGTTATTCTTAGCGAGGAAATGCGAAGAAAAAGAACAGATGAGACATCAGGTAATGCGTTGACCATGGATACCAAAGGAAGACAAAAGAAGAGAGGAAAGAGCCAAGGTAATCATGGGAAGTCTAAACTGGGCAGATCTAAGTCCACACTAGGAAATATAGAGTATTGGAACTATGGAAAAAAAGTACATATAAAGAAAGACTACAGGTCTCTAAAGAAGAAAGAAGATGCCAGAAGGAAACTACCCAGGACGCAAATGTAGCAAGTGGTGTGTTACAAGATGCTTTGATTCTCGCATTAGATAATACTAGTGATTATTGGGTAGTAGATTCAGGAGCTTCATGTCATGCTACACCCCATAGGAAATACTTTCATGAGTATGTTCCTGGCGATTTTGGACATGTTTTATTGGGTGATGATGAGCCATGTAAAATTGTTGGAATGGGTAAGGTATGGATAAAAGTTAAGAATGGAACTGACTAGCTGTTGAAAGATGTTAGGCATATTTCTGCTATGAAAAGAAATTTGATCTCAACAGAGCAGTTGGGAGATGGCAGTTTTCTATCTACATTTAGAGAAAAGTGGTGGAAGATCACTAAATGATCAATGGTGATAGCAAAAGGAGACAGGATAGGTACGTTGTATTTATGTCCTCATAATACTGACCATTCTATCTCTTTAGCTTCCACAGGAACAGATACAGCATTGTGGCATCGTAGGCTTGGCCACATGAGTGAGAAGGGGATGCAGATTCTCCACTCAATGAAGTTGCTGCCAGATTTGAAGCAGGTAAGTTTGAAATTCTGTGAGAACTGTGTTTATGGAAAATAGAAGAGAGTCAGATTTCTCAGGGTTGGAAAATAGAAGAAGAATGAAAAGTTAGAGATAGTGCATACAGATGTATGGGGACCAGCTCAGGTACAATCTCTTGGTGGCTCTCATTATTATGTTACATTTATTGATGATGCAAGTAGGAAAACTTGGGTTTATTGCATTAGACAGAAATATGATGTGTTTGCTACTTTTAAGAAGTGGAAAGCTTTGGTTGAGAATGAGACAGGGAAAAGGTTGAAGTGTCTCAGATCTGATAATGGAGGTGAGTACTGTAGTAAGGAGTTTGATAGTTATTGTTCATACCATGGGATTTGTAGAGAGAAGACAATCCCAAGAACACCACAAGAAAATGGTGTGTCGAAAAAGATGAACAGAATGATCATGGAGCGTGCAAGGTGTATCAGACTGCATGCAGGGTTGCCCTTACAATTTTTGGTGGATGTTGTAAATATTGTTGTTTATTTAATAAACAGAGAACCTTCAAGTGCTTTGGATGGTGGTATTCTAGAGGAGGCATGGATAGATAAAAATGTAAGCTACTCATTTCTGAGAACGTTTGGTTGTGAAGCATTTGTCCATATTGATAAAGAAAATAGAACAAAGCTTGAAGCTAAATCCAAGAAACGTACCTTTATTGGATATGGGGTTGATGAATTTGGTTATCGCTTATGGGATTATGAAAATAACAAAATCATCAAGAGTAGAGATGTGATATTCAATGAAAAAGTCATGTATAAAGATCAGTTGCAGGGAAAGAAACATGAAAATGAAACCATAGAGTACACAGTACTTGATGAAATTCAAGAAAATGAAGTTCCAAAGGTGCCAGAAAATCAAGAACATCAACAATTACCTGAAACTCCTGCAACTACAAGAAGATCTACCAGGTTAAGTAGACTCCCTGAACAATACTCTCCTTCAATGTATTATTTGTTGATGACTGATGTTGGTGAACCAGAATGTTATGAAGAAGCAATGCAGGTGGAAACTAGAAAGAAGTGGGAGCCAGGCATGAATGAGGAGATGGACTCATTGGTAGGAAACCACACTTGGGATCTAGTTCAGTTGCCTGCTGGTAAAAGAGCATTGCAGAACATATGTGTTTACAAGTTGAAGGAAAAAGAAGGAGGTAAGAAGTGGTATAAGGCCAGACTTGTTGTAAAGGGGTTTGCACAAAAGAAAGGTATTGATTTTGATGAAATATTTTCTCATGTTGTTAAGATGACTTCAATTAGGACTATCTTAAGTCTAGTGGCGGTAGAATATTTGCATCTTGAACAGTTAGATGTAAAAACAACCTTTTTACATGGAGATTTGGAGGAAGAGATATATATGCAACATCCACAGGGGTATGACGTCAAAGGTAAGGAGAACTTGGTATGCAGGTTGAAAAAGAGTTTATATGGCTTGAAGCAAGCTCCAAGGTAGTGGTATTTAAAATTTGACAGGTTTATGACAGAACAAGGTTATAGTAGATGTCATTCTGACCACTGTGTTTATTTCAAGAAGCTAGACAATGAAAGATATATTATCTTGTTATTGTATGTGGATGACATGCTTTTTGCAGAGTCTAACATGCAGGATATAAATGTACTCAAAAGGAAGCTAGCTAATTCATTTGCGATGAAGGATTTGGGTGCTGCAAAGCAAATCCTTGGTATGAGAATAACAAGAGACAGGAAAAATTGCAAATTGACATTGTCTCAGGGTGAGTACATACAAAAGGTGTTGGAGAGGTTCAGAATGTAGAATGCAAAACCAGTTAGTACACCTTTGGCCAGCCATTTCAGTCTAAGTAAAAAAATGTGTCCCAAGACACAGGAAGAGACAGATTACATGTCCAAGATTCCCTATCAATCAGCAGTTGGCAACTTGATGTATGCCATGGTGTGCACTAGACCAGATATTGCACAAGCAATGGGAGTTATGAGCAAATATATGAACAATCCAGGTAAAGAACATTGGAAGGCAGTACAGTGGATTCTCAGGTATTTGAGAGGTACCACCACTCAGGCATTATGTTTTGGAGGTTCAGACATTGTTCTACAGGGATATGTTGATGCAGATATGGTAGGTGATAAGGATAGCATGAGGAGCACCACAGGGTATGTGTTTACTGTAGGTGGAACAGCAGTAAGTTGGATTTCGAGACTGCAGAAGGTTGTTGCACTTTCAACAACATAAGCAGAGTATGTTTTTGTTACAGAGGCTAGTAAAGAGATGATTTGGTTGCAGAGGTTTATGGAGGAAGTATGTAAGAACCAGAAGGATAGCAGGTTGTATAGTGACAGCCAGAGTGCCATTCATCTTGTAAAAAACTCATCATTCCATTCCAGGACTAAACATATACAGCTCAAGTACCATTTCATACGCTCTGTTCTGGAAGATGAACTGTTGAAGCTGGAAAAGATACATACTAGCCAGAATTCTGCAGACATGTTCACAAAAGTAGTGACCAGAGAGAAACTGAGTTCTTGCTCTGTGTCAGTTGGTCTTCTAGCATGAAGGTGAAGAGGAAAAATTTTCTAAGTCCATGTCCAGCAAGTGGGAGATTATTGGTTGTGGAGCCAGATCTTCAAGTCTCATAGATGATATTGTCTTAGCCGTGCACCCCGGAGGACTGTACACCCATTCTGCATTTTTAGGGGTTTGGGGCTATTTTCGCCCACTGTTTTGTGGGCCCATGGTTTTGGGTATCCCGTGGTATTTTCCCATTGTATTTCCCCTATAAAAGAAAGAAATTGTAATACGGCTAGGGCAAGATGTATTAGGTTTTATGCATTGTAAATATCTCTAAGATCAGGAGAGAGACTGTGAGATAGTGAAGAGGAAGTGCAGCGGCTATGCTGCAGGTTGTATCCCTTCACCTTGTTGGACGGTAATAATAATAAGGACTGGAAAAATTCAGTGTGGACGTAGCCCAAGTTGGGGTGAACCACGATATATCTGTGTCTCTCTTGTAATGTGTGTGATTATATTTGCATTTATGTTTATTGTTATTACTCTGCGATCCTCGTTTTCTAACAATTGGTATTAGAGCCAAAGGTCTATTTGACAGATAAACCTGCATGAAGCTAGGGTTTCTGGTTCGAGTGGGAGCAATGGCAGAAGAAGGAAAGTTTAAGGTCGAGCAGTTTAACGGCCAAAAATTGTAGTTATGGAAGATGCAAATGGAGGACTATCTGTACCAGAAGGATCTATTCCTACTGTTGGGAGGAAGAGAAAAGCAGTCCGTGGCCATGAAGGACAAAGAATAGGAGGTTCTTGACAGAAAGGCTCTGGGAATAATACGGCTGAGCCTGGCTTTGTTGATGGATTTCAATATCTCAAAAGAAACGGCAACGGAGTGTTTGATGAGCACACTCGGTAAGCTGTATGAAAAACCCTCGGCCTCCAACAAGGTATTTCTAATGAAGCATTTATTTAATATGAAGATATTTGAAGGTGGATCTGTTACTGATCATTTAAATGAGTTTAATATGGTTACAAATCATCTAAGTTCTGTAAGTGTGAACTTTGATGATGAGGTTAGGGCTCTTCTAATTTAGTGTTCATTGCCAGAAAGCTAGAATAGCTTGGTCATGGCTGTAAGTAACTCTGTCTCTGGTTCAAACACCTTGAAATTTGATGATGTTATTGATGTTATTTTTAGTGAGGAAATGCGAAGAAAAAGCACAGATGAGACATCATGTAATGCGTTGACCATGGATACCAAAGGAAGACAAAAGGAGAGATGAAAGAGTCAAGGTAATCATGGGAAGTCTAAAACGGGCAGATCCAAGTCCACACTGGGAAAGATAGAGTGCTAGAACTATGGAAAGAAAGGAGATCCGAAGAAAGACTGTAGATATCTAAAAAACAAAGGAGATGCACAGAAGGAAACTACCCAGGAAGCAAATGTAGCAGGTGATGTGTTACAAGATGATTTGATTCTTGCATTAGATAATACTAGTGATTATTGGGTAGTAGATTTAGGAGCTTCTTGTCATGCTACACCCCATAGGAAATACTTTCATGAGTATGTTCCTGGTGATTTTGGACATGTTTTATTGGGTGGTGATGAGCCATGTAAAATTGTTGGAATGGGTAAGGTATGGATAAAAGTTAGGAATGGAATTGACTGGCCGTTGAAAGATGTTAGGCATAGTCCTGCTATGAAAAGAAATCTGATCTTACTAGGGCAGTTGGGAGATGGTGGTTGTCTATCTACATTTGGATAAAAGTGGTAGAATATCACTAAAGGATCAATGGTGATAGCAAAAGGAGACAGGATAGGTACGTTGTATTCATGTCCTCATAATACTGACCATTCTATCTTTTTAGCTTCCGCGGGAGTAGATACAACACTGTGGCATTATAGGCTTAGCCACATGAGTGAGAAGGGGATGCAGATTCTCCACTCAAGGAAGTTGCTGCCAGATTTGAAGTAGGTAAGTTTGGAATTCTGTGAGAACTGTGTTTATGGAAAACAGAAGAAGAATGAAAAATTAGAGCTAGTGCATACAGATGTATGGGGACCGGCTCAGGTATAATCTCTTAGTGGCTCTCATTATTATGTTACATTTATTGATGATGCAACTAGGAAAACTTTGGTTTATTGCATTAGACAGAAATCTGATGTGTTTGCTACTTTTAAGAAGTGGAAAGCTTTGGTTGAGAATTAGACAGGGAAAAGGTTGAAGTGTCTCAGATCTGATAATGGATTTGAGTACTGCGGCAAGGAGTTTGATAGTTACTATTCATACCATGGGATTCGTAGAGAGAAGACAGTCCCAGGAACACCACAAGAAAATGGTGTATTGAAAAGAATGAACAAAACGATCATGGAGCGTGCAAGCTGTATGAGACTACATGCATGGTTGCCCTTATAGTTTTGGGCAGATGTTGTAAATACTGTTGTTTATTTAATAAACAGAGGACCTTCAAGTGTTTTGGATGTGTTAAGTCAGTAAATTTTTCTCCATTTTCGATTTATTTTCTTTAGTTTTGGTTTGTTTTTGAATCTACCTCAGTTAAATTTTTTATTTTAAGTTTCAGTTTTAGTCTCCTTAGAAACTCTATGGGTGATTGAATAAGTTTTGAGCCCATTCTTTTCAGATTTTATTTGATTTTGGTGATTTTTTATATTGTAAAGGGGGTCAATGAGAGTCATATTTTCAAAAGTAGAATCATTAATGTCTTTAGAGAACGGTTAAACTTATTTCTTAAACCAAATAACTGCCAGAACCTCCGACAAATTAGAAAAAAGTTAAAAAACTGCTAAATTTTGACATAAAAGTTATTCTTGTAGCGCTATACGAAGTTTTAACAAAGGGCGCGCTACAGGAATATCGTGGCCTGTGTTTTTTTTCAATTTTCGAACTGCTTTCAATCATGATGCAGAATGGGAGTGTCTAATCGCCTTGTGTGAGTGTTTTAACACGTGTTTGCAGCAGTTTGAGCATGATTTAGTTGGTTGCTAGTCACGAAGTAAAACAAGCTCATCATTGCATGGTATGCGGGATCAGTTGCACAGAAACCAGCAAATCCCGGTCTAGCTGTCAAATTTCTCTTGTTACACACATCATTATAGAACAGGAGTGTTCGTGAAGGAGAGCTCACTGCTAAAACGGTGGATTGTGTTGCTGTGGAGAGGAGACAGGTGTGTTTTATCGCCAGCGAAAATTAGGGCTTCCGAATTCATTCACCAGCAGTTAAAGAAACGATATGAGGACACCTATTCTCATAAGAGGAGACCATTGATACCCCAAAACGAAGTTGTAAGCCACGACAGATGAGCAGCTGACAGGTATTCCGATATAAACCCTTATAGCTGGAAAATTTGGGTCTTTTTCGCTGCACAATTATTTGGAAAAATTGGTGGCTGGAAATGATAAAATAGATCATAAAATGAGCATTTCACCACAGAAATAATTATCTGAAGCTAGTATGAGCAATATGCATGAACAGAGCAGCGGAATAGTCTCAAATTTAAAGTATTCAGTCTGGGAAATGCAAATGACAGTTTGAATGAAGATTTTTATCATTTGCTCTCCTATACATTCAAAATTCCGGAAAAGAACATTGAGAGGACTCGCAGATTTATCTGTTATGCTTATTCTTACACAGTAGGTGTGTTGTTGGTTTATGAAAATGGTTTAGACATTGTTGAAAGTTATCAGAATTTCATGAAGTCACTTGCTTGGAGAACATATCCACTTAGTTGCATGGTTGAGAGAAGAGAACATTGAACTTGAAGGTCTGTTCAAGGGTTTGTAGAAAATTTCAAAGGAGCCCAAAGCATAAGAAATCAGTTTACAAAATACTTCTTGAAACCTAAGACAGATTGTGCCTGTTTACTGAAAAGAAGAATATGGGGAAAAGTGGCAAAAGTGGTAAGGTCAACAGGGCTGAACCCACAGACTTAACCTGGATTCAGAAGCTTCCTGACTGTACAGAACTTTTTCAGCAGGCAGGTTGGTTAAAGTTTTTCAAAAAGATTGATGGCTTTGATACACAGGTCACCTGCAAGTTTGCTAAAGCACTTAAAAATGATATGATTATGTTGGATGCTCTGAAGTTCAAGTTATCTGTGGAATTAATAGCAGAAGCTACTGAGATTAGCAATGAGGGTGAGCATTGGTTCAAAAAATCACCTTTTGAGTTTGAACCCCAAAGGTATTTGTTGCATAATGTGACTCCTGACTGGAATAAGGGTATCTTCATTCAAAACTTCAGTAAGGAGTGGATTGAACCCATAAGAATACTTCAAATTTATGTGACCTGTGAAGGAAGATATTCATTAGTATTTAAATATCATCTCAGGTTCCTTCAACATATGGCAGGAATCTCTAAGATGAATCTGCCCTTCTTTTTCCTTAAAAGCCTGCAGAAAATGTCAAGCAAGATAAAACAGCATGATGACCACACTTCTCAGTCACTTTTTCACCATGGTCTCATTAAACTAATCATCACTACAGTGTTGCAGCATGAGGGAAGGACTTGGGACTTCTTTTTATTCTGGTCAGGTGTTCATCCTAAAAGAGAAGATCAACAACCAAAAAGACAGACTGACAAGGGGAAAGTAATGATGCAAAAATTAGGCCACTCAGTCAAACCTACAAGCAAACATGATATTAAAGCTAAGAAGGTGACAAAACAGGTAGCAGAAAAAGGACAGGATGACAGTCAGCCCCAAGAAATTCCAGATCACACTAAAAACAAGTTCACACTATTTGAAGACAAAAAAGAATTGCTTGAAAAGAAATCATCACCTGTAGCAGATCCTCAGGATGAAAGGAAAGTTGATATTAAAATAGTTCCTGTAGCTAAAGAAGAAATTCCTATTCGGCCAAGAAGCCCCATTACAATCCTTTCGGATGATGAAGGATACATGTTAGAAGAAGAACAGCCTGTTTCTGAGATTAAGGTCAAAACTGAATTTGAAGAAGCTCAAGTTTTAGATGGCACAACCATGAAACCTAACAAGAAAATAAATAAGCTGGAAGTAGTGGAATTAGCTTCTGTTCGGTACCAAGGCAGAAAACTGAAGATGATGGGAGAGGCAGCTACATTCTGGAGACCTAAAACTAGGTCGAAAAATAAGCTGAGGTTAAACATGAAGAAGTTATTAAACCCTAAATTGAACTCAGATAAAGTGACCATCATAGATGAAGAAGCCATGGAGGATGACAAAGCAAAAATAGATAAAATGCAGCCATGTAAAAAAGAGGAGATTAATTCAGTGAAAATAGCAGAAAATGAAAACCCAAAGCTCATCATTGAAGACACCTCTGAGAAAATGTTGACAGAAGAAGCAGAAATTTATAAGAAGTTTGATATCCCTTGGAAGCCTAATAAAGAGCAAGATTCTGCAATGGAGAAAATGGTTAATTCTGACAGGGAAGATTTACAGAAGACTGTCAAACAATATAAGCACCAAATGAATTACATGCAGGAAGTTAATGATGGTTTAATGATGGCAAATAGAAGATTAAGAGAAGATCTTCAGGATGTTCATGATAATTTTCAGGAATTAGTGGTTGATGCAAAGGAAGCACTCAGAAGAAAAAGGGCTTCTGACAAGCACTGTTTAGAGCTGGAAAAGACAGTTGAAACTCTACAACAGGAAAATGAACACCTTCAGAAAAAGATAGCTGAGCTGGAAAAGAAGCATAAAAGAATAAAGGGAAGGTCCTCAAGTCCAGATGGTATATCTCTTCTTGTGGAGGCAGAGAAGGAGATATGAGGCAGTGACTAGTTAGGAGTTATTTTAGACAAACATTTTGTTTTAGTTAAAGAATTTGCTATTTTTAGCAGACTTGTAATTTTGTAAAAATGTAAATTTTACTTTATCTGACCTAGTAATTCGATGGAGAGTTAGGAGGAAAAACCTAACTTCTTTTTGGAAGAGAAACTATTTAGAAGGAGAAGAAAAACATTGTAAGGGTTCTGATTTTGGAGAGCATCAGGAGGTCTGCTAGCTGCTTGCACTTTCAGACTTGTTCAGTGATAGGTACTGTAAACTCTTATATGCATTTATTGATGAAACTATGAATATATGACTCTTTACCCTATATTTGATCTGTGTTGGCTTCATTTTGAACTTATTTAGTTTCATGAATGACAAATTCATTGTTGGTTGTTGTGTAATTTCTAGTGGTGCTTGTCCTTTATGTGTGAACTTCATTACAGTCTTTTGTTGGATTCCTGTGATATATATACATCTTCATCGATATATGTGTATGATTTAGTTTTTGCTTATCTGCTGAATGTATTCCCTTTATGCTCTTGAAGTTTATGCCCAAAAACATATAAAACAAAACCCTAAACCCTAGTTTGAATTGATTTTTACTTTTGAGATTGTGTTGGCTTGTTACCTTAGCCTTAGTAACAATTTCTGACACAAACAGGATGGTGGTATTCCAGAGGAGGCATGCACAGATAAAAAGGTAAACTACTTATTTCTGAGAACATTTGGTTGTGAAGCATTTGTCCATATTGATAAAGAAAATAGAACAAAGCTTGAAGTTAAATCCAAGAAATGTACCTTTATTGGATATGGGGTTGATGAATTTAGTTATCACTTATGGGATTATGAAAATAACAAAATCATCATTAGTAGAGATGTCATATTCAATGAAAATGTCATGTATAAAGATCAGTTGCAGGGAAAGAAACAGGAAAAGGAAACCATAGAGTACACAGTACTTGATGAAATTCAAGAAAATGAAGTTCCAAAGGTGCCAGAAAATCAAGAACAATAGCAAGTACCTGAAACTCCTGCAACTACAAGAAGATCTACCAGGTTAAGTAGACTCCCTAAACGATACCCTCCTTCAATGTATTATTTGTTGATGACTGATGCTGGTGAACCAGAATGTTATGAAGAAGCAATGCAAGTGGAAACTAGAAAGAAGTGGTAGCAAGGCATGAATGAGAAGATGGACTCGTTGGTAGGAAACCAGACTTGGGATCTGGTTCAGTTGCCTGCTAGTAAAAGAGAATTGCATAACAAATGGATTTACAAGTTGAAGGAAGAAGAAGGAGGTAAGAAGCAGTACAGAGCCAGAATTATTGTAAAGGGGTTTGCACAGAAGAAAGGTATTGATTTTGATGAAATATTTTCTCTTGTTTTTAAGATGACTTCAATTAGGACTATCTTAAGTCTAGTGGCTGTAGAAGATTTGCATCTTGAACAGTTAGATGTAAAAATAGTCTTTTTCCATGGGGATTTGGAGAAAGAGATATATATGCAGCAGCCACAAGGGTATGAGGTCAAAGGTAAAGAGAACTTGGTATGCAGGTTGAAAAAGAGTTTGTATGGATTGAAGCAAGCTCCAAGGCAGTGGTATTTAAAATTTGACAAGTTTATGACAGAACAAGGTTATAGTAGATGTCATTATGACCATTGTGTTCATTTCAAGAAGCTAGACAATGAAAGATATATTATCTTGTTATTGTATGTGGATGACATGCTTGTTGCAGAGTCTAACATGCAGGATATAAATGTACTCAAAAGGAAGCTAGCTAATTCATTTGCGATGAAGGATTTGGGTGCTGCAAAGCAAATCCTCGGTATGAGAATAACAAGAGACAAGAAAAATCGCAAATTGACATTGTCTCGGGGTGAGTACATACAAAAGGTGTTGGAGAGGTTCAGAATGCATAATGCAAAACCAGTTAGTACACCTTTGGCCAACCATTTCATTCTAAGTAAGGAAATGTGTCCCAAGACAAAGGAAGAGACAAATTATATGTCCAAGATTCCCTATCAATCAGCAGTTGGCAACTTGATGTATGCCATGGTGTGCACAAGACCAGATATTGCACAAGCAGTGGGAGTTGTGAGTAGATATATGAACAATCCAGGTAAAGAACATTGGAAGGTAGTACAGTGGATTCTCAGGTATTTGAGAGGTATTACCACTCAGGCATTATGTTTTGGAGGTTCAAACACTGTTCTACGGGGATATGTTGATGTAGATATGGCAGGTGATAAGGATAGCAGGAGGAGCACCACAGGGTATGTGTTTACAGGAGTAAGTTGGATTTTGAGACTGCAGAAGGTTGTTGCACTTTCAACAACAGAAGCAGAGTATGTTGTTGTTACAGAGGCTAGTAAAGAGATGATTTGGTTGCAAAGGTTTATGGAGGAAGTGGGTAAGAAGCAGAAGGATATCAGGTTTTATAGTGACAGCCATAGTGCCATTCATCTTGCAAAGAACTCGGCATTCCATTCCAAGACTAAACATATACAACTCAAGTACCATTTCATACGCTCTGTTCTGGAAGATGAATCGTTGAAGCTAGAAAAGATACATACCAGCTAGAATCCTGCAGACATGTTCACAAAGGTAGTGACCAGAGAGAAATTGAGTTCTTGCTCAGTTTCAGTTGGCCTTCTAGCATGAAGGTGAAGAGGAGAAATTTGCTAAGTCCAAGTCCAATAAGAGCAGAAGCGGTGGATTTGCTGTGATCAGTCTCCAAGTGGGAGATTGTTGGTTGTGGAGACAGATCTTCCAGTCTCATAGATGATATTGTCTTAGCCGTGCACCCCAGAGGACTATACACCCATTCTGCATTTTTAGGGGTTTGGGGCTATTTTCGCCATCTATTTTGTGGGCCCATAGTTTTGGGTATCCCGTGGTATTTTCCCATTGTATTTCCCCTATAAAAGAAAGACATTGCAATACAGCTAGGGCAATATGTATTAGGTTTTATGCATTGTAAAGATCTTTAAGATCAGGAGAGGGATTGTGAGATAGTGAAGAGGAAGTGCAGCAGCTGTGCTGCAGGTTGTATCCCTTCACCTTGCTGGACGGTAATAATAATAAGGACTAGAAAAATTCAGTGTGGACGTAGCCCAAGTTGGGGTGAACCACGATATATCTGTGTCTCTCGTGTAATGTGTGTGTGATTATATTTGCATTTCTGTTTATTGTTATTGCTCTGCGATCCTGTTTTCTAACATATTTCTCCTTCTATTTTTTAAATCCTTATTAACAAGTTTTTTTTACATTATCTTAGAAAGTTTGTGTTGTATTTCTTTGATGATATTCGAGTAGATCATGCGAGAAACACCTTAAACATGTGGATAAAGTCCTACAAATACTTGAGAACAATCATTTGTAAGCAAAAATGTTCAAAATTGATGTTGGGAAACTTTGCGTTACATTGTTTCACATGAATAACAAGAGAATAAGAAAAATCGCAAATTGACATTATCTCAGGGTGAGTACATACAAAAGGTGTTGGAGAGGTTCAGAATGCAGAATGCAAAACCAGTTAGTACACCTTTGGCCAGCCATTTCATTCTAAGTAAGAAAATGTGTTCCAAGACACAAGAAGAGACAAATTATATGTCCAAGATTCCCTATCAATCAGCAGTTGGCAACTTGATGTATGCCATGGTGTGCACAAGACCAGATATTGCACAGGCAGTGGGAGTTGTGAGTAGATATATGAACAATCCAGGTAAAGAACATTGGAAGGTAGTACAGTGGATTCTCAGGTATCACCACTCAGGCATTATGTTTTGGAGGTTCAGACACTGTTCTACGGGGATATGTTGATGTAGATATGGCAAGTGATAAGGATAGTAGGAGGAGCACCACAGGGTATGTGTTTACAGCAGTAAGTTGGATTTCGAAACTGCAAAAGGTTGTTGCACTTTCAACAACAGAAGCAGAGTATGTTGTTGTTACAGAGGCTAGTAAAGAGATGATTTGGTTGCAAAGGTTTATGGAGGAAGTGGGTAAGAAGCAGAAGGATATCAGGTTGTATAGTGACAGCCATAGTGCCATTCATCTTGCAAAGAACTCGGCATTCCATTCCAAGACTAAACATATACAGCTCAAGTACCATTTCATACGCTCTGTTCTGGAAGATGAATTGTTGAAGCTAGAAAAGATACATACCAGCTAGAATCCTGCAGACATGTTCACAAAGGTAGTGACCAGAGATAAATTGAGTTCTTGCTCAGTTTCAGTTGGCCTTCTAGCATGAAGGTGAAGAGGAGAAATTTGCTAAGTCCAAGTCCAATAAGAGCAACAGCGGTGGATTTGCTGTGATCAGTCTCCAAGTGGGAGATTGTTGGTTGTGGAGACAGATCTTCCAGTCTCATAGATGATATTGTCTTAGTCGTGCACCCCGGAGGACTATACACCCATTCTGCATTTTTAGGGGTTTGGGGTTGTTTTCGCCAGCTATTTTGTGGGCCCATAGTTTTGGGTATCCCGTGGTATTTTCCCATTGTATTTCCCCTATAAAAGAAAGACATTGCAATACAGCTAGGGCAATATGTATTAGGTTTTATGCATTGTAAAGATCTTTAAGATCAGGAGAGAGACTGTGAGATAGTGAAGAGGAAGTGCAGCAGCTGTGCTGCAGGTTGTATCCCTTCACCTTGTTGGACGGTAATAATAATAAGGACTAGAAAAATTCAGTGTGGACGTAGCCCAAGTTGGGGTGAACCACGATATATCTGTGTCTCTCGTGTAATCTGTGTGTGATTATATTTGCATTTCTGTTTATTGTTATTGCTCTGCGATCCTGTTTTCTAACATATTTCTCCTTCTATTTTTTAAATCCTTATCAACAAGTTTTTTTTACATTATCTTAGAAAGTTTGTGTTGTATTTCCTTGATGATATTCCAATAGATCATGCGAGAAACACCTTAAACATGTGGATAAAGTCCTAGAAATACTTGAGAACAATCATTTGTAAGCAAAAATGTTCAAAATTGATGTTGGGAAACTTTGTGTTACATTGTTTCACATGAAATGGTTAAGGTTGGCTCTAAAAAGATTCAAGATATCATAAAATGACCATTGCAGAAGAACATTAAGGGTCTTAGAGTATTTTTGGGTCTCACGAGATATTATAGAAAAAAAAATGCACCCATTGCAACTCCACGACACATATCTCTTGAAGAATAATTCATTTTTGTGGAATTAAGAGACTACCCTAGCCTCCTCAAACATAAAGGATGCTATGACGTCTACGACTATAATCCTTAACCCTTGAAATTGAATCACAAATAATATATCGAAAATGCTCCTTTACATCATATATCAAAATACCCTTAAGTAGGGCAATATGAATCAACTCATGTTCACTTTGCTTCTTTAAGGAGGCAACATCCTAATGAGCTAAGCTCCAATACATGATTCATAAGGAGGACTCCATTCAAGGCTAACTACCTAGTATACCTTATTTTGTAATAACAAAAATTGTGGACCCACTACACTTTACATCAAATGGCCATCATACCTACACTTCTATTAACTTTAGAAGTCCCTTTGGCCCCCATTACAACCCTAGTGAGGATCCCACCATCTACACTAATGTTGGCAACACCTAATTTTAGTAAAACCTTCATCGTGGAATGCACTACACCAATTCAATAAAATGGAGCATTGTTAATGTAAGAAGGTAGACAATTAGCTTTTGAAAGTATACAACATAAGGGAGACAATTTGATGAAGAAATGCCAGCTATTCTAATTGAAACCAACAGATGAAAACATCTTATTGGAAGACATTTTCAAGTCAAGTCAGACCATGATGACCTAAAGTACTTTTTAGAGCAAAGTGTGACTTCAAAAGAGCAACAAAAATAGGTAGCTAAAATACAAGGGTTTGATTTTGAAATAATATGAAAAAATGAAGGATAATTTGGTAACATATGCCCTTTCAAGAATAAAAGCATTGCATTTTTATGTCCTTACTTCTACCATTGATATACGGTTGGAAGAAGCTTGCTGTGAATGAAAAGAAGACAATAGTATTAAGAGATCTTTATGTATGGTTTCACGGTTTATTGATTTTAACATGAAATCCTTATGTTTGTTTTTAAGGTGCATTTATTTCAACATAGAGTTAATATATGTGTGAAGTGCTTGAAGTTGTCGAAAAAGAATACTCACTAATGTGTCACATGAATTGTTTGGTACTCTTATCACTTACATGGTTAAATATAACATTGATATATTCGTTTTAAGGTGCATTGATTTCAACATGGAGTTCATGTGTGTGAAGTGCTCGAAGAAGAATATTCACAAATGTTTGACATTAATTGTTCTGTACTCTTATCATCACTTAAATGCTTAAACATAACATTGAAAAGTGTTAAAGTATTCAATTTACCTATTCACCAACATAAATCCATTTAAATTAGGATGTATGAAGCATCAAGAGGATTGAATTTATTAAGATGTAATTTTTGTTTTATCTTAAATTTTGTACATTTTCATAAAAAAATTTACATCTCTAAAAATTTGATACCTCAATATTTTTTAATTATTGTTTATTTGATTTTAAGTTTTTTATTTTATAAGTGGACTCAAATTTTTTTAATTATAATATAGTAAAATTACTTAACCACTCTTCTTATTAAATTGTAAAATAATAAAAAAAAAAATTATAAAAACCAAACACATGACGAAACTCGACATCATTAGCATAAATGTCGTATAGTTCCTCCTTTTAATATAAGTATTTTTTTTTAATGTTAAAAAAATATCATTCCAACGACTTTATATTAATTAGACTTGAATTTCGATGCAAGTTTTGACATCAATGAAGTTTGATATTGATGTTTTTGGTTGGAACGCTCTAAAAACGTGTAGAATTGAAGCATGGAACTCGTGCTGGCGTTGAGAATTGAACGTAGATTGGTTGCGAAACTCGAAAAAAAAAATTCATTACGAAAGCTTCACAAATTTAATGAAACATTACTGTGTACGCAACCTTCACCGGTTGCCGACAGCATAATTTCGTCCATCAAAACATAAATAAGATTACGAATAGATCCATATCTACCTGTAGCCTATTACATCTTATTCGGCCAACATTATTTAGCTGTTGCAGGTTATTTAATGCCGCTGTAATAAGTGTGTTGATTTTCGGAATAACACATTCATTGTAGCCACATTAAATAGCTTGCGGCAAGCTGAATAGTGATCAATACAGTGATTAACACGCTCAGTGTAACTATATTAAATAATCTGCAGCAAACTAAATAATGGTGGACAACTACATTAAATAACCTACAGTAAACTGAATAATATTCGCCATCATATTCATCCAGTATCGTAGCATTCAATATTGATACGGTGGTGGAAATGTGGATAAGATGACATCCAACTATCTACATCTCAGTTGTCAACAACTACGAAGTAAATATTAATTCCCAGAACCGACTTGAATCAGGGGTTTCCACAAATGATAACAATGGTAATAGTGGGAATAGGAATAAAAAACCAAATGGACAATGTGTATCTATACAATAGATACACAAATTCCACTATGTATATATATCCCATTCTGTCAAAATACCATGCCGCTCTATACACAATGTTGATCAAAACAAATAGAATAAACCTTAAACCCACCAAGAATTGAGACATGCATCGGCGGGTCTCCATTCTCTCAGACTGGGAGATGATGAATTGGTAGTGGGGTTTCTGTATTGCGCCCAGTCATGAAGTGCATTTCTCAGATCAATGAGCTTTGCATTCAGGCCTTTGCAACAGTTTGCATGCATGGTGTAAACATCATCCAAGTCTGGGCTCCTCTCGCAGAATCCCCCAAAGTAATTGGTTTCCAAGAACATAAATTTCATACCCCTTCCAGCAAATTGCCTCGTGAACTTGAGAATATTTAAGACGTCCTGCTCTTTCTGGCCCGGGAAAAATCGTCTTGACAAATACCAATATCTGTAAAATTTGATGGTTCGTTCATTGGAATGGACGTACATGAACCCTGTGTTGGCTTCATTCTTCAAATCCGAAGGGTTGCCATTGTATTTGTCACATTTCATCTGGATGTCTGCATCTTCTGCCAGCCTTACCAATAGATTTCGCAGCCACATTATATCAGCGTCCTGCACAACAAAACAAAACATGGCAAAATATGATATATTTTTTTACCTCAATATGACAAACAAACAAAACCCCAAACCAGCTGTGATATGCCTTCAGAAGTTGTAAACTGAAGCTGAACTGTTCAATTATTTTTGCCAGAATGCTGTTTTGTTTTTTAAGTCAAATTAATTTGGAGGCCCCATAGCTGTCTTGATCTATAAGTAGAGGAGACATTTATGTAGAATTTTGAATTTTCCTTAGAAGTTTGGACTACAACTGTACATACATACAAACAGAGATTTGGTAGATCTCCCAATTGCATCTGGCTTTCTTTGATACAACTAAAAACAAACATATAAAAAAGGAAAAGTAATTAAGCATGATATATCAAAGGAAGAGGGCTGTAACATCCCATATTTTCATAAAAATTTAAAACTTTTGAAAACGTCATTAAATACAAAAATTATAATTGCGGAATAATTGTTGAATATTGTAACTCCTAAGAATATTATATTTGTACATTATTATTCCGGAGATGTTTCATCCCTCCGAGGTGACTCTATCATGTATCCGGAGATGTTTATTCCTCCGATGGTTTGTGGTAACTAGGGTTATTAGACCCACCATGTGGGGGTCGGCCTTGAGTTTATATTTTAGGGGTTATTAGACTTCTCCAGGAGAGGTCGGCCCCATTAGGGATTTTTGGTCAATCGGGAACTAGTATAAATAGAGGAGGAGAGCTCCTCATTTGACACACTTCCACAACTCAGAAAGTAGCGCACTTGTGTCTGGGAGGTCTGCATGTGAGGTAGAGAAGAAGGACAAGTCTTGGAGCACATATTGTATTTTGGTTGATCATCTTATTGAGGAAAGCTTTGCTGGGTTTTCTACCCCATGAGGGTTTCCCAGGGTAAATTCTATGTCTATCTTGTGATTATGTTTCTTTCAGTGATCTTGCTAGTTTATTTGGTTTAAACTTAACATGGTATCAGAGCTAGCCTGAATAGAACATCTTTCACAAGGTAAAATCATATTTCTCTCTCTCTCCCAAAATTAGGGTTTCTGCAAAAGTTAGTATTTTTGGATTCTGGTTGCATGGATGAATAGCCCTTCTAAAGATCTATCTTTTGAGCCTTGGATCAAGATTTTTGGTTGGGTAGAACTTCGGGAAAGTCAAACCCTAGTTTTACCAAAAGTGGGATAAACCAGAAATTCTGTTGCGGATCCGGAAAAGTGGAAAAGTTAAAGTTTCCGGGTAAGTACTACTCTATCTCTTATCTCTTGGACTCCCCCAAGAGAAGATGGCTCCAAACACTAAGCTTGAAGAAAAGCTAGAAAGTATAGAGAATTTTCGGGCATGGAAATACAGAATTGGTCTCATTCTTGAAGAAAATGATCTTGCTCATCATATCAAGGATGAAGTTGCAGAACCTGAAGGAGATGAAACCAAAGAGAAGCATAAGAAGGATTTGATTAAGGCAAAGAGAATCATAGTTGATTCTATTAAAGACCACTTGATGCCCCAAGTAGCTTCCAAGAAGACTCAAAAGGAAATGTATGATGCCCTAGGAAGAATGTATGAAGGAAAGAACATCAATAGGAAGATGAACCTAAGAACTCGGTTGAAGAGTACTAAGATGCACAAAGGAGAATCCATTCAAGACTACTTCTCAAGGGTCTCCCAAATCAAGGAGCAACTAAATGCCATTGGTGATACTCTCGATGAAAATGAACTTGTGATGACAGCTCTAAATGGTCTCACTAGACCTTGGGAGTCATTTATACAAACTATGTGTGCTAGAAAAGAAAGTATGAAGTTTGATGTAGTTTGGGAGGATTGTGTACAAGAAGAGGCTAGGGTTGCAAACAGAGAAGCCTTGCTCAAAGAAGATGACCAAGCCTTGGCCACCCACACCAAGAGAAGAAGGAATCAATCCTACTCCAAAAAGGATAGTCACAAGGAGTCTCATTCTCCACTTAGATTTTTAAAAAAAAAAGGATCTAATCAAAGAAGAGATTACTCCCTATTCCAATGTTTTGCTTGTCACAAAATAGGACACGTTGCTAGAGATTGTCCCCTAAAGAAGAAAAAGGGCTTTCATTACAAAAGACATCAAGCACATCTTGCAGAAGATGATAGTGAAGAAGAAGTGGAAGAGAAAGAAAGGCCTCACAATAAAAGATCTAGAAGGGAAGAAGAAGAAGAAGAAAGGACCCTCTTCAAGAGAAGATCTAGGAGAAATGAAGAAGAAGATGCAGAAGAATATGTTCTATTCTCCGCACTCTCTGGATCTATAACTCCTGGAGAAGATACATGGCTTATTGACAGTGGTGCTTCAAAACACATGACAGGTCAGAAAAAGACTCTCTCAAGTCTTGAAAGAAAGACCTCTCCACAAAAGGTATCTCTAGGAGATAACTATCAATATCCCATCAAAGGAATTGGTGAAGCAAGCTACAAGCTTGATTCTGGTACCTCCATGAAAATGAAATAAATATTGTATGTACCAGGATTGAAGAAGAACTTGTTATCTATCTCAGCATTGGATAAGAAAGTTTATAGGGTTGCATTCATTGATGGACAAGTATTAATGTGGTCCAAAGGAAAATCTATCAAGGATGCAATTATCATTGGTGAAGAAGAAGGAGGTTTGTACAAGCTTAAGGGCCATCCAGAAGCTGCACTTGTAAATGAAACCATTAGCCCAAGTGAGCTATGGCATAGGAGACTTGCTCACATTAACTACAAGGCACTACCTTATGTAAGCAAAGTAGTTATAGGTTTGCCAGATTTAAAAATTGATCATGATGGCACATGTAAGGGATGTGCAAAAGAGAAGAATATCAAGAACCCCTTTCCTAGGAGTGAAACAAAGACTAAAAGTACCTTGGAGTTAATACACTCTAATGTATGTGGACCAATGCCATCCACATCTTTGAGTGGATATGAGTACTATGTCACATTCATTGATGACTATTCAAGGAAAACTTGGATATTCTTTCTAAAAGGTAAGAATGAAGTCTTTGGAAAATTCAAGGAGTTCAAGGCCTTAATAGAAAATCTCTCAGAAAAGAAAATCAAGATTCTCAGAACAGATAATGGCGGAGAATATACTTCAAAGGAATTTGAAGACTTTTGTAGAGAAGCTAGAATCAAGAGGGAACTAACCACTCCCTACAATCCCCAACAAAATGGGGTTGCTGAGAGAAAGAATAGAACTGTCATGGAAGCTGTAAAGACTATGATACATGATCAAGATCTTCCCATGTATCTATGGGCTGAAGCAGCCAGGACAGCTGTCTATGTACAAAATAGACTTTCTCATAGTGCTCTTGAATTTAAGACTCCAGAAGAAGTGTTCACAGGAAAGAATCCTGAGGTAAGTAATCTCAAAATATTGGATGTCCTGTGTATATTCACATTCCAAAAGAAAAGAGAACCAAGTTGGATCCCTCTGGTAAGAAAGGAATATTTGTTGGATATTATGAAACATCCAAAGCTTTCAAAATTTACATACCTAGTTTTCATCATATGGAGATAAGTAGAGATGTAACATTTGATGAAGAAGCAACTATCAAGAAATCTAGAAAGCGTCAACTTGAATAAATCTATGAAGAAGATACACCTCCTAGAGTCACAGAAACTGTTCCCATCCCTGAAGATGATACACCAGAAGACCATGACATGATAGAACCTCAAGAACCCCCCATTACAAATCTATCTAGAAAAAGAAGACCAGCATAGGCTAGAGACATTATTCAAGGAGCTGAAAAATATGGAGCTCCTGAAGGTTCCACTAGAGAAAGGAAGAAACCCAAGTTAGCATCCAACTATGTGGCCTTAATGTGTGATCTTGTGGATCATCAACCCACCAGCTATGAGGAGGCAGCTCAGAAGAAAGAGTGGGTAGAAGCTATGACAGAAGAGTACCATTCAATAATGAAGAATGATGTTTGGGATATAGTTCCCAAACCAAAGGATAAAAGTGTGGTTTCTTCCAAATGGATATTCAAGATAAAACATGCTATAGATGGTAGCATTGAAAAATATAAGGCAAGATTTGTAGCTAGAGGATTCTCTCAAAAGGAGGGAATAGACTATGAAAAAACATTTGCACCAGTGGCTAGGTACACATCAATTAGAACTATCATGGCACTTGCATCTATGATGAAGTGGAAATTACACCAGATGGATGTTAAAACAACCTTCCTGAATGGTGTCATTGAAGAAGAAGTGTACATAGAACAACTTCAAGGATTTGAGGTTAAAGATGGAAGAACACATGTATGCAAGCTAAAAAAGGCTTTGTATGGTTTGAAGCAAGCTCCCAGAGCTTGGTACAGAAGGATTGACAGTTTCTTAACAAGCATGGGCTTTACCAAGAGTAAAGCTGATCCAAATCTTTATCTCAAAGTTATGGATGATGAACCTGTTATATTACTATTGTATGTAGATGATCTATTTCTAACAGGAAATGAGAACCTAATTATCGAATGCAAGAAGAAGCTTTCTTCAGAATTTGAGATGAAGGATCTCGGATTAATGCACTACTTCTTAGGTCTAGAAGTAAGGCAAGAACCAAAAGGAATCTTTCTAAATCAAGGTAAGTATGCTGTGGATGTTTTGAAAAGATTTGATATGTTGGAGTGTAAGGCCATGGCCACTCCCATGGACTCAAACTTGAAGTTATTAGTTGATGACTCATCAAAATTAGTGGATGTAACTCTATATAGGCAAATCATTGGGTCATTGATCTATTTAACAAATACCAGACCAGATATATGTTTTGTTGTAAATACCCGGAGTCAATATCTAGTAGAACCAAGGAAGGTTCACCTAATAGCTGCAAAGCATGTAATGAGGTATCTAAAAGGTACATTAGATTTTGGCCTTTACTACCTTGGAAATCATGAACTCGGGTTACATGGTTACTCAGATTCCGATTGGGCAGGAAGTGTTTCAAACAGGAAGAGTGCATCAGGTGGATGTTATGGACTTGGATCTGCCATGATCTCTTGGTTCAGCAAGAAACAATCCAATGTGGCTCTCAGTACCACGGAAGCAGAATATATAGTTGCCTTCTCTGCTAGTTGTGAAGCAGTATGGCTTCGGAAACTCATTAGAGAAATTTTGAGGTCAAAAAAGGGCCTCAAAACAAAGAAAATGTACTATAAAATACAACCAATCACATTCTAGTAGATGACATCATCCCCCTTGGTGAGGTGGCATTGCATGAGTTAAGAATGCTTATTTGTCAAATTTTCTATGGTGGATGAAAACACATAGTTAACCAAGGTAGTGGTGTAAGTACTTTTAAGTCATAAAGTAAAGTACTCATAATGATAGTCTTTTCATAAAATAATATTATTGTCATTTTCAAGTAAAGTACTCATAATGAATGTCTTTTCACACTTTCACATAAAATAATATTATTGTAATTTTCAAGTGAAGTACTCTTAATTCATAAAGAAAGTCCTTTCACATTTTTTTATAAAATAATATATTATCATTTTTATGTTTTTAATTTTAAATTATATATTCACTCCATTCTATTTAATAACATAATGTCAAACTAATAAATAATAATAATAGATTTAATAAATAATAATAATAATAATGCAATGTGGATTATAATAATATTATTGACATTTTACATGTAAATAACTTCTCAATTAAATTACATTATTAAATTCATGAGAAAAGTACAAAATATAAAAAGTCAACATAAAATTTAAAAAAAAGCTCTTAAAAATGTTTTTTATTATTTAATTTCATTTGCAAGTTCAAGACAAATAAATGTTAAAGGACAATACATTTTTGGGAATTTACAATGAATCTTAGTCACATCAATGTAGACTTATTTTATTAATTTTATTTCTAGTAAATTTTGAAAAGTAACTCAACCATGGTTATTTATATTGTGCATAGAAGATAGTGTGGGAGGTGACTTGTCATATATACCTACCCCATAAAACCCCCAATTCATAATATTTTAATATATCTCATATTTTTTTAGTACATCTCTTAGGAGGCCCTTTTTTGACCTCACAATCTCTCTAATGATTATCTAGAGTGTTTGACTTAGAATTGGATCCCACTGTGATCATGTGTGACAATCAAAGTTGTATCAAGATGACTAAAAATCCAGTGTTCCATGATAAGTCAAAACACATAGAGATCCGATATTTCTACATACGAGATATGGTGCAAAGAGGAGCTATTAAGCTCGAGTATGTGATGTAGTCGATGACTCCTTGCTCCTGCAGATGTTGTTATAATATCATTCTCGTTAAGGGGGAGTGTTGAATATTGTAACTTCTAAGAATATTATATTTGTACATTATTATTCCGGAGATGTTTCATCCCTCCGAGGTGACTCTATCATGTATCCGGAGATGTTTATTCCTACGATGGTTTGTGGTAACTAGGGTTATTAGACCCACCATGTGGGGGTCGGCCCTGGGTTTATATTTTAGGGGTTATTAGACTTCTCCAGGAGAGGTCGGCCCCATTAGGGATTTTTGGTCAGTCGGGAACTAGTATAAATAGAGGAGGAGAGCTCCTCATTTGACACACTTCCACAACTCAGAAAGTAGCACACTTGTTTCTGGGAGGTCTGCATGTGAGGTAGAGAAGAAGGACAAGTCTTGGAGCACATCTTGTATTTTGGTTGGTCATCTTATTGAGGAAATCTTTGCTGGGTTTTCTACCCCATGAGGGTTTCCCAGGGTAAATTCTGTGTCTATCTTGTGATTATGTTTCTTTCAGTGATCTTACTAGTTTATTTGGTTTAAACTTAACAATAATAATTGTTGATTACAACAGCATTAATTAAAAAGTTGTTAGTACTAAACATAATTTAATTTTTGTTTAGCAGCAATGTGATAGTGACAACTTTAACACATAATTAGCAAACGTGATTATGGTAACAAATGAACTAACAGGTCGGAAATATGTTGCGATGCTCTTTCTTTTGCAATGATACTGATAGTTTGACTTTTGATGAATAAGAGTGTCCTACGAGGTACCCTGGAGTTTACTTAGCTGCGACGCTAAAGCATTTGAATGTTCTATGTGCAGACGACAGGTAAGAAGTTCCATGATTGCGTAAATTCAAGTACGTGTATAGTTCAAGTTCAACGTTGTAATTAAATAGAATATTAGAACGCTATTGCGACTCATAAAAGTAATACAGGTATGAATCACATGGTTATAATTTTTGGTTTCAAATGTTGTCTTACAACTCAGCATAAGTTGACGACAATGACGTCTAGAAAGGCTACATGCTATTTAAGTTTGATGTTGTAAACAAAAGACGTTGCCATGGTTTGGCTTTAGTCGATGTCTTAAATTAATTAATACTTGTGTAATGCTAAAGTTGTAGTTGTAACGCTAACCATCAAATGCATGGCATTAAGATTTAGGTATGAAGTACATAGTACTGGCATGGTTTTCATACTAACATTTATTTATTGGTTTTGTTGAGATTCCAAAATGCAAAACTCTTATCTTTTTAATAGTTGCAAACAATGAAAACTATGACTATCGTTTTAACCATATAATTCTTATAGGTTACTATCCTACGCAAATGTTTGACAAATATGAACTATTCACTATATATATCAAAGTTCAAAATATTAAACGTACAAGAATTTGGAGCTTAATACGTGGCTATGTAAACATTAATATCCAAATATTATATCACTTAAATTGAAATCATGATTACAGACTTAGAACTATTAACCACTATATGATTATAACAATAAAGTTTTTGAATTGTAAATATCTATTTAGAAATCAAATCGTTTGATTTTATGGCATTGACATGCATTTATGTCGACAGGGTGGACAAGTTGACGGTTATTAAAAAGGCATAAGCCCTGAGCCGTCATGGAGATATTGTCTTGATCCTGCATAAAAAATTCGAACCAAAACTCCAGCTGACAGGGATTGTTAACAATCCACGTAGTGTGAACTCAATGTAGTGGTAACTACGACAACTACTGTGTAAGGGTTTCTATACTGAACTCCTCCGAGCTGGCTATGGATCGATCCTCCGTGTGCAAAAAGTGGCATTGCCATGCTGGTGCTAATGAATAAACATTAATAGTAGAGGTTGTTCGTCCCAATGAAATTTCACTGGCACTCTTACGATCGTCGATCGTGATGAGTTTGGGTCGTTGGATGTAACCCTAACTTTTTGACATCGTTTGGGTTAATGAGATTGATTATTGTTCATTATTCTATTGTTTCGGTCTGTGTGGCCGACAGGCTGCCGAATTCTAGGGATAGAACGCATTTGTAAGAGGTTTCGACCTCAAGACCTATAGGTTAGGGTTGAAGTTGCAATTTCTTCCTCACTGTAATGGAGTGTGAAAATAAAATGTGTTGTATGTAGTTTGTGTGCTGTCATTGATGAAATTTTAACTGTCTTGTTTCTGAGTTTGAAAGGAAATACATCTTCCTGCAAAAGATTTAGGGTAATGGTACCCTGGCCTCATCCAAAGCAAGGCACTCATCGTTTTTAAATGTGTATTGACAGAGCTGGGTCGCCGAACGAAAAAGGGTAAGTGCTTTCTTAACTAAGTAATGTTGTAACGTTCATTTTTACAGTTGGAAATGTACAATGTTTAACCATTGAACGTTTAAATGGCAGGCATCAGTTTTCGAGAAGGAAAACGCCAACCAGGGTTTGGAAAAATGAATGGCAATTCTCCATACCTGGTAAGCTCTGGGTCTTCAAACCCTCGTAGGTGCTCTTTTCGATCTTGGTTGATATGGTCTTTCAACAAATGAGTAGCCAATACTTCCATGCTTTGGCGTTTGTCTGTTAGTTGAACGTCTATGAAGATTTTATAGTTGAAGTGAAAACTTTACAGGGACGACTCTTGTTTAGTTGTATGATACTTGGTCTTAAATTTTGATGCCTAGCTTTTCGAACTGGGAGTTATAATACTTGTCAATGCTTTAAAATGTTTGGACTTGGGAAATAAACCCTGTGCGATTTTCGTTGGGAAACATGTTGTAATTTTTGTTTTCTAGAACATTGATTTCCCTCCTTGAGTTGGAACTTCTATTGGTTTAAAACTTTGAGCCACGACCTGTTGGTTTATGTTATGAGAAGTAAGAAGTAGAGCCGAGGCTTGTCTATTGTGGATAAAATTCTTTTCTTCTCGGCAATGAAAATATGCTATTTCTTTCTGTGCTATTCGTCTGTGTTATAAGTTTGAGTACTATAGGTAGATAACATGACTATCGAGCTATACCAGGATCTATATGCTTTGTCGTGGATAATAACTCTGTAATATGTAAAAACGAAATGGTTTTTCTTTTCGTTTGTAATTGGAAAAGAACAGGGCCATACCCTAGTTCGAGTCTTGTCTTCGAATATAAACAAATGTTTAAATATAACTTCTAGAAAAGATTTTCGAGCCAAAACTGGGTTTTGATATGTAGCTTGTATAAATCGTATTTGTTCATTTTTGCAAAATGATGATAATGAAAAAGAAATTCTATTTAGGGTTAATACGAAAACCAGTTTCCGAGCAATACATAAAGATTGTAATGTAAATGTATGTAAGATGAATGAAAATCAAAGTAGGGTTTACATTTATTTTCATGCTTCGATAAAATGAAATAGTTTATGAAATTGTTATAACAAGTATTGAACACAATGTGTATATGGAAATGTGAAGACTGTGAAAAATGACTGTGAAAATGACTGTGATTTGCAGCTAGATCCATCGTTAGCAATTCTATTTATTTACAACACTAGTATTTATATTGCAGACATGATAGGATGTATGAAATTTTGTATTCCATTTATTTCCTATGTACATAGTAGAGATAAGAAAATACAATGTAGCTAAACATGAAATTAACAATATTTGTTTTTCATGAGACAATGGGGTATTCTATAATATATTAAATACTATACTGTAATTATTTCTGTTATTAACTATAGGGCAGAAAATGAAACACAACTCAATCACTGTACTTTATTTATCGAATCAATGGCAGTTTGCCTATCTTTCATCTATACTTAATTTACTTCTCTACACTAGAGTACGATGCACAAAACAACATGTGGAAAAATGTAGAGATTGGTTTATCAATTCCAGATCATCATTTAAACTTAACATTCAGACTTTAAACAAACTTAGAAATAAATTCTTCTTCCAAACAGAAAAAACAGAGATTACTAATTTTACTAAACAGAACTATTAACTGAGATAAAGTAGAAAACTGTAAAACCTGGATAGAATCTGTAGGGAACAAACAACCCAAGAAGATTGTTCCACCCAACCAATTCCTGAAGACAGTCAAGTACTTGCCTTAGGACCCCCGAACCTGTTCTCTGAACCACCAGGAGGAAGAAACTTAGGAATTTAGGATATCTTCTTGCAATAGCAAATAACTGTCTAATCTTCAAGAGCCAGCAGTCCAAGGGACCTGATCTAGCACCTCTAGTTCTCCTTATCAAATAGTTTGCAGACTTATGATTTCACTCACAACCAGCCTCCCTATTCGAATCTCTCAGTGATCACCTAATGCACATGAGGAAATATTTTTGCAGAAAATATTGTGTAAGAGATGCCTGCTCAATTTGAATTTGCCTTATGTAGGCTGCCTAGGCCTTTTCAGTTGTTGCTGGGTCATTAAATGAGATGCCTGCCCACTCCCACCACCTGGGGGATAATGCCACAATTTTAGGGGTAGTTGTCCCATAACCAACAACTAGTGGTGTGGTGCAATTGCTGCCATCTGTCCCATACCTTTCAACAGCTTCCATTCCTCCTAGTGGGTCAGTGAACACTCATTTAACAGTCCCTTTGGGTGTTTGTCTCCTAATTAATTTATTTAAATAATAATAATCAGTAATTACATTCATCCTTGATCAAAATTGATCATAATTACAAAACTTTGTAATTAACTTTAACATAAAGTATTTTGCTAATAAAATAATAATTTCAGAAATTTGGGTAGGTGATAAGGGCCAGGGCTCCAGTTATGACAGAAAATCAGGTATACCAGAAGTTTCAGGAAACAGCGGAGTGGCACCTTGACTAACTTCCTTTTGACTTCTCTATCAGTAGAAAAAGAGATTCCTTCTTAGTACAAAATATTCCAGTCCATGTCATATGGGCACTTAGGAAAAGTATAAATATGGGTTGATGTTGAAAAGTTGAACAAATCTATTTGCCTAGTCCAACTACAAAAACATCCTACTATAGAAAATAATGCTGGTATGGATTGGGCTGTGCATCAGATCGCAATGTTTGGTTGATTTTGAAGAACTTAATTCACATCTAGCATATAATCTGGAGTCTTCTTGCTTTCTGGAAACCTCCAGAACCTCCAGAAGATGGTTTGTCAATCAAAATCTTAAGAGACTGAGATGCTAGGTTTGGTCTACATGAAAAGGGCACATTAGAGGCAGTGATAGAATTTCCCAAAGTAGGTATTGCTTGCAGTATTATCAAAAGAATCCCATTAATTGATGGTGATTGTAGCTTTAAATGCCATTTAAAGCTAACTCCCAGCAAGTTACGAAGATTGTAAGGCTGCTAATATGGGTTCCATTTCATTTAGATTGGCTTTGACTGCTAACTGTGTAAACTAAACCTGTTACGTTTTAATCCCTTTTTTTTGGGTGATTTTTCTAACTGGAATC
This sequence comes from Larix kaempferi, assembly GCA_027924585.1. Taxonomy (NCBI): domain Eukaryota; kingdom Viridiplantae; phylum Streptophyta; class Pinopsida; order Pinales; family Pinaceae; genus Larix; species Larix kaempferi. The sequence goes on from BSBM01000196.1 coordinate 14,637,117, forward strand.
CAGCTGAAATGGTTGGAATTGCAAATATATAAATATGTTATACATGATTTATGAATTCAATGTGAAGCGAATTCTGTTCTCTCTTGAAGGCAATGCACTTCTCTTTATGCATGATATTATTCTAAGTCTCTCTTCTTTATCTTTCTCTTTCTCTGTAATTGCACCGGGGGTGCTTGATGTAAAAGACATTCTCTACTATCTATTAGTATACTAAGGAAGGTTTTGGTGGGTTTTTCTCCCTCAAGTCATAGAGGGTTTCCCTAGTGTAAATTAATGTGTCGAATGTGATTGCTTGTGTGTATGATTGTTATTTGATTCCAAGTACTATTGCATTTCGATAAAAAATTAACAGCCACAAGGCTAGATAACATAAATAGAAAACATTTGTTAGAAGCTTACATAAGTAGATTAAAATAAAACATTAAACATGAGATTTTCCTAAAAGTTCCAAGGAATGTTGATAAAGCCATGAAATTTTCTTGTCATATTCAAGAAAAGAATATGTCTACATGCAAGTTTGTAACATGAAAATATGTAGGAAGTAGAAATAGATGTGTTCCTCATAAGGAAACAATACCCCATCCCACCTAAATATCACGAAATGAAATGGATGAAAGACAAGCAAAAAGGAAATAATTTGGTTGTAATAACAAATGGTCCAAGGGGTACAAATGTCAAGAAACAAAATTGTACACATTGGAAAATAATGATAAGGAGGAAATTGGAGACACCCCCACAAATGAGTGAGGAGGCGATTACGAACCTAGAGAGTAGGAAAAAGATGTAGAAATTTTGCACATCATAGATAAGGTTATCAAGTGAAGTGTGAAATATCATTTTATGCATTGGTAATCATAACAATAAATTAAACCATTAAGGTCATTGGATACATTAAGAAACAAAAAATCATAGTACTTGTTGATGCTGTAGTGCCCATAACTTCATTGATAAAAGATTAGCAGTGTCTCAATTGTTTCGTGTACCTCGTGGTAAATGTTTTAGTATTGGTTTGTAATTGGGGGAAGTATGATTGTGGATGAAAATTACATAACATAAAATTAGTATCGGAGAATATAACTTATCAAGCCCCATGTACAACATTCCTATTGGAGGAGTAGATGTGCTTCTATGAATTCAATGGTTGAGGACTTAGGGTGCATTTTCTACGAAGTATAATAAGTTATTCATGGGATCTTCAAATTATATGTGATTGAATATGAACTCAATGGGATAAAATCTCCATCCTCTTAGATGATGAGTTCACATAGAATGGAAAGGTTTTAAAAAAGGGGTTGCAACGGAGTTCTTGCCAGACTTTATTATATGGAAGTGAAGCAAGAAGGTGACAATATTCTGTTACAATTAAATGTTCCTTTGAAAATTATCATTAAGTCCTCCAAGAAATTCTTAAGGGACTACCTCCATCTAGAGATCAAGAACATCAAATTAAGATCATACCCAAAAATGCACCTCTCAATAAAATACCTTATAGATACTCATATTAATAATGTAGTGAGATTGAAAAAATGGTACAAGACATGTTGGATGTAGATATTATTCGACCAAGCATGAGTTCCTTTTCAGCACCAATAATGATGGTGAAAAGGAAGGATAACTCTTAGAGCTTGTGTCCTAATTATAGATATATAAACAAAATCACCTTAAACGATAAATTCCCCATTACATATATTGATGAGCAATTAAGTGAGCTTTTGGGGTAGCTTCCTTCATAAAGTTAGAGAAGGGAGACAATTAGCTTTTAAAAGTATACAATATAAGGGAGACAATTTGATGAAGAAATGTCACTATTCTAAATAAAACCAACAATGAGATGGAAGACATTTTAAAGTCAAGACAGACCATGATGACTTAAAATACTTTTTAGAGTAACGTGTGACTTCAAAAGAGCAAAAATAGGCAACTAAAATACAAGGATTTGATTTTGAAATAATATAAAAAAAGGGAAGGATAATTTGATAGCATAAGCCTCTCAAGAATAAACGTATTTCATTTTTATGCCCTTACATCTACCATTCATATATGGTTGGAAGAAGCTTCCTATGAATGACAAGAAGACAATAGTATTAGGAGTTCTTTATGTATGGTTTCAACATGAAACCTTCCGTCATGAGGATTTCAACATGAAATCCTTATGTTTGTTTTTAAGGTGCATTTATTTCAACATAGAGTTCATATATGTGTGAAGTACTTGAAGTTGTCGAAAAAGAATACTCACTAATGTGTCACATGAATTGTTTGGTATTCTTATCACTTAAATGGTTAAACATAACATTGATATTTTTTTTTAAGGTGCACTGATTTCAACATGGAGTTCATGTGTGTGATTCACAAATGTGTGACATGAATTGTTTGGTACTCTTATTATCACTTAAATGGTTAAAACATAACATTGAAAAGTGTCAAAGTCTTCAATTTACCTATTCACGAGCATAAATCCATTTAAACTAGGATCTATGAAGTATCAAGAGAGATCCAATTTATTAAGATGTAATTTTTTTTTATCTTAAATTTTGTACATTTTCATAAAAAAATTACACCTCCAAATATTTGATACCTCAATATTTTTTTAATTATTTTTATTTTATAAATAAACTTAAATTTTTTTAATTACTTTTTATATTTAATAATATCACATTAAGTTAAATTAGTTAAATTAAGTGAAAACACCTCTCTACTAAACTAAACTGTAAGATAATCACAAAAATTAAAATTATGAAAACCAAGCACATTAAAAAAAGCTCACATCATTAACATAAATGTCGTATTGTTCCTCCTTTCTTAATCGACATCATGCCCATATATATCATTCCAACGACTTTAAATTAATTAGAGTTGAATTTCGATGCAAGTTTTGACATTAATGAACTTCGATATTGATGTATTTGGCTGGAACGCCCAAAAAGCGTGTAGAATTGAAGCATGGAACTCGTGCTGGCGTTGAAAATTGAACGTAGATTGGTTGCAAAACTCTAGGAAAAATTTATTCATTACGAAAGCTTCACAAATTTAATGAAACATTACTGTGTACGCAACATTCACCGGTTGCCGACAGCACAATTTCGTCGATCAAAACATAAATAGGATTACGAATAGATCTATATACACCTTTATTAGATCATATTCATCCAGTATCGCAGTATTTAATACTGATCCAGTATCGCAGCATTTAATACTGATACGATGAAAATATGGATAAGATCACACATTTAATTATCTATATCTCAGTCGTCAACAACTACGAAGTAAATATTACTTCCCAAAACCGACTTGAATCAGCAGTTTCCACCAATGATAATAGTGGGAATAGGAATAAAAAACCAAATGGACAATGTATATCTATAGGATAGATAGACATAAATTCAACTATGTATATCTATCCTATTCTGTCAAAATACCATGCCGCTCTATACACAATGTTGATCAAAACAAATAGAATAAACCTTAAACCCACCAAGAATTGAGACATGCATCAGCAGGTCTCCATTCTCTCAGACTGGGAGATGATGAATTGATAGTGGGGTTTCTGTATTCGGCCCAGTCATGAAGTGCATTTCTCAGATCAATGAGCTTTGCATTCAGGCCTTTGCAACAGTTTGCGTGCATGGTGTAAACATCGCCCAAGTCTGGGCTCCTCTGGCAGAATCCCCCAAAGTACTTGGTTTCCAAGAACATAAATTTCATACCCCTTCCAGCAAACTGGCTCGTGAACTTGAGAATATTTAAGACGTCCTGCTCTTTCTGGCCCGGGAAAAAGCGTCTTGACAGATACCAATATCTGTAAAAGTTGATGGTTCGTTCATTGGAACGGACGTGCATGAACCCTGTGTTGGCTTCGTTCTTCAAATCCAAAGGGTTGCCATTGTATTTGTCACATGTCATCTGGATGTCTGCATCTTCTGCCAGCCTTACCAACGGATTTCGCAGCCACATTATATCAGCGTCCTGCACAACACAACAAAACATGGCAAAATATGATATATTTTCTGACCTCAATATGACAAACAAACAAAACCCCAAACCAGCTGTGGTATGCCTTCAGAAGTTGTAAACTGAAGCTGAACTGTTCAATTATTTTTGCCAGAATGATGTTATGTTTTTCAAGTCAAATAAATTTGGAGGCCCCATAGCTGTCTTGATCTGTAAGCAGAGGAGACATTTATATAGAATTTTGAATTTTCCTTGGAAGTTTGGACTACAACTGTACAAACATACAAACAGAGATTTGATAGATCTCCCAACTGCATCCGGCTTTCTTTGGTACAACTAAAAACAAACATGTAAAAAAGGAAAAGTAATTAAGCATGATGTATCAAATGAAGAGGGCCAGGGCTCCAGTTAAGACAGAAAATCATGTATAAAGTTTCAGGAAACAGCCGAGTGGCCACTGGCACCTTGACTAATTTCCTTTTGACTGATGTATAAGTAGAAAAAGGATTCCTTAGTACAATATACTCCAGTCCATGTCAAATGGGCACTTACGAAAAGTATAAATATGGGTTGATGTTGAAAAGTTGAACAAATAGAGGAAAAGTATAAATATGGGTTGATGTTGAAAAGTTGAACAAATCTATTTGCCTGGTCCAACTACAAAAACATCCTACTATAGACAGTAATGCCTGGTATGGATTGGGCTGTGCATCAGATCGCAATGTTTGGTTGATTTTGAAGAACTTAATTCGCATCCAGCATATAATCTGGAGTCTTCTAGCTTTCTGGAAACCTCCAGAAGATGGTTTGTCAATCAAAATCTTAAGAGATTGAGATGCCAGGTTTGGTCTACATGAAAAGGGCACATTAGAGGCAGTAATAGAATTTCCCAAAGTAGGTATTGCTTGCAGTATTATCAGAAGAATCCCATTAATTGATGGCGATTGTAGCTTTAAATGTCATTTAAAGCTAACTCCCAGCAAGTTACGAAGATTGTAAGGCTGCTAATATGGGTTCCATTTCATTTAGATTGGCTTTGACTGCTAACTGTGTAAACTAAACCTTTTAGGTTTTGATCCCTCTTTTCTGGTGATTTTTCTAACTGGAATCCAGCTGAAATGGTTGGAATTGCAAATATATGCTGTTGAAATTACATAATCCAAAACATAAAACAATTAGCAAACTCCGCTGCTAACTGCTTACAGGTATTGTAAGAACACCTGCCAAAAGAGATCAGAGGAATTGTTGAACTTTTAAAATGGAAACTTAAGATCCAAGTAATCATTTGGTCGCTACTTTAACAGGAATGGTTTTCCCTCATTATGAAACTGCTATTTGCAGTTTCATGATAACCTCAGTGGTAACCATCAATGTTGGCGTGAAACGAACCCATGATATTAAAGAGTTTACAGGCATTATTTTCTACAGAGGCTTATAAATCAAATTGTTTTTTAGCTTGAGCTGGCCAATGTCAGAGCTTAAACTTGATTCCCTGTTTTATAGCGGCATACATACACACTGTAGATTGGGATATTTGCACCAGCTGTTCGGCAGTGAAAAGTAAATACCCATTTGGCAGGCCTGCCCATCAGGGTGTCCCCTATCCACAAAGAAGCAAACTATAAGAACCCCTTTGTCGTTGTAGATGATCACATGAAAGGCTGTGAAGTCTTCAGTGTTGATTCCTGGAATCAGACAATGACTTTCAAGACTAAAATTTGATAGATGGACTTGCCTCTGTTCCTGTCCTTTAAAACTGAAGAACCCAAAAGAAAACCCACAAACGGGGATACAAAATTCCAGGCATTCTTTAACTACTTACCGAAAAAACAATACTGTAACCGCGTTTCAGAATTTCTCCCATGAAGCCAAGCCTTCTCCACATCATCTTCAAGTAATCTTCAGTCATGAACAGCTTCTCTGCAGAGAAATCAACTCCCCTTGTCTTCAAAGAGTAGCAGTGCCAATGAATTTGGAGACAGCGTTTGTAGGCCTTCGCATCCAAGGCGACAATGAGCAGATTGTTCAGCAATTCCTGTGTCCCTTCACCCACATGGAAGCTCTCGATGAAGATATCAATCATGGTATTAGGCTCAGCCCAAGCCCCATTCAAGGCCGTGATTATTACTGTCCTGTTTGGGTTCGCAGCTTTAGCCAAAACTAAATCTAATTCATCTTGAGGGGGAGGCGGAGGGGGTGCAGGAGGAACTGGAGCTGGGGCGGGCGCCATTAAAATCTTCTGTACACAAAGAAATACAAGAGATTAAAAAAACATGAGGGATTTAATTTGATATGAGCTGAAACAGCAGATAAGGAGTAGCAATTAATTACCACGGGCAATTTTTTTGCAGATCCCATGGAAATGTGAGAGTCTCCAGTAAGTGTGCGTGAAACGAAATGAGTGAGTTCCTGAGAAACTGAACGAGAAAAGAAGGGACTGTAAGCATTCGATAACGCCAATCCGATGCCTGCAATGCAAAGGACGGTGAAGAACACCTCCCTCACAAAATGCTTGTGGGCAAGCATTGCAGAAACCCACACCTCGATTTTTGTTTATGCGATCACCGTCCAAACAGAAATGACGAGTAATCTCAGTATGCACAGATTTCCAATCAATTTCCAAGCTGAAAGAGACTCGAACTTGCGACATTCATGATCTTCACGAATGATATAATCTGCATTCGCACCAGAATCGTTGAGTTTTAAAACCAAATCGAACAAAGCATGGGAATTGCAAGTATCGATCACGGTGTTTGGAATTCTATTGTATAGTTAGGTGGGACCAGGCCTGGAATTTGACGGTTTTAAGAACGTTTTTATCGTCCCAGAACGTATTTGACAGGGAAATTTCAATGGAACACGTCAACAATGACGGACGTGTAAAAATTTAAAACGTAGATTTGACGTCTATTAGTTTGCATTTACCGTCAGAAAGGTTAATACATCTTTGAAACTCTATAGCTTGTTAGTAATTACCCGGGCTCACGCTCTGCACTAGTGCTCTCTTCCATTCGCCCAATTCCGGTATCTTTTAATGCATACCCACGAATACGAGTTAGTGCGAGCTCCCCTCTTCGTATGTTATAATTTACCTTGAGTTTAGGGTTAGGTCGCCAGGCTGGATTTCATGATGGAGGAAAGGACAAAATGAGGAGATGGATTAAATTTGAGGATGAAATTTATGGTATGATGGTTGTTTCAGCTCTTCCTAGTTTGTTGGTTTTATAATTTGCGGTTTGGTGGTATTAAATTTGAAATGTATTCCAATGAGTAGTGTGTCAGGTGGGGATTCTCAGCAATGAGTATATTATGCATAAGATAAACTTATTCTAAAGACCATCGAAAGGGGAGGATGGAAAGGTGTCACAATTTTAAGTGGAAAGAGGATTCAAATATCAGTTGAGGCTTGAAACCTATGCAACCAGAACGAGAATACACAAAAAAAGAATACAAAATTATTTTATACTATTTTATTTGACAGTCAATAAAACTGCACAAAACGTAAATTGACAGGCACCAAAAAAATGTACCCGTCATAAAATTTCCAATTGACAGGCACATAGATTTTGAAATTCCAGGCCTGGGTGGGACTCAGTGGTTAATTTTTTCATCGAAGTCACAGAAAGGTTGCCCACTGCCCAGTCCTTACAGCCTATGCCATGTTTCTGCGAAATTCCCGCCATGTTTCTGCCCAAATCAAATTTAGCTTGCTTTCTACGCTTGAAATTAAAATTAAGATTCAGCAAGCATTCAGTGAATGATGATTTGAAGCTTTGTTCTCTTGAATATGATGTGAAATGTTTCGGCTGCTCCGCTGACGAGTTATGACTTGTTAATACGAACGACAGTCTCTCCTTGCTTCTCCGTGCTAAATAGTACCAGAAATTAATAAGAATAATAATTCTATGATCCATCTTACACCATACAGTCCAACAACCTGGAGTCTGGACTGAGGCTGGACCTACATACTCTAATAAAAAACACCCCTAGATTCAATCATTAATCAATTAAAAAAAGGTTCAGTACTTTTCTGTATCAATGGCAAAACATTCGGGCTAAGAAAACAAAGAAGAGGTCAATGAAGAAGAAGATGTCGTGTAGTAATGGGGCACTTAAATACCCCACCTCAGCCATTAGCCCCTTCTAGATCATCGATTAGAGCATTGAGAAGAGATGTCGTGTAGTAATGGGGCACTTAAATACCCCACCTTAGGCATTAGCCCCTTCTAGATCATCGATTAGAGCATTCCTTCTTGGGTTTCCCGTTGTAGATTTGGGATTCTTGGTTTTCCCATTGAAGATTTGGGAAGGTGGGAAAACCAAAAAAAAACGCCACAAAAAGTATCAAAAAGTTTCATAATAATGTTTTAGATTTTAAATATCATTTATTTATCCATTTTGCATTTTCATTCTTCCAAGTATTGAGGTAATCGTTAAGTGGAAAAGTGAAAGATCAATTATACTCTTCTTGGTAAGGTGCGTTGAGACATGGTGTAACGCACATAGAAAGTTAGTAAAAACTTGGGGTTTCTCCTCACTCATGGTGAAGATCCGTCAGTCAGAGTGGCAATCTGTTGTGGATGTGCGGATGGGTGCATCACCTGTCACAAAGTTTTGAGATGGTTTGAGTCGTGTAGGTGCGTGGGTTACTAGCTAAGAATCGGCTAAGTGTGCCCACACTTGTGGACACTTCCGCAAGGAAGTGGCATATGGAGTGGGCAAGGAGCTCGTTGCATCGTTGGTTGGCAACTGGCACTGTTTGGCAAGCCGAATAGTGTGGGGGACAGAACCCACACTTTGATAGACTTTGGTGGTCTAGGGGCTTCCGTGCGGAAGAAGCTCCATGAGTGGCAAGTCGGCTTGGCCTTGTGCGAAAGCTCGGTGGGGGACGCACCACTATATAAGGAAAGCTTGACACTTCGAATAATTTGGCAAGTAAGTGGCACTTGACTTATCTACATTCTTTGGTCTTACCTCTGTGGGAGGTGACCCCCCTTTGGGAGGTGTGCGCTCCACAGGAGGGTTTACTGGGAAACAGGAACGCGCAGGAGCAGGAGCGCCCAAGTTGAGCTGGCAGATGGAGCTTCCATGACGCATTGGGCTGGAAGGCTTCCAAACCAAGTTGGTAGGTGAAGCTTCCAAACTGAGTTGGGCAGGAGAGATCCCAAGTTGTGTTGGGCTGCAGACTTGGGCAAGCAAGCTTCCAAAACAAGTTGGTTTTGGACTGCGAGGGAGAGGTCCCAAACCAAGTTCAATGAAGTGGCAGGCTTCTAGGAAGTGTTGGGTGAGCTCCTTGGTCGCTCGGATGATAGTCTCCTGAGACGAGTTGCAAATCTGGTGCAGATATGGTGCGGATGACTCCCATGTTGGATTGTGGAGTTTCCAAGTGACGTGGGCTACGATGGATGGTCTTTTCTTCATTCAGAGGGAACACAAGAGAGTAAGTTTGGTTGGAAGAATTTCGTTGGGGGTGTGCTTGTCTTTGGTGAAGGTTCGTTGCTTGGTGGTTCGGACGTTGCCCTTGCGGACAGAGTGAGCTTTGATTCAAAGGATGCACTTGACCATCACCTTGGAGAGGCGACTTTACCTTGGGCGAGCCTCTTGGATGGACAAACATGCAATCTGCGAGGAGGCAGATTATGGACTTGAGATGGTGGACTATAGCATGTGGTCTTGCGAACTGCAATGGACGACAATAAGCATACTTATAGGTTGGGAGTAGGCAGCATGCTGCGATGGAAAGATAGAGGATGCGAGTAGGAAAACTTTGGCAGACCAAGCAAGGAGCTTGGCAAGGTGGGGACCGCGAGTAGGGAAGTTTCTGTAGGTTTTGTGAGGTTGCGATGGATTGTAGTTTGCCGAGAGACTTGACGTGGGCGCTACGAGCAAGCAGGCGTGCAGATGCGATGGAGACAGTCAGAGTTGTGGCTTGATTGTATCTTGAGTGTTTTTGGTTGGGCTCACTCTCAGATGAGTTGCCAGGATGTGGTGTCCTCCATTGTATGTTAAGTATCATTGTATATTTATAATTAGGTATTAGGCACACGTGAGTTTGGGGTGTCGCCCACATATACATTTGTCTCTTGTATTGTATTTGGATAAGTGTTTGAGGTACTGTAGGATGTGCATGTAATTGGAAAAATGGCTAAGTATAGAATTGGATAGAGATAAGTATTAGGAGTTCTGCGGGGTTAGGCGTAGTCTGTCGGACACCTACCGAGCTAGTCTCACCCTCGGCAAGGATCGGGGAAGTGCTACATGGGCCACTAGAAGGAGAAAAATTGGGTCATGCCAGTGCGTCCAGTGACAGTTGGTATTAGAGCAAGAGAACTTGTGGATTGGCTCTTCACCACTCTTCTTACAAAGAGGTGGTATTAGAGCAAGAGTCACTTGGGCTCTTCAGAGTTGTGGTTCTTGTTGTGGAAGCTTTGTTGTAGGAGTTGGCAGAGATGGACTTGTGGTAGCTTGGATAGAGCATAGTTATGGATGATGCTCTTCATCGAGACGCAAACGTGTTGCCAAGAAGTGTCGCGGTTGGGAAGCTGAGTGTGGAAGTGACCTAGTGGAAGTTGGGAGGTGCGCTAAGAAGCCTTGCAACCGACTTTCCCTTGGGTGACCATGCAGTGGATCGATAAGCATTGAAGTGCGCCTAGGAGTTGGTGTCTGGCAGTAGAGTGCGTGGGTGTTCGACGAACAAGTCACCTTGCTGCGGTTAAAGGGGCATCAAGCAAAGATGCACCCGCACAATAGATGTGTTTAGCAGAGGAGTGCCTAGTGCATGGTAGGGTTTCCAACACAATTCCTTGAGTTGTCAACCAATATAGGGAGTCATTTATCCTTTCCAACTTATGATCTAACTTATCATCCAAATTTTGATCTAAGCTATATACTTCCTCCTGAAGTTACTACATCTTTTTCATATATAGGTCATCAATTATCCTAGACTTTTTCTTGAATATTCTTGTATTGTTCTTCAAGGGCATGAAACCTTGAGTCATTAGAGTATGTGTTCATGTTGTATGGGGTCTTTAAAGGTGGTATATGGGGAGGAGTATCATCCACAATGGAATTTTTAGGTGAGACTAAATTTTACAAGGTCATGGAGAGGAGGGAGTGTCAGGTACCGTAGCTCTATGATATACATGCGAAATCCAACAATAGCACTTGGTCCAATATATTAGGGCACTAAATAAGGAGGAATGAGCATGCCCTTAGTTGTACTACTTGACTACCCATGTACTAGAGAGTGATCTCCCCAAGTGTTGTTCTTGGTGTAATATAACAACAATATGATCAATTAGTTTTATCTAAAGTTGGTTCCAGGTATACCTAGGGGACTTCCAATATACCCAAGGGTATGTGGAAATGAAATTCTATATACAGTGTTAGGATTTTCCTATACTCCATCCTAGTCCTACCAGCCTTTCAGTTATTTTCTGCATGCATCCGCATGCTGCCCAGTCATCAGGTTGACACCTCCAGCACCTAGTCCCTAATCTTCCAGCACTCGGGAGCTTATTTCCACTCAGATTGATCCCTCCTAGCCAGTGATGCGCCCACTTCTCACCCACCACTTGAGAAGGGCGCCTTTTCTCACCTACCACTCATGTTGTACTTCAGTTAGTTGAGTTATCATCAGTTCCTTCCTTGATTTAAGGCCCGACTGACTCTCAACTGAGTGTATCACTCTGATGGACCTCCGATGAGACTTGACTGCCCATTCTGACTCCAAATAGCTCCTCATGCGCCCTCCACTGAGCCTCCTTCATTCAGTCAGTGCCTCCATGTGCTAGTTACACCTACCACACTCAGTTAGACTCAGTTTGACTGATGGTTGATAGTTACTTGTGCATTGATGACTCTACCGATGATGATATAAGACTTCTAGTTGTGCTTGATGACACTCCACTGATTTTAGATCTATCCATGCACGGTAATTCGAATCACACCTAGTGTATTCGAATCCTGAGCATTGTATATTTATTGTTTCATTATTCAGATTAATGTAAGATGTGTAATTATTCTGCCTCTATTTGAGTTCCATTGGATCTATGTTCTGCTGCACTATACTTCTTCTATTTTCCTAAATTCTTTCATTGTGAGGTTTACATCTCTCTTTGGATCCACTGTAAGGATTTTTACATGGTATCAGAGCCAATTGAGAGTATATTCTACCTCCATTCTTGAGAGCTTTTTGCAAGTAATTTGAAGTTCCAGCAATTGCAGCAACAGTAGCAGCAGTTTCATCCTTCCATTCACTCCATCAATTAAGATGAGCAATTCGAATGATCCTTTCTCTCCTAGAATTCTCATCCCTTTCAATTATTTTGATTGGAAGGCTGACATGGAAGTGTTATTGAGAAAGAAATCTCTATATAGAGTAACAATGGGAAAAGAAGCCGAACCACATGCAGCTGTGGAGAAAGCCAAATATCTAAATCAATTAGATGCAGCTTTTGGTTACATGTGCATTTATATTTCTAGAGATCTACTGTTTCATCTCGAAGGGTTGAAGACCCCAAAAGAGGTATGGAAGAAATTAGAGGGTCTCTTTGGAAAACAAGATGAACTAAGAGGCCATGCTCTGGAAAATGAATTGATTTCCCTACAACCAAGTGATTTTGAGAGCATTCAGCAATTCTTCTCGAAATGTAAATACTTGGTTATGCAATGCAAGCAGTGTGGCATTGAGAAAAAGGATGAGCAATTGGTGCTCTCCATTCTGAGTAAGCTAGGATCTCCATTTTCTGTCTTTGTATCCACCTTCCACTCTAGGCGAATGTCAATCCCTGGATGGAAGATGCCAACCTTAGAAGTCTTTACTGCAACCCTCATTCAAGAAGAGGACAAATTGATTCAAATGGGTGCTATCAAGGCCTCCAAAGATCTAGCTCTTCTAGCTGGAGAAGCTAGTAGGACGAATGTGAAAGGGAGGCAAAAAGACAAGGATAAGAAGTCATCTAAATCAAAGCTTAATGATAAGTCAATTCCATCAAAAGGAGCCTCCAGCTCCAAGAAGGACAAACATAAGAGATCTGAATGTCCCTACTGCAAGAGAGGATACCATCCTGAGAAAGCTTGCATGCACAAGAAAATAGACCTACTAACCAAGCTTCTTGAACAGAACAAAATTGTTATTCCAAAAGATGCAAAGATGTCTGATTCTAGAAGTGGATCTGATGGTCATGAGGATTGCCATGCATTGATGGCTGGTTTTTCACAATCAAAGGCCCTCCTCATAGATTCTGGAGCCTCCAACCACATGGTTGCCTCTGAAGATTCATTTTCCTCTTTAGATCTCAAAGATGGGCCTATTATTCACATGGGAGACAACTCTCAGATCTCTGCCAAAGGATTGGGTACAGTACATATGGAGCATGGCAAGTTCAAGAATGTTCCATTCGTTCCCTCCTTGACAACAAATTTGTTGTCTGTATATCAGATGACTCACACCGGATCACCTAAGAAGGTGACTTTTGGTCCCGACACAGTTGAGATTACAGAGATCTCTACTGGGAAGACTATAGTGAAAGGGTTTGCAAATCATGCCTCCAAGGCATATAAGTTCTCTCATTTTCTACCCTTCTCTCTTCCTACTCCTTTGGAATATGATGAAGATTCAAGTGACTCTTCTTCTAATGAATATGAAGATGAAGATCTTGATGTTGAGATCGAATTTCAAGAACATTCAGATCCAGAACCAACACAAGTTCTCAATCCAGAGCCAAGGCCAATATGGGCTCACACAGTCCTTGCACCTACTAAGAACACAGTTGAGGATTTGTTTGATTACATAACTACCAGACTTCAACATCATGCCAACCTTGCATTGTGCCATCTACCTCTCCATGAGAGATGCAGCATGATGGTGGGGTTCTCTCTTCCATCCCTTGGGAAGACTCATCATGATCCATTCATTCCAGTTGCAGAAAGTATTCCTAAAAGACTTGCTTCGTCCAATAGATCTTCTACACAGTGGGAGGCACATCAGAAGACCAGATCCATATCTCGCACCTGCTTTGGCATCCTACAGAGGATCAACTTGCCCAGTTTTTTGCAAAAGTTTTCACTGATGAAAGCTTCTTTCTTTTCTGCTTAGTATGATGGTTCTTGAGTTATTTACTGTTCTTTTGAGGGGGGGTATTTTTCCCATGAGGTTTCCCCATTTCCTCGGTTTATGGACAATTCTTATTTTATCATTTATTTGATTGTATGGGTGACCTTTGGTCCTAGTTACCAGGGCCCAGGATGGATTAAGGGGGGGTGTTAGGATTTTCCTATACTCCATCCTAGTCCTACCAGCCTTTCAATTCTTTTCATTATAAGTCTTGCATGCATTTCTGCATGCATCCACATGCTGCCCAATCATCAAGTTGACACCTCCAGCACCTAGTCCCTAGTCTTCCAGCACTCGGGAGCTTATTTCCACTCAAATTGAGCCCTCCTAGCTAGTGATGCGCCCACTTCTCACCCACCACTTGAGAAAGTCACCTTTTCTCACCTACCACTCCTGTTGTACTTCAGTTAGTTGAGTTATCATCAGTTTCTTCCTTGATTTAAGGCCCGACTGACTCTCAACTGATTGTATCACTCCGATGGACCTCCGATGAGACTTGACTACCCATTCTGACTCCAGATAGCTCCTCATGCGCCCTCCACTAAGCCTCCTTCATTCAGTTAGTGCCTCCATGTGCCAGTTACACCGACCACACTCAATTAGACTCAGTTTGACTAATGGTTGACAGTTACTTGTGCATTGATGACTCCACCGATGATGAGATAAGACTTCTAGTTGTGCTTGATGACACTCCATTGATTTTGGATCTATCCATGCAGGGTAATTCGAATCACACCTAGTGTATTCGAATCCTGAGCATTGTATATTTACTGTTTCATTATTCAGATTAATGTAATATGTGTAATTATTCTGCCTCTATTTGAGTTCCATTGGATCTATGTTCTGCTACACTATACTTCTTTTATTTTCCTAAATTCTTTCATTGTGAGGTTTACATCATCTCTTTGGATCCACTGTAAGGATTTTTACATATAGGTGTTGTCTTATGTGATACTACTTGAAGGGGTACCAACCAAATTTATAATAAGGGTCCACAATAATGTGACTTAAGTACCGTTTGTATTTTCTAAGTGTATGCTTCCCTAGCTACATACTCCTTGTAAAACCCTAATTTGGAGATGGTCGTGCAAGGTCACCTTTAAGCTTTGGTAACTCTAAAATTTATGCACCTTTCAATCTAAAATTATGTTCTGTAGTATCCTGATATGTCTACTCTATAATTCCACAAGTTTTACTAAATTCTTATGTGCTAAGAAAAAATTAGGGTAATTTTCCTAAAACTTGATGATTTTGGCCTTCTCAAAAGAGTGAACTTGTACGACCTATCACACATCCAATTTTTAAGTTTTGATTATGAAATTTTTAGAAAAAATAATTTCGTACATATTCTTTCCAATACAATAGGTGGCACTCAATTTGTATTTTTATAACTTAACATATAACAATTTTACCCATACCACCTATTTAGGGCTAATTTTAGTCACAAACCTTAACTTACACAAGTATTATTCGAATGTATAGAGACCCAAAACTAGGAATTTTGGGTGAAGTTACTTCCTTATATATTCACTGTAACATGAAAATTTTAGACCCTAAAACTTCAGAAAAAATTGGAGTGAAAATACCAAGTTGAATCATTTTAAGGAGCCAAACCTTTTGGATTAGTAATATAGTAAAAAACCCCAACTTACATAAAGTGTATCTCCAAAATTATAACAAACCAGAGAATACAATTTTAACACAAGTTACTTCCAAATTTCCTTTACATACCATGACATTTTCAAACCCTAAAATTTCATAGAAAAAAATGTGGAGTGAAAATTCCAATATGACTCATTTGAAAGAGCCAAACCCTAGTATTAAAAATTCTTCATTTTTGTCCCAAGAAAGAGATTTGATTCCACTTGTAATATACTTAAACCCAAAAATTCAAAGAAAATATCGAAAAACACAAGAGAGAATAGATAAAATAGATAGCCATGTTTACTTGCCTCTTCAAAGGGGCAACTAGAAGAGCAAAGCTCCAAATACAATGACAATTCCTTACTCACATTACATAACTTACTACTCTATATATAGTGCTTTGATATCCAAAGGCCTAACTACTTGTGGTCCTTCGGTTAATGAGGGTCAGCCATCTAGGGGTTTTTATTCAATAAGGAAATCCCTTTTGCATTAAGATACTACCCACTAACTAACGAATGGGATTGATGGCTTTGTACATTGATAAAGTAGGGAGTTAGGGTAGGAACCTAACATAATGAGTGCTCAATTGTGCAGCTTTGTCACTCTTTCCAAAATCCACTCAAATGGTAATAAAACCTCTTCCTATTATCACTAACCTAAATATGTGAGATAACCTCCTCCTTCAAAGCACCTCTTTCTTTCTCCACCAACTTTGAGTTCCCTTCTTTACTTCATTGCTTTGAGATTCCTTTATGTGCTTGATCAATAGTATAGAAGAGTTTACTCCCTCCTTGATAATGGTCGGTGCCCTTTGTTGTGCTTGCTAATACCTTCAACATATCTCTCGTCACATAAACCTTTGAGAGGGGCATGATAGATTAGGTTTCTTGAAGGTTGTAACTAAAGTTGGTACAACCCCCTCCATAAATAGTGATATATAACCTTTTAATGCAAGAGCATAGTTTCTCTACAAGGCCAACACTTCCTGCATTTAAAACCTTCGTAAAATTTGTGATTCCCTCTAGATTTGGCCACAACCAACATGAAAAACAATGTTGGCCCATCACTTATGAAGTATCATTTGGATAATTAAATAGATAGAGTATTTATTACTCTTATTTACTATGATACTATTGATCTTTCCTTGGGATGCGCCTTTAAGGGGATTTTTGACATACGGTGGACTTGCTTGGAACATTGAAGTGGTGGGTTCCTTGTTTAGAGCCTTGCACATTTGCAAGGCTTTGGATAAGGAGCTTGTCACTTCACTAAAGGAAGAATTTTGCAAGGGTGCATAAGGCTCGCCTTTATTTTATTTATACAATTCATTAATACTTTAACATTTTATTTTTTGTGGGCATAAACTAACATATCATTTTTTTGTTTTTTTCTCATTTGATAAAAATAATGGGAGATCAAATTAGTGAAAAATGATGGGAACCTAGCAAAAATTGATTTTGTTTGATGAATTTCATATATCATATAAATAGATTGCATAATTAGGGTGTGGCAAGGGCTTTTGAGGGAACTAAATCCATCGATGTAATTGAAATATGAAATTTCAATAATTTGATGGTGAATGTTAATAAAGATTGTATTGTCGGATTTTAACAAAGGAAAATAAGAAAAGGGGGGAATCATTATCCCATTATCAAAGTCTGTCCATATGAGTTTCAATAGCTCATGTAGCACTCATTGCATTTGATAATTCTCACAAAGGTAAAGAAGTGGGATTCAAACTAGCAAAATGAATCTCATAGCACCAATTGTCACCTATGGCACTTAAATCTAGTAGCTAGGGTTCACCAAGAAGGTTACCCATCCTATTGTGCCACTTGTTAAGACCTACATAAAGGTCACCCATCCTAGTGCACCACTTTCTTAACACCTATAAGAGACATGTGTACATTGTCAACTAGAAAGTGTGATATCCTCAAAATGGCCACATCAAGCACACTTGCATGTTGTCTAGGACTTATCCGATTTTGTATGGGAAAGGATTTTATTGTGTTGGTGGGAGGCAATCAATTATGACAATTTAACACTCTAGCAAGTTGTGTTGATTTCAAAAATGAATGTTTTGCACCAACAAATTCAAACTCTCATCGGGAAGAGGAGGGAATTTCACATTATGGTTTAAAACCTCATTTGAATGCACATTAAACTCTGACAAATCAAATTTTAGTCTTGAGTTTCTTATATATATATATATTCCCTTTGTTCAAAGATGTTAGATGGATATATATGAGTTTCAATGATCTCTCCATAAAGCATATTTATAGGGAAAAAACTTGGATTGCTAGTAATTTATCAAAAGTTGGTGTTCATGTGGAGTTTGGAAGGTGGTACATAGTGGAAGCTAGAAATGGTCAATATTCGAAATATTATCATCCTCCTTTTCACAAAGTCCCTCAAATTTGAGACAATCTATGGATGTCCTTATTGTGTTTTTAAAACATATTGGGAGTAAGCTAAGGCTGAGAATATGTAACTAATGATTAACTAACCTATTGTTATGATCCTTTTCTATAAATGGGAAGTGAAGAATAATATCCATATTACACACTCATAGAGTATCCAATAAATATACTATTGTTTCTTGTTAAAATAAAATTACAATTTCTTAAAATACAAACATTTTTGAAAATGCAAAAGCTTTACATATAAATGGATTTGATCCCACTCACACTTAAAACTTAGTATTAAAATAAATCTACACTTTATAAAAACAAGTTTTATATTTTACCAAACATTCAAATTTCTAACAAAATAAATTTACACTTTATAAAATTTTACCAAACATTCAAATTTCTAACAAAATCTTAAAACTTTGACCTATAAACTTTGAGAAACATCCAAATTTCTAGCTTTGACAAATAAACCTTTGCCAAACATCCAAATTTCTAACAGAAACTTGAAACTCTGACCTACGAAACCTTGCCAAACATCCAAATTTCTTACCAAAAACCTTTGACCATATCATTTGGGCACTCAGAAAAGTATAAATATGGGTCGATGTTGGCCATATCATATGGGCACTCAGAAAAGTATAACTATGGGTCGATGTCAACAAAAAGTTGAAAACGAATCTCTTTCCCTGCCCTGAGGACAAAAACATCCTGTCATAAGATTGCTGTTTTTTTAGAATTTTCACGCAATTAATTTCTTGATGTAGAGGTTGCATCCAACATATCATCTGCGTTTTGCAGCTCTCTGGAAACCATGCCAGGGGACTCTTGGATGGTCTTGTCAGTCAAAATCTCTCAAGAGACTCTGAGATGGCAGATTTTGTTTTTCACGAAAATAATATATTAGGGGAAAAAGTCCCATAGTTGTACGGGGTACTAGTATTGGAGATATAAGTGGAAATATTTGGTACCATTTGTTATTCATAAAAGTACTTTATGTACAAGTAAATGTCAATATTTTCATGTTTTTAAAATTACTTAAAAAAAAACTTTCTTCTACATTTTGAAATAAAATGAATATTTGAAATCAGAAATTTCATTTTAAGTCCCATCTACTTTAAGTCACATCAATGTTCACACATTGGCCCCAAGCAAAAATACACTATGGTGACATTAGGACTAGACAACTTGGAACTTTGTGGCTTACATGTCATCCATTTGGATTCGTCACACCTCAAGACCAATATGGTTGGATAGAGAACATGCCAAACTATATATCATAAAAATTTGGAGGAAAAACAAGCTCGGGAACATGAAGAATTAAGTTGCATAAAAAGGGGTAAAAAAAAACGCTCACTTATTGGCCTCCCTCCCCTAGAGGCGAATTATCGAACTGAGATATTCCCAAACTGGGTATTGCTTGCAGTATTATCAAAAGAATCCCAATCAGTTGATGGCGAGTGTAGCTTCAACTGTCATTTAAAGTCAACTACCATGAAGGTACTGAAAATAATCCCAATTAGGTGATGGCGAGTGTATCTTCAACTGTCATTTAAAGCCAACTACATGAAGGTACTGAGATTGTGGGTCTGCTAACATGGATTACATTCAGATTGAATTCTATTTGTGTACAGGAATTGCAAGAGCAATTAGGAAAATGAATCAGAGGAAATCTATTAAAATGGAAAATTTAGGTCAAAGTACCATCTGGGTGCAAACCTATAGGCAGTGATCAAATTTGAAGGGTGGGTCTTAATTTTTAATGGAAGGGCATTTGTTCTTGGAGCCCTTAAAAGATGAAGGGCAATTTAAATAATTGTACTTCAATTGACAAGTATAAATTAACTAAACCCTTCCCCTCAAAAAATGCAAAAAACAAATATTGCCATCCAAATTTTTACAATCTTAAACAATTGAGCACTCCTTAATAACTACATGATAAAATGACATTTTTTCTATAAAACCGAATTTGAACACATTAATTTGACATATATGTAACATTAATTTTACAGTTCATTAAAATAACAACTATTTTGTTGTATTTTTTTGGGTTAGACCACACTTCATTATACAGAAAAACTACTCAGACTATGCAATAACCATATTGGGGCATCTGCATGATCTTATGCATAGTGCAATACGTTGTAACTAGATATAGTCTTAAAATAAAACTAGAAAACCATGAGAAAATTACTTACTGTTAACTATGTACAAAAAGAAGCCACTAAGCAAAATGAGGCTATAATAAACCTACAACCAAAATATACATATTAAACCAACCAAAACCTTAATTCAAACCGAAGAGAGGGAAACCATCCAAGCTTGAGAGATGTAAGAATGATGGACACTAGGAGCCTAAGAAAAAAAATACATAGCTTAAAAAAACATTAAAAAAAAATCCTCCATACCAAGCAAGTTAGCAACGCTAGCATCATAGGGGCCTAGGCATCAAATTTTGTTGTTCAACACTTGTCGCAACAATATATAGGTATGATATGGAGAAGAAATGGAATCAAGCCTAAGTCGACTAGAGCCTTGCGACTCGTTGCATGTTTTAGTCTCAACAATCTACCTTTTAAATTGAACCAGAACAACAAAAGAAGTTTGTTAATGGCTCGATTTGCGAAAATTCTAGATACATGAGTAATTAAGAGCTCGAGGCTCTAAAATTTGATGTGTTTTTTACCAATCCACGATTCGGTGAATTCGTAGTCATTGGCATGAAATTTAAGTTATTTAATGAAAGAATTAATGTATCTACCTCTATGTCGAAACCGTTTTCCATACTGATGTGGGCCACTTCCCTCATTATTGTGTTACCAAAAGGCATGAGAATGAGGAAGAAGACTTAAAATTATGTATTTCACCATCAAAGAAGCCTTACAATCACATTGGTAAGGAGTGATAAGAAGATCACAACAATCCAACGTGTCAAATCTCAGACGATAGTGCCAATTAAAGACTTATATGGTAAATTTCATATAAGACTTACTTATAGTTGTCTCTTACTCTTTGCGTCTTAACACATTTGATAATTTATGGTTGTCTCTATGCCTTGACCCAATTGATATTATAAGGTGAGGGTATGCATGCATAATAATCCTTAGTTTTGACTATGTGATGAGGATTTAAATGGAAGAGGATGTAAATACATGTAATTTTTATATGTATTTTGGTGGCGAGTGTCGAAGACAAACGTGGTGAGATTACATGATCATGATCATGCCACCCATCAAATTGAAGACAATTCCTGAGCCAAATTTTTTTTAATTTTTTTTATTAATAACCATTGTGGTACTTTGGTCCAAATGTTTTTTCTAACTCATTGTTTATCCATATTGTGTGCCTAGTGCCACCTCTATATATCAATGCATAAATCAAGTTTTGCTTGGTATGTGGTTCTAGCTGCATACCATTATTAGAGGTTGCAAGCCATTGGGTGTTGTTTAGAGTTGTTGTGAGTCTGTGGCATTCATGCAAGAAATGAAGTCTTGTAGAGGAGGACTCATCAAAGCGCCAATTTGAATTTCATTTTGACGAAAAATGAGTGGGCATTGGTAGGCAAGTTCACATAGGTAGTAGGCACAATGTTTCGGCCTTGTTTTGGGCCTAGTAGTGGTTCTCTATTGTTACAACCACAGTCATTGACACATTGTCACACCTTAGATCTCAGTCCGAAGTGACTCGAGATTCAGAGTCAAATCCTAGTGGCTAGTACCTCATAGTCGTCAGTCATCACTCGTCACCTTGCAAAGCTAAGCAGTGAGTGAATGATTATAATTTATGACATTTCCAATATTTTGAATGACGAGTCGAATTTTATAGCATAGGAATTTCAACATAGAAATTGAAATTTATATGGATGGGTAATTTCAAATGTTGCCCTTCTTTTGAAGTGTTGATATAAATTATGTCCTTCCTATTGGAAGGGTAAAATTCAGATTTTAAGTTTTTTTTGAAGGACGATTTTAACTTTAAACTTCTAGGAAGGGCTGGAACCCTTTGGAAGGGCCAGGAAGGGTTCAAATTTGAACACTGCCTATAGGGGTTAAAAGAGAAGATTGGAATCTACTTTAACAGGAATGGTTTTCCTTTTATGAACTGCTACTTTAAAAGTAATGAACAAGTCTAAACATTTCACTATTTCTTCCACTTTGTAAGTTGTTATTGGAATCATGGTTTTTTTTTAATCTTAATTTTGTGTTGTTTAAATCATGCTTTGTATTGCTTAAATCATGCTTAGAGTCCTCAAAAACCTCTAAACACCTAGATTAAGCAAGTTTAAACACTGTTATTTGAGATTTTAAATTGTTTACTTGATTTTCCTGTTCTTTGAGATTTTAAAATTTTTACTGGATTTTCATGTTCAGTGGTCAATGGACCCTTTTTAGATCTTATTGGAACTTTAGGGATGGGGTGGGTTTTTCGATTGTGAAGGACGCATTTTTCAAATCAGGAAGACACGAGGGACTAGCCTATGTATGAGCATGGGTGTTCTCGATTGGGAGATGTAGTTGAGGCTCAAGGAGAAGGGCAGGGAATTAATGGTGGAATGGGCAAATAGTATAAAATGAGGGACATTGAGATAATGGTGATACAGGGACACTTTGAGAGTATTATTTGGAGACTAATTCGGATCTAACCTTGTGCAAGGGTTTTGATGCTTTGCCCCCTATAAAATTTGGTTTAGGGTTAGGTTTCCTTGGGAAGGCCATCAAGGTTTCAAAATTGTGAGGTGTCATAGCTATTTCAATAAAACAAGGGCCACTTAGGGTTTTGTGTGGAAGCAACTGAGCTAGCAGAAAATATGGTGGATATGTCAATGGGAGATGTTTCCTTAGGTGAACATTATCCACTAGACAAACTTCTTACATCTCCCGAGGAAGTGTAGGAGAGTCGTTGGATATTCTCATCTAACGGCCCTCCCGCACTTTCCTCAGGGGATGCTAGAAGCTTGTCTAGAGTGGAACACTTCAGTACTATGTTCAAAGTAGTAGATAGGTTTTCAATTGTAGAGGTAGTCAAGATGACACATTTCTTTCCTCATTTTGTAATAAAGAGAAGGACAATTATTTGATGAAGGAGGTGTCAAAGGAGGAACTTCAAACTGTGCTTCATAAAATCTAGAAGGACATTGAAGAGTCCTTGAACGAATGGATGACCTCTAGATTTATTTTTTTGTTTTTAATGAGATAATGGAGGATGATATATTGGAGTGGTGTAGGATACTAGGACAGGTGGGAAGGTGTTAGAAACCTTCAATTTTACATTCATTGCTTTAATTCTAAAGAATAACAATCTTTTGTCTTTTGAGGAATTTAGATCATTCTCACTTTAGAATTGCATTTAAAAGATCATGGCTAAGATAATAGAATTAAAGAATAACACTCTTTTGTCTTTTGAGGAATTTAGATCATTCTCACTTAAGAATTGCATTTACAAGATCATCGCTAAGATAATAGTTAGAAGGGTAAAAAATATTATGTCAAACTCAGGTTTTTTTTTTTTTTAGAAGGTAGGAAAATCCATGAGGTAGTAGGGGTGGCCCAAGAGGGGTCTTCACACAATAAAAACAAAGAATTTAAAAGTAGTGGTGACTAAGATAGATCTATCAAAAGCTTACAATAGGGTATGTTGGTTGTATCGAAAGATTTTTAACACATATGGGATTTTGTGTTCCTTTCATTACATAGGTAATGATTTATATTACATTTGTCTCTCTTTTTGTTCTCCTAAATGGTGTTGCTTCAGTTTTTTTAGGCCCAACAGAGGGAAAAGATAGAGATTCCCATTGTCACCTCTCCAATTTCTTATTGTAGCTGAATGATTAAGTAGAGATTTACTTGAGACCAAGATAAGTGGAAACTTTAGGGGTGTTCCCATGAAGATGGGTAATACTTTTTGGCAAGCGGAGGGCATGATTATGTTAAAAACATAGCTCAATCAAGATTTTTTTAAGCTCTCGATCGAGCTATTTAAAAACACTTGATCAAGGGTTAATAAAACCCTCGATTGAGCTTTATAACTTGATTAGGGATTTTACAAACCCTCGATGGAGCAATTTTTAATAGCTCGATCAATAGATCATTGCTCGATTGAGCCACTACATTTCATAGCTCGATCAAGCATTTCCAATCGTTATAACTATAAAAACTCATCAAACCACGACTTATTTCATTGCGTTTGTTGCATACAAATTCAGTGAAAGACTAATAGAGATTGGTTGCAAATATGATAAATGTGTTATAGATATAATTGATGTGTAATTAGTGTTTGGAGATGAGAAGGTTCCTATTCGTTTGAAGATATGGGTGCAAAGTAATTGAAATTATAGATATGATTGATCAAATATATGACTCCAATTACTCCGCGTCCCATATCAGCAAATGAATACCTAAAGGAACTGGTAGTAGTAATGCATTTACTTTATTCTTCTTCGAGGCATTAATTATTATCCATAGGTATCATTTTTTTAAATTATATTCTTTTAACTTTTATTATCATATAATTTTATGTTTTCCTTTCATTGAATTCGAAGAGCTCAATGGACCAAAACGATACCAACTTTTAAAAAAATTGATTAAATTTTTTTTCAAGTGCCCATACATGTGTGCACACACGAATATGGGCCCTCAATTTTTTTTTAATTAAAGTTTTTAGAAGCACGATCGAGCTTTTGGGTTAACCATAGTTAAACCCTAGATCAAGATATTTAAAAACTATGCTCAAAACCTCGATCAAGGGATTTAAAACACCCGATCAAGCTTATTAGCTTGATTGAGGGCTTTAAAACAGGGTTTTAGTCCCATTTTCTATAGATTTAATTTTACTGACCTCTTTTCCAGGTCTAAACCCCATAAGCTCAATAGAGGGCTTTGAACAAGATTTTAGCCCCATTTTCTACATATTTAATTTTAGTGTCCTCTTTTCTAGGCTTAAACCCTATCCTGGGATGCACCTTAGGTCGAAAAATTCATACCAATGGACTCGTCAACGAATTCTCTATCCATTGACATATAATTTACAAGTTTCTAATTTCATATGATAATTTTTTTTTTCAAACTTACACTTACAAAACCATGTCCACAACTTCAAATTAGCACAAAGAAAAATCAATAACATAAAAAGTACACAACCAAAAAAATTCAAAAAAATACATACGCCCCACATCAACACATCCTCTTCAAAAGGGTATTTTTTGTTTTTTAATTTTTGTAACCAGTAAAAAAACGGTTTACCTGCACACACATGTGTACGAAATGCGATTAAAATTTTCAAAAATTATGCATTTATCACTAAAGTATTTTACGTGCACACAAGACGCTAGTTAACTTTTCATGAAATTTACCTATCATTAAATTCAATTTTCGCATATTAAATAATATTATTATTTAAAAAAATATGTGGGTAGAAAGAAAACATAATTCCCTACGATTTGTTTTTTTGTTGCATGTCAGAATTCACAAGGAAAAAATGAGTTTTGAGGGCTTCGATTTAATAAATGAGTAAAAAATTGAATTTTTACCGTCACTTTTGGCCAAAAAGTGTTACCCATCTTAATGGATTCACCCTTAGAGTAAAACTTGGAGGAAATTTCCATCCATCACATATATTGTTTGTGGGTTGCATCTTAATATTATGTGATGGGACTAAGAGAGAATTTGTTAAGCTGAAAGAGAACTGGTACTAGGAGAGAATTGTGTTGCCACAGGTAAGTTGGTAAATATGGAAAAGTACTACATCAAAGGAGGAGTGTTTTTTAAATATTTCCCCTTTCAAATAAATATGTCTTGTGTAATGTCCCTTGTTAGGAATTTTATTAAAATGATTATTTTTCACTTTTTCCCCAATTTCGACCTTTGACTAGTTTTGAGCTCTAGGTCCCCAAATTGCTCCAATTGCTCCCAAACCTTCTGAGAAGGTATATGGATGATGTTATAACATAAATATGTATTTCAAGGATGATTTTGGACCTTTAAAACACTTCTGCAAATCCTCTTTCAATTCTGGCCAATGTAGGGAACTTTACCAGTAATTTCCCTTTGACTAATGTTGGTCTTTGGGTCTCAAATTGACTCCAAATGTCTTCAAATCTTCAAGGAAGGTGTATGAATTATATTAGGACTTGAATATGATGTTCATGGATTAGATATGTCCACCAAAATACCTCTACAAACTCTCTTAAGATTCTGGACCAAGTATGCAATTTTACTAGTAATTTTGGGTTCAAATCTCCCTGGGGTAAGTACTGAAAATGGCTTCCCAAATGCCTCCAAACCCACTCAAATTTATGAACAGAGGTAGGGAATGTATTAAGGATTTTATTAATGTCTCATGTGCACCATTAATTGATTATTATATTTGTTCCAACCCTCTCCCATTTAGCTGCAAAAATCACCCATTCGACCCTTGGGGAAATGACACTATTTCTTCTCCCAATGCAATTAAACTGAGTAAAAATACTTCAAATGCTCAAGTACAGTACATGAAACTTGTAAAATACATCCATGGCAGTCTATTAATAAAAAATGTATCATAGGATAATCCATTCATTCGAAATCATCAGCAGTACATTAGTTCACAACAAGGTAGTGGGGAAATGACACTGTTCTTTCATTAAAAATAGATTTACACATTTCTACTTAGAATTTCGACCTGAAACTTTTTGGAGATGAAGAAAAGAGTATTTAATTCATATTACAAAATAAATTGGACATTATAAGATCCCCCAAAGAGTACAATAGCTCACCAAAAACACCCTCCCTTAAGGATCAAGAATATGCCATCAAAACTGGAAATGGTTGAAGGAGTGAGCTGCAATAGAAGAAACCATGAGCTGCCCTATAGATTGCAACTGCAAATAAAGACTCCATTAAAGCTCCAAATGAAAGTTCTGAATGGCCTTTCCAATTACCAACTTGGATGGGAATATTTCACCCTCGAAATTGGCTAAGGCAAGAAACTAGTCATCCACTAGCTCTCCCTTTTCACAAATGCAATTGCAAATTCTACAAATCATCAAAAGATGGTTTTATTATTTTTTATTGACATTTATAGATATGGTTGATCAAATATATGACTCCAATTACTCCGCGTCCCATATCTGCAAATGAATATCTAAAGGAACTGGTAGTAGTAATGCATTTACTTTATTCTTCTTCGAGGCATTAATTATTATCCACAGGTATCATTTTTTTAAATTATATTTTATTATCATATAATTTTATGTTTTTCTTTCAATGAATTCGAAGAGCTCAATGGACCAAAACAATACCAACTTTTAAAAAAATTGATTAATTTTTTTTTCAAGTGCCCATATATGCGTGCACACACGAATATGGGCCCTCATTTTTTTTTAATTAAAGTTTTTAGAAGCTCGATCGAGCTTTTGGGTTAACCGTAGTTAAACCCTAGATCGAGATATTTAAAAACTATGCTCAAAACCTCAATCAAGGGATTTAAAACACTCGATCAAGCTTATTAGCTTGATTGAGGGCTTTAAAACAGGGTTTTAGTCCCATTTTCTATAGATTTAATTTTACTGACCTCTTTTCCAGGTCTAAACCCCATAATCTCAATAGAGGGCTTTGAAACAAGATTTTAGCCCCATTTTCTGCATATTTAATTTTAGTGTCCTCTTTTCTAGGCCTTAACCCTATCCTGGGATGCACCTTAGGTCGAAAAATTCATACCAATGGAATCGTCAATGAATTCTCTATCCATTGACATATAATTTACAAGTTTCTAATTTCATATGATAATTTTTTTTTCAAACTTACACTTACAAAACCATGTCCACAACTTCAAATTAGCAAAGAAAAATCAATAACATAAAAAGTACACAACCAAAAAAATTCAAAAAAATACATACGCCCCACATCAACACATCCTCTTCAAAAGGGTATTTTTTGTTTTTTAATTTTTGTAACGAGTAAAACAATGGTTTACCTACACACACATGTGTACAAAATGCTATTAAAATTTTCAAAAATTATGCATTTATCACTAAAGTATTTTACGTGCACACAAGACACTTGTTAACTTTTCATGAAATTTACCTATCATTAAATTCAATTTTCGCATAGTAAATAATATTATTATTTTAAAAAATATGTGGGTAGAAAGAAAACATAATTCCCTACAATTTGTTTTTTTGTTGCATGTCGGAATTCACAAGGCAAAAATGAGTTTTGAGGGCTTCGATTTAATAAATGAGTAAAAAATTGAATTTTTACCGTCACTTTTGGCCAAAAAGTGTTACCCATCTTAATGGATTCACCCTTAGAGTAAAACTTGGAGGAAATTTCTATCCATCACGTATACTGTTTGTGGGCTGCATCTTAATATTATGTGATGGGACTAAGAGAGAATTTGTTAAGCTGAAAGAGAACTGGTACTAGGAGAGAATTGTGTTGCTACAGGTAAGTTGGTAAATATGGAAAAGTCCTACATCAAGGAGGAGTGTTTTTTAAATATTTCCCCTTTCAAATAAATATGTCATGTGTAATGTCCCTTGTTACGAATTTTATTAAAATGACAATTTTTCACTTTTTCCCCAATTTCGACCTTTGACTATTTTTGAGCTTTAGGTCCCCAAATTGCTCCAATTGCTCCCAAACTTTCTGAGAACGTATATGGATGATGTTATAACATAAATATGTATTTTAGGGATGATTTTGGACCTTTAAAACACTTCTGCAAATCCTTTTTCAATTATGGCCAATGTAGGGAACTTTACTAGTAATTTCCCTTTGACTAGTATTGGTCTCTGGGTCTCAAATTGACTCCAAATGCCTTCAAATCTTCAAGGAAGGTGTATGAATTATATTAGGACTTGAATATGATGTTCAGGGATTAGATATGGCCACCAAAATACCTCTACAAACTCTCTTAAGATTCTGGACCAAGTATGCAATTTTACTAGTAATTTTGGGTTCAAATCCCCATGGGGTAAGTACTGAAAATGGCTTCCCAAATGCCTCCAAACCCACTCAAATTTCTGAAAAAAGGTAGGGAATGTATTAAGGATTTTATTAATGTCTCATGTGCACCATTAATTGATTATTATATTTGTTCCAACCCTCTCCCATTCAGCTGCAAAAATCACCCATTCGACCCTTGGAGAAATGACACTATTTCTTCTCCCAATGCAATTAAATTGAGTAAAAATACTTCAAATGCTCAAGTACAGTACATGAAACTTGTAAAATACATCCATGCCATTCTATTAATAAAAAATGTATCATAGGATCATCCATTCATTCGAAATCATCAACAGTACATTGGTTCACAACAAGGTAGTGGGGAAATGACACTGTTCTTTCATTAAAAATAGATTTACACATTTCTACTTGGAATTTCGATCTAAAAATTTTTGGAGATGAAGAAAAGAGTATTTAATTCATATTACAAAATAAATGGGGCATTAGAAAATCCCCCAAAGAGTACAATATCTCACCAAAAACGCCCTCCCTCAAGGATCAAGAATATGCCATCAAAACTGGAAATGGTTGAAGGAGTGAGATGAAATAGAAGAAACCATGAGCTTCCCTGTAGCTTGAACCTGCAAATAAATACTCCATTAAAGCTCCAAATGAAATGTCTGAATGGCCTTTCCAGTTACCAACTTGGATGGGAATATTTCACCCTCGAAATTGGCTAAGGCAAGAAACTAGCCATCCACTAGCTCTCCCTCTTCACAAATGCAATTGCAAATTCTACAAATGATCAAAAGATGGTTTTATTCTTTTTTATTGACATTTATAAAGTTCTAATATCCTCCATGGGTCTAATTCCTTCCAAGAGACTCATGCCAACTCAAGTTGGGAAGAGATTCCAAAGAATGCCACTTGTACAACAATTCCTAGTCTCCCACTTCCACCAAATCACATGTGGAAGCATATTAGCTGCCCTAACACCCTTGAGCGCCCTCTTGGAGTCTATTTTTAGCCCTAACATGTCATATATGTCATATGTCAGCCTTCAAGTCTTATGTTTCTCATAGGTGTCATAGCATCTTCCTCATTGTTGTCATAGAGCTAGGGAATCTAGCCCATGTGTCTCACTAACTCCAAATTGCCTCTTCCTCTTCCATGGGAGTTACTCTTCCTCTATATTTCAACTTTGGATGAGTCATGCCATGAATAATACCTTTTGAACTCCCCCATGTATGTTACCATTCACCTTGAATTCGAATTGGTGAGAGAATGATGCCAAGTGTAGTGGAGAAATCTAGCCATATGTGGGTCCCACTTCCTCCATGTGTCTTCATGATCAAATGCCACTTTTATTTTCACTTGTATATATTTATTTAGCTCATTTATTAAATATTTATGCCATTCTAATGTTCAAACATAATTTATTATCCCCCTTATTCCAAATCCCAAAGCTTCCACCCCAAACCTAGGAAACTAGTAATTTTCCTCCTTGGCAATTATTTGACCCTTAACATCAATTTGACAAACTCTAATGAATATGGACAATGTGATTAGGCCATCGTGACCCAATGCCAAATTTGGGACATGACAAATCCCCCCTTCCCAATATTGCTTGTCCTCAAGCAATTTCAAACATGGGTGTTGAAGAACCTGCTTTCTGTATAATTCTCTGAAGTTGCCATTGAATTGCCCAACCTTGAGTCTTTGAGTTTCCATGAAGATTTCAAAGAGGAACCACCATGCTTGTTGCTACACTACTCTGATAAAAATCACTTTATTAAGTGGGAAATCCATCTCCCATACTGCTTGTTTCCCCAAAAAATTTGAAACCAATGAGATACAAATTATTCTAGGGTCCCATTGCTTGTATTGCACCCCAACAATTAAGAGTGCTCTCCAACCCATACCATTAGATAAGAGGATTCCTGGATCCCATTTTCTTGTATGCATTCTTCCAAACATCATGAGTGCAAAATATATATCATCAAAGTACATAACAACATAAGGAAAATGTACATCAAGGAGGTGCTTCATCAAAGAATCATGAAAATGTTTATACCTCCAAGCAAGTAGACCAACATTTTCCAAGTTCATACAAGCTTCAAGTGACCAATCAAATCTGCTCCAATGACATAGGTGAGGATCCCATGTCCTATAATGCTGCTCCAAAAGGATGTGATATGCATCAAAATATTCAGCCATGTATTCTTTCATCCAAGAAGTGAATGAAGAATCTCCACCAAAATCTGAACCAAATAATGAGCAGAAAAAACAAGGAGACTTCAAATGACTCAATGAAGTCTTACCCATACATCCCTGAATGTGAGAATCATAAAGATATAACAAAGTATGTGGTTTCCAACAAAATTTTTCTCCAATCATAAATCTATTTACCCAAGTGTCGGATGAAGTTCCTCCAACATCAAATGAATCAAGTGTTGAGCAAGAAAAACCATGAGTCTTTAAGTGACTCAAATGCATATCATAGGTGCATCCATGTAGATGTGCATCATCATAAAGTAACAAAGGATGCTGCTGAAAATGTGAATAAGAATGTGCTCCAACCATATCATCATAAAAAGTAAATCTAGGAGTTCCATACTCCTCATGTGGCACCATAAAAAAAAAACCCTTTCACCCTTACTTCATTGAGACTAATGATGCAAAACATGTGATTGTAGGATGTAGGAGAATGAACTAACTCACCCAAATGATCAAAAAGTGCAGAAGTTTCATCGTGGGAAGGATCCAAATGGGTAGTATCATGCATCTCCTTCAAAAGTGTGAAACCTTTGTCATAGATTGGTTCCAATGTAGAGGAATCATTCTCTTCTTTAAAAATTGCATAACCTTCATCAAGAGACAATTCAAGTTCCTCTTCCACCACATCAAGTGTTTGTATCTCTTCAAGTTCATATTCAAACACATCAAGCACATTAAATTTTTCACATTTCTCATGATCCACCATGTCATGAGAATCCTCCAAACAATCTACCATTTGACAATATGAAACATAGGAGGAAAAACAAGTATCTTGCAACTTTTCAAGAAGTTTCTCATTTTGAATTGCGAGCTTATGATTATCCTCATTATTCTTCAAGTATGCATCCTGTAACAATTCATTAAGCTCAAACAAATGGTTTCTATCAAAAAACAAAGACATGAAATTACCTTTGATGTGGCACATTGCTCTTTGAATCTTCTCCATGTCTTCAAGGAAGGATGTTTCCTCCAATGAAGTAGCTCTCCAACAATAATTTGACACCAATGCTTGAGTGTCATGGAGAATGCTGAGAGACTCTTGGATCTTCTTTTCATTCATCTTTAAGGACCCTTCAAGAAAATGAGGCTCTTGCAAATGAACCTCCTCATCTTCTTCATTTTTGCTTGGACCAACTTCATGAAGCTCAAGTGGTGATGGGGAAGTTGATCTTGGTTCTTCTTCAACTGCTACAAGGTATTCATTATCATGCTTATTGGAACTTGGGATTGCGGCAACACTTTCAAAAGTAATCTCTATGTCACCAACATAGAGGTGTGAGCACCCATCAGTATGTACTCCTTCATATTTTAAGCATCCATTAGTAGATGCTCTTTGGTTCATGTCTAAGCTAGAAGGTGTCTCGAAATGATCTTCCATATTTTCAATAGAATCTTCTTTATGCTCTTGTGATGTCTCTTCCTTTTGGTCCTTCAAGCAAGCTGATGCATTTTGCCCGCTGTTTTCCTTAGGATCAATATCTTTGGAGTCTCTTTTTGAAGAATTCCCAAAAACTCTCCTCAAGTAGGACATACATTCCTTCGGGGAAGCTTCAGATATTTCATTGAGCTTTTCACTCACCCTCATTTCAGGCACACATATATGATACTCTCTCCAAGGTTCTTTACAAGAAGGGAATAAACCTTTCTTTACTAACTCCACATCTTCATTTTTGGGCCTATTTGCAAAAATATGTTCAGCATAGTACTCAAAAGACATGGCATTTTGTGTATTTTTTCTCAAAGCAAGATATTCTTGATATTTTTGATATTGTTGGGGCAAGGTGTTATATGTTGCTCTCCATCTTTGGAATTCATTCATAGAATTATCCTTGGTTGGTGTGACACACTCATCTTCATCAGATTTAAATTCATAAGAATAATCTTCATTTCTCCTGAAATGGTAAGAAGTGTTGCATGATGGCACCTCTTCGTCGTACCATTCACATTCTGCTTCATATTGCTCATAAGCATCTGCATATTCCTCATAAGAATTGTACTCATAGGATTCATCATAATAGTAAGACATGGCTGCAAATTATTCTTGAATGTATGTACCTAATACACAGGTGTAAGGACCATGCTCTGATACCACTGTAATGTCCCTTGTTAGGAATTTTATTAAAATGACAATTTTTCACTTTTTCCCCAATTTCGACCTTTGATTAGTTTTGAGCTCTAAGTCCCCAAATCGCTCCAATTGCTCCCAAATATTTTGAGAAGGTATATGGATGATGTTATAACATAAATATGTATTTTAGGGATAATTTTGGACCTTTAAAACACTTCTGCAAATCCTCTTTCAATTCTGGCCAATGTAGGGAACTTTACTAGTAATTTCCCTTTGACTAATATTGGTCTCTAGGTCTCAAATTTACTCCAAATGCCTTCAAATATTCAGGGAAGGTGTATGAATGATATTAGGAATTTAATATGATTTTTAGGGATTATATATGGCCACCAAAATACCTCTACAAACTATCTTAAGATTCTGGACCAAGTATGCAATTTTACTAGTAATTTTAGGTTCAAATCCCCCTGGGGTAAGTACTGAAAATGGCTTCCCAAATGCCTCCAAACCCACTCAAATTTCTGAAAAGAGGTAGGTAATGTATTAATGATATTATTAATGTCTCATGTACACCATTAATTGATTACTATATCTATTCCAACCCTCTCCCATTCAGCTGCAAAAATCACC
This sequence comes from Larix kaempferi, assembly GCA_027924585.1. Taxonomy (NCBI): domain Eukaryota; kingdom Viridiplantae; phylum Streptophyta; class Pinopsida; order Pinales; family Pinaceae; genus Larix; species Larix kaempferi. The sequence goes on from BSBM01000196.1 coordinate 14,671,134, forward strand.
CATTCGACCCTTGGGGAAATGACACTATTTCTTCTCCCAATGCAATTAAACTGAGTAAAAATACTTCGCTCAAGTAAAGTACATGAAACTTGTAAAATACATACATGTAATTCTATTAATCAAAAATGTATCAGAGGATCATCCATTCATTCGAAATCATCAGCAGTACATTGGTTCACAACAAGGTAGTGGGGAAATGGCACTGTTCTTTCATTAAAAATGAGATTTACACATTTCTACTTGGAATTTCAACCTGAAACTTTTTGGAGATGAAGAAAAGAGTATTTAATTCATATTAAAAAATAAATGGGGCATTAGAATCTCCCCCAAAGAGTACAATAGCTCACCAAAAATGCCCTCCCTCAAGGATTAAGAATATGCCATCAAAACTGGAAATGGTTGAAGGAGTGAGTTGCAATAGAATAAACCATGAGCTTCCCTGTAGCTTACACCTGCAAATAAAGACTCCATTAAAACTCCAAATGAAAGTTGTGAATGGCTTTTTCAATTACCAACTTGGATGGGAATCTTTCACCCTCGAAATTGGCTAAGGCAAGAAACTAGTCATCCACTAGCTCTCCCTCTTCACAAATGCAATTGCAAATTCTACAAATGATCAAAATCCGGTTTCATTATTTGTTATTGACATTTATAAAGTTCTAATGTCCTTCATGGGTCGAATTCCTTCCAAGAGACTCATGCCAACTCAAGTTGGGAAGAGATTTCAAAGAATGCCACTTGTACAACAATTCCTAGTCTTCCACTTCCACCAAATCACATGTGGAAGCATCTTAGCTGCCCTAACACCCTTGAGTGCCCTATTGGAGTCTATTTTTAGCCCTGACATGTCATATATGTCATATGTCAGCCTTCAGGTATGATTTGTGTCATAGGTGTCATAGCATCTTCATCATTGTTGTCATAGAGCTAGGGAATCTAGCCCAAGTGTCTCACTAGCTCCAAATTGCCTCTTCCTCTATATTTCGACCTTGGATGAGTCATGCCATGAATAATACCTTTTGAACTCCCCCAAGTATATTACTATTCACCTTGAATTCGAATTGGTGAGAGAATGATGCCAAGTGTAGTGGGGAAATCTAGACATATGTGGGTCCCACTTCCTCTATGTGTCTTCATGATCAAATGCCACTTTGATTTTCACTTGTATATATTTATTTAGCTCATTTATTAAATATTTATGCCATTCTAATGTTCAAACATCATTTATTATCCCCCTTATTCCAAATCCCAAATCTTCCACCCCAAACCTAGGAAACTAGTAATTTTCCTCATTGGCAATTATTTGACCATTAACATCAATTTGACAAACTCTAATGAATATGGCCAATGTGATTAGGCTATTGTGACCCAATGCCAAATTTGGGACATGACATCTTGGAGGAAGGAATAAAATACATGGGGTTCCATTTAAAACCTAATGTTCATTTGAAGAATGATTGGAATTGGCTTAGTAAAAATAGAAAAGAGAATCTCCACTTGGTGTTTTCAATGGTTGTCTAGGAGAGAAAGGTTAGTGTTACTCAAGGTTATAATGGAGGCCATCCTAGACTATTGGATGGCATTAACTTAGATTCCAAAAGGGATTTTAGAGAAGAGGAGGAGGATCTGATTTAGATTTATTTGGTCCAGGAACAATGAAAAAATTGGTTTTTTGTGGGTTAGATGGTAGATGTTGGCAGATCCTAAGGCCTTGGGAGGGTGGGGACTCAAAAAAAAATTATTTTTCTCGAAGAATTTGACAACCAAAATTTTCTAGAGGCTCATTAAAGGTAGCTGATTATGGGTTTTAGTTGTACAACACAAATATATTCATCTAGAATCAATTGAGAGTGGATTAGAAGACCATAAAAAATACTTCATAATGTATATGTGATATGGAAAGCTATAATTTTGGATTTCCCTCTTATAGGTAATGGACTCAAGTGTGGAAGGTAGGAGATGGGAGCATGGTGAGATTGGGGAAGATCCTTGGGTTGGGAGTGGTTGGGATTGTAAGCTTCTTGAACAAATGGTTAGACACGTTATAGAGAGATGGCATATTTACCTATCCCAGAGTGGAGATCGAAATATAACAAATCTATGGAGTCAAGGGTGGTTTCTAGTAGTTAGATAGAATTTTATAAGAGAAGATATGCATCGATGGAATTTTTTTATTGCAAAATTAAAATCCTATCACATTAGATTATTAAAAAGAGAAGATGAGTTAGTGTGAGCTAATAACATTTTCAAGGACTATACTCTACTCTAAGCACATAAGAGGCTTAGAGGCAGATTATGTGGTAGTGGAAACTACCATGGAAGTTAAATTTCCTTTCCAAGGTTTGAATCTTCATGTGGTGCGTTTAAACAATAAAGTCCCAACTTGGGACAATTTACAAAACAAGAATAGATTTATTCCAGGGAGATTCCCATTGTGTAAGATGGGTGCAGAAACAAACTTCTATCTTGCATTGGATTGTCATTAGAACAAACAAGCATGGATTGAGATTAAAAGGCTACCAGGATTTAAAAAACATTTGGAGAGGTTTCCCATTAGAAAATGTAGTAAAATATTGGTGGGGAAATCCTTTGATCATGAATTACAAAAAAACTTCTATTTATCATTATGTGGGGATTATGGCTTGCGAGAAATGCTAATCTGTTCGAAAACCAATTTCTCATACCTTTTTAGTGTGCATCTAAAGCATGGTATTTAAAAGGAAATTGATCCGGATTTATGCGAGAACGAAATGAAAGAGCAGATACATAATCAAATACAGAGATATATTGCAAAGAACACAGCGATACAGTAAACACACATTCTATTAAATAGCGGAAATAGAACAGACTGTAAAATACAATAGCTGGAATGGTGACGGCTATCTCTGAGAAGAGATGCGACCGCTAAGCTCATTCGTGCCAAGATGATTACAAAGAGAGGCCGAAAGGGCCTATTTATCATAAGCATGAGGGAAGGGATCCCAAAAACCTAACCCTAGAAGATGAAGCGCCAAAACTCATGTGGGCCCCGTTTTGGTAAGTTAGTACATCAACTTCCTGGGGTCGTAACTCTCGCATGCGATCTCTGTTTGGGGTGTACAATAGCTTGTTGGAAATATTTATTCAATGAATACAAAAAGATATCGCAAATCTCGATTCCGGCATGTGGAAATGATAGGTGTGCAATACCCGTATTTGCTTGAGAATTCAACGCCGAAAAAACATCGTTTAGGGCCTCAAAATGGCTCCAGAAGTTCAAGACCCAAAAAACTGCTAAAAATAGTAAATTCCCAAAATTGCCAGAAGAATGTTTTGAGCCAGTCGGAAGGGATGGGTCGCCACCGATATCCATCTGGATTAGAAATATCCCTAATAAAACAAGGAAAGGGTGCAAGGTAGATTAAGAATGAGATAGTGGACAAGGAGACTCCTTGGCCTTATTTTGCTGGGTATGTAAAGGGATCGCCATAGTGTTGTAGAGTGGGAGGCATATTATATATAATTGAGGGTTGCAGAAGATTCAGGGTAGGTTTAGGTCTTGGTACAAATCATTCTACAGAGGTTATGGCCCATAAATTGTTGTTGTTGTTGGATTTTGAAATAGGAATACAAAGATTACAAGTATTCAAATATTCTCTGAATGCCATAAAATGGATAAGGAGGAATAGGTATGCAATAATGATCTATTATTCTCTTTACTTGAAGAGGTTATGTCACGTCCCCACTGAACCTCCTTAGGCCACGGGAGACCCCGATACATTTTTTTTTCTCCAAATTCGACTGAATACACACACACACAGTTGAAATGACTTGGATCCGCAATTTGCAACCCGCAACTGTGAATCTGAAATCCGCAATGGCGGATCCGTAATTCGCAATTGCAGATGCGGAAGTGCCAAACTTCATAACCAGAAAGCTTACCTTTCCGCAATCTACAATCCGGAATCCACAGTTGCGGTTGCGGAAATGCCAAATTTCATAACCGGAAGCTTACCTTTCCGCAATCCGCAATTGTGGATTCGGAAGTGCCAAACTTCATAACCGGAAAGCTTACCTCTTCGAAATCCACAACAACGGATCCGTAATCCGCAATTCGCAATTGCAGATGCAGAAGCGCCAAACCTCAACTTCCAACAACGGTCATTTCCGCAATCCGGAATCCGCAATTGCAGAGGCGAGCATGTGGAACCATACCCTTTGTCATGGTAACTTTCCACGCCATCTTCTAGGGGGCATAACTTCTCCATTCTTTGTCCAAATGAGACAAGGTTGGTACCGTTGGAAAGCTCTTGGAGAGCTCTATCCAATGGTGAAATACCTGCCCCATCTGAGCACTTTTACTATGTCAAATTCCCCATTGAAGATATTCCCATAACTCTACCAAAAAGGCTTAAGACTTCTTCCAATAAAGACTTTCCCTTCCATCTAACCCACAAAGGGGTTTTGAAATATGTCCAGGTGTTTCCCCTCCTCCTCAAGGATCATATGCAAGCATACAACTCATTCACAGGGTTAATCATACATACCATAACATGTAAAATGCATTAAATTAGATCTAACAATTACATCTAGCATATGCAAGACATATAATGCATTATACTCATGCAACACAATGATATACATATAACAATGAACTCGACCCTTTAATGAGACATGCACATGACTTCTTGTCAACCAAATTCATACAAATATACATTCTACAATTGCACAATTGAACATAAGCAACCATTCCAAACCATGAAACGTCATCAATTAACATAGCAAGAAGTATTTATCTTTTAATTTTTGAAGCAACTGGCTAAGTGAGAGAAACGTTCCACCCAACCTTAGATCTTTGTTCAGCCTGTACTCTTTCAGCTGAGAGATCACCCCTGAGCTGGGCTGTGTATCCACTAAGGAGGGCTATCAAGTTCTCTAACAGTCAAGGTTCCATCCCAATGCTAAGCCAATCTGTAGTTGGGTTTATCAAGCATTCCAGAGCACCTACCCATGCTAATCCAACCTATAGTGGGTTTATCAAGCATTCAGGGACATACTGGTCATGCTAAGCCAACTTCCAGTTGGGTTTATCAAGCATACCAACAACAGGATCATGCCAAGCCAACATATAGTTGGGTTTATAAAGCATACCAACAACGGGGTCATGCTAAGCCAACCTACAGTGGGTTTATCAGGCGAACGAGGACAACAAGGGGGGGCGTTGCTAAGCCAATGAGCTCAACCACAAAGCTGCAAGAATATCAACACTTAGCCGACCTGGCACCCACATTACCTACCACATCCAACACAAGGAAGACCCTCTTCTCTGTTGCACAGTCCCTCAAGGCCTCTTCCCTTCCAGTGCTATTCCAGGATGGGCATAGAAAGGTCCAGTCACTATTTCTATGAGACTATAGCCTTCACTGGGTTTATCAAGCAAACCAACCTTCTTCCATAGTTCAACAAGCTAACTCGTTCCAGGCTTGAGGAGAAGGTTCTGTTCCGCAATCTATCATCTACGATCCAAACTCAGGCTCTCTCACAATTTCTCTGCACTGTTCAGGCTTGCATTTTCCTCACGGGTTCTCACCACTTTGTTGACTCTGCGTATCCAGAACCGTATGAGCAAGTTCTCTCCCTGTGGGGGCGATGGATCATGAATGGCTCCCCCACTGTGAATGGATCGTCGATGTCTAAATGAATGTGGTGGTTGTTTCTTTCCACCCCCAATAGTCAAACAGGCTCTGCCCATTTCAGGCATTGAGTGTCATTCCGGAGAAGCAACCAGAGTCATGCTCTGCCATACAAAATCGCAGGCAGGCTCCATACTCCATCGGCTTCAGCAACATGGTTCTCAACCACCCTCTGCAACCGCATTAATGTCAGCAGGGAGTTCAAACGGGTTCACAGTCGGACATGTGACAACATGGGAAAACAATCCCATAACCCCCTCACCTCTCCCTAGTGGATACACGTGGCCCCTTCTCATTAGTTACCTTCTTAGCCAGCTTCTTGGTTATTTTATTCATTAATAATAATTACATCATTTACATTTCTTCATGGCTTAACAACCCATGAATAATCAAATTGTCCAAATACTTGCCTAAGCAATAAACTTAAACATCCACTAGTGGGGCCTTGGCCTTGAGCTCCACACTAGGGCAATTACACATACTGCATATACACAATATTTACATTTGAAGCCAATAAACATCAAGGGCAAAATGGGGTATTATAGGTTAGAAAGATATATCTAAGTTTCAATGATCTCTCCATAAATTATAAAAAAATAAATTTGATTGTTGACCATTTATCAAAAATTGGTGTTCACATGAAGTTTAGAAGTTCAAACATAGTGAAAGATAGAGATGGTCAACATTCTAAATATTATTATCCTCTTTTTCACAAAGTCCCTCAAATTTGAGACAATCTTTATACATCTTTTTTTAAATTAATATAAAGGTTTTGTCCATATATTATTTATACTTTTATTATTTTATTTTCCTAAAGTTAATATGTTTTAATGTTGATTAGTTATAAACTGAAAATATTTTGAAACCTTTTTAGAAAGAATAAGGGTGGAATCAAATAATTATTACCTAACATGTTGTTATGCTCCTATACTATGGATGAGAGGTGAAGAGTGTGCTTGATGTTACATGCTCATAGAATGTAATTTTGATTTTTATAAAATAAAATTACAATTCTTTAAAAAAAAAAAAATCCAATTTTTTAAAATATAAATATTTTTGAAAGTACAAAAGCTTAAAATTGATCTCATTAACACTTATATATATATATATATATATATATAAAGTTATCTTACTAACACTTAAATCTAATATTAAAATAAATATATATTACTTTTATAAAAACAAAAACAATAGGGAGAGGCTCCTATTGTTGTGCGGGAACCAGTTGTGGTCATGGTTCCCGTCACATCAACCATCCTAATCTTGAACATTTTCAGATTAAATAAAATTCATAAAAAGACATATTTATGCATAAATAGATATTATATTAAGTGCAAAATACATTTAATAACTGATTAGAACCCCAAATGATAGTATTTGGTCCATTTAATGCCAAGTTTAGAAACCATCAAGTCCAATTGAGACTCCACTTTGTCTTGCCATTAATGACAAATCTAACATAAAAAAATCCTATCATACTTAATCTACTAAGTGCACCCTGAGGATTACATCAGCCCTCATGAACCACAACTAGAGAAGCAGTGTTCCATCACCCATTACCACCTGTACACTGCATGTGAAATGGGGGTCAGCATCTGGTCCACAATGATTCAACAACTCACACATGCAACCTCAATAAATGACAACCACCCACTGAAAAAATCAAATCACTCATGAAAATTCATGAAATCAAAAGGAGCAACAAAACTCTATGAATGCCCAAAATCAACAATCCATTAAACTCTTAAATCAAAAAATCAAATCATCCATTTAACCCTTAACTCAGCAAACAAAATTCGCTTCCCAAGATCAAATCAAGCATTAAAATCAGCCAAAGCAGCTCTTAAATCACAACATCGAATCATCCATTAAACCCTTAACTCAACAAACATAATTTGCTACCCAAGATCAAATCAAGCATTAAACTCAACCAAAGAAATTGTCCAACAGCAAATCATCCATTAAACACACTAAGAGCACATGGATCATGCAAATAGAATTCTTCAGCCATTGGATCGGTGCCAAATCAATCCTAGCTTCCCATTCCCAGAATTAACCTTGCAATCCATGTCATTTCCCCTAAGCAATCATTTTCAACATAAAAAACTATAAACCAACCTCTTTGCACACAATTGAACCCATTTGCATTCCTTGGATTCATCTATCATTCAAGCAAGCAATGCGTTTATCAGCCAGGATTCAACCATCCATCAACAGCCAAACGGTGTGTGCATAGTGTCAACCATTCATCAACAGCCCAACAGTGTGTGCACAATTTTTCAGGTATTTACAGTAACCTATTTCATGTATCCATTCAATTAACCATCCAAGTTTTCCAATAACCATTAACATGTATCCATTAACTATCACATTAAAATTAAAATTTCCTTTACAATCAGATTTCCTTTACAATCACATTAAATTTTTTATGTCATTTCAAATTTACCGAATTGGATTATCAAAATGTTAGAAATAATGTATAAAATTATCCTTGCTCATGATCCATTGTCTGAAATCCACTGATGGGATGAAACACTATGCACACACTGATCAATTGTATCAAAAAAATAATCCTCATCAACTAGGACTCAACCATTCATCAATAGCCCCCAAGTGTATGCACAGTGTGAGGTATTGACAGTCCATTCTATTAACTAGTTTAGAATATACTACTCATAGTTTGACCATTGCAGAAGGATATATAATACTCACAGGTTAATTGTTTGGATATAATGCCCTATTAAATGTTACATGTATGGATTGTGCAGATTCTCGTAGCCATGCCAAGAGTCAATATTGCATGTTGTACAAGGAAGACAAGGAAGCGGGGTACCCATCTACAATGCACATCATCGGATGAGAAAAGGGCCCGTGTTTCAAATGACAACATTGCTACAACAAATTTTGAGAATGGTCCCATGGAAGAGGTAGATGGTGTGGTTCCACCATCAACGACAGAGCCATCACCACCCACAGTTCCAACATCGCCCATATTGCCACCATCTTCCACAGTGCAAGGTGCCATTTCAACGAAGAAAATTAGTGCAATTAGAGGATGGACAAAAGAAGACATGATGGTTGCAATTGATGATGTTGAATTCAAGGGGTTTTCAGTTAGAGCAGCGGCCAAAAAATATGGGATTGCACCCACGTCAATCCATTACTAGATAAATGGCCTGACCCATACCAAGAGGAGAGGTCCTCTTACAGTCATGACTGAACAGGAGGAGGAGGAGGTGGTGGTGTGGTGCAAGGAGATGGCTGAATTGGGACATGGGCTAGAGTTGATACAACTGAAATCAACTGTTGCTCAAATCTGTCAGGGGAGTCCAAAACCATTCAGAGATGGGTTTCCAGGTAAGTCATGGTGGGATGGTTTCAAAAAAAGGAATCTAGAGCTAGTCCTAAGAACTGCAGAGGGCCTGGATAGAGACAGGGCATTGAATCTAGGCCCCACGGTTGTGTCCAAGTTCTATGACACTCTGTCTTCTGCATATGAGAAGCACTCTTACGCTCCACACCATATTTGGAACTGGGACAAGATAGGGTTACAGGCAGGAAGGAATTGTGGCATGCAGGTCATTGCAAAGAGAGGGAGCAGGAATGTGCCAAAGATTTTGCCCAAGAGCAGGGAGTGGATTACCATTCTATCATGTGTGAATGAAATTGGTATGGAAATCCCGAGGTTTTATTTGTTCAAGGGCAAAACTCGGCTGCAAAACTATATCCAAAACTGTGAACCTGGGTCATGCATGGCTGCACATCCCCATGCATGGATGACTAAAGAACTTTTCCTGAATTGGATTTGCCACTTTGCATCATCCGTACCAGGCGGTGTCTCCCCTGAGAACAGACACCTGTTGGTTTTAGATGGCCATGGAAGCCACATTGTTGTGCAAAGCATCGAGGAGGCAAACAGGTTGGGCATTGACTTGTTAACACTTCCTGCTCACACCACTCACAGGTTGCATCCCTTGGATGTGAGTGTGTTTGGGCCTTTCAAGGCCTATTTCAGGTCGGAACATGCTACATGGATGGCGAAGAACCCAGGGGTAGAGGTAAAGAGGTTTGAGTTAGCTGAGCTTACAAGCCAGGCTTTCAAAAGGGCTCTCACATCCTCCAATACCAAGGCTGGCTTTAGGCAAACATGTATCTGTCCATTGAATTATGATGCTCTTATGCATGACACTAGGTGTAGCCAAGCATTTCATGTGGATGACCAAGAAGCTGTGGCTGGCGAAGATGGTGAGGATGTCGAAGAGCAATTGGATGGGAAGTAAGAGGCAGATGTTGTGGACAACATCATGTCCCTTTCTCAAGGAAACTGCCAAGGAGTTGGTGCTTCTGATGATGATGAATAGGTCTGCGCTACACAATTCGATGACAATGCAACGGAAGATAACATGGGCCTAGGTGGTCCAGCCGACACACAGGTGGATTCTGTGGCACATATGAATGTGGTCGATGGTTGTTGTAGTCCAGGCAACAACAACAACACATTAACATTGCCAACCCAAGTATCCCAACCATCATGGATGGTAGAGGCCATGATGAACGTGAACAAACACATTGGTGGTTCCACCAACAATGAAAGCATGAACATGCCTTCGCAGCCAGTTGAGATTGTCCATTTTTATGTTGATGGTGGGTTGATAGAAGAACCTAACATGGACAACCAGGATGTAGCTGAAGAATACACTGCAACAGAAGAACCTCTGATAGCAGAAGAACCACTGCCAGGGAACACACCAAGGCTTGGCCAATTCCTAAAGTTGCCAATGGAGAGAGTGTCAGCACAAGGAAGGCAATGACAGACAGACATTCTCCGATTGGGCCGGAGTTCACAACTACTCACTTCAGAAGAGTATATGGGCCTCTTGGTTGAATCTGAACAAAAGAAACATGCTTTGCAGGAATTAAAACAAAGGAATAAAGATCTTGCAAAGGAAAAGAAGGAAGCAAGGATGATTGTAGCTGGACAGCGGGCACAGGAAATGATTGCAAGAGAGGCTAATCGACAAGAAAAAGAACACCAGAAGCAATTGGCAAGGAAAGTAAAGGAAGCGAGGAAGGTGCAATAGATGAACCAAAATTATGCAAGAGAAATGGAGGAAAGGAATGTGATGGCTGATACTACAAGAAAAATTGATGAAAGGAACATGATGGAAGGATCATTAGAAGCATTTGGAAGCAATGCATGATTCTACCAGGATCTTATTAACATTCATATACCCCACTATAATCAGGCAGGCACATTCTATGTTATCTTATCCAACACCAGCAATTATTCCAAGGGTCCCAAGCACAAGTCAGGCCTATGGCTATTCAATTCCTCCTTGGTTGCAAGGAGTAAATTGGCCTCAATCTGTTTCCACCAACTCCAACCATCCTAATCAAACATGCTCAGTAAGGTCACCCTACTTGTCTCAAACTGGAAACCCTACAAGAAATGATGGGGGAGGTGACAAACCTCTTGAAGAATAGGATAACCGGTGTATAGGCCAACCAAATGCTATTTTGTTTTCAAGGAATTTTCTTTTTGTGCAGCCCCAATCAAGCATGATGAGGGCTTGATATAACCTAAATCCTATGCATTGCTATCTACTACAAACAGGGGCATTGTTTTGACATCTACTTCAAACAGAGGCATTGTTCAGTGACATCTACTTCAGATTTTGTTATTGTATTTGTATGTCAGTACTACTAATATAAAGTGCAGTTGTTTTGTTATAAATGAGCAGGTTTTATTTATTTATGTTTGCATCCATTCTATGACTGTTGACCATTCCTTCCTGCCTACATAACACAACAACTTCAAAATCCATCTAATTTTTTTTTCCACACTCATAGCAACACTCCTTTCAGAAGCTCATTCAAGGTGGCTTATAAGGAAAAAGGAAAACCCTAAAATCTGAACCTTTGTCAAAGATGCAATTAAGTTGATTATTGTACCTAATCACTTGCATTTTTAGTTTGTTGCATTTTGTTAGTCTTGCCATCACCTAAGATTTTTGTTTTAAGTCACAATTAATGGCTAGGGTTTATTCGGGGTTTTTGGCATTCAAAGTGCCATTTCGCTGGATCTTGTTTACCTCCCTATGGAATGTTGTTTGGGGCCAGTGTGTGGCTTAAGTTTACAGTTTTAAGTGACAATTTGCTTGCTGCCCTTTTTTATTTTAATTCTATGGATAGCAATAGGTATCTGGCCATTTGCAACTTTGCTCTTACATTCACAAACCAGCCAAACAACACTTTTAAGTATCATATCTAATTTCCACTTAAACTCACATCCAAAAACAAATGAACATGCACAAACTAGCCAAACAATAGTCTTAAGTACCAACTATAATTTCCACTTAAACTCAAATCCATAAACAAATTAGCATGCACAAGCTAGCCAAACAACAATCACAAGCTAGCCATGCTTATACTTTGTCAAATGCTTAAATTGTATACCAACGAATGCTTAAACTGTGTCAAAGTTTCTACATTAATTCACTACATAAGTTCATATCCACATCCTTTTCTTCTGTTGCAGCTTCAAACACTAATATAAATATGAATATCAAGTTATAACACCTACTGCTGCAAAATTACCAAAATCATAACCAAATTCTTATTACAGTATTGCATATACAAAGTAATCTACAGTAAGCATATCCAGAATCCAGGATAGTTTCATGTTGTTTTAGGCTTTTGGTAACTTTAAAACCTTGCCAAATTTTTTGTTTTCGTTCGAATGGATGAAGCCAAAATTTTTAAAAGGAGGATAGTTTCATGTTGTTTTAGGCTTTTGGTAACTTTAAAACCTTGCCAAACATCCAAATTTCTACCAGAAACCTTTGACCATATCATTTGGGCACTCAGAGAAGTATAAATATGGATCGATGTTTGACATATCATATGGGCACTTAGAAAAGTATAACTATGGGTTGATGTTGACCCAGAAAAATGACAACGAATCTATTTCCCTGCCCTTATGACAAAAACAAACTTTTATTTCCCTGCCCTTAGGACAAAAACAAAATTTTTTTGTTTAAATTTTCACATTAATATCTTGATGTGGAGCTTAGCATATACTCCTTGTCTTCTAGCTCTTTGAAAACCCTCCTCGGGACTCTTGGATGGTCTTGTCAGTCAAAATCTCAAGAGTCTTTGAGATGGCAGATTTTTCTCTTTCACGAAAAGAATATATTAGAGGCGAATTATTGAACTAGGTATTGCTTGCAGTATTATCAAAAGAATCCCAATCAATCAGTTGATGGCGAACGTAGCTTCAACTGTCATCTAAAGCCAACTACCATGAAAGTACTGAATTGTGGGGGCTGCTAACATGGATTACGTCCAGATTGAATGCTAACTGTTTACAGGAATTGCAAGAGCACTTAGGAAAATGAATGAGAGGAAAAATATTAAAATGGAAAATTCAGGTCAAAGTACCATCTAGGTACAAACCTATAAAGGTTAAAAAGAGAATATTGGAATCTACTTTAATAGGAATGGTTTTTCCTAGTTATTATGAATTGTTATCTGAAAAACAATGAACACTTGTAAACATTCCATTATTCCTTCTACTTTGTGGGTTTTTTTATTGGACTGTGTTGTTGAAATCATGCTTCTGAAGACAACAATGGATTCGAGCCCTCAAATACAGTTGGGCACCTAGATTAAGCAAGTTTAAACACTCTTATTTGATATCTTAAATTTTTTACCCATTTTCCTATTCTTTAAGATCTTAAATTTGTTTTACCTGATTTTCTTGTTCAATGGTCCATGAACCCTCTTTTAGACCTTATTGGTACTTTAGGGATGGAGTGGGTTTATCAATTGGGAAGGACTCATTTTTCAAAGCTATAGGTAACCTGACAAGAGGGACTAGCCTATGTACGAGCATGGGTGTTCTGGAGCCTATCTAGGACCATATGTGTTATGGATTGGGAGATGTAGTTGACGCTAAGTAGAAGGACAAGACTTAATGGTAGAATGGGAAGAGAGTATAAAATGAGAGACATTGAGATAATGGTGATACAATGACACTTTGAGAGTATTATTTAGAGACTAATTTGTCAGATCGTGGTCGGATCTAACCTTATGCAGCAGTTCTGATGAGTTGGCCCATGTAAAATTTGGTTTAGGGTTAGATTTCCTTCGGAAGGCCATCAGGGTTTAAAAATTGTGAGGTGTCATAGTTATTTTGGCAAAACAAGGGTCAAAAGCAACTTTGAGCTAGCTGAAAATATGGTGGATATGTCAATGGGGGGAGGTTTCCATCTGGGAAAAGAAAATAAAATGTATTAAGCATAAGTGTACTCCTATCAATCTAGTTTTGGGTGGGGAGATAAGGATGCATGAAGTTATTGGATTTGCGAAGATGGCATTGGTTGGGTGGGTTATATTTCACAAGTTTAGTGAAAAAAGCCTGAACTCTCGGTTGTTGAGTCTTGGAATTCATTTTTAGGTTACTCTCCAATTTTATATGTTTTAACTTGGGTGTGAATAAATTTTCTCTTTGGATTAGCTTTTGATACTTCTAAGGTTTTATCACGGGGGATTCACTAGAAGGCAATATAATATCACATTCATTCATACTACGGTATTAAATATTCATGAAAACCTAAAAATTATATTGCTTATATATTAAGGGGCAAAGGGTTTTTTTAATTTAATGTAACAATACAAAAATACTTTGGGGTCTTTTTTATATGGGAGGGCTGACAAATATCCGCCAAATGGAGATGGAGGGATCACGACCGGATGATAAATCAGGTTGAGGCAAGACTCGGGCTTACCAGTACGTAGGGAAATCGCGTCTTGAGGCATGCTTGAGGCCAGGGGTTTCGTGGTGAAGTGGGTTTCTAGTCGATCATAGTTGAGAGACTGTGTCCATTGACAACCAATTGTTACCAATAGCACTCAGCCAGTTGTTACCAATAGACTTGGGAGGCTCTAAGCCTCCAGGGCTTGTTATAGGGCATCGATAGGCCTTGGGGGCTTGAATACCCAACCACTCATGCCTATTACAGGCCTTGGGAGGTTTAGTCAGCCTCCTAGAGCTTGTTACAAGCCCTGGGGGCTTGAATACCTAGCCCACAACAGGCTTAGTCGGCGATTGGGGAACTGCAACATGCAATCTAAATGTTGTACTATATGCATTGGCTCTAGTGACATACAAGAAGTGATCTCATATCTCTTCATTAGACCATTAGATGTTGCAAATCATAATGATATGTGGTTGAGTAATTGCATTGTGGGTGAAGTAATCTGCATCCACAATATACATCGAAAGAAGCAAGGTGCATTGTAGAATGCATGTGGGGTCATAAGAGGGATATCATATCAATATATTAGGTAGAAATATAAAGGGGTATAAAAAATGTTAATGAAAAAATTGAAACATACAATATATAGTGAAAATAGGGGTTTTTTTAAATTGGAAGGCATATTGGGAGGGGGTTAAAAAAAATGATTTTGGAAGGTATTTTCCAATATTTAGTGAAATTAGGGGTATTGTTTCATATGCCACGAACAAAGGTGCTATGATAGTGGCTTATTGAGTGAATCCCCTGTGGGTTTTATCAGTTTTTGGAAGTGGGATGGTTGTCCTCTTACCTTAAAAAATTGGATCCCGCATTTTGATACAAGGTTTGACATGTCTGGGTTGGTGTCAATTTGGGTTAAACTTTCTAGGCTCTTGAATTTTGGATGCTGGATGTTTTTCATAATAGTTTGAAATGCACTTGGCCATTTTGTGGAAGTTGGTTTATCCTTTAGAGATATATGTTTAATGGTGGTAGCAAATATTAGATAGTAAACCTTGATTTAAGGGATGGATTGGCTGAAAGTATGGAGCTTTAGAAAGGATATAGCTTATATAGACATCTTATGGATTATGCAGGAATTCATTTTAAAGGTTTAATAAATTCCATAAGCATGGAAAAGTTCTGGTTGATTGCCAACTTCCTTACAATCAAAGAGTATGGTGAAAATGTGACTTGGGCTTCATAGGAAAATTCTTCTCTAGAGAAGAGGGCTTTCCTTGTGTAGAGGAAGAAAGGAAAGTTGGAAGGGGCAATTTCATCGGAAGGTCTAAAGGAGTTTTTTTTTTAACAAGGAGGGGAACGGAGGGGAGTGTTATGGGCAATTTCAATTTCTTGTTTCCTTATTATTTTTACACACAAGAGGGTTTATGGGCACCAGGGGGTGATAACCCTTTTGTAGATTGGAGGGAAACGATTTAAAGGAGGATGATCTAGGTCTTCATCATTCTTGTAATAATTCACCTCTTGGTTCCAAAATGTGCTCTTGGTATGTTCTGGTGTGAAAGGATTTGGATTATATCAAGGAATAGTCAAAGATTTTGTACTAGCTTCTTCCTCAAAATCAAAGGAAATGGTTCTAAGATATAATTTGAGGTCTCAAAATGGGGCGATGAAGTATATTTTTGGTAACCCATTAGGGAATTTGAGTTAGAATCCATTGATGGTGTCAAAGTCTATGGGAAAATATAGGAAGTATCATATTCTCTTATCTCAAGAAAGTGTAGTTTTGGAAGTAGAAACAGGGAAGAAATTAGCCATCAATGCGGTTCTTAGAGAAATTCAAATACCCTAGAGAGTGTTAAATCCAATGATTTGTTTCTCTTACAATTGTAAAGGGTTGGATAGTCGTTGAAAGGATTTGGCTTTGAAGATGGTGTAGATACGCATTACCTTGATATTTTCTTACTATAAGAAATAATGTGTGAAGGAGAGAAATTAGTGGGGGAATTGGGGAAATTTATGGGAGGGTGGGAGTTTGGATATCTAGATGAAAAATGTAGGTATGGTTGGGGGGGGAGATACTGGGGTTGAAAAGAATAACCTTGAAATGCATTAATTGTTGATTATATGTTTAAGGTTTCAACACAAAACTCTATTCACAAGAGTTGGGAAAATAATTGTTAGTGTTGAACATGTATGGCCCCTTTAATATAAGCTAGTATATAGGGAAATTGCTCTAAAAAAAGGGGTTTGTAGTAAAGAGAACATTATTGTGGGTGGGGATCTTAATTATTCTTAAATTGCTCAGAGGTTTAGGTACCAAATGCACAAGTGGTTGTATTGACTGATTTTTTTGTTAAAATCTTGGAGGAAGCTTGGTTATTTGATGTTGACCTTGTAAAAATCAAACCTACATGGAGGAAGAAGCGAGTTGGGGGAGACATGGTAAAAAGAGTTTAGATCATTTTTACTCTCAAGCAAATATTTTAGATGATTCCTTAAGGCTAAATAAGTGGTTCATCATAAGGGGGTCTAATCACTTCCTTATGGTGTTGGAATTAGTTGAAGATGGTAAGAGACCTTCTTGTCCCTTCAAATTTAACACAGTTCAGTTAGCAGAAAAGGATTGTGTTTAGTTGGTGAAGACGCTCTAGTCTCCCTTGATGAAACCCTCTGTGTATCAGTTAAGGGGTGAGAGAAAGAGATGGGATACGAGAGAGGGGGGGGAGGGACATAAATTTATGGAGGTGGAGAGAAGAATGAAGAGGGAGAAAATTAAATGCCTAAACCCATAAGTCGTAAGGCCCAAACAACCTAAATCCCTAAACCCCTAAGCACATAAGCCCTTAACACATAATCCCTTACCACTTTAACCCCTTGACACTTAATCCTAAACTTTTATACCTTATCTCACCAATAGTCAATCCCTAAATCCCTTAACTTATAAATATCCTAATCATTAAAGCCATAGTCCCTTAATTAATCCATTATCTCCCATCCTCGTAGTTCTTATCCTCTAACACCTTAAGCCCTTAAACCCTTCTAGTCCCTTAACACTATAACACCTAAGCCCTTAATGTCTAACCACTTAAAACCTAACCCCCTAACCACAAAGCCCTAAATCCATTTACCCCTAAAGCCGCTAACCCCTAAACCCCTTAAGTCCTTTAATTATTTACCTCTAATACTTTAACCATTAACCTCTAAGCTCTAGTTTACCCTATAGAGGTAAAATATTTGTTTACCTCTACACTATGTTTGCATGTGCGACCTCCCTTGTTCCAGTGCATCCTGCATTTGCTCGTGTGCTCTACGTTTGCATGTGCACCCATTGTTTGCTTGAGAGATATATTTTTTCTTGATCTCTCTCCCTTGGGATTGATCGCTCCTCTCTTGAATTTGGAATTCTTGCTTGGGCTTGTGGATTAGCCTCTAAGCTCTAGTTTACCCCTTATAAGCCTTTAACGCTTTAACACCTTCACCATAAATGCATAACCTCATAAACCCTAACACCCTAACCCCATAGCACTAAATCCCTTAACCCCTAAAATCACTAACCCTTAAACCCCTTAACCACTTTACCTCTAATCCCACAACCCCTAACCCTTAAGACCTAGTCCACCCCTAACCCCTAATCAACCTAACCCATAATACTTCAAGCCCAAATCCCTAAATCCCTATAGCCCTAAGCCCTTAACCCCTATAAACAATTAAACCTTTAACTACTTGGGTCTTAACCTCTAACCCCTTAAACCCGATTCCCCTAACCATTTGATCCCTAAATTCCTTAACCCCTAAATCCCATAACCCATAAAACCTCTTAACCCCCTATCTGCTTAACTCCCTAACCCATAAATCTCTAAACTTGTTAACTAGTTTATGCCTTTACCTATAAACTCTTAACCCATAACCCTTAAGTCCTGGCTAACCCGCTAAACCTAAAACCCCTAACCCATAATCCCTAAATGCAAAAACCCATAAATCCCTAGAAACTTACTCCTAATCTCTCATCTCTTAGAATCCATTAATCCCTTAACCCCCAAGCCTTTGATCCTTTAACCCCTTGACACTTAACCCTTAACCAAATCAACCCTAACATCCTAACCCTAGAGCCATAAATCCCTTAGCCCATAAATTTGCTAACCCCTAAAGGCCTCACCTCTTAAATAAGCACCAATCCGCTAACCCTTATGTCCTTAACCACCAAGCCCCTAATCCCTTAATATCTTACAAGCGCTTAACACTTAAGCCCTTCACCCTTAACGATTAACGTCTTGAACCCTAACCCCCTAACATTGGTTTCCTCAATCCCTTAACCCCTAAAGCCCCGAACCCCTAAACCCCTTTATCTCTAAACACTTAACACCTAACAACTAATCTCTAGTTTAACCACAAACACTTAATCCCTTAATGTCTAACCTCTAAATCCCTAACCCCCTAAACATGGAACCCTATATCCCTTTTAAGAACTAAATCTCGTAACCCCTAAGCCCCTTGACCCTTAACACATTGACCCCTTTACCTCTTTACCTCTAATGCTTCAACCACTAACCACTAACCCCGAGTTTAAACCCCATAACCTCTTAGATCCTTAGCCCTCCAACCCCATAATCGCTAAACACCTAAACCCCTTTATCCCTTTAAAACTATAATCCCTTAAACCTTAACACCAAATCCCTAGTTAACCTCCTAACCCATACAACATGAAGCTCAAAACCCTTAAAGATAAGGAGGGATAGGGAAATAAAGAAAACATTTTCTTGGTAAGGAAATATTAAATAAGGTTTCTAGAATATTTTTTTGTGTGTAGATATTAAACATAACACTCGAGCGTTATAGAAATACATAATGCTCTATGTTTCTATAACGCTCAAGCGTTATAGAAACACATAACAATAGAGTGTTATGTGTTTCTATAATGCTAGAACGTTATAGAAACACATAACACTCTAGTGTTATGTATTTTCATAACACTCGAGCGTTTTCGTTTCCTATCTTGTGTGTTAAATGACACGGCAGGCTCAGGTCCGTCCATGCCTAGTTCAAAGAAACGTTCAAGCGTTTTGGTTTCACCAAAATTTTGCGCGTTTCACAAAACTAAGATTGCATCTAAGAGGTCCCTCAACTTCGTGCGACGACCCTTATGTGGAAGGTGTGAGATGGGAGCATGGTGAGATTGGGGGAAGATCCTTGGGTTGGGAGTGGTTGGGATTGTAAGCTTCTTGATCAAACGGTTAGACACTTTAGAGAGAGAGCACATATTTACCTATCCTAGATTAGAGATCCAAATATAACAAATATATGGGGTCAAGGGTGGTTGCTAGTAGTTAGATAGAATTTTAAAGGAGAAGATATGCATCGATGGAAAAGTTTGATTACAAAAACAAAATCCTATCACATTAGATTATTAGAAAGAGAAGATGAGTTTAGTGAGCTGATAACATTTTCAAGGACTATACTCAAAAAGTAGGTTACCTTACTCTAAGCACATAAGAGGCTCAGAGGCAGATTATGTGGTAGTGGAAACTACCATGGAAGTTAAATTTCCCTTAGAAGGCTTGAATCTTCATGTGGTTCCTTTTAAGCAATAAAGTCCCAACATGGGACAATTTACTAAAGAAGAATAGATCTATTCTAGGGAGATGCCCATTGTGTAAGATGGGTGGAGAAGCAAACTTTTATATTGCATTGGATTTTTCTTAGACCAAATAAGTATGGATTGAGATTGAAGGGCTATCAGGATTTAAAATACATTTGGAGAGGTTTTCCATTAGAAGATGTATTAAAATATTAGTGGGGAAATCCTTTGATCATGAATTACAAAGAACTTTTAGTTACCATTATGTGGGGATTGTGGCTGGCAAGAAATGCCAATCTGTTTGAAAACAAAGTTCTCATACCTTTCCAACATGTGCATGTCAAAGCATGGTATTTAAAAAGAAAAATCCTTAATAAAACAAGGAAAGTGTGCAAGGTAGATTAAGAATGAGATAGTGGATAAGGAGACTCCTTAGGCTTATTTCGATGAGTATGCAAAGGGATAGCCATAGTGTTGTGGAGTGGGAGCATATTATATATCAATGAGGGTTGCACAAGATTCAGGGCAGGTTTAGGCCTTGGTACAAATAATTCTACAGACCTTATGCCCCTTAAATTGTTGTTATTGTTGGCTTTTGAAATATGAATACAAAGATTATAACTATTCGAAGATTCTTTGAATGTCATAAAATGGATAAGGAAGAGTAGGTATGCAATAATTATCTATTATTCCCTTTACTCAAAGAGGTCAGAAAGATATATATGAATTTCAATGATCTCTCCATAAATTATAAAAAAAGAAATTGGATTGTTGATAATTTAACAAAAGTTGGTGTTCACATGAAGTTTGAAAGTTCGTACATAGTGGAAGCGAGATGGTCGACATTCTAAATATTATTATCCTCTCTTTTCATAAAGTCCCTCAAATTTGAGACAATCTTTATACATCATTTTTTCTACTTAATATAAGGGTTTTGTCCATATATTATCTCTACTTTTATTATTTTATTCTCCTAAGGTTAATATGTTTTTGATGTTGATTAGCTATAGATTGAAAATACTTTGAAACTTATTAAAAGGAATAAGTTATGAGAATCAAAATATATAAATAATGTTACCTAACATGTTGTTATGCTCCTAGACTATGGATGAAAGGTGAAGAGTATTGTTTGATGTTACCTGCTCATGAAGCATGTAAAGCATGTAATAAATGTAATTTTGTTTTGTATAAAATAAAATTAGGGAAAAAAATCCAATCTTTTAAAATATGTTTTTGATGTTGATTAGCTATATATTAAAAATATTTTGAAACTCATTAAAAAGAATAAGTTCTCGGAATCAAAATATATAAATAATGATTACCTAACATGTTGTTATGCTCCTAGACTATGGATAAAAGGTGAAGAGTAGTGTTTGATGTTACATACCCATAAGCATGTGATAAATGTAATTTTGCTTTTTATAAAATAAAATTACGCAAAAAAATCCAATTTTTAAAAAAAATATTTTTTAAAATACAAAAGCTTGAAATTTATCCCATTAACACTTATATATATATATATATATATATATATATATATAATACTTTTATAAAAAAGTTATCCTACTAACACTTAAATATAGTATTAAAATAAACCTATACTACTTTTATAAAAACAAAAACAAAAACGGTTGATAGACTCTAGATATGGTGTTCAGACATGTCCAGACATTAGGAAGCTTGGCTGAGATCAAAGATTCTTAAATTTCAATGATTTGATATTTTTGCTTTTCCTGATCCGGGAAATTACGACAGGGTTGTGATAGCAGTAACTTCAAATCAAAGAACTGTCTCAATTGTGTAATAGCATCCTATTATAATTGGGAAAGAATTAGAAGATATGCAGATTAATCCCTAATCCCAGTCTATTCAAGCATTTGCTCCGAGAGATATTATTGTGAGAATGTTGTTCAAAAGACTGCATTTCCAATACCCATTAGAGCAAAGCTCAAGACGGGACGTGTCGGAAGCCAGAAATTGATTCTCTATCAAACTTAGCCACAATATTCGTCACGTACATTAAACTTGGAATCTTTATATGGTCAAGTAGACCTGGATCTATTTAGATTTATTCTGACCTAATGCCAGAATTCGCCCTATTTCACGTGATCAACTAACCCTAATTACGTTCAAATTGAAGGAGAATTCACTGGTTCAGTGATTTTTCTGCTCTACAATATTTGTCTGCACCTCCCCAACATTAAATTTGCAATGTCATCGAATCCATGAAACTAAATCATAAACAACAATACATTCATACAATCATAGTTGGCAATTCAATTATTACATGAACACAAAATGTGCAAAAATTCGAGCGCAAGGCCGCAACTTAAAATTCCAATAGCATTTAATGAACCATGAAGTCATAAAAGTCGACCCAGACAATAAGAGACAAACCTAGTCACAACAAATGGCTTCTTGTAAAAGTTAAGTTCCCCGCTCCGCCAAGGATGCTATCAAGCTTCTGTGATTCAAATATAATCAATCTCGCAAAGATTGGAATAGGAAAGTCGAGAAATGACAATGGCACTCAATTACTTAAGTGCTTAACGTGGCAGTCGAGAAACGAGAAATGACAATGGTGCTCAACCATAGAATGATCTGTTGCTCTATTTAAATATGGGTCTAGCTAGTATTGGCTTCCAGGGGTATCTTCTATAAATCTCAACTGCGCAAGAGCCATTGACAGTTCTTGATCGTCCTCTGGACCTTGCAATTCAAAACCACCAATGTAAATGCAAAATGCAAGCATTGCGCTATTATCAAAATGCAAGAGTCAAAATATTTCATTCTCAAATTACAAGGGTAAATGCAAAATGAAAGCATTGCGTCCTCAATTGTTACCTAGACTATGCTTCTCTTATACCTCAAATTGTCACATGTGTACCATTGAGAGTCTTCATGTCATATCACCATGAGAAACATGATGTTTATCCTGTGTTTGTCATCATGTTGGTCCCTTCCCTAGTCATACTTGGAAGCAAATCCAACAACTTAGGGGTCGAAAACCACTTGACCTAACCCACTTATAGGCCTCCTAGAGATATTTTCGCGCCGTGCATGCCTATGGGGGCACAAAAATTCCTTAATTTTCGCGTTTTGCATGCCTATGGGGGCACGAAAATTACAACATTTTCGCGTTTTGCTCAGTTACGGGGGCACGAAAATCCCTGAATAGCCATTATCCCTAGATTTTGGATCTTGGATTTCGAGGAGATTTTCATGGGATGAGGTACCCCTTCGAATACCATCTCACATTCCCTCCTTGGCATGTTTGAGATCCTTGATCCACATCTTCCTCACTTAGATCCACAATATCCTTTTAGTGGTTGGCCTCCCAAATCCTATAAGAAGAAGGCCATCCATGAGCTATGGGGAGGTGATCTTGGAAGGAGTAAACTTATGATCCTATGAGTCTTGCAAGGGTGATGTTGGAGAGCTTGGAAGGAGGTGTTGCTGCTTTGGACATCAAGTTATCACATTGTAATCAGTTTTTTTTGGCTTTCTTATCATTAATATAACTTAGCCTATTCCTCTCATTTTCATGTCTTTAAGGATTAATGTATGAAATTGTCTATGTTTTTATAGTTAAATCTTTGTTTATACATATATTGCTTTGGAGAAGGTGTTGTCTTTCCTTTGTGAACAAGTTCATAAGTCCATAATCAAATGCTAAAGCTCGAGCAACTTAGGAGCAACAAGGACAACCATCAAAATAAGGTACGCCATCTACTTGCTTTGTCTTTCCATAGCTTGTTAGCTGATGTATGAGCTAGATCTAGGAGGACTATAGTGTCTATTTGTTTCCTCTCTGTCTTGGGTAGGCAACTAGGGGCCTGTTCTAATCCCAAGGGGATATCTACGAAGATATCTACCTATCTGCAGGCATATTTTCTCACCACAGCTTCCTTGTTGCAGAATGTAGGAACCCTAATCATTGTCGACAAGCAAAGACCCCAAATTATTGTGGTTAATTCATTATCAAATTACAAGAGTAAATGCAAAATGAAAGCATTGCATCCTGGATTGCTACCTCGACTGTGCTTCCTTGTTGCAGAATGTATGAGCCCTAATCGTTGCCCGCGAGCGAAGACACTGGTTAATTAATAGAGAAGATGCTTTTAGTATAGCAGAAATGAACGATCGCATCACTAAGCGATAGCAGTTACGACTTGGAGAAGTATTGGGGAGGTAGTGGAGCCATGGATTCGCAACAATAGAGGTAGTGGAGGACAACCACTTTGCAATTAGATCGATTGTATTGAATAAGAAATGAAAAACATCTTGTTCAACTGTAATAAACATGCTACTAATTTAATTCATCAAATCTCAGTCATCCATCATTGAACCCAAATAATATTCGGGACCCCGCCTCCACCCCCAAAGTTGAGATGTAAAAATAAATATATATTACTTTTATAAAAACAAAAACAATTTATTTATAAATAAAATAAGCTTTTCAAGTTCCCTATCGCTTCCAAAAGAGAAACTCTAATTGCAGTTTAATATATAATATGAAGTCACTTTTTAAGTTTTTAAAAGATTATGTTCCTTCTTTCTCAATAAACATCATGCCCATAAATATCGTTCCAACGACCTTAAATTTCTGGCACTTGGATTTCGATGCAAGTTTTGCATAAATAAAGTTTGATGTTGGTGTATTTGGCTGGAAAGCTCAATCTAATCAAACAATGAAACTCGTGCTGGCGTTGACAATTGAACGGAGATGGCTTGCGAAACTCGAAGATATTTTTATTCATTACAAAAGCTCCACAGATTTGATGAAGTATTACACCAGTATAGATTCATCTTAAACCCGGATCTACTAAGTACCGAGAGGGATCCAATTTCTTGAGGTGTAATTTTTTGTATCTAACATTTTACATGTTCATAAAAAATTATCTAACTTTTTTACATGTTAAAAAATATTTACATGTAAGTTCAAGTTTAAGATCTCCCTCATACTTGGTTACTTCTTTATATTTTTTACTTCCTATATTTTTAATAATGGCCGATGTTACAATATTTTATTTTTATTATTTTATTTTTGTTACTCTACAAACACTCTACTAACTCTCAACAAATGTTACAAGATCTCCCTCATACTGGGTTACTTCTTTATCTTTTTTACTTCTTATATTTTTATTAATGGCTGACGTTACAATATTTTATTTTTATTATTTTGTTGTTATTTTGTTACTCAACAAACACTCCACACATGTTACAAGATCTCCCTCATACTGGACTGTAGAGCGCCTCTCGACGCAACTATAGAGTATACGTAACTGATCGACCAAGCAACACAAATTGTCGGTCCAAACATGAATTGGAGTACGATACCGATTCGATAGAGACTGGTGTGACTCAGGAAACTTCCCAAATGGGAATTCTGGGACCAAATGGAGAGCAATATACACATAAATTCAACTATGTATATCTGCTTGGACTACAAGCCTTTGCAGCAGTTTGCGTGCATGTGTAAACTGCCTTTGTGAAAAAGCGTCTCGACAGATACCAATATCTGTAAAAGTTGATGGTTCATTCATTGGAACGGACGTACATGAACCCTGTGTTGGCAATATCGTTCTTCACATCCAAATTGTTGCCATTGTATTTGTCACATGTCATCTGGATGTCTGCATCTTCCGCCAGCGTTTTCCAAAGGATTCCGCAGCCACATTATGTCACTGTAAATATTAGTCCAACAAAATACGCAAACAAAACGTGTATTATATCTTTTTGTCCATAATTTAGTCTGTAAAATTTTGTTTTCGTTCGAATGGATGAAGCCAAAAAATTTTAAAGGAGGATAGTTTCATGTTGTTTTAGGCTTTTGGTAACTTTAAAACCTTGCCAAACCTCCAAATTTCTACCAGAAACCTTTGACCATATCATTTGGGCACTCAAAAAATATAAATATGGATCGATGTTTGCCATATCATATGGGCACTCAGAAAACAATTTTCGTCTTTTTAATTTTCACAATAATATCTTGATGTGGAGCTCAGCATATACTCCGTGTGTTCTAGCTCTTTGAAAACCATCCCAGGGGACTCTTGGATGGTCTTGTCAGTCAAAATCTCAAGAGTCTTTGACATGGCAGATTTTTCTCTTTCACGAAAAGAATATATTAGAGGCGAATTATTGAACTGGGTTTTGCTTGCAGTATTATCAAAAGAAGCCCAATCAGTTGATGGCGATCGTAGCTTCACCTGTCATCTAAAGCCAACTACCATGAAGGTACTGAATTGTGGGGCTGCTAACATGGATTACATTCAGATTGAATGCTAACTGTTTACTGGAATTGCAAGAGCACTTGGGAAAATGAATGAGAAGAAAACCATTAAAATGGAAAATTCAGGTCAAAGTACCATCTAGGTACAAACCTATAGGGTTAAAAAGAGAATATTGGAATCTACTTTAATAGAATGGTTTTCTCTAGTTAATATGAATTGCTATCTGAAAAGTAATAACAATTATAAACATTCTATTATTTTTTCTACTTTGTGGGTTTTTTATTGGACTCGGTGAATTTTTTTTTTAAATCTTAATTTTGTCTTGTTGAAATTATGCTTTTGAAGACAAGAATGGATTCAGAGCCTTCAAATACCTATGGGCACCTAGATTAAGCAAGTTTAAACACTCTTATTTGATGTCTTAAATTTTTTACCCATTTTCTTATTCTTTAAGATCTTAAAGTTTTTTTACTGGAGTTTCTTGTTCAATGGTCTATGAACTCTCTTTTAGATCTTATTGGTACTTTAGGGATGGAGTGGGTCTATCAATTGGGAAAGACTCATTTTTCAAAGCTATTAGGTAACCTCACAAGAGGGACTAGCCTATGTACGAGCATGTTCTGGATTGGGAGATGTAGTTGAGGCTCAAGGAGAAGGACAACACTTAATGGTAGAATGGAAAGATAGTATAAAATGAGAGACACTGAGATAATGGTGATACAAGGACACGTTGAGAGTATTATTTAGAGACTAATATGTAATATCGTGGTCGAATCGAACCTTGTGCAATGGTTCTGATGAGCTGGCCCATGTAAAATTTGGTTTAGGGTTAGATTTCCTTCAAAAGGCCATCGGGGTTTCAAAATAGTGAGGTGTCATAGCTATTTAGGCAAAACTAGGGACATAAGCAACTTTGAGCTAGCTGAAAATATGGTGGATATGTCAATGGGGGAGGTTTCCATCTAGGAAAAGAAAATAAAATGTATTAAGCATAAGTGTAATCCTATCAATCTAGTTTTGGGTAGGGAGATAAGGATTAATGATGCATGAAGTTATTGGATTTGCGAAGATGGCATTGGTTGTGTGGGATTTATTTCAAAAGTTTAGTGAAAAAAGTATGATGGGTTGTTGAGTCTTGGTATTCATTTTTAGGTTACTCCCCAATTTCATATGTTTTAACTTGGGGGTGAATAAATTTTCTCTTTGGATTAGCTTTTTATGCTTGTAAGTTTTTATAAGTTTTTGGAAGTGGGATGGTTGTCCTCTTACCTTAAAAAATTGGATCTTGCATTTTGATACAAGGTTTCACATGTCTGAGTTGGTGTCAATTTGGGTCAAACTTTCTAGGCTCTCGAATTTTGGATGTTGGATGTTTTTCATAATAGTTTGAAATGCACTTGGCCATTTTGTGGAAGTTGGTTTATCCTTTAGAGATATATGTTTAATAGTGGTAGCAAAGATTCTAGTAAACCTTGATTTAAGGGATGGATTGTCTGAAAGTATGGATCCTTAGAAGGGATATAGCTTATATAGACATCTTATGGATTATGAAGGAATTCATTTTAAAGGCTTAATCAATTCCATAAGCATGGACAAGTTGTGGTTGATTGCCAACTTCCTTACAATCAAAGAGTATGGTGAAAATGTGACTTGGGAATCATAGGAAAAAACTTATCTAGAGAATGAAGAGGGTTCTCCTTGTGTAGAGGAAGAAAGGAAGTTGGAAGAGGCAATTTCATTGGAAGGTCTAAAGGAGTTTTTTTTTGAACAAGGCGGGGAAGGGGTGGGGGTGTACTAAATCTATTGTACCTACACTCAAGGAGACTAAGCCTTTGGGAGATTTGTGGAATGAATTATCTTCATGTAGACTTGAGGTTCCAAAACCTTCAAATGCTATGAAATTTGTCACAAAACCCATCATGTACGTCAAGTGAATTCCAAGAACTAAAAAGATAAGCTTCTTGAGAATTTGGCATCTTTGAATTTCTTGTTTCCTTAGTATTTTTACATACATGAGGGTTTATGGGCACCAGGGGTTGATAACCCTTTTATAGATTAGAGGGAAACGATTTAAAGGAGGGTGATCTAGGTCTTCATCATTCTTGTAATAATTCACCTCTTGGTTCCAAATGTGCTCTTGGTATGTTCTCGTGGGGAAGGGTTTGGATTGTATCGAGGAAGAGTCAAAGAGTTTGTACTAGCTTCTTCCTCAAAATTAGAGGGAAGAGTTCTAAGATATAATTTGAGGTCTCAAACTCGGGTGATGAAGTATATTTTCGGTAACCCATTATGGCGTTTGAGTTAGAATCCATTGATGGGGTCAAACTCTATGCGAAAATATAGGAAGTCTCCAATTATCTTATCTCAAGACAGTGTATTTTTGGATGTAGAAACATGGAAGAAATTAGCCATCTTTGCAGTTCTTAGAGAAATTTAAATACCCTAGAGAGTGTTATCCAATGATTTATTTCTCATACAATTGTAAAGGGTTGGCTAGTCACCCAAAGAATTTGGCTTTGAAGAGGGTGTAGATACACATTAGCTTGATATTTTCTTACTATAAGAAATAATGTGTGAAGGAGACAAATTAGTGGGGGAATTGGGGAAAGTTATGGGAGGGTGGGAGTTTGGATATCTAGATGAAAAATGTAGGTATGGTTAGGGGGAGATATTGGGGTTGAAAATAATAACCTTGAAATGCATTAATTGTTGGTTATATGTTTAAGGTTTCAGCACAAAACAATATTCACAAGAGTTGGGAAAAGAATTGTTAGTGTTGTACTTGTATGGCCCCTATAATATAAGTTAGTATATAGGGAAATTGTTCTAAAAAAGGGGGTTTGTAGTAAAGAGAACATTATTGTGGTTGGGGATTTTAACTTTTCTTAAATTGCTCAGAGGTTTAGGTACCAAATGAACAAGTGGTTGTATTGACTGAGTTTTTTGTTAAAATTTTGGAGGAAGCTTCGTTATTTGATGTTGACCTTGTAAAAATCAAACCTACATGGAGGAAGAAGCAAGTTGGGGGAGACATGGTAAAAAGAGATTAGATCATTTTTACTCTCAAGCGAATATTTTAGATGATTCCTTAAGGCTAAAGAAGTGGTTCATCTTGACGGGGTCTAATCACTTCCCTGTGGTGTTGGAATTAGCTGAAGATGGTAAGAGACCTTCTTGTCCCTTCAAATTTAACACAGGTTGGTTAGCAGAAAAGGATTATGTTTAGTTGGTGAAGAGGCTCTAGTCTCCCTTGATGAAACCCTTCATGTATCAGTTTCCTTGCAATTTGAATAAAACCTTAAGAAAGTAAAACACACCACTATAGGGTTGACAGGAAAAAAATTAAGGATAACAAGGATCTGATAGAAATTGAAAAGAAGATGGGTTCAATCTATGAGTCTAAGAGGAATGGATATAAGTATGAGGATATGAAGGCATAAGTCATAGAGATGGAATTAAAAAGGAGAAAGTTGCTAGAGGATAAAGAAGTTGCTTGGCAATTGAAAGGAAAGGCACTATATCTTTCTAAGTGTGACAAAAATTTAAAAGTTTTCCATCACTATGCAAACTTTATAAAGAAGAAAAATACTATTTGGAAAATTACAAGGTTGGATAGTTTAGAGGTCAATTAATTTCAAGGATATTTCAACTAGAGTGGAACACTTCAGTAATGTTAAAAGCAGCAGATATGATTTCAATTGTAGAGGTAGTCAAGATGACACATTGCTTTCCTCATTTTGTAATGAAGAGGAGAACAATTATTTGATGGAAGAGGTGTCAAAGGAGGAACTTCAAATTGTGCTTCATAGAATCTACAAGGACAAGAGTGTTGGATCGAATGGATGACCTCTGCATTTATTGGTTTTAAGGAGATAATGGAGGATGACATATTGAAAGTGGTGGATGATACTAGGACAGGTGGGAAGGTGTTACCAACTTTCAATTTTATATTCATTGCTTTAATTCTAAAGAGCAATAATATTTTGTCTTTTGAGGAATTTAGATCAATATCACTTTAGAATTGCATTTAAAATATCATGGCTAAGATAATAGCTAGAAGGGTAAAAAATATTATGTCAAACTTAGGGTTTTGTTTCTTTAGAAGGTAGGAAAATCCATGAGGCAATAGGGGTGTCCCAAGAGGGTCTTCACACAATCAAAACAAGGAATTTAAAAGTAGTGTTGACTAAAATAGATCTATCAAAAGCTTACAATTGGGTATGTTGGTTCTATCTAAGGGTGAAGTTAACACATATGGGCTTCTGTGTTCCTTTAATTACATAGGTAATGATTTATATTACATTTGTCTCTCTTTTTGGTCTCTTAAATGGTGTTGCTTCAGTTTTTTTTTAGGCCCAACATAGGGAAAAGGTAGAAATTCTCATTGTCACCTCTCCAATTTCTTATTGTAGTTAAATGATTGAGTAGAGATTTAATTGAGGCCAAGATAAGTGGAAAATTTAGAGTAAAACTTGGGACTTTCTATCTATCACAAATTTTGTTTGTGGGTCACATCTTAATATTCTATGATGGTACTAGGAGAGAATTTGTTAAGTTGAAAGAGAACTTGTACTAGGAGAGAATTGTGTATCTACAAGTATGTCAGTAAATATAGAAAAGTCCTTGATTGCAGTAGTAGGCATGGATACATCAAAGGAGGAGTCTTTCCTAAATATGTCCCCTTTCAAATAGATAGGTATGGAGGAAGGAATAAAATACATGGGGTTCCATTTAAAACATAATGTTCATTTGAAGAATGATTGGAATTGGCTTAGTAAAAATAGAAAAGAGAATCTCCACTTGGTGTTTTCAATGGTTGTCTAGGAGAGGAAGGTTAGTGTTAGTCAAGGTTATCATGGAGGAAATCCTAGTCTATTGGATGGCATTAACTTTGATTCCAAAATGGATTTTAGAGAAGAGGAGGAGAAATTGATTTAGATTTATTTGGTCCATGAGCAATGAAAAAATAGGCTTTTCTTGGGGTAGATGGTAGATGTTGGAAACTCCTAAGGCCCTGGGAGGGTGGGGACCCAAAAAAAACTTTTTTTTTTCGCCAAGGATTTGACAACCAAAAGCTTTTAAAGGTTCATTAAAGTTAGCCAATTATGGGTTTTAGTTGTACAACAAAAATGTATTCATTTGGAATCAATTGAGAGTGGATTAGAATACCATAGAAAATACTTCATAATGTATATGTGATTTGGAAATCTATAATTTTGGATTTACCTCCTATAGGTAGTGGACTTGTGGGTGAATGCAAGCTAATGAGTTTCACTTTTGGCACGTTAGTTGCAACAGAAAACTGAAAAATCAGGAATCCCTCAACTTACTTGGATTTTTTTGAGATACTTACGCAAAATATTTTTCATTGAGAAAAAAAGATAAAATGTAGGATATTGAATCACGTTTCTGAATATATAAGTTTTATGTATTGAAAATTTACATAAATCTTTCAAATTTCATCTTTTCTAATAGTCACTTTTTATTTTTTTGGCAAATGATAAGGTATATGTTTTTGTGGGTGCATCCTTTGAGTTCCTAAATGATGGTTTCGGGCTACAAAAATTGGTAGAGATGTAGAGAATAAGTAGAAATAGTGCAGCACTATTTTTCCAAAATTAAATGTTTAATTTTTTTTAATTATCTAAGTGATCAAACCTCGAGAATGGTACGTCAACTGTGGGTGTATCATTTGAAGGTCTAAATGGAATCATTTCAACTTGGTTTTTTTATAGCATGTAGAGATCGGTGTTTACTAGTGTAGCAAAGATTTTTTTTTTTAAATGGTTGTGAAATGAAAAAGTTACGGAAGAAAAAATAATAGCATGTTTTATGACTTAAGGAGTGATGATACAATAAAATTAAGAAAAAAATAGAAAAAATTAATATATATATTTTTTAAAATTACATATTTGGAATATGCATAAAAAATTCTATCTATGCCTAAAATTTTGTAAAAAATGGTTGTGTATGTCATGCTGTAAAGAGTGGTGAAAGACAGGCATATTGAGAAAAATGGTGGAAATGCCCAATTAGCTATGGTTTAGCACATTCCACGACACGGGTTTCGTAAGTCCGAACCAACCACATAGGACTGTGGATGACACGCGGGCGCATAAGGAGGCATGTTTTAGGCGCTAAGGAACGCTCATGCGTTATGTTTAAATTTAAATTTGTATTCTCGCGCTTGGTGTCAACAAAAGCACTCTAGCGTTTTGTTTCTCCAAAATGCTCTAGCGTTATAAACCACATAAAATATGTGTTAAGTGTTGAATGGAGATAAGGGGTGTGAGAGAGAGAGGGGATACGAGAGGGGGGGGGAAGCGACATAAATTTATGGAGGTGGAGAGAACAATGAGGAGGGAGAAAATTAAATGCCTAAACACATAAGTCCTAAGGCTCAAACAACCTAAATCCCTAAACCCCTAAGCACATAATCCCTTACCACCAAATAACCTTACCCCACTAATAGTCGATCCCTAAATCCCTTAACTCATAAATATCCTAATCATTAAATCCCTAGTCCCTTAATTAACCCCTTATCTTTCAACCTCGTAGTCCTTATCCTCTAACACCTTAAGCCCTTAACCGCTTCTAAGCCCTTATCACTATAGCACCTAAGCCCTTAATATCTAACCACTTAAAACCTAACCCCCTAACCATAGAACCCTAAATCCATTTACCCCTAAAGCCCCTAATCCCTAAACCCCTTAAGTTCTTTAATTATTTACCTCTAATTCTTTAACCATTAGCCTCTAAGTTCTAGTTTACCCTATAGAGGTAAAATAATTGTTTACCTCTACATTGTGTTTGCATGTGCGACCTCCCTTGTGCTAGTGCAGCTTGCATTTGCTTGTGCGCTCTACGTTTGCATGTGCGCTCTTTGTTTGCATGAGAGCTCTATGTTTTCTTGATCTCTCTCCCTTCGTATTGATCGCTCCTCTATTGACTTTGGAAGTATCGCTTGGGCTTGTGCATTAGCCTCTAAGCTCTAGTTTACCCCTTATAAGCATTTAACCCTTTAACCCTTTAACCCCTTCACCATTAATGCCTAACCTCATAAAATCTAACACCCTAACACCATAGCACTAAATCCCTTAACCCCTAAAGCCCCTAACCCTTAAACCCCTTAACCACTTGACTTCTAATCCCACAACCGCTAACCCCTAAGACCTAGTCCACCCCTAACACCTAATCAACCTAACCCATAATAGCCCAAATCCCTAAATACCTAAATCCCTAATCCCTTAACCCCTAGAAACAATTAAACCTTTAAATGCTTGGGATTTAACCCCTAACCCATTAAACCCTATCCCCCTAACCATTGAGACCTAAATTCCTTAACTCCTAAATCACATAACCAATAAAACCTCTTAACCCCTTATCTGCTTAACTCCCTAACCCATAAATATTTAAACTTGCTAACCACTCTATGCCTTTACCTCTAAACTCTTAACGCATAACCCCTAAGTCCTAGTTAACCCGCTAATCCTAAAACCCCTAAGCCATAATCCCTAAATCCCCAAACCCATAAATCCCTAGAAACTCCTAATCCCTCATCTCCTAGAAGCCATTAAGCCCTTAACCCCCAAGCCTTTAATCATTTAACCCCTTGATACTTAACCCTTAACCAAATCAACCCTAACATCCTTACCCTAGAGCCATAAATCCCTTATCCCATAAATATGCTAACCCCTAAAGGCCTCACCTCTTAAATAACCACCAATCCCCTAACCCTTATGTCCTTAAACACCAAACCCCTAAGCCCTTAATCTCTTACAAGCCCTTAACATTTAAAAACTTCACCCTTAATGCTTAACCTCTTGAACCCTAACCCCCTAACATTGGTTCCCTCAATCCCTTAACTCGTAAAGCCCCTAACCCCTAAACCCCTTAACACCTAACACATAATCCCTAGTTTATCCACAAACACTTAAGCCCTTAATGTTTAACCTCGAAATCCCTAACCCCGTAAACATGGAGCCCTAAATTCCTTAACCCCTAAGCCCATTGACCCTTAACACCTTGAACCCTTTACCTGTTTACATCTAATGCTTCAACCACTAACCACTAAAGCCGATTTTAAACCCCATAACCTCTTAGCTCCTTATCCCTCCAACCCCATAATAGCTAAACACCTAAACCCCTTTATCCCTTTAACTCTAAGCCCTTAACCCTTAACACCAAATCCCTAGTTAACCTCCTAACCCATACAACATGAAGCCCAAAACCCTTAAAGATAAGGAGGGATAGGGAAATAAATGAAATATTTTCTTGGTAAGGAAATATTAAATAAGGTTTCAAGAATATTGTTTTGTGTGTAGATATTAAACATAACGCTAGAGCGTTATGTGTTTGTATAACACTCGAGCATTATAGAAATACATAACGCTAGAGTGTTATAGAAACACATAGCGCTATAGAATTATAGAAACACATAATGCTCTAGCGTTATGTATTTCCATAATGCTCGAGCGTTTTCGTTTCGTGTTCTGTGTATTAAATGACATGGCATACTCAGGTCCGCCCATGACTAGTTCAAAGAAACGCTCGAGTGTTTTGGTTTCACTAAACTTTTGTGCGTTTCACAAAACTAAGATTGCATCTAAAAGGTCCCTCAACTTTGTGCGAGGGCCCTTGTGTGGAAGGTGGGAGACGGGAGCATGGTGAGATTGGGGGAAGATCCTTAGGTTGGGAGTGGTTGGGATTGTAAGCTTCTTGATCAAATGGTTAGACACTATAGAGAGAGAGGGCATATTTACCTATCCTAGATTAGAGATCCAAATATAAAAAATCTATGGGGTCAAGGGTGATTGCTAGTAGTTAGATAGAATTTTATAGGAGAAGATATGCATCGATGGAAAAGTTTTATTACAAAAACAAAATCCTATCACATTAGATTATTAGAAAGAGAAGATGAGTTTGTGTGAGCTAATAACATTTGCAAGGACTATACTCCAAAAGCAGGTTTCCTTACTCTAAGCACATAAGAGGCTTAGAGGCAGATTATGTGGTAGTGGAAACTACCATGGAAGTTAAATTTCCCTTCGAAGGATTGAATCTTCATGTGGTGCCTTTTAAGCAATAAAGTCGCAACTTGAGACAATTTACTAAAGAAGAATAGATCTATTCTAGGGAGATGCCCATTATGTAAGATGGGTGGAGAAACAAACTTCTATCTTGCATTGGATTGTTCTTAGATCAAATAAGTATGGATTGAGATTGAACGTCTATTAGACTTTAAAATACATTTGGAGAGGTTTTCCATTAGAAGATGTATTAAAATATTGGTGGGGAAATCCTTTGATCATGAATTACAAAGAAATTCTAGCTATCATTCTGTGGGGATCGTGGCTGGCAAGAAATGCCAATCTGTTTGAAAACAAATTTCTCATACCTTTTCAATGTGCATATCAAAGCATGGTATTTAAAAAGAAAAATCCTTAATAAAACAAGGAAAGTGTGCAAGGTAGATTAAGAATGAGATAGTGGATAAGGAGAATCCTTAGGCTTATTTCGATGAGTATGCAAAGGGATCGCCATAGTGTTGTGGAGTGGGAGCATATTATATATCAATGAGGGTTGCATAAGATTCAAGGCAGGTTTTGGTCTTGGTACAAATAATTCTACAAAGCTTATGGCCCATAAATTGTTGTTGTTGTTGGATTTTGAAATAGGAATACAAAGATTACAAGTATTCAAAGATTCTCCGAATGTCATAAAATGGATAAGGAGGAGTAGGTATTCAATCATGATCTATTATTCCCTTTACTCGAAGAGGTTAGAAAGATATATATGAGTTTCAATGACCTCTCCATAAATTATAGAAAAATAAATTGGATAGTTGATCATTTTTCAAAAATTGGTATTCACATGAAGTTTGGAAGTTCATACATATTGGAAGATAGAAATGATCAACATTCTAAATATTATCATCCTCTTTGTCACAAAGTCCCTCAAATTTGAGACAATCTTTATACATCTTTTTTCTACTTAATATAAGGGTTTTATCCATATATTATTTATGCTTTTATTATTTTATTCTCCTAAAGTTAATATGATTTAATGTTTTTTTTTTTACACAAACAGTTAACTAGCTTTGTATTAAAAAGGAGAAAGTATTACATAGAGCCGGGGAGGCTGTTCCCATAAAACCAGAGTTGCCGAAGCAAACATCTCACTGTCTAGCCTCTGAAGTTCAAAAAAAGGCATTAAGCCTATTAGAAAATGATGCAGAAAATAAAACAGAGCATAAACCCATTTCATAGATACAGTGGTGCATAAGATAAGCAAAAATAGTTACACAGTCGCTTGGAAAAGCATAAGCCATATCGGTTAGCCTGGTGACGGACTTGTTCCTTGCTGTCAGACGCTGGGGCTTCATTGTCTTCATCCACATTCAAAATAACAGAGGGACTGCTTCCATTGTTAATCCTGGTGCTTCCATTGTTGACCCTTATACAATCCACTTTTGCTTCCAGAATTCGAAGACAGCTATAAAATGTATCATGCTTACCCATCAACTTTTCGAAGTGGTCTTTCGCCTTTCCGGTGTTGTTCCTTATTTTAGAGTTAGAGATCTACACGAAGGTGGCTAGGTTTGAAATTTCCTTCTTCATTTCCATTAAATCGCCACGAATCCAATGGACTTGGGTTTCCAGGTCTTGCAGCTATGTGTGAGCTTCAGGTGAGGGACTAGCTTGCCCATGGGGAGAATCCAGAGTGACCAGGATTCCTTGGTAACCCAATTTGTGCTTCCAATTTTTATTTCCATAGCCTTCGGGGCTGTTACGCGCCAAGAGATGCGGGGCTTCGTGTCCAAGGTCTAGAGTTTTTTTAAGCTTCCGGCTTCTAGTACCGTAGTTGAAACCGCTGACGAGACAATGCATAGCACCTCTGTTACCCATGCCAATGCCTGTGTCCAGAGGTACCCATCTCCTTCCATTACCCTATTCTTCATATTGACGGGGATTGCTGCAAGCCAGGATAGGGGCCCCTCGTCTTTCATTACTGTCGTTACTCTGCAGAAGTTCATTGAGGTAGTGTTTCTTACCTTTGCCAGAGCCAGATTGACCCATTCTACAATCTTTATAGTGCAAAGAATGGCAGAGATCTGCCATGGCACAATAAGGGAACCATCAGAAGAATTCCCACGAA
This sequence comes from Larix kaempferi, assembly GCA_027924585.1. Taxonomy (NCBI): domain Eukaryota; kingdom Viridiplantae; phylum Streptophyta; class Pinopsida; order Pinales; family Pinaceae; genus Larix; species Larix kaempferi. The sequence continues at coordinate 14,708,536 of BSBM01000196.1, forward strand.
AATGAAGGCAACAAATCCGCAGAGGAACGCAGGTTGCAAAGGCTACCACCCTGCATGAAATAGATGGGAGGGGGCCTTGGGAAGAGCCTGCAATCAAAGGTGGCACATGCGGGACAGGTGGGAGAGGTCAGAGGCTGCCATCAAAAACGATGAAAAGACATGGAGGAAGTGAGCTGGGATCCAAGGAAGATTTGAGGAGTAAATGCGGCCCCCGAAGGGTGAGGGAAGGAGGGATAAGGGGGAAGGAGCCAATAAAGGGGTGGGGTTAGAAGGAGAATTCTAGGGCACCCAAACATCAAACTTATGAAGGCCATTTAAGATAGCATGACCGCAATTCAAACTTGCTCCGATGTTAGCCAAACCATCAGCAATTTGGTTATTGTGTCTTAGGATATGAAGATAAGAGATAGAGTAGAAACCATTAGCTAAGAACCTGAAATGCTGGTGAAGGGGGGAGGTAGATTTACGACGGTTATTGGAAAAGCTTCTAGCTTCCTTTATAACCAACATAGAGTCCCCAAGAACCACAAGATCACTGAATTTTTTGCTCTTTGCAATTTCTAGTCCTTTTATCAATGCAAGCCACTCAGCTGCGTTGTTAGTTTTCCTGCCGATCCCTTAGGCATAGTCATTCATTTTGTTTCCGTCAAAGTCCATAAGAACTCCCTCCGCGCCTACCAACCCAGGATTGCCTTTAGAGGCACCATTAAAGAAGAGGATGTGGCTATCCAATGTTTGGATCCATTTTTGAAACTCTTTTGGATCCATTCTGATATGCCAGGTCTGGGCCTTCTTAAGCTTGGTATAGGAAGGGGGAGAGGGGCTGGGTGGGATCAGGAGCTCGGAAACCCAAATTTTCTCTTCCACGCTAAGAGGCTCATTGCATAAGTTTTTCAAACTTCCGTTTCTCATGGTATTAGTCCACAGGGTCTTAGCAGAGGTGATAGTCTTCCCCGGAATTGCCCTTGTGCCTTCGAAAATTTCTTGATTTCTGGCTGTCCAAATTTTCCAACATAGGAATTTGGGAAAGGCGAGCCAGGCTCTTTTGAAGTTTGGTTTCTTAGAGAAGGAGCCATTATAATAAAGATGCCACTTTGCAAAGAAATCATCCCAGTTGGTCGGGAGAGTGAGATTGGGTTGAATGTCCTGGAGAGCTCTGTGCCACACTTCTTGTGAAAACTTGCATTCCAAGAAAAGATGGTTGACTATCTCTTCTGCATTTTTGCAAAGGATGCATCTAGCCGGCCCTGCAATTCCCCTCTTTTTGAGATTATCCGAAGTAAGGATTTTTCTGTGGGCTAAAGTCCAGTTGAAGACATTCACTTTCGGAAGACCATCCTTGTCCCATACTCTCTTCCATTTCTCATCTTTGCTGCAACTGTTATTTAGGCTATCCAGATAGGAGTAACCATCTTTTACGGAGTAGACCCCCCGATTTCCCGAGCAGCGAGTGTCCTTCACTGAGATGTGGACGGGGATGGCACCATGGAGGCAGGAAAGAAGAATCGTGTAGTCATACTGCAAGTGTTCAGGGAAATCTAGCTGAATCCAGCCCAACCATTTGCCATGTGTGGACCAGCTGGATAGCTCATAGAGGGTTTGGATATTAGCCTGCTCCATCCAATTTCTTAGATCTCTGAGATCAGAGATTTTCGCAGGGTTACAGTTGCCATAATTGTCCTTCCAAATGTTTATTTTTTTACCGTTTCCAGGGATCCAAGAGAGATTTTTTTGAATGATGAAGGATGATTTTTTGCACAAGTTCCATATAGCCGTTCCTTTCTTATCTTGATCAATGTGCTCCACGCATCTGGCCCTACTGCCCTGCATGTATTTTTTATATAAGATTTCTTTCCACGAGGCGTTCTTTCCAGAGATGAGCCTCCACAGAATTTTGGCACCGAGGGCAAGGTTCATTAAGGAAAGATCTTTGACCCAAGCCCCTCCATAAACTTTAGGCCTACAAACTGTTTCCCAACTGATCAGATGAAATTTCTTTGTGCCATTGGTTTCCCCCCCCTACCATAGGAAGTTGCGGAGTGCTTTGGAGATTTCAAGCATGACAGTTTTTGGGGCGACGGAGATGGAGCAGGAGTATAAGGGGTAGGCCACGAGAATAGAGTTGATGAGGATCAACTTCCCCATAGGGTTCAACCAGCGAGAGCCCCACGTGCTGATCTTGTTTTTGATTTTGCAGATTAGTCCATGCCAGTCGGCTACTCTTTTCGTGCCTTTGAAAATGGGGACCCCAAGGTAGGTGAAGGAGTTCCAGTCTTTAACCCCTTCAAAGCCTAGGATCCTTGCAATTCTTGAGATCGTCCCCTGAGTGCAGTTCCAGCAATAGATTTTGGATTTTTCAAGATTCACTTTGCCATCTGAAGCCTTTGAGAAAGTATTGAGAGCGAGTTTGAACTTGGATGTAATTGGGGTGGAAGCTCCCCCCAGGAAAACAGTGTCATCGGCAAATTGGGAGTGGTTCGCAGGTTTGATTCCTCATACTATTTTGATTCCTTTTAGCTCTCCAGAGTCTTGAAGCGATTGTAGCTTCCTGCTAAGAGATTCAACGACGATTAAGTAGAGGAAGGGGGATAAAGGGCAGCCTTGGCGTAAACCTTTGGTGGCCATAAAGAAAGGTGAGGGTCTTTTGTTGACTAAAGGGGCGATCCAAGGAGAGTTGACACAGGCTCTGATCCAACGGATAAAACGACTGGAGAAACCAAATTTGTCCATGATGGCATAGAGAAAGTTGTGATTAACTCTATCAAAGGCGTTTTCCATGTCGAGATTGATGGCCATGCCTTAATGATTTTTTTCCATGCTAGAATGAACTGCTTCTTGAATGATGACTATATTGTCCAAGATTTGACGGCCAACAATAAAACCTCCTTGGGAGTGGGATATTAGTTTCCCCATGACTCTTTTCATTCTAGTAGCAAGGATTTTATAGGAAGTATTACAAAGGGAGATGGGCCTGAAACGGTTCATGGAGATGGGGGATTTCTCTTTGGGAATGAGAGCGAGGAAAGAGGAATTGGTAGCTCCGCCAATTTTATCTTTTTTTCTAGTCCAGTTCAACATGCTTTTTAAGTCATCTTTAATAATCTCCCAGGTGGCCCGATAGAAGTTTATAGTGAAACCGTCTGGTCCAGGGGCTTTGTCCATTTGGAGTGACCAGATGGTCTGTTCAATTTCTTATTCCAGGATTGGTTTGGCCAACTCATGATTTGCATTATCAAAGACAAGTCTGGGGATCCCATCCAAGAGATTAGCCTATGCTGCCGGATCAGTTTCTCCACTGTCTGAGAAGAGGTCTTTGAAGTGATTGTGAGCCAGAGATTCAAGGTTCTCTTGGCCATTGATCCTATCACCATTACTATTTTTAAGCTCTATAATAGCATTTTGACTGCACCGGGCTCTTGCCTGATTGTGGAAGTATTTGGTGTTACTGTCACCACCTTTTAACCAAAGTTGTCTTGATTTAACTCTCCAGATTTCCTCTTCCTGTGCAGCAGCTCTGAGGAAATCCAATTCTAGAGCTTTTTCTTCGTTTATGATTGTGGGTGTGATCTCCTCTGATTCCATCCGGAGATGCAGATTGGAGATTTTGGATTTTAGGAGAAGTTTGGAGCTGAGGGGACTTTTGAAGGAGAGCTTGGACCACTTTTTTAACTCAGATTTAACCGCTCTAAGCTTTGATTCCCAGATGGAACTGGGAGAACCTGAGAAGTTGGAGTTCTAGGCATGAGAAATTAAATTGAGGAAGTTAGGGGAATGGATCCATAGTGGATTGAAGCGAAAGGGGATTGGGCCCAAGTTTTCAGGAGTTGAGATCGAAAGGAAAATGGGCTTATGGTCGGATGAGGCGCAAAGGAGAGTGAAAGAGCTGATTAAAAAATCGGAGTTAAAGAAAGAAGAACTTACCAGAAAACGATCCATCCTACCAGCAATGTGCCCGGCTCCACATCTCCTGTTATTCCAGGTGTACTTGGTGTTTTTTAAAGGGATATCCATAAGGTCCAGCTTGAGTATAAGATCCTCAAGTTTCTCCCCAAAGGGGTCTCGGACAATGCTTCCACCATGTTTTTCTCGTTGGTTCGTAGTGACATTAAAGTCTCCTACTATGATCAATGTTTGTCCGCGCATGCTGTCTTTGAGATTGCTGAGGTCTTTCCAAAAATTGAGTTTATCCCTATGATGTAGGGGTCCATACACATTGCAAACGTATATGGAGTTGTTGTTGTCTTTCGATCTAATTTCAGTGAGGAGCTAGTGACTGTTAAGTTGGAAGATATCAGGGTTGCAATACCTCCCGATGCTCCACGAGCATTGATAGCGATTATGTAGCTGTCTTTCCAGATGGAGCCTGAGATAGCTAGAGTCTTAGCGCTCTGCATTTTAGTCTCTTGGAGTAATAAGAGATCCGGCTTTTCAGACTTGAGAATGTTTTTTAGTTCTTCAACTTTGTTCTGTCCACCAAGACCCCTAAAGTTCCAAGAGACTGCTAACATTACTTCTTAGCTGGGCCAGGTCCTGCTCGGGACCTACCTTCTTCCAGACCACTTTGTGGTTTTGATTATTGGAGGATCTTCATGTCTTCTAGACTTTTTTGTCTCCCTAGCTCTATTTGTCTTTCAATTTCAACTTCCCTATGATACCTTTGGGACTTTCTGCCTCTGGTGTTTGGGGGTTGTATCAAGTCTCCATCCTCAAGTGAATTCGAGGAGGTATCTAGGGAGGATGAAGAGGACACAAACTTTCTTTTAACCTTATTATCCCACGAGCCGCCTGGGGTGGTGGTTTCCTCGACTTGTTATTTTTCTGGAGCATCAGGCATAATGGTTTCTTCCCTTGTTGGTTCTTCTGGGGTTCCCTCCATGTCGAAAATTGTTCCTTCTTCACATTGCAAGTTATGAAAGCTGTTATTGGATGTGATCTCCTTGGTTTTTAAGGTTCGACTGACGGGAGGGCCCTGTGAGCTTTTGTTGGTTTGGGGGATGGCCTTTCCATTTTTAACTTGTTGCCAGCCTTCCTCCTGAACCTGTTCAACATTATACTGTACATTCTTGGGACAGTTTTTAACAAAATGACTATATTCATGGCATTTTTTTCATTTAAAAGGTAGCTGTTCGTAATCCACTTTCTGCATGTGTTCCCACCCATCCATCTGCAGGTTAACTTCCTCGGGTAGGCCTTTTTCGAGATCTACCTCAACACAAATTCTGGCACAAGCAAACAGAGGACCCTTTGGTTCAACTTTATCAATGTATTTGCCTAGCGAGTTCCTGATAGCATGGAGAGTTTCGTCGTCCCAACAGTGCAGGGGTAAGTGAGGCAGCCGAACCCAAACTGGAACAATAGAAGGAACATCTTTTTCGGGATCGAAAGAGAGACTCCATTTATTAAGATATAAACCCTGGGGGCCCATAAAATATGGACCGCTTCTAAAAATGAGATCCTTATTAGATTTGTTTTTGAAAAGAAAGATGAAGTAACCCTTACCACATAAGCAGTGCTACAGGCCACCGGTGATCAGAGGCATCCAATTCTTGTTTATCCATGCATCCATTGATTTGGGGGACGGCCAGATTCCAGTGAATTGTTCTATCAACCCTTGTTCACTCAATGCCAGGGCTTTTAACTTTGAAGCCGTCGACAGGATCTGAATGCGAGGGGCGGCCGCTCACTTTATGAAATCCGACTGATCAAAGGGAGCAAGGGGGGTGGGAGTGTTGGCAACCAGGAAATGGAAGGCAGCCTCCAAGAGGTGTTTGCGCTCCTCAGGAGAAGGGGTCGGCGGAGGATCCATGGTAAGCTGCAAGAGCCTGCGGCTAGGGATGCGCAAGTCAGGGCGCAGGGAAGCTAGGCGCTAGGTTTTTTCAATGATCGTAAAGGCATACCATTGTTGCTCTTTACTGGCCCCTTAATAGGATTTAATGTTAATTAGTTATATAAAACTCAAAATATTTTGAAACCTATTAGAAATAATTATTACCTAACATGTTGTTATGCTCCTAGACTATGGATGAGAGGTGAAGAGTAGCTTGATGTTACATGCTCATTGAACATGTCACCAACATAGATCCATCTTAAACCTGTATCTATCAAGCACTGAGAGGGATCTAATTTCTTGAGGTGTATTTCTTTTTTTAAATTTAAACTCAAGAAATTTAATCTCTCTTGATTGATAGATCCGAGTTTAAGTTTTGAGTTTTTATTTTATAAACGAACATCTATTTTTTAATTACTTTTCATAATATTTTATTTTATGAGCCGACATGGATATTTTTTAAATACTTTCCATAATTTTTTATTTTATGAGCCGACATGAATTTTTTTAATTATGTTTTAATTAAAAAAAACATAATATCTAAATACACAATCGAAAATAGTCTTTTAATTAATAGCCGACAAAATATTTATTACATTTTACATTTTTTTACTTTTTAATTAATGATCGACAATAATAAAGACAAATGTTACACATCTCCCCCTACTAGACTGTAGAGCACCTCGTTTCACTCGGAGCAATAAATATAATTTTGTTTTTTATAAAATAAAATTACACATTTTATTTTGAAATAAAAAATCCATTTTTTAAAATATAAATATTTTTGAAAGTACAAAAGCTTAAATTTATCCCATTAACACTTATATATATATATAAAAGTTATCTTAAACAAAATATGAGCCCAACAAAATATGCAAACAAAACGTGTATTATATCTTTTTGTCCATAATAGTCTGGAAAATTTTGTTCTCGTTGGAATGGATGAAGCCAAAATTTTAAAAAGGAGGATAGTTTCACGTTGTTTTAAGGTTTTCGGTAACTTTAAACCTTGGAAACATCCAAATTTCTACAAAATCTTGAAACTGTGATATATGAAACTTTGCCTAATAACCAAATTTCTAACAAGAACTTGAAACTTTGACATACAAAATTTTGAGAAAAATCCAAATTTCTAACAAGAACTTTGAAACTTTGCCAAACATCCAAACTTCTAACAGAAACTTGAAACTTTGCGAAACATCCAAATTTCTACCAGAAACCTTTGACCATATCATTTGGGCACTCAGAAAAGTATAAATATGGATCGATGTTTGCCATATCATATGGGCACTCAGAAAAGTATAACTTTGGGTCGATGTTGACCCAAAAAAAAATTGACAACGAATCTTTTTCCCTGCCCTTAGGACAAAAACAAAAAAAAATTGTTTAAATTTTCACATTAATATCTTGATGTGGAGCTCAGCATATACTCCTTGTCTTCTAGCTCTTTGAAAACCATCCCAGGGGACTCTTGGATGGTCTAGTCAGTCAAAATCTCAAGAGTCTTTGAGATGGCAGATTTTTCTCTTTCACGAAAAGAATATATTAGAGGCGAATTATTGAAATGGGTATTGCTTGCAGTATTATCAAAAGAATCCCAATCAGTTTATGGTCAACGTAGCTTAAACTGTCATCTAAAGCCAACTACCATGAAGGTACTGAATTGTGGGGCTGCTAACATGGATTACATTCAATCTGAATGCTAACTTTTACAGGAATTGCAAGAGCACTTAGGAAAATGAATGAAGGAAAATGAATGAGAGGAAAACTATTAAAATGGAAAATTCAGGTCAAAGTATCATCTAGGTACAAACCTATAAGGGTTAAAAAGAGAATATTGGAATCTACTTTAATAGGAATGGTTTTCCCTCGTTATTATGAATTGTTATCTGAAAAGTAATGAACACTTATACCATTCCATTATTTCTTTTACTTTGTGGGTTTTTTATTGGACTTTCGTGACAATAATGGATTCAGAGCCCCCAAATACCTCCGGGCACCTAGATTAAGCAAGTTTAAACACTCTTATTTGATATCTTAAATATGTTACCCATTTTCCTATTCTTTAAGATCTTAAATTTGATTTTACCCGATTTTCTTGTTCAATGGTCCATGAACCCTCTTTTAGATCTTATTGGTACTTTAGGGATGGAGTGGGTTTATCAATTGGGAAGGACTCATTTTTCAAAGCTACCAGGTAACCTCACAAGAGGGACTAGCCTATGTACGAGCATGGGTGTTCTGGATTGGGGAGATGTAGTTGAGGCTCAAGGAGAAGGACAAGACTTAATGGTAGAATGGGAAGAGAGTATAAAATGAGAGACATTGAGATAATGGTGATACAGGGACGCTTTGAGAGTATTATTTAGAGACTAATCTGTCAGATCGTGGTTGGATCTAACCTTGTGCAATGGTTCTGATGAGTTGGCCCATGTAAAATTTGGTTTAGGGTTAGATTTGCTTCGGAAGGCCATCGGGGTTTCAAAATTGTGAGGTGTCATAGCTATTTCGGCAAAACAAGGGTCAAAAGCAACTTTGAGCTGGCTGAAAATATGGTGGATATGTCAGTGGGGGCAGGTTTCCATTTGGGAAAAGAAAATAAAATGTATTTAAAAGCATAAGTGTACTCCTATCAATCTAGTTTTGGGTGGGGAAATAAGGATGCATGAAGTTATTGGATTTGCGAAGATGACATTGGTTGGGTGGGTTTTATTTCACAATTTTAGTGAAAAAAGTATGAAATCTTGGGTTGTTCAGTCTTGGAATTCATTTTTAGGTTACTCTCCAATTTCATATGTTTTAACTTGGGGGTGAATAAATTTTCTCTTTGGATTAGCTTTTGATTCTTCTAAGGTTTTATCAGTTTTGGGATAGTTGTCCTCTTACCTTAAAAAACTAGATCCCGCATTTTGATACAAGGTTTGACATGTCTAGGTTGGCGTCAATTTGGGTTAAAATTTCTAGGCTCTTGAATTTTGGGTGTTGGAAGTTTTTCATAATAGTTTGAAATGCACTTGGCCATTTTGTGGAAGTTGGTTTATCCTTTAGAGATATATGTTTAATAGTGGTAGCAAAGATTCTGGTAAACCTGGATTTAAGGGATGGATTGGATGAAAGTATGGAGCTTTAGAATGGATATAGCTTATATAGACATCTTATGGATTATGTAGGAATTCATTTTAAAGGTTTAATCAATTCCATAAGAATGGACAAGTTGTGGTTGATTTCCAACTTCCTTACAATCAAAGAGGATGGTGAAATTGTGACTTGGGATTCATAGGAAAAGTCTTCTCTAGAGAATGAAGAGGGTTCTCCTTGCATAGAGGAAGAAAGGAAGTTGGAAGAGGCAATTTCATTGGAAGGTCTAAAGGAGTTTTTTTTTTAACAAGGCGGGGAAGGGGTGGGGGGTATACTAAATCTATTGTACCTACACTCAAGGAGGCTAAGGATTTGGGAGATTTGTTGAATGAATTATCTTCATGTAGACTTGAGGTTCCAAAACCTTCAAATGTTATGAAATTTGTCACAAAACCCATCATGTACATCAAGTGGATTCCAAGAACTAAAAAGATAAGTGTCTTGAGAATTTGGCATCTTTGAATTTCTTGCTTCCTTAGTATTTTTACACACAAGAGGGTTTATGGGTACTAGGGGTTGGTAACCCTTTTGTAGATTGGAGGGGAAACGATTTAAAGGAGGATGATCTAGGTCTTCATCATTCTTGTAATAATTCACCTCTTGGTTCCAAAATCTGCTCTTGGTATGTTCTGGTGGGGAAGGATTTGGATTGTATCAAGGAAAAGTCAAAGAATTTGTACTAGATTCTTCCTCAAAATAAGAGGAAAGGGTTCTAAGATATAATTTGAGGTCTCAAACTGGGGTGATGAAGTATATTTTCGGTAACCCATTAGGGCGTTTGAGTTAGAATCCATTGATGGAGTCAAAGTCTATGGGAAAATATAGGAAGTCTCATATTCTCTTATCTCAAGTCAATGTAGTTTTGGAAGTAGAAACAGGGAAGAAATTAGCCATCAATACGGTTCTTAGAGAAATTCAAATACCCTAGAGAGTGTTATCCAATGATTTGTTTCTCTTACAATTGTAAAGGGTTAGCTAGTCGCCCAAAGAATTTGGCTTTGAAGAGGGTGTAGATACACATTAGCTTGATATTTTCTTACTTTAAGAAATAATGTATGAAGGAGAGAAATTAGTGGGGGAATTGGGGAAAGTTATGGGAGGGTGGGAGTTTGAATATCTAGATGAAAAATGTAGGTATGGTTTGGCGAGGGGGAGGGAAAAAAATGCATTAATTGTTGGTTATATGTTTAAGGTTTCAGCACAAAACTCTATTCACAAAAGTTGGGAAAAGCATTTTTAGTGTTGAACTTGTATGGCCCCTATAATATAAGTTAGTATATAGGGAAATTGCTCTCAAAAAGGGGGTTTGTAGTAAAGAGAACATTATTGTGGGTGGGGATTTTAAATTCTCTTAAATTGCTCAAAGGTTTAGGTGCCAAATGTAGAAGTGGTTGTATTGACTGATTTTTTTTTTTAAATCTTGGAGGAAGCTTGTTTATTTGATGTTGACCTTGTAAAAGTCAAACCTACATGGAGGAAGAAGCAAGTTGGGGGAGACATGGTAAAAAGAGATTAGATTATTTTTACTCTCAAGCGAATATTTTAGATGATTCCTTAAGGCTAAAGAAGTGGTTCATCTTGAGGGGGTCTATTCACTTCCCTGTGGTGTTGGAATTAGCTAAAGATGGTAAGAGACCTTCTTGTCCCTTCAAATTTAACACAGGTCAGTTAGCAGAAAAGGATTATGGTTAGTTCATGAAGAGGCTCTAGTATCCCTAGATGAAACCCTTCGTGTATCAGTTTCCTCGGCAATTTGAATAAAAACTTAAGAAAGTAAAACACGCCACTATAGGGCTGACAGGAAAAAACATAAGGATAATGAGGATTTGATAGAAGTTGAAAAGAAGATGGGTTCCATCTATGAGTCTAAGGGGAATGGATATATGTATGAGGATATGAAGGAAGAAGTCATAGAGATGGAATTAAAAAGGAGAAAGTTGCTAGAGGATAAAGAAGTTACTTTGCAATTAAAAGGCAAGGCACTATATCTTTCTAGGTGTGACAAAAATTCAAAACTTTTCCATCACTATGCAAACTTCATAAAGAAGAAAAATACTATTTGTAAAATTACAAGGTTGGTTGGTTTAGAGGTGAATTAATTTCAAGGATATTTCAACTAGAGTGGAACACTTTAGTAATGTTCAAAGCAGCATATATGGTTTCAATGGTAGAGGTAGTCAAGATGACACAATGCTTTCCTCATTTTGCTCTAAATGGTCTTACTAGATCTTGGGAGTCATTCATCCAAACTATGTGTGCCAGAAAAGAAAGCATGAAGTTTGATGTGGTATGGGAGGATTGTATTCAAGAAGAAGCTAGGGTAGCCAATAGAGAAGCTCTTCTCAAGGAGGATGACCAAGCCTTGGTTACTCACACCAAAAGAAGAAGAAAGGGTCACTTCAAGAAAAATGACCACAAGGAGTCTCAACCTCCCCACAGATTTAAAAGGAGAGGAAGAGCAAACTTAGAAAGAGACCTCTCCACAGTTCAATGTTTCAATTGTCTCAAACTAGGACATTTTGCCAGAAATTGTACTTCACAAACAAAGAAGAAGAAGTTTGTTCACAAAATACATCATGCACATATGGCAGAAGATGATAGTGAAGAAGAAGAAGAAGAAGAAGAGGAAAGGCCTCAAAAGAAAAGAACTAAAGTAGAGAAAGAAGATGCAGAAGAATATGTTCTATTTTCTGCACTCTTTGGGGCTGTGACACCTGGAGAAGATACATGGCTCATTGATAGTGGTGCTTCAAAGCACATGACAGGTCAAAAGAAAACTCTCTCAATACTTGAAGAAAATACCTCTCCACAAAAGGTATCTCTAGGAGATGATTATCAATATCCCATCAAGGGAATAGGTTAAGCAAGCTACAAGCTTGATTTTGGAACCCCATTAAAGATGAAGGAAATCTTATATGTACCAGGCTTGAAGAAGAACCTACTTTCTATCTTAGCATTAGATAAGAAAGGCTTTAGGGTTGCATTCATATATGGTCAAGTACTTATGTGGCCTAAAGGAAAATCAATTGAGGATGCAATTGTCATTGGTGAAGAGGAAGGAGGTCTATACAAACTCAAGGGCCATTCAGAAGCTTCCCTTGTTCATGAAGCCACTAGCCCAAGTGAGCTATGGCATAGAAGACTTGCTCACATTAACTACAAATCCCTACCTCATGTAAGCAAGGTAGTTATAGGACTACCAGACTTAAAAGTTGATCATGATGGCACATGCAAAGGATGTGCAAAAGGGAAGAATATAAAGAACCCATTTCCAAAGAGTGAAACAAAGACTAAGAGTACCTTGGAATTAATGCATTCAGATGTATGTGGACCAATTCCCTCCACATCTTTAAGTGGATATGAATACTATCTCACATTCATTGATGACTATTCAAGGAAGACTTGGATATACTTTCTAAAAGGAAAGAATGAAGTCTTTGGAAAGTTCAAATAGTTCAAAGCATTGATAGAGAATCATTCATAAAAGAAAATCAAAATACTCAGAACAAATGATGGCGGAGAATATACTTCAAAGGATTTTGAAGATTTTTGTAAGGAAGCTGGAATCAAGAGGGAGCTACCCACTCCCTACAATTCCCAACAAAATGGGGTTGTGGAAAGAAAGAATAGAACCATCATGGAATTTGTAAAGACAATGATACATGATCAAGACCTACCCATGTATCTATGGGCTGAAGCAGCTAGAACAACAGTCTATGTACAAAATAGACTATCCCACAGTGATCTTAATTTCAAGACTCCAGAAGAAGTGTTCACAGGAAAGAAGCCTGAGGTAAGTCATCTTAAGATATTTGGATGTCCAGTGTATATTCACATTCCAAAAGAGAAGAGGACCAAGCTAGATCCTTCTGGGAAGAAGGGAATATTTGTTGGATATTGTGAATTATCCAAAGCATTCAGAATATACATCCCAGGTTTTCATCATATGGAAATAAGCAGGGATGTGACATTTGATGAAGAAGCAACTCTCGAGAGATTTAGGAAGTGCCAACATGAAGAGATATATGAAGAAGAAGCACCTCCCAGAACTACATAAGCTATACCCATCCCTGAAGACATATCACCTGAAGACCATGACATACTAGAACCTCAAGAACCCTCCATTTCAAACATTTCAAGGAAAAGAAGGCCAGCATGGGCCAGAGACATTATACTAGGAGCAGAAAAGTATGGGGCTCTTGAAGGCTCCACTAGAGTGAGCAAGAAACCAAAGCTATTATCCAACTATGTGGCCTTGATGTGTGATCTGGTGGATCAAGAACCTACTAGCTATGAAGAGGAACCTCAGAAGAAAGAGTGGGTAGAAGCAATGATGGAATAATACCAGTCAATAATGAAGAATGATGTTTGGGATATAGTTCCCAAACCAAAAGACAAGAGTGTGGTATCCTCCAAATGGATATTCAAGATAAAACATGTTGCGGATGGTAGCATTGAAAAATATAAGGCAAGATTTGTAGCCAGAGGATTCTCTCAGAAAGAGGGAATTGACTATGAAGAAACATTTGCACCAGTTGCAAGGTACACTTCCATTAGAACCATCATGTCACTTGCATCTATGATGAAGTGGAAATTACACCAGATGGATGCTAAGACAACCTTCCTGAATGGTGTGATTGAGGAAGAAGTGTACATAGAACAACCAAAAGGATTTGAGGTTGAAAATGGAAGAACACATGTATGCAAACTGAAGAAGGCTTTGTATGGATTGAAGCAAGCTCCCAAAGCTTGGTACGGAAGAATTGACAGTTTCTTGACAAGCATGGGCTTTACCAAGAGTAAAGCTGATCCTAATATTTATCTCAAAGTTATGGATGATGAACCTGTCATATTATTACTGTATGTAGACGATCTATTTCTGACTAGAAATGAGAAACAGATTATTGAATGCAAGAAGAAGCTCTCTTCAGAATTTGAGATGAAAGATCTCGGATCGATGCACTACTTCTTAGGTCTGGAAGTATGGAAAGACCCAAAAGGAATATTTCTAAATCAAGGTAAGTATGCTATGGGGATTTTGAAAAGATTCGATATGTTGGAGTGCAAAGCCATGGCCACTCCCATGGACTCCAACTTGAAGTTATTGGTTGATGACTCATCAGAGTTAGTGGACGTGACTCTATACAGACAGATTATTGGGTCATTGATGTATTTGACAAATACTAGACCAGACATATGCTTTGCCATAAATACCTTTGTTGGCTTGGTTTTGCAACCAAGCTTAGTGCAATGGGCACCTGCTAACTAGTAGCAGCAGTTTCAATAGAAATAAACAACAAACTAATCTAAACTATATTAATCATGGATTTATGAAGCAAATAATGGAAACATTATGGAAAGTAAAAACGATTGATAATCTGCAAAAAAGAGTTTTGTATTAAAAATAAGGGCAAGCAAGTGCTTGCAATAGTAATACCTCCAAATGGTGAAGGTTGTTGAGTAGCTCCAAGGGTGAGCAGCTCCAAGCTCCAAAGGTCTCTTCTTCTCCAATGCTTTCTGGTTTGTGCAAGGCTCTAAAAGGTGGGCAATTGCTCAAAAGGGATTTTGGCAGCATGAGGATAGGATGATGGATGGATGTAAAGTGAGGAGCCCCTACCACCTTTTTATAGTTTTTGGTGGTGGGGAATACCATTATGGTTTTGTGGAAACCAATGGTATTGACCAACATGGTTTAGGTACCTTTTCCCTCCTTTTTCCTTTTTTGAATATTTTTAATATTTTTATTCCCTTTTTAATATTTTTGGGAATTTTGGACCCTTTTTGAGGGTTTTCTATACTTTTTGAGGAAAAATATTCATTTTGAGTGGAAAAAGGGGTGTATTAAGGTCTTTTGGTGACCTTTTGGTGGCTTTAGGGGCTAAAATGGTGGAAAAGTGGACAAATGGGTCATGTGAATAAGGAAATGAGCTAGTGCGCACTTTTTAGGTGTTAACAACCTTTAGTCAGTATCCATTGGAACCTAGAATAGTTCACTTAATAGCTGCAAAGCATGTGATGAGGTACCTAAAGGGTGTGATAGATTTTGGTCTATATTATCTTGGAGATCATGAATTCAGACTACATGGCTACACAGATGCTGATTGGGAAAGAAGTGTCTTAGACAGGAAGAGTACATCAGGTGTATGTTATTGTCTTGGATCTGCCATGATCTCATGGTTTAGCAGGAAGCAGTCTAGTGTGGCTCTCAATACAGCTGAAGCAGAATATGTAGCTGCTTGCTCTGCTAGTTGTGAAGCAGTATGGCTTCGAAAGCTGTTATCAAGACTATTTGACTTAGAGATGGAACCCACTGTGATCCTGTGTGACAACCAGAGTTGTATCAAGATGACAGAGAATCCAGTGTTCCATGATAAGTCAAAGCACATAGAGATCCGATATTTCTATATACGGGATATGGTGCAGAAAGGAGCTATCAAGCTCAAGTATGTAAGCACTGACGAACAAGTTGCTGATATATTGACCAAACCTCTGTCTCGAGTAATGTTTGAGTATTTCCGAGACAAGCTTGGTGTAGCTCAGAAGGACCCTCCTCGAAAGGGGGAGTGATGTGGTCACTTATGATGAGATTTCCTGCATCGATAGTGAGGTCGATGATGTGGATACCTATATTGGTAATGCCGACACAGAGGTTGGTGGATGGTCCTTAAACTGGGTCTAAGTTGACGAAGGGATTGCATCATCCTTGAACACATGTTTTAAATTGATCCATAGACAAATGTCTCCAAGAATGAAGTCCTTAGTGGATAGGTGGGGATTGTATCTTCCCCGAACTTCAGTTCCAGAATTGATTCGTAGACAGATGTCTCCGAGAATGAAGTCCTTAGTGGACAGGTGGGGATTGTATCTTCCCCGGACTTCGGTCCCAGAATTGATCCGTTGATAGATGTCTCCGAGAATGAAGTCCTTAGTGGACAGGTGGGGATTGTATCTTTCCCGGACTTCGGTCCCAGAATTGATCCGTAGACATATGTCTCTGAGAATGAAGTCCTTAGTGGATAGGTGGGGATTGTATCTTCCACAAACTTCGGTCCCAGAATTGATCTGTAGACAGATGTCTCCAAGAATGAAGTCCTTAGTGGACAAGTGGGGATTGTATCTTCCCCGGACTTCGGTCCCAGAATTGATCCATAGACAGATGTCTCCGAGAATGGGTCCTTAGCGGACGAGTGGGGATTGTATCTTCCCTGGACTTCGGTCCCAGAATTGATCCGTAGACTGATGTCTCCGAGAATGGGTTCTTAGCGGACGAGTGGGGATTGTATCTTCCCCGGACTTCGGTCCCAGAATTGATCCATAGATAGATGTCTCCGAGAATGGGTCCTTAGCGGACGAGTGGGGATTGTATCTTCCCTAGACTTCGGTCCCAACATTGATCCATAGACAGATGTCTTCGAGAATGGGTCCTTAGTAGACGAGTGGGGATTGTATCTTCCCCGGACTTCAGTCCCAGAATTGATCTGTAGACATTTGTCTCCGAGAATTGATGATAGGACTGCATCGTACCTGAACCCTTGGTTCAAAATGTACGTGATGGGATTGCATCGTCCCTAGACATGAGACTTGTCTTAAAGTGATAAGGATTGATCATCCTGGAACTTGATCTGGATTGTATCATCCATGGACCTATGTCCTAAAGAGAGCGGGATTGATCATCCTGTAATTGGATTGTGTGTATTGCAGAGTATGCTACTATGAAGATGATCCAGATGCTGTAGATCGAGATGATCCAGATGTTGTAGATCGAGATGATCCAGATGTTGATCGTATGATGACGATGCTGATGATCATGTGATGACGATGCTACCTATCGTGATCGAGAGATCCGATGATGATGATGCTGTAGCTGTTCGAGTGCTGCAGAAAGATGAAGACTCAGTACTGAAGATGTTGATGTTCCAGTATTGAAGATCTTGAAGATGTTCCAGTAACTGCTTGAGTTACTGATGATGATGTATAAAGAAAGCTTCCAACGATTTATAGATGTATCATGTATGATGTAGTCGATGACTTCTTGCTCTTGTAGATGTTGTTATAATATCCTTCTCGTTAAGGGGCAGTGTTGAAATATTGTAACTTCTAAGAATATTATATTTGTACTTTATTATTCCAGAGATGTTCTATCCCTCCGAGGTGACCCTATTGTATATCCGAAGATGTTTATTCCTCTGATGAATTGTGGTAACTAGGGTTATTAGATCTCCCATGTGGGGGTCAGCCTTAAGTTAATTTATTAGGGGTTATTAGACTCTCTTAGGAGAGGTCGGCCCCATAGGGTAAAAAGTCAGTCGGGAAACAAGTATAAGTAGAGGAGGATGTTCCTCACTTATCACACACTTCCATCACTCGGAAAGTAGCGCACAAGTGAGAGAGAGGTCTGCATAGGAGGTAGAGAAGGAGCTCTAGTCTTGGACTACATCTTGTATTTGGTTGATCATCTTATTGAGGAAAGCTTTGCTGGGTTTTCTACCCCATGAGGGTTTCCCAGGGTAAAATCTCTGTCTATCTTGTGATTGTGTTTCTTTCAGTGATCTTGCTAGTCAAATTAGTATAAACTTAACAGCTACAAGTATGTCAGTAAATATAGAAAAGTCCTCCATTGCAGTAGTAGGCATGGATACATCAAAGGAGGAGTCTTTCCTAAATATGTCCCCTTTGAAATAGATAGGTATGTAGGAAGGAATAAAATACATGGGGTTCCATTTAAAACCTAATGTTCATTTGAAGAATGATTGGAATTGGATTAGTAAAAATATAAAAGAGAATCTCCACTTGGTGTTTTCAATGGTTTTCTAAGAGAGGAAGGTTAGTGTTAGTCAAGTTTATCATGGAAGCCATCCTAGTCTATTGGATGGCATTAACTTAGATTCCAAAAGGGATTTTAGAGAAGAGGAGGAGAGATTGATTTAGATGTATTTGGTCCATGAGCAATGAAAAAGTAGGCTTTTCTTGGGTTATATGGTAGATGTTGGCAACTTATAAGGCCCTGGGAGGATGGGGACTCAAAAAAATCTTTCTTTTTTCTCCAAGGCTTTGATAGCCAAGAGTTTTTAAAGGCTCATTAAAGTTAGCCGATTATGGGTTTTAGATGTACAACACAAATGTATTCATTTGGAATCAATAGAGAGTGGATTAGAATACCTTAGAAAATACTTCATAATGTACATGTGATTTGGAAATCTATAATTTTGGCTTTACCTCCTATAGGTAATGGACTTGTGTGGAAGGTGGGAGATGGGAGCATGGTGAGATTGGGGAAAGATCCTTGGGTTGGGAGTGGTTTGGATTGTAAGCTTCTTGATCAAATGATTAGACACTTTAGAGAGAGAGGGCATATTTACCTATCCTATATTAGAGATCCAAATATAACAAATCTATGGGTTCAAGGGTGGTTGCTAGTAGTTAGATAGAATTTTATAGGAGAAGATATGCATCGATGGAAAAGTTTTATTACAAAAACAAAATCCTATCACATTAGATTATTAGAAAGAGAAGATGAGTTTGTGTGAGCTAATAACATTTTCAAGGACTATACTCAAAAAATAGGTCACCTTACTCTAACCACATAAGAGGCTCAGAGGCAGATTATGTGATAGTGGAAACTACCATGGAATTCAAATTTCCCTTCAAAGGCTTGAATCTTCATCTGGTTCTTTTTAAGCAATAAAGTCCCAACTTGGGGTCCAATTTACTAAAGAAGAATAGATCTATTCTAGGGAGATGCCCATTGTGTAAGATGGCTGGAGAAACAAACTTCTGTCTTGCACTGGATTGTTCTTAGACCAAATAAGTATGCATTGAGATTGAAGGGCTATCAGGCTTTAAAATACATTTGGAGAGGTTTTCCATTGGAAGATGTATTAAAATATTGGTGGGGAAATCCTTTGATCATGAATTACAAAGAACTTCTAGTTATCATTATGTGAGGATTGTGGCTTGCAAGAAATGCCAATCTGTTTGAAAACAAATTTCTCATACCTTTTCAATGTTCATGTCAAAGCATGGTAATTAAAAAAGAAAAATCCTTAATAAAACAAGGAAAGTGTGCAAGGTAGATTAAGAATGAGATAGTGGATAAGGAGACTCCTTAGGCTTATTTCGATGAGTATGCAAAGGGATCACCATAGTATTGTGGAGTGGGAGCATATTATATATCAATGAGGGTTGCACAAGATTCAATGCACGTTTAGGCCTTTGTACAAATAATTTTACAAAGCTTATGGCCCTTAAATTGTTGTTATTGTTGTCTTTTGAAATATGAATACAAAGATTACAACTATTTGAAGATTATCTGAATGTCATAAAATGGACAAGGAAGAGTAGGTATGCAATAATTATCTATTATTCCCTTTACTCAAAGAGGTTAGAAAGATATATATGAATTTCAATGATCTCTCCATAAATTATAGAAAAATAAATTGGATTGCTGATAGTTTATCAAAAGTTGGCGTTCACATGAAGTTTGGAATTCGGTACATAATGGAAGATAGAGATGGTCAACATTCTAAATATTACCATCCTCTCTTTTCATAAAGTCCCTCAAATTAGAGACAATCTTTATACATCATTTTTTCTACTTAATATAAGGATTTTGTCCATATATTATCTATGCTTTTATTATTTTATTCTCCTAAGATTAATATGTTTTTTTTTTCAGCGAAGATTGATATGTTTTTTATATTAATTGTGATAAATATAATTTTGTTTTTTATAAAAAATAAAATTTAAAAAAAAATCCATTTTTATGTTTTTTATATTGATTAACTATAGATTGAAAATATTTTGAATGTTAATGGAAGGAATAAGTTGTGACAATTAAAATATACAAATAATGATTACCGCACATGTTGTTATGCTCCTAGACTATGAATGAAAGGTGAAGAGTAGTGTTTGATGTTACGTGCTCATGGAAAAAAAAATTGATTTTTTAAAATATAGATATTTTTGAAAATGCAAAAGCTTGGAATTTATCCCATTAACACTTAAATCTAATATTAAAAATATATATATACTATTTTTATAAAAAAGTTATCCTCCTAACACTTAAATATAGTATTAAAATAAATCTATACTACTTTTATAAAAACAAAACATAAAATAAGCTTTTCAAGTTCCCTATCGCTTCCAAAAGAGAAACTCTAATTGCATTTTAATATACAATATGAAGTCTCTTTTAAGTTTTTAAAAATTATGTTCCTTCTTTCTCAATAAACATCATGCCCATAAATATCGTTCCAACGACCTTAAATTAATGGCAGTTGCAGATTTCGATGCAAGTTTTACATTGATAAAGTTTGATATTGATGTTTTTTTTGCTGGAAAGCTCAATCTAATTCAATATGCGTGTAGAATCAAACCATGAAACTTGTGCCTGCATTGAGAATCGAACGTAGACTGCTTGCAAAACTGCACGATTTTTTTATTCATTACAAAAGCTCCATAGATTTAATGAAATATTACACTATGGCCTGTACGTGACATTCACTGATTGCCCAACCAAAACAAATTGTCGGCCCAAACATGAAATGGAATACGATACCGATTCGATAGAGACTGGTGTGACTCAAGAAACTCTCCAAATGGTATTACTGGGACCAAATGGAGAGCAATATACACATAAATTCAACTATGTATATCTGCATCTATACTCTCAAAATACTATGGCGCTGTTACATAGTGTTATCAAAACAAATAGTTTAAAGCCACCAAGAATTGAGACATGCATCAGCGGGTCTCCATTCTCTCAGACTGGGAGATGATGAATTGATATTGGGGTTTCTGTATTCCGCCCAGTCATGAAGTGAATTTCTCAGATCAACGAGCTTGGCCTTCTGGCCTTTGCAGCAGTTTGCATGCATGGTGTAAACATCATCCAAGTCTTGGCTTCTCTCGCAGAATCCCCCAAAGTACTTGGTTTCCAAGAACATAAATTTCAGACCCCTTCTAGCAAACTGCCTTGTCAGCTTGAGAATATTTAAGACGTCCTGCTCTTTGTGGCCTGGGAAAAAGCGTCTTGACAGATACCAGTATCTGTAAAAGCTGATGGTTCGTTCATTGGAACGGACGTACATGAACCCTGTGTTGGCAAAGTTCTTCACATCCAAAGGGTTGCCATTGTATTTGTCACATGTCATCTGGATGTCTGCATCTTCTGCCAGCCTTTCCAAAGGATTCCGCAGCCACATTATGTCAGTGTCCTGCACAACAAAATATGAGTTCAACAAAATCTGCAAACAAAACGTGTATTATATCTTTTTGTCCATAATAGTCTGGAAAATTCTGTTTTCGTTGGAATGGATGAAGCCAAAATTTTTAAAAGGAGGATAGTTTCATGTTGTCATAGGTTTTCGGTAACTTTAAAACCTTGGGAAACATCCAAATTTCTACCAAAAACTTGAAACTGTGACATTTGAAACTTTGCCTAATATCCAAATTTCTAACAAAAACTTGAAACTTTGACCTATAAAACTTTGAGAAAAATCCAAATTTCTACCCTAAACTCAAAGGTTTGATATTGGAAACTTTGCCAAACATCCAAATTTCTAACAGAAACCTTTGACTTTCAGAAAAGTATAAATATGGGTTGATGTTGGCCATATCATATGGGCACTCAGAAAAGTATAACCATGGGTCGTTGTTGAAAAATAAATAAAATTGTAAACGAATCTATTTCCCTGCCCTCAAGACAAGCACATTTTTTTTCACAATTTATTTCTGGATTCTTGATGTGGAGGTGGCATGAGCATCCAGCATATAATCCATGTCTTCTAGCTCTTTGAAAACTATCCCAGGGAACTCTTGGATGGTCTTGTCAGTCAAAATCTCAATAGTCTTTGAGATGGCAGATTTTTCTCTTTCACGAAAATAATATATTAGAGGCGAATTATTGAACTGGGTATTGCTTGCAGTATTATCGAAAGAATCCATGAATGTGGCTTCAATTGTCATCTAAAAGCCAACTACCATGAAGGTACTAAGATTGTGGGGCTGCTTACATGGATTACATTTAGATTGAATGCTAACTAACTGTTTACAGGAATTGCAGGAGCCCTTAGGAAAATGAATGAGAGTAAATCTATTAAAATGGAAAAGTCAGGTCAAAATCCGTTTAGATTGAATGCTAACTAACTGTTTACAGGAATTGCAAGAACCCTTAGGAAAATGAATGAGAGTAAATTTATTAAAATAGAAAGTCAGGTTAAAGTATCATGTGGGTACCAAGCTCCTAAAAAGAGAAGTGTACTGTCAAAGTATACTTTTCCTATATTGCACGAGGATAAGACAAGTGTATGTCTAGATTGATTTTATGGCAGTAGTTCACAATTCAAAATAAACAATTATAAAAAATATATATAAAGAATAACTGAAATGCATAACTAAGTAGTAGTTAATGCATGAATAACAATAACCGGCAGTTCATGCAACTATCCATTGAGAACAAGTAACTTGTTGGTGGAACTTAACTTGTGACCTATTGGTGTTCATCTGCCACAAGTTAAGTGGCTGTGCTAGGTATTGCTTGCAGTATTATTGAAAGAATCCATGAATGTGGCTTCAACTGTTATCTAAAAGCCAGCTACCATGAAGGTACTAAGATTGTGGGGCTGCTTACATGGATTACATTTAGATTGAATGTTAACTAATTGTTTACTGGAATTGTTTACAAGAATGGCAAGAGCACTTAGGAAAATGAATGAGAGTAAATTTATTAAAACGGAAAAGTTTAGCTGTTAAAAAGAGAAGATTGGAATCTATTTAAGCCTATGCTTTTCCTAGATTGCACGAGGATAAGAAAAGTGTACTTAAGCCTATGCTTTTCCTAGATTGCACGAGGATAAGACAAGTGTATTGTCTAGATTGATTTTATGACAGTAGTTCACAATTCAAATTAATAAACAATTATAATATATATATATATATATATATATATATATATATATATATATATATATATATATATATATAATAACTGAAATGGATGACTAAGTTGTAGTTAATGCATGAATAACAATAACTGGTTGTTCATGCAACTATCCATTGAGAACAAGTAACTTGTTGGTGGAACTTAACTTGTGACCTATTGGTGTTCATCTGCCACAAGTTAAGTTGCTGTGCTAGTTATTATGAACTGTAAAATAATGAACAAGTCTAAACATTCAACAATTTTGAAGTTAGATTTGACAAGTTTTTGATAATCATAATTTTGTGTTCAAATCATGTTTCTGAATGCATAAATGGATTCGAGGCCTCAAATACCCAAAGACACCTAGATTAAGCAAATTTAAAAACTAATCTTTAAGATATTATATTTTTTACCGAATTCCCTGTGGAAAAAGGCATTGTCTATTGTTTAGGCCACCAGAAAAGGAATTTCTTCAGTGGTAACCATCTCCAATAAAACAAGGCATGAAATCAAAAGAGTTTACTGGCTTATGAATCAAATTGTTCTTAATTTTGAGCTGGGGACAAATTCAGAGCTTAAACATAACTCCCTGTTGTATAGGGACCTACATTCACACAGTAGATTGGGATATTTGCACCAACTGTTTATCCTTCAGGGGGTCCACTCACAGAGAGGCAAAATATAAGAACCCCTTTGATATCTGAAAACTAAGTGACCAAGGCTGTGACGTCTTCAATGTTAATCCCTGGAATTAGAAAATGCTTCAAGCCTAAAATTTGATAGATAGTCTAGCCTCTTTTCCTCTCCACAAAATCACAAACAAAGATACAAAATACCAGGCATTCTTTAACTACTTACAGAAAAAACAATACTGTAACCGCGTTTCAGAATGTCTCCCAGAAAGCCAAGCCTTCTCCACATCATCTTCAAGTAATCTTCACTCATGAACAACTTCTCTGCAGAGAAATCAACACCCCTTGTCTTCAACGAGTAGCAGTGTGGATGAATTTGGAGACAGCGGTTGTAAGCCTTTGCATCCAAGGCAACAATGAGCAGATTGCTCAGCAGTTCCTGTGTACCTTCACCCACACGGAAGCTTTCCAGAAAGAGATCAATCATGGTATTCGGCTCAGCCCAAGCCCCATTCAAGGCCGTGACTATTACTGTCCTGTTTGGATTCGCAGTTTTCATCAAAACCAAATCTAATTCATCTTGAGGGGGAGGGGGTGAAGGAACAACAGGAGCTGGGGCAGGCGCCATTAAAATCCTCTGTACACAAGAAATACAAAAGATTAAACAACATGGAGGATTGAATTCGATATGTACTGAATCAGTGAATTGGCAGACAAGGAGTAGCAATTAAATACCATAGGCAATTTTTTAGCAGATCCCATGGAAGAATCAGAGTATCCTGTAAGTGTGCGTGAAACGGAATGAGTGACCGCCTGAGAAACTGAACGAGGAAAGGAGGGGCTGTAAGCATTTGTAGGCTTTTGCAACACAGTCGATAACGCTAATCCGATGCCTGCAATGCAAAGCAGAATGAGGAACACCTCCCTCACAAAATACCTGCGGGCCTTTATTGCAGCAACCAAAGCCTCCATTTTTGTTTATGCGAGCACCTTCCAAACAGCAATGGCAAGTAATCTCAGTATATGCACAGATTTCCAATTAAGTTTCAAGCTGAAAGAGATCCTAACTTGAGAAGTTCATGACCTTCACGAATGGAATAATCTGCAATTCACGCCATTCGAACCAAAACGAATATAAAAAGCAGGGGAATTACAAATATCGGTCACCATGTTTTGGATTCTATTGTTGAGTTTTGGAATCTTAATTTTGTTGATTGAAATTAAGATTCGGAGAGCAACTAGTGAGACAAGTGAATGATGATGTGAAAGCTTCGTTGTTCACAGGTGGTCTTATAAATGCTGTCGGAAACAAACGACAAAGCTTCGGCTGCTCCATTGCTCCCGGACAGGCTCTCTCCCTGCGTCTGCCGCTGTGCCAAAATAAACAAATAGACCCAGAAATCAATAATAATAAAAATAATTCTATGGGCTCTGCCAAGTTCCCCTGTTCCGTACAATACAACAATGTGGTCGTTCTTAACTGCTCCAATAAAATATCTAATTTACACCTCTCGACTCAATGATTAATCATTAATTTGATCATGATCACGTGTTCATTAATTTTATAATCCCAAGTGGAAGGATTCGTGGAAAAAATGACACATATGGAGGAATGAATTTTGCTTTTATGATGGAGTGCATCATCAAAATTATTGCAAATGATGAATTCATAGAGAAAATGACACAAATGACACATGGGGGAATGAATTTTGCTTTCTTTAATACGATGGAGTGTTATCATCAAAATTATTGCAAATGATGAATTCATAAGTCTAGGAAGTAACCAAATGCTAAACCCAACCACCAACGGTATCTCTTGCTGAATCCTTTTTTCCTTATGTTTTGTTCATTCTCCAAAATTGTGTCTACCTTTTCAATCTTCATCTAGGAAAGACCGCTTATCTCGACTTGGAAAATGGAGCTCCTCTAACAATAGAGGATCCGCATGCAAGGTAGGAATTTGGTAAAAATCTCACTTGTAAAAAATGATGGTTTAGACACTAAATACAAACGTTTACTGTTTTCTTTGTTTCTTTTGACGATTAGTATGAAATATAGGTCGTATTTGATGGGAAAAATAGCTCATGATAGGCATTTTGCCCATCAAATTCCAGTCCTACCGGCATGTTCTTTCATGAGATTTTCCTACTTTCAAAAGGATTCCCTGTCTATAATTGTTTTTAGGATAGATATTGGAAAAGACATAACATTAATATTCAAAAAGCTTATCTTAAGGATCAATAGATTCAATGGACATTTTGTCTCTCTGTGTTAAACAAGAAATATCTATACAAGTCAAACACATGAAAGAAACAACTCATATAAATAGACCAAATATCAGTACATCAATATATTAGGTGGTTAAAATCCTCAAAGACGGAAATAGTCCATGGTCTAACCAATGCGGCCATTTGAAGGAATATATTAATGAAAAAAAATAGTGAATCTATCACAATCACTGATCAACAAATGAATTGTCATATCAATTTATCTCTAGAACAAATGCTTTGCAAGAATTAAAACAAAGGAATAACGATCTTGCAAAGGAAAAGAAGGAAGCAAGGATGATTGCAGCTGGACAGCGGGCACATGAAATGATTGCAAGAGAGGCTAATCGACAAGAAAAAGAACACCAGAAGTAGTTGGCAAGGAAAGCAAAGGAAGCGAGGAAGGTGCAACAGATGAACCAAAATTATGCAAGAGAAATGGAGGAAAGGAATGTGATGGCTGATACTACAAGAAAAACCGACGAAAGGAACATGATGGAAGGATCATTAGAAGCGTTTGGAAGCAATGCATGATTCTACCAGGATCTTATTAACATTCAGATACCCCACTATAATCAGGCAGGCCCATTCTATGTTATCTTATCCAACACCAGTAATTATTCCAGGGGTCCCAAGCACAAGTCAGGCCTATGGCTATTCAATTCCTCCTTGGTTGCAAGGAGTAAATTGGCCTCAATCTGTTTCCACCAACCCCAACCATCCTAATCAAACATGCTCAGTAAGGTCACCCTACTTGTGTCAAACTGGAAACCCTACAAGAAATGATGGGGGAGGTGACAAACCTCTTGAAGAATAGGATAACCGGTGTATAGGCCAACCAAATGCTATTTTGTTTTCAAGGAATTTTCTTTTTGTGCAGCCCCAATCAAGCATGATGAGGGCTTGATATAACCTAAATCCTAGGCATTGCTATCTACTATAAACAGGGGCATTGTTTTTACATCTACTTCAAACATAGGCATTGTTTTGACATCTACTTCAGATTTTGTTATTGTATTTGTATGTCAGTACTACTAATATAAAGTGCAGTTGTTTTATTATAAATGAGCAGGTTTTATTTATTTATGTTTGCATCCATTCTATGACCGTTGACCATTCCTTCCTGCCTACATAACACAACAGCTTCAAAATCCATCTAATTTTTTTTTCCACACTCATAGCAACACTCCTTTTAGAAGCTCATTCAAGGTGGCTTATAAGGTAAAAGGAAAACCCTAAAATATGAACCTTTGTCAAAGATGCAATTAAGTTGATTATTGTACCTAATCACTTGCATTTTTAGTTTGTTGCATTGTGTTAGTCTTGCCATCACCTAGGATTTTTGTTTTAAGTCACAATTAATGGCTAGGGTTTATTCGAGGTTTTTGGCGTTCAAAGTGCCATTTCGCTGGATCCTATTTACCTCCCTATGGAATGTTGTTTGGGGCCAGTGTGTGGCTTAAGTTTACAGTTTTAAGTCACAATTTGCTTGCTGCCCTATTTGATTTTAATTCTATGGATAGCAATAGGTATCTGGCCATTTGCAACTTTGCTCTTACATGCACAAACCAGCCAAACAACACTTTTAAGTATCATATCTAATTTCCACTTAAACTCACATCCAAAAACAAATGAACATGCATAAACTAGCCAAACAACAGTCTTAAGTACCAACTGTAATTTCCACTTAAACTCAAATCCATAAACAAATTAGCATGCACAAGCTAGCCAAACAACAGTCACAAGCTAGCCATGCTTATACTTTGTCAAATGCTTAAACTGTATACCAACAAATGCTTAAACTGTGTCAAAGTTTCTGCATCAGTTCACTACATAAGTTCATATCCACATCCTTTTCTTCTGTTGCAGCTTCAAACACTAATATAAATATGAATATCAAGTTATACCACCTATTGCTGCAAAATTACCAAAATCATAACCAAATTCTTATTACAGTATTGCATATCCAAAGTAATCTACAGTAAGCATATCCAGAATTCAATCAGCATTCAACCAACAAACATTCACACTAAATTTCATATCCACAACATTTTCATATCCACGAGGGGCCATGCCAAATTTCATTTCCACATCATTTTCTTCTTTTGCAGCTTCGAAAACTAATATAAAGATGAATATCAAAGTACTAAAACCTACTGCTGCTCAAAAATACCAAAATCTTATTACAATATTCCTCCCAATTACCCATGCTGCAATAATCTAGGGTAGGTTTACCAAAGTTGCTCCCAATTACCAATTATCTACAGTGACCATATCCAGAATTCAACCGGCATTCAACCAACAAACATTAACAATAAATTTCATATCCATTTTCATTTGCAAATTTCATATCCACATCATTCAGAAACCACTACTGCAAATGACCGAAATCAAAAATCAATTTCATATACTACTGCAAAGATGAATATCAAGTTCTAAACCCTACTGCTGCAAATGACCGAAATCACCAAAATCAATTTCATTTACACTGAAATCAACCAGCATTCAACCACTGAAAGCAAACAACATTCATTCATTGACCCAATATTGGATTCCATGACAAAATCCAAAACCCCATTACCACCACATTTACAAACTAATGACCGCACATGCCTAAGAAAAGCCAAATATAAGCTGCAGAAAAACATACAATCTCATACGAAACCCTCCACCGCAAACCCTAAACAAAAAATGTGTTAAAAATTGTATAATTCATACAAATCGGTGGAAGCCAACCCAAGGACAAACCGGTGGAAGCCATAACAGTAAAAGTTTTTTGATTTAGGTTTTTCGGACCTTGTCCCAAGTTACAATCACGCACGCAGAGCCAGAATCGTCACAAAGCCAGGCATAAACACTGGCCTTAAAACCAGAGACACCCAAGGGGTGTTAACAAGCCGACTGTCCACATTATACAATTGATACACCGCCATTGAAAACCAGTAACCAGACAGGGTCCGAAAAACTAATCAAAACTCACCCATAATCACAGTTGCAAACAACCAGACAAATAGAAGCAACCACAGAGAAACTGAGACAACCCTAACCGAGCCAAAGAGTTAACGAAATTATCCATGGGGATATGTGAACCGTTAAAAAACGATGTGGAGATGTTGGTAGGAAACCCCTCCCATTGCAGGATGTAGAGCCGAGGCCACCAATGACTGAGCAGGGACTGAGTCGCTAACGACCGCCAATAAGGAGAGCAATGCACAAAACAAATACATTAACAATGCAGCAAGAAAAACACAAGCAATGAAACAGAAACCGTGCAAAGGCTTAACAAAATCATCCACGAGGAGGAAGCCCTACCGGTTGCAGGATGAATAGCCAAGGCCACCAACGACCGAGCCACCAACGACCGCCAACTAGGAGTGCACCGCAACAAACCTAGCTACCAACGAACACCAACAGGGAGATCCCAACACCGAAGAAATGCAGTGCCGAGCAAAGCCACGAGACGAAAGGCATGTGAAGTCGAACGGGCACCGAAATGAAATGCGAACTGGTTGCGCTGCGTCGGGTTATCTCGTGCTCCGTCGACGGGGAGAGGAAGTACCAACATGCACATACACCTGCGCGGCCACAGGACTCTGGGCGGACCACTACCGGGGTGGCGGAACAGCCACACACCGTCCCTAAACAACATTGCACAGGGAGGTGAATACGTTCCATCGAAATGGCAATTTGGCCAGCAAAAACCCCGAATAAACCCTAGCCATTAATGACCCCAGCTGCCGGACATGCGGCACTATCCAATGGACACCTATCGTACACTTTTTGCGGGACGACACCTGTCCTCCGAAGTGGCGCAGTGGACCCGGCGCCACTATTGGTGTCCCTCCCCTATATATTACTTTTATAAAAACAAAAACAAGTTATTTGTAAATAAAATAAGCTTTTCAAGTTCCTTATCGCTTCCAAAAGAGAAACTCTAATTGCAGTTTAATATATAATACTAAAAGATTATGTTCCTTCTTTCCCATAAATATTGTTCCAACGACCTTAAATTAATGGCACTTGGATTTCGATGCAAGTATAGATAAAGTTTGATATTGATGCTTTTGGCTGGAAAGCTCAATCTAATTCAAAATGCGTGTAGAATCAAACAATGAAACTCGTGCTGGCGTTGAGAATTGAACGTAGAGCGCTTGCGAAACTCGACGATTTTATTCATTACAAAAGCTCCACAGATTTGATGAAATATTACACTATGGCGTGTACGTGACATTGACTGATTTTGTCGGTCCAAACATGAATTAGAATACGATACCGATTCGATAGAGACTCAGGAAACTTCCCAAATGGGAATTCTGGGACCAAATGGGGAGCAATATACACATAAATTTTACTATGTATATCTGCACCTATACTCTCAAAATACTATGCCGCCATAATGTTGATCAAAACAAATAGTATAAACCCTAAAGCCACAAAGAATTGGGACATGCATCAGCGGGTCTCCATTCTCTCAAATGGGAGATGATGAATTGATATTGGGATTTCTGTATTCTGCCCAGTCTTGAACTGCATTTCTCAGATCAACGAGCTTCGCCTTCATGGTGTAAACATCATCCAAGTCTTGGCTTCTCTCGCAGAATCCCCCAAAGTACTTGGTTTCCAAGAGCATAAATTTCATACCCCTCCCAGCAAACTGCCTTGTGAAAAAGCGTCTTGACAGATACCAGTATCTGTAAAAGCTGATAGTTCATTCATTGGAACGGACGTACATGAACCCTGTGTTGGCATCGTTCTTCACATCCAAACTGTTGCCATTGTATTTGTCACATGTCATCTGGATGTCTGCATCTTCCGCCAGCCTTTCCAAAGGATTCCGCAGCCACATTATGTCAGTGTCCTGCACAACTGAACATATGAGTCCAACAAAATACGCAAACAAAACGTGTATTATATATTTTTGTCCATAATAGTCTGTAAATTTTTTAAAAGGAGGATAGTTTCATGTTGTTTTAGGCTTTTGGTAACTTTAAAACCTTGCCAAATTTTTTGTTTTCGTTCGAATGGATGAAGCCAAAATTTTTAATAGGAGGATAGTTTCATGTTGTTTTAGGCTTTTGGATCGATGTTTGCCATATCATATGGGCACTCAGAAAAGTATAACTATGGGTTGATGTTGACCCAGAAAAATGACAACGAATCTATTTCCCTGCCCTTAGGACAAAAACAAAAAAAATTTGTTTAAATTTTCACATTAATATCTTGATGTGGAGCTCAGCATATACTCCTTGTCTTCTAGCTCTTTGAAAACCCTCCTCGGGACTCTTGGATGGTCTT
Source organism: Larix kaempferi (assembly GCA_027924585.1). Lineage (NCBI taxonomy): Eukaryota > Viridiplantae > Streptophyta > Pinopsida > Pinales > Pinaceae > Larix > Larix kaempferi. The sequence continues at coordinate 14,739,616 of BSBM01000196.1, forward strand.
GTCAGTCAAAATCTCAAGAGTCTTTGAGATGGCAGATTTTTCTCTGTCACGAAAAGAATATATTAGAGGCGAATTATTGAAGTGGGTATTGCTTGCAGTACTATCAAAAGAATCCCAATCAATCAGTTGATGGCGAACGTAGCTTCAACTGTCATCTAAAGCCAACTACCATGAAAGTACTGAATTGTGGGGGCTGCTAACATGGATTACGTCCAGATTGAATGCTAACTGTTTACAGGAATTGCAAGAGCACTTAGGAAAATGAATGAGAGGAAAACTATTAAAATGGAAAATTCAGGTCAAAGTACCATCTAGGTACAAACCTATAAGGGTTAAAAGGAGAATATTGGAATCTACTTTAATAAGAATGGTTTTCCCTAGTTATTATGAATTGTTATCTGAAAAATAATGAACACTTGTAAACATTCCATTATTCCTTCTACTTTGTGGGTTTTTTTATTGGACTGTGTTGTTGAAATCATGCTTTGAAGACAACAATGGACACCTAGATTAAGCAAGTTTAAACACTCTTATTTGATATCTTAAATTTTTTACCCATTTTCCTATTCTTTAAGATCTTAAATTTGTTTTACTTGATTTTCTTGTTCAATGGTCCATGAACCCTCTTTTAGACCTTATTGGACTTTAGGGATGGAGTGGGTTTATTAATTGGGAAGGACTCATTTTTCAAAGCTATGCATGGGTGTTCTGGAGCCTATCTAGGACCATATGTGTTATGGATTGGGAGATGTAGTTGAGGCTAAGGAGAAGGACAAGACTTAATGGTAGAATGGGAAGAGAGTATAAAATGAGAGACATTGAGATAATGGTGATACAAGGACACTTTGAGAGTATTATTTAGAGACTAATTTGTCAAATCGTGGTCGGATCTAACCTTATGCAGCAGTTCTGATGAGTTGGCCCATGTAAAATTTGGTTTAGGGTTAGATTTCCTTTGGAAGGCCATCAGGGTTTAAAAATTGTGAGGTGTCATAGCTATTTCGGCAAAACAAGGGTCAAAAGCAACTTTGAGCTAGCTGAAAATATGGTGGATATGTCAATGGGGGGAGGTTTCCATCTGGGAAAAGAAAATAAAATGTATTAAGCATAAGTTTACTCCTATCAATCTAGTTTTGGGTGGGGAGATAAGGATGCATGCAGTTATTGGATTTGCGAAGATGGCATTGGTTGGGTGGGTTATATTTCACAAGTTTAGTGAAAAAAGTCTGAAGTCTGGGTTGTTGAGTCTTGGAATTCATTTTTAGGTTACTCTCCAATTTCATATGTTTTAACTTGGGGGTGAATCAATTTTCTCTTTGGATTAGCTTTTGATACTTCTAAGGTTTTATCAGTTTTTGGAAGTGGGATGGTTGTCCTCTTACCTTAAAAAATTGGATCCCGCATTTTGATAGAAGGTTTGACACTTTAGAGATCAAATGGTTAGACACTTTAGAGAGAGAGCGCATATTTACCTATCCTAGATTAGAGATCCAAATATAACAAATATATGGGGTCAAGGGTGGTTGCTAGTAGTTAGATAGAATTTTATAGGAGAAGATATGCATCGATGGAAAAGTTTTATTACAAAAACAAAATCCTATCACATTATATTATTAGAAAGAGAATATGAGTTTAGTGAGCTAATAACATTTTCAAGGACTATACTCAAAAATTAGGTTACCTTACTCTAAGCACATAAGAGGCTCAGAGGCAGATTATGTGGTAGTGGAAACTACCATGGAAGTTAAATTTCCCTTCGAAGGCTTGGATCTTCATGTGGTTCCTTTTAAGCAATAAAGTCCCAACTTGGGACAATTTACTAAAGAAGAATGGATCTATTCTAGGGAGATGCCCATTGTGTAAGATGCGTGGAGAAGCAAACTTTTATATTGCATTGGATTTTTCTTAGACCAAATAAGTATGGATTGAGATTGAAGGGCTGTCAGGATTTAAAATACATTTGGAGAGGTTTTCCATTAGAAGATGTATTAAAATATTAGTGGGGAAATCCTTTGATCATGAATTACAAAGAACTTCTAGTTACCATTATGTGGGGATTGCGGCTGGCAAGAAATGCCAATCTGTTTGAAAACAAAGTTCTCATACCTTTCCAACATGTGCATGTCAAAGCATGGTATTTAAAAAGAAAATCCTTAATAAAACAAGGAAAGTGTGCCGAGGTAGATTAAGAATGAGATAGTGGATAAGGAGACTCCTTAGGCTTATTTCGATGAGTATGCAAAGGGATAGCCATAGTGTTGTGGAGTGGGAGCATATTATATATCAATGAGGGTTGCACAAGATTCAGGGCAGGTTTAGGCCTTGGTACAAATAATTCTATAGACCTTATGGCCCTTAAAAATTGTTGTTATTGTTGGCTTTTGAAATATGAATACAAAGATTACAACTATTCGAAGATTCTTTGAATGTCATAAAATGGATAAGGAAGAGTAGGTATGCAATAATTATCTATTATTCCCTTTACTCGAAGAGGTTAGAAAGATATATATGAGTTTAAATGATCTCTCCATAAATTATAGAAAAAGAAATTGGATTGTGTTAGTGTTCACATGAAGTTTGGAATTCCGTATATATTGGAAGATAGAGGTGGAACATTCTAAATACTATCATCCTCTTTTTTCATAAAGTCTCTCAAATTTGAGACAATCTTTATACATCATTTTTTCTACTTAATATAAAGGTTTTGTCCATATATTATCTATGTTTTTATTATTTTATTCTCCTAAGGTTAATATATTTTTGATGTTGATTAGCTATAGAATAAAAATATTTTGAAACCTATTAGAAAGAATAAGTTCCATGGATCAAAATATATAAATAATGATTACCTATCATGTTGTTAGAAAGAATAAGTTCCATGAATCAAAATATATAAATAATGATTACCTAACATGTTGTTATGCTTCTGGAATATGGATGAAGGTGAAGAGTAGTGTTTGATGTTACATGCTCATGAAGCATGTGATAAATGTAAGTTTGTTTTTTATAAAATAAAATTACTGAAAAAATCCATTTTTTTTAAATATAAATATTTTTGAAAATACAAAAGCTTGAAATTTATCCCATTAACACTTAAATCTAATATTAAAAAATATATATATACTATTTTTATAAAAAAGTTATCCTACTACCACTTAAATCTAGTATTAAAATAAATCTATATTACTTTTATAAAAACAAAAACAAGTTATTTATAAATAAAATAAAATAAGCTTTTCAGGTTACCTATCGCTTCCAAAAGAGAAACTCTAATTGCATTTTAATATATAACATGAATTCTCTTTTAAGTTTTTAAAAATTATGTTCCTTCTTTCTCAATAAACATCATGCCCATAAATATCGTTACAACGACCTTAAATTAATGGCAATTGCAGATTTCGATGCAAGTTTTGCATTGATAAAGTTTGATATTGATGTTTTTTTGTCTGGAAAGCTCAATCTAATTCAATATGCGTGTAGAATCAAACCATGAAACTTGTGCTGGCATTGAGAATCGAACGTAGACTGCTTGCAAAACTCCACGATTTTTTTATTCATTACAAAAGCTCCACAGATTTAATGAAATATTAAACACTATGGACTGTACGTGACATTCACTGATTGCCCAACCAAAACAAATTGTCGGCCCAAACATGAAATGGAATATGATACCGATTCGATAGAGACTGGTGTGACTCAAGAAACTCTCCAAATGGTAATACTGGGACCAAATGGAGAGCAATATACACATAAATTCAACTATGTATATCTGCACCTATACTCTCATAATACTATGCTGCTGTTACATAATGTTATCAAAACAAATAGTTTAAAGCCACCAAGAATTGAGACATGCATCAGCGGGTCTCCATTCTCTCAGAATGGGAGATGATGAATTGATATTGGGGTTTCTGTATTCCGCCCAGTCATGAAGTGAATTTCTCAGATCAACGAGCTTGGCCTTCTGGCCTTTGCAACAGTTTGCATGCATGGTGTAAACATCATCCAAGTCTGGGCTCCTCTCGCAGAATCCCCCAAAGTACTTGGTTTCCAAGAACATAAATTTCATACCCCTTCTAGCAAACTGCCTTGTGAGCTTGACAATGTTTAAGACGTCCTGCTCTTTCTGGCCTGGGAAAAAGCGTCTTGACAGATACCAGTATCTGTAAAAGCTGATGGTTCGTTCATTGGAACGGACGTACATGAACCCTGTGTTGGCAAAGTTCTTCACATCCAAAGGGTTGCCATTGTATTTGTCACATGTCATCTGGATGTCTGCATCTTCTGCCAGCCTTTCCAAAGGATTCCGCAGCCACATTATGTCAGTGTCCTGCACAACAAAATATGAGTTCAACAAAATATGCAAACAAAACGTGTATTATATCTTTTTGTCCATAATAGTCTGGAAAATTCTGTTTTCGTTGGAATGGATGAAGCCAAAAAATTTAAAAGGAGGATAGTTTCATGTTGTTTTAGGTTTTCGGTAACTTTAAAACCTTGGGAAACATCCAAATTTCTACCAAAAACTTGAAACTGTGACCTTTGAAACTTTGCCCAATATCCAAATTTCTAACAAAAACCTGAAACTTTGACATATAAAACTTTGAGAAAATTCCAAATTTCTACCCTAAACTTAAAGGTTTGATATTGGAAACTGTGCCAAACATCCAAATTTCTAACAGAGACTTAAAACTTTGTCAACCATCCAAATTTCTAACAAATATTTGACATATATAAAACTTTGCCAAACATCCAAAATTCTAATAGAAACTTGGAAACTTTAATCTATGAAACTTTGCGAAACATCAAAATTTCTACAAGAAACGTTTGACTCTCAGAAAAGTATAAATATGGGTTGATGTTGGCAATATCATATGGGCACTCAGAAAAGTATAACCATGGGTCGTTGTTGAAAAATAAATAAAATTGTAAACGAATCTATTTCCCTGCCCTCAAGACCAGCACATTTTTTTTTCACAATTAATTTCTGGATTCTTGATGTGGAGGTGGCATGAGCATCCAGCATATAATCCATGTCTTCTAGCTCTTTGAAAACCATCCCAGGGGACTCTTTGATGGCCTTGTCAGTCAAAATCTCAATAGTCTTTGAGATGGCAGATTTTTCTCTTTCACGAAAAGAATATATTAGAGGCGAATTATTGAACTGGGTATTGCTTGCAGTATTATCGAAAGAATCCATGAATGTGGCTTCAATTGTCATCTAAAAGCCAACTACCATGAAGGTACTAAGATTGTGGGGCTGCTTACATGGATTACATTTAGATTGAATGCTAACTAACTGTTTACAGGAATTGCAAGAGCGCTTAGGAAAATGAATGAGAGTAAATCTATTAAAGTATTATCTGGATACCAAGCTTCTAAAAAGAGAAGTGTACTGTCAAAGTATGCTTTTCCTAGATTGTACGAGGATAAGACAAGTGTACTGTCTAGATTGATTTTATGGCAGTAGTTCACAACTCAAAATAAACAATTATAAAAAATAACTGAAATGCATGAATAACAATAACTGGCGGTTCATGCAACTATCCATTGAGAACAAGTAACTTGTTGGTGGAACTTAACTTGTGACCTATTGGTGTTCATCTGCCACAAGTTAAGTGTCTGTGCTAGTTATTATGAACTGTCAAATAATGAACAAGTCTAAACATTCGACAATTTAGGCTCGACAAGTTTTTGATAATCATAATTTTGTATTGTTCAAATCATATTTTTGAATGCATAAATGGATTCAGGGCCCTCATATACCCAAGGACACTCAGATTAAGCAAATTTAAATACTGGGCTTGGCAAGTTTTTGATAATCATAATTTTGTGTTATTCAAATCATGTTTCTGAATGCATAAACGGATTCAGGGCCCTCAAATACCCAAGGATACCCAAATTAAGCAAATTTAAATACTGATCTTTAAGATATTATATTTTTTTACCAAATTCTCTGTGGAAAAAGGCATTATCTAATGTTTAGGCTACGAGAAAAGGAATTCCTTCAGTGGTAACCATCTCCAATAAAACCAGGCATGAAATCAAAAGAGTTTACTGGCTTATGAATCAAATTGTTCTTAATTTTGAGCTGGGGACAAATTCAGAGCTTAAACATAACTCTCTGTTGTATAGGGACCTATGTTCTTAATTTTGAGCTGGGGACAAATTCAGAGCTTAAACATAACTCCCTGTTGTATAGGGACCTACATTCACACAGTAGATTGAGATATTTGCACCAACTGTTTATCCTTCAGGGGGTCCACTCACAGAGAGGCAAAATATAAGAACCACTTTGATATCTGACCACAAGTGACCAAGGCTGTGACGTCTTCAATGTTAATCCCTGGAATTAGAAAATGCTTTCAAGACTAAAATTTGATAGATAGTCTAGCCTCTTTTCCTATCCACAAAATCACAAACAAAGATACAAAATACCAGGCATTCTTTAACTACTTACAGAAAAAACAATACTGTAACCGCGTTTCAGAATTTCTCCCAGAAAGCCAAGCCTTCTCCACATCATCTTCAAGTAATCTTCACTCATGAACAACTTCTCTGCTGAGAAATCAACACCCCTTGTCTTCAAAGAGTAGCAGTGTGGATGAATTTGGAGACAGCGGTTGTAAGCCTTTGCATCCAAGGCAACAATGAGCAGATTGCTCAGCAGTTCCTGTGTACCTTCACCCACACGGAAGCTTTCCAGAAAGAGATCAATCATGGTATTCGGCTCAGCCCAAGCCCCATTCAAGGCCGTGACTATTACTGTCCTGTTTGGATTCGCAGTTTTCATCAAAACCAAATCTAATTCATCTTGAGGGGGAGGGGGTGAAGGAACAACAGGAGCTGGGGCAGGCGCCATTAAAATTCTCTGTACACAAGAAATACAAAAGATTAAACAACATGAAGGATTGAATTCGATATGTGCTGAATCAGTGAATTGGCAGACGAGGAGTAGCAATTAAATACCATAGGTAATTTTTTAGCAGATCCCATGGAAGAATCAGAGTATCCAGTAAGTGTGCGTGAAACGGAATGAGTGACCGCCTGAGAAACTGAACGAGGAAAGAAGGGGCTGTAAGCATTTTCAGGCTTTTGCAACACAGTCGATAACGCTAATCCGATGCCTGCAATGCAAAGGAGGATGAGGAACACCTCCCTAACAAAATACCTGCGGGCCTTTATTGCAGCAACCAACGCCTCCATTTTTGTTTATGGGAGAACCTTCCAAACAACAATGGCAAGTAATCTCAGTATGCACAGATTTCCAATTAAGTTCCAAGCCGAAAGAGACCCTAACTTGAGAAGTTCATGACCTTCACGAATGGAATAATCTGCAATTCACGCCATTCGAACCAAAACGAATATAAAAAGCAGGGGAATTACAAATATCGGTCACCATGTTTTGGATTCTATTGTTGAGTTTCGGAATCTTAATTTTGTTGATTGAAATTAAGATTCGGAGAGCAACTAGTGAGACAAGTGAATGATGATGTAAAAGCTTCGTTGTTCACTGGTGCTCTTATAAATGGTGTCGGAAACAAACGAGAAAGCTTCGGCTGCTCCATTGCTCCTGTACAGGCTCTCAGGCTCTCTCCCTGCGTCTCCCGCTGTGCCAAAATAAACAAATAGTCCCAGAAATTAATAATAATAATAAAATAATTCGATGGGATCTGCCAAGTTCCCCCGTTGCTTACACCGTACAATACAACAATGTGGTCGTTCTTACCTGCTCTGATAAAATCTTTAATTTACACCTCTCGTTCTTACCTGCGCTGATAAAATCTTTAATTTACACCTCTCGTTCAATCATTAATCATTAATTTTATAATGATCACGTGTTCATTAATTTTATAATCCCAAGTGCAAGGGTTAGTGAAAAAAGAGACACATATCGAGCAATGAATTTTGCTTTCTTACTATTATTTACAATTTTACATAATATGATGGAGTGCATCATCAATGTTATTGCAAAAATGATGAATTCATAAGTTAAGGGTTCATCTCTTATGGGTGTCTTTTCAACTCCGGATCCCCCTAACCATGTTGCCACGGTGAACATGATCTCCTCCATGATTCCCAACTCTATCGATCAATGGCTTGTACCCGACGAAGCCACTATACATTTGATCCGCTTAGCTTTGGCCTTTACATCTTGTTCTCCACAGTGGACAACATTTCTTGCCTACTTCTTTCAAAAGGATTCCATGCCTATAATTGTTTAAGGATAGATTTTGGAAAAGACATATCATTTAAGTTTATATTTTACAATGATTCAGTAAAATCAATATTCAAAAAGTCTAAACAATGTATATCCATACAAGTAAACACCTTAAGGTAACAACTTACACAAACCAAATATTAGTACTTTTTGACTATCTGGCTATTTGGAATGTGTACTTCTCGACTAGACCTTTCTAGCAGGCCACTAAGTGCCCCAAACAAAAATCATATGCAAAAGTTGCGCCCCCGGGAAGTTGGCATATCAACTAACCACATCACGACCCACAAACCTTTTGGTATTTCATCTTTTGGGGTTAGGGTTTTGGTTGTTTAGGATTTTCTCATTGATGCTTTATGTTAAATGACACTTTTGGCCTCATTGTAAAGACACTTCTTGTGAATGCACATAGCCCGTCACATTTCTTCTTAGATATAAGTCGCCACCATTGTAGTGAGTTCATTTCACTTTGCCTTTTTACAATTCATGCACATTTCATTCATTAATAGAAATTGAGTATTAATGTATCTATGTGTTTCATCCATTCCCTCATAAATCCGAATGAGTGGTATTAGATCGCTTTGCTCTTTTTTGTTTCTCTATGCATGTTTTCACATCCCCTCACGTCGACCCAACACAAGGGAACATGACTACACTTCAGGGGCCTTTTAACAACTCTCAACCCATTTCCATCAAATTCATATAAATAAAAAACACATGTGCAAGTGTATAATTCAAATAAACACAGCTGAAGCAAGATCCACTGCATGCATATCTAGTATGCATTGATTCCCATAAACATAACAGTCAATAATTAAATAACATTGCAGAGTTAAATACACATAGAGAATACTTGTCTTGATTATGAAGTTGTCCCAAGCAACTAGCTATGTCGCTGCAACGTTCCACCCAACCATAGGTCTCTTCCCAACCTGTATTCTTTCAGCATGTAGAGACCACCCCCGAGTTGGGCATAATTTCTACAAGGAAGAGGGGACTCTCAAGCTCAAACCAAAGCAATGGATACCCATAACCCATACCCCATACCCCAACATACACTATCTACACACAACAAACACAATCATTGGGCATGGATACAAATTTTTAACAACGGGATTAGAAACACGATGGCCATGGGTTTTTCCCAAACCGTGGGCACACCAAAACCGGATTGTGAGAGGGAAAAATCGACCACAGGGAAGAAAACGATTTCTTCCACATATATATAAGCATTAAGTGGGCCAAAACAGCCTCTACAGACCCCAAATCGATTTCCCTTTCCTTCCCATGGTTCTGCAACATGAAAACACCGTTCTCCCAGCTAGGAAACAATGAAAAACTAGAAAAACGTGGAGAGAGAACACCCAGGTAGCTCCAAATTCATGAGGGAGAAAAATTGATGGGTAAAGAATGGCTTGGGGAGCAATTTCATGTCTCTTTTCTTGCCTAAGAATTCAAACACGAATTCCATGAAGGGTGACTTGCTCATAGCCGAATTTGGACAACCATACCTCTCCATTCCCCAAGGCATTAACTACCTCAACCAACTCTTGGGAGAAATGAATGATTAGGCACAAAATTCAACATGGGTAGTTGAGGGTTCATGGGTTCTCTCATTGACACTTAGCTTGAATTGATTGGCTCAAGGTTTTGAAGATCCCCCACCCATTCCTTGTAAAAATCGTGCCCTCATCTCTTGTTGCATTGCATAGCTAGTTGTGGGAATTTCTATTAAAATGCATATTTACAATTTCCATGGCTTACTAGCACATGGGTAGCATAATACCAACTACTTTCCTCTTCAAGTCCAAGCATTCACTAGTGGGGCCTTGGCCTTGAGCTCCACGCTAGGAATCATACATAACATGCATACAATATTTAAATTATAGATAAAATATCTTAAGGGTCAAAATGGGGGTATTAAACATGTCCCCCGCGAGGTTAGGATATAAGGAGTTGGGACTTGAGCTATTTGATGTAATGTACCCAATTCGAAAATCAGGCACACTAACTCAACTTTAACAAAATCGGGGCTAGATTTTTTTCCTAATGACTCCAAACACCCCAAACCTTTGCAAACTTGCCCAAACTGAATATTGGGATCTATTGTAGACTTATGATAGACCAGTAAATTATTTGGAAGATGGACTTAGACTCTACCTCGACAGATGCACATTTTCTAGGTACGTCATGCCTGAGTAGACTCCTTTGATTAAACCAAAGGCTTCAAGACAATATCCCAAGACTTCTATGGAAACACAACAACTTCTGGTGCAAATATGGAAGTAGCTGACTGTAAAAGAGCCCATAACCAACTACAGGAATGATCAGACTAAAAAATAAGAGGTTATTTAGCTTTTTGGAGAAACTAAGAGAAAGTTAGTTTCACTAGACAACTCAACTAACATGTCTTCAAATTGACCCAAACAACCTCTAAATATCACGAATTTATGAACCAATGTTGGGGATGGGATCTATACTATCCCACCTACCTGCAACATTTTATAGAACTCGATTTGGTTGAGCAGAAGTTAAGTTATTGCATTTTTACTGGAGACTAGTCAAGTTAGCAATGTGTTTGAACATAGGTATGAAAGAGCATAGAAAAGAGACATAGAATTTGCAGAAGACAATTACAACCCTTTTATTATCTGATACAGAAGTATGCATAAATATGTACAGGTTGTTACAACAGTAGCATGGCTCATGGAATTCCAAGAATCAAACCAACAACTTTATTGTTCTACTTCTTGGCAAGATTGCTAGGAAACTAGTACATCAAGACATATGCATAATAATTGGAAATGGAAGGACCTACTAATAGCAATAGAAATATTCAATACACTCACTGAGAAAGGCTTAGTGCCTTCCTCCTCAATAGATAGCTGAATACAAAACTAGTGAAGTGGAAATGAGGGGCCCATCCCCCTCTTGGTATTTAAGGGGAGCATCACCCAAGCAAAGAGAATCCTACGCAACTCCAATACAATATCAAATCATCCATTAGATAATCCTATGTGTTGCTCCTTGCCTTCCTTTTTAAACTTTCAGTTGCCTCCATTACTAGGCTCCAATACTGTGGAACGATGAAAACCACGAGCATGACTAGTTTTGTCCACTTAGTCAATACTAGTGGCAAATACCGTGGAACAACAAAAACCATGTGGTAGCTAATAAGTGGTTTCCAAGAAGTTGTATTGCTCCACTAATGCGGCCTTCCAACCTCTTTCCTTCTTCTAAGGAAGTAGTTGTCTAAAAATTCGACGATTTGGCCCGGATGTTGGATTTTCACCGTAATTTGGTGTTTTTTATTTTGCAAAATTTGAATTTAATTGTGTTTTAATGGAGATTTTGATGGTAAAAATGGATTCAGCACCATCAAAAACCCCTAGGGCACCCAAAATTTCAAAGTTTGAGAGTTGTAACCAAGATTTTTAAAAATTTATGTTGTATTTTTTCAAAATTATGCCGAAAAAATCAATTTTTTTTTTTTGTCTGTTTGAAATTGTAGAAATTTTAGACTACGCATTTTAAGGAACCCCCACCAAGTCAAAGATGAGGTTTTACCACTTCCTTTATTAATTGTCCACAGTTTTACTCCACCTCCTTAAATTGGGTGATTGAGTTTCTCCATATTTAAAATATCCCACCAACTTCCTTGGTGCCACCATTGGGTCAAAATTCTCTCATATTATCTTAAAGAAAATATTAAATCATTAATTATTTATGAGATAGTGATTCATTTGGCTCATTTATTGATTTTCCTTAGTGGTTTTGACCCAATTATTACATGGCCTTGCAGCAATTTGATATGGATGTGCATGGATATTATTTTGGGGAAAATAATAATTTATGTGGCTCATCTCCACTTCCTTGTCCCATTAATGAACCTGCAGCAATAATATCCTCATCCAAATTGATAGGAGTTTTAGTTTCTTGGACTATTCCACTAATGATTAACTCCAACCTTAGGAATGCCAAACCTTAGCATTTTCTTCAATAATTCGATCACATGGAGATTTTAACTTGTTTGATGAATAAATTAAGGTTCACCATCTCCATAATTCATTTTCCTAGTCCAATATATAATATTGTTTCCTTATTCCTAACTTGTATCTTAGGATTAACAAATAATCAACCTAAATCACCACCTAGGTGAGTAAACATGAACAAGTATAGGTGACTGAGGGAATTGTGGTCCATAGCCAAATTTGGGGACATTACACTTGAGCCTCTAAAAGACCATCCTTGTCGACATTTATGACCACTCATGGCATACAAAAAGAGAGATGAGGGAGTAGGAGATCGTATTAAGTTGTTGCTCAAGGAATCCCTCCTGCGACAAAGGAACTAGATGATAAATATTTTTGTTCAAATCCTTCGATAAATGTTGGTAATAACATACACATCTTCGTCAAGCAACCACTTTCAAGGTGTCGCCCCCTTCAATGTACAAGTTAATTTTGATATTCTCGTTGACGCAAAATTGAGATCGGGTTCTAGTGCATGGACCAATAAAAAGTGCCACTATAGTCTAGTGTGTTGGCATTTTCAATCCCCCAAAGGAGAAGGTCTCACCCAAAGCATAACCACTTGCTATGTCACCTACCTGCAACATTTTACAGAACTCGATTTGGTTGGGCATAAGTTAAGTTATTGCATTTTTACTGGAGACTAGTCAAATTAGCAATGTGTTTGAACATAGGTATGAAAGAGCATAGAAAAGAGACATAGAATTTGCAGAAGAAAATTACAGAACTTTTATTATCTGATACATAATTTTGCATAAACATGTACATCTTGTTACAACAGTAGCATGGCTCATGGAATTCCAAGCATCAAACCAACAACTTTATTATTCTACTTCCCGGTAAGATTGATAGGAAACTCGTACATCAAGACATATGCATAATCAATGGAAATGGAAATACCTGCTAATAGAAGTAGAAATCTGCAATATTCTCATGGAGAAAGGTTGAGTGCCTTCCTCCTCAATAGCTAGTTGAATACACAACTAGTGAAGTGGAAATGAGGGGCTCATCACCCTCTTGGTATGTAATGGGAGCATCACCCAAGCAAAGAGAAGCCTAAGAAACTCCAATACAATATAAAATCATCCATAATCTAACCCTGTGTGTTGAGCCTTGCCTTCCTTTTTAAATTCACTTGCATCCAATACTAGGCTCCAATACCATGGAACAATGAAAACCATGGGCATGACTAGTTTTGTCCACCTAGTCAATACTAGTGGAAAATACCATGGAACACCAAAAACCATGTTGTAGCTAATAAATGGTTTCCAAGAAGTCTTCTTGCTCCACTAATGAACCCTTCCAACCAGGGTTGAAATTTGATGTCCTACCTTCCACGTCAATAAATTTTATATGACATTTTAATTTTAACATTGCCTTTCATTTGACGTTTAAATCTTAATTTTATCCGACATAATAATAATTGATTTTTTTTTAAATAACATTTATAATAATTATATGAAACATTGAATTCTTATATCTTGCCTCATATAGTACAAAAATATAATAAAGAAAAAAAACATAATAAATGTAATGTCCCCTCCCATCATACCAGCATGATAGAGAGGACGTGACACTAAATCCGGGCATCTAACCCCATGTCCATTAAGTAAAAACTCATTGATAAAAAAAAAAACATATACATGTGCATGTTATAGAAACACAGCGGAATTAAAAATCATGTTTAATATCTAACATACATTCAAACATTTCTGTTACAGCCATTAAATAAAGACATTGCAGAATTTATAAAAGAGAATACTCATCTTATAACAAAGTAGTCCCAAGCAACTGGCTATGCAACTGCAATGTTCCACCCAACCATAGGCCAGTTGTGATCATCAATATCTCCACACACTGCCACCCCTGAGCTGGGCATGATCTCTACAAGGAATCAGGGAACAACAGACTCACACATAGCCAAGCATACACCAAAATGAGCCAAGCCAATCTACAATTGGGTTTATCAGGCTGCTAGGAAATGGAAAGGAAGAATTGCTAGGATAGTGAGCTCAACCACAGAGCTATGGATACCTCTACAAGATCTATTTAGCATGGCACCCATAATGCCTACACACCCCACTCAAGGAAGCATTCCCATCACCAATTCACGGTCCCTCAGGCCATACCTTCCAATTCTAGAGTGTCTCAGGTGTGCATAGAAGAGTAGCCAACCCTCTTGATCTTCTTGAGAGGTTATTCTCCCCACTAGGTTTATCAAGCCAATTCTGTCCACTACCACTCCAAAACTTTTGCTCACAGGTTCAAACCAAAACAGGGATGCACATAACAGCGAAACCACAATTGCTGTGCATGAGGAAAAACGTTCTTCAGTGGGATGCCCAAAGAGGAGGTTTCTACCAATTCAGAAAAACGTGGGAAAGCCCAAAAACGAAATGGCAATTGGGGAACAACCCTGGAGAGCAGAAATCGTTTTCAGAAAAACGTCCATGGGCATTTTGGGGCAAAAACGACCTCCATCACAGTCCCAAATTGTGGCCCTTCTCTCCCAGCTGCTGTACAATGCAAAAACGAGCTCCCAGGCATGGAAAATGCAGGAAAAATGGTGAAAAACGTGATGGGGAAAGACCCAGTAGTTCAAACTGCGTGAGAGAGGAAAGACTGTGGTTTCAAAATGGATTTGGGCACCATTTCGTGGGTGTTTTCTTGCCCAAGAAGCAAAAATACGAATTCCCAGGTCGATGGCTTACCCATGCAAGAATTTGGCTGCCATACCTCTTCATTCCCAAGGCATTAACTGCCTCAACCAATTTCTGGAAGAATTAAATGATTGGGTCCATAATCCAAAATGGATAGTTGGTGGTTTATGGGTTTTCTCATTGACACATGGATTAACACCATTGGCTCAAGGGTTTGAATAATTTCCCTCCCTATTCCTTGTAGAATCATGCCCCCATCTCTTTGTTGCATTGCATAGCTAGTTGTGGGTATTTTTCATTAAAAATTCGTATTTACATGATGTCTTATTTTACATTGTGCCTATCTAGCATAAGAACCATATGCATCTATTTTTAATTGTCGATACATAAAACGCTAAATCAATGGTGAGGCCTTGGCCTTGAGCTCCTCACCATGATTAAATTACAATATTTACATCATTTACGATTTAATGCAAAGGGGGTCAAAATGGGGACATTACATTCCCCTCCCCTTACATTAGCACTGTCCTCAGTGCTCATCAAAATTGAACAAAAATGGATATGCCACCCTCATGGCATCCTCCAACTCCCATGTAGCCTCATCGGGACCGTAGTGCTTCCATTGCACCTTTACCTGTCCGATGGCTCGGTTCCGGAGCAATGTTACCTTCTTGTCTAGGATGCACAACAGATCGGTTTGGAATTCTCCCTCGGGTTCCACCTAGATCACATCCCAATTAATCACATGGTTAGGATCATGTACATATTTCTTAAGCAAAGAGACATGAAAACATTATGAGCTTTAGTGCTAGCAGGCAATGGAAGTCTATATGCAACTGGCCCTATTCTTTCAAGCACTTCAAATGGCCCACAATATCTAGGTGATAGCTTGGCACAACTCCCAAGCTTCAAGGAACTCTTCCTTGATTTTACTCTAAGATACACATGATCCCCAACGTTGAATTCCCTATGCACTCTATGTTTATTGGCATAGCTTTTCTGTCTATCTTGGGCTGTTTTTAAATTCTGTCTGATCTTGGCAACTTCTTGCTCCATTTCCTTAAGCAATTCTGGCCCAAGTACAATTCTATTCACTGGATTGTCCCAAGTCACTGGTGTCCTACACCTTCTGCCGTACAAAGCCTCATAAGGACTCATTCCCAACGATGCTTGTTGCCCATTGTTATATGCAAATTCTACCAAGTGTAGATAATCCTGCCACTTGGATGGTTTGTCCATTACATACATGCGGAGCATGTCTTCAAGCACCTGATTTACTCTTTCTGTTTGCCCATCTGTTTGAGGATGGTATGCGGTACTAAAGCTTAGTTGTGTACCCAGATCTGCAAAGAGACCTTTCCAAAAATTGGAAGTGAACTTGGTATCCATGTCAGAAATTATTGCCTTAGGCAACCCATGTAATCTGAAAATTTCCTTCATGAAAATATTTGCAATGGCATCGGTTTTATGTGTAGACTTAATCGGTATAAAATGTGCTGCCTTTGTTAACTTGTCCACCACAACCATGATGGAATCCTGTTGTCTCACAGTCATTGGCAATCCTGTAATAAAGTCCATGGATATTACTTCCCATTTCCTTTCTGGAATTGGCACTGGGAGCAATAAACCTGCTGGATGTTGGTGTTCACTCTTCACCTGCTGACATTTCATGCACTTAGAAATGTATTCAGCAACGTCCTTCTTCATGCCTGGCCAGAAATAATATTTTATTGCTGTAGGAATTGTTTTCTGATATCCTGGGTGACCAGAGTATGGAGCTTTATGGATTTTATCCATAACGATCCTCCTCAAATCTACTGCATTTAGAATATAGACTCTATTCTTATAAGTAAGAAGTCCGCCTTCTTCCAAATGATAGCCTTCATACTTCTTACCAAGGTCTTGCTGCTGTAATTTGTCCTTTATCTGCTCATACACTTCATCCTCAACCGTATGGTTAACAATCTGCTATCTCAAATCTGGTTGGCAAGTACTAAGCGCTGCCACAAGCATTTCATGTACCTTCCTGCTGAGTGCATCAGCCACCTTGTTTTCTTTCCCTTTTATGTGTTTGATCTCAAAATCAAATTCACACAAAAATTCCAACCATCTAGCTTGCCTAACATTTAAAGTTGGCTGATCAAACAAGCATTTCAAACCACAATGGTTTGTCCTTAACTCAAATTTTCTTCCCATTAAGTAATGCCTCCACATCTTTAAGGCATGTACTATGGCTGCAAGTTCTATATCATGAGTAGCATAGTTCTTCTCATGCTCCTTCAACTTTCTTGACTCATAGCATATCATGTGGTTGTCTTGCATAAGAACTCCTCCAAGTCCTTGATTGCATGCATCGATACATACCACAAAGTCTTTTTCCGGGTCTGCAATCTTCAAAATAGGTGCACTTGTAAGAAGATTCTTCAACCGTTGAAAACTTTCTTCACATCTTAGTGACCATTCAAACTTTATCCCCTTCTTTTGCAAAGAAGTGATTGGGTTTGTAACCTTGGAGAATCCTTCGATAAACCTCCTGTAGTAACCAGCAAGGCCCATAAAATATCTCACATCAGTCACATTCCTTGGAGATGGCCAATTCATAATGGTTTCAATCTTCTCAGGGTCTACAGATATTCCTTCGTCGGAAATGATGTGACCCAAATAATGAATTCTATCTTTATAAAAGTCACATTTTCTCAACTTTGCATACAACTTATGCTCCCTTAGTAATTGCATTGTCATTCTCAAATGTTCTTCATTGTAACGCCCCCTTCCATCATCAAATGCAAGGAAGGAAACGTTAACAACACACGGGCTTATGGCAGGCTTAGCCCCAATAATTTGACTCATAACGCATGCAATTTAAAACTTACGGGTGCAGACATAAACTCAATAACTACACAGCGGAATTAAACTTCACACATACACATAGTTTCCCCACACATTCAACAGATAAACAACAGTCATTAATTATCATATTGCATAAACATGGCGCCTTTCATTCCATTAATCATGAATGCATTGCAAAACACCTACTGTATATAAATTAAATCACAGATTACTCATCTTGAACTGTAATGGTCCAAACGACTGGCTATGGAAGGTCAACGTTCCTCCCAACCGTAGACCTCTGTCCAGCTTGTGTTCTTTCAGCTGAGAGGTCACCCCCGAGCTGGGCTGTGTATCCACTAAGGAGGACTAGCTGGGTTCACTCATAGCCATGGCTTCAGTCAAGCATCCAAGCAGATAGAGGAGGGTAGTGCTAAGCCAGTGAGCTCAACCACAGAGCTACAGGCATCTCAAGTGAACTCAACAGTTAGGCACCCACATTACCTACCACATCCAACACAAGGAAGACCCCCTTCTCTGTTACACAGTCCCTCAGGCAACTCTTCCCTCCAGTGCTCTTCAGGATGGGCATAGAAAGGTCCAGCTGCTGATCTTTGAGATCCTAGCCTTCACTGGGTTTATCAAGCACACCCCACCTCTGCATAGTCAATCCCAACTTGATTTCTCTCTGTTCTGCTCATCAAATACTCAAATCCGTCACTCGTCTTCTGAGCTGCAAAAACTGGGTTTTCCCATTGATTTCGGGGTAGCTAATGCTCCCAAGTTCGCCCCAAGGTTCATGCTAATGGATTCCCCATTGGATTTCCTTGTCCCATGCCAAATCTGGACGTTTTTGGTCTTTCAAAAACTGGGTTCTCTCAAGGTCGCGATTTCTGGTTTTTCCTCACTGCTGGCACACGTTTTTGGATGGGAATGATGCTAGATAGTTTCACAATGGACTGGGGTGAGAATCAAGCAACCTCCCATGAGGTTGAGTGACTTCTTGCCCAAGCAATCAGAGCCCATGCCCACCCATACGAATTTCAGGGCTGCCCATGCTCCATTGAAGCCATGGGCTGAAATCTCAACCACCTTCTTACAGCAGGCATTAATGTCACCTAGGGAAGTCAATGGGTTCTCATAATGACAAATGGCAGCCTAGGGTTTAATCCCATAGCCCCCCCACCACTCCCTAGTGGATACACGTGGCCCCTTCTCATTCGTTGCCCCCATAGCCAGTTTTTGGTATTTTATTTCCATATTAAACATTTACATCAATTTACAATATCCCATGGCTTAATAGCACGTGGGTAACAAAATATCAAGCATGTCTAATTTAAATAAAATCCGAGCATAAACTAGCGGGGCCTTGGCCTTGAGCTCCACGCTAGGGAAACATACATCGCGTATTTACAATATTTACATTAGAGCCAATATTTCCTAAGGGTCAAAATTGGGGTATTACATTCCCCTCCCCCTTAGAACAACACCGTCCTCGGTGTTCTCAAAACTGAACAAAAATGGGAATGCCTCCCTCATGGCATCCTCTAGCTCCCAGGTAGCCTCGTCGGGACTAAGGTGCTCCCATTGGACCTTTACCTGCCCGATGGCTCTGTTCCGGAGCACTGTGACTTTCTTGTCGAGGATGCGCATAGGTTCTACTTGGAACTCTCCCTCGGGTTCCACCTGTATCACATTCCAATCAATCATATGATTAGGATCATGTACATACTTCTTAAGCAAAGATACATGTAAAACATTATGAGCTCTTATGCTAGCAGGCAATGCAATTCTATATGCAACTGGCCCTATCCTATCAAGGACTTCAAATGGACCACAATATCTTGGTGACAACTTAGCACAACTCCCCAACTTGAGGGAACTCTTCCTTGGTTTCACTCTCAAATAAACATGATCCCCAATCTGAAATTCCTTATGTACTCTTTTCAAATCTGCATAACTCTTTTGCCTGTCCTGAGCTGCCTTTAAATTCTGCCTGATCTTAACAATTTCCTGTTCCATTTCCTTGATCATCTCTGGTCCAAGCACTACCCTATTCACTGGGCCATCCCAATTCACTGGTGTCCTGCATCCCCTGCCATACAATGCTTCAAATGGACTCATTCCCAAGGATGCATGGTGTCCATTATTGTACGCAAATTCAACCAAGTGTAAATAATCTTCCCACTTGGATGGTTTGTCCATCACATACATTCTCAGCATATCTTCAAGAACCTGGTTCACCCTCTCGGTTTGGCCGTCCGTTTGAGGATGGTAAGCTGTACTGAAATTCAATTTAGTTCCCAATTCTTGAAATAATCCCTTCCAGAAATTGGAGGTGAACTTTGTGTCACGATCAGAAATTATTGCCTTAGGCAATCCATGCAATCTGAATATCTCTCTCATGAAGATGTTCGCAATGTCACTAGCCTTGTGAGTGGACTTCACTGGAATAAAGTGAGCTACCTTTGATAGCTTATCCACCACAACCATGATTGAATCATGCTTCTTCACTGTCATGGGCAGACCTGTTATGAAATCCATGGAGATCACTTCCCACTTCCATTCTGGAATGGGTAAGGGCTGCAATAACCCTGCTGGATGTTGGTGTTCTGCCTTGACTTGTTGGCACTTCTGACACCTAGCAATGTACTCAGCTATGTCCTTCTTCATGCCATTCCAAAAGTATTGCTTTCTTGCCGCTGTTATAGTCTTCTGATATCCTGGATGTCCAGAGTACGGCATTTGGTGTATCTCATCCATCACTAGTTTCTTCAAATCTGCATTATTTGGAATGTACAACCTATCTTTGTAGATGAGGATACTGTCTTCACCCAGCTGATATCCTGCATACTTTTCATCCACATCACCATGCTGCAACTTCTCTTTAATTTGAAGGCAAGTTTCGTCACTGTTTTGGGCCTCAAGAACTCTTGTCTTCAAATCTGATTTGCACATACTTACTGCTGAAACATGAAATTTTCTGCTAAGAGCATCTGCAACCTTATTCTCCTTCCCCTTTACATGTTTAATTTCAAAATCAAATTCACATAGAAATTCCATCCATCTAGCTTGCCTAGCATTCAAGTTTGGTTGCTCAAACAAATACTTCAAGCTCATGTGGTCTGTCCTAAGCTCGAATCTTCTTCCCATCAAGTAATGCCTCCACATTTTAAGAGCATGCACTATGGCTGCTAATTCTAAATCATGTGTGGCATAATTCTTTTCATGCTCTTTCAATTTCCTAGATTCATAGCAAATCACAATTCCTTCCTGCATGAGAACCCCACCCAGTCCTTCAATGCAAGCATCTGTGCATACTACAAAATCCTTCCTTGGATCGGCTATCTTCAAAACAGGAGCGCTAGTAAGTAACTCCTTTAATTTCTGAAAACTTTTCTCACATTTTTCAGACCATACAAATTTGATGTTCTTCCTTTGCAATGAAGTGATCGGATGCGCTATCCTGGAGAATCCTTCAATAAACCTTCTGTAGTAACCAGCAAGGCCCATAAAAGATCTAACATCTGGAACATTTCTTGGAGTTGGCCAATCCATGATGGAATTAATCTTCTCTGGATCCACTGCAATTCCTTCTTCTGAAATGACGTGACCCAAATATTGGATCCTCTTTTGATAGAATTCACACTTGCTTAACTTGGCATACAGCTGATGTTCTCTAAGAACTTGCAACACCATTCTTAGATGCTCCTCATGTTCTTCTTCATTACTTGAATAGACAAGAATGTCATCTAAAAACACAATCACAAACTTGTCCAAATATTTGCTGAATACACTATTCATGAGACACATGAATGTGGCAGGTGCGTTGGTAAGGCCGAATGGAACCACAGTGAACTCATAATGACCATATCTAGTTCTGAAAGCCGTCTTGTGAATGTCTTCTTCTTTAATCCTCACTTGATGGTAGCCAGACCTCAAGTCAATCTTTGAAAATAATTTGGCTTCCTTCATTTGATCAAACAAGTCATCAATTCTTGGTAATGGATACTTGTTCTTAACTGTCACTTTATTGAGTTTCCTGTAATCAATACACAGCCTTAAAGTCCCATCTTTCTTCTTGACAAATAACACCGGTGCTCCCCAAGGAGACACACTAGGCCTGATATACCCTTTATCTATTAATTCCTGCAGCTGTATCTTCAATTCCACCAATTCCGGTGTATTCATTCTATAAGGAGATTTGGAATTCGGCGCTGCCCCTGGAACAAGATCGATGGTAAAATCAATATCTCTCATCGGTGGCAACCCTGGTACCTCATCCGGAAACACATCTTGGAACTCTTGCAATATCCTGAAGTCTTCTAGTCTTGGCCCTTTGTCCTCTAATGAATCTGGCATATGGACTGCATATAATTGACAACCCTTCTTATAAAACTTATTCAGCTGCAGGGATGAAATCTGTCTTATTGAAACTTGCTTGGGAATCTCTTTTACCAATGTGGGCCTTCCCTTTTCATCAATGCACTCAAGTGCTTTCTCATAACAGTCCAATTTGGCTCTGTGTTTTTCTAACCAATCCATGCCAATTAATGCATCATAGGATCCTAATGGTAACACATTCAATTCAGCATATGTGTGGAGTCCATTCAATTCTATGGGACACTCCATCACTACCTCACTTACTTTTCTCTTGGTTCCCGTGGCTAGTTGCACTAGCCAAGACTTATTATGCTTTATTTTTCTAAGAGAACAACCTTCAACCACTTTTGGAGAAACATAACTATGAGTAGATCCTGGATCAATCAAAACAGAAATAGATTGCGTAGCAATCTTACCTTCGACTTCCACCACTGATGACTGATGGTCTGCTTGGTGATTATCCAACGCTGCATAAATCCGAGGTGCTGCCCTTGCCATGTCCTCTACCGTAGCTACTCCCTTCAGGTTGTTCAACTTTCGAGCATTGTTTTTCCGATGTGGACAATCCTTCAACATGTGGTTTTCTCCACATCCCCAACACTGAAGTGGTCCCTTTGATGCTTTGTCTACTGCCACTGCTGGTTTGAATCCACTCCTTGCTTGTTGTCCCTGTGGAAGGGTCCTAGGTTGACCTCTGAATGGTGGCTTGAATCCATCCTTCTTCTGATCATACTTCCCTCTTGGCTTTCCTTTCCATGCTGGGTTAGCCTCTGTTCTTCCTTTATTTTGCTCATAGCAGTGCATTGCCATCCTAATGGCTTCATCCAAACTTGGTGGATTAACAAACTCAATACGATCCCTGAAACTCTGAGGTAGACCCCCAAGAAAGCATTGGATTTTTACTCTCTCATCTTTGATATAGTCAACATACCTCAGTAATTCCAAGAATTTGTGGACATGCTCTTCCATAGATTTTTGTCCCAACCTGAGTTCATTAAACTCTTTTCTCTTACCGTCATAATACCTAGCAGAAAGGTATTTCTCCTTGAAGTACCCCTTAAATCTTTCCCAACTGATCCTTCTTTCGTTAATTCTTTTCACTTGCAATAGATTGTCCCACCAAATGGAAGCTCTGCCATTTAAGTTATAAATGGCAATTCTGGCTTTCTCATTTCCTGAGTAGTCTTGAATTCTGAAATATTTCTTCATTCCCAGAAGCCATGCTTCTGCCTCTTGACCTGTCTTTCCTTCCCCATCAAATGTGGGAGGTCTTGCCTTCCTAAATTCTCCCTGTGGGATACCCTTGAACCTCTTTCTTCCGTCCAATCTCTTAGGTGCATGTCCCGGACTTCTTCTAGAACATTTGGAGTCACCCGACCTGCTGGAAGAAGACCTTGATGAAGATGCTTTATGTTTTCTGCTCACCGAACTCTTCCTTGGGCTTGGAGTCCTTCTCCTCGAACGACCTCTAGAATGACTCCCCGCATCTCTTCCTTCTTCACCCATATTGCTTGGGTTGGACCCAAGGTTTATCTTATGCTGCATATCAGTGAGGCTTTGCAAAATAGCAGCATTGAGTTGGTGTTGTTCTTCTTGAGCCTTCATCAATCTTTCATTGAAGCTCACCATGGTTTCAACCAAATTTTGAGGAGTCACCTGCTCCCTTCTCCCATTGGATTCAGTCTCCGCATTCCCTTCATGCACATTTTCTCCTAGAACGTCTTCTTCGTGTTCATAAGGATCTTGAGCATCATTAATGGTCACCATCTTACCTCTGCTACAATTATAAACTTAATGAGCTGCAAACACTGTGCATTATTATGATATTTGTTAGACCTCATGAAAAATGCATCTAGGAATATACAACAATCAACATTTAACATAATAGAACTCATGGAATAATTCACATAGCTGTTACTTGTTCAATTCTTTTGCCCATTCATGCAATTCTGAAAATTGCCCATATTGTCACTAATTTGACAAAACAGTCACCGACACTTTTCTACCCTGATAATCTACGATGTCTGATAACCCAATTCAATTTCCGGTCATACTACATTATTCCTTACTAGACAAGCTTTCCAATGCCTGTCCCCATGCTCCATTCCGACATCGGGTGTGGAAACAACGTTGTCTCAAAAATGACAACTTTACCAATAATTCTGCACATTTACACAATTGTATTTTGGTCCCGAAGGCCAACTTCAGCCACCTGTGGAAGAAAATCTATGAGGAATCAAAAAAACTTATCTATCGGACAAAGTTATTCCATATAACAAGGAACACTCAGCGATTCACTGATTTCAATTCTGATGTACCGTTCATCTTTTATAAATTTCTGGGTTTTACTACTTCTTACTTTTCACATTTTTCCAAAATTCCAAATTTTGGGCCAAAAATGGCTATCTCCCAAACGGTGCATTTCTGGGAAATCTTCGTCTAACGGAAGTTGTCTGTCTTAATGAGAATATGAAATGTCTAGTTCAGTAAAATTTCTGACTCCCACATCTAGGGTCACTTTTACTGCCCACAAGCTTTTCAAAATCCCGAAAAAGTGGCCCGGAACAGTGCTTTTTGGCCTTCTTGCTCACCCCGACTCCACATCCTTTGGAGTTTGGTTCCAAGATTCGGAACTTAACATTGTGCCTGCTTCATGGCCGCGCCTGATCAATTTCAGCTCAAACCGACCTTCTGTCAAGCCTCGGGACTCTATCCTTCAAAAGTCACTATTTCCCTTTTTCTATCAAATTGGAGTGTAATGGGCTCGGGGTCTTCACTGGTTCTTTCATGGCCCCCGTCAATGGCCTCCGAGCCCCACAGAAATCATCCCATTCCGAGCCCCACAGAAATCATCCCATTCCGAGCCATGGTTTTTTTTTTTTTTTTTTTTTTTTTTTTTTTTTTTTTTTTTTTTTTTTTTTTTTTTTTTTTTTTTCGGGCCGGTTCAGCGAACGCTCCCGCAACTGCGGGGCGGTTCACCGAATGCTCCCGCAATTGCGGGGCGGTTCACCGAATGCTTCCGCAATGCGGAGCAGTTCGGCGAACGCTTCCGCAATGCGGAGCAGTTCGGCGAACGCTTCCGCAATTGCGGAGCAGTTCGGCGAACGCTTCCGCAATGGCGGAGCGATTCGCTGAATTCTCCCGCAACTACGGAGCCATTCGGCGAATTCTCCCGCAACTGCGGAGCCATTCGGCGAAGGCTTCCGCCGTTTCGGAAGACTTTCCCGAATCCTTCCGCGATTTCGGAGCCCTTCGCGGAATCCTTCCGCCGTTTCGGAACCATTCGCCGAAGTCTTCCGCAGTTGCGGAACGACTCGGCGAAGTCTTCCGCCGTTGCGGAACGATTCGGCGAAGTCTTCCACAATTACGGAACGATTCGCCGAAGTCTTCCGCAATTGCGGAACGATTCGCCGAAGTCTTCCGCAGTTGCGGAACGATTCGCCGAAGTCTTCCGCAACTTCGGAACGACTCGCCGAACTCTTCCGCGTTGCGGAACGATTCGCCGAAGTCTTCCGCAACTTCGGAACGACTCGCCGAACTCTTCCGCGTTGCGGAACGATTCGCCGAAGTCTTCCGCAACTTCGGATCGACTCGCCGAACTCTTCCGCGTTGCGGAACGATTCATGGAATCCTTCCGAAATTTCGGAAGAGAATTCCTTCCGCAATTTCGGAAGAGATTTCCTTCCGAAAATTCATTTTCACGCCGACACTTAGAAAATTTTTCACTTAAACAAAATTTTTCTCCGCTGTTTCGGAGCCTTTGGCTGAATTCTTCCGCGATTTCGGAACGATTCGCCGAATGCTTCCGCAGTTGCGGAAGACATTTGGGAATCCCTTCCGAAACAGTCTTTAAACAGTTTTTAAACAAAATTTTCAAAACAGACTTTTAAACAAAATTTTTCCCAAAAACTTAACTTCTTCTCTTCTCTTTACTATCAGTTTTGGCCCATAGCGGCCCAGTGCTGCGACGCAGCTCTGATACCAAACTGTAACGCCCCCTTCCATCATCAAATGCAAGGAAGGAAACGTTAACAACACACGGGCTTATGGCAGGCTTAGCCCCAATAATTTGACTCATAACGCATGCAATTTAAAACTTACGGGTGCAGACATAAACTCAATAACTACACAGCGGAATTAAACTTCACACATACACATAGTTTCCCCACACATTCAACAGATAAACAACAGTCATTAATTATCATATTGCATAAACATGGCGCCTTTCATTCCATTAATCATGAATGCATTGCAAAACACCTACTGTATATAAATTAAATCACAGATTACTCATCTTGAACTGTAATGGTCCAAACGACTGGCTATGGAAGGTCAACGTTCCTCCCAACCGTAGACCTCTGTCCAGCTTGTGTTCTTTCAGCTGAGAGGTCACCCCCGAGCTGGGCCGTGTATCCACTAAGGAGGACTAGCTGGGTTCACTCATAGCCATGGCTTCAGTCAAGCATCCAAGCAGATAGAGGAGGGTAGTGCTAAGCCAGTGAGCTCAACCACAGAGCTACAGGCATCTCAAGTGAACTCAACAGTTAGGCACCCACATTACCTACCACATCCAACACAAGGAAGACCCCCTTCTCTGTTACACAGTCCCTCAGGCAACTCTTCCCTCCAGTGCTCTTCAGGATGGGCATAGAAAGGTCCAGCTGCTGATCTTTGAGATCCTAGCCTTCACTGGGTTTATCAAGCACACCCCACCTCTGCATAGTCAATCCCAACTTGATTTCTCTCTGTTCTGCTCACCAAATACTCAAATCCGTCACTCGTCTTCTGAGCTGCAAAAATTGGGTTTTCCCATTGATTTCGGGGTAGCTAATGCTCCCAAGTTCGCCCCAAGGTTCATGCTAATGGATTCCCCATTGGATTTCCTTGTCCCATGCCAAATCTGGACGTTTTTGGTCTTTCAAAAACTGGGTTCTCTCAAGGTCGCGATTTCTGGTTTTTCCTCACTGCTGGCACACGTTTTTGGATGGGAATGATGCTAGATAGTTTCACAATGGACTGGGGTGAGAATCAAGCAACCTCCCATGAGGTTGAGTGACTTCTTGCCCAAGCAATCAGAGCCCATGCCCACCCATACGAATTTCAGGGCTGCCCATGCTCCATTGAAGCCATGGGCTGAAATCTCAACCACCTTCTTACAGCAGGCATTAATGTCACCTAGGGAAGTCAATGGGTTCTCATAATGACAAATGGCAGCCTAGGGTTTAATCCCATAGCCCCCCCACCACTCCCTAGTGGATACACGTGGCCCCTTCTCATTCGTTGCCCCCATAGCCAGTTTTTGGTATTTTATTTCCATATTAAACATTTACATCAATTTACAATATCCCATGGCTTAATAGCACGTGGGTAACAAAATATCAAGCATGTCTAATTTAAATAAAATCCGAGCATAAACTAGCGGGGCCTTGGCCTTGAGCTCCACGCTAGGGAAACATACATCGCGTATTTACAATATTTACATTAGAGCCAATATTTCCTAAGGGTCAAAATTGGGGTATTACATTCATGCTCTTCTTCATTCTTGGAATAGATGAGAATGTCGTCTAGGAATACAAGAACAAACTTGTCCAAATACTTGCTAAAAACATTATTCATGAGACACATGAATGTAGCTGGTGCCTTCGTGAGACCGAATGGTACCACTACAAACTCATAGTGTCCATACCTCGTTCTAAAGGTTGTCTTATGAATATCTTCTTCTTTGATTCTTACCTGATGGTAACCAGACCTCAAGTCAATCTTTGAAAATACGTTTGCTCCTCTCATTTGGTAAAAAAGGTCATCAATTCGGGGCAATGGGCATTTGTTCTTCACAGTGACTTTTTTCAACTGCCTGTAGTCAATACATAACCTTAGTGTTCCATCTTTCTTTTTCACAAATAGAACAAATGCTCCCCACGGGGACACACTTGGCCTAATATATTTCTTTTCCAGCAACTCTTGTAATTGCATTTTCAATTCTAGTAATTCCGGTGTACTCATCCTGTAGGGTGTCTTAGACACTGGTGCCGCTCCTGGCACAAGTTCAATTGTAAAGTCAATGTCTCTCTTTGGAGGAAGTCCTGGAATATCATCAGGAAAACATCCCTGAATTCTTGCAATACATGATAGTCCTCCAATTTAAGAGTTTCATTCTCTGCTGCCTCTAAAATGTGGGCTGCATACAATTGACATCCCTTCCTACAGAACCTCTTCAGCTGCATGGCTGAAACCTGTCTAACAGAAGTCACCTTTGGAATGCCTTTTACAACCATCGGGTTTCCTTCTTCGTCCATGCATTCAAATGTCTTATTGTAGCAGTCAAGTTTAACCCTGTGTGCCTCTAACCAATCCATTCCAAGGAGAATATCATAGGAACCAAGTGGAAAAATATTCAGATCTGCATAAGTGAATAGCCCATCCATCTCTAATGGACATTTCTCTACTATTTCACTAACTTTTCTCTTGGTTCCAGTGGCTAGTTGAACTAACCATGATTTACTATGATTTAATTTCTTGAAAGCACAAATCTCAACAATTCTAGGAGTGACATAACTGTGAGTAGATCCAAGATCAATCAAAATAGAAACAGATTGCTTAGCAATCTTACCTTCAACTTCAACCACAGTTGACTGATGATCTGCTTGGCGGTCGTCTAGTGCTGCATAGATTCCAGGGATTGTCCTTGCCACTTGACCCATGGTTTCAGCTCCTTGGATGTTGTGAACTTGATTTGGATTCCCATTCCGATGTGGACAGTTCCTAAGCATGTGGTCTCCTCCACAACCCCAACATTGAAGTGGTTCTCTTGGCTCCTTTGGATCTCTTGGCTTGTCTCCCATCATCCTAGTTGGTTTAGTCACAACCTGTGATGGTTGCTTTTGCTGATTCCGAAATTGAGGAGGCTTGAACCCCTTCTTCCTTTGATCAAATTTTTCATTTTTCTTATCCTTCCATGCCTTATGGAATTCTGGTTTGCTTATGTTTTGATCAAAGCAATACTTGGCCTTTCTTATGGCCTCCTCTAGAGTTCGAGGTTCATCAAACTCAATTCTATCTTTATATGATTGGGGCAGTCCACTTAGGAAACGCTGAATTTTCACCTTATCATCTCGAATATACTTGACATACCTTAGCAGCTCCAAGAATTTGTTTGCATATTCCTCCATGGTCAGTTGTCCCAATCTCAGCTCATGGAACTCTTTGATCTTATCATCATAGTACCTATCAGAGAGGTACTTCTGCTTGAAGTATTTCTTGAACTGCTTCCACACAATCTTCCTTTCATTGATTTTCTTCACTTGCCTGATGTGTTCCCACCATATAGATGCTCTTCCATTCAAGTTGAAGATGGCAACCCTTGCCTTCATATTTCCCAAGTAGTTTTGGAATTGGAAATACTTTCTCATCCCAAGAAGCCAAGCTTCAGCTTCTTGACCAGACTTTATCTCTCCATCAAATGTAGGAGGTTTCGCCTTCTTAAATTCCCCATGTGAATTGTTCTTGTAGTGCTTCTTCCTCTTACTTCTGTGAGATAAAGAGCTTGAACCCTCAATGGATTCTTCAGAGTCAGATGATTCATTAGAAGATATTTCTGGAGTATAAGTTCGGTCTGTAGAAACTCTTCTTGAGCTACTAGCCCTCTTACGGGAATTCCTTCTGGAGCTACTCCCACCCCTTTTTGGATTTGATGTCTGATGACCAGAGTTTATTTGCCTTTGGATGTCTGTTAAACTCTGCATCATGGCTGCATTCAACTGATTTTGTTCTTCCTGAGCTTTAATCATCCTTTCATTATCTTCTCTGCAATTTTGCAACTCCACCCTTAGGTTTCTCATGGTGGCTGCAATACCTGGAGGAGTCTCTTGATTTCTTCTCCCATTAGATTCTGTTTCAGCATTTTCAACATGTATGTTATCCCCCATGGCATCTGTCTCAGGCTCATAGGGATCCTGTGCATCATCCATGATGTTTATTTTCTTGGCCCAACCAAGATCCAAAACTTTCCAATTGTACTATCTAGAGTGTTGCCCTGATGTAACTGCGATTCTGCAAAATGTGTTCATCAACACAATTTTTAGCTGCATTATATTCTCAGAATTCATAACTTACTTTCATGCACGTGGGAAAATGTTTTATTGACAATTTGTCAGATCATAGAATTTTTTCACAATCAACGACATATGAGGGGGGAACGACGGGGGTTAAGGAAGACATTCCAGAATTCTTTCCGCAGTTTCGGAAGACATTCCAGAATTCTTTCCGCAGTTTCGGAAGACATTCCAGAATTCTTTCCGCAGTTTCGGCAGACATTCCAGAATTCTTTCCGTAGTTGCGGGAGACATTCCGGAATTCTTTCCGCAGTTGCGGAAGACATTCCAGAATTCATTCCGCAGTTTCGGAAGACATTCCGGAATTCTTTCCGCAGTTGCGGAAGACATTCTGGAATTCTTTCCGCAGTTGCGGAAGACATTCCGGAATTATTTCCGCAGTTTTAGAAGACATTCCGGAATTCTTTCCGCAGTTGCGGAAGACATTCCGGAATTCTTTCCGAAACAGACTTAAACAAAATTTTTCCAAAAACTCTTAAAACAATTTCGGATTCTTCTTTCCTTCTCCCTGTGATGACTGTTTCTTAGCAAGAGGTAACCTTACCTCTGCAAACTATCCAACTTAGCCAATTTAGGCCCGATGCTAAGACCTGTGGTGATCAGGAAGGGACTTTCCCATGGGAATGTAATTGGATTTGGCCCATAGAGGTCCAATGCTACAACCAACAGCTCTGATACCAAAATGTAATGTCCCCTCCCATCATACCAGCATGATAGAGAGGACGTGACACTAAATCCGGGCATCTAACCTCATATCCATTAAGTAAAAACTCATTGATAAAAAAAAAAGACATATACATGTGCATGTTATAGAAACACAACGGAATTAAAAATCATGTTTAATATCTAACATACATTCAAACATTTCTGTGACAGCCATTAAATAAAGACATTGCAGAATTTATAAAAGAGAATACTCATCTTATAACAAAGTAGTCCCAAGCAACTGGCTATGCAATTGCAACGTTCCACCCAACCACAGGCCAGTTGTGATCATCAATATCTCCACACACTGCCACCCCCGAGCTGGGCATGATCTCTACAAGGAATCAGGGAACAGTAAACTCACACATAGCCAAGCATACACCAAAATGAGCCAAGCTAATCTACAATTGGGTTTATCAGGCTGCTAGGAAATGGAAATGAATAATTGCTAAGCTAGTGAGCTCAACCACAGAGCTATGGATACCTCTACAAGATCTATTTAGCATGGCACCCACAATGCCTACACACCCCACTCAAGGAAGTATTCCCTTCACCAATTCACAGTCCCTCATGCCATACCTTCCAATTCGAGAGTGTCCCAGGTGTGCATAGAAGAGTAGCCAGCCCTCTTGATCTTCTTGAGAGGTTATTCTCCCCACTAGGTTTATCAAGCCAATTTTGTCCACTACCACTCCAAAAAATTTGCTCACAGGTTCAAACCAAAACAGGGATGCACATAACAGCAAAACCACAATTGCTGTGCATGAGGAAAAACATTCTTCAGTGGGATGCCCAAAGAGGAGGTTTCTACCAATTCAGAAAAACGTGGGAAAGCCCAAAAATGAAATGGCAATTGGGGAACAACCCTGGAGAGCAGAAATCATTTTCAGAAAAACATCCATGGGCATTTTGGGGCAAAGCCGACCTCCATCACAGTCCCAAATCGTGGCCCTTCTCTCCCAGCTGCTGTACAATGAAAAAACAAGCTCCCAGGTATGGAAAATGCAGGAAAAATGGTGAAAAATGTGATGGGGAAAGACCCAATAGTTTAGACTGCGTGAGAGAGGAAATACTATGGTTTCAGAATGGTTGTGGGCACCATTTCGTGGGTGTTTTCTTGCCCAAGAAGCAAAAATACGAATTCCCAGGTTGATGGCTTGCCCATGCACGAAATTGGCTGCCATACCTCTTCATTCCCAAGGCATTAACTACCTCAACCAATTTCTAGAAGAATTAAATGATTGGGTCCATAACCCAAAATGGGTAGTTGGTGGTGTATGGGTTTTCTTATTGACACATGGATTAACACCATTGCCTCAAGGGTTTGAATAATTTCCCTCCCTATTCCTTGTAGAATCATGCCCCCATCTCTTTGTTGCATTGCATAGCTAGTTGTGGGTATTTTTCATTAAAAATTCGTATTTACATGATGTCTTATTTTACATTGTGCCTATCTAGCACAAAAACCATAGGCATCTATTTTTAATTGCCGATACATAAAATGCTAAATCAATGGTGGGGCCTTGGCCTTGAGCTCCTCACCATGATTAAATTACAATATTTACATCATTTACGATTTAATGCAAAGGGAGACAAAATGGGGACATTACAATAAACATAATGATTAAACAAAGCACATGCATAATACCATGCGCCACCAAATACTATGGACCCAAAACCCAATGACCAAATCAAGTTTACCTAACGAGGGGAGACAACGAGATCATGACAAAATCAAAATTTTCATATTAGAAATAGAAATATAAAGAGAACACACACACACATTTAATTACTAATAACTAATTAGTAATAGTAATAGATAACATATATATGTGTGTGTGTTTGAGATATAGATATTAATGATGTGTAAAAATAAAAATGCACTTCAAAATGACGTTTAATTTTATGAAGTGGCAGTATTTTGACGTATAAAATGACAAATGACAGCTATTTACCCATCAAATTTAAACAGTGCTTCCAACCTATTTTCTTATTTTAAGGAAGGAGTTGTCTGAAAATTCGACGATTTGGCTTGGATGTTGGTTTTTCACCGGAATACAGTGTTTTTTATTTTGCAAAAAATGAATTTAAGTATGTTTAAATGGCGATTTTGATGGTAGAGATGGATTCAACACTATCAAAAACCCCTAGGGCACCCAAAATTTCATAGTTTGAGAGCTGTAACCAAGATTTTAAAAAATTTCTATCATATATTTTCAAAATCGTGCCAAAAAAATCAAAATTTTCTGTTTGAAATCATAGAAATTTTAGACTACACGTTTTAAGGAACCCCCACCAAGTCAAAGATGAGGTTTTACCACTTCCTTGATTAATTGTCCACGATTTTATTCCACCTCCTTAAATTGGGGGATTGAGTTTGTCCACATTTAAAATATCCCACCAAATTCCTTGGTATCACCAATGGGTCAAAATTCTCTCATATTATCTTAAAGAAAATATTAATCAATTATTATTTATGAGAGAGTGAGTCATTTGGCTCATTTATTGATTTTCCTTAGGGTTTTGACCCAATTATTACATGGCCTTGCAACAATTCGATGTGGACATGCAATGATATTATTTTGGGGCAAATAATAATTTATGTGGCTCATCTCCACTTCCTTGTCCCATTAATGAACCTGCAGCAATAATATCCTTGTCCACATTGATAGGAGTTGCAGTTCCTTGGACTATTCCACTAATGATTGATCCCAACCTTAGGAATGCCAAACCTTAGCATTTTCTTCAATAATTTGACTACATGGATATTTTAACTTGGTTGATGAATAAATTAAGGTTCACCATCTCCATAATGCATTTTCCTAGTCCAATATATAATATTTTTTCCTTATTCCTAACTTGGATCTTAGGATTAGAAAATAATCAACCCAAATCGCCACCTAGCTGAATAAACATGAACAAGTCTAGGTGACTGAGGGAATTGTGGTCCATAGCCAAATTTGGGGACATTACACTTGAGCCTTTGAAAGACCATCCTCTCTGACATTGATGATTAGTACCACTCATGGCAGGTGAAAAGAAAGATGAGGGAGTAGGAGATCCTATTAAGTTGTTGCTCGAGGAATCTCTCCTGTGACGTAGGAACGAGATGATAATTAATTTTGCTCAAATCCTTGGACAAATGTTGGTAATAACATATGCATATTTGTCAAGTAGACACTTTCAAGGTGCCGTCCCCTTCAATGTACAAGTTAATTTTGATATTCCCATTGACGCAAAATTGAGACCGGGTTCTTGTGCGTGGACCAATAAAAAGCGCCGCTATAGTCTAGTGTGCTAGCATTTTCAATCCCCCGAAGGAGAAGGTCTCACCCACAACATAACCAAGACCTATGTGCCATAGGGATTAGTTAACTGTAAGTATATGTTTGTGAATGTTTGCATCATTCATATTGTAATAGTATTCATCTCATATTATTGCAACATTGATATACATATTACTCATAGCAGACAAATAAAGAACAAGCACACAATAAATCTATGAATAGACAGACATATTTAGCATAGAAAATCGAGGGGCCCAAATTTTTTTCATTATTATATTAGATTAACTTCATTACATCAAGGTTCTATGGCCTTACAACAACCACAAAATTACCCCTCGTGACTTCATACAAAACAAAGAGTCAAAACCCAACTACCAAAAACCCAGATACATCGCCTTCTGCTACTGCCCGATGTCCTCTTTTTGTCTTCTTCTTGATATCTTGTCCTTCTCTTTCTGCTTTCTTTTTGCATCCTTTTATACTTGCGGGGGTGGGTCCAAAACTAGTCCAAGACTGTTGTGTTCATTAGCGAATTTCTGGAACTCCCGCTCCTTTACCTCACACTTCCTTCTATGGTCCTTTCTTATTTTCCTTTCCGCGGTCCTATCCAAAAAAAAGGATCCAACATGCCAATACCACAAGTGTTGACTCAATCTTGAGTCAACTTTGTTGCAGTTCTGATCCTTTCTTGTACTCTGCTACTGGCTCTTCAAACAAAGGAGCCAACTTTGGTACCTATGCAAAGGAATGCTTTCTGAGTTATTCAAATTCTTCCAAGTTCGTCCATCATTTACCTAGAAAGATATTGTCACTAGCCAAAAAAATTTGAGCTTTCTCTATATCCGGGAGGGTAATCTTCTTTTGTTGTACTTGTTGAGTCTTTGTGTCTAAATATTGATCTAAATGTTGTAAGTTAGTGTATAGGACCTACTTAGCCTACACAAACTTTATCACGAAGGGTAGCCATCTCATTATCAATCTATTGAGCTTCCTTGTAGTTATGTTCATGTTCAAGAGGGTTAGCTATGAGTTGGGCTTCACTGTTCAATTCCTTGATTTTGTCATGCAAAGCTTCCACTAGTTGTTGATTCTTTTATAAAATGCTGACCCAGTCATTCAATGCTGCAAATAGATCCTGAATTTGTTTGGTAGACTGTTACAGATGGTTGCAAGAATCTATGATTTCTCTGCTAATTTTGGGGAGCTAAGCCATCAACTATGTCTGTTGTTCATTACCATGATTCTAAATGGTGAGGATTTGTTGTTGAAATGTTTTGTTCTCCATCTCATGATTCTGCCATGAAGTACAAAAGAGTTGGAGGTTGTCTTTTGGTGCAAGACTAAAATTTCTTTCGACGCAGTGGCTAAGTGTTGATGTACATGGGGCCACATAGTGTGCATCTAGTCACAAAGGGCTATGAGAGTTTCTTCCACAAAATTTCTACCTTGTTTTTGCTTCTTCCTTTACTGTGAGAGCATTCGCTAACTAGATGCTGATGTTAGTATAAAATTGATAGAGATTGACATGCTCTGTCTCATCCTGGACTAAGCGACGTTCTACTTCTGTTGTTGTGCTTCAAATGTTTTCAAACAACTTTTGGATTGAAAATTAAGTTTAATCCGAATTTGTAGCGATTGGTGGTAAATACCGTAGGGGTAGGACACTTGAAACTGATTGTGTGGGTTGGTCTTTCTATTGAGTGTTTTCCTCATGTTGTATTGTTATGTTCTAAACGATCTTTTACTGTATGTCTTTAGAGAGAAATGGGGTGATATACATATGCATCTGGAAAATCTGAAGGAGCTCCTAACAATAGGTTGGATCCTGAGCAAACTATGCAATCTGGTATCTTAGAGAGATATTCTCAACATGAGGGGGAATTGGAGGAGGTTTTGACCTCTCTACCTGGTTGTAGTCCTATAATTTGTTCATGGGGATGTTGTCAAGTCATGTCATTTTCATAGCTTCTTCTGACTGCTAGGGTGACGCAAGTTACTCTAGATCTGGATCACTTAGTGGATTTTCCTGCTGAGGAAGTTTTTGTATCAATGAATCAATGATTGTAGCCTGTGAATAAGCTTATGACTCTTGTCCTATGTCGAGCTCATGAGAGGCCTACTGCTACTGTTGAAATTCCTATTGAATTGGTACTCCTGGCATATGGAGGGTTTCTCTGGCATCATCATCAATGTCGATAATGGAGGGTTTATCCATATTTGTTTGAATTGATAGTGAAGCGGTTTCTGTAGGGAAAGGGATGGTCATTGGGTTATGGGTAGGGAATGACTGCGCGAATTGGAGAAGAATGGTGTAAACATGGGCGTGGATGGTGGAGGTGGTGATCATAGATGTGGTGACAAGGGTTTTACTTCATGGTCCTTTTTGGATCCGTTGATATAACCAATGAAATCCTGGACATATTTTACTAGGACCATGGTATTTTCATCAATGTGTGGTGGCAAGGGTGGAAGGGGGGGTATTTTTTGGTTATCCTGCTGTGATTTTTCTTCAGAGGATTATTCTAGATATACTTCTTCTTTTCTTTTCTGCTTATTTGAGGAAGAAGGAAGCAGAAATGAGGTACCTTTTCTTGTGGACACGATTTTCATGCTTGGCCAAGTACCGATCGCTTTGTGGAATGCCTCTGGAAGTAAGCAAAATGGTAGAGGGAATTCTTTGAAAACTTCTAGATTAGTTTCTAGGGTCCGAATGAAGGTACTATCGCAATCCATATAAAACCATACTTTAGAAGTATAGCATTGTTATCGCATTTTTAGCACTTTGGAGCTACTAGTCATTTTCATAGATCAAATGGTAGTCATGAGCCTATTCATATCATTTGTGGATGATCTTATCTATTTAATTTCAGTTGGATGTTTCAGGGGCAACAATTGTGGGTCCACCCTCACCATTTTGATCCCTCTTCATGACCTCCCTTGTCATGCATTTTCAAATGTTGGTTCACTCGAGCAAAGTAGTTTAGATAGATGTATTATTTCCTTGCCATGCAGATATAGTGGTGTTAGTACAAATGGATTACAAGTGCAACTGTATGCTCAAGTATATGCCATAGGTATTTTTTTATGGATACCATGATTCATATTGGTTTCCTGACTATGTAATACTTTTCTATGCATTGGTGGTCATTTTATTGGTTGGTTTTCAGTAGGACATGCTAGGAGTGATATAGGTGCATTAGTTGATAGTTTCATGTACATGCTCGGTTTTGGATTTTTTGGTGATGTAATGTATAGGCCAGTTCCCTTGCTCTTATTTTATCCTCTTGGATTTTCTCCCTATACCATCCCATCCATCTTTTTTTTGATATCCCTTGACTTGGACATGATTGATCAACATGCAGACCTTCCTCTATGTGACCTTTTTGTTAGGATGGATTCCATGTTTTTCCTGTGTCTCGACTCTGATGTGTGTGTATTTTTTTTTGTTTCCCTCATTGATATCTTTCTTCTTGTAGATCCAAGTGGATTGAGTGTAGGTAAGGTAACCCTAGTCACCGTAAGCACATCCCTTAGAATCAAAACAAGTCCTCCCATCCTTGAAATTAGTTGGTGGCCAAAGTAGTAGATGTGCATCTTTGGATGATATATTTCCTACTTGTCTGTAAAACAATAATGCTTTGGAAACTCCATCGAGGCTATGGATTCTTAGTATAATCAGAGCAACTTCCTTAGAAGTACTAAGTCCCAAAAGGATTTCCAGGGCTGACATCCTTTGGAGGCTAGCTAACTAGAGGAATGAAAATGAAAAGTGTGCTTAAATGATATATCCAATGAGATGCAAAAACAAAATGAAATGAAAAATGCAAAGTGAAATTCAAATGTAATGAAATTCAAAATAAAGGGGGCTTGATAGAGTCGAAAGGGTGCCTTCTAAATGCTTCATCCATTTGTTATAAATTTCTCTCCTCTAATGTTTGTCACTCCAACAAATGTCACATAGGCCCTTGTCAATCCCTTCTCTCCAAAGGACAACCACGTCTATCCAAAATTCAACTCCACTTTCACCAAAACCTTTGAACTTTACTCACTCTGTTTGTCACCAAAGAGAGGGAGGATTTATTTGTACAGTTAATGTGAATAAGAGTATGTATGTCGCACTATGTTAATGTCTTGCTCTTGTTATTTTTGCATTGATCACTATGTGAATGGCATAAATTAGCATCTAGTCGTTTTCCAATATTAATCATGATAATGACTAATACCTTTCGCTATAATACACCAGCTTGACCCCATAATGTAAATTTGTAAATATTGGTCTAAAAGGCTAAAAGCCAAAAACAAATGATCGAGATGACCAAGACTATGTAATTATGTACATTTTTTATATTAATATAAAACTCTCTAAATGACTACATGGGAAGAAGTGATAAGAAGATATGGGGGGCTATGAATCAACAAGTGGGAAGGTGATAGTGGGATTCATTTTACATCCTTAGCCTTAGCCATTTAAACCAAGTTCTTAAACCTTGAGTAAGATTCATGCTTAATTAAGAAGCAATGTTTTAATTATCCTAAGAAAGGGATTAAGAGAGGAAAAGTGGTTCCATGTGGAGGGGCCACATGGAAATAATTGATTCATGCCTATAAAAGATATTTTTCAAGCTAGAAAGGGGTTCATTTCTACATTATTCCTTCACCATTTTGAATTTCATTCCTTTTCCAATACCTTGGAAGTCATAGCTTGAAACTGTAGCAGAGGATGAAGATGCCACTGTTGAACATGAATTATACATGCCATTAACCCAGGTAGACTAATGTGATAGAAACCTGGTTTGTAGCTTGTGCCCTAGAGTCCCAACTTAAAGACTTTATGTCCAACATGTGATGGAGCGCTAGAAGGGAAATGGAGGCTTCTCGAGGGATTTTTAAATCAAAGAAGGTAGTTTGTTCCTGGCATTGTGCAGGTTGACGAGGAAGGATAATTGAGGATTGGGACAACTGTGGAGGGGTTTAGGTACTAGTGGGTTGCATGAAATATTCAACCGAATAATTGGGATTGAGAAATATTTTCCCTTGTGGATTGATAGCACCATCTCGTGGGTGGCCTCTCAAAGTGAGACTTGAATTGACAGAGCCTATGGATGGGAGGAACGCCCTTCACATGCAGCTAGTTGAAGAAACTTGATTTGAAAGATAAGTATCTATCTATTATGAATGCCATGGTTGATTCTGTGTCTATTTAATGAATGCATAAATATATAGTATTGCATGGAATGGAATGTGTATTCATGTTGGAATTGTCTATAAATTATAATGCATGCATAAATTATTTTGGGAAACCATGTTCATTTATTTATGTTGTTAAATTGAATTAAAAAAACGAAATTGAATATGAATGTTAAATTTAAACATGGAAATTGAGTGCCTCGTGGTCTCACTAGTTAAAATAGGAAACTAGGTACATTACATATTGGTATCATAGCCATGGTTTTCAACACTGGGATTGAATGGGAAGAAAAATTGATTATATAGGCAGTTTAAGAGGTTGCACATAAAGTGTTTGGATAAACGTTTGTATGAAAGTTTTGGAAAAAACAATATGGAATTCTCCCCAATGGTCTAATTCATTACAATAATCAACATATATATGGTTTGTTGAGCATTGGTTGTCATTGATGTCAACTAAAGATGATGTCAGGTGTTTGATTGTCAACTAATGTCAAAGAGGATGTTAACTTATTCAGTCTGAGTCATTTATATCAATTGAAGTAAAAGTGAATACAATATTCTTGCAGAAGTATGAAGAAGTATATGGAAGTCACTTTGAAGTAGTATATGCACAAGATGAAGAAGAACATGAATACCCGAAGTATATGTGCACATTATGAAGGTGACAAACATGTATGAAACTTTGGAGTACATCTAGAAGTGCATTAAGTTTGAATATGTGTGTACAACATGCATCGAAGGTTTGAAAAAACACATAAGAAGATACATCATGCAAATCATGTTCAAGAAACATAACATTCTATCCATAACTAGCATGTATCCTATTTCATTAGGAATAATCCCAAAATATGATTTCTTTGTCAAAAGATTCTTTTTTTGATTGGTTAAAATTCTCCACATGGTTGAGGAAATATTATTTTTTATTGTGGAAATGGTGAGTGAGTCAACTAATCGCAAAAGCATGTGGCCATAAAATTTTTAATGGGGACAATTTCCCAACAAATCGGGACATTTTCCAGCAAAAAGAAGAGTTAACGCATGTTCAACGTGAGTTAGGAAGCTATGAAGGTGGGTTTAAGAGTCTTCAAACTCTAAATCACACTCAATAACCAGCATATTCTAGGAGTGAAACCTGCAAGTAAATTAGTTTTTAATTTCTATGTATTTAAGAAAAGAGTGGCGCAATTATGTGATAGGATTGGTGGAGCATCCATTCCTGATCATGATCTAACTAGTAATAAACTGAGAAAATTTTCCTAAATTTAAATTGGTTGAGCATTCATACCTAATCACCCATTTGGCGTGCAACGAAAAACAATTTCAGGGAAGAAATTAAACTGATAATGATTTTCGAAAATCAAAGTGTTTGAATCACTGATCTAGCGGGCAACATAAAAACAATTTCATGGAAGAAATAATACTGAGAATGTTTTTCAAAATCCTTTTTTTGGCGGTGATATTTGACATGGTGATGAAAGAACAAAAAACATGCCATTGTATCCGTCCTTATCTTTGGCCATCAAGACAACTCACAACAAAGACAATTCCTGAAAATCCATCCAAGCAAACTTTCTTTTGCCAATTTCATTGTGTTGAAGGTATGTCGTGCAGGCTAGAAATAAACCATTATATCAAGCCATTGTAATCTCAATAGTAAATAAAAATGCACTTGACTGTTGCTATTTATAAATTAAAAATAAGAAATATGAGCAATAAAAGCATGTACTTATTGATGTTTATAGAAAATTTTAAATTGTTGCTCTTATGTGTATCCCATTCACATGATAGTCTAAGATGATTGTGATGATAGTAAGAAAAATCATTGGTTGATTGGTTGAGGAAGTGTGCATTTTTGTGCTAATCGTGAAAGATTGGCTTTCTTTCCAAATAATGGATAAGTACGCTCATATATATGTGTGTGTAGCCAATTTAGAAGAGGTGATTCATGGATAAGTATGCTCATATATGTGTAATTATCCATCAACGAAGATTTCATACATGGGGTGTACTTGGATTGGGCAATGTGCATTTTTGTGCTCGACATGAAAAATTGGGAAACCCTATCAATTGTTCATTGTTTTTATTTCCTTGCAATAACAAATTGAGGAACGATAAATAATTTTCATGAAATATATATATATATATATATATATATATATATATATATATATATATATATATATATATATATATATATATATTTGCATTTTGAATTTAACAGTGATTATATAAAATGATCGGTTGAGTCTCTAAATTTATGGAAATGATGTTTTTATGAAATGCAATGACAATGGTCAAGTGCATAAATCATCCATTTGTAAGATGTTTCTTTCAGAAATTCTTTATCCCTCACGGGAGAGAATTTTTTTATCCCAAGTCTACTTAAGCCCTGTTTTTCAACACTTAACCAAGTTTTCCAATGGCGATCATTTTTCTGGGAAGGTGCAAAACAAGATGAAAGGTTGTTTTGGCAAGAAAATATCTCCATGACTATAGAATTTTTTTTCGAAAAGGAGTCAATGGTCAAGTGAATAAATCATCCACCTACAAACTCATGCTCCCATAATTTTTTTATCCCTCAACTATGAGAAATAGTGGGCATTTTCCTAAGGCCATTTAGGTCAGTTTTAGATGCAAAATACGCTGAGTGGTTGTTTTGGCAGGCCAATATTTTCTTGACTATAGACTTGTTTTAAAACCTGAGCCAATGGTCAAGTTAATAAATCATCCACCTACAAGATGATGCTTTCCTAAAAATTGTATCCTTCACAAGTGAGAAATGGTGGGTACTTACCTAAGGATACTTAAGCCCTTTTTTCAATACTTAACCAATTTTGCCAATGGCGAGTATTTTTCTGGGAGGGTGCAAAACAAGCAGAATGGTTGTTTTGGCAGGAAATATCTTCATGACCATAGGCTTTTTTTCAAAAATGAGTCAATGGTCAAATGAATAACTCCTCCACCTACAAACGTATTCTCTCAGAATTTTTGTATCCAACACAGGTGAGAAATGATGGTCATTTTACTAAGGCCATTTAGGTCAGTTTTAGGTGCAAAACAGGCTGAGTGTCTATTTTGGCAGGCCAATATATTCTTGACCATAGACTTGTTTTAAAAACTGAGCCAATGGTAAAGTGTATAAATCATCCACATGCAATCTGATGCTTTACTAAACAATTTCTCTCTCACAGGTTAGAAACGGTGGGCATTTACCCAAGGCTACTTAAGCCCCTGTTAACACTTAACCAATTTTTCCAATGGCGAACATTTTTCTGGGAGTGTGCAAAATAGGCCGAATGGCTGTTTTGGCAGAAAAATATCTCCATGACCAAAGTATTTTTTTTTAAATGAGTCAATTTTCAAGTGAATAAATCATCCACTTACAAACTTATGCTCTCACAAATTTTTTATCCCTCAAATATGATAAATGGTGGGCATTTTTCTAAGGTCATTTAGGCTAGTTTTAGGTTCAAAACAGACAGAGTGGCTGTTTTGGAATGCCAATATTTTCTTGACCATAAACTTGTTTTCAAACTTGATCTAGTGGTCAAGTGCATAAATCATCCACCTACAAGCTAATGCTTTTCTAAACAAAATTCCCTTACAGATGAGAAATGGTGGGCATTTCCCCAATGCTACTTAAGCCATGTTTTTCAATACTCAACCAATTTTGCCAATGGCGAGCATTTTTCTTTGAGGGTTCAAAACAAGATGAATGGTTGTTTTCCCAAGAAAATGTCTCCTTGACCAGAGACTTTGTTTCAAAACTCAGTCAATGGTAAAGTGAATAAAGCATCCACCTACAAACTTATGTTTTCATAAAAAAATTATCCCTCAAAGGTGATAAATGGTGAGCATTTTTCCAAGGCCATGTAGGCCAGTTTTAAGTGCAAAATAGGCTGAGTGGTTGTTTTGGCATGCCAATATTTTGTTGACCATAGACTTGTTTTCAAACCTGATCCAGTGGTCAAGTGCATAATTAATCATCCACCTACAAGCTGATGCTTTCCTAAAAACAATTTCCCTCACATATGAGAAATGGTGGGAATTTTCCCAATCCTACTTAATCCCTTTTTTTCAATACTTAACCAATTTTGCCAATGGCGAGCATTTTTCTTTGAGAGTGCAAAACAAGATGAATGGTTGTTTTGGCAAGAAAATATCTCATTGACCAGAGACTTTGTTTCCAAAAATCAGTCGATGGTAAAGTGAATAAATCATCCACCTACAAACTTATGCTCTCATAAACAAATTATCTCTAAAGGGTGAGAAATGGAAGGCATTTTCCTAAGGCCATTTAGGCTAGTTTTCGGTGCAAAACAGGCTAAGTGGCTATTTTGGAAGGCCAATATTTTCTTGACCAGAGACCTTTTTTCAAAGCTGAACCACTGGTCATGTTCATAAGTCATCCACCTACAAGCCTATTCTTCCCTAAAATTTTTATTCCTCACAGGTGAGAAATGGTGGGCATCTTCCCAAGGCTACTTAATCCCTTTTTGTCAATACTTAACCAATTTTCCCAATGGCGAGCAATTTTATGGGAGGGTGCAAAACAAGTCGAATGGTTGTTTTGGCAAGAACACATCTCCTT
The DNA here is from genome assembly GCA_027924585.1 of Larix kaempferi. Taxonomy (NCBI): domain Eukaryota; kingdom Viridiplantae; phylum Streptophyta; class Pinopsida; order Pinales; family Pinaceae; genus Larix; species Larix kaempferi. Next base: position 14,783,624 of record BSBM01000196.1, read on the forward strand.
GACTAGAGTCTTTGTTTAAAAAAGGAGTCAATTTTCAAGTGAATAAATCATACACCTACAAACTTATGCTCTCAGAAAATTTGTATCCCTCAAATATGAGAAATGGTAGGGATTTTCCTAAGGCCATTTAGGTCAGTTTTAGGTGCAAATAGGCTAAGTGGTTGTTTTGGTAGGCCAATATTTTCTTGACCATAGACTTGTTTTCAAAACTGAGCCAATGTTCAAGTGCATAAATCATCCACCTGCAAGCTGATGCTTTCGTAAAACAAATTACCTCATAGATGAGAAATGGTGGTCATTGTCCCAATGCTACTTAAGCCCTTTTTTCAATACTTAACAATTTTGCCAATGGCGAGCATTGTCTTTTAGGGTGCAAAACAAGATGAATGGTTGTTTTGGTAGGAAAATATCTCCTTTACCAGAGACCTTGTTTAAAAAATAAGTCAATTGTCAAGGGAATAAATCATCCACCTACCAACTTATTCTCTCAGAAATTTTGTATCCCTCAAAGGTGAGAAATGGCGGGTATTTTTCTAAGGCCATTTAGGCCAGTTTTAGATGCAAAACAGGCTGAGTGGTTGTTTTGGTAGGCCGATATTTTCTTGACCAGAGACCTTTTTTAAAAAATGAGCTAGTGGTCATGTTCATAAGTCATCCACCTGCAAGCTGATGCTTTCCTAAAAAAATAATCCCTCGGGTGAGAAATGGTGGGCATTTTCCCAAGCCTACTTAAGCCCTTTTTTTCAATACTTAACCAATTTTTCCAATGGCGAGAATTTTTCTGGGAGGGTGCAAAACAAGATGAATGGCTGTTTTGGAAGGAAAATATCTCCTTGACTAGAGACTTTGTTTCAAAAAGTAGTCAATGGTAAAGTGAATAAATTTTCTGGCAGGGTGCAAAATGACATAAATTTGAATTTTTATTGCACAACATTACATTACTTATAGTGTAAAATTACAAGTAAAATTTGAGTGTAAAGTTATAGTGTAAAATTACAAGTAAAATTTGAGTGTAAAATTACAAGTAAAATTTGAGTGTAAAATTACATTTATGATATATTTCAGTTTTTTTTAATTAGAGAACTTATGTCTGAAATCTAATGCCAATATTGATTTTTTTTGTTTATTTTGCAGAGTATCTCATCAATGGATCATTCAAATGATCCATCTCAACAAAATATTCCTCGAAAACGAGGTCGACGTAAGGGTGTAGATTACTCAAAACTTCCAACTTTGGAACCATGTGACATTGTCCTTCAATTCACTCGTGCTAGAGATAAAAAGACTACGCAATGTGTTGCTCATGGACAATGTCAAGGATTTGAAGATCAGAACTCCATACCACAAAATGAGTCCATAAGTTTCCTTCAAACAACAAGAAATCATCCACTCATTCTTCAAAATCATTTTCCTCAATGTAAGCAACCGATGAAAAACAACAATGTTGCTGGACAACAGAGGAAACCTTTGTCTCCAATTGCAGTTGAAGGGAATGTTAATGCATAAAGTGGAAGTAATTATGAAAGAATGAACTTTGTTTCAGAGAATGTGAGGGTCCCATTACATGCTACCATTACATTGAACGTTGATTTGCAAAATAAAAACTTGTACAAAAGAATGAACCCAGTTTTGCATAATGAGACACTACTTTTCCCTCAAAGATCGGTGATTGATGCTACTGTTGTTGCAAATCACTCTGAGCAAAGTGCAGGTTGTGTTGCTCAATAACATATGGAGCCTTTGACTGCATTTACTAATGAAGGGAATCAAAGTTTAGATCCCAATGGGCAGCAATTGGAACATGAACCTCTTAGGAACTTGGATGCAACTGGAATACATTCAACAACTGAAATAATTGCATTTCATGAACAAATGGATAGAAATGAAACTACAAAAAATAAAAATTCTACCATCGGTCAAGCTATAGCAGAAATGCCAGAAGGGTTTTCAACAAATGAAACTATGCATGATAAGAGAAGGTCACTAGGAAACCACTTAAGGACATCCTTATTGCATCTTAAGAAGCATTCAGGATGGTATAACCACTAACTATTTGAGGGGAAGACAAAATTTAAAGAAATTGGGAGATGGTTTTCTGGAAGATCACTTGAAGATGTAGATGAGAATGACATTATTGTTGGAATTGGGTACTTCATGAGTAAAAACTATAATGAAGAATCTAAAATTGAGGATGTTCTTGAACATCCAAATGGATTGCTTGATAAAATTCGATCAATTGGTGTGGTAGAGATTCGTAAAGATTTTATGCCAACGAACATGGCTTCAATATTTATCGAATCAAGCATGACCCATAAGGGTTTGCAATGTCTGAAGAGAATTGATGCTCATGATGTACTAAAGGGGGTCAATCCAACATCAGTTTGTAGCGAAATGAACAAGTGGAGCAAAGAAGTTGAGGATATTGATATGGGTTGGGAGAGAACTGATGGTTTCAACAAGTTATACAACTTGACGAGAACCCAACATCGTTCTCATTTTTTTTATGGTCAATTTTAGTAGTTGTTTCTTCCTCTGTTTCAAAAAGTATGTATACTAATAGCGCCATTTTTCATATTGAGCCATTTTTTTGTGATTTGAAACTTCTTGGTCATAAAAAAACTATAACTTTTGTTTACAAGGGCGTTTTTTCAAAGTTTACGAAAAAAATACATTTAGTAGATAGTTGTAATGAAAAAATACACATTTTTTTGAATTTTTTAACTTTTAGAAACCATTTAGAATTAAAAATATATGTATTTTTGAAGTTTTTTTTTATAAATTTTCTCCTAAATAAATTATTTTATGAGCAAATTTGTAAAAAAAAAGAAGTCATTTCAATGTTTTTTTATGCATTTTAAGTCTTTTCTATGTATATAACTAAATAATTTATTTTTTTTAAAATTTGAAAATGCACTAAAAAAAATACAAAACAAAACAAAAAACAAATTAAAAACAAAAGAAAAATTAAATACAACAAATTTTCAAAAAGATAAAATTTTAAATTTATAACTAAATTTTTTTTTTCAAAACTATTGAAAAAATCTAAAATAAAAAAACATATATTAAAAAATTTAGATTTAAAACAAATTAAAAACTATTTAAAAAAAATACATATAGCCATACATCCCCCAATCCCTTCCCCCTCTTCGCTCCACTACCTCCCTACCCCTCGCGCACCCATCCACTACCTCCTATCCTCCCCCCCTCTCACTGCCCCTACTTCCTCTCCTCCCCTCCCTCTCGTCCCCCTTATCCCTCCCCAATGCCCCCTTCCCTCCACCCCTGCGCCCTCTCTTTCTTTCGCCCAATTTCTACCTCTACACGGCGGCGCGATTTCGAGAATCGCGCCGCCATTAAGAGGGATGGTTGGGCATTATGCAAGCGATGAGGATGGGGAAGGGGGCAAGGGAAGGGAAGGGCTCGAGGGGCATCGTGGTGGAGGAAAGGGGGGGGGAGGGGAGGGTGCGGGGATGGAGGGGAAGGGAGAGAGGGGAGGGTGCGGGGGTGGAGGGAAGGGAGGAGAGAGAGGGGAGGGCGCAGGGGTGGAGCACGGGGGTGGAGGGAAGGGGGGAGAGAGAGGGGAGGGGGAAGGGGAGGTAGGGGCAGCGGGAGGGGGAAGGAAATGAGGTAGGGGCGGAGAGAGGAAGGCGGGAGGGGTAGGGAGGTAGGGGATGGGAGCGGGAGGGGTAGGGAGGTAGGGGATGGGAGCGAGAGGGGTAGGGAGGTAAGGTGGTTTTGTTTTTTGTTTTTTTTTTAAATATTTTTTTATAGTTTTTATAAATCTTTTTTTTTTAGTTTAATTTGTTTTTTAATGTTTAAAAAAATTATTTTAATTTATTTTAAATTTATTATTTTAAGTTTTGTTTCACATGTTTTATTTAAATTTTCTTTTAATTTAAAAAAAAATTGTTTAATTTGAAAAAAATTAAGAAAAATTAAAAATAAATAGAATTTGATTTAAGGTTTTTAAAAAATGTTAATTTTGGTTCTTAAATTTATATTTTTTTTGAAATTTGTGTGTTTGTATTTTTACAATTTGTTATAATATTTTTTAATTTATTTTTTAAATTTTTTGTTTTATAGGTTTTCTTTAAGGTTCTATTTTTTTTTTTAAATTCGGTTTTTGAATTATTTTAATAAATTTTGCAGTTTTTAATTTTCGTATTTTTGAATTTTTTTTTTAATTTTAGGAGGTCCGCTTTTCAAACCGAGGGTCGGTTTAGGGTTTGTATCACAATGATATCATCCATGGTTCATTTTGAGGTAGTTTTTTGTTGTTTTTGATGCAAATATAATAATTTTTATAACTCAAGTTCTCGTTCTTTATAAATAATTGTCGTTTTAGAGTATACTGCATTTCCTCTTTCTCCCTTATGCCCCCAAATATCATATTTTCTATATTTTATAGTTAAATCTATAGTTTTATTATGAATAATATCATAAATAATTTTATTTTATATGAAAATTGTGGTGAAGTAATTTCTTGAATAATTTGTGTTTAACTCAATGCTAGATTTATATAGTGTTAATAAGACATTTAATAAATACAATTTTAAATTATGATACAATGATATAATGATACCATTTTTTGAAAAAGTGTGGTACCAGTAGCATTAGTTTTCAATTTATGGCTTGATTTTGAGGTTTTTGTAAACAACAATAAGGATTGTTTTGGACTATGTCTACATTTTTAACCAAAAAAAGTGGTGCTATTGGTACCACCACTTTTTTATTTGGGTTTTTTTTTGGTGTTTTTTATGCTAAAATATGATTTTTTATGGCTAGAGTTCTCGTTTTGAGTATAAAGTTGTCATCAAGTTGTATAACATGTTTTTCACATATAGAGTTACGGTCAAGCAAGTAAAGTCATATGCTTCCTTTATGGTTGAATCGTTTGAAAAAAGGTCTAGAACTATAGTCAATGAAGTTTCTTTCAAACTTGGTATTGATTCTTGCGTACATTATGATTGAGGTGCGCATGTATGTGAGATATTATTTGAGTTACTAGAATACAATGACTTGATGTCTTGTGTAAGCCTTGGAAAATGGGATGGAAAAGAAGAATATAGGCAAGTTTTAGCACATCCTGCTGATCCTGAAAATAAGGAGAACTTAATGAAATAGATAAATAAGCTTTCAGAAGATGGCATCACTATGGTAGATGGAAGGGTTGTGGAAATTAATTTGTTTGAGTGTCATGATCTAGTGGCCATATGTAGTTTAGTATGCAATAATAGTGTTTCTCCAATGAGAAATAATTTTTGTCCTTGGTGCACATGCCATAAAAAAGCGATACACATGGTTAGGGATGAAATCAACATTGAAGAAGGAGATACTATCCATAGTGTTTTTGAATGTTATGCAATGTCAACATAATTTCTCCTTGTAAGCTATGTAAATTAATTACAAGTTTTGAAATTTATGTTTATATATTGCCAAAACATTCCTATTTAAACTATGTTCTTGAACTTTACTATAGGAGTTGAATCCTGCTTTGGAACCAAGCAAATGATGGGAAGAAACATTAGATGAGCATATTAGAAGCATTCAACCAACCTTATTTGGTAGAAAGATGACTATTGTGAAGAACTATCCCATTGATAGAAGAAATTATGAAAAGGTACACACTTTCATGATTAGTTCTTAACTACAAATTAAGCTTCTTAGTATTTCACTAATTCCTACCTTCAAAAACTGTTGGTGCCAATTACAGTTGACTCTTAGCTCAATGGAAAAGCTTGTATATTGTTCTCGCCATGCTGGGATCAGGGAAATTTTTAGGGGCAAAATTTAGCCAATTGGCTATTTTTGGGGTTTATTTATTTATTTTTAAAATAGCTATTTGGTCATTTTTAGGCTCTAATATCGCCTATATTTACATAAAATATGTTTTTTTATCGTAATATTCGCCAAAATTTACAAATTTTAGTAGTAAATTGTATGTTTCATATTTAATATTCGCCTACGTATCTATATACATGTTTTTTTCAATCCAAAATAATTGCCTAGAATAATATACTTAAGTATAATATTAGAATCCTCAAAAAATATCCTGGCTGGGATCATAACAATTTTGAAGATGTTTCGTGAAATTCAAAGAATTGCACAATATTCTGATAAGGTACATCCAACTAGAGGCATGGAGAAAAATACATTTGTTCAATTTGGGAGGAGATGGAGAAAATTGGTGTTCCATGTAAGCCCAGAGAACCATACCATCATAAAAGCCAACAATACAATGATCTCAACTATGGGAAATCATATGGATCAACATCATACAAGATTCTCTTTCGACATGAGGGAATTTTAAAGGTCTAATAATTATGGTAACATATCAATTATTTTTTATGTGGGTCATGACTAACAATAAATGATGTTGTTATTATGTTTTGACTATTGTTGAATGACTCTCAGTGCTATTTACTTTGAAAATAAAACTTAGTATTTATTCATATGCATTTAAACTTATGTATTGTTTCTATGTTTTTGAAGGCCTACCAGATGAAGAGAAGAATAAAAAGTTGGTGAGGATGTGGAAGTGTTATAAAGAATTTCACATGTTGCAACTGCAAGGGTGTAGGGGGGATGGTGTATATGCATATGAGAAAATGTACGTCGGTTTCATCATAATATATAGTTTGAATGATGGTATCATTTCATTCATGACAAACAGTTTGAGCCACTGTCATTGTAGGATTGGCTTCCTTGCAAGTGAGTTTTCGTGGTTGTGTTCTTGTTTTTTAGGAGATGATATGGTTCCTTATATGCATGTCCAAGGGTCCCATGCTCTTGAGATGACACATTCGATTTGTCCTTATACGTTGGGACGTTCAAGGAATGAAGTAATGGAGAGTAAGCATAGAGAAATGAAAAATTTGAATAACAACCAAGGAGGAACAGGATTCCATAGGGACAATAGAAGCACATTTGAGCATGATAGAATGTGTCTTGTAAATGAGATGGGAGCACAATTTTTCAAGCTTGTTATGAGATCAGAAGGTACTTTCCAAAAGTGTATACAAAGAATATTATTGCCTTCAAATATTAGAAGTCAACTTTGTGTTGAATATGATAAGTCAAGAAATCAATCGAATAAGGAAGCTACAGCACAATTGGCATCATGTTTCCCTAATGTCACTTGTCAACAAGTGGAACAACTATTTAATTCATGGGAAAAACAGTCTAAGAAATCATTGATTGCACCACCATCAATAAGTTTGTTTTAATTTTATATATTATCTCGTTCGATTTTCAGTTTATAGTGGGAGGAGTCATAATGTGTGTGTTTAATTATTAATATTTCCTCCCAGTTCAATAACTATCTTCCGAGATCAAAACCAATCAGCAAATATGGAGAAGAGGCTTATCGTGAATCACATTGCTTTGGAAAGCACAAGGAAAAAAATGGTGTTAAAACATAAAAACAACAACCTATCTTTCTCTCCAAAAGTGAGTATTATATCAATTCAATCCATTACATATCAACATGTCTCTATCAATCTAGTTTTTTTTTGGTTGAAGTTATAACTTTTGCTCGAACTATGACTTTGTCCACTTCACTGATCGCAGGAAATGAGCTAGGTTGGTGGGATCAAACACAACAAATGCAAGGGGAACTTGATTTGTTAGGATATTCCTATACTCCATCCTAGTCCCACCAGTATTTTGATCATTTACATTTTCAGTCACGCAAGCACTTTTATGGTTTGCATGCATTTTGCATGCAACCCAGTCATTAGTGCAGCACCTAGCCCTCAGTTAGCCAGCCCCCAGGAGCTTCTCACTATTCAGTTTTAGCCCTCCAGTTGCTTAATGCGCCCTTCTTCCTTGATTTTAGGAAGCAACTCGCCCTTCTTCACCTACCAGTCTAGTTGTCTTCAGTTTATACTCAGTTACACTCAGTTACAGTCAGTTACACTCAGTTACACTGAGTTACACTCAGTTACACCTACCAGACTCAGTTTGACTGATGGTTGATAGTTACTCGAGCATTGATGACTCCACTGATGATCATGAGGACACCTAGTTGTGCTCCAATGACACTCTATTGATCTTATGATCACTCTGAGAGGCTAATTCGAATTACCACCTTAGGCATTTGAATCCTCTCTACCATTGTACTATTTATTTGTCCATATTGTGATTAATTAATTAGTGTGTGTGAAGTATTATTGCTTCTATCTGAGTTCTACTGTACCATATTATTTTGTTGCTCATTATACTGTATTGACCACTCTTCTTCTATTTTCTTGCTTAATCATAATCATTCTCTTGTGAGGTATACATCATCGCTTAGATCTGCTGTGAGGATTTTCACATGGTATCAGAGCATGTTGAGAGTATTGTTTATTTCCATTCTTGAGATTTTTTTGCAGGTTATTACCAAGATTTCGAGTGCAGCAGTTGCAGCAGTTTTTGCATCTTTGTAGTAGTAGCAGTTGCAGATATTCTCTATTGTTTTTGCAGGTCTTCTACAGCTTCAATGTATGATTTAGAAGGAATCCCTCCTCTTTCTCTATTCAACTATGATGAATGGAAACCGAATATGATAGCATATTTAAAGAGCCATGATCTCTTTGATTGTTATTTTGAAAGAGAGTTCGAATCCTCTGAAGAGAAGATTGACTGGTTGAATAAAGGTGACATGCACCTTGGAAGAATGATGCTTACTATGCCTAAGTACATATTGTACCCTTTCATTATTGATATTGAAACTCCGAAAGAGCTATGGGCTCACCTGGATGAAAGATTCGGAAATAGAATGAAGGATTTGGTCCAAACCCCTTCAAAAGCAAGCAAAGTGATGCATTCGCTTCCCTTGATGGTCTCTCAGATCATGAACTAGTATCATCTCATATTGAAGTTGTTGACAAAGAACTTGCAGATTCTCCACTCATGCTCCAAATTTATTCTCTTTCTGTGCCAGCTCACACTCTAGATATTGCAGAAGGTCCTAAATCCTCTCTTGCACCAGAGTCTGTTGGTTTGCATCATGATCACATGACTATTTCGAAGGTAAAATCAGCTATTGGAGGTAATGCATTCGCTCCTCTCAAGCAATCATCTCTTATTTACTACTATATGATCATTAATTCATGCTTTCAAAAGTTTATTGAAGAATATGGCCATTGCCACTCGTTTGGGATAATTTCTCATGCATCTAATGGTTTTGATCTCACCTCTTATGGTTCAAAGGAGATCTCAAGAAACCATTGCCATTCGCTTGGGATAATTTCTCATGCATTTACTGGTTTTGATCTCACCTCTTATGGTTCAAAGGAGATCTCAAGAAACCATGATTCAAGTCTTGGATCTAATTTGGATTCTAAGCAATTACTACTTGGGATAATTTCTCATGCATATGATAGTTTTGATCTCACCCCTGCTGGTTCAAAGGAGATCTCAAGAAACTATTCTTCGAGCCTTAAATCTGATTTGGATTTCAAGCAAACATTATTATTTGATGGTTCTTTTTGGCATGATCTCACCCATGATGGTTCGAAGGAGAAGACAAAAGACTATCTACATATTCATGTTTTTGATCCTACCTCAGCTGATTCGAATCACAGGTTCAAGGATCACTCTCATACTTTTGGATTTGTTCTCATCACATTCGATCTGAAGAGAAAGTACAAGCACATGCTTGTTGAGCATGATCCACTTCGTCCCAAGAAGAAGATACCTCCAAACATATGACCAAGCATCACACCTGCTTGAGTTTGGAGCATTTGTTTTTTTATGTGTGCCTTACAGTTTGTTTTGAGGGGGGGTATTTTTCCCATGAAATTTTTCCCACTTACTTTTTTTATTGACTGTTATTATTCATTGTATTGGGTGACCTTTGGTCTTAGTTACCAGGGCCCATGATGGGTTAAGGAGGGGTGTTAGGATATTCCTATACTCCATCCTAGTCCCACCAGTATTTTGATCATTTACATTTTCAGTCATGCATGCACTTTTAGGGTTTGCATGCATTCTAGGGTTTGCATGCATTTTTCATGCATCCCAGTCATAAGTCCAGCACCTAGCCCTCAGTTAGCCAGCCCCCAGAAGCTTCTCACTATTCATTTTTAGCCCTCCAGTTGCTTAATGTGCCCTTCTTCCTTGATTTTAGGAAGAAACTCGCCCTTCTTCACCTACCAGTCCAGTTGTCTTCAGTTTACACTCAGTTACACCTACCAGACTCAGTTTGACTGATGGTTGACAGTTACTTGAGCATTGATGACTCCATTGATGATCATGAGGACAACTAGTTGTGCTCCGATGACACTCTATTGATCTTATGATCACTTTGAGAGGCTAATTCGAATTGCCACCTTAGGCATTCAAATCCTCTCTACCATTGTACTATTTATTTGTCCATATTGTGATTAATTAAGTAGTGTGTGTGAAGTATTATTGGTTCTATCCGAGTTCTACTGTACCATATTATTCTGTTGCTCATTATACTATATTGACCACTCTTCTTCTATTTTCTTGCTTAATCATAATCATTCTCTTGTGAGGTATACATCATCGCTTAGATCTGCTGTGAGTATTTTCACATGATTTTAATACCCTAATGATGACTGATGACAATAACAATAAAACTTTAGGTCTTCATCATTGAAAAAAGAGGCATTTGAGACCAGTCAAATACAAGAATTGAATGGATCAACTACTGTTGATATGACATTGATGGAATCTATGATTCACAATAGAAGGTGTCTTTCATCCTTAATAAATGGGGCAGCACAAAGTGCTGAAGAACAAGAAATTCAAGGGAAATCTCTTGGCATACAAGTGATGGAATCTAACAATCATATTAAAACTAGTGTTGATAAACCAAGTAAGAGACAACCAAAAAACAGAAAAGTCCAAAATGATCATAAAGTAACTTTGTATGCAAAGTGGTGAAGAACATAACATTCATAATGAAATGACATTCATATGGTCTTAATGTATTAAGAGACCTATTTTTATGATATTTTGGAGGTTAAAGATATCTTGAAGATTGTTGGATATAGTTCTGAAAAGGTCTAATATTGTATGCACCTATAAGCATTGTATTGTCATTTCTCTCTGGAAATAAAATCTTGGAGTTTTCTGAGGAAACAAATAACAATTTGCTGAGATTTCGTCAGAAATTCATTCTATTGTGGTTGCATTCTGTTACACGTGCAGTTAAAGTTTTTTTTACCCAAGAAAAGAACAATATAATTGTTATTTAATATAAATGAAATCGAGCACAATTGTCCATTGTTGCTACCGAAATTCACCAAGTCATCATATCCAATATATGGAAAAGGATATTAAAAATATTTGGACAGTTGCAAATGCTCTAAAAAATTCCTTGAGTGTATAAGCAATGGAATATATTTTCTATCACCCACTATTCTACAACGATAGAAAAAGTGAGACAACTAAAAAGCATTTTTCATTATCTGCTGATAAATACAAACCACCATCATACAAAAATGGGTTTTCCGTTATCTGCTGATAAATACATATATACAACGATTTATACATGTCTAGCATGTTTCTGAGATGGCTGTAATCCCTACTCTTGAGCAGAAGAAAAATATTTATGGTCTCTCTTGCCTTTTGTAGAAGACTCTAATTCTTTTGGAGTTGTAGGAGGCACGCTTTTTAATTTGTTTTCAAGCTGTTTGAATTTTTGTGTAACTTTTTTTAAATTTCCATGCAAAACACTTTTTTCTTCCATCAGCCTGTTCAACATTTCCACATTTTTCTTATACTTCGTTGATTCTCGTTTTTCCTTAACTTCTAATCGTTGTCTCGTATTTTTCAACTGATTGGTAACTTTAGTCAATTCAGCTGTCAGATTTTGTATTTCTTTCTCATGTTCTTTTTCCCTCAACTCTGTCTCGTTGGGAACGATAGGAATTTCTATCATCGCAGCAGTTGGACCTTGTAATTCCTTATGCAAATCAACAATTGTGGATTTATGTGTTTGAATTTCCATATCACATCCCAAATGATGAACTTTTCGGCTATCGAAGAGTTTTGATTCTAGCTCTCTTATTTTTTCATTTTTTTCAACCATCTTCTCTTTCATTTATTTATATAATGGTGATGAACCAAACACGTCACCTAGTGCAATTCTCATTGAGAAGCATTATTTTAGCATCTTCTCTCGATTTGCTAAGGACTTCTCTCACTCTTATAAGGACATTGTACCTGTACATGTGTTTATTTCCTTTTACCCTTACCCTCTTATCCTTTGGTACCCTTACCTTCACCCTCACCATCTTTTTCACTGTAATTTTTTCCCTCTCCATTGGTTTTTAGGTTCCAGTGATTCAGAGATCCTTTTGAACATTTTGGCTCTTAACTTATGATCTTTCTTAGAAATGGTTTTTCTCAAACTGAAAATTAATGATTCTAATTCTCCAACTTTTTGTTCATGGCTTCCCTCCCACTCTTTCATCTTCAACTGATATTCTTGTATTAAGTGTTCATTTTCTTTAATTTTATTCTCCAATTCTTGTAAAGGACCCATTTCTGTCCTTATTGGTGGTACATTAAAAACATGTGATCTTTTTTTTCAACTCTTCTTTAAGTTCACTCACTTCAACTTTAGCTTTTTACAAAGCCTCTTTATACACAACCCTCACCGACTCAATTTCAATTTCAGCTTCATCAGTGATTTTGTCTACTTATTTGGATAATAGTTCAACCATTTCTTCTTTTCCTTTTATATTTTTGTTCGCTTTGAATTGATTTTCCACAACTTTCTTTTGCAACACTGCTATCTGTTTGAGGCATTGTATAATATTATTATCTTTTATCACGCCCTCTTCCGCCCAATTGCATACATAGGAAGCTTGTTACTTTAAATGCTCCATTTTATCATATAGGATGAACACATATCTACTATCAAACTTATATGATGGAATGTCTAAATGCGTAGTGTAAGCCCTTGAATCAAATTTGAAAAAACAATCATACTCAATTGCCAATTGTTTAGGAGGAATTCTATCAAGAACCCCTCGAGGAATGGGAAAGTCAGCAGTAGTTTGTTCCATTTCGTTGTCCTTCACCTCCTCCCAATGACCTCCATCTACATGTCCATGTAGCTCTTTCAAACTTGTGGCAGCATGAACTACATCAATGGTGACAAAATCAAGAGACTGTATTCGTAATTTGTCATGGTGCTCAAGAGTTTGTATTGGAAATTCCTCATTCTGTTCAGGAGGATGTACTGGTAATTCCCCATGGTGCTCAGGATATTGTACTAATTCCTCATTATATTGACGAGTTGAGGAGACTGTACTGGAAATTCCTCATTACGTTCCCTGCTATTCTATTTCCTAACATATGTTTTATGATCATGTGGTTTTGGAAAAGATATATTTTCATGCTGGTTGATACCGCGAATCTCTGTTTCAACAACATTGGGCCGACATAAATCAATAACTTTTAGAAGTGTGCTCGGGAAACTAAATTTAACCTTCCTTAATTGTCTCTCTTGTAGGGAAGAGTGGATTTTCTTAGCCAATAGATAAGGAATATCTATATGTATATATTCAACCCAATGTATCACTACCCTCATACATTCACCCGTAATGTACTTCTTATGATGATTCAAAATCGTCTTAAGGAGAATTTGAATCAATGTTTGGTATATTCCGAGAGGGACATCTTGCATTCTTAAACTATTCCTCGTGACAGATATTTCTCGCCCACAAATTTTATTGGCCATCTGGTTCTTCTCCTATTTGTGGTTTTCCAAGAGCTTAAAATCGCTCCCTCTCTGCATGGAATATTTGTAGCTCAGGAAACCAAATCAGGGTTGAGGTTTACCCGCTTCCCAAAAATTATGAATTCCATATTCCCAACATCATATTTCAAAGTTGCCTCATCTATCTCCTCATTAACATAATTGAACATTCCAAACAAAAAGTCAAAAACTTATGCTTTCCTCAGGATAGTTTCCATACCTGGTGGCCAAATATTTGCATCTCTCCATGCATCAGAATACTCCTGGAAGTTTTTGATTTTTAAACTATTATCTATGGACGTTTTTGTTTCAACTGCGGTTGCAGAGGAGGATACCCCCATTTCAGATGCTCCTTTGGTAGAGGACGCCCCTGTTTCAAGTTTGGCCATGGTTGTCTAGGTTCTAAGCATAAGTGATGCATGCAGACTATATTTCAGACTCACAAATTATGCCCGCATAGAGTATTTCAACAACAAAACGTATGGCTTGAGTGTATTTCCAGGTCATAATTCATGACTTGGTCATGCACTTTTCCCTATGCCGACATCTGAATTTTAAGATTTTTTCAGTCCTTTTCTTCGGAGGGAATTTTATAAATTGGTTGTGCTTTGACATAAAAAAGTGCATAAACATAAGCTATCACTTATTATAAATGGGTTGTACTTTGACATAAAAAATTACATAGACATAAGCTATCACTTTTTTAAAAATGCATAGATCGATCTTAAACCCAGATCTACCAAGCCTCAAGTTTTTTTTTTATTGGCCAACATTGATCTTTTTAATAATTTTTATTTTATGACCAAACCCTTTTTTCCAAGACTGAGACTATATTCAGGTGCATTAGTCATCCACCTACAGGATGGTGCCTTCAGAATAATTTTCTCTCTCTCTCTCAGTGAGGAAATGGCAGTCATTTAACCATAGCCACTTGAGTTAGCTTTTCAGTACTTGCCATTTTTTCCAAAGGGGAGAATTTTCTGGCATGGTGCAAAATAGGTTGATTGGCTGTTTTGGAAGGCCATTATTTTCTTGGACATTGAATTTTCATCACGAATGATTCAATGGTCAAGTCCATAAATCATTCACTTGAAATCTTATCCTATCAGAAATGTTTTATCCCTCAAAGGTGAGAAATGGCGGGCATTTTCTTGAGGACATTTAGGCCAGTTTTAGGTGCAAAACTGGCTGAGTGGTTGTTTTGGAAGGCCAATGTATTCTTGACTATAGCCTATTTTCCAAGAATAAGACTATATTCAGGTGCGTTGGTCATCTAAATACATGATGGTGCCTTTATAATAAATGTATCTCTCTCATTTAATAAATGTCGGTCATTTTCCCAAATCCACTTGAGCCATATTTTTAGTACTTAGCCATTTTTTCCAAAGGGGAGCATAATATGGCAGGGTGCAAACCAAGTTGATTGGATGTTTTGGAAGGCCATTATCTTCTTGTCCATAGAACTTTTATTGAGAATGAGTCAATGGTCAAGTGTGTAAATTCTCCACCTGAAAGCTTATGTTGTCAGAATAATTAATCCCTCACTGGTGAGAACTGGTGGACATTTTCCTAAGGCCATTTAGGCCAGTTTTAAGTGCAAAAAGGGCTGACTAGATGTTTTGGAAGGACAATATATTCTTGACCAGAGACTATTTTCCAATACTGAGACTATATTCATGTGCATTAGTCATCCACCTACAGGATGGTTACCTCAAAATAATTCTCTCTCTCTCTCTCTATGAAAATGGAGGTCATTTTCTCATAGCCACTTGAGCCATATTTTTAGTACTTAGCCATTTTTTCCAATGGGGAGCATAATATGGCAGGGTACAAAACAGGTTGATTGGCTATTTTGGTAGGACATTATCTTTTTTTCCATAGACTTTTTATCAATAATGAGTCAATTGTAAAGTGCATAAATCATCCACCTAAAATATTATGTTGTCAGAATAATTTAATCCCTCACTGGTGAGAACTAGTGGGAATTTTCCTAAGGCCATTGAGGCCAGTTTTTGGTGCAAAAATGGTTGAGTGTTTGTTCTAGCAGGCCAATATATTCTTGGTCGGAGACATTTTCCCAAGAATCATACCATATTCAGGTGCATTATTCATCCACCTACAGGAGGGTGCCCTCAGAATAATTTTCTCTCTCTCTGAGAAAATGGTGGTCATTTTCCCATAGCCACTTGAGCCATATTTTCAGTACTTAGCCATTTTTTCCAATGGGGAGCATAATATGGAAGGGTGCAAAACAGGTTGATTGCTTGTTTTGGAAGGCCATTATATTTTCTTCCATAGACTTTTTATCAATAATGAGTCAATGGTAAAGTGCATAAATCATCCACCTGAAAGCTTATGTTGTCAGAATAATTTAATCCCTCACTAGTGAGAACTGGTGGGAATTTTCCTAAGGCCATTTGGGCTAGTTTTTGGTGCAAAAAAGGTTGAGTGGTTGTTCTGGCAGGCCAATATATTCTTGACCATATATTTTTTTCTAAGACTGAGACTATATTCAAGTGCATTAGTCATCCACCTACAGGATGGTGCCCTCAAAATTTTTTTATCTCTCTCTATGAGAAAATGGTAGTCATTTTCCCATAGCCACTTGAGCCATATTTTCAGTACTTAGCCATTTTTTCCAATGGCCAGCATTTTCTAGAATGGTGCAAAAGAGGTTGATTGGCTATTTTGGCAGGCCATTATCTTCTTGGCCATATACATTTTATCAAGAATGATTCAATGGTAAAGTGCATAAAATCTCCACCTGAAAGCTTATGTTAGAATAATTTAATCCCTCACTGGTGAGAACTAGTGGGCATTTTCCTAAGGCCATTTAGGCCATTTTTAAGTGCAAAAAAGGTTGAGTGGATGTTTTGGAAGACCAATATATTCTTGACTAGAGACTTTTTTCCAAGACTAATACTATATTCAGGTGCATTAGTCATCCACCTATAGGATGGCTCCCTTAGAATAATTTTCTCTCTCTTTGTGAGAAAATGGAGGTCATTTTCCTATATCCACTTGAGCCGTATTTTCAGTACGTAGCTATTTTTTCCAATGGGGAGCATAATATGGCAGGGTGCAAAATAGATTGATTGGCTGTTTTGGCAGGACATTATCTTCTTTTCCATGGAAGTTTTATCAATAATGAGTAAATGATAAAGTGCATAAATCCTCCACCTGAAAGCTTATGTTGTTAGAATAATTTAATCCCTCACTGGTGAGAACTGGTGGGCATTTTCCTAAGGCCATTTAGGCCAGTTTTAAGTGCAAAAAAAGCTGAGTGAATGTTTTGGTAGGCCAATATATTCTTGACCGGAGAATTTTTTCCAAGACTGCGACTATATTTAGGTGGATTAGTCATCCACCTACAAGATGATGCCCTCCGAATAATTTTCTCTCTCTCTCTCTCTCTCTCTCTCTCTCTCTCTGTGAGAAAATGGCGGTCATTTTCCCATAGCCACTTGAGCCATATTTTCAGTACTTAACCATATTTTCCAATGGTGAGCATTTTCTGGAATGGTGACAAAGAGGTTGACTAGCTATTTTGGCTGGCCATTACATTCTTGGCCATAGACATTTTATCGAGAATGAGTCAATGTTCAATTGTGTAAATCCCCCACCTGAAAGCTTATGTTGTCAGAATAATTTAATCCCTCACTAGTGAGAACTGGTGGGAATTTTCCTAAGGCCATTTAGGCCAGTTTTAGGCACAACAAAAGTTGAGTAGATGTTTTGGCAGGCCAATATATTCATGAAAAGAGACTATTTTTCAAGACTAAGACTATATATAGGTGCATTAGTCATCCACCTACAAGATGGTTCCCTCAAAATAATGTTCTCTCTCTATGAGAAAATAGCAGTCATTTTCCCATAGCCACTTGAGCCATATTTTCAGAACTTAGCAATTGTTGTCAATGAAAATAACTCAGCCAAATTTCTTGGTATTTGCAAATATGAAATGAAAATATGAAAATGTAAAAAAACAGAGAATAATAAAACTCACATTTTCCAATTCGAATCACTCAAATAGGCCAAAAATTGAACCCTATTTGTAAATTTTCGTGAACTATGGTTGATTTTCAGTATTTTTACACAATTGCAATTTTTAGGATAAAATTGAAAATATTGAATAGTGCAGTAGTGGTGACTGTTAATACACATCATGTTCAACTCGTATCATTCAATTGGACTATGTAACGTTCTTACTAGCACATGAAGAATGTTTTTATTTATGTGTTAGATTAAATATAATCTAAATTTAGTCATTGGATAAAAAAGGTAAAACACCACTCATTTTTTCCTCAGAAATAAGCCGATTATATTTCACGCCGAAATGTAATAAATTCTTCAACAATCTATAAATTGGTCTATCAAAAGACCCCAAGCTTCTTCAGCAAACTGCAAGTCCAAAATGATCAACACATTTAATCATGGAGCAGCTACTATAGAACTAGAGTGCATGTATATATAATTTGCACTTCATATGACTGTCATAAATAAATATTATCTACATAACTAAATAATAAGAAGGGATACAAACTATTTAGAATAATCCAGAGTTAATTTTAGATGGTTTTCCCCACAAAGATGAAGAAAATTCCACTTTTGTAAGGTTTTTGTTTTTTGAAAGTCCTACTCTATGTTTTATGTAAGTGCAGATCCTCACAGGGCATGTTTTGATGATTATGTGAGACTTAAATAAGTAGCTTTTAGGACAGAAAAAAGACAGTACAAAACCATCTTCTCAATAGCCCACAAGCTACAAAATGTATGTTATCTATTCAAACATTCAAATTTCATATATAAAGAAAAATTTCATGGAAAAGAAAAACCATTTATAACATAACAGTAAAATACCAAAAACAATTTAATGCAAGAAATAAATAATTCATATATACTAAATAATATAATTCACCATACATATTACACCAAACAGTATAAAAAATTATTAATGAAATGAAAAATGTTTACAAAACAAAATGGGGTACACCAATCTTTATCCCTAATCCATAACACTGATGGACAGGGTCCCATTGGTGTGAATCCCATGAAAAGCATACTTGTACACGAGGTTGTAGGCTATTATACAAATAGCGAAATCTAAATTTTGGTCCCACTCTCCATTTACCAAGAGGTTGATTATGATCACTTGAGCATGAAGTTGGCTTATATCTATCAGGAAAGGTTGGCCATGTATAGAAAAATGCCTCCTTAAGATTCTCATAGCCTTCTATGATGACCTCTAGTGAATTATTCTTCTTTACAATCCTAGGATGTACATAATGCATTGCAATTAGTTCAAAAGTAACCATGAAACTTTCATCTGAACAAGGAATTTCCACATAAGCTTCACTGTGTATAATGTTTCGAGACCTTATGTGATTGAAAATTTTGTAGGAAAGAATATGAATATTGTGACGATGTACTTGACTGGGATGCAATAGTCCGATATATGATGGCAATGCATTGTGTGTTCCATATTATGTAGAGACAACTAATGTAGCAGTCACAACTTCATTGTCACCTTTTGTTGCAAGAAGTTGAAAACTGGTCTGCTTATCATCATTCGTAGCAATAAAATGACAAAAAAAAACTCCTTTTCGATTTCTAGTGCCCCACCTTTTAATAGAGCTCACAGTAAAGAAAAAATCAACAATTCCTACAACACAACATAATATAACATTAGATACTATAAATAATTTTTTCATATATGAGTTGAAGAATATATATTAAAAGATACACATGTATACTCACCATCAATTATTTCAGTTGGTATCAACAAAGCTTGTTTTGTGTAAAACACCTCATGTGGATGCAAATTCACACCTTCAGGAATATAGTGGTCTCTACCAAAAACATCTACATGATTTTCAAATATTCTTACCCAACAAAATGTTCCACCAGTTGAAACATCTACTAAACAATCCAATGCTTCTACAAGATATGGAATTTTCAACGACTCATCTTCAGACATTCCAGGCAATTTTTCATAATAAATACAGACATACATGCCTGCCTTTATGGTAAAATCAAATGGATTTGTGTTGCGCACCAATAACCCATCCATTTGAATGAATTTATTTCTACCAATATTCACAAAATGACCATTTTGATTCAATAGGGGAGTCACTATAGAAGAATGTTTTTTATGATTTTCATCTGGCCCACTTGAAGATAATTGTGATTTTATTTCAGAAATTGAAGGATGTTGCAATGTAATCTTTCCACTTTAATCTACATACACCATTTGAATAGGTATAACATCATCCATAGTATGTGTCCATGTGTCATTGGTACTCACAGTGTAAGGAAATGGATCATCACCACAAGGATCCAACATTGTCAACTCTACATTTATTGTATGTGACTCATCTATAACTTTGCAGATAATGATTTCTTTTGAACCATTTTCTCCTTTAAGAAAATCAACTATATCAAAGTTTGGACCCTTTCCCCTAACATATTGCGGATTTGAACGACATCGAAGTTGATAAGGTATATCCCTATCATTAGGTTGGCTCTCAACATCATTGCCGCTGGATACATCATCATCACTCCAACAATTAGTTTTTGCATGTCTATATAATTTCCATGACTTTTGTCGATGTATAGACAATTGTTGCTTCATTTTTCGTCTCTTTTCTCGTTCATCATCCTCTTCAGGAAGTATTTGAAAAGCTTCTTCCACAACCTCTAGAGGCAATGAATTTCATTCTTTATGTGGAAACAGATTAGGGTATGTATTGAACATGATCAAATTTATAAGAAGTAAAATTCTGCAATCATGACAGGAAGCCAAAAAGTACTACACAGGTTACACATGTTGAGATATTGTAACTTCAAAGAATATTATAATTGTACTTTATTATTCCGGAGATGTTTCATTCCTCCGTGAAGATCTTATTGTATATCCGGAGATGTTTATTCCTCCGTCGGAATGTGGTAACTTGGGTTATTAGACTTCCCTAGTGGGGGTCGGCCCTGTATGTGTTATGTGGGTCAAAGGGTTATTAGACCACCCTAGAGGGGTCGGCCCAGTCAGTTGTAGTGGGGTATTTAACCCAATGGTTAAATTCGAGCCTACATGATTTGTGTAAAAGACAAGTCGGAGTAGTGTATAAATAGAGGAGGTGTATTCCTAATTTTACACACACTCACTCACTTGAGAGTAGCACACTTATGAGAGAGAGGTCTGCTATGGAGAAGGAGGAGCTTATGCTCAGGGTTACATCTTTGTATATTGTTGATCATCTATATTGAGGAAGCTTTGCTGGGTTTTCTACCCCATGAGGGTTTCCCAGGATAAATCTGTGTCTCTTGTGTTTATGCTGTGCTTGTTGTTTCTTCAGTGATCCTGTATATGCTATTATTGTGAAATGGAATGCAATGATGCTATTTTCTGTCTTAGCATATTAAATCTTAACAACACATGGTCTCTTAATTGAAAATCAAGAGTGAAAAACAAAGTATTTATAAAGGCATAATATTAATACTACATAAATTCTAACCTTTGGTAAAATCCTTCGATTTCTTTTCTCCTTCCAACCAAGATTTTGGATTCGCATCCAGATGGTCCAAAATGATATCTGCATCAAATAATAAAGGGTAAATTTAATTACTCTACATATACAGTATCTGATAAATAATTTTATAGATTGCTTAAATACAAAAATTACAGGGTAAGAATGATTTTTTTTTTAACCACAACAAAATGAAAAACAAATCTTACCAGTCATATCACTACACCATCGATTTTTCTTAGAGTATTTCAACGTGGTCTGATTTGGTTTGATTAGAGAGCTGATGGGTTGAATCAATTGGTCGATCAACATAAAAAGTAAAAAAAAAGTATTGTCAGTCGGTCACTAAACCATCAATTTTTTCATCATATTTTAATGCAATCAATTTTGGTTTGATCATAGACCTGTTGAAGGGTTCGTATATTTTGTTCAAGTAGAGTAAGAATATAAAAAAATTTAAGCACAAAAAAACTGGAAAAAAAAAACTTATCAGTCGTATCACCACACAATCGATTTTGCTCAGAGGGTATCAACGCGGTATGATTTAGTTTGATCAGAGAGGTGGTGCGTTGACAGTTCGAGCAAGGTTAGATCTAAAACAAGACATGAGTTCGAATATTTTGTTCAGGGTAAGTTATAAAACAAAATATGTAATTTTTGTAAGCAATAGAGGGTTCCTCTGCAATGCATATTTTGTAAGCAATAGAATGTTCCTCTTTACTTACAATAAAATTTGAAAAAAAAAACATCTTAAAAAATATACAACCTAGGGCACAGAAAAATGGAAAAAACATATTCTTACCAGTCGATGATGATAGCATCAATTTTCTTCAGAGGATTTCAACACAATCATGTTTGGTTTGATCATAGACCAAGTGTGTTGACAGATGCATAAATTGTGCTCAAGTAGGCTAGATTCAATACAGACGCAGATTTGGTTTCAAAAAATATTTTGGGTCTGGGTAAACCGAATATTTTGGGGCAAATCGAAAAATATCAAATTGGAGTGATTTTTCCATTGAAACCCAGTTTCAAACATTTTGAATTAACCCCACATCGTATCGTGTTCCAAACTCCACATTGTTTCTTGTGAAACCTAAAAAAATTCAGGGGAAATAGGGGTTTGACTAAATACTTGATTAGTGATGTTAATTAACTTTTAATTAATTTTTAATCCATTTCTTATTTAGGATACATTTTGGGGGTGGTAATATCTTATAAAGAACAAAAGTAATGTATCCTATAACATGTAGTCCTTGTGCAGAAATTAAGTCCACCAAGTCATACATTCACATGGTAGAATCCAAAGAGTTGGTAGGACAATGGTACATG
This sequence comes from Larix kaempferi, assembly GCA_027924585.1. NCBI lineage: Eukaryota > Viridiplantae > Streptophyta > Pinopsida > Pinales > Pinaceae > Larix > Larix kaempferi. Next base: position 14,806,202 of record BSBM01000196.1, read on the forward strand.
TGCTCAAGTAGCCAAGTAGTTGGTTGAACAAATAGTACATGTACGCAAGCAAGCTTGAGCATTGCTTGGCTAAAGGTTAAAATTGCACAATAATTTAATGGTTGGACAATCCTGAAAACGTGTAAGTATATCCAATCAGAAGTTGTTTTCAGTAAATGGAATGCATACAAGTTCCTAGAAGGGTATAGTGGTTGAAGACCATCTATGAGAAAATTCCACAGCCAACGGTTCAGTAGGTGTGCAAGTCCCACAAACGATGACAAGGAAGAAGTTGGATTATGAAAAGATTGCTCAAAGTATCAATGCACCAAGGGAGCATTACCCACAAGAGATGGCACAACACAAGTCATAGACACATCAATATAAAGTGTAAGATTGTGCACATACTATAAGGAAATGGTACATTAAGAGTGCAAAGGTACACCACCAAGGTGTAAATTCCCACTAATTTGTGGACCTTGAAGGAGCAAAACACATATCAGATGGCACATCAATATCACAGAAGATGACGCATGGCATATGCATAATCCGTGAAGTATTAAAGAAGGGATGCCACAACCAATTTGTGAAGATACAATCTGTGCAGGACATGTATAAATAGAGATGAAATTTCGATATTGGAAGTAAGCTAGATGGCGAGAACATAAGAGATTCAATTGCAAGTTTCCGTTTGATTTTCATGGTATCAAGGGGCTCGTGGATAGAACAAAATGATCCAGCAAAGAGCCGAATGTGCACATGTAGTAGAATGAATTTTTATGGTGCACAGAATGATGTGATAGATCTGTGACAGATGCGCGAGTAATGAAAGGAAGAAATATTGAAGTATGCACAAGTGCTTGATGTTTCAAAGGACAGTATTACAATAAACATGCTGATAGTCACAGATGTTGTAGAGATAGAAGCACATAGATATAACCAATTTTATCAGATATTGCACAGATGTCTAGCTAGTGCATATGAGCATAAGTGAAAGTGTGCGATGTTGAGAATTCCATCTGATGTGCAACGCTAGAACAATAGCAGGATCTGATAGGAACATCATGATGCAGATGATCTGAGACAAGTGCGTTAAGAAGAATGGATGGATAATTTGATGCATAAGACATCGCAGATTATCAGAGAAACTACAACACTTAAATAGAATGAACAGATCAAAAAGTGCGCAGTTCCATCTGTTACTAGTGCTTCATTTTAAAACATCAAACTATCAATTGAAAGCACAATATCAGTTGATCATTGCAGTCACAAGGAGCAGAACATTGAGATAACAGAGACGCGGAATGCAGTATCGGCAAAGCACACAATACATGAAGTAAGTCATCAACAGACGTATGATTTGAGAAGAATGAGAAGTCAAGTGATGTATGCATTGTAGTGACAAAGTTTATTCTACATATGAAGGTAGAGCACAAGATAATTGTCGTCAGAAGATCTGAAGAAGTGCGCAAATTTGAATTTCACTGAGACAACAACATACATAAGACATCAGGGCAACTGGATAAGGCACAAAGACATGGAGTTGGAGCTTCCTTCAGGTTGGTTCCTATAAAAAAAAGAAGACAGGGGGCGGTGCCTCCTTCTAGTCGGTGTTGGAGAAACACAGGGAGGAGAATCTTCCTTCAGGTCGATGTCTGTAAAACCAGGGGGTTGGTGCCTTCTTCCAGTTGGTGCTGGTAAACAATGGAAGTTGGTGCTTCCTTGAATGCATTATTTCTCACTATAAATAATCATTTTGTTGTTTTCTCCCGTTTGGGTTTCCACGTAAAAATCATGTGTGTTATGTGTTGTTTATGTGTTGTTTATGTGGTGTGTATATGTGTGGATGGTTATTTACTGATGCATAACAAAACATAAATATTTAGTAAAGGATAATCTATAAAAAGAAGGTAAAAACTACTAATAACTAAGATAATACTAATTCACCCCCTTCGCAGTATTAAATTGGATACAACAATTAGTATCAGAGAAAGTGTCTTCAGTAATAGATTAACATCTGGAAGATAGATTTTAGCGCAGAATCCAGCAGACATGGACTCAAAATATGATCATATGGCTTAAGTAGACTTTGAAGGAGAACTAGTCAATTCACTGGACGAACTAAAGAAGTCAAGAAAGAAAAGAAAGCTCTTGTAGGAAGCTCTTTTGAGATTAGAAGCATACACCACTAGACAATTGAAAATAAAGGATGACAAGTGTGAAAGTCTGGAAGATGAAGTAGTCTCTCTAAGAAGTGAAATCCAACAATTAAGCCTTCAGCTAGAACAAAGAGGCAGAAACAACATTTATGAAGAAAATTACTTCGCTAAAAGTTATGCAGATGCTCTCAAGACCCCACATTCAAGAAAAAATCATATATTTGAAAGAGAACATCGAAGGCCGAATCTTTTGGAAAATAAGTCTGCGTAACCCCGAAATTTCTATCCTATCAGGTACGAAAATATTTTCTTTGGAAATTTGTTTTGCTATTATAATTTTGGTCATACAGCAATAAATTGTAGAGCTCGCACATTAGCATATGCTAGAAAGAAAGGTTTGTGCAATCAGACAAATCCTACATAGAATATTCTCAGAAAACCGCTTGAAGTCGTTGTTGGGTGCCAGAAATGGCCCTTTTTCCTCACTTCTATTGAGACCCTTTTTCCCTATTTTTCCCTATTATTGTAACTAAGTCATTATATTTCCCAAGGAAAATCAAGGATTCAAACAGGTGTAATTTATTATTTCTCTGTTATTTTAATACTTAAAGATTACCTTTGTTTGAGGATTTTATTCCTAATTATGTTGACTTGTGATGGATTGCTGAAAAGTAATTTGAGACCACAAGGAATTCGGGTGTATCAGCTTGCTGATACACATGGATGAATAATTACTTGGCTATAGTTACACATTTTTAGGACCTCGGTTCAGGTTGTTGTCAAAAAAACTCAAATTATCCTCCCACGCGGCCAGCTGAAACTCACTTGGCATTGAATCAGTTCAAGTTGTGAGAGCATAAATGATTATGAAATAGCTTTTATCTCAATGCAATAATTATTGGAACTGTTTCTATTTTTGAAATGTGGATTCAACATCTTGAATATATTCGATCTTCATGGCTTCCAGAATTGAGAGGACCTAAACTGTCTTATCTAAGTATTTATAGGAAAACAAGATGGTTCAAAAGGTTAGGCTTATTTTGAAGAGAATTTGTAACAGGAGTGGAAGAACCTTGTAATTGAATTTCATTCTATCAATGAAAGAAGCAGTATTGTCCTAATTCATTTTGTATTGAGTTCTGGTATCCTTTAGCGACATCTCTATTAGAAGGAAAGGGCCCACCTTCTCATAGAGTTGCTAAGTTAAGTAGTTGTTTATTTCCTTTACTTTGTCTGATGTGGAATTGTGATTAGATTTAATTTTGGTTTGCTACAACAGTTGGTTATTAAGCATAGGATTCCTTAATTATAATTTCTCTTGGTTTGTTGAATGGTGTGAGCATTAAGCGTAGGATTTCCTCTTCATATATTTTTCCTGAATGCTGAAACAGACGACTGGGTAGTGCATAGTTTCTATTTGCAAGTGTGTTATTTATTACTGTTGTTACAACTGTGCTATGTTGCTGCATATTACTGTTGTTTAATCCCTTTCATGAATTGTTGAAACTGATAGATGACATATAGATTTACAGAGTAGAAGGAGGATTGATTTCTTTTATGTTTGGGTATTGCAATTGTGGATTGAATCTCTTTTCATGATGATGATTTAGGATTTAACTTCTTGAAAAAACAATTTAGCTAATTTATTCTTGAAGCGGTTATTTCCAGAATTGATACCGTAGAAGGATTGTGAACTCTTTTAATCTTTGATAGTAGAATTAGTGATTGAAGTTGGATTGAGCAGTAAGTAGAGCATAGACTTAACAATTAGGTAGAGTGGGTGACTTCCATTTGATTGATCAGTTACTGAAATTTTTATGCATATATTTTTCTTGAGTACCTTTGAAATAATCATACTTACCTGGGTTGACAATTTATATTGAGCACTCTGTTTATTAACTTAAATTAATAGGTAATTATAGTGACCAACATTTTGGCACCGTTGCCGGGGAAGGAATTTTAGAAATAGATTGTAGCTGATTAGTTTGATTTCTATAGCTATCTTGATTTTGGGGTTGCAGGGATGATAAGACACATTGAAGAGTTGTCCATCCTTCAACATACCAAATGGTTTCCTATCCCAAAAACAAGGTATGATTATTTAAGCTTGAATTAATACAAAAATAAAAGAACGTGAAACCCCCAAAAGCACTAACTTTGTAGGAGGAAGAGGTCGTGGAAGTAACATAAATCTAGGAAGAGCAACATTTATTGATGAATTGATTGCTACCGGATTACCGCGAACACCTTCAGGAAGAGGAAGCTTTATTCCCCCCAAGTTTGAATCATTGGTATCAACCATGGAGAAGGTAACATAAGTCTCAACTCCCACTTCTAAGAAGTGACCTCCAGAGGATAAGGGAAGTGATGTGGGTACAAGAAATCCCGAGGAAATTTATGAAATTAACGGGAAAGAAGTAACTAAGGAGGAGTGGTTGGATTATCGATAGGAACTGGAGGAAGAAAGAAGGAGAGATGAGCAGAAGAACAAGGAAGATATGAATAATGAAGAAAACAGAGAGCGTCGGGGGAACCCTGGTGATCATGAAGAGGAAATGGAGGATAATGGTAATAATCAGCATGGAGAAACTGTTGCTACACTTGAATTCCCCATTTGACAGATGCCTGGGGTAGCTCCCATGAAGAACATTTCACCCTCGGTATTGCCAAAATTTTATGGTAAGTCTACTGAAGATCTAGACTAGTTGATTTTGAATTTGACATTCTCTGTCAAAGTTACGAATACACCTCCAGTGAACAAAAGTTAAAATTATTTCCTGCTACTATAAAGGGAAATGCCCTAAATTGGTTTATGAGTTTGGGTGGTGAGACCGTTACAGCATGGGACCAAATGAAACGAATATTCCTTGCTAAATATTAAGATTATTGTAGAACCAAGGATAGGAGGGAAGAGTTGTTCAAAATGGTCTAAAAAGAGGATGAAATTTTGGAGGATTTTGTAGAAAGACTCTTATATAATTTGTAGAGAGCTGGTCATGCTGACATTGGAAAAGATGTCCTTAAAATTATTCTATTGCGAGGAATTAGAGAATATTGTATGGATATGCTTAATCTACTGGGGAAGGGGGATATCTCAAGAGAATATTTTGATGATATTGTGGATCTGTGTCGAAGATACTCTAGTGGATCTTCTATAACCAGCACAAGAGACCGAGATGTCATTATAAGGGCACAAAATTCAGCTAGTTGTGGAGCTACACGAGCAGAGATAGGTAATATTCTCGAAAATTTTAAAACCGATATGATGATTTCTATTTCCTCACAATTGGATGTTTTCAAAGCAAAGCAGAGGCAGGTAGAGGAAGATTTGGCACTAGGAATATTTTTTGCTAAATGCAGAAAGAAGCACCCGTTAAGGGAATGCCCCTTTGACAAGGTAGAGGTATGTGGTCTGTGTGATTTGGATCACAATACTAAGGAGTGCCCTTCATTTCCAAAAGTTAAGGCAGACCTTCAAGCATCTAGTGTGGACGTGGAGACAACTTAATTCATTTCCTACATATTCAGATCCGGGTATGAATCCAGATCCTACATATTTCGTGCTCCAGGTATGAATCCAGATCCTACATATTTCAATTCTTGGAATAATATGAATAATCAATTTCCTCCACAATATTCTTGTCCAAATACTCATTGGAATCCATATACTCAACCTACAATCCAATATCCCACTCCATGGATTTCATGGGAACCTCATCCAAATCAACAAGCCCCTTGGTCTCCCAGTTGGAGAAATCCTTATCCAGGGAATCAATTTCCTCACCAACAGTATCAACAGCCACAACTGCAAATCCCTAATAACATTGCACCCATTAATGCACCACTATGACCTCAATTGTGTGCTCAACCTAATCCTAACCCCAACAATAAGGTAGTGCAACAATTTGAAACATCAAACATGCCAAGCTTATTCTATCACCCCTATCCCATGTAATGAATTGCATCTTCGATCTGAGAGGGTGGTAGAAGCTATTGTCATTGAGGATGTTCCATCCCATGTGACTAAAGAAAGAACAAATAAACAAGTTGAAATCCCAAACGGTACAACAATCCCCATTATTGAGGATGTTGAAACACCTTCCGAAACACACGTTGAAACTACCCCTATACAAATTCCAAGAAACCCACCATATCTTGAGCGATTGGTCTTACATAACGCAGTAGAGAAACCTTCTTTCAATATTCTAGGTGATCTGAAAAATCTTTATGTTAAAATTCCATTATTGCAAGCCATGCATGATGTACCCATTTATGCTAAAACTGTTAGAGATCTGTGTGTGAAGAAACCAGGTAGAAAACCTAAGGATCCTCTTACAGTTCACAAGAAAGGTTCCCTTGGCTAAATATGATGATCCAGGAAATCCTGATGTTACAGTGCATATTGGGTATACTGAGATTCCTAATGTTTTAGTTGACTTGGGTGCAGCAATAAATGTGATGACTATTGTAATTGTAAAGAAATTGGGACTCACTAATCTCAGACCAACCCCCACGGTATTAGAATTGTTTGATACATCCACTATAGACCTGAGGGAATTTTGGATGAATTGGTAGTCTCTGTTGATTCATGGGAATACCTCGCAGAATTTCTTGTTCTACAACCTAAATCTCAGTTGGGGGGACATGCACTAATTCTAGGAATACCTTGGTTAGCTACAACAGACGCACATATTAGCTGTAGATTAGGTTCTATGACAGTATCTGATCGAACCAATACCAAAAGGTTGACCCTATATCCTTTAGCTAAACCAAGTTTAGATACTGAAACTCCATTATGGGTAGATCTAGAGGAAGAAGAAAGCACTCAGCCTCTTCTGACTATAGGGAGGGCCTTGAATTTTAAAAATGAAACCGAGGATGATACTATCGGCAGTTTCATCAGTGATCCAATGTCGGTTACCAAACATGCATAGAAAATACTGGACAGTACCTTGAGTGAACTTGAGAAAGAAGAACTTACTTAGGAGGTCCTAGCTAAGAGTGCTGAAACTATTCTCATAATTGAGAATTCAAAGAGTGCTCTGAAATAGAAATTGAGCCTGGAAAAACCTTGAATGTTAATCCCAATATCGCACCTGATGAATTGGAGCATCTGAATACACTACTGAAAAAGTATAAGGGAGCCTTTGCATGGGAATACAAAGGCATGAGGGGTATTTCCTCTGAGTTGTGTACTCACCACATTTACATTAAGAATGATTGTCGGCCCATATGTCAACCCTAGCGCAGAATGAATCCAAATCTGAGAGACATCATGAAGGAGGATATTCAAAAACTTTTAAAGGCAAGATTTATTTATCCCATTTCAGACAGTGAATGGGTTTCTCCATTAGTTATTGTGCCTAATAAAAATGGTAAATGGTGCATCTGTGTGGACTATCGACAGTTGAATAAGGATAAAAAAAATGTCCTCGATACCCTGTCTGGTAAAAAAATGTTTTCCTTTCTAGATGGTTTTAGTGGGTATAACCAGATTCAGATTGCCCATGAAGACTAATACGAGACTACTTTCACATGTTCTTGGGGAACTTTTGCATATAGGGCGCTTCCTTTCGGATTATGCAATGCACCAGCTACATTTCAATGAGCTGTGATTGGAATTTTTTCTGAGATGGTTAATGATTGTATAGATATTTTTATGGATGATTTTACTCCTTATGGTAGCAGTTTTGATGAGGCTTTGAAAAACTTGGAAAAGGTATTAAAACACTGTGATCAGACTCACCTATCTCTTAGTACTGAAAAATGTCATATGATGATGAGTGAGGGTATATTCCTCGGACATTCTATATCTGCTACAAGAATACAAGTGGACCTTGCCAAAATTAAGGTTATTCTAAACATCCCTATTCCTGGAAGGCAAAAGGAGGTATGTAGTTTTCTTAGACATGCTGGTTATTATAGATGTTTCATTGAAATTTTTTTAAGCTAGTATCTCCTCTATTTACCTTACTAACGAAAGATGCACAATTCAATTGGACATATGCATGCTAGACAACGTTCACAGAATTAAAGAAGAGATTATCTACAACACCTATTTTGTGTGGGCCTAATTGGGCCTAACCTTTCCACATTTCTTCTGATGCTTGAAATATTGCTATTGGGGATGTGTTGGGACAACAGGAAGCTCATAATCCATATGCTATTTACTATGTCAGTAAGAATTTGGCTCCTGTTGAACTCAATTACACAGTAACTGAGAAATAAATCTTTGTTGTCATTTATGCTGTCAATAATTTCTGACACTATATCATCGGGTATTATACTTTTTTGCATACCATTCACTCAGCTACTATATATTTGATGAATAAACTTGTTACTAATGCTCGAGTAACTAGGGGGTTACTGTTACTACAAGAATTTGATATCACTATTATTAATTATTGATAGACTAGGAAAAGAAAATGTTGTTGCTGATTTTCTTTCTCGACTAACCAATAATGATGATAATTCACCAATTGAGGATTCTTTTCCTGATGAACATCTATTTGCAGTCTCAGTTCATTCACCATGGTATGCAAACATTGCTAACTATCTTGTTGTAGGAAATCTTCCAACTCATCTATCACAAAGGGAAAGAAGAAGGATTGTACAACAAAGTGCTGGGTACTATTGGATAGAAGGATATCTCTTTTACATAGGGATAGAATTGGAAATTAGATGATGTGTGAGGGAATATGAGGTCCACAGTATCTTGAAAGCGTTCCACGATGAACCTTATGGAAGACATTTTTTAGATAAAAGAACTAGACATAAGGTGTTAAGAATGGGTTATTCTGGCCAAATTTGTTTCAATATGCAAAGAGGTATCTGCAATCATGTGACAGCTGCGGCCAAAGGATGGGTCAACCTAATAGATTGGATGAGATGCCACTTCAACCATAGTTGGTGTTTGAACCCTTCGATAAATAGGCCCTGGAATTTGTAGGACCTATCAACCCTCCTTCAAAACAAAAGGTTTGTAGGACCTAATAGGTCTGTACACATTATATCACTAAATGGGTGGAGGCCACAACCCTGGTGAGAGTCACTAATCAAGTTGTTATATATTTCTTGTATGAATAAATATTTACTCACTTCGGGGTGTCTAAGGAAATAGTAACAGATGGAGGTTCATAGTTTGTATCTCATAAAATTGAAGCTCTTCTGTAGAAATATCATATCCAGCATCAGATAACTTCACCTTATCATCCATAGGCCAATGGCCAAGTAGAAAGTACGAATAAAGTTATTGAATCTATCCTTACAAAGATTGTGAAGAGTCGTCGTAGAGATTGGGATGAAAGACTTCCTGAAGCATTATGGTAATATTGAACTACATGGCGTAACACCACAAGATTCTCTCCCTATGATTTGGTATACGGGAAAAATATTTTCTTCCTTGTTGAATTCAAGATTAAAACCTTGAGAACCGCTTTAGAAGCAAACTTGGATTTGACAGAAGCTCAAAAGGACCGGCTGAATCAACTGAATGAACTTGATGAGAAACGTGCAACTGTTGTACATCAAACTTCATTAATCCAACAACAACGTTCTAAGTGGCATGACAGGTTTATTAAGAATAAGGTGTTCCGTGAAGGAGATTGGGCCTTATTATACGATTCACAGTTTAAGAAGGACTTTAAAGGTAAATTGCGCACCAGATGGTTGGGACCATACAATGTTCGACAATGGAACTGTTCGATTGACCACAATCGACGAATATCAAACCCCATTATTTGCTAATGGTCATTGGTTGCGGCTCTATCATAAGCCACTTTCGAAGGATGTGTTTTCCTCTCGTGCTGCTGCTGACTCAAATTGTCAATTGGTACAGGAACAAAAGTCTCATCCTGTTTCCACAACTCTTTAATATTTTTCGCATTTCCATGAAGAAGTTGTATATAAATAAATCTATTTGATTTTCCTATAGATTTAATAGATTGTTTCATAGTTTTTATTTTTCAATTATTAGCTTTGGTTGGTTTGTTTAGAAGAATTTTGTGCAGGAGTATATGCGAAGGACCCAGACGGAAATGACCAGTCATAATGGGCCAATCGATTGCGAAAATTATGGTTGTCCTTTGCAAATGTTGAATAACCCTTTACAAGTATTGACGAAGAGGATTATGAACTTTTGCAGAGATCATTGAACTTTATCTGCTCATTGCTGAATTTTTTCATCGACCGAAACTCTGCCAATCTTTCTATTTTCTGCCGAAAGTCTACCAATATTTTTGCTTTCTGTCGAAACTCCGCCAATCTTTCCGTTGAAACTCCACTACATTTTTGGTCAAAATTCCACTAACTTTTCCACTTTTTGCTGAAACTCCGCCAATATTTCCTCTGAAACTCCACTACACCTTCGGCCAGAATTCCGCTAAATTTTCTGCTTTTTTCTGTAACTCCACCAATTTTCAGTTGAAACACTTTCAATCTCTCTGCCATCCGCTGGACCACCACCTTCTTTCTAATTTTAAGCCTGCATCGGTTATGAAAATTGTTTGTTTTCCTCAAAATTGGTTAAAATATGCCTTGAAATTTATTTGAGGAAGATTCCGATGGAATTGGCAACAATCTTACCTTGCCCGTTTTTGTAATCTATATTATGCCTGCTACAGTTTTCCCAAAATGAAACCAAAAATATGCCAAAGTTACCACTTACTAATACAATCATTTCTAACATGGACACCTTCAATTCTCTAGTTAGTTGGAGGCTTAACCGACTTTACGAAGCCGCGTGCGAAGGGATTCCTTCATCAATTGATTTGACAACAAAAGTAGGACACCTCGGAGGCTGACGATCCATCACGGTAAGCGCAGAGGTACGAATTCTAATCATGGGTATGACTAGGCATAAATTGACAAAGTAATCATGATTATACTATGTTTGCATATCCTTGTCAGCAAATTTTATCCAATCTTTCCAAACGGAGGGACACATCACTACCCTCTCCTGTACTTATTGACTTCTTCCATCTCGTCCAATCCATGTAACAACTTTTAGCATGAGCCTATTGCATACTTACACCAAATTTCCAAAAATAGCTAACGGAGCCCCACTGTTCATCGTTTTCTCTACATGCTGCAACTCTGGTGTCCGAATTGGGAAATTCTTGCTTGCATCATTTGATATTGCAGAAGAAAGGAATTATGGGGGGTTTCACAGTCCGACATGAACCTGAAACAATGGATGCTTTGTGCCAAAATGGAGAGGTTTTCATCATCTTTGAAGAAGTAGGATGGACGAGATATTTTGAAAGATTGAATGGGTTCCATGAAGGAATGGCATTACATTTCTCCCTGAATTTGATAGGACACCATTCAGAAGTCGGGGGATTGAGGGTTGAAGTCTCAGAACACATTTTAGCAGAAGTTACAGGATTTCCTAGGATCGGGAAGAGATGGTTTGGACAGAATGTTCCCAACCTAAATGCAATAGAAGACTTCCTTGCAACAGGAGAAAATGTTCAACCAAGGGGATGACGAGCAACATTAGAAAATATTCCTCGCACATGGGACCAGGTTGCAGTATTCCTGAAGAAATATATCACCTGCGAAGGTAGGTACCGAGTTGTCTATACCTATGATTTTGTTTTTATCTCTCACCTGCGTCACAACACATTAATTAATATGCCCTATTATCTTCTGAGGACCCTGCAAAACACAACACACTATGCAAGGGGGTCTCAACATACTCAAGCATCCATCACTAACCATGGCCTCATCAAGATGCTAATATTGAGAGCCCTTGAGCAAAGACATCAATCTTGGGGGAAATTTGTTGCTGGAGTTGTGGTAGACCATGTGTCCATGGAAGAAGGAGATAACAATGAAGAGGAAGATGAGTAGAGCCTGTCAGATAGAGTTGGGGGGAGAGATAGGGAATCTGAGAATGATCAAGAAAGGGGTTTAGAGGAAGCTGTAACTGCATAGGATTCTCAAAAAATAAACCCCCAGGAGCCTATATGAATCCGAGTCCACCAAATAGAATCCAACGTAGAAGAAATGAGGGAGGAGAATGAAAGACAGACTAGAGTAATTCAAGAAATTGAGTCTTCTGCTGAACAAGGAGGAGTTATAATTCATGAGGTTGAATTTTCTGCTGAAAAAGGAGCTAGTCAATTTAGGGAAGATTCATCACGAAAGGATGATTCTCCTTTCTCTGTCTCAGAGGAAGTCGAAATACACCCAGAAGGTTTCACTCATCCTATGCCACAAAAAAATAAGAGGAGATCATGTACCCAAATTCAGACACCCAGTCCTTCGAAAAGAATAAGGACCAGATCTTCTGTTGTAGTAGTAGCAACACAAATGACTGAGGCATATTTTCAGATTCCAATTCTAAAAACTCTATCACCTCCTGAAACACAAGAACCAATAGGTAGCCCAACTTCAATTCCGAATTCTGCTGACCCACAAGAACTTGCTGCACGAGAAGGTCAAAGCCAAGTGGAAAATCCGCTCTTAGAGAATGATCTACTAAAACAAGAGGTACAACTGCTCAGGGAGGAACTGCAGGGATTGAAGGAAGTGCTAAGGAATTAGGTAGTTCAAAGATTAAGCACACTAGCTAAATTTGCTGACCAAATGGAAAACCTGCCCTCTATTTTAGAAAATATGGAGCATGATGATTTTGTGTGCCCAAAATGTGGGGACATCTTTGAAAATGCAGGATGTAAGGTCACAATCATGGGAATTTCATCCTGGAAACTTGAACAATTGAGACAATAAAATAATGGGACAGCACAAGTAGGACCAATAGTGGAGGATGAGAAGAATCAGAACATGGAAACAACCCCTTGATCCTCGGACAATCAAGAATTATTGGGTAAGGAACCTGAGAATATTATTTCACAAGAAATGCTGACCCCTGATCAGGGATTGTAAGAATTAAGAGAAACATTGCCTCAGCAATTGGAGGATGATAAAACACTCCAAGAAAAATATGTTGAAACACAAGAACCGGCGTCACAAGAAGAAGTTGTTGAGGCTTCATAACCAGCGATCCAAAAAGAGGATGCTAAAACACAAGAACTGGAAATCCAAAAAGAAGCTACTGAAACACAAGAACTGGTGGCACATGAAGAAATCACTGAGGTACCTGAAATGGTGGGTCAAGAAGAAGTTGCTGAAACAGTGGCACAAGAAGAAATTGTTGAGGTCCCTGAACTGGTGGGTCAAGAAGTAGCTATTGAAACAGTGGCACAAGAAGAAACTGTCGAGATCCTTGAACTGGTGGGTCAACAAGAAGCTGTTGAAATAGTGGTACAAAAAGAAACTGTTGAGATCCCTGAATTGGTGGCACAAGAAGAAGCTGTTGAAACTCGGGACCTACCTTCAACCAGAAAAATTGAGGATAAAGCAAAGGCTCAGGAACCTCTAGATATTATTGAGCTAGATACAAAAGATGAGAAGGACACAGAAGATGGAAGGAATCGGGAAATGGAAAAGGAACTTTCTCTGATGAAGCTTGAAATACGTAAATGGAGATATCGCGCTGACCTGAGCAAGGAAGGAATGGTTCCCTTGCATGAACATACGAAAACCATCAAATAAATTAGAGAGAGGTGGGTTGAAGAATTAATCTTCCATAAATTTTGATGGGAAAATATGCAGGAAGAGTTGAAGGAACTAAGAAATTTTAAGGCTATGCAGCAGGAGAAGGAGAAAATGTACAATTTAATTCAGGAACTATTAAGTTGCAGAGCCCCATCACCATCCTATTCAGTATTCCTTTATGAAAAGTTGAGTCTATTCAAGCTTAAAGCTCTAAAGGAAGGGATGCCCTGTTAAATTATGACAACTCCTCAGTTTTTGGATTCCTTTACTTAGAGTGATTTCCCTGGGAAAAATTTATTATGTGAGTTATATCTACATGAATTGGCATGCTTCATGGACCTTCGATCTAACACTGTTCCTCATATAGGATATATCCATCTAAGGGAATTCACTTCCTTCGTCACCAATCAGATGAACTAGTGGAATGATTCTCACACTATTCAGAATAATGAGTACACTTCTAATCTCCGGATTCGAGGTGAACCTCAATCCCCTGTGTCCCTTGTTGCAACACATAGAATACACCTTTCCTCTCCTCAAAAGGTTAATTAGATGAAAACATTTCAGCAAGATATTATATCCACATGTGTTAGAATGATCTCCCAGCAGGAGCCCTATGCATTAGAAGGAAACAAGCATACGTGGGAAGCTTCTTCTAAGTCCTCAAGAACAAGAGACCCTTACTATTTTGAAAATTTGAAATATGCTTTGCCTCAACTTCCAGAATATGTCAAGTGTATGAAGACATGTGGGCCATCTTGTCTAGGATTAAGATTTAGATTCCCACTCATATGGATGCCTGAGAATAAATACAAGAGTATATACAAGCTGACCAAGAAAGTAGAAAAGAAGTGTTGGGAGGATTTAGTTGCGTGTAATGGGTTTCTGAACTTGGGAGGGAAACCTGAATCTTCCTTCAATTTCACCAACTTCCACAGGAAAATTTTTAAGTCAGAATCAGATTCAGATTAGCTGGAGGTTGTTGCATGAGTAAATGCAATTGGATAGTTGGGGGGAGATGTTGGGTGTTAGAAATGGCCCTTTTTCCTCACTTCTATTGAGACCCTTTTTCCCTGTTTTTCCCTATTATTGTAACTAAGTCATTATCTTTCCCAAGGAAAAGCATCGATTCGAATATGTATAATTTATTATTGCTCTGTTATATTAATGCTTAAATATTTCCCATGTTTATGGATTTTATTCCTAATTGTGTTGACTTGTGATGGATTGATGAAAAGTAATTTGAGACCACAGGGAATTCGGGTGTATCAGCTTGCTGATACACATGGATGAAGAAGTAATTGGCGATAGTTACACATTTTCACGGCTTCGGTTCAGGTTGTTTCCGAAACAACTTAAGTTATCATCCCATGCGGTCAACTGAAACTCGCTTGGAATTGAATCAATTCAAGTTGTGAGAATGTAAATGATTATGAAACAGATTTTATCTCAATGTAATGGTTATTGTAACTGTTTCTATTTTTGAAATGTGGATTCGACAGCGTGAAAATATTTGATCTTCATGGTTGCCCGTATTAAGAGGACCTGAACTATCTTGTCTAAGTATTTATAGGAAAATGAGATGGTTCAAAAGGTTAGGCTTATTTTGAATAGAATTTGTAACAGGAGTGAAAGAACCCTGTAATTGAATTTCATTCTATCAATGAAAGAAGCAGTAGTTTCCTGATTCATTTTGTACTGAGTTCTAGTAGCCTTTAGCAGCATCTCTGTTACAAGGAAAGGGCCCAAATTCTTACAAATTTGTTGAGTTAAGTAGTTGTTTATTTCCTTTACTTTGTCTAGTTTGGAATTGAGATTAGATTTACTTTTCGTTTGCTGCAACAGTTGGTTATTAAGCGTAGGATTCCTTAATTATAATTTCTCTTGGTTTGTTGAATGGTGTGAGCATTAAGTGTAGTATTTCCTCTTCATAGATTTTTCTTGATTGTTGAAACAGTCGACTGGGTAGTGCATAGTTTCTCTTTGAAAGTGTGTTATTTATTACTGATGTTATAGTTGTGCTCTATTGCTGCATATTAATGTTGTTTAATCCCTTTCATGAATTGTTGAAACTGATAGATGACATATATATTTACAGAGTAGAAGGAGGATTGATTTATTTTATGGTTGGTTATTTCAATTGTGGACTGAATCTCTTTTCATGATGATGATTTAGGATTTAATTTCTTGAAAAAGCAATTTAGTTAATTTATTCTTGAAGCGGTTATTTCCAGAATTGATAATGTAGAAGGATTGTGAAATCTTTTAATCTTTGATTGTTGAATTAGTGATTGAAGTTGGATTGAGCAGTAAGCAGAGCATAGACTTAACAATTAGTTAGATTGGGTGACTTCGATTTGATTGATCAGTTACTGAAATGTTTATGCATATATTTTTATTGATTACCTTTGAAATCATCAGACTTCCTTGGGTTGACAATTTATATTGAGCACTATGTTTATGAACTTAAATTAATTGGAAATTATAGTGACCAAAAGTTGCGTTTGAATATTCCAATCCTTTCAAAATTTAAAGTTCAAAAGATGAATATTGTGAAACGTTAGAACATGATAGTCATGACTATGAAAAACAACTACAACCTGTGCAATCCACTAAGATAGCTAAAGATCAGAAATATTA
The DNA here is from genome assembly GCA_027924585.1 of Larix kaempferi. NCBI lineage: Eukaryota > Viridiplantae > Streptophyta > Pinopsida > Pinales > Pinaceae > Larix > Larix kaempferi. Next base: position 14,822,542 of record BSBM01000196.1, read on the forward strand.
GGATCATCAAGAAGCATGCAACCTAGCCTTACATGCACAAAGTAGAAGGGAGCAATGGTACATAGAAAGTGGATGCTCCAGGCATATGAACGGAGATAAAAACACCTTTATGAAGTTCATAGAAGACAAGGGAGGCAGTGTCTATTTTGGGGACAATGGCTCAGCTAAAATTTCGGGTAAAGGTCTAGCAAGCCTAGGAAATAAAAGAACTAAGGAAGATAATTTCCTATTAGTCGAGAACATAAAACACAATGTTTTAAGTGTTATCCATATGTACAAATAGGGACACACTCTCACTTTTGATTCATAAAAATCAAAAATCAAAAACAAGGATACAGGCATAATCGTAGCTACAGCCTCCAAAACTCCTAACAATGTTTACATTTTGTATGCAGAAAGAGAAGAGAAATGTTGCATGGGACAAACCGATGAAAATTGTCTCTAGCATAGAACAATGGGACACAAAATTTTTGATAATTTTCTCATGATCAGTAGGAAACAGGAAGTGAGGGACATTCCAAGGATTACTAAGCCATCAAATTCCTTCTGCAAACACTGTCTACATGGGAAACAAGCTAGAATAAAGTACCCAACAAAATAATATACTACCTCAATACCTTTAGAATTATTGCATTCAAATATTTGTGGTCCAATGAGAACCAAAGGAATGAATGGCAAAGGATACTTTCTACTTTATATTGATGATTTCAGTCGAATAAGATGAGCGTTCTTTCTTAATGAAAAATCAGAAACATTCAAATGTTTCAATATGTTTAAAGAGGCCGTTGAGAATGAAACCGATTTAGGAATAAATTGCTTAAGAACTGACAATGGAGGAGAGTATACATTAAACAAGTTTATAACTACTGTGATAAACATGGAATTAGAAGACTATTTTCAGTAGCTAGAACTCCACAGAAAAATGGGATGGCAGAAAGAAAAAACAGGACTGTTCAAGAGATGGCCAGGACAATGCCAAACATATCGAAGTTGCCAGACATGTTTTGGACACATGCCATTCATACTTTTGTTCACATCCTCAACAGATGTTTAATCAAGACAAATAGTTTCTCAACACCATATGAACTCTGGAAAGGAAGACCAACTATAGTTAAGCATTTCAGAATATTTGGAAGCAAATGTTACATCAAAAGAAAAGATGATACATTAGGAAAATTTGATTCCAGGTCAAATGAAGGGATATTTCTCGGTTATTCCTGCAAAAGCAAAGCTTACAAGTGCTACAATTTGTGACTTAGAAACATAGTGGAAAGTATTGAAGTAAAAGTTGATGAAGTCTTGACTCATAGAAGAATTGAAGAAGATGATGACTTACCACCGTTGGAACAGTCGTACGAATAAAATCAAGAAATAGAAGTATCGCAGGAGGAAGTATATCGGCACGGACTAGAAGAAGGGAGACTAGAGACAAAGGCCCCCTCCATATTTGTTTAGAAAAAACATTATGAATATTTGATTATTGGAGACAAAGATGCCGGCGTAAAAACTAGATGAATTTAGAGCAACCCAACTAAGGAAGTGCATTTCTCATTACTATCACAAATAGAACCAGAAGGGGTTGAGAAATCCAAATCCGATGAAGGATGGACAAAGGCTATGAAGGATGGACAAAGGCTATGAATGAATAATTAGATCAAATAAGAAAGAATGAGACTTGGGAACTTGCTCCAAGACCCCAAAACAAGAATTTTATAGGAAGAAAGTGGGTATTCAGAAACAAACTAAAAGAAGACGAACAAGTTGTCAGAAACAAGGAAATATTGGTATGCAAAGGATATGCCCAAATCAATGGAATATATTTTGAGGAAAAATTTTCCCTCGTGGTGCGAATGGAAGCTATTAGACTTTTCCTGGCCTATTCCCGCGCAGAAGATGTCAAGGTATATCAAATGGATGTAAAATCAAAATTTCTAAACAGAGATCTTGAAGAAGAAGTATACATTGAACAACTAGATGGTTTCTCGCTCTCAGGAAACAAGGATTATGTCTGCAAGCTAAAGAAATATATGTATGGACTCAAACAAGCCCCTAGAGCCTGGTATTCAAGGATGGATAAATATCTGCAAAACCAAGGTTTCAAAAGGGGGAGTGTAGACAATAATATCTACATCAAAACTGGAAATGAAAAAATGATAGGTGTGGAAGTATATGTTGATGATATCATATTTGGAAGCAATGATGATAGAATGAGTCAGAAATTTGCGAAAGATAAGCAAAACAAGTTTGAAATGTCTATGCTAGGAGAACTGTTATTTTTCCTTGGGTTGAAAATTTCACAATTAAATGATGACATCTTCATCTCCCAATCTAAGTATGTAAAGGAAATGCTAAAAATATTCAACATGGAAGATTGCAAGCCAGTATGTACACCCATGGTTACAAGATGCAAGTTGAGTAAAGAAGATGAGGCTAAATAATTTGATAAGAGGGTTTACAGATTGATGATTGGCAATCTATTATATGTAACTGCTTCTAGACTAGACATCATGCGAGTTGTTGGACTTGTCACATGGTTTCAGGTAGCACCGAAGGAAACACATGTTCAAGCAGTCCACAAGAATTTTCAGGTATTTTAAAGGGACTATGTATCTTGGTCTATGGTACCCATGAAGCAAACATATCGACGTAGTCACGTACACTGATGCAGATTGGGATGGAAGTATTGATGATAGGAGAAACACTAGTGGTGCTGCATTTTTCTTAGGAAAATGTCTTGTGTCATGGATTAGAAAAAAAGAACATTTGTGGCATTATCTACAACATAAGCCGAATACATTGATGTAGCTACTTGTTGTTCACAAGTATTATGGATGAAAATACGTTGAAGGATATTCAAGTAAATATAGATCGTCCAATACAAATACTATGTGACAACGCAAGTGCCGTCAATATCTCCAAAAATCCTATTGTACAATGCAAAACTATGCACATCCCCATCAAGTATCATTTTGTGAGAGAGAAAGTAGCCGATAATGTGGTCAAACCATAATATGTTGATGCTAAGGAACAAATTGCAGACATATTTACAAAACCTCTTCCACGAAGTACATTTGAATATCTCAGAGAAACATTGGGTGTGGTTCTCAATCCTCAACACAATGAAAACCTAATCAAAGAATCATAAATACAAAAGGAATCGACACTGCACAGTTGGGTAAGCAAGGATGATAGCATGATCACTGTGCAAGGAATGATGAGGTATTGTGACAGGAATGGGAGGAAGGAACAATGTAACATCTTTATTAGAAAAATAATCAAAGATAATTATGAAAATATATTAGTACAGAAGCTCTGCGAAATAATGAAGCATAAAGACCGAGGGAGTTATCCCTGGATACAGTCATGATGAATGTCAACGCAAAACAATCAAGAAGAACTCATATAGCTCAAAATAATAGCACCTATTTTCCATTGATGTCAAAGGGGGAGAAATGCATGAAGCTAAGGCATGAAATGCACATCAAAAGCTGAAATGAAGAGGCCGAGACTTGAAAATATGTATGAAGTTAGCATGACATAATGAAAGGAGACATGCATGAATTTGTTATATGCATGATGATAGAAGCGATCCATGAAGTCAGCATGACATCATGAACGGGGGAGAATTGCAGACATCAAAATGGAACAACATGAATACCTAGAAGATGTGAAAGATCATGAAGCCTTAGCAGACATGAATGATCGTGAAGATGACTGAACATATGTTCTACATAGATGTAACAGAAAGAAGAATGGTTCACACAGAGAATTGGTAGGAGAAGTACTAACAGTAGAAAATGTAGTAGCCAAAATCCCAAAGAACTCATGGGGAGCATATACACAAGGGAGCACTACGACAAAGTACAGATGAAGCATACAGTTCAAAGAATATCAGATACAACTTCAGAAAGTGTTGACATCAATGCCAAAGCGGGATATTTTTGAGAATTGGTTGTCATTGATGTCAACTAAAGATTATGTTAGGTGTTTGAATGTCAACTAATGTCAAAGAGGATGTCAACTTATTCATTCTGAGTCATTGATATCAACTGAAGTCAAAGTGGATACAGTATTCCTGCAGAAGTATGAAGAAGTATATGGAAGTCTGTTTGAAGTAGTATATGTGCAAGATGAAGAAGAACGTGAACACAACAAGTATATGCGCAAATGGTGAAGGTGAAAGACATGTATTCAACTTTGGAGTACATATAGAATTGAATTCAGTTTGAACATGTGTGTCAAGGTTACATCATGCATGAAAAGTTTGAAGAAATACACAAGAAGATACATCATGCAAATCTTGTTCAAGGAAGAACATAGGTAATGTATCCTACAGCATGTGGTCCTTGCACAGAAATAAATTCCACCAAGTCATACATTCACATGGTATTAGCTTAAGGAGTTAGTTGGACAATGGTACATATGCTCAAGCATCCAAGGAGTTGGTTGAACAAATAGTACATGTACGCAAGCAAGCATGAGAGTTTATTGGTTAAAGGTTGGAAGTGCGCAAATAGTTAATGGTTGGACATTCCTAAAAGCATGCAAGTACATCCAATCAGAAGTTGCTTTCAGTAAATGGAATGCACACAAGTTCCTAGAAGGGTACAACGGTTGAATACCATCTATGAGAAAATTCCACAGCTGATGGTTCAGCAGGTGCGCAAGTCCCACAAACGATGACTAAGAAGAAGTTGGAGTATGTGCAGATTCTACAAAGTATCAATGCACCAAGGGTGCATTACCCATAAGGTTGGTATAGCACAAGTCATAGACACATAAAGATGAAGTGTAAGATTGTGCACATACCATAAGGAAATGGTACATTAAGAGCGCAAAGGTACACAAACAAGGTGTATATTCCCACTAATTTGTGGACCTTGAGGGCACAAGACACATATCAGATGACACATCGATAGTGCAGAAGATGACGTGTGGCATATGCATAATCCCTGAAGTATGGAAGAAAGGATGCCACGACCAACTTGTGAAGATACAATCTGTGCAGGACATGTATAAATAGGGATGCAAGTTAGAGATTGGAAGTAAGCTTGATGGTGAGATCATAAGAGCTTCAAGTGCAATTTTCAGTTTTATTTAAGGGCATCAAGGGGCTCGTGGAAAGAACAGAATGATATAGCGAAGAGCCAAATGCGCACATGTAGCAGAATTAATTATTTATGGTGCACATAATGATGTGATAGATCTGTGACAGATACGCAAGTACTGAAAGGAATAAATATTGAAGTATACGCAAGTGCTTGATGTTTCAAAGGACAGTATTATAATCAACACGTTGATAGTCATAGATGTTATAGAGACAGAAGCACAGAGATAGAACTGAAGTTTGTCAGATATTGTGCAGATGTCTAGCTGATGCATATGACCAGAAGTGAAAGTGTGCGATGCTGAGAAATCCATCTGATGCACAACGACAGAACAATAGTAGGTTTTGATAGGCACATCATGATGTAAATGATATGAGACAAGTGCGTTAAACATAATGGATGAATCATTTGATGCATAGGACATCGCAGATTATTTGAGAGATTGCAGGACTTAAATAGAATGGACACATCAGAGAGTGCGTAGTTCCATCTGTTACTAATGCTTCATTTGAGAAAAGTAAATTATCAATTGAAAGCATAGTATCAGTTGATGATTGCAGTCGCACAGAGCAGAATGTTGAGATAACAGAGACATAGACTGTAGTATCAACAAAGCACACAGTACATGAAGTAAGTCACTAGGAGAAGTATGATTTGAGAAGAATAAGAAGTCAAGTGATGTATGCAGCGCAGTGACGGAGTATAGTCTGCATATGAAGGTAGCGCACAACTGAATTGTCATCAAAAGATCTGAAGAAGTGCACAGAGTTGAAGTTCATTAAGACAACAACATACATAAGATATCAGGGTAGTCAGAAGGGGCAAGGAGATAGGTATTTTGAGCTCACTTTAGGTTAGTGCCTCTAAAAAAATAATATAGGGGGTCGGTTCCTCCTTCTAGTCGGTGCTAGAGAAACATAGGGAGAGGAATCTTCCTGCAAGTTGGTGCATGTAAAACCAAGGGGTTGGTGCTTCCTTCCAATTGGTGTTGGTAAACACAGGAAGTTGGTGCTTCCTTGAATGTATTCTTTCTCACTATAAAGAAGCCTTCTGTGGTTTTCTCTCATTTGGGTTTCAACGTAAAAATACCGTGTGTTATGTGTTGTTTTTGTGGTGCATATATGTGTGGATGGTTATTTACTGATGCATAACAAAACATAAATATTTAGTAAAGGCTAATCTGTTAAATAAGGTAAAAATTTCTAATAACTACGTTAATACAGATTCACCCCCCATATCAGTATTAAATCGATTCCAACATGGTTGAATTATGGATTGGGATGAAGGTAGAGAGCATCCACACAAAAAAAATTAATGTTTGAGTCGGTTATGTGTAATTGGGAAAAATTTACAAATTGCAAGTTAACTGTTTGACAAATTTCTTGCTTAAATGATTGGTTTGGAGTGCTCATAGTTGTTTTTTTAATCTAACACCAATGGCTGAGCACCAATGGCTAATGAAAAAGGGATATGTACCATCAGAAGTCAAGATCGGATGGGAACGCCAAAGATCGACGATTATGGTGCATGGCATGCCTATAACATGCACAATTGTTTAAAATTTAATGAGGAGGCGTTAGAGGAAAAACCAACAAATCTATGTGTCGCTTTCTTATCAATAACGCCTCCAAAAACATTTTTTTTAAACTGCTTTCCTCATGAGCGTTATCGACTTCAGTAGGGGAAAACCACTTACATGAATCTGCTCCAAAAAAAGGTATTGTGGTGACCTGGCAGATGGAAGTGTGACAGGGATACACCACAAGATGACATGAGGCATAGTCTGACATGCTAGCAGACATGCGTCAACACCCTACGAACTCAGCATCATGCCACATCAGCGAAAAAATTAGGAAAGTTGTTTAAAAACAAGTTTGGAGCCAAAATATTATTTTGGCCATAACAAGAGTAGATTACGTCGGAAGTTGATGAGACTTGTTGCATTTCGATGCTATTTTTTGAAGCTACAAGATTTCTAGTGAGGGACATGGCCCCATCCAGCTTATTTTTTGCAAAAATCTGGAATTAGTGGGGTTTTGAAGGTGCCTAATCCGAGGATGGATGAGAGCCTACTTGAGGCCCAAATTGCTATGGTGCAGTCGTGATCCATGCAGACAGATAATTTTGGATCCTTGAGGTCCAATTCGAAAACATGTGAAGATATGATATAAAAGAATGCCAAAATCCACTATCTGGGTTCATGAAAGTGTGATTTTTGAAAACTTGAAGGAGGCAAAAGTGGCCCCAAAACTCATTACTAGAAAATTTACTGATTTTGATATTTTTTCTACTCATTAAAATGAACAAATTTGCATAGAGGAAAATTTTCTATAATTGCTTAGTTTGGGAGATATCATTTTTTAGAGAATTCCAAGTATGGGAAAAATGCTAAAAATTAAAAGTTGTTGATTCCATAATTTTATAAAATTCGATGGGAGCATCAGAAATCACCATCATATGGGTTATCCACTCCCAATATAAAAAAAATCGGGTTCTTACCGATTTTTTTCTACGTGCCTCGTAATTTGGTCCTTCGGGATAATTGCAGCCACAGGAACAATGTAAAATTGGGCCAAATTGCTAATTTTGAAGAGCTGTAACTTTCAATTCTAAATTCAAACATGATAATGGAATTAGTCATTGGAAAGATTATTATAAGGAGAATAAACATCAAATAGTATTTCATAATTAAGTAACACAGATACTTTCTAGGAAATGAGAAGAAATGGGCTTGTAGGCCTTATTTGACAAAAATGTCAAATGATGTTTTTTTAGAATTTAAATATATGTACATCTCTCTCTCTCTCTCTCTCTCTCTCTCTCTCTCTCTCTATATATATATATATATATATATATGGAATTTTTATTGAATTTTTAGAATTAAATTTTGTCTAATAGATGTATGAACATGAACACATTGTAGATACAATTTTTGAAATAAATATAGTCACATGATAGGTTTTCATAGAAATATAGAACATTATAATTAATGAAGGGAGGCTTCCATACAACCATGGAGAAGATTCCAGAGGTCAAGATATCATTGTGGGAAATGCATAAACATAAACAAATGGGCATGGAGAAGATGTAAATCCACAGGAATTTGTGGACACCATGAGAATTTTGAGGTTGGAGGTGTAGAGTCATAAGGCAAACAATGAGAGGTTGTTGAGGGCTCAAGAACAACAAAATGAGTTAAACACTCAGCTGATGCAAAGTATGAATATTCTACAGAGGAAAATTAAAATGGGATCAACCTCAATTGAGGAGAAAGAAGGAAGAAGAGACTCAAGAAAGAGATCACATGATAAATATGAACACTCTAAAATTGTTTCCAGGAGTCATAAGAAGCACCACTCACCACACTATGCAGTAAGAAAGCCACATATATATCAGAGTTTTAGCAGCAACCCAACAATGTCTCCATCTAGACATCATAAACGAAGGCATGAGAAAGATGATATACAAGAGAAACTTAGAAAAATTAAGCTACTCACATTCAATGGTGAAAACAAGAAGGGAGAAGATGTTGAACCTTGGTTGTTGGGAATGAGGAGGTATCTTAAGTTGCATAAGTACTCGTCTAACATGGAAGCTAGGATTACCATTTTCAACTTACAGGGAAAAGCTTCTATTTGTTGGGACCAATTGGTTCAATTTAATGATATCAGTGAAAAGAGGATTTCGTGGAGGCAATTCATCGGAAGTACTTTTAGAAAAAGTACTTATCAGAACATTATTATGAAAAGAAGATGGAAGAGTTCTTTGAACTCAAGGTGGTAAGCATGAGCATGGATGAGTATGAAAAGAAGTTTCTAGAATTGAATAAATATGTTGGATTTATGATGGAGGAGAAGGTAAAAATACAAAGGTTTTTAAGTGGTTTTCCTTCATTTTACAAGGATAAGATTCAATATGATGAACCCAAGACTCTTGAAGAAGCAATTCGAAAGGCCAAGCAAATTTACGATCAGAACAAAGGAAGAACAAAATTTCAGAAATCTTGGAGAAATAAGATGAAGGATAAGCAAAATGAAAGGAAGAAAGAATTTAAAACATCCTTCTTCAAAAACCAGCTGAATTCAAATGACCAAAGAAATCCAACTCAAAATGGGCCCATGATGACATAACTTTTTGGGAAAGGAACCTGGTAGTAAGTAAAATGTTGGGGATGTGAAGGAAACCACATGTATAAATATTGTCCACAAAGAGGAGATAGAATGAGAAATGTGCAAGTTTATAGGAAGCAGGTATTGTGGAGGATGTAGGCATTACCATTCCCATCAATATCTACAGTGTTGGACAGTAGAGAAGTGTAATACCCCTAGTTTTGATTTGGAATGTATTTATCCATATTATGTAAATGATTTAAATATGATAGTGCGGAGCTCAAGGCCAAGGCCCGACTAGTGAATGTTTAGGCATGTATGATGTTTATATTTCTTTGGATTGTTTCATTGGCTTTTATGATGATTTGGAATATTATGTAAATATTATGTGCATAAATAATAAAATGGTCCAAAATTGGTTGTGTAAATAGAACCAAAAGGGGCTATGATTCCACCAAGGGGAAGAGGAAGGGGGTCCATGGGTGACTAAATCCTATGCTTCCATGTGTCGACCTTAGAACTCACCATAAATTCTGTCATGTGTTGAGAATAATCCAAATATCTCCTTTTTGACCATTTTTCCAATCGTTAATGCATGTGTGGGGTTGGTGGGAAAAGTCACCTCATGTAGTTATTGTAGTAATGGAGTGACTGCACTTTTGTGACAGTTTTTTCATGACAGAAGTCAGTATGCATCTGCCAGGAGTCCTTTCCCTACTGCCAGAAGTTATGTTAGTTGTCTTTTCACCATTTTCTCATATCCTTTGGAGTAACGCCTCATTTTTGTCTCATTCTCTCATACATGTTTGGAGGTTGTGGAGCTCTCCATTGCAGTCCACAAATTTACCATGCTGTTTTGAACCTAGAAATTCGAATTTGGAGACCTTGTTGCAGATTGGGGAGTGGGTATTGTGGCTGTAGGTGAGCAGAGAGGTTGGGAAAGCTAGGAACCCTTACCCTTGAGTTATGTTGCTCATAGGTGCTTGAGGAAGCCACACATTGAGGCTGCAAGTGGTTCTCTAGAAACCAATACCAAGTTGGACTTCTTCTATGCACACACTAGAAGCACCCACTGTAATGTCCCCATTCAAATAAGTGCATAGTAAGACAATCCCATCAATCCTACTAGTTTCCTAGGTTGGATGGGAACATGTGGGATGGTAATAAGGAAGCTAATAAATGATATTTAGACATTAGAAGGGTTCAAGTATTTAATAAATATGATGAATAAATAAATTCAAGAGAAATTCTAGGTGGCAAGTGGTTTTGGAGACATATGGAGGTGGTGGGACCCACACTAGCTTGATTTTTCAATGACACATGGCAGCTCTCTCTTGCCAATTCGAATTCATGGGAAGGTGAACACTCTTGGGTGAGTTGGTAAGTCATAACACATGGCATTGAGCATCTTAGGTCGAAATGGGATGGAATAGTAACCTCCATGGGAGAGGAAGAGTCAAATTGGAGACTAGTGGACACTTGGGCTAGATTCCCTAGTTTTATGACAACAATAATGAAGCATCTATGACATTTATGACAAAATTCAGACCTGACTTCTTACACCTGACCATTATGACATGTCAGCCCCAAAAATAGGCTCAAGGAAGGTGCTCATGGAGTTGGAGGAATCCAAAGAGACTCAAATTCGAATTTGGGAGAAGATGGAAGGTTGGAACTAGGAGACAAGTGGCAAATGAGGAATATTTCCTAAATGGAAAATTATTGAATCTATTGAGAGGATTTCGACCCCTTGAAGGCTAATGTTGGTTATAAAATGTAGAAATCAAGTATGAGAATGGCTTTTGATGATTTGAGAAAAATTGCATTTGTGAAGAGAGAGCTAGTGGATGACTAGTTTCTTGCCTTAGCCAATTTCGAGGGTGAAAGATTCCCATCCAAGTTGGTGTTTGGAGAGGCCACTCAGGTCTTTCATGGTGCTTTAATGGAGTTTGTATTTGCAGGTATCAGCTACAGGAAGTTTCATGGTTTGGTTTAGTGCAACACTTTCTCTCCACCGTTTCCAGTTTTGAAGGCATATTCATGCTCCTTGAGGGAGGGCGTTTTTGGTGAGTACTTGTGCTTCTTGAGAGAGCTTCTCATTATATATTTATGATTGTAATAGCTTCATATCCTCTGTTATTCATATTCAGAAAGTCTCAGGTCGAAATACCCACTGGTTGTATGCAAAACTATTGATTAATGAGCAAACAATGTCCATTTCCCCAATGCATTGATGTATGACACTATAATGTTGATTATTTCGAATGGATGGATGATTCTATGATATATTTGTGATCAATATAATGCCATGGATGTCTTCTACAAGTTTCATGTACTGTACTTGAGCATTTGAAGCATTTTTACTCAGTTTAGTTGTATTGGGAGATGAAATAGTGCCATTTCCCCAAGGGTCGAATTGGGGGTTTTTGGCTGTTGAATGTGAGAGAGTTATAACAGTAGTAAAAATCAATTAATGGTGCATATGAGACCTCAATAACATAATTAACACATTATATACCTCTATTCATAAATTTGTGGGAGTTTGGAGGCATTTGGAAGGTCATTTTCAGTGTTACCCGGGGGGGATTTGATGCATAAATTACTAGTCAAAATTACCTATATTGATCAGAATACAAATCAAGTTTGCAGCAGTATTTGGAGGTCCATAAAACATCCCTGAACCTGATATTCAAGTCTAAATACCATTAATACACTCATACAGAAGATTTGGGAGCATTTGGGATGATTTGGAGGTCAAAACAGTTAAACTAGTCAAAGGTCGAAATTGGGGAAAAAGTTGAAAAATTGGCATTTTAATAAAATTTGAAAAAGGGATATTACAAGTGGTATCAGAGCATGTTCTTGGCACCTGATGGTCCTAACAAGAAGTCAAAAGAATAATCCACCACCCTTTGAACCAGTAGTTGAAGAGGTTTTTGTTGAAGAAGAGGTAGTAGAAGAAGAGGAGTCTTTTGCTGAAACCATGGGTAGAGAGGAGGATGACAAATTAAAACATAAGGAGGAACTTATTGCAACCTTATATCCATGTTTCTCTAAACTTTCAGCAAACATGGATAGGATAGGTGATAAATTGTTGCAAGGATTTGAATTGTTGATTAGCCAGCTTCAAAGCAAAGGGATAATAGGAGATAATAGCGGTTCACACTCAGGGGAAAAGATGAAAGGGAATGAGCATATTTTCTCAAGTACAGGACCTCATAATAGACCTGATGAATTTCAAAGCACACAAAGGCATACTGCACCTAAATTTCTCACACCCAAAGAAGAGCCCAATCTTGCATTGGATTACAAGAAACTAGTAAATGATTGGAATGATTTGAATGAAGAGTGTAAAAGAGGTGTACCACTCAGTGACTACATTGATGCTATGCAAAAGATTAATAGGAAGGGAGACAATAGGAGTCCATTCCAAAACAAAGAATTAAATAGTGCTATTGGAAAAATGTCACTTCCTACTTTTGATGGTTCTTCTCAAAATTCTGCTAACACTTGGGTGCAAAAATTGGATGTATATTTTCAGCTGAATCCTATGTTGGAAGAGGATGCATTAAAAATGGCCATTTTGCATTTGGAAGGAGATGCCAAGGAATGGTGGTTTCATGGGCTGAAAACCTTGGGTCATAATCAGGTTAAAACATATGGAGAATTTGTTGACAGGGTACTAGAAAGATTTGAACAAAAAGATCCAGAATTGCCTTTCAAAGAACTAGCTCAATTGAAGCAAACTGGGTCCCCTACTGAATATATGTTGGACTTTCAAAAATTATCAGTCAAGGTGGCTGATGTATCTATGGGAAGATTAGTATTGCTATTCACTGAAGGTTTGGCTGAACCCTTAAGAGGTTTGGTCAAAGCCCACAAGCCAACTACATTAAAAGATGCAATGAGCTTGACTAGGGATCTCCAGAATGTGCTTCCTAGAACGAGATTTCCTCCTAAGCCTAGCTATAAATTTGAAAAGAAACCTTGGAAAAGGGATGGATATGATAAGAAACCTTGGCAAAGAGAGTCATTTGAGAGGAATAAAAAAGAGGGACTAAACAGGGATGAACTTAGAAAAAAGAAACTATGCTTCACATGCTTCCAACCATGGACACCGGGGCACAAATGTACCAAAGGAAAGGCTCAATACATAGAAGTATTTTCTGATAATGAGGGGTATGATGGGGGCATGGATGAAGATGGACATATTTCAGATCAAGAAGAGGCATATGAGACAGCAGTAGAAGAGGAAAGACAAGAAGAAAATCAGCCTTCACCGGACAAAGCAAGAATGGCAGTGCTTTCAGCAGTACCTCGCTATCATACTATCCGCTGCAAAGGTGTGGTACAAGGACAAAGAACTTCAGTTTTGGTAGATGGAGGAGCCACTCATAACTTCATTGATGCAGAGATGGTAGAGAAAAGAAAGATACCTATTGAACCATTTGATGGCTTCACAGTTGTCATTCCCGGTCACAACACAATGCAATGCAAAACATGGGTTCCAAAGCTGCAAGTCACCGTAGGTAACTATACTTTTGTTGATAGTTTTTATGTGGTTGATGTTGCTGATACTAATGTGGTTTTGGGAGTGCAATGGTTGTATTCAATAGGAGAGCATACAGTAAATTATCAAATTCCCGAAATGAAATTCCAAGATTCAAAAGGAGTACAAAGAGTTGTGAGAGGGCAACACACTTATCCAAATCAAGTAGTGACTTGCAATAGCATGAGATCTATATTGAGGCATGGGGATATAGAATGGGCTGCTGAATGTCATATTTCATCTCCCAAGCCAACTATAAATATTGTCAAACACCCAAAGGAGATAGAGAGACTCTTGCAAAAATATGAAAAGGTTTTTAGAGACCTTCCACATGGTAGGCCACCGGATAGGGGGGTTGAGCACAGTATTGTTTTGGAGGAGGGTACTTCACCCATTCAGATACCACCTTATAGACATCCTAAAAGGTTTAGAGATGAGATTGAAAAAGCTATCCAAGAACTCCTAGAGTTGGGACTCATTAGACCAAGCTCTAGCCCTTATGCTTCTTCAGTTGTGCTAGTGAAGAAAAAAGATGGAACATTGAGAATGTGCATAGATTTTAGAGCCTTGAACAAAAAGACTATAAAGAATAGGTATCCTATTCCTAGGATTGATGAGCTCATGGATGAGCTGCATGGGGCCAAATACTTCTCAAAAATTGACCTTAGATCAGGGTATCACCAAATTCGAATGAAAGATGAAGATGTGCAAAAGACCGCTTTTCGATGTCATTTTGGCCACTTTGAATTTCTTGTCATGCCTTTTGGGTTAACAAATGCTCCAGCCACCTTTCAAGCATGTATGAATAGGATATTTTGCAAGCAACTAAGAAGGTTTGTTTTGGTTTTCTTTGATGATATTCTCATTTACAGTAAAACATGGGAAGAGCATTTGCAGCAGTTAGAGATTGTGTTGAAAATCTTGCAAGAAGAGTCCTTATTTGCTAAATTATCAAAATGTGAATTTGGAATGAAAGAACTACTGTATCTTGGGAACATTATTGGGCAAGAAGGAGTGAAGGTACACATGGAAAAAATCAGGGCTATCTTGGAATGGCCATCACCAAAAAATATTACCGAATTGAGAGGCTTTATTGGCATATGCACCTACTACAGAAAATTTGTGAAAGGATTCTCCAAGTTGACTTCTCCACTCACTGATTTGACTAAGAAGGATGCTTTCAAGTGGGATGAAGAGGCTGAAAAGTCCTTCCAAAAAATGAAAGAGGTAATGAGTAGTTGTCCCATACTTGCACTTCCTGATTTTACTAAACCTTTTGTTGTGGAATGTGATGCTTCAGGTGGAGGAATAGGGGCTGTCCTAAAGCAAGGCCAACACCCCATAGCCTTTGAGAGCAGAAATTTGCAGCCTCATGAAAAACTTTACTCCATTTATGATAAAGAAATGCTGGCCATTATGCATGCATTGGCCAAATTCAGACAATACTTGGTGGGCAGCAAGTTTGTGGTGAAAACTGACCACAATAGTCTAAGACACTTTCTCACCCAAAAAGATCTAAATGAAAGGCAACAAAAGTGGGTAAGCAAGATTCAAGCTTATGATTTTGATATTGAATATGTCAAAGGAAAGAATAATATAGTAGCAGATGCTTTGTCAAGAAGGCCTTCTTTTTCTCTCATGGATATTGCCAAGGATTGGAAAAACATGCTACTAGTTGAATATGCCAAAGACAAATTTGCTTGTGATGTGTTGGATGGAATCAAAGAGGATGATAATTATAGGATTTTGAATGGGCTGATATATTATAAGGGAAGAATTTATTTAGTTCATAACTCCAAGCTCAAGTACCGAATTTTGCAAGAAGCACATGATTCCCCACTAGCGGGCCATCCGGGGATCTTCAAAACTTATAGACAGTTGAGGCAAAGATTTTTTTGGAAGGGGCTGAAGGAAGATGTTCAGAAGTATGTGAATGAATTTAAAGCATGTCAACAAAATAAATCAGAACTTACATGTCCAGCCGGCCTATTACAACCATTGCCCATTCCGGAGCAAAAATGGGACAGTATTTCCATGGATTTCATCACCGGATTGCCTAAATCCTTGGGTAAGGATTGTATCTATGTGGTAGTTGATAGGTTGAAAAAATTTGCTCATTTTTTTGCTGTTACATCATCTTTTAGTGCTGCACAAGTGGCTGATATTTTTTTCAAAGAAATCTTCAGATTGCATGGGCTTCCCAAGAGCATTGTCAGTGATAGAGATAGTAGATTCATGGGTGCTTTTTGGAAAGAAATTTTTAGATTGGTAGGCACTCAATTGACTCCAAGTACCAGCTATCATCCACAAACTGATGGACAAACAGAGAGGGTAAACCAATGGTTAGAAGGATACCTAAGAAACTATGTGGGAGGGCAGCAAAAAGCATGGGCAAAATGGCTACACTTGGGTGAGTTTTGCTACAACACCACTTATCATATGTCAATAGGAATGTCTCCTTTCAAAGCATTATATGGTTATGATGCACTTACATTTGCTGACATTATATTTGGTGATAGTAGAGCCCCAAAGGCTAAAGGTTGGGTGGAAGAGAGCCAAGAAATTTTAAAGCTCTTGAAAGACAATTTGCAGGTTGCTCAAAATCAGCAAAAACAATATGCTGATAGACATAGAGAAGAGAGAACCTTTCAAGTCAATAATTTAGTATATTTAAGGTTGCAGCCCTATAAACAAACATCTCTCAAAAAGAATGGAGCAGAAAAATTAAAACCAAGGTACTATGGGCCATACAAGGTAGTGCGGAAGGTTGGAGAAGTAGCATATGAACTAGAACTTCCGGAAGGGAGTAAAATCCACAATGTATTTCATGTTTCTTGTCTTAAGAAAGCTCTTGGTCAGCAAATCATCACTTCAGAAATACTTCCTCCTTTGGATGATGAAGGTCAGCTCACACTTGTTCCGGAAAAGATTTTGAAGACACGGGAAAGAAGGTTGAGGAGTAGAATCATCAAAGAATATTTAGTGCAATGGAAGGACTTACCAAATGAAGATGCCACATGGGAAGAGGAGAAGATTTTGCAGCATCCAAATTTGAAATTGCTTGAGGACAAGCAATCTTGGGTGGGGAGGACTGTAGTGTCCCCATTCAAATAAGTGCATAGTAAGACAATCCCATCAATCCTACTAGTTTCCTAGGTTGGATGGGAACATGTGGGATGGTAATAAGGAAGCTAATAAATGATATTTAGACATTAGAAGGGTTCAAGTATTTAATAAATATGATGAATAAATAAATTCAAGAGAAATTCTAGGTGGCAAGTGGTTTTGGAGACATATGGAGGTGGTGGGACCCACACTAGCTTGATTTTTCAATGACACATGGCAGCTCTCTCTTGCCAATTCGAATTCATGGGAAGGTGAACACTCTTGGGTGAGTTGGTAAGTCATAACACATGGCATTGAGCATCTTATGTCGAAATGGGATGGAATAGTAACCTCCATGGGAGAGGAAGAGTCAAATTGGAGACTAGTGGACACTTGGGCTAGATTCCCTAGTTTTATGACAATAATAATGAAGCATCTATGACATTTATGACAAAATTCAGACCTGACTTCTTACACCTGACCATTATGACATATCAGCCCCAAAAATAGGCTCAAGGAAGGCGCTCATGGAGTTGGAGGAATCCAAAGAGACTCAAATTCGAATTTGGGAGAAGATGGAAGGTTGGAACTAGGAGACAAGTGGCAAATGAGGAATATTTCCTAAATGGAAAATTATTGAATCTATTGAGAGGATTTCGACCCCTTGAAGGATAATGTTGGTTATAAAATGTAGAAATCAAGTATGAGAATGGCTTTTGATGATTTGAGAAAAATTGCATTTGTGAAGAGAGAGCTAGTGGATGACTAGTTTCTTGCCTTAGCCAATTTCGAGGGTGAAAGATTCCCATCCAAGTTGGTGTTTGGAGAGGCCACTCAGGTCTTTCATGGTGCTTTAATGGAGTTTGTATTTGCAGGTATCAGCTATAGGAAGTTTCATGGTTTGGTTTAGTGCAGCACTTTCTCTCCACCGTTTCCAATTTTGAAGGCATATTCATGCTCCTTGAGGGAGGGCGTTTTTGGTGAGCACTTGTGCTTCTTGAGAGAGCTTCTCATTATATATTTATGATTGTAATAGCTTCATATCCTCTGTTATTCATATTCAGAAAGTCTCAGGTCGAAATACCCACTGGTTGTATGCAAAACTATTGATTAATGAGCAAACAATGTCCATTTCCCCAATGCATTGATGTATGACACTATAATGTTGATTATTTCGAATGGATGGATGATTCTCTGATATATTTGTGATCAATATAATGCCATGGATGTCTTATACAAGTTTCATGTACTGTACTTGAGCATTTGAAGCATTTTTGCTCAGTTTAGTTGTATTGGGAGATGAAATAGTGCCATTTCCCCAAGGGTCGAATTGGGGGTTTTTGGCTGTTGAATGTGAGAGAGTTATAACAGTAGTAAAAATCAATTAATGGTGCATATGAGACCTCAATAACATAATTAACACATTATATACCTCTGTTCATAAATTTGTGGGAGTTTGGAGGCATTTGGAAGGCCATTTTCAGTGTTACCCGGGGGGGATTTGATGCATAAATTACTAGTCAAAATTACCTATATTGATCAGAATACAAATCAAGTTTGCAGCAGTATTTGGAGGTCCATAAAACATCCCTGAACCTGATATTCAAGTCTAAATACCATTAATACACTCATACAGAAGATTTGGGAGCATTTGGGATGATTTGGAGGTCAAAACAGTTAAACTAGTCAAAGGTCGAAATTGGGGAAAAAGTTGAAAAATTGGCATTTTAATAAAATTTGAAAAAGGGATATTACACCCACCAAGATGGATCTCCCAAGAGAACGGTGGATCGGTGAAGGGGATGCTTGAGCAAGAAGGGTGTTGTGTGGGGCAGGTATTGTTGAAGCCAAGGCTGTGAGGGATGTGTGAGACCCCTGTAGAGATCTGTATGAGCATTTGGCTAAGAACATAGAGAAGAATGGTATGTGGGATAAGAGATATAAACTTGTAGGTGTTTCCTTTGCCCTGGTGGCCTCATAGCCCAGCTTGGGGGTGGCCTCATAGCCCAGCTTGGGGGTGGCCTCTCAGCAGCAGAAATAGTATATGTTGGACAGAGTACCTATGGTTGGGTGGAAAAGCACTCTTACACAACCAATTGCTTGGATCAACATTGGATAAGGAAGCCTGATTGAAAACTACCTCATCCACGTGTCATCCTCTGGTGCGTTCAGGAACGAAAAAGCGGTCTTGGGAAACTGCTTTTTCTCGGAGCTTGAAACCACCTTTTGGGTCCAACAGGAAATTGATGTGACGTGAGGAGATGTGACAGGAAGAATGTCAGAAGGTATGGGATCCTTGCCAGTCATGTCAGTTGTCGGAGATCGTGCAGATCAAATCAACGTTTCACAGTGTCTCAGGGCCTGGAACATGCATGAAGGTTAAACAGAGCTACACGACCATGAAGCGGTAAACCGCTCGATAACGTGTCACTCTCTTGTGCATTCAGGGCTACAAAAGCGGTTCTAGGAAACCACTCTTTGGGGACCCTAAAACTACGTTCAGCCAACAAGCAATAATGTAATGTTGGGTCCATACAAGATGTGCGGAGATGAAAGGGCCAATGGGACCCGTGGTAAGCATGTTTGTATGGGAGGATAGCGCAGATGTGATCAATGGTCGAGATTGTTTCCGATCCATGAAAGTGCGTGAAGTTTAATTCATTCTCGCGACCCTGAAAGAAAACCACCCTATCCACGTGTCGCCCTCTTGTGCACTTAGGCATGTAAAAGCAGTTTTAGGGAACCGCTCTTTTGCGACCCTGAAACCGCTTATGCCTGACAGTGGTAAAGCAATGTGGGTGTCATTTGAAGGGAGCATATTTGATCGACGATTGAGATTGATTAAGGGCCATGAAGATGCACGAAGTTTAATTTGTTTTTGCATCCCTGAAGGAAAACTGCCCCAACCACGTGTCGCTCTCTCGTGCACTCAGGCATTTAAAATTAGTTTCAGGAAACTACTCTTCTAGGAGCTTGAAACCGCTTATTCCTGGCAGTGGTAAGGTAATGTAGGGGTCATCTACAGGGTGTAGATTAGAGGAAAAGCAACATTTTTCACAGTCGATTTTTGGGTGCCCGAAATCGAAAAAATGCAGTTGATCTTATGCGCCAGACTTTTGGGAAAGCCCCCTTGACCCCCATCGTCCCCCTCATATGTCGTTGAGTGGAGAAATTTTTGTGATTGTCAATATGGGTTGTTCCCAGGTTGCATGAAGATTTATGTTGTAATTTCCTAAGACTGTAATAAAGATAACAAACATGTTTATAAACACTTTTGCAGATTTCAGAACCCTATCAGTGACAGTTAAGGGCCAGCGTTTCAGTGTAGTACAATTGGGAAGTTTTTGATCTTGGTTGGACCAAGAAGAAGAGTATCATCATGGAGGATGCAGAATATCCTTATGAGATTGAGGCATATTTAATGGAAGAGAATGTGCATGTTGAGAATGCAGAGACAGAATCTAATAGTAGAAGAAACCAAGCAACTCCCCTAGACATTGTTGAAACCATGAGGAGCTTAAGGGTGGAATTGCAGAGTTGCAAAGCAGACAATGAAAGGCTGATTAGATCCCAAGAGGATCAGAATCAGTTGAATGCAACTATGCTTCAAATCTTGATTGACATTCAAAGGAAGATAAACCATGGGCATGATTCAGAAAATCCAGAAAGGAGTGGGAGTGGTTGAAGGAGGCATTACCACAAGAGATCCCATAGTTCAAGAAGGATTTATAGAGATAGGACATATACTCCAGAAATCTCGTCTAGTGAGTCATCTGACTCTGAAGAATCCATTGAAGTTTCAAGTTCTTCATCTCATAGAAACAAGAGGAAGAGGTCTTCCAAGAACAACTCTCATGGAGAATTTAAGAAGACCGAACCTCCTACCTTTGAAGGTGAGGTTAAATCTGGTCAAGAAGCTGAGGCTTGGATTCTTGGGATGATGAAGTATTCCCAAGTCCAAGACTATTTAGGAAATATGAAGGCAAGAGTGGCCATATTCAATCTGAATGGAAGAGCATCTATATGGTGGGATCACATTAGGCAAGTGAAGAGGATCAATGAAAGAAAGATTTTGTGTAAATAGTTCAAGAAGTACTTCCAAGAAAAGTACCTTTCTGATAGGTACTATGATGATAAGATCAAAGAGTTCCATGAGATGAAATTGGGACAAATGACTATGGAAGAATATGCAAACAGATTCTTAGAGCTGCTAAGGTATGTTAAATATATCAGGGGTAATAAGGTGAAAATTCAGCATTTTCTAAGTGGACTGCCCCAGACATATAAAGATAGAATTGAGTTTGATGAACCTCGAACTCTAGACAGATAAACATAATATGTGTAGATAGTATGCAGGAATGTGAACTGTTCTTCTCTATTAGATGTAAACAGGTAAAATCATGTATGTTACAATATTATACATGCTTATATAGATTTATGAGATGCTTAGGTTCCTTCCCGTTACGTTCAGTTACAAAGAATAAGTTAGAGCGGTTTCAACAGTTCAACCGTTACAGTTCACTAGAAGATAGAGAGATAGTCTGTCGAAGTTTGACAGTCACTGGTTGCATGTCGACGCTGCTTGTCGATGTTGCGAACTGTGAGGTTGCTGAACATATTGAAGGTGCGGGGTGTATCGTAGTATGTTAAAGTCGAGACTCATCGTAGTTGTGTTGATGTCGATGGCTGGTCGTAGTAAGAGTTTAGCATTCAACACAAATGCCAACTATGATGCAGATCAGACCTCCTTCCTTAAGAAACAATGGACCCCATTGTTTGCTCGCGAAGGTGAGGAAACTTGTCGTTCAATTTAGTAATAGAGTACCACTTTCCTTGATATGGGATCTGGACAGCCTTGGCAACTTGAAACAAGGGAATTATGTTCGTCCTTGTATGGCATACTCATCGTCCCACAATGGTGTCACAAGGAAGAGGCTCCTGAACATCTGGATGGATGTCTTCGGGTTCTGCTGTCTGCAAGTCATTCTGTTCCAACAAGGGTGCATGGTACGGTTGAAGTAGATCCACATTGAATACTGGATGCAGACCCAGGCATGCAGGAATGTCAAGCTAGAAAGCGTTTTCGCCAATCTATCGAAGAATACTGTACAGACCATATCTTAAAGGCTTGAGATTCTTGAATGGGCCTGTGAAGCGTTCCTTCTTGATATGTAACCACACCTTATCCCCAATTTGGAATGAATGAGGAATACGATGCTTGTCATGTCGGGCCTTAGCTTTCTCGTTTTCTCTGTGAAACATTTCCTGTGCTTGCTTCTGGATGTCGCATATCTGATCTCTGAACTTGACTGCTTTATCAACTTCTCGATGGCTGTAGACGGTGTTGCCCGACTGTGTCGAGGAGTTGATCAAGTCGATAGGTGTTGAGGGTTGAAATACATAACATATCTCAAATGGACTCTTGCATGTAGAGATGTGTTGAGCACTATTGTAGCTGTGTTGTATGTATGGAATACTTTCATCCCATGTGCGTCGATGCTTGTGGTTGTACATGCGTAGTAGTTGTATGACCAAGTGATTAACAACTTCCATTTGTCCATCGATATGAGGATGGAAAGTTATCGACAGTGAGAGTCATGTGTCTAGAAGTTGCCAGAGGGTCTTCCAAAAGATGTTGATGAATCTGGAACCTTGGTTGGAAATAATGGTTGTGGGTAAACCAAAGTGTTTCCAAACATGTGTAAAGAAGAGCTGAGCAGTCTGCTACGTTGTCGTGGTCTTCTTACATGGTATGAGAATGGCCATCTTGGAAAATCGGTCGACTACTACTAATATCACGTCATGCTAATGTCTAGTAGTAGGATAACCTACCAAGTAGTCCATAGAAATAGATTCCCATGGTCGACTAGGAACTGGAAGAGGTGTGTACAATCCCTATCATAGATTAGGCGGTTTAGCAATGGCACAAACCACGCATGATCAAATGTACTTGTTGACGTTGGAATTAAGTGTAGGCCAAAAGAAATACTTCTGCAGAATAGAAAGTGTTTTTTCTACTCCAAAGTGTCTTGCTGTCTTGTTGTAGTGCGCGTCCCAAATGAGTTGTTGTCGGTGCTCATTGGTCGGTACACAAAGCTGTCCAAGCTTGTATAGCAAGGTGTCTTTCAGGAAGTAGTTGGAGTCCGAGGTCGATGACTTGTTAGTATGTAACTGTCAGTAGACTGCTGAGAAGTTGTTGCCGTCCTCATACAACTGTGTGCAAGTGGTTGTGTCGTATCCCTGCATACTCATCACTGTCAAAAGGAGAGTAATGGGTGGTTGACTGAGGAAATCGGCGGCGGCGTTAGCTTTAGCTTTCTGATACTTAATAACCAACTGGAATTGTTGTAGGTAATTAATCCACTTGAGTTGTCGGTTTGTCTGCAACTTTGATTATGTCAGAGAAAACTGTAGAGGCTTGTGATCAGTGAGAATGACCGTTTCCTTTCCAAGGATGTAACGCCTCCATTGCTTGAGAGCTTGCACAATGGCGTACAGTTCTTTTTCATACATCGAGTATCTTCTAACTGTGTCGTTAAAAGTCTTGGAATGAAAAGCGACTGGGTGACCAAACTGAGTGATCACTATGCCCAAGGCATAGTCCAATGCGTCCGTCTCAATCTCAAAGGGCTGATGCAAATCGGGTAACACAAGTATTGGTGCAGTGCAGAGCTTTTGTTTGAGTTGTTCAAAAGCAACTTGTTGTGTTGTTGTCCACTGGAAGATAGTTTTCCCATTTCCCTTCGTCAACTGATTCAAGGGCCACACTATGTGACTGAAGCCGAGTATGAATCGTCGATAGAAATTCGCCAAACCAAGAAAACTTCTTAGCTCTTGAATGCTTCTAGGAATGGGCCAATATTTGATGATCTGTACTTTTTATGGATCGACATGAATGCCTGCAGAGTCAATTACATACCCCGAATATTTGATGTTGGTCATCGCAAAAGAGCACTTTTCCATGTTCAGATAGAGCTGATGTTGCTAGAGAGTGTCAAGGAATGGTTGAATATGTCCGACATGTTCTTCCCATGATCGACTGAAAATCAATATATTATCGAGATAGACAATAACCCAATTGCCGATAAAAGGTCGAAGAAGGTTATCCATATATCGCATGAAGGTCGTAGGTGCGTTGGTTAAGCCGAACGGCATAACTAACCATTCAAACAATTCTTCCTTGGTTTTGAAAGCAATTTTCCACACATATAAGGGCTCGATTGGAATCTGATGATATCCCGACTTGAGGTCGATATTAGTATAGAATTTAGCACCTTTCAGACAGTCGATGAGCTTGTTTATCCACGGCAGAGGGTACCAGTTCTTCACCGATATTTTGTTAAGATCTCTGTATTCAATGCACATGGCCAAGTCTCGTCTTTCTTCGGAACTAGGACGACTGGAATTCCACAAGGAGAGGATCTGGGGAAGATATGACCTTTGTCAATTAATTCTTGGATATGTCTGCGAATCTCTTCATTATTTAGAATGGATCTTCTGTAAACAGATGCGTTAGGCAAAGAAGAACTAGGAACAAGTTCAATGGAGTTTTTTACCTGACAATGTTGAGGTACTCCTTCTGGAGCTTGAAAGAGGTTCTGGTACTCATCAAGAATATGATCAACTTGTTGCTTCTATTGAAAGCTGCATTGGTCGGTGATTCGACTTGTCGCTGCAGTCTTCTTAGAATGTTGCGGCTTGATCATGATTAATGTGAACTTCTGAATATGATTGATGAGCTTCTTGGTATATTTGGAAGATATCAGTGCAACCGTTGGTATAGGGTGACGCTCTGGTATGTTGAACCATCGATTTCGGATTCTGACAATCACCTTCTAAGGCTGTGACTGATAACTTCCATGTCTATCCCAGAGGTAAAAGGTTTCCCAAACAGGGTGTCGGCTACGGAGAGTGGTGACATGTCACAGAGTACTTCATCTTCAAAAGGATTTATGAAGTAGGCGAGTTTGCATTATTAAGTGATCCGTAGTTCTTGTCCATCCTTCATCCAACCGATGTTGTAAGGTTAAGGATGAAGGATGGACAAGAACTACGGATCACTTTTTTATAATATATAATTTATACTTTTAAATAATAAATTAAAAATATAAAAAACATTGAAACATATGTAAATACTTTTCAATATAAAATATATTATTTTAAATATTTACTCCTTAGTATTCAACTTAAAAAACCATAATTGTTATGTCATATGTTCTAACATACAATAAAATAAATTAAATGAGAAGTAAATCCATTAAATTAATATTTCAAAAAAATATATGCTATATTAATCTACTGAATTTTTAATTTTATATTTAATGAATAATGCATAAGTATATATGCAATGAAATACTAATTATGGGATCATTGATTCCTATTAAATCCTTTATGTTATATAATTAAATAAAACAAATGAAATTTATTGATTGTTAAATGAATATTTTAAAAATATTTAATTTTATTAAGTATATTTAAATAATGCATATATTTATATAAATAGATGGTTAATATATTTTAAAACATTAATAATAATATAAATAAATGGTTAATTTAAATTTATAAAAAATATAAATACGATTTATATGAATATATGATTGAGTTTTATTTTTAATTAGCAAGTTAGATTTATATAATAAATATATACTCTTAAAAAATGATAATTTATTCATATAAATTTACTTTATGTTTAAAATTCAAAATTATAAATATATTTTGAATATTGAATAAGTTATACTTCAAAATTCAAACTTATAAGTACATTCATCATATTATATTTAAAAGCAACTCATGTATTTAAAGTACTCTTACTTTTAGTCACATCAAATAAGTCTTTTTAATTGTTTTTATTTTAGACATCTTTTCAATCTAATTTAACCATAGTTACATTGGTTGTAGTACAAAAGCTGAATTGTAAACATACCTCCCCCACAAAATGCCTCACTCATAATATTTTATTATATATCTTACGAGGCCCATTTTGGACCTCAAAATTTTCCTAATGGGTTGTCCTAATGTCGGCTTCATCGCGAAACATGTTTTTACTTTCTGTTTGGTTTCCAATTTGTTGGCGTAGTGGAAAGCATCTGCAAACGTATTGATAATTAGAAACTCCATCTCCTGCTCAATGTACTGGGATAATCCGCTAACTTACTTCAGAACAAGCAATTTCTCTTCTTCTTGGACGATAAGTCTAGCCATGAGTCGGTAGAACTCATCGGTGTAACTCTGTATTGATTGGTCTTTCCATTGCCTTAGCTGTTGCCACTTCTTATACTGTTGTTCAAGGTATTTAGGCAGGTAAAATTCCTTTTGGATGTGTTCGACAAATTTATCCCATGTGTCAATGGGGTCTCCACTTTTCTCCATCTTTGTCGAGAGGTTCTCCCACTATCAGTGCACGAAGGTTGACATCTTTAAGGATGCAATGGTGACTTTTTCAGCTTCGAAGAGTTGATTTATAGCATAATAGGATTCCAATTGTTGCACCCAATTGTCGATGAATTCTGCGTCAATATTACCTTCAAGATTCGGTATGTCTAGATTCATTTGCACTTTGAAGGGGCTGATTTTATCGGAGTGAGTTCTCGTCGAAAATCCTCTGGATGTCGAAGTAAATCGCATGAGAATTTCGTTGAACTGGGAGAATATTTTAGTCCATTGTCGATCTAGAGCTTTCTCAATAAGCTGTGTTGTCTTGTCGGCTACATGTCTATCGTCTGTTTCTTCTGTCATTTATGGAGGTAGCGTATGCTTGGATTGCTGTGATTGCGAGCAAGTTTGAACCGGTATAAGTTAGGTAACTTCGAGATAATTGTACACGCAGGACTTAAGCACGAGCAAAATTGATTGCTCTCATACCAATGATCTAGGTTGTGTCCAGGAAGAACAAGGGGGGCAATAGTTTGACTGAATAAGTCGGATCTGTTATGGCGGAAGCTTAAGAAACAGAATGAACAAAAGCAAGATTACACTACACAGATAAACATAATATGCACAGACAATATGCAGGAACGCAAACTGTTCTTCTCTATTAGATGTAAACATGTAAAATCATGTATGTTACAATATTATACATGCTTATATAGAATTTTGAGACGCTTGGGTGCCTGCTCGTTACGTATAGTTACAAAGAAGAAGTTAGAGTGGTTTCAACAATTCAACCTTTACAGTCGACTGGAAGATAGAGAGACAGTCTGTCGAAGTTCGACAGATGCTGGTCGCATGTCGGTGCTGCTTGTCGATGTTGCGAACTGTGAGGTTCCTGAACATGTTGAAGGTGCGGAGTGTGTCACAGTATGTCGAAGTCGAGACTCGTCGGAGTTGTGTCTACGTCGATGACTGGTCGCAGTAAGAGTTTATCATTCGACACAAATGCCAACTATGATGCGGATCACCTTAGATTTGAACTTAGACATTGGGTTCAAATAAATTCTTCCTTTCTACCATAGGATATCATTCTTCCACTTGAATTTTGGATTTTGGCTAGCATCGAAGATTATGGCACATGTTTCTTGATATTTGGCGTACTCACCTTGAATTTCATCCAACCATTCAGGAATCACAATTGAAACTGCATATGACATTATATCTTCATATTTTTCTTCAAAGAGCATCAACAACTACATTACCCTTCCCATTTTTATATAGTATTTCCATTTTGAAGGTAGCAATTTTTCTATCCTTTTTTGTTTTTTTGTCGATAATTTTTTTTTGAAGAAGAATAAATAGAAGACTATTGTGATCTATGCATATCAAGAATTTTATTCCTAATAGATATTTTCACCATTTTTCTAACGCATGCATAATCTCCAATATTTCCTTATCCTATGTAGACTCTATACGTTCTCTTTTATTGAGCTTTCTACTTTCAAACAGTATTGGGTGACCATATTGCATTAAACTGCTCCCATCCCATAGCATGAAGCATCACACTCTATTACAAAGGGTCTTGAAAAATCTGGTGTTTGCAATACAGGTGTTGTGGACATGATTTTTTTCAATGTTTTGAAACACCTTTCGGCCTCATCATTGCATTGGAATGAAATCTTTTTAAGATATTTTCAAAGGGGATGTTATGTGAGCATAATTCTGAATGAATCTTCGATAATATCTGATCAACCCAAGAAATCCCCTTAACTTGGATATGTTTATTGCTTTGGGAAAATCTGAGATTGCCTTGATTTTTTATGGATCTACCTTGACCCCCTTTTTGGATATCATGTGACCAAATGTGTGTTTTGACATCTTTGCATAAAACTAATTTTTCTTCAAAAGGGTTAGTACTAGTTCCAAATGTTTAAGATGCTCCTTCCAAGTCTTACTATATACAAGAATGTCATCGAAAAAAACTAGTACAAATTTTTTTTAGATAGGGATGGAATAAATCATTCATGGCTGCTTGAAAAGTGGCAGAAGCATTAGTTATCCCAAAAGGAATTACCTTGAATTCATAATGTCCTTCATGAGTTTGAAAAGTTGTTTTCACCACATCATCTAATATTACCCTGATAGTATCCTAATCTCAAATCTAATTTCGAGAAAAATTTGGCTCCATGAAGTTCATCCAACATTTCATCTATGAAAGGAATGGAGAATTATATTCTTAATGGTTATCTTGTTTAGTCGTGTATAATCTATACACATCCTGAAAGACCCATCCTTCTTCCACACTAACACTACTGGCGTTGCATGAGGACTTAGACCTTTTGTAATAACTCCACATTTCAATAATTCATAGATTAATCTTTCAATTTTCATTTGATGGTGATGTGGATACCAATAAGACTTAACATTAGTAGGACTTTAACCTGATTTTACTTAAATTATATGTTCAATCTTCCATTTTGGCATCGGTAGCTCCATGGGAAGGTCTTAGAATACTTTCTTGTATTTTTGGATTAATCTGTAGATCTTTGGCTATCTTAGGTCAATGAATTTAGATGTTAATAACTCCATATATTGGCATTGTACCATATAAGTTGGTGCTCCTTTTCAAATTAACTTCTCCATTTGGTGTGATGAAACAATTTGAGTATAGGGGGTTGGAAACCATACAACTTATACCTCTTCCCTTTCCACTTGAATTTGACAAAATGTTCTTGGTGGTTGGTTGAATAAGTAGATAGTGTTTATAGCCACTGGACCCCTAAGACCGCATCAAATCCTCCTCAATGTACCGTGATGAATTATGATTCTAGGTTCTAATTTTGTATTTGCAACTTAACCTTATGGAACTTTCACATGCTTTTGATTTTTTTTCCATCTGCCACCATGACTTTCATATTAAGTATCGTATATACAAAAAGGTTGAATCTCCTTGCGAGAATGATATCAATAAAGTTATGAGTACTTCCTATATCTACAAGGACTGTGACATTGTTGTTTTTATATGTCCTGGAAGTTTTAAGTTTGGAGGTTCACTTAATCTAATTATGGTGCAAGCGATATTCTTGGGGCATTTTCATTAGGTTGATTCTACAGAAATATTGGGATGGTTCCCTACTTCGTACTCAATTGATTCTTCATTGTTTTATTTCCCTTCCTTCTCTGCTTCACACTAATATAAATTCTTAGGGTTATCTCTTAGAACATCTATGTTTTGGGCCCCATTTTTCCCCACAATACTTACAGTTACCTTCATTTATTCTTTGGGACTCCAAACTAAGTTTGATATCATCCCTCAAACGTGGTGGATGATGTCTTCTTTCGAAATATGTGGTTTGGGGATCCTTTCATCTTGCATAAACCTCATCAAACATTCTTTGAGATGAATGTTTAAATTTTTATTCTACCACTTTTTTCTTTAGCATGGCCTTATCCAAAGTTGAGATGCCATGCAATTCCAACTCCTCCTTTATGTATGGAATTAGACCAGCATATAAGTCTAGAGTCATCAGTCATCTATTAACTCATGTACTCTAGTTGCTAAAGCTTCCCATTCATAAGTGTAAGTTCATCCACATCACCTTTTTTGTTGTATTCTTGTGAGTTTTGCAAAAAAAATCCTTCTTGATCACACCTTGAAATCATTTAAAGAAGTCGTTTTTTAATGTGTCCTAACTATAGGAGCACACTCCGGTGGAATATTTCCACCACATATACCAATTATATGCAACACCTTCTAGATGCATTGAAGCATATTTTATCTTGTCATTATTGAAACAGACATGATGTATGAAAAACAATAGTGTGCTTTATTAATCCATGCTACACTCTATTTTGGCTCACCCTCGAACTTCGATAACTCTAGTTTGAACCTCATTGGATATCCCCCCATCAGTTGCATTGAAAACGATGTCGGATGATTGAGGTTAAAAATTAAAAATCCATGGGGGGGCGTGCCATTTTATTGAATTTTTTCTCTAGGAGAATTTGGTTGAGAGTTATATTTGCTTGCTAAATTGGGGTGTGGCTGATTTGGATTTGGAAAATTAGCAGCATATTCTCTGTTTTTAAGGAACTTCGCAATTTTATCAATCCCATATTATATTTTTGTGTCAATTTTCGATGTTAAATATTTTGTCAACTCATCAATCTCCCTAGTAGCAACCTCAGTTTCGACACTCTTCATTAATTCTTATTTGAGCTTCGTTTGGATCTGATCTAATATCGATTTTACTTTCTTAAGGTCCTTAGAATCTCGTTCATTGTCTCTTTCTAATTTATCCATTCAGTTAGACATTTTCCTTGTTACTAGAAGGGTATTCTTCCACCCAATTTTGGTTGAATTTCAATTGTGCGTATGATAATAAAAAAATCAACCAGAGAGGCAATTTTTTTAACTATGTTTGGGAAAAATATTTACCGATCCTAGTAAAAAACTTTATCGAGTTGGTAAAAAAAATTTACCGGGTTGGTAAAAAAAATTTACCAGGTTGGTAAAAAATATTTACCGAGCCTAGTAAAATTAAATATTTTGACTGGTTGGTAAACTTTTACCAAGTTCGTAAAAAAAAATTACCACTCTGATACCAACTTAAGTGAAAATATTTGCTCACATAAAATAAAAGTATATAATAAAATATTGATAGATAATAAATGGATGATGATCAATACATTAATGAAGTTCGGTATAAATAATATTTGGGTTTGCATTGGTACCCTTTCATGAAAATATGACTTTTCACCTTTTTAATTAATTTCTTTAATTATATATTATTTTATTACTTTAATATTATTTTCTTTATTTCGTATTACTTTATTTATTATTATTATTATTTATTATTTTTTTATATAGAGCATACAACATTCTTGAAACTCCCTCTTTCCTTACTCACCCTCTCCATGAGAATCATACCATCTACCACCTCCATAGTCCTCCTTGCCAATACTCTAGGTGGTCCCTCTAGCCATGGCACGGGTCCTCTACTATAACCTATCTACAAATCATAAATTAGGCATTGAAATTTTTCATGACTTCGCCACCCTCTCAACTTTCAGTAAATGTGTGGCCTCATCGAAATTTACTGGAGTCTAAAACTCATCAAAATAAATTGGAATCTGGTTATTTCTACACCGATCCCGACATCGGGATAATTATACCCCATCCATCTCAAAAGGTTGGAATATACTCCCTCCTTATGAACCCTTAAGGCACTAACCCTAAGCATCGAAAGTCCTTCTCCATATACCTTCCCCCGACAAGAATACCTCAAGCCGTGGACTTTCGGTGATAGAGTTAAGAATTGCTAGCATAGAGTTCATTGTTGAGTTTGTCGCCCAACCCATAAGGTATGTGTTTTATCCATTCTCATTTGTGGTTATGATCCCCCACAAAATCCTAGAATGACTAGCCTCTTAGTTAAACTTTGTGTGGCAGTAATAAGAAACTACCAATTCCCACACCTTAAATCTAAAAAATCCTTGGACCTTGAATCTATGAAATCTAAATGGATCTATTTATTAGGGATGGATCATATGAAAATGTAATGGATTTCGATGTTAATGAATTTATGTGCAATCAATGAGATTGTTAAAATAATCCAATTGAGTAACAAAATACATTAATCTCCAAAAACTCAGGAAATGGTCCTTCCACTTCCTTTTACTGATGAAAAGAAGCATAATAGTTAGTTCTGAAACCGTGATTACACATGGTTGGATTTTTATCCATAAGAAAATGTTGCTTCATAAATCCTTTGGACTAAAGACGAAATCTCTGTCACTAACATGAAATATTAACTCAATGTGTCAGGGAATATCTCAGAGTATATTTTAGCTATCTGAAATGTTTAGTTACTTGAGTCTTGGATCGTTTGTATCTAATAATTATAAACTCCTAGTCATGGATGGATGGACTTGCTATGTGTTTCTATTTTTTAGTACACCAAGTTGTTTCTCTGATGCCAATGTAACAACCCCTTTTTATTGGCATATTTTAAACCTACTTAAATGGAAGATACCTTGAGAAATTTTCAAAAAATAATTAATCTATCAATGGTCTATTAACAATCAGAAAAATTTACAACTCTAAAATGGCTTAGATTAACTAGCAAAATTTAAAAACTATAACCTAAAGAGAAGAATATCTACTTACTTCATTAATGACCATCTTAACCAAGTTTGCATGCATACCTTGTCCTATGTCAAGAACCAACTTCTCTTTAAACAAAATAGTTGGGGGGGGTCTCTACACCCTACGAACACCCAGCAGAAGCTGATGCCCCTAAGACCTAAACAATTAACCCTATTCCAACGAGATGAGACCTTCCTCTTTTCTCTATCAATGTTGTACAACAATATCCTCCTCTTTAGCCTCAAACAATAGAAATCCAACACAAACAAGCAATCAAACCCCAAAATCAACCAGCAAGATTAGAGACCCTCCTCTTGGACTTGACTCCTTTTTTATTACTTAATTTTCAAATTTCACTCAATTTCATAATTTTGCATGGATGACACAATTGTGATCCATGTAGCTAAATTAAATTATACTGCATATATTCCTTTTTATTTTTATATATTACTTGACCTTTTTACTACTACCATAAGCTATATATAATTATACCAATGTATAAGGTTGGGTGTTACAAAATTTAAGTGGAAAGGGTGGTACAACAAATCCAAATGATTTCATCTAGTCAATTGGGAGACCATCAAAACTACTCGAGAGTGTAGAGGACTAGCTATCAAAGATTTGATACTTATGAACCATGCCCTAGGAGCTAAAATTATGTGGCATTTGATCTCAGGGGAAGGAAATTGGTGGAAAACGATTTTACCCAAAAATACCTTAATGGGGTGTGCATGATTAGTATGGAAAAAACACTTCCAAAGGTTAGAGGGTCCTCGATATGGAAACTTTATGTAAACTAGGGTTCCATTATTTGAGACAACCTATCTTAGATCCCTTGGAATTGGACTAAGATCAATGTTAGGACAAAAAAAAATAATGGAATGCCACCTCTAGTCAACAAACCTGACCTGAGAGAGTTATATACCTTAATGAAAAACAAAAATTTCCTCATTCACTCAGATATCTTTGAATGGGATGCAAGTGGAAATTGTAAATCTTAGACTTTTCCTAACCTTCCTACATATCTAGCAAGACAATAGATGAATCTCATACAAGGATTATGAGGAGAATCACCCCAGAATGTCACCTCTAAAGACAACCAAGGATGGGGTAGTCAAGGAGCAAACTACACTATCAAGGTTGGATATAGTATGCTCTTCGAAGATAAAATTCAAAGACCTAAATTAGCTATATGGAATTCTATTTGGAAGAGTTGTTCCCTCCTAAAAATTAAAGTATTTTTCTGGTTGTTGATTAATGGTAGAATTATAATAGTTGGAAATATTAGGAAGCCAAGAATTCAAGGCCCCTCTCACTATGCTATCCACCTTGAGGAAGAAGAATCAATCTCCCATCTATTTTTTGAAAGCAAGATTTCCATCAACATCTGGAATTTTTCTTACATGGACCTCAAGCCTCAATAACTAGGGACCTTCAATAACAAGCCTCTTATCAAAAGAGTATGGATTTTTACTCCCTTCTTTCTTATGTGGAAACTATGGCTTGCTTGGAATAGGAAAATTTCCCAACAAGAAGAAACATCCCCAAGAAGAATTCTACCCCAAGCAAAATCTATGTAAATTGAAACCATGCTCTCTCTCAAACTCCCTGCTCAAAAGCACATTGATTTTTAGGTTGAGGAAAGACTCTGGTTAAAAGAAATGATCCATAGAACAACCCATCGACAAGGGAGACAAAGGAGAAAGTCGAGAGTACACACATAATGATAAATCCAAGCAACAACAAGAGAACTCAACAAATGGTTGAGAGAAAGACAATATTTTTTTCTTTTCTTATGGAGCTTTTAAAGGAGACCCAAGTGTGGTAGGTGCAAGGAAAGGTGCTCATTGACCACAAAGCAAATTAAGTACAAACATGTTCTTGGGGACTAGTAAAAACCACAAACAATCAAGTTGAAGTGCTTGCATTAATGTATGGATTTCCAAACAAATGAACTTAAAGAAGATCCAAGTCTTTGGAGACTCGACCATCGTTATCATATACATGATTTCTCGATATTCTACCCAATATTATGGGATTAGTAGAATCATTTCATGTATCCATTTAGATACCCTAGCCTTAGAAAAAATAGAACTACATCATATTATCTGAGGTCTAAACTCGAAAGTTGACAAAATGGGAAACGTTGCATGTTTTCTTCCATAAGGTCACATGGGAAAAGCGAATGGGGGGATGGGATGGGGTAGTAGAGTGTTTAACCCCACCATAGGTTTGTTTACCCACTTCAATCACATGAACAATATTAACATCCCAAATAGGTGGAAAAACAACACAATGCTTCATAAGGATCATCTCATTATTATCACCTATCCTCTCCCTAGTTTGCATAATCCTATGATTATGAATCATAAATTGATGGGATGTCTCAAACGATGGGCTATTAACCATTCTTGAGCTCGGTCCTAGATAAACAATCAAGGTTCAATATTTCTTCAAAATTATTTCTCATATGGTCCACCTCAAGAAATTTTAATCTCTATTATAATTGGGGAATCCCTTTTAGGTCACTCTTTATTGCAAGTTTAGGTTGTAGCATATATAATTTTCTGTAGAATGGCATGCCATATACATTCTAGAGAATGCATTCGTGTAGAATTATTGAAATTCATCAAGCAGTGTGAGACAATAAGTAATGAGTGTTAGGGTTCAATGGCAGAAATTTTGAGAGCAAATGGGAGAATTTTTTAAAGAACTGGGAAATTAGGAATGCTAAGGTCCAAGCTAAAGTCCTCAAATATTGATAAAGGCCCAACTGGAGAAACAAAAGAGAAAAATATTAATGTTGGAGATAACCATTGAAACCCAGAAGGATAAATTCGAAGAGGAGGCAACTAAAGTCAAAGAGTTTCATGAAAAAGTAATGAAACTTGTGTTGACTCAAACCCAGTCGACAGGGGTTCCCATCACTGTTGACACCAACCGACCGCGATCTCCTTGAGCACCGGCCTAGACAGGTTTTTGCCTGCCCAGCAACACCTGCAAAGCAGATGAGGTCTCACCTGAGGCGATCAAGGGAGAGTGGATGGAACCATGTTTCCGCCGAATGAAGGAGGATGATTGCGGAAACAATTACTCAACTTATCGTAGCATCCAAAACAGATTTATGCATTCAAGATTAACATCGTTTGTATTCATAGCATTATTTAAAAGAGTCATTCATCGCAACAAAAAAAAATATAACATTAAAAGGTTATTTTGCAACATGAAATCATCACAACAGGAATTGACACAAAAGGTATGCAAGGAATTTCACCAAACAGTTTCGTCATGTCATATTACTTTAGAAAAACCCTAATACAACATCTCTGCAAAACCAGATCTTAGCGATATCTCTTGATCTCAGAACATATGCCAAAACTACATCCCCCCAGATCTCCTATGACCTACCACTTTTTGTCTATATATAGGCTTCCGCATTTACAATGCTTGTCCACTTACTAACAACTTCCTAACCGACTCCTGGACAAATGACCCAAAATCTAACTGACACGGTCCAAATGACCCAAAAACCCGCCTACTGCGGTACAATTAGCTCAAAATTACATCTCATATGGTCCAATGACCCAAAAACCCACATTCTTCGGTACAAATGACTCATAAAATACATAAAATAATGCAGCCTTCTCCCTTCCGCGACCTCGTCTAACGTGTCGCAGCATCAGCGATGCTGCGATTCTTCCTTACCAAACTGCCTGCCAACAGTCCCCCAACACAATCTTGTGGCTCGCCCTCGAGCCACATCAACTGGACATGGTGTATTCTGTAGTCTTCACTCTACTGGGGTTGAACTATAGTTCTATAACTGTTCTTGCTGTCTAGATCGTGCGGTGTTGTCCTACTCCTTCTGCTACACTGATCATCTACTCACTGTCATGCACTTCTTTCCCAAAAGTGGACTTTTCTCGGCTTACTGTCATGGACCTTGCAAACTCATCCTCCAGACTGGAGAGATCGATTGTAGACGGAGAGGAATTTTGCGAGAAATTCCAGGGTGTAAAACAGGCCAGTGGTTCTAGCACATTTTTTTTGCACCAATAAGCACATGTTACAGGGACCCGGGGGTGACGACCCCCCCCTTTTGTGAGGTCGCAGGGACCACGAGACTTCGAACCGTCACCAACTGCCTAGACATCTCGGATGAGACTTCATGCTTATAACCCCTGAGTGTCCAAGGCGTAGCTTGCTCCAAACGCTCATGTACACTCGTGGTTCGGGCCCTCAGCGCACCTGGTATGCTACCACATGAAATAAAATGGATCATTTCCACAACCTCCTTGGAATTCCTAACTTATCTAGATGCCTGATCCTCTCATAACATAACCCCTCTTAATTGAAACAACCTTTGTTCTCTTACTATCCTCGGGTCCTACATTTATACATCGCATTCAGCCGTTCATATTCCTCGGAAATCCTTTACACCACCTGCTCATCCTCTAGGGTAATCATAATATTCTGCTGCTCTGTGTGAGTATTAGCAGGACTTCTGAGGTGGGCGGAGCAATCGTACTTCTACCTGTTGCCCTGCATGCAAAAATGTGCGAAGCGTCACCCCCTAAACCCTTTGGCCATGCTGCCGTGGTGGATGCATCATGCCAACGATGCAAGCCATCACTCCAGGTGCCATCAGCCATGCTGCCTCGGTGTATTCCCTATTCCAAACGTGCATTCTTTTGACACAATCTGAATCAACTGACGATCATATCTGCCCAAAAGGAAAAATTCCCATCAGCATAATGATTTCTGATGTGACCCAGTTGCAACGTTGCCACTTGTCACGGAACACTCCTAGGTTGCAGCAGAATCTTCCTTGCTTCCGCATTCCGTTCCTATTGGTGCGCCACCCTGCCACCGATCAACCTACCCTTGTTTTTTTTTTTTACTTCATTTTTACCTGATGCGACTCAGGCATCACGTTGTTCCAAGCCCAACCGATAGGGCTTCAACCTGCTACCATTAATCAACTTGGGGAACATCACTCCATCCAACTATTGTAACTATACCGCGCCTCCTGAAGTGATGCTACTAATGCGATACGGACCAAGCCAATGCATCTGCAATTTTCCTGGATGTTTTATAAACTTGTTGTCATACAACAACACCAATTCACCCTGTTGAAACTATTTTTGCTTGATTTGGTGATCATGCCAAGCCTTCTGGCGATCCTTCTCCACAACCTGATGGAAACCGATGATAAAGCGATCTTCCTCCAGCTAGACTAACTGCACTAGACGTTCCTCTAATGCTGCAGCAGAAATCCATGCCTGTCATGGCTGCGATGCACAGACTTGGAACAATGTACTCCATGGGCATGATTGCTTCTTTTCCATATACCAACTTAAATGGTGTCTGGCATGTCAACCTTAATGTGGTGCGATAGGCCCACAACACTGCAGGGATTTTCATATCCCAGTCATCGCGGTTCGCATTGCACACCTTTGTCAGCACATGTTCCAATATCTTATTGAAACCCAATCGAAAGGGGTTCCCATCACTGTCAACACCAACCCACCGCGATCTCCTTGAGCTTCGGCCCAGACAGGTTTTGGCCTGCCCAGCAACACCTGTAGAGCAGATGAGGTCTCACCCGAGGCGATCAAGAGAGAGTGGACATAACCATGTTTACGCCGAATGAAGGAGGATGATTGCAGCAACAATTACTCAACTTATCGCAACATCCAAAACAAATTTATGCATTCAAGATTAACATCGTTTGTATTCATAGCATTATTTAACAGATTTATTCATCGCAACAAAAAATAAATATAACTATAAAAGGTTAACTTGCAACATGAAATCATCACAACATGCATTAATACAAAAGGTACGCAGGGAATTTCACCAAACAGTTCCGTCATGTCATATTACTTCAGAAAAACCCTAATACCACATCTCTGCAAAACCAGATCTCGGCAATATCTCTTGATCTCAGAACATATGCCAAAACCACATCCCCCCAGATCTCCTACGACCTACCACTTTCTGTCTATATATAGGCTTCCGCCTTTACAATGCTTGTCCCACTTACTAACAACTTCCTAACCTACTCCTGGACAAATGACCCAAAATCTAACTGACACGGTCCAAATGACCCCCAAAACCCGCCTACTGCAGTACAATTAGCTCAAAATTACATCTCATATGGTCCAATGACCCAAAAACCGCATTCTGTGGTACAAACGACTCAAAAAAACACATAAAATAATGCAGGCTTCTTCCTTCCGCGACCTTGTTTGACGGTGTCGCAGCATCGGTGATGCTGTGATTCTTCCTTACCAAACCACTTACCAACAACTTGAGCTAGAACAAGTTGGTCTTAGATGAGGCTTTAGTTGCTTCCCTAAGAGTGGCATCCATGGAGGAAGATGCAGTGGAACAAACACCAAAAGGGAAGAAGTGTGGTGTTATTAACCTTGAAACCAGGAATTATTGTGAAAATTAACAAGAAAAAGAAAATAGATAAGAAAGATGTTGTAGAAATAATTATTGTATTATGACAATCAATTTAGGAAGCAATAATCACTCGCCTCTTAGGATTTTGTGGGATTTACTTGAGCAAAGCTCCAAGATAACAATTCTTGACAAAACAATCCATAGCCTCCCAGCTCTTTAAATAGGCTTCAATATCACAAAACCTTAATTATTTGACTTGGTTCCTCAATTAATGAACTTACCAACTAAGTAGTGGGTTTTAATTAATAGAGAGACCCTTTTTACATTAATTGTCCACTACTAACTACATGGACTTATTCAAAAGAGATGGTTGCATACATGACTTGACTAAGTCTAAAGTAAGGGGGGTTAGGATGGGACCCTAACAAGAAGCAACAAAACAAATCATACCTTGTCTAAGTTGCAATTCAAGGAACACGTAACAAGTTTGGGCAAGTTTAGTTTGCTCCTCTTTTTTTATGTTTTGCAAAACTTTGCTTTTACTAGGACAGTTTGTAAGGCTATATACTAGCCATAGTCTAAAGATGTATGTATTTATATATATCAACAATTTAATGCAATCCAACTTGGAGAAGATGATTTGATTTTTCTTTTCAAATGAAAAAATAATAATTACAAAATATTAATTACTTTAAACAAAATATTTAGTAAGATCAAACATTTTGAAGTAAAATTAATTGAGATTTTGACTCTAAGGAATTTTTTGAAATTACAATTATCATTTCTCTAAAATTTGAAAAAATATTATTGTCAATGCAAAGTTAAGTTGCTAGAAATTGTTAGAATAATTGACCCCGTCTAGACCTTAGAATATCATTTTTATTCATTAAAGTTATGTTCCTAGGTGTTTAGACTAGGTTAATTGGCCCCTAGTGCATACTTGGACCACATCTTGTGATTTTTATGCACAAGTGCGCCCCAATGCTTCTTTGTTGCCTATTTTTACTTTGCTTTTATGAGTAAGAGTGCTCTGGCTGCTTTTAGTAGCTTTATCCTACTTTATTCTACTTTTGTCATAGATAAAGATAAGGCAAGGGCTCTAGGATGCTTTTAGCAAGTATGCTTCTTTTTGGCCACCACATCTTCCATAATTTTCTCTTGAAAAGCATCCAACATGCTGCCTTTTAGTCACTCATGGCCTACATAAGCCCAGTTAGCCAATTCATGACCACCTTGCATGAGTTGGAGATTGATGTTGCCTTAGATGGGGATTTTTACTATTTTGTAAGCCTAAC
This sequence comes from Larix kaempferi, assembly GCA_027924585.1. Taxonomy (NCBI): domain Eukaryota; kingdom Viridiplantae; phylum Streptophyta; class Pinopsida; order Pinales; family Pinaceae; genus Larix; species Larix kaempferi. The sequence goes on from BSBM01000196.1 coordinate 14,862,636, forward strand.
ACTTGTGTGCTTTTCGAATGGCCTTAGAGGATTTCAAATTTTATCCATTGTATTTTATTTGGACAACAAACACATTTGTGAAGGTTGGATGTACAACAATTAATCAGTAGAAGTTTGATTCAGCTATCATTTTTTGTGAATTTTCCTCTCTAGTATGTGTATCTTTGCTTAAACAATTGTGAGGAATTATTTGTTCCAATATCCTATTGTGATCATATTTTCACATGGTATTAGAGTACATTAGGCTTCCAATCTCTTTCAGATACTTCCATTGAGCACCTAAAGCAATGGAGTTTCCATAGAAGTCCTGGGGCAATTGCCTTGAGTTTTTTGGCTTGTCCATTAGGGTCTACCCAGGCATGAAGCACTCCCAAATGTACTTAGTGTTGAAGTAGAGTGTGATTGTGCTAACAAAGTTTCCTCCCGAGTGTTGTTTTATTGTGCAGGTACAACAATTTCATGGATTTGAAAGTGGTTCCTCCTCTTACTCTATTCAATTATGTTGAATGGAAGCCAAATATGGTTGCATCTCTCAAGAGACAATGTCTCTATGGTGTGTCTATTAGTGTTGTGAGGGAGCCTGGGTCCTTTGAAGAGAAGCATGAATGGCTAAATGATTGTGATAGAGCATTCAGAGCTATGTGCTTGGCCATGTCTCCTAATATGCATTACCTCATAGATTCTACTGAGTATCTGGAATTTGAGCTCTAGAGCAATCTAAATAGACGTTTTGGTGTGCAGAAAGAAGAAGTTAATGCCTAGAGCGAATCTAGAACCTCATCATGTGTTGTCCCTCCTTATGTCTCGACCTCAACTCTTTCTAAAGAATTTGTTCAAGAATATTGTGGAGAAATTGCAGAAATTTCTTCAACACAAGTTCATGTTGCTAGCATTCTCCTTGATTTGAATGTTTCCTTTGCAAGTCAAGAAGCAGAAATTGAAGATACATATTCTTCTGTGGCTTTGGAAGATGATTAGGATCCTGATTCCTTATCATATGATGTTGATAATGAAGAAGAAGTGACTGATGGAGTTGTTATTGTTGAAGAGATTGACATCCATTCCGCTATTATGTTCTCCTATGATTCTTTTATTTTGAATTATGAGCAAATTAAGCCAGTTATTGCTCTAGAAGCTAAAGAGGAATTCAATTCCTCTCTTTCGCATGGGTATACTAGTGTGCAGAATGGTGAACTATTGGATTTTTTGGAAGATATATCATAATTTGGAGGTGATACATTCGCTCTCCTTGGTCCTATGCTTCCTATGGATTCCTACTTGATTGCTAGCAGAGATTCTCAGAGCTACACAGAAGATGGAGAAACTCATGCTTTTTCCGTCACATTGGAAAACTTGGAACTCATGTTCCACATTCTTGGAGCTGATTTAACTTCCTCTGATTTGAAGTTCAAGTTTCAAGAGCATCAAGTATCTTTTGGACCTGATCTTACCTTTCATGGTTCCATGTTCAAGTCTGAAGAGCATTCACAATTGCTTGGGTTTACCTCACAAGGTTCGAAGTCTCAAGCACATCAAGGTTCATTTGGATCTGCTCTCACCTCTATTGGTTCGAAGTTCAAGGATCCTCATGGCATTGCCATCATGTTGGCATACATTCTTGGAGCTGCTCAATGTTCAAAGTGCAAGTTTCAATATCATCATTGGCACAATTGGGAGCAAATACCTCTTCTTGCAAAAAGAAAAGTACTTCTCGATATTCGAATTTCCAATCATTGGCCTCATTGGCCTTCTTTGGACTGTTATGTTCAAATTTACACTCTGAAGTAAATATTTTGGTTTCTCTTTCATGTCCATTCTAGAGGGGAGGTTTTGTTCCCAAGTGGTTTTCCTCTTTCCTCAGCTCACATGGACAAATAAAATTTTAAAAGGTGACCATAGGCCCTTGTTGCCTGGGCCCTCAGAATAATTTTCATACTCACATGTGTCAAGCTTAAGGGGGGGTGTTAGAATAATATTTGACCCCATATGGACCTTAGAATATAGTTTGTATTCATTAAATTTATTTTCCTAGGTGTTTAGACTAGGTTAATTGGCCCCTGGTGCGGGCAGAGGAGGGTTCTCTACCTGGAAGGGTCACCCGACCCACATCTTGTGATGTTTATCCACAAGTGCACCCCGTTGTTGCTTTGTTGCTCGTTTTTACTCTGCTTTTCTTAGTAAGAGTGCTCTGACTACTTTTAGTATCTTTATCCTGCTTTATTTTGCTTTTGTCATAGATAAAGATAAGGCAAGGGTGCTAGGATGCTTTTAGCAAGTATGCTTCTTTTTTGCCACCACCTCTTCCATGATTTCCTCCTAAAAAACCTCCAACATGCTGCCTTTTAGTCACTCATGGCCTACCTAAGCCCAGTTAGCTAGTATATGACCACCTTCCATGAGTTGGAGATTGATGTTGCCTTAGATGGGGATTTTTACTATTTTGTAAGCTTGACACTTGTGTGCTTTTCGAATGGCCTTAGAAGCTTTCAAATTTCATCCATTGTATTATATTTGGACAACCAACACATTTATGAAGGTTGGATGTAAAACAATTAATCAATCGAAGTTTGATTCAGCTATCAATTTCTATGAATTTTCTTGTCTAGGCTGCGTATCTTTGCTTAAACAATTGTGAAGAAATATTTGTTGCAAGATCCTACTTGATCAAATTTTCACAGAAAATACAATTTGCCTCTAATATTTAAAGAATTACAATTCCTAATGCAAGATTAAGTGAATATATTATAATCCAACTCTAAAATTTGAATAATCATAGTTCCAATATAAACTTAAGTGACTAAAGTATAATTTGTGCATGCTTAGTATAGATACATTTTTTACCTTAAGTTATGTTAAAGTAAAATCAATTTTATTCTTCATAATAACCCAAATTCAAAAGTTAAATCAATGTGTAAAGTGCATGAAATCAAGATAGCGAAAATTAACAATTTAATGCATTGCAACTTGGATAAAGATGGTTTGTTTTTTATTGTAATAAAAAATTAGTTAGATAAAATATTCCTTTTATCAAATAAATAAGTTTAGATAAAAGCTTTTGATCAAATTAATAAGTTTAATTTGACATTCCATAATCATTGATTTATCTACATTGTTTTATTAATGACATGTTTAATTTACCTAATATTAGTATACCTTCTTGTTGCTTTATTAAGATACATAAGATACGAAAAATCCCTGATAATAGGAAGCATAAACTCTAACCTTAAACTTATATCAAGTGTCTAGACCTATAATGTAATTACATAAATCTATAATGTAATTACCTATAAAGCTATTACCTATAATGTAATTACATAAAGCTATTACCTATAATGTAATTACATAAATCTAAATATTCAAGATAAAAACACATTGATACCCTTGCTTCCAAATAATCCAATAAACTCAAATTAATATATTAATGTTAATAAAAGGAATATGCAAAGCAAAAGTTTAAATTTGTAAATTTCAGTGATTATAAGATTGGTTCTATGAATGTATTGGTTCTATGAATGTAGAATGTTATAAATAACTAGAATTAAAGCATTGAACTTAAATGGTGCAATTGCATTTGTAGAATATATTCTCCCTCTTTTATGTAAATAAAAAGAATATAATTTTTTTTGAAAAAAAAAAAAAACTTAAATATATTTTTATTATAATATTATTACATAAATTTAAATATTTATAAAAAAAAAAAATTATTTCATATTTTTAAAAAATAATCCTCTGAAATTGTAATATTAACTCATGATACCCTTGATTCCAAATAATCCAATAAACTCAAATATATTTCTATCAAACTTCAGCTTAAAACGTAATCTATCCTTTCTTTGAATTTAGAAATTAAATATATTAAAATACAAACATTTAAAAAAAAAAACTTGTTTGATATTTAAACTCACTCATTTAATCATTACATCATTAGTAAGGCTTGTCGGTAGTAAAATAGAGTTATAATACTTTTATAAAAGTAAAATATATGGAAAAGAATCATAAACTTTAAAATTGCTGAAATTTTAACTTATTTTAATATATAATAATGTGAAGTACATTTTATACCCGACCCATTACATATTTGTATTCTTCGTCATAGCCCTGCAGCCCACTAAGTGGACCCAAAACCTAACTAACTTCCTAACTTACTTAACCAATTCCTTGGTTGACTCAATCAACCACTACCCTTTCCGCTATTTGCGGGTGCGCTCTCCATTATCCACTTCACCACGCAATCCTTGTTCACATCATCACAAAAATGGTTTACAAAACACAAAACCGTAGGCCCAATAGGCCCCTAACACTCACATGTTGCTCGTCCTGAGCAACTCAATCTTTCTCCGATGGTGACCTCGAAGATGCAATAAACTTCGCATAGATCTCCTTATTTTTTTGACATTTGCTCAGAAGCTTATTTGCCAACACCTGGGTTACAAATCTTACCATTGGGTCCTCAATTGATCCTACATCATAGCCCCTGGTACTCTTCTCCAAGCCATACTTGTCTTTCATTATGTCATCAATTTCCATGTCCTTTTCTTTTCCTACAAAATAGCTCGCTGGATCCGGTTCTGTTGATAGCAATCTCGTTGTAGCTAGGTTATTCACACTAGTTGGTGCAGAAATACACCTACTAAGACTTGGAGAAATCATAGTAACAGTTCAAAAATGGTTGTGAATGCATGTGGTAAAAAACAATAAATAAAAGTAAATAAAATTGAACTATATAGTAAGCAAATGCAGAAAATAAAACCAAGCTAAATGTTTTTCATCCTTTCACACAAACGAGAGAGTAGGGAAATAATATTTTTTTGAATTTATTATATAAATGGAAAAGAATACAATGTTGGGAGTTACTGTTAGGAACCCATGTCTTTACTTTGTTAGTATGTTGTTGTTGGACGCATATGCTTTGTAAGTCGTCCCGTAGTATTTGTTGATCAATAGTTTGTGTTATTGTTGTTGGCGCATATGCTTTGTAAGTCGCCCGCAGTATTGTTGATCCATAGTTTGTAGTGGCCCATGGTTTTGACCCATAGTATTGGCGCCTAGACTTAGTATATAAGTGTGTTGAGACCTATGAAGGCACCGTGAAGTTATTTGTATTGAGCTTGCTCATAGGAGGTTGCCCCTTCGAAGTGGCCTGTGATCAACATCAAAGTGATTCCGAGTTCTGTCATTTCCGCTATTTCGCATATTCGTATTAATTAATTGTTGCAGGTGCCTCACAATTACCTCCAATAGAATGAGTAGAGGGCCCTTATAGAAGGTTGAAGCAATGAGTCCTTGGTCTCCAAGCAGCTTCGGCTTGTTCTCCACACAAGTGTACTAATGGTGGCCAAAACTCACAATGGCTGAAACTAGAAGTCAAATGGAGGCTTCAAGGGTTTGGGATGAAATTTCCGCAGAGTGACGTTAAGGTAATGGGTCAATGTCAATAATGAGATCCTTCACCATTTATTTATAGAAATATTTTCCCTAGATTTATTTCCCATGGTATTAGGCAAACCATAGTATTAGCTCTTGGTTTTGGGCGACAGTTTAGGGTTTTCCCTGCTTTTTTTACTTTTTGAGTGTTTTTCCCCTTTTTTCTTTTTATTTTTTTCCTTTTTGTGGGGAATTTTCCCTATTTTAAGGGATTTTGTACCTTTTTGGAGAGAATAAAGCCATTTCCCCCTATTTTGGAGAGGGGAAAATAATTATGAGCCAATTTGTGGGTTTTGTCTTAGGTTTTGGTGATTAGTGAAGGATTTTAAGGAGGAAAAATAAGAAATGTGGTGATGTCACTAGGGGATGAACATGGTGAGGAATGTTTTGTTGTTAAAATATTACCCCCTGATATGTGATGGCAGGAGCTCATCATATGACCGATAGACATCATAGGTGCTTACTTTTCTAGGATAAGGGATGTGATAGTAGTATGGAGAACAGTAGATGCATTGAATGGTAGGACAAGTGCTTAACTAGGACTACAAGGGTCGAATCTGCAGATACAATACTCAATATGGATGAGGTAAAAACGATCTCAAATATATGGATGAGGTGGGCATACCCATGCTCGTATCAATGTATCAAGATATACAAATAATGATGAGGCCCAAAGGGGACCTGAACAATAAATAGATAACTTTTGTGTACATCATAATGGTCCAAAGGGGACACACATCGGGGATGTAATCGTGGTCCAACCATGGTTGATATGAAGAACTTAAATTGGAGACAATGGAATTCATCTTGAATGCAATACCACAACAATTGATGCTCTGTTGGAGCTAAATGGAGATAACAACTAGATGGACTCAACGATTGAGAGTTGGAATCTCGGAGGTACAATGGATTACATCTGAACTAGATACACTAGGAAGCATATTACTGAAATGGCTTCCAAACATTGTCACCAACGCAAATTGGATATCCATAGGAACAAACTACTGGAAGGGTTTCAAAGAGACTCATCAATGTGCTAGAGTCAGGGGACATCTGGGGTCTTCGACCAATGACTAAAAGGACCAACACCCTGTACAAATATCAACGGTGCGATAATGGAGTTGAAGTCGAGCACGTGAGAAACAACCATGTTAAGGGGCACTAAGGACTCCCCTTAGATGGTCCGTAGTAACTCACCACTAATGGTGATGAGGCCAAGGTACAGGGACTTATGGGTCTATCCTCTGGAATAGATGTGCTAGCATCGACAGAGGGAGACCTGCAACTATCAAGGAAATGAGGTTTCCTTGATAGGAGTGCGAGGGATACAACCAATATGTGATATAACTGTACATGGGATTGAGACACTATTGGGGGATACAAGGGACGTGGAGTAATGGGACTCAAACTTCCTTTGTTCATATTATGACAGTAGGGCTGACCTGGAAGCATATGAAACTAGGATAGGGGGAGGGATATCATATCTAGGGGATCAGGAATTGTAACTAAAATGGGGGTTACTCAAAGACAGGGGTGGAATGATAAATGATATTAAGGGACTCTGAGGACGACTCATCGTAGGATACTCTAAACAAAGGAGACCATACTGGGGAATGCTTCCATAATGTGGGACCATATGTGATCCGCAGGGGCACCAAAAGGCACCGTATGGGCCTTCTTCATGGTTTAATGAGCGCAAAGAAGGGATATAAGTGTGCTCGAAATGGTATCATCATGTGTATTTTGATGAGCCCAAGACGGTGGATACTCGTTGGTGATTTCAATTTTAGAGAGTCTAAAAATATGAATAAGACTCTGGGGGTGTTCTTTTTCATAGGTTAGTCCCCAAAGCCCGAAAAAGCATAAAAGTATGCAATGGAGAACTCTTCTAGCCAAAGGGACTAGAGTATTCCTTTTTTTGTAATTATTCCATCCATCCCGAAAAAGGGGTAAAATTATACCGGACAGACACCCTTTCAAATACTTTAATGAGCATGAAAGGAAGCAATATTGCTCGACGATCTTTTCATTCTTTAAGGAGTCATAAAAGGGCTTAAAAGAAACTATGTATCGGGATTTCGATTACAGGGACTGGCTAATGAGTGAAAATGTGAATGGAATGCATGCAACTTCATTTTTGGATGTCAAATACAAGACTCTCATTCCTATGGGGATACGAATGACATGGGCGCCAAATGCAGGGGGTACTAAATGATCACCCATGTAAGGTAGGCTCTAATACCAAGTAAGGGCGAATGCAATGGTGGCTGGGTGGGCCGTTTACTCAAAAAGAGGGGGTCTACAAGCATAAAGGAGAAACTGGATCAATGCATCAAATACTTTCGGGGAGAAGATGACCTATATGCCAGTTAAGAGGTTATGCCTGCAGGGATCTGTTGTCAACTAAAACAAGTGGAGTTCAACGCAACTTGGACCTGTACACATGGAAACGATACCAAAGCATAAAATGTGTGTCGAGAAATCAAACCAAATATACAAGTGACCTGTGACCTCTAAAATGGTCGATATCATGCATTTAGAAAGGTGAGCAGGGTTAAGGTCCTGCCCCCATGCGGTGGGCATGGAGTTTGCGATTGTGGATCACATATGTGTTGGGTTGAGCGACGGGATCAATGAAATACCGAGATAGATGTGACGGTGTAGGGTCAAAATGATTGAGCATGCCCCCTATCCCAGGGTCGAGGTAGTCTATTATGCCCCCCAGACTAGAGGTGTCAATGTGGCACATATGTTTTCTTAGAGAGGGATTGACAGGTCATTGATCAACTGCTATAAGGGGGGTGTACCATGAGGTTATTGGCCATGGCGGCACATGGAATTAGTGATATGATGATGGGGTATGCCCCCCATATCGTTGATGAGGATGACGACAGCGATGAGTAGGAACGTTTGGGGGATTGCCCCCATGTTGATGACATGTGATTTCCTCATCGATTTGGGAGGTTTGAATAGATAGGTCAGAGGGACTTAGGTTTGTCGATACAATGATAGTGGTTTGATATGGTATGTTGAGGAAGGTTCCTCAGAATATGAGATGAAATAAATGGTGTTCGTATTGGTTGAAAATGATTCCGAGGTGTGGATTTCTTCAACAACAATGACATGAGACTCCAAGGACAGCTTGCGCAACTTATCCAGCACTAATCGATATTCCGATAAATCGGGGCAATGGTGGGAGTAATGGACGTAGAGGCCAAAAACCGCACGTGAATGATTTGTGCATAAATATTTGTTACGCGACTGAGGAGGGGTTGGAACTTGAACTACCGGGATGTTATCTCCATCATCCAACATCTGTATGTGAGTGTGGAGGATGGGAAATTATGCAAGGCGAAGGTGCTTGAGTTGAGGCTGGAGGAGGATGATTCATGACTTTGTTCGTAGTTTCTGGGGCATTGCTTTTCGTAGTTTTCCCCCTAGCCTTCTTGATAGGAAGGGGAGCAGGGTTTGAGGATGTTTTCATAGACACGCTAGGAGGTGGATGATTGGTAGTGTCAATTGGTTGGACCAGTTGGAGCATGACCTAATGGGTCGGGGTAGGATTTGGTGCAGGTAAGTACCATACAAGAAGCCCTAATGTCAATCCCGGGAGATTCAAATTTTCCATCATAGGCATGCTAATGATTCCGGATGGTGGGAAAAAAAGGGGGATTGTGTGTATCGGGGTGGCTCTCATATGGCTGGGTAGAGACGGTGGTTGAGATTTGGGTTACCGCTAAGGTTGCGGTTGAGGTGCTGGTTGAATAGTGGGTTGTGATTTAGGGATTAATTTGCTTGAAGAAACGATGCATAAGTTCGATATTTCAATAGCCAGGGGGGTGGGGCATGGATGTAAAACGTGGTGGTCATTGGAGCCTCACAATAAAGACCTAGCCCCATGGAAAAATTGATAGAACAAACACAGCAAGGGTGAAGTGGTCAATCATGGGGAGTATATTTTCTGTAGTAGCTATCACTTTGGGGTCGTAGTAGGTGAGTTGGTCGAGTCTGAAAACCACTCCCTCGAGGGGGAACATCATAATCCGTAAGATAGATGAGGAAGTAACCTTCATCGGATACATGTAGTTGCATCCTAAAAGAAGTTTGTAGTCGAGTTGGGGGTTAACGACTTCAATGTTGATCAGGAAGATTTTACCAGCTAACTTGACAGGGACATTTAGGAGAAGGCCCTATGGTTGAGTTGGACGTCCATTGTAAGCACACAGTGTCGTCGTGGAATACCATAATGCATAGGACCCAAGATTCTACCACACGAAGGTGGACATGACACATGTAGAGGCGCCCTCACCAACTATGCATCGATGTATTACCAAGTTTCTAATCAAAACAAGGATTTGAAACGCGATGGATGAAGGAATGAGGGGTTCATACTTATCCAAGTCGAATTCCATCGAACGTGAGTCAGATGGGTTGATCGAACCTAAGGCAGATAACAATGCTTTTCATTGCGGGGGATTGGGCCAAACATCCATGATGTTATAGTTGGGGGAATCTCGAGCATTGGGGTTATTGGTAATGCGATGTAAAGGAAATTTTGGGGCTTTGGGGGCCCCATCAGTTGGTGGTGGAGGGAGGAATAAATATTGTTCTACGACGGTAGACGCAACAACGTTATTTGCAGGTATGGTCTCAGTAGCAGAACCATATTGATTACAGTGCATTTGGAGGTTGAACACATAAGACAATGTTAGAATATATGTACTCTTGACTCGGGTACCTGAATCAAGGATGTAGCATAGGTAACTGGTGGTTATGTGGTAATGACCCCTCGCGTGGGTAAGGGGTTTTGTAACACCATTGGTTGCGTCATTGGCTGCGGTAGGTTAGGTTGTGCCTGTAGTGCAGCAGTCCCTTGGCATTGGTTATCCTCATTCCAAAGTTGGCTCTAGACAAGGGGGGGCAGTGATGTGTATAATGTCCATAAACACCACAAAAAGAACACGTGTGGTTTGTTCGTAACTAAGGGCTATTTCCTTGCTTGGGTGGCTGATTGGAGTTCTGATTGGTAGGAGATGCGCCTTTATTATATGGAGGATTATGAGGTTTTCCACCCCCTCCCTGGTGTTGGTTGTTACCATGGTTCTTACATCGTCTCTGATTGAGTTTCCCTTGTTTATTTTGAGGGGATGGTTGGGTCTGAGCCTAATTCTACTACGCATAAACTTTCCCTTGTGGAACAGGAGTATCTTGAGGTTGGGCGGGTGCAGGGGCTGCTAGTGGGGGACCAGGGGAAGGGTAGTAAGTGGTGGGTGATGGAGGGGGATCATATCGTTGCATATTGGTACTGAAATTGGGTGCAGCATAGGTGGGCCCATGGACATGGGGTGTCGGGGCTAGAGGGACATATGATGGTGTCGCTCCAGAGTGACAGTGTTGTGCATGAGATATCAGGGCCATAGCTCATCGTTAACTGCGCAGGACTTAGGGGGTTATATGTGGGAGTCAATGCAGGGGGCACATAGGTCCTGCCAATAGATGCGGCATGACTAATGACTCCATCATCAACATGGAATTCCCCTGGTGTATCCTTCCGAGAGGAATATCCACAAGAGGTGTCAGGAATAATCATATATAGATAGCTTGATTGGGCGTATATAAGTTCAAACTGCTAGGATTTGAGGATGGCCTCTTCTTCGGTCCGGGGACGTTCTAATGCCACATCCTTGGCAATGCTGGGATAAGAGACCTCAAGAACCAATCTAAAAAGATTCAAAAACTTCGACGTCTACGCCACACATGGATATGGTCCGTGATATGGGTAGTCGTAGTCTGTCTACAAGAAAGGAGAATCTCAACACCAATGTCAGAATGAACTTGTAACTAGAAGAACTGCAAGAAATTTGAAGCGAGGGATGCAATGGTGGGATGCACCCCATGGGAATAATCAATATTCCATTTGGATACAACATCAGTAAAGGTTTGTTGTAACAGGGGTAGTCGAATAGAGTTTTCTACTATAGACTTAGAAGAACACCACAAGTGGAAGGACATAAAATGATTTTGAGGGTCCTCGCCAGCCTTCCCCTCAAAATTAGGGATGTCTGAAGGGAGCTTGGTGGGCATGGGAGGACACGTAGGGTAATGTAGAATAGGGTCCTTAGTCAATATAGCCAGGTTAGGAAGATTGAGATTGGCCATGAATGGAAAACTAGAAGGAGGATGTGACATGGTATAACCAACCTGTGTGTTGGCCACAACAGTGATTGTGGGGCCACCTCCATCTGAGGGTGGAGGGGCAGTGGTCGTAATGGGGGGAACCATGGAACCAACTGTAGGGGTCAGTGTAACTTGGAAGGAGGGGCCATTGTCCCTAGGGACAAATCCTATGACTGGAGAGACTGTAGTCATAGGGGTGTGGCCACTGCCAAAAGGAATGGATCCAGTGGCAGTATGGACTGTGGTCATGAGAATGGGACCGCTACCTGTGGGTATGGACCCAGTGACTGGATGTACTATAGTGATGGGGTAGGTCCAATGGTTTATAGAATAGTAGTTCTAGTGGATCCAATGGCCGGAATGGAGGTCGTAGTGGCTACAGGGCCACTACTACGCCCACCGCCAACTATCCCACCATTAGATGGGTCGGGATTTGTGCCAGCCATGGGGCTATGTGGGGGTGAAGGTATGGGTGACTCGGATTGGGAGGAGTCAGAAGTGAAATAAGGGCCCTCGGGAAAAATCTCCAGAGACGATGAGGTTCTCCTAAGGGGTGAATGACTAGAGCGGTCTAGCGGACCATGCTGTGGTGACTGCCACCATAGTCTATGAGAGTATCTCGGGGGATCAATGGTGACAGATGTATGAGTGATAAAGGGGTAGGGTTGTAAAAAATGGCTCAAAAATCCTGATGCAACCGAGTGTGCAAGGGGAGAGCTCACAATCAAAGGGGCACTTACGCAAAAAAACAAGCTCAAAAAACCTGCTGCAACCGCGTGCTGCAGCAAGTGATCAGAAACAAAGTTATCAGAATACCAACAAGAAGCACTACCTATCAACATAAAATGGCCCACTAACCTATGGGGTATGGGTGCAATCATCCTCCTAGCCAATAGATGGAAGCCCACACAAATCGTATCTTCTGCAGGATGATGAAATCCGCAGTCAGACGATATGAAATGGAAGAACAAAATGACTAAGGGATATGCCCCTACCGAGAGGGATCCCAGGTAAAAGAGCCCTAGAAAAGACTGTAAACGAAGCTACCTCCTTCATAGCACGTCCGGAAAGGTGTACTGCAGCTTCAGCACTTTGGCCATTGCACACCTGGTATGGTAGCCATCATGTGCAACGGGGACAATGAGTTGGTGTTTTTTAGTACAGAGTGGAGAGCGGCATTCCACCTAGACTTCTAGAACCACTCTTGCCACTTTTCGTCCTGTTGAGCCCAGAATTGGCCCTTTTTGACCATCATTTATCACTGTCCCTTACCTTGTCTCATACCAATTACCTTGGCAATTCAATTTATTGTCCTTATATATTCCCCAATTTACCAAGGTATGGCCGATTATCGTTTTATTGTATTAATACTTATGATTGTGATGATTTAAGCTGTGCATCTCTTAATTCGTGCTAACATAATGCAAATTATGAAGGTAGTAAGATAAATGGACTGCAGGAAGATCGGAGCTGAACAAGTCACGGAGGAAGGGACGTCCATTGCTTAAGGAAGGTTCCTTGGGGCTCAATTCGTCAATCAAGGCACAGTCGTGGCAGGGCAGCTGTAACATAAAGTTCTATCTTAAGTATGTCGCTGCTCAAATCCAGCTGTGAGCTGGAAGGACCGCCACTCTTGGGACAGTTGATAACTCCTCTTATATTTGGATATTTCAAGTTCTGCCACGCATTGTAACAGCTAGATTATTTAGGGCGCCTGAAGATCATAGATCTTCATGGCTGCCCAATTATAGGTTTAGATGTTGCAACTGTATGTATAAATATGTGGTATTACCTCGATCGAGGGGTGGGACAGCAATTAATTAATTCATCTTGTATTAGCAGTCAAGCCGAAACTATGTACTCATCCTTCTGTTAATATAAAGAGTTGTTTCTGAGTTAAAGAGAGCGTTGTTCAACCAGCGTCTCTGTGTGAAGACTGGGCCCGTCTTCCACAGAGATTGCTGTGTTAATTTAGGATTTCATCTTTCTGTTGTGTGATGATTTGATCTTTCGTTTGTACGCAGCAGCAATATTCATTGTGTGGATTTCTCAGTAAATGATTTAATCGTGAGATTGGTGAATGGTATTAATAACAGTCGACTGAGTCAGGTTTGTTTTATGTAATTCAATTTCTGTTCACACTGTTGTGCTCATCCTACAGCTGAAACGTAATCCCAGAAGCTCCTACGAATTAGCTTTCCTGTTATGTGTTGATTGATTTATATTTTGCAATTCAGTATCTTAGAACAGTTGCTTCAATCTCCTTTATTAAATTCTAGAGTAATGTTCAGGTCATGCTTCATGATTCCCAGCTTGATTTCATTAGACAGTTGATTATTTTAGGATGCAATTGAGATTTCCTTTCTGCAATCGTTGATTAGATCTGATATTCGTTTTGCTTGATGCATAATAGAAAAAGGATTGTAGTACAGCAGTTAGAAGGCAATTGGGATTGCGTAGATTCTTGGGATGAACATAGATGATAGAAGATAAAAGTATTCACTTCTAATGGTTTGTGTTTAAGCATATATTGTGCACTTGTCCTTTGAAATAAAAAGACTTTCTCGGGTTGACAATAAATTTCATACGCTCTGTGTGTTGATATTTAATTATCTGCAATTAGAGTGCTTGACATTTTGGCGCCGTTGCCGGGGAAGGATAAAAATTAAACACTAGTCATTAGTCGTATCTGATAAATTGCTTTCTGTCAGTCTTTTGGTTGTTTTTGAAATGATCTGCTTCGCATGAATACGAGGGGGGTAAAACGCGATCACCTCCCGACCCCCAAAACCCCACAAATTACTAACAGTACAGGTGGTTCGGGTCGTGGTCGAGGTCCACCGCTGGGCAGAAGAACATTCATTGACGACCTTGTTGACAAAACTGATTCAGCTGTCAGATCTCGTCAACAGGGGACTCCTATCAAAAGAGGCCCTACTGATCCTGGAGCGTTAGCATCAGGATCTACAGTGGAAGATACAGGAGCAGCGGTGATTTCTGCATATACTCCTGCTAAAGAAGGAACAGCTGATTCGGCTGTTGCAATTGAAGAATACGCAGCTGCTACAACCGAAGAATACGCAGCTGCTGCAACCGAAGAATACGCAGCTGCTGCAACCGAACAATACGCAGCTGTTACATCCGAACAATACGCAGCTGTTACAACTGAGGTAAGGGATAAAGGAACAAACGAAGGAGAAGATACAGAAGAAAAGATGAATAACAGACATGAGAATGAAGAGGAAGAAGCAGTGGTACAATACCATCATGAAGATAATTCCCCGCCAGAAACTATGGCTACATTGCAATTCCCAATACAGCAGCTCGAGGGGACAGCTCCTATGAAAAACATCTCACCGTCAGTATTACCCCGCTTCCATGGCAGGGCGGCAGAAGATCCAGACGAATTCCTGTTTGAATTCGATATCCTCTGTCGCAGCTATGATTATGTCACAGATGCTCAAAAGTTGAAGCTTTTTCCTGCCACCCTGAAGGACAATGCATTACGTTGGTTCATGAGCCTTGGGGGAGGAACTGTTGCTAATTGGAACAAGATGAAGCAAGTGTTCCTGGAAAAATATCAAGAATATTGCAACACCAGGGACAAGAGGGAGGAGTTATTCAAAATGGTACAGAAGGAGGACGAAAGCTTGGAGGATTTTGTAGAGAGGTTGCTGTACAATGTGCAGAGAGCTGGACAGACGAACATGGGACTAGATGTGCTTAAGATAATCCTGCTTCGAGGAATCCGGGACGATTGTTTAGACATGCTAAATTTATTAGGAAAGGGGGATATCTCTAAAGAATCTTTTGAGACAATTGTGGAATTATGTAAGAGATATTCCAGGGGATCTTCTAGGCATAATAAGCAGCATAAACGAAATAACCTGGAACGTGATGTCTTCGACAGAACTCAGAAGTCATCCAATGGGGGAGCTACACGTGCAGAGATAGGCAATCTTCTTGAAAACTTTAAAACAGAAATGATGAGCTCTATCTCTTCAGAGATTGACGTCTTGAAGGTCAAGCAAAGACAGGCAGTGGAGGATCTCACACTAGGGGTGTTTTGTCCCCGATGTAGAAAGACTCATCCACTGAAAGAATGCCCCCTTGACAAAGTTCAAGTATGTCAATTGTGCGAGCTGAATCATGATATGAAAGAATGCCCCACGCTGCCCCAAGTGAAAGCTGTTCTGCAGGCATCAACTCCAGAGGTGGATTCAGCCTACTTTATTGCACAGAAGAAACCCTGGCAGCCCCGGAATCAAGGTATGTCTCCCGATTCATTTCCATTTTTGAATAATTTGAATAATTGGAATACTAATATGCAAAACGTGAATACACAATTCCCTTCAAATTATGCTCAGTGGAATTCTCCTCAACCTACGATGCAAGGTTATAATTCATGGAGTCCTTGGACACAGCCACCTCATCAACCTACTTCATGGTCTCCTGGATGGAGGAACTTCCATCCTGGGAATCAGTTTCCTCAACCACCTCCACCTCAACAGTTACCGTATCCTCCATATCCTCAATTTCAGCAATATCCTCAATACCTACCTCAGCAGTCGCAGCTGCAGCTGCAAAATAATCCTGTGCCTAACATATCAATACGGCCTCAGCTGCCTGTCCAACCTAACCCTAACCCAATTAATAAAACAGTCCAGCAACTGGAAACTCTCAATATGCCAGCCTACTCTCTCTCCCCTGTACCTTGTAATGACATTCGCTTACGGTCTGGGAAGGTAGTAGAACGTGTAACTTCAGAAAATATTCCACCAACTGTGTATGACAAAGGAGAGAGTTCCCAGCATCCTTTTGATCCGGTTCCTATCATTGAAGATGCTGAGCATCCCTCAGATGGGAGGGCTGAAACATTGAACGATGAAATGGATAACACGCAGCCCGCCCAGTTGGTAAGGCAACCACCTTACCCTGAGAGATTGATGCTGCCACAAAGAGGGGGGCAACCTCAGTTCAATCTCTTAGGAGAATTGAAGAACCTTTATGTTAAGATTCCCCTTTTACAAGCTCTTCAAGATGTACCTATCTACGCTAGAACTGTTCGGGACCTGTGCACTAAAAGACCGGGAAGGAAACCCAGAGATCCTCCTACTGTTCATGTTATAGGGAATTTATCCGCTTTAATGACTGGAAAAACCCCTGTAACTAAGTATGAGGATCCCGGCAATCCTACTGTCACTGTACACATAGGACAAACGCAGATACCCAACGTACTAGTAGATTTGGGAGCTGCGATCAATGTTATAACGATGGAGACTGTAAAGAAACTCGGATTCACCAATATTAGACCGACCCCTACTATCTTAGAACTGGCAGACAGATCTACCATCAGACCTGAAGGGATTTTGGACGACCTCGTTATTTCAGTAGACTCGTGGGAATACCCTGCCGATTTTTTGGTATTACAGCCAAAATCACAGCTGGGGGGACATCCATTGATTTTAGGGAGACCTTGGTTGGCTACAGCTGATGCTTGCATCAGCTGTCGATCAGGATCTATGACTATATCTGATGGCATGGAAACCAAAAATCTTACCCTGTACCCTCCAGCAAGGCCGAGTCTAGAAACTGAAACCTCCCTTTGGGTAGAACAAGAAGAAGAAGAAGATGTTCAGCCATTACTAACAATAGGGAAGGCACTAACTTTCAAAAATGAAACAGAAGACGATGCCATTAATAATTTCATTAGCGAACCTGCTTCTGTAGACAAGGAAGTTTATCAACTTCTGAACAGTACCCTCGGCAAAGAAGAACAAGAACAGCTTACGGAGGAAGCGCTAGCCAATGACGCAAATATAATCCCAGTATTGAAAAGCTCGAGAAGTATTCCTATTGAGGTAGAGCCTGGAAGAACTTTGAACATCAATCCTGCTCTCTCCTCAGAAGAACAAAAGCGCTTAACCAATCTCTTGAAGGAACGTAAGGGGGCATTCGCCTGGGAGTATACAGACATGAAGGGTATTCCTTCTAGTCTGTGCACTCATCATATCTATATTAAAAACGACTCCCGGCCTGTATGTCAACCCCAACGACGCATGAACCCCAATCTGAGGGATATAGTGAAGGAAGAAATCCAGAAACTCTTG
The DNA here is from genome assembly GCA_027924585.1 of Larix kaempferi. Lineage (NCBI taxonomy): Eukaryota > Viridiplantae > Streptophyta > Pinopsida > Pinales > Pinaceae > Larix > Larix kaempferi. Next base: position 14,880,347 of record BSBM01000196.1, read on the forward strand.
GAAGCAGGATTCATCTATCCTATTTCAGACAGTGAGTGGGTTTCCCCACTTGTGATTGTACCCAAGAAAAACGGTAAATGGAGAGTCTGTGTCGATTATAGGGAACTGAACAAGGCTACACAAAAGGATCACTTTCCTCTGCCCTTTATTGACCAGGTACTTGATAACTTATCTGGGAAGAAGTTCTTCTCCTTCCTGGACGGATTCAGTGGGTACAATCAAATCCAGATTGCTCCAGAGGATCAGGATAAGACCACCTTCACCTGCCCTTGGGGAACGTTCGCTTACAGGGTGCTTCCCTTTGGGTTGTGCAATGCACCTGCAACGTTCCAAAGAGCTGTGATTGGCATATTTTCTGAATTGGTAAATGATAGCATGGAAGTTTTTATGGATGATTTCACTCCTTATGGCAGGGATTTTGATGAAGCGTTGGAAAATTTGAAGAAGGTTTTAATTCGCTGTGAACAGGCTCGCCTCTCACTGAGCACTGAAAAATGCCACATGATGATGAGTGAGGGGGTGGTATTAGGACATTTCATCTCTACTAACGGTATTCAAGTGGATCCTTCAAAAATTAAGGTGATAAAGAATATACCAACCCCTTCAACTCAGAAAGAGGTGCGAAGTTTTCTGGGACATGCTGGGTATTACAGGAGATTCATAGAAAACTTCTCCAAACTTGCTTCTCCTTTGTTTTCATTGTTAATGAAGGATGTGCAGTTTGCATGGAGTACAGCATGCCAGACAGCATTTGATAAGCTTAAAGAGAAACTGTCCACAGCCCCTATTTTAAGGGGACCTAATTGGACCATACCTTTCCACATTTCTTCAGATGCTTCTGATACCGCCATTGGAGCAGTACTAGGACAGCAGGATGGTCAAGTACCTTATGCTATTTATTATGTGAGTAAAAACTTAGCCCCTGCTGAACTAAATTATACTGTTACTGAAAAAGAATTTCTTGCTATTGTTTATTCTATTAATAAGTTTCGGCATTACATTACTGGGTATCCTACATTTGTGCATACTGATCACTCTGCCATTAAGTATTTAATGAATAAACCTGTCACTAATGCCAGAGTAACCAGGTGGCTTTTATTATTACAGGAATTTGATATTACTATTATAGATAAACCTGGAAAAGAAAATGTTGTTGCTGATTTTTTATCACGATTTACTAACAGTGATGACAGTTCACCTGTTGAGGATGCTTTCCCGGATGAACATTTATTCGCACTCTCAGCTCATTCACCCTGGTATGCAGATGTTGCTAATTATTTGGCTGCAGGGAAACTTCCGCCACATATGTCTAAACGAGAGAAAAGAGAAATTATTCAGCAAAGTGCCAGGTATTGTTGGCTTAAAGGCCATCTCTTTTACACAGGACCTGATCTTGAAATTAGAAGATGTGTAAGGGAAGATGAGATCTTTCATATACTGAAGGCCTGTCACGATGAACCTTGCGGAGGACACTTTGCAGATAAAAGAACAGGACATAAGGCGTTGCGGATGGGCTATTATTGGCCGACACTGTTCAGAGATGCTAAAAAATATGTTCAGTCTTGCGACAACTGCCAAAGGATGGGCCAACCTAATAAGACAGACCAGATGCCTTTACAGCCCCAAGTGGTACTAGAACCGTTTGATAGATGGGCATTGGACTTTGTTGGTCCTATCAACCCTCCTTCCAAACAGAAGGTTTACATCTTGGTGTGTACAGACTACATGACTAAGTGGGTAGAAGCTGTAGCTTTGGCTAAGGCAAATGACCAGGCGGTGATTGATTTCCTGTACAGTGAAGTTTTTACCCGTTTTGGAGTACCAAAGGAAGTAGTTACCGATGGCGGACCACAATTTATTTCACATCAATTTGAATCCTTGCTCAGGAAGTATCATGTGCAGCACAAGATAACTTCACCTTATCATCCCCAGGCCAATGGTCAGGTGGAAAGCACTAATAAGGTTATCGAAGCAATCCTTACTAAAACAGTTAAAAGCCATCGAAGGGATTGGGCTGACAGACTTCCAGAAGCACTGTGGGCATATCGCACGACTTGGCGCAATACCACGGGCTTTTCTCCCTATGATCTGGTGTATGGTAAGAGTGCCATCTTTCCAATTGAATTTGAGATCAAGACCCTGAAAACAGCCATTGAAATGAACCTGGATGTAGCAGAAGCTCAGAAAAGAAGATTGAATCAATTGAATGAACTGGATGAGAAACGATTAGCTGCGGTAGACCAGACTGTGCTACTTCAGCAACAGAGATCTAACTGGCATGACCGATTCATCAAGAAGAAAATCTTCCATGAAGGAGACTGGGCACTACTGTACGACTCTAGATTCAAGAAAGATTTCAAGGGGAAATTACGCACAAGATGGCTGGGTCCATATTTGGTTGACAGGGTATTTGACAACGGCACTGTTCGCCTGGTCACCATTGATGAAAACCGTATGCCATTACTTGTTAATGGCCACAGGCTGCGACTGTATCGGAAGCCCATTTCGAAAGATGCATTCATTTCACAGATTGCTGCTGATCCAAACTACCAATTGGCACCAGAGCAGGAACATTTTTCTACCTTTACCAAATCTTAAAATGAAAACCATATTTGCTGTACATAAATAATTTCTTGCTGTAGCGTATAATTGTCGTTTTCTTTCTTTCTGCATTTGATCTCTTTGCTTGCTGTTGTCTTTTAAGAAAAAAATTTTCAGGGAAGCGCCAGGAGAATGATCAGTTTGGGGCCCATAATGAAAATCTCTCTGTGCCGTCCTTGTGTTTTAAAAAAAAAAAAAAAAAAAATTTCGGCAGCTGCAACATATTTTCCGGCAGCTGCAACATATTTTCCGGCAGCTGCAACATATTTTTCCGGCAGCCGTATATTCTCTTCCGGCAACCGTATTCTCCATTTCCCGGGAGCCGTAAATGCCCTTTCCGACAGCCGTCAATCTTTTTCGGCAGCTGCAACATCAGCGGCTGCAACATCGGCGGCTGCAACATCGGCAGCTGCAACATCAGCGGCTGCAACTTCGGCGGCTGCAACATCGGCGGCTGCAACTCCAGTTTCCTCGGCTGCCACCTCATCTTCCACGGCTGCCATCTCATTTTCCGCAGCTGCCATTCCATTTACCAGCCACAACCGTATTCTCCATTTCCCGGTAGCCGTAAATTTTTCCCGTCCACCGTCAAATCTTGTCCGATAGCTGCAACTCCGGCAGCTGCAATCCCGGCGGCTGTAATTTCGGCGGCTGCAACATCTTTTTCTCGCAGTCGCCACATCACTTCCCGGCCGCCACCTCATTGACCAAGTCACTTCCACACCACAGCTGTCATTTCTTTCCAGCGGCTGCGACATATTTCCCATATTCGAAAATTTTTTTCCCGCCAGCCGTAAGTCTTTTCCGACAGCCGTAATTTTTCCCGGATATTGTGAATCTTTTTCCGGCTGCCACGAATTCTTTCCCGATGGCTGTAACTTCTTTCTTGTCAGCTGCAACAAGCTTTTTCATCGGCCGTGTGATCATTTCTTTGGCAATTTGCAGTGGTAACTCCCGTGTTAACAGAAGGATTGTTTAACTTGCTAATTATGACGCTGATTCAGCCCAGTCCTGCCGGCGAACTCATCATTTCAACCCGGAGGATGCGACGCCTTGTGTTTTACCGGCGAAGGAAATCAGTGCCTTATCCGAGTCATCATGATTCCACGTCTGATTGTGCACGCGTTCGGCTCCACGACGTCACCAACTCCATGCTCCACCAGTTTCCGCAGCCTTCCGACACACAGTTTTATGAGGTATGGATTTCATTTATCACGTGACTAAGTATTGATATCATGTAAACGAGATTGGCCGTACCTTCACTCGTACCACCATTTAGATCTGATTGAACCTTTCCCTCGTACGACGTAATACTAATAACTGCCACCTTCCCCAATTCGGCATGAAAATTTTAAACTCCTCTCTGCGCTTAACTTTCCGAATTAGTTCATTCGCTCAACGTCTCCGCTCAACGATTCGTGCATTCTCCACGCTGCAACTTCTATTCTGGATCCTGTACTCTGTCGAAACAGCAGTTCTATCTTGCAGCCAGGACCATGGGCATTCCAGTTCGCCATGAACCTTTCAATACCCGGGAACTTAGACGGAATTTGCAGGTTCTGGCCATTTTTCAAGCCGCTGGCTGGGTCGAGTTCTTTGAACGATTGGATGGATTCGACCGGGACGCAGCTCTGCAATTTGCATTGAATCTCACTAAAACACACTCCACGGTGTGGGGACTGTGTATAGATGTTTCGGAGGTCATTATATCCGAGGTTACAGCTATCCCATTGGTGGGAAAACCTTGGTTTAACCGGCGAGTTCCTGCAACAGTTGCACGGGAACAATTTTTACTTCCAGGGGAGCAAGTTGAAGCATCCAGGAGAGGGATTGCATTGAAGTCACTGCCGCAGCCGTGGGACCAGGTCGCTATCTTCCTCAAGAAGTATATAACTTGCGAAGGCAGATACCAAACTGTGTACAACTCTGAACTTCCTTTGCTTTCTCATCTCCGTCATGGCATTTTGTTAAATATTCCATTTTATCTATTGCATGATTTGCGCCATATGGCAACATTCGTTCAATCTGCAAAACACCCATTATCCTCCCTCACACACCATGGCCTCATTAAGTTAATTATTATGAGAACCCTGGCCCAACATAATATAACATGGGAGCAATTCATCACCCGGCCACAGCAACCTGTTCCCTTGAGGGTTATTCCATTACAGCAATTACCGGTTCCGCCACAACAGGAGGACCGGAGTTCCTCCAGTGAAGTTGGGGGGAGGGATGAAACGGAAGAAGAACCACAGAGGGCACAGGCAGGACCATCCGGAAGGGATGAAACGGAAGAAGAGCAACAGAGGGCACAGGCAGGGACATCAGGGGTTGACAAAACCACAGAGGAAGAACAGCCCGAGGCACAGGCAGAGCCATTTGAAGTATATGAATCCCCAGCACAAGCAGAACCAGTGGGGGATGACACTGCATCTGAAGGAGAGCGAGGGGAAGCTCAAACAGAGCTGCCAGGGGACAATGTAGATGAAACCCTCGCGGAAAACCTAGATAACAGGGTAGCTCCGACAGCAGAAGGTGAAATTGGAGCAGCATCAAAAGCTGCGACAATGGAACCTGAAGATGACGGAGCTAGAGCAATGGAGGACGACATTGAGCTGGTCACAATCGAGTCTTCACCGGAATGGGCAGGAGGAGCAGCTGTGATTGAAGAAGAACAGCATGGGGGGCAGGGAAATGTTCCTTTGACTTCAGTTTTGCCTCCCTATGTTCCAGCTCCACGAGAAGAAACACTACAGAAAGGGAAGTCACAAAAGAAAACGCCGCAGAAAAGGAAGAGGACCACCAATGAGTTTGATTTAGTAGCACCAATTAGAAGGAAGCGAACTCGGTCAATTACAGCAGCAGAGGCAGCTAGAACAAAATGGGCAACCTTAGAGACACAGGTTGAACCCCCAATCCTTACACCAAAACCGAGGGATGCTCCACAAAGGCCAGTAGAAGAAGAGCCGGGAGTTGAGGGACTCTTGTATGAGAATGCAATGCTGAAAGAGGACCTCCAAGCACTTAGAAAGGAGCTGGAAACATGGAAGGAAATCTGCCAAAAGCAGGGTGGAAGAAAGATGTATACATTAATAGAGGCTGCAGACCAAGTGGAGGAAACAGCTTCTGCTGAAGCTGGAGAAAAGGATGAGCGAATACTCTGCCCCACCTGTGGGGAGATCTTTGAGGAAGCAGGCCATAAAATTTTACTTAGCACCTATTCAGCACAACAGCCTGCAGCCACAGAAGGGAAAGCAGTGGAGAAAGAGGATGCTGCAACACAAGAACCAGCACCTTTAAACATCCTTGCTGCAGCTGCTACTTCCCATGATGCAGAAGTCATAGAACGGATGGGAGAAGAACAGGGAGTGGAGGATGCCCTGGAAATTTATAAGGAAAGTATGGCAATTCCAAAATGCTCCCACGACATAGAAATCATAGAACAAATGGGAGAAGAACGGGAGATGAAGAATGCTCTGGAGCTTATAAAAGAGTATGGTGAGACCCCAGAGTGTTCTCATGACACAGAAATCATGGAGCCAAAGGATACCCTGGAGGATAGTGAAGAATTTTGTGCTGTAACCCCAGAACGTTCCCAGGACACAATAATTTTAGAAGGGGAAATGGGAATGCAGGACAGTGACAAGTTGAAACAGGATGCTGCAACACAAGAACCAGCAATCCTGAACTTGACCGTCCAACCGACTGAGCAGACAGAAGAAGAAGCCGGGACAGAGGATATTCTGGCATTCAACGATGAACTCTGGGTGGTGACCCCAGAAAGCTCTCATGATACAGAACTCATGGAAGAGAAGCTGCAGCAAAATAAAGATGAAGCTGTAAGCCAGGATGTTGTCACACAAGAACCAACATCCTTGGATGCTGCAGCAAGAACCCCTGAACTGCAGTTGGAGGATAACCCGGGAGTAGAGATCATTCCTGATATACAATGGAGTGATGATGAACAGGTACAGACACCCTGCTCAGGTGACACTGAAATCTTGGAGGAGGAGCTGCAAATCGAAAAGGATATCCAATCCCAGCAGCCAATTGACAAAGAAGACACTGTTACACAAGAACCAGTGTCTCCAAAAGCAATAAAGGCAGCTGCTGAAGAAGGTTTAAGGGATGTTGCTGTTACACAAGAACCAGCAACTCCCTTGATAAGATTAGATGCGCTAGAAGACACTGTCCCACAAGAACCAGTGCTTCCACCTCCTACAGGTATTATTGAATTGGATTCAGATTGAGTGTGTCTTTTCAACTTCCCCAGGCAAAGCATAAGAGAACTGCAGATATTAGCAAGTAGCAGGGGAAGGGGAACAGTAAAGTTGGGAACTGCTGGGTTGCTCACAGAAATTTTTCAAAAGGGATAGAAGGGATGCCTGATTTATCTACATTCTTTCCTCTCGCCTGGACAAGGTTCAGTACAATATTCAGATGCAGGTTGTTGCATGAGGACATGCAACAGGATAGTTGGGGGGAGATGTTGAGCCCAGAATTGGCCCTTTTTGACCATCATTTATCACTGTCCCTTACCTTGTCTCATACCAATTACCTTGGCAATTCAATTTATTGTCCTTATATATTCCCCAATTTACCAAGGTATGGCCGATTATCGTTTTATTGTATTAATACTTATGATTGTGATGATTTAAGCTGTGCATCTCTTAATTCGTGCTAACATAATGCAAATTATGAAGGTAGTAAGATAAATGGACTGCAGGAAGATCGGAGCTGAACAAGTCACGGAGGAAGGGACGTCCATTGCTTAAGGAAGGTTCCTTGGGGCTCAATTCGTCAATCAAGGCACAGTCGTGGCAGGGCAGCTGTAACATAAAGTTCTATCTTAAGTATGTCGCTGCTCAAATCCAGCTGTGAGCTGGAAGGACCGCCACTCTTGGGACAGTTGATAACTCCTCTTATATTTGGATATTTCAAGTTCTGCCACGCATTGTAACAGCTAGATTATTTAGGGCGCCTGAAGATCATAGATCTTCATGGCTGCCCAATTATAGGTTTAGATGTTGCAACTGTATGTATAAATATGTGGTATTACCTCGATCGAGGGGTGGGACAGCAATTAATTAATTCATCTTGTATTAGCAGTCAAGCCGAAACTATGTACTCATCCTTCTGTTAATATAAAGAGTTGTTTCTGAGTTAAAGAGAGCGTTGTTCAACCAGCGTCTCTGTGTGAAGACTGGGCCCGTCTTCCACAGAGATTGCTGTGTTAATTTAGGATTTCATCTTTCTGTTGTGTGATGATTTGATCTTTCGTTTGTACGCAGCAGCAATATTCATTGTGTGGATTTCTCAGTAAATGATTTAATCGTGAGATTGGTGAATGGTATTAATAACAGTCGACTGAGTCAGGTTTGTTTTATGTAATTCAATTTCTGTTCACACTGTTGTGCTCATCCTACAGCTGAAACGTAATCCCAGAAGCTCCTACGAATTAGCTTTCCTGTTATGTGTTGATTGATTTATATTTTGCAATTCAGTATCTTAGAACAGTTGCTTCAATCTCCTTTATTAAATTCTAGAGTAATGTTCAGGTCATGCTTCATGATTCCCAGCTTGATTTCATTAGACAGTTGATTATTTTAGGATGCAATTGAGATTTCCTTTCTGCAATCGTTGATTAGATCTGATATTCGTTTTGCTTGATGCATAATAGAAAAAGGATTGTAGTACAGCAGTTAGAAGGCAATTGGGATTGCGTAGATTCTTGGGATGAACATAGATGATAGAAGATAAAAGTATTCACTTCTAATGGTTTGTGTTTAAGCATATATTGTGCACTTGTCCTTTGAAATAAAAAGACTTTCTCGGGTTGACAATAAATTTCATATGCTCTGTGTGTTGATATTTAATTATCTGCAATTAGAGTGCTTGACACGTCCTAAAGGAGAGATCCCCGAAAAATCAGTTTCAACTGTGCTAATAAATTCCAAAGGATTTTGGTTCCCTAGAGGAAAACCATTATGTCTCAGATGAAAATGGTAGAGGGGTGTTGTTTGGATGTCTAACCCCAATCCCCTACCTAGCTACCAGATTCTTTTAATCCTCAAGTGAGGTAAAATGTGTGTTTGATTAATGTAAATTTTAGGCTCAACTTTTTCATGTCCCAAATTTTGCATTGGGTCACAATGGCCTAATCCCATTGGTCATATTCATGAGACTTTGTCAAATTGATGCTAAGGATCAAATAATTGCCAAGGAGGAAAATTACTAGTTTCCTAGGTTGTGGGTGGAAGCATTGGGATTTGAAATAAGAAGGATAATAAATGATGTGTGGACATTATAAGAGCATAAATATTTAATAAAGGAGATAAATAAATATATACAATGAAAAATCAAAGTGGCATTTGATCATGAAGACACATGGAGGAAGTGGGACCCACACAAACTAGATTTTCTATGCCACATGGTATTCTCCTCTTGTCATTTCGAATCCATAAGAAGCCAAAGGTTCCTGGGATGAGTTGGAAGGTCAATATACTTGGCATGAGTCATGTAAGGTCGAATTGGAGTGGAAGAATAACTCCCATGGAAGAGGAAGAGGCAATTTGGAGCTAGTGAGACACTTGGACTAGATTCCCTAGCACTATGACAACAATGATGAAGATGTTATGACACCTATGTCACAAATCAGACCTGAAGACTGACATTTGACATATATGACATGTCAGGGCTAAAAATAGACTCCAAGAGGGCGCTCAAGTGAGTTAGGGAAGGGGTGAAAACATGAAGTTGGAAAACAATTTTGGCTTGTTTTTTACAAACAAAACTGTTAAATTTTATGTTTTTCAACTTCGACCTCTTCAAATCCATATCTCCCTTAGGAATTTCAATGTGAAGTAAACACAAAGGTTTTAGAGAATTGAATTAGCTTTCTACTCGTATTTTTTTTAATTTCTTTTATGGACATATCGTGGGACAAATTTGTTGTCAACCCACGGAATATACTTGAAAATTTTAGGTATGGATAATGAGTGACCTGTCTTGATGTCGGTTTTTTGATAGATTGTTATTCATTTTAGGGAAAAAAAATGTAGGCTCATAATCTACACACACTACACTGTGCATGGACTATATTTTGAGTTTTTTACGACTTGGGAACTATTTTTTTATTATTATCAAAACAACATATGTTCAGAAAATTGGTGCATTATCGACACATGTTTTTGTCTTCTCATTTTCTTTCAAATGTGACTCGTATTGGAAAAAAACTACCCTTTTGAAGAGGACGATCCAATTACGATCTTTGTGAAATTTCAAATTTTTTGGTGTTGTCTTTGTTATGATATTGAATTTTTATTTCGGGTGATTTTTAGAGTAATAAAATTCTTAAGGGATAAGGTTTAGAAAAAAAAATATTAATAAATAGAAATTCAAATCGAAATGAAACAATTATTATATCATTGGAAACTAGATTCGGAGATGAATCCACTGCTACCAAGTCCGACAAATAATATTTAGAATTTGCAGGGGTTCAGGCTTCCCGAAGTTGCAGGTTTCAGAAAGATGCCATATATTTTCGTAGGTTTGTTGACCATAAAATCTCAGCCGAAACAATATCTTCCAAACTCTAGGACAAGAGTTTAGTTCAAAGTCTCATCCGAGAGTTTTTTTAAAAATACAACGCGACGATTGGTTCAAATGCTCGGCCTAGAGTTTTATTAAACTCTCGACCGAGAGTTTGAACTCTCACAAACTCTCGGCCTAGAGTTTGAGGTTGAATCTTTTCCGCGTGATCATCTGCCTGCACTAGTGTTTTTTCACTCCGTTTATTATAAAATTGTTTCCTAGGTTCTCGTTTTCACCCACAGCCAAAGAGACACCAATTCGAATTTGGAGAAGGAGAGAGCTAGAATTGGAAGGACAAGTGGCATACTTGGGAATCTCTTCCCAAATTGAGTTGGCATGAATCTCTTGGAAGCAATTCGACCCATGGAGGACATTATAAGTTTATAAAAGTCATGAACAAAGAATAATAGGATCTTTTGATCATTTTTAGAATTTGCAATTGCATTTGTGAGAGAAGAGCTAGTGGATGACTAGTTTCTTGCCTTAGCCAATTTCGAGGGTGAAAGATTCCCATCCAAGTTGGTATTTGGAGAGGCCATTCAGGTCTTTAATGGAGATTTAATGGAGTCTTTATTTGCAGGTGTAAGCTACAGGTCATCTCGTGGTTTCTTCTATTGCAGCTCACTCACTCAACCATTTCCAGTTTTCATTGCATATTCTTGCTCCTTGAGGGAGGGCGTTTTTGGTGAGATATTGTACTCTTTGGGGGAGCATATAATGCCCCATTTATTTTGTAATATGAATTAAATAATATTTTATTCATCTTCATAAAGTTTCAAGTCGAAATTCCAAGTGAAAATGTATAAATCTAATTCTTAATGAAAGAATAGTGCCATTTCCCCACTACCTTGATGTATAGCAATGATGTATTGATGTATTCGAATGAAAGATAATTCCTATGATGTATTTATGATTCATGGAATGTAATTTATGAGCTGCACAAGTTTCATGTTCAGTGCTTAAGCATTTGGAGTCATTTTGATCATTTTAATACCATTTGAAGAAGGTTTAATGCCATTTCGCCCAAGGTTGAAACTAATATTTTTTCATCTGATTTAAGGGATTTATAATAGACATTGAAAGTTGAATGGTGATGCATATGATTTCATGTTGATGTCCTTTATATTTATCCTACTTCCATTCATAAATTCGAATTGGATTGAGTGTATTTGGAAAGTCATTTTCATCATTTACCCCTAGGGGATTTGAACCACAATTTACTAGTAAAAATCCCTATCTTGACCAGATTTGAAAGAGGAGTTGCAGAAGTCATATTAACACTCAAGAGAATCCATAAACATTATAAATATGTCTTAATATCATCCAAATACCTTCTGTATCCATTTTGGAGAATTTGGAGTCATTTGGAAACCAAGGGACCAATACTAGTCAAAGAGAAATTGCTAGTCAAACTCCCTACTTTGGCCAGAATCTTAAAGGGGTTTGCAAAAGTCTTTTGTTGGTCTTATATCATACCTGAACATCATAATAAAGTCCTAATATCATTCATATACCTTCTCATAATATTTGGGAGCATATGGAGCAAATTGGAGACCTAGACATCAAAACTAGTCAAAGGTCGAACTAGGGAAAAAGTGAAATTTTTCCATTTTATTAAATTCATAAAAGGAGACATTACAAACTTGGGGTTATGGACCAGGCATTGATTCTAAAGGTGTGCGATGTGTGCACATGTGATGTGTACCCAAGTAGCTAGATATAATGCTGAAAATCAACTGGAATAACATAAATAAACTTTTTCTTTTGATTTTCAATGAAAACAAAGCATCTAAATTATGATGTATCCAAGCAAATTTTTAACCAATAAACTTGTTGAAATGTAAAAAAAAAGTTATACAACTTGACGAAAACCCGTCATTGTTCTTGTTTTTTGGGGGATCAATTTTAGTAGTTGTTTTTAGCTTTGTTTCAAGAAGTGTGTATACTGGTAGCACCATTTTTCATTTTGAGCCATTTTTTTACGATTTTGAAATTTCTTGGTCATAGAAAAACTATAATTTGTATTTACAATTATGAGAATTGCGTCGCCTCCCTAGGCGGCCCTTTGAGCGCAAGAGGGGTTGTGCGCCGCTCCCTCATGCACCCAAAGGGAGACCATTGGGAAGCCCTTTGGGTGCACGAGGGGCAGCGCACCACTCCCTCGTGCACCCAAAGGGCCGCCCATGGAGGGGGAGCGGAGTCGGGTGAGGGCGGGGTGGAGAGTCAAGGGAGGGGGAGGGGGAGGTGAAGGGGAGAGGGAGGAGGATGGGGGATTCGAGGGAGGGGAGGGGAGTGGAGAGGGTGTGGGGGATGGAATGCTAAGGTGAAGGGGAGAAGGAGGAGAATGGGGGAGCGAGCGGAGAGGGGAGGAGAGAGGGGCTGGGGAGTGAGTTTTTTGGTTTTTTTTTAAATTGATTTTTTTTGTTTTGTTTTATTTTGTAAAAATTTTATAACTCTTTTATGTTTGTAAATTTGTTTTAAGTTTTTAAATTTTTTTTATAAGTTTTTTATAATTTTTTTTTTTATAAATTTTAATGTATTAATTTTGTTTTGTTATAAATTTTTATAAATAGGGGAGTTTTTTTTATGTTGTTTTGTTTTTGTTATTAATTTTTATAAAAAAGTTAGGTGTTTTTTTGTTTTTTATACTAAATTTTTTATTTTTGTTATATTAATTTTTTAAAAGTTTTTTATTTTTATTTTTTTAAATTTGTTTTGCGTTTTTTTAATTTTCTTTTTTAAATTTTAAATGTTTTAAAATAATTGTTTTATAATTTTTTTTTTCTTTTACTTTTAATTTTTTTTTTTTTAAAAGTTTTTTTTTATAGTTTTTATAATATTCTTTATAAATTTAAAAATATATATATATTTTGGGGAAAAAAAATTTAATTGCTTTTATTTTATTATCAATATTATCATAAATTATTTTATTTTATATGGAAAAAGTGGTGAACTAATTTCTTCAATAACTTGTGTTTATCTAAGTGCATGTTTATATAGTTTCACTAAGAGGTTTAATAAATAAAATTTTAAATTATGATAAAATGATATAATAATACCATTTTTTGAAAAAGTGTGCTACTGGTAACATTAGTTTTCAATTTAGGGCTTGATTTTAAGGTTTTTGTAAACACCAATAATGATTATTTTGGTCCATGTCTATAATTGTAACCCCCCCAAAAAAGTGGTGCTACTAGTAGCACCGCTTTTTGATTCGGGGTTGTTTTTTGGTGTTTTTTATGCAAAAATATGAGTTTTGATGGCTAGAGTTCTCGCTTTGAGTATAAAGTTTTCATCAAGTTGTATAACATGTTTAAAATGTAGATGCGTAGGATCTATATGATTGTTCACAACATGCAACAACCAAATATAGACAAAGAGCTACAAAGTAGGCATGCAGGAAAGATCCAAACAAGTGCTATAGCAAGCAAAGAGACAAAAAATGATTCTGCAAATAGGATGTTGAATGTCTAAGAGCAGGTTGCAATGGGTAGAAGCAAAACATAGGTTGTAGATGTAGGAAAATAGCTAAAAAAGGAAAAAAAAAGTGTAGGGCACATTTGTTAGAGGCACAGTTGCAGCCTGGGGTGCAACAGACTGAAAAACAGTCGTGCATGGGGCTACAAAAGGCTACAGGGGATAAAGCACGCTTTTCGGGGGGGAAGGCGCACCTATGGCACACTTTTCAAGGCTAAAGGTGCAATTAGGGTGCACCTATTGGAGGGAAAGGTGCACTCTAGTCTGGAAGTGGGAAAGCACGCTTTGTGAAGAAAAAATCGTGCTCTAGGGCACGGAAAAGGGTTTGACAAACGCAGCCCGGGATGAAAAAACAATTTTTTTTATAACGTATCGCATTGGAAGTGGCCAAAATTGCAAGTACAGGCTGATTTCCTATGCCAAAGTTGACAGAAAGTGCCAGACGACTCTAGTAACATAAGTAAATGACCATGTAAGTGAAAAAACACAAATGCAAAACTTGGAAAAGATACTAGCCTAACCAAACCATAGATCGATGGAGATCGACCTGGTTGGAGTCGCCAAAATTGTAGGTAGGTTATTCACACTAGCTGGTGCATAAATACACCTACTAAGACTTGGAGAAATCCTAGTAACAGTTCGAAAATGGTTGTGAATGCATGCGGTAAAAAAATAAAATAAAATTGAACTATATGGTAAGCATATGCAACAAATAAAACTAAGCTAAATGTTTTTCATCATTTCACACATACGATAGAGTAGGGTGTTCTTTTTTAATACAATTATAGCATTATAATTCAATTGCATAAGATTAATAGGTTTGCTAGAAGAAAGACAAAGCACGGAAACAAAGAACACAAGAATATATCCCAAGAAACCCAATAGGGAGAAAACCCAGCAACCTTCGAATAGAGATGAACAATTATGAGATCATAGTACAATGATGAGAGAGAAAAGTGGAAGAATTTTCTAAGTAGAAACCCCAAAATATCTTCTCCTAGTTGCAGATGCGATTCTCTCTCTCCAAGTGGTGCGAACTTGTTTGGTTGAGTGAGTGTGCAAATGAGGTGAAATTTCCTTCTATTTATACAAGTACCAAGATGGCTTTTTCCTCGACAGGGTCGACTTGTCAAAACTATCTGGGCCAACTTGACTTGTGGATCAATAAATAAAATTTTATTTTAATCATTTATTTGGGTAATTTATCCCCAAGGTTTACATTGATTCTTTCAAGGGTTTACATAATTAATTACATCAAATTCAACTCCCATAGGAGGTACAAATCAATACAATAAAATATAATAAGAATATCTTCCAAAGTTGCACAAATTCCAACACTCCCTCTCAACAAGGAAGGTATTCTTTGGTCATCATCATCATCATCATGATCATATGGGTTTCATCTGTGCATCTATACTGTCTCGATCATCTCTACACATACTGAAGGTTGTCAACATAGTCTCAATCCTTTGAGAAGTGTCATCATGCATCAACTCCACCAGTCCTTTGGTGAGCCCAAGAGTAGCCTTCCAATCCTACTTGGATGTCCGAGAGATAAGCTTTACTATCTTCTTTACTGTTATATAAAAAATATATAACATAATAAGATATATAAATATATATAAACATTTAATATCAATATCAATTATTAATATTAATAATTAATAATTAATAAATAGAAATAAATAATTAATTAATTAAGAAAAGTCAAGAGATTTGCCCTTATACTTGAAAAGGAACGATAAGGATTATATAAAGCCCTATCATTGTAATTGTAAAACATCATCAATATCATATCTTATCTCTTATTCAAATATTTTACTCATGGCTTATTCGATATTCCAAATATTTTGGTACTCTGTGTGTGAGCGAAGTTTTTGTTCGGCTCATAAAAGTAAAAACAAAGAAGTAAAATGGAAAGAAAATATAGAAACCACATGTGGTTTTTTTTAAAAAGTACATGGTTTATTTTTCAACCATATTGGAAGCATATGTGAAAATACTATATTCGAAATCTAGAAGTGCATAAGAATTCTTAAGGGTGGTTTTGTAAAAGCTAATAATAAAGTTAGAACATAAAAGCTAGAAGTGCATAAGAAATCTTAAGGCTACTAAGAAGCAAGCGAGAATTGAATTTGGGTGGGGAAGGTAACAATCATTCCTCCCAACCACCCAATCCACACCATTTTTATTATCCTTCCACTCCAAAAACAATTATTAATAATTATTATTATCATTAATAATAATTAATATCATAATAATTATTATATTATATTTATTAATAATTTTATTATTATTAACTTTTAATAATAGTAATAATTATTATTATTATTTAATAATTGTATCTATTACGATTATTATTAAAAATATATATATTGAAGGAAGTCATTGAAGCGATTATTGAAGAAGTGAGTGGTGAATTATGGATTCCATATATAAGTCCAAAATTTGGACTAAGTGTCCTTATTGTGAAATGGAATTCCAATATGCGACATTTTTTAAGAATTGCAATCGCTCCTATCCAATATGTCGTAAATACTTTTTTATGAAGGACCACAATTGCAATCGAAAATATAGAAATTGGAAGGCGAATAAGGATACTACAAGGAAAACAATAAAAATCTACAATTTGATTTAAGTAAGCAGAGCATTCTTGATCAGTTGACAGAACAAGAGAATCGTCGCTTAAAATATCAAAATCAAAAGCTAAAAAAATATAATGAATATATCGAGAAAATGTTATCAGCTAAGAATGAAGAAATATCTCGATTAAAAAATCACAATCAATATCTTGAAGACAAAATTAAAAAGTCCAAAAATAACGAAGAATCACCTTATAGAAACGATGGCAATCTCGAATTGGAAATAAAGTGTTTAAACCAACTCGTCATGGACAAAGATAATAAATTGGCACAAGTCCAGAGAAAGTTAGAAAATCAAGAATCAGAGACATGTCGACATCAACAACAAAAGAAAGAAATCCAACAGGAATATGATGACACTAAGAAGACACACAAGTTGGAAATCTCAAAAATCAATAACACCTGATCAAGCAATACAAAATAAATATTTCGACTAAAGAATCATAACAAAACATTAGTTACAAAGATCAAAAAATTGAAAAATAGTCGGAAGATAGATCATTCTAATGAAGACTTCAAAGGAAAAATACTAGAAAAGCAAGAAGAAAATCGACGCCTAATAAATATTAATCAAGAACTAGAAGATCAAATCAAGAAGTTAACAGAGGAAAAAAAGTTGCAAGATGAAATGTTCGATAAGATTCAACATAATAACAATCTATTAGAGAACAAATTAGAACAATTCCAGAGGGAAACATCCAGACTCTCTAAAAAACAAATTCAAGTTGAGGAAAAAGAAGCCAATTTAGTAAAAGAACAAACAACAAGAATGCCCTTTTGACACCCAAATTATAAAAATCATTTTGACCAACAACATGGTCAAAATGAACATAAGCAAAAGAATTATGAATTCAGAAAAGAAAGAACTCAAAATCAACAAACTAAGCGGAATACGAGAAGATCCATCCAACAAAGTGATCAACAAACAACTTCAATGAAGATAGATCTCGGATGGACCACTTCACAAATGATGTGACATTTTTTCTTTGGAATTCTTAACTCATATCGCCTTGTTTCATCAAGTATGAGAGTTACAAGTTGAGAAGATCATGAGAAGAATTTACGAATAAGAACAAAGGGTAAGAATCTTCTATAATTATGCTTTGAGGACAAAGCATCTCTAAGAGGAAGGAAATGTTATATAAAAATATATAACATAATAAGATATACAAATATATATAAACATTAAATATCAATATTAATTATTAATTATTAATATTAATATTAATATATATTAATATTAATAATTAATAATTAATAAATTTTCTTCCACCTTGAAGGATTGAAGACTCCAAGAGAGGTTTGGTTGAATCTTGAGACTCTCTTCGGCAAGCAAGATGAGCTGAGAGGCCATATTCTGGAGAATGAATTAATTGCTCTTCAACCCACCAGTTTCGAAACCATACAACGGTTCTTTTATAAATTCAAATACTTGGTCATGTAGTACGAACAATGTGGCATTAAGAAGAAGGATGAGCAGTTGGTGCTATCCATCCTAAGCAAGCTTGGTCCGAAATTTTCAATATTTGCTTCTACCTTCCATTCTATGAGATTGTCAATCCCCAACTGGAAAATTTCTTCCTTAGGTGCATTCACTGAATCTCTAATCCAAGAACAAGACAAACTCATTCAGATGGGTGCCTTGAATTCCTCCAAAAATCAAGCTCTTATGGATGGAGAGTCAAAAAGTGTGAACTCTAAAGGGAAGCATAAAGGTAAATAAAAGAAGCAATTTGAATCCAAGATGAAGGAGAAGTCTAATCCATTGGAAGGATCCTCCAACTCCAACAAGGATAAGCAAAAGGGGTTTGAGAAGACCAAGTGTTCCTATTACAAGAAAGGAAATCATCCAGAGAGATCTTGCATGAAGAAGAAGATAGATCAAATGAATAAACTTCTTTAACAACACCACATTTCCCTCCCAGAAGAAGCAAGGAAGACTGATTCTAGAAGTGAGACAAATGATCATGAGAGATGCCATGCACCGAAGGCTGGATTCTCACAATCATAAGCCTTCCTCATTGGTTTTGGATCCTCCAACCACATGGTTGCCTCCAAATAATATTGTTCTTCTATAGATCTTAACAGTGGTCCTAGTATTCACATGGGAGATGATTTTCATATCTTTACTGAAGGGAAATACACAATACAATTGGATCATGGAAAGTTTAGTAATGTTCTGTATGTGCCTTCTTTGGCAGCAAAATTGTTGTATGTTTACCAAATGAAACACATTAGTTCACTGAAGGAAGTTTTATTTGGACCTGACACAGTTGAGATTTCAAAGATCGAGTCTCATCTGGGAAGATAATAGCTAAAGTTGTTGCAAACCATACCTTAAAGGCATATGAGTTCTCACATTTTTTTCCATATTCACATCAAAATGCTCTCTTGACTCATGCAAATGAGACAAGTAGACTCTGGCATGAAAGATTCAGACACCTAAACTTCAAGTACTTGCAGCAGTTGCACAAGGAAGAGATGGTTGAAGGATTTCCTGACATAAAGTTATCTCAAGGATCTGTAAAGGTTGCTTGGCAGGGAAGTATCCAGAGCGAAAGTATGATGATGGGAAGGCAAGGAGAGATTCCTCCATACTTGATCTGATACACAGTGATGTCTCATAACAGATGCCCACAGCTTCTATGAATGGATCCAGATACCTTCTGACCTTCATAGATGATTAATATAAGTTCTATTGGATCTATTTTCTTAAGCAGCGGTCTAAGGTATTTGAGACCTTCAAATTTTTCAAAGCCTTGGTTGAGAACATTGCCAGGAAGAAGATCAAAGCACTCAGAGCAGACAATGGAGGGGAGTACATCAAGAAGGAGTTGCAACAATGTGTTTCTTCTGAGGGCATCCAAATGCAACATTTTGTCCCATACACACCACAACAAAATGGTGTAGCTAAGAGGAAGAATAGGTCATTGAAAGAGATGGCTACCTGCTTGCTTGAAGCAATGGATATTCCACCATATCTATAGGCAGAAGCAATGAACTGTTCTACATACATTCAAAATAGGGTACCCCACAAATCTATGGATGGGGTCACTCCATTCGAAGCACTAAAGGGAGACAAACCTGATGTCTCTCATCTGAGGGTTTTTGGATGCAAGGCATGGGCTAGAATCCCATAGGACAAAAGAAAATCTCTTCAACCCCAAAGTAGCGAATGCATTCTGCTGGGATATGCAGAAGATGCAAAAGCATACAAGGTGATGAATATTTCAATCAAAAGATGCTTCATTGAAAGAAGTGTCACGTTCAATGAAGATCCATTGCAAGATCTACAGCTAGTTTAAGACCAAGGTAGATATGATCTGCCTACTCCATTTGCAACTGATGAAGATCAGTATGAGGTGTCTTCTAATTAAGACCACGTTGAATTAGATCTTGACGTTGAGAATGAAGGTCAAACAGATCTAGATCCAGAGCCAACACCTGCTCCCAATCCATGGCCACGGCCAAAATGGGATCACAAAATCCTTGAAGCTGTTGGGAATGTAGTTGGGGATCCATTTGACATTAGGAGAACCAGAGCTCAGTATCAAGTTGCAAACCTTGCACTATGTCATACAGATCCACTTCTATCAGAGAGGTGCTACATGGTGATGGGGTCTGATCTACAATCCTTCAAAGAGACTTTCCATGATCCAAGATGACAGATTGAGGTTCACATGCACTACATCAGGGAACTAGTGCACAACAGGACCAACACACTGCATTACTATCCTACAGAGGAGCAGACTGCAGAAATTTTTACCAATTTTTTACACATGTGAAAGCTGCTTGAGTTCCCTGTTGTTCATTTTGGAGGGGGGGTGTTTTTCCCATGAGGTTTTCCCCATTTCCTTAGTTTCATGAACAATTCTTTTTTATCATTGATTTGATTGTATGGGTAACCTTGGTCTCAGTAACCACGGCCCATATGTCCAAGTTTGGATTAAGGGGGGGTGTTAGGCTAATTAATATTCCATCCTTGTCCTACTTAGCATTATTTACCTTTTCCTTGTAGTTGATGATGTTATTTCCCCCCTAATGGTGTGCATATGTCATCTAGGATCCATTAGCCACCTATTGCGCCTTGCATGCATGATTTTAGGCCCACCAAAGTTAGTTCCCTACATTTTAGGAGATAACTCTGTGTACTAGTTCAGTCCACCTGAGTCCCTGAACTCTAGTGGGGGTTTGAGCTCCGATCACCGCTGATTGTGATCTAATGCACCATTTTTTGATTGATTTGCATGCCAAACTCACAAATGCACCCCTCTTGGTCAGTTAACTGACAGTAGCTTCATTTAACTGAGTTTTGGTTGAGTTGAGTTGAGTTTGGGACTTCCGAAGCACTCCAGTGGTGACAACTCCTATGCTAGACTGACATGGATTCAAATTCTCTCCATTGTAACATATATGTTGACTATACTTATTAATGGATCATAACACACATTCTTGTTTCTATCTGAGTTCCAATGCATGATTAATTTTGTTGTTCATTTCACTGCAATTTTCCCTATAATTCATATTTTCTGCTAATTCTTTTCACTGTGAGGTATTCTCAGCTCTATAATCTGTTGTGTTCTTGAATCTCACAGTATATACTTGGCTATGTGTGAGTTATTGTTCCCTTTTTCCTTGTGGAAATCATGTTCAACTCGAGGGTGGCAGTTGTGTTGAGAGATTGATGAGCACAGTTGGCCTATGGCTGGGTGGAACGTTGCACTTGCATAGCCAGTTGCTCGGGACAACTTCATTTCAAGATAAGTATTCTCTTGTATTTAATTATGCAATGTCTTTAATTGATGTCTATTACAAATATGCTGGAAATTGCATGCTATATGTGTGTAGTAGAGTTTATTTTCACTGTGTTTATTTGAGTCACGCATCTGCACACATATTTCATTTGTTATGAATTCGTAAAATGATGATGGGGCTAAATTTGGAAGCCTGAGTTTAATCCATGTTCCCTCCCTTATGTCGGATTAATGGAAGGGGACATGACACTTTGCTTTAATGGTGGTCATGGTTCAAATTCTAGAGTTGAACTCCTTGCTCTATCGGGTTTATTATATTTTTCAACGCTCCTTGGTATTGAATCCATTCACATTTATGGAGACTCAAAATTCATTGTCAACTGAACAAATGGAGCTTACAACTTACAGGTTCTTTCATTAACTAATTGGATGGATCATATCAGTCTTCTCATATCATCTTTTCTAAATATGGCATTATAACATATTTATAGGGAACATAATTCAGATGCCAATGAGCTCTCCAAAGTTGTTGTTGAAGAACCTGAAGGATTATTTCATGTGACATAATATACAGAGGGGTCAATTATTTATGAAGAAAGTTTTCCTTTTTTGCATATAACTGATATGTGAAGATAGGACTTGTGAGTGACTGTTAAGGTATTTTATTGGAGGTATATGACAGCTCATAGAATGTAGCAGATGTTTTTGGTACATCTTTTGATAGACAAGATGGTCTTTTTTGTCCTGACTTGTATATCTTATTGGGATTGGATTGGTGATTGTTTTAGTCTACCTAACAGTACTGGTGTAAAATGTATTTTCTTTAATTTAAAGGAATATCAAGAAAATATTTTTTTATGTTAACCATCAAAACTAATAATAAAATAAACTCACTAACATTTGATACAATGATAAAAATGCTATTACATTTTAATTTTCAATCTTTTTAAGTTTCCGTAGTAACAAGATCACAAATCCTCTACAATAATTAGAAAGAAGAATGTTAAGCCAATGATTTTTTAAAATCTGATGTGGTCTATGGGCTTAACTTCCTTTCATGAAAGTATTAAGCCACCGTGAACTCACACGTGTAAGTGTGAGGGTATTTAATATTTAAATAATTTATTAGAATTTATATTGTATAAATTAAATTTTTTGACTTTAAATAATCCATTTAATGCATTAAAACAATGAAATATAATAAAATCAATTTTATAAAATTAATCATCACATTTGATGAGTTTGCAATAAAATATTTTCTATTTTCTTTTACATATTAATCATCACTTCTCAAATTTATATCATTATCAAATTGAAATTTATAATGTTAAATTAAATATATAATCTACTTAATTTGTTACTTTTAATCCTTATAATTAACTAATGATATATCACAAAGTGGTTTGTTATTATCAATTATATGGAAAATAAATTTTGGATTAAATATAAAAATGGAGAAAATAAAGTGGAAATCATAAAAATTTAAAACAATTATAAATATGTTACTCATACAAATATTAAACTAAAAATATATAGAATTAATTACTTCAAAATCAAACATTATAAAAAAATTGACAAAATTTTATAAAAACAACCATAATGTGTGAAAATCATAGCATTACAATTTTAAAATTTTTATATTAAATGATTTTTTTTTTTTTTTTTAAAAATAAAACTATAATCTTAATATATTATTGATAACATCTCTTTGATCAATTATACCAGTATAAATTCATCTTAATTGTGGCTCTATTAATTGCTTGAGATGTAAATCTTTCCTCAAATTTAAAACTAAAAAAGTTTTGATTTATCTAAACCCTTGATAGATAAATCTATACTAATTTAAAATGTAATATGAATTAATGTGTAATATATAAATTTATAAAGTAATTCTTTTTTTAATTTATAATATAAAAAAAAAAAAAAATCTTCCCTTTATCACAATGAAATAAATAAAAGTTTAATAATTTAAAACGATTACAATTTAAAAAAATAGCATGCTATAGTATTGGAAATTTCTTTGTAAACCATAGATCAAAGGAAAGAGAGGTTCTTTCCTCTCTCTCACTCAACCCTAGAGAGTGGTATTTGGTCCTCAAGTAATATTGTGCCTTTAATATGTCAATAAACACTTTAAAAAAATGTGGAATGTCATATGGTGGCATGTACATTTAGTAAATTTCAAGGAAAGTTATGGGATTTCTTCCCGTAATGGAGAGTTTTGTTGGTTGGTTGTCGACAATGAAATTGTATAATGATTTTCGTTGAATTTATTTACTATGTTTATGATATTTTGTGACCATTTTGGACATATTAGTTCAAATGGCACAAGATTTAAAAAATTAATTTATTAATTTATAAAGTTTTAGTTTGGTTGAATATGTATTTTTCTATCAATTTTTGGAGCGAGAAAACCATTTTTCCATCGATTTCTGGAGCGAGGAAACTAGGCGACATCTGTCTGCTTGCCTTTCTGTGCATTGATGTCCTTGGTCGCGTGTCCCTCGCAGTTGTGCTTGCTCGTACCAAAAGGAGGAGTGTATTACACCAAGCAACAAATGCATTTGGAACTTCGAGAGTTTGACGAGAGGGGGTTAAGAGCTCGGCGTCGAATGGGCATGAAGAACCCTGTCGTGTCTGCAGTAGGGCGGGATCAACCCAACCTGGATGAGATGCTTGCCTCCAACCTTATACCTTAATACAGAGGAATCCTGGAAGAAGACAAGAGTCATCAAGCCGATCGGGCTTTTCTTGCTTCGCGCCTCTTGCTTTTATTGCTTACTTAACTTGAGGCTTTGGTGCTAGCCATACGGAAGGGAAGATATTGCTTTTGCTACGCACCTAACTTTACTTGTTTTGTTCTTACCTACTAGTCTCTCTTGCACCCACAACTTGGATTGCCACAAGTCATTTGGACGTCGAGGGAGAGCCAATTGCATTTAATTCACCGGTCGTGAGGACCAGGGCCCCTATTTATGTGCGTGAGGAAATAGCAAGGCAGCTTGATTTGAAAATGTATTCTTTTGTTCTCCGATTTATAGAGCCAACATTCGAGACAATGGTTGGCTTGGTGCAATGGTAGCTTGCTGCAAACAAGGTTGCGAGGTTGAGCTAAGGGTAATTGACTATGGTTTTGGGTTGTTTTTTAAGCATTGAGGAATATGTGTAATTACAATTGAATTATGGGTATGAGAAAATGGCTATTGGCTTGTATGGACAAGAGGCGAGGGGGTTTGGTTTGATTTTTGTGTTCCTGTCTCTTTTGTGTGAATAAAAATTGTTGTAATTTTTGTTCTCATAGTGTTCCAATGTATTTTGGATATCCTATTTGACAAATTATGGAAACTGTTGATGTGTCTTGTTTTGATTATTGGCAATCGTGCTTTGTCATTGTCAAAAGCTAGCTCCATTTTCGGCAATGGAATCTATACTTAGAATATATGGGTGCCCTGTTAGCATCGTTTGACTTGGATAGTGTTTCATCTATGGTGCTATATATGGATAGTGTTTTGGCTGTGGTTCCCCTTCAAATTTCCTGTTAATGTGCCCTGTTTTGAATATTCGTAGTTGTG
The DNA here is from genome assembly GCA_027924585.1 of Larix kaempferi. Classification (NCBI taxonomy): domain Eukaryota; kingdom Viridiplantae; phylum Streptophyta; class Pinopsida; order Pinales; family Pinaceae; genus Larix; species Larix kaempferi. The sequence continues at coordinate 14,904,986 of BSBM01000196.1, forward strand.
CTTTCTCTTTGTCAAATGCTAGCTCCATTTGCACCAATGGAATCTATTCATGAAATTTATGGGTGCCTTTTTGGCATTGTTTGGCCTAGATAGTGTTTGATTGGTGACGCTATGTATGGATAGTGTTTTAGCTATGGCATTGTTTGACTTGGATAGTGTTTCATTTTTGGTTCTATGTATGGATAGTGTTTTTCCTCCATATGTAGAAATGGATCAATTTCCAATTTCCAATAGGTGTCGATATGCTATTTCACATTCTGATTTTCATGTTTTGGGTGCATGTTACTGTTGAATTTGGTTATTTCTGTTAGAATATAAATAAATGGCAGGGTTTATGGACAGTTCCTTGTGTGTGTACCTTCCAGGGATACTTAGCACCATTTATCCTTTAGCAACAGATTATGGAAGTTTGACTGGATTCTTGTTAAACGATTTATGTGCAAATTTTGTATGTATCTTGTAGCAATGTTCCATTGGTCATTTGGATCATGTTGATAGCTTAACAGAGCAGAGAAGCAACCTGAAATGGCTGATACTCCTCCAACTAATATTTCACCCAATTGCACAAGAATGCATCCTTCAACAGTCCCATTATACCTGAACATCTTTCGAAATAGTCCCAATTAATTTTAACAGCCAAAGATGGCCAATGAAAAACCTATTCTCAACAGCCAACAACAAATTAATCTAAGCAGAGAATCCAATTTCTCAGCAGTCCCCAGGATCTAATGACATTGCTCACTTGTGTAGTGGTCCATCTAACAATACATGATCTTTCGAAGAGACCTGTTCTCAACAACCAACAAGTTAAACAGAGCCTGAATTCTTGTTATGATCAGCATAATGACCGGTGAGAAGCCAAGTCCTGTTCTTTGTGAATCTGAACCCTTTATCTTGCTCCTACAATTTCCCGTCTCTTGGCTAATGGTCTTGTAGCCTCCAACGACCAATACGAAATCTATTCTTAAGTTCAAAATAATTTTTGAAGTTGTCTGGGTCAATGTATCCCAAAATCCTTACTCTAGTAGTTTAGGTCAATATAGGCTGCATCATGAGCTGGCCAGTGGTCTTCTGAAGCCTATATGTTTGCTCCAGTAATATCATGTAGAAAATATTCAAACAGTCCTAGGCAAGATAAACTTTCATTTAAATAGCCTAACCTGTCACTTGGCATCTGAATCCTATTTGTTTTCTCCAGTACTATCATCTCATGAAGAAAATTCAAAATTTCAAACAGTCCAAGTCAAGTTAACCATTCATTTTAATAGTCAAGTGTTGGTTTGCATCTTGCCTTATGTCACTTCCTGCTTCAAATGCTCAAAAATGATTGCAGATGAACGTCTCCTGTAGTGTTGCATGTCCTTTAAAGTCAACCATATTCCAAACCCTACCAGTGAGAGACAATGGAGTCATGGTGTTGACATAGAGAAAGCACTAACAACAAGATTCACTCACCATCATGTCACTTCCAATGGTGGTTTGAAAGCGAAAGGAGGCATGGTATTGACACAGAGGAAGAAAGATTCTAACTCACGGCTTAGAGCTAATGGTAATCCTTTGACTTCCAATGATCAAAGAAATTATCAGAAAGATAACCTTAAGCCTTTATGTCTTGCTCCATTAATAATCTGTCACAATGGTCCCGTAACCTCCAGTGATCAAAATACAAACTATTCATATGTTGAAGCCTGTATAGATCAATGTTTCCAATCCTTTCTCTAGTAGCAACAGGTCATTGTCTCTTTGCTAGTGATCCTGCAGCCTCCGGTGGTCAAAACGAAATCTATACATATGTTCAAAATAATTGTTGAATCCTATATGTCCAGAGCAGAGTATCCCAAAATCCTTGCTCTAGTTGCTTGTAATAGATCAACATTTAGACTGCATCATGAAATGGTTGGTGATAATATTCCGAGTTGTCTCCATTTTGATTTTCTGATATAATTCAGGTGCCCTTCCCCATCTTTAATCCTGTCTTGGATAGCCCATCTGCTTCCATATCCCCTTCCTCATTTTTTAGAGTAAGTTGCATTAAAAATTTACCCACCAAATTAAGTGACCTCGAAAAGCATTTTAACGAAAAGATAAAGATTTCAATTTTATGAAACTTGGAATTGTATGTTTACATCCGTAAACTGTAAAATGTGTTTTTTTCAAATGTGAGCTATTATTCTTATTCCAATAATTTGGATAATAGACATTGCTATAGCCAGATAAATTCTGATCGGGCATGGAACTCACAACGAACTCCATGGAAATTAGAATAGAATGGAAGAGATGGCCCAATTTTCAAGTTCTTATCTGTGGAAAGCGGCGCATGCATTCACCAATGCCGTCAATTTCATAAATAAGAATAAGGCTCAACTCTATTTTCGTGGCAATATTTCCAGTAGTGGAAAAAAAAATTTAAAAACCCCCACAGCCTCAGTCTTCAGATATGTAGATTAGAACCCCAAAATCCACCATAAGCACATCCAAATCCACGAGAGGAAAATCCTATAAAGTGAGATCCTCGCCATTATCTACATTTTCAATAACAGAATCCAAAAATGCACTAGAGGTTGACAACAAGGCATTTTCAAAAGAAACCAATAGCTGGTGACTAGGACTTTAGTTGGTGTAGGTATACCCAGACCAATGGGGATCAATCCTTCATATAGTTACATGATCCAGAACGTTCAATCAAATACTTTAGATGGTGTCAGTCATTGCACATAATGTGCTCAACCTATGAAGTCTAACAAACAAGAATCTTAATGGATGGCTATAGCATATCTATCTGATTGTGAAATTCACCCTATATTTTGTTCAATAGATTGGGATGTTTTCTATATCTAGCATATCGTGCATGCTATGTAGGTAGTTGAGAAATGAGCCATAGGTTGGCAAGATTCATAATAGCTACTAGTTTGAAGGTTGATAACAAATATTTATCTGATTGAGTCAATAAATGCAGTAGAGATGGGCATGTGTCAGTGTTCTTATTCAATGTGCCTAATGCATCATTGCACATTTTTAAATCTACAACATTCATGTCATTCATATCTTTAATGCTCAAGTTTATTTGCTTCTGTTTATTGCGCTCAAGCGAAATTTGTCCTTGTCCTTTTGTTTCTTTATCTTAGTAGACTTGGTCATGATGTCTTCTGAAACCTAATTGTATCAAATGTTATCGATACCAATATCGTAGTTTTGATTTTCAAAATTTCCAACTTTCTATTAATGACCCATGAATGGGCTTGCAATTTGTTAATAATACTTGAAAGAGTAGTGAATCATGTGTCTCAACACCATGGGTAGTGTTTGCTTTGGCCTTCTTAAGCTTCTTATTCGATTGTACTACATTTTATCTTCCTTTGTTGTTATTCTTGGATCGCCCCCATCATCTTCCTCTCTTCCTGCACCATGGAGAATTGGAAGAAAAGGGGACAACACAATAATAACAAGTCCATTTCTATTTTTGACAAATCCTTTACAGTTTGTTGGTGCAGTCTTCACCCCAAATATCACATAACATTCATGGTGGGCCTATTATCAGGATGGACTTATATGCCAAGCTTGTATCTAGCAATGCACTAGCATTTCTAGGCAGCCAAATGATCAATGCAATAATACGAGATGAGCATTTAAACACTTATGTCACAAGATTTTGATTCCAATTATCTCAACATTTCTATTTGGTTCATGGATGTGAAGTTCCAAGCTCAACCTTGCTATTTTCATCAACATTTCTATTTGGTTCATAGATGTGAAGTTCCAATCCATAGATGTCGTTGACCTTGCTATTTGGTACTGAATAGAAAGCATAATGAAAATTTGCAGCAATGGTAATCTTGCCATGCCTTGTCCCAATGCCCAAGCCCGAAAATTGCATGGAAAAGCTTTTGGCAACAGCCAACGTGCCAAAGCAAGAGTCAAATCTCTTTTTTCTTGCTCTGTCACGGACGTTGCCGCATGCGGCTCTTGTTTTCAGAATGCATTATTTAACATAGCGCTTTTTAATTCTCGCCTAAAGTAATAATTTTGTAATGCTTTTTATTTAGTTAGATTAACAATTTGAGTTTGTAGTAAATAGGTAGGAAGATATAACATTTGGGATGCCATTACTACTCATAACTTCTTTATTTTAATTCTTAGATGCATTCTCTGCATCAGATTTCGTAAGTCATTGTAATTAGGATTTTTTTTCTTGTAATTAGGTCTTTGTAATTTGTAATTAGGTTAACAATGGAGTTCACAACAACTTCATCATAATTCATACCGTTGTAGGAAACTCCTCACTCAACCTCTTGAATGTATTCTAAGAGAGAGTTACATTGTAGGATAGTAGTGTTACAACATAATAGTGCATATAAGAAGTAGTTAGTTCTTATTATTAAAATAAAGGGGATGGTAGTTAGTTTTTATTATTAAAATAAAGGGGATGGCATGGTCAAAGTAACTATCCCAATTTCGATTTGCTTAAAATAGAAGACTTGCTATGTGTTAAACCAACTTTTTAGATAATAGAGATTATGGATACATTTTGCAAATAAGTTATTGTGTAGAATAAAAAGGATTGGAGAGTTCCATTGAGTTGGGTTGGAAAATAGGTAAATCTCATTTAAAACACCGAGTCAATTTATTTAATAATATTATATAAATTACCAGTAAGTCTTTTTATTATGGTGTGAGCTAAAGTTTAGATGATTTGCACTTTTTCTAGTGAGTTGGCTGCAATCCAACCACACTATTTGTTGCTGAAATTGCAATTTCCATTGTCGAAATTGTAAATTTGATTGCAGAAATGGATTCAAGCCCTCGATTACCCCTAGGGCACCTCGATTATTCAATTCCAACAATTGGAAAGTGTCATCTCAATAATTTTATTTACCGGAATACTCACTTGATAGTGGGTGTAAATCATCTAGACTTTAGCTTACACCTTTTATCATAGTTATGATAAATAATAATTATATATATAAGCTCTCCAATCTTTTTTTTTTATGTTAACTTTTGGAATAAAATGTTAAATTACCAACACATGTAAGGTAGAGTAAAGATTCACGAACATACACTTTTGTATAATTTTTCCTTTATATTATATTATATTGTGTAAATATAACGTAATACAATGAGTCATTTATTTTCCAAGAAAATAAAACTTTATATTCGAGATAAGAAGAAAATACAATCTCTAAGTGTTAAAGAGCGATCCAAAACATGGTTTACTATCTCGTGATTAATCCCTAACTCTCTATATATTTCTTATAGAAGAATATCTTAAATATTTTTCTAATCAGCAATCCCCAACTCTCCATATATTTTTTTATTGAAGAATATCTTAAATATTTTTCTCATCAACAATATACAGATCTCAAAGACACATGACTTATATCATTGAAAAAATATAAAAATAAGAACTTAAATAGGAACTCAATTAGGGGAATTTTGAGGTCTAAAATGAGCCTCATAAAAAATATAATAAAATATTATGGATTAGACATTTTGTGGAAAAGGTATATTTACAACTCACCTTTTACACTACAATCAATATAACTATGGTTAAGTTAAATTAAAGAGATGTACAAAATAAAGTCAATAAAACACTCTCTTTAATATGACTAAAAATAAAAGTACATTTAATACATATATACACTAAATTAAAGGTCACATCAAATAAAATAAAATAAATCTTATATCAATAATAGAAATAAAATTATAAATTTAATTCCTTTTTCAGCGGAAAAAAATTATAAATTTAATTCATATAGATTTAACTTTATTTAATTAATAATATTTCTTTAATTTATAATAATAATAATAAACTTTTATTTTAAATTCCCACATATATATTCGCCTTCCGTCCTTTGCTTATACTAAGGAATATGTAACACGCTTTGAATGCTTTGTATCTATATCCGTCCGTCCTTTTGCTTGGAATAAGGAATATGTAAATATGTAACACACGCTTTGTATATATATATTATATTATATATATTAAAAAACTTAAGTACCACCACATATGTCACGTACATTATGTGGTGGTACTTAAGTTTTGTAATATAATAATAATAATAATAATAATAATAACGTCAAAATTGTGTCTGACATGTTTTGACATTATATACATATATAATATAAAATTACATAACACATATTATTCGTTTGGAAAAGTACATTTAGGATTTTGAAAGTTGGTATAGGTGAAGTTTAAATTTTAGAATTTAAAATTTAGAATATATTTTATATTGAAATAGGAAAGTATTTTAGAGTACTTTATTTTATAAGTACTTTAAAATTACTAAATATATATAATATTCAAAAGTAATTTGTGAATACATTTTCTATTATGAGTAGTTAACTATGGGTTTTTATCCACCATTTAGGATTTGACAAGTAGGTATCTTTAACTCAAGAAATGCCACCTCAACTATAATGGATGATATCATTCTCTATAATGTGATTGGTTCTCTTAAAGTTGATTTTGATGGTACATTTTTTGCTTTGAGGCCCATTTTAGACCCCAAAATTCCTCTAATATACAGTTTGAAAACAAACTATCCCTTCGAAATTCCTCTACACAGAGTGATATGACATTCATATCCAGTGATTGTTTTGAAAGTAGATCAACAACTGTATTATGATCCTAAAGGACATGTTCAAAGGTGACCCACTGGAAATGTCCATAGACCTATTTAATATGTCTCACCATCTGAATAAGACCAAAATCATGAATCTGTGTTGATCCTCTCATCTAATTGATTACAAAGGAAGAATCCTCAAAGACTTGTAATTTCATCAATCCCATTATCAAAGCTCTCCTTATCAAATTAAAGAGAGTTGAAAGTTTAGACCAATTGTTCATAGCCTCTCTCAACACTCCTTTCCCATAGAAAAATAATCATCTGACATGTACATAACAAAGCAAATTGCGTAGATCTACAATCCTCCCCTTAGCAACCCTTGTTGAAGAAGGACCATGCCACCTCTCTTTGTATATGTAATTCCTTCATAATTATTTATTTTTCTTGTCTCACAAATCGGTTGTAGTGTTGAAGCAGAGCCATGACCTGAGTAGATATCTAAAAAATCGGAGGCATCCTATCCTAAAAAATGGCTTTGTTATGGGCAATGAAAATGCTTTGGTTTACTAAATAGGGATCGACTTGAAATTTTTCTAACTCCTTTCACGAGAAAAAGTCCACAAACAGGCCACTACTGAGTCTTAAGCCCACATATGAGGGACTTTTTATATCCCTCCATAATTGCCGAGTGTAACTGCACTCTACAAATATGTGAGAATTTGAATCTTCGGCTGCTCGACACATCATACATATGTCTAGACCTTTTTTTTTCTTCCGCAAATTGTCCCAAGTTAATACTGTTATTTAAGATAGGGAAAAAACACTTTTTTCGAGGGATACAACCTTCTAGATCTCTTTCCACCACCATATTTACTTCCTATCCTCCTCGACTACCAACAATAAGTATCCCAACTAGGTTGAATAGGACCCCCACCGAATAAAATCTCCAAACTAATTCATCATATTCATTGTTAACACAAATGTGATCTTGATGTAGTGACCTAACATATTGATTCCATTGATTCTTCCAAACCCCATTCAAGCTTAATTCCTCTGCATAGAGACTGCCTTGAATCCAAGAGTCTTTGGACCCTGGATTCACAAATTTATCTAGTGTGCATAGCGCTTGTTCTTCCAAATGACAAACTAGTTTAGGAGGGATCCTCATACCCCCCTTACATCCCCCCTACGTCCAATAATTGAATCTGAACCAACTCTAATACTTGTACCCGAACCAATCTTCCAAGCTAGGTATCAACTAACTATCAGAAAGGACAAAGTCAACCCCTTTCATTGGTTAGATGCCATCTGAATAGGATTATTCCTCTTTTATATCCAATCAATTATTGTACCTAAAGTTATATCTTTGGAAACCATAACCCTCCTCCATAAGTTTTCCCAAGTTAAAAAAATTCCCTAGTGATTTTGCAGCTAATACTTGTTTGAATGGAAAAATGTTCTTGATACCCACCCTCCGCAATATTCCGGGGCTGAGATAGCTTTCAATCTTGCAAGATGGATACCTAAGTACTCACCTCCCTTTCAACAAGTAATTGAAGCACAAGTGTCAAATATGTTCCAAGGTCCCCTTTAGTATTTGGTCCATCAGATCCCAGTATATTGGAATTGCCTCCAATACTGATTTAATTAACACTTTTCACCGTCCATAGGATATTCAATGGTTGCACCAGCAATGAATCTTCTTCTCCACTCTTGCAATTAGCCACACCCAATCCTCCTTTCCATATTTATTGGGATTTAAATTAAATGGGAAGTAGTTCATACCATCTTCCATATAATATACCTCGAAGGGAAAAAAACGATCCCAAAATTTTCTCCTGGCCGTAGTCTCGGTAGCAAAATACAAGGCATATTTACCAATGTTAATTTCCATGCTAGTAGCCTAATATAAAATCTCAATAACATATTTACAATGTTGACTTTTGGTAACAGTATTCATGCATAAAAGGATTATGTCATCAACAAAGAGTAAGTGTGTTAGGTTCTCCCAACCATAAAAAGGATCCTAGTAATATGTGTCCTGCTATTGTGAAGAAAAGTTTCCTAATGGCTAGGGCTAACCACCAACATACTAAAAAGGGGGAAATATGATCTAAAACTCTTTAAATGACAGTTCACACACTTGGGATGTTAGATCAACAAAACAAGCCGACAAGCAAACATTGGAGAAAGATGGGAGAATAAGGGGAACATGTTTCTGAAGCTTGAACTTTGTTGCTCCTGCCCTTCAGATTCAATATGCTTCATTCCAATAGCTTGATACCTACAAAAGAGTCAAATAACCTTCCTCAAAAGTTGTATGGCTTCAATACAGATACAATCCAAATCAAAAGCATTGATATATAATGAAAAATAATATTGTTTAAGCTATTGAAAGGGCTAGTCTTCTTCAACCGATAAAGACTAAACAATTCAAGATTTAAACATGAATTTGGGGGAGGAAAGATCATAAATTTCTATTTAAAGACATAATAAATGGTATACAAGTTACCTCTCTCTAATGTCTTGACACCTTTCGAAACCTTTGAATGGGTCCCTCTACACTTGAATCACTTGCACTCCAACTTTTGATTGCTTTCTCTTCCAAGGGTGTATAAGAAAGAATTCATATAGAGGAGATGAATTCAACAATGCATGAAAGAATGCTCATGGACAAGGGTCACTGAGGGGAAATGGGACAAATGGGCTCAGAAGAGTAGAAGAATTCCTCCAGCATAACATTAATAGGGTGTGCTCCCCTCACTCGGTCCATCATATCCCTTTTTAATGAGTGTTTAGAATAGTTAGAATGGTTACCAAGTAGTTTTGGGAGTTGCAATCAAGGCCAACCACCTTAAAACTATTTTATTTCTTGAATTTTTCATGATTTTTATATTTTTGTCTACTTTTCATGGCCCACGTGCCCTGCTCAAGGGAAAGGTGCATGGCCACTTAGCTTGCAGAAAAGAAAAGTGCACTAGGCCTCATTTTGGCTTGAAATCAAGTGATTTTAGTTGGGAAAGAACTCGATTGTCTTTTAAAGGTTTAGACCATCATATAGGATCAAGTTCGGGTTTCTTCCATGATGATAAGTACATTTGGAAAATCAATTTTAGCGCTTATGTATCTCTTTAGGAGGCCATCTTCACAAATATAGAAGTGCCAATTTGTGCTATAACAGATGCCCCCTAATGTGTGAGGTCAAAAGGGGAGATGATGGTTGAAATACATTATAATTCCAATGGACCGAATTCAAGTGGTATCAAGGCGGAGGTTCCCAGAAATTGGCTCAAAAAGTACCTGCAACAGAGATGAAGGTGTCAGAAATTTCTCTTAGATGAGGCGAGCATACCCATGCTTAGATGTGATGAAACATGGCCGCCAAATCAAGCACACTATGGATCCATGATATATAAAAGATGCAAGGTCACGATGATAAAAAGAGTACATAGTGAATCCACGGAGTATATATAGAATGCATGATCATTACCACAACAATGATACACCATAGATCCATGTCAGAAGAGATCATAACCACAAACGATCTTCAAAAATAAATCAGCAAAGTTTTTTGCTACATCTCAACCATAAACCTTAAAGATTATACATTCTTGAAGCTTTAATTCTCTATCTATTTCTATTTAGTCTTGAAGATGGAACATGTATTGTGAGTATGGAACGTAAACATAAACTCTTCTCACATAATGAATTTGGAAAACAACTACCACAATCTAATATCTAATAGAAATTTAAAATACAATTAATATATCAAATCACCATGTTACACATTTACCTTAACTCTTGGCTACGCTGAATTAATACACCAGCATAGATCCATCTTAAACCCATATCTATCAAGCACCGAGAGGGATCCAATTTCTTGAGGTGTATTTCTTTTTTTAAAATTTAAACTCAAGAAATTTGATCTCTCTTGATTGATAGATTCAGGTTTAAGTTTTAAGTTTTTATTTTATACACGAACATCTATTTTTTAATTACTTTTCATAATATTTTATTTTATGAACCAACATGGATTTTTTAAAAATACTTTCCATAGTTTTTTATTTTATGAGCCGACATTAATTTTTTTAATTATTTTGTAACGTTGTAACGTTACATCACACACGTTACAACATCTCCCCCATACTGGGCTGTAGAGCACCTCGTTTCATTCGGTTCAATTAAAGAACTGAGTTCCATAACTTTTTGGCTATAAGAAATTCATACACTAAATCGCTATGTTCCATAATGGCTTCAGCCTCGAGATATATGAAACTAATACATTATAACACTACGTTTCATAAGTACTTAAAAGTGTTTCACTATAAGCAATAAATACATTAAAGCACTATGTTCCATAACTATTTCAACTTTTGGCTATAAACTTTTAATACATTAAAGTGTTATGTTTCTTACCTATTTCAGATAACATTAAAACAAATGGAATAGCAGGGAGCAGATTTTCGATGTAAAAAATAAAATAAAATAAAAAGATAAACAATTAATACATAGTACCGCCATGTTAATACATTAAAACATTTTTAATGTTTTTAACCTTCTACATAAACATAGCAGAGGTGGAAAATAAACAACTTTACAAATAATTTTAGTGTTTTATTATAAAAAATCTCTTTCATACTAATAAAAAACCAACCCAAGGAATTTCGACCTAACGATCAAAGAGAATAATGTAAGGAAAAATGAGAAAAATACATAAATAAATAAAATAATCCACATTATCTCAATAAATAAGATAATTTAGCCTACAAGGCTTAGAATAGACGATGAATGGGTGTCATTTTAAGGCACTCCTTGTGATAGCTCACTGGTTCAAAACTCCATGGGTACTAACTTACAAAAAAAAGATAATTTAATCAAAAGGCCATATGCAATCCTCTTCTCCAAGATTTCCAGTTCATTTCATTTCGATGAATTTCATCTTTATTTCGCATATATTGGATGTTGTAAAAATTCCTCAACAAATAAATAAGGAGCTCCTCCAATCATAACGCTCCACGTCGAAAAGAGAGCCAACTATTTTAAAGAAGTCGATGTAGAAAAGGAAAAGTGTGTAGGATAAAGAACAACTAAAACGCCCCGTTTTTCCAGGGGTTTACAACCAAAATCTTGCCTGAAAATTGCCAGATTTGCAAATATGCAATTTCACCAATCAGAAATACGCGATCTAGACTAAATGACGGATTTTGGAACTACCCAAATTGTCGAAATTGCGATTTGAGCAGTATAAAATGCGATATGAACAATTGTTCCTCTGTCGAATTTTGATGAACGAGGTGTTTTAGTTGTTCCATATACTGCTCCAAGAAAGACACTTTGCAACTCATGGCTCTCGAGGGTTATGCAAATTCAGGCACATGATGAGTATCTTCTATTTCATTTCATTTGACTTCGCTGGGGATCGAACTCTGAACCTCGTGGATGGTCAATTTCTTCATTGCAGGAGAAAAAAATGGTGGATTTCGCTCACTCACAATGCAGTAGGTGTTGTTTGAGATTGTGGGTTCATTTCTACTAGCTTTGTACAGGCAAGAAGCAAGAAGGCGAGAATTTATTTAGGGCTTACACTACATAAACATAACCACCTCTCACTTTAGTCCGAATAAATTGAAATGAGTATTGATCTGGTTAGATTAAACCTGGAGGGAAATCCGAGGAGGCACTTGTCTCTTTCCTTTTGTGTTGATATGCTTGTCGTATGCATTACGTGTATCAATCTGTAGCTTTCTGGGTCTAGAATTATCGATTCATGAGTAGGTTAATACTACGATGTGGCATTTTCTTGACAAGTGGCGGACACTATCCTTCACAAGAAAGTGCTCCTCTATGCGGTATCATGTCATACTCGCAGTCACTTCAAAACTTCTCCTTGAATAAAGATATCATTAATTTAATGTTGATTACCCTTGTTACACTCGTATCAACACCATTCAACACTATGGTATTCTTTTGTAGTATTTCTTTGATTTGTATGATACATGACTTTTCTTATGTAATGTCCCTTTTTTGAATTTTATTAAAATGGTAAAATTTTCACTTTTTCCACTAGTTTGACCCTTAACTAGTTTTGGTCTCTAGGTTTCCAAATGGCTCCAAATGGCTCCAAATGCTCCCAATTTGTTTCAGGAGGTATATGAATGGTATTAGGACTTTATTATTAGGTTTAGGGATGCTTTATGACCTTCAAAATACTTCTTCAAACCTCCTCAATATTCTGGTCAAGGTAGGAGTTTTTACTAGCAATTTGGGTTCGATTCCCCATGGGTAAGTGCTGAAGATGGCTCTCCAAAAGATATTAAAACCTCTCGAATTTATGAACATAGGAAGAGGAAATATAAGGGAAAATTTTGAAGTATCATATGCATCACCATTCAGTTTATTAAGCCTGCTACAACCCTCTCCAATCAGATACAAAATACTAGTTTCGACCTTGAGGGAAATGATAGGCAATCTTCTCCAAATGCTATGAAATTGCACAATATGACTCCAAAAGATTATGCACTGAACATGAAAATTGTATAAAGAATCATTAAAATTCCATACATCATAAATTCATCAATGTTTCACCTATCCATTCAAATTTATCAACATTTCATTGGCATACATCAACCTAGTGGGAGAAATGGCACCATTTGTTCATTAATGATCAGATTTACATCATTCCACTTGGGTTCTCGATTTGATATAGTAATGAATGTGAAGAAAATATCATTTACATCATATGAAAAAATAAATTGGGCATTATAAGCTCCCCCAAAGAGAACAACAGCTCACCCAATGCGCCTCTCCTCAAGGATCATGAATATGCCAAGAAAATTGTAAATGGTTGGAGGAATGAGATGAACTAAGAGTGACCACGATCTTCCCTGTAGCTTACATCTGCAACAAAATACTCCATTTAATCTCTCATAAAATTTCTGAATGGCCTTTTCCACTACCAACTAGGATGGGAATCCTTCACCCTCGAAATTGGCTAAGGCAAGTAGAGAAGCACTCCACTAGCTCTCTTCACAAATGCAAATTCTAAAAATGATCAAAATATTCTCTCTTACTTCATCCCTATATTTTATAAACATCTTTAGTATTCTAAGGTTCCAATTCCATCCATAGACTCAAAGTCGATTCGAATTAGGGAGTGATCCAAGTTGTGCCACATGTCTTCCACTTCCTAGCCTTCCACCTTCCACCAATTCGAGTAGGAATCTCTTGGCCTTGTCTAACTCCCACGAGCGCTCAATTAGATGATATTTTTAGGTCTGACATGTCATATTGGTCATATGTCATCCATCAAGTCTTCAATTTGTCATAGGTGTCATAGCATCTTCATCATTGTTGTCATAGATGCTAGGGAATCTAGCCCAAGTGTCCAAGAACCTCTCATTTGACTCTTCCTCTTCCGTGTGAGTTACACTTCCATCACAATTCGACCTATGATGCATATTGCCAAGTGTATGAGCCTTCCAACTCATCCCAAGAACATTAGGCTTCCCATGGATTCAAAATTACAAGAGGACGGTGCCAATTCTAGCTTGTGTGGGTCCCACATCCTCCATGTGTCTTCATGATCAATTTCCACTTTGATTTTCCCTTGTATTTATTTATTTATCTCCTTTATTAAATATTTATGCTACTCTAATGTCCAAACATCATTTATTATCCCCCTTATTCCAAATCCTAATGTCTCCATCCAACCTAGGGAACTAGTAGGATTGGTGGAATTTTCCTGTCATGAATTTATTTGAATGGGGACATTACAGTCCTCCCCACCCAATATTTCTTGTCCTCAAGAAATTTCAATATTGCTTGTCCTCAATAAATTTCAGATTTGGATGCTGCAAAATTTGTTCTTCTTCCCATGTGGCATCATCACTTGGTAGATCCTTCCATTGTACCAAGTACTCTTTGATAGTTCTGCTCCTTAATCTTCTTTCCCTTGTCTTCAAAAATTTTTCTGGAACAAGTGTGAGATGACCTTCATCAGCCAAAGGAGGGAGTGTTTCTGAAATGACAATTTGCTTACCAATAGCCTTCTTGAGACATGAATCATGAAATACATTGTCTATTTTACTTCCTTCTGGAAGTTCTAACTTATATGCTACCTCCCCAACCTTCCGAACTATATTGGTTTTAGCTTTTCTGCTCCCTTCTTTTTCAAGGATGTTTGTTTATATGGCTGAAACCTCAAATATACTAAATCATTGACCTGAAAGGTCCTTTCTTCCCTATGTTGATCTGCATATTGTTTTTGCTGATTTTGGGCAACCTGGAAATTGTCTTTCAAAAGCTTTAAAATTTCTTGGCTCTCTTCCACCCAATCTTTAGCCTTTGGGGCTCTACTATCACCAAATATATTCTCAACAAAAGTGAGTGCTTCATAACCATATAATGCTTTGAAAGGAGACATTCTTATTGACATATGAAAAGTGGTGTTGTAGCATAACTCACCCAAGTGTAGCCATTTTACCCATGCTTTTTGCTGCTCTCCCACATAGTTTCTTAGGTACCCTTCCAACCATTGATTCACTCTCTCTGTTTGGCCATCATTTTGTGGATGATAGCTTGTGCTTGGATTCAATTGAGTGTCCACCAATCTGAAAAGTTCTTGCCAAAAAGCACCCATGAATCTACTATCTCTATCACTTACAATGCTCTTGGGGATCCCATGCAATCTTGAAGATTTCTTTAAAAAAATATCAGCCACTTGTGCAACACTAAAAGATGATGTAATAGAAAATAAAACAGCAAATTTGGTCAGCCTATCAACTACCACATATATGCAATCTTTTCCCAAAGATTTGGGCAAACCAGTGATGAAGTCCATTGAGATACTCTCCCATTTTTCTTCTGGAATGGGAAATGGTTGCAATAAACCAGCTGGGCATGTGAGTTCAGTTTTGTTTTGTTGAAATACCTTACATTCATTCACATATTTCAAAACATCATCCTTTATCCCTTTCCAAAAAAATCTTTTCCTTAATTGCCTATAAGTTTTGAAGATCCCTAGATGGCCAGCTAGTGGGGAATCATGTGCTTTTTGCAAAATATTGTACTTGAGTTTTGAATTTTGAACCAAATAAATTTTGCCCTTATAATATATTAACCCATTCAAAATCTTGTATTTATCATCCCCTTTGACCCCATCTAACACATCACAAGCAAAACTATTATTGGCATATTCAACCATTAGCATGTTTTTCCAATCCTTTGCAATGTCCATGAGAGAAAAATAAGGTCTTCTAGATAATGCATCCGCTACAATGTTATTCTTCCCTTTCACATATTCAATATCAAAATCAAAAGCTTGGATCATTCTTACCCACTTTTGTTGCCTTTCATTGAGGTCCTTTTGGGTGAGGAAGTGACTTAGACTGTTGTGATCAGTTTTCACCACAAACCTGTTTCCCACCAAGTATTGTCTAAACTTGGCCAATGCATGCATGATGGCCAACATTTCTTTGCCATAGATGGAGTAAATCTTTTCATGTGGCTGCAACTTTCTGATCTCAAAGGCTATAGGGTGTTGGCCTTGCTTTAGGACAGCCCCTATCTCTTCACCTGAAGCATCACATTCCAAAACAAAAGGTTTAGTAAAATAAGGTAATGCAAGTATTAGAAAACTACTCATTACCTCTTTCATTTTTTGGAAGGCCTTTTCAGCCTCTTCATCCCACTTGAAAGCATCTTTCTTTGTCAAATCAATGAGTGGAGAAGTCAATTTGGAGAACCCTTTCACAAACTTCCTATAATAGGTGCATATTCCAATGAAGCCTCTTAATTCTGTGATGTTTTTTGGTGATGACCATTCAAGGATAGCCCTTGTCTTTTCCATGTGCACTTTCACTCCTTCTTCTCCAATAATGTACCCAAGATACAAGATTTTCTTCATCCCAAATTTACATTTAGACAACTTAGCAAACAAGGACTGTTCATGCAAAATTTTCAGCATAGCCTCTCAATGATGCAAATGCTCTTCCCAAGTTTTGTTGTAAATGAGAATGTCATCAAAGAAAACCAAAACAAATTTTCTGAGATGCTTGCAAAAGATCCTATTCATGCATGCTTGGAATGTGGTTGGAGAATTAGTTAATCCAAAAGGTATAACAAGAAACTCAAAGTGGCCATAGTGGCATCTTGTAATGTCCTCATTCAAATAAATTCATAACAAGGAAATTCCATCAATCCTACTAGTTCCCTAGGTTGGATGGAGACATGAGGATTTGCAATAAGGGAGCTAATAAATGGTGTTTGGACATTAGAATGGAATAAATATTTAATAAATGATCTAACTAAATAAATACAGGAGAAAATCAAAGTGGCAATTGATCAGGAAGACACATGGAGGATGTGGGACCCACACAAAGCTAGATTCCTCATGCCACATGGAATTCTATTCTCACCCATTCGAATCCAAGGTGGATTATAATGGTCTTGGGTAGTTGGAAGGTCAATATACTTGGCATGACTCATTGTAGGTTGAATTGGATTGGAAGAGGAAGAGGCATTTTGGAGCTAGTGGGACACTTGGACTAGATTCCCTAGCTCTATGACAACAATGATGAAGATGCTATGACACCTATGACACAAATCAGACCTGAATGCTGAAATATGACTTAAATGACATGTCAGGGATAAAAATAGCCTCCAAGAGGGTGCTTAAGGGAGTTAGGTAAGCCAAAGAGACACCTATTCAAATTTGGTGGAAGAGGAGGCTAGAATTGGAGGGACAAGTGGCACACATTGGAATCTCTTCCCAACATGAGTTGGCATGAATCCCTTGGAAGGAATTCGACCCAAGGAGGAACTTAGAAGTTTATAAAATACAATAACAAAAAAGAAATATGGCTTTTGATCATTTTCAGAATTTGCATTTGTGAAGAGAGATAGTGGAGTGCTTCTATACTTGCCTTAGCCAATTTCGAGGGAGAAAGATTCTCATCCTAGTTGGTTGTTGGCGGGAAAATCTACCATATAGCAAGGAAACTAATGCTATCAACTTGGATGGGGTGACAGGTAAATGTATTAAATGTATTGCAGAAATGTTTATGAAAAGAAATGAGTTTTCGACCTTGAGAACATACCTTTTAACCGGCGTTTGATCCTAGCTTTTGTTTGATCCCTCGCTCAGTCCTCAAATCCACCTTCTGTTCAGTAAACCTGCAAGACAAACACCTTTCTCAGCGTATCTTGGACAATATATAAAGCTTGAAAGAAACAAAAACAATGTTTAACATTCGATATTGACCAAAACAGATCCAAATTAAGATGTTATTTCAGAAAACATTCAAGTTGGAACAAGAAAGACACTTCAACCTTTATTGTCAAAAGTAAATTGATGTACAAGTATACCTGACTTTATGACAGGCTCCTGCAACTTGATTCTGGGCTCTTGCTCTTCTCTGGCTTGGATATCTTCAGCATTAACTCCTCCAATGCAAGCTTCTTCTTTAGATTTCTATGTTTCTAAGTTTCTCCATTAATCCATCTAACCTTTCTCTTTAGTCTTCCTTGTATTTATAGGATTAGAGAAGTAGTTCAGGTCGATGTATGGTTATGGAGGAAGTTGGGGAAGTTGGGAAACTACCAGCAACTAATCCTCCTCGAGAAATTAATTTATTTTTTAATCATATTTTGAGATATACGTGACTATTGTTCAGTGAAGTAGCGTTTAGGGCGCTACTTTAATGCTTACCAACTAGCTCTCATCGATTTTTAAATGGTGAGCACTACTATGATGAGAAGGAGTAGCGCTCATAAGGCTTTGAGCGCCACTTTTATACACTGGAGTAGCGTATGGGCGCTAGTCTTATTGAGGTAGAGTAGCGCTCATATCTCAGAATGATATTTTTATGGCTTTTCCAGTAAAGTCAGGAAATGGAGTAAGTCAAAGTATCATCTAGGGTCAACATGCTCCTCCATCCCAGTTGTCCTTTTGTGTGATCAACAGCTCAAGGTGATCACGGACGAAGAGGTGCAAGTTTTACCTATAACATTGGTAGTGAGAAAGGCCATTCAGACCTTTCATGAGAGCTTAAATGGAGTCTTTATTTGCAGGTGTTATCTGTTCGGATATCCACATCATCTTTTTTAGGATCTTGCATGTAATTAGGGTTTGCATGCAAATTCTAGGGTTTGCATGCACTTTGCATGCATCCCAGTCACCAGGTTGATGCCTCCAGCACCTTAGCCACCTCTTTCTAGCACCCGGGAGCCACTTACTTCAGTTCTTTAGCCCTCCTAGTCTGAAAGGCGCCCACTTCTCACCTACTGCCAGAGAAGGGCGCACTTTCTCACCTACCACTGCAGTTCCACTTCAGTTACATTCAGTTAGCTCTGATTCTCCCTGATTTGAGGCTAGTTTCACTCCCGACTGACTGTTTCACTTCCGTTGGACCTCCAGATTGACTAGATGACTTGTTCTGACTTCAGTTAGCCTCCCATGCACCCCCCACTGAGCCCACTTCCCTATATCAGTGCTACACACTTCAGTTACACATGTTACACTCAGTTAGACTCAGATTGACACCTGGATGACTGGTTCTTGTGCATTGATGACCACCATTGATTGATGATGAGGACTCCTAGTTGGAGTCAAGCTACTCCATTCAGTGATTTGAATGGTCTACTTAGTCAATTCGAATTGCTCACTCACATGAGTCAGATTGTATTCTATTGTAATTCATTCACCCTTTCTGGGATATTGAGCACTGCTGCATGTTTTGCACAGTTTTACACCATATTTTCTATATTCATCTGTTGTGATTGATTTACTTGTTCATTAGATCTGCTGTGACTAATTTTACATGGAATCAGAGCATGTTGAGAGAATTGCTTATCTCCATTCTTGAGAGTTTTTTTTGCAAGTTATTACCAAGATTTCGAGTGCAGCAATTGCAGCAGTTTCTGCATTTTTGCAGCAGTAGCAGTTGCAGTTATTCTATATTGTTTTTGCAGGTCCTCTACAGCTTCAATGTATTCATCAGGAATTACTCCTCTTGATCCACTCAACTATGATGAATGGAAACCAAGAATGATAGCAGACTTGAAGATCCATGATCTTTTTTATTGTTATTTTGAAAGAGAGTTCGAATCCCCTGAAGAGAAGATTGACTGGTTAAATAAAAGAGACATGCACTTTGCAGCAATAATGTTTTCTTTGTGTGCATACCTGAGATTCCAATTCAAATACCATGATGGTGTTGAAATTCCAAGAGAGTTATGGACTCCAAAAGAGATATGGGCTCACCTGGATGGAAAATTTGGCAGAGAGAATGAAGGACTTGGTCCCAACCCATTCGAAAGAAAACAAAGTGATGCATTCGCTCCTCTTGATGGTCTCTCAGATCATGAACCAGTATCATCTCATATTGAAGTTGTTTACAAAGAACTTGCAGATTCTCCGCTCATGCTCAAACTTTCTTCTCTTTCTGTGCCAGCTCACACTCTAGATATTGCAGAAGGTCCTAAATCCTCTCTTGCACCAGAGTCTGTTGGTTTGCATCATGATCACATGATTATTTCAGAGGTCAAATCAGCTAATGGAGGTAATGCATTCGCTCATCTTCAGCAACCATCTCTTTTATACTACTATATGATCATAAATTCATGCTTTCAGAAGGTCATTGAAGAATATGGCCATTGCCATTCGCTTGGGATAATTTCTCATGCATCTACTGGTTTTGATCTCACCTCTCATGGTTCAAAGGAGATCTCAAGAAGCCACGATTCAAGTCTTGTATCTAATTTGGGTTCTAAGCAATTACTGCTTGGGAAAATTTCTCATGCATATGATAGTTTTGATCTCACCCCTGATGGTTCAAAGGAGATCTCAAGAAACTGTTTTGAAAGTCTTAAATCTGATTTTGATTTCAAGCAAACATGTAATAGTTCTTTTTGGCATAATCTCACCCATGGTAGTTCGAAGGAGAAGACAAAGGACTATATGCACATTCAAAAATTTGATCCTACCTCAGCTGATTCGAATCACAGGTTCAAGGATCATTCTAATACTGTTGGATTTGTTCTCATCACATTCGATCTGAAGAGCAAGTACAAGCACATGCTTTTTGAGCATGATCCACTTCTTCCCAAGAAGAAGATACCTCCAGACATATGACCAAGCATCACACATGCTTGAGTTTGGAGCTTTTATTTTTTATGTGTGCCTTACAGTCTATTTTTTGAGGAGGGGGTATGTTTCCCATGAAATTTTCCCACTTCCTTGGTTTATTGATTGTTATTATTCATTGTATTGGGTGACCTTTGGTCTTAGTTACCAGGGCCCAGGATGGATTAAGGGGGGGTGTTAGGATATTCCTATACTCCATCCTAGTCCCACCAGTATTTTGATCATTTACATTTTCAGTCATGCATGCACCTTTTAGGGTTTGCATGCATTCTAGGGTTTGCATGCATCCCAATCATCAGTCTAGCACCTAGCCCTCAGTTAGCCAGCCCCCAGGAGCTTCTCACTATTCAGTTTTATCCCTCCAGTTGCTTAATGCGCCCTTCTTCCTTGATTTTAGGGAGCAACTCGCCCTCCTTCACCTACCAGTCCAGTTGTCACTCAGTTACACTCAGTTACACTCAGTTACATTCAGTTACATTCAGTTACACTCAGTTACATTGAGTTACACTCAGTTACACCTACCAGAGTTAGTTTGACTGATGGTTGACAGTTACTTGAGCATTGATGACTCCACTGATGATGATGAAGACTTCCAGTTGCGCTCCGATGATCATGAGGACACCTAGTTGTGCTCCAATGACACTCCAGTGATCCTTTGATCACTCCATGAAGGCTAATTCGAATTGCCACCTTAGGCATTCGAATTCCTCATGCATTGTATTATTTATATGTCCATTTGTGATTAATAATTTAGTATGACCGAAGTATTATTGCTTCTATCTGAGTTCTACTGTACCATATTATTCTGTTGCTCATTATACTGCATGTATCACTCTTCTTCTATTTTCTTGCTTAATCATAATTATTCTCTTGTGAGATACATCATCTCTTAGATCTGTTGTGAGGATTTTCACATGGTATCAGAGCCATGGCATGGACAAGATTTCTTTTCTACAGGTGTTCTACATGAAGAGAGAGCAATCTTTGCTCACCAATATATTTCAGCAGCGTCATGCAAAATCTCATGTGCATTCGCTCATGTGCATGCAAGGCTGAAAACATAGTGTTTGTTTGTGTGTAATTTGCAGGTTTCTTACTTCTCCATGTGCATTCGCTAATGCAAATATGGAGAATTCTTCTTCACAAAATATTCTTACTCCATTCAACTATGATGAATGGAAACCAAAGATGATTGCATTCTTGAAGAGACAATGTCTTTTTGATATGTGCATTGGTAATACAAGAGTTTTTGATTCCGATGAAGAGGAGAATGATTGGCTCAATGATTGTGATAGAGCTTTTGGAGCAATATGTCTTGCTATGTCTCCTTGTATGCGCTACCTCAGTAAGACTGCTGAAAATCCAAGTGATCTATGGGTCCAACTTGACAGAGAATTTGGAAAGCAGGAAGAAGAGGATCATGCTAGCCTTTTGGAGGACAAGCCCAGTGAGATCTCCTTATGTGTTCTTTCCGATCATGTGTTGGCCTCAACAATTATTCAAGATGAAGAAGAAAATGTAGATTCAACACTCATTATCTCAAAGTCTTCTATTTCGAATTCTGAGCAAGATAAACAAGCTCATACTCTAGATTCCGAAGAGGTCCTTGAATCCTCTCCTTCACATGAGTTTGCCGGTATGCAGAATAATGATCTACTTGAAGTTTTGGAGGTAAAATCTGATTTTGGAGGTGAAGCATTCGCCCTCCTTGATTGCATGACTTCTATAAACTTATGTTCTATCATTTGCAAAGTTTCTCAGAGTTTTAATGAAGATGAAGAGCACTACCATTCGCTTGAGTTCAATTCTCATGCACTTTTTGCTGATTTTGGTTTTGATCTCACCCTTGTTGGTTCAAAGGAGATCTCAAGAAACCATTCATCTATTCTTGGAGCTGATTTAACTTCTACTGATAAGAAGTTCAAGTTTCAAGAGCTATTTTATCTTATTGGAGCTTATCCTACCTCACTTGGTTCGAATCACAGGTTCCAGGATCATCCTCATATTTTCAGATTTGTTCTCACCATTTTCGATATGAAGAGCAAGTTCATAAAGTCTCCACATTCGCTTGCATCCACTGATGGAGAATTCAAGCACATGTTTTTGGAGCATAATCCATTTACTCCCAAGAGTAAGATACCTCCAGACATATCTATTTGAGTTTGGAGCAGTTAAATCTTTTGGTGTGTTACAGTTCATTTTGAGGGGGGGTATTTTTCCCATGAGGTTTTCCCCATTTCCTCGGTTTATTTACTGTTATTAGTTTTGGATTATTGTATTGGGGTGACCCTTGGTCTTAGTTACCAGGGCCCCACATTATTTTTTGCACATCATAGTCTAGCTTGAGGGGGGGTGTTCGGATATCCACATCATCTTTTTCAGGATCTTGCATGCAATTAGGGTTTGCAAGCACTTTGCATGCATCCCAGTCACCAGGTTGATGCCTCCAGCACCTTAGCCACCACTTTCTAGCACCCGGGAGCCACTTACTTCAGTTCTTTATCCCTCCTAGTCTGAAAGGCTCCCACTTCTCACCTACTGCCAGAGAAGGGCGCACTTTCTCACCTACCACTACAGTTCCACTTCAGTTACATTCAGTTAGCTCCGATTCTCCCTGATTTGAGGCTAGTTTCACTCCCGACTGACTGTTTCACTTCCGTTGGACCTCCAGATTGACTAGATGACTTGTTCTGACTTCAGTTAGCCTCCCATGCGCCCCCCACTGAGCCCACTTCCCTATATCAGTGCTACACACTTCAGTTACACATGTTACACTCAGTTAGACTCAGATTGACACCTGGATGACTGGTTCTTGTGCATTGATGACCACCACTGATTGATGATGAGGACTCCTAGTTGGATTCAAGCTACTCCATTCAGTGATTCGAATGGTCTACTTAGTCAATTCGAATTGCTCACTCACATGAGTCAGATTGTATTTTATTGTAATTCATTCACCCTTTCTGGGATATTGAGCACTACTGCATGTTTTGCACAGTTTTACACCATATTTTCTATATTCATCTGTTGTGATTGATTTACTTGTTCATTAGATCTGCTGTGACTAATTTTACATTATCTACAGGGAAGCTCATGGTCACTCTTAGTGCAGCTCATTCCTACAACCATTTCCAGTTTGCTTGGCATATTCATGATCCTTGAGGAGAGGCGCATTGGGTGAGCTATTGTTCTCTTTGGGGGAGATTCTAATGCCCCATTTATTTTGTGATATATATTAAATTCTCTATTATTCATGTTTGGAACTGTACCAAGTCGATAATGCAAGTGGAATGATGTAAAACGGATTATTGATGAGCAAATGGTGCTTATTTCCCCACTATGTTGATGTATGCCAATAATATGTTATGTATTCGAATGAACCAATGAAATATTTATGTATTAATGATGTATGGACTGTTATTTATCTGTTATACAAGTTTCATGTTCAGTGCATAAGATTTTGGGGTCATATTGTTCATTTTTAAAGCATTTCGAGAAGATTGCCTATCATTTCCCCCAAGGTCGAAACTAGTGTTTTGCTTCTGATTTGGAGAGGGTTGTAGCATAGTTAATTGAATGAATAAATATGCATATGAGTCCATATTAATGTACCCTATATTTCCAATTCCTATTTCATTAAATTATATAGGTTCCAATACCACTTGGAGAGCCATCTTTAGCACCTACCTAAGGGGGATTTGAACCCCAAATTGCTAGTAAAGTTCCCTACTTGGGACAGAACTTAAAGGAGAGTTGAAGAAGATATTTGATGACTCTAAATCATCCATGAACCTCATATTTATGTACTAAAACCATTCATACACCTACTGTGACAATTTGGGAGCATTTGGAGCCATTTGGAGGTCACGAACCCAAGACTAGTCAAAGGTCGAACTAGTGGAAAAAGTTGAAAAATTCACCATTTTAATAAAATTCAAAAAAAGGGACACTAAAAGTGGTATCAGAGCATGGTATTGGAACATGATGTGGTTAAATATTCATGAAGACAAGGATTCAAACAAATATTCCACCACCCTTAGAATCTGAAATTGAAGGTGTTGTTGATGAAGAGGAAGAAGTAGGAGAAGAAGAGTATCTTGTTGAAACTATGACTAAGGATAAAAAGGGACTCTATGATGATAAGGAGGAATTTACTAATTTCATGAAACTATTCTTTGAAGACATGACAAAACAGTTGATGAAAGGATTCGAATTGTTGGCTAGCCAACTTGGAAGTAAAGGAGTGATAGGAGGCAACAGTAGTTCACATTCAGAAGAAAAGAATACTATGGGTGAGCATATTTTCTCAAGCACGGGACCCCATAATAGACCTAATGAATTTCAAAGCACACCAAGGACTACTACACCTAAATTTCTTGTGCCCAAATAAGAACCTAACACCCAAATGGATATGAATACATTGGTGACAAAATGGGAAAAAATGAGTGAAGATTGTAGAAGGACTCTACAATTTGATCAATACTTTACTGTTTCAAACAAAATCAAAAGGAAGGAATATAATAGGGCTAAATTCCAAAACAAAGAATTAAATTGTGCTATTGGTAAAATGCCACTTCCCACTTTTGATGGTTCCTCTCAAAGTTTTGCAAACACTTGGGTGCAAAAACTAGATGTGTATTTTCAGCTGAATCCAATGGTGGAAGGGGATGCCTTAAAAATGGCTATTTTGCATCTAGAAGGAGATGCCAATGAATGGTGGTTTCATGGTATGAAAAATTTGGGACATGATCAGGTTACTAACTATGGAGAATTTGTTGATAGGGTATTAGATAGATTTGAGCAAAAGGACCCATAATTACCTTTCAAAGAACTAGCCCAATTGAAGCAAGTGGGAACCCCTGCTAAGTATATGATGGAATTTCAAAAATTATTAGTCAAGTCGGTTGATATATCTATGGTAATATTAGTATTTATGTTCACTGAAGGTTTGTCTGAACCCTTAAAAGGTTTAGTTAAGGCCTACAAACCCAATTCATTGAAGGATGCTATGAGTTTGACAAGCGATCTACAAAATGTACTACCTAGGACAAGGTTTCCTCCCAAGCCCGACTTACCTCCCCAATTCAGATCTGAAAAGAATCCATGGCAAGAAGATGAATGTGGAAAGGATAAGAAAGAGAAACTAAGCAGGGAAGAACTGAGAAGGAATAAATTGTGTTACTCATGCTTCCAACCATGGGCACCAGGACATAAATGTGCTAAGGGAAAGGCCCAAATCATTGAACTATTTTGTGATGATGAGTATGAAGGGGGCATGGAGGAATAAGAACATAATTCAGCCCAAGAAGAGGGATATACTACAGCAGAATAAGGGAAACAAGAGGGAAATAATCCCTCACCTGACAAAGTAAGAATGGCGGTACTTTTAGCAGTGCCTCATTATCACACTATTCGATGCAAGGGTGTGGTACTAGGACAAAGGAGCTGAGTTTTGGTAGATGGAGGAGCCACACATAACTTCATTGATGCAGACATTTTGGAGAGAAGGAAGATACCTACTGAACCATTCGATGGCTTCACAGTTGTCATTCCAGGTCACAACACTATGGAGTGCAAAATGTGGGTTCCAAAGTTGCAAATCACTATAGGTAACTATACTTTTTCTGATAGATTTTATGTGGTTGATGTTGCTGATACTAATGTGGTTTTGGGAGTGCAATGGTTGTACTCTATAGGGGAGAAAACAGTGAACTATCAAATTCCTGAAATTAAATTCCAAGATTCAGAAGGAATACTAAGGGTTGTGAGAGGGAAGCACACCTATCTGAATCAGGTAGTGTCTTCCCACAGTATGAAACAAAAGAATGGAAAGGTTTTGGGAGACATTCCTAAAGGAAGGCCACCTGATAGATGAGGAACAAGGTTTCAACATGATAAATTGAGATTGCTTGAGGGCAAGCAATCTTGGGTGGGGAGGACTGTAATGTCCCCATTCAAATAAATTCATAACAGGGAAATTCCATCAATCCTACTAGTTCCCTAGGTTGGATGGAGACATGAGGATTTGCAATAAGAGAGATAATAAATGGTGTTTGGACATTAGAATGGAATAAATAGTTAATAAATGATCTAAATAAATAAATACAAGAGAAAATCAAAGTGGCAATTGATCAGGAAGACACATGGAGGATGTGGGACCCACACAAAGCTAGATTCTTCATGCCACATGGCATTCTATTCTCACCCATTCGAATCCAAGGTCGAGTCTAATGGTATTGGGTGGTTGGAAGGTCAATATAATTGGCATGACGCATTGCAGGTCGAATTGGAGTGGAAGAGTAACTCCCATGGAAGAGGAAGAGGCATTTTGGAGCTAGTGGGACACTTGGACTATATTCCCTAGCTCTATGACAACAATGATGAAGATGGTATGACACCTATGACACCAATTAGACTTGAATTTTGACATATGACTTAAATGACATGTTAGGGCTAAAAATATCCTCCAAGAGGGCGCTCAAGGGAGTTAGGGAATCCAAAGAGACACCTATTCGAATTTGGTGGAAGAGGATGCTAGAATTGGAGGGACAAGTGGCACACATTGGAATCTATTCCCAACTTGAGTTAGCATGAATCCCTTGGAAGGAATTAGACCTAAGGAGGACATTAGAAATTTATAAAATACAATAAAAAAGAAGAAATATGTCTTTTGATCATTTTCAGAATTTGCATTTGTGAAGAGAGCTAGTGGAGTGCTTCTCTACTTGCCTTAGCCAATTTCGAGGGTGAAAGATTCCCATCCTAGTTGGTAGTGAGAAATACCATTAAGACATTTAATGAGAGATTCAATGGAGTCTTTATTTTCAGGTGTAATCTATAGGGAAGCTCGTGGTCACTCTTAGTGCATCTCATTCCTCCAACCATTTCCAGTTTGCTTGGCATATTCATGATCCTTGAGGAGAGGCTCATTGGGTGAGATATTGTTCTCTTTGGGAGAGATTCTAATGCCCCATTTATTTTTTCATATAATTTAAATGATCTTTTATTCATGTTCAAAACTTTACCAATTCGATAATGCAAGTGGAATGATGTAAAACTGATTATTACTGAGAAAATGGTGCCTATTTCCCCACTATGTTGATGTATGCCAATAATATGTTGATGTATTCGAATGGAACAGTGAAATACTGATTGATTAATGATGTATGGACTGTTATTTATCTTTTCTACAAGTTTCATGTTCAGTTCACATGCTTTGGGAGTCATATTGTTCATTTTTAAAGCATTTGGAGAAGATTGCCTATCATTTCCCCCAAGGTCGAAACTAGTATTTTGATTCTGATTTGGAGAGAGTTGTAGCAGATTTAATTGACTGAATAAAGATTCATATGAGTCCATATTAATGTCCCCTATATTTACCATGCCTCTATCATGAAATTCGATAGGATCCAATAGCACTTGGAGAGCCATCTTTAGCACCTACCTAAGGGGGATTCGAACCCCACATTTCTAGTAAAGTTCCCTACTTGGGCCAAAACTTAAAGGAGAGTTTCAAAAGCTATATAATGACTCTAAATCATCCATTAACCTCATATTTATGTACTAAAACAATTCATACACCTACTGTGACAATTTGGTAGCATTTGGAGCCATTTGGAGCTCAAGAACCCAAGACTAGTCAAAGGTCGAACTAGTGGAAAAAGTTGAAAAATTCACCATTTTAATAAAATTCAAAAAAAGGGACATTACACATCTAAAAGTAGTGTTTTGCACATCTTCTTCCTTCATTCTAATTTGATGGTAACCTGATCTAAGATCAATTTTGGAGAAATATTTTTCCCCAAATAGCTCATCCGTGAGCTCATCAATTCTAGGAATATGATACCTATTCTTGATTGTCTTCTTGTTCAAATCTCTAAAGTCTATGCACATCCTCAAAGTTCCATCTTTTTTCTTCACCAACACTACTGAAGAGGCATAAGGGATAGAGCTTGGTCTAATGAGTCCCAACTCTAGGAGTTCTTGGATGACCTTTTCAATTTCATCTCTGAATTTTTTTGGATGTCTATAGGGTGGTATTTGGATGGGTGAAGTACCCTCCTCCAAAATAATGTTGTGCTCAACCCCAATATCAGGTGGCCTACCATGTGGAAGATCTCCAAATACTTTTTCATATTTTTGTAGGAGTTACTCTATCTCCTTTGGGTGTTCAACAACCTTTATGTTTGGCTTGGGAGAGGTAATGAAACATTCAACATCCCATTCAATATCTCCATGCCTCAATATAGACCTCATACTATGTGAAGTCACCACTTGATTCGGATAGGTGTGCTTCCCTCTTACAACCCTTTGTATTCCTTTCGAATCTTGGAATTTCATTTAAGGAATCTGATAGTTCACTGTATGTTCCCCTATAGAGTACAACCATTGCACTCCCAAAACCACATTCGTATCAGCAATTGTTAGGATATTCCTATACTCCATCCTAGTCCTACCAGCATTTTCATTATTTGCATTTTCAGTCATGCATGCAATTTTAGGGTTTGCATGCATTATTTAGGGTTTGCATGCATCCCAGTCATTAGTCCAGCACCTAGCCCTCAGTTAGCCAGCCCCCGGGAGCTTCTCTCAGATCAGTTTTAGCCCTCCTAGTGCTTAGTGCGCCCCTTCATGCAATTGCATGCATCTCATGCGCCCTCTCTCACCTACCACTCAGTTTCACTTCAGTTAATTGAGTTATCATCAGTTCTTTCCTTGATTTAAGGCTAGACTTACTCTCAACTGACTGTATCACTCCGATGGATCTCCAGTGAGACTAGACTGCCCATTCTGACTCCAGTTAGCTCCGCATGCGCCCTCCACTGAGCCTCCTTCATTTAGTTAGTGCTAGTTACACTCAGTTACACCTACCACACTCAGTTAGACTCAATTTGACTGATGGTTGACAGTTACTTGAGTATTGGTGACTCCACTGATGATTGGATAGACTTCTAGTTGTGCTTCGATGACACTCCAGTGATCCTTTGATCACTCCATGAAGGCTAATTCAAATTGCCACCTTAGGCATTCGAATCCTCATGCATTGTACTATTTATTTGTCCATATTGTGATTAATTAATTAGTGTGTGTGAAGTATTTTTACTTCTATCCGAGTTCTACTGTATTATTATTGTGTTGCTCATTATACTGCATTGACCACTCTTCTTCTATTTTCTTGCTTAATCAATTACTTTCTTGTGAGGTATAAATCATCTCTTAGATCTGCTGTGAGGATTTTCACATGGTATCAGAGCATGTTGAGAGTATTGTTTATCTCCATTCCTAAGAGTTTTTTGCAGTTTATTATCAAGATTTCGAGTGCAGCAGTTTCTGCATTTTTGCAGTAGTAGCAGTTGCAAACATTTCTATTGTTTTTGCAGGTCTTCTACAGCTTCTATGTATTCATCAGGAATTACTCCTCTTTCTCCCTTCAACTATGATGAATGGAAACCACCAATGATAGCACATTTGAAGAGACATGGTCTCTTTGATTATTGTTTTGAAAGAGAGTTCGAATCCTTTGAAGAAGAGTATGATTGGTTAAATGAAGGAGAAATAGCTTGTGTAGCCATGATGTATGCTATGTATCGATGCATGGTATATCACCTCCCTGATTTTTCATCTCCAAAAGATCTATGGGCCTACCTGGATGAAAGATTTGGCAGATAGAATGAAGGGATTGGTCCAAACCCCTTCGAGAGCAAGCAAAGTGATGCATTCGCCCTCCTTGATGATCTCATTGATCATGAACCAGTATCAAACACATCTCATATTGAAGTTGTTCACAAAGAAGAAGAACTTGCAGATTCTACACTCATGCTCCAAATTTCTTCTCTTTCTGTGCCAGCTCACACTCTAGATATTGCAGAAGGTCCTAAATCCTCTCTTGCACCAGAGTCTGTTGGCCTGCATCATGATCTATTGAATGTTTCGGAGGTCAACTCAGCTATTGGAGGTAATGCATTCGCTCTCCTCAAGCAATCACCTATTGTTTACTACTATATGATCATTATTCCATGCTTTCAGAAGGTTATTGAAGAATATGGCCATTGCCATTCGCTTGGGATAATTTCTCATGCACATCATGGTTTTGATCTCACCCCTACTGGTTCAAAGGAGATTGTCACGTACCCAATTTTCCTGAATTAGTAAAATCAGTAAAAATTTAAAATTTTTCAAACATAGATGATAACAAAAATTATGTAACATACTAATCCCTTTTTGAAACACCACATCATTTAATTACTCATTAAAATATATAGAATATACATAGGTTTAGCTACTAACTCTTATAAACTTATTTTAAAACAACATGTAAAAGACACATTAACTTGTTTTAACATTCTCATAGAACTCTTATTAAATAACAATGCATGCCATTGTACCCGTTGAAACCTTTTCGCACATCCTTATCTTATAGTCAATAAGAAAGCAACTTAATTGATAACAACATTTAACAAGATCATAAGGCGAATATATTAGTATTATACATCACAATCACTTTGTATATGAATCGTGTACATCAAATAATCATAAACATTTTTAAAGACAGAAACAAGTACTCATACATGAGACACATTGAGAAACACCATAGAAAACATAGGAGACAAAATCTAACGTGGTTCACCCAAACTTGGGCTAGTCCACAAAGGTGTGTGTGCAGCTTTTATTATTCATCAAAAGATAATTTACAACTACAACCCAATGGTTGTTTTAATCATCTTCCAGCTTTTTCCAAGCTTCTCAAATGAATGAGTGTTTAAAACATTGAAGCCAACCTCTAATAGAGAATAGAAAACTATTCTATTTCAATAGCAATGGACCTATATATATATATATATATATATATATATAGGTAACATCATAATAAGTCATGTAAATAAAACACTATTCAAGTTATCCAATGATACATAAAACTATTACCGAGTATCTTGACCCAATTCGTTATATCAAACTATAATTAAAGATATACAACAACTAGACTCATACCTCTAGGTAGATGAGTTTAGTAAGGATATTTTTTTAAAACAATATGTATATATACATGTGAAGGTTTTCCCCAAATCAACTCTATCTAAAAGTTTGATCTCCATTCTTAAGAGGGAGCATAATGGATTAAAGGTTTATTATGGTGGCAATTATATGTATATAAAAACATATTCTTACATAAAATGAACCCTAAAGTAATACTATAAAGACTTATAATACCTTCTGATATAAATGTACCATCGGTCTTTCATAATAAGGTATATCCCTTTTTAAATAACGAAAAGGTCTTCTTAAACCTATACAATATCTTGCTTGTATTAAAATGACACCATATAAATGTACCATCGATCTTTCATAAGGTATATCTTTTTTTAATTAATGAAAAGGTCTTCTTAAACCTATAAAATATAAAAATCCATTTGACCTACCAATAAAGAAAGATAGAACCAATTTCTTTTCCTTCTAGTCAATTTGACCTACATTTATCTTGACTCGCCAATATGATTTTTCTGATTAAACAAATAAATAAACCATTGCCAAAAACCTTCTAACTTGCATATCAAGTCATTCCATATGTTTATGAGGGTGGTAAGTCGTGACTCGGTAATTTCCGTTGGCAATTATGAATGCTCAAATTAAAGTCCTTTTTGTTACATGGAATGTGCAATCAAATTTAATTAGAAATTTATACACGTATATCCTTTAAGAATATAAATTCCACCCTATTGACTCAGACTTTTGAATGTATAAGTTTAATGTTTTAGCAGAAAATCAAGTACCAAAAGATACATCAATTAAAGGAATATCTACACG
Organism: Larix kaempferi; assembly: GCA_027924585.1. Lineage (NCBI taxonomy): Eukaryota > Viridiplantae > Streptophyta > Pinopsida > Pinales > Pinaceae > Larix > Larix kaempferi. The sequence goes on from BSBM01000196.1 coordinate 14,937,497, forward strand.
CCAATCAGAATTTTAAATGGCGTTAACAAACAGAGATTTTGTCTTAACTCAGATTACCAAATCCTATGGAGGTCGAGGCAATACACTACTATGGTAAAATTCAATTACTGGATAAGGAAATCAAGGCGCTTAACGCTGATACTATAGAGTTCTACTGAAGTAGTTATTACGAAACAAAAGCTTAGATAGAGACCTCCAGGGTATTTATCTTCGTAGTTACTAACAATGAGCATAGTTCAGGTAGCGACCAAATGACTAAACCCTACTACTTGTGGCGGCAAGCACAAACTGGGAAATCCTACGGATACAACTGGTTTGTAGCAGCATATAAGAACACAATGATATAACGTTTAATATTAGTTGAAAATCCAAATAAACAATAACCTTCACGGAGCTAAATTAGAGACTGTGCTAATCTGAAGCTGGCCCAAAGATTAAAATACAGACTTACCAAAGATAATAGAATGTCAACTGCAGAAGCATAAATCGAGTTTGATCCCTTCTGCTTCTATTCTACACCCGATCCCAATATATACCGAGTCCTGGACTTCCAACTCTGACCAAGCATATCCTTCTCGCTTTTTTCCTACACCTTTAACCTAACTAGCAACTATGGAAGCAGAGTACCCCCCGACTTCATCAAATAAATCTCCCAGTGGTAAAGAACCACGATCTGGTTTATCCCTTCCATAGTGGGCCGATCCTCACTGAGGAGGGATCGCCCAGCTCTGTGCAACATCAATCTAAATGACATACACAATTCTACACAATATCTACATTCATGCTCATCAAATCGCACAGCTTCCCCCCCGTTGTCACTAACTACAACATATTATAAATATATAACTCTGAGCAGGAAGGGTGCGTCTTCCTCCGCCTCCCCTATAACTTCCCCCTCTCTGAAAATCAAGTAGTTGCTCCACTAACACAAGTCGTGGAGACAATTTCTTCGAAGATCAAGGGCTGCACCCCATTAATATAACTTCTTCCTCGAAGGGGAGTCACTCCTGTGCCCCACTATTCAGGTCGTGCGTCTTCATATTGCTCCACGGGGCTTCTCATTTGGAAATCATCTGCCACATGGTTGCAGGGAAATGAGTTGGAGTCTTCAACCGAGCCAGCAGAATCCTCATGCATCCGAAAACCTTTCACGATAGAACCTCCCTGAGATCGTATGCCAACAAATTAGCAATAGCACTCTTTTCTCTCGGCATCCTCCTTCCCGAACGAGAGACACCTGCGCGGCATACCACTTTCAGAGACAAACTCCCACTATAATCTCCACCGGCTTCTCCATCATGGAATTGTTCCTATCGTAGAGTATCCCCTGTGACGAGGAGTACATATCCATTTATAACGCTGGAGTTGTGCCTCCATAAATGTCTTTGCCGATTTTAACCTTAGTTGGAGCAATTGACTCATACTCAGATTACTTCTGGTTTTTCCCGCGCATAAAACTACTCTATCGACAAAAGGACGTGTCTCATCAATTTCAAAAGATGTGAGACCCCCAACAAGGAAACCTAAACCACTAAAGTAGTAATGAAATACGTCCAGGTGGTAGCCAGAAACATCCTTCAAATCAGTATCTGCTTCCACTTATAAAATGGCATTCATGGGAAGTAACGCTAAAAGTGGCAATGGCGGTTTCCTTAAGGGAACATCCCCCTAATTTCACTCTACCACGCCCTCCTACTCAACTACCCGAGAGTTGGGCTTTATGAACCACTCTCTCCTTTGAAAAGAAGACGAAGTAGTGTGCTTTTAAGTAAAAACATTTACACTGACACAGCAGAGAAGTATGGCTTATCTTAGGGAAGTACTAAAAGTTAACTTCCATGGAAACGAGCAATGTAAGCAGAGATTTCTGCATACCAATTATTACAATATTGAATCTAGCTTTAACACAAACCACAAGCAGTATCATATTAATATATTTATAATTTTTAGCCAATACAAAACCCCCATGCAGCACATGGCATATAATAACTCTGGGAAATTGGGTGGTTTCTGTTTTAAACTGTAGAACTCTAGAACCAACATTAGACATCTCTCCAACGTAATCTCATGCGTAGACCTTTCTCCAAGCATAATGCTGAGAGTAAACATACTTAATCACTTTATACAAAAATAATTACTTTATATGGGTAACTTTATAGAGATAACTTTCATTATTTTAATTTATTGATGACCTTAGCTCTTTATATATATAATATTCACCATTATATATATATGTAAGTCTATCTTTATGTAGTAATCATAATAGGATTAGAATGACTTTAGGCCATATTATCTTAGCCTACTAGGAAGAATGTATATCCCCACCTATCATAATTTAATATGATAAGTCATGAGATGATTAACCAACACATTATCTCGTGTATTGGGTTAGTTGTATTATCATTCTTTAGACTTTTAGACTTAATTTAAGACTTATAAACATAACACTAGCTCTTGGTCCACTGGTGGGGCCTTGGCCTTGAGCTCCTCACCAGGGTCACTTATACAATTCATAATTTTATTTTTACAAAATAAATAACAATAGGGGTCGAATTTTGAGGGATGTTACACACTCCACCCCTTAAAGATAACACCGTCCTCGGTGTTCAACAGTTTGTCTTTTTCATCCATTCATTGTCTTTCGCTTACTTTGCTCTTAAGGTTTGGTCGTCTTTACATCTTTGCGATTTCAGCAAGCTCTCTTCAATTTTGATCTGCACATTGTACAACTCGTACAAGATTTTTCAGTATTTTTCCGTATAACATAAGTATACAAAATTTCAAAATAGCAAATGTTTATCATTCATCCTCATCCTTGATGAATTATTTGCTTACTTTAGCATTCATAACATTCACACATAAATACATGTGGTAGTCTAGCTACAAGACAATCATTATCATTAACTCATATCATAAAACAATTCTTTCAATAGATCTTTGTAATCATCAAACCTCTTGTTCTTCAGCAATCATGGAGACTTGCATTCAAAACTCTTATGTATTTCCAGCAATCATGAAGACTTGCCATACAAAAACCTTCATGTATTTCCGCAATCGTGGAGACTTGCCATACAAAACATGAGTCTTCTGTAACTCAGTCGGAAAACCTCTGCATACAGCAGAAATATGACAGTCTTACTCTGCAACTCATTACATAGCTTTCCCTCATCGAATCTTCTTGTGGGCTCAGTTATAACACCACAAGGAAAAAGTTTAGTCTCCTCAGAGAACCTCTTGTGTGCTCCGTTCTAACAACACAAGGAAAAATCGTGAGCCCTTCCTCTGCTCAATTCGATGGTTATAAAGTTTGCCTAGGACTTTTGGGTCAGTATAACATTCAACGAGCTTCCCACCTGCTCTGTTCCACTTCCATGGGGAACATGACCACAATTTTAGGGAAGTTGCACCCTGCAACAGCTAGTAAGTGAGTGCAAGATGCAGCCTCTACTTGAGTTCAGGAAATATTATTTTCCCCTCAAATCTTCTCATTTAGTATTTCTTGTATTCCACATGCGACAAAATAGCCACAAACTATTTAATGAATATATTCATCTATTTACCATCATATTCTATGCATTTTGATGATAACACATCATCAATCATAAGTCTTATCACCATTCATGATTCATAAAATCCTGTATATAACATGTAAAGAAAATCATTACTTACTGTTAGAACATTTTTCCACCTATGTACATTAATCATTTATTAATGATGATTAATTAGCCCAAGTGATTAATGATTACATCCCTAAGTTGATTAGTTGGTAAATGGTCAAATTATCATGAACTGGTTAGCAATGTGAACAAGTGCTGAGTCAAACCAGCTTTGTGGAGCGCTCCCCAGGACAATTAATGCACTCAGCATGCCTAGAGCGCCCTCCTCAGGTCATTTAATGCACTCAGCATGCTTCTCTTCTACCTAGGGCGCATTTGCTCACTTTGTGGACAATCTTGCCTTGTTTTGTCATATTTTTGACCAATTTTAGACTCCAAACCTCTAACCAACCAGTTTCTTCACATGTGTGAGGTCACATGGGCCTGTCCAGTCATTCCCAGCATTCACACAGCAGATTTGAACCAGTTTGGGATGGTTTGGGATATTTTGGTCAACCTAGGGGGGTTTGAGCTATTTCTAAGCTAGATCAGTGTGAACACTCCAGATGGATTCGAATTCTTCCAGGTTTGTATATATGGGTGTTCTTAACCTTTGTTAAGGTGGGACAGTTAATAATATTGAGATTATTCACCAATTCATGTGTATTGTTCTTCATTCATTTAAATTTTTTATGCTAATTCTTGCAAATGTTGTGCAATCTTTCACCAGTGAGGAATCCACAGTAGCTAGATTCAACTGTGCTTGAGATTTTACACTTACTTTTGAGCAACATAGCTCAACTTATCTGTATAAGTCAACGTCCCTTTTTGATCATGTCATCAGTTGGGATTAAGTTCACTCCCAAAAATGTTAGTATAAGGATAAGTTTTTCTGCTTCAATTGCTCATCTTCTGAACATATTAGTTCCATAGCATTATACGCATGCTCATTTACTTGTGCATCCTCTTCATTTCATCCTGACGCAAACTCTTTTGCTTAACAAATAAACATGTTAGTTTCATAATTTAAAACGGCTAGTTGTACATAGATTCATTTCAAATTGAATATTTTTCGAACCTTTAACAAAATGATGATACTCATCAATAGTGTATTCGAGTAATTTCTGAACTTCACTTTCTAATTCCTCATATTCATTTTAACATGCTTAGTTCTAAACATGACACATTTTATTGAAACACATTATGATCTACAGGAGTATAAAACATCCTAAATGATGACCATATTATGCATTCTACAGTAATGAAATGCCTCAATAATCTAGCCCATAGCTTGGGATATCCTACCACTTCATATGGATGTATAACTTCACATTGATATAAAGTAACTTCAAATATACATAAATGTAACTTCACATATATAAGAATACATATACTGCACTTAAAGTCAAAGTATTATCACTAACATCAAAACAATTCTTATTAACAATGGTCAGCCAAATCTCATTAACAAAGGTCAACCAAATCTTATCAAATTAAAGATACACAAGACTCATATATCAAATTAGATTTGCACATCAGCTACTTTTCTTTAATAACTGAAATACTCATCTTTACTCCTTTGGGAAACTTTGAAGTTTGAACTTTTGAATGACATTGCCCCTCGTCCATTCCAGTTCCATGCATCCAGAAACAAAAGAACAATTTGATTAGTCAATTTTCATACCTATTTATTTCATGTTGAGCCCATCAGGCCCGAGTGTTGTAACCTAAAGCTCTGATACCATATGTCACGTACCCAATTTTCCTGAATTAGTAAAATCAGTAAAAATTTAAAATTTTTCAAACATAGATGATAACAAAAATTATGTAACATGCTAATCCCTTTTTGCAACACCACATCGTTTAATTACTCATTAAAATATATAGAATATACATAGGTTTAGCTACTAACTCTTATAAACTTATTTTAAAACAACATGTAAAAGACACATTAACTTGTTTTAACATTCTCATAGAACTCTTATTAAATAACAATGCATGCCATTGTACCCGTTGAAACCTTTTCGCACATCCTTATCTTATAGTCAATAAGAAAGCAACTTAATTGATAACAACATTTAACAAGATCATAAGGCGAATATATTAGTATTATACATCACAATCACTTTGTATATGAATCGTGTACATCAAATAATCATAAACATTTTTAAAGACAGAAACAAGTACTCATACATGAGACACATTGAGAAACACCATAGAAAACATAGGAGACAAAATATAACGTGGTTCACCCAAACTCGGGCTAGTCCACAAAGGTGTGTGTGCAGCTTTTATTATTCATCAAAAGATAATTTACAACTACAACCCAATGGTTGTTTTAATCATCTTCCAGCTTTTTCCAAGCTTCTCAAATGAATGAGTGCTTAAAACATTGAAGCCAACCTCTAATAGAGAATAGAAAACTATTCTATTTCAATAGCAATGGACCTATATATATATATATATATATATATATATAGGTAACATCATAATAAGTCATGTAAATAAAACACTATTCAAGTTATCCAATGATACATAAAACTATTACCGAGTATCTTGACCCAGTTTGTTATATCAAACTATAATTAAAGATATACAACAACTAGACTCGTACCTCTAGGTAGATGAGTTTAGTAAGGATATTTTTTTAAAACAATATGTATATATACATGTGAAGGTTTTCCCCAAATCAACTCTATCTGAAAGTTTGATCTCCATTCTTAAGAGGGAGCATAATGGATTAAAGGTTTATTATGGTGGCAATTATATGTATATAAAAACATATTCTTACATAAAATGAACCCTAAAGTAATACTATAAAGACTTATAATACCTTCTGATATAAATGTACCATCGGTCTTTCATAATAAGGTATATCCCTTTTTAAATAACGAAAAGGTCTTCTTAAACCTATACAATATCTTGCTTGTATTAAAATGGCACCATATAAATGTACCATCGATCTTTCATAAGGTATATCTTTTTTTAATTAATGAAAAGGTCTTCTTAAACCTATAAAATATAAAAATCCATTTGACCTACCAATAAAGAAAGATAGAACCAATTTCTTTTCCTTCTCGTCAATTTGACCTACCTTTATCTTGACTCGCCAATATGATTTTTCTGATTAAACAAATAAATAAACCATTGCCAAAAACCTTCTAAGATGCATATCAAGTCATTTCATATGTTTATGAGGGTGGTAAGTTGTGACTCGGTAATTTCCGTTGGCAATTATGAATGCTCAAATTAAAGTCCTTTTTGTTACATGGAATGTGCAATCAAATTTAATTAGAAATTTATACACGTATATCCTTTAAGAATATAAATTCCACCCTATTGACTCAGACTTTTGAATGTATAAGTTTAATGTTTTAGCAGAAAATCAAGTACCAAAAGATACATCAATTAAAGGAATATCTACACGCCAATCAGAATTTTAAATGGCGTTAACAAACAGAGATTTTGTCTTAACTCAGATTACCGAATCCTATGGAGGTCGAGGCAATATACTACTATGGTAAAATTCAATTACTGGATAAGGAAATCAAGGCGCTTAACGCTGATACTATAGAGTTCTACTGAAGTAGTTATTACGAAACAAAAGCTTAGATAGAGACCTCCAGGGTATTTATCTTCGTAGTTACTAACAATGAGCATAGTTCAGGTAGCGACCAAATGACTAAACCCTACTACTTGTGGCGGCAAGCACAAACTGGGAAATCCTACGGATACAACTGGTTTGTAGCAGCATATAAGAACACAATGATATAACGTTTAATATTAGTTGAAAATCCAAATAAACAATAACCTTCACGGAGCTAAATTAGAGACTGTGCTAATCTGAAGCTGGCCCAAAGATTAAAATACAGACTTACCAAAGATAATAGAATGTCAACTGCAGAAGCATAAATCGAGTTTGATCCCTTCTGCTTCTATTCTGCACCCGATCCCAATATATACCGAGTCCTGGACTTCCAACTCTGACCAAGCATATCCTTCTCGCTTCTTTCCTACGCCTTTAACCTAACTAGCAACTATGGAAGCAGAGTACCCCCCGACTTCATCAAATAAAGCTCCCAGTGGTAAAGAACCACGATCTGGTTTATCCCTTCCATAGTGGGCCGATCCTCACTGAGGAGGGATCGCCCAGCTCTGTGCAACATCAATCTAAATGACATACACAATTCTACACAATATCTACATTCATGCTCATCAAATCGCACAGCTTCCCCCCCGTTGTCAATAACTACAACATATTATAAATATATAACTCTGAGCAGGAAGGGTGCGTCTTCCTCCGCCTTCCCTATAACTTCCCCCTCTCCGAAAATCAAGAAGTTTCTCCACTAACACAAGTCGTGGAGACAATTTCTTCGAAGATCCAGGGCTGCACCCCATTAATATAACTTCTTCCTCGAAGGGGAGTCACTCCTGTGCCCCACTATTCAGGTCGTGCATCTTCATATTGCTCCACGGGGCTTCTCATTTGGAAATCATCTGCCACATGTTTGCAGGGAAATGAGTTGGAGTCTTCAACCGAGCCAGCAGAATCCTCATGCATCCGAAAACCTTTCACGATAGAACCTCCCTGAGATCGTATGCCAACAAATTAGCAATAGCACTCTTTTCTCTCGGCATCCTCCTTCCCGAACGAGAGACACCTGCGCGGCATACCACTTTCAGAGACAAACTCCCACTATAATCTCCACCGGCTTCTCCATCATGGAATTGTTCCTATCGTAGAGTATCCCCTGTGACGAGGAGTACATATCCATTTATAACGCTGGAGTTGTGCCTCCATAAATGTCTTTGCCGATTTTAACCTTAGTTGGAGCAATTGACTCATACTCAGATTACTTCTGGTTTTTCCCGCGCATAAAACTACTCTATCGACAAAAGGACGTGTCTCATCAATTTCAAAAGATGTGAGACCCCCAACAAGGAAACCTAAACCACTAAAGTAGTAATGAAATACGTCCAGGTGGTAGCCAGAAACGTCCTTCAAATCAGTATCTGCTTCCACTTATAAAATGGCATTCATGGGAAGTAACGCTAAAAGTGGCAATGGCGGTTTCCTTAAGGGAACATCCCCCTAATTTCACTCTACCATGCCCTCCTACTCAACTACCCGAGAGTTGGGATTTATGAACCACTCTCTCCTTTGAAAAGAAGACGAAGTAGTGTGCTTTTAAGTAAAAACATTTACACTGACACAGCAGAGAGGTATGGCTTATCTTAGGGAAGTACTAAAAGTTAACTTCCATGGAAACGAGCAATGTAAGCAGAGATTTCTGCATACCAATTATTACAATATTGAATCTAGCTTTAACACAAACCACAAGCAGTATCATATTAATATATTTATAATTTTTAGCCAATACAAAACCCCCATGCAGCACATGGCATATAATAACTCTAGGAAATTGGGTGGTTTCTGTTTTAAACTGTAGAACTCTAGAACCAACATTAGACATCTCTCCAACGTAATCTCATGCGTAGACCTTTCTCCAAGCATAATGCTGAGAGTAAACATACTTAATCACTTTATACAAAAATAATTACTTTATATGGGTAACTTTATAGAGATAACTTTCATTATTTTAATTTATTGATGACCTTAGCTCTTTATATATATAATATTCACCATTATATATATATAAGTCTATCTTTATGTAGTAATCATAATAGGATTAGAATGACTTTAGGCCATATTATCTTAGCCTACTAGGAAGAACGTATATCCCCACCTATCATAATTTAATATGATAAGTCATGAGATGATTAACCAACACATTATCTCGTGTATTGGGTTAGTTGTATTATCATTCTTTAGACTTTTAGACTTAATTTAAGACTTATAAACATAACACTAGCTCTTGGTCCACTGGTGGGGCCTTGGCCTTGAGCTCCTAACCAGGGTCACTTATACAATTCATAATTTTATTTTTACGAAATAAATAACAATAGGGGTCGAATTTTGAGGGATGTTTTCTCATGCACATCATGGTTTTGATCTCACCCCTACTGGTTCAAAGGAGATCTCAAGAAACCATTTCCATTCGCTTGGGATAACTTCTCATGCATTTACTGGTTTTGATCTCACCTTTTATGGTTCAAAGGAGATCTCAAGAAACCATAATTCAAGTCTTGGATCTAATTTGGATTCTAAGCAATTACTACTTGGGATAATTTCTCATGCATATGATAGTTTTGATATCATCCCTGTTGGTTCAAAGGAGATCTCAAGAAACTATTCTTCAAGCCTTAAATCTGATTTGGATTTCAATCTATTATTTGATGGTTCCTTTTGGCATAATCTCACCCATGGTGGTTCGAAGGAGAAGACAAAAGACTATCTGCACATTCATGTTTTTCATCCTACCTCAGCTGATTCAAATCATAGGTTCAAGGATCATCCTCATACTTTTGGATTTGTTCTCATCACATTCGATCTGAAGAGCAAGTACAAGCACATGCTTTCTGAGCATGATACACTTCTTCCCAAGAAGAAGATACCTCCAAACATATGACCAAGCATCACACCTGCTTGAGTTTCGAGCATTTATTTTTGTGTGTGCCTTACAGTCTATTTTGAGGAGGGGTATTTTTCCCATGAGGTTTTCCCCATTTCCTCGGTTTATTGACTGTTATTATTCATTGTATTGGGTGACCTTTGGTCTTAGTTACCAGGGCCCAATATGGATTAAGGGGGGGTGTTAGGATATTCCTATACTCCATCCTAGTCCTACCAGCATTTTCATTATTTTCATTTTCAGTCATGCATGCACTTTTAGGGTTTGCATGCATTATTTAGGGTTTGCATGCATCCCAATCATCAGTCCATCACCTAGCCCTCAGTTAGCCAGCCCCCGGGAGCTTCTCTCAGATCAGTTTTAGCCCTCCTAGTGCTTAGTGTGCCCCTTCATGCAATTGCATGCATCTCTCACCTACCACTCAGTTGCACTTCATTTAATTGAGTTATCATCAGTTCTTTCCTTGATTTAAGGCTAGACTGACTCTCAACTGACTGTATCACTCCGATGGATCTCCAGTGAGACTAGACTGCCCATTCTGACTCCAGTTAGCTCCTCGTGTGCCCTCCACTAAGCCTCCTTCATTCAGTTAGTGCTAGTTACACTCAGTTACACCTACCACACTCAGTTAGACTCGATTTGACTGATGGTTGACAGTTACTTGAGTATTGGTGACTCCACTAATGATGAGATAGACTTCTAGTTGTGCTCCGATGACACTCCAGTGATCCTTTGATCACTCCATGAAGGCTAATTCGAATTTCCACCTTAGGCATTTGAGTCCTCATGCATTGTACTATTTATTTGTCCATATTGTGATTAATTAATTAGTGTGTGTGAAGTATTTTTGCTTCTATCCGAGTTCTACTGTATTATTATTGTGTTGCTCATTATACTGCATTGACCACTCTTCTTCTATTTTCTTGCTTAATCAATTAATTTCTTGTGAGGTATACATCATCTCTTAGATCTACTGTGAGGATTTTCACAGCAACATCAACCACATAAAAGCTATCAAAAAAAGTGTAATTACCTATGGTGATTTGCATCTTTGGAACGCATGTTTTGGACTCCATAGTGTTGTGAGCTGGAATGATGACTGTGAAGCCATCGAATGGTTCAGTACGTATATTTCTTCTCTCTACCATGTCTACATCAATAAATTTATGTGTGGCTCCTCCATCTACCAATACTGAGGCCCTTTGTCCTAGTACCACTCCCTTGCACCGAATGGTGTGATAACGAGGCACTATTGAAAGTACTTCCATCCTTACTTTGTTAGGTGAAGGATGATTTTATTCTTGTTTCCCTTATTTTGTTGTATCATACCCCTCTTATTGATATGAAATATGTCCTTCCTCCTCCATACCCCCTTCATACTCATCATTATCAGAAAATAATTCAATGTATTGTGCTTTTCCCTTAGTGCATTTATGCCCTGGTGCCCATGGTTGAAAGCGTGTGTACAACAATTTTTTTCTTCTAAGTTCTTCCATGTTTAGTCCCTCTTTCTTATTCTTTTCAAATGTATCTCTTTTCCAAGGCTTCTTTTCAATTGCATCTCTTTTCCAAGGCTTCGTTTCAAATCTGAAGTTAGGCTTGGGGGGAAACCTTGTTCTAGGAAGCACATTTTGGAGATCTCTAGTCAAGCTCATAGCATCCTTTAATGTAGTTGGTTTATGGGCTTTAACTAAACATTTTAAGGGTTCAGCCAAACCTTCAGTGAACAACAATACTAACCTTCACATATATACATCAACCACCTTGACTGATAATTTTTGAAATTCCATCATATAATCAGCAGGGGTTCCTACTTGCTTCAATTGGGCTAGTTCTTTGAAAGGTAATTCTGGGTCCTTTTGCTCAAATCTCTCTAATACCTTGTCAAAAAATTCTCCACAGGTAGTAACTTGATCATGTCCCAAAGTTTTCAGACCATGGAACCACCATTCATTGGCATCTCCTTCTAGATGCAAAATAGCCATTTTTAAGGCATCCTCTTCCACCATTGGATTCAGTTGAAAATACACATCTAGTTTTTGCACCCAAGTGTTAGCAGAACTTTGAGAAGAACCATCAAAAGTGGGAAGTGGCATTTTACCAATTGCACAATTTAATTCTTTGTTCTGGAATAGAGCCCTATTATCTTCCTTCTTTTTGAGTTTGTTTGAAACAGTAAAGTATTGTTCAAATGGTAGAGTCCTTCTACAATCTTCACTCAATTTTTCCCATTCTGCCACCATTGCATTAATATCAAATTGGGTGTTAGGTTATTCTTTGGGCACAAGAAATTTAGGTGTAGTAGGCCTTGGTGTGCTCTGAAATTCATTAGGTCTATTATGGGGTCCTGTGCTTGAGAAAATATGCTCACCCATTGTCTTCTTTTCTTCTGAATGTGAACTACTGCTACCCCCTATTACTCCTTTGCTTCCAAGTTGAATGGACAACAATTCGAATCCTTTCATCATATGTTTGGTCATGTTTTCAAAAAATGGTTTCAGTAGATTAGTAAATTCCTCCTTCTCTTCTGAAGTTGTTTCCTTCTCATCCCTAGCCATGGTTTCAACAAAATGCACTTATTCTCCTACTTCTTCCTCTTCAACAAAAACACCTTTAATTTTAGGTTCTAAGGGTGGTGGATTATTTATTTGACTCTTTGTCTTCATGAATGGTTAACCACATTAGGTTCCAAGACCATGCTCTGATACCACTTGTAATGTCCCTTTTTTGAATTTTATTAAAATGGTAAAATTTTCACTTTTTCCACTAGTTCGACCCTTAACTAGTTTTGGTCTCTAGGTCTCCAAATGGCTCCAAATGCTCCCAATTTGTTTTAGGAGGTATATGAATGGTATTAGGAATTTATTATTAGGTTCATGGATGATTTAGTAACTTCAAAATACTTCTGCAAACCTCCTCAATATTCTAGTCAATGTAGGAGTTTTTACTAGCAATTTGGGGTTTGATTCCCCATGGGTAAGTGCTGAAGATGGATCTCCAAAAGATATTAAAACCTCTCGAATTTCTGAACAGAGGAAGAGGATATATAAGGGACAATGTTAAGGTCTCATATGCATCACCATGCAGTTTATTAAGCCTGCTACAACCCTCTCCAGTCAGATAAAAAATACTAGTTTCGACCTTGGGGGAAATGATAGGCAATCTTCTCCAAATGCTATGAAATTGCACAATATGACTCCAAAAGCTTATGAAATGAACATGAAACTTGTATAACACATCATTAAAATTCCATACATCATAAATTCATCATTGTTTCACTTATCCATTCGAATGTATCAACATTGCATTGGTATACATCAACCTAGTGGGGAAAATGGCACCATTTGTTCATTAATGATCAAATTTACATCATTCCACTTGGGTTATTGACTTGATACAGTACTGAATGTGAAGAAAAGAGAATTTACATCATATTACAACAAAAATGGGGCATTATAATCTCCCCCAAAGAGAACAATAGCTCACCTAATGCACCTCTCCTCAAGGATCATGAATATGCCAAGAAAAATAGAAATGGTTGGAGGAATGAGATGAACTAAGAGTGACCACGAGATTCCCTGCAGATTACACCTGCAACAAAAGACTCCATTGAATATCTCATGAAAGGTCTGAATGGCCTTTCCCACTTCCAACTAGGATGGGAATCTTTCACCCTCGAAATTGGCTAATGAAAGTAGAGAAGCACTCCACTAGCTCTCTTCACAAATGCAAATTCTGAAAATGATCAAAATATTCTCTCTTAATTCATCCCTGTATTTTATAAACATATTTAGTCTTCTAAGGTTCCAATTCCATCCATAGACTCAAATCCAATTCGAATTAGGGAGTGATCCAAGTTGTGCCACATGTCTTCCACTTCCTAGCCTTCCACCTTCCACCAATTTGAGTAGGAATCTCTTGGCCTTCTATAACTCCCATGAGAGCTCACTTAGATGATTTTTTTAGGTTTGAAATGTCATATTGGTCAGATGTCAGCCATCAGGTATGCAATTTGTCATAGGTGTCATAGCTGTTGGGTCTAGGAAATGCCCCTTTTTGGCCATCCTTATTACATCATTTTGCCCTGATTTCATCTTACTTTCATAAGCTATATCCATGTATTTCTCCAGATCAATCAATGATGTCGACATGTATAATTCGTTATTGCTTTATTTATTTTATGCCTAAGATTGCTAAGATTTGAGATCCTAGTCCTTGGTTTATTCTGATCTGTGTGATTACATTTAGTTAAGGTCTAAAGCGCAGGTGTATCAGCCAAGTGGTGCTAGTTGTTACTCTTCAAAGCACCAGCTCCTCATGACTCCAAGGGACAACCCATCCTCCATGTGAGCTGTAACAGATCCTCACTGTAACAGATTCCACTGAAACAGAACCTAGCTGCGACAGACAGGTTGCATTCCAATTGTTGAGTCTGTTGATCCATTAATTATTAGAGCAAAAACATCCTTCATGATTAATAGCCTTGTTTAATAGGGTTGTATCAGTTAGCTGTAACTCCGCAGCATGAAGATCATAGATCTTCATTTCTGCACGATTATGGTGGGGATGAAACTATATTTTCCTTGTATAAATTACAGAAGGCTCTCGTAGCCTGGGGTTGGACAATTACCATTTTGTATAAGCTGTAACAGAGCGTTGATACTGTCAATTTCCATCATTAATATGAGAGTAGAGTTCTTCATTTTTGTGTCTTAATTTGTTGTGATTCTCGGCGTCTCTGTTAGAAGGCTAGGGCCCACCTTATCACAAAGATAGTTGGTTTAAGTAGGTAGAGTAGTTTAGCTTTACTTCTGTTGTGTGGTGTGGAATTATTGCAGATGTTACTGGTAGCTGTAACAGAGAATTAGCTTTCCTTTTGGTAGTCCATAATTGCATTTTGCATAGCTGTAGCAAATTGGTGTGACAGTCGACTGTGTAGGATAATTCATTTAATGCATGTGTGTTTGAATCAGCTGTAACGGCCAAGCTCAATTCCAATATCTTTCAGTTGTTTATGCTCTCTAGGATTTCCAGTAATTATCAGTTAGAGTTCAAGCTTTATATTCTGGTTGCTGTTGTATCTTCAATTGATTTAAAGTAGGCAAATTATTGTTGAGTAACAGTAGCTGCTGGATAGATCATTTTGGTAAAGATCAACTATTGTAGTTTGATAATTATAGGATTTAAATTCTTGCAAAAGCAATCTGGTTTATTTCTATTCTTAATTTTATAATTGCTGGGTGATTTCTATAGGAAGGTAGTTTCAATCAATTCCCTAGATGTGTGAATTAGCTTAGTCTGCTTTCTGGAGTGAGTTTGGATGGATAGGTTGGTAGGATCATTATCTACATTTAGTAAATCAACTGCTTGACATGTTTATGCACAAATTATGCTTATTACCATTGAAACAAAAGACCTCCCTGGGTTTGACAATTTATATTGACCGTCCTGTGTGTTAGCTTTAATTAACTGACATATAGGGTGACCAAAATTTTGGCGCTGTTGCCGGGGATGGTAATAGATAGACAGAGTTAGTAGTTGGTTTCATTTGATTTTATTTTAGTTCAATTATTTACATCATGCATGAATACAAGAAAAACAAATCGGGAACCCCCTTTGAATACTAACATTGCAGGTGGAAGAGGTCAAGGTCATAATGCAGGTCAGGGAAGATACACATACATTGATGAGATAACTGCTAGAGTTGATTCTTCCACTAGACCACCGTGGAACTCTACAGGTAGGGGAAATTATGTTCCTTCGAATCTTGAACATTCAGCATCCACAGTGGAGAATACAACGGGACCTTCAACTCCTGTTGCAGAAAGTAAACCTCCTGAAGATAAGGGAAGCGATGTAGGTGCACCAGATAGAGAGGAGATCTATCATATCGACGGAACCAGAGTTACTAAAGAGGTGTGGTTGGAGACTCGTCGAATAGCAGAGGAAGAGAGAAGGCGAGAAGAAGAGAGGAGAGAGGAAGAAGCTAAAGCAGAGGAAGAACGCATAAAGGAAGTTGTTGAATTTTGGACTAGAACCATGGCTGGTAGAGAACAGGAGGGAGAAAACGAACATGGGAATAATCGGGAAGACGAAGGAGAAAATAATCAGCCTGGTAATACTATGGCTACATTAGAATTCCCTATCCTCCAGATACCTGGAGCAGCTCCTATGAAAAACATCTCACCATCAGTTCTCCCGAATTTTCATGGTAAGTCTCTAAGGATCCCGATGAGTTTCTTTTTGAGTTTGATATCCTCTGTCGCAGCTATGATTTAACCTCTAGTGCTCAGAAGCTGAAGTTATTCCCAGCCACCTTGAAGGGAAATGCTCTGGGCTGGTTCATGAGTCTGGGTCGTGAGACCATTACTACTTGGGACCAAATGAAAAACACCTTCCTTTCTAAGTACCAAGAATATTGCAGAACTAGGGATAGAAAAGAGGAGCTGTTTAAAATGGTTTAGAACGATGAAGAAAGTTTGGAAGACTTTGTGGAAAGATTGTTGTACAATTTACAAAGATCTGGTCATGCTGATATTGGCAAGGATGTGCTCAAGATCGTCTTACTAAGAGGAATTAGAGAAGACGGCCTTGATATGTTAAATCTACTGGGAAAAGGGGATATCTCAAAGACACCTTTCGAAAAGATTATTGAATTATGTCGAAGGTACTCCAGGGGATCCTCTAGAACTAGCAAACAAGACAAAGATCGAGACTAGGATGTCTTCACTAGGACTCAGAAGTCAGCTAGTGGAGGGGCCACTCGAGCAGAAATAGGAAACTTACTGGAGAATTTTAAAACAGGCATGATGAGCTCCATTTCCTCAGAGTTAGATGCCATGAGAGAAAAGCAGAAGCAAGTGGTAGAAGATCTTACACTTGGTGTATTCTGTCCTAGATGTAGGAAAAATCACCCACTGAAGGAATGCCCGTTGGACAAAGCATAGGTATGTAGGATATGTGAACTCGAGCATGACACTAAGGAATGTCCTTCCTTACCTAAGGTAAAAGCAGTCCTCCAGGCATCTATTCCAGATGTGGAGCCAGCATACTTCATGGCACAAAAGAAACCATGGCAGCCTCGAAACCAAGGTATGAATCCAGACCCAGCATTTTTTCTGAATAATATGAATGGAATGAACAATATGCATAATATGAATACACAATTACCTTCACATTATTCTAACAACCAGTGGCATCCATCTCAGAACCCAATGCAAAATCCTAATTCATGGACACCATGGTCACAATAGTCAAACCATGCTCCTTGGAATTCCAACTGGAGAAATTCTTACCAAGGAAATAACTTTCCCCATCACCAGACTCAGTATCAACAATACCCTCCTCAACAGTATCAGCATCAGCAGTATTAGCACCAACAGTATCAACAACCACATCTCCCTTTCCAAAACAATGTCGCACCTATGAATGCACCACTTCGACCATAGCTACCTACACAGCCTAACCCGAACCCAAACAATAAAGCAGTCCATTAATTTGAGACTGCCAACATGCTTGTGTATTCCATCACTCATATTCCCTACAATGATATACAATTACGATTAGGGAGGGTGGTGGAACCTATTATCACTGAGGATGTTTCATCCCCAATGATTGAAACTGGAGTAAATCAGCACTATGAGAACATGGTTAATTCAACAAGCCCCATCATTGAGGATGCTGATACTCCTACTGAAACAGTAGCTGAAACTCGAAAAGTAACACACGATGTGTCACAGCCTACACAGTTGAATAAAGAACCACCATACCCTAAACGATTGGCCCTACAAAAAACAGCGGAACAACCCCGATTTGATCTCGTGGGAGAACTAAAAAATTTGTATGTTAAAATTCCACTGTTACAGGCCCTCCATGATGTGCCCATTTATGCCAAGACTGTTAAATATTTATGTGTCAAGAAACCAGGAAGAAGGCCCAGGGAACCCCCCACTGTCCACGTGTTGGGAAAGCTTTTAGAATTAATAATGGGGAAGGCCCCTGTGGCAAAATATGATGACCTTGGGAACCTGACTGTTACAGTTCACATAGGGAACACACAAATTCCAAATGTCTTGGTGGATTTAGGCGCAGCTATTAATGTTATGACCATAGAAACTGTAAAGAAATTGGGACTCACTAATCTTCGGCCAACCCCTACCATTTTGGAACTTGTTGATAGATCAACGATCAAGCCTGAAGGGATCCTAGATGACCTCGTGATCTCAGTTGACTCGTGGGAAGACCCTACGGATTTCTTGGTGTTACAGCCGAAATCCCAGTTGGGGGGACACCCACTGATCTTGGGGAGACCGTGATTGGCCACAACAGATGCCTGTATCAGCTGTCGGTCAATATCTGTGACCATTTCAAACGGAACTGAGATCAAGAATCTAATCCTGTACCCTCCAGCTCGACCAAGCACATAAGCTGAGACTCCATTATGGGCAGATTTGGAGGAGGAAAATGGTGTGCAGCCATTATTAACCATAGGGAGAGCCTTAAAGTTTAAAGATGAAACATAGGATGATTCCATTAATAGTTTCATCAATGAGCTTATGTCAATCAATAAAAATGTCTATCAGATCTTGGACAGTACTCTAGCCGCAACAGAACAAGAAAAGCTTACAGAAGAAACTCTAATCGGTGATGACAGTATAATTCCAGTACTTAAGAATTCGAAGAGTGTTCCAGTAGAAATTGGGCCAGGAAAAACATTGAATATCAATCCTAATCTGCCACCTAGCGAGCTGGAACAGCTAGTCACTCTGCTGAAATAGCGTAGGGGAGCTTTCGCTTGGGAGTACATAGATATGAAAGGAATTCCTTCTCATCTGTGAACCCATCACATTTATATTAAGAGCGACTCCAGGCCTGTATGTCAACCACAACGAAGGATGAACCCGAACCTAAGAGACATAGTGAAAGAAGAAATCCAAAAACTTTTGGAAGCAGGATTCATATACCCAATTTCAGATAGTGAGTGGGTTTCTCCACTTGTGATTGTGCCAAAGAAGAATGGGAAATGGAGGGTCTGCGTGGATTACAGAGAATTGAACAAAGCAATGCAGAAGGACCATTTCCCCTTACCTTTCATCAATCAGGTCCTTGATACCTTGTATGGGAAAAAGTTTTTCTCCTTTTTGGATGGCTTTAGTGGTTATAACCAGATCCAAATTGCTCCAGAAGATCAGGACAAAACCACTTTCACCTGCCCCTGGGGAACTTTTTCCTACCGAGTACTTCCTTTTGGGTTGTGCAATGTACCAGCTACATTTCAGAGAGCAATGATTGGAATCTTTTCAGAAATGGTGAATGATTGCATGGAAATTTTTATGGATGACTTTACTCCATATGGTGATAGTTATGAAGAAGCATTGAAAAATTTAGAAAAGGTCTTGAAACGCTGTGAACAGAGCCAGCTCTCTTTAAGCACTGAAAAGTGCCACATGATGATGAGTGAAAGCATAGTGCTGGGGCACTTCATCTCTTTTGATGGTATCCAGGTAGATCCATCCAAAATCAAGGTAATTGAAAATATACCAACTACTGGAACACAGAAGGATGTACGTAGATTCTTGGGGCATGCTGGCTATTACAGAAGGTTCATAGAATTTTTTTCCAAACTAGCTTCTCCTTTGTTCACTCTGTTGATGAAGGATGCACAGTTTGTCTAGAATGATGCATGCCAAACAGCGTTCTCTGAGCTAAAGAGAAGGTTGTCTACAACACCCATCTTACGAGGGCCCAATTGGGCTCTGCCTTTTCACATTTCTTCAGATGCTTCAGATATTGCCATTGGAGCATTTTTGGGATAGCAGGAAGGTAATGCTCCTTATGCCATTTACTACATTAGTAAAAATTTGTCTCCTGCTGAACTAAATTATACTGTCACAGAAAAGGAATTTCTTGACATTGTTTATGCCATCAACAAATTTAGACATTATATTACTGGATATTCTACTTTTGTGCACACTGATCATTCTTATATCAAGTATTTAATGAATAAATCGATCACGAATGCTAGAGTTACTAGATGGTTGTTACTGTTACAGGAATTTGATATCACAATTATTGATAGACCAGGAAAGGAAAATGTTGTTGCAGATTTTTTATCTCGACTTACTAACAGTGATGACAATCTACCAGTTGAAGATTCCTTCCCTGACGAACATTTGTTTGTAGTATCAGCTCATTCCCCATGGTATGCAGATATTGCTAACTTTTTGGCTGCAGGTAAGCTCCCAGCAAATCTATCAAAGAGAGAAAAAAGGAAGATCATACAACAAAGTGCTAGGTACTGTTGGATTGATGGCCATCTTTTCTACACAGGGCTTGATTTAGAGATCAAAAGATGTGTTAGAGAAGATGAAATCTTTAGCATTCTTAAAGCTTTCCATGATGAGCCCTGTGGGGGACATTTTGCTAACAAAAGTACAAGTCATAAAATTTTGAGAATGGGCTATTTATGGCCCACATTGTTCAAGGATGCAAAGAAGTATGTTCAGGCATGTGATAGCTTCCAAAGGATGGGCCAACCCAACAAATTAGATGAGATTCCTTTGCAGCCACATCTTGTGGTTGAACCGTTTGATAGGTGGGCTCTAGATTTTGTAGGGCCTATCAACCCTCCCTCAAAGCAGAAAGTTCACATCTTGGTTTGCACATATTACATGACCAAATGGGTAGAAGTTGTAGCCTTGGTTAAGACCAATGATTAGGCTGCGATTGATTTCCTGTATGAAGAGATTTTTACTCGGTTCGGAGTACCTAAGGAAATCATTACAGATGGTGTACCACAGTTTGTGTCTCACAAGCTGGAAGCACTGTTACAGAAATTTCATATTCAGCACAGAATAACCCCGCCATATCATCCACAGGCCAATGGCCAAGTGGAGAGCACAAATAAGGTTATCGAGTCTATTCTGACAAAAACAGTGAAGAGCCATCGTAAAGATTGGGCTGAAAGGCTTCCAGAGGCACTATGGGCCTATCGTACTACGTGGTGTAACACCATTGGTTTTTCCCCATATGAGTTAGTGTATGGTAAGAACGTTGTTTTTCCAATAGAATTTGAAATCAAAACCCTGAAAACAGTTGTGGAAGCAAACCTAGATTTATCAGAGGCACAGAGGAACTGACTGAATCAAATCAATGAATTGGATGAGAAGCGCATAGCTGCAGTACATCATACAGCTTTAATCCAACAACAGCGCTCTAAGTGGCATGATCGATTTATAAAGAAGAAAGTCTTCCAAGAGGGGGATTGGGCCCTGTTGTATGATTCACAGTTTAAGAGGGACTTTAAAGGCAAATTGCACAGCCGTTGGTTGGGCCCCTATCAGATAGATCGGGTATTTGATAATGGAATGGTCTGATTGATCACCATTGATGAAAACAAAGTACCATTATTTGCAAATGGTCATCGGCTGCGACTGTATCACAAGCCGATCTCAAGGGAAGCTTTCATTTCGCATGTTGCAGGTGATGCAGACTATCAGTTAACGCCAGGGCAGGGATCTTTCTCAAACCATGTGAATTCCTAAAAGCTGCAATTTCCATACATATTTTGTACATAAATAATTGGTTTTTCTTTCATTCTGTATTTTATCTATTTTTTTCATTTTGCACTTGATCGGTTTGTTTTGAAGAACTGTGTGCAGGAACTAATTGGAGGAACAGCAGTCGTGACTGGTCCAGACGATTGCAGACACCCCACATTGTTTCCTGATTTAATAAAGCTCTTTGAAAAAGATGGATGATTCGTAGTCTTCCACAGCTAGCTAAAATTTGCTTGTTACTTCATTCTGACACATCTGCGACTCCTTGCCTTGCTCATTCTTCCTATTTTTGCAACTATGACTCCGCCATTTTCCTTTACTTCACTTTTCCACTACTGCAACTCCGCCACTTTTTCCCATTCTGCCAAATTCCGTAGCTGCGACTCCGCTATTTCCGCTTACCTTTCTAAGTTTGGCAATTGCTACTCCGCTATTTTCATTTTTACCCCTTTCCAGCAGCTGCGACTCCGCCACCTTTACCCATTCCACTAAACCTAGCAGCTGCGACTCCGCCATTCTTGACTATTTTTACTATTTCAACAGCTGCGACTCCGCTATTCCTGACCAATCCACCAAATCTAGCAGCTACGACTCCGCCATTTTCGCTTATTTTGCTAAATCTAGCAGCTGCGACTCCGTTATTTCCACTTCATTTTCGCTCCTTCCCTATAGTTGTGACTACGCCATTTTCGCTTATTTTGCTAAGTCTAGCAGTTGTGACTATGCCAGTTTGTCTGCTCTCTGATTGATGATGCCAATAATGATTCAATTGGGCGTCAGTTTTGTTGCTCGCTCCACACGATCCAATCATGGTTTGCCACAAAGGAAAATTTTGGGTGTCTTGAGTAGCTGTCAGCCTAGGTGGCGGTGGCCACATCACTTTAGCACATGTGCATTCATACTTGCGAGGACGATGGTCGGCTGTAATGATTGATCCATGGCTCAAACTCATAAACACAAAGGTACGGATCGCATCTTTTACATTATTTGGCAGAAAATTAAATACGATAATAACGATTATGTACTGTCGTAACCCTCGATTAACGAACCCATACGAATTAACCTCTAGGTATTATGTCAGAATCATGGTTGTATTTATTTCCCATCACCTTATCCGATTTGCACCTGTTACCCCCAATTCTACCAACTTCATCGTTTCAACGGAATGTTCATACTAACGCAGACTTTCCTAAAACCTGATTTTTGAACCTCAACAACCCTTTGCATGTTCATAAAACTTCAGCTTCCACGTCTAGACTGGAAATTGTTGCATTTGTTCTGAACTTTGAGGAGGGATTAAAATGGGAAACCCAGTCCGACATGAACTAGTAAATATAGAAGTTGTACGTGCCAATGCAGAAGTTCTTAATATTTTTACAGCAGCAGGTTGGATGGCATACTTTGAAAGGTTGAACGATTTCCACATAGAAACCGCATTGCAATTTTCCCTCAACCTGACTGATACTCACTCCGAGGTCAGGGGATTGCGTGTGGATGTTACAGAAGAAATCATAGCCGAGGTTACTGGCTTACCCCTGGTTGGGAAGAAATTATTTGGACGGAAGGCACATAATGCAAATGCGGTGAGGGAATTTTTGGCAGTTGGAGAACAGGTTAGTCCAAAGCGACGTGGGCTAGAACTGGCATCTTTACCACCACCCTAGAATCAAGTGGCAATCTTTGTGAAAAGATACATCTCTTGTGGAGGTAGGTACCAAATTATTTCCTTCTCTGAACTTCCCTTACTGTCTCATTTATGCCACGTCAATTTGGTGAATATACCATTTTATCTGCTTAAAGCCCTACAAACCATGGTTGGATATGCAAGAACCGCCCAACACCCAGTTTCCTCCCTTACTAATCATGGCCTAATTAAATTACTAGTCCTAAGAGTCATTGCAAATTGTAATTTAACTTGGGAACAATTTCTGGCTGGAGACGCGCCAATCATACAACCTGTATTGGAAATGGAGGATGTTGGGGAAGATAGTGAGGACCGACGTTCCTCAAATCCAGTTGGGGGGGAGGCTGGAGCATTAGAAAACCAGACCAGTGACAAAGAGGAAGTAAGCAAGGGAGAATCAGCATTAACAGAAAACCCTGTGGCTGAGGAAATTGTGATGGAAACCTTGGAGTAGGAGGCAGAAAAATTAGAAGCTGTAACTGCATAAGAAGATACTCAAATAAAAGAAGCTGAAACTAGAGCAGCTATTGAAGCTGCAATAGTAGAAGCTGCAATTGCAGAAACAGGAATTCAGGAGGAAGGATATCAGACAGGAATAGTAGAAGAAGGGACTATGGAAATTTTGGAGGTTGTGTCCTCTCGGAGATAAGGGGTACCATTATTGAAGAATAAAAGACCGAGGTAAAGACCCCTGTGTCAAAGAAGCAAAGAGTAGGATCAGGAAACAGGGGTCAGACACCCACTGCAGCAAAGAAAAGGAAAATCAGAACTGTGAAAGCACCAGTAGCAGTAGGCAGTGAGGAACACCCAGTGGGAATGGTTAGAAAAAGAAGGACGCGATCAGCTGCAGCAGTAGAGGAAGCTGTAACAGCAGCAGCAGCAGAAGCAGCTGTGGCAGCAGTAGCAGCAGAAGAAGTTGCAATAGCAGCAGAGGTAGCAGAGATAGCAGAAGAAGCTGAGACAGTGGATGCAATTGGGGGTAATATTGAAGCACCCTTAGCAGAGACAGCAGGAGCAGTCAGAGAGAATAGGGAGTCACCTGTGGTAGAGAAAGAACCTATAATAGGGGTAGATATAGAGATTCCCATTTTGAACCCCAAGTCATCTGCTGTTATGCAGGAACCTTCCAGAGAAGAACCTCAAATCAAAAATCTCCTGCTTGAAAATGAATTATTAAAAGAGGAGGTGCAGATATTGCGAAATGAGCTGGAAAGATGGAAGGGAGTAGTTGGAAAGCAAGCAGAGAAGAATTTGAACACATTAGCAAATTCTACAAACTTATTTGAAAATTCATCTTTTTCATTTGAAAATGAGAAGTATGGAGAGACTATTTTTCCAAAGTGTGGAGATATATTTTTTGCAGCAGGACACAAAGTTGTTGTGTTGGGAGATGTATCACAAAGGCATGTACAGATAGAGGAGGTGGAAGAAGGAATGCTAGAAATCGAATTGATAGGGGAAAATGAACCAAGAATTGAAGAGATCCCTGACTTTAATTTAGGAGATGAAACAATACAGTTCCAGCCATCAAGAGATACCGAGCTTCTTCAGGACCAGTCTCATCAGTCAGAAAAACTTGATACAACCCAGAAACAATCTCAGCAGTTCAAAGAAATTGAGGAATAGGGGACTGATACACAAGAACCAGTACCCTTGAAAATATTTAGTGAGGCTGCAACTCAAACAACAACATTTGATATAAAGGACCAAGAAGAAAACACTGTCACACAAGAACCAATGTTTCTAAAATCATTTGCTACAGTTTCAACACAAACTGAGATGGTTGAGATTGAAATCGAGAAGGAGGATGCTGTCACACAAGAACCAGCAATCCTAAGAATATTGACTGAGACTGTGACACAGACTGAGGGGGATGAGGTTGATATAGAAATAAAGGATGCGGTCACACAAGAACCAGCATCCCCAAAATCCATGGCTGAGACTGCACCACGGGCACAAACCACTGCCACTCCAATAGAGGATGAAGTTGTTACAGTGCCAAACCAAAACAAGGAAGTCATTTATCTTGACTCCGATGATGAAAAGGAGGTAGAAGACAGAATATTTCAACGGCTAGAGAAGAAGATTCTCTGGTTAAATCTCAAGTTGGATAAATGGCTCAAGTGGATTGATCAGTTCAGGACAAGTATGATCTCTGTCCAAGAACATAGGAATGTCATTAAAGGGTTGAGAGAAAAGTGGGTTGAGGAGTTATTCTTCCAGAAACTCCGATGGGAGAAACTTCAAGAAAAATTGGAAGGATTGAAGAAACTTAAGTCCCTACAACAAGAAAAAGACAAAATGTACACTCTTTCCATAGAATTGTTGAGTTGTCGGGCTCCATCCCCCTCTTACCCTGTCTTTCTCCATGAGCAGACAACTTTATTTCAATTAAGGGCTCTTAAGGAGGGGAGATCATTTGATTTGGAAACAACTACTCAGTTTTTGGAGACTTTTCTGAAAAGCGATTTTGAGGATCAACATTTGTTATGTGAATTGTATTTACATGACAAGGCTTGTTCTATTGACTTTCCATCTAATCCATTACCTTGTCTAGGGGATGTTCAGCTGAGGGCATTTGCCTCTTTTTTCATTAACCATGTGAGATGGCAAGATTCTTTCCAAACCATCCTCGGGAATGAGGAGAATTCTACTCTCTGGATTAGGGGGGAACCTCAGGATCCAAAAGCATTCATAGAAAATCATGCTAAATCTCTCAGGGTCCCTTCAATTGCCCGATACTTTGAGAGCCTACGAGATAAAATCCTTACCACATGTGTCCCAATGATTCTTACTATGCAGCAAGATTCCCTGGAAGGTAGTGAATACAGATGGTTGTACTCTTCCTCATCTCTGAAGGAAATGGATCCATATGGCTTTGAAAATTTCAGGCAAGCTTTGACAAGAATTCCTAGATATGTGCAGTGCATGAAAAAGTGTGGGTCTTGGTGGATTGGCTTAAGATTCAAATTCCCTCTCATATGGTTGCCTGTGAGTCCTTACAGAAACAACTATGCTTTGACATTAGAAGAAGAATAGTTGTGGTGGGAGCATTGGATATCCTGCTATGGGTTTGTGCCTTGAGGGGAGACACCAGAACTTGCCTATAATCTTACAAATCTCCACAGATTCAACTCAGACTCAGATTCAGACTAGGGGAGGTTGTTGCATGAGGACATGCAATCGGATAGTTGGGGGGAGATGTTGGGTCTAGGAAATGCCCCTTTTTGGCCATCATTATTACTTCATTTTGCCCTGATTTCATCCTACTTTCATAATCTATATCCATGTCTTTCTCCAGACCAATCAATTATGTTGATAGGTATAATTCGTTATTACTTTATGTATTTTATGCCTAAGATTGCTAAGATTTGAGATCCTAGTCCTTGGTTTATGCTGATCTGTGTGATTTCATTTAGTTAAGTTATAAAGCACAGGTGTATCATCCAAGTGGCGCCAGTTGTTACACTTCAAAGCACCATCTCCTCATGAATCCAAGGGACAGTGCATCCTCCACGTGAGATGTAACAGATCCTTACTGTAACAGATTCCACTGAAACATAACCTAGCTACGACAGACAGGTTGCATTGCAGTTGATGAGTCTGTTGATCCATTAATTATTAGAGCAACAACATCCTTCATGATTAACAGCCTTGTTTAATACGGTTGTATCAGTTAGCTGTAACTCCGCAGCATGAAGATCATAGATCTTCATTGCTGCACGATTATGATGGGGCTGAAACTGTATTTTCCTTGTATAAATTCCAGAAGGCTCTCGTAGCCTGGGGTTGGACAATTACCATTTTATATAAGCTGTAATAGAGCGTTGATACTGTCAATTTCCATCATTAATATGAGAGCAGAGTTCTTCATTTCTGTGTCTTAATTTGTTGTGATTCTCGGCGTCTCTGTTAGAAGGCCAGGGCTTTCCTTCTCACAGAGATAGCTGGTTTAAGTAGGTAGAGTAGTTTAGCTTTACTTCTGTTTGTGGTGTGGAATTATTGCAAATGTTACTGGTAGATGTAACCGAGAATTAGCTTTCCTTTTGGTAGTCCATAATTGCATTTTGAATAGCTGTAGCAGATTGGTGTGACAGTCGACTGTGTAGGATAATTCATTTAATGCATGTGTGTTTGAATCAGTTGTAACGGCCAAGCTCAATTCCAATATCTTTCTATTGTTTATGCTCTCTAGGATTTCCAATAATTATCAGTTAGAGTTCAAGCTTTACATTTTGGTTGCTGTTGTATCTTCAATTGATTTAAAGTAGGCAAATTATGGTTGAGTAATAGTAGTTGCTGGATAGATCATTTTGGTAAAGATCAACTATTGTAGTTTGATAATTATAGGATTTAACTTCTTGCAAAAGCAATATGTTTTATTTCTATTCTTAATTTTATAACTGCTGGGTGATTTCTGTAGGAAGGTAGTTTCAATCAATTCCCTAGATGTGTGAATTAGCTTAGTCTGCTTTTTGGAGTGAGTTTGGCTGGATAGGTTGGTAGGATCATTATCTACATTTAGTAAATCAACTGCTTGACATGTTTATGCACAAATTATGCTTATTACCATTGAAACAAAAGACCTCCCTGGGTTTGACAATTTATATTGACTGTCATGTGTGTTAGCTTTAATTAACTGACATATAGGGTGACCAACAATAGCATCTTCATCATTGTTGTCATGGATGTTAGGGAATCTAGCCCAAGTGTCCAAGAACCTCTCATTTGACTCTTCCTCTTCCATGTGAGTTACACTTCCATCCCAATTCGACCTATGATGCATATTTCCAAGTGTCTGATCCATCCAACTCATCCCAAGAACATTAGGCTTCCCATGGATTTGGAATTACAAGAGGAGGATACCATGTGGCATAGAAATTCTAGCTTTTGTGGGTCCCACTTCCTCCATGTGTCTTCATGATCAATTGCCACTTTGATTTTCCCTTGTATTTATTTATTTAGCTCCTTTATTAAATATTTATGCTACTCTAATGTCCAAACATCATTTATTATCCCCCTTATTCCAAATCCCAATGTCTCCATCCAACCTAGGGAACTAGTAGGATTGGTGGAATTTTCCTGTCATGAATTTATTTGAATGGGGACATTACATCTTATGAGATCCAATTCCTTAGTGAAA
The DNA here is from genome assembly GCA_027924585.1 of Larix kaempferi. Classification (NCBI taxonomy): domain Eukaryota; kingdom Viridiplantae; phylum Streptophyta; class Pinopsida; order Pinales; family Pinaceae; genus Larix; species Larix kaempferi. The sequence continues at coordinate 14,966,014 of BSBM01000196.1, forward strand.
ATAGGTAGCTTATTTATAATTTTATGCCCTGTGTGTATGAAACTTCGGAGATCTGCAGGTGCCAAACAAATTATGAAATACAAGACAACCTTAGTGAAAATAAGGTAGCTTATTTATAATTTTATGCCCATTGTATGAAATGCCAAAGATATGTAGGTGCAAGACAAAGTATGAAATACAAGACATTAGTAGTGGAAAATTAATCATTTTGAGAAAAGGTAATAAATATCATTTGATTGCTCAATGGAAAGCATGATACCAGATTTATTTCTCTTTTAGAAATGGCAATATTGTTTGACTGAGACAAGATCAATGGAAAGTGAAATACCACTATGCTCGTTTAGAAAATGTCATATCAGGTGTTAGGAATCTGTGTCAACCCTTCTCTTTACTTTGTTAGTATATTGTTGTTGGATGGATATGCTTTGTAAGTCGTCCTGTAGTATTTGCTGATCCATAGTTTGTATTAGCCCATGGTATTGACCCATAGTATTGGACGCATATGCTTTGTAAGTTGTCCTGTAGTATTATATGTCCCATGGTATTGACCCATAGTATTGGGCATAGACTTAGTATATAAGTGTGTTGAGGCCAATGAAGGTACCGTGAAGTTATTTGTATTGAGCTTGCTCAAAGGAGGTTGCCCCTCGAAGTGGCCTGCGATCAATAAAATATTCTGTGATCTCATATATTGTGCATTTTATCAATTAATTGTTGCAGGTTCCTCACATCAGGGTTATTTAAAGTCGAGAGGTATCAAAGTTCAAAATAATTTAAACTTATTTGAACCTATTTTTTGGTAATTTTTAAGCCAAAATTTAGTTGATATTGTTGGAATTGCAGTTTTAGGTGGTTGGAATTGCATAATTCTAGAGTGATTCATAAAGCTGAATCTATTTCTGAAAAAATAAATACAATTTGAACAATGGAAATGGTCATTTCAACAAAAATATCATCCCGAAATTCCAACAAAATAACTTGAAAATGTAAATCATTAAACGTTTAGCTTGCTTATTATAGTTGTCATATCAAGTCCTTAAAGTGGGGTATGTGCTCTGGGTCTCAAAAAAACCTAAAAAACAATAGAAGAAGCCATTACAAATTTTACCACTTCTAGAAATACAAATCGAGATGAGATCTTAGATTTAATCAAATTTGATGTTCAATTTCAATGGAAAAATATATGAAACGACTCTTATGAATATTAAATCAAGTCATATTGTTTTGAATTGTTATACGCTTAGGAAGACCATTTCACTACATAAGTGACTGGAGTTTTGGCCCTCGTTGGAATTTGGCGATCTTCTTTTCCGGGGCCCTTGTTGGATTTTGGTGATCAAGTTTTGTCAAGATTGAGTATAAAATATGCCGAATTTGCAAATTCTGTTAGCATGAATCGATTTGAGAATCTTGAAAATCCTGGTCGGACACTGTGACTAGAATTTTTTTTTAAAATCAACAAAATTTTGACTCTAGAGCAAGTACTTTTGTCGTTATTTTCACTAGTTGTTCCAACAAGTGCGCAAAGTTGGCTAGTAATCCTCTTTTAAGTGATTACAATCCTTCTCTAATATGAAAACCCACAGAAATCTATAAAGGAAAATGTGAGTAGCAGCCGACACATTTTGGATAGCTTATCCCTCAAAAAATTATATGCTTAATTAAGTTAATGAAAAAACATGCTCAGATAATTTATGAGAAACATCACATAAACATTTTGGGAATCATTTTGGGATCGAGTATTAGCAATATAAAGCATGTGAGCCTCAAATCATTAATTGTGTTGTCTTTTGGCCATTTGAGGTCCAATATCGGCCCCTTGATCTATATTTTCTTTCAAAATTACATACAACGAACCATTCAAATCAAGAAGTTTGAACATAAGAATACTAATTGCTAGCATACCCCCGAAGTGGGTGAAATGAAACGTCGAAAATAACTTCAACATGTCTAAAAAATGAGAGAAATTTGTGTGTATGTAGATAATATAAGTTTATGTGTTGAAAGCAAGTCTAGCGAATCTAGGGAGGGGATAAAATTTAAAGGAAAATTCAAGTGCAAGTTGTAACATACCCGAGTTTCCACGTTAGTATTTTAATTAATTTAAAAAAAAACTTTCCACAATAATTACTTAACTCCAATGACTGCATATAGATAAGATGTGAGACAAACTATCCTCTCTTAAACCTTTAAGACGGTTAACTATCCATAAAGAAATATTGAGCATGCATAATCAATCCTACCATCATTACTCTAATAAAAAACTTTCTTACTTATGCAAAATATTTAGTCAATGACTCCAACACTTACGATTCATCTACAATGTCAAATAAATCACAATTGTCAAGTAAAAATAAAACACATAAGGTACAATTAAGACAGAGACCAATATACGTGGTTCACCCAAATCTATGGGCTACATCCACAAAGAAATGTCACATCATGTATTATTTATCAAACTAATAGGTTACATCCCGCAACTCTGTTGTTGTCATAATTACTTTACACTTTCTCACAGCCTTTCTCATCAAGAGTATTTTCGATACATTTCAATGCTAACTTCAAAACTATGACAGGTATCTCTAATAACTCAGCATAGTTATTTTCATGCATTCAAACAAAACGTAAAAGGAAAAGGTAATAATAATATGAAACTATACATAGTGTTAGCTTCAACGTCTCCCTTTCCAAATCAAAATGTGAAAAGCAAAGACTCTTTCCAATGCACCCACAATTTCACGCCATCACATAATTTTACTATACATAACATATATATAACAGAGAATAAACCAGAGATCTAGTATTCCTACTATCTCTTCCCATTGCGTCTACAAGTTCACACCATCACAAGGTTTTACTATATATAACATATTCATCTCACATAGAGTTCGAAGCTGGGATCTAGTATCTTTGTTATCCCTTCCCAAACCCATTCATTGAAATTGCAGAGTTCTCTCAATAGATAAAGTATATATTTAACAAAGAATAACACACACTACCTCTGTATTTCCCAAACAAAATCATTGAAACTACAGAGTTCTCCTAATATATATAAGATATATATTTAACATTGAATAAACCAGAGAACCGGTCATTTCCCCAACACAGATAATAACCAGAGATCTGGTTACTTCCCCAATGCATTCAATTATATAACACACTACCTCTGTATTTCCCCAAACGAAATCATTCCAACTACTGATTTCTCTTAATATATATATAAAGTATATATTTAACACTGAAATCTACTCTTGGCAGTATAGCCAATTCAACAACATGCACATACAGCTTCGATAGAGTTAAACCTTATAAACTTTTGACAACATATATATATATATACTTTGATAGAGTTCAATCAACAAAATTTCGATGGCATATACATATACTTCGACCCTATCAAATGTTGACAACATATAGATACTAATAGACCGAGATCCATTTAGGATCACCATAGTAAATGCATATATATATATACTTTGACAGAGTTCAATTAGCAAACTTTCGACAGCATACACCATAGTAAATGCATATATATATATACTTTGACAGAGTTCAATCAACAAACTTTCGAAAGCATAAACATACAACTTTGACAGAGTTAGATCCTATAAAATTTCAACAGCGTATAGATATATTTTGATAGAATTCAATCAACAAATTTTCGACAGCATATACATACAGCTTTGACCCTATCAAATTTCGACAGAGTATAGCATAGAGATATACTTTGATAGAATTCAATTAGCAAACTTTCGATAGCATATACATAGAGCTTCGACTCTATCCAATTTCGACAGCAAAATAACCAAACAGAGATCCTATACAGGATTCACGTTTTTCCTACATAAAAAATGCATACAAACGGAGAAATACTCCAGTAGAGGCATCCATTCGAGATTCACGATTTCTCTTCACAGAAATGTATATAAACAGGCAGTATATAACCAGAAAACACTGCAATAGACAATGAATTCCAAAAACCCCAAACGCAGAGGTTTCCCTCCCGTAACTATCGACCAAGACCCCCCCCCCCTCCTTCCAGCCAGCAAAATCATTTTATAAGTATTCATGTTTCATCTCTTTGGAGAGTCCGCCTCGGCTAAAGGATCCTCCCGTCACATGGAGTTCCAAATCGAAAATTAGGTGAAGGTGCAAACGGTGGCAGCTATCACGGTCTCCACATCTTTCACAACTATTCCATTTAGGTAGTGGTGGGAGTTAATGAAATGACTCAACATACATTTATGTCTTCTATGGTTCGCCCTCCATGACGTAGTCTAGAGTCATTCGTAGATATACATATACTATAGTTATTACTCCAACATTTATAATCTATAGTATAATTATTAATCCTATTTCACATAACAATACCTTTATTCTAATTCGTTTTGATATGTGGAGGCGTTTTTATTCTCTTTTGCTTTGTTATATAGGAGAAATATCTTCCTTTATAAAAATGGAAACCCACGAGGATCTATATATATGTATCATATATTACTCTATATATATATATATTTATAAATAAATCATAATTGATGTTATCCCGATCACTTAACTTCAACATTTTGAAGTTCCTATAATAATACTTAGCGTATACGATATTTTAGTATTTGCTTGTGAAATACTAATTTACATGTTTAGGTTAAAATATATTTTTAAGTTTGACATCCAAATAATTTTAGATCAACGAGTGAACATTTACTGTTCACCTCCCTTTCCGTGTCCCGGGATATAAGATGAGACCTGTCCTCAAAATCAAGGCTTCCTTCCCTTCATCTCTCCCCGCCTTAGCGGATTCGTCCTTAACGTCCGGTTGCGTCATGACCCCAGTCTCCTACATTTTGCATTTCAATTTACAATATAGAATTTACAATGTTTACTGGTGGGGCCTTGGCCTTGAGCTCATCACCAGAAACAAGTACAATTACATATACATTTATAAAGTAATAGGGTAAAATAAAAGAGATGTTACATCCTTTCCCCCTTAATAATAACACCGTCCTCGGTGTTCATACTCTTCAACAGTTTTATCTTCCACTCTCTTGAGTCATATTTTGTTCGCTTCGTCATCCTTGTTTTGATATTCTCAATCGTCTTCGAACTTTCACAATCTTCCGCAAGTTGTTATCATTCCTAACCTGCACTTTTATTGCAACAAAATCAGGTCTCCCAAAATTGTCCAGTGAGCATATCAACATAAACAATGAGTTCCTTTTGTAACACAACATTTACAATTCATGAAATACCTTCTAGTCGTTGTTTCTGCTTTTATCAACATAAGAAGACATAATATACTCAAAAGAATTCATGAGTAATCCAGATTTACTTTAACCTTTGTTGGACGTCCTTTACCTCCAAGACTTTAGACACTTTAATTAGTCCTTAATTTGAGGTAGACATCCCTTTTATTCACAAGTTAGCATCATCTATTTCACATAATATCAAGCAATAAACTTTTAAAATTTACCATTCATCCTCGCCCTTGAGAAAATTTTGCTTACTCAAGTATTCATGACATTAAGACCTTCAATAGTCCAGTTACTTGGAAAAATGTTAATATGTGTTTTATTGTTTACATTATGAAGATGAAAATATTTCAAGAACACTTTTGTTGATCACCAAACTCTCCCTTGAGTTTTGGGACTTCAGCAACCCTCTGCTGAACACAGAACTCTCCTTCGAGTTCTGTCACCAATTTCCATGTGGAATTACTGGCTAAACTTTGAGGTTACTCTCCCTTCTGATTGCTAGTCAAAAATTTTCTCCTCAAAAACATCAAACAACGTCCTATCTTCCAAATGTCAATATTTGTGCCTAGGTCTTGCCATTGATATCACAAACTCTTTCACAATTCCCCTCAAGCCTCCTTGCTTGACTCCATGAATTTCTTTTCCACCCAGCCTCCTGCTTGAGTCCAGGAAAAGTTACTTTAGCAAAGTAGAGCTGGATCATCAATTTTGCCACTTGGTGTTCAGTCACAGGAAAAGTTATTTTCCCCTCAAGCCCTCTCGCTTGAGTCTAGGAATAAAATTATTTATTATATTTCTTGCATTTTTGTTAATCACAGCATACAACATAATACTATCAAATAGGTTCACCTATTTACTTATCACATTCCATCAATGACATGAATCTACCATTATTCATGGTTCATACAATCCTGTAATCCATACTATAATAAAATGTAAAATAAATCATTACTCACTCTTGAGTGTTTTAGCTTAACTTATTTATGGAAGTGGATTATAATTCAATCTTCCATTTGTGACGTTGGTCACAATCATGGTAAAATCCTGCAATGTTAGTACCTACAAAATATATGACGTTCATCTATTCAAATGTTAACAACATCTAATCATCTTTCTCATCTATCCTTGGATGGTTACAATAATGATGACATACCCATATCAGTATAACTTTTCTTTTAAACAAAGAAACCATTTCTTTAAAACATCAACCAATCAACTAACAAGTTAGTCTTAAAAAGATCATGATAAACCCAATTACTTTCATATATTACAACATCCTTTACATATGAATTGCCTCTTCAAGTTTACTTTAAGCAATAGCAATCTCTTTACTAATTAACATCCACATTCTCAAATATTTAATTAGTACTCTATTTAAGACCTAGTCATCTAAAATAACTATTATAAAACAACTTAGGGAGTTTTGTCTCCCTCTAAAAATATTACAAAATCGAATACTTCTTTCTAAACATAGTAAGACACGACTTCCAAATATTATCATATATGCCTTCTTATAATTATTTGGCATTTGAAACACAACTATATACTTCAAAGCAGGGTATTTTTTAAGGATTATAAAAGTATACTTAAGTATAGTATTTTAGGCGATTATTTTGGATTGAAAAAAACATATTTATAGATTGGTAGGCGAATATTAAATATGAAACATACAATTTACTACTGAAACTTGTAAAATTTGGTGAATATTATGATAAAAAAACATATTTGATGTAAATATAGGCGATATTAGAGTCTAAAAATGACCAAATAGAAAATTTATTTTTCGAAAAAAATAGCCAATTAGTGAAATTTCGCCCCTAAAAATTTCCCTGCTTCAAAGTCTTAACTCAAGCAAGCATTATATAAATTAAAAGGATAAGTCCCCACTCAGACTCTAACTGAGATTCATGTCAAAATATAAGAATTAGTATATCCTTTAGACATTGAATATACTAATTCTAAATCAAGTTATATTTTCAATATGTAATTCTTCGAGAGAATACCCAAACCTAATTAGCAGGTGAGATCCATCGTACTACTACACTTGGATCCTAATAACAATCATAATTCTACTTGTACTATCATGGCAACTAGTTTAAATTTCTGGTGACACTTTTAGTGGATTTCACTACATAAGTTACTATTATAAATTTTTTACTTCTAGCACCAGTGTACCTTTCCTCTCAAGTAACACTTACGCTTAGCACATCTAGTGGTATATACAAAAAATTTAGTTATTGACATAGTCGTTCGCCTTACGCCTTATGTTTGATAATGCTCTCGTCTCGTTAGCACGAGTCTAAACCCATAACCACTTCATATTGTTTTATGTTTTCTTAGTTAGGTAAGTCATCTTGCTTATAATCTATAATGGATATGTTACAAACCCTTTGTATCTTATTACACAAAATTATTTACAACCTACATACTAAGAAGGAATATCATAACCGTGAGTCATTAAAGTTTATGAAATAAACACCACACATATGGTTAATATTGTAACTCATCGTTTATACCTAAAAATTCGGCTTTGAACATTATTACATCCTTCATCGAATGTTTAAAACCATGCATAATTTGAGAATATAATTGGAAAGGAAAATCCTTAAGAATTCATTATACATTATTATTTACCTCATAATAATAAAGGTTATTACACTCGAAGCTGAGTTAAATTAACAAGTGTGAACTCATTATAATTTATATATATAATAAATAAGCTCTAACCGAATCATATTTATTTTCTTACAACTGATACATTTCTCCATATTTCAAAATACATATTAAAAGTATACCTATACTGTGCTTTTCTAACTAACCGATCAAGCATGACAAAAGCTATCTCCCTTGAAGGAGTATCATAGACATAACTGAATTGACAACAGAACATAACTAAACAAATACATTATAAGTATGACAGATCTTTCAGCTTGCATCATTTATATTTCTTCACGAGTAAATATTATAGTTCAACTTTTCATTTCTTCAAATGTAACCTAGTACATGATACTAAAACAAAATGAAAGCATGACTTGTATACTCACAGTCTTAATCCGACGTGTTTTTGTTGGGTGATACCTCGCCTTGAAATTTCATATTTTATCTCCCTAGTTCCCTCTTGGAGAATTTGAAGGTTAACTCGGATAATGTACTCTCATCCATTCCTCCCATGCATCAAACAATAATTGGTTTGTTAGTTAAAGAGGAAATTTCCTTACCTTAGGTTGAGCCCCATAGGCCCGAGTGTTGCAACTCCTTGTTACACCATATTTTTCCGCCTTGTGAGTATTAGCACTCATTGGCCTCCATTATTCATTGATTAACTCAGAACCAATTTTTGTCCTCCAGAAACCTTTTTTGCCCTATTTTTTCTCCTATACATGAGCTACTTCAATGCAACTCACGCATACGCATGTTGCACCATTATAGCCCACGTACATCAAGTTAATTGGTAAAAAAGGGTAAAAACTCATTTTCACTCCAAAAGCGGCCATTGTGTGACCTTTGGCCCTCCATGTATCTCGAAACGACTCGATCCGACCTTTCACTTGCCTTTGGAGGGTTATATATTGATCCATTATGCATGGAAGGGGGGAGAAAGAGAAGAGCATTGAAACTCTATTGGAATTTTTCCATAGCTTGAGTCTACATCCATTGATCCTAGTTTTTGTGAACCTTTTATGTTCACCTACCAAACTCTTCCATTTCTTGTGAGGGATTTTCTCCTTTACTCACGAGTTTTCCATTGCATGGAGGATTGAAGCGGTGGAGGCACAAGTGGAGGGACCTAGTTCTTGGTTCAGATGAGTTGTCGACAGGAGGTTGTATCTTGTACTTCTTGTTCATATTAATAGAAATACTCATTTTCTCGTCCAATTGGTATTGTGAATAATTGTTTATTATCATTGGGTACATTTACTTTTATATATCATGGACTGTGCTATTTTTTATGCTAACATATTTCATATATTATATGCACTTGCTTGTGTTTATTGTTGAGACTAAGCCACAGGTTCAATTGTGTTGATTTGAAAGCTCAATGGGGATCTTCATCGAACGTCCGGATTGAGGATTGGTCTTTTATTCCAATTCTTGGAATTTACATTTATATAGCATACATTGGGAAATGAATTTGATTTCTAGTAGTCATTTGTCTATTGTGGTCCACCCCAAGCCATAGGAATTTTTTCTCCATAACAGAATTAGCGACTCTGCTGGGGACAAGCATCCATTTGGGGATTTTTGGGCATTTTCCTTATTTTGAGTCTTTGTTCTGTCGATTTTCTGTGCCATTGGTAGGTTGTCAGGTTCTTATAGGGAAATCTTGAGTTTTTTGGCCTTTTCACTCAATTTTTGGACCACCCATCTTTCCCTGTACATGATTCGACTATGGTTTGCTCGCGTGTACAAGTAGTTGTTAGTTCACTAGACCATGTACATATGCAATTGTTCATTGAACAGTGTTACACCTAAAATCTACTCATCATCAGATTCAATGTATACATCCCTGAAGTCACCTGGACCAAGTATTCATCTGGGAGGGTTTGCACTCAATCTTGCAAACTTCTGAGAGGTTGTCGCGGGTTGCACACTAGCAACATGCGACGTCGTAGTCTGCTCCACTATAGGGTGCGACGAGGTTTGTTAATGGGAAAAAATAGCCTATTCGAGATCCTTCTTGAAACTTGCTCATTTGGGGCGTTATCCCTGACCTCTAGGAGAGCTGGTACTCGACCCCTAACCTTTTGGGAAGATCCCCTATCTCTCTCCTATCATCTCTCAACCTACCCTATCCACTTAGTCCTATATAAGTGAGGTTCACTCCCATACCAAAGGGAGGAAGACTATGGTATCTACATGCTAGTGAAATCTATCTTAGGAGGAAGCCTATCATCCTTATATGCTGGGAAAATCTCTCTTAAGACACCTTCACTCACCTCTTGGAGAATTCATGCTTCCTTGGAAGGGCATGGCAATTGGCTTGGTCGGAGAAGGGATGCTACGTTACGTCTCTGGTTGTAGTCCTATATCTCTATCATGTACTCCTCTATTTGTAGTAATACAAATGCTTTCCACCAATATCGTTCTTATGTGTAATGATGTTGTGTTGTTTACCTACTTAACTGTTTACATAGATCTCTTATTGTATAGATTCTCTTTACTCGTTTCTCTTGCTTTTGTGTCTTGATAGGTCTTGCAGCTTGGATCTAACGAATGTGGGACGTGGAACAACATTCGGGAGAAAGGATAGCAAATCAAAGAGGTAAGAAATCTAGCACTCGATCCTTAAGTAGATCTAGGAAAGGTGTTTGTAGTCTGTTCTATTTGTTCTAGACTCGCATTGAGCTAGGGAGATCCTACTCGTGTCTGCCCGAGTGGATTGTCTGGTAACAAATCTGGTGACCATACTAGGGAATATAGTGTTTGTTTTGTTTAGTAGTCATTAAATCTGAGAGTCATTTTCAGTTGATTACTTCACACAAGCCTTGTTATCATTCTTTTCCATTTCACTTCTTATGAGTGACTCCATTGTTAAATATTCACATTGAAGATCCTGATCTTCTTCCTCTGAGTTTGTACAACTCAGTTTCAAGCCTGTTTATGGTTCACTATTGAGAGATCTGATTCATTTTTTAATCTAGAACTCCCCTGTCGCACCTGGGCAGTGAGAACAGAGCGACACTGTGTGTTTCTGAGTCTCTGTCCTTTGTCTGTTGTTTACTCGCCGCAGCCTGTGCACTAGTGAACTGCGATAGCGTCTCACCTCTCGTATAGGTAACCTGCAACATCACACTGTCTTCAAAGACAGAGTGCGTCGATCTGTTGAGACTTTGCATACAAGCATCCATTCCCTCATTTGATAGTCTGAGCCTTGGTTTGATGTATGAACTCTCTCTGTACTGTAAGATCTAGCCAGAGATCCCACTTATGATTTGTGTGTTGAGAGTTTGGTTTCATTTGGATTGACTTTGGGTTCTGCTTTGGACAAGTTTGAAATCGGTAGTGGTGGATACTTTTGTCTCCCCCACCTTCATCCATTCACTCTTGCATTCCCTTCCTTCCATCCCTGATCTGATCATTGCATTGGATCACCTTCCAAACCTCATTTACATTTGTTTTGAGCTTTGCTTGCTTAGTTTGCTTGTTGCTGCTTGATTTTGAGTTTAGTGTGTCTTTCAGCTTAGTAGAGTGCTTGTCTTTTCTTGATTTTTCTAAGTATATGAGTGCCGCAAGTAGCATTTTCTTTTCACTCATTTAGATCTGAAAGCAAAGTTGTTATCAAATTATTGTTTTGATGCATCCATTGAAAGATTAAAAGTGCTTCTTTCCCATTGTTTCTCAAAAAATTATTGAAGAAAGATTGTTGTGCATTGGAAAAGTCTCATTGATGTTTTGGAAAAGTTGAATGAATGTATGATCTCTTGTGTTTTTCTTGAATTATGAACCATTCATTTTCTTGAAAGGCTCAAAGAACGCTTCGATTTTTGCAAAACTAGTTCCATGCTAAGGAAAGATAGATGCATTTTTTATTTTTGTTGCCTTTAGATCATTGAAAGAAAAAGTGAAAAAGGCTTGCATATTCTATTTCAGAATCCTCTCATTTCATTACATTAGTGTTGTTTTGATTTGAAAGTGAAAGAAAAGAAAAGAGAAAATGCTTTGATTTGGATAGTAGTGTTGTGTACTTTTGTGTTTCGTTGAAAAAGAAAAGAGTACTTTCATTGTCAAATTTGTTTGAATTGAGATTGTGTTGCATTGAGTTTGTTTGGCAATACCATTGGGAAAAAGCTTTCTCCTTACCATAGGTAGAATTCATCGAAAGAAAAGAACATTTAGTGCATGTAGCTAGGGCTTGCATTATGTTTCTGATTATGTACTCACCTCATGCATTCACCTAACCATCCAAGATAAAATTAACGATAGAACTAGGTAAAATTTTTAGCAACTTGTGTGTGAGTTAGAGACGTGTTCTGGAGTCGTTAAGCGTGGCAGCTGTCGTTACTTTCCAACACTGTAGTCCGGGGGTATTGTAGTCTTCCACATACATTGGTATATCGAGTTCCTTCACGTACGCACCAAGTACCATAATCTGTACTTGGCGTATATCGAAGGGTGTATCACGTACTCGACACGTATATCAGAAGGTCTCATTCCAACGGCTATGCATTAGACAGCACCACTATGGATTTGAGCTCCCACGTACCTTGTGTATATCGGGAGACACCATTAGGATTCCTGAAACCAACCAAGTTAACCATTTGGCTGTCTTGGCAAAGAAATACACCGAGAACAACACTTGGGGAGATTAGCACGCACGTACTGTCCAGGAAATGGGGTATGCAGGCAAGGGTACAGTCCCAATCCTCCTTGTCACGTCATATTGTTGGACCCTATAGTATATTGCGGTTTGCGATGCCTTGATAATCCCGTGAGGTTCCAGACTTTTCAATCCACTCTGTCACATAAGTTTGCTTGTTGCCTTAGTTTGAGTAGGTTTTTTCTGGACTGCTTATCTTTTAGCATACCCTTAGGAGAAACGTTGTTTTGGCCTTTTTTGGCTGATTTTCCTGATACTCTAGCGGATTTTCCCTGGAGAAGGTCTCGTAGGATCTTGAACTTGCCACCCAAATTTCCCCTTAATCTGGAGGTTATTTCGAGGGTAAGAATGGATTAGCGTAACATGGTCGTAGTTACTGAAGTAGGGAACCCCACTTTGAATGTTGGAGGACTTTTGTTTCCACAAACTCCTCCCGATTCACCTACCTCTCATCCCACGCAGGATGAAGGAGCACAAACCCCCACTTCACATGACCTTCATCCCATCATCCCGGGAGAACTTCAATCGTTGGAATGGATAAACCGACCCCAGGACGACCCTACAACAGTTGTTGGTCCTTCAGGAGCTTATTGGACATCTTCCGCAGACCACCCAGTGGATCATTTTTCCATCTCATCCCCACCTAACTGGACTACTCCAGAGTTCACTAGGCCTTACTATAGGCCTGACCCTACCGAGATTTTTGGCCCCATCCATGAACGTTTGGAAAAGTTGTGTGTTAAAGGTGATGAGCTTCGAAGACAAAGTCTCGAGCAACGCTCTGAAGAGTTCCATAATCGTCATTTCCAAATAAGACTTGATGATGGAACCATCCTAGTTCATTCGATATCTTTCGGATCACCCCACCATGTGACCACTAATGAGACTGGTCAACCCTCGCAAGAGTCTAGTCCTGCACCTCAATCGAACCAACCGGTGGAAGGACAACAGTCCCACACACCCGTCACTACTACAGTTACTTTGCCAGTTCCTCCCCCACCTCAAAATTCAAGGGGAGGGTACTCCGGTCCCCCGGGTTACCTTATTGGTAATGTTATTACTACGGTAGCGAGTCAACAACTGACGTTGGTTCAACCTTTGAATAGTGGTTAACCTGCTGTGGCTGGGGGGCAATCCCCGTTCCCTAACCAGAACGTAGGCGGCAGAGTCCCCAACGGACCTTCCGTTGGACCTTCCCAACCCGCTAGACCATCCACCATGGGATTATCTCATGTTGGAGGGTCGTCAAATGTAACTCAAACCTCATGGAGTCAAGCGTATCTAGGTTCTGTTAACCCTGTGCCGGGCCAACCTAGTCCTGGAAACACGCCATACGGGATACCTTATCCCTGGAATCCATACACTCTATGGGGGCAACAACCTGTGTTGCAACACGGACCCCAACCGACTATCCCTCAAGTACCACCACCCCCAATCGATCCTCCCCCACCTCCTGTTGGAGGCAGCGGGCCCCCACCTAACATTGGTGGAGGCCCACCTCATTTTACCTACAACACCCCTCACCCCTCCGGTGGTGGCAGGAATGGTCCACCACCTCCCCCAGGAAAAGGCGGCGGTGGAGCACCCTATCATGGTGGAGGAGGACATTTCCCTTCGGGTGGCGGCGGTGGTCCACCACCCCCTCCAGGTGGAGGCGGTGGAGGACCTAATTGCTATGGTGGTGGCGGTGGTGGTGGAAACCCTCATCCTTTCGGCAGTGGAGGTGGTGGGGTCCCCCACCCATCTGGCAGCGGAGGTGGTCCACCACTCCCTCCAAGCGGAGGCGGTGATGGGACACCTTATTACGGTTATGGACGCCCACCTCCTCCCGGTGCTGGCGGTGGACCTCCACCCCCTCCCGGAGGTGGAGGTGGACCCCTACCCTATTGGAATGGACCACCTTATGGTGGTGGACCTCCTTACGGTCTGGGCGGCAAACCCCCCTACGGTCAGTTTTATCCTGGTACACCTCATGGTCAGTTTAGTCCTTACATGCCTTATCTGTATTATCAATACGCGCAACCTAATCCGTAGCTTCCCTTTCTGGCTACTTTGGACCGACCTGACCTCTCTCGTTTAACCAACGATCCTATTTACCACGAATCTAACTAGCCACCGATTCTAGTGAAAATTCCATCTAATATACCAAAGTTTGATGGCAATCCAGGTGAAGACCCCAAGAACCACGTGATGACATACCACTTATGGTGTTCATCTAATTCCTTAATGGACGATTCAATTCGTCTTAGATTGTTCCAAAGGACTCTCACCGGTTCAGTTTCCAAGTGGTACATTTAGTTGCCACCGCACTCTTTTCCTGATTTTGGCTCTCTTGCTATGAACTTTTTCACGCATTTCTAGCTATCTATACAGTATGAGACTGGTACTGAGCTTTTAACCTCGCTCTGTCAGAATACCGCCACTCACATTTCGGATCATATCCACAAGTGGCGAAGGAGGAGACGTCTCATTAAAGCTCCTATTCCAGATTAGCTCCTAGCAGACTAGTTTACTAAATTGCCCATTCCCACCATAGCAAAAGATGTTTCCATATGAGGTGCTGTCACCGAAGAACAAGCCATCGCGAGTGCCCATCTGCTAGACTTGGTCTACACTCAGTTCGGCACTCTGTTCAATATTTTTCCTGACGCACCTAGGGACATTAACGATCCCATGAAACCACATAAGGGACCCCAAGCTAATGGGATCATTGGTTCCCTTAACACCCAGCCTGCTGCTAGCACTGTTGGATCATCTAATCCGACTCCGGCTGGCCATAGCACCGCCAAGTCCATCGTTCTTGCTGTAACTGAAGAGGTGAATTCTGTTCAATCTGCTTCATCTCAGAAGTTTAACAGTAAGAAGAAGAATAAGGGGAAACCCAAAAATCCTTCTACCCAGCAGGAACCTAAGTGCACTCCCGACGATACCAAGCAAAAACGGAAACTGAAATATCCTTGTTTACTGTGCGGAGAAGACCATTTCTCCAAGGAGTGCCCCCATAGAGACTGTTGGCTAACAACTAACCCAGAGGTTTTCTATAAGACCCAGGTTCTTTGCGGTTTCCATTTTGACCAACAAAACCCCTTCGCATCGGCCCTTTCGACAACAACCTGCAAGTAGGCTGAGGTCTCACCTGAGATGTATCTAATGGGGTACTACGGAATCATATTTCCATAGTAAGTGATGAGCTGCTTGGACTAATGTACTGCGCAACACCACAAAGGGTCGGTGCTGCGAGGTGAGACTGCGCAGTGATGGACAACGCTGCGGTCCGCACTACTATGTTCTTCTACCGCAGGACTTCCACTGAAGATGCGAACACTCTAACTCTATTCTACACTTTACTTATCTTAGAAAACTTAAGGTACTGAATTGAATATCACTCATCCATTCATTCAGACGTTGACTATCAAGTCTTCTAACATTCATTCATTAACTCCAGATTATCATGATTCAGACATAGCCGATTGATCTTAATCCATTAGAATACATTCCTTTGTAGCGCATAAGAAAGTACTTAACAAATTGACTGATTTACTGTCTTTATGCACAAGAATAAATGTTCACCATTCAACCATCCATGCGAAGCTTAACATATCATTTCCCTACTTCTCTTAACGGCAAATGCATATAAAAGCTCCCTCATAACAGTATGCAAGAAAACATTTAGACATTCATTGACATAAAATATAAACAAGTATTCATTCGTAAACACAATCACACAACAAGATATTTAACGTGGTTCACTCCCCCGGGTGGGAAGCTACGTCCACAAGAACGGTTGGTAATATATTTCTTTAGAAAGGGATGGAGACAACCGTTCTTAATCTGCGCACTCAGCTGCAGACTATCCTTCCTCTCAAAACTAGACCTCTACGCACACAGCTGCAGATTCTTTACAACCTTCTTAGCTCAGAGAGTTTTTACAATACAAAAAGGTTAACGCTCGACTCACTATAACCAAATCACAACTCAGAACAACCAAAATGTAACAACCCCATCCCATACAAAATTGTCTTCTTAAATAGATCATGCCCAAAGGTCATGTCTTTAAAAAATCGAATGCCTAAACCCAAAACCCTTAGGGTTTACAAACTGCGCCGATTTCCCTAAACCGGCTTGCTGGCATCTGGTAGCGTCTGCTACATCGTGGCGGTTTGCCACTTCTTCAATCCATCGCTATCAGCCTTCCTGTCGCACGCATGCCAACAGGTCACCTGCTTTAAATCGTTCAGTTCTAACGGTTTCGCCCACAAAGCATGCCAAGATGTTGCTTTCTTCAACCATCTCGTGCATTGGCCACCTGCCTGATTTGCTCATGTCCGCCGCTTGGTACTTTCGGAGCATCTTTCCAAAAATAGACCATTACTGGTCCATCCGATATCTGCACCTGATTCATGTCCAGCACTCTGTGCTGCTAGTTCCACGTGTCCTGATTTCTTTGCAGCACTGCTTCCTCACAGCACTGGTCTTCGCGGTGCTTCCCAAAATCCAGATGCTACGCACAACTTCACAGCCCGATCAGCATTTGAGTGCTACGCACATCTTCACAGTGTCCTCCATACTTAGACAAAAATTATCTTTCTGAGTTGCGCTCAACTCAGCTTTCCCTTCTTATCCCAAACAAGTGTTTACAAAACTTTGTCTCAACCTGCGCCCAACATGCCCCTAATACTTACATGTGGCTCGTCCTCGAGCCACTTACTGTTTCAGTTATCTCGCTCTGCTCCGCGACCGGTGGAACTAGTTTGGCCACGAACTCGTTGTATACACCGAGCAACTGCTTCACTGCTTCTTTGGTATCCTACTCAACTTGCTGAACTGTTTCGAGTAGCACTGGAGTTATTTCTTCTCTGATCTATCCCTGAACCTGCTCCTGGTTCTCGCGCAGTTCCTTCAGCTTGTCCTCTATCTGTTGCGACACCGCCATGGCGTCCTCTTAGAGTTGCTGCAACTGACTATCCATTTCATTCTCTTTTTCTCGTAGTGCCTGTACTTCCTTCCTTAAGCCGGATATCTCCTTGTATCTCGGTAACCTCTCCCTGGGTGGCAGAGCTTTGACCTCTGTGTCCAATTTGTCTAACACGGTCTATTTTTCCTTTAACGCGTTCTTCACTTGCTACAGTGCTTGATCCTCTTCAAGAGCAATGAATTCCTTGGAAACTTGTTCCAACAGCTCTTGGCATTGAGTCATGCCGCTTTTTATGTTCTGCGCAGCAGTACTGACTACTTGTTCTCTCAACTGTTGCTCAGTCAGCGGTGTCTGCTCATTCAGCTTCTTTTGTAGTGCCACGAGATCGGCCTCATAGAGGATATCCTTATCCCGCATCTCCACCTTCAATGATCTAACCTTTTCACTGATTCTTAGAACCGTGTCTGAAGGATCATCATGGAGTTCTATGCCTTCAATATCCAAGGTGACAGTAGAGATTGTATTTTCCATATTTTTCTAGCGGTCTTGTTCATCACGCAGCTGCATGTCTGCACACACCTCCAGCTGTCTGTTTGCTACGGTGAGCTCAGCTTGTGACTTCATCGACTCCACTTTCCGTTCATGCATTTCCTCAACGATCTGCGTATGGATGAAGTGCAATCCTGGTAAGGGGATCTTTGCCAAGTCGAGCTCTACCCTCTCAACTCCCTTTGTGTACAACACAACTTGTTCTGCCATTGGCAAAGCAATAGCTAATGGGTCGACATGAACAATCATGGTCTTCACCGGCAGCGTTATAGCTAGATACGGAGGTTCTTGCTGCGAGGTTCCTACCGGCCTCCCTTCAGCTCCTGTGTCATGCAGAAAGATCAGGATTTTCTAGACATCATCCATTTTCTTCATCAGGCCTTGCATTGCAAGCCATGTCTTCTGCAAGTCATCCTGGATGACCATATCCTTCTTTTCTTTAGCTTCCATGAGCTCCTTCATTTGTTCGGAGATTGTTTCAGCTATCATCTAGTAGTCATCTTCATTCAGGACTGCCTCAGATTGAGTCTTTGTAGCCTTTATCTTCTTCCTTTCCTTCGACTTCTGCGGAGTCTCTAGCTCTTTCTGCTTTCCTGTTTCTTCCACAATTGGGCATGCGAGCGGTATTGGCTCATCCTCTTCGGAATCTGCCTCAACATCCACGACTTCGACACAGAAGTCAGCAGGCCAATCCTTCATTAGGGATTCAATGTCCTCCTCATATATGTGATAGCTACCTGGGAACCACTCTAGCTTCTTCATTCTTGCCTTTGGTGAAATGAAGATACACCGCATGTCTATGCTAAAGTCCAGCACACGGATGTACTTCGATGTTATCTACTTTGTGATGCGGGGTGTCCTGACAATCGCATCGCGCAGCTGAGTGTAATATTGGTAGAACACCTCAGCTGTCGCTCTGCGATGACATTTGCCCAGAGGTTGGCATACTGGAATCCTTTGGGATCACTAGTTTCTATATTAATACCCACATAGTCCCTGGGCTCCTTCCATCTGTAAAAGGCGATGAGGATGATGAGCCATGTGAAATGGAACTGTCCACCATTTACCTGGACATCATTGAGTTCATCCAAGAACTCATTCAGAAGAAATTGACACCAGTTGAACTCGGTGCCTTCAGCTGCTGTGACACCAAGTAATACTGCACCCACAAGCACCACCGGAGGCATCGCGGTTCTGAGGATTTTTCCTGCGAGTAACTAGGTCACAAATCTTGTCGTTCTATCCTCAATGTCTTCTGTGGGAAAACCTATTTTCCCCTTTATCAATGGCTGACTTTTCTTCATTTTCTCAACAGCTTCTTTTTCCTTGCTCTTCCCTTGGAAGAACTGCTTGGGATCCTTACCACGCTTGTTGAGACCTGTTATGCGCTTGCGAACCACAACATTAAATTCCGTTGAACGGTCAAAATGTGGGAGTCTGAGGAGGTTTAACAAGCCTAACGGAACTACCGGTGTCAGCCAGCTCTCGGCAACCAAGTTAGGTGTGCCCTTAGCATCTTTCTTCCAGCACATGTACAAGTCAGTTTGGAATTGTGGGTACTTAGGCGCATGGGGCTCTTCTTTTTGCACGCCTATGAGGTCAAAATCCTCCCACTTGCAGTCTAGAATCTTCCTAAGCAAGTTCTTAGCAACCTCTACATGCTTTGAGATCGGCGACAATGGGATCTCATACTTCGCGCTCTTGACCAATTTGAAGACTGGGGTGTCCAATGCCCTTGGTGATATATACTCTTGTGTGAGTTTCAGTGGTTCCTTCTGAAAGACTGGCGATTTTTGTGTCGACGAACCCATCTTTATGATCTTGGTTCGAGGTGCAGTTACATCTTTTCCTTGTATTTCCCGTTGTCTTGCATGACCGGATTATGACGAGGTGATATTCTGGGTGCTTTCCTTGGCTCGATTACAACCTTCTTGGCAGGGGTTTTCATTAACTCTATAATTCCTCCGTGCTGAAAGACTCTAAGTGTTTCTTCAATAGTCAGTTCTTCTTCACTATAGGAGGGTTTGGACATTCACTGGTTAGCTAAAGACTGTGATAATCAGATGACAAAAGAATACTAGCTTAGGGAGTGATTGCAAGAAAATTCTAAGTGCTAGGTAATGCCCATGAGTCCTGTAGCGGTGTTATTTATAGGCGCAGTTGGGTCCTCCCTGCGCCTCCCAAAGGCTAAATGAACATTTAATGAGTTGTCCATTGGTGAATTTGAGCAGATCCTTCCGTCTTTTCCATCGTCAGTGTGTCCAGAACGGCTATCTTTCCTTTAAATGCTCAAGCGGTTCGTTGCAACGGTCACCTAACGGTTATATTTTTCCAACGGTAATGTAACGGCTATTGTTCTAAGTGCTACGCCGAGCTGCGCGGCAAGACATTTGAGATCCTGCATAGTTACTTCGCAGTGCCAAAAATTTTCAACTACGCGGCTTTTAGTGCTATTTTTTTTTTCCCGTGCAGCTTCAGTAGTGCTACGTGGTACACATATTGCTCAATTAACATACATGTACAAACTCTTTGACATTTCCAGTGTCCAATTTCAACTGTCCTTGACACTTGGAAATCTCTTTCTCTTCTTATCATTCAGGATGCTGCGAAGTAGGGCTGTCATGATACAGCTTCAGCCTACTTCCATTTATCAAAGTAGGTAGAGTATCACCAGCTAAGTTGGCTAACTGGACTGCACCAGTGTTAGTAACATGTATTACAGTTTAGGGACCAAGCCAATGCATCTTAAATTTACCAGGAAATTTCATGAATTTGTTGTCATATAGGAGGACTAGGTCACCTACTTGAAAGCTCTTGTTCCTTATATGGCGATCATGCCAAGCTTTCCCTTGGTCTTTCTGAGCTTGTTGGTGAAAGCCGGCAATGAAACGATCTTCCTCCAATCCAACAAGGTGTAGCAACCTTTCTTCCAATGCTGCGCGGTCTGCCATCCCTATGAACGTAGCAATCTTCAAACTAGGGACAATGTACTCCATCGGCATTATGGCTTCCTGCCCATAAGCCAACTGAAAGGGTGTGTGTCCTATCAATTTCTTGTAGGTTGTCCTATATGCCCATAATACAGAAGAGATGCGCAGATCCCAATCATCTCTATTCACATTGCAAACCTTAGTCAGTGCGTTCTCCATAATTTTATTGAAAGCCTCTACAGTGCCATTTTCTTGTGGATGATAAAGAGTACTGCGCTAATGACGAATCTGGAATTCTTCTGTAAGTGCCTCAATATTTTTGTTCAAAAAGTGAGTACCTTGGTCACTCATCAAAATCTTTGGACAGCCAAATCTTGATAATGTTTCTTCAAAGATAAACTGCGCAGCAGTACTAGCGCTGCAGTCCTTGACTGGTTTTGCTTCTACCCATCTGGTGAGGTAATCAGTAGTAGTGATAATATACCTTGCACCAGTTCTCTTCCCTGGTGGGTTTATAGGACCCACAAAATCAATCTCCCACTTCTCAATTGCTTGCAAGGTTAACTGTGGATTTAATGGCATTTCATCTCTTCGTGAAGGTCTACCTGTCCTTTGACAGACATCACAATTCCGGCAGTATTCTTTGGAATCTCTGTGGATGGTGGGCCACCATAGCCCTGCACGCAATATATTTTGCGTAGTGGCTCTTCCCGCATAGTGACCTCCCGCGGCCCCTAAATGCGCGTCGGCTAGAATCAATGGTTTCTCATGATCTAGTACGCATCTGCGCAGGACTTCATCCGGCCCAAGTTTGTATAGCTAGCCTACAATTATAGTGAAGTCCGTGGTGTGCACCACTAGCTACTTCTTCTGTTGGACCAATAGTTCCTGCGGTGCCAGCCCTGTTGTTAAAAAATTAATGATATCCTTATAGTAGTCATCAGCAACCTGTATACTAAATAACTGCGCATCAGGCAGACTGTCTCCTCGGCGCTTCTCCTGACTCAATCCTTGACAGATGATCAGGTCCCAATTTTAGTCTACCTGGCTTAACAACAATCTCAAAGTCATACTCTTGGAATAGTAACAACCATCTGCATATACGCCACCCTAACACTGTCTTGTTGACCAGGTACTTCAATGCAGAATGGTCAGTGAACATCAGGAAGTGCGCACCAAGCAAGTAATGCCTAAATTTATGTAGGGCATATAACATTGCAAGGCCTTCCCTCTCAGTAGTGGTATAGTTCTTCTCTGCTGTGGAGAGCTTCCTGCTCGAAAATGCAATGGGGTGGTCGATACCTCCTTCCCTCGGTTGAGCTAATACAATTCCTAATGCAATGCATGACGCATCAACATGGACATGAAATGGTTTCAACCAATCTGGAAAGACTAGAATTGGCGCAGTCACCATCTTCTCTTTTAATGTATCAAACCCTTGTTCGCATTCCTCATTCTAGATGAACGGTGCGTCTTTCTTTAGCAGCTTTTCCATTGCTGCGGTTATCTATGTGTAACCCTTAATGAACTTTCTGTAATAACCTGTATGGCCTAAGGTAGAGCACAGCATTTTAACTGAAGTTGGTGTTGGAAAGTTTACAATTATTGCGATCTTCGTAGGATCCACCATCAATCCTTGCTTACAAACAATATGCCCAAGTAAAATTCCATACGGGACACAAAAAATGCATTTCTTCAGATTTAGAGAGATCTAATGCTGTCGACACTTCTCAAGCATCATCCTAAGGTTCACATAATGGTTCTTCAATAAACCAAAGATAGTCCAGTCATCAAAATATGCTTCCATAAACTTATGAATGAATTCTTTAAATGTCGTGATGACAACTCTGGAGAATATGGCTGGTGCGTTCTTCAAGCCAAAGTGCATTACTGTGTATTGGAACCACCCCCATTCTGTAGTAAACATCGTCTTATGTCTATCTATGGGATCAATTCTGATCTGATGATACCCAGGAAAACCATCAGTAAATGAATAGGCCTCATTCCCTCCAACATTGTCAAGCACTTCATCTGTGAAAGGGGTAGGGAATGGGTCGTGCATGGAAGCATCATTCAATTTTATGAGATCAACACAAATCCTGATCTCACCCTTCGCTTTCTTATCTTGAACAACCATGGGACTAATCCATTCTAATTCCTCAACAGGTTCGATGATTCCTACTTCAAGCATTTTATCCAGCTTTGCGCATACTCTTTCTTTGTAGCGCGGGTTTAGTCTGTACGGTCTTTGCTTCACAGGTTTTGCACCTGACTTCAAAGGTATTTTCATAACTCCTAGGTCTCCCAAGATTCCTTTCATTTCTGTGAATTTTGTTGGAAACAGCTCCTGATACTCACGCAGGGTGTCTGCGATCTTTGAAACAGTCTGATCGTCCCAGTAGTCTCCAATTGCTGCAAACTTTGGTTCTTCTTTTGTGCCAATGTTGATCTTCTGTGTTTTTACTGGTCCGCTCATGTATGGGATTTCCAATGGAGGTCCTTCTACGTCACACGCACCCTCCGACTCTGGTATGTTTATATTGCACGGATCATCATCATCTTCTTCATTTGCATCCTCAGTGTCTTCAGCTACATTGTAACACTCGATGAGGTGTTCTTCATGTTCCCTCCATTCTGAGTGTAGGTGCGCGGGAACATGATCTGGCCCAAAAAATTCTTGCAATGTCATATTTCTATGAGGACATTCATCCCTGAATATGCGTTCCTTAATTATTTGTAATGCCTCATGGATCAGCGGATCCTCGTCCTCAAAGCTGAAGTCTTTCTGGAAGTTGGTAGTCAATATTTCCCAATTTTTCGTCTCTCTGTGCAACTCCAAGTCTAGGTACAATTTCTTTGGAATGTTCTCATCCAGTGTATGTACAAAGAGATGCACCCATTGTGTGTGTGGCCTTTCTTCCCATGCCTGTGAACAGACTTCAATGTGTTGACTGGGATCTGTCTTTCCATTAAACTTCTCAAAAGGTAAGGTGACCTTTTCAGCAAACCGAATTTGCATATTGATTCTGCATTGATCCCAAGTGGTCAATGTCTGCTTGTGCGCATTACACCATCTGGCGGGTGTGTCTCACAATGCTATATCTAATGCTGGTAGTCTGTGCTCATCTATAATAGCTACAGTGTATTCTTAGATCAAAGTATAAACATTAGCAGAACCATCATATGTGGGAATAGGACTTATCTCCTTCCCGATCCAGCGCAGTGATTTCGTAACCTGCGCGCACCTTCTTGCTGATACTTCATGCATTCGGCTTTGTCAATTTTCCATCCCTGCCTCCGACTCAGAAACACAGGAGTTGTCACATCTCCAACTGAGTGTGCCATCTACAGTAGGATTGATATAATCTTCTTGGTTCACTGTGAGCTGGTATAGTCTGTCCAAGTCTTGAGCTTTAGATTCCTCTTGAATCGGCTCGCTGTATCTGTCACCGTCGGCAGGATCCAACGGTGTGATGAACCTAAGATGAATTCCTTCAAATATCATCTTCTTTGATTTTAAATCTATAATAACCAAATTATCCATAGCCCAATCAATTCCTAGCAGTGCAGGAAAAGGTTGACTATCATCCACAATCTCGATAACTTCAAAGTCTGTCTGACTTTGGACACTATCGATGTCGACTATCACGTCAGCTAAGCGGCCAAAAGGTATGACTTTCTCTTGGTTAGAAATTCTTAACTGGATAGGTGACCATGATAACTTTGGTCGACCCATCCGCTGCTATGTCTGCTTAGTTAATACATTTACTTCAGAGCCCAGATCAAGGATGACTTCATCCATTTCAAAATCTCCAATCTGCGCGGTAAGTCTCATTTCTCGGCCAGATCTTTTATTCTTCCTTATTTGATGAACTACGCTATCGGAAGCCTCTGTTTCAGTCTGTGGCTCGTACTGGTTTATGAGCTTCTGTAGCTCTATAATGGCATTTTCACTTTTCAGTAACTTCATGCAGCTTCGCAAGAACTACGCAACGGAGGTGCTGACATCCATCGCGGTGCTTGTTTTGTCATAGGCCGTTGGCATGTCTTCAACATGCAATGCTTGACTGCACAACGGGATCCTCTGTGTTTCTGTTGCTGGCTCTCTGAAGCTATCCCGCACGTCGATAAAGACTTCCTTGTTCTTTTGTAGATCGATAGCAGGTATTTTCCTAGGAGCTTTTCTTATCCATATTGTCTCGAGAGGAGATTGCTTTGTGTGAGCCTCCCTTGATGTGGAAGCTTCTGCTCCCCTGTCACGTCCTGTCTGAGTGCCACTGCGCGTGACCACATTAATGCTTGGGTCTGCTTGTCTTTTCTCTACTGTGATCCATTGGACGTTCGTGTTTGGCACATATGTCCGTCTTCTTTTCTGCATTTCCACTTCTAGCATGGGAAAATCTTCAATAATATGTTCAAATGAATTACAATAATTACACATAGTGCATGGGTTAACACAATCTTTGGATACGTGACCTGGTTGGCCACAATTATAGCAAATGACCTGGCCGCGGCCTCTTCCCTGCGCCGGGCCAACATTTCTTCCTCTATCGCGGTATCCGCCACCACGACCTCTGTATCCTCCTTGGTCATATTATGCATTCTCTTGTTTTGGCTGGGTATCTTCTTGTACGCAGTATAAGCCAGTGCCTCTCATTGAATCCATGTCCCGTTTTCTTTCATTCATCAATTCATATGCATGGCAGTTGGATTCATCATGTCCAACTAATTTACAGAAATTGTAGTATAAATTTTTATGTGTTTTCACATATTTCTGTATAAGATAACAGTCTTCAGGTTTGTGTCCTGTGGTTCTACAGATTTCACACCATGGGGCCTGATTCTGATTCAATGGGTTTGGCGCACCATTGTTAAGATAGTCGCGGAATAATGGGCAATGCTCTCTATCATGGCCTTCTCCTTTACAAGTTGTACACCATACCTCATGTCTAGGTTCGTACCTTTGTTCTTTTCGATTCTTCATGCATTGCAACTCTAGTGTCAGGGTGGTCAGCTAGTTCTGAATTTGAGACATCCCAGAACTAGTCTCACCAATTGGTGAAGCCTCGAGCTTCATTGGGATCTCCAAGGCCTCTACCTGGGACTCAACCTTCTGCTGCATCAATGGTAACCTAATATGGGGTAACAACGCAGCAATGAACCATTCCTTGTGTTGTTCCGGAGCTATAACAAAGCTCACTTGGTCTAATAGGGTCTTGAACTTCTGATCAAACTCCCAAACCGTTTCAATCGGTTTCTGCTTTATTTCTTTCAACTCAGTTATACACTGAGATTCAGATTTAGGTTTCTTAAATTCTGCTATGAGCGCAGCTTTAATTTCTGTAAGGTTTCTCGGTTGTATGGTAGAGTATTTCATGAACCAATGTAACGCTCTGTCCCTGAAAGTGGTGATGAGTTATGCTCTCTTCACTGCTTCATCCTGGATTTGTCTTACACTCCATACGGATTCACAAAGGAACCAATGTTGATCAGGGTCTTCTAAGCCAGTTCCTCTGAATATCGGTAGCTTCATATCTGTATTTTCCATTGTGCTACTAGGTGGTGGGGCGCCTGAATTAGTGTGCGGCTTCTGTAAAGGGCTCTGCGCCTTGAATACAAATGGGACTATCAGGAGAGACGGGCTGGATTGAGTCTTCTGCGGGGCAGGTTGAGTATTCTTTGGAGAGGGCTGACTCTTAGGTGGGTTTTTAGAAAAAGGTGGTGCAATCTCTGAAGCCGGTAGGTTCTCAGGGGTGAATGGTGGTGCGGCTTCGTTATCAATGTTACACGGGATCTCAGTATTAATATGGAGTCCAGGGCCTCCAAGTTTCTTATTAAACTTATATCTCTTACCACTTCTAAGATTATGTGTTTCTTCATCTGAATCACTAAATATACTGTTTACCATGACCAAATTTTTAAGAATATTACTGCATTCTTAAAACACATTTCTCAGCTAACAACATCTTAATGTATAGACTGAGATTGTTCAAGAACTTACCTTGTAAACCTCCGAAAAAGTCTACTTTTGCTTGGCTGTAGGATTTAAGTGTGTCTACAACAAATTCCGTTACGAAGCCTTCTAGCATATGATCGACCCAAAAATCAACTGTGCGCGCCAATGGGCTGTCTATTGCTTTGAGCTGCGCTGTGAGCTCAGGAGTCCTTTCTGTAGGAACTCCTCCTTGAAAACAAGTTTTCTTCTCTACGAGCCACGAGATCCACGAATGCAGCTCGTTGGGAAATGATGCCCAAAAAATCTTATGAATGTCGTTGAAGAGATATCTATCTGACCATTGTGTGTCACTTAGACGCGGGTGTCTATTCTCTTGTCTTTTAAAGTCTCTTATAGTCTTGTCCCACCAAGCTTGGATTTCTGTCTTTTCAGGATGCCAATTATCAGAACCTTCTGGGACTGGAATTCTTCGTCACACATCACGATTGAAACTCACCACGGATTCTAGCGCAGCAACGGAACCATTTGTTGGCTAACAACTGACCCATAGGTTTTCTATAAGACCCAGGATCTTTGCGGTTTCCCTTTTGACCAAAAAAACCCCTTCGCACTGGCCCTTTCGGCAACAACCTACAAGCAGGCTGAGGTCTCACCTGAGGTGTATCTAATGGGGTACTGCGGAATCAGATTTCCACAGTAAGTGATGAGCTGCTTGGACTGATGTACTGCACAACACCACAAAGGGTCGGTGCTGCGAGGTGAGACTACGCAGCGATGGACAATGCTGCGGTCCGCACTACTATGTTCTTCTACCGTAGGACTTCCACTGAAGCTGCGAACACTCTGACTCTATTCTACACTTTATTTATCTTAGAAAACTTAAGGTACTGAATTGAATATCACTCATCCATTCATTCAGATGCTAACTATTAAGTCTTCTAACATTCATTCATTAACTCCAGATTATCATGATTCAGACATAGCCGATTGATCTTAATCCACCAGTATACATTCCTTTGTTGCGCGTAAGAAAGTACTTAACGAATTTACTGATTTACTGTTTTTATGCACAAGAATAAACGTTCACAATTCAACCATCCATGCGAAGCTTAACATATCATTTCCATACTTCTCTTAACGGTAAATGCATATAAAAGCTCCCTCATAACAGTATGCAAGAAAACATTTAGACATTCATTGACATAAAATGTAAACAAGTATTCATTCGTAAACACAATCACACAACAAGAGATTTAACATGATTCACTCCCCCGGGTGGGAAGCTATGTCCACAAGAACGGTTGGTAATATATTTCTTTAGAAAGGGATGGGGACAACCGTTCTTAGTCTGCGCACTCAGCCGCAGACTATCTTTCCTCTCAAAACTAGACCTCTGCGCACATAGCTGCAGATTCTTTACAACCTTCTTAGCTCAGAGAGTTTTTACAATACAAAAAGGTTAACGCTTGACTCACTGTAACCAAATCACAACTCAAAACAACCAAAATGTAACAACCCCATCCCCTACAAAATTGTCTTCTTAAATAGATCATGCCCGAAGGTCATGTCTTTACAAAATCGAAGACCTAAACCCAAAACCCTTAGGGTTTACAAACTGCACCAGTTTCCCTAAACCAGCTTGCTAGCATCTGGTAGCGTCTGCTGCATCGTGGCGGTTTGCCACGTCTTCAATCCATCACTATCAGCCTTCCTATCACACACGTGCCAACAGGTCGCCTCCTTTAAACCGTTCAGTTCTAACAGTTTCGCCCACCAAGTGTGCCAAGACGTCGCTTTCTTCAACCATCTCATGCATTGGCCGCCTGCCTGATTTGCTCATGCCCTCCACTTGGCACTTCTGGATCATCTTTCCAAAAATAGACCATTACTGGCCCATCCGATATCTGCACCTGATTCATGTCCAGCACTCTGCTGTGCTGGTTCCACATGTCTTGATTGCTTCGTAGCACTGCTTCCTCGCAGCACTGGTCTTCGCGGTGCTTCCCAAAATCCAGATGCTGCGCACAGCTTCGCAGCCCGATCAACATTTGAGTGATGTGCACATCTTCACATTGTCCTCCATACTTAGACAAAAATTATCTTTCTGAGTTGCGCTCAGCTCAGCTTTTCCTTCTTATCCCAAACAGGTGTTTCCAAAACTTTGTCTCAACCTGGGCCCAACAGACGAAGTGCAAAAGTTTCTTAGGGGTAAACTGACTCCCGTAATCCTAAACGATTCGTTTCCTGCTCAAACCCCCCCATCCCAGGGGGAACCATCCAATACCGCGCATGTTCTCATGTTGCTTAACAAGGCGATCAATTTGACTACTCGCTCGCGATCTTACGAACCGGTCCCTTCGGAGGAACCCCCCGGAAGTAATGCTGAAAAAGATTCTGACTCTCTGACTGATGTCACTATACCATCGACCTCTCTCACCATTGAGAGACCCTCCTTAGATTCGATATTGCGTCCGCCCAAGAGTACGATTCAAAAAGTTGTTTTCAATCCTAATGCTCGCGCAACACAAAATTACAATATCGTAGAGGACTTGGCCCAAGCTCCTTGCGCCATGTCTACCCTGGAAGTTTTGCAGAATTGTCCCAATCAAAGCAAAACTCTCCTTGCAGCTATTGGTACAGTTGACCCGGATTCCTCGAACACCATCATGTTTCGACTTGATAACTTTAAGTCGAGGCTCTCACACCAACTTGCATTCCCAGTTTCTGCGAACATTGCTGGGAAGATTGTCCATCGTACCCTTTTGGACGAAGAAGCCTCCACTTCTGTCATGCCCATCGCTTGTTGGAGAGCCATTGGCTCCCCCAAATTGAATCATTCTCCTACCACATTGAAAGCATTCTACGGGCATGGCTTTCAACCTCATGGGCTCTTACAAGCTCTCGCAGTTGAGTTGGGCGGAAAAACCGTAACCATTAACGTGGAAGTGGTCTCGGCCCTGTTAGATTATAATCTCCTGCTCAGTCGCAATTGGTTTTATACCATGCAGGCAGTAGCCTCTTCAGTCTTCCACATAGTACAAATCCCCCACCAAGGACGAATTGATACTATCGACCAGCTATATTTTTGTACACCGGACACCACTACTCATCCTGGTGACCATGTTCCTTCCATTGGACAGATGTCAAAACAGTATGAGAGTGTAGGGGTTGGCCTTTTGAAAGATTCATCTCTGATGGGCGTTTTTCCAGCCGTGGACCCCCCTAATCATGTTGCTACGGTGAACATAATCTCCACTGAGATTTTATCTCACTCAAACGATGCTTGGCTTGTACCGGATGAAGCCACAACACACCTGCTTGGAGACATGATGCCTCTTTCACTAGATGAACGCATTTATGAGGCTATCCAATCACCTCTGGAGGACCATTTAACCATGGCCTCCCCATCTTGTTCTCTATGATGGACATCCTCTCTACCTAATCTCTTACTTCGGACTTTTCATTCAGACAAGTCCATCATGGAAGTAATGAATGTTGATGACAGTCCGTGGGATGATCTCCATCATAGGTCATCTTTTCTTCCTCCTTTGGAATGCATAGAGAACAACATTCATACCCTCTTTTCACCAGATATCTACCCATCCCCTTAGTCCTCCATCCTTACATGTCTTACGGAAACAGAGGCAACTTGGCCAACTTTGAGCCAATGACCCTAGTAGGCATCTCAGTGAAACCTGGTATAGTGGAACACATTCGCATAGGCTAGAAGTGTTCCCCTGAAGAAATCTCTATTAGCACGGCCTTGTTCAAGCAATTTCAAGATGTGTTTGCTTGGTCCTATGAGGAAATGCCTGGGATAGACCCCGCAATTGTTTATTACCAAATAAAAACCTATCCCGACATCAAACCTGTACGTCAAAAGCTGTGACCAGTATACCCCTGGAAGACTGCGGCAATTAAGGCATAAATTGAAAAGCTCTTAAAGGCTGGCTTTATTTATCCTGTCCCATTGATGGATTGGGTCTCAAACGTCATTCCTGTGAACAAAAAGTAGGGCACCATTCACGTCTATGTTGATTATCGGGACCTTAATCAGGCCTGTCCAAAAGACAACTACCCGACCCCCTTCATCGACCAGATTATCAACAACTATGCCGGAAGCGTCATCTTCTCATTCATGGATGGCTTTTCTAGTTACAACCAAATTTAGATCAACCCAGCCGACCAACATAAGATGGCTTTCATCTACCCATGGGGTACATTCTCTTATCGCAAGCTCCCATTTGGCCTTAAAAATGTTGGCACCACGTTTCAGCAGGCTATGTTGTATGCCTTCCACGATATTAAGGACTTTGTGGAACCCTACTTGGACGATCTCCCTGCTCATTCAAAGCAACGCGAGTTCCACATCGACCATCTGATGGCCATTTTCCTCAGATGCAGACGGTATAATATCCATCTGAATCCTCATAAGTGTATCTTTTGCGTTGAGTCCGGACGCCTCTTAGGATTTATCATCTCGACGGATGGGATCCGCATTGATCCCTTAAAGGTGGAGGCCATCATCAACCTACCACCCCCGACTGATGTTACGGGACTTCAAAGTCTCCAAGGGAAGGCGACTTACTTACAACGTTTTGTTTGTAATTTCGTGGAGAAGACTCAGGGCTATATGAGACTGCTTAAGAAGGACGTCCAGTTCATTTGGGACGATCAAGCTCAAAAATCCTTCGACAGTATCAAACATGCCATCACGCATGCCCCCATCTTCCAACCGCCTAATTATTATCGAGATTACATCTTATATCTCGCCGCTTCTACTACCACTATCGCCATGGTTTTGGTATAGGAGGATCGAAACACTTAGGAACATGTGATATACTATGCAAGTAAGGGTCTAACTGACACTGAAACGAGATACTCACATGTCGAAAAAATTGCTTTCGCGGCAGTCATTGCCATCTAGAAGTTCCATCCTTACATCTTGCTCCGCACCACCACCATCATCGCCGACTCAAACCCCATGTACCACGTACTGACACATTAGGTGCTTGGGGGCAAGTATTCACGCTGGATCGTGATATTGCAAGAATTCGATCTTCTTTTCGAGAAAGCCAAGTCTAAGCATTCTTTGGTGTTTGTCGAGCTCATTTGTGACCTTCCCCGTCCTGATGCAGAAATTGAGCACAATGACTCATTTCTAGATGAATCATTGTTTCTCATCAGTATGACTGATCCGTGGTATGGATATATCCTTTTATATCTTCAAACCCAATGCTTCGACCCTCAAATCTCTTGCGATGACCCTCGTAAGATTCGTCACCATGAAAAGTATTACTTAATCATCAATGATACTTTGTATCGTCGTGGCGTCGATTCAATTCTTCGACGTTGTCTCACTCATGATGAGGCTGAACGCGTTCTAAATGACTGTCACGCTGGGGCATGTGGCGGCCATCTCTCTGGGATGGCTACAGCCCAGAATATTTTGTGCACAGGATATTACTGGCCTACTATCTTCAAAGATTGTATTGAGGCCGTCAAAAAATGTCCTCCTTGCCAACACTTCCATACGAAGAAGCGCACTCATCCTGCCCCACTACATCCGGTTATTGCCATTGGCCCATTTGCAAAATGGGGCATCGATTTTATGCACTTTAAGCCTACCTCTGTCGGGGGGCATAGTTACATCATCGTAGCTGTGGATTACTTCACAAAGTGGGTTGAGGCTATGCCTACATACCAAAACGATGGAAAAACCGCCGCACTCTTCATGTTTAATCATGTGATAGCACAGTTTGGAGTTTCGCAGGCCATAGTTACCGATCATGGCTCTCACTTTCAGAACCATATGGTTGATGAATTGAGCGACAGGTTGGGTTTTCACCATGAAAACTCGACACCCTACTACCCACAATCCAATGGACAGGTCGAGGCAATTAACAAGGTCTTGAAAACTATGATCCAGAGGATGGTAGGGACACAAAAGTCCAACTGGCATAATATGCTCTTTTCAGCATTATGGGACTACCGAACTACCGTTAAAACTGCCACAGGCTTCACTCCCTTCCAATTGGTATATGGATTGGAGGTTGTCTTACTGATAGAGTGCGAAATCTCGTCTTTACAGCTCGTGGTCGAACTTCTTCCTAACACTACTGCTGAGGAAGAACATCTCTTACACTTAGAAAAACTTGAAGAGTCTCGCCGAGATGCTGCTCTTGCTAATGAAGCACATAAGAGACGCATCAAAGCATAGTATGATAAGTCAGTCGAACCTCGTATCTTCAACGAGGGTGACCTGGTCCTCACTTATGACCAGAAGCATGATAAACTAGGAGCAGGGAAGTTCGAGTCCATGTGGCATGGACCCTACATTATAAAATTTGTGTTAGAAAAAGGTGCCTACGAGCTTGAAGATTATGATGGAATCTCTTTGGGTGAACCCCACAAATGGCTTTACCTGAAGAGATACTACGCTTGATCTCTCATGCATAGACTTGCTTGTATATACTCTACATGGCGTTTTTTTTGTGTTTTTGTGTGGTGTGGTGCATTTCTCTTTCGAGTGTCTTTCGTTCTTGTTTTCGCTTCTTATACCATGTTCTGTCTACGTATGCAGATGGCAATGTGCTATGGATTCGCGGACGGCTCCAGCTGGCATACCCTCCACCTTGCTTCGGCAGCCTGGGCACTATATTCCGCAATAGGTGAGCTCATTAGATTAGGAGGAAGTTTCCTAGGGTTTGCAACCAACAATGCCGCAGAATATCAGGTAGTAATTGGAACCCTAGCTAATGCCATTTCCTTGGGTATGAACCACATTGTCATCCACATGGATTCTCAATTGGTGGTTTCCCAATTGAACCGGGTGTACGCCATCCGTGATCCCATCTTACTCCGTCTCTTCAAACGAGTACATATCTTGGAAAGGTCATTTGAATATGTTCAATACCTGCACATTCCACGAGAGTTAAACACAGTTGCTGACTCGATGGCCAACTTCATTTTGGATTGGTTCATCGCACACACATAATACTCATAATATGTAAAAGCATTCACAACATGTAAATATAATGTACAGAAGAAAACATATAAACAAGATCACATCACTAATCATTCTAAAGACACATAATGTATAAATCGTCGGTAATGTCCGTATATATATAAATTGCTCAAAAGTAGTGCTGGTACAAAATCTGAAGCACGATGGCTTTTAGTGAGTCTCTACAAAATCTGAAGCATCATAGCTTTCAGTAAGTTCAAAATTTGAGGCCTCTAAGCTCTCAGTACAAGTATAAAAGTGCAAACAGGCTGGACGCCTAACCCGTACACCACCCCTTCCTCTAACAGCTCTCTGACGCTGGGTGAGAAAGCAGTCTATAGTACAAGCCACCTTGTGGAGTAAGGAGTTGAAGCGTATGGACGCTCCCACCCCAAATCTCTGCATGGGCCTCGGTAGGTCATCAATGGCTGGCTCTGGTACCTCCACAGTCATCCTGGATAGGTTCCGGTACACCTCCTCCATCTCCTCGATGGTAGCATGAGCACCTACAGGAACCACTACCTCCCCACCTCTGTCTCTCCTCGCCAGAAGGGAGAGACCTACTGGTCGCACGGGACCCACATCTGCACACACATATTACATACTTGTCAGCACTACATCAAAAAAATAATATAATATACAAAACTTAAAATACAAGGGTTTTGTTCTTACCGATATCACCCCATGTTGCACCCTCTGGCAGCACTAAGTCGGGATCCTCTCGGAAGTCCATACCACCATATGGAAAGTCCTCGACCATAAGTAACTGGCCTTCCATCCAGCTAAAGAACTTGGGACCAAAAATGATGATGGGACCCCCACCATGGCGGGTCATCACCTCTGCCCACCTGAGCATGTGAGGATCTCTCAAATCCCTATCATCCAGCACCACCTACGGGCACAAGAGAGGAACCCGCTCCAAGAGGAACGATACTATGATCGATCCGTATCCAAACTGCTTGAGCTCCCCACACCGACACTTGGTTAGCTGAGCTCGGATGTTGGCGAGGAGACCCCCGCACCAGTCGAAAACCATGGGGGACATACATTCCTCCGCATACAACATCTGAGTCTGAGTAGCCGTATGTGGAGCTTGGCTACCCGCCACCCTAGTAATAGTCATCAGTATGGTCCGCAGTGGACGACTCACCACATCTCTGATGAGTATCTTCTCGCTGGAAGGACGAGAAGTAGCTATGTAGTGCTGCGACACCATGTCCTCCACTGTACAATCATTGGCCCGTGTCCCAGTGAGTTGTATAGCGTCCCCTCTTTGGGACAAATCGGTCAAGAAGTAGATATCGTCAATGTCAATTGTGAGGATATGCTCACCTATCACAAAGTATTGTTGGACTGCATCCCAACTCTGGAGCATGTGTGTTAGGAACGAGATCTGGGCTCTCATCCCCTGTATCTCGAAGAATTTGAGCAAACCACAGTTTCTCAAAGCAGCCACACATTGTGGATCATTTGCAGTTTGCTCATCTTCCACTTCATGTTCTCTCTCCCTCCACTCCAATAACATTTTTGCTTGCTAGTAACCTACCAAAAGGGGCAATTAAACCCTGTTAGGACCTTCCTCAGCATTCACAAGCTCATTTTTTGAATTAGTTTTTTTGTTTGGGATTTTGGGTTCCGTCGTCACACCATACCTTTAGGTACAGCGCGACGTCATCGCAGGTCTCATTTTTTAGGCTTGCGACGACCCGGACTCGTCGCAAGTCCTGAAAGGGCCACTTGCGACGAGCCGAGGGTGCAATGGCCCATCCACAAACTACCCAAAAACTCAAAAAATGGACAAAAATGCAAAAAGTAAACCACTACAAAGTTGCTGGCTGAGATTTAGACCTACCTGGTCTGGACGGCTGGTGAAATGACGGATTGTAGCTCTCGAATCGGCAAAGGAAGTTTTGGCTCCAAATTGGTACTTCTCCACCCAAATTGGCAATTTGAACAATGTTTCTATTTTTGGCTCATATTTCTATTTATAAATAGAATGGAATATTCTTTTTCAAATATTTTGATGCTTTTGGGCCATTTACTATAGTTTCGACCGTTTGTCATTATATTTGGGGCTATTTGACACTTTTTCTAGTGTACAGGAGTCGTAAAGTGGTCTTTTGTGCCGTTTCTCGCATTACCAATGGTAACTACAGGTATGAACACCCCTTTCAATGTTTTGTCATTATTATTTTTGGTTAGTCGTAGTTATTGCATGAGGATGAGTTCACTCTTCGTTTGTTCTCGTACTCACCCAACCATGAGAACAAGTACCGAGTTATGATTTATAACTTTTTTGGGCTCATTAAAATTCCACGGAAAAGGACACCCCCCGGAGTCCATAGTTAAGCTCTTTTCAGACTCCCTATAATTGAAAAGATCGCCAAGCGAACTTGTCGCGTTCACGCTTGTCAAAGTATTTGAACGGTCGTCTTTCTGGTGATAGTTTATCCCTTTTTCGGACCAGGAGGCACTAATTACGAAAAGGGAATACTCCAACCAATCATGGCTGGAAGAGTCCTCTCCCACGTTGTTTTACCCTTTTTCGGGCGATGAGGCTAACTTTAAGAAAAAGAACCATTGGAGTCTTCTTTAGTTCTTTTCAAACTCTCTAAATATGAAATGACAACAGAGTTTACCTTCTATGGACTCGTTAAATTTTCACATTGAAGGGCCCGTCATGGGACGAACCCCTCCTATCCCAGGTTCGAAAAATATTTGGGATTGGACTCATCTATGAGATGAGCTATACCGAGCTCATCAAGCTCGTAAAAAACACATGAGGCACTCATCATTCATGATGGGGAAAAAGGAAAGTGTTTGTGTTTCATACCTTAGTGGCAGTATACAGTCATTCTTAAACATGGCACTCATCTGCATTTGCATACAATACTTGGGTCATCCGTTTGTCTATGAGTCCATGCTTACTTTCTGAGTCTTGTTACTCCTCTGAGTCATTCAGAGAAAGCTTCCACCATCAGTTGCATTAGAATTATGCTTCATTCTCATGTCAATACTGCCAAGTCATGCCATGCCCATGTTCAAGAACATGTCCACCATTTATCATTTACAATCAGTACACACATCATCATGCCATTGTTACTTTGAGTCAGTCTTACATATTGTTGTACCATCCGATCCACTCTACACATCTTTTGTCGTGTTTCATGTCGATTGATGGGGGATTCATTATTTCCCTCCTTCGACGGATTCATCCTTGTCGACTTCAACACATAATCCAAGGATTGAATCTAGAAACCAGTCAAGTACCTTGGCCCTACATGCCTCAATGGTAGGTTACCTTGCTGTCATCATGAGTTTACATCATTGACTCTTGATTGAAAGATTTCATCTTGCATTCCACTTCAAATTTTTTTATTCGCGCTCGATGATATGTACTGTGATACCTTGGGAATCATTAACATTAATGGTGATCTCCCTCGCACTTATTAACAGTTTACATCAATGACCGGTAATCAAGTGGTTTCTACCATGTTCGACGTCAAGACATTTGTAATCACATGGATAGATTTGTATCATTGCGGGTTCAGCTTGAAGACCCTGGGGAGTCATGTTTTACCCAAGTTGCGATGGAGTTCGTATTGAGTCATATTACACGGATCCACTTTTGTATTGGTCATGGTTGTGTTATCATCTCATCATGGATCTACGCTTGTGTCTAGTAGCCATGATTGTGTTCAGTCGGTCATTACTACCATGGATCTGCAATGTATTGGTCGGCATCCATGTTGTACTTCATGTGAGATTGTTTGTTCAGAGTCAATTGTACTGCAGCAGTGTCCTTTGTTTGACGAGTCTTTTTCCATTATTTCTATCAAAGCACTTCACCTGTACATCCTTAACAGCTTCATGCTTTGGGG
Organism: Larix kaempferi; assembly: GCA_027924585.1. NCBI lineage: Eukaryota > Viridiplantae > Streptophyta > Pinopsida > Pinales > Pinaceae > Larix > Larix kaempferi. Next base: position 15,003,818 of record BSBM01000196.1, read on the forward strand.
GGCATTCTATTACACCTAAAATCTACTCATCATCAGATTCAGTGTATACATTCCTGAAGTCACATGGACCAAGTATTCATCTGGGAGGGTTTGCACTCAATCCTGCAAACTTCTGAGAGGTCGTCGTGGGTTGCACACTAGAAACATGTGACGTCGCAGTCTGCTCCACTGCAGGGTGCGACGAGGTCTGTTAATGGGAGAAAATAGCTTATTCGAGATCCTTCTCAAAACTTGCTCATTTGGGGCATTATCCCTGACCTCTAGGAGAGCTGGTACTCGACCCCTAACCTTTTGGGAAGATCCCCTATCTCTCTCCTATCATCTCTCAACCTACCCTATCCACTTAGTCCTATATAAGTGAGGCTCACTCCCATACCAAAGGGAGGAAGACTATGGTATCTACATGCTGGTTAAATCTATCTTAGGAGGAAGCCTATCATCCTTATATGCTAGAGAAATCTCTCTTAAGACACCTTCACTCACCTCTTGGAGAATTCATGCTTCCTTGGAAGGGCATGGCAATTGGCTTGGTCGGAGAAGGGATGCTACCTTAAGTCTCTGGTTGTAGTCCTATATCTCTATCATGTACTCCTCTATTTGCAGTAATACAAATGCTTTCCACCAATATCGTTCTTATGTGTAATGATGTTGTGTTGTTTACCTACTTAACTGTTTACATACATCTCTTATTGTATAGATGCTCTTTACTCGTTTCTCTTGCTTTTGTGTCTTGACGGGTCTTGCAGCTTGGATCTGATGACCGTGGGACATGGAACAACATTCGGGAGAAAGGATAGCAAATCAAAGAGGTAAGACATCTAGCACTCAATCCTTAAGTAGATCTAGGAAAGGTGTTTGTAGTCTGTTCTATTTTTTCTAGACTCGCATTGAGCTAGGGAGATCCTGCTCGTGTCCGCCCGAGTGGATTGTCCGGTAACAACAGTCGCATACAAGTCCTATTTAACCTTATTATTGGTGATTGGTTGATGTTGGGTGAGTTCTGGGTGTTCTTGAGTCTTTCTAGGCCTATGTTCTGATTGTTCCTTGCCTCCTTTTGTGACTGGAAGCTCCTCTTTCTTTGATTTTGAGAATTTGGTTTTTTTTAACCATTTTTTTCTTTTTATAGCTCATTGGCTTAGTTGAGTCTTTCTTTTTGGGGTTTGTTGGTTTATTTGCACTGCATTATCTACATTCTTTTATGAAAAGTACTGATTCTTAGTTGCGTTTTCATTTATTTTGAAAATACAAAAAAATTGTTGCATTTTCATTCATTTTTTAGTGAAAATACAAAAAAATTGTTGCATTTTCATTCATTTTTTAGTGAAAATACAAAAAAATTGTTGCATTTTCATTCATTTTTTAGTGAAAATACAAAAAAATAAATTGCTTTATGTATTTTTCATTTTGCATCAGAGTGCTTGTGCTTTCATTTAGGGCTTGTTTGTGCATGAGAAATTAAAGATATTGCATTTTTATTTCCGGAAAGAAACATTGGTTTGATTGTCATTTAGTGGCATATTTTTCCCATTGATAAGAGAGTCTAGTGTTTTTTATGGATGTGCATTTATTGAGTCATCTCACATCACTAGTTCGTGACCATATCCCTTTGAGTAATCACAACCATTAAAATTAACGCTTAACTAAAGAATTGATTAGAACATTTTCTTTTCTAGGGTGCACCAACTAGTATAGGTTTAGAGTCTTGGAATAGATCACTGTGAGTTAACAATCCAAGACTATTAAACAAACATTATGTGTATGACCAGGGAGTGTTGAAACCCATGGTATACATCGATGTTCTCAAGATGCTCTACTTAAACTAGAGTTAAGCACGAGGTCATGGGAGGTTGGTTGCGGAGATATCCTTCCAATACTTGCTGAACGTGGGAGATATATCTAGGATTTGTTCATATCTGGGGACTCTTGGGCCATTTGAACCTCTTGAGTTTAGGGCTTAGTTGCCCTATCCATATGACGGATCCCACCCTAGATTGTTCGCATGAGAATTGGTTATACGTGGTGGCCATAGTTTCTTTGCCTAGGTATCACATAGGGTACTAGCAGCAGTTATTCTATGAGTGTCCTGAGTCAGATAGGGGTCGGACAACACATTTGTGTTCGCACAGTGAAGACTGAGGGCCCTTATAACTGATTCTATTACCTCCGGTTATAGTTTGGGAGTCTCGAGCCTCTCCTAGGAGAGACATACCAGATGTAGTGTCAGGAGGTCCCTTGAGCCAGTCCCCTGTTGTGTGCATTTGGCTGTAGTTTCTTTTAGGTTTGTGCTCTACGGCGCTTAGTGGTTCATTAGGAGACGTTTATTTGTTGACTCTATGAATTCATCGTGGATCGAGATCCACCACTACGTCGATCTCATCGGTTGGCTGGTTTACTAGCTAGTGATCCATCATAGTCTCTTCGCAAGAGACATCGAAGGACTGTCGTTGGTCCTTTATTCACATCTCACGAGCTTCAAAGAGCTCCCATTATGAGTTCCGCATCTGGCACGACGGAAGTCCTAGTGACTCCGTCCAGTGGCACAATGAGAAACTCCCCTCCTTGCACTCCTAGGGGTAGATGGGGAGGAGGTTCATCACACAACACTCCTCTTGGGTTTGAGACATCCCATCCCGCTAGTAGGAACCCATTCGATGATGCATTTTCATCGAGTATTATGTTTTTTTCATCTATGGGTGTGTCAGGTTTTGGTTCTACATCCTCCCCTATGACCTCAGAACCTTTTTCATTGGGTATGCCCAATTTTATACCAAATACTACTCCTACCATGTCCGGTGGTCATGCTAGCTCTAGCCTTGGGATTGGGGTCACTATACCCCCTTATACTGCTTATCAATTTGGGAGTGGTCACATCCCTCCATCTGCTCTGAATGTTGAAGGAGGGCATCCTCCTTCATCATCCCCTAGCGTTAGTATGAACCCTTTCTCGAGTGAAGGTTTCACGATAGGTGTCGGATCTACAACTTACATTCCATCGGTTAACCCGAATGCCTCTGCCTCCATCGACGAATGCTTATATGATCCCGCAACATCCTCCTCCTACTAGCTCCTTGGGTCCGTGGAGGAAGCATACCATTTTCTTATGGACCCTACTTGACTAGTTTTCCTACGTCGAGTGATTATATGGGACCCCATTCTTATGGGGGTAATTTTCATGGCTATTCAACCAATCCATACCATTATCCCATTCCTTCCTATGGAATCCCTTCCACGCACATACCTATTTATCCATATATGGGTCAGTTTGGAGGAGGATATTATCCTTCTGGTCATGGTCACGGTTTCTATCAGATTTTGTCGGTGCCAAAGGTGTCGAATTCGATGAACATAGTCTCACCTTCAGTTTCGCAAAGTCAGTCTCTTTTGGGAGCTTATAATCAAGCTTCACGGCCTCATATCGCTTTCCTTACTAGGTTAAATTTTCCTGACCTTTCGAAGCTCACAAATGATCTTGTGTGTCATGACCCTACATGGCCCCCAGTCCCCACCAAGCTCCCTTCCGATGTTCCGAAGTTTGAGGGGAAGAAGGGTGAGGATCCAAGTGATCACGTCACCACATTCCATTTATGGTGCTCCTCAAATTCCTTGAACCACGATTCTATCTGTTTGAGGCTATTTCAACGCACCCTTACGGGGGCTACTGCGAAATGGTATGTCGAGTTGCCTGGGGGCACATATAGGAGTTTCAACAATTTGGATTTGGTACTTCTAGATCACTTTCAGTTTCCAGTTGGTTACGATACTGGAACCAAAATCTTATCTACCTTCCTCCAAGATAAGGCCCCACATATCTTTGATCATATTCAAGAGTGGCATCGATGGAAGAGGTTAGTGAAAGCCAACATTCCTCCGGAGTTTCTCATGGAATGGTTCCTCAAGTATTTTCTACCTTATATCTCAAAGGACATTTCAAAGTCCGGGATTATGACTAAGGAACAAGCCATCTTCAAAGCCCAACAGTTGGACCTAGTCTATGCTCAACATGGGATTTTGTATGACATTATACCTGATGCGCCACGATCAAGACATGAGCCCAAGCCTGTTCCTAGACCGCATGTCAATGGCATTGTTGTTTCCGTAAGCGCTCACTCCATGGACATGGTTATGAATCAAATGCACAATCTGTTTATTAACCAGTCTACTTCTAGATAGGCTCCTGCCTCGTCCATTTCCACCCAATCATCCGATGTACATTCTGTGCAATAGATGAACCCATTCGGTAACCAACAACCTGGTGGGAAAAAGAAGGGGAAAAATAACCGTAGGGGTGGGAACAATAGGAATAACCCTAAGAAAGAGAAGGCTAACCCTCCTCGGGATGGTGGAAATGCTAGTGGGGACCGTAAGCCTAGGCGTAAGGTAAAGTTTCCTTGTAAGCTTTGCTCATAATATCACCTTACACATTTGTGTCCTCGTATGGAGGAAGCATCGAAGCACATTGCATAGATCCCAGCTATGCTAAAGGATCCCCTTCCTCATCATCAAAATATGGCTTCTTCTACCCATGACGGCACTTTTGGATGTATAAATATGGTTAAATATGAGGTTTGTGTTGCTACTCGCTCGCGTGATTATGGAGCTCCACAAACTTCCATGTGGAATGAGACCCCTCCATCTGAGACTCCTTTGCATATTGAGAAGCCCAATTTTATGCCACAGGTACCGAAAGGTGTACTTAAGCGCTTGACTAACTCAATTGTGGAAGATTTGGGCCAAACCTCGTGTGCTATGTTGGCACTCGAAGTACTTCAGGCTTGTCCTTGTCAAAGGAACACCGTTTTATTTGCTTTAGGATCCCTCGATTTTGATAGCCCGAATGTCATCAAGTTTGATAGTACTGACGTTCAGCCTCGTTTACCCTATCATGTGGCTTTCCAAGTTCATGTTAGGTGCCTTGAGATGATCATTAAGCGTACATTCGTCGACAAAGGTGTGTCTACTTCAGTAATGTCTCTATCTTTTTGGAAGGCTCTCAGTTCACCTTCGTTGTCGAAGTCTACGACCTTGCTTATGACATTTGACGGTAGGTCTTTCAATCCACATGGTATTCTTCCCTCCCTTGAAGTCCACTTTGGTGGGAAATCCGTGCTTATTGAGGTCAAGGTGGTTGATTTTCCCATCGACTATAAGCTTTTATTGGGCTGGAATTGGATTTATGCTATGAAAGTGATTGTATCCTCTGTTTTCAGAGTTATTTGCTTTCCCCATGAAGGAAATATTGTAACGATCGATAAGCTATCCTTTAATTCCATAGCATCACGAGGGTCTGTGGTCCCTCACATTGAAAATTATCAGCCGACAACTAGCAATGTTGGTGTAGGTTGTATCCTTCTTTGATGGGACATTTCGATTTTTTCGCACCAATCTCCTTTATAGGATCCATTTCCGATGATAAATCTTCATATTTGACTCCCGTACCATTTCAGACATCATATTTTGTGGATTCATGGACCTTACCTTCCACGAATCCCACATCGGGAGATACTTCTCACATCGGAATGGCAATGCCATTATCTGCAGTTGAGCTTGCTTACCGTGATATTCAACAAGTTACTGCAGAGCTAGATCTCTCTTCTTCATGGACAGAGGAAGAAGATCCCATTACGCTCCCTGCATGGGAAGTCGACTCGTCTTGCTCGCATGACTTCCTTGACGATATTTTACCATCAGATGAAGCCATCATGGAGGCCATGAATGGAAATGACAAGCCTTGGGAGGACCTACATCATAGATCTTATTTCCTTCCATCCCTTGATCTTATCGAGCAAGATGAGTTTAGATCGACTCTAGACAAGAAGGTTGGTCACCCTGTGGCTCCTTTGGAGTTGCACGGTATTTATGTGGAGGAGAACATGGATAATATTTCTCCTACCATCGCGATCAACATTTCTCACACTCTCGAAAAAATTGAGAATGTATATATGGGTGCAGATCGCTCCTTGAAGAGATCCGTATCTACACCGATCTATTTAAAGAATTTCGGGATATGTTTTCCTGGTCATACGAGGAGATGCCAGGTATTGACCCTAGTATTTTCGAACACGAAATTAAGACTTACCCCAATGTTAAGCCTGTTCGACAACGCCTTCGTGTCATTAATCCTAGGAAGGAAACTGCCATTAAGGCAGAGGTTGACAAACTTCTCAAGGCTGGTTTCATCTACCTGGTTCCCCTCACCGAATGGGTACCCAACCCCGTTCCTGTGGATAAGAAGAAGGGAACCATCCGTGTGTGCACCAATTTTCGTGATCTGAACAGAGCATGTCCTAAAGATAACTTCCCCACCCCATTCATAGACCAAATCTTGGATGAGTGTGTGGGAAGTGAAGTTTTCTCGTTTATGGATGTTTTTTCAGGCTACAACCAGATCCAAATTAAACCTGAGGACCAACATAAAACTGCATTTATATGTCCTTGGGGAACCTTTGCATACCAGAAAATTCCCTTCGGCCTTAAAAATGCCAGAACTACATTTCAACGGGATATGACCTATGCGTTTCACGATTTAAAATGTATAATGGAAGTTTTCTTGGACGATCTTACTGCTCACTCTCGTAGAAGGATAGATCACCCAGGTCACCTCCGTCTTGTTTTCGAAACATGTCGCCGATATAATATTCGTTTGAATCCAAACAAGTGCATATTTTGCATGAGAACTGGTCTCCTTCTAGGGTTCATAGTCTTGAAGGAAGGTATTAGAGTCGATCCATTAAAGGTTGAGGCAATACTTTGGTTTCCTCCCCCGTGCAATTTGGTTCAACTTCATCGCTTTCAAGGGAGGAATACTTTCTTACGTCATTTCATTGTAAAATATGCTAATCTTACCAAGGGTTTCATGCGATTATTGAAGAAGGACACACCTTTTATCTAGGATGAGCGAGCCCAGTAGTCTTTCAAAGCCCTTAAGAAAGCTTTGGAATCAGCCCCTCTTCTTAGTCCACCCGACTGTGCAAGAGATTTTTTTCTTTATGTGGTCGCATCTCAAGAGACGACTGGTATGGTATTAGTTCAGGTGGACGATGTGATTCAAGAGCATGTTGTATATTATCGTAGTCGAAACCTAGTAGACTTTGAACTGAGATATTCTCACGTTGAGACTGGCCCTTGCGACTATTCATCCAGTCCAACAATTACGACAATATATTTTTCTTAGGAAAACCACCATTATAGCGCATGTCAATCCATTTCAGTTCGTTCTCTCACAACGCCTAATTGGGGGGGAATATATAATAAAGGGATTGTCATCCTTTAGGAATTTGATCTTGATTTTGCTTCGTCAAAATCGATGAAGTCCTTGGTTTTCGTGGATCTAATGTCATATTTCTAGAGACTTGATGAGGAATTGGTCCACAAAGACTCATTTGTTGATGATCATTTGTTACTTATCTTGTCGACGGACCCTTGGTATGGAGACATCATTGTGTATCTCCAGACTCTGAAGTTCCCTTCTCATTATTCGCGAGATGAGCGATGGCATGTGAGACACCATGCTAAAGATTATGTCATCGTCGGTGAAAATTTGTATTGCCGAGGAAAAGACTCTCTCTTACGTCGTTTCTTAACTCATGAGGAAGCAGAGCTAGTGCTTAATGACTGCCATAGTGGAGCGTGTGGTGGTCACTTGTCTGGGCTTGTGACAACCCAATGTATCTTGTGAGTGGGCTATTTTTGGCCTACGATCTTTAAAGATTGTATTAATGCTGTGAAGAGATGTCACCCTTGTCAAGTGTTTGCTCGGAACATGCGCTCGCATCCTAATCCTCTACATCCATTCGTCACCGTCGATCCCTTCACCAAGTGGGGGGTTGATTTCATGGATTGCAACCCAGCTTCGGCTGGGGGGCATCACCATATTATAGTGGCCATGGATTACTTCACCAAATGGGTTGAGGCCATGCCAACCATTAAATCCGATGGTGCAACAGCAGCCCACTTCGTATTCAATCAAATTATAGCTCGATTCAGTATCCCAAAAGAGATTATCGCTGACCATGGTGGTCACTTTCAAAACAAGATGATGGTAGAATTATCACTCAAGCTTGGGTTTAGACAAGATCATTCATCTTCATATTATCCCCAAGCGAATGGCCATGTCGAGGCAGTTAATAAGTCCCTTAAGGCCATTATCTAAAGGACCATCTGACAAAGCAAGAGTAATTGGAATATTATGTGGTATCCTGCTTTGTGGGATTATCGAAACGCAGTAAAGACTTCCATTGGTTTCTCACCATTTCAGTTAGTTCTTGGTGTGGATTCCATCTTACCAATTGAATGCGAAATCCCTTCCTTGAAACTAACTATAGAGCTCCTACCTGACACTTCAGAAGTAGAGCAATGTTTAGTCTACCTCAAGCAACTTAACAAGCAGCGTCGGGATGCTGCCATAGCAATAGACTCCAACAAATGATGTGTTAAGGTTCAATATGATAGGTATGTCCGTCCCTGGCAATATGTTGAAGGTGACTTGGTCCTCCTTTATGACCAAGATAAAGAACCCCTAGGGGAAGGAAAGTTTAACCCAATGTGGCACGGTCCTTATGTTGTGAGGCATGTCCTCGAGAAAGGAGCCTATGAGTTAGAGGATTATGAGGGGAATGCCTTGAAGGATCCTATAAATGGGCTCTACCTCAAGCGGTATTATGCTTGAGCTTCTAGCTCGAGCTGATACTTTTGTATACTATTGTATAGTTTTTCTGTACATAGTTTAGTTGTCTTTTGATTTTTTGAGTCTTTTGATTCACTTCCATTTGGTTGAAATATGTCTGTGGAATCTCCAGTGTTCTTGGGATTCGCGGATGGGGCTAGCCGTCATACGCAGAGACTAGCTTCTGCTGCATGGGTTATTTACTCACCCGACCATCAGATTGTGTCTTCAGGAGGTGCTTGTCTCGGTCCTACATCAAAAAATGTAGCTAAGTACAGTGTTGTTATCGAGTTACTTCACGATGCCATTTGGAATGGTATCTAGTCTTTAGAAGTCCGCCTAGATTCACAATTGGTTGTGTCTCAATTGAACGGCCAGTACCATGTGAGGGATCCTACGTTACTAAGGAGGTTCTTAAGGGTAAGACTCTTGGAGCTTCAATTTGTTTTTATTACATACATTCATGTTCCAAGACGTTTTAATCATGTAACTGATGCATATGATAATTATGTCCTAGATTGGCATTTGTCACGTCAATAAAAGAAGCACACAAATAACATTCATTCATACATTTGTACATACACAATAGTAGAGCCGAAAAATCATAGTTTTTTCATTGTCAAAATAATATGTCCAAAATGTGGTGTCATAGTACAAAAATGGAGCTTGTAGCTCTCAAATATACAATTTGATACCAATAATAGTGAGCCCCATGGCATCTAATACCTACGGGGAGGCCTCGCTGCCTTGGCAAGATGTGTCTGTATGTAATAATGCACAACGTTAGCTATGCGCCGGAATAATCGTACCCATGTTCCAAGTATCCCTACTACATGTCGCTACATCGCCTCTAGGAGATGCTTGACCTCAATCACGAGTACCCTAGTAGTCATACAGGTTAGGTTGACCCGTACGGTCTCCAATATGCGCTCTCCTATTGCGCCCACTACCTCACCACCCCTGCCCCTATGCCAATGCCGTGGGAAGCCTTGTGGTCTCCGTGGAACCAAGTCTGCGAGCAAACAGTCAAACATCAATATATGATACCAACCCAAAAATATTTTTGCTTTCACTCAAATCAAAAATAGAAAACAAATAGGGCAAAAAAGGTTTATGGAGGACAAAAATTGGTTCTTATTCAATCAATGAATAATGGAGGCCAATGAGTGTTAATACTCACAAGGTGAAAAAATACGGTGTAATAGATGCCCCCTAATGTATGAGGTCAGAGAAGGTACTATGATGACCAAAATACATTATAAATCTCAGAAGTGGAGTGATGGAGACACAAATGGCAGGAGTAGCCCACTCATCACCATACAATGATGTCTCTGTATACATATCAGTACAATACATAGCAATTTGATACAATGACCATTCATGACATGTATTCATTATATGCTACCTATTCATGGCCATTGTATCAGATTGCTATGTATTGTATCGATATGTATACAGAGACATCATTATATGGTGACGAGTGGGATACTCCTGCCATTTGTGTCTCCATCACTCCACTTCTGAGATTTATAATGTATTTCGGCCATTATAGTACCTTCTCTGACCTCACACATTAGGGGGCATCTATTACACCGTATTTTGCCACCTTGTGAGTATTAGCACTCATTGGCCTCCATTATTCATTGATTGACTCATAACAAATTTTTGTCCTCTAGAAACCTTTTTTGCCCTATTTTTTCTCCTCTATGCGAGCTTCTTCAATGCAACTCGCGCATATGCATGTTGCACCATTATAGCCCGCATACATCAAGTTAATTGGTAAAAAAGGGTAAAAACTCCTTTTTCACTCCAAAAGCAGCCATTGTGTGACCTTTGGCCCTCCATGTATCTCGAAACGACTCGATCCAACCTTTCACTTGCCTTTGGAGGGTTATATATTGAGCCATTATGCATGGAAGGGGGGAGAAAGAGAAGAGCATCGAAACTCTATTGAAATTTCTCCATAGCTTGAGTCTACATCCATTGATCCTAGTTGTTGTGAACCTTTTATGTTCACCTACCAAACTCTTCCATATCTTGTGAGGGATTTGCTCATTTACTCACGAGTTTTCCATTGCAAGGGGGATTGAAGTGGTGGAGACACAAGTGGAGGGACCTAATTCTTGGTTCATATGAGTTGCCGACAGGAGGTTGTATCTTGTACTTCTTGTTCATATTAATAGAAATACTCATTTTCTCGTCCAATTGGTATTGCGAATAATTGTTTATTATCATTGGGTACATTTACTTTTATATATCATGGACTACGTTATTTTTTATGCTAACATCTTTCATATATTATATGCACTTGCTTGTGTTTATTGTAGAGACTAAGCCGCAGGTTCAAGTGTGTTGATTTGAAATCTCAACGGGGATCTTCATCGAACGTCCAGATTGAGGATTGGTCTTTTATTCCAATTCTTGGCATTTACATTTATATAGCATACGTTGGGAAATGAATTTGATATTTGGTAGTCATCTGTCTGTTGTGGTCTACCCCAAGCCATAGGAGGTTTTTCTCTGTAACACTCCTGCTTTGATAACATATGTAACATACCCAAGTTTCCGCGTTAGTATTTTAATGAATTTAAAAAAAAAAAAATTCCACAATAATTACTTAACTCCAATGACTGCATATATATAAGATATGAGACACACTATCCTCTCCTCAACCTTTATGATGGTTAACTATCCATAAAGAAATATTGAGCATGCATAATCAATCCTACCATCATTACTCTAATAAAAAACTTTCTTGCTTATGAAAAATATTTAGTCAATGACTCCAACACTTACGATTCATCTACAATGTCAAATAACTCACAATTGTCAAGTAAATTAAAACACATAAGGTACAATTAAGACAAATACCAATATACGTGGTTCACCCAAATCTATGGGCTACGTCCACAAAGAAATGTCACATCATGTATTTGTTCGGGTACACAGGGTACTACCAAAGGACCGAACACCAAGAGAAACCACTTCACACAAATAGATCACAGATCAACACATCGATGTTTTGACGTGGTTTAAACCCTCTTGAGGGAAACACTCCACGGCCCTGGCCAAATAGCTTCTACGGGACAATTTATTATGCAAAGAAAGAAAGTTACAAATGAGCTTCTCATAATCGATCAACTAAACAATGACCCTCCATTCTTTTTAAATAGAGATCATGGACCAATCGGGTGTTAAGCCACGGATCAAGGTTAGGTTTGATCTAAGAGAAGTTGAGCCGTCGGATCACTCTATGTCGGAAACATATCGTGACCTTCGGATTAAGTATTTACAAATGCATACTAATGCATACTAAAGAAACACACTATCCCTAACGGATATATTACACAAGTTGATCTTAACTAACTCCTGAGTGTCTAAATATCATAACATCCCCCCTTAAGAACAACTTGGGATAGGATTGAAGGATTTACAAAAGTGACACTATTAGGAGAAGGAAGGAGGCATTAGAGCCTATCCCCCCTTAATGACAAGTTCCTGAAATCCTAACATAGATCGAAGTTTAGAAAACTTTGCTTCTGTAAGAGACTTGGTGAAGATGTCTGCAAATGGATCTTTGGCAAGCTTGATGGCACTTTGATTGTTGCACCAAAGTGGAGTAGGCTGTTGCTGCTCGAATCCAAACTCTGAAAGGATCTGTCAAAGCCATAAAGCTTCCTGACTGGCATTAACTGCTGCTCGATATTCTGCCTCTGTTGAAGAAAGAGCAAGAGCTTGTTGTTTCTTACAAGCCCAAGTAATAGGTCCAGATCCGAGACTGAAAACATAACTTGCAGTAGACTTTCGATCATCAGGATCGCCGGCCCAATCTGAATCAGTGAAACCAACCAACAAAGGTTTTCCCCCTGTACTGTAATGAATCCCAAACTGAACTGTACCTCGAATATATCGAAGTATTCTTTTAGCTGCTTTCCAGTGACTTTCATGAGGTGTCTGCATATAATGGGCAACACGACCAACGGCAAAGGAAAGGTCAGGATGGGAATGAGTCAAGTATAAGAGACTACCAACAAGCTGACGATACAAGGTGGCATCGACTTCAGGTGAAGTACAAGTGGCAGAAAGTTTGACTCCAGACTAGAAGGGAGAAGGGGCTGGTGTACAATCTTCCATGTGAAAGCGACGAAGAAGGTCACAAGCATACTTATACTGAGAAAGAAAGATTCCTTCTTTGGTTTATAGGACTTGGAGACCAAGAAAATAATGCAAATGTCCTAATTCTGACATTTCAAAATTTTGTTTAAGACTGGATTTCACATGGGTTATAAGCTTAGGGTCACTACCAGTAAGAATAAGGTCATCAACATATAGAACAAGTATGATGAGATGGTTTCCTACTTTCTTGGTATAGACGTTGGGGTCAGAATGGCATCTAGAAAAACCAGTGTCAAGGAGAAAGTTATCCATTTTGGCATACCAAGCTTTAGGAGCTTGCTTAAGGCCATATAAGGATTTCTTAAGGCGGTAGACAAGGCTAGAGTTATTCTGAACATAGCTAGGAGGTTGTTCCATGTAAATTTCCTCCTATAAATCACCATGTAAGAAGGCAGACTTGACATCCATTTGATGGACTTCCCACTTGTGTAAGGCTGCAAGGGAAAGAACAAGGCGGATGGAGTTCATTTTTGCGATGGGAGCAAAGGTTTCATTGTAGTCAATCCCTTCAACTTGGGAAAAACCTTTGGCAACTAACCTTGCCTTAAGTCTTTCAACACTTCCATCTGATGCATACTTAGTTCTGTAGACCCATTTACATCTGACAAGTTTTCTTCCTTTTGGAAGAGGTACAAGATCCCAAGTATCGTTTGCCATTAAGGAACGATATTCTTCATCCATGGCTGCATCCCAATCTGGATTCCCTGAAGCTTCTGCAAAAGTTTTTGGATCATGATTCTCGGAAACTTGAGCCAAAAGAGAAGAGGCTCGCTGAAACTGAGAATGTGTTCGACGTTGATATCTTGGATCACCAGCAAGATCACCAGTTGCTTCACATGTTGAACGGACCCATCGAGGAAGCACTTGTGCTGGTGCAACTGGAGGAACATGAGCAAGCGGAGGTGGATTTTCATCCTCACTGTCATCATTAGAAACTGGAGTTGGAAACCTATCAAGGAAGTTGGAAGAAGAAGAAGAAGGCACAAACGCCGAATCAAGCTCGCAGGCCAAAGATGGCACAATCGCCGAGTTAGGCTCGCAGGCCAAGATATTTTCATCAAATTTAACATCTCTTCTAATGATTATATCATGAGAATGTGGTTGAAGAAGTCTATAACCTTTTACATCTTCAGAAAATCCAACAAATATGCACTTTTCACTTTTAGGCTGCAATGCTTTCCGTTTTTCATCCGGAATGTGAGCCCATGCTTCACTACCAAACACACCGAAGTGACTTACATCAGGTTTAGTTTTACTCCATGCTTCTTCCGGTGTTATACCTTGTAATGCTTTAGTGTGGGTGCAATTAACTATGTAATTTGCACAATTAATGGCTTCAGCCCAAAATTGAACACTTAGTCCCTTAGATTGGATCATATAATTAGCCATTTCTTTTAAAGTGTGGTTCTTCCGCTCAGCTACACCATTTTGTTGTGGTGTATATGGAACAGTGTGCTGTTGTTGGATGCCTTGTTTAGTGCAGAAAGTAGTGAACTGTTTGTTAACATATTCTCCTCCATTGTCAGATCTTAACTTAATAATTTGATGACCAGATTGTTTTTCAACAAGGGCCTTGTAGGCCAAGAACATGTTAAATACTTCGCTCTTAAGTTTTAGGAAATAAACCCAAGTGTGCCTGGTGTAATCATCAATGAAAGTTAAGAAATATTTGAAACCAAAAAAGGAAGCAGATGGAAGAGGACCACACAAATCATTATGCACAAGCTCCAAGGGAACCGAGGCGTGCCAAGAGGCACGTTTGTCAAAACTGTGCCGATGATGTTTTCCGAGTACACAACCGGAGCAAACACCATCTCTGCAAGATACCATCGGAAGACCTGTCACCATATTTTCTTTACATAGTTGTTGCAATGAGCGATAATTTAAGTGACCAAATCGCTCATGCCAAAGTTTGTTCAAGGTATCACTATGAGCAACAAAAACTGAAGGGAAAGGTGATGACCCAAAGTTGTTAAACTTGTACAACCTAGTAATATCATCAACAATTCCGGTAGCTAGGACCTGTTGAGGATCTTTAAAATCCTTGATTACAACTTGGTGAGGTGTAAAGGTCACAGTTTTACCTTCACCAGAATGAGTGATCTGATAAACTAATAACAAATTGCAAGAAATCCTTAGAACACATAGTACATCACTAAAATGACCATTCTCTACTGGAACTGTTCCAGCTCCTACAACACTTAGAGATCTATCATCACGAACAAATATTTGTTTGGTGTTACATTCATGCATAGTAAAAAAGATGGCTTGATCCTTAGCCATATGATAAGATGCTCCAGAATCAATGAGCCATTCATTTGAAGTAGAAGAAGAAGATGCATTATAAGAATAACCAGAAGCACAAAGTGCATGTCCATGAGAGGCAGATTCTGAAGGCGAATCTAGGTTGATGTGGTGCTTCTTCATTGCTGCTTCCAAGGCTGCCATCTTCTTGAAACACTTAGATTCACCATGATTATCTTTCCCACAATAGTTGCAATGATGCTCAGTCTTCTTGCCTTTTAGCTTGGATCCTTTGTCATTTTTTAAAGAAGGAGTTGACTGAGAGGGTTTTGGACCCTTGTTTGACTTATTATTGCGAAAATTTTGTTTCTTGGGAGGCTTGGACTTTTCTTTCTATTGGGATAATAAGGTTTTCCCAGATGTATCTACATTGTTGATTATTCCAAGATGAATGAGTTTATCTTGTTCCCTAATCAAGGAATCACAAAAGGATTCAAGACTAGGCTCTTGATAGCTAGCTGCATTCAAGGATGCTTTCATGGAGTAAAATGTAGATACAAAAACAGAATATGCAGGTCCAAGTTTGGAAAGAATATGATAAATGCATTGTTTGTCTTCCCTCTCAATCTTACATTCTACACATAAGAGCTTAAGAGCTTTGTACTTAGATAAATAATCTTGAATGCATGAAAAGTCACTTTGATTTAAAGAAATCAACTCATTTTCGAGTTGGTGACCTCGAATTTCATTGTGTTTACCAAACATAGATTCCAACTTGTCCCAAGCAGCTTTAGGTTCATCAATTCCAAATATGTGGAATCGCAAATCAGTAGAGATTGACATCCCAATCAATCCACAAGCTTCATCACATCTATTTGCCCATTTTATTTTCTTATCATCATCAGTGGGTTCTTTTTCTTTCCCTGTGGTAATTCTGAAAAGTCCCCTACTTTGTAGAACATCCTCCATACGAGATTTCCATGAGAAATAGTTGGAACTGTTAAGTAGAATATCACAATGAGTGGCCATATTTGTAAATTAATGGTTGTAAAAATAGAAACCAATAGTCTGGATGTGAAGAGCTCAAAAAAATAGGCGGTTTAAAAAAAAACGGCACTGAAAACTGACTCTGTATGATGAAGTTATGCTTGAACAAAGAAACTGTTGAAGATGTCCCCAATAGTGACATGGCAGCTATAGAATGTCCAACAAAAAAAAAGAACCCCCCTCTTCCCAAGATAAATCTTTTGACAATCACTTTACAAGAAAGTTGCTTTAAGTGAACCACTTTTGTAAAATAAGTGATTTCACTTTTACAATGATATTACTTTTAAATAGTGCAACAATAAAAAAACTTAAGTGACTCACTTGTATTTTTTTTTTTTTTATTTAAGTGAAATGCACTTTTACAATAAAGTAACTTGAAATTAGAAATTGCATGCAGTTTTTCTTTTAAAAGTAACTTCCTAAGACTTGAACTTAAGACCTATTAAGGAATAAAGCAACTTTGAACCAAGTGAGCTAGATTAAAAGGTATGTATAATATGGGAATGAGGAAGAGGGTTTTTTTTTTTTTGCTCTTCTTGCTCGATTTGCGTGCTTGTCATTTTTCCTGCAAAACAAACCACGAATCGAAACAAAAAAAACTTTTCCACACTTGTGAAGTTAGATCTTGTTAGCTTGCCCGGAAAGTCTACGTTTTCTCTCTGTTTCTGATTTTCCAAGATCGCGCAAGGTGCACGGCAAAGAGCATCCGCAGCCGAGAAAAACCCTTTCCCTTTATGTTTCTGATTTGCCGAGATCGCTCAAGGTGCATGGCAAAGAGCATACACAGACGGGAAAGCAACAATCTGAACCCAAAAAAAAATCTAACTGTAAAAAAAGATGAAATATGAGATTTTTTCTTTTTAAAAAACGAAATAAAAAAATGCGTCACTGTAACATTATACCTTCAGATCTGATGAAATACGCGTTTCTGGAGCAACCGGGAACCGTTTTCGATCAAACGAAAACTATTTCCCAATGGAAACAACGCTACGGACGCAACAGAACACCTCCCATAGCCCAAAAATGCACAGAAATACTAGAACTAGAAACCCTTTCGAGTTTCGGCAACAGCAATTCAAGATCTAGATCATAACTGGAAGCGGCACTTCATAAAAGCTCTGATACCATGTTCGGGTACACAGGGTACTACCAAAGGACCGAACACCAAGAGAAACCACTTCACACAAACATATCACAGATCAACACACCGATGTTTTGACGTGGTTTAAACCCTCTTGAGGGAAACACTCCACGGCCCCGTCCAAATAGCTTCTACGGGACAATTTATTATGCAAAGAAAGAAAGTTACAAATGAGCTTCTCATAATCGATCAACTAAACAATGACCCTCCATGCTCTTTAAATAGAGATAATGGACCAATCGGGTGTTAAGCCACGGATCAAGGTTAGGTTTGATCTAAGAGAAGTTGAGCCTTCGAATCACTCTATGTCGGAAACATATCGTGACCGTCAGATTAAGTATTTACAAATGCATACTAATGCATACTAAAGAAACACACTATCCCTAACGGATATATTACACAAGTTGATCTTAACTAACTCCTAAGTGTCTAAATATCCTAACAGTATTATTTATGAAAATAAGAGGTTACATCCCGCAACTCTGTTGTTGCCATAATTACTTTCCACTTTCTCACAGTCTCTCTCATCGAGAGTATTTTCGAGACATTTCAATGCTAACTTAAAAACTGCAACAGGTATCTCTAATAAGTCGGCATAGTTCTTTTCAAGCATTCAAACAAAACGTAAAAGGAAAAGGTAATAATAATATGAAACTATACAAAGTGTTAGCTTCTGCATCTCCCTTTCCAAATCAAAATGTGAAAAGCAGAGACTCTTTCCAATGCGCCCACAGTTTCACGCCATCACATAATTTTACTCTACATAACATATTTGTAACAGAGAATAAACCAAAGATCTATTATTCCTACTATCTCTTCCCATTGTGTCTACAGGTTCACGCCATCACAGGGTTTTACTATATATAACATATTCATCTCACAAAGAGTTCGAATCTAGGATCTAGCATCTCTGCTATCCCTTCCCAAATGCATTAATTGAAATTACAGAGTTCTCTTAATAGATAAAGTATATATTTAACAAAGAATAACACACACTACCTCTGTATTTCCCAAACGAAATCATTGAAACTACAGATTTCTCTTAATATATATAAAATATATATTTAAAACAAAATAAACCAGAGAATCGGTCTCCCCAACACAGAGAATAACCAAAGATCCGGTTACTTTGGCCCAATGCATTCAATTATATAACACACTACCTCTGTATTTCCCCAAACGAAATCATTGCAACTACTAAGTTCTCTTAATATATATATAAAGTATATATTTAACACCAAAATCTGCTCTTGCCAGTATAGCCAATTTGACAGCATGCACATATAGCTTCGACAGAGTTAAACCTTATAAAATTTTGACAGCATATATATATACTTTGACAGAGTTCAATCAACAAACTTTCGACATCATATACATATACTTCAACCCTATCAAATTTCGACAGCATATAGATACTAATAGACCGAGATCCATTCAGGATCACCATAGTAAATGCATATATATATATATACTTTGACAGAGTTCAATCAACAAATGTTCGACAGCATAAACATACAACTTCGACAGAGTTAGATCCTATAAAATTTCGACAGCATATAGATATATTTTGACAGAATTCAATCAACAAACTTTCGACATCATATACATACAGCTTTGACCCTATCAAATTTTGACAGCATTTAGATACTAATAGACCGAGATCCACTTAGGATCACAATAGTAAATGCATATATATATATACTTTGACAGAGTTCAATCAACAAAATTTCTACAACATATACATACAACTTCGACAGAATTAGATCCTATAAAATTTTGACAGCATATATTTATACTTTGACAGAGTTCAATCAACAAAATTTCAACAACATATACATACAGCTTCGACAGAATTAGATCCTATAAAATTTCGACAACATATAGATATACTTTGACAGAATTCAATCAGCAAAGCATATACATACAGCTTTGACCCTATCTAATTTCGACTGCAAAATACAACCAGACAGAGATCCTATACAGTATTCACATTTTTTCTACATAAAAAATGCATACAAATGGAGAAATACTCCAGCAAATGCATCCATTCGAGATTCATGATTTCTCTTCACAGAAATGTATATAAACAAACAGTATATCAACAGAAAACGCTATGATAGACAATGAATTCCCAAAACCCCAAACGCAGAGGTTTCCCTCCTGTAGCTATCAACCGAGACCCCCCCCCTTCCAGCCAGCAAAATCATTTTATAAGTATTCATGTTTCATATCTTTGGAGAGTCCGCCTCAGCTAAAGGATCCTCCTACCACATGGAGTTCCAAATCAAAAATTAGGTGAAGGTGCAAACGGTGGCAGCTATCAGGGTCTCCACGTATTTCACAACTATTCCATTTAGGTAATGGGGGGAGTTAATGAAATGACTCAACATACATTTATGTCTTCTATGGTTCGCCCTCCATGGCATAGTCTAGAGTCATTCGTAGATATACATATACTATAGTTATTACTCCAACATTTATAATCTATAGTATAATTATTAATCCTATTTCACATAACAATACCTTTATTCTAATTCGTTTTGATATGTGGGGGCATTTTTATCCTCTTTTGATTTGTTATATAGGAAAAATATCTTCCTTTATAAAAATGGAAACCCA
This sequence comes from Larix kaempferi, assembly GCA_027924585.1. Lineage (NCBI taxonomy): Eukaryota > Viridiplantae > Streptophyta > Pinopsida > Pinales > Pinaceae > Larix > Larix kaempferi. Next base: position 15,023,707 of record BSBM01000196.1, read on the forward strand.
CGAGGATCTATATATATGTATCATATATTACTATATATATATTTATAAATAAATCATAATTGATGTTATCCCGATCACTTAACTTCAACGTTTTGAAGTTCCTATAATAATACTTTGTGTATACGATATTTTAGTATTTGCTTGTGAAATACTAATTTACATATTTAGGTTAAAATATCTTTTTAAGTTTGACATCTAAATACTTTTAGATCAACGAGTGAACATTTACTGTTCACCTCCCTTTCCGTGTCCCGGGATATAAGATGAGACCTGTCCTCAAAATCAAGGCTTCCCGCCCTTCATCTCTCCACGCCTTAGTGGATTCGTCCTTAATGTCTGGTTGCGTCATGACCCTAGTCTCCTACATTTTGCATTTCAATTTACAATACAAAATTTAGAATGTTTACTGGTGGGGCCTTGGCCTTGACCTCCTCACCAGAAACAAGTACAATTACATCTACATTTATAAAGTAATAGGGTAAAATAAAAGAGATGTTACACAAGTACTAATGAGCAATAAATAGAAACACATGCAATAATTAGAAACTCATGTAATCGATGGCAAGTAAAATGAAATGTACATTAATTTTCCATACGAGAAAGTATACATATGTAATATAATTAGAGTTATCAAGTTTGACTCTAATTATATTGGCAATCAACATTGGTATCTTCATTTGGTAGGGGGAGTGCATGGATTGAGGGATGCAATTTTAAGTGTGTAAGGGACGGAGAATGAAGGTGTGTTTCTTCCTTTTTTCAAAGTGTGACATATGAAGTGTCTGTCATCTTTGCATAGTGGTCGAAGGGGAACGATGGTGCAATTCACATGCCTTCTAATGTTGTAGTCCACTAGTAATGTTATCCTACAATTTAAGGGTCCAATCATGATTAGTAAATGTTGTACTCTGAGTGGTCATGCAAATTGCATACACACTTGGATCTATCCCTCATAAGTTACCAACCAATGTTGTCACAGAATTTGATAATTGCATTAAGCCTCCATGGGACCAATCTCAATCAAAGCACATACCAATTCCACCCATAAATTGAAGTAACAAGAAAAAAATCCCCCTCAAGATGGCTTGGGCCAATGGGCATTGACTATCCATAAATCCCAAGAATTGAAAACAAGGCCAGCCATTAACATTGGTAGCACTGAACGCCAAGTCTTGAACTTCACGTCAATGTCACACACTACAACATTAGAAGGAATGGAAATCTTAGACAAGTCTCTTCTTCCACCTTTTAGTTTTGCATCCATGGTTATATGACCATTGTTGTGCAAGGTCTATAAGATAGAAAGGGTCTAAAGTTGGAGGGTGTTGCAAGTAGGCATCTATGTAACTGGAGCCAGATATGCAATCGACCGAGTTAGGAGACACACGATGGAATATTTGGAGACCAACATTTAGTTTGGCGAAGGACCGACTGCATGTGACAAGGGGTAATTTTTGCAACATATAGTAAGTTTCTTGAGCATTGATGTCTCTGTCAACAATTGATTTTGAGTGCAAACAAAGGTAGAGATATGAGGCTGGGTAATTTTGGAATTTTTTATTCAACTACAAAAAAACGGTAGGAACAAATGTCCTTGTGTGATATCATAAATGAATTTGAAAAATTGTTTGTTCCCTTGAGTTTCATTATGTGATGGAAACTCAATATGTCCTTTTTTTATCCTTCATATGACAAATTTGAATGGGAATCAAAGAATGATGGGATCCTTGATCGGTGTTGAATGAACATTATAAGTAAAGAATAAGTAGCACATTAAAAATATGTAATGCGTTGAGTTGGATGCAAACATGATGCATTGGTTATGGATGTGGTCCTCTATATATATGTTGAATCGACATAGTATGTAAAGAATACAAATATTTAATGCTTTGAGATGGATGGCAACATGATGCTTGGTGTAAGTTGAGTTTTAGTTACAGACATGTAAGATTATGAGATGAATCCTTTTGCCTATACATATTTGTATAAAATGCTTCATTTAACTAATGATAAATTTGGTTATGTACATAATAGGCATTTTGTATAAAAATATTAGGCATCACAAGCTAATAAATATTAGCTTAAAAACATCTACTATCAAAATTGTTCACAAGAATACAACCTATCAAAATTGCCACTTTGACATTCTATAAAGAAAAAAATTCCTTAAAATCCACTTAACATAAAAACATAACAACCATAGAGTAGTGTCCTTGGGATTAGACTCGCATCCAAATGAGGATCACATTTTGTCATCAAGAGTCGCATTCAATCATCATTTGTTCGCATAACATCTGGCATAATTGGTTGTTGAACAACATGCAATACATCTATTTGCTCAACACCAGTAGAAACATTAAGTTCTTGGATAGAATGTAATGCAACACTTTACTCACAACTACTAGAATGAATTTTGCATTTGTACTATCAAATATATTTTAAATCCTTTTGCTTTTGCTTTTAGAACTAAAAATAAAACTCTTTCATTTAAACATCTTTTGCAAGGTGCTTTCCCTTTTTTTCTTATCATCTCATTTTTAAAATTATTTATCTATTATATTATTTTATTTATCAACTTTCATGTGAATAACGTTAATATTTAAATAAAATTAAAAACTATAAACGTGGAAAAACTTAAGTTGGACATTATCTACTTCTAACATTTATGACGAATGCCAAAAATATCGCTAATAAAACCAAAACATTTAAATTAAGAAAAAACACCTTATATAACACCTTCACGTTTTAAGACCATCAATAAATAAGTTATAATAAAAATAAACGTTTTAAGACCATCAATTAATAAGTTATAATAAAAATAAGCACATGTTGGCTATAGACCTTCACGTTGACTATAAACGATTGTCCAATAGCTAACTTTAATTTTCAGGATAAAGGTAATGTGGATGATGAAAACTTATGTTTGAGAGTTGGTATGAGTTCCTCAATAGATTTCACTTTGAAGAACACATCCATATCCAAGATATGCATTCATGAATGTTTTTACCCCAAGCTGGAAACTATTGATATTTCACTAAATTATCTACTAAAGCAAGTTAATTCCTTGCCATCAACATTAGCAAGCTTATCCTTGCAAGGATGCATGACATTGGAAACACTAAGAAGTCTCTCAAATCTAGTAAAACTTTAATTTGTCAATGTAAATGGTTGTTATGCACTGAAAATCCTCAGTGTGGAAGGTATGACATCATTGGAAGAGCTTCAAGCATCATAATGTTGGACGCTGAGGAGAATTGAAGGATTGAGTCAATGGGAACGGTTGAATTGTCTCCACTTTTCGATAGCAATAGAGTTATTTGGAATGACATTTGTGGATATTTAGTATCTACAAAAGCCATTTATAATTTCATGTAGTAATTGAGAAACCTTGAGCCATTCTACTTCTTCCTGGTGTTTTATGGTAGTGCATGGGTAGGCGTGTACTTTTAAGGATTATATTACAATTTGAATTTAGAGCAATAAATATTTACGTCGATTTGGCACGCAATGCGCAAGTAGGTAAGCATTGAAGGATCTCCGGGCAAGGGGAAGCTCCTCACAGGCTCGTGACAAACGATGAAGCCTACAAAGGAACCATCCCCTTAAAAAACGCCTTCAACGTAATTATTTCTATTTTTAATATCTGAAATCATTTGTTTATTTTGAGATTAACATGGAGAAGTAGGGACACTTGTCATTCGTATTCACAACTCATCATCGGAGCATCCAAATATTTGTCTTTAATTTTGGTAGAATGTGTAAGTAGAATGAAAAATCCATGCAAAGGAAGGAGGTACAATAGACACATGAGATTGTACCAGTTGAAGTAGAAATGATTGAAGATGAAAATGAAGCTTATGATCAAAATGAAGAATAACAAGTTCAACAACCACAACTCAAAAAATCCACATGCCCAAAGAGACGCCCATAAATGTATTCTCTTGATTTTCAGTCTTCTTTTGCTTTGTTAATTGATGATGACGAACCTAGTTCATTTTAGGAAGTTAGAGATTATGAAAATGTAGATAAATATATGAAAGCCATAGATGAAGAAATGAAAACATTACACAAGAATGAATCAAGGGAACTTGTGGATCTCCCACTAGGAAGAAAGGTTGTTGAAAATAAGTGGGTGTATAAAGTAAAGAAGAACAATGATGGGTTGTTAGAATGCTATAAAGCTCGCTTGTTGGCAAAATGTTATGTGTAGAAGTCATGTATAGACTTTAATGAAATCTTCTCTCTAGTTATGAAATGTACTATTCTAACGATTTTACTTGCACTTGTAGAAGCACACAATTTAGAGTTGGAGCAACTGGATGTACAAATTTCTTTCTTGCATGGTGATCTTGAGAAAGAAATTTATATGGATCATCCTGAGAGCTATAAGGAAAGATACAAAGATAATTTGGTTTGCAAACTCAAGAAATCTCTGTATGGATTAAAATAGGTGTCAAGGACATGGTACATCAAATTTGACACCTTCATGAAGAGCCAAGGTTTTGATAGAAGTGAAGATGACCATTCTGCATATTAAGAGGTTTGATGATGAAAGTTTTATTATCTTGCTGTTGTATGTTGATGATATGTTGTTTGCAAGCCCCATCATGAAGAAAAGTGTTGATCTTAAGGCTCAGTTGGCTATGACATTTGAAATGAAGGACTTATGAACAACAAATCAAATTCTAGGGATGAAGATACACATGGACATAACAGGTAGGAATATTTGATTAATTCAAAAGTCATATATAGAAAAGATTCTACATTGCTTCAGTATGTAAAACGCAAAACAAGTTAACACCCCACTTCCTGTACACTTCAAGTTGTCTTCCAAATAGTATCCTAGAATAGAAGAAAATAAGAAAATCATGTCTCATGTATCGTATTCATCAATAATAGGGAGCCTCATGTTCGTCATGGTGAGCACCAAAGTAGATATTGTTTTGAAAGCAGTGGTAGTTGTTATCCGGTTCATGGAAAATCCTAGTAAGGAACACTGGAATGATGTGAAGTGGATATTGAGATACTTAAGGGGCACTTCAGATGTTGCTATTTGCTATAGATCAAAATATTTACAAATTGAAGGTTTTGCAGATTATGATTTTGGTGGAGACAGAGATGGAAGGAAGTCTACTGTAGGATATACTTTCACTCTTGTTGGTGGAGCTATAAGATGAACATATAAGTTGCAGCTAGTGGTGGGTTTATCAACCACTGAAACAAAATATGTGGCAACAACTGAGCCTAGCAAATTGGCAATATGTCTACAGTGATTTATGGATTACTTCAAATAATACAAGGGAAGATTACTTTGAATTGTGACGGTCAAAATGTTATTCACTCAATGAAGAATCCAACATTTCATGATTGCATGAAACATATTCAGAATAATTATCATTTCATAAGAAAATCGGTGGAAGAAGGTAGGATAATGTTAGAGAAAATTGATACTAATGAGATTATAGATATGCTTACAAAGTTGGTGAAAAAAAAGAAATTTGAGCAATGCAAAACTTCTTCATGCATGTTGAAAATGTGATGAAGGAAACATTGGGAATGACATGTGCAAAACTAACTAAAAATATTGAGTATATCCACTTCTTAACTCACTTGAAAAGCAAATATTATATGCCACCTTTTATAAAGTCAATTTGTTCTATTAAATATTCCAAGACTTCAATCTACATGAAGTTTAATGGTTTAAAGCTATGCACAACTAATAAATTAAGCATTTGTAGTTCTTGATCACATAATTGTTCTATTAAATATTCCAAGACTTCAATCTACATGAGGTTTAATGGTTTAAAGCTATGCACAACTAATAAATTAAGCATTTGTAGTTCTTGATCACATAATTGTTCTATTAAATATTCCAAGACTTCAATCTACATGAGGTTTAATGGTTTAAAGCTATGCACAACTAATAAATTAAGCATTTGTAGTTCTTGATCATCTGTAACGATGTTTTTGCTTTTTGGATCAGACTGTCTTAAGTATCAATATACAGGTTATGAACATAACGATCATGATATTTACTCAGTAAGATATGTACTTTTTTATTTCTATAGAAATAACAAAAATACTCGTTTTTTTTGCTTGAAAAAAAATAAAAATAAAGCATTTGTTGGTCAAAAGAGATGTTACCGATCTACCATAATTATTTGAGTTTTTTACTAACACAATAAATACATTAAAGCACCATGCTCCATAATTACTTTACATGTTGGCTATATGCAATTAATATTATGGTAGTTGTTTTTTGGATCCATCGTGTTAGAAGAGTTTATATTGATGTTTGGACCTACATGGCACATCTTCAAGACTAAAGAGAAAAAGATAGAGAAATAAAAGTTCAAGAAGTAAGAATCTTGAAGGTTCATTTTCATAGATAAATAAAGTTTCAATAATGAATAAACAAGAATTTTGATCATGCATTCTGGAAGCTTTATTTTTCTATCTCTTTCCCTTTAGTTTTGAAAATGGACTATATATTGGAGATCCGAAATATCAACATAAACTCTTTCCACATAGTAAATTTGAAAAACACCTATAATTTAATACAATGTAGAAATTTAAAATGCGATACATATATCAAAGCACTATGTTCCACATTTATCTCACCTCTTGAATATACTGAATTAATACATTAAAGCACTATGTTCCATTACTATGTGGCTTATATACTGAATTAATACATTAAAGCACTATGTTCCATTACTCCGTGGCTTTAAGCAATTAATACATTAAAGAGCTACGTTCCAGAACTACTTCAACCTCGAGATATAAGCAATTAATACATTATAACACTATGTTTCAAAAGTACATTCGTGCTTGGCTATAAGCAATTAATATGCGATGATCTGTATCTTGATTTCTATATACACTTTAATAACCAAAGGTATAGGTGAAAAAAAACTTCTAAAAACCATATATTCCAATCTATTTTAGATAAACAATTAATACACGGGGTCAAGCTATATGGCCGGGTGGCTGGGGCAGTCGGCTGTGGTCGTCCCCACCCAGGATTGACCCTGGACCTCTCCTCTTCGGCGCCTTCGCATTGTATCGATCGTCGGCTATTCTCATACGGTGAAAAAAAAAGCAATTAATACATGGTACTACTACTTTCAGTTATTCTCTCTCTTATATATAAGTATACATTTTTAATTTTAATACATTAAAGCGATATATTCTATACTTATTTCAGATAAACAATTAATACTTTTTACCACTATGTTTCATTCATTTATATATATATATATATATATCAATTTATACACCAGCATATATCTATCTAAAATTCAGATCTATCAAACAAGGCATCCACTTTTTTTACGGGTTTTTTTTTTAAATTTTTTACAGGTCGAGAAAAATTTACACTTCAAAATAAAAAATTTACACATCCCACATTGTTTTTTAAATACTTTTTATAAATTTTTTTATATGAGCGACATGAATTTTTTAATACTTTTTATTTTTGGTAATTTATAGATAATTTTAGTGTTTTATTATTATTATTTTAATTTTAATATTCAAAACCTTTTGTTCAGTTTGAAGAAGGCACATTCTACAACCCAGTAGGGGAATGTGTAACTCCTTCCACGCTCATCTTGGAGTTGACATGTGTCCTCTTTTTTTTTGTAAAGTTCAAGATTATATTAAACTAAAAAGAGCAATTGTACATGTCAAGTTCAGATCATCCTTGAGTCCAGATGGCATAAGTAGAGCAGAAGTTCCAAAAATGAAGCCTACATAGAGACAAGTCTAAAACTACTAGGCCTAACAGAGTCTGAGGAATCACTCCTGGAATGGCAGTGAAAGTATGGTACCCCACAAGGTGGGGGTTACGACCTCAAAATTGAAACTGAGGAGCAACATATCTACCCTAAACAAATTGTGAAACTAAAACATAAAGGATCTAAGATTAGTCTTCATCAAATATAATAACAAAGGATGAACCAACACCTAGGTCTTCTAATTTAGCAGCATGCCCAATAGCTTCGGGACAACGTCTGTACACCAGCTGAGTGGCATTGGGACGAGACGGGGGTGGCTTGCTGAAGCACTTCCCGATGAGCTCACGGGCTAGGGCATCAAGCTTACCATTGATATGCTCGCATGCTATAACTTGATTACGGGCGAGGCGACACATTCCCATTTCCAGTGTTTCTAGACGGGCCTTAAATGACGGAGTCCCCATGCCTTCCTAACCTTTACCCTTCACAAATTCATACATAAGCATGCTAAAAGGGGATTTCATCATCCAAAGCATACCCAAGGTTTTGGTCTGTCGAGTTTCACAGGTTCTAGAGGAACCCGAATATTCCACCAAACCACCGAAATATTTCATGAGTTGTTGACCACCAACATGCTGCTTCTCCTTTCGAAGCCTCTTTTCGAAGCGTTCGGTGCGAGCCCACGTCTGTGGACTCGTAGTAGTTTCTAAGAACCCTTTCGCGTTCTCCATTTCCTTCAGAGCACAATCCATGTGAGAGCGTTTGGGTCCATTGGTCGTCTTTTGCTTTGTTGTTTTGGTGCGAACCACGCTGTGACTCTCAACTTTGAAAAACCGAGCCCAAGGCCACCACTCGCAAATGAAGTATGAAACAATTAGCTTCACAGAAGAAGTCCCCTTCCAAAGATTGGAAAGGCAACAAAATTCAATTGCGTGGATACTAAAACTACCCTTGCGATGTCTTCTCCTAAGAAGACGCCTTTCCATTTCTTGGATGGCCTCCTCATCATGAAGAGAGATGTCACTTAATGCCATGAAATCCCACACAAGGAATGACGCAAAGATCTATACTGTTACCCAATCACTGAGCCGTAGATGGCACCCTTCCCACATATGGGTTATAATGATCTAGATTGTCGCATAAATGTCGATTAGGTGGGAGTTGCCTCTTGTTAGCCCACCTTTTCCCTCACAACCGATGTCACGCCAAGTGCGTATGCTCCCTACATGCATCAGCATTAAGAAGGCACCTATCGTGGGGGTTGACATGTGTCCTTTTAAAAAAAAACAAGATATTATAAAAATAACATGTCGACTATTTAAAACATTTACAACTGTATGTATATAAAACTACGCAAATTACATAAATTAAAAGGCTTCCTCAACATTTGCACCCTAAAAAGGGGTTTGCACCTCAAGAGATTTGATCCCTCTCGGTGTTTGGTAGATCTCCTTTTAAAATGGATCTATGCTGGTTCGTATTCACAACTTGTCCTAGAAGGTGTGACAAAATATGGTTTGTACTATCAAATATATTTTAAATCATTTTTCTTTTAGAACTAAAAATAAAACTCTCTCATTTAAACATCTTTTGCAAGATGCTTTCCCTTTTTTTCTTATCATCTCATTTTTAAAATGATCTATATATTATATTATTTATCAACTTTCATGTGAATAACGTTAATATTTAAATGAAATTAAAAACTATAAACGTGGAAAAATTTATATAAATCATCCAGAGGGCTATAAGGAAAGAGACAAAGAGAATTTGGTTTGCAAACTCAAGAAATATCTGTATGGATGAAAATAGGTGCCAAGGACGTGGTACATAAAATTTGACACCTTCATGAAGAGCCAAGGTTTTGATAGAAGTGAAGATGACCATTGTGCATATTAAGAGGTTTGATGATGGAAGTTTTATTATATTGATGTTGCATGTTGATGATATGTTGGCTGCAAGCCCCATCATGAAGAAAATTGTTGATCTTAAGGCTCAGTTGGCTAGGACATTTGAAATGAAGGACTTAGGAACAACAAATCAAATTCTAGGGATGAAGATACACATGGACATAACAGGTAGGGATATTTGGCTAATTCAAAAGTCATATATAGAAAAGATTCTACCTTGCTTCAGTATGTAGAACGCAAAACAAGTTAACACCCCACTTCCTATACACTTCAAGTTGTCTTCCAAATAGTGTCCTAGAATAGAAGCAAATAAGGCAATCATGTCTCATGTACCGTATTAATCAACAATAGGGAGCCTCATGTTCACCGTGGTGAGCACCAAATTAGATATTGTTCAAACAATGGGAGTTGTTAGTCGGTTCATGGAAAATCCTGGTAAGGAACACTGGAATGATGTGAAGTGGATATTGAGATACTTAAGGGCACTTCAGATGTTGCTATTTTCTATAGATCAAAATATTTACAAATTAAAGGTTTTGCAGATTATGATTTTGGTGGAGACAGAGATGGACGGAAGTCTACTATAGGATATACTTTCACTCTTGTTGGTGAAGCTATAAGATGAACATCTGAGTTGCAGCTGGTGGTGGATTTATCAACCACTGAAACAAAATATGTGGCAACAACTGAGCCTAGCAAAGTGGCAATATGTCTACATTGATTGATGAATGACTTCAAATAATGTAAGGGAAGATTACTTTGCATTGTGACGGTCAAAGTGTTATTCGCTCAATGAAGAATCCAACATTTCATGATTGCATGAAAGATATTGAGAATAATTCTGGTTTCATAAGAAAAGCGGTGGAAGAAGTTAGGATAATGTTAGAGAAAATTGATACTGATGAGATTATAGATATGCTTACAAAGTTGGTGAAAACAAAGAAGTTTGAATGGTGCAAAACTTCTCCGGGCTTTTTGAAAATGTGATGAAGGAAACATTAGGAAATGGCATGTGGGTGGAAAACATTAGCAAGGAATTACTTCCTGTATATTGACTTCAAGTGGGAGAATGTTAGGAAATAATTTCAATATCCAGACCTCCAATATTCTAATGTTCTCAATTATGCACTAGTAATTTGTATGTGTCGAGCGTGTAGGGGGGTCAGAGGGAGGGATGCTACTCCCTCGAGGATGTGTGGGCGAAGCCCCCAAGCTGAAAATTTCTAGACCCTTCTAGTATATTTTGGTTCCTTTTGGAACCTTCATGTGTATTGTATAAAATGGAAGTGACCCCTGACATTGTAGCACAAGAGAACAAAGCATTATAAGGTTTTTTCCAAGTAATAATAAAAGATCAAAACCATAATTGCCCCATGATTTTATTTGTGCGTAGTTGGGATTCCACATAAATCTCATGTTTTATTGTTATTGTTGTTTAATTTTATTTTTATATCTTTTTTAGAAGACTTTGACCATGGAACTTTGCTTTTATTAATTTTAGTTTATTTTAAGAATACCGAGATTGTCAAATTTTCAAAAACATGAGTATATTAAAATGAAACTATGCATTGGTTAAAAAATAAAGAAGAAGAAAAAGCTAACTAAAAATATTGAGTATCCACTTCTTAACCCACGAAAAGCAAATATTTTTTGCCACTTTTATAAAGTCAATTTGTTCTCTAAAATATTCCAAGACTTCAATCGACATGAGGTTTAATGGTTTAAAGCTATGCACAACTAAAAAATTAAAGCATTTGTTGTTCAAGAGAGATGTTACCGATCTACCATAATTATTTGAGTTTTTGGCTATACACAATAAATACATTAGAGCACCATGCTCCATAATTACTTTACATGTTGGCTATATGCAATTAATATTATGGTAGTTGTTTTTTGGATTCATTGTGTTAGAAGAGTTTATGTTGATGTTTGGACCTACATGGTGCATCTTCAAGACTAAAAAGAAAAAGATAGAGAAATAAAGATTCAAGAATGCATAAATAAGGAAGAATCTTGAAGGTCCATTTTCATAGATAAATAAAGCTTCAATAATGAATAAACAAGAATTTTGATCATGCATTTTGGAAGCTTTATTTTTCTATCTTTCTCCCTTTAGTTTTGAAAATAGATCATATATTGTAGTTCTGAAATATTAACATAAATTCTTTTCACATAGTAAATTTGAAAAACATCTATTATCTAATACAATGTAGAAATTTAAAATGCAATAATTTTTTTTTTTTTAGTTGAAAATTTATTTTCATGCTATTCCGAAGGAATCAAGGAAAGCTTGAAATACAATTATTACAATAGGACTCAACAAGAGCATCATCAAGGAAAGCTTGAAATACAATCATTACATTACAAGGGATCTTTTTCTCCTGATGATGAGCCTTACTTGGTGGCTCGAAACGTCGAGAATTTTAACCCTAATGCAGTCTCCTGTCTGATCTTCAACTACAATTGCGTATGACCATGAACAACTTAAGAGCATCATATCATTTACAAGAATTAAACTTGGGTGGAGAAGACAAATAAACAAAATACAATAAATATATTAAAACACTATATTCCACATTTATCTCACCTTTTAAATATACTGAATTAATACATGAAAGCACTATGTTCCATTATTATTATTATTATGTGGCTTATATACTGAATTAATACATTAAAGCACTATGTTCCATTATTATGTGGCTTATATACTGAATTGATACATTAAAGCACTATGTTCCATTACTCCGTGGCTTAAAAGCAATTAATACATTAAAGAGCTACGTTCATAACTACTTCAACCTCGAGATAGAGCAATTAATACATTATAACACTATGTTTCAAAAGTACATTCGTGCTTGGCTGTAAGCAATTAATATGCGATGATATGTATCTTGATTTCTATATATACTTTTATAATTAAAGGTATAGGTGGAAAAAAACTTATTAAAGCCATATATTCCATGTCTATTTCAGATAAACATTTAATACATGTACCACTACTTTCAGTTATTCTCTCGTATATATAAAAGTATAAACTTTTAATGTTAATATATTAAAGGGATATATTTCATATTTATTTCAGATAAACAATTAATACTTTTTACCATTATGTTTCATATATATATATAATAATTAAAATTATATATAGTCCATTGGTTGTAGCTTGGGTGGTTGGGAGGAAATGTTATCTTCCCCACCCAAGTTCAATTCTTGTAAGTGACATGATGCTCTTGTTTTTCCAATGAAAAAAGACTATTATTGATATTCAAAAATGAATCAAATAGTACAAAGAAGTTCATGATTCAGCTGTCGAATCAAGTACAATAAGGTCTGCACAGCATATAAGTTCAGTATCTTTTCATCAATCACAAGCCACCTTATTGGCATGAAAGACTACAAACACCCCTACATAGAAACAAAAAGCAAAAATATGAACCCAACGGCTCATGAAAGTCACAAAGAAATACACCAACAATCTTCACACCGACACAAGTCAATCAAAAAAATAAGTGGAGCCACTGTCCAGGATACAGTTGTCAAACCATTCCTCCCAAATCAGCTGCCCTTCCAAACCAGATAATGCTTGTTTTGAAAGCTTATCCGCAAGTGAGTTATGTTCTCTATAGATATGCTCGAAAATGATATTCTGGTGCTTTGAAATTTCAAAGAGAGTCCGATGTGCCCAATGTCTCAAGTTCATAACATTAAGTTTGAAATCACCTGCAGCCCATTTAATGGTAACCCTGGAGTCACCATAAACCTTGATGTTAACCAACCCAAAAATATTAGCGACTTTAAGAACACACCAGAGAGCCATCAACTCCGCTTTCATGTTTGTTCCTGTGCCACAATTGAGTTTAACAGTATAATAATGAGACTCGTTCAGATATATGACACCCCCCACTGCACATAAACCGTATTGTGAAGCTCCATCAAAGAAGAGAATAGGTTGAATCACTTTGAAATTAAAAATACTAATTTTGTTAGTCTTCATCTTATGCACATCTTCCTTACATGAAGCAAACATATTGATGGTAGTCATGCTACATTGCAAAATATCAGGAGAGGCATTCCGAAAGATGGTGCAGTTTCTAGCAAACCAAATTGCCCAAGGAATACATATAGCAATATAGAAATGAGGCTTACAGTGTTTGAACCAGTTTAATAAGCACTTGTTAAAATCTCCCACATCCCAGCATTGAGTAATATTCAAAATAGTAGAAACCACGTCCCAGATCTTAGTACAGAAACTGCATTTGACAAAGAGATGTTGTTTAGTTTCAGCGCCATTTTTACAAAGAACACATATACTCGGTCCAGTCCAACCCCGTTTGCACAGATTCTCCCAAGTCTTTAATTTATCTTGCAATAATAACCAGCTAAAACATTTCAGTTTTAACGGAATAGACCAGTGCCAAAGCCTCTTACACCACCAATCCTGAGGATAGATGAACTTGTCTTGAAGAATTCTGGAGTAGGCAGATTGAGCTGTAACATAACCAGAAGTAGGATTTCCACCCCAAACAAGATGGTCTGAGTCTTGGTTCAGTTTGACACCTGCAGAATTTAATTTCATGATGTAGTCATCCCAAGAACGAGCTAAATAGCCAGATAGGCCCAGATCTCTTGAAGACATCCACTTAGCATTATTTTCATCCCCATTTCTGAGTAGATAAATTTTGTCCAAGGTAGACAATCCCAAGATCTGAAGATATCATGAGATAGAAGAAGGCAGAATATAATTATATTCCATACCAATGATGGGATCTATCCCAACACGTGTCAATTCTCCGGACCCCACCTGCCAAATAAGATCGCTTTTGATCCAATGAAAGATCTTCATAAAACCCCTCCACATAGGAGAGAAGTTCCAACTTACTAATTTAGGATTCCTAATCCAGCAGAAAACATCCATTTTTATGTATTTGCAATAAATAAGACTAGTCCACAGAGTTTTACCAAAAAGACTTCGCCAAAGACTTTTCAATCTGAGAGAAATGTTGAAGATCCCCAAATCTTTAATGCCCCACCCACCAAATCTATAAGGTCTAGAAATAGCATCTGCTGCAACCATAGGAGTCTTATCATTGTTTGTAGACCCAGACCAAAGAAAATTGTAGAAATATTTTTTGATGGTCTTGATGATGGATGATGGAACTTCAAGCAAAGAAAACCAATATATAGGAATACTGGAAAGCACAGACTTCACTAGAATGAGCTTACCCCCTATGGATAGTAACCTGTAAGACCAATGTGCGATAAGAGCCTCAATTTTTCTCAACAACCAATACCAATCCTTGGTTTGATAATTGTTCGGTTTAAGATAAAAACCCAGATATTTAAAACCATGATCCAAGTGACAACAGTTATATGGCAAGATCGAAAGGATGTCACTAAGATGTCCATCATTTACAGATAAATGATAAAAATTGGATTTAGCATAACTGACTTTCATACCCAATGCACTACAGAAGATCTGAATGATTTCATTGTACATAGACCACTCCTCAACTGTGTCTACACCAGCCACTAAAACATCATCAGCAAACAGTATATGTGTAACCACACAATCCTTTGCTATCTTAATACCTTTAATCTGCCCTTTCATTACAGCTTGGTTAACCAATCTGCTGAAGCCATCCATGACCAAAATGAAGAGAAGAGGTGATAAGGGGCACCCTTGCCGGATCCCCCCGGAGCAGCTGAAAAAATCAGATGGACTACCATTAACAAGCACAGAGATATTCATGGAGGAGATACAGGCCATAATCCACTTAATGATCAAAGGAGGCACCCCAATTCTGATGAGGATCAATCTGAGAAAGGACCAGTTTACCCTGTCGTAAGCCTTTTCCAAATCCATTTTAAGTAACAGGGCTTTTTTTCTTATAAATATTAATACTATGCAGCAGCTCCTGGGAAATGCTGATGGCATCATGTATCTGTCTACCAGCTAAAAAACCAAATTGCTCAACTGAGATGTGCTGAGATAGAACAGACTTTAGTCTATCAGCTATAATTTTTGAAATAAGTTTGTAAAGCAAATTGCAGAGAGCAATTGGACGATAATCACCAAAAGACCTGGGCTTATCTTTCTTGGGAATTAGGGTAACAAAGGTGGAATTTAAGCCACCCGAGATGAATCCATTAATCCTGGAAAAATTCACCAAATCTTTAAGTTCTCTCCCCATTAGATAAAAAAAATGCAGATATAGCTCCACCGGGCACCCATCAGGCCCAGGGCTTTTCTCTTTAGCAAAGATTTTCAAGGTCTGTTCAATTTCGTCTAGGGAGACCTCTTCTTGAATGCATTTAGATTCCTGCTCATTAAAAAATCGCGAAAAAAGTGCAGCAACTTTAATCTGCTCAGACAAACAACAATCACCAGGATCGCGATAAATATGACCAAATAAGGAGACAGCTTCAGATTTAATGTTATCAAGCCCCGAATGTTGATACCCTCTGTCATCCTCAATTTCCCAAATGAATTTCGAGTTCCTTCTGGCTGATGAAAAAGTATGAAAGAATCTCGTATTTTTATCACCATGTGAAATCCAAATGGCTCGACTTTTAAGTCACCATTCTTTTTCAGCCTGAATAAGTAACTCATCTTTTTTCTTCTCAAGTTGTCTCATAACCTCAAAAGCATCTAATGATAGGGAATTATAAACATTTGTAGAGATAGATACCTGGAGTTTTTTCTCCAGCATAGATAGCTCCAATTTGTCTGCCTTCTTTTTATCCCTAATCCATTTGGAAACAATCTCTTTTAAACCCTTTAGTTTGTGACAGAAATTTTGAATCGGATTTGAATCAGAAATATCATAGCTTAACCAAAATTCTCTAACCATACTACAGAAGGAGTCATCATTGAGCCAGGAGGAGTTGAATTTGAAAGGCAATGCTTGATTGTGGCCCGATTCATCAAGTTGAAGGATAATAGGCCAGTGGTCCGAAAATTTGTAGTTGAAAACCCAAGACCTATGTTTCTGGAAGATACCCAACAACTCCGACTTGACAAGGAATCTATCCAGCTGCTTATGGACACCATCACATCCAAATCTCCCATTGGTCCAGGTAGGAACTAGTTTATGTGGCTCGACATCCACCAAATCTGAGTCTTCAATTAGCTGAGCAAAGAAATCTGCTAAATCATCCAACCTGGCAGAGGATCCCCAAATTTCAGAAGCATGACAAGTGAAATTTAAGTCACCTGCAATGATCAAGTCATCTAAGCTCATAAGTCCAGATCCCTGGAGAGAAACCCAAAAGTTCTGTTGCTCCCTATAGGGTGCATAACAATTGAGAATGGAAAGGGAGTGCTGGTTCCCACAGAAAGACCCTTTTAAAAGCATTCCCCAGGGGGTTGAGAAAACCTTAAAAGCAAAAAAAATTGGATCCCATGCAGCTGCCAGACCCCCAGACAAGCCACAAGAACTGACAACAGCCACCTCCCAACAAGGAAGAAGCTTACAAAGTTTATGAATGGCAAGGTTTTCATCACACATGGTCTCTTGAAGTAAAATAATAGCAGGGACAGTAGATTTAATAAGATTGGATAAAGCCTGTGCCCTAGACACCTTAACCAATCCACGCACATTAAGAGACAGAATAGACATCAGGGAACAATCAAATTGGGGGACGTAGCTCTAAGCCCCAAGGAAAATGCCAGATCAGACCTATCCACCTCCTTTAATCTCTGAGAAATAGGAGTGTAAGAATCTAAAGGAAGTTGAACATTTTTATCAAGATTCCGTTTCTTTTTGCCCCTTCTGATAGTGACGTTTTGAAAGTTCATGGTTTGAACAGGTTTAGCTAAAGACCCACTCCCCGCATTCTTAGTATAGGTCGGTAACGGAGGAAATTCCTCCCATTCTCTGAAATAAGATAACCACTATTAGTTAGGATAGCATTGTCTCCCGAATTGGAGGTGCTAGCAAAGCAATCTAGGTTGTTAAGGCCAACCAACCTCTGCCCAACATCACGACCCAAATTCAATGATGAATTTGAAGAACAATCAACAGGGGGATTTAGACCCGGTCCCAAGTTATCAGATTACAAAGGCAGAAAATTCGAATTGCTCAGAAGAGGAGACCTAACATGAAAAGGGTTTGATAAGTCATCCTCTGCTTGACAAGGCGAGGAATTCCCCAAAACAGAAGAATCAGCCTCCAAACTAGTAAACAGTTTACGATCAACTATAGGACAGGGATGTTTATTCACCGGACTACCTAATGGAAGCCCCATTACAAGGTCGTGGCGCATTTGAATTTCTCCCTTGGAAATGTGACTGGAAAGCAATTTTTCTGAATCTTCAATAAACACAAGTTCATCCTTTGATAATTCAGGATAATTAATGGGTGTTTTGCATATAGACTTACCCAAAAATTCCAAAGATGACTTAGGAGATCCATCCCGAGGAGAGGAGAGCTCCAATGCATGAGAACCCAACAAATTCTTACCGCTGAATGGGACGGATGCTCGAACATGTCCAATCCTTCTACACGAGAAGCATTGAAATGGGATTTTGAAGAAATCAAGATTCTATTTCCAAACCCTAGATCCCCAAGCAACTTCAATTTCAGCCGATAAGCCACCCCGAGTATCGATTTCAACCATAACTTTAGCATAACGACGGTCCATACCAAAGAAGTTTTGTTTATCGATACGCACAAATCTCCCAATAGAATTAGCAAGACCCATAATGACATCTTCTGTCCAGAGCTCGATGGGGATGCCTGGAATGATCATCTAGAGATGCCGAAGAGATTGGTATTCGTATAAGGGGTTCAAATTTAAATACCAACGCTTTAAGAACATCGAACCCTGCTTAAACTCCCAGAAGCAAGACAAGATCTTGTCAAGATGTGCCGCTTTGGAGAATGTAAATAAAATCCACCGGTTCATCAAGAGATTGATATGGGGAGCCATGCCAGTAAGCGGAACCCACGATTTGTTAACCCACTCTGATATTTCAAGCTTGCTACCCGAGGTAAATTCCAACCTACCCACCAGAGCACGTTCGGCAAGGATAGCAATTCTTTCAAGGTTATAATCCCCGTCAATATCAAACCGAGAGATTTCAGCCCTAGCCTTAAAGGTTTTCAATGATCTTCTGGTCTTGGCTTTCAGACCACGAAGCTTATCTCTGTGAGAAACATAACCCCCAGCCCTACCAGAGAGGTCACCCAACCCAGCGACAGAAGGCGACATAGTAGGGTTTAGAGAATGAGAAGATTCCACCATAGTGGAGACCACCGCTTGATAAAGAAAAGTAGACTCCAGCTGTCGGTAACAGTCAAAGGGAAAAGACAGCTGCCAGAGCAAATGCTGACAGTACCGAGACCTAGAAAGGCCAAAAGGGCCCCCACACAAACCTTTAAAATAGAAAATACTAACTCTGGAGGAGGCCCATGGACAACCAAAGATCGAAACTAAATGTAGAACTCAGCCGTTATGCAGGAAAACCGAAAAATCAAGTTGAAATGAAGAAAGGTAACCTACGACTAGCAAAATAGTTCCCACTTTTTTTAACCTTGGTTGGTACTAGGGTGATTCTGCGAATCAACTTGACTCCATGTCGTCGTAGGCCACACAATCAACCGATCAACCATCAAGATCAGAGATCCCTGCAGCAATGCTGAAAAACCCTAGAAAACCTCGCCAAATCGCCATCCCTCTTATTTTCCACATGTATCATTTATTTACAAATTCTTCCCTTTCGATATTTTGGAACCTATGTAACTATTCATTTTGGTCAATATTTCATTATGGGTCTGCTTCTGTGGGAGAAACATTTTAAGCATTTTGAACATTTTTGATGTCCGATGTCCAACGTCCAATTTGATGCTCTTGTTGTTTCCGCTGAAAAAAAAAAAAAAAAAAAAAAAAAAAATAAATAAAATAAAATAAAATAAAATTATATATATATCAATTAGTACACCAGTATAGATCTATCTTAAATTCAAATCTATCAAGCACCAAGAGGCATCCAATTTATTTACGTGTATAAAAAATTTATACATCCCACATTGTTTTTTAATTACTTTTTATAATTTTTTATTATATGAGCGACATGAATTTTTTAATTACTTTTTATTTTTTGTAACTTTATGTTACGTTACAACATCTCCCCCATAGTGGACTGAAAGCACCTCGCTACTCTCGGTGCAATTAAGCATTGGTGGAAAATAAACAACTTTACAGATAATTTAAGTGTTTTATTATTATTATTTAAATTTTAATATTCAAAACCTTTTGTTCATTTTGAAGGAGGCACATTCTACAACCCAGTAGGGGAATGTGTAACTCCTTCCACGCTCATCTTGGAGCTGACACGTGTCCCCTTTTTTTTTGTAAAGTTCAAGATTATATTAAACTAAAAAGAGAAATTGTACATGTCAAGTTCAGATCATCCTTGAGTCCAGATGGCATAAACAGAGCAGAAGTTCCAAAACTGAAGCCTACATAGAGACAAGTCTAAAACTACTAGGCCTAACAGAGTCCGAGGAATCATGCCTAGAATGGCAGCTAAAGTATGGTTCCCCACAGGGTGGGGGTTACGACCTCAAAATTGAAACTGAGGAGCAACATATCTACCCTAAACAAACTGTGAAACTAAAACAAAAATGATCTAAGATTAGTCTTCATCAGATATAATAACAAAGGATGAACCAACACCTAGGTCTTCTAATTTAGCAGCATGCGCAACAGCTTCGGGACAGCATCTGAACACCAGCTGAGTGGCATTGGGACGAGACAGGGTTGGCTTACTGAAGCACTTCCCGATGAGCTCACAGGCTAGGGCGTCAAGCTTACCATTGATATGCTCGCAAGCTATAACTTGATTATGGGCGAGGCGACACATTCCCATTTCCAGTCTTTCCAGATGGGCCTTAACTGATGGAGTCCCCATGCCTTCCTGACCTTTACCCTTCACAAATTCATTTATAGCCATGCTAAAAGGGGATTTCATCATCCAGAGCATACCCAAGGTTTTGGTTTGTCGAGTTTCATAGGTTCTAAAGGAACCCGAATCTTCCACCAAATTACCGAAATATTTCCTGAGTCGCTGAGCACCAGCATGCTGCTTCTCCTTTCGAAGCCTATTTTCTAAGCGTTCGATGCGAGCCTGCGTCTGTGGACTGGTAGTAGTTTCAAATAACCCTTTCGCGTTCTCCATTTCCTTCAGAGCACAAGCCATGTGAGAGCGTTTGGGTCCATTGGTCGTCTTTGGCTTTGTTGTTTTGGTGTGAACCACGCTGTGAATCTCGACTTTGAAAAACCGGGCTCAAGGCCACCTTTCGAAAATGAAGTATGAAACAATTAGCTTCACAGAAGAAGTCCCCTTCCAAAGATTGGAAAGGCAATGAAACTCAATTGCGTGGATACTAAAACTGCCCTTGCGATGTCTTCTCCTAAGAAGATGCCTTTCCATTTCTTGGATGGCCTCCTCATCATGACGAGAGCTATCACTTAATGCCATGAAAGCCCACAGAAGGAATGACACAGATATCTATAATGTTACCCAATCACCGAGCCGTAGATGGTACCCTTCCCACATATGGGTTATAATGATCCAACTTGTCGCATAAATGTCGAATATGTGGGAGTTGCCTCTTGTTAGCCCACCTTTTCCCTCACACTCGATGTCACGCCAGGTGCGTATGCTCCCTACACGCATCAACATTAAGAACGCACCGTCGTGGGAGTTGACATGTGTCATTTAAAAAAAAAAAAAGATATTATAAAAATAACATGTCGACTATTTAAAACATTTACAACTGCATGTATATAAAACTACACAAATATTAGATAAATTAAAAGGCTTCCTCAATATTTGCATTCTAAAAAGGGGTTTACACTTGAGAGATTTAATCTCTCTGGGTGCTTGATAGATCTCCTTTCAAAATGAATCTATACTGGTTCGTATTCACAAATTGTCCTACAAAATATACCAAAATATGATCTAAAAATTACAATTTTAACAACTTTTCAACAATCTCAAATGACATTTTTAATGGCATTTTTAGACTAAATGCCACTCTTTGAAACTGCTTAGATGATCCAAATTGTCATTTGAACAATGAAAAAAGTCATTTGAACACTTCCTTTACCGCTGATTGTGGTGGATAGAAAGCGATTTGAGTGTCATCGGTGCAGCGGAAGATAAAGATTTATCCTTAATTTTGGTAGAATAGAATATATAGGTTTCTTCTAATAATATCACTATTATGATCAATGATTAAATAGAAAGGCATGTAAGTAAATATTTTATTGCAGTAAGTACGACCTGACCACGTTGTTGGACTCGGCACTGGGCAGAGCCAATAGAATTATTTTTATTATTATGAATTTCTGGGACTTTGTTTATCTTGGTACCGGTGCGAAGAAGCGGTGAGAAAACCAGTAATTCCTCCGTATTTCACAACCCGTGACTCCGTGAGCGGAGCAGCGGAAGAGCCCCTGCAAGCGACCAAACTTCGTACCATGATTCACTAATTGCTCTCCGAATCTTTAATTTCAACCGCGGAAAGCAAAGGCAGTAGCATAGCGATTAGCGAGTGAATGAGTAGGATTTAGGAAGAAACATGGTGGGAATTGCTCAGAAAAACGGTGTGGGCGGTGGCCAGTGGACACCCTTTTTGTGAGTTCAGTAAACAAAATCAACCACTCTGACCTAAATATACAGTGGAATTCCGAACTTGTTGACCGATATTTGTAATTCCCCTACTTTTTTCAGTCGTCATGGTTTTAAGACTTCAACGATTCTGGTGTGAATTGCAGATTGCATGAATGCCGGAAGCTTAAGTTTCTTTCAGCTTGGAAATTAATTGGAAATTTCTCAAGAATTCTTGTCCGTCCTATTTAGAAGGTGATCGTATCAACAAAAATGGAGGCGTGGGTTTCTGCAATGATGGCCCGCAAGTATTTTGTTAGGGAGGCGTTCCTCATCGTCCTTTGCATTGCAGGGATCGGATTGGCGTTATCGACTGTGTTGCATAAGCCTACAAATGCTTACAGCCCTTTCTTTCCTCCTTCAGTTTCTCAGGCGCTCACTCATTTTGTTCCACGCACAGTTACTGGAGACTCTGACTCTTCCATGGGATCTGCTAAAAGAACGCCTGTGGTAATTAATTGCTATTCCTTGTCTGCTATTTCAGCATATATCAAATTCAATCCGCCGTGTTTTTAAGCTCTTGTATTTCTTGTGTACAGAAGATTTTAATGGTACCTACCCCAACTCCTGTTCCTCCCCCTTCCGTTCAAGATGAATTGGATTTAGTTTTGGCCAAAACTGCGAACGAAAACAGGACATTAATAATCACGGCCTTGAATGGGGCGTGGGCGGAGCCCGATACCATGATTGATCTGTTCCTCGAGAGCTTCCGTGTGGGTGAAGGGACACAGGAATTGCTGAGCAATCTGCTTATTGTTGCGTTGGATGCAAAGGCCTACAACAGCTGTCTCCAAATTCATCAGCACTGCTACTCTTTGAAGACAAGGGGTGTTGATTTCTCTGCAGAGAAGTTGTTCATGAGTGAAGATTACTTGAAGATGATGTGGAGAAGGCTTGGTTTCTTGGGAGAAATTCTGAAACGCGGTTACAGTATTGCTTTTTCGGTAAGTAGTTAAAGAATGCCTGGAATTTTCTATCCCTGTTTGTGGGTTTTCTTTGGGTTCTTCTGTTTTAAAGGATAGCCTGCCTGATTCCAGGGATCAACATTGAAAAGCTTGAAAGCCTTTCAGTTGGTCATTTACTTGTCAATCAATAAAGGGTTTCTTATATTTTGCTTCTCTGTGAAGAGGAGACGCCAGGATTGGCAGGCCTGCCAAAGGGTTTTTGACCTTTCACTCCCAAACAGTTGTGCAAATATCCGAATCGACAGTCAGAATGTAGGTCCCTGTAAAACAGGAAGTTAAGTTTAAGCTCTGACGTTGGCAAGCCAAACTAATGATAATTTGATTCATGAACCTCCATAGACAATAATACCAGTAAACTCTTTTGGTATCAGGCAAACACTGATGGTTTCCATTGAGGTAATTACTTTCCAAATTGCAGTTTCATAACTATGGAAAAGTTAAAACTATTCCTGTTAAAGTAAATTCCAATGTCCTGTTTTTAACTCATATAGGTTAGTACCCAGATGATATACTTAGACCTCAAGTTTCCATTTTAACAGATGAACAACAATTTCTCTAAATTACTTTTAGCAGGTGCTCTTGCAATTCCTGTAAGCAGTTAGCAGTCAATCTAAATGTAACCCAACGTTAGCAACCGTATAATGTCGATAACTTCCTGCGAGTTCCTGATTATGTTAATTTTAAATGACAGCTAAAGCTACATTCCCTATCAAGTGATGAGAATTATTTTCACAATACTGCAAACAATACCCATTCTGGGAAATTCTTTAACTGCCTCTATTTTGCCCTTTTCATGAAGACAAAACCTGCCATTGCAGAGTCTCTTGGGATTTTGACTGACAAAACCATTCAAGAATCCCTTGGCATGTTTTCCAGAATGCTAGAATACGCCAATTATATGCTGGATGCGACCTCTACATTAATTGTTTGAAAAATCTATACCAGCATTATTGACTACTGATGTTTTTATTATAGTCTGGACTCAGACCAGACAAATAGATTCGTTTTCAACTTTTGTCAACATCGACCCAACTTTATACTTTACATGAGTGCCCATACTCTGCTAAGGAATCACTTTTACTACTTAGTAAGAAGGAAGTTGTCAAGATGCCACTCGGCTGTTTCCTGGAACTTCTGATATGCTTGATTTTCTGTCCTAAATTTAGCCCTGGCCCTCTTCCTGTGTACCATGCTTAGTTAAATTTCCTTTTTTATTTGTTTGGCTTTAATTCTACCAAACAAACCCAAGCAGATGCAATTGGGAGATTCATCAAATCGTTGCAGTGTAAACATTTATGGAAATTGTCCCCATCGACTTCTGAAGGCATATCACAGCTGGGTTGGGGTTTTCTTCGCAGGACAAATTGGGGTTTGTCTATTTTGTTCTGCAGAAATTTTTTCATCATATTTTGCCATGTTTTGTTGTGCAGGACGCTGACATAATGTGGCTGCGAAATCCATTGGGAAGGCTGGCAGAAGATGCAGACATCCAGATGACCTGTGACAAATACAATGGCAACCCTTTGGATGTGAAGAACGAAGCCAACACAGGATTCATGTACGTCCGTTCAAATGAACGAACCATCAGCTTTTACAGATACTGGTATCTGTCAAGGCGCTTTTTCCCGGCCCAGAAAGAGCAGGACGTCTTAAATATTCTCAAGTTGACAAGGCAGTTTGCTGGAAGGGGTATGAAATTTATGTTCTTGGAGACCAAGTACTTTGGGGGATTCTGCGAGAGGAGCCCAGACTTGAATGATGTTTACACCATGCATGCAAACTGCTGCAAAGGCCTGAAGGCGAAGCTCATTGATCTGAGAAAAGCACTTGATGACTGGCTGGAATACAGAAACCCCAGTACCAATTCATCATCTCCCAATCAGCAAGGATGGAGACCTGCTAATGTATGTCTAGATTCATGGTGGACTTAAACTATTTGTTTTGGTCATCATTATAAGCAACAGAATTATACTGCAATTGGCAGTAAAGTCATACATAGTAGAAACTATACGCATATACATTGAGCAGCAGAATATTTTCTGCAAATGCAAATATAAAGTGGGATATACATCGTAGAAATATATGCACATACATTTACTTTGTGTATTTATTCAATTTACTGTTCATCATTTAGTGTCTATCCCTATCAGAAAGGAATATGCATCACGCACAGTTGTACATATCTCAAGAACTTACAGTCTGTAGTGGATGCATACAACTCTGATCTAATCACACGTTTATTCAAATTTAATACATAAAACATTACACTGCAGTGTACGATAAAAATAGGTTGAAAATCTGGTAGAAATTAAGATGCTTGGCATAATTTTACAGGTCAAAGAACCTAGTTTTTCCACGCCACCAAAAATTATAAAAGTTTTTCAAACGATCCAAAAACCTTGAAAAATCCTTGGAAAAACATCAAACTATATTCCTATAAAACAGAATCAAAAGAACAATTAAATCAAACATATAATACTCCCACTGAACCTCTCCATAACGCATATCCCTCGCACTGTAAGACTTTAGTGAACTGGAATCCATTATTTATTGATTTGTTCGATTTGCTATTCCTGTCTGGATCGACAAACTGTGTTGCCGTCAACCAGTGGTGGAGCCACCAATAGTATAATATTTTATTAAATTTGTGGAGCTATCGTGTCGAGTAAAAGGTTCATCGAGTTTCACAACGAATCTAAACCTCAATTCTCAATGCCTGCACGAGTTTTATGGTTCAATTCTCGATGCAATTTGTATACTTCACACTTAATCATGGTAGCAGCTGAGCTTTCCAGCCACACACATCCGAATCAAATTTTATTACTTTTATTTTTTTAAATGAGATTTATTTCAGTGGTAACAACTAATATTAACCTGTCGTAATACTATAAGCTTAAATTGGCCACAAACATATATAAGCTTAAATTGGCCACAAACATATTATAAGGAAAAATAATAATATGAAAAATATGTGTCCAATTTAGATTTATGGCATATTTATATTTGGACACATTAATATTATTAATGTGGTTGTTGGGAAGAGTAGGTACATACACGAATAGGATCCAATCCCAGACCAACATCCAATGATGCCTTGGCACAAAAGACTTGGAAAAAAAGTGTGGACACATACACATATCTATAAAGTATTAATAAATTAATATTGCTTAATTAATTATAATATAATAATTGATTAAAAATAATATAATTTAATTAAATAGTATTAATAAAATTAGATTAATGTGTAAAGTCTCCAAAGTATTAATAAAATAATATTTCTTAATTAATTATTGTATAATAATTAAATATGATTTAATTATCTTCAAAATAAATATTAATAAATTAATATTGTTTAAATAAATATCTATAATAATAAAATTAATTATCTATATTATAATACAGTGAGGAAATATAGGAATATAATTAATTTAAAGATTATTTTTATTAAATTATCATATTATATTATAATTTAAAAATAAAAATTACTATTTCTATAAAAAATTATTATATCTATGATATATTGAGATGTTTTAAAGTACTTGGGTAGATATTTATGGACATGATGTTTCTTGAGAAAGATTGAACTTTAGTATTAAAAAGTATTAAAAAAAATTAAATGTACTTCACATTAATATATATTAGATCATATTGTTCTCGTCATTTTTACTTATGTACTACATATACTTGTTAATAAAGTATAACTTTTTTACTTTTTTGGAAGGCCTTTTTTTGGAAGGCTATCTAATAAGAATTGGAATTTGAAAGATGCTTGTAATTTTTGGAAGAGGTTATTTTTTTGGAAGGCTACCTAATAAGAATCCAATTGACAAATGTAATTATAAATTCTATTTTTATTTTTATTTTTAAAGAGTATTTTTATTATAATGTTGGAGAATAATGCTCCATTTTGTTATGATTTAGGAATTAGTTGTGTATGTGGACAACTCAGCTCTTGAGAGAGGACAAATGTGTTGTTAGTTGTATTTTAATGAGGAAAAATATATAGTTTGTTAGTGTATAGATTGAGGTCATCTATTAAGACTCTACCACTATGTTTGTGTATAAATATGTGTATTTATGAATAAAGAAAACAATGTATCATGTTGAGTATTACATCTTTGGTTTGATGCATTTTTTCAATTTTTGGCATGGTATCAAAATGAGACTGGGCTTAGCTTCCTCATAGTGCTAAGGAAAATGAGAGTAGCCCATGAGATGTAATACTCCATAGGATAGGAGTAGGATAACATAGGTGTGTGTCATTGCTATTAGTTTATGTGTGCTTAAATAAATTTGTAAGTGTGGAAGAGAGAGCATTGTTATTTGTTAGAAACAAATGTATGATTAAGAGTTTTTAACTCAATTGAAATTGACTATTTAGATCTAGGTGCTTGGATCCCTCTATTTCCTCATTAATTCTCCTTGTGTAGTAGATCAAATTTTCCTTAACATTGCATATCAACTTCAAATCACTATTGTTTTCTTTTGGATGAATGGATTGGGATAGAAAAATATTGGAGCAACAAATTGCATAGATAGATCCATGAATGTTGACCTCTTATTCACGTTAGTGCCTTCTACATGGAAGAAACAACCACGTGTCAAGTCAAAGAAGCACTGCCAGGATATATCCACCGACAGAGAAGCATTTAAACACCAATGAGACAAGATTGACACTGTTGCTTCCAATAGGGTGAAGAAACCTATTAAAACGAGGCCTTGTCATTCTCAAACGGATTCTACAAGTGAAGGTATTTTAGTTGAAGGTTAATTTAAAGTAAATAAAAGGGCATTGTGGAGATTATGTTCAACTCTCACCAAAAGTTTTGTGGGCACATTCCTCTCTTTGCATTGCTTATTAAATCTATTAGCATTCATTAGTTTGAAGAAAATGTATCTCCAAATATAAAGGGGGATTTCTGGTTCAACTCAAGATGAATGGTTTTCCATATAGTTTGATATGTTAGAGGATGGGTTATGAGCAAGCATGTAGAGAGTGTTGTCCAAGGGTAGAGGAATAAGAAACAACTTGATGGAGTTCAAAACTTACAAGATTTTGAAATAGTGAACAAGCAAAGATTATCAAGATTAAGATTTTCAATTATGTTTTGTTATCATTTAATCTTAATATTGTCATTAAGAAGAGGTGTTAATGTTTCATTCAATTATGCAATGTTATAATTTAGGAAATAGTTGTATATGTGGACAACTTAGCTATTGAGAGAGCAAATGTGGACACTTTGTTAGTATAGAGAATGGAGTATTCTAATAAAGACTACCATTAAGTTTGTGTATAAATATGTATTTTTGAATAAAGAAAACCATAAGTTTTGTGCTGAATTTTTTTCTCAAACTTTTTATACATAAATTATAAAATATATGAAATAAAAAACATTTAGTTTAAAAAATCTCAACCAAACTTAAAAATAATGTAACACTGTATAAATATAAAATAAAGAAGTATGTTAATCTATAGACTATTTGCACCTTTTGGGGGGGTTTAGTAGGAATTAGGCGATGAAGACATTGCTGAAAATTGTAATTGAAATTGCAATTTTGATTGCAAGGATGGATTCAACACCCTCAATTACTCAATTACCCCTCGAGCATCCTCATTAAACAATTCTAGCAACCCCAAATTGCAATTTCAACAATTTGAGCCAAACTTTGACTAGAAATATTGTTGAATTATGAGTGCAAATCATCTAAAGTTTATCTCACAACTAAAATCAAATAAAAACTCATATTTAAATAAAAAAGAAATTAACATAAATAACTCTACTTAAAAATGTTATATGAAAATTACCCGCATTAATGAGCGACAGAAACTGCTATTTTTATCCGTTGTTCCTGTGCCACTTCCATAAGTATCTAAAGGTTCTAGCAATACTGGTTGTCTTCTTGAATCAATTGTATTTGTAAGCTCATCTCCCTGAGAATAAGATAAATAGCGCAACCTCTTATTTCATTCTCTTCGACCCTCCAGCAATGCATATAAAATAAAATATATATTATTCAATATTAAACACATTCATTCAAATATATAAAAATTTTAATAACTAATTAAATTAAATTTATTAATTACACAAATATTTTAACATTAATAATATAATCAAAACAAAATCTTATATCTATTAACATTCATAATTTTTTTTAATTAATTACCCTGTAAGGCGTTTCTTGATTTTCAACTCGCCGAATTTTTTTTATTGATTTTCAACCCTTCGATCTTTCGTCCGATGATTGGGAGAGTCTGGACTGTCTGATCTACAACTCGGAAATGAGGCGGTGAGGGGGTAGATCGGAAATGAGGTGGTGAGGCGGTGCGCTATGGGTGACTCATTACATGTTGCATTAAATTTTCTCTACCAACTTCAATGTAGCACAACTCCTGATATTGCAATTTGTGATGCCTCCTAATTTCTGCGAGAGTTATAGGGGAGAGGTTCCTATTGTTGTGCAGGAACCAGTAGTGGTCATGGTTCCCCTCACATCAACCACCCCATTCTTACACATTTCCATATTAATTAAAAATCATTAAACAACATATTTATGCATAAATAGAGTTTATATTAAGTACAAAATACATTTAATAACTGATTAGAACCCCAGCTGACAGTATTTGGTCCATTTAATGCAAAGTTTAGAAACCATCAAGTCCAATTGAGATTCCACTCTGTCTTGCCATTAATGACAAATCCAACAACAAAAAGCCTATCATACTCCATCTACTGAGTACACCCTGGGCAACACATCAACCATCATGAACCACAACTGGAGAAGCAGCGTTCCATCATCCATAACCACCTGCACACTGCAAGTGACATGGGGGTCAGCATCTGGTCCAGTATGATTCAACAACTCACACATGCAACCTCAAGAAATGACACCCGCCCACTGAAAAAATCAAATCACCCATTAAAATTTATGAAATCAAAAGGAGTAGGAAAACTCTACGAATCCCCAAAATCAACAATCCATTAAACTCTTAAATAAAAAAATCAAATAATCCATTACACCCTCAACTCAGTAAACAGAATTTGCTGCCCAAAATCAAATCAAGTACCTAAACTCAACCAAAGCTGCTCTTAAATCAGAAAATCAAATCACCCATTAAACCTTATACTCAGCAAACAGAATTCGCTGCCCAAGATCAAATCAAGCATTAAACTCAACCAAAGCAGTTGTCCAATAGCAAATCACCCATTAAACACACTAAGAGCACGTGGATCATGCAATAAAGAATTCTCCAGCCATTGGATCGGTGCCAAATAAATGCCAGCCTCTCATTCCCAAAATTAACCTTCCAATCCATGTCAATTCCCCTAAGCACTCATTTTCAACATAAAAAAAACTATAAAGAAACATATTTGCACACAATTGAACCCATTTGCATTCCTTGGATTCATCTATCATTCAAGCAAGCAGTGTGTGCACAGTGTCAACCATTCATCAACAGCCCAGCAGAACCATTCATCAACAACCAAACGGTGTGTGCACAGTGTTCCAGGTATTTTCAGTCACCTATTTCCTGTATCCATTTAATTAACCATCTAATTTTTCCAGTAACCATTAACATGTATCCATCAACTATTTTTTTTAAATTCAATCAGCCATCTGATTTTTTTAAATTCAATCAGCCATCTGATTTTTTTAAATTCAATCAACCATCAGATTAATTGTCTGTTTGGAAACATTAGAGGCTTCAATAGATTTTCATGATTAGCTTAAACTGGTTCTCCAAAATTCAAGTTAAAGTTGGTTGCACTTCGTGAGGTTTTAATGGTTCAATAATCTTTAGAATGATCACCATATTATATTTGATGTCGTTACCGAATTTTTGATGTCATTTCAGATTACCAGTAATAATTTTAGAAATAATGTGCACACACTGATGGGCTGAAACACTGTGCACACACTTATCATTTGTATCAAAAAGCTATTCCTGATCAACCAGGACTCAACCATTCATCAACAGCCCCCAAGTTTATGCACAGTGTGTGAGGTATTGATAGTCCATTCTATTAACTAGTGTGTGAGGTATTGACAGTCCAATCCATTCTACATAATACCCTATTAAATGTTACATCCATGGATTGTTCAACTTCTCATAGCCATGCCAAGGGTCAATATTGCACGTCGCACAAGGAGCATAACGAAGCGGGGTACCCAGCTACAATGCACATCATCGGATGAGGAAAGGGCCTATGTTTCAAATGACAACATTGCTACAGCAAATTCTAAGAATGGTCCCGTGGAAGAGGTAGATGGTGTGGTTCCACCATCAATGACAGAGCCATCACCACCCACAGTTCCAGCATCGCCCATATTTCCACCATCTTCCACAGTGCAAGGTGCCATTTCAACGAAGAAAGTCAGTGCAATTAGAGGATGGACAAAAGAAGACATGTTGGCTACAATCGACGATGTCGAATTCAAGGGGTTTTCAGTTAAAGCAGTGGCCAAAAAATATGAGATTGCACCCACGTCAATCCATTACTGGATAAATGGCCTGACCCATACCAAGAGGAGAGGTCCTCTTACAGTCATGACTGAACAGGAGGAGGAGGAGGTGGTGGTGTGGTGTAAGGAGATGGCAGAATTGGGACATGGGCTAGAGTTGATACAGCTGAAATCAACTGTTGCTCAAATCTGTTAGGGGAGGCCAAACCCATTTAGAGATGGTTTTCCAGGTAAGTCATGGTGGGCTGGTTTTAAGAAAAGGCATCTAGAGCTAGTGCTACGAACTGCAGAGGGCCTGGATAGAGACAGGGCATTGAATCTACGCCCCACAGTTTCGTCCAAGTTCTATGACACTCTTTCTTCTGCATATGAGAAGCACTCTTACGCTCTAGACCATATTTGGAACTGAGACAAGACAGGGTTACAGGTAGGAAGGAATTGTGGCATGCGTGTCATTGCAAAGAGAGGGAGCAGGAATGTGCCAAAGATTCTTCCCAAGAGCAGGGAGTGGATTACCATCCTATCATGTGTGAATGCAATTGGTATGGCAATCCCGGGGTTTTATTTGTTCAAGGGAAAAACTCGGCTGCAAAACTATATCCAAAACTGTGAACCTGGGGCGTGCATGGCTGCACATCCCCATGCATGGATGACTAAAGAACTTTTCCTCAATTGGCTTTACCACTTTGCAGCATCCGTACCAGGTGGTGTCTCCCCTGAGAACAGACACCTGTTGGTTTTAGATGGCCATGGCAGCCACATTGCTGTGAAAACCATCAAGGAGGAAAACAGGTTGTGCATTGACTTGTTAACACTTCCTGCTCACACCACTGACAGGTTGCAGCCCGTGGATGTGAGTTTGTTTGGGCCTTTCAAGCCTTATTTCAGGTCAGAACGTGTTGCATGGATGGCGAAGAACCTAGGGGTAGAGGTAAAGAGGTTTGAGTTAGCTGAGCTTGCAAGCAAGGCTTTCCAAAGGGCTCTCACATCCTCCAATATCAAGGCTGGATTTAGGCGAATAGGTATCTGGCCATTGAATTATGATGCTCTTATGCATGACACCGGGTTTAGCCAAGCATTTCATGTGGATGACCAAGAAGCTGTAGCTGGCGAAGATGGTGAGGATGTCGAAGAGCAATTGGATGGGCAGCAAGAGGCAGATGTTGTGGACAACATCATGTCCCTTTCTCAAGGCAACTGCCAAGGAGCTGCTGCTTCTGATGATGATGAACAAGTCTGTGCTACACAATTCGATGACGAAGTAGCGGGAGATGGCATGGGGCTAGGTGGTCCAGCCTACGCACAGGTGGATTCTATGGCACATATAAATGTGGTCGATGTTTGTCGCAGTCCAGGCAGCAAAAACAACACATTGACATTGCCAACCCAAGTATCCCGACCATCATGGATGGCAGAGGCCATGATGAACTTGAACAGACACATTGGTGGTTCCACCAACGATGAAAGAATGAACATGCCTTCATAGCCAGCTGAGATTGTACATTTTTATGTTGATGGTGGGTTGAATGAAGAACCTGACATGGACAACGAGGATGCAGTTGAAGAATATACTGCAACAGAGGAAGCACTGGTAGGGAACACACCAAGGCTTGGCCAATTCCTAAAGTTGCCAATGGAGAGAGTTTCAGCGCAAGGAAGGCAAGGATAGACATTCTCCGATTGGGCCAGAGTTCACAACTACTCACTTCAGAAGAGTACATAAGCCTCTTGGTTGAATCTGAACAAAAGAAACATGCTTTGCAGGAATCAAAACAAAGAAAGAAAGATCTTGCAAAGGAAAAGAAGGAAGCAAGGATGATTGCAGCTGGACAGCGGGCACAAGAAAGGATTGCAAGAGAGGCTAATCGACAACAGAAAGAACACCAGAAGCAGTTGGCAAGGCAAGCAAAGGAAGCGAGGAAGGTGCAACAGATGAACCAAAATAATGTGATGGTTGATACTAGTACAAGAACAACCGATGAAAAGAACATGATGGAAGGATCATTATAAGCATTTGCAAGCAGTTCACAATCCTACCAGGATCTTATTAACATTCAGATACCCCACTATAATCAGGCAGGTCTACACCCCACCTCTATTCCTACTAGCGCAAGGGCCCATTCTATGTTATCTTATCCAACACCAGCAATTATTGCAGGGGTCCCAAGCACAAGTCAAGCCTATGGCTATTCAATTCCTCATTGGTTGCAAGGAGTAAATTGGCCTCCAACTGTTTCCACCAACCCCACCCATCCTAATCAAACATGCTTAGTAAGGTCACCCTACTTGCCTCAAACTGGAAACCCTACAAGAAATGATGGGGGAGGTGACGAACCTCTTCAAGAATAGGATATCCGGTGTATAGGAGGACCAAATGCTATTTTGTTTTGAAGGCATTTTCTTTTTGTGCAGCCCCAATCAGTCATGATGAGGGCTTGATATAACCTAAAACCTAGGTGATAGTTTTCATACACACTGCAAATCCTAGGCATTGACATCTACTACAAATAGAGGCTTTGTATTTGTATTTCAGTTCTATTAATATAAAGTGCAGTTGTTTTATTATTAATGAGCAGGTTTTATTCATTTATGTTTGTTTTCCATTCTATGAATGTTGTCAACAGCTACAAATTCCAACTCATTCAAGGAGGCTTATAAGGTGAAGGGAAATCCATAAAATTTGAACCTATGTTCAAGTTACAGGTTTTATTCTTTTATGTTTGTTTTCCATTCTACGAATGTTGCCAACAGCTACAAATTCCAACTCATTCAAGGAGGCTTATAAGGTGAAGGGAAAACCATAAGATTTGAACCTATGTGTTAAAGTTGTAGGTTTTATGCATTTATGTTTTTTTTCCATTCTATGAATGTTGCCTATATAACCATGCAGGTTTTGGTTCCATTCTATGAAAAGCATTCCTTCCTGCCTACAATACACAACTGGTGCCGAATCCATCTAATTTTTTGTTTCCACACTCATGGAAACACTCCTTTTCGGAAGCTCATTCAAGGAGGCTTATAAGGTGAAGGGAAAACCATAAAATTTGAACCTATGTTAAAGGTGCAATTAAGTTGATTATTGTACCTAATCACTTGCATTTTTAGTTTGTTGCATTGTGTTAGTCTTGCCATCACCTAAGATTTTTGTTTCAAGTCACAATTCGCTTGCTGCAAAAAGTTCACTACAGAAGTTCTTATCCACATCCTTTTCTTTTGTTGCAACATTGACACTAATATAAATTTGAATATGAAGTTCCAACACCTACTGCTGCATATCCAGAATTCACAACCAAATTACCAA
This sequence comes from Larix kaempferi, assembly GCA_027924585.1. Classification (NCBI taxonomy): domain Eukaryota; kingdom Viridiplantae; phylum Streptophyta; class Pinopsida; order Pinales; family Pinaceae; genus Larix; species Larix kaempferi. The sequence continues at coordinate 15,058,758 of BSBM01000196.1, forward strand.
AATCACAACCAAATTCCAATTACCAAAATCAGTTCGAAATTCCAATTACCAGAATCACAACCAAATTCTTATTACAGTATTGCATATCCAGAGTAATCTACAGTAAGCATATCCAAAATTCAACCAGCATTCAACCAACAAACATTCAGACTAAAATTCATATCCACAACATTTTCATATGCACGAGGGGCCATGCCAAATTCTAAATTCAAGACACTAGAATTAAGTTGTATTGTAACTGTAATCTTGGGATATATGCATCAGCCTCCAAATTACACATATCAGAAATTTATGACCCAACCTAGATCAAGACTGCCATGTAAATACAAATACAACTTAATTCCGATATTCAAAATTCTAAAACCTACTGCTACAATACAACTTAATTCTGGTATTCAAAATTCTAAAACCTACTGTTGCTCAAAAATACCAATATTGCTCCCAATTACCCGAGCTGCAATAATCTAGGCTAGGTTTACCAATATTGCTCCCAATTACCAATTAAACTAATATAAAGATGAATATCAGAATTCTAAAACCTAGTGCTGCTCAAAAATACCAATATTGCTCCCAATTACCAATTATCCACCGTGACCATATCTACAATTCAACCGGCATTCAACCACCAAACATTCACAATAAATTTCATATCCATTTTCATTTGCAAATTTCATATCAACATCATTTAGAAACCATTGTTGCAAATGACTGAAATCGAAAATCAATTTTATATACTGCTGCAAAGATGAATATTAAGTTCTAAACCCTACTGCTGCAAATGACCGAAATCACCAAAATGAATTACATTTACACTGAAAGCAAACAACATTCATTCATCAACCCAATATCGGATTAATGCCAAAAGCATAAACCCCATTGCCACCACATTTGCAAACTAATGACCGCGCATGCCCCAAAAAAACCAAATATAAGCTACAGAACAACATACAATCCCATACGAAACCCTCCATTGCAAACCCTAAACAAAGGTGTTAAAAATTGTATAATTCATACAAACGGGTGGAAGCCAACCCAAAGACAAACAGGTGGAATCCATAACAGTAACTTCATCTTTGATTCACGTTTTTCGAACCCTGTCCCAAGTTACAATCGCTGACGCAGAGCCAGAACCGTCACAAAGTAAGGCATAAACACAACCCTTAAAACCAGAGACACCCAAGGGGTGTTAACAAGCTGACCGTCCACACATATAACTGATACACTGTCGTTGAAAACCAGTGACCAGACAGGGTCCGAAAGACCAATCAAAACGAAATTATCACAGAGAAGCCAAGACAACTCTAACAGAGCCAAAAAGTTAACGAAAATATCCATGGGGATATGTAAAGTGTTAAAAAACGTTGTGGAATTGCTGACTAGAAACCCCCCCATAAAATTGCAGGATGCAGAGCCGAGGTCACCAAGGACCGAGCCAGATATGTAAAGCGTTAAAAAACGTTGTGGATATGCTGGTAGGAAACCCCTCCCATTGCAGGATGTAGAGCCGAGGCCACCGATGACCGAGCCACCAACGACCGAGCAGGGATAGAGCCGCTAACGACCGCCAACAAGGAGAAAAACACAAATACGTTTACAATGCAGCAAGAAAAACAGAAGCAACCAAACAGAAACCGAAGAGGAGGAGTGGAGTGTTAAAAAACACTTTGCAAATGCTGGTAGGAAACCCTACCGGTTGCAGGATGCAGAGCCGAGGCCACCAACGAACGCCAACTGGGAGTGCACCGCAACGAACTGAGCCACCAACGAACACCAACAAGGAGACACCAGCACCGAACCAAGCCACCAATGAACACCTACAGGGAGACCCCAGCACCAACGAAACACAGAGCCGAGCAAAGGTCCGACCGGAACGATTCTTCATGCCAGGAATGCCGCACAGAAAAACAACAAAATGCGCGCAGTATGGGGTGCAGAGGAAGCTCCGTCAATGGGTATGCGGCCTACCACCAGGCGCGCAGGCAGGAGATATCAATGGAGCAGGGGCAGACCACTTCCGAGATGCCGGAGCGGCCACACACCGAGCCCGAACAAGATTGCACAGGAGGAGTTACAAGGCCCGACAAAACAAGATTTTCACCATGCAAAACCCCACCAAAACCCTAGCCATAAAGTGTGCCACATGCCTGACACGCGGCACTATCTACTCGGCGGTGGTCGTACCGAAAAAGGGCCCTGCCAGCTGTCCTCCAAGGTGTCGCAGTGGGCCCCGCGCCACTATTGACGTCCCTCCCCTAGTCATTTGCTTCTTCAGAATGTTGAACGTTGAACAACGTTGAACAAAGCTGGGATCTGTTGCTTCTGGACGTTGAACAACGCTGGGATCTGTTGCTTCTGGATGTTGAACTGCACCTGCACATATCGAAGTGAGAGGTTAGTATAAGTATAAACTAGTAAAAACCTTCTCTGTCTGTGCTGGAATAAACATAACCCATGAAGAATATCTTCTGCAAAAGTGAAACAACATCAGAAATTTAGCTTCCTTCTTACCTGAAGGTGCTAAACTTTATATTCTCTAGCTCTGGCTTTCTGAAACCGAGAACCCCAAAGACTGCTTAGGAGATACCTGCACTGTACAAATTAACTAAGGAACGCGAATGTTGAACATCTAAAATCCTTCCGCTTGATATTTTTTTCTGAGCGGTCGTTCCAAGTCTCTCCATGCCAATGGTGGACGCCATAACCAGTCCCCACCCTTCTCTGTTGGCGCTGGAATAAACATAACCCGTGAAGAATTTCTTCTGCAAAAGTGAAACATCAGAAATTTAGCTTCCTCCTTACCTGAAGGTGCTAAACTTTATATTCTCCAGCTCTCGCTTTCTGAAGCCGAGACCCCAAAAACTGCTTAGGAGATACCTGCACTATAGAAATTAACTAGGGAACACAAATATTGAATATCTAAAATCCTTTCGCTTGATATTTTTTCTAAGCGGCCGTTCCAAGTGTCTACGCTGCGGAATGGTGGTAATCCGGGACGCCATAACCAGTCCCCCGGAATAGCAGAAAAAAAGGATGCTGAGGGGAGACAAAACCTTCCCCAAAGCCCAGGCCATGAATAAATGGACAAGTTCAGACAATAAACCTAAAACCGTAAACTTAGACTCTCGACAGTTACTCGCTTCTCCCCACATGGCGGAAATGGCAGTTTAGGTGGGTATTCCGGGAACAGGAGCGGGGAACACTCAATGGAACAACAAATACAACACATTTACATCGCAAAAATATTCTTTATACAAAGAATGTCAGATAACGCACGTGGGACTGTTGTCAAAATTTGATATACCCGATGTGGTATCGTTGTCAAAATTTGATAAAGGCTCTAGATGTCTCCTAAATTTAAAATTTGATAAAAGCTCTCGTCGACCTCTTCTTTCATTCATTGTAGGTTGGACGGAGGGCTGGGCTATCTCGCCGACCTCTTCTTTAATTCATTGCAGATTGGACAGAGGGCTGGGCATTGATTAGAGGACAGGCGTGCTGGCCGGGGAAGGAGTGTTGTTTAATCATTAATTGCACTGGAGCGCTGGTATTAGGAGTTGCTATGTATCTCCCAGGTGGAAACAATATGCTTCTCGGCCTCAACCCTTCTTTCGGCTCTGCTCGCTAATTTTCTTTTTATTTATAATCTGGAACCTGTTTTGGTTGCTTAATTTCAATACAAGGTTGAGGAGATCTGTACTCCTTTTTATTTTTATCAAGGACCAAATAATCATTTTTAGGCTTGCGACACTGGACAATTTTTTTATGGTATTTCATTGCTTGTCGGGTCGGTCAAGAACGATTATAGTTTTTTTAGTTTTATCATATGAGATATTGAACTTTAATTGCCCTGCATCCATTTATTCAGTCTCAAGGGTTGAACAAATGAAAACGCGTTCATACATCGTAGCCTACCTACCATTTCCACACCATTAATTTTCAAAAAATCAATATGGTGAACCTTCATACACCAAAAAATCCAAAGAAAAATCGATACACCATGGAAAGTGGACTTATCCCAAAAATTTAGGGTATCTCCACCAAAATAGGGGGAAAGCCACCAAAACTTGGGAAAGTCCACATTAAAAGAAAATCCCGCTCAAATTCAAAAATGAGTAGCGCTAAAATGGAAAAACCACCATGGTTTGGAAACCCTAAATCCTAAGTATTCTCCTAATTATGTGATATGGAGGTTCCCATTTATGATATCCACATTAAGCACCATTACTTTGCTGGAAAAACCCTATGAGCCATTAATCCTCTATTATTGTTCTCATTTTACCCTGGTTGAACTTCAGCACCTCCGTGACAAAGTGTGGGAGACATTCGTGTGCTTGGAATCAAGAGAGACACACTCGGCCTAGCTGCAAGGGCCACCATTGAGGTATTCTCTATTCATGTATAAGCCGAATTCTTTTAATAAAAGATATTAGATACTTTCATGCGATTTGTGTGTGTGTTTTAAGGGAAAATTTAAAGTTGCTTGCTTGTTTTTACTATTACAGTTTCACATTCACTATTACTATTCACATTTACGACATAATATTTTCTTTTTAGTTCTCAATTTACCACATAATATTTTCATTTTAGTTTTTCATTGATGGCTCATAAGCCATCATACTTTGGGTTATTTTCCTATTTGCATAGTTTAGTTCTAGTTTTACCGATCGTTACTTATGTTTACTGCACTTCCCTCACACACAGAGCCGGAAGAGATATCCACTTGCATGCTCTCTACCTCAAGTTCCTTAAGCCGGTAGACCACCCATTTTCACCTATTGTAAAACCATTTTTTATAATAGAAAAAATATTATTTGATTCTCATGGCATATCTCTGGGTATTTAGCATTTTAATTTAGATTTTTATTTTACTACCATAATTTCCAGCGTTTTTACTTTTTGTTTACACTCACACACTACCCATTCACGAACTGTTACTAAGGGTTCCATATTCCTAATTAAGTTCTCTTTTGCACTAGCTTGTGTGAAAACACTAGCTACAATGACATCTATCCATGACCCACCAATCCAAAATTCATTCCTGAGTTCATCACATGATGATCATAGAGTTGTCCACGAAGACAATAGTTTGTTATTAGAAGTAAGGTATGGGGAGGATACCAATACTATGAAATCATTTGTTGAACATCTTGGTGAAGACTTTAATGAACCTATTCCTGATGCTGCTTGCCAACAACCATCCTAGGTGGTTCAATATCCAAAGCAAAGTATCCAAACTACAATAGATGTCAATTTCACTCCACTTGTTGAAATATTATTGAACCTTTAATGTCAGTGAAATAAAACTCGTAAACACATACAAGTAGACGAGAGCGCCTTGTCCTCGATGGAAGGTAAGATACCTATACAGACTATCAATCACCATTGTTCACAAATTATTCAACAGTATTTTGAACCTAAATATGATGTTGGTAAATGTTAATTATTTTTATCTTTTCTAAAATCTAGGAGTTTGGAAATAGTTAGAAGAAAATTAAGAATAAAAGCATTGAAAAATACATAATCTAGTAATCACATTGTAAAATCGATTGTTGATTCATTCCCCTCGCTTTGAATTTCATGTAGTTCTTCTAGTTACCAGTTCGTTATGATGCTGGTGTTGAGATCCTCTTATCTTGCAGACAAAATACGGCTACCCATATCACACACCATATCCATGAATGGCGTAAATGTCGCAGTTTGTGTAAGATTAAATTAAACGAATGCATCTTTTAAGATTGGTTCTTGAAGTCCCTCATACCAGCCATCGCCAAGGATGTGGCATTCAAGCAACCCTAGACCGAAGAAGAGGCTATCCTTAAATCCAAACCGTTCAACCTTATCTATGCCCAATCAGGCTACCTATACACCATATTACCAAACTCCATGTGTGGCGATACTTCTCGGAAGGACACCCCAGGGGAATTCCATGCTGTAGATGGCACCATTAGCCACTTTGTATCCACTAACTTACCAACCCGTGCACATCCCTCCAACACTCATGCAATTTGCCTCCAAGTTGCGGTCCCGAATTTTCACGTACAAGAACTCATTTTGGAGAAACACCTTTGTAAAACATAACTATGGTCATAACCAACAAGCGTACCCCCCTCTTGCGGCCCCACTGAATTACTACCATCCGCCACCCGCTCCCACTCCCCCACAAACCCAAGCTTCCCCTACCTGTTATCCACCATAGGAAACCCCTTCACCTTCCCAACCTTAGGCTCCCCCTGCACCTCAATGATAGGTTTACACTCATTAAAACCAACAACCAAACCAACCTACCCCCAACAACCAGCAAGGACAACAAGATAGAAGACAGGGACAAAATCACATAAACAATCAACGCCAAGGGAGGGGAGGACCTCCTCCTAACCCCCCAGTTAATAATGGCCCCAATCCCATGAGTCAAGACCCCAATCAACCTCCCCAATAGGGTAAGAACCCACAGTTGCGAACCAGCCATCCATGTTCCTTTTGTAATGTTTATGGCCACTATACTCACCATTGTCCCCACTTAGCTGGAGCCCGCCAGCTTTGGGATGAGGCTAACCACTACAACACTACCGCCTCCCCTTAGGCACAACCTCAACTACCCCAAACCACACAACCTCCTATGTTGTTTCCAAACCCCTTACGCATGCAACGGGTTGTCACAGCGCAACCTATGACATTGCAAAACCCCCTACCCGCACAAGAGGTCCTCACCACACAACCACCTGCCACCTATGACACATCCACAAGTCAGGTCTCTGAGTTCGAAGTTCACCACCTCCTAATGATGTCATCGGTCGATGTTAATCTCCAGACTCCTTCTAACCAATATGGTTCGGCTACGGAAAGCATACCTGCAAATAAGGTGACTACGTCAAACCCTATTGACTAGTCATTACGCCTTTCACAATTGCTGAATTAAGGAGCCCCCAAATTCCTTTTGCATCGCATTACTAATAACCCCAATGCTCGCGTCGCCCCTAATTATAACACTGTGGATGAATTGGCCCAGTCCCCTATTGCCATGTCTGATCCAGGTGGATATCGGTGGCGACCCACCTTCTCCAATTGGCTCAAAACAATTTTCTGGCAAATTTGGTAATTTACTATTTTTAGCAATTTTTCAGGTCCTGAACTTCGGGAGCCGTTTTGAGGCCCTAAACGACATTTTTTGGGGTATCTACCACTTGTCCCAATAGTTGTAAATCTCATATAGACCTTTCCAATGGGCTACTGAGCGCCCCAAACGAAGATCGTATGCAACAATTATGACCCCAGGAAGTTGACTGTTCAACTAACCACCTTCGGGCCACAAAATTTATGACGGTTCATCTTCTAGGGTTAGGTTTTTGGATGTTTGGGATTCTTTCCCTCGTGCTTATGATAAATAGGCCCTTTCGGCCTCCTTTTGTATTCATCTTGGCACAAATGAGCACAACGATCACATCTCTTCTCAGAGATAGCTACTACCATTCTAGCTGTTGTATTTTAGAGTCTGTTCTATTTTCGCTATTTAATAGAAATGTGTTTACTGTGTCATTGTGTTCTTTGCAATATATCTCTATATTTGATTCTGTGTATGCTCTTTTATTTCGTTCCCACATAAATCTAGATCAATGTCAGCCTTGGAAGTTCTAAAAAATAGCCCATGACAACGAAAAGCATTTTTATCCACATTAGGTTTTTTCAACCCTTCAGACTCATGACTGATGGCATTCGACTTAAATAATTCAGAATCCCGCATGCCTTCGTCTATTGCATTTCATATCTCAGTTTCAATCCAAACCTTGTTATACATTGATTCATAGTCAATGGGGGTGCCTCTACATGTGTCATGTCCACATTCATATGGAAAAAAACTAGGATCCCCTCCTCTGCAAGAATCAATGATGACCCTTCGATCTTATGATGGTCTTGCAGCCCAATCACAAGACTTGCTTTCCAACGTACCCATCCAACTAGCCGGAAAAACCATCTTGATTGACATCAAATTCGTAAATGCTCAGCTAGATTACAACCTTCTTTTAGGATTAAACTACATGTACGCTATGAATGTCGTCACCTCATCCGTGTTCTGACTTATGATGTTCCCCCATGAGGGTTGGGTCATCAAACTTGACCAAATCACTTACTACGAACTGACCTCCCCAGATATGCCATAAAATGTCCTCCCCATGGTCGAAAAACCTATACTTGGAACGCCTACTCCATTGATTTCAACTGTAGGGACGAGTCTTTACTCTGAGGCCCCAATGACTTCCACCTTTGTCTCCTTAACCCCACCCCCACCGACTGTCGAGATGTCAGATTTATGCACTATTTCATCAGGCCAACCAGCTCCTACAGCACATCTTGTAGCTTAACTGGTACCTATGCCACAACCCCAACAACCACCTCAACCTCAACCGCTGTCGGTACCTAGTCACATGGGAGCCACCCCAACCCACACAATCCCTTTCTTGTTTCCCCCATCAAGATTCGTAAGTGTGTCGATCATGGAAACACTCAGCCTTCTAGGATTGACATTAGGGCTCCCTGTCTGGTACCGACCTACACCTAATCCCGCACCAACCCCCTAGGTCATTCTCCAACCGTTCCAACCAATCAACACTGCTAATCACCCACCTCCTGGTGTGTCGGAAAAAACTTCACACAACCCTGCTCCCCAATCTTCCGAAAGAGATGGGGGCAAAGACACGAAAATTGACACATCGACAACTGCGAACAAAGCCGTGATCCCCCCTCCTCAAGCATGCAAACTTATGAAATGCGATTTATGCGTTACCTTGGGTCATGCTACCTATAACTGTCCGCACCTACTCGACCTTCGTGCCCATATGGAGTCATTGGATGATAATGAGAACATTCAGGTTGTTCAACTATCAACCCCCACAGGAATGAAACAAATGACTGTGAACCAATCAATCTTGCACAGTTTGTGGAATCTATGGCCATTATTCCCACCACTTCGTCGACTTACCAGAGTACCGGTTGGTGTTCCATGAGTTTCAACAACCATCCTTATAGCCCTCGATTACGGTTATTGAGGTGATCCACCCCCTTGGAATCCTCGTCAATTGAGGTAAACACCATTTATACTATTTCAACCGTCGACACCATAGTTGTATCATCAAATTCAACGGATCCTTCTGATTGATCTATTCGAATCGACGAGGAAATCACATGTCCACAGCATGGGGGCATGCCCAAAAACTTGCCTACTCATCATCATCATCATTCTTTTTTAAGATAATGGGGGAATCTACCCCGCAAGGGGAATCCCCCATCATCATCTCATCAATTCAGTTTGCCACCATGGATAATAGCCTCACATTACACCCATCTGGCAGCAGTTGGTCGATGCTTTATTGATCCCTCTCTAAGACAACATCCACACCACATTGACACCTATAGGCTAGGGGGCATAATCAATTACCTCGACCGTGGGATACAGGGAATTCTCAATCTTTTTGACCCTTACCTGTCACATCTATATCGGTATCTTAGTGAGCCCATTGCTCAACCCAACACATATGTGATCCAAAATCACAAACCCCATGGCCATAGCATGGGGCAGGCCATTAACCCTACTCATTTTTACACATGCATGATCTCAAACATTTCTGAGGTCACACTTCGCTTGTATATTTGGTTTTATTTTCAGATGCATATTTTATGCTTTAGTATCATTTCAATGTGTACAGGTCCAAGTCGCATTGAGCACCACTTGTTTCAGTCGACAACTAATCTACATAGGTATAACCCCTTATATGGAATATATGACATCCTTTCCCTCTGAAAATTTGATGCATTTCCTTGGTCTTATCCCTTGAACCTGTAGGACCCCCTTCCCTTCCTGAGGAGGTGGCCCCACCTAGCCACCCTTTCATTTGCCCCTTCTCGATAGTAGAACCTCCCTCCACATGGGTGACCATTCTTATAACCCCCTGCATTTGGAACCCATTATGTTCAATTCCCTCTTAGGATTGGGAGCCCCAACATTTTGACATATTGAGTTGAAGCCGCATGCAGTTCCTCATATCGTCTCTCATTGGCCTTTACCTGGGTTCCTATCATGGAGTTTCTGTAGCCCTTTTCTGACTCCCTAAAGAATGAAAAGATCGACGAGAAATCTCGCTTCCTTTCAAGCTCATTAAAGTATCTGAAAGGGCATCTATTTGGTATAAGTTTAACCCTTTTTCGGACCGGATGGACTAATTATGGAAAATGAATACTCTAGTCTCTCTAGCTAGAAGAGTTCTCCATCGCATACTTGTATGCTTTTTCGGGCTTTAGGGACTAACACATGAAAGATACCACCTTCAGGTTCTTCTTATTTATTTTAGACTCTCTAAAATTGAAAGATACCACGAGTAGTCACCGTCTTGGGATCGTAAAAAATCCACATGACGGTACCATATTGAGCACACTTTTACCCCTTCTTCGAGCTCCTTAAACCATGAAGAAGGCCCAAACAGTTCCTTTCAGTGCCCCTACAGATCACATACAACCCCATGTTATGGAATCATTTCTAAGTATAGCCACCTTTGTTCAAAGTATTCTGTGATGAGTCACCCTTGGAGTCTCCTAATATCACTAAATCATTTCCCCCTCCCACCTAAGTCTCCCCCATTGCAGTCACAGCTCCATATCCCCTAAGTTATTTTCCTCTCCCCCCAAGATTGGTTTCATATGGTTCTAAGTCATCCCTATCGCCATACTCTGAACAAAGGAAGTTTGAGTCCCATCACTCTGCAACCCTCATATTCCCTCCATAATGTTCCAGTCTCAGGTCCAATAGTATTACATCTTGGTTGTATACCTCACACTCCTATCAAGGAAGCCTCATTGCCTTGGTAGTTGAAAGTGTCCCTCTGTCAATGCCAGCACATCTATTCCGGAGGATAGACCCAGAGGTCCCTATATATTGTCCTCACCCCCATCAGTGGTGAGTTCCTATGGATCATCCGAGAGTAGTCCTTAATGCCTCTAAGGGTGATTGTTTCTCACGTACTCGACTCCAACTCCCTCATCGCACCATTGAGATTCGTACATGGTATTGGTCCCTTCAGTTATTGGTCGAAGACCCCAGATGTCCCTTGACTCTAGCACATTGGTGAGTCTATTTGGAACCCCCTAGTTGTATGTTCTCGTGGATATCTGGGATGTGTTGGCGATAATGTTTGGAATCGCTCTAGTTATATGCTTCCTAGAGTATCCAGTTTAGATGTAGTCCATGTACCTTTGAGATTCTGACTCTCAGTTGTTGAGTGTGTTGAAAGGGAAAATTTAATGTTACTTGCTTTACTGTTACAGTTTCACATTCACTGTTACTATTCACATTTATGGAATAATTTTTTTTTTAGTTTTCCATTTACCGCATAATATTTTCTTTTTCTTTTTCATTTACATCTCATAAGCCGTCATACTTTGTTTGGGTTATATTCCTATTTTTATAGTTTAGTTCTAGCTTCACTGATCTTTACTTATGTTTACTACACTTCCCTCACACACAGAACCGCAAGAGATATCCTCTTGCATTCTCTCTACCTCATTGTCCTCAAGCCGGTAGATCACCCATTTTCACCTGTTGTAAAACCATTGTTTATAATAGAAAGATTATTATTTGATTCTCATGGCATATCTTTAGGTATTTTTCATTTTAGTTTAGATTTTTATTTTATGTCATAATTTCCATCATTTTTACTCTTTTTTTTACACTCACACACTACCCATTCACGAATTGTTACTAAGGGTTCCATAATCATTAGTAAGTGCTCTTTTGCACTAACTTGTGTGAAAGCACTAGCTACAATGACATCTGTACATGACCCACCTATCCACAATTTATTCCTGAGTTCATCACATGATGATCATAGAGTTGTTCAGGAAGACAATAGTTTGTTATTAGAAGTGAAGTATGGGGAGGATACCAATACTATGACATCATTTGTTGAACATTTTGGTGAAGAGTTTAATGAATCTATTCTTGATGTTTCTTTCCAACAACCATCCCAGGTGGTTCAATTTCTAAAGCAAAGTATCCAACCTACAATATGTGTCAATTTCACTCCACTTGTTGAAATACTAGTGAACCTTTCATGTCAGTGAAAGAAAACTCCCAAACACATACAAGTGTAAGAGAGCACCTTGTCCTCCATGGAAGGTAAGATACCTATACAGACTATCAATCACCATTGTTCACAAATTACTCAACAATATTTTGAACCTAAATATGATGTTGGTAAATGCCAATTATTTTTATCTTTGCTAAACTATAGGAGTTTGGAATAGTTAGAAGAAAATTAAGAATAAAAGCATTGAAAAATATATAATCAAGTAATCACATTGTAAAATCGATTGTTGATGCATTCACATCCACTGATAAAAAAAACTCATTCATCCGAAAAGAATGTGGTTTCCATGTATTAGTTGAATCAATCGAAACTACAAGCTTAAGACAACGTCGTTTACTTAAATTCACATTAGAAATTGTTAAAATGCATCCAAAAACCTTAAAAATCTATTCGATCAAAAGAGAGTCTTGGCACAGAGGGAGAAACGAATAAATTATGGGAATTAAGTGGTGGGGTACCACGTAAATACATGAAGTTAGTTGAAGTAGTGAATGGAATAGTGCATGCTTTTTGGCATGATAACACTAGGCCTTCTAACACAAAGGATGTGTTAAAACACTATAAGTTCTCTAGGGATCACAAACCCCACATTAAACACTATATTGAAATGACAAAAGCACAAGTTTATGAGATTTTTAGAGCCACCCATGTAGAGTTGAGGTTTGGTCAACGATATTTCGAAAAATGCAAACCTTCGTATGTTAGGATCAACACCATTCGTAACACATGTTTTCATAGATACCGCATAGAGTTTGATTATTATTATAATACTTTTGTACATATATGTCATTTTTTGCATTATATCTATGCATAGCAATGCTCAAGTACAATATCGCCAATGTTAGGTATATATTTCATCCATACCATCATGTGTCCAAGGCAAGATGGATAGACATATTAAGAAAAACCTTGTGTAGATGATACTTGCATCAATTGTGGCAGATTAGCACTATGGAGTGAGTGCATCCATGAGAGTGAAAGTCATCCATTTCGGAATACAATTGTTAAGAAACAGATCTTCCAATACGAGACTTATTAGTTTCATGATAGTAAAGAATGTTAGAAGATTAAATTGGTGAATTTAGAGGTAATAATGTCTTTGTGAAATTTTGGTTAAAATTATCTTATTGTATATCTAATTGTTCTATCTAGTTATCTAATTTATGATTTTTTATTTTCCCAACTTGTGCAAGTATGTGATTTTATTCCATAGTTCTGTGGAAAGATTCAACATTAAATTCATCATGTCGATTTGGATCAGTGGAAAGATGAACAATTTAGAATATGTAGAGATATTTTACCCCTCGGAACAATATTGTCATTGGTTGATTATGCTTAAAACTACACCCTACAACCACAAAATGAGATACAAAGTCAATATTATCATTAATATTAGGTGAGCATAATGGTACATATCACTTACAGTCACAAGTTAGATAGTAGTGAAGAGAAGCGAGTGATATTGAAAGAAATTCACTTCTATATAAGTGATGACCGACCCCCTACGTCCATTATGTGCAACAATGTTTCGAATTGTTCTATGATCAGTTGATTGCTAGTGATATACCATTTTGTCGACGTTGCATATGGTCATATGGTTGCAAAGGGAAGTTAAAAAAATGCATGTGTATTTCAATGGTTGTCTTTGTTGCACATGAAATACAAGGTGCCACATATATGAAACTATTTTGACACTGGATATGGCAAAGGAGAGCACGATGGTGGTGGTGCATGCATAAAAAGTACTCTTCAAATGGAATAAATGAATTTTATAGCTTCTCACCTTGATATGATACATCCATAGTTTATTGGTGTACATTTATTATGGGAAAGCAATCAACAAGGAAAAGGCAAGTGTTGAGAATTTATTGGTAGGTGAGTGATGTTGACCGATCACACACATATAAGGTAAACATGGTGCATGGAACTTGAATATTTCATTCTATTAGAAGCTCAAACAACTAATCCCTCGAAATATGGAAACTAAATAAGGATTTATGTTGTGGTTCTTGTAGCATTGATGAATGGGACGAGTGTGAATCTACAGAGTTGGTTGATACATGGGACCGAGTCACGCTTGGTGGCGATATGCATGTCTTGAATTAAACAACCCCTTTTGAATAAGTTGAAATGTTAATTTCTACAGATTATGATCAAATATCGAATATTCTACAAGCATGTTTAATAATATGTGACATTGAGGCATTCATTATAATTTTAATCTATATGATTGTGAAGTTTGAGTTTTATTAAGTACATACTCCTCTTTTTTTTAACATAGTTCAAGTGTACATTTTGTTCCATTTTTTAGGTCACGTATATGCAATGGTCGCCCCAAAAAGAAATGAATGGCGTTCTGACTATCGGTTGGCACGTTTCTTAGAGTGAAAGCAAACCCTTCTCGAACTTGTTATAGATGATGAAGATAATGAATTTCCGACTGGATCAATGGTTGTTAAAGGTGAATACTTGACTCTAGCATCACAACAAAAATAGAAGAATGGCTATGTGTATCAGTATTATAGACCAGGAAATGTTCTATACCACTACACCAACTTAATAGTTGGTGTAACATCAAGTTACATACACTTTCCAAAAAAAACAGGTCACAGATACAATACTTGCTACCACATTTGCAGTATGAGAAATTGATGGATTCCATTGGAAACAAAGATGATCTAGATGGACTTCATCAATGAGCAATGCAAGGAATATACTATTATAGCTAGGCGAGTGTTTTAAAATTCATGCCTTATAGTTTCATTAAGTGATTATCTATTTTATTAAGAAGTTTTTAACATTTAGTCTTTTGTTTTCACAGTGTAGGGATCGATTGGAATGCTCATTGTCACCATAACTGTCCCCATACTCACTGTCACTGTCATCATCACCATGCTCACCATCACCATCACCATCGCCATTGTCACCATCACCATCATTGCCATCATGCTCATTGTTACCATCACCATCCCCATGTTCATTGTCACCATCACCAGCATGCTTCACCATCACCATACCCATTATCACCATCAACATTCATGCTTCTATTTTTCATATTCATAAACAACTTGATAAATTGCACAAGCTTTATCATGGATTTGTTGTATTTGATTTTTGATCTCATCTAAGTACACCATAAGATTCTCATCCATCATCCATCACCATCCTCATGCAAATTGTTTCCATTACCATCATCATTTTCACATTGTCACATTGTCTCATTGTCACCATCACCATCCTCATCTTGGTGCCCATTTTCACCATCGTCACCATCATGGCCATTATCACCATCACCATGCCTATTTTCCTCCACTTGAAAATGTCGTAGTTTTTTATCATCCTCATGCTCACTGTCACAATCATCATCCTCATTGTCTCATTGTCACCATCACCATTGTCACCAAAAATCTACTTTATGAAATTGTCGAACAAGACAATTTTTGGGCCATGAACCCATGGGGAAGAGGCACCCCTAGCACTATTCTAATGTTCAAAATTCAACAGTTTTGACGGTTCACCGATCCAAGCCATTGTCATAGTTCTATGGCCATTTTTAACTCGAAACCTAAGGCTTTTCAAGGACACATGGTGAATCCAAGCCGAGGGCATAGAATTCGAACCGTGCAACAAAACTAAGTTATGTCAGCTCCTGCAAGTTTGTTTAGGAAAGGACCACATGGGAACACTACCCACAAGCTCTCGGTTGAGGTATTTCCCAAGTTGACCCCTTAGTGTAGAAACTGCATTGCGACTTACTAACCAAAACCCTAGTTTATGAAATCGTCAAACAAGACAAGTTATAGGCCATGGACCCATAGGGGAGAGGAACCACTAGATCACTAATCCGATGTCTGAATTCCAACGAAGTCAACATTTTTCCAATACAAGCCACCATCATCATTCTATGTCCAGTTTTAACTCGTAGCCTAAATCCTTCCAGGGACACATGGTGAATCTGAGCTGGGGGCATACAATTCAAACTGGGAAGTAGAACATAGTTGTGTCAGCTCAATGTGTAGGTGTGTTTGGGAAGGGATACACCAACCATGGATAGAAAGGATAGTAGGATGGCGAGAAAGTATAAATCCTTTTGTTATTAGCGCATGCCAATTTAGCACAAGGGGTGTAAGGGATAAGGATGGGCCCTCCAATTTTTAAGATTTCTACTTGATAACCTTTAATGACTTTATCTTTTCCATTTACTATGCACTTAACCCCAAAATTTGTCTTCTAACAAAAAAAAAACTCCTTATTGTGGGTGTAAGGGATAAGGATGGGCCCTCCAATTTTTAAGATTTCTACTTGATATCCTTTAATGACTTTATCTTTTCCATTTACTTTGCACTTAATCCCAAAAAAATTCTTCTAACAAAAAAATTGCTATGTTCTAAGGAGGGCTTGAATATTATCCATGACATCCAAGGATTCGTAAATATGTTTAAGATAGGATTTTAGTCCTTCAAAGAAATCCTATTATTTTATTTTGTTTCGCAAGTTAGAATTTAGCTCTAGAGCTTCTTAGGAGCTATCTTAGAGAAGTGTAAAATCTTTTCCTGGCTTTGATTTATTTGGTACATTTTTTGTTTTAATTAGGTCTTTGTACATATTTATTTTGTCAACTTTCAAGACTGGTCATTAGATTCCTTAATTTCTCTTTGTTCTTTTTTACACTCTTTATCATACTAAGGGTTTGTTCTTCTATTTCCCTTGTTACTCAAAACTTTGATAGAGAACTTGTTAATGGTAGATGAGAGGGAAACTTAGTAAAATTATGATATCTGTATTTTATATTATCCTTACATGATAGAGGAAACAAATTCGTTTTTAAATCACTTTGCATGACAAAACTAAGAGTTAAAGTAAAGGTATATGATCTGGGTCAGGTTCATGGTTGTTTAAGATGTCAACATTTATTATTTTGTTGTATAAATGGATATAAGATATAATACAATATACCACAGTACTACTGACAAGACCATGAATACAAGTCATCCTGCCAGAATTTGGCCACTTCATTAGACTATTGCAAATTATAAGATCTTGAGCACTAGAGAGTTTGATTAGGACATAACCAAACAAATTTCACCTAGATTTTCAAAACTTCTTTTATACCTGCTAGCTAAAAGAAGGTCTTCATCTAACCAAATAGGATTATGATTGGAATAAATGCTTAAAAGAATAGCTTGGTTACTTGAAGTTCGAGCATTAAAGTCTCCCATTAAGAGGATGTTGGGCCTACATTCATTAGACTAGATATCATGATTTAATCCATTATAGGGACACCTTTTATCTAAATTACACTTCTTATATGAAAGTTAGAATTAATAGGGGAAAAATCATATATTGCTATATAGGTTTTTCTAACATTAATGTATGCAATCTCCACCCAAATATATAGTCTGTGAGAAGTAAATGTCAAGATGATGATAATATATGAGATGATTAAAAAGGTTATATACATTATCTATTGATCATGATGAGACCAAGTGTAATGTACATTGTGAATAATTGTCTGTAACTCATTGTAATCTTGGAATCGAAGAATTTAGTAGGATCCTAATCTAAATCACTCCTTTGATGAGGGAAGTATTGCAGAGACCCATAATCAATTTCAAACACCCATTTCTGTAGAATTCCCTGAGTCCCAACTATGACTTGTAGGTTGTAGCTTCAAGGTGAACTCCTTTGATGGAGAAGGGGTACATCCATCTCTTGTGAGATTTGCTTATTACAAATTCTAGTCAGATGCCTCTTCATTTTTTGATAAATTAAAAATTGTTCTAGTTTTTTTTAAATTGTTCTGTTTTTTTAAACAAAATTGCATTTTAAGATGATGTACCCATGTTTTTCATTAACAATGTACTCTAAATATTTCAATCCCTCCTCCATTGATCCCCTTCCCTATTCGGACGAGGAGTGATGGAGCAGTACATCAACTTCTGCAAAACGTGTCCATGGAGACAATGAGGACCGAAACGGATTCAGTGACTAAGAAGAATTCATTCTCGTTCCTCCTCCTCCTCCTCATGTTAGTGTTTCTTGATCGTATTTCTCAATATCAATACCCATGGAATTGGGTAGGAGATTCTCATTCTTGGGTCAAACTTGCTCTTTTCATCTCAGTCTCCTAGAGAACCAACACGTGAGTGAGTGAGCAATAAGATAGGCGAGTACCTCTCATTCCTCTTGTAGGAGCGTGGACCACTGGTAGAAGGCTCAACACATAATATGCATCCTTCAACATGAATTAGTGATGGAAGCAAAAGTGGAAGCAGACACAAAAAAAGGAAGGACATCCCCCCTTTCAATGATACAAATTCTTCATAGCCCTACCCTAACTCCTTTTGTATATGCTATTGAGACTTAAAACCCTAATCGTTTTGACATTTTATTTCGATAAACATCATATTATCTTTTAATTGGAAATTAAACACTATAGTCAAAACATTTTATTAAAAAAGTGTTGAAAATTAAATTTTTTAATAAAAACATTATCATTAAAGAATTTTTTTTTAATAAGACTTCATTGTTGAAAAATGATGTGAAGGCAGACAAATGAAATTAAACACTATAGTCAAAACATTTTATTAAAAACATTGTTGAAATTTTTTTTTAATTAAACACTATAGTCAAAACATTTGATTAAGAACATGGTTGAAAATTAATTTTTTAAATAACAACATTATCATTGAAGAATTTTGTTTTAATGAAACTTCATTGTTGAAAAATGATGTGAAAGGCATACTACCACTCTGATTACCGTTAAAAGATATTAGCAGCAACAACTTAGATTAACCGACTCCGTAGATTCTTAGATACGGATTAACCGAACAACTCCTTAGATTCTTAGACATTAGGAGCTGCTAATACCACGATGAGGAGGAGCTGCAACAACTCAGATGAGACTACTGCAACTACTCAATTCATCACGATGGGATTATGATCAGCTATGAGAAAGGGACACTTCATGTGACTAGAAGGGAACACTTTATGACACTCAGCAATACAGTATACCCAATGCAAGGACCTACAAGAGGAACCTGTGAGGTAGGTATTATTTATACTTTAAAGGCCCTATTAAATACTTATGAGGCCATTTTTTTTTAAATAGCATTATCATTGAAGAATTTTGTTTTAATGAAACTTCATTGTTGAAAAATGATGTGAAAGACATATAATGTTCCATAAATGTTGCGGACGCCAAAAAAATATTTATTATGAAAAGCAGAGATAAAATAAAATTCCATCACTAGTTAAAGATCCCCGCTTGAGGATTACATATTATAATATTATAAAGCTCACACCGCCAAGTAAACACAGGGATGCGAGCAAATGGCTGAAAGGGATCGAAAGGGCTCGCATCCCTTTCCTCGAAAGGGATGCGAGCCCTTTCGATGCCTTTTAAATAACAACATTATCATTGTAGCCGCCAAGTAAACACAGGGATGCGAGCAAATGCCTGAAAGGGATCGAAAGGGCTCGCATCCCTTTCGATGACAGGGATGCGAGCAAATGCCTGAAAGGGATCGAAAGGGCTCGCATCCCTGTGTTTACTTGTCGGCTACAATGATAATGTTGTTATTTAAAAAATTAATTTTCAACCATATTCTTAATAAAATGTTTTGACTATAGTGAAAGGGATGCGAGCCCTTTCGATCCCTTTCAGGCATTTGCTCGCATCCCTGTGTTTACTTGGCGGTGTGAGGATCCTTAACTACAATGATAATGTTGTTATTTAAAAAAATAATTTTCAACCATGTTCTTAATAAAATGTTTTGACTATAGTGTTTAATTGCATTTGCTCGCATCCCTGTGTTTACTTGGCGGTGGGGGATCCTTAACTACAATGATAATGTTGTTATTTAAAAAATTAATTTTCAACCATGTTCTTAATAAAATGTTTTGATGCGAGCCCTTTCGATCCCTTTCAGGCATTTGTTCGCATCCCTGCTTTCGATCCCTTTCAGGCAAATGCCTGAAAGGGATCGAAAGGGCTCGCATCCCTGTGTTTACTTGGCGGCTACAATGATAATGTTGTTATTTAAAAAATTAATTTTCAACCATGTTCTTAATAAAATGTTTTGACTATAGTGAAAGGGATGCGAGCCCTTTCGATCCCTTTCAGGCATTTGCTCGCATCCCTGTGTTTACTTGGCGGTGTGGGGATCCTTAACTACAATGATAATGTTGTTATTTAAAAAAATAATTTTCAACCATGTTCTTAATAAAATGTTTTGACTATAGTGTTTAATTGCGAGCCCTTTCGATCCCTTTCAGACATTTGCTCGCATCCCTGTGTTTACTTGGCGGTGTGAGCTTTATAATATTATAATATGTAATCGTCAAGCGAGGGACAGTTTCTATAAAAGGGGACGATTTCTATAAAAGGGGATCAAGAGGCCGTTTGGGTTTCACAGAATTCTTCCATCGGACATAATTCCTCGCTTTGAAGAATAGAAAAGTTGCAGACTGTGTATTCAGATCTCGGTTGGCCTCATCCTAATTAATAGGTATATTAAGCTGATTTTCATCATATGTAAAATATTTTTCTTCTGTCCCTCCTTTATGGCATGTTTTACTAATTATATGGCAAATCAGATTCTTCATGGCAGAACAAACCATCAATTTGGGAAGAGACGGTTACGGCAACCAAAGCGTTGTAATCTCGAGGCCAGAAATCGTTCCTTTCATCATTGCTATTGGTTCGATGTTATTTACCAATCAGCTTCCCGGAGACGTTATTGCTATGCTACTGGGATTTTCTGTTGCTGCGTCTTCAAATGCACAGATTTCACACTTAAATGAAGCTGTGGCTCTAGCTGTATCTTCTAATGGGCAGATTTTACAATTAAATGCAGCATATGCCAACTATACAGCTGTTATATACACCTCTTTAACTATTTACGCCATGGTTCAGGTACCGATATTCGCTGCCGTCTTTGCTGGGCAGCGGAGGAGGGGTTGTCAGGTTTGGTGGAATCCAATCATTGTTTCTGGGCTTTCCTCCGCATCCATTATTGTCGGCCTCTGTCTTATATTCATTTTGCAGTTCAACCTTCTCAACCGCAGAGGACAACTCCGACGACAACTCAGAGAAGGGCTCTCTGCCTTGTCCATGCCTATTGCCAACAGTGAAGAACGAGAGGACGATTTGGACAATAACTGGGTTCAACAAAGAGCCGCATTTCTGGTGATTTTAATGGCATTATCTGTGTGTTTCCTGCTTCAATTCACTCCTGTGCTTTGCCCCTACGTGCAGTAACTCGCCCTTGTCCTACTGAACTCATACTACGTAAATAAAGTTCGCGAGGACAGGCAATAAATGTTTGGGTATTTATGTGTGATTGTAGTCTATATTTATGTGATTGTGTGCTGATACCTTCCTAGTACATGCTTCTTTTGTGTGACTATGTCCTAATACCTTACTGTGAGTGATTGTGAAGTATACGTTACCGTGAGTGTGTGTGAGTACCTTCCCGAGTGTGTGTTGGCTATATACGTTCGTAACTGTAAGTAATTCTTTTGAGATTTAGTAAAGTATATCGAGTTATATATATCATTCTTCTTCTATATCATCTTTCTTCTTTACGATTTTATGCTAATGATATTGTTTTTATGGCAAGATGTCCAAAACAATTGAGAATTCTGAAGGATTTCTGCTCTAACATGGGCATGACTCTAACATGGGCATGACTGTTAACACTAACAAAACAAAAGTAATGATTATCAAGTTCAAGAAGGTCACTTATGATAACTTTCTATATGAGAATAACAAATTGGAGGAAATTTCTATCTCAGAATTGATATTCATCATAACCTCAATGGAGCTACAGCATTGAGAAAATTATTAATGGAGAGTGGAAATCTTATTTTGTTCTTGATAACAACAATAAATCAACACACCTTATGATGTGGCCGGATAAAAGGAAGTTCTTCTTTGAAACTCTAGTCACTCCCATTATCTTGTATGGTTGTGAAGTTTGGGGGTGTAGCATCTCTAGATAATCATGGATAAATATCGAGAAAATACATAAGCATTTTATCACATATAACTTCTGAATTAAAAGCAATAGGCCTTATCCTATTTTTTGGTCCGGAAAAAAAATTTACTTATTAATCAAGCTCTCTACATCTCATAAATTTTCACAATGCTACACTCTGAGAAACACGTTCTACTGCTACTGAACCTTGTGTGTTACATATAAACAAAATTTGAGAAAATAAAGGACAAAATTCAGCCTGGTAGCTTCATCAGAGGTTGGGCGTTCCTTGGGTTGGTTGTTCTTCTTCTATATGATTGCAGTTATATAAAAACAATGAAATGAACATTCTATTTACTCTTGTGTCAGGTTAGAATAAGTACACGTTTCTTCTTCCAGTACTTCATGTAGAATTATAGTCCACTTCGATCTTCATCACTATCTTAATCCAATCCTCTGCATTTTGTACCCAATTTCATTTCTGGGTCATCCCGTAAGGAATATCTGTATTCCGTGTTCCTTTTTAGTTGGATTTCAACATTTATGAAATTTTTATAGCCATAAAGGAGATAGAGGCATCTTATATTCAAACAGTACCCAATTTCCTTTTGAGTCATCCCATAACAAATACTGAGTATTCATTTTTTAAAGTCGGATTTCAACTTTTATAAGTTTTTAAATTTTTATAGCCATATGGGAGAGGCATTTTATAGTCAAATGCATGATTTAAAATTCTATGCATCCTCTTAGACCTTAGGGTTACACGTTTCTTAGTTTGCATATTTACTGTTCTTTTAGAATTGTTGCAAGGCTATTACTATGAAACACCAATTCCAAGAGACAGGTCTAATGACTTTGCTACTGTTACAAGCATGCAGATTAATATTCAGTGTCTTTCTAGTGATGCATAAAACCCACAATGCAAATGTATACTCCATTTCGCTTTCTTCGAAGTATGCAGATTAATATTCAGTGTCTTTCTAGTGATGCATAAGACCCACAATGCAAATGTATACTCCATTACACTTTCTTCGAGAAACTCTTGAGCTTATTGTTTTTAACAATGTGGCAATATAACTGGAGAACTTTTGCATTGAAGATGTGATCCATTTAATCATTAAGTAAGGCTCTAATGCATCTGTTCATTGAGATTAATAGTCATTGTCTTCCTAGCGATCTATAAGATCACATTGCAATGCATCTGTTCGTTGAGATTAATAGCCATTGTCTTCCTAGCGATCTATAAGATCACATTGCAAATGCTCACTCATCACACTTCCTTGGGAGAAACTCTTCAGCTCACTCATTTTTAACAATGGGGTAGTAAAACTAGAGAACTTTTGCACTGAGCAATAAAATGAAGTAAAGTTTTCACATGATTTTAAATTCATTCAAGTCAGAAACTAGCAAGGAATGTATCTTGGCGTCCATGCACATTTGGAATAAAGCATACTTTCGTTCTTATATGTAGTACTATGACTATGCTCTTAGTTTTTTGCTTTTAGCCAACGCTGAATTAGGCCTATATCCCCGATTGTAGTTCTAATCTGTGTATAGATCAACTCATGCTACATGACAAAGTACATTTAGTGACACACATAGGGATAGCGAGCTTTCCATCATTTAGCCATTTAGGAAGATAGTTTTGTATAATCATCCTATGATGTATCCTGAATTCTGATTGATTCTATCTGTGTGTGCATATATACTCAGGGGACCTCAAGAAGCTGTTGTCCAAGGAGACTGGTTTGGAGCCTCAGGAACAGAGGCTTTTATTCAGAGGAAAGGAAAAGGAGAATGATGAGTGCCTGCATATAGCAGGTGTCAACAATGCTATGTTTCATGGCTGTGTCATTTGATATTTATTTTATTGCACAATCGCCACTCTGCAAATTATTTAGGCATCTCTCTACAGTGATTTGAGTATATCTCTCCCCTTAATTTTTACAAAAGCACCTTTGCAAAAGACATTCAGCTCTCAGACCAACAAAGAGATTTTTGGTGTTTTGTCATTCATCTTTTGGACTCTGACCCAGGTCCCTTTGTTCAAGTACCTGTTTATGCTTTACAGTGCTAGTGCTGAGAGTTAATGACAATGGGGAAGGTAACTTTTTGGACACCTAAAACTCCAATTAGTTTCAATCGTAAGCTTCAATATTTGAGAGACAGATTTTGCAAATCGACTAGTTGCTTCTTGTTTTTAACAAAAAAACCCAATCAATTGCCTCTTTGTATCATAGTCTAGCACTTCTGCTTTCTAGCAATGCCTCTAATTCTGCATGATAATGCAGGTCGAACATTTGCATTATATTCTGTATCACACAGGCATGCCAATATTTGTCTTTTGCCAAATCGTCAGTTTGTAGATGAGGAAGTCTCCACCTACAAATTGGAATAAACCCCAGACAAAGTGTGGGTCAACGGTAAAAATGTTGAAAATCATAAGAATTCGCGTGCTGCATTGCTAATCGTGGTTCTACTTGGCACCTATATGGTTATTGGAGATGGTGTATTAATCCCGACCATTTCTGGTTACTTTTCTCATCTTAAGCATAATGGTGTATTACTTTTCTCATTTTATGCAGTATCTTGACTCGATTAACATAAACATTAATCGTGTAGGCTGATAAATATAATACATGTAATGAGGCAAGTACTCTCCCTCAGGTGCTGCTATCAATATTTTTTCCTACGTGGTTCCACTAAGCACCTGTCTCTGCGCCTGTCTCTGTCCCTTCTTGAAAGCGTGCTTCTGCTGCTTTAACCTGGAAGAGGATACTTTTGAACCTAAATACAAATCCTTCAGCCAAGAACACAAGGACAGGTTGCGCTTTTAACTGCTTCTCTCATCTTGACAAACGGAGAGAACCAACAAAGCTTCGAAAACACTGCCATCGATAAGCCAACATGCAACCGCTAAAAAGAACTATCATGTTTAAACGAGCCGTGGAAGCTAGCACCTTTAAGCCTCATGGGTCTAAACCAAAGGTGAAATATGAGGTGGATATCCTTACAAAAATAGCATCTTGCTTTGGAAGAAGTACTGTTGCGAGTCCTGAGTCAATTTATTAGTATGTAAGGTGTACGTGTATGGAGGTGAATGACCATGTATGTAAATGGTTTTGTAATGGAGAGCAGGCCCTTTCAAGACACCATGTTGCACGGCTTTATTCCACCAGCAATTGCTAACTGTACGGAGTTGCGAGAATTGTGAGTGATTGATTGTTCGAAAAACATATCCCAGATTCCCACCTGTTCACTTGCCTTCATTTATGATATGATGATTGCTGTATGGTTGTATGCTGTGTAGTATCTCCGGGACAACTATCTGGACGGTGAAATTCCAGCAGGCCTTGGCAAACTCTCAAATCTTATGGTACCGTGAGTGGTGTTTTGCTACCTTGTTTTCTAAGACATATAATGCAAAACTCCATAGAACCATTCATTCACAAAGAAATACACATGGATCAGAATATATCAAGGGACCTAATGCTAATGTAGAAAACCATGTGTTATTAATCACTTGTTTTCGTAAAGCAGCAAGGGAATGCTTCAACCTATCATGTTTAGAAATCTATCCAGCAATTCATTGGAATGCTCAATCCCGCACTCCTTTGGTCAACTGAGCTGATTAAAATTTATGTGAGGAGGGGCATCCTTTTCCCATATTTTGGAAGCTTAGGGCTTTGCATAAATTATCATTTTCATCTATATGCTAATTTTTGGATGCTTTTGTACTTTAGGAACCTATCAACCAATATTCAACCAATTGACAAAATCCAAGTTTTACAAGGTTTTCGGAATCACTTGTGAGTGACAAACATCCTTATGTGTTAGCGTCATTGTTTGCAAATAATTAAATAAAGATAAATTTTAAAGCTGATTCATATATCATTTTGTTAAAGATGTTTTTCATGTTTAGAAATAACTTTGAATACACACTATGACATTGGGGCCTCTTAAAGTATCTACTAATATTGAAGTTTCATTTTGCCTTAACAATATATATCCTTAAAACTTATTCTACATTTTCTTAGTTTTAAGTTAGTAGGGAAACATTATTCTTGTTAACTCCAAATATTTTTTCCCTTGAATTCTTAAAACATGTTTAATGTCTTAAAATCTAAGGGAAACCCTTGGATGTAATTTTTAGGTTTCTAAGCAACTTGGATTTATGTGACAACAAATGGAACACACTCTAGAAAAAGTCAAGTCATTGGGATTCCTTGCTGTAATACCCAAGTCAAATTGTGATTCTGGATTCATCCCAGACTTAACATTGGTGTCTTATATGCTCATTTACCCTTTCCCTATTAGGGCTTTTGAACTTGAATTCACCTTTGTGCTTATATTGTTGCATAGTGTGTTGGGCAATTTCAATCTTAACTAGATATATTTTCACTCTGATTTACTGAGTTCTTTGGATTTTATAGGGCGAGTTTCAAATGGAATCCGCAATTGTGACAATGGCAACAACTTTAGTTGTGCCTTTGCTATTTTTATGGTTCCGTTAATTGTTCACTCAAGAGTTAGTTGTTTGTTCACTTAGTATTACCATTCTCTTTTTGTAGCCCTTTGTTTACATATAGTCAACCTCCTTTTTAGTCGTATCTTCCAACATCGCAAGCCAAAAACAGATTCCACAGAATCAGAGAGTTCCCACGGAAGCCAAGGAGAAACCATATGATCACAAGTTCAAACCCCACGACCTCGTTTTATTTTGCAGAAGCCCCTAATTTTGTGTCCCATTGTACCAATTCAACCTAATCCAACTAGCTACAATGCTAAAGCATTAGCGAAACTCGCGAGTTCAAATCCCGTGCTGAAACCCTAACATGCCAACTGCCGACATTCGCCTGCTTTTGTACTTCAGGAACCTATCAACCAATATTCTACCAATTGACAAAATCCAAGTTTTACAAGGTTTTCAGAATCACTTGTGAGTGACAAACATCCTTATGTGTTAGCGCCATTGTTTGCAAATAATTAAATAAAGATAAATTTTAAAGATTCATAGATCTCATTTTGTTAAAGATGTTTTTCATGTTTAGAAATAACTTTGAATACACATTATGACATTGGGGCCTCTTAAAGTATCTATTAATATTGAAGTTTTATTTTGCCTTAACAATATATATCTTAAAACTTATTTTACATTTTCTTAGTTTTAAGCTAGTAGGGAAACATTATTCTTGTTAACTCCAATTATTTTTTCCTTTGAATAAAAAAGATTGTGAATGATAGCATTAAAAGCTTTAAGCAACAACGTTTTAGTTGTAACTGGGAAGTATTGGAGGTGTACAAAGTGGGATTGGGAGCCTCCCACAAGAAAACCATAATTTCATGCCAAGATTCCTATATATGTTGTAGGCTTTGTCCAGCCACAAATGTTAACTGAGCTCAATATCAAAATAACAAAAACAATTTCACGTTTAAAAAGATCATAATAGTTTCATTAAAATTTATTTTTAAATTATTATCTAATTTATCAACGACAAAAAAATCTTACCTTCATAAATTGTTGATGCTTGGTTTCAAAGTACATGACGCCCATGAGGTAGTCATGGGTGATTTGGTTAATTTCTTCATTTAAACTATCACCCAACCCAAACCACTTATCTAACTAATACAAATTAATGACAATTTAAAAAAATAATACCATCCAAACTTAAGAGTAAATCTTTTGTAATAAATTAATTAATATATATAATCATTAAATTAATATATATATATATATAAATATGAGTAAACTATTTTTTATCTTTTATTATTATTTCATTAATTTTAGTTTTATAGTAAATATATTGTAGGTTGGATAAAATTTGTCAATTTAAAAATAAATATCAATAAATTAATTAAAAATATTTAATAAATTAATTTTTATTTTTAGAAATATAATAAATATTATATTTAAAACATTATAAAAAATTTAATATTTGAACAAAAACTATTACAATATGTGTGCGTGAGAGGCATGCATAAATTTTGATTATGTAAACTCACTTAGTGTATGAAAATTTGTGAAATTGCACATGTTTACCAAATATTTAACGTTAAATTCCATTAAATCAAATTAAATAAAATGTCATAATAGTATGTGTTAATATAAATTTCAGTAAACTCAATTACCCAATCAAATTAAATTAGTCTATTTTCTTCAACTTTATCATTGCTTAATTTAAGCAATTTAAAATTAAAAAAATATGGAAATAGAGTCATCCACTTCTAAGCGTAATAATATTCCTGCAAACTGCACTCCTTGAAGCCTATCTCGGTCCCCTACCATATAATTACATTAAAATTAATTACGTTTTGAAAAACTTATTAACCATCAAAAATACATTTTAGTTTAATAGTGGCCCGTTGATCAAGACGGTTTAAAAAATAATTTAACCGTATTTGACGGTCAAAATGCTCGATGACGAGCATTTTGCATGTCAAATTCCAACCCTGCAAAGGAGCTCATTGGTCGGCATTGGATCTTGGCTTTGAGCGGAGTCCCTCGGGACCTAATGCCATGGTTGGAATTTGGATTCATCTTTGTCCATTATACACTTTTTTTTTTACTTTTTTGTTTTTATGTTTCCCATCAAAGAACGTTTTGTCTAAAATTATGGCTTTCAACAATGAAGTTTTTATGAAAAATTAATACTTCAATAACAATAAAATTTTACTTTTGAAATTTACTTTTTTGTATGCATACATAGATAGATTAAAAAATCCATTCGAGAAACTCCCCAATATGGACTCCTAAATGTGAAGCATATTTTAACCGGTTAAAAGAGAAAATGAGAAGTTCCCAATCCTTATCTACTATTAAGTGAAAGGGAAGGGTTGGC
Source organism: Larix kaempferi (assembly GCA_027924585.1). Taxonomy (NCBI): domain Eukaryota; kingdom Viridiplantae; phylum Streptophyta; class Pinopsida; order Pinales; family Pinaceae; genus Larix; species Larix kaempferi. Next base: position 15,087,708 of record BSBM01000196.1, read on the forward strand.
TATAATTTATGTGATCTATAAGCCTATACACTCTCTATTGGGAGACCACTTAATGTTAATCATTGATCAATCATCCTTGAAGTTCCTAGTCAACAAACCAATATTGAAAGAATTAATTTTAGATGGTTGTTATTTTAATAATAATTCTTATTTGAGATTGTGTTCAAACTTGTTAAGTATAATTGTGGACCCTAGCATCTCTCAAGATTGGAGTCCGATGAATCTGGAGGATCAATTTATGACCAAATCTCGAATGTCTGAATGTAGACTTATTCAAAGTGAAAGCTAAGCCTGACTACCTGGAATAAATTGCTCTATTCTTAACCACATGTGTTTACTTTTTTTCTATGTAGTGATTAGAGCCATCACAACCATAGATGTGCTTATATTATGCATATTGTGGAGACAATTCAATAATCAAGTAATGTCCCTACATATTTATGGGCTGAAGCAGCTCTAACTGCAGCTATCTCATCACTTGTTTTCCTAGCTCTACTGTTGGAAATGTATATCCTTCATCCTGAAGAAGGACAGTAAGTTGTACCCCAAAATTATGCGATAAGGATCTTAAGTCATCCGAATAGTACGGTTTGTCCACACATTCATTCATAGGAAAGGAAGCAGCTTCATGATAGTGCATTCAAGAACCAGTTCTGGATAAAGTAGCAACCCCCTTAAAAGTATAAAAGGGTGGGAATCAAGAAAATTTGTATTCTACATACCATTTTGTGTTCAATATTCATCATCTCACTTGGATTTTATGACTTCTTTGTGAAACTCAGTTGAAATCTTAAAATGTAGAAAAGTATTAATCTACATTACATAAGATTTACTATTTTAGTTTAACATTACAAAAGATTTCAAACTACAAAAAATTACAAAATGCAATAATGAAACTACAAAAATAATAATCTTCCTTAAAATTACTAAAATAAATAAAAACCAATGGAGTGTGTTTCATACAATTCTAATTCGATTGTATTAAAGATTAACATGGATTTTACCTTTTTCCATTGAGACGAATTTTCATAAACGGTTGTAACCTGCTGATGCTCTCAAGCATATTTAGTTACAGTGGAACATTGATCATGGGTTTTTACAATGGCAGCCTATACTAACTTCTTACACCATAACATAAAGGGTTTAAATTTCTTCAACTAATGCATTATCTGAATCTCAAATTCAAAATACTATAATAAACTGCCACAGTTTTTCAAAATGGTCTGGGAATAGGAATCCCTTGCCCACAGACGTAGGTAGCAGGTAATCAACTATTGTCTTAAATGTTAATTCCAACATAATGGATTAACCACTAACAAGTAACAATTAACGTCGTAGTAGGTGGCACTGTGGCTAGAATTAATTGTACCATTAAATTCATGTCCACTATGGTGTTACATGTAGCTATCCCTATAGCCTCCTGGATCCGTTAATTAAATGTTTGGATTTCGAAACTTGTTTCAAAGTTTAAGCTGCAATTCAAGCTCCTCCGCTGCAGTTACACTTATGGGCCTCGACATCCAAAAAACAGTGATTCGTCCTCGTCACTGCTCATTGCCAATGCCATGTTGCCAACCGTAACACTTTACTATACTTGTGGATGTACCCAGTAAAAAAAAATTAATGACAATTATTAAAAATTGATAAACGTAAAAAAGATGTCTAAACAAATTGTTTTCCTTTTTGGTCTGACGTGTTTTTACAATTTTTAGGAGTATTTGACGAAAAAAATGCCCTTTGACGGACAAAATGCCCGTCAAATTCCAAATTCCAACCCTGGTCCTAGACACATTAATTTTTCCAGAGTGGAAGGCGCCCTGCAGATTAGGCCTCGCTGCACCTGCCGTCAAATTCCATCCACATCAACACCGACATCACCCAAACATTAATACAATTATTTCAATCGAAGAAATATTAATCGTGATAAATATATTATTAGTTATGATGACCTTATAGATTTGGCTTGGTTGAGGGAGTAATTGTAGTCCATTGGATCGGTTCCATCTATAAGAGGACTTGATGTAGAAGGGTTTGTTGCAGAGTTAGTTAACTGAACAAATGCAATCCTAGTAATCACACGATCTTTAAAGTAGGAGGAGGCTACAATGTAGAATGAAACAGGAGTTTGATATGTAGTAACTAAGATAGAGTAAGATTGTCCAACATGAATATCAAGTGTTGCATAGTACAAACACTAAGTGTAATATCCCGATTTTGACCTCATTGCATTAAAATGTAAATGATGTAATCTTGTTATAAAATCGTGGTGAGGAGCTTAAGGCCAAGGCCCCGCCATCGATTTAGTGTTAAAAAATGATGCATATGGTTTGCGTACTAGATAGAGGCACAATGGAAATTGTAAATACCGTGTAAATATGCATTTTAATAAAATACCCACAACTAGCTATGCAATGCAATGCAACAAGAGTATGGGGGCATGATTTTTGCAAGGAATTGGGAGGGAAATATTCAAACCCTTGGAGCCAATCAAGTCAAGCCAAGTGTCAATGAAGAAACCCATAAACCCTCAACTACCCATGTTGACTTTTGTACCCAATCATTTAATTATTCCAAGAGTTGGTTGAGGTAGTTAATGCCTTGGGGAATGGAGAGGTATGGCTGTCCAAATTCGGGTATGGGCAAGCCACCATTTTTGGAAAATGTGTTTTGGCTTCTTGGGAAAGAAAAGATCCATGAATTTGCTTCCCAAACCATTATTCATCAACTAGTTTTTCTCTCTTATGAGTTTGAAGCTACTAGGGCGTTTTCCCTCACGAATTTCTGAGTTTTCCTCCATTTTTCTCCAGCTGGGAGGTCGTTTTTGAGTTGCAGAACGTCTGGAAGGAAGAGGAATCTAGTTTGGGGGTTTAGGGAGGCATTTTTTTCCATTTAAACGCCTATATACCTGTGGGGAAAATCGTTTCTCCCCTGTGGTCGAATTTCCCTCCCCATAATTTGTTTTGGATGTGCCACGAAGTGGAAGAACCAATGGGGACCTTGTTTTGTAAATTCCATTGTTAAAAATGTGTATCCATGCCCAATACTTGTGCTTGTTGTTTGTAACAAGAGTATTATGGGGTATGAGTTATAAGTATCCATTTCTTTGGCTTGAGCTTGAGTGCAAGCATCCAAAATAGAAGAGGATTCACATTTGACCTGATAAACCCAGCTATGGACTGGCTTGGCTTAGTTGTGATGTTTATTTGGCTATGTATGAGCTTGAGTATTCCCATTCCTTGTAAAAATCATGCCCAGCTTGGGGGTGAAAATTGTTTTGAGAGATTGATGAACACAATTGGCCTATGGTTGGGTGGAACCTTGCAGCTGCATAGCTAGTTGCTTGGGACAACTTTACCTTCAAGAAGAGTATTCTCCATGTGTTTACTTCTGCAATGTTTTAATTATTTGATGATTGTTATTGTTATGCTGAATGCATGTGAAATGTGTGTGGATAGTTTAATTCTGTTGTGCATGTTTATTTTGATTTGCATCTGCACACATGTGTTTTATTTGCTATGCACTGATGAATGGGGCTGAGTTTTTGTGTAAAGTCCCAGAAATTGAGTCATGTTCCCTTCCTTGAGCTAGATTGACGAGAGGGGAAGTGACACTAAGGAGCTATGTACAAACATTGAAGAAACCTGACATCATTCATTGTAGGTGGTTATGTCATTTGTGGATAGATGGCAGACGAAATCCCCACACCAAATCTCAAGAATTTAAATAATTAAAATATAGATTAATTCAAAAATTAAACACCAAAGTTTTCACCTTGCAAATTGAAAATGAATTTAGAGAAATAAACTAATATGTGCAAAATGAAAACAATATGTCATGGACATAATAAAGTAATTATGAAACATGGTACTATAATGCATTAATTACTTATCTAGAAATTGAAATAGTCATGGAAAATAGTGCTTTAATGTATTAATTGCATATAAACAAAAGTCATAGTAATTGTGGAACATAGTGCTTTAATGTATTCATTGCAAGCACAACCAGTAGTTATGAAATATCTATAAAATCTACTTTTTATGGTCCTTAATAAATAAATTATTTAATGTATTAGTTGTGCATAGATTTAAAGCATTAAACTCATCACCATCACCAATGTAAATTGAAGTTTTCCAAAATTTTATAATAATAATAATAAACTCTTTTTAAGGTCATAACAAACATTAATTTGGTGTATGAGACCTCTTTGTTTGTGGGACAAGGGACCCCTCTATGGGTAGCAATGTAATTGCTAAAGTCTATAGAGGTGTACATACCCTATCCCCTCTAGATTTGAACTTATGATCTCTTAAGAAAAAACACATGTTCTTAATCGTCAAACCCATCTAGAGTGTATAAAACAAAATTTTAAAAAAATCACACTAATATTTGCGTTTTTTTATTTTTTAAACAATAAACTTTATTGTACTTAGATTTTTTTTTGCTACATGGTTTTCGTGCACAATAATATTTGTTTAGCATTTATGTCTATTAATCCCAGTTAAACATCATAAGTATGAAACGAAGTAATATTTGTTTGGCATTTGTGTTTATAAATACATTAAACACCACAAGTATAAAACTTACTTAATAAAGAGGAATATTAGAAATTTGTGTTTATAAATACATTAAACACCATAAGTATAAAACTTACTTAATAAAGAGGAATATTAGAAACCAAAATATGGTTTTTTATTTTCATATTGTTAGGTATAAGGTAGGGAATAGCCAAGCGTGTGATTCCAAGAACTAAGAGTTGTATACCTGTGCATGTAAAAGAAAATGATTACAAAGCTTTGGTAATAAAAATGGCATTTATTGGAGCAAGTAAGAATATAATGTTATGAAAAACCATTTAAATCTTTGGTAATAAAAATGGCATTTATTAGAACAAGCAAGAAGATAATGTTATGAAAAAACATTCAACATAGAGGAGATTATTAGTAATTTGTGCACATCACATGTAAATCAGTAGAACCTATATTAAGCATATATAATGTCTAGATAATATCATTGAAAATTAAAATCGTTAGGAATTTACCATTTCTCCTCTAGCCATAGAAAGCACTTTGTAGTATGCCTAGTATGCCTGGGTCATGGAGAGTCTAGGACCCTCCATTGTTACAAATAAGTTCATTTTACGAAAATTAGTGTTTTTACTAGAGGATCCATTTTCATAATAATCACCTAAAATCTAATGAATATTTTCTAAGGTTTAAGATGATTCGCGTTGGATCTTGAATCCTCCTAAAAACATTGAGCATTTTGCTTACATTGAAATAAATATATAAGATTTAAGAAATTAAGATGTGATCTGCATAACCAAAGACTAATGACCTCTGGCCTCAGAACGGTTATCATAAGACAACTTATTGACCACAAAAGAAGATGTGGCGGGTATTAATTCATGGGACCTCTTAAATTTCAACTCTCATGTTAAAAAATTCTCTGGCCTTGATCTTCTTGAATATTCATATTTTCGTAGTTTAAATTCCTCAACAAGAACTAGCTTTGAATGTATGATTTCCAAAGTTAAAAGGGGAAAAGAGGGTTCTAATGCTAAGTTTCAAGTAGATGAAAACTATAAACTAAAATTAAGATCTGGAAAACCTTCAGCGGTTAACATGTCAAAGCTTTCTAATGGAATAATGTTTAACCCTTGTTCTCCGGTATTGAGTGGTAAAGGAAGGAAATCCCAGTTAAAAAAGGCACATGAAAAATCCTTTTGGGAGGTAGCAGGGGGGACTCATAAAACCTTATTCAGGAGAGCAGTGAAGTCCCTACCTAAGGTTACCCAATGAATCTATGCTCCCTAAACTGTAGATGGATAGCTAAACCCTCGAAAAAATGATCTCTTAGAAGGTTGTTAGATGTAGTTAAACCTAATGTATTGTTTCTACAAGAATTGATATGCAAATGAAGTTTTATAGTTGAGGAATTAAAGAAGATGGTAGTGGGATGGGATTTTTGTTTTGTTGATTCCAAAGGAAGAGTAGGAGGGTTAATAATTGGTTGGAGGTCCTCTGTTTTGGATCTGACCAACTCTTGGGCAGTGGATTCAGTACTGGGCATGCCCTTGGTGTCTAGAGACCTTGGGATGGAAATCCTAATGGTTAATATTTATGGCCCGTATTCAGACAAAAGGTCTTACTGGAACAATTTGTTTTCTAAAGATTTATTTAACACAAAGAAACTTATAAGAGGCGGGGACCTGAATTTCTCTTTAGGTTGTTCTGAGATTTGGGGGTGTTTGGATCAAAAGGACATTCTATCAGATTTCTTCATCCAAAAACGGGAAGCTATTGGTCTACTGGATCTGGATCCGGTTAAATTAATCCCTACTTGGAGCATTCGAAGAGCTAGGGATGATCGTATTTCAAAAAGGATAGACCGCTTTCTTTTCTCATAAGGGTTTGTGGATGTACCTATTAGAATTACACAATGGGTCGGTTCGGGAGGAGAATTTGACCATCACTATATATTTTTAGATATAGATCCAACATGAGTGAAACCCTCCTCCCTCTTTAAATTATACTCAATATGGTTGTCTGATGAATAATATGTGAAATTGGTTAGTGATACTTGGATAAACTATGAGGATAACAGACAAGAGTCAACATCTATCTAATTCTTTCATAACCTTCAGATGATAAAGAAGATTTCATCAATCCCTCTGGTTGATTAAAAAGCCAATCCCTCTGGTTGACTAAATATTATGACAATACCATATTCTTTCATCAATATGCAAACCACATGAAACATTACAATTGTATTTGGAAGTAAAAAACATAGAAGGAATGGAAGTGAGTAACTTTGAAGATATTGCAGATGTAGGGATACAACATTTTAAAAACATTTTTTAGGCTAACAAGAAGGAAAATATAGAGGATATGGTAAATATAGCCCATCTTTTTCCAAAGATAGTTTAGGAAGAGGACAATTTATTGTTGATGAAGGAAGTATATATGGAAGAGTTGGAGGAGGTGCTCAACAACTTTAAATAGGATAAAATTCCAGTTTCGGATGGCATTCTAGTAGAATTTTTTAGAGTTTTTTGTGAGGTTCTAGGTAATGATATTCTTAGGGTTGTAGAGGAATCTAGAAAGGAAGGGTCGAATTTCTAACAACATTTAACTCAACTTTCATAGCTTTAATTCCGAAGACAAACAATCCAGATTATTTTAATGATTTTCGGCCCATCTCCCTGTGCAAATCTATCTATAAATTAATATCCAAGATAATTGCCAGAAGAATCAAGCCTCTAACCAATATATCTCTAGAACAAATCATATTTTTGGCTGGTAGGAAAATCCATGATGCAGTATGATTAGCACAGGAAGGTCTTCACTCCATAAGAACTAAAAAGTTGAAGGCATTAATATTCAAAATTGATCTTTCAAAGGCTTATGATAAGGTAAGCTGGTCCTTTTTGAAAATGGCTCTAATACAACTCGGATTATGTTCGGCTTTCATTCGATGGATTTTAGCTTGTTTATCTTCTGTATCCTTTTCTATCTTAATGAATGGGGCGGCCTCAAAGTTCTTTTTACCCACACATGGCATTTACCAAGGATGTTTGTTAGCCCCACTTATGTTCCTTTTAGTGGTGGAGGGTTTAAGTAGATCTATAATAAAAAGCAAAAAACAGAGGAAGTTTTAAAGGAATCAATATCGTTGGAAATTTCAGGTTGTCCCGCATCCTTTTTGTAGATGATGTGCTAATGTTTTGTGAAGGAACCCGTAGCAAATTGGAGATCCTTCACAGAATACTAACGGTTTTATGCTCAACTACAGGAATGGAAGTAAATGTTAAAAATTCCATGATGACCGAGGAAAATGTAGATGAAGAGGTTAAAACTCTTATGAACAGTTTGTTTAGTTTCAATGGATTTGATCTTGAACAAGGATTTGTATACCTGTGATTCATACTTAAAACAATTTCATATCTAAAGAAAGATTGGAATTGGATTATTGCAAAGTGTGAAAGAAGAATATCCAATTGGTCATTCCGCTGACTATCTAAAGCAGGGAGACTAGTACTAATTAATTTTGTACTTGTGGTAACACCTATTTATTGGATGATCTTATATTGGATTCCTCGGGGAGTTATTGAAGCTATTAGGAAGCTCATGTTAAACTTCTTTTGGGATGGAAAATCTCCTCAGAAAGGTACTGTTTGGATAAACTGGAATGCTCTATCTCTTCCAAAATCAATGGGAGGCTGGGGAATCAAGATTCTCCCTCTGTTTCCAAAATCGTTGGCTGCAAAATCCCAGTTAAAAAAGGCACATGAAAAATCCTTTTGGGAGGTAGCAGGGGGGACTCATAAAACCTTATTCAGGACACTTAGAGCAGTGAAGTCCCTACCTAAGGTTACCCAATGAATCTATGCTCCCTAAACTGTAGATGGATAGCTAAACCCTCGAAAAAATTATCTCTTAGAAGGTTGTTAGATGTAGTTAAACCTAATGTATTGTTTCTACAAGAATTGATATGCAAATGAAGTTTTATAGTTGAGGAATTAAAGAAGATGGTAGTGGGATGGGATTTTTGTTTTATTGATTCCAAAGGAAGAGTAGGAGGGTTAATAATTGGTTGGAGGTCCTCTGTTTTGGATCTGACCAACTCTTGGGCAGTGGATTCAGTACTGGGCATGCCCTTGGTGTCTAGAGACCTTGGGATGGAAATCCTAATGGTTAATATTTATGGCCCGTATTCAGACAGAAGGTCTTACTGGAACAATTTGTTTTCTAAAGATTTATTTAACACAAAGAAACTTATAAGAGGCAAGGACCTGAATTTCTCTTTAGGTTGTTCTGAGATTTGGGGGTGTTTGGATCAAAAGGACATTCTATCAGATTTCTTCATCCAAAAACGGGAAGCTATTGGTCTACTGGATCTGGATCCGGTTAAATTAATCCCTACTTGGAGCATTCGAAGAGCTGGGGATTATCGTATTTCAAAAAGGATAGACCGCTTTCTTTTCTCGTAAGGGTTTGTGGATGTACCTATTAGAATTACACAATGGGTCGGTTCGGGAGGAGAATTTGACCATCACCATATATTTTTAGATATAGATCCAACACGAGTGAAACCCTCCTCCCTCTTTAAATTATACTCAATATGGTTGTCTGATGAATAATATGTGAAATTGGTTAGTGATACTTGGATAAACTATGAGGATAACAGACAAGAGTCAACATCTATCTAATTCTTTCATAACCTTCAGATGATAAAGAAGATTTCCTTAGATTGGACTTCAAAAAAGAGGAGACAGTTTGATAAGGAAATAATTGAAATTGAAAATTCATTGAAGGAATGGAATGATGATAAGGGATTGGGATATGTGTCAGAGGAATCTAAATCGTATCTAGGCTAATATTAGAGAAAAGACAAAGAGAAATGTTGGGTTTCAGATAAGTTGAATGGAGATTAAAAAGCCAATCCCTCTGGTTGACTAAATATTATGACAATACCATATTCTTTCATCAATATGCAAACCACATGAAACATTACAATGCTATTTGGAAGTTAAAAACATAGAAGGAATGGAAGTGAGTAACTTTGAAGATATTGCAGATGTAGGGATACAACATTTTAAAAACATTTTTTAGGCTAACAAGAAGGAAAATATAGAGGATATGGTAAATATAGCCCATCTTTTTCCAAAGATAGTTAAGGAAGAGGACAATTTATTGTTGATGAAGGAAGTATATATGGAAGAGTTGGAGGAGGTGCTCAACAACTTTAAATAGGATAAAATTCCAGTTTCGGATGGCATTCTAGTAGAATTTTTTAGAGTTTTTTGTGAGGTTCTAGGTAATGGTATTCTTAGGGTTGTAGAGGACTCTAGAAAGGAAGGGTCGAATTTCTAACAACATTTAACTCAACTTTCATAGCTTTAATTCCGAAGACAAACAATCCAGATTATTTTAATGATTTTCGGCCCATCTCCCTGTGCAAATCTATCTATAAATTAATATCCAAGATAATTGCCAGAAGAATCAAGCCTCTAACCAATATATCTCTAGAACAAATCATATTTTTGGCTGGTAGGAAAATCCATGATGCAGTAGGATTAGCACAGGAAGGTCTTCACTCCATAAGAACTAAAAAGTTGAATGCATTAATATTCAAAATTGATCTTTCAAAGGCTTATGATACGGTAAGCTGGTCCTTTCTGAAAATGGCTCTAATACAACTCGGATTATGTTCGGCTTTCATTCGATGGATTTTAGCTTGTTTATCTTCTGTATCCTTTTCTATCTTAATGAATGGGGCGGCCTCAAAGTTCTTTTTACCCACACATGGCATTTACCAAGGATGTTTGTTAGCCCCACTTATGTTCCTTTTAGTGGTGGAGGGTTTAAGTAGATCTATCATAAAAAGCAAAAAACAGAGGAAGTTTTAAAGGAATCAATATCGTTGGAAATTTCAGGTTGTCCCGCATCCTTTTTGTAGATGATGTGCTAATGTTTTGTGAAGGAACCCATAGCAAATTGGAGATCCTTCACAGAATACTAAAGGTTTTATGCTCAACTACAGGAATGGAAGTAAATGTTAAAAATTCCATGATGACCGAGGAAAATGTAGATGAAGAGGTTAAAACTCTTATGAACAGTTTGTTTAGTTTCAATGGATTTGATCTTGAACAAGGATTTGTATACCTGTGATTCATACTTAAAACAGTTTCATATCTAAAGAAAGATTGGAATTGGATTATTGCAAAGTGTGAAAGAAGAATATCCAATTGGTCATTCCGCTGACTATCTAAAGCAGGGAGACTAGTACTAATTAATTTTGTACTTGTTGTAACACCTATTTATTGGATGATCTTATATTGGATTCCTCGGGGAGTTATTGAAGCTATTAGGAAGCTCATGTTAAACTTCTTTTGGGATGGAAAATCTCCTCAGAAAGGTACTGTTTGGATAAACTGGAATGCTCTATCTCTTCCAAAATCAATGGGAGGCTGGGGAATCAAGATTCTCCCTCTGTTTCCAAAATCGTTGGCTGCAAAATCCATATGGAGAGTGATCATAGGTTCAACGATTTGGAAAGAGGAAATAATATAGAAATATATAGCACCTCTCTCTATAATAGAATGGATAAGGAATCCTAGATAATCAAGTCAAAATATGTCAATTTGTTGGAAAGCAACAATACAAGTGTTTGATGTAATTGGCAGAGGACTCTCTTGGAAAATAGGAAATGGAAAAAATGTAAGGGTTGGAGAAGATTCTTGAGCTGGAAAGTAAGGTGAACATTTATTACCCTTCAGTATGGTAATGCAACTCAGGTTCAAGGGTATATTTACTTTAAATCAAATAAGGGCCAATGGATCATTTGTGGTAATGAGAGAAGAATGGAAGAAGGCTGACTCACTGGGGTTTAGGGGAGAGAATGGAAACGGATGGAGTGCCTTTATTAAAAAACTCCATTCTATTCATGTGAGACTAAATAACTAAAAGGATGAACTGGTATGGGTTCTTGACCCTCATGGAGTATATACACCTAAAATGGGATATCTTTCAGTATTAAATCAAAATCATCTGGAGGAACCGATCTAGTTGTGGAAAAGTATTTGGAAATTCAATTGTCTACCCAAAGAAAAAATATTAATATGGTTTTTCCTATAAAAAAAAGCACTCACGTGGGACCATCTTCAAAGGAGAAGTTTTGAAGGACCTGGTAGGTGCATATTTTCGTTGCTAAATTTCTGTGGTTGTTTGTTACAGGTGGTCTCGGAGCATCCACAGTGTCAAAGTTACGGAGTCAACGTTTCGAATCCATATCAAGATTCATCATCAGGACGCTAAGTGAGTATACCAAAAAAGTATGGATTTAACAACCAAAATGGTAAATCTGATATTTATTTGGCAGGGTATCTCAATTCAAGAATGCCTCGAAAACTGGTGCTTAAATCATGCATACAAAGATTATAAGAGCATGCCTCTGATGCAAGGGCATCTAGCCCTAAGACCGACCAACATTGATAGGCAATGAGAACTCAACTAGAAGGGGGGATGACGACCTTCCAGGTGAAGGAAAAGGGCGAGTGCATAGCCCAAACAGTGACGGTCGAAGAGGAGCGGTCGATAGAGAGAATTGACAAGGACTGGACGAGTTAGAGGCCATGAGGAGTGACACCATGAGTTGTTGGGTCAGGACGAAGACCTTCAAGGAGAAGGCAGGGGTATTCGACATAGATAGTCAATGAATGTCCAAGCGAAGACTTTAATCGAAAGGACCAAGTTGCATTGGAGTCGAGGATAGTCAGAAGACTAGGCGAGTCG